>CM070638.1:48642217-51470694 GCA_036346255.1 Ampelocalamus luodianensis
AAGAAAGATAAGTGATATTGCCATTCGCTCGAGAATTCATACACTCGATATTACTGAACTTGCGAGAAGAACGCCATAACACTTAACTAAAATGATAATTGACAACATTGATAATAATATTTTTGTCGTGGTCGCGACGTCAACGTCACCCATGTGGACTGCCTCTAGTCGGGGCACCGGATGAGGTCCCCGTGGTGACGTCCGGAATGCCAATGTCTCCTTGGTCTGAGTATTCGCGTGGGGCATGTCTTGAAGGTGTGCCGGACTCCTGCAAATGGAGCACGCTTCGTGCGACGTCCGGCTTCTGCCTCGTCCATATCGTTCCTGATGCGTCGTACCTGTTGCCGGCCAACCTTTCCCTTAAGCCTACCAATGTCTGCGGCCCAGATTAGTTGCTCCCAGGATCCGGCCAGTGAAATGGCTAACAACGGCGTAACCATACATCTCTCCACTCCATGTTTGCATCACCGCCTCCTTGGTGAAATAGTGAGAGAGTCGGGCGGGATCTTTGCGCCACCGTCGAACAAGTGCCATGACATGGGAGCGGGGCCTATGCGAAGAAGGGGCTTGTTACAAGTGCATACGCAACTATCGCGCGTAGCGTGCACTCATGGGTGATCCTCTCGCGGTTAGTCCCGCGGCGCCCTTATATCGCACATTATCTCGGCGAAGCTCCTCGTGCCCATCTTGAATGCCCGGTGCATCTCACCCTTCTTGCTCTTCTCCTCCATGTATGCGGTGATCATGGCGGAGTAAGTACTCATCATTGCCATGGTGAGCGATGCATTCTTTGCATCTGTTAACAAAGTAGTTTGTGGTACCGCGAGAATTGCCTCCACAATACCAACCAAAGGAGGCACCGCGCGCGCGCATGACCCATTGTAGACCTCGGCTAGGTTGGTTGTCATGATACCATATCGAGCATCACCCGTCATGCAAAACATCGACCACTTCTCCTTAGGCTCGTGCTCAATCGATCGAGAAGCATTTGACTGTGCCTTGTCTTCCTCGTGACACTAGGAGCGCCGTGGGTAGCCGTGGCAATGCTTGGGGGCCGGTCGGCGCGCAGGCGGCCCTTCTCGATACCTCCTTCGTGGGTTTGGGTCGGTCGTCCCGAATCTTCTAGAGTGTGTTGAACTTACGCTGCGGTTCGGTTGCATGTGCGTTTGAACATGTTCATCAAGTCCTTGTTGCGAATCGCTTATAGAAGTTTGCACCCAAGTGCCTCATGCACCACCGCTCTGTAGATCCGCCATGGAAGTGGAGCGTTCTCTCCTCGAAGCCGTGTTATTGCACGCAGCAGGCCAGCGTTGGTCATGTATGAGGCATACGTTGGGGCGGTCCGCTGAAATCCTCACATTCTTCAGAACCATAGCGGACTATCGTGTTCTCGCTTTCAAGCAGCGAATGCCTGAGAAGAACTTGATTGTTTACGTCCCGTCGCTATTGCGGTCGATGTCGCCTTGTACACGCTAGTCGTGAATGTGCCATCGATACACAAGATTGACGACAGGTCTTGGGAATGCATTGATGCATGGACCAAACGCGAAGAATGCTCATTGTAGTGCCTCTTATTAGGCCACCGGATGCGTGGCGTCTTGAATGTCGACATGAGTGCCGGATTCCTGTCTTGTATGACTTGGAGTTGCCAGGGAGGTTTAGGTAGGAATCCTCGAGCGCGCCGAACCTTGATTCCAATGCCTTCGCTTTGCCCTCCAAGCCTTGGCATAGGCGATAGTGTCTTGGAACCTTGCCTCAATGGCGAATGATGGATCGTGGCTCAAAATCTAGGTTATCCACGATCTCACCGTACATGAGATTGGCAATGAAGCGATGGCGAGTTCCGGTGGGATCACACGACTTCGACGACGCATGTGTGAGGACCACTATGGAGCACTTCGATGGGTGTCCCACTTGGCTGAAATGCGTGCACGCGCCAAGGGCATCCTCATGACGCACTTCACGTCGTAGCATTTTGGGGTAGACTTAACGACGGTGAATGTCGCCGAACCGACAATGCCCGAATTTGACCGCATCTTGCACGGCCTCCTTGCATTTGTCACGTAGCTCCTAGTCGACCTCGCTCGAGTCGTACTCCATGGTACATGGGAGCCTTCGTTGACGACGAGGTTCTCGAACTGGTATGTGTTCCACTCGGATGGAACCGCCTGCTGGTCCGCATCATCGTCGTCATCAGAACCTTCATCTTCGGACAATGCCATGTAGTCTTGGTCTTCGAGCTCCATCATTTCCACTAGGTCTTCCAGCTCCTCCCCCTCGTCAGCAAGCCCACTAGCCTGTCTCACTGAATGAGGTAACCTCGGCGTAGTCTTCATCGACGAGCATCGCAACCTCTTGCCCATTCGCCATTTTGTGCGCCCATTTGAGTCACCTAGTTCTTCCCCGGTGTCAGCAAGTCCTACTTGTTCTGACGCGGATGCTGGAGTGGGTTTAGCATACGCCTGAACCAGAAGGACCAATTTCCATCCCCTCTCCGTCGCCATGCGTACATACGACCGCCATGAATTTGTTCCCTTTAGTTGCACTAACTCCCAATACGTGAGTCGTCCGCCCAAGCAGGCACTCAATGTCGATCGTAGACATCACGGTCCACTTGGAACGTGTGGAACAACCACCGCATCACAGCGCCTATTGTACGTTGCTCAGGTCTTGGTAGGGGCACGTCCGCGGACTGGAAATAACTCAAATTAATTCCCTCGGGACCCTCCATAATAGTCCCTCGGCCGTAGTAAATTTTGAAATTAACGACGTCGGACATAATTGACGTCATTTGCGATGTGAAGAACATTTACACGATGAACTACATATGTGTAACTAAATATCCCACCAAAAAAGTATGTAAAACGGACTTCACTACGTAATGTGACACATCAAGAATCATGTAATCCGTTCGTTAAGAAAATTACCCGAGGGTGGGCAATCGAATGAACAGTAGCCGCTAGCTTTTCTCCTCCTCCTCTCTGTTGTGTCCTTCTATTTTTTGTTGAGTAAGACTGAGTCCTGTGTGGAATTTCGACGGTTGCAAGAGGGTTTTGTAGAGGTCAGGGCTTGTCGCTAGTTTAATCGGCGATACCTTCCTGTCGCCAGTTGAACTGGCGATACATAGGTGAACCAGCAACTAGCGGTTCAACTGGTGACAGGGATTAATTTATGCAACTTCTGCCTTAGGCTATTTGTTGTTGTGCATTGTTGGAAGATTTTTTGGAGGACGATTGAGGGATTAATGATTCGTATGTACCAAGGCAGGTGATATTACAATGCGTTCGGGAATCTCTGCACAACTCCGTTGGAGAACTTTGGGGAAATGACGCAACGATAACCACACGACATTTCATCCGACAAGGGGATTACATGGCACGCAGGACAACGAACCGAGGACGGAACACGCATGCCTTTAGGAAATTGAAATACATGGGACATGTGGAGGAATATGGTAGAACTCACGAGTCCAACGTGGCCATTTACCCTGCGGGCCGCTCGGCGTTGTACTCCTCGCCTTGCGCCTTGGCTCTCGCCGCGATGGCCCTCTTTCGCTCCCTCTCGGCCTCCCGTCGCCTCGCATGCTCACGCTCCTGCTCCTCGCGCTGCCTGTCCCGCCTACCTTGCTCGGCCTGCTCAGCTTTCAACTCTTTGAGGTGCCTTTCACGGGTCTCGATGTGCTCCCTGGCCCAGCTCTTCCGTCTCAGCAACGACCACATGTCGTAGGTGTGGGGACCCCGGAGTTATCTCCATAAGACCGAGACTAATCAAGGTCTTAGGGACATAACTCTAGATCTCCAGAGAATGGATTCCAACTTAACTCCATCTAAATGAGAGGCTTAACTCAAACTAGAGCCCCGACGATCATGCGCGCCGCTCCTCTGCGAGCACTACATGATTGTCAGTTCTCCAACAAGTCAAGCGCTACACTTAGTGAGTTAAATAGGAAGTCATGAACAGCGAATATGACTTATATTGGCTCCCAAGATCAGCGACCAATATAACCATACTCTCATTCAACATTGATCACATCCATACAACATCCATACATAAATAGTTCAAGAGATAAACAACATAGTTCCAAGTTTACAACTAATACAAGTGGCGTGACCAAATTTAAAGGAAAGTGTTAAGTAGCAATGAAATAAGGAAATAAACCAAAAGTCCAGCAGGTGGTATGCCACACAACCCATCGGCAACCAATCGGGAGCTAAAGATAGCACACTACTCATCGGTGTCGCCTACATCGACACCGACGCAGCTCGTCGGTCTCATTATCTTCCTCACCGTAAAGCCAGCCAAACATCCGGTGAGTACAAAGAGTACTGCAAGTCTTACACAAATAAAAATAGTTATGCATAAGGTCATTCAAAGGAAGGGCTCATATTGGCTTAGTTTTGCGAAACGACGCATCTTGAACAACCTACACATACTAGTTTTTCAAGTGCCATTTCAAATTCAGATTTGAAATAGAAGTAAAACATGTGAATAAGTGATAATTTCCATAATAAATGAATCATACCAAAACAAAGTGGCGGTCCACTTTGATACAACAACAAGCATGAATATCCCATTCATGACGATACTGAGTTTGACCACAATTTTAATTTCAAGTCTAACAATAGCGACCCAGATTTCAAGCGGTCGTCCGTAACCGTGGACATGGCTATTCGAATAGATTTATACCTTGCAGGGGTGTACTACTTTACCCACACGACTTGATTAGCCCGTAAGCCTCCAGATGCCTCCGAATATAGCATACTTCCTATGGTATGCCACGGAAATCGAGATCTGATGCGTTTTTAGCAAGAAGATCCCATTGAGCTAAGTCCTCAACCCATGGCTCCTAGGAAACACAAGACGCCAACGCCTCCATCCTATATATCCTAGGAAACACAAGGCGTTAACGCCCCCATCCTATCGGCCCAAAGGAACACGGGATTTCACGGTCCCATGACCTTACAATTTCACCACCGTGGGACTCAACACAATAAAACCTTCCCCCTACTTAACCATACGGCACCCATATACCGCGTGTGATAGTACGAGTTTTGCTTGAATCGCAACAACCCAAAGTTCGGTCCTTAATTGTCTAGACAAGCCAAACCACATACCCAAATCTCGTGCACGAAGGCACCATCACTAACCAACACTTGTCCAGACCAAAAGCTCATTTAAAAATGACAAAATTTCACTTATAAAACAGATACGAAGATCTGAAACAAAAGTATATCAAGAGAGTTGTGTTTGTCCCATAATTGTCGGGTTATTCCCGACAATCAAACTACCGGTTCTAGACTTGCACGACTAAGCAAACTCGAACAACATTACTTCACTCATCCTACCATAGCATTTCAGTAATGGAATAATTCATGGATAGCCTCAATGACAAGATAATAGGATGTGTCTAACCATTCATAACAAAAATAGCGACAATATAAGACTATCATGCAAGCAATTATCATTGCATCTACCCTAGCAAAATTGGGATCAAATATGATGCAAAAGAAAGTTCAAATGATGCTTGCCTTGCTGGGAGTTCACTTGCTCACTCTGGTTCACGTACTCTCTTACTTCGGTAACTCGGAATCTATAGAAAGCGATATCGAATAAACACCGAGAAATAACCAAAAACTCAAATTGCTCCAAAATGCATGAAATTTATACAGTAGCTATATTACGATTTTAGATGAATTTAGGTACAAAATTATTCCATTTGGAGTTTATATGAGAGAGTTACAGTAGTTTGAAAATCAGATTTTTGGAAAATTTGAAAATCAATGTTCTATTACTATTCATCCAAATTTAATTGTTTCGCGAAAATTTGTAGAACAGTGGTAGGGATAAGATTTACATGGCATGAAAGGTAATTAAAACTTATGATCAATAAAAATTGAATCACCCCATTTGAGTTCATATGAATTAGTTATGAATTGTTGAAGTTAAAAGACTTTTTGTGTAAAAATAATTCTTTTCTGATTTTGCTACTGCATTAAATAATTTTTATAGGTAGGATGACCTAGCCTCTGCCATGATAAGTGGGGTCTATGTACTTTCTTTTCTTTTCAATTTATTTCCTAAAGGAAAAGATCTACCGACAAATCTACTATCCTCATAATCATAGACATAACCGATTCCCTGGTGTTGAATCCAATAACATGTATAACACTCTCCAATCATACCCTCATATCTTGATCTAAATCCCGTACTAACCTCCACTAAGACATTATCAAGGTAATCAATCCACCGACTTATGTGCATATGACCATGACTAACTCCATCAATCAATCTCCAATATACTATTTAAACTAATACTAACTATCTAGCTCTACTAGTCTCGCCTCGGAAAATCACATTCCTATACACCAAAATTTCCGCCAACTGAGGTTTATTTGACCAACCGATACATAATGAGCTTAACAATTTTAATAACACATCCCACATCTAATAGTTTACTAATAAATCAACTTACATCCATTTCACTGGACTAGTCGTGTAGGACAGCTACTAATCCAATCACATATATGCGCCTCTACGATCAACTAATAATCATTCATCCACTAATCCAATAGAGGCACAATTCCACCAACTCGGTACGTAGGACTTTTCTATTAATTACATGGCAATCCGAATATTTATCTACAATCAAATAATCTATTCTACCATCTCCCAAATTCTAGCATATAAGATTCGCATAAATATTATTTAAGGCATCCGACCAATTTGCTCACGATTAAAACAATCGTCCGATTCCATATCCATATTTCCTTAAATATCATCTCATGAGCTATCCATCAAGTAAGAATTCGTAAAATCCTTAAGCATCCTAACTACAACAATTACTAATCCAACACGAGGGAAAAACTTCTGATTAATTTATCATCCAAGATCATCACCAATTTTCCATGCGACTCCAAAATCATATCATCCGATCCAATGATCCAATTTATATAATTAACCTAGCATCCACCGATCAACATTCTACATAATCCGCTACGATGATAAAATCACTCGCATATGCCGACATACATCGCATGAAGACGCCTACGCATAAATAAGACATAACCGGAGAAATACATCGGTTTTAAGCTACCAATTTATTTTACCATTAAACATGCATAAAAAGATGCTATGCTCATGACTAATATGCAACATGCACAAGTAAATATCGTAAATGCGATTTGACACTAAAGATTTTTACCGCGGCACTAGGCGTGCGAAATATCGCCGGACATCGTCTTCTCGGCACTCGTTTGCATCCGCCGTAGTCGTTGCCGTTCCCGCGTCCGCGTTCGCGCCCCGCTTCGCATCGGTGCCGTCGTTCTCGGCCACGCCACGCGCGCTTGCCGACGCGCACTCAAGCACGACACACCATACCGCTCGCCTCGCTCGGGCCGCCACGCCGCCGCATGCATGGCGTAGCATGCATGCGCCGCGCTCGTCGGCTCCTCCATGCCGCCGTCTTCACGCTAGCCGCGCCGCCAAGCCTCGCGTCCTCCACTAGGCCATGCCTAGGCACGCGCCATCGCGCATGCATGCATGCACCGCCGGCCTCGGACTCCACCTCTCGGCCGCTCCGCCGGCCACGCGCTGTTTTGACGCGCCGCGTGCCGCTGCAGCACTCGTCTTGCTCGGCCGCCACGCCCTCGCCTGGCGTCGTGCCTCGCCGCGGGCCGAGCCGCCTTGTCGCCGGGCCATGCATGGCGGCATCACCGCATGCATGCGTGTGCCGCCACGGCCGCCTTGGCGCTTCGCCGCGGCGCCGGCTCAAGGGCTCGCCGCTCGCTCCCGCCATGGAGATGCATGCATCGCTGGCGGCCAAGCCAACCATGCTGGTTGCGCGCGCAAGGTTCTTTGTTGGAGTGCCGCCGCCATACTTTGCTAGCTTGTCTTTGCCGCAGCATTCCTCCGTCTTGCCGGGCCCGCGCATGTGCCCATGCGCCACGGCCGCGCCGCGCCGTCGACTAGTGCTCCAAGTGCTCCAAGTGCCGCCATGGCCACAAGCCATCGCCTCCTCCTCCCTTCTATTCTCCAAATCACTCAATCGACCATGCATGCAAACAACTCTTGCATAAATGGAAAGCTTATGCGATGGGAGCACGGTGGTATGACATGCATTAGGAGATTTGGTTTTGAGTTGGAATCTAGAGGAGAGAAGGTAAGAACTAGAGCTCATGTTAGAGAAAGAATGGAGGTGTTGTGTTGGGAAGAAAGTGGCGAGGACATCTTGTGTCTACTGGGATAGTGGGGAATAAAGAAATGGTAGTGAGAGGTTGTGTGTGTTTAGGTGATGAAGGGGCTCTGGTGAGCACATGGGCATGCATGTGACTTTGTTTGGGGATGAGAGAAAGAAAAGAAATGGGGCAGGCATTGAGTTGATAAGGTTTGTGTGGCTTTGCTTGTTGGATGACTAAACAAATAGGAGTGAGAGATGGCAGTGTGTGTGAGGGCTTTTGGTTGGCAAAGGAAAATGGCAGGAGTGTCCACAACTAGCTAGCCACCTCATGCATATAAGTCTATACTACTAGCTTCCCACTTCAAACCTTTCTCGATCAGTGTGTAAAGCAGCATGCTACATGTATATATGTGTGCAACTAGTAGCTTGCAAGTATATATAGTGGATTAATAATAGTAGCAGTGTGTAGCACTGCATAATTGTAAGTGTGAGAAAAGAAAATGGCGGGAAATAATGAGCGGGTGTTTGGTTGTGGTCGATCAAACCGAAGCGGCAGCGAAGATATAAGTGAATGACATACTATGATCTTTGATATGCACGCTAAAACATGAAGTCAAAATAATTTAAATTTTAAATGCGATCTTTCATCCCGTGTCGTCCCATGCATCACGCCGTCGTGTCGACACCACCTCGTGTCTTTGGTTGGGTGAATAAAACTACAAAAGAAATGGTAGTGACTAAAGTGGCTCGGCTAGCACAAGGGTGATCGGAAATAAAAATTGTGATGAAATAAATAGCAGCAATTCTTCCTCCTTCTTGCATGCCACGCAAAAGAGCTCGCACTCGAAACCGATTGGAGAAACAGAACGCCTCGAGACTACGATCGCAACGCTATAACATGCGTCGCATGATTTTTGGTTTTCGGTTGTGTTTTCGAGGAGGAAGTTAGGAAAAGAAATGGATACAGCACGCCTCTACCGCTGATCGGTCGGATGAAAAGAGCGGTCTAATGTATGCACCACGGTATGATTTTTGAAATGCATGTGAAAGCAAGAGACCAAAATAATTTTCTTTCATTTGTAGTCTCTCGACCAATTCAATTTAATATTGTTTGCTATTATTATTATTATCTTTATACAACCTTTAGACAACTCGATTCGATTTTAAAGGTAACATTTGAATTAAACATGGGAGAATTTTTAAAATATTGCCAAATTTTTATTAGATCTCCTACTTAAATATTAATATCCTGATCCTGAAAATCGGGATGTTACAGTAGGGGTGGATCTTGTCGTCGATCCACTGCCGGAAGTCGCATAGTAGTGGCGGAGACTGCGGTGGGTAAAGAGAGTTCGTTACCCCGTTGTCCGGAATAAAAAAAGCATTGTACCATGAAATACGGTTTCATTACCGGATGCTTGTTGTTGCAGTCAACGGCGTAGTTTGGGCAGCACCAATAGCGCTGCCCAATGGTCCACTCATCGGTTGATTTGACGCACTTGCAAGCGTCCCTACACCAGCATAGGGGGGTGCCACCCCTATCGGGGTCTTCCGGAGGCGTTCGCGAGCATAGGAGGGTGTCGGTGGACCCGAATCGTTGGGCGTACTACGAGGCAGCTTCCTCAGATCCACCAGTTCCGGAAAAGTTTGGTGTGTGAAAGGCTCCTGACTAGCGGCATGATAGCGAGCGGTGGTCTCATGGGGAGACACCCAGTCCTTCAAAAGCTTACGGAATTTTTCCCATTCCTTCTCCTTGTCCATGTTTTCTACTTGGTGGTCTTTGTTGTAGACTAGTTGGACGAGTTAGACATGTATTTATAGCTAGAGCGGACGGGCGCTGTTCGGGCTCGTCTTGCAAATCGCCCGAAAAGGCCGCCCGCTGGTCACATCGTCTGAAAAGCTAGCCCGTGTGGTCACATCGCCCAAAAGTCGCCCGCATGGTCACATCGTCTGAAAAGCTAGCTTTGTGTGGTCACATCGTCCCGAAAAGTTAGGCGTGTGGTCACATCGTCTTGAAAAGCTACCTACTCGTGCCATCGCCACGATAAGCTAGGCGTGTGGTCACATCGCCCGAAAAGCCGCTCACCGTGCCATCGTCCAAAGCTAGCCGTGTGGTCACATCGCCCTAAAAGCTAGGCGTGTGGTCACATCGTCTGAAAAGCCGCCTACTCGGTGCCATCGTTCGAAAAGTCGACCGTCCGTCACGAGTCCTGGTCGCCCGTCTTGTAGCATCGCCCTAAAAGGTAGCTCGTGTTGTCGACGCCCAAGAAACCTAGCTCGCTTTGTCGCGTCGTTGCGAACAGTTGGATTGTCAAAGAAAGCGCACATATTACTCATATTCAAAAGTCTGTCATAACAACGATTGGCATAATGAAAAAATTACATAAAGGGAAATCTAATGGCGCCCCTCTTAGGTCGCACCGCGTGTCACCCGGGTCTCGCCGCCGCCGCAGCCGAGTACGTCGAGGGTCAGTGCTCGACTACCCGACCGCGAGTAGTTTGCGGTGGTGTAGCGAGGGGCCGCTCGCGTCACCGATCTGCGTCGCTCTGGGTCTGCGTACCGTGTCTGCGTCGCCTGGGTCGAACTCGGCGCACCGTACAGCTGAGAAGCCTCCAAAGAGAACTGCGTGTCACGCGGATCCCTGAAGAAGTCCTCGATGGGTGCCGATAGGTCTGCATCGTCGGCCGAGAATGCATCGTCCTCCCAAGCCGTTCCTGCGAAAAATTAGGTTACAAACGTAGTCATGACTAAAAGTACGTTACGCAAGCAAACGGAACTTACCTGTTGGCCCAAAGATGTGCTCGGACGACGCGGCATAGTCCTGGCCCGCGTACGGGTGGAGCTGAGGACCTGTAACAGAAGATCGTCGTTACAAACTTATGAGGTTCGAAATGAAATGAAGAAGCGATGTCAGCGTGTCGAACTCACCTCCCACATGTCCGGAGGTGCTCCCCCCACCCTGCCACGCCGACGAGCTCGCCACGTGCGGAGCAGGAGGCTGTGTCCTACCACCTCGGCTGACCCCTCGTCCTTGGACTGCTCGGTCCACCGGGTCGGTCGGCGTGCGACCGATCGCAGCGTCCGCAGCTGCATCGCTGCCTCCCGATCTCAGGAGAGCCCTCTGATCTCCCGACATTGCCATGTGCTGCGCGGAGTCTACCATCTGGACGACCTCCCGGTGAAGATCCACCTGCACAGGTAATCAACAAGTTGTACACGTAAGTATGTCAAATTAAATATGAAATATGTAATATTGAGTACATACGCTGCGGTGGAAAGCGGAGTCCGGCTGGGTGGGGTACGTGTCCGACGTCATGTCACATGTCGGCGTGGTCGACCATGACCCGACGCCAACGAACCTCGTCCGAGCCGAGTACCACTCCATGTAGTGCTCGTGACGTCTCTGGTCGTAGGCCTCGTCCCCAACCTCGACGAGGGTCTCGTGCGCGCACTCCAACCGTCCACCTAAGGGCCATCTGTCTCAGACTGGGACATCGTGCCACGAACTCCTTCCTAGTGTACCGTGGACGGCAAGAAAAATATTTGGTTGCGATGTAACACATATTGTACGGACATAAAAGTCAACGATGAACTTACGCGTACGCGCGCGGCACCGCCTCCCAAGGGGCGGGACCTCCGCGCATGAATCGAATCGGTGCATGACCCCCGTATCCGGTACTCCTCCACGAAGATGTCGTGCACCAAGGCACTCGCGTGTACCAAGAGGTAGTCTCGCGCGGCACAGACCGACAAACCGTTAGGCGCGCGATCACCTTGTAGTCATCAGACGGGTCCAGATGACGCGGTCATCGGTCACCGATCGAACATCGCAACGCACTCGGGTAGGAGCCCCGCGAGGTGATCGCGTGAAGGTGACTCGTGCAATACAACACCGCAAACTAAGCACACGAAAATAATGATTGCAAAATGAAAATAATAAATGATTACGAAACTAACCGTCGGCGGCACCACAAAGTGCCCATGGTCGGCCGGTCGGTCGTCTGCGCGGACGTACAAGCCGCCCTCGACACCGCCAAGTCCACCATGGCCGTCCGACCAAAAACGCCCAACGACCACGGTGCAGTGGGCGGGCATCCCGAGAGGATGGGCCGCCACGCCAACGGCATGCGTCGCCAAGGCGCGATACGTCGCAAGACAAAGACGCCGGACCACGCGCATGCGCGGATCCGCTCGATCGGTGACTCGCCACCTCATGCGCGTCACGGATGTAGTGCTTGTCCCGCCGCCGTGGGAGCTCGGGAACATCACCCACCCGAACAACCACAAAGGTAGGCCTCTAAGTGCCTCGTAACCGCGACGGGCTCTGCGTCCTCAGCCATACGCTCGGGCTGCAAGAAGACACGTAAACATCAGCAGGGTTCACAAACAAATTGTTACGAGAGAAAAATAGTTAGGAAAACACTTACGAGAATCGCGGATCCACTTCGGCGTGGGCCGTCGCAGGCCGCTTGAACTCCACGTCACGCTACGCTCGGGCGGCAGATATCGCGAACACGGCTAGAGGTCCGTGCACCACGTGGCGGGACGCCGTGCGCCACGTGGCGGGATGTCGTGGCGCCACCATCGGAGCGCTGCGCAGGCAACCTAGTCGTAGCTCACATCCCGCGGCGTCGGCGTCATCTCCCGCACGGAGATGGAACGTATGGGTCTCTGGCCTCCGCCGTCAACCGCCGTCGGGAGGGCCCGGCCGATGGAAACCGCCAGACGCACGACCGCACGGTGGTCCCGTCGCCCTCCGACGCCGCCTCCACCATCCTCGCTAGTGGAAGGAGGCTCGCGCTCTCAACCTGCGTCAAACGATTAAGAACAAACATGAGTCAACGCCACATAAACAGATCGCGATTGAGTACATCAAGGTCATACCTTCACGCACTTAATCCGGTCTGGTGCGGCCTCCATGCCCCGATGGGGTTATAACAATAATTTAATTGTACTAATCAAATTTTGGGTTTAGTGACATGTAATCCTCTTACGGGTAACGTGATTTGGGGTAATTTATCCCAATAGGTAATGTATCCGTTTTACAAATTAGCAATCACAATACGGAGAAAAACCTTCCAATCTCCCACCAAACACCTGTAGCGCTATTGGTTCAAATCAAAATTGTAATCAGTTGTTTGTGACATTAGGATGTATTTTCTTATAACAGATAGGAAAAAGTATTATTAACTTCCTTAAGTATGGTGGGGCTTCTACTTAGCCCCCGAAATATAAAACAAAGTATTGTGCCCTCTAAAATATGCAAAATCATCTAAATACCCTCAAGTCGGTTTTGGAAGTGGTTTTGCCACCGTGGTAAATGATATGGTGATGACTCAACAAATGAAATTAAAAAAAATCATTACAAATGAGCCCATATGTCATTGAGTGAACCTCCTTAGTCCTTCCTCATCTATCCTTCCCCTCCCTCTCTCCAACTGTGCCTTGCCTTTGTTGCAGCGCCCCACACGCACGTCTCTATGCCTGCGCTTACCTCGCCTTGCGCAGCGCCTCGCCCGCACACCGCTTTGCCTCTGTTGCTCGATCAATGCAGCTCCCCGCCTGCACGCCACGTTGCCTCTGCTGCTCGCTCATCGTCATGAACACCATCATCGCTTTCCTCCCATCCCTGCCTAGAAAGAGATCACAAAACTGAGTCCCCTCACTCCCCTCAATCAGACGCTCAAGGAGAGCTCCTCTCCACAAAGCCACTAGCTGACGACTAAAGCTCGATCTCTCAAATCGGTGAGCCACATGGACGTGTGTTCACATCACTTTGTGTTCTACCCTATTCTTACCCCCAAAATTTGATTATGTTGCTCACGGGGGCTGAAAATCGAGTTTCTTCCCCCTCACCTCCATTCGGATTTCACCATCGCCATTCATTGTCTATAGGGAGCTTCCGTCCAATTAACTTACTTGAGCTTCCTCTTGCTGTGTTATATGTTTTGATGTGTGTAGCTATTCTTTCCAACCTCAGAAGCACCACCTCCACCATGGCGGAATCACCACCGCTGTTACCACCCATCACTGTCACCTTCTCGCTGCCCTACTCCCTGAACCACAATCACCATCGACTCTGCATCGTCACAAGCAATCCATTTTTCCGTTCCCAGGGACTAGTCACCTCTCTTTCGCCATTCTCCTACCTAGCCCGATGCACTGTCTTCGTTCTCTCTGTCCAAAGCTAGTGGTTTGGCATAGTTCAGAGGACACAATACCTGATTTTATATTTTATGGGATTAAGTAGACAAATCACCATACTTGAGGGGGTTAAGTGGACTTTTCCTAATAGGTATTATGCTCATATGTTGATTCGAGAGATAATGAGTTTGTATATTCTCTTTACATGTAATCACAATGCTGAGAAAAATCTTTGAACCAAACAACACCGACCACTTTGTACTACCTCGGTTCCACGGCAATATGACCCAGCTTATAGATACATGAGCTAGTGCAACAACACCTTACAATATGAATCGGTCGATAAAATTAAGACCTGTTTGGAATGCAAGAATATCATCGAAAACTCATAGAAATCTCACAGTAAACAGTTTAATTTTCTGTAAAAATCAGGAAAAATTCCTGCGTTTCAAACAGGCCGGTATCGGGCCAGGGTCTATCTGCTCGGTGCACACCGGATGATGATGGACACAGTAGTCGATCAATCGAGACCGTCGGATCGTTCCAGACAGCGCGCGTTTGGTGTTGTGCCGTCAGATGGATCGGGCGGTCCACTTGAGCCCCATCATCCTGCGCGTCCGCGCGATGAAGAGGTCCCTGGGCTTGACGGCGCCGGGCAGGTGGCCGATCACCGTCATGAAAGGCAGCTCCGACAGCGCGTCGCGGCGGCCCAGCGTCACGGTGATGGCCGCCTTGGACGCCTTGTACCGGTGCAGCTTCTGCTCCCTGGCGCCCTTCACCAGCAGCCGCAGGTTCCGGGACATCACCATCGCGTGCCGCTGCGCCAGGTACCCCTGCTTCGCCTCCGGCACGTCCGTGATGTCGCCGATGGCGAACACGTTCTTCAGCTTGCCCACGCGCAGGTGCTCGTCCACCGCCAGCCTTCCGTCCTCGTCAACGTAGTCCCTGAGGAGGAGTCCCTCAGCCACCCCGACGCCACGGGGCGGCCCGTGCACACGAAGTGGCAGTCGGCGGCGACGGTCTCCCCGGCCGACGTCGTGAAGACCCTGTCCTCGGCGGAGAAGCCGGCAAGGTCCACGGTCTGGTCCAGCAGCACGATGACGTTCTTGGACCGGAGCCACTCTAGCGCCTTGGCGGACGCCTTGGCGCCCATCACCGTGAGCAGGCGCGGCCCGCCGTGGACGAGGGTCACACGCTTCTCGGGGCTGTCCATTACGATCTCCGCCGCGAGCTCCACGCCAATTGGCCCGCCGCCGATGATCAGGACCGACTCGGCGGAGTCGATCCGCTCCCTGTCGTGCTGGAACATCTCGAGCCGATCCGCACGCTTCTGGGGGCGGTTGCACATGCGGCCCGTGGCGATGACGAGGTAGTCGTACGCGACGGCGCGGCCGACGGAGGTGAGCACGACGGAGTCGTCGATGCCGACCGCCGAGGCGGTGACGATTTTGGCGTGCGTGAGGTAGTCGGAGTGCGGGATCACCGTGCGCTCCACCGCCGCCGGGTCCACCTTGGCGCGCAGGTTCGCCCACGGGATCTCAAAGTACTCCTTCCTGCATCCATCCATTGCATTTCACCAAATCAAGAACAATGCATGCACGGACTGATGCTCAATGGCATGGGATTTGAAAAGTAGAAATCGATGCGCTCACGGGTCGATGAGGACGACATCGGCGTGGTTCTGGAGCGTCTTGGCGAGGAGGGCGCCGGCGATGCCGGCGCCGACGATGACCACGCGGTCGCCGCCGCACCGCAGCATGCCTGCCCTGATCGAGTCCTGGTTACACCAAGAGAGGTGCCTGTGCATGTGATCGAGGAGACCGATCGATCGAGATATATGGCGGCAAAAACAGCTCGAGATTGATCGATGAGCTTAAGATTGATTAATCTGATGCTTCTCCTGCCTAGTGCCTAGTGCGTAGTATATATATGGAAGAAAAAGATTAAGCGGCAGCTCGTTCGTTTGCTTGGGTTGGGCTTTCCATACTGGCGGTCAATGTTTCTGGTGATTGACCTGTCAGGAGATGGGCCCACCTGTCCATGAGCTAACCAGGAAAATTACTAAAAAGAGCTTAATTCCCGAAAATAGGACTACTAATTCTTGCTCGCCAGAAATTAAATGGCTTCCTCGCCAATTATTTGCCATGACTTTTTCCCCCCGAAACAGGATGCAAGCCCCAATTTCATTAACGAAACTGAAATTATTTGCCATGACTTCATTCACACTTCGTAAAGAATTGTTCATAGTACCATGCATGGTTGTGTTTTCTCCCAAAAAAAATGAAGCAATAAAACCGAAATAGCTGAGAAGAAAGAACCAACCATTTTTGGACCTAGAAACACGTAAATTTGTGAAAAAAGCAAAGAAATTACATAGTACATCTATGTAGAGGTGGGAGTCGGGGCACAGGCACGACGGACCGCGGGCCACGGCGGTCGGCACAGCAGGCTCTCCGGGCCGTGCCGTGCCGGCACGAACACGCGTCGACGAGACCCAGCAAGGCACGTTGGCTCGCCGTCGGGCCGTGCCAGCAAGAGCACGACACAAGGCAACTGTAGCTCGGGCGTGGCCGCGCGGATGTAAGATCGAGGAGGCCGATTAGAGGGGGTGAATAGGCGTTTTAAAGCGGAAGCTTATGACAATACGATTTTACACAATTAAAGCCTAAATCTACTAGGTTCAACTAAGTGCACCAACAATACAAGTCAATTGATGAATATTGCAATTAAGTAAAGACTTGTAAGCTATTCAATTCTAGTAATGTAAATAGCACAAAACATGACAAGCATTCATACATAATGAATAAACAATTTAATACAAGAAATATAAATTACACAAAGTAAAGCAATAGAATGCAAACCACAAAAGACACGGCAATGTTTTACCGTGGTGATCGGAGACTTGCTAGTCTCCCCTAATCCATGTAGTATGCATCTCCTCTAAAAAGGCAGTATGCCTCTAGGGGCAAGATTATTGGTTTTCAATTTGTCATACAGACGGACAAGAAAATTGATTACCTATGATGAGTTCTTTTGGGGGTTACATATATGCACATCAATGACGATCATCATCGTTTGTAACCCATTTGTGACATGCTGTAAATTAACGCCTTTTAAATTGAATTTAGAGTGTGAATTCAAGATCTTGACTACAATAAAAATAAATAAAGATGCATATGAAATCATGTGGCATTTTGGCAACACCTGAGTGTTTCTTCCACGCTAAATTTTCTAGCCCCTGGATTTTGAAATATCCTAATATACTTACATATGGATAGTGTAACCAACATATCCACATAGAAAATATAAAAAACTTCCAAACAAGTGTGAACTAAAAACTCTTGGCGGATGCGCCAAGAGTTCAAGAAATAACTTTATTTCGTGAACTCTTTCATTATTTAATCGAAGAGCAGAACATGACTAATCGAAGAGCAAAAAACAAAATGGCAGCGGCCGTAGAGCCAAAAATAGCAAGAAAGATAGCCACCGAAGGGGACCGGAGAGACAACTTGAACAACACTTACTGGATCCTCGTTTGCTCTCTACTGCTGCCGCGGCAGTGCCCCATCGTGGATGGGTGGATTGCTCAGCCTCACCGGGGAAGTAGAGTGGGTCATGGATGGGAGGGAAGGGGTGGTGGCTGAGTTTGCGAGCAGCAGACGCGGGGGCGAGGGTCGTCACCGCGGGGTTGACAGTCACACTAGCGACGCGGGTTCCGATTGGCACGGGCGGCGGGCGGCTAAGGCAAGCGGCGGCGGCGGCAGCAAAAAGGGGTTTCTTGGGGTGTTTTAGATTTCTAGAAGAAAAGCTGCATTTTTTGTACAAGGACATCGCAGTATGTGCAAGCCTTTTAGCTGATCTCAACCAATCATTAATTCCACTAGTCATTAACCCGTGCATCTGCACGGGCTAGAGATTTTTTTATATTTTAGTTGAATTTATGTGCAGGTTTTATTTAATCAGGTATTCAGTTCCGACAACTACTTTAGTTTTTTCTTTTTACTTTATTCTTGGATACTATACTACTTTCTAAAATTTTAATACCCAAAATTACATATATTTAGCTATCATATCTTTCCTCATAATTGTTTTAGCTTTTACGTGTTTATTACTAATTATATGTATGCTTATTATGGATATATATGTTTATGAAATTCGTTATCCCTTTAAATTTAAATTTATTACTAATTCATGTATGCGCGATCGATTTCAGACGGCATGTAGCTTTGTAAAACCAATAAGCTGGCAATGTTAAATGCCATCACTTTTCACTGTTTTGCATCGTGTAGAGATAGAGCGAGATAGAGGGTAGTGCATCACATGCAACTGGGTTGTTCTGTGGCAAAAATAATGCAGATTCTTCTAGTGATAACAGTAGTAAGTTTTAATGGAGAGATTAGGAAGTTTGATAACTTTTAATAGGAAGTTTTTTATTTTCAAAATTTAGTTCTAAACTTGAGTAGAATTTTCAAGTTTTTAATAGAATTCACTACTTAGTAGGAATTTTTATATTAGAAAGTTACTTCAGAGGAAAGTTTCAAAATTTGAGCCGAAACTTTTACTATTTGAGTAGAATGGTTAAGATTGGAAAGTTATTTTAATAGAAAATTTTGGATTTCAAAGTTATACAATTTAGACAGAAACTTGTTCGATAGAATGTTTTAGATGGAGTATTTATGTTACTGTCTTGAGTACAAAAGTTTTGAACCCAAAAAATACGTACCGTGGATCCATATGCATGAAGGAAGAAACAATGCCTAGTAAAAAACAATCACCGCCAAGATTCCATACCGGAAGCTAGCCCCCTTCCTGTAATCGGACACAGCCACATAGGAGACACACCATGCATGTAAGAACTCCAACCTTGCAAACTCTTGACTGGACACAGGAGACATCTTGCATGCATGAGTCCCGATGTGATAGCGCATTGGATTCTAATTCTTTGATTTCTGCTAGTACGCATACATGAAGTATTCATGTATCGATTGAGCTAGGAGGTAGGTCGATGGATCATCAAGCCCGATGCTTGCGGTTTGGCGTGCCAGTCCGCTTGTCGTAGTACCTGTCCCAGAGCATGATCCCTCCATAGTTGTTCGCCTTCTGCACGTTGGGCAGCAAGTCGTAGTATAGCGACTTGATGAAGACGTTGTCGTTCTTCCCCGGCACGTTCGCCACGGTGAGGCCGAGGTACACCTGGCTCCCCGGGTACCTCGCCGTTCACCTGTTCCACTGCTCCATCACTGCAGACAGGCCGCCGTGGTTGTAGGAGCACTTGGCGTCGTTGTAGAATCGGACGTGGATGCGCTCGAGCAGCCCCATCTGCAGCGCCTTCTCGACGCGCCAGTTCGGGTACACGCACAGCGGCGTCGCCATGAGCCGAACCCCAACTCGTGCGCGGTAGTTCTTGTTGTAGCTGTAGAGGTGCCTGGCCAGCTCGTCGTAGTGGTCCGGCGAGCCCTGCTCGATGAAGAAGTCGATGCCATCGACCACCGCGTCACCGAGCGGGCGGAAGACGCCCTTGCGGGAGCCGCCGAGGTGGGCGTTCCAGAGGTGGCTGGACTCTATCGATTTTTGCTAGTACATAGTTGCATAAGACTTGATCTAAGCCATTGATTTATAGTATTATGAAGTTAGGATGATCCAGATCTTCTCCTTTTTGGATTAATGTGAGAATTTCTAGAATTTCTGATTTATGTGGGAATTTCTAGCCTTGAGGACCTCTAATTAGTATATATACATAGTTGCATAGGACTTGATCTAAGCCATTGATTTATAGTATTATGAAGTTTGGATGATCCAGATCTTCTCCTTTTTGGATTAATGTGAGAATTTCTAGAATTTCTGCTTTATGTGGGAATTTCTAGCCTTTTATCCATCTAGAATTAACGTGGGGGCTTCTAGGAGAGGCCTCTAATTAGTATATATAAAGATGTGCTACTAGGGTTCACATCAACCACATTTTTTTACCAACACAAACTAAACCCAAAAGTTGAATGTGGGAAAGGGGAAAAGTGTGAAAACACTTACGTTCCATTCCCACTTATCAATTCGCATCCGCACGCGGTATAAAATCCCCGCATCCTACCCCTCTCCACTCCCCATGCACCGTGCCCCTCCTTTTCCTCTCCCACCTCCCCACTACGTACAAGCACGTACGTCCCCTCTCTCTTCGCACAAGCCACGCCCAAGAGCAATGGCCGACTACTTCGCGGACATTGGCATCGTTGATGCCCACTCGCCCTCGGCTGCCAGAAACAGATCTCACATCGCCAATGGCAGCAATGGAGGGATAATTGTTTGCCATGCGTTAGATTTTGGGAAGAACAGCTCGGTTTTTTATTCGAGCGCCTTGCGGCGGTTGCCGAGGTTTATGCCGAACTCACCGTGCGCCGGTGCTAACCCTCCGCCGGCGAGCACTGGCACCGGTGTGTTCTTGCCGCATCCGGAGGTGTAGCAGACCAGAGCTTCCAAATCTCGCAGGAACGGTAAACATTAATTTCTACCATGTGTTTCGGGCCACGTGCAGTAATTAATTTCCTTCTATATATATCCAAAGCGGTAGTCTGAACAAATTACCACGTATGCAGGTGCAAAACCACTACGGCTGTTGAGGATGGAGGCGGGCAACGCCATGACGAAGACGATGGAGAAGCAGCAGCAGGTGCATGCAATGGTGGTAGCAATGGAGCAGAAGAAAGCATTCGCCACTGCGTTTCAAGGCAGCACTGAGCTCCTCGCGTTGCCACAGGATTGGACGCACTGATACATCACCAATCCTCACGCTGCCACGAGAATGAAAACAACTGTGTAGTAATAAGTTGCCGACGGGCCTTATATGTATGTAGGTAAATGTAGTATGCATCTCGTCTAAAAACATAGTATGCCTCTCGGGGCAAGATTATTGGTTGTCAATTTTTCATACAGACGAACAAGAAAATTGATTACCTATGATGAGTTCTTTTGGGGTTGCATATATGCACATCAATGACGATCATCATCGTTTGTAACCCAGTTGTGGTATTTATTTTTTGCATGAGCCTTGGATTTTGAAATATCCTAATATACTTACGTATGGACAGTGCAGCCAACATATCCACATAGAAAATATAAAAAACTTCCAAACAAGTGTGAACTAAAAACTCGTTGCAAATTATATTAACACACATAAATACTTCAAATATTTGGTAGAAACATAGATGTTACAAGAATGTGTGATTTTTGTATCTGCGGCGCAATTTTGCGAAATGTGTATGATGCACACTAAAATAATAAAGAGTGAGCTGCACTTTCCACCACCTAATTTGACCTCATCATGTCGATGCTCGTTATCGACACGTGGTCCCTGGCTGGCAAGCTGCAGGTCGATCGGCGTCGAACGACCGCACCCGCTTTACGATGCAGAGCTCTGGCGGTTGTAGTGCTTCTTGTGCCTCACGTGCTTCTCCTCACTCTGCATGGTGAGGGCTAAGTGCATGGCCTCCGCCACGGCCTGAACGTTCCATTGTTTGACACGTATGGCGCCACCGAGGGATGGCGAGCATTCGACTTACTCTGACAGGATGACAGTGCTTCCCCTCGGTGTGCCAGTGTTGCCTTTCTGGCCAGGGCCCTCCTGCTGGCACACAGTGTAGAAGTAAAGTATACATGTTTTCAATATCAAAATCTATGACATTCTAGAGAAACAGAAAATCAGTGCATGTAAATAGTCTTGTGGTGCATTATTTATCTTTTTTGGGGTATGATTTTTCAAGTGGACACAACATTCTATATGCCAATTACATAATTGGATAATTTTAGAAATGTGGATCATACACTTTTTGGGGGTTACATATATGCACATCAATGACGATCATATGTTTGTAACCAAGTCGTGGTGTGTATTGTTTTTTTTTTGCGAGAAAGTCATGCTGTAAATTAACCCCTTTTAAATTGAATTTAGAGTTTGAATTCAAGATCTTGACTACAATAAAAATAAATAAAGATGCATATGAAGTCATGTGGCATTTTGGTAATACCTCAGTGTTTCTTTCGCGCTATATTTTCCAGCCCAGGATTTTGAAATTTCCTAATATACTTACATATGGACAGTGCAACGAACATATCCATCCACGTAGAAAATATATATAAAAAACTTCCAAACAAGTGCGAACTAAAAACTCGGTGCAAATTACATTAACACACATAAGGCTTCAATTATTTGGTAGAAACATAAATGTCACAAGAATGTGTGATTTTGGTGTCTTCACCGCAATTTTGCCAAATGTGTATGATGCACACTCTAAAATAATAAAGATTAAACTGCACTTTCTAACACCTAATTTGACCTCATCATGCTGATGCTCCTCATCGTCATGTGGTCCCTGTCAGGTGAGCTGAGTAAACTGCACTTTCCAACACCTAATTTGACCTCATCATGCCAATGCTCCTTATCGTCATATGGTCCCTGGTAGGCGAGCTGCAGGTCGATCGACGTCGAACGACTGCACCCGCTTTACGATGTCGAGATCAGGTAGTTGTAGTGCTTCTTGTGCCTCACGTGCTTCTCCTCGCTCTACATGGTTAGGGCTGAGTGCATGGCCTCTGCCACGTCCTCCATGTTCCACAGGTTGACACGTATGGCGCCACTCAGGGACGGCGAGCATTCGATGAACTCTGACAGGATGACGGCGCTGCCCCTCGTCACGTTGGTGCTGTCGTTCGGGCCAGGGCCCTCCTACTGGCACACAATGTAGAAGTAGGGTATGCAAGTTTTCAATGTCAAAATGTATGGCATTCTAGAGAAGGAAAATTGATGCATGTAAATAGTCTTGTGATGCATTATTTATCTGTTTTGGGGGTATGGTTTTGCAAGTGGACACAACATTCTATATACCAATTACATGATTGGGTAATTTTAGAAATGTGGATCATAGACTTTTTTTTTTTTTTTGCAAAAACAGTAGCAAGTGACCACAGGCCACCCAATGGCACAGACAGCACCGGGGCAGCCACGGTGGCCGCCCCTGCTTCGTGTACATGGGAATTGATGACCTAAAAAATTCAATTGAAATTTAAATTAGAAAATTCAAAGGGAAAAATAAAATAGAAACCTCAAAATAGACCAGCCCAACTCCTCGTTCCTTTTACCTTCTCATTTTCTCCCTTTTCCCATGGGCTAGCCCACTCTCTCCTTCCTCCTTCCCTGGTCCACGACAGCTCAACCCATTTCCCTTTCCTCCTCCTCCCGCAGCCCACGCCGGTGCCGCCCATGTGTCAACCGCACCGCACTGCACTGTTGCCCCCACCCTGCCACTGTGCAAGGTGTCACCATCCTTGTCGCCCTGTGGCTATAGCCGCGCCATTGCCTCTGCCCATGATGCACGAGACCCGCTCTCACAACCGTCGCCATGCTCATATATACCTCGCGCTGCCGCAGCGTAGCTGGGCACAACAGCAGCTCACCCGTCTCGCCGACGAGCTCGCGCGAGAAATCACGCCCAACACCATCCCATTTAAGCCTCGAAGAGCTGCACCCTGAGATCGCTATCCCACTTCATTTTCCCCTATATCTCCTTCCCCACCCCACACTAGCTAAGAAGAGCAAGCTCGTGGAGCTCGAGCTCTACTTTGGCTGTTGCATCCGCCGAGTTCCACAGATCACTCCGGTGAGTCTAGACCATCACCATCATGCCCTTTGGCATCCCCTCGGTGTCCTCTTCCCTGTGCTCACATCCCTTTCCTCTGTCTGTGGCCAGAGCACCGAGAACGCCTTTGTCTTCTTCCTCACCGGTGCCTAGCTGTCCGACACCGCCGCAACCAACCTCGTCTTTCTGGCCAATCCGATGAGCCCCTTCCAAATCCTTTCGCATCACATCATGTTCCACCAAATCATGAGCAAAACCCCTCAATCAATGCAAAATTCCTCCGTAGGAGCTCACGACGCCATCGTCCTCCCATGTTTTGGCCAAAAACCGCTGCCGCCATTCCTCCAATGAGATTAGAACCAATTCCTCCCTACGGGAGAATCCGTACACTACTCCTTTCCTTCCCCCAACCATTAATTTGGACTCCTGTTCACCCCAGGCCGCCCCCATGGAGCTTGCCTTGTCGCCCATGGCGCACGCCGCCAGACCGCCTTAGCTCCTCCCTACCTCCACTGACTGCGCCGGTGAGTTTCTCCCTCCTCCCTGATGCTCACCCTGTTAGAGTATATTGACATATCTCTATATTTGGTAGTTTAGGATTTGTAATCCCTGCCTGCCTTATCTCTAGAAGAGGCTTCTTGCCCTCCAAGTCTTGTACTCTATATAAACCGCTCTCGAGTCTCAATACAATCATCCATTACAGCAATTCTATTCTTCTACATGGTATCAGGCCGGTGCCGTTCCTGAGATGCCGCCTCCACAGCTTCCGCCGCGTTGCCCCTGGGAGATGCTTGGATCTCTATGATCTCTCCCGGGGGCTGCACAACCCGTAGTTTAAGTCGTGTCGCCGATCATCCGATCGGCTACCAATTAGAGTTTTCTCCGGTCATCTTCAGATCGGATTTTCTCTATTTTTTTCCGATCATAGATCGGTTTGCGTCGCCCTGCTGACCTTATGAGGAAAGGTGGACAATTCACTTATACTTCAACACTCCCCCTCACGTGTAGGCTTCCTCAGGCCTAAGACGTGGAATAGAAGCGGGCTGCAATTATTATTTTTAATTGCACCAACCGGGTCTTGAACTCAAAACCTCTTGGCTCTGATACCATATTGAGTTGCATGCACCAACCAGTTCACCCAAAAGCTTAAGCTGGTGAGGAAAGACGGGCAATTCACTTATACTTCAACACTCCCCCTCACGTGTAGGCTCCCTTAGGCCTAAGACGTGGAATAGAAATACGCTGCAATTATTATTATTTAATTGCGCCAACCGAGTCTTGAACTCAAGACCTCTCGGCTCTGATACTATATTGAGTTGCATGCACCAACCAGTTCACCCAAAAACTTAAGCTTATGAGGAAAGGTGGACAATTCACTTATACTTCAACACACCCCTTTTCTTCCCCGCGCCCGATCGCCGTGCACCGCCGCTAGTCCACCTTGGTGCGCATCCAGCTGCGACACTGCCACTATTGGGTCCACATCGCTCTCTCGTTCCATTTTTGGCTATGACCCAAACTCTCAGGCCCTCCCTTGCCCTCGCCGAGCCCCACCATGACCACCTTGATTTGAAGCAGAAGAGCAGCAGCAGCACCCCGTCATCTCGGTCTTTATACTCTCTCTGTGTATGCATCTAACTAGTGGGCCTGAGTACTATTCATAACCCCACCTGTCAGTCTACATGAATTTCCTTAATGAAAATAAATGGATAAAGAAATAAAAACAGTACCCGACCCCACCTGTCATCATCTATCACCCATTTCCTAGTTAGAAAAATAATTCAAAAAGAAATTAAATTGTGTAGGAGCCATCTGTCATTTACTGTTGACCTTTTCCAATAGAAAATTAATTTGGAAATTAAAAGTAGGCCCCATCATTAGACACTCATTAGATTTTAATTAAGTATATTAATTAGTGTATAATGACGCACAGTAAGTATAATAGTATAATAATAATAACAATAACAACAACAACATTTCCTATATTTGGATAATATTTCGATGACATAAGGACCCATCAGTAGAGTAGATATAAATTTAATATAATGGATTCATGGCAAATAGGTCCCACAATAAATGGATTAATTTAGATTAATGAACTTTGTTAAGTTTTCAATGATATACGCTACCAGCTCGTTACTATTATATTTAAAAAGGTAGAGTGGGAAAAGTGTCACTGGTATATAGATACCCCTCGACTAGTGATTAGTTTCAGTCAATGTTTCTAGTTAATGCTCTATGAAAAATTGAGCCATGCATCTAATTGCACTGTAGTTATTCGCTAAGAAAGTAATAACAACAACAGTAGTGATAACAATCGAAAAATAATAATACTAGTAGCAGTAAATGATACTCGTTGAGGTGAATCTCACTGATTAAATACAAATCAAAATTAATAAATAGATAAAACAACTGTGTAGTAATAAGTTGCCGACGAGCCTTATATGTATGTAGGTAAATGTAGTATGCATCTCGTCTAAAAACCGTATGCCTCTAATGGCAAGATTATTGGTTGTCAATTTGTCATACAGGCGAAGAAGAAAATTGATTACCTATGATGAGTTTTTTTTGGGGGTTACATATATACACATCAATGACGATCATCTACGTTTGTAACCCAGTTGTGGTTTGTACTTATTTTTCGCGTGAAAGTCATGCTGTAAATTAACCCCTTTTAAATTGAATTTAGAGTTTGAATTCAAGATCTTGACTACAATAAAAACAAATAAAGATGCATATGAAATCATGTGGCATTTTGGTAACACCTGAGTGTTTCTTCCGCGCTAAATTTTCTAGCCCTTGGATTTTGAAATATCCTAATATACTTACATATGGACAGTGCAACCAACATATCCACATGGAAAATATAAAAAAACTTCCAAACAAGTGTGAACTAAAAACTCGGTGCAAATTACATTAACACAGATAAATACTTCAAATATTTGGTAGAAACATCAATGTTATAAGAATGTGTGATTTTTGTGTCTGCGACGCAATTTTTGCGAAATGTGTATGATGCACACTCTAAAATAATAAAGAGTAAACTGCACTTGCCACCACCTAATTTGAGCTCATCATGTCAATGCTACTTATCGGCATCCACTACCGGACACAGCCCCTTTGCCGAGTGCAAAAATCTTTGCCGAGTGCCAATATCGCACTCGGCAAAGCTATTTTCTTGAGTGCGACACTCGGCAAAGAACTACACTCGGCAAAGCTCTTTGCGAAAGTGCCATGCACTCGGCAAGATTAACACTCGGTACATTCAACCTTTGCGAGTGCCGGGCACTCGGCAAGGGGGCACTCAGCAAAGCGCGCCCGAGGTAACGGTTCCGCGCCGACGTCAAATTTGCCGGGCGGCCGCTTGGCACTCGGCAAAATAAATCTTTGCAGGTGTCGCTGTCGACACATACGGCAGAGCCCTTCTGAAGTGCCATGGCGGCTTTTCGGCAAAGTTTTTTTTTTTTTGGCCTCAAAATTTTTGCACCTACTGATCGAATTACTCTATGTTAGGATTTGATATATTTTTGTGGCTTTTGTTATACTTAGTTAATTTATTTCATTTACTAAAATTATTTGAAAATGCAAATTTGAATGCTGCGACGTGCATCGAATAATGGGTTTATGATTCAAAAATGATAGTCATGTTATTGATTGTAGTGTGAGCCGTATCAGGGAACGGACCAGAAATTTCGGACATCTTGTTGTGAAACATGATCAGTGAACTTCACGGCGAAGTGTTTTAAATTCTATAAAAAGCAAACAACGTCAAAAAATGATGAAACGTGGAGATGTCATGATATCATATGAGTGCCGTGATAAAAATTTGAGAAGGTTTCGCAGCGTTGTCACGTCGATGCTTAAAAACTGGACATCTCCAAGCGGGATATAAGTATCACATGTGGAGATGTCCTGTTTGAAAGCATCGTCGCGCTGACAACATACACGAAACCTTCTCACCTTTTTATCACAGATCTACATATGATATCATGACATCTCCACGAAGTTTCATAATTTTCTGGCGTTGTTTGCTTTTATAGAATTTAAAAACACTTCGCCTGCAAGTTCACTGGTCATGTTTAGTCAACAAGATGTCAACGAAATTTCGGTCCGTTTCCTCGATACGCCTCACACTACTGGTCAATAACATGACTATCATTTTGAATCATAAATTCCATTATTCGATGCGCGTGCGATTCAAATTGCATTTTCCAAATAATTCTAGTAAATGAAATAAATTAACTAAGTATAACAAAAAGCCCAAAAATGTACCAAATCCTAACATAGAGTACTGTAATCAGTAGGTGGCAAAAAAATTTGAGGCAAAAAAACTTGCCGAGTGCCGTGCCATGGCACTCGGCAAGAAAGTCTTGCCGAGTGTCGTATATGCCAAAGACACTTGCAAAGATGAGAGAGGTCCCGTTGTTTTTAAAAAATTGGGCGGGAAAAAAATAAAAAAATTGAAAAAAATTCCTCTTTCATAAGTGCCATATCTAAGGCACTTTCGACAAAGAAATTAAAAATTAAAAAATTAAAAAACCTCTTGCCGAAAGTGCCATATACAGGGCACTCGGCAAGGAAATTTTAATTTTTTTAAAAAAACAATAATTTTTTTAAAAAACTCTTTGCCATAAGTGCGGATCTCGCACTCGGCAAAGAAAATAAAAAATTTAAAATTGTTTGCCGAGTGCGGATCTGGGCACTTGGCAAACGTTCGACTCTAAGCGCTTTTGCCGCACCACACACGCACACACCCACTGCGCATTGCTGCGCCCGCGCGCCGCGTCCCCGCCGCCGCCCTGCCGCGCTCGCGTCCTCGCCGCCCCTCGCACGCCCGCCGCGCCGCCGCGCCGCCGCTGCCCGCCGCTCGCGCTGCTGCCGCCCGCGCCCGCCGCCGCCGGGCTGCGCTGCTCGCCGCCCCCTGCCGCCTCGCCCCGGCCGCTGCCTGCCGGCCGCCGCCCTGCGCCGCCCGCGCGCTCGCCCGCCTGCCGCGCTGCCGCTTCGCGCCGCCGCCGCCGGGCTCCGCCGCCGCTTACCGCCGCCACCGCGCCGGCCCCACGCCGGCTGGCCGGCCCCGCCGCCGGGCCCCGCGCGCGCGCGCCCCTGCCGCCCGCGTTGTCCTGCGCCCTGGCGCGTGGCCTGCCCCTCATCGGCGAGTTCATCCCACCATCGAGGGCGAGGTCGCAAGAGGTTTAATCGATATCGGTTTTCATATAGCTCATGCATTTATTAATTTGGGTTATCTGTAGTACATGTTCGACCTATCTAGCTTGGTAAGTGAATGAAGATTGAGGATTAGCATGGGTAGTATGTGAAGGGAACAAAGGAAGCAAAGATATATAGCATTCATTGGGACTTGATGATCACTATGCATGCATGGCCTAATTAAGCTAGAGCAAAGATCGCATACAACATGCATATATGCATACATGAATCATGAATGGTTGTTAATTTGTGATTTACCATGTCTATATGTGTTAATTTATCACTTAATTATTGTGAAATAACGTCTGAAAAACACAAGCACCACATCTTATATCTTCTATCGGATTTTCCATGATGTCTAGAAAGTGAAGTGTGAGCAAGTGCAGCTAGCACTTGTATGTGAGTGGCTTAATTTATATGTGTTGTTCTATCGCTAATCTTGTTGAAGTATATTATCTCATGTGATTTGTAATGAATGAACAAGACCATGTGAGCATATCTGCGAACTATACATAACACCATCCGCATTTCTAATTGAATACTTTATTGTGCATATTAGCATATGGCTATTTCCTTGTATGGAACTATGGATGTTAAGAAAGAATTGTAATGCTCTCTGACCAATGTGGTATTAATAGTGATTCTTGATCTTTTTAGATCCAATTATTATTTTTTCTCAATTTCCAGTCCATAATAATTCATATATTTGTGTGTGTAATCGATGGATAATTAATGCCGATTACGGTGTAGTTGGTTGTGGTTGTATATGTGGTTGTGTGCCATCGTGCCGTTGCATTTTTGCAGTTTTGGAAACCTCATCGTGCGCAGGGAGGTTCTGTAGATTTTTAAATGACAGTATTTTGTTCCATTTTGCGAGAAGAGCCCGTCGGAGCGAAGTCGGAGTTCTTGCGCCGTGCGGTCTCGCACCACGCTGTGTCGCCTCGCCTTGCACCGACCCGCCACGGCCCATGCTCCGACTCCACCGCCACCTAGGTATAACCCCTCTTTTCATATCATGGTGCGTAGATCACGTAGATGCAATTGATGGTTACATTACTCGCTGATACATATGTTAGAGGATGGATGGCCGTCATTGGATGTACGGGCCGGAGAAATCGAGTGATTACACCACGGAATGGATGAACAAGACCGATGCTTTCTTGAGCGACTGCATTTGGCAAAGGCGCTAAAGGACATTGTCTAGTTTTGTGTCCCTGCAGCAAATGTGGAACAGGAGAAGGGTAAACAAGGTGGACATGGGTAAACATCTTTTGAAGAATGGATTTACGCGGACTACACCCGGTGGGTCCACCATGGTGAAGCCCATCGTATGAGAGAGGAGGTGGTGAGACCAGCGCCGAGGCTTATGATCGCCGATAGGTAGCAAACATGTTAGATGACTTTCACCAAGGACGGTTCGATGAGGGACGTGAGAAGGAGGAGATGGAGGCGGCCGCATGAGGCGTTCTGACGACATGATGGACTCGACATGAAACCCCTTCACGACGGTCAACGGTGTCTCAAGTGGATGCCATTGGACGCTTAATGGGGTTGAAGTCCGAGTTAAACTGAGTCGAGAAGGCTTCGATAAGATGTTGACCGTGATTGGCACCACCCTCCGAGGGCCACATTACGCCAAAGAGCATGTACGAGTCACGTAAACTCCTTCGTGCACTTAAGATGCCGTGATGAGCGATACATGCTTGTTCGGAGGGTGCGCCCTATTTAGGAAAGAACACAAGGATGCAAAGTATTGTCCAGTGTAAATCCTCCGGTACTGGAGGTAGACTCGTGATGGCCGTAAGAGGCGACTACGATCCCCGTGAAAATCCTACGGCACCTTCCGCTCCTACCGAGAGATCCAACGGCTATACATGACCGAGGAATCCGCGAAATGATGACATGGCACAAAAATGGCAAGCAGACAATCTCGACAAGATGGTACATCCATCCGATGGTGAAGCATGGACCGCTTTGATGACAAACATCGTGAGAAAGCGATGAGGCTCGCGAATATACGTGTCGCGGCGGGCAATGTATGGGTTCAATCCTTATGGACTGATGGCTGCCCCATACACATGTTGGCCCATGTTCGTTATCCCCTCAATCTCCCCGGCTCCTTTCAGCGACATAACGTATTCTTGTCGTTGATAATTCCCGACACCCGGGAGTAATATGTGTGTGTTCATGGAGCCCGTGTTTGATGAATTGGTCCATGCTTGGGACGAAGGGTATGGACATACGACTGAGCTACAAAGACAAGCTTCAAAATGCACGTTGGTACCACTACTCCTCGCATGACTTCCGTATGCAGGTTATTCTGCGCTGGTGTGTTCACAGGAAGTTCCCATGCCCAGATGCAAGGAAGGTGTGAGGTTCCATTGGTTGCACAAGGGTGGCAAGTACTCATCGCTCGACGTGACATCGCCAATTCCTCCTCTTGACCATCCATTCGACAAGACATCAAGAACTTTACTTAAAGGTGTCGAGTGATGCACCCGCACCGTGATTATGATCGTGCCGAGGTTCATGCTCACATAGATGCTCTCGTGCCCAATCAAGAAGGTGGTTTTGTGGGATATGGTGAGCAACATATGTGGACTCATAAGTCGGGCTTGACGAGGCTCCCTATTTCGATGACCTTCTTCCGCCACATAACATTGATGTAATGCACATGAAAGAATGTCGCGAGGCACTTTGGGCAACACTCATGGACCTTTGAAAAGTCTAAGGACAACCCTAAGGCTAGAGTGGACACGCAACATTATGCGATAGACCAAATCAAGAGATGCCTCCTAGTCGCAAGAAGACATGGAGAAGGCCTAAGGCTGATTTGTCTTGAAGAAGGACCAAAGGAGGGAAGTACTTGAATGGATCGAGACGCTAATGTTCCCCGATGGGTATGCAACAATCAAGAAGAGGAGTGAACTTAGGCACTCTGCGAATCAACGGGATGAAGAGTCATGACTACCACATATGGATTGAGCTGCTTCTTCCGGCGATGTCCAAGACTCTTCGTAAAAATGTAGAAATAAAGCCAAAATTGAGGCTTCCATTGCAGAGGCATACATCCTGGAGGAGGTGTCAAACTTCACAGAGAAATACTACACCGAGAACCTTCCTAGCGCTCATAATCCACCCTCTCGTTACAATGTCGGGCGAAATGAATCGAACCTCGCCTTTTCCAAGGGCAACTCTAAGCGCAAGTGCATCGACCACTAAGCAATTGAAAATGAAGAGTGGCGCTAAAGATCATGCTATATGTGTGTGAGGACTCGGTTTATTTGGCTTGTAATGCTTAACCAACCACCGGTCCTAGCATCACAAATCAAATAAATCGATCCTCTAGATATGTATACTTCCTGTAGCGATATACACCCGGTACAAAATTAGACATCAACTCCATTCTAAACATAGAGTCCAAACATCACACTACAAACGGAAGATAAACAAATAGTAACATTATTACGCATATATGGCCGACGAGAGCCACAAGATACACAAATAGACAAGAACGACAATGAAGCAAAAGTGCCATAAGATGGCTATAAACAAAGCCAATCGTGCCTTCAACCCACAAGGCATCCGACCAGGACCACCAAGTCTAGTCGCCCAAGAAGCGGCAACACACTCATGTATGAGGACCCCGAGGCTCACCTTCTTCCTCTGCAACAAAACATTAAGCAAAGCACCGAGTACAAAGATTGTCTTTGTACCCATAAGACTGACGTGTGAACTAAGACATTGTTAATATGCTACATGCGTGCTTGTTCGATGGAGGCCATATGTTTCATTTGCATAAAGCCAATTTTCATTTGCAATAATATAATATGGTTTAAAGGCAAGTTTGCAATTCATTTTTATCGTTGAAATAATCATGAGATAAAGATAGATACAAGTAACCACCTAGAAGTGACTATCCCAATAGTCACCACAACATAGCACGAATCCCGTTATTCGCACTCACCGCAAGTTTTAATTTTAAAGGTTGTAGTCTAACTCTCGATAAGCTTACCTAAGCGTGTCCATCACCCAGGACGAGGCTATTCGAATAGTTTTAACCCCGCAGGGTGTACCATCGCACCCACACCTCGCATCGCCTTTAAGCCAAAGCACACTTCCAAGGTATGCTGGCTGACTAAGTCCCACGAGATCTTTTCCAATATTGTGTATCAACCCCGAGCCAGCTCGTATGGATGGAAACCCATACGCTACATGGTAAAGTCGTAAAAGACAACTACCCACTCAGATAAAGCTTTGGACAACTACCATGCTCCCACCTCCATCCCTCCCGCGACCTCCTGCGACCCTGACCAATACACGCCAAAGTACTAGGTCAAGAGAGGTCCCATACCTCTAGTGTGGTTAGCACGCCGAAATGCCCGGATAATGTAAACTCACAAGATGTTCGGTCCTTAACTGACCGGGCACCTTTCCAACCACACCCAATGTATCACACCAATCTTACCATTGTGCGCGCTTAAATCATTTTTGTTTTTGGTTTTAGTTTTGCAAGTAAGCATAGCAAAATGTCAAACATAAAGTTGTAGTAAATTTTGTGTGATCAAGGTTACCGACTAAAGTCGATAACCGCCTGGGCCTACTGATACTAAGCATGTCTAAGCCAATTGAAATCAGATCTACTAAGTGACAAGAAATCATCCAATGATATCTAATCACAAAGAAATATCCTAGGCTCGGGTAGTAGAGATCAATATTTGTCTACAGGATATGCACTAACTGATTTAACTAATCCATTTTAACACAAATTAAGCAATGCATACATACAATTGAAACAAAATATTAGAATTTAGCATCGATTATCATGATCAAACGCTTGTTGGTCATTGTTGCTCAATATGGTGCGAGGATGATCCCGTGGTTGCCGCAAATATCGAAGCTTCAACGATCGAACATAACAAAGAAATAAGAACGAATAACACCGACAAAACTCAAACATACAACAACATCAAAACAAGCCAAAACTCACACAAAGAGCCTAAGCATGAAATAACAAAATTTTACAAACAGAGAACAATTCATTTTAAGTTATTAGCAATTTTCTATGAATTTTCTAAGCTAAAACACAACAAGCCACTAGTTAATTACTCAACAAATTTTCATGAATGTGAACCAGTGTGCAAAACCTATCCTAATAGTTAGTATAATCGAAAATGAAATTTTACAGAAAACCTGTTCATTGAATTTGGACAATTATTGGAAGAGATATGCATTTTCTAATTTAGAAGATACATAAGACATCATTTTATTAATTAACAGATTTTGCTACAGAGACATGGATGAAACTAATTTTAGTAAATAATACATTTAAAATGAAAATTAATAAAGACTGGATTCATGCGATTTAGATAAAAATTGAATTAGTTATGCATTTTCTAAGTTTAATTGATTTAACGAGCAAATGTAAAAGCATTTCGTAAATACTAAAGCACTTAACACTTCTTTTACGACGCACGCTAGCCCCAACCATCGACGGCGGGCTGCCGCGAAAACGCCGACAGAAAGGATCGCCAAGATAAGGTGACGCCGGCGCGATTCGAGAATACGCCTTCGCTACTAAAGTGCAAACCTAACCTACTCACAAAGAAACACGCTTCCCCAACAGAGAACACACATTATCGAGCTACACAACTAACAATCGACAAAGATGGGCCCACATGGCGTTGACTAAGAAAATAACACAACGGTAGGATTAAGGTTTACTAAACACGATTACCGAGAGGGCCCACAATTCGAGACTCAAGGTTAACATGATTAGAGTTAACTAATCATCACCGGCGGTTCACCGGCGAAAGACGCACGCTGCAATGGGGCGCCAGGCGCAGCAGATCTTGCAAACCAGAGGTTTCGGGCGAAAGAGTGGTACCTTCGGTTCGCAAGGACCTCGCGAACTCGATGACGGTGGACGCGGAGCCCAATGGTCGCGGAGATGAGCTCACGACACGGAGGCGAGAAGAAAGTGCGGTGCTCGCGGAGAAGATGCTACGACTTTGAGCGGCTTGAGAAGGTGCGCCACGGATCGCGAGACACCAGAACGATAAGCCCACGATTTTGATGATGGAGGAGGACGGTGGCGCCGGAACTGACAGCGCGCGCTTTATCGAGCTTGGAGAAGAAGGCGTCGCAAAGCCTCTGAAGCACCAAAGAGATAAACAAGGTCACAGTTAGACTCGGTGGTCGATTGCGATCCTAAAGGACCAAAGTCGATACTAGGAACTCACGTAACGCAGATGAGCTCGCGGGGCCGAGATCACCGGAGTATGAGATTTACGACACGCCCCGCGATACATCGACAAAGAGCTCGAGATGGGAAAATGGAGGCGGCGTCGAGCGTGGATCACGGGTGCGGTCACTGCTCGAGGGCGCGCTAACATCGGCGGCGTTGTTTTCGGGTTCTTCTCCGGCGGAAAGGAAATTTGGGCGAGAAAACACGAGAATGGACGCGAAGGGTAGTGGATGGGCTCGATGGGTAGATGAGATCCCGCGATGCTTCACGGCCGACACGAGGACAAAAAGGTGGCGGCGGACGAGGACGTGGCAAGCATCGCACACGGCCGTGAGCTCCGGTGAGGTGCGGAGAAGACGAGGTCGAGCGCCGGCGGTGGGACCCACATGTCGCGATGGCGAGCAAAGCGGTGCGAGCCCGAGACCGCACGCGGTGCGATAAGGTGGTTTGACTCGATCGGGAACGGTCGACCGCTGGATCCAAATAGACGGCCGAGATTGGTGTATGCATTCGGACGGTCGGTTGCGCAAGACACGACGGATCGCTCGATGCACAATCGGACGGTCACGACATTAGATTCACGCAGGTGCGATTAGTTGCGCGACCGAACCAAGTGTGTAGTCTGACTCGAGCCCGAGATTGGGTCAGCCAGAGGAACAAAAGATTTTTAGAATTTGATTTAAAAGATGAGAAGGTTTGGGGAATTTTTAGAGGTAGCTCTGAGCTCCAAAAATTTCGAAATTTTTATGGTAGCTACTAGAGACAGAGAACAACATTGCATAAATTTTCCAGAACTTTCTATGCACTGAAAAGTTCTGCAGAAAATTCACAAGCATGCTGACCTAGGGTTTGACCAGGTTTTCAACTAGTTTGACTTGGCCATTTGAAATAGCAAACAAAATCTAAAAATTGTGAAATAATTCAGGAGGTAGATAGGATGATCAATATGATAGGAAAAATAATTTCCGAGGGTGATCACAAGTTTGAAAGCCAAGAACTTGTTTGACAACAATTTCCATTCACAAGAATTTAATTTTAGAAAATGGAAATTGCTAGGGAAAATTTGAAAACTTCCAAATGATTTGAAGAGACAACAAAAGTTTTTATTCCTCCTCAAAATTTTACATTTGAAATACAAACCCTAAGTTAGGGTCAGTACAAATCTCCCCTTACAGAATCTCACCCGAGATTCGATCACCGGAGAAGAAGGATGGGTAATGCGCCAAGGCGGCGGCTTCCCGCTCCCAAGTGGCTTCATCCTGAGTGGTTTGACCACTGAACTTTAAGGAACTTGATCACACGGTTCCTTGTTCCGTTCACTTCTTCTTCGAGGATACGAACGGGCGCCACGATAAGACAGATCTTCTGCACATCGATATTTTCCAATGGCGCTTCTCCACAGAACACGAAGGCACTTCTTCAATTGCGACACATGGAAAACATCATGCACCCTCAAGTGTAGCCGGCAACTCTAACTTGTATGCAACAGCCCCACTCTCTTGATGATGCGACACGGCCCGACATATCGAGGAGTTGCTTGTTCGACACCGAAACGCACGATGTCCCTTCAGAGGTGAGACTTTGAGATACACCAAGTCATTGGGCCGAAACTCACTCACGACGACGCCGACCGCATAACTCTTCTCGCTCGATCGAAGCACGCAAGTGCTCACGAATCAATCGCACTTGGCTTTCACTCATTGATGGAATTGGGCCAAAGAACCGCTTTCACCGTTTACGACCAGCTCAACTGTTCGTGACGCTCCCATACAAAGCTCTCAAACGGTGCCATGCCGAGACTAGCCCGGAAGCTGTTGTTGTAGGAGAACTTCGGCAAGTGGTAGGCACTTCTCCCAATTCTTTCCATAGAAAGGACACAAGCACGAGCATATCTTCAAGCACCTGATGACTACCCCTGTCAATCGACCATCGGCCCGAGGATGGTAGGCGCGGTCTTTGAAAGTAAGACGGTACCCATGGCCTCTGTGAGATCGTGCAAAGTCTGAAGTGAAAAGAGAACCACGACCGACACCATCGTCCGTGGCACACCATGCAAACTCACAATGCGATATGTAGAGGTCCGCCAATTTATCGACGCCGAGGGCGACACATCGCGTAAAATGTGCTACTTTCGCCAATCATCAATAACCACCCGGATAGCATCCTTCCTCAAGAAGCACGGCAAACCGTTGATGAAGTCCATACCAACGAATCCCACTTCCACTCGTATAGGCAAGGGTCGAGGAGACCGCTGACGCCGATGCTCGGCCTTCACGCCGACAACATACGCCGATCCGCAACGAACCCGCAATCTCGCTTCATGCGAGTCCACCGTAACTTCGCCGCAGATCTTGGTACATCTTGGTAGCCCCGGATGGATGGACAAAGGCTAATCATGGGCTTCCGAAGGATCAAATCCCGCAACTCGGGATCTTTGGGACCACGAGACGCTGCCCAAACCATACAACACCGCGCTCATCCTCCGCGGAAACACTTGGCCGATCCATTCTCGATGTTTTGCTTGATTTTACCACACCATCATCCGATTGCTTTGCCGACTTGATCTGATCCACCAAAGTCGGCTGCACAATCGAGAGGCAAGAAGGGAACCGTGCTCAACCAAACCCAAGTTGAGATGCTGAATTCCGCAAGAAGTGCAGGTTGTCGCCTCCCGGATCATCAAAGTATTGCAATACACCTTTCGGCTAAGTGCATCAAGAACCACATTGGCCTTGCCAGATGATACCAATACCCATATCATAATCTTTGATCAATTCTAGCCATCTCTCTCGCCCGAGGTTCAGATCCGCCGAGTGAATAAGTATTTCAACTTGTGATCTAATACACCTCACAAATGTTTCCGATCAAATAATGCCGCCAAATCTTGAGTGCATGAACTATCGCAGCAAGCTCTAAATCATGGGTGGATAATTGAGCTCATGAGGCCTCAACGCTTAGATGCATAGGCAATCGCTTTGCCTTCCCCGCATAAGAACACACCCGAGTCCCCGACGAGAGGCACGCAATAAATATCGAAGCTCTTGTGGATATCAGAAGAGTAAGGACTGGGCCAAGTCAATCGCCGCTTGAGCTCCCGAAAGCTCATCATCACGCAGAGGACCACACAAACTTCTTGTCCTTCTTGAGCAATTCAGTCATCGGCTTATGCATCTTGGAGAAGTTCTCGATAAAGCGCGATAGTAGCCCGCTAAACCAAGAAAACTCGCGACATCGTTGGATCGACTTGGCCGCCCCAAGATAGAACATCACGACTTTGCCGGATCCACAAATATGCCTCCGGTGAAAGAACATGGCCCAAGAATGCCACTTCCTTCAACCGTAACTCACATTTGTTGAACTTTGCATACACCGATGCTCCGCAACTTGCCCAAAACAATCTTCGATGCTCAAGATGCTCGCCTTCATCTTGAATAAATAAGAATATCATCAATGAAGACCACCACAAATTTGTCCAAAAACTCCATGAATACCGAATTCATCAAGTTCATGAACAAAGCCGAGCATTGGTTAATCCGAAGACATGACTTGTACTCGTATGTGCCATAACGAGTAGTGAAAGCCGTCTTGAATATCCTCACCCGATCCGACTTGATGATAGCCCGATCTCGATCAATCTTGAGAACACCGAGCTCCGCATAAACGGTCAAAAGATCATCAATGCGGGCAGAGGATATTTGTTCTTCACCGCCACTTCATTGAGAGGACGGTAGTCAACACACATGCGCAAAGTCTTGTCCTTCTTCTTCACAAAGATCACCTGACAACCCCAAGGAGATGAATCGACTGATGAAACCCTTTGCTTGGAGCTCACCAAGCCGCTTCTTCAATTCTTCTAGCTCATTGGGAGGCATCCGATACGGCGCTTCAATCGGGCGAGCTGCAGACGGCAAAGAACTCGATGGCAAACTCTGATCTCGAACCGAGGCATCCTGTGCAAATCTTCAGAAAGACATCCACAAAGTCGATACTATGGGAACATCTTGAATTTGCAAGGTCAGGCTTTGCTTTAATGCACATAGACACGCCCTCAAGCCGTGGCGAAACCCGACTTGCTCACCCGAGGTCGGTAAGATAGACAATCTTCCCGCACAATCAATTTTCCCCAAGTGTTGGGACAACCAATCCATGCCAAGAATCACATCCGCACATCGAATCGAGGCAATAAGATTTGCTAAAAATCCCACTTTGACTATGATAGGAACATCCCGACATCAGAATCGCCTCTCATTTCCGATCCCGAGAGCGGATGAGCAAAGGAATCTCCAAAGGAACACAAGAAGCCCACTAGCAGCAGCAAATGATCTTGAAATAAAAGAATGCGATGCTCCGTAATCAAATAATGCGCAGGACGAATTGACAAGAAGTGTACCAATCACGACATCCGCGCCTCCCGAGCCTCCTCACCGAAAGGTGGTTCACTCGACCGCTGCTCGCACCGGGTCTTCGAATAATCTTCGTCAGCGGTGACCGCTTCCCGCGCGCGCCCTCCATTAGGACGAGGGGTCGCCGCGAACACTCGAGGCGTGCATTCGCATAATGGCCCTTGTTGTGGCAATAAAACAAATCACCTCGGCCGCCGGATTATGGAGACCGCTCGTCGGCCGATCGCAGCGCGACGTGGCTGAAACACGGCTGCGGTGGGCGAGGAGCCGGTGCGATGGTCTCGGCGCACGGTGGAGCAAAAGAACGGCCATCAGTGCCGCCCACCGAGGACGAACGAGGTCGTGTGAGCATCGATGCGCTCCCATTTGCGCTAGGGACTCACCAGCCGCCGCTTTATGCTCAAAGAACAATGGCCTTATCTACCAAGGCTCGAAAGTCCAGAAGTCCACAATGGATAGCTTGTCCTGCAGCCTCCTGACAAGCCATCCATAAACTTCTCCTCGCTTAGCCTCATCCGAGGCCACCTCTCCCGAGCATAACGAGCCGATGATTGAACTCGTGCATGTACTCCGTCACGATTTGCGCTCTTGCTTGAGCGCGAAACTCCTTCTTCTTCAGCCTTCATCGCCATCGTGATGTGGGCCCACGAAAAGCCGACTAACCTCCCACGCGACCACAGGCTCGCGCGCCGCATGGCGAGATAGTTCTCCCACCATGAGTGCCGCGCCTCGCCGTGGGGCCAAGAGTGCCTTGTCCGCCGCTGGCATCGAGCCATGTTGAGCTTCCGCCAACCATGCGCAGCCAATCATCCGCATCGAGAGGGTCCTCTGAGCGGAGAAAGTCGGCGGCCAGGTACGGAGGAACTCGCAAGTCCCCGCGAGTCCGGTGGCCGCCACCATCGGGCAGGAGTGGAGGTATTCCTAGCAATAACCTCCAAGATGCGCTGTCGATCCATGCGGTTTCGCCGACCGAGCGAGAACTCACCATGGTCTGAGGAGGAAGCTCCTCATCATGACCACTGACTACCACTGGCTCTCTCCGGCCATCCTGCTTTACTAAGACAAGTTAGCAACAAAATTTTAAGAGCAAGAAGGCCCAAAATTCATGAAAGGTCAAAAACAAACACAAGGCAGATAAAGTTCGACTCAAAGAAAATCGCACACATAACTACTCACTTTACATCTTACCCTATTATCCCCACAAGTTTTAGTTGGATTAAACTACATGGTTCTCCCCAGACTAATTCCACCGGTAGTAACTATCTTTTGAAAGGTAAAGAGAGAAACCAAGTTTCAAATCTTAAATGAGAGTAAGATGAGAGTAGAAAGCTAAGATAGGTAAGGAATAAAATCTGAGAATCTGCCTAAGCTTCCATAAACCTTTTTATAATTTGAAAATAAGACTTTCAAAATATCCTAAGGACGACTATGCTTAGGTTACTACGGTCAGAATGGCTCTGATACCAACTTTGTGAGGACCCCGGTTTATTTGGCTTGTAATGCTTAACCAACCACCTGGTCCTAGCATCACAAATCAAATAAACTGATCCTCGAGATATGTATACTTCCTAAAGCAAGATACACACCCCTGTATAAAATTAGACATCAACTCCATTCTAAACATAGAGTCCAAACATCACACTACAAACGGAAGATAAACAAATAGTAACATTATTACGCATATAGGCCGATGTGCCACAAGATACACAAATAGACAAGAACGGCAATGAAGCAAAAGTGCCATAAGATGGCTATAAACAAAGCCAATCGTGCCTTCAACCCACAAGGCATCCGACCGACTCACCAAGTCTAGTCGCCCAAGAAGCGGCAACACACTCACGTAGTGAGGACCCCGAGGCTCACCTTCTTCCTCCGCAACAAAAACATTAAGCAAAGCACCGAGTACAAAGATTGTCTTTGTACCCGCAAGATCGACGTGTGAACCAATGACACTGGTTAATATGCTACATGCGAAGCTTGTTCAATGGAGGCCATATGTTTCATTTGCATAAAGCCAATTTTCATTTGCAATAATATAATATGGTTTAAAGGCAAGTTTGCAATTCATTTTTATGTTGAAATAATCATGAGATAAAGATAGATACAAGTAATCACCTAGAAGTGACTATCCCAATAGTCACTATTAACATAGTACCTAATCCTCGCATTCGCACCACCGCAAGTTTTAATTTTAAAAGGTTGTAGTCTAACTCTCGATAAGCTTACCCAAGCGTGTCCATCACCTAGACGAGGCTATTCGAATAGTTTTAACCTCTGCAGGTGTACCACTGTACTCCACACTCAGGCATCGCTTTAAGCCAAAGCACACTAGAAGGTATGCCGGCACAACTAAGTCCTACGAGATCAAGCTTCCAATATTGTGTATCAACCCCGAGCCGCCGTATGGATGGAAACCCATACGCTACATGGTAAAGCCGAAAAGACAACTACCCACTCGGGATAAAGCTGACAACTACCATGCTCCCACCTCCATCCCTCCCGCGACCTCCTGCGACCCGGACCAATACACGCCAAAGTACTAGGTCAAGAGAGGTCCCATACCTCTAGTGTGGTTAGCACGCCGAAATGCTGGATAACGAAACTCACAAGATGTTCGGTCCTTAATTGACCGGCACCTTTCCATCACACCAACAGATCACACCAATCTTACCATTGTGCCCGTCTAAATCATTTTTGTTTTTGGTTTTAGTTTTGCAAGTAAGCATAGCAAAATTTGAAACATAAAGTTGTAGTAAATTTTGTGTGATCAAGGTTACCGACTAAAGTCGATAATCGCCTCAGTTCTCACCGATACTAAGCATGTCTAAGCAGCTGAAATCGTATCTACTAAGTGACAAGAAATCATCCAACGATATCTAATCACAGCAAATATCCTAGGCTCAGTAGTAGAGATCAATATTTGTCTACGTGGATATGCACTCACTGGATTTAACTAATCCATTTTAACACAAATTAAGCAATGCATACATACAATTTGAAACAAAATATTAGAATTTAAAGTTGGGATTATCATGATCAAACCGCTTGCCCGTCTGTGTTGCTCAATATGGTGCTGAGGATCGCCCTGTGGTTGCCGCAAATATCGAAGCCTCAACGATCGAACATAATAAAGCAAATAAGAACGAATAACACCGACAAAACTCAAACATACAACAACATCAAAACAAGCCAAAACTCACATGAGCCTAAGCATGAAATAACAAAATTTTACAAACAGAGAACAATTCATTTTAAGTTATTAGCAATTTTCTATGAATTTTCTAAGCTAAAAACACAACAAGCCACTAGTTAATTACTCAACAAATTTTCATGAACAGAACCAGTGTGCAAAACCTATCCTAATAGTTAGTATACTGAAAATGAAATTTTACAGAATCGGGTTCATTGAATTTGGACAATTATTGGAAGAGATATGCATTTTCTAATTTAGAAGATACATAAGACATCATTTTATTAATTAACAGATTTTTGCTACAGAGACATGGATGAAACTAATTTTAGTAAATAATACATTTAAAATGAAAATTAACAGCACTGGATTCATGCGATTTAGATAAAAATTGAATTAGTTATGCATTTTCTAAGTTTAATTGATTTAACAGTGCAACAGAAAAGCATTTCAGAAATACTAAAGCACTTAACACTTCTTTTACGACGCATCGCTAGCCCCAACCATCGACAGGCCCGCAAAAACGCTGACTTGAGCGATCGCTGCGCATAAGGTGACGTCGGCCGGCGTGCGAGAATACGCCTTCGCTACCAAAGTGCAAACCTAACCTACCCTCACAAAGAAACACGCTTCCCAACAGAGAACACACATTATCGAGCTACACAACTAACAAACTGACAGCATGGGCCCACATGGCAGTGACTAAGAAAATAACACAACGGTAGGATTAAGGTTTACTAAACACGATTACAGAGAGGGCCCACAATTCGTGAGACTCAAGGTTAACATGATTAGAGTTAAACTAATCATCACCGGCGGTTCACCGGCGAAGACACGCACGCGGCGGCGGCGGCGCGCAAGCATGATCTTGCAAACCAGAGGTTTCGGCGAAAGAGTGGTACCGCCGGGTTCGCAGGACCTCGCGAACTCGATGACGGTGACGCGAGCCCAATGGTCGACGGAGATGAGCTCACGACGGCGGGAGGCGGAGAAGAAAGTGCGGTGCTCGCGGAGAAGATGCTACGACTTGAGCTTTTCGAGAAGGTGCGCCACGATCGCGGAGACACCAGAACGATAAGCCCACGATTTTGATGATGGAGGAGGCGGTGGCGCCGGAATTGACACGGCGCTTTACCGAGCTTGGAGAAGAAGGCGTCGCAAAGCCTCGGTGAAGCACCAAAGAGATAAACAAGGTCACTTAGACTCGGTGGTCGATTGCGATCCTAAAGGACCAAAAGTCGATACTAGGAACTCACTGAACGCAGATGAGCTCGCGGGCCGAGATCACCGGAGGCGGAGATTTACTGACACGCCCGGCGATACAATCGACACCAGAGCTCGAGATGGGAAAAATGGAGGCGGCGCCGAAGCGTGGATCACGCAATGGTGCGGCCACGGGCTCGAGGCGCGCTAACAGCGGCGTTGCAGCCGGGTTCTTCTCGCGGAAAGGAAATTTGGGCGGAGAAAACACGAGAATGGACGAAGGGTAGTGGATGGGCTCGGTGGGTAGATGAGATCCCGCGATGCTTCACGGGCCGACACGAGGACAAAAGGTGGCGGCGGCGAGGACGGGAAGCATGCGCGACACGGCCGTGAGCTCCCGGTGAGGTGCGGAGAAGACGAGGTCGATGCCGAGTGGGACCCACATGTCGCGGATGTGAGCAAAGCGGTGCGAGCCCGAGACCGCAGTGCGATAAGGTGGTTTGACTCGATCGGGAACGTGTCGACCGCTGGATCGAAATAGACGGCCGAGATTGGTGTATGCATTCGGACAGTCGGTTGCGCACACGACGCGGATCGCTCGATGCACAACCGACGGTCACGATTAATTAGATTCGCGCTGATGCGATTAGTTGGCGACCGACCGAACAAGTGTGTGAGTCGGACTCGAGCCCGAGATTGTTCGGCCCGAGGAACAGATTTTTAGAATTTGATTTAAAAGACAGAGAAGGTTTGGGGAATTTTAGAGGTAGCTCCTGAGCTCCAAAAATTTCTGAAATTTTATGGTAGCTACTAGAGACAGAGAACAACATTGCATAAATTTTCCAGAACTTTCTATGCACTGAAAAGTTCTGCAGAAAATTCACAAGCATGCTGACCTAGGGTTTGACCAGGTTTTCAACTAGTTTGACTTGGCCATTTGAAATAGCAAACAAAATCTAAAAATTGTGAAATAATTCAGGAGGTAGATAGGATGATCAATATGATAGGAAAAATAATTTCCGAGGGTGATCACAAGTTTGAAAGCCAAGAACTTAGCTGACAACAATTTCCATTCACAAGAATTTAATTCTAGAAAATGGAAATTGCTAGGAAAATTTGGAAAACTTCCAAATGATTTGAAGAGACAACAAAAGTTTTATTCCTCCTCAAAATTTTACATTTGAAATACAAACCCTAAGTTAGGGTCAATATAATGTGTTGACCAACCTTGTCGAGGTGCGGTAGTTCATTGGGTAAGTTCTCAACGAACTTGTTTCAATACGACGCCACTCCTTGTTTCTTCGCCCAACCCCTTGTTTCGTTGGTGGAATTTCTTTGTCAATCCCGCATGAATCAAGGGATCCTACCCCGCAGAAACCGATACCCTTCTTTCACAGTGCGGGACCGTGAGCCCGATTTCATTTCTTGGTTCAAACAGAAGGTACTCGCCCAATTTAGCTCGTGCTTAGTTCGACATTCCAAGTTGATCGAATGACGTTCAATAATATAACGATCTATCCCGCTTGAGCTTGCGTGCCCAAACCGATGCGCCTATAAGTGACGAGTTGAGACAGTTGCAAACTACACGGTCGTTAGGGTCAAGTCATTTACGGCTATGACGTGAATGGATATCGCTTTCACACGCCAGTTACTGAGCGCCGCCCAATCGAAAAACCACAAACGGCGGAGTTTTTACGCCACATCGATGGCCTCGACTATTATGGAAGAATTGAAGAAATCTACGAACTTCCATTTTACGGTTCCAAACCTCTTAATCTGGCATATTCAAATGCGCTAGTTTCATCACGGAGTAACGAGACGAACCCCTAATCTTGGGCTAGTCGAGATTCGACAGATTCCGCCTATCCAGAAAAGATGTCTACATTGTGGCTCAACAAAGCCGTCTGTGTTTATTATACGCCATACGCGTGCCAAGACAAAGAGCATCTTAAGGGTTGGGCTATTGTGCACAAGGTATCGCCACACAGTAAACTACTCGTCCCAAACGATGAAGATTACAACTTCAACCCAAACACATATGATGGAGAGTTCTTTCAAGAAGAGGGGCTACAAGGAGGTTTGAGATAGACTTAACAAGGCGATAGGAATGGAAGTAGACAATGAAAGGGTTGATGACGAGGACGCCTGGAGACGAGGTGCGAAATGTGAAGGACTTACAAATGCTTGAGCGACACGTTTAGGCAATGACAATGAAGACAACATTCCTCCTTCTGATAGTGTTGATGATTTGGACAATGTTGATAGTGATGACGAGACCTATGATCCAACTAATCCCAATCATGAAGATAATTTCTAATACATGTAATAATCGTGTTTTTGTAATTATGTTTTGTTCATTTTGCATCTATTTCTAATACATGTATTACTATGTTTTTGGAAATTATGTTATGTTCATTTTGCATCTATTTCTAATTACGTCTTGCTTATTCTTTTTAATTGCGGTGAGTGAACAAAGATGGCGGGAACCGTCGTAACGTATCCTCGCTTATTGCAGACCACGCCTTTGCGGGGAGGAGGCGGAGGGGCCTGACGGGAGGAGGAGGAAGAGGACCGCCGGCGCAGGGGGGCCGCTCTCCCACGCCCGCGTGAGGAGGTGCCGAGGAGGAGGAGGTGGTGGCGCCCGTGGACGAGTTGGACGAGGAGCCTGGTTCGTGCAGACGGGCGAGGAGGAGGGGGCGGGGACGACGACGACGCAGGCGGTAGGCATCGGTTCCGCTTCCTCCTCGCCTCTTGGTGTCTACTTGCGAGGTCCCGCGAGCCTCCCTCGTGTTCTCGCAGATCCTCACCGACGCCTTGATGATTCGCCCCGAAGGGCAAAAGTAAGTAACTTTAGATGTTGTCACCACTACTTCATATGATATGTTGAAAAAAAGAGAAACTAATAATTTTCTTAATCACTTGTGCGAGAACCGGTGGTTGTGTCGGTGGTGGCGCACGCCCCAATGGCATCCTCGGGTCTTCGTGCGGCAGCAACACTACCCCAGATTGTCACGCACGCCGAAGGCGGAGTCGCCTACTCGCTTGACCACTACGCCGCCGCCCCGATGCGAGTACCCCAACAAGGCGCGCGGTTAAGGCGAGTTTGGTAAGTCTCCCTCGCACAACATTGCTCAATACATCGATTCATTGGACTTTTCTTGAAATAATGAATGGATACATCGCGCTTGTATGCGCACTTATTTCAGATGCGATGAGGATTTGAGGCAGGCGGACAGGTGGCTACCAAAGCTCGTAAAAACCCATCACCGACATGCATCACGAGGTGCGCATCCAGCCATCGTAACCTACCACGGTCGAAGCTTGGAGAGAAGGTCACCAAGAAAGACGCAAGAAGCATGACGCGACCCGGAGCGAGACTTTGAGGTAGATGAAGAACATTAATATTGATTCGCTTTGAGATTAAGTACGTTTAATTTGATCTTCTTATATGTCAAATACTTGATGACGTGTAGATGATTCCTTGGTGGTGCCAATCGTATTCGAGTCTTTGGGCGATGATCGTGGACAAGTGGTTCACTGAGGAGTATCTCCGGATGCACAATGATGCCCGGACCGCTGCTTGATGATGCAAGGTCCAAAGACACCATCAAGGCAGCCGCACCTTCTCCGCATACAAACAAGCATGGGTACGAATTCATTTATCTATTGTGACGCTCAATTGCGCTCGATTTCTAATTATCTTTTTGTCTTTCTCGCATCGGCGTCACATAGTGCCAGCCTTGCTCGGACTTCCGTGCATGGTGTATGGCCCACAAGGGCAAGGCGACGTCCGACGTCTCCTTCAACTCGAGGACCCGCCGAGGCATACACGAACCCGGCGCCCACACCCGCATCGCGAGTACACGCCGGCGGCAAGGTCGGCCCATGGGCGCACCATGATCCGAGCACCCGTGACTTTGATGGAGAGATCGTCATGAGGGTGGGACAAGGCAAGAAGCATGGGCGGTTACGCTTGGCGGCGGCCTCATCGACACGGCCTCTACCCATCTCTCCCGTGATCCGAGCACGAGCACGAGCGACAATGACGGCCATACGCCACGGCATCACAGACAAGACCGGTCGACGACTCGAGGTTATTCTGTTTTACTCGTCAGACATTGATCTTTACACACCTTTATTAGCTTTGCATTCGAAACATTGGAGTGAAATATTGCGAGCCCTACTGGAACAAGAAATGAGGCAACGTCGGGAGCCGGAGGCCGAAAGAGAGGATGTCGGCCCACCGAGGCCGACCGGCCGAGCGGCAGAGGATGTCGCCCGGTGGAGGCCGAGCGGCCGAGCGGCAGCCCAGCACGCAGAGCTTGGCGGACATGATGGAGTTCCTACAAGGTCTTGGGCAACATACGGGCTTATTTGTGCACCGGGTCTGTTCGCTCAACCTCCGCCACTCACAGCGCCTTGTAGCTGCGCACTACTCTCGTGAGTATGAAAGTTATTTGCTTTCGCTTGTGCTTTGCTTGTATGACCTATACCTTCCTAGATTAGGTATCTAATGTAATCTTGTCTCACATGCAATCTCTTCTCCTTTGTGCAGCCTCAATCGGCGGGTTCGAATAATCCACCTCATGCGCCTCCGAATGATGGAGTTTTTCCTTCACCACAGTCGCAGTGGCCACCTTCGAGATGAATGGTAGTTGTATTTTCATTTGTTGTTCACTTGGTGATGGACTTGTGATATACTTATGATGCACTTGTCGACTGTTATGAACTTGTGGATTTGTTTGGATGGACTTGAGCACTTATTGTTATATATGTGATGGATGTGATAAATATGTGATGGATGAGATATATATGTGATGGATGAGATATATATGTGATGGATGAGATATATATGTGATGGATGTGATATATATGTGATGGATCTGATATATGTTTGGATGGATTTGTTTGTCGTGATGGAATGTAAAAAACAAATAAAAAACGCAGTTTTGGTCACTTTGCCGAGTGCAACACACGGCAAATAGGTCTTTGGCCGAGTGCCTTGGTCATGGCACTCGGCAAAGCTGGGAATGTGGGCACCTCAAAATCCCTGTTTTCAAGCTTTGCCGAGTGCCATGACCATGGCACTTGCAAAGATTTTTTTAAAAATTAAAACTTTGCCGAGTGCCATGGCCAAGGCACTCGGCAAAGTATTTTCAAAAAAAAATTTAACGCTTGTCGAGTGCCATGGCCAAGGCACTCGGCAAAATATTTTCAAATTTTTTTCACCTTGCCGAGTGCCATGGCCAAGGCACTCGCAGAGATTTTCAAAAAAATCGAAACTTTGCCGAAAGTGTCATCATTCGACACTCGGCAAAGATATTTTCAAAAAAATCTTTGCCGAGTGCCTCGGGTTGGCACTCGGCAAAGCGTCACAACGGTCGGCGCCAGAATCGGCCTTTTCTTTGCCGAGTGCGGAAAAATACACTCTGCAAAGGTCGCTTTGCCGATTATTTTTTCCGAGTGCCCTTTGCCGAGTGTCGCGACTTCGGCAAAGCCTTTGCCGAGTGCAAAGGAGCCTTTGCCTAGTGCCTGAGGCACTCGGCAAAGTGCCTGAGTCCGGTAGTGATCAAACGATCGCACCGGCTTTACGATGTAGAGCTTAGGCTGTTGTAGTGCTTCTTGTGCCTCACGTGCTTCTCCTCACTTTGCATGGTGAGGGCTGAGTGCATGGCCTCTGCCACGCCTTGCATGTTCCACTGTTTGATAAGTTAAGAACTAAGCGGTAGGTTAAACCCAACAAAACACTACTCAAGAAACTCAAATGAAATACCTTTATTAATAGGGTCTTAGCATGGTCGCAACAAATGCCTATGGGCCTTTGCACTCATACTGCACACAAAAAGAAACAACGACCTAAGCACACAAAACTACCGCCAAAGAGCGACTCACTAAATCAAATCGCTAAGCTCAAAATCGAAACCTAACGAACTACTCAAGAAAGCCTCACAACCGCTGGCGACGCTCCGGCGACTTACCAGACTCGGAAGTGGGCCGCATCTTGGCAAACTGATCTCGATGCCACGAATCGGGCGCAAAGAGAGCAGTGCGTTCTCGTGCCACCGTTCAAGCGGCTCCTCCGGGTTCTCGGCGTCATCCTCTGCTCTATCTGGCCTTCCTCGGATCTTCTTCGTGATCCTCCTGGGTCTTCCTCTTCTTCGGGAACTTGGTCGTAGAGGATCTCCTGCAGAGTGGCGACCTTCTCTTTAGCTCTCTACAAGGCTTCATAGACATGATCCAACTCCGTGATGGTCATCTCCAAAGCTTCCTCCTGGGCGGCCACAAACTGGGCGAGGTGCACGACTGTAGCGTTGCTCTCTCCTTCTGTGGACGGGTAGCGTGCTGGCAAGTCCACAGCTGCAGCTCTGGGGTGGTAACGGAAGACAGTGTCATGAAGCTCCCGTGCGTAGATGTTGCAGATACGTAGCATGGTCAAGCGTGACGACTCCTTGATACCTCCAGCCAAGAGATCTTCCTCACAGAGACGTGTGAAGGTTGACTCGCCTTGTCGTTCCTCCTGGCATAGATCGTCAGGCGACAAATCACTCCACGGTTTTGTCCATTCACCGCCCGCTTGTTGCCGATGTACGCGGACGCGATCAAAACCTCCAAGAACTCGTAGTGCTTCCACAAATTAGCGGCATAACCTCCTGTATGCTCACCATAGCTCTGGAGACGAGGCATCCGCAAAGACAGAGCAACAGGTAAGAGCAACTTTAAAACAGCAGGGAGGGAAATGATTATAGCAATAGTTGAGGCGAGAGAGATATGAGAAGAGTTAAGCAATCAATTAACCTTGCAAGTTAATTTTTCTTTTAGAAAATAGTTTGGACACTCTAAAGACGACCAATCTAACTAAAGTCAAGACTACAAACAAGATGGCTCGATACCACCTACGCCGGGACCTGCATTACGATTACTCGAACCCTCGTGTATATCTTGCACTAGTTCGGGATCACGCTAGTGCACACTGTGGTTAACATAGGTAGATATCGATCCACACAAGTTTATAAATAAAGTAAACGATTAGTTTGAATAACAAATAAGGGTTTTGACCTTATGGTCGAAGTTTACACTTATTAAGCCACGCAGGCTAACAGAGAAATAAACAAAGAATGAACGAAATAACTCCAAACAGATCCCACCAATTCACCACAGGCAACCGATCGATCCGGACTTAACGAACGATCACCTTCAACGAACTCCTCCTCGAAAGCGTGTGAACTCCTCTCTCTCGTAGGTTTGGGCGCAAGTTTTACAACAAGCGTGAGTACACAACCGCACTCGCAAATCATACCACGAGAATGCAATGTATAGATGCAGCTTATTCCAAAGTAAAGGCTTCTGTGGTTGTTTTGCATAAAAACAACATTTGCAATTGAATACGAATAATAGATTGAAAACATAATTCAAAACAAATAGACAATATTAATTTAACATTGTTTCCACAAAGACACACACACAATGTGATTATTTCACATAGCCATATGATTGAGGTCACACAGCTCCCATTCCCACATTTTATGAAAATCTACCCTCGTGTGAAATCCCGAGCATGTCCATGATCATGATGCGCTATTCGAATAGATTGTTTAACACTCACAGAGGTTGTACACTTTACCCACAAGATACAACTAGTGTAGCAAGCACCAATCGTGAATAAAACAGTTCTGAAACTTCATCTCAAACATTGACATTCCCAAGGTGTGCTTACAAACCGCTATACCACCACATAGAATTGGTATAACACACACCGCTAGACAGGAAGACGAATCGCCCCGCGATGCAACCACTAAGTAGTCACACCTCCACCTGTCACATAGCCTCAACCTATCCACCAACATCAATGCCGAGAATCCATAACTTACTAAGTTAGGCCCGCCCCATACTGCATGTGGTCGACAGTGAAGGCTCAGCCAATGGCACAAAGTTAAATCCTTAATTGACCAAGGCAAGACTTCCGTTTTCTAACTAGATCACAAATATTATCATTCTCATCACATAGCCCACCATAACACACAGCTTCCACCACTTGCCTCAGTCTAAATCCTTTACCACCCAGTTGGTTTTAGTGCAACACATGCCATCACGAAGTAATAACACATAGCACACAGTTTTACACAAAGTTCCATAGTCACTTAGTCATAATTAATATTTGCAACTTACATGTGATGATGACTCGTGGCATGGCTAAGCAATTGTACTCGCGTCTAACCAACCCACGTTGGTGCTATAATATTACCAACTAATAACCAATCTAGGGTGACAAGGAAATATGACATACAAGGCCAAGGTGTGATAACAATTTGGGTAATAACTATGCCCAAAGCATTTAAATAAATAATTAAAGTAGAATGCAATAATTTAACACAAAGTAATTTGAAAACTGGGTTCAAGATGATCAAAGGTATGACTTGCCTTGGAAAAGGTCTATGTACTGGTCTTGATCTTGGGGTGCTCCTTCTTCAACGAAATTCCCCGACGAATCGACGTCTACTCGCAAACGAGACAAAAACAAATAAATAACAGAGGCAAAACAAACTCCAAAAATTAAATAAAAATCTTAGATAAATAGAGCTTGAATTTAGACAAATTTAGAAATTTGAATGGGCTCAATCGGAGTTAGGATGCAAAAGTTATGAGCTTTGGAAGATTGAATCTAAAAGAAAAACCCTAATTTGGATTTTCTGGAATTTCCCGAATTATTTCTCTGAAGAAAAATCGGAATAATGCGCAACGCTGACGTCAGCGAGGAATGTTCGGACGGGGTGACAAAAGGCCTAACAGGTGGGACCCACATGTCAGTGGCTCGGTGCACCGTGGACCAAGTCCATGCCAGATCAGATCTGAGGTTCGGTGGATCGTGCCACGCGGCTCTGACGTGGACCAATAACGGGCGGCACATCGGCAGAGATCGCCGACGGCCGCGACACGCACAGTAGCGCGACGCTCGGCGATGCGGCGCCACGCGGAACGACACCTATGCACACGGGCTGAGGTGGCGAGCCACGCGGCCTGACACGTCGGACCGACGGCGACACGGCTCGGGACCCAACGGCAACGGGCGAACGACGGCCTCGCCGGCGTGAGTGGTACCGACGCAGAGGGCGTTATTGCGAACCATCGGTGCAACGCCGGTGCTCGGGTGGGCGGTGGCGACAGCGGCGCAGCTCGAGCGTGGAGAGGTTGGCTATTGTCGGATGGAGGCTCCGGTGAGATTCCGCGACTAAGACTCCCGGAGGTAGCCGAGGTGACAACCCAGCCAGTGCAGCACCACGACGACGCCGCGACATCGGCGGCGGCGCAAAACGAGAAGAAGACCGCGGCGAAAACCCTAAAACTCCGATTGCGGCGCTAGGGCTCTGGAGCGAAAGGGTGGCGCCGGGTTGAGGAGATGCCGGCGATCCTCGGGGCCTATTTATAGAAATGGGTGCCGGATAAGGAATCCTAAATTGGGGATTTCTGCTGAAAACGAAACGGGATAGAGTTAGTTTCGATCCCGATTGAGGGTAGATACGCAAGCGGGAAGGTTAGAGATAGAGTTTGGCAAAGAAATCCGAGGTTTTAGTTAGGAAAGTCCGTTGTCGGACGAGGCTTCTAGAAGCTCCAATGGCGACTGGCACGATTTCGGACTGGGGAAGAAGCGACGAGACGACGACTCGGCGGTCCACCGATCGAGGAAGAGGGAAGCGACCCACCCACACCGGGGCAGGGAAGCGGGTTCGCAGTGTCACACAGCCTGGCGTCAAGGCATGGTAGGTCTGGTATGGGTCGGGTGGGCAGGAGGAGAATGGGCCGAGTTAAGGAATTCGGCCCGAAGGGATTCTGAGATTTTAAATAGGTTTTTCTAATTTAGAAAATACGTAAATTCAAATGGGCAATAGAAAATAGCAAATGAACTCGTAAAAATTCTAGAAAATCTAGAAAATATATCGAGCACATAGAAACCAAATAAAATAGTTTTGGCTATTGTTCATGTTGGGATTATTCACATTAAATGTTTTTTATTGTAAAGTCCAATATTAAGCTTTTGAATTAAATTCAAATAAAATCCAAATGGTGAATTTTCTCCTACTAACTATTTAAAAGATTTTTAAGCTCAGAAAATTGGGATGTTACAACTACGAACACCCTATAGTTAACAAAATCTACAGACATGTGAGCCAAATCGACTAGGGACACTTATGCGGTGTGTTTAATACACACAATAGTTAATATGTGCTGTTATTCTCCGGGGTAACTGTACGTATTAAGCCTCTATCTCTGACATAACTGCAAGGCGACATAAAAGGATTAGTCTCTGACAATAACCGTCACTAAATGTGCGCATTTCATCAAATGGTGAAGTGCCTCTTGATACGGGACAATTGCCACCCCTTCTTGCGCTTTATAAGAAGTAAAGCCGATGGACAGAGGAGAACAACAAGAAGATCGACAGAGAAAAATAACAACGAAGATAAGCTCAACAGACATAAGTCATTAAGCCATAGTTCTAGTAATTTCTTCCCTGTTGTAAAGCATAGTCAATACAATAACATAGGAGTAGGGTTATTATTCTATCAGGAGAAGGTTAACCTGTATAAAATCTCGTATCTTTTTGTGTAGTTTAACTCAAGGAAAGTCCCTAGCATTCATTCGTAAGATCGATACTAAATCATCGACACTTTTTTTGTTTTGCAAAAAGGTAGCGAGTGATCATGGGCCGCCCAATGGAAGAGATAGGACCAGGGTAGCAATGGTGGCCGCCCCTGGCTTTGTGTACAACGGAGGACACTTAATCTTAACAAAATAGCACCTAGCCCCAGCAACCTGCATGCAAGAGCAAAAAACACCACTAGAAATCTGCAAGCAACATCCCATGGTGGGAGGGGTCTTCACTCTTCAGGGATGTTAGTGCCTCTTCAACACCACAAGAAGATGGGTTGCACCTCCTTCCTTGAGATCGAAAAGCATGAACTCCTTCTCGACAGGAAGGGTGGCTCCCCCAGCCCATCTGTCTCATTGGACGCCAAAACCCTAACTCCATCAATGATGTGTCTACATTCATGGTGTAACACCCCGATCTTCAGAATCAGGATGTTAATATTTAAGTAGGCGATCTAATAAAAATTTGGTAATGTTTTAAAATTTTTCCCTTGTTTAATTAAAATGTTGCTTCTAAAATCAAATCGAATTGTTCGAAAGACTAAATTTAAAAATTTAAATTATTTTGACTTCTTGTTTCAGCGTGTATTTCAAAACTCATGACATGTCATTCATTTAAATCATTGCTGTCGCTTTCAGTTCGACTGACCGCAGGAGAAACGCCTGTGTGTCTATTCTCTTCCCCAACTTCTCTCCTCACAATCGTCACCAAAAATTAAGAATTCGTCAACGCATGTTATACTATTGCGATTGTTGTTTCGAGAGCGTTCTATTTTACTAGTTATTTTGCGCATGCGAGCTCGTTCGAGCGAGTTGGAGAAAAGGAGGAAGGAATACACTGTAATTTATTTCACTGTTATTTTTCCTCTTCCATCCGAATAGAATACACACTACCATTTCACACCTCCCTATCCATTTGTTTTTGCTCACCAAACACCACCACTCATCCCACAAAGTCATCTTTCTTTATTCATCTCCTTTGCCAACTCCCATTAATTTATTCCCAATGAGAGCACCACTATCAAACCACAACCACTACCCATTTCTTTATTCCACTAAAGCAATCCCCATGCCACGCCATCTCTCTTCCTAACGCTTTCTTCCTCCAACAGAGAGAGCACTTCTAGTCACTACCCAAGCAAAACTCTAACACATGTTCATCTCTTCCATCTTCTCTCCTTCCAAACTCCACCAAGAATCGCAAATCCTTCAATGCATGTTATGCAATGCGTTCATCTTCTCAAGACCATTCCGCTTTCGCGATTCGTTCGCATGCAAAGTCATTTGAGCGATTTGGAGGAGAGGAAAGGAAATGGCAGAAGGCACGCGATGCGGTGCATGCATGCATCTCGCTCGGCGACACATGCAACCGCAGCAATGGTGGCCGAGCGCCGGGGCGCACGGCGACTAGGAAGAGCAGACAATGGCGCGAGAGGCCGACGACGGCCGCCCGGCTGGCGGCGTGGAGGAGCTGGCATGGCGAGGCGCCGCATGCCGCGCGCGGCCAGCGTGGAGCGTGGCGTGGTAGCCAAGATGCAAAGACTGCGCGACTTGTGCCGGGCTGGCACGGCGACCGACGTGGCCTGGGCCAGCGACGAGGTGCCGAGGCTCGCCAGCGCACGGCGGCGCGACGGTCGGAGCTTGGGCGGAGGCGACAAGCGCGCACGGAGGTGCTTAGGCGACTATTGTTGGACTAAATCTTGTCAAGTAGTAATTGCATATATGCATTGCATGCATGAGTTATGTTTGTCGGCTGCATGTAGTTGAATAGGTGCATGATTTTCTAGTCATTGAGTCTTGAAGCAAGAAGCGAGTAGTTAGTGGTTTATTTTGTCCGCATGTATCAATGTCGATTAGTGTGTTAGTTGCCTTGTAGTTGGCCGAGTCCATGCCAAGAAAAGTGCTAGATATAATTTGCATATTATTAGTGGTCAGCTTTGCATGTAGGCTAGTACTTAGTCATCCTAGTTAGTAGGAGCATGATTGAGTGCATGCGGCATTGGGATGACTGACGCGAACAAGAAGTCGGGCGACACGTGGACGCAGATGGGTTCGACGACGACTCACGGCGAATGTGGATGCGACGAGTTCGCGATGACTACGGCGAACGCGAGTCGAGAAGATGTCATCCTGTGATAGTCACATGACTAGTGCTGCGGTAATATTCTTAGCGAAAATTTCGTTAACTCGTTTATGATAATTAGTGGTCTTTGTTTCATGATCATCATGAGCATGGCATTGTACTTTACATGCATGTTTAATTGTAAAAATGTTTTGGTGGCTTAAGACCAATGCGACTCTCCAGTTAAGTCTTAATTATGCGTAGGCGTGATCATGTATCGATATATTGGTGAATGCGAATAATTAGATTATTGTGGCGGTTATGTGTATTGTTGATCGGTGGATGTTAGATTAAATGTACATTGGATCATTCGATCAGACGATAATATTTTGGAGTCGCATGGAAAATTTATGGTGATCTTTGGATGATGAACTAATTGGAGGTTTTCCCTCACATTGGATTAGTAATTTTAGGAGTTAGAACGTATGAGGATTTATTACTTGATGGATAGCTTATGTGAGGATATTTAATGAGATATGGAGGTTGAATCGGATGATTTATATAATCATGAGTAGATTGATCGGTTATCTTAACTAATAGTTATGTGAGTCGTAGATGATAGAACTTGGAGAAGGTAGCAATGGATCATTTGGTTGTGGTTAAATATTTAGATTTGCTATGTAATTAGTAGATAACTCATATGTGCCGAGTCAATGGAATTGTGCCCTATTGGACTAGTAGATAGATGATTATTAGTCGATCGTAGAGGCACATATGTGATTGGATTGGTAGATGTTGTACACGACTTGTTCAGGGATATGGATATGAGTTGATCTATTAGTGAGCTATTAAATGTCGGACGTGCAATTAAATTGTAAAGCTCTTTAGGTGTCGGTTGGTCAAATAAACATCAATCGGTGGAAATTTTGGTATATGCAAGGGTGATTTGCCGAGGAGAGACTAGTAGAGCTAGATAGTTAGTATTAGCTTAAATAGTATATCGGAGAACGATTGATGGATTTAATCGTGGTCTTATGCTCACGAGTCGGTGGATTTCGTGTAATTATCGGATAGGTTGTATATTTGGAAGATCGTGAGTTCGGGCATCACTCGATGGATTGACTACCTTGATAATGTCTTAGTGGAGGCTAGTATGGGATTTAGATCAAGATATGAGAATATTATTGGAGAGTGTTATGCATGTGATTGGATTCAACACCGCAGAATCGGTTAAGTATATGCTTATGAGAAGATTAGATTGTCGGTAGATGTTTTCTTTAAAAAAATAAATGAAAAAGAAAAGAAAATACGTAGGCCCCACTTGTCATGGCAGAGGCTAGGTCATCCTACCTATAAAAATTATTTAATGCAGTAGAAAAATCAGGAAAGAATTATTTTTACACGAAAAAGTCTTTTAACTTCAATAATTCATAACTAATTCATATGAACTCCAAAAGGGGTGATTCAATTTTTATTGATCTTAAATTTTAATTACCTTTCATACCATGTAAATCTTATCCCTACCGCTGTTCTACAAATTTTCACAAAACAATTAAATTCGGATGAACAGTAACAGAACATTGATTTTCAACATTTTCCAAAAATCTGATTTTCAAACTACTATAACTCTCTCATATAAACTCCAAATGGAATAATTTTTGTACCTAAATTCATTTAAAATCATAATATAGCTACTGTATAAATTTCATGCATTTTGGAGCAATTTGAGTTTTTAGCTATTTCTCGGTGTTTATTCGATATCACCTTTCTATAGATTCCGAGTTGCCGGAAGTAAGAGAGTACATAACCGAGAGTGAGCAAGTGAACTCGCAGAAAGGCAAGCATCCTTTGAACTTTCTTTTTGCATCATATTTGATCCCAATTTTTGTTAAGTTAGTGCAATGATAATTGCTTGCATGCTATTTTGATAATGTCGCTATTTTTGTGATGAATAGTTAGACACATCCTATTATCTTGTCATTGTGGCTATCCATGAATTATTCCAGTACTTAAATGCTTATGATAGGATGTGTGAAATTATATTGTTCGGGTTTGCTTAGCCATGCAAGTCTAGAAATGGTAGTCTGATTGTCGGGAATAACCCAACAATTATGGGATAAACACAACTCTCATTATATACTTTTGTTTCAGATCTTCGTATCTGTTTTATAAGTTAAATTTTATCATTTTAAATGAGCTTTTGGTCTGGACAAGTGTTGGTTAGTGATGGTGCCTTCGTGCACGAGAATTGGGTATGTGGTTTGGCTTGTCTGGACAATTAAGGACCGAACTTTGGTAACGTCGTTGATTCAAGTACATTCGTGCTATCACACGCGGTATATGGGTGCCGTATGGTTAAGTAGGGGGAAGGTTTTGTTGTGTTGAGTCCCACGGTGGTGAAATTGTAAGGGCATGGGACCGTGAAATCCGTGTTCCTTTTGGGCCGATAGGATGGGGCGTTAACGCCTTGTGTTTCCTAGAGATAGGATGGAGACGTTAACGCCTTGTGTTTCCTAGGAGCCATGGGTTGAGGACTTAGCTCAATGGGATTTTCTTGCTAAAACGATCAGATCTTGATTTACCCGGCCGGCATACCTTACGAAGTATGATATATTGGAGGCATCCGTGGCTTCTGGGCTAATCAAGTCGTGTGGGTAAGTAGTACACCTGCAGGTATAAATCTATTCGAATAGCCGTGTCCACGGTTATGGACAACCGCTTGAGTTCGGAGTTACTATTGTTAGACTTGGAATTAAAATTGTAGGCGAACTCGGTTTTGTCATGAATAGGATGTTCATGCTTGTTGTTGTATCAAAGTGGACAGCCACTTTGCTATTTGTATGATTTATTTGTTACTCATTTCATTACTTGTTCACATGCTTTACTTCTACTTCAAATCTGATTTTGAAATGACACTTGAAAAACTAGTATGTGTAGGTTGTACCTTGTTGCGTCTTTTTTGCAAAACTAAGCCAATATGAGCCATCCCTTGGAACAGCCTTATGCATAACTAATTTTTAATTGTGTAAGACTTGCGAGTACTCTTTTGTACTCAGCCAGGTGTTTGCTGGCTCTTTCAGGTGAGGAAGATACCGAGCCCGACGAGCTTGTTAGTGTCGATTTAGGCGACACTGATGAGTAGTGCTATCATTTAACTCCCAGTCGGTTGCCGATGGGTTATGGGGCATATCACTGCTGGTATTTTGGTTTATTTACTTGTTTCTGCTGCTACTTAATACTCTTATTTGAACTTGGCTGGTCGGCCGTTTGTAACCGTTGTAGACTTAAACTATATTGTTGTCTTTTGGACTATTGACGTATGTTTGTTGTATGGATGCGATCAACGTTGTATGAGAGTATGAGTATATTGGTCGCTGATCTTGGGAGCCAATATAAGTCATGCTCGCTGTTCATGGCTTCCTATTTAACTCACTAAGTGTAGTGCTTGACTTGTTGGAGAACCGACAATCATGTAGTGCTCGCAGAGGAGCGGCGCGCATGATCGTCGGGGCTCTAGTTTTCAGTTAAGCCTCTCATTTAGATTGAGTTAAGTTGGAATCCATTTACCGGAGATCCAGAGTTATGTCCTTAAGACCATGCTTAGTCTCGGTCTTATGGAGATAATCCGGAGTCCCCACACATGGTGAGTGGAATCCCCCAACTGATCCCACCCCTCTGCGATCTGCAACCCACATGCCACAATCCACACAGATTTTGTTTGTTTCATAGGAGATTTTTTGCTTGATTCAATAGGAACCGTGCGTGTATGTTTGCCACTGCGCCGTCACATTCCTCGACATCGGCACTGCCCGCCAGCGAGCCACCGTCACCGCCTCCTTCTCCCACCGTCCCCGCTCTGGCGAGATCCCCCCACGCCCCTTCTTCCTTGTCTTCGGCGGCTATCGCCGCTTCCCTCCGCCTCCTAACTACTCATCCTCGTTGACCCAGCCGACCTCCACTGCCCATCATCCTCCTCCGACCCGCGGCGCCGGCGATGCCACCGCCGGTCCGCCGCCTCCCCTGATCTCCCTCTATACCTAGGGCTCCAGTTAATCCTATACCTAATCTCGTCAGAGCATTGCTGGAGTCTCGCCGCCAGTAGTTGGAGCCACATGGAGCACGAATCACGAGGAAAATCCGATGGATCAAAATTCGAGTACTCCCAAGGTGAGGAAATAGTCGAGTGCTCCTTAGCAATCTCGAAGTTCTAAATGTGTAAATTTCTTAAAATAGATACATCTCAGATGACCTCAACCAAGCATTCCACATGCTTCTAACATTGGCATAAACCACATTTTTCACCAACAAAAGCACAAAAAGCCACAATTACCCGAAATTAAGGAAAACGTGGGAAAGGAGGAAATTAAATTAAGGGGGAAACACTATCATTCCATTCCCATTTCTCACCCGCGGTATAAAATCCCACCTCTCCACTCTCCATGCACCGTGCCTTCTCTTCCTCTCCCACCTGCCCACTACGTACAACCACGTCCCCTCTCCCTGAGCTCTCTCTCCCAGTAAGGCACGAGCAATGGCCGACTTCTACTCACGGAGCTGGACGACGCTGTCCGCCAGCTGTTGCCGCCAGAAATCTTCGCCGACATCGGCATTGTCGATGCCGCGCCCTCAGCAACCCGCCGCAGCCATGCCGTCGTAGAGGAACTCGCGGCGCACCTCGTCGGCGTCCTCGGCCTGGCCGGAATGAAATCCCAACACCAGTTTCCTCCGGCGAGGGCCACCTCGTACAACCACCAGGATTCAGGAATGACTCACCATGCGCCGGGTTTCAGAAAGAACAGCACTGTTTTTGATTCAGGCGTCAGGCAGCGCGTGAGGAGGTTTGTGCCGACCGCACCGTGCGCCGGCGCTAACGCTCCGCCGGCGAGGAGACACAGCAGTACCGGTACCGGCGTGTTCTTGCCGCGTGCTGAGGTGTACCAGATGACCAAAGCATCCAAATCTCACAAGAATGGTAAGCATTGCTGCATGCCGTGTGTTTCCGCGCGCCATAGTTAATTTTCTTCCCGGTCCAAATCTCTCGATCGAGTGCAAACAGTCTGAACTCATAACAAATTAACATTCCTGCAGGTGCGAAACCACCACGGCTGCTGAGAAAGGAGGCGGAGCATGCCATGATGATGAAGCAGCGGCAGCAGCATGCAATGGCGGCAACAATGGAGCAGCAGAAAGCAACTGCTGCTGCATTTCAAGGCTGCCCTGAGCTCCTCGCGCTGCCGCAGGAATGGACGTACTGAGATCAATGACCGAATGTGACCGACGGCATGGATGCATACAACTGCAAAATATGTAGCCGTGTGTAGCGGCAAATTATATGTAGGGAAACTGTAGTATGCATCTAGGGGCAAGATCATTGCTTGTCATATGAACAAAGGAAGAATAAAACTGAATACGTAGTTACATATGGTGATTTGTTTTTGGGTTATGTCTGCACATTAATCCCCTCTGGGTTGAGGAGACAAATGATGATCGTACGTTTTTTTTTTGAATGTTTGGGATTTAACCTTATCCGGCCCACATTAAAGAAAAAGAAGAAGCACCCTATCTCTAAAGACGCCCACGGAAGCAGCGCTCAAACCGTGACGGGCTGAAAGCCTAAAGCTCCCCTGTGCTACTGTACCCCTGCACAGTCCTCCACCTCGAGCTCATGCTCAAATCACACAAATAACCCCGGAGGAGATACCAGGCCGAGCCCCCAGGCTTCGAACCCTGGTTGGCTGGGTGGCCGACGCCTCCCCAAGCCAATGAGCCCCAGCTCATTCCTCGATCGTACGTTTTTAACCAAGAGATGTTGCAGTTTTTGTTGGTGAGAAAGTCATGTTGTATATTAACGCCTTTCAAAACTGAATTTAGAGTTTGAATCCAAAATAAATATGCTCTGTTCACTACAATATAAATCAATAAAGATAAACGTGCAGATTAATTTTTACTTACATCCACACACATCACAACCAAAATTAAAATAAATTTATAGATGTAGTACATGTAATTTTTTCTATACATGCAAATTTTCAACATTAAATTCTTGGACATTGTAGTAAACCAAAACGACAATTATTGCATGTAAATAGTATCATGGTGCATTATTATATATTTCTTTGTAAGATTTTACAATGGGTACATAACATTATATATACCAATTTCATAATTGGTCAATTTTAGAAATGTGGATGATACACTTTCCGCAAATCCTATCGAGTGCCAACATGCCCTTGTGGCGTAGACAAGACCGGGGCAGCCATGGTAACCGTCCCTAGTGTCGTGCACATGCGAGCAACCACATAACCTTCACAAATAGCGCCTAGCCCCAGCAACGTGCATGCAGGAGTAGGGATGGCAACAGTCCTATTCCTCGTTCCCGCCGTGGAATTCCCCTATTATAGGGCAGGGATGGTGGAATTTCTGTCCCCATGGGGAAGTTATCGGGCAAAAACCATCCCCATCGGGGGAAGCAGGGTCGAGGTCGTTCAAGTACTCCCTATCTTCATTACCCGCATGGGCCTGATAGCCCCTATGACATGTGGGTCCATTCCATATGGAATATATGTCAAGTACTAACCTAGTAACCCTAGATATTATTTCTCAATCCTCTCCTCAGGTCCTCCCCCCCAACAGTTGTTGCCCCCATGGAACTGATGCTACTCGCCACGCCCCATGTTGTCACCAGCTCGTCGGTAGCCGCCACCGGTAGCATCATCGAGGTGGCCACACCCTCATCCGCTGTCAGCCTGCTCCTTCGAGCTCCCCACTGCCGCACCATCCTCCAAGCATCGACACCTTCAGGCTCAGCTCATGCCATCCTCCATCTCCAAACACCCCCAGCTCTGTCCTCTCGTCAAGATACACCTTAGATGATCTTAAAGCCAAACCCAAACATTTCACATGCTCCTGAAATTCACATAAGCCACATTTTTCACCCACAAAAGCCCAAAGAGGAAAAAAGGATTTACTCTACGTTAGTCGACTATTTTTTTCTTTCAAAATTCGTTAAATTTCTAACCTTTGGATCATGCTTGAGATTCGGGCACTGCCCGACCTTCTTCTTTGTCTTCGGTGACGCCAACCGCTAGCCAACACCGTCACTGGTCCACACAAGACACAAGTAATTGGTGAATACTATTGGAACGAGCTGGACAATGTTGTACACCAGCTGTTGCCACCGGAGATCTTTGCCGACATCGGCATATTGTCGATGCCGCGATGACCTCAAACATCCGTCGCAGCCACGACGTCGTTGAGGAACTTTTCACTCACCTCGTCGCGTCCTCGGCCTCCCCAGCATGAAATTCCAACACTAGTATCCTCCACGAGAACCACCGCTTAGTGTTGTGACGGAATTAACGGTGTCAGAAGCATAGTTCCCGGTGAAAATGGCGGCATTGGAGGAACGGTGCAATATTATGCACCGAGTTTGTTGGTCCAAACCGAAGACGAACACACACGAACACAAGAACGTAAAAAAAAATTGTGCCGCCAAAACAACAATAGCTTTTCTGATTTTTTTTCTTCTTATCTATTGCTCTTGTTCTTCTTACACGATCTCTTTAGCAGCATGGTCCCCATCTTTCCCTTTGATTACCAGTGTGAAAGCCGCAGGCGGCTGATGTCTTGCAACATCTGTTGGCCTGTTCTCTCGATGCTTCTGCCCTTCGGTTGACTCCTTTTTCCTCTTTTCTTTCCGTCGCATCCCTACTGCGCTTTTCCGTTTCGCTCGGCTGCTTCTTTTTCTTCGTGCCTCGGTGTGTGTTTGCTATCTTGTCTCTCTCATGGCACAAAGAACCGACGTGCGTTGTTGCCTCGGGACAGCTACGTTGCCTTGGTCGTCTGCTGAAACGTGATTACGCACCGCGCAGAAACCTCAGGAGTGCTGCACGAGACGAGCGCAAAACGGAATCGCAGAGAGATGATTTTTTCAGCGACTCGGTTCTCGCTTGCACTCTAATAATCGCCTATACTCCGATACCAATTGTTGGTCTAAACCGAAAACGAACACATGCGAACACAATAACATAAAAAAAATTGTGTCACCGGAACAACATCAGCTTGTCATGTTGTGCTTTCTGGGAAGTTGTGTCACCGGTGACGAGGCGATGTCGGGTGCGATGGCGAAGAAAAGTTCCGTCGTCTCACTGCATTATCCAATGCTCACGAAGAGCAATTATGCAGTATGGGCAATCAAAAAATCAGCATGGTAGTTGTACACGAGTCTGCAGCAGCTAGATCAATGTGACCAGTAGGATGCTTCATCGACCATTGCTGGGGTTGAGGAGTTGAGAGTAGATAGTGGTGCACATCGGTGGAACGTAAGATGAGTTGCGTGTTGCCAAAGTGAAAGCGTTGTGTTGATACTAGGCGGTTGTGGTGCAGTACTTGTGTGTGTGTCCGTGGAGTTGAGTCCGGGACATTGAGGAGATGTGTTCGCCGTCCTGAGTCAAGTCCGTGTAGTTGAGTCTGGGACATTGAGGAGATGTGTTCGCCGTCCTGAGTCAAGTCCGTGTAGTTGAGTCTGGGACATTGAGGAGATGTGTTTGTCATCCTATGTCGAATATGAGTTGGGTAAATCTTAGTTGAGACCGACTGCCTCAACGAGCTAGGGTCTTCTGGATGGGCCCGTACCAGTTGAGTTGAGTTCCTACATGCAACTATGTGTTTAGTTTGCATGTAACGCTTCATGTGGAGGCGTAGATAGTAGTTCATAATGCATTGAGACTAAATTAAGAGTATGTCGAGTCAAGATGGGGGCGGGGGGTGGGGGGGGAGGAGTGTTGGAAATAATCTTGACCAAGAGTTTAAATCGAGTCCGAGACTCAATAGAGTCCGTCTCCGTGTGTTACTCAAGTTGAAGTCGTGACCAAATTGAAGTCCAAGTACGTATGTTAGTAGGAGGGTATTAACCTATATAATACGGAGACTTGTAACCAATTTTGTAAGAAAAGAAGTAAGCAGGTAAGATAAGAGAGAAGTTATGAAAACTCGGCAACGCAGTTGTGGCCGGGGCAAATTCTCCTGTGTTCTCTCTGTTTGTTTGCAATGTGTGAGTTTTCTGTTGGATCTGGGCCAACAGAGTTTTGGAAAGAATTGTATGATTGTCGATTCGTGCACCATGCAGCGGTTGCTGAGGTTTGTGTCGACCGCTCTGTGTGCCGGCGCTAATGGCCTGCCGACGAGGAGACACGGCAGTACCGGCACCGACGTGTTCTTGCCGCGTGCTGAGATGTCCAACAGACCAGAGCGTCCAATTTTTCATGCAGGAATGGTAAGCATTGTTGCATGCCGTGTGTTTCTGATGTGCCATAATTAATTTCCTGGGTTGCTGAGGAAGGAGGCAGTGGCCATGATGGTGAAGCAGCGACGGCGACTGTTGTGCCAGTAGTATGAAAAGTTAACATGCCTGCAGTTGCGAAACCACCAAGGCTGTTGAGGAAGGAGGCAGCAGCTGTAGGAGCATGCAATGTCGGCAGCAATGGAGCAGCAGAAAGCAATTGCTGCTTCGTCTCAAGGCTGCCCTTAACTCCTCGCGCTGCCACAGGACTTAATGGACTTAATGAGATACATCACCGATCAAATGTGACCGACAGCATCCAATCACCGATCAAATGTGACCGACAGCACGGATGCATGCAACTATACTGAAACATAAGTAGCCATAGGTAGTGGCGAATTGCAATGATTTCAACGTGTTGTTAGGAAAGCTCCAAATTGATCGGTGATGTATCAGCAAAACAGATGCGACGATGGCGGTGCTACGGTCGTTGCTAGTACCTCGGCATCGTCGACGTCGCGACAGCACTGCCATTGATGTTGGTGGGTTCGACATTGTGGATGGCGCATCGTGCGACTGCAGAATTGACAATGATGATAACATGTAACATCGGAATTGATTGGTCTTTCTGATGATCAACCACATATCCCCACATACGTTGTGATTCATGCATGGCTTGTAGGCCAGACAGCTGCCGCTAGCCTACCATGGCGATCGCTTCCGTCTGGGCTCGCGCGCGCACCGTCCGCACACTCGATCGCATGGCTAATGCACATCAAAATCACAGTGAGGTCTCAATGCATCAAGAGATCTAGTTGATCTAGATGCATACGATGCTTAATTATAATCATGCCACTACGTACGACGATCTCCGAGTGGGATGGTCGACGCCACGCCCTACCAGCTGAGCAGCACTCGGTTCTCAACCTTAGTTAAATTTCACCAAGGGACGCATGGATCAGCTAGCCTACAAATAAATATGTACCTTTGACCATTTTCCAGGGCAAGTGTGTGTTACGTACTTGCATGTGTCCCACTCCTACAAATCAGTTAAGTTGACCAAGGTCCACAGTCGGCAAGTGTTGGTTGAAACTTGAAAGTGTGTCCCACTCTGTATGTGGAAGTACACACATGCCCACTAAATACATTGACCTAATTAACAAGTAGAAGAGGTCAATATGTGTAATTGTGTTCATGTAGGTGCAAAGATGAACAGCGTAGTGCCGTTCTTCTTTCTTTCCTTGACCGTTATATTTATCGGTTTTGCTAGTTTTATGTTGCTTGAAATTTTCTTAAGTTTAAGTCACTTGTTGTGACTATTGGATTTGTGTAGAGATTGGTGTGTCATATGATTGGATATTGATCCAATGGTCACAACAAGTGACTTAAACTTTAAAAAATTTCAGGCAACTTATGAATAGACAATCCCATTTTGTATCTGACCGGTCGATATGAGAAATTTAAAAAATATTATGCAGTATAATATATGCAGGCTTAGGGCTTCAGAGCCACTTTGTAATTATGAAATCAGAAATACTAGCTGACGGTATACCGTCCACGCCTCATCTGACGGGATAGTTTCTTGCCGTACGATTATTAGACTCGGTCGCACGGATCATGAAGCTCACGACGCACTCGCTCCTTCTCCTTCCACACGCACGTGTCCACGTAACAGGCTCACAGTCCAGTTCCCAGTCGCTGCATGTCCTCGTACACCCAAACGCACCGGCGACCTCCGCGGACAGCATGGCCTCGTTGTTGACCCTGCATGCTCCGCGGCCTCGCCTCGGCACTGTGTGCATCACGGCCTCACCAGTGACCTATTAACTCCATCTATTACCACAGCCTCACGCGCCATCAATGATTGACAGTTGCGGATCTAGGATTTGAATAAGCCTTAGGCTAAATTCTAATAGACTAACATCCTAAAACTAACGTCAATTTATACCACACCACGACATAACAAAAATAAGCCATAAATGCATCATTGATATGAAACTTTAGAAAAATGCTTTAACATAAAACATAATAAGAAAAACATAAAATAATATAACATTGTAGAGATACAATATGAGTACCTAAATAACAAAGACTTTATCTCAGCCCACCATTTCTTCATCAATAGTCGGACTAGAACCAAAACCTATAAAGACAACATAAAAAAGTAAACCAAACAGAAGTATGATATAGCATTCTTGTTGTGCCATGGATGCTTATCTTAAACAGACCTAAAAAAAAGCTATTCCTTTGTTGCTCTGTTCTTTATCATGGAGCTTGAATCCTAACATCATTATCAGTAGATAAGTAAAGATCATTTTTGAAATTGACACAATCTACTTGTATTTACCTGATCAGGTGTTGGTGACAAAAAGGCTGTGTTACTGTCTATAAATAGATTTAGCCATTCAGCTTGTATAGATCAACATAGATATATGAATCATCAAGGGCTATCTGCACAGGTATCCATTCCCTACATATACAAATTACAGCACATCAATATAAGTCCTATCAGAAAACTTAGCAGTTAACACATACCAAATATGTCGTGATTATCGAAGACTGTACAGCTAGTTCCATATCAGCACATGCAAATGTTCACAGGCAAGTGTATTACTAATCTAAAAAATATATTCTTGATTGTAAAAGCATTTAGATTTTCTCACAGTAAGACCAACCCTCGGGGCCATTCTTCTAATGTTTAGTTGCCCTTGTGAGTTGTGATGGTCCATCACTCTATCTCACATGTAATTCTTAAGAGCAAATGCTCCTTTAAGGTAGATCCTCTTAACAGCATCAAGTGTCAAGAATGGCATTAGAAAAAAAAGGAAAGTAATTGCTTGAATTGTGGAAGAGCAAACCAACCTGACCCCAAAAAGATGTGCACGGGCGGCGGCGGCGGCAGAAGAAGCGGACAGAGATGGAGGGTACAGGAACGACAGTGGACGGGGAGGGAGGGTGTAGGCGTGATGACGGTCGAGGAGGGAGGGCGCGAGTGAGGAGTTGTGGAGGGCAGGGCGGCGGCAGAAGAAGCGGGCGGGGATGGAGAGTGCGAGCACGACAGCGGTCGAGGAGGGCGTGGGCAAGGAGCCGTGGAGGGCAGGGGCGGCGGCTGCTGAAGAAGCAGGCGGGGATGGAGATGCTGTGGGGTGGGGGGCTTTGGGGGCATGGGGAGATGCCGAATGGGCTGGGCCAGCAAATGAACGGCCGTGGGATGGGAGGAATAGTGGGAGGCTGGCTGGCTGGGCCTCAGGCTAGGCAATATAAATCAATTTGTCAGGCCTATATAGTAAAAACAATTTCATTAAAATTATTTCTGAGCCTCGGGCTATAGTCTACCCGGCCCGAGGCCTAAATCCGCCCCCTGATGATTGAGCTCACCGTCGACCATGCCTCGCAGACATCCCTACCCTCCACACCCTCGCCGTTGATCTCCACCCAAAGGTTACCTCCCAGCGACCTCTCTGCATGAAACAACCGGTTAGTTCTCTTCTATACTACTCATTTGTGTTCACACCCCTCAACTGTTTCTATAAATGCCAATGTAGGAATTTCTTTTCAAGTTCCACGCATGAAACTTACCAGCAGGCAGCAGCACACACGTGATTGGTAATATGTGATGTAGCTCTATTTGTTACTTCCACAGGATTTCCTTAATTGGGACTCTTTCGTGATCCTCTAGTACGTCCATTTAGTGGTGGCTGCAATGTGATCCTCTGCTCGAAATTTCCAATGCATATCAAGATGAACTCTTACCTTGGATAACAAGTGGACAGTCAATAGCTGATGGCCTGATGCCATGTTAAGCCATTTAAATTTCTATCACTAATGGGTCTGTAGAATTGCTATGTATCACTAACAGAAAGCATTGAATCTATATAGGGTTACTGGCTAGTTTTGCTTGTTCATTCAGTTATAATGCTCACATACCTCTTGGCTTCATCTTCTGGTGACTCAAGCTCCAGTTGAGATCCAAATCTGAAACTTGTAATTTTTTCTGTGAAATTTGTACCAAGTTGTTGTTTTTGTTTGAAATCCATTGGAACTCTGTTGAAATTTTGCCGGACTTCTTCTGAATTTGCTGAAACACACATGACTCTTACTGAAAGCACATGAAACTTGTTCATACACGAGTGAAACTTCTTGAAACAATTTTGAAACTTTGCAGAAATATGGATGAATTGTGCTTCAAACTATTGAAACTTTCAAAACCCGAACGAAACTTTCTTGAAACTTTTGAAACGTGCAAAGTTCCCCATGAAACTTGTTTGAAACTTTTTGAAACATGCGAAACTCCTTATGCAACTTGCTTGAAGTTTCCTACACTGAAACTTGTTGAAACTTCTTGAAATATATTGAAACTTGCTTGAAATTATTTCTGAAACCTGTATGAAACTTTCACGAAACACGCTGAAATCTGCTTGAAACATTGAGCTCGAAACCTGGAACCCTTTCGAAACTTTTTCATAAAACACGCTGAAACCTTTTTGAAACTTCAAAACTCGAAACCTGAAATTTTTATGAAACTTTTATGCAACTAAAACTTCATGAAACTGTATATTATGCATTCCAATGATATAGCGTGACCTAGCATCTCCATGTTGAAATTTGTAAGTTGTACATGTTCCAAGGCTCATGTGTTGTGTTTCATTTCTCGGAACTTGAAACTTATTGGAAACATGTAACCCAGATGAAACTAGCCTGACACCCAATATCTCCATCCATGTCCGCCAATGAAACTTGGTTAATATTTTTTAGAAAATGGAAGTACAACTCTCGGTTTTTGCACCAACTAGAGATGCACACAACCATTATACCATCATCAGCTAAAAACTTAAAACAAAAAACGACCAAAAGTTAACAATGACAAACAAATTGTCATGCAAAAGCTAGCCTAAAAAAACAACCTAGCCCCGCCTCCGGAACCAACTAGGAGATCGTCCACACGCGAACAATAGCTGCGCAGTAAAGAGGTGATGATGAGTCAGTCTCCGTAGCGACGCCTCCAAGAAGGGATATAATTCACGTTGTCGTCATCGGATCCAACCAGCGAAGGTCAGATCAAGAGTTTTCACTCATTAGCTCAGGTACCGGTTCTCCAAAACAACGCCTTCAAAAAGGTAACGCCGCTCATGTCGACGTCGTTGCCAGATTCAACCAGCGAAGGCCAGATCAAGAGTTTTCACCCCGAATCGAAGGTACTAATGCTCCAAGACCACGCCACAGTACGACCTCATCGCTGGATCCAACCAATGAAGGCCAGATCGCCAAGACGATGTCCGCAACTTCCCCAACGGCCAACCGTCGCCAGCACCAAAGGAAGGCGACGTCCGTCGCAGCCCACGCGTCGGCCGGTTAACAACCGTCCACCGGGGAGGAGTCGTCCAGGGTCGTCCTCCGAGCTTTCATGGACTTGCGCGGAGGCTGGAGACGGGTTTTCACGAGAGAGCGCGGAGGTCGGCCAGGGTCGTCCTCCGAGCTTTCATGGACTTGCGCGGAGGCTGGAGACGGGTTTTCGCGAGAGAGCGCGGAGGTCGGCCAGGGTCGCCCTACCAACTGTGACGCCCTTTTTCCCGTTCCCCGGGTCAACCCCGCCGGACCCCCCCTTCTTCCCCGTCAACCCCCGCCGGTTCTCCCCTCCCCTTGGCTCCTTCCTCCTAGCACCCTCTGCCTCACACGCCACCTCCCCGCCGCCATGATGACTCGGCGCCGCACGCCTCCTTTTTGCCGCACACGCCATCGCCCGACCCCCCCTCTCTTCCTCGCCGCGAGCTCCGCGCCGCCGCCAGCACACGCTATCTCCCTGCCACCATCATTACACCGCCGCCGCACGCCGCCGGACCCCGCCCTCCCGAGCCTCCCGCTCCTCCCGCCTATAAAATCCGGTGCCCTCCCTTGCTCCCCTCTTCCTCCAGTAATCCCCGCAAGCAAGAAGAAGAGAGGAAGAAGAGCAAGAAAAAGGAAGAAGGAGAAGAGGCCGAAGCCCTTACCTCCGCGAAGACGTCGCCGCCGCTGCTCGGTGCCCTCCTCGCTGCTCAGTGAGCCTCCAGTCGCCGCCGCCACCTCGAGCCTCGCCACCACTGCACCCGTCACCCTCCTCCGGTCGCTGTCGCCACGCGCCCCCTCGGATGCCCGCGCCACTTCGCCTTTTGTCGCGCCCGAGCCTCCCTCTTCTCTCCCCCCATGCGCCGCCGCCTTCTCTTCCCCCTCCCCGCGCGCCGCCGCCGCTTCCCCCCTTTCTTCGGCCGAGCCGAGCCGCCTCTTCTCTTCTTAGGGCAGGCCGCCCCCCCTTTGGGCCGCGCCTCCTCCCCCTTCTGGGCTGCACCCGCGCCCCTTGGGCCGTGCCCTGCCCCCGTGGGCCGGGCCGATTCTTGGCCGTGGGCCACTTCCCCTTTTTCTTTTTATTTGATTTTTCCTTTTTCTAATTTAATTCAAAAGTGAGGTTTTAAAAATTAGTATCTCCCCCATTTTAACTCGAAAAATTATAAAATAAATTTCTCAAAATTTGTAAATTCAAGATCTTGCTAATGGCATAGGTCTTGTTCAATTTGGAGTTTATTTGTTGTTCATTTGTATTTAATTGCTCTTTTTGCTTGTCTGTGCCTTTTTCCGGTACGTTCGTCCGACTAGGATTTGAAGACGCCGAAGAGCCCCAAGTTGATCAAGCCCAAGATTATCAAGATCCTCTAGCCTATATCCCAGGCGAGTCAATACTTTGATCATATTGAGCCTACATTTTATGCAAATTATATTCTTTTAAAATAGCAAATTGCATGCTTTAATTCTTTAAGCAAATGTATGTTAAAACTTAAGGTAGTTAAATACCCATTTGATGATTAATTAATTATTATGTCATCCTTGTCAATTTGAATCCAATAATCCTTGTCACCCTAGTAACTATATGGTAATACTAGCTATAGGTTGTACTTAAGCGACATGCTAGTCTTGCTTAAGTACTGGGATATTAAAATGCCTCAATCATCATCCCTTTAAACATAAAAATGATTTGGGCAGTCATCACTACTACAAAACAAGGATATAGTAACACCAAATTGTGTTACTATAGGTTGGAAAAAGTGTTACTAGCGCTCTTAGTAACACATTTTTTTGTGTTCCAATTGGCCATGTTACTATAGACTGTTGATTGTAACACATTTTTTTGTCTACAGGAACATTTGTCTAGTGCTACAATGATTTTTTGTCAGAACACGTTTTTGCTCTAGTAACACTTCACATTATGATAGAATGCATAGTTTGTAACACATTAACTAATCTATCGGAACATTTGTCTAGTGTTACGTTGATTGTCTCTGTAACATTGTTTTTATTTCTAGTAACACTTCTACATTGTGGTAGAGCACGATTGTGGAACAAAGGAACACATGGTTTGTAACACTTGTTTATATCTATTGTAACATATTCATATTATGAAACAAATATTTATTTTGCTTATACATGTGGCACACAGATTATTATAGAATCACACAAACATGACACATTGCAAAATCACATAAACCACAAATTTCAATAATCATAGCAAGATCCACATATCGTAGTACGATTTCAAACATAGTGCTTGTTCATATCAAATCATAGTATATGTACATGAGGATATGGCTCTAGAGAGCAAACACACATTGTCCATACTAGAAAGAAAAATTCAAGAACTAGTATTCATAAATTCCATTGCTTCTTCTTCTTCCATTCTTTGTACACATCGATGTAGGACTTTAACCATTAATCATTTCAACTCGCAAAGAAAATGTAAGTTGTAACATTACAAATTAGGCCAAATATGTACATTGACGAGAGTTAAGAAAGTGCTAGTTTGAACATACAAACATCGAAGGCCAAGCAATTGGGACTCCTTTGGCTTGGGCATCACCAATATTGTTGCACCCAGGCATGGGCCTCACTAATGGCTCATCTTTTGCTATAGGATGATTGATACGCACTTTGTAGAATTGACTTCCTATCTTAACTCCACCAACAATGGCTTCTGGATCAGTGCTCAAGAGAGTTGCAAAGGCCACATTAGCCTTATTAGGATATTTTGAAGTCATTAGTAGCACCATGGACCCAACCTACATTAATTTGACATAATCTCTTAGTGACCAACAACCCTTAGTTGTACATCAAGATCATACAATTAGAACAAGTGATATTATGTTCGTCTACCTTCATTAGAGGATGTTGTTTATGTGTTTGACGCTTGTGGCATGTAGCCTTGTCACGAGCCACCTCCTGGTGTGCAATGGTTGTAGTCTCTCCAAGCCCTCCGTGATGACCCTTACACATAAAATGAAGTATGAAATAATAAGACAAAATTTTACTATAATTACACCAAAGTGTGGTTCATAGATACCTTTTGTTTCTTTGTTATTGTACTTGTGGTGGAACTCCTTTGAGAGGAATCAAACTGAAAGGAAGAGAAAGATAATTGTATTTATACATTGTTACAATATTACACATCTTGAATAACTGGCATTACAAGTCTAATATATTTTATTCAATGGTATATTGAAAAAGTGTACCTCTGTCAGTCTAGAATCATTATCGAGGCATCGTTGAATTATTGCATGTCCTTCGCTTCTTGTATTTCCTTGTCATTATTGTCACTTTGGCAATCGATTCTAATTCAAATTCATTCAAATGATAATTACTAGTTAAAAATATTAACATGTAATAAACTAAGAGTATACTATTATTCTTAAATACAAGAAACTAGTTGATAACCTTTTCCCTAGATAAAAGTAGATTGTCATCGTCACTAAATTCAGACTCACATGTCTCTTTATTCTAGTAAAGAGAAAAAAGATAGTAGCATTAGTTATTATAAAAATCCTTTGTGGATAAATAAATATTAAATTCACAAGCAAGTGACTTTACCAATTCATCCCTGTGTTTAAGTAATCCCTCATTCTGGTTGGGTGCATCACATTGAACTCTCTAAAAATTTGAAACAATATTAAAACCACAAGACTAGATTAGTTGAAAACATGAAAAATAGAGCAAATACCTTTCTTTTAGAATGCACCGCTTGATTCTGAGAATTGTTATGATCACTCCTAGCACAATTTTCCTAGAAAAGATATAAAGTTTGAGTAACACATTTCAATATGGAGTTACAAATTAAAATGTACATTGTTACCATTGTTGCTTCTTGGTTCTCATGGTGTCTTTGATTGTTTTTTAGTTCTGCAATAACTTTGTCTTGCATTCTAGAATGCTCTTTGAGTTGCCTTATTTCCTCCAACATGTGAGTCTCTATATCGATGATGAGCCATCTATTGAAACTATATTAATGTCCTTAAAATGGTGTGTTCTTCGACCATAAACTTGTTTAGGAACCGAAGCAATCCCATGCCGTGCACTTGTCCACTTTTCTTCTCCCAACACTGATGTAATGCATCACCTTCCCATGCAACTCCTCCTCACTATTTTGTGCTAACTCGGTTTTGTGTCTAGGAGATTTTCCAATTGAACCTACAAGCAGGAAATCCACACATTAGAAAATAGAAATAATTTTAAATTGGCAAAAAAATTCTCATGTGCATGTCGCATACCACTGGCTCATTTTTCCCTTTTCCCCTTTTCCTGTGAGTTGCTAGGTAAACCTTTGCTCTATGTGGCTGTTTTTTCAGATGGTTGCCTCTCAAAAAAATAGCAGTAAAGGAAAAGTAAGAGGAATCATATATAAATTTTTTAAACAGAAGATGACTCACCATGTCCTCAGACCAACGAGCATAACTCTTTGTACCCGCTGTATGTGTTGTCTTCTTCATTTCACGACTTATTTTGTTCTTCTCACTAAGGATCTACAACAAAAGTAAACTAATAAATAATGAACCATTATACATATAGAAATCAACAATAGTATAGATAGTGATAGTAAAAAAATGCCAAATAGCGTAAATAATGGTGCCTTACTTTTCCTTCATTGGACTTCCAATATTTTACTAGGGCCTTCCAATCATCTTCATCAATATCATCTGGACAACGCCTGTTCAAAACAGACCTTTTCTTCTTTGGATTAAATAGTGTCTTTTTTAATGTTGCCTTGTATTTTCTCCAATCTCTTCCAATTGATTTGAATATCCATTTCTCACATGAACGAGGATACAAGAACTTTGTATAAAATAAGAAAGTCACTAATGAATGAATTTGACTTCATGACATGATAACAAGCATATATATACTTAAATTGACAGCATTATGTCTTGTAAAATTGAGCTAACTGCATTTAATTGAATTATGGTTTCGCATTGTTTTCTTAACTTCTCTCCAATCTTTGGCACCAACCGGACAAGAACCACCATTTCTTGCTATGGTGCTCAAAATTGGCCTAAAAGGCCACCTTCTTTTCCAATGGGTTGTCCAAGCATATTACATTTTACTACTATCCGATCTCCTTCAAGTAGATCCCAAACATGTGTTAAAACAGTCCCTTTCGCTTATTACGTACTTCATCACCATCGCCTATTAAAAATGAATGATAGTGATAGTAACTAGTTAAGATGCATCCATATGAATGAGATTGATCTAACTACATTTGTACCGATGTGTTCTGGTTCTCATCATCGTGCTGCTCAACCTCGTTAGCATATAGTGCTTCAGTATGCATTACATTTAATCCTTTCTTTTTCTTTGTACCTCCTCTTCCTGCTAAACAAATGTTGGGGACATGAACACGTGTTTATAGTAAATATAATAAAACACATATGTAATCTTTTATTAAACTAAATATTTGTATTAGACTATTAAGATTGTATTTATTAAGTCACATACTAGGTGGGGGCGAATAGGCTAATCTTGGATGAAAATAAATCATTGATGACTACCATGACTTGGAATAGTTAAGTTGTACTTGAATAATCAGATATACATATAGAAGAGTAAATTATATGTTCATTCTAATACCTTTAGTTTTATTTGGTTTAGATTTGGATGGTTCTTTGTTGGACTTGGTAGGCGCTAAAGTGGCGATGTGTCGCGCCGTCACATACAAGCTAACCATCTTTTGCTCTCACACTCGTTAACATTTCCATCACTTCAGGATCTTGTTCTATTACAACCAAGCTATCTTTTCTCCTGTAGTATAGATAGTCGACTGATGTGTACCCATAATCCTTGATCAAATCAATCAAGTTGAAGTAGCATATTTCATCTCTATCCATTTCCATTTGCACATGTTTCTGTCCTTCAGCTGCCCCATCGCATTCAAGATTTATAGTCCAAACATCCACCGCCATGGTAGCACAATCTAAATAAAATTTAGCACCAATAGAAAAATAAGAATAAAGCTGTAACACCCCAGCCCAACATAAGCCTGGGATGCTACTAATTAAACATGATAACACATTAAAACATAAGACATAATTCTAAATTTCGGCTGAACCTCCTTTGTATAGCTAACTATACCGGAGGTTCCAACAGTTACATATATCATAGACCAAAATTCTAACATCCATAAATATCAAAGCATTCAAAATATGCTAATCAGCTAAAGCATAAACAAGGATAAGCAAGAGTGAGCCCAAAGACTCAGCAAGTACAATGAATGGCCTCAACAGCAGACATGACTGTAATTCATCAACCATTAACCACAAAACTATACACCAATTATATTTAGTTGATGAGCCTTTCTGAATCGATCATCTAATACCCCTACAAGCTAATTAAATAATCACAGAAATGCATGCATGCATCTCCGATTAAATATTCTCTATTAACTAATCAACTACTAACCAACACTATTAGTTAATCTCTCTCCTCTAATCCAATTGAAATGTACATGCAGCCAACTACTAATGCCTATTAAAAAAAATCATAGTCAACTAGTAATACCTATTAAATAATCATAGTCATGTACTAATGCCCATTAAAAAATTATAGCCAACTAGTAATGCTTAGTGCATGCAGCCAGCAAGCTACCAACGCCAAACTCCAATTAGATAAACAAGGCAGTGTAGCCCTAACCAATCCAATCAACAAAACAGTAAATGTATATGTATGAAACCTCAACAACAGATTAACTATACATACACCACTTTGTTGCATATGAATAAACTACTAAAACCATGGATGCATGCATACTGGACAATACATCTTTCTCGGGATACTTCAATTAAATTTTCATAGCAATTAAATATTCATAGCAATGCATCCCTAACACAGTAAATCATGTAAACAGAAGCATTATGATATAACTGCAGTCATAATATGCAAACATCAACACCTCTAGGGTCATCTCAACATCACTTCCACATGGCAACAATAAATATTACACAACTCAATCATGACATGCAACAGAAATTCCATTTAACCCGAATACTTGCCTCAATCATGCGAAAAGCGGCGGACGATGAAGTGGGTGCTGCCTTGGGATCTCGCCACCGGACAAGAAGATAACCCCAAACTAAGACTAGCATACTGGACCAAAATCATACATAACATCACAATCGAAATCGCTAACCTCTTATCATTTCTAACTTTTCTAATTTCTAGCGATCGGTCACTGCAGACAGCAGACTTCAAAAATTCATAACTTTCTGCTCAGGAGTCCAAATAGGATGATCTTGGACTTCCTGGAAAGATAATTAAGTTGCCTACATAAACCTAGTTGGGGTGACCCTCTGATTCTGCCATCTTCTAGTCCTACCAATCCATTTAATCAGAGCAAACATTTCACGTCGGGTTTCTGGACAGCGACAAAGAAACTATCATAACTTTCTCTACGTTCGTCCGAATTTAGTGATCTTTAGCTTTCCTGAAAGCTAAGAGGATTAGCCTAGTTTTTCGTTATGGTGAGACCCTCTGGAAACTCCTCTAACAGCAAGTTTAAAACAGGTTAAGCAGACACCGTCAAATCTGGTTTAGCAAAATACTAATGATCATTTTCATGATTACCAAAACGCTCTCAACAAAATCGACAAAAACTTTCCGATATTACAAGTGGATGCATCACCATTAAACTAATCAACTACTAATTGATCCAAACAAAGGATGCATCACCATTAAATAATCACCATTACCTATTGTATGCAGAAGCAGAACTTCAAATGGTAAGAGCTTCCACGCACCGCACCGAACGTGTTGGTGCCTGAGCGATCGCGGCAACCACGCGAAGGCAATGCGCAGCAGAGAACGTCGCCCACGCGGCATAGCCGTGCGGCCACGGCGGTGGCGCTCGGGAACAGCGACACGAGGCGCCACGCACAAAGCGGTTGGCGCAGCAGGCGGCGCAGGAGGAAACACAGCGTGGAGAAAAGAAACGATGGCGGCGCACGGGAAAAATAAAACAATAGATAGCTAGGGTTTTTGGCATCCACTTTCCCCACTATTTGATAGAAAATTTGAGTTAGATGGGTTCCTTGGAGGGAAAATTTGGTGGGAAATATTTTCGGTCATAGTTTCAGGAGGGAAACTAAGATTCCTGTTTTAGGTGGAAAACACGTACATATCATTTTTTTTACAAGAATAATGTACTGATCAAATTAGCTTGGCGTGGGATAAAATATTGGAAGATACTAACACCACTCCAATTAAACATTCATACTAGTATGCCATGTCCCAACATTAGTCATCCGATGCATGTAGATCCCAATAAAAATCCTAGCAAAGGCATCCATCACAAATGTACTACTATGCAGTACTAATTGTTTAATGCTAGCACTAGCAATGTCGCCACAGAGACTTACTTGTTGGCTGGACTTGTTCGGCTCTGAGACAGCAGCGGCTCCACGCGGCGAGCGGTGGCGCCACGCGATCGAGCAAAGAAAGCAGAGCGAGGCACGGCAGTAGGAGATTGGCGGCGGTCGCAGAGCATCTACGCCTACCGGGCGGCGAACGAACAGCGCACGAGCGAGCGTGAGATTGGCAGTGGCGTCACGCGATCACGCAATCGAGGCGACTAGGGTTTTGGCATCCATTTTCCCACTATTTGATAGAAAATTTGAGTTAGATGGGTTCCTGGAGGAAACTTTGTGGGAAATACTTTCGGTCATAGTTTCAGGAGGGAAGCTAAGATTCTGTTTTAGGTGGAAAACACGTACATATCATTTTTACAAGAATAATATACTCGATCAAATTAGCTTGGCGTGGGATAAAATATTGGAAGATAAATTCAATGATGTCCTATACATTCTAAATTAACTTTAGGAAACCGAATTATTTCATTTTTTCAAAGAAAATAAAAGGACATATGCAAATCTGATTTCCATTATTTTTGTGTATTCCATTCGAATTAAAAATGGAATGGATATCCGATACTATCTATATCTCTAGAAGGCACTATGTGACAAGTGACTAATTGTATTGATTTTGTAACATTAATAATGTATAAAGAAAATATAATTAATTTCTAAATAACTAACGAAACCGATTTAACACTTCTAGTTAAGTTAATATAACCAATGACAATGATAAATAATATTGTATAACCAATGACAATGAAAAAGTTGTCAACTACAAAGTTGCATAACTTTTCGAGATATAGAACTTTTGATTTGGTTATGTCTCCATCCGAGATACTTAACTACCACTACACACTCACTCATGTCCTGCACTATCTCCGATACCTATGCGAGTTAGAACAAAGTGTTCAAGTATGGTGTAGAGTTCGATCCCAAAATTCACGCGATTTTTTCTTAGATAGATGATTTCAAATGAAAAGGTTTTCAACTACAAAGTTGCATAACTTTTCGAGATCTACAACATTTGTTTTGGTCGTTTCTCCATCCGAGGTCGTCTGAAAAATTCGAATTTCAAATGTGAGGAAATTCACGCGATTTTTTCTTGGATAGATGATTTCAAATGAAAAAGTTGTCAACTACAAAGTTGCATAACTTTTCGAGATATAGAACTTTTGTTTTGGTTATGTCTCCATCCGAGATACTTAACTACCACTACACACTCACTTATGACTATAGAGCATATGGATTATTAACTTCTATAAAATCTTGTGAATAAAATACTTCGGCATCAATATGACTTCAAATAAAAAAGTTGTAAACTATAAAGTTGTATAACTTTTTGAAATCTACAACTTTTATTTTGGTTGTTCGTTCATCCGAGATCCTTTCCTAGCACTACACACTCACTTGTGACTACAGAGCATATGGACTCATTTGGTATTAACTCTATAAAATCTTATGATGCATATTTGGACATCCAAAATATCTCAAATAAAAAAGGTATGAACTACAAAGTTGTAGATCTCACAAAATCTGAACTTTGGTATAAAAATAGTTATTATTTTTATATAACTAATGACATTAATTGAATATGAGTAATTATTTTAGTTTTAGTTAATATGATCAATGAAATGAGTCTGGTGGTATGGCGGATGGTGGGCCACCGCACATTACCGATCAAATCCGTTGTTCCATCTCGCAAAGCAACCGCTCGTCCGAGCCCTTCGTCAAATCGCCAACGAAACGGCCCGTGGCGGTCGATGAGCTTCTTGGCACTACACCATGACATAGTATTAAGGGCAATTATCTCCGGAAAAACTGGATTAGTGACAATCTATCTGTAAGCAATATCTAAGATTTTAGGGTCCTATTATCCGTCGGGAATAATTATTTTCTAAAACAATCTATCTCAAGCAATGTTTTAAGGTTAGCAACAATACATCTGCTTTAAAAAAGTAAACTAGGTCAACATAATCGCGGAGAAAATATTAGGCGGAGTTGAAAACCATAGGGAATGTATTTTTCGTCTTTGCCCTCTATTTTTTTTAACACCCCACCAGTTTTTTTTTTGCTACTGCGCCACATTTTTTAGGCGCCGCACCACTTTTTTTTGGCTGCGCTTACTAGCCTCGTTCACACGCTGCGCCCTACCCAAAAACCCCAAACCAACGCCGGTCCCTAGCCGTCGGCGCCCACGCACCGCCGCCCTCCCCTGAGCGGTGCCGCCCCCTCCCCTCCTCCTCCTCTTCGTCCTCCTTGAAGTCACCACCGCCGCCCTGCTCCCCTTCTTCTCCTCCCCCCCGAGCCGCCGTCCCGCATAACTTTTCGAGATCTACAACCGGATCCATGTCGGGGCGGCGTAGGGTAGCCGAGGCGAGCGAGGGAGGCCCGGCGTCGAGGCTTGGGGGTAGTATCTCTCCACCTCCCCCGCCTCCGTCTCTCCACCTCCCCACTTCTTCGACCTGCCAACCGCGCCCTCCCTCCACGGCTGGTGGCCACCGCTTCCTCCGCGCCCTTCCTCCACGCCCGGCGCCGCGTCCTCGCCTCCACGCCCGGCGGCCGCCCCTCCCTCCGCGCCCTTCCTCCACGCCTAGCGGCCACCCCTCTCTCCCTGGCTCCGCAGCCCTCGCGAGTCGTGACCTCGCCCGCCGCCGCCACTCGTGCGCTCTCCGTCCGCGCCCTCCCGCGACGCCCGGCGGCCGCCCCTCCCTCAGCGGTAAGGAGCAGTTAGTTGATGATCTGATGGCCAGTATGCTGTCATTTTTTTGCGATGGCATGCAGTTTCAATTATTTTTGGTGATTTATTGGATAACTACATATATTTTCTGGCTTAAAAATTTTCTTGGCTGAATTTGCTTAGAATTGACATCAGTTGGAACTTGGAGGCCAGTATCAGAAAATGTGCTCCTTTTCCTTTTTGCGTAGAAGAATTTATCAACTTCATTGAACTTAGCCTTTCCTTTCTGTATTACTTGGACCAGAAAAGAATCCAAAAGTCGCTTCTTGGACCACCCGTTGGTACAAGCACTATTTTTAAGCAAGTCGATTGATATCATTCACTAATGCCTTGAACTCTATCAACTTTTGGGATATAATTATCCGTGATTGGCCCCAGTAATTATCGTGCGATGTAGAAGCCCTTTGAATGTCGAGTGATAACTTGGAGCCGATGACCCATGTCATTTATCGTCGAGCACTTCCACGCACCATAGATGGGCTATGTCATAAAAGATGGATTCGTTCATGGTGTTCTTGTGGGCAGTGCACTCTCCACCATGTTCAAGCAATAGATATGGATTTTTTAGTATGACTGTGCCAGAGGGAACAAATCAACAGTTAGGGTTTGGAGTTGGAGTTGGTTTTGCGCTAGAGAGTAAAGAAAGTTCGTGTGTGTTTTTAGTATTGTTTTTAGTCCAGTATGATTGTCTTACCATATTGTAATTGTATCCTTGGTCTTGGCAGGAAGTTGAGTTATAGCTCTGTAGTCCGGAAAACTTCTTGTTGTAGGTCTTTAATCAACAGGTACTTGTTGTCTTGTTGTAGGTCTTTAATCAACAGGTACTTGTTGTAGGTCTTTAATCAACGGGGAACCCACTGATAATGCATGGAAAGCTCAAAAAAGGGTGTCAGACAATTAATGACTTTGAAAACGCGAAGCGGTCCATAGCAAATATCTTTCACTGCTTATATTAACCACATTTAGCATAGAGCAATATGCTTCCATTAGCACTAGAGTTGAAATCACGTAATTAATTGAAAAAATGTGATGATGCATCGACATACGAGTTTTCCATTCCTTTTTTGCTCTGATCATTCTATGGATTCTGAATGTTGGTCTATAGAAGTGCTTGATTGAAAACCATATAATGCAGTTTCTTTGTCTATTTACTATTTGCTGTTCGTCTACATTTCTGATGTCATAATAGCATGCTAACTAGGTTTTCAAGTGTGGACCTCTCTTCATATCATCCAAAGGTACTCTCTCTCTCTTTCAATCAATGTTGTTTCACCCAGTTTATGTTATGCAAACCTACAAGGTCAAGAAGTTAAACCTTTCTCATTTGCTTTAGTGCTGTTGTTTGCCTACTCAGATTCTATAGCTAAGTGGAAGGGCCAGAATGCTCCGTAGTTCCCTAAGTAGGACAATAAAATTAAAGTATTTTACTGACAATTACATCACATATGCACGCAGCAACTTTCAAAATTATAGAATTATCTAGAAAAATAACTTTTCTCAAATACCAGTAAGATATGCCAGTTTCATGCACGTGAAAGTGAAGGAATCATCAATGCTTATATCAAGAAAAATTAGCTTCGATTCTTCTGATATCAGTAATTAACATGAATGGTTGTATGTACTTTGTCACCAACTTATGTGTATGTCTTTGGTTGGGTAGTCACTTGTTTTTTTTTGGAACAGTCCTCCTTTGTGCTAATTTACTAGGCGGTTATGTATATGGCATTGAAATCCAGATCAATGATAAATATTATTCTTTGGTTCAACTCAGTAAATTGATAACGAGTTAACCAAAATAAATTTAGGATCTTTATTCGAAGTGCGAGCATTTCCATGCGATCGATGATCGCCTAAAATTGATTCCAAAATGTACATGTGGCATGCTCTAAAAATGATTTCAAAATTTCCCATTTAAGAATTTTAACGAAGCTACCAACTTTGCATGAATAGCCATGCATCTAACCATTTCTTGGATACTTTGCTTGGCCATTGCTAGAGGTGATCTTCGAGTGCAGACGTGAGCTACCTTTCGGTCATATCTTTGGAAGAAATTCAACGAGAGGTATCATTTCTCTTCTCAATTCACATATGATATAATCGCTATGAATAACACGATTTCATTGCCACCAACACATACCCAAAAAAATACTCAAAGGTTTCTTCTCTCCTGCCTTGTTGCCCATTAATGCTTTTTCCCTATGATTTCAGCATTGCCCAATTAAATTGCTCACATAGAGTAACATTTTGAAGCATGTTATTTAGATGTGCATGGAAGTCATATGTCATTATGTCGATTGTTAACCGGATAACATGTGCAATTATTGCGTTTCATGAATACTTCTTGCATGTGTGCTGATCATACATGTCCATTCCTTAGAAGATGCTGATGCTTGTTCTTTCCCTCTGTCTCAAACAAGTATATGACAAAGGCACACATCAATTTTCCTCATAACTCATAGATATCTTATATATTTTTTCCTCATAGTTGATATGAAATATACTGCTTGAGTCCACTTTATGTAAAATCATAGCTTTTATGTATTTCCAACATTCATCCTAGATATGAAGTACCACATAATCGATGCGTTGATAGTATTTCTTGTTTTTAGTGAATTAATGGACTTAAGTGCTATTAAGAGGTTGTTGCAATCCAAAAGACCAAGTGATGACTACATAGTTGGGGTAGAAGGTTTTATTAAGTTTGCATACAAGTGGGAAAGGTCCGATGCAAAGATTCGATGTCCGTGTGTCAAATGTGTCAACAGCGATTCTGATGCAAGAAAAAGTGTATGAGCACTTAGTGTGTAATGGAATGCTACGTGGATACACTATATGGGGTTGTCATAGGAAACGGCATCTTATATCTCTGCTAACAAAGATTGAGCCACCATGTCCAAGTTTAAACACTAATATGCGCCAAGTAGTTCAAGAAGCCTTTGGATATAGAGAGTGGACATCACACAAATGGACCGGATGCGAAATGTAAGCTTTCTTTGATTTGCTTAGGGTCACTGATGAACCTTTATGGGAAGGATGTGAGCTATCAAAACTTTCTTTCCTTGTCTTATTGTTTCATGTGAAATCGACCAACAAGTGGAGCAATAAATCAATTAATGATCTACTTCAAATTTACATTAGCTCTCCCAAATGGTTCAAATATACCTAGAACATTTGTGGAGGCTCGAAAGATCATTGCAAAGCTTGGCCTTAAATATGAGAAGATTCATGTATGCCCAAATAATTGTCAGCTCTATCGGAAAGACAAGAAAGATGATGACTTTTGTTCAAAATGCGAAGCTTCAAGATGGAAAAATAAGCCAGATAAAACATCATTGACAAAAAAGGAAAGAAGAAAGGCAACCCCAAATAAGGTATTGCATTACTTTACAATCAAACCTAGACTTAAAAGGCTTTTTATGAACAAGGAAACAACCAAGTTAACTAGATTGCATGATGAGGAGCGTACAAAGGATGGTGCTTTGCGCCATCCTCTGATCAGAGGTTTGGAAAATCACCGATTCCCTCCACCCTCACATTGCATCGATTCTCAAACATGAGGTTTGGAATAGCAACAGATGGTTTTAACCCATATGGGAAATGCAATTCTACCCATAGTTGTTGGCGATTGTATTAGTACCATACAACCTTCCGCCATGGTTATGCATGAAAGCTTCTTCTCTTATGCTCACTCTAATAATTCCGGTTACCCGGAAAGGACTTCCATACATTTATGCAGCCGGTTTATGATGAGCTAAATGAGTTGTTTGACAATGGTATGTCTACATATGATGCATCTCGAGATGAGAGATTTCAACTTTATGCTACAATATTGCATATCTGTGGAGTGACTACCCGGGCGAGGATATTGCACAAGATGAGTGTTATGGGACAATTGGGTTGTGTGTCTTGTGAAGATTAAACAAGTTCAAGACGCTTGAAGCATGGCTACAAGCAATGTTTCATGGGACACCGACGATTTCTACCCGCTGCCATGAGTTTCGATATGATGCTAGTTCATTTGATGGAACAAGAGCATCGGTCGAGACCTATTTCTTATTCGGAGTATCTCTTTTGCAAAGGATAAAATCAATTAATGACTTTGAGAAGTCCAAAACTTGGAAGGGTGTTAGTGGCCTATTTTGTTTGTCTTCTTCGAAGTATAATTTGCTACGGCACAATCTTGACTTTATGCATATAGAGAAGAACGTGTGAAAATATATTTGGGACACTTTTAGAAATGGATGCCAAATCAAAGGACAATCTACAGGCAAGGAAAGACTTGCAAGAAATGAACATCAGGTCAGATCTACATCCACAAAAAAAAGGCTAATGGTAAGTATTACTTGCCTCCTGCTTTGTATAACATGTCTAAAGAGGAGAAGCAACAGTTCTGTAAAGTCCTTCGTGACATAAAAGTTCCAAATGGTTATTCTAGTAACATCTCTAGATGTGTAAATGTTGGTCAAGCAAAAATTTCAGGCCTAAAAAGTCATAACTGCCATACTAATGCAACAACTTATGCCACTTGCTTTGAGAGGTCTTCTCCCAGATGAAGTTACATCTGTCTTATTTGATCTATGTGGGTATTTTAGAGAACTGAATGCAAAAGTTCTCCACATGAATGAACTTGACAAGTTAGAGGAACGAATCATAATGACGTTATGTCGGATGGAGATGATATTCCCCTGGTTTTTCACTATCATGGTGCATCTAGTTCTTCACTTAGCAACAGAGGCAAAAATAGGTGGTCCTGTATGTTATCGGTCAATGTATTTTGTGGAAAGGTATGTATTTCTTATAAAAAATTAAGAGCCATGTTTGGTACCTTCTCTTTGCATGCTTAATTATAGTTTTTATTAATATATACTAGTTTGTGTAGGTACCTTGGTGATTTGAAGTCAAACGTGAGAAATAAAGCTCGTCCAGAGGGTGCATTGCGTAATCGTTTTGGCAAAAGAGGCTATGCAATTTTGTTCAACATTTCTTGATGGTTTTCAGACATTGTCTAATAGGCTTTCGCGGAATGATGATAATGATGAGTCACTTGGATGTTCCACTAGACATGCATCAACTCTTTTTCCTCATCCTGGGAAACCACTTGGGAAGCCAAGTAGTTATGTCCTGAGAGGTTTGGCTAAAGTACAAGCACATAGATATGTGCTATTCAATTGTTCTGATGTCGATCCATACCTTAGGTAATATCTCAAACTTGTAAACATAAATTTTTTTCCTCCCATAAATTTTCTTACGTGTAAATTGTAGGGCTCATCTTTGAAGAGATCATTGGAAAAGGTATTGGACGTAGAGCCAGTCATAGAGATGTTGAGAAAATCCAAAATGAGAAGTTCCATCAATGGTTTAGAAGTCATGTAAGTACCTTAACTCAAAATGCTTACATGTAGCACTAAGGTATAACACTAAACTTGTATAATTGTACAGATAATGCAGTTAGAGAGGGAAAATGGCATTTATGGTGTTAAAGATGACATTAGATGGCTAGCTCGTGGCCCAGTAGAAGCTGCAAAAAGGTACCGTGCTTTCAATAGTCGAGGTTTCCGTTTTAGGCCCAAACGGTTGGATGGGGTGACACAAAATAGTGGTGTAGTGCTAACTGCAAAAACATCAAGTTATGCCAGTGCAAGTGACGGCAGGCCAGTTTTAGGTGATGTGACTTACTATGGGAGGATAATTGATATTATTGAGCTAAACTACTCTGGGAATTTTTCTGTGGTACTTTTCAAATGTGAATGGGTTGATGTTCTTTCTAAAAGAGGAATAAAGAAGGACAAGTATGGCTACACACTTGTTAATTTCTCACACCTGATACATACAGGAGAAAAGATTGGTCATGAACCGTACATTTTTCCTAACCAAGCCGAAAGGTGTGTTTTATCTCAAGACAAAGACAAAGAAAACTCGGGTGGTCTGTAGTCATGAAGATGAAACCAAGAGATATATATGACACAAAGTTGTGATGAATGGGAAGATGATGTAGAAAATGAGCCATTCCATGTCACACACCTTGGAGATATGTTCAATAATGCAAATGTAAGGCATCGATGGGCTAGAAGAGACATTGAGGGAACCACAGTGGATGCTAGTGATATTGTGGATGCTAGTGACAATGGATTGAATGACCAATCATAGTTCATGAGGTGCAGTACCATGACTCTTTATTGAGGAAGTTCATTTATTCAATGGTTTGTGTTCCTCTCCTCTTTTTTTAATGTGTAATTGTACAAGTTCTTCTCATTTTTATTGAATTTCTACTATAATGACAATTTATATCTGTGAACTTTATTGGTGTGGTCAATGGTGTGATTGTAACAATATACGTTACACCTATATGATATGATAATGAATATGTATAAAGAAACCAATAATTGTAGGTGATCTCATGGTTAACCATGTTTCTTTTTTTTCTTCTAATTTTGAGTCGGCATATGACTAGACAAGAGAGACATTGGAGGCAATTTGCTCTAGTTCACTTTTGGTCAATAGCTGCATCATATTGTCACAGTATTCATAATCAGTCAGGCATGACATATATTGAATGTCTTAGTTTTAAAAGCTTTATTATTGTTTTCCCAATTAAAGTATAGAAACATTCTTACACTATTTCCTTTTTCTGGAATTGCAGGTTACTAATGTTATGTGGCATCCCTAGTCACCTTGTTCAAGCCTAAAGTATGATGGATGCATGGTCGTGAAGTTGGAGAGCATACATTTTTTTATTTATTGTCGAACCTTTTCAGAATTCACATTCTGTATGTAAATGTTCTAGCTAGATGATGGTTCATGATATTCTGAATATTACCACAAAACATGTCGGAGGCTGTTTTCAAATTTCCTATTTCATTTGTGATGACACTTGTTTCATATTGCCTCAAATATCATTTAAAGGCCAGACTGAAATGCCTTCTTTTGTGGCCTTTCTATGCATTTTATAACATTGAGACAATTTTTTCTTGGGTGATTACTTATTTCATTTAACCTTTGTGGTGCCATATATGATCTGTTTTGCATAGCCTTTTGTTAGACTTAAAACCACAAAAACGTTTGCACTGTGTTTTGAGCATTGAAAACAATATTACATGACAATGTGTTGTACATTTGACTGGTATTCATGTGGACCAAAAGATGAAATTCTTGATCAACCTATCTGATGGCGAGTTAGTGGGTTCGCGCAAACATCAAAAACATCTATATTACTCACATTTAATTTCACATTTTTTGTTTTTAGTTTTTTCCTTCCCGTTGTACTTGTTCTTCTTGTGATCTGCTCCATCTAGAGTGTCTTGAGCTTGGCCTAATAAATTGACAACGAGCTCGCATCGAACTAACCTTTTAATCGCCTACTCATTGTTCTCATGTGATGACCACGATGTGATTGCCAAACAACCTTGACGCACACTAGGTGCGATGTCCGTGTCGCCTATATGAATAGGAAGGTCCACATGTATATGTTTCTTTACAACACTTGGACTGTAACATTATTTTGTGTTACTACAGGCATATATTTGTAACACATTGTATATGTTCCATTTATGTGTTACAACACAAAGAGACTGTTGTATCATTTTGCTTGTAACATTAATTTTGTGTTACTATAATTATTGTCATAACACATTTTTATAAAAAGTGTTTTGTGTTACAACCTCGATCAGAACACACTATTTTGTGTTACTATGAAATTTCACTGAACACATTGATGAATATGTTACAAGAAAGTGTAACAATATCCTTGTTTTGTAGTAGTGCATTGGTGGTCCATGACTGAGATAAATGTGGTGATTTGGTTTTACTCCTCAAAACCCTAATATTGTTGTTACTTATGCATGATTGTGTGTTGAAGAGTATGTGATGGGTGCGAATGCAGCCCAAAGAATGTTAATGTGTGAAATGATCCGCCTAGACAACCCTAAGGACTTAATCTTGTCATGACCTCCCGTGTAAAACAAGTACAACCACAAGTCTGCAAACAGCAACTTGGCTTAGTAGATTTATTGAACCTTGAAAGTCAGTCTCACGGAAGGAACAAGAAAGGGTGCAAGTGTGAGCTTGATCACGCGTTTGAATGGGACACCGATGGTGAAGTTCCTTCTACAAAGAAGATGTAGGGGTGACATCCCGCACCAACATATGAGCGTAAACCCATATAGGTGAGATGACGGAAGGCGAGATATTTTGAAAGGTTATTGTGGACGGTCGCTCAACTCCATGACTAAGGAATCATGTGGGGTAACGAGTATGACTATCTCTTGTGGGTAAAGTGTACAACCTCTGCAGAGTCTAAATCTTTTAAGCACCGCGCCTACTGGTCAAAGGCGGACATGGGAATCTTTACTCGAGCTAGTTCTATTTCAAAACCTTGTGGTTGGGATGAAAATGTGGTGGGCTCACCTAGCCCGAGATTGGATTTTGCCTGAGTGCTTGAACTCGGTGATGTTGGTAATTGAGACGGACCCAATCAAAAGTAAGCATAAGGTAGAGTTTCCACGGAGGAACCTCTCGTTATAAATTATTGCACAATTACTCTATTTAACAAAAATACAATTTGTTAAAAATGCTAAGTAATAGGATTTTGTAATTATGATAATTGAAAATGTTGCTTTAGCAAATAAAAGAACCTGAGTCATCCTTGTTAAGCCTTGCATGTATATTATTGCATTGTGTATTGGCTCGTGAGCACGGAGTTGTGCTCATCCTCGCTCTCTCCCCAAAACCTCAGAGCAGAACTCCGGAGATTACGACTATTACGAGGATCCGGTTGGAGGCCCAGGAGATAATGAAGCGTAGTGTAGTCTTTAGATGTTCTAGTCTCTCCCCAGTCCAATTGACTCCGTCGGTACTTGCGTGCATCTAATATTATCAAAGCCTTGGTTAATATCGGGCGCACACGGTTTCCCGATCGCTGCTCGTGGAGAGATGAGCTCTCACCCCTTTTGCTTTCGTTGTCGCTTCCGCTTTTGTAATGTAATCAATTTGGCCTGTTCGGCCCTATTGTAAAACTCGACCCGACGCGGTCTATGTAAACTCCGTTGTGTTTAATTAATGAATGGTATGGTTTTACGCCATGTGTGAATTGATTCAGTGATGTATCTGTGAGTGCTAGCTACTGATCCAGGGAATAGCACAGTGTTTCACAGAGAATTCTGGATTAAGAAATCCGGGTCCGACACCAACCGAGGAGCACTTGGTTCTCAACCTTAGTTTTATTTCATCAAGGCAGGCTTGCATCAGCTAGTCTATAAATAAATATGTAGTTCATCCGTTCTTTTTTAAGTGATGTTTTTAATTTTTTACGGTCTACGAGGAATGACTTTAACTATTAATTTTTGTAATTTTATCTTATTATATACAAATAAAATTATGAAAATGATATAGTTTTTGTATAAACAAGCTAAATATTTTTAAATATATTAGTGGTTAAAACTTTAGAAAGATTGATGGGACAGATTCTACGGTGTCACTTGAAAAAAAACGAAGGGAGTACCTTTTGACCATTTTCGAGGGCAAGGGTGTGTTGCATAGTTGTGCGTGTGTCCCACTCCTACAGATCAGTTGAGTTGACCAAGGTCCACAGCTGGCCACTCTTTTGGCATTAATTTCAAAAAAGAACAAACTATCATGCATGCTTTGCGACGTTAACCTTGGCTTTATATTTTTCTTTTGAAATTTGGCTATAAGGTTGCTCCCAATACGCAGTATCTTAATGTATGAGAAGTGTTAGGATACTATCTTCCCAATGCTCTGTTTCTTATGGTGTAATATCTTAGATCTTTTTAATTAATTAGATGTAGAATCTCAAGGAGATGGTGTGTACAAGATAGAAAGGAGTTAATTTTTTTGTCTATGACTTCGAGCCAGAGCAGTATCTTATTTAGATACTGCAACAATCTCTCACCTAATTTAATCTACTACTATCTCAGCACTTTGTCTACATAACACCCTTAAGATACTGGCTAGAGTGAAGCATTGGGAGCAGCCTAAGATCTAGCATTCACTATTAGGAGGAGTGAGCACCCGGTTCGAGCCCGGGTATGCTCAACGGCGTGTCCTGAGCAACACTCGGCTCTCAACCTTAGTTTTATATAATCAAGGCAGGCATGCATCAGATTTCCAACAAATAAGTATGTAACTTTGACCATTTTCCAGGTAAGTGTGTGTTGCATATACCAGTTGAGTTGACCACGGTCCATAACCGACCACTCTATTGGCATTAATTGCAAAACTAGGAACAAACAACCGCATGCTTTGCAGCGCAACCTTGAGTTTATTTTTTTTTTTCTTTTGAAATTTGGCTAGAAGTTGTATCATTTACTGTTAAAAGGAGTGAGCACCCGGGTGGGCAGGATGGTCGACACCATGCTTTGTCAACTGAGCAAAACCTTAGATTTATATCATCAAGACAGGCATGCATCAGGTAGCCTACAAATAAATATATACCTTTAACCATTTTTCAAGGCATGTGTGCTACTCTGTGTGGGAGTACATACATGCCAACTAAATACATTGACCTAACAAGTACGAGAGGTCAATATGTAATTGTGTTCATGTAGGCGCATAGATGAACAGGGGAATTAATATTTTGCCCTCTTCTTAGTTGAGTTTTCAAAAAATGCCCTTCTTCCCGATGTAATACATTTTTTTGCCTCCTACTTAGTTGTTTTCTTCGTTATTTGCCCTCTTTGTATTATTTTAATATTATCCAGCCGTTTTCCCCGTTTTGATCATGCGAAAATACAACTTTGCCCTTGCCTCATTCTTTCCCCATCCTCTCCCTGGTTCTTCTCCTCACCCCATTTTTCTTCCTCCAGCCAGAATGCGCCGCCCCGGCCTGCCCTTGGCTCGGCCCGGCGCCGCCGCCCCTCGCGCGCTCGGCTCCTCCCCTGCGCCTACACTTCCCCTCGACCGTCCATGGCGCTGCCGTCATGGAGGGCTGCGCACGCGTTCGCCCATGCCTTGGCTACCTCGGGACCAAGCGTCCATCCCCGCGCCCTCCAACGGCCGTCACCCTCCTCCCGAGCTATAAGAAGCTCCCCTGGCCACCTCCTCTTGCTTCCTCTCCCCATCATTCTTCTTCACCAAGCAAGCCGGAACCGGCCTCCGCCCCGCCCTCGCCGCCGCCGCCGTTGGTCGCCGCCGGTGAGCCGCTGCCTGGCCGGCCTCACACGAGGCGCCCCAAGGGTCACAGATGCCATCCCCCACCTCCCCTTGTCCTCCCCGCCGCCGGGAAGCGCCGCCGCCGTGGCCCTTCCTCCTCCGCCCCCGGCCGTCGCCGCCGGACCGCTTCGGCCGCCCCCGAGCCACCCCGGCTCCACCTCCGGCTTCCCTATGCCCTCGCGCCGCCCATACGCGTGCCATCTCCTTCCCAGCACCTCCGGCTTGCCCGCGCCTCCAGCCCGTGGCACCCGCCGCCACCTCGGGCTTTGCCGCCGCCGCGCTTACCCCTCTCTGGAGCCGCCGCCTCCACCCACGGGAACCCCAACCCCCTGGGATCCCCTTTTTCTGGCTCACCGGCCTCCCCACGCCACCACTCACCGGCGCCGCTACCACTTCCAAGCCGACCGCACCCTCTCTGTGAACCGAAGGAAGCAAATGGGGGATTTGGTGATTTTGCCCCCTCGCGCGCCCATGCCCGGTTCCTCCCCTGCGCCCGCGCCTCCCCTCGGCCCTCCATGGCGCCGCCGCCTCCGGCCCGCGCGCCCGTGCGTCGAGATAAGAAAGAAGGGGTACGGGCCTGTTCTGACCCGAGGGGTAAGAAGGTCATTTCACGTGCCGGGTAACGGGAAAACGACTGGATAATATTAAAATAATGCAAAGAGGGCAAATAACGAAGAAAACGACTAAATGAGGGACAAAAAATGTATTACATCGGAAAAGAGGGTATTTTCTGAAAACTCAACTAAGAGGAGGGCAAAATATCAATTCCCCCTATGTAGTTTTGGGAGAGAATAATATGTACTTGAAGTAGATTCTAAAAATGTCATTCTCTGTTTTACAGAGAAGGAAAGTAAACATAGTATAGTTTGAATAAGAGATCATTATTGTGACATTTCAGTTTCAGAAACAACCAACATAAAAAATGCCCAAGCAAAGAAAAGAATGTAAGGACATAGATATAGGGTTGTAATTAAGGGAAGAGAAAGTGGATGTGACTGCCATTAGCATTTTTCAGAACTTGATGTGATTAGCATTTAGAAGTTGACAGTAGAGAGAGAGGCATACAATAATTAAGAGAAAATTCATAATATACCACTGAATAACCACAATGATTCACAATATATCACTTATTGTGAGGTTGACATGTGGGCCCAAGACCCATATGTTAGTGAGACATCAATGACATGTTTTGAAGATCTGAAGTTATTCAGTGGCATATAGCGAATTACCCAAAAAATTAATAAGGGGAAATCGAGCTAACATAAACCTAAAGGTAGAAAATATTGACTGAAGTAATTGGACAGTCTATAATAGATATCATGGACGAATGTGGGGTCTTGATGAGTCAACTTTATAGACAACGTAGGTGGCCATCGGTACACTGTTTATTAGGTTTTACTCAACAATTTTTTTTAAAAAAATCCACATGTTATAACAATTAGTATGTCTAGTGTGCTAGCAATGATTCATAAAAAATAAAATCGAAAACCCGATTTGAAAGATGTAGACTTTAATTTGAATCCTAGAAACAAAAAAATAATACCTTTTAAAGCTACTGAAGTCATTGCTAACTGTTATCCCCCCTCCCCCCAAGTACGCACTCTGACCACGACGTGCAGGACGTGGCAAACAAAGCAACGGAAGACATAGAGCGAAGTCAAAGGCTTTCCTTGTCGCTTTTTCTTTCCCCAGTTTATAATGTTGTAACCGGCCCCCGCCGGTTTCCCCGGTTGCGTGGTAGCTCGTTTCATCCCTATTAATTCAACAACAGAGCTCCTACCTCTTTCTTAAATAAATAAATAAACAAAAAAATATTGCACCATTCCAAATCTACTCCCCTATGCTCCTACCAAAAAATTCGAGGACTTGTCAGGGACGTTTCTTTGATTCTGCTGAATGGTTTAGCAGCAACCATCGGTGTTTTGGGTAGGAATGAATTGCATGAACTTCCTCAGGGGCCATGGGTGGGACATTGGGTGTCTGGTACACCATGGGAAGAGGCATGGGGCAAGGCACTAGCAAGAATACGCTGGTGCCACCATTCCACTAGGGCAGTAGAGCGCCGTTGGACAACACAGCGGGGTCAACCACCTGTGCACCATCGGCAAGCACCCAACCGTTCATCATTCATTCTGCAGCCTGTATGTACCTAGAGAAACATACATGATCATCAAAGAGCAATTAATAGCAACCCAAGAATTCCATTTCATTTGCATTAATTCCATTTATTTATTATCTTTGATTCACACTACAAGATTTGATCCTTTGTCTGCTCTTCATTAAAAAGCAAATTTTCCTCGCAAAAAAAAAAATGAAAATCAAATTGAGCTACAGATTTGCATTAACAAATACAAAAGCGAGAAACTAAGAAGCCATATATATATTTGCATCCGGGCGGTCCCCTCTCACCTGCAACATCACTGCCGGAACAACGTACCATGGCCCCATTGGAACAAAGGACCACTACCCTGCCGAAGCAACCGGCCACACCACTGGGTTCCCTTCATCGTTGACATAGGATGCCAGAAGCTCACTTCGCACTCCGGCTCTATAGAACTATGAAAAATAACAACCGCAAAGTTAGGTACCCTAAGCACCAAACAAATCAAAGAGTATACACACAAAACAGTTCAAGAACTAGACTCAGAACCACATATATGTTGACGATGCATAACAGAAGGCAAGCTATCTAGCTAGAGTTTGTTACCGGTGGGCTAGGGCAGGGGAAGAGACGGTGCATGCTGAGTCCGTCCATGGCTGCGGGGACCTGCCTGTTGGCGAATATGTCCCCGACAAAAGATGGAGCCAATTGTGTAGTGGACTAATGGGTTATTTATAGGTACTAGGGCATTAATTTTCTCTTATTATCTTTTGTTCATTGATGTGCAATTAATTTTTATGTTGTTGGTTAGGAAAATGAAATTAATTGTTCCATTATGTAATATTTATTGTTCCAATGTGTAGATTGTATGGAAAAGATTTTCCCAAGATTTTTGTTATGCTACATTTTCCCAACCAACAACAGAAAAATTAATTGCACATCAATGAACAAAAGATACAGAAATTAATTGTACATCAATGTACAAAAGATATAGAAATTAATTGCACATCAATGAACAAAAGATACATAAATTAATTGCACATCAATGAACAAAAGATATAGAAATTAGTTACACATTAATGAACAAAAGATACAGAAATTAGTTGCACATCAATGAACAAAAGATACAGAGAGACAACTAATGCCTCAGTACCTATAAATAACCCATTAGTCCACTACACAATTGGCTCCATCTTTCATCGGGGACGCATTCATCAATAGATAGGTTCTCGCAGCCATGGATGGACTCAGGATGCACCTTCTCTTCCCCTACCCCGGCCCACCGGTAACAAACTCTAGCTAGCTAGCTTGGCTTCTGTTATGCGTCGTCGGCATATATGTGGTTCTGAGTCTAGTTCTTGTACTTGTATACTCTTTTGATTTGGTTGGTGCTTAGGGTTCCTAACTTTGTGGTTGTTCTTTTTTACAGTTCTATAGAGTTGGAGTGCGAGGCGAGCTTCTGGTGTCCTACATCAATGATGAAGGGAACCCGGTGGTGTGGACGGTTACTCCAGCGGGGCAGTGGTCCTTCATTCCAACGGGGCCGTGGTATCCTGTATCGGCAGCAATGTTGCAGGTGAGAGGTGACCGCCCGAAAGCAACTATATATTGCTTCTTAGTTTCTCGCTTTCATATATGTTAATGCAAATATGTAGCTCGGTTTTCTTTTTATTTTATTTTTTTGCGTTGGCGATATGCTTTTTAATGAAGAGCCGACAGAGTATCAAATCTTGTAGTGTGAACCGAAGATAATAAATAAATGGAATTAATGCAAATGAAATGGAATTCTTGGGTTGCTATTTGTTGCATGCTCTTTGATGATCGTATATGTTTCTCTGGGTACATATAGGCTACAGAATGGATGATGAACGGTTGGGTGCCTGCTGATGGTGCACAGGTGGTTGACTCGCCGCATTGTCTAGCGGTGCTCTGCTACCCCAGTTGAACGACGGCACTGGCGTGTTCTTGCCAACGCCTTATCGCATGACTCGTCCCACAGTGTACCAGACACCCAATGTCCCACCCATGGCCCCTGAGGAAGGTAATACAATTCACTCCTACCCAAAACACCGATGGTTGCTGCTAAACCATTAAGCAGAATCAAAGAAACATCTCTGACGGGTCCTTAGATTATTTGGTAGAAGCATAGGGGAGTAGATTTGGTTGGAATGGTGCGATATTTTATTGTTTTATTGTTTTATTTGTTTATTTTGAATAAAGAGGTAGGAGCTCTACCATTGAATTAATAGGGATAAAAAGAGCTACCATGCAACTGGGGAAACTGGCTTGGGCTTAAGTGGGTTACAACATTAAAAACTGGTGAAAGAAAACACAACAAACAAAAACGTGGAACACGCTCCAAATCACCAAAAGCCCTTTGACTCCTCTCTATGTCTTCTGTTGCTTTGTTTGCCATGTCTTGCAAACGTGGTCATTGGATTTTGGTAGACCCGCCTGTTTCTTTCCTTCCGGATGTTCCACGTGGTGAACATTGCCACACTGTTAAAGCTTCTTCTTTGGACCTTCGGTATCTCTTTTGTGGCCTGCTGCCACCATTCTACACAGGTTTTATTGTTTTAATGCATCCGAAACTCCAAAGATTTGGCTTAAATGATACCCAAGCAGATCATATGACCGTTTCATGCTTGCAATATAGATCCTGAATAATCTTTATATAAGTAACAAGTCATCAACCTGTACATCCGCACAGACCTGACACTTTTTTAATATTATTTTCAGGGCTAATTCTTTTTGTAACTTTTAGCTCCTAACTAATATGAATTTGATATATATTTTTTAGTTTGAAATTATCGCTCAAAATTCTAAAAGTTTAAATTTATACAATTTTAAATTTTGTTTTTATATTTAAGTGACAAATCTATATATTTTTGGTATAACATGTGCCTAATTTTTATTTGAAAATTCATCTGTATTTAGATACTAAATTTAGTTGGTATTTTTTATTCTGAATTTATACATATGTGTCAACATCATGTTTTTTACACATTAATTTACTCCAATTTAAATATGTACTTCAAATATGGCATACAAACTTTAAATTCGTATTTGTGTAAACTCTTATCAAGCCATTAAAATTATATATATATATATATATATATATATATATATATATATATATATATATATATATCAAATCCCTAGTTTAGATTCTTTAATAATAAAGGGGCGATATTTATTATTTGTCATATTTTTCCTAGATAGAAAAATGATCATGTTGATTCATGTACATCTCATATAAATTACTAAAAGGAGATCTAATCAATCAACTTGTGCGTAAGGTGCAATTTTTTATTTCTTTTGTTTGGACTGACCGGGAAGAGGCTGCCACTATTGTAACACTTGTACAGTGTAGTATATATATACTCTGCCGTATGTATTTAGAATATATGCGCTGGTGTACGTTTCATATTTCTATATTTCCTTTGTCTTCTTTCCGTAAAGTAATAGTGGAGTTCAAGAAGACTTTAACAGGATGAGACCTAGTTGCAGCCGGACATGGATGTTAATTACTATCTTAATGGCCGTGTGCATATATATCCAAACTCTCTTTTTCTTCTTTTGTACATAATCCAAGCCGTGCATTATATCATACCAAACCAATTGATGGTTGAGATGTTTTCTTTTTTAGAATAACATGAGAATTTCTAGCCTTTTCGATTGATATGGTAATTGCTAGCAGATTACAAAGAGGATTTCAAGTGATCTAAACCTCTGGACAGTATTGTTGTACGGTTAATATATATCTAGCCTTCAGGTTTTCCAAATCTGACGGTCAGAAACAAGAGTTACAGTGTACAGTACTGATCACCATGGCATCGATCTACATGCACCTAGCATACGCTCTACCTGAGAATTACTACTGACTACTAGAACGTACATTGTTATGTGACAACTAGAACGTACATTGTTATGTGCAGATGTGAGCCATGCTGCTGTAGGCAAGAAGCTGGAACTGAAGGGTGCTGCAGGCAAGGAGATGATTAAGGATGACATGACGAAGGCAGGCCCTAGCAAGGTGATGATGAGGCAGGATCATGTGAATGCAGATGCTACTAGAAAGGAGAAGCAGCCGAAGCCGCAGGGGAAGGCAAAGGCCGCGGGGAGGAAGAAGCATCCTGCAATGGCAGCTGCGCAAACGGAGTCAGTGCAGGAGGGTAAGAAGAAGGTGGTGGAGGAGGAGGAGACAACCGCCGCTCCGGTGGACGACTTCCCTGAGCTTGCGCTGCTGCCCGAGGAATGGACATACTGATCCACTCCTCTCATCTTTCCGTGCATGCGCTATTGTAGACTTGTAGCTAGCAGCAAGCTAGAAATAAGACTTGCTGGTGCTAGGCATCAATAATAATGCATTGTGTCCCGTTTAATAATAGGATTAATTTCCTATATGTCACTGTATTTTGTGAAATCTCTGATTGTATTACTGACATGTGGGTCAGGGTAATTACATATAACAGATAAGGCAAAGTTTCGGTGGTATATAAGGAATTCACCCGGTTAATTCTTTATTTGCCACTGGAAGTTGGCTGCGTCCTTAAAATACTATCGCGAAATTGCTCTTCCTTTTATTGCCATCGGATCTCAACTTTCATCTCTTTTGTGCCACTCCCGTCGGTCAATCATGAGTTAACTGTCAAATTATGTGAGAAAAGACCTATTTACCCTTCTTGTCTTCCATCTTCTTCATCCTCCTTTCTCTCCCCGTCTCTCTCCTACCTGCTCAGATCCACATACAAATCCAGATAGTATATTATCATCTTTGATCCAGGTAAGCCAAATATTGACTCAACATTGCAATCATACATAGTTGCCTAGATTTGTGAAGTCCACATTACTTTACGAGAGTGCATTGGATTCATATTTCTCAACACACGAATTTCTTATATGCCATTGGAATTTTGTAAAATCTCTGATTGTATCACTGACATATGGGTTAGGGTCTACATGTTAGCAAAACAATGACTGACATATAACGGATAAGGCAAATTTTCAGTGGCATATAAGGAATTCACCCTTAATAACAAGCTGAGATTGGATCGGGTTTAATTCTCATGCTTTCGTATGATTACTATCTCATGCAGACACCACATGCATCTAGCTTGACTTTGGCATGGATAATGGTGAGCAAGTGTTGCACAAATACGATATGGTGAGAAAAGGATCGCCTTGCCCAAGCCCACGGGCAAGCTTAAAGGGTCGCTCCGGTGGTCCACTGAATCTGATCGAGTAGCTGACCATAATTAGACATGCAATGACGATCCATTGAATCATGTTTGATGAAATCCCAACTTCTTGAGAAGTATGTATGCTGTCGTTAGTTTGTGTGCTCTGAGGCAGAGCTTGACACGATCGATCATTCAACACGTGACAAGGGAACATTGAGTGCAAGCTTTCGTGGGGAGAGAGAAAATAACAACTAGCAATGATGTCAGTAGCCTTAAAAAGTATTTTTTTTTTGTTTCTAGGATTAAAAATAAAGTCTACATCTTTCAAACCGTGTTTTCGATTTTAAATTTGTTTGAATCATTGCTAGCACACTAGTAATCGCGCGTCGTCGACACATCTCGACTTTGCGGTCTCGGGCGTGTCTCGACGACCCCGAGCGCATCCCAGCTTCGCACGATGTCGACCCTTCTCGACCTCGCGCATCGGCGCACCTCGGCTTCGTTCAACGACAACGCATCTCGACTTTGCGGCATCAGGGGCGTCTCGACAACATGAGCGCATCCTGACTTCTTGCAACATCGACGCATCTCAACCTCACACGTCAACACACTTCGGCTTCACGCATCGTCGTCGACGCATCTCGACTTTGTAGCTTCGGTCTGGTCTAACCGCACGTCAGACAAACCACAAGTTGGGCAGTTTTCTCTTTTTTTCCTCCTGTGGTTACTCCTTCACCCACCCGGTTAACACCCCCTTTACTCCTCCACCCACCAGGGTTAACCACCTTCTTTTACTCCTCCCACCCACCTATTGCAACCTATCTCCCCCAAAATCGCCACCCTCCTCTCTGTCGGTCGTACTCCGTCCTCTGCTGTTGCCGGCCACCCTCCCGGCCTCCCCAAAGTCCCCCTCCCCCGATCCATCTAGTGGTAATGCTTCTTCTCCCTCCCCCTATCCCTCTTTCCCTCTTTTCTCTCCTTTCTCCCCTCTTCTAGGGTTTCAGGATTTTCTAGTCTTAATCTTGATTATCCATGCCACATTGTATCTGTGCACCAATGTTGATCATCTTCTTATCATATCTTGTTCTAGCCCTTAGTAGATTGAATGTTTAGGGTAATATGTTTTTCTGCCACGCGCGGTCTGACCGGAGTGGTCAACCTGGACCCCAGACTAACCGGTGCAGTCAACCCAGCACCTGGTCTGACCGGCATGCTCCGTGCGGTTTGACCACCCCTACCAAAATCATGCCTCCCTATCTCTACTTTATCTACTATTGCTAATCCTTGCAATTCTCCTCTCTCCAGCCATCATGCCAAGGACCAAGACGCGCCCGAGGCCACGAAGTCGAGAAGCGTCAGGGACGCGTGAAGCTGAGGTGCATCCTATGTTGTGTTGATGCTTGAGGCTGAGGCATTTCGATGACACATGAAGCTGAGGTGCATCCTACATTGCGTTGATGCTTGAGGCTAAGGCTCTGGATCTCAAAAAGCCCTTTGACTTCGCCTATGTCTTCTGTTGCTTTGTTTGCCACGTCCTGCCACTACTACAAAAAAAAAAGCTAATACTGGACGCTTGATCATATACGGTTGACCAAAACCGTCTGTATTAAACACAATCATAGACAGTTTTGCTTTAGCATCCGTCTGTGTTACTTTCTGCGCTAAAAACCGTATGTGGAGAGATAATATCATAGATGGATCATGTTGAAAACCATCTGTGAAGTATCACAGACGGTTCTGAATAAGAACCGTCTTTAATACTACTAAATATCACAGACGGTTCATGTTAAAAACCGTCTGTGAAGTATCATAGACGGTTCTGAACAAGAATCGTTTGTGATACTACTAAATATCACAGACAATTCATGTTGAAAACCGTCTGTGAAGTATCACAGACGATTCTTAACAAGAATCGTCTATGATAATATGGTCAACACAAACAGTTTTTGTTTGAAAGCGTCTGTGATACTACTAAATATCACAGACGGTTCATGTTGAAAACCGTCTATGAAGTATCACAGACGGTTCTTAACAAGAACCGACTGTGATATTATGGTCAACACAGACAGTTTTTGTTTGAAACCGTCTGTAATTTTTGGACGTGTGCACGGGAGGCGAAATATTTTGGACATGTGCGCGGGAGGCGAAATGTTTTGGCACTGTCCTTATATATTATAGCCACATCTGTCTTGTCTTCCATCAGTCTCTCCCTCTCCTATCCCCACACCGAGCTTCGACCACCGTCGACTACCGTCGTGAGCTCCTCCGGCTCCGGTTGTGACGCCACGGTTCACTACACAAGGCACTCATGTCGTAAGAGTGTCTTGTGCAGTGTCACCATTGTGGCACAACGGTGATACTGCCGTCGCCTCTCCTTCATTGCCGGTGATATCCCTCATCTGATCCCCTTCCCTCTCTTCCTGGTTGATATCTCCAATGTCAGTAAGTGATCAATCGCTTGTCGCTTCCCCCTATCTTGTTGCTTTTGGTGGCTCTTAGTGGTGACTGTGATTTTCTTATGAATGAATAGATCAAGACCAGATTGCGGACATCGACAGCGAGCACTTCGGCATCCCTGACTCGGAGTACCAGGCCATCATTCGCCTCTTCGTCTCGAACTCGTTTTCGCGCACTGTCCGGTAAAACAGTCATAGCTTTTGCATACGAACTCGGATTGTGACGTTCTTTGGCTCGTTTGAAAGCTAACGAAAAGTTCAATCCAAAAATCCATAAGACTAGGCCAAATTCATTTGCGAGGCTCTAGAAAAGTGAAAATCCAAAAGGTCGTTTAGGGCCTCAAAACTGCCTCTGAAGTTTTAGCACTCGTTTTCGTAGCTCATTTGCAGTCCGGTTTGAGTTTTCTTTCATTCCAGATTGTGTAATCAACCATATGGAGATACTCAGGTCCAACTGTTCAGCAATTGATTGATTTGGCTCAGAATTCAAAAAAAAAATTGCAATAAAAAAACTATCACAGACGGTTTTTTAGTAAAACCGTCACAGACGGTTCTGAACAAAAATCATCTGTAAAAATAGACCATCACAGACGGTTCTTGTTCATAACCATCTATGATAGTTTTTTTCACATAAGGTTCAAATGACCTATGTCATTACTTACCCATAAAGTCATACGATTCAGAAAACCATCTGTGATAAAGATTTTGAACTGTCTGTGATTATCTTTTCTGTAGTAGTGTGTGTGCCGTGGTCAGAGTGCGTGCTTTCGGTGAGTATGTCTTCCAGCAGTGATGTTGCAGGTGAGAGGTAACCTCCTGGAAGCAACTATATATTGCTTCTTAGTTTCTCACTTTCATGTTTGTTAAAGCAAATCTGTAGCTCGATTTGCTTTTTAATTATCCTTTTTATCCTGACGATTTGCTTTTTAATGAAGAACCGAAAAGGATCAAATCTGGTAGCATGAATTGAAGATAACAAATAAATGAAATTAATGCAAATGAAATGGACTTCTTGGGTTGCTATTAATTGCTCTTTGATGATCATATATGTTTCTCTAGGTACATGCAGGCTGCAGAATAGATGACGAATGGTTGGGTGTCTACCGATGTTGCATATGTGGTTGACCCCCGCCGCGTTGTCCAGTAGCGCTCCGCTGCCCCGGTTGAACGGTGGCACCAGCGTGTTCTTGCCAACGCCTTGCCCCATGCCTCATCCCACGGTGTACCAGACACCAAATTTCCCACCCATGGCCCCTGAGGAAGGTAATGCTATTCATTCCTACCCAAAACACCGATGGTTGCTGCTAAACCATTCAACATAATCAAAGAACGTCTCTCACAAGTCCTCATATTATTTGGTAGGAGCATAGCGGATTAGATTTGGAATGGTGTGATATATTATTGTTTTGTTTATTTATTTTGAAGAAAGAGGTATGAGCTCTGCCATTGAATTAATAGGGACGAAATGAGCTACCTTACAGCCGGGGAAACCGGCTAGGGGTTAAGTGGGTTACATCATTAAAATCCGGGGAAAGAAAAAACGACGAGGAAAGCGAGGAACGTGCTCCGGATCAACAAAAATCCAATGACTTCGCTCTGTCTTCCGATGCTTTGTTTGTCATGTCATGGGTGCCGTGGTCATTTGATTTTGGTAGACCCGTCTGTTTCTTTCTTCCGGATGTTACATGTGGTGAACATTGCCACACCGTTAAAGCTGCTTCTTTGGACCTTCGGTAGCCCTTTTGCCGCCTGGTGCCACCATTCGACACAGGTTTCATTGTTTTAATGCATCGGAAAGTCCAATGATTTGGCTTAAATGATACCCAAACAGATCATACGACCGTTTCATGCTTGTAATATAATTCCTGAGTAATATTTATATAGGTAATAATAAATGCATTATCACAACTCCATATATTGCAGATTACAAAGAGGATCTCAAGTGATCTAAACCTGGACAGTATTGTTGTACGGTTAATATATATCTAGCCTTCCGGTTTTCGAAATCTGACAGTCAGAAACAAGAGTTACAGTGTATAGTACTGATCACCATTGCATCGATCTACATGCACTAGCATACGCTCTACGTGAGAATTACTACTGACTACTAGGACGTACATTGTTATGTGCAGCTGTGAGCCATGCTGCTGTTGGCAAGAAGCTGGAACTGAAGGCTACTGCAGGCAAGGAGATGATCAAGCATGACATGACGAAGGCAGGCCCTAGCAAGGTGATAATGAGGCAGGATGTCTAGTGTGCTAGAAATGATTCAAACAAATTTAAAATCGAAAACTCGGTTTGAAAGATGTAGACTTTAATTGCTAGTTGTCATGTCATGTTTGATCATCTCCTTGCCCGCAGCAGCCTTCAGTTCCAACTTCTTGCCAACAGCAGCATGGCTCACATCTGCACATAACAATGTATGTTCTAGTAGTCAGTAGTAATTCTCAGGTAAAGCGTATGCTAGGTGCATGTACATCGATGCAATGGTGATCAGTACTATACACTGTCACTCTTGTTTCTGACCGTCGAATTTCGAAAACCTGAAGGCTAGATATATATTAACTGTACAGCAATACTGTCTAGGTTTAGATCACTTGATATCCTCTTTGTAATCTGCTCTATATGGAGTTGTGATAATGCATTTACTATTACTTATGTAAAGATTACTAGGGATCTATATTGCAAGCATGAAACGGTTGTATGATCTGCTTGGTATCATTTAAGCCAAATCAATGGAGTTCTGAATGTATTAAAACAATAAAACCTGTGTGGAACGGTGGCAGTAGGCCGCAAAAGGGATACCGAAGGTCCAGGCAATGTTCACCATGTGGAACATCTGGAAGGAAAGAAACAGGTGGGTCTGCCAAAATCAAATGACCACGGCGCGCAAGACATGGCAAACAAGGCAACGGAAGACATAGAGCAAGTCAAAGGGCTTTTGGTGATCCGCGACGTGTTCCTCGTTTTCCTTGTCGCATTTTCTTTCACCGGTTTTTAATGTTGTAACCCACTTAACCCCCAGCCTGTTTCCCCGGCTGCATGGTAGCTCGTTTTGTCCCTATTAATTCAACGGCATAGCTCCTACCACTTTATTCAAAATAAATAAACAAAACAAAAAATATCGCACCATTCCAAATCTACCCCCTTTGCTCCTACCAAATAATCTGAGGACTCGTCAAAGACGTTTCTTTGATTCTTCTGAAAGGTTTAGAAGCAACCATCAATGTTTTGGGTAGGAATGAATTGCATTACCTTCCTCAAGGGCCATGGGTGGGAAATTGGGTGTCTATTACACCGTGGGACGAGGCATGGGGCAAGGCGCTGGCAACACGCTGGTACCACTGTTTAACTGGGGCAGCAGAGCGCCGCTGGACAACATGGCGGGGTCAACCACCTGTGCACCATCGGCAGGCGCCCAACCATTCATCTCCATTCTGCAGCCTGTATGTACCCAGAGAAACATATATGATCATCAAAGAGCAATTAATATCAACCCAAGAATTCCATTTCATTCGCATTAATTCCATTTATTTATTATCTTCGATTCACACTACAAGATTTGATCCTCTGTCGGCTCTTCATTAAAAAGCAAATCATCGCAAAAAAAAATGTATAAAGCCAATCGAGCTACAGATTTGCATTAACAGACTTGAAAGCGAGAAACTAAGAAGCAATATATAGTTGCTTCCGGGAGGTCACCTCTCACCTGCAGCATCACTGCCAGAACGGCGTACCACGGCCCCGTTGGAACGAAGGACCACTACCCCACCGGAGCAACAACCGTCCACACCACCAGGTTCCCTTCATAGCTGACGTAGGGCGTTAGAAGCTCGCCTCGCACTCCGACTCTATAGAACTGCAAAAAAGAACAACCGCAGTTAGGAACCATAAGCACCAACCAAATCAAAAGAGTATACACACAAAACAGTGCAAGAACTAGACTCGGACAAACATATATGTCGACGATGCATAACAGAAACCAAGCTAGCTAGCTACCTAGCTATAGTTTGTTACCGGTGCGCTGGGTCGGGGAAGAGAAGGTGCATGCTGAGTCCATCCATGGCTGCAAGGACCTGCCTGTTGACAAATGTGTCCTCGTTGAAAGATGGAGCCAATTGTGTAGTGGACTAATGGGTTATTTATATGTACTAGGACATTAATTGTCTCTGTGTATCTTGTGCAATTAATTTTTGTATCTTTTGGTCATTGATATGCAATTAATTTTTATGTTGTTGGTTGGGCAAATGAAATTAATTGTGCCATTATGTATTATTTTTGCTCCAATGTGTAGATTGCATAGAAAAGATTTGCCTAAGATTTATGTTATGCTACATTTGGATTTATTTGAAAAATTAAATGTGAATATCTATCTCACATCCTTTTAAATATTCTACACTTGGAATCTATTAGAAATATTAAATGTGGATACTCCATTTATTGGAAATATTAAATATGAAATACTAAATGATGATACTCCATTTATTATAAATATTAATTTCCAATGAAATTAACATTTCCAATAAATTCCAAGTGTAGCATGTTTACAATGATGTGAGATAGATATCCACATTTAATTTTTCGAATAAATCCAAATGTAGCACAACAAAAAAAAACTTGGGCAAATATTTTCCATGCAATCTACACATTGGAGCAATAAATAATACATAATGGCACAATTAATTTCATTTTCCCAACCAACAACATAAAAATTAGTTGCACATCAAGGAACAAAAGATACAGAGAGACAATTAATGCCACTAAGACCTATAAATAACCCATTAGTCCACTACACAATTGGCTCTATCTTTGGTCAGGGACACATTCGTCAATAGGCAGGATCCGCAGCCATTAGTTTTGCCAAGTCATAGATTTACAAATATGAGATATGCACATTTAATTTTTCCAATAAATTCCAAGTGTAGCAAAAACATCTTGGGTACATATTTTCCATTCAATCTACACATTAGAGCATCAAATAATGCACAAAGGCACAATTAATTTCATTTGCCACACACACAACAGGAATGAACTAAAGAGAGAGAACTAAAGCCCCAGTACCTATAAATACCCGAGTAGTCCACTACACAACCGACTCCATCTCTCATCAGGGACGCATTTGTTGACAACCAGGCCACCACAGCCATGGACTAACTCGGCATGCGTCATCTCTTACCTACCCCTGCACACCAGTAATCAATATCTAGTTAGCTAGCTTGGCTTCTTTTTATGCATCGTCGATATATATGTGGTTTCGAGTCTTTTCTTGCACTCTGTGTGTGTGTGTGTGTGTGTGTGTGTGTGTTTTTATGCTTAGATTTGGTTGGGTTGGGGATTCTAACTTTGTAGTTGTTTTGCGTGCAATTTTATGGAGTCGGAATATGAGGCAACCATTGGCTGGTATCCTACGCCAGCGATGGAGGGAACACGGTGGTGATGGGTGGGGCCAAAGGGGGCAAGAGGCAAAGGTCAAATGGCCCAATATATCTATCTAGGGTTTGAGGTCATGGGGTTAATTGTTGATGGGGCTAGAGGAATAAGTAGGGGTGGAGAGGCCGAAGATGCCGATGGCAACAAGAGAAAGGAATTCACAAATGTTCTGAAATCAAATTTTTGGTGCTAGAAATTTCTTGGTGAACCATATCAAACTGATAGGATTTATTATGTTTATAAAATAAAATTACAAGCCAACACACTCAAAACTTTCTAAAGAGGACGAACGGATTAACCGTTAGTTTTCCTGAGATATAGATTTACAAGGATATGGAATATCCACATTTAATATTTCCAATAAATTCCAAGGGTAGTGTATTTACAAGGATGTGATATAGATATCCACATTTAATTTTTCAAATAAATCCAAATGTAGCATAACAAAAACCTTGGGCAAATCTTTTACATGAAATCTACACATTGGAGCAATAAATAATACTTAACAGCACAATTAATTTCATTTGCCCAATTCCAACAACACAAAATTAATTGCACACCATGAACAAAAGATACAGAAATTAATTGCACATCAATAAGCAAAAGACAAGAGAGACAATTAATGCCACAGTACCAACAAATAACCCATTAGTCCACTACACAATTGGCTCCATCTCTCGTCGGGGACACATTCATCAACAGACAAGCCCCCGTGGCCATGAACGGACTCAGCATGCACCTTCTCTTCCCCCACCCAGGCCCACCGATAACAAACTCTAGTTAGCTAGCTTGGCTTCTGTTATGCATCATCAACATATATGTGGTTCCGAATCTAGTTCTTGCAATTAATGTTTTGTGTGTATACTCTTTGATTTGGTTGGTGCTTCGGGTTCTTGACTTTGCTGTTATTCTTTTTCGTAGTTCTATAGAGTCAGAGTGCGAGACGAGCTTCTAGTGTCCTACATCAGCGATGAAGGGAACCTGGTGGTGTGGTCGGTTGCTCTGGCATGACAGTGGTCCTTCATTCCAATAGGGCTGTGGTACGTTGTTCCAGCAGCGATGTTGTAGGTGAGAGGTGACCGCCTCGAAGCAAATATATATTGCTTCTTCGTTTCTCGCTTTCATATTTGTTAAAGCAAATCTGTAGCTCGATTTTCTTTTTTTGTGAGGACGATTTGCCTTTTAATGAAGAGCTGACAAAGGATCAAATCTTATAGTGTAAATTAATCGAAGATAATAAATGAATGGAATTAATGTAGATGAAATGGAATTCTTGGGTTCCTATTAATTTCTCTTTGATGATCATATATGTTTATGTGGGTACATTGTAGAATTGATGATGAATAGTTGGGCCCCTATTGATGGTGCACAGTGGTTGATCCCGCCGCGTTGTCCAGCGGCGCTCCGCTACCCCAATTGAACAGCGACACTAGCATGTTCTTGTCAGCACCTTGCCGCATGCCTCGTTCCACGGTATTCCACACACAATTTCCCACCCATGGCCCCTGAGGAATGTAATACAATTCATTCCTACTGAAAACACCGATGGTTGCTGCTAAACCATTTAGCATAATCAAAGAAACGTCCCTGACGAGTCCTCGGATTATTTGGTAGGAGCATATTGTAGGACCGAGAAGGCGACTAGAGGGAGGTGAATAGGAGCACGCTCAATTTTTCACCTTGATTAGGTTCAACACAAATATCACTCCAATATCTATAGAAGCTATGAAGATCAACATACAAGTACTGCAGAGGACTTGTGTTAAACCCAAATCAAAACTCCAAACAAGAGACCAAAACTAGAGATCAAAAAACTCTAAACTAGAGGGTCGAACTGACCTCAGGCAAAAGTGCGGACTGACCATAGGCAAAAGTGCGGACTAACCTCAGACCGGACTGACCTCAAGCAAAAGTGCGGACTAACCTCAGGCATGATGAACAGGAAAATCAGCTCAGGTTCCAAAACGAAAATCGATCTAACTTTTGATCCGTAAGGCCAAACTCCATCAAATTTGAATCACACCTTCTTAAAGATATTAGGAACCTATTCCAATCAAAGATCGTAGAGATCCATGCCAAAATTCCTATCTGTCACATCCCCAAATTAATAAAGAGGTTTATTATGCATTTCAGATGTTTATTATGCATCTCATTAGCATGCATCATGTTTTGAAATCATTCATTTGAATATTGTACTTGGAAAATCTCAAAATACAAATGAAACATACACTTCAATTTGAACTCCAAACTAAAAACTGAATTAAATGCTACTAAAGATCCTCTAGAAATAATTTATTCAAATACTATATTAATTATCACGAATTAATATAATTTTTCCCAAATTTTTTGGGACTGATTTGAACCCTAAGAAAATTCAAACACCTTTAAAAGACCTTGTCTAAGTTTGAATTTATATATTACAAAATATGTTAGGAACAGTAGGGTTTAATAATTTTATGGACACTAAGCTATCCCAGAACCTCCGAAATTATTTCATGATTTTAGAAATTTTATTTCTATTTTTAAGCCCCTGGTCAAAGTGGGGAAAACAATTAAATTCCAGTCAAAACCCTAAACCAAAACCTGACGCACTGTTCCTCGTGCTTGAGTCCGACCCGGCGAGCCGACTCAGCCCGACCGCCTAAACGCACCGACGCATGCAACCGTCTGATCGAGGTTCAACGACCCAGATCTCGCATCCAATTGACATGTCCGAACACCTAACCAATCTCGCCCGCCCATTCGCAATCCAACGCCAATCTAAACCACTTAATCGTATTCTCGCTCGAGACCGACGCGTCGGGCCGCCTCGCCGCCTTTCTTCTTCTCGGGCAGCGCCGCAGGCTTCTCGCCACGCGGTGGCTACGCACGAGCCCCCGCCACTCCACCGCCCGCTGGCCTATCCCCGGGTTCTCCTCTCGCACACCGCACTTGTTCCAACATCTCCCCGCCATATTACCCTTGCACCCCTCCTTCTCCCTTACTCCTCTCTGACCGAGGAGAGGGAAGCTCGCCCTGCTTTCACGCAGTAAGCTCCCACCGGGTGATGTCATTCTTTCCTTGTTCAATACCTTATCCATTTTTGCTCATACCAGTTTCTATCTTGCTTTGTAGCTCCTTGACCATCCTCGTGCTCTAGATCACGCCCAAAGCGCGCACACGGGACATCGCCTTGTCATCCTTGTTTCCGTGAGATTTGTAACCATTCTTTCGTGTCATAACGTGTATTAGGTATTTTAAAGCTTTCCCATCAACCAATTTCTTGAATGCACGACAGATCTCGTGGATTGAAGATTTGACCATTTTCGGCCGTAGCTCAAACTCTTCATCTCCCACTTGATCCTAAAGCTCTCATCAATTCCTCGCTTCTATAGTTTCTGACGATCCGTAGGCCATCTTGATAATTCTTTTCACTCGGTTTTGCTCGTGGATCCTCTCCTCGCGGCCGTATTGTCAACATCTTCTTCTCCGCACGACGCACTCCTCAAGCAGCCTCGAAGCTTCCCGAGCACCCTCTTCGCCGTAGCCTTTCTCATAGTCCCTAGGATCTTGGCACACGCTGAAGGTCGCCGCGAGCTACACCGCGGCTGTTTTGCTTTTGCCGCTTTGAGCGCCGCCAACGCCGGCTAGCCGTTCTAGACCGGCTCGGTGCCGTGGAGTGCCCTTAACGGTGCACAATACTATTGCGCACCGACATGGCCTTGGCCCGCGACGCTGCGGCGCATGCTGCCGGCAAGCCGCCGGTGAAGCGCGGGCAAAGCTCCCGCTGACGACGACAAAGCGCCGTAGTAATGATTAGGATAATTGGTAATCATTAGCAATTAATCTGCCTTAGCCGCCCTAGTGTTTCACTTACACGCGTCCCACGCACGTAAAACGGGGCTTTGAGTTTATAGTCGCAGTGGTCGACTTGTGGGCCTAGCCCTTAAACCCCGCGCACCGTACCGGGCGCGTGGACCAAGTCCATCGATCGCCCCACCGACGGCGGGTCCTACACGCCGAGCTAAATTTGAACTGAAGTTAAATTAGAAAGCACGCTGCTCACCGGGCCTGGCTGGTCGCTGATCGCGCTAGGCTAGCGCCGTGAGAAAAAGGAGTAAATACTTTATAAAATCCAAAACGAATTATCTGTGTAATCAGAAACATGTATAATTTTGAAAATACATAACTAATTCATCTCAACTCCAAAATGAGTGAAACCACTTCTGATAATTTTCAAATTCAACGAACTTTATATTAAAATTGGTTTCAACCATGTCTCTGTAACAGAGAGCATTATTTTAGAAAATGAGCTATAAACACTATTATTTTTACAAAAGGAAAAGGCTGATAGCTTTAACAATTCATACGTAATTATTGGAAACTCCAAAAATAGTGAAATCAATTTTGATAATTTATATTTCAAAGGAACTTAATTATAAAAATGGCTCCAAACTTACCTCTGTCACAGAAACTATAGTTTGAGGAAAATGATCATAAAGGATATTATTTTTACACTATTAATGCTGATAACTTTAAAAATCAATAACTAAATCATGAGAACTCCAATTGGAGCAAACTCAACTGTTTTGAACTTATAATAATATTGCATATTTATCTATGAAATCCATGTACTCGCCACTGCTCTACAAAATTTCATTTCATAATTAAATTTCATAAATGAAGGCATATTGAAATCTGAAAGTCAAACCATTATAACTTTCATATACCAAATCAAAATGAAATAATTCTTTCACCAAAAGTCATCTAAAATCATGGCCTAGCTACTGTAGAAAAATCATGCATTTTTGAGCATTTTGATTTTTGGAGCATTTCTCGATGTTTATTCGGTATTGTATTTATATAGATTCCGAGCCGATTGACATTGACTCTTACGCTACTGAGAGTGAACAACTACTTTATCAGCAAGGCAAGCATCCTTTGAACTTTCTTTTTGCATCATATTTGATCCCAATTTTGTTAGGGTAGATGCAATGATAATTGCTTGCATGGTAGTTCTCTAATGTTGCTATTTTTGTGATGAGTAGTTAGACACATCCTATTATCTTGTCATTGTGGCTATCCATGAATTACCCCAGTACTGAAATAATTATGATAGGATGTTTGAAATACTGTTGTTCGAGTTGCTTAGCCATGCAAGTCTAGAACCGGTAGCTCGATTGTCGGGAATAGCCCGCCAATTATGGGATAAACACAACTCTCTTTATATACTTTTGTTTCAGATCTTTGTATCTGTTTTATAAGATAAATGTTGTCATTTTAAATGAGCTTTGGTCTGGACAAGTGTTGGTTAGTGATGGTGCTTTGTGCACGAGCTTTGGGTAAGTGGTTGGACTTGTCCGACAATTAAGGACCGAACTTTGGGTTGTTGCAATTCAAGTAAAACTCGTGCTATCACGCGCGTATATGGGTGCCGATAGTTAAGTAGGGGATTTATTGTGTTGAGTCCCACGGTGGTGAAATTGTAAGGGCATGGGACCGTGAAATCCCGTGTTCCTTTGGGCCGATAGGATGGGGCGTTAACGCCTTGTGTTTCCTAGATATACAGGATGGAGGCGTTAACGCCTTGTGTTTTCTAGAGTCATGGGTTGAGGGACTTAGCTCAATAGGATCTTCTTGCTAAAACGGTCGATCTTGATTTACCCGGCCGCATACCATAGGAAGTATGCTATATTCGAGGCATCCGAGGCTTACTGCTAATCAAGTCGTGGGTAAAGTAGTACACCCTCGCAGGTATAAATCTATTCGAATAGTCGTGTCCACGGTTATGGACGACCGCTTGAAATTTGTGGTCGCTATTGTTAGACTTGGAATTAAAATTGTTGGTGAACTTTGTATCGCCATGAATGGGATGTTCATGCTTGTTGTTGTATCAAAGTGGACCGCCACTTTGTTTTTGGTATGATTCATTTGTTATCAAATTTATTACTTATTCACATGCTTTACTTCTACTTCAAATCTGATTTTTAAATGGCACTTGAAAAACTAGTATGTGTAGGTTGTTCAGTGTTGCGTCTCTTTCGCAAAATTAAGCCAATATGAGCCCTTCCTTTGAATGACCTTATGCATAACTATTTTTATTTGTGTAAGACTTATGAGTACTCTTTTGTACTCAAATGATGTTTGCGGCTTTACAGTGAGGAAGATTTTGAGACCGACGAGCTTGTCGGTGTTGATTTAGGCGACACTGATGAGCAGTATGCTATCATTTAACTCCCAGTTGGTTGCCGATGGGTTATGGGGCATACCACTGCTGGCATTTTGGTTTATTTACTTGTTTCCGCTGCTACTTAATACTCTTATTCGAATTTGGCCGGTCGGCCACTTGTATTAGTTGTAAACTTGGAACTTTGATGTATGCCTTTTGTACTATTTATGTATGAATGTTGTATGGATGTGATCAACGTTGAATGAGAGTATGGTTATATTGGTCGCTGATCTTGGGAGCCAATATAAGTCATACTCGCTGATCATGGCTTCCTATTTAACCCACTAGTGTAGTGCTTGACTTGTTGGAGAACCGACAATCATGTAGTGCTCGCAGAGGAGCGCGCGCATGATCGCTGGGCTCTAGTTTTCACCAAGCCTCTCATTTAGGTTGAGTTAAGTTGAAATTCATTTACCGGAGATCCAGAGTTATGTCCTTAAGACCATGCTTAGTCTCGGTCTTACTGAGATAATCCGGGGTCCCCACACTATCTTTTTCTGTTTGAACGAAGAGTGCTCCAAAACCGAATCAAAATCGAAATATGATCTAGAGACTTGCTCGTGGGTGATTGATGATCAAGATAATCCTAGATGTGTTACCACATGTCACGGCAAGTTAGATCAAGAGAAGAAACTAAGCAAAAACTCACGGATCAAAGAAAGCCCCAAAATCATCAAATAGAGAAGATAAACACAAAGAGACTGTTCTCAAGATATTTGGTTGGATTGATTTGAGATGGATGATTGTTGGTTTATAGCCACTTTATCTAGGAGGACAAAGCTCAACACATGAGCACACACTCAATCCAATCCCTAGAACCCTAACTCTCCTCCTTTCTTCCCAAAACCCTAAAACACAAAATAGGGTTATCAAATGGCCAAAGGGTTCTAAGTGCAACCAGCACTTAGCCCTATTTATATTGGAGGCTACCATATAGGGAATATTCCATTAGGGCACCCATTAAACCCTAACACACAAATGGGTTAACACACGCACTCATTTTAAAGTGTCGTCATCATCATCGATTGACCTAAACCGCTTTATCATGCGCCGACCCGCGCCACGGTTTAGCCAAAAGGTCACCAAGATGGTATTTGGTGATATTACCAAAATACCCCTTCTCGATTCTTCTCCAAAAGACCGAGTCCATATATCGTGATTCAATCCCATACTTCGCCACGTGTAGGTTGATCAACGGCTTCATGTCGGCATGTCTCTCCCGTCCGGATCCCACCAGCACCACCGAGGCACTTGCATTGACTCCCGCGCTGCTTGATCCAACCAGTCGCACCGAACCGCCCGTTCGATCATCCATGTCCATTCTGCGCCCCGCTTCAGTCATTGACCTCACCCGGCATTTTCGATCGTTCTGGACCTCAGCTCTCCAACCTTAGTCCCGATCCTCCTCGCTATTGACCGTCGTTGACCTGCAAGCCACCTGCACAGCAATAGACAAGCAAATCGAATCCAGGAACAAGTTCTTTACAACTTGACTCACGTTAGTCAAAAAGTTCTTTACAACTTGACCCACGTTAGTCAAAACATGCATCATGCAACACATATGCACTGAAACTCTTGAACTTAACCTAACAAGCAAACATCACCGCCACGGCGACGACTTAAACAACACACACCGGTCGATCAGTTATAATGCCGCTCCGATCGCCAATGAACGCCGGTCAGACCGCACCTTGGAAAAACCTACTGGAAATTTAAAACCAATAGAACTTTTGCCTGGAGACTCCAGAAAAAGAGACTAAGTATAGTAGAATCTCCTCTCTTGTCTACACCCTCTATTTTTGGCCCAGCTCCAAATTCTCAGAAAATAAATGGCCGGTCAGACCGCCAGAGCAACGGCGGTTTGACCGCCGCACAAAAGCCGGTCTGACCGCCTGAGACCTGACAGCAAGTTAACTTTTCCCAAAACACACGTTTCGATAAACCCTCAACACTATTGCCAATTGTTACATCATCCTAAGATCGTGCACATATTCCCATGATATCCACACATATGATACTAGTTTGGAATGGTGTGATATTCTATTGTTTTGGTTATTTATTTTGAAGAAAGAGGTAGGAGGTCTGTCGTTAAATTAATAGGGACAAAACGAGCTACCATGCAGCCGAGGAAACCTGCTGGGGTTAAGTGGGTTACAGCACTAAAAACCGGGGAAAGAAAAAGCGACAAGGAAAGCGAGGAACTCACTCCAGATCACCAAGAGTCCTTTTACTCTATATATGTCTTCCATTGCTTTGTTTGCCACGTCCTGCACGCCGTGGTCATTTGATTTTGGTAGACCCGTCTGCTTCTTTCTTTCCGGATGTTCCACATGGTGAACATTGCCACACCGTTAAAGCTGCTTCTTTGGAACTTCGGAATCGCTTTTGCGGCAAGCTGCCACCATTCTACACAGGTTTTATTGTTTTAATGCATCCGAAACTCCAAAGATTTGGCTTAAATGATACCCAAGCATATTATCATACGACCGTTTTATGCTTGCAATATAGATCCTGAATAATCTTTATATAAGTAATAGTAAATGCATTATCACAACTCTATATATAGCAGATTACAAAGAGGATTTCAGGTGATCTAAATCTGGACAGTATCCACTCCTCTCATCTGTCGGTGCATGCGCTATTGTAGACTTAATTGTAGCTAGCAGCAAGAAATAAGACTTACTGCTGTTCCGCATCAATAATAATGCACGGTGTCCCGTTTAATAATAAAGCTGAGATCGGATCGGGTTTAATTCTCCTTGACTTTGGCATGAATATAATGGTGAGCACATGTGTCGGACCGGAAAATTAATTTCGAATCCTATGTATCTACTATGCTAGTCTCATAATCAGTAGCTAGCGTACACATGTTACATCGTTGCATCACATCGTTAAAAATCGAGATGTTACGAAGTGTTACAAAAATACGATACGGTGAGAAAAGGATCGCCTTGCCCAAGCCCACGGGTAAGCTTAAAGGGGTCGCTCCGGTGGTCCACTGAATCTGATCGAGTAGCTGACCATAATTAGACATGCAATGACGATCCATTGAATCATGTTTGATGAAATCCCAACTTCTTGAGAAGTATGTATGCTGTCGTTAGTTTGTGTGCTCTGAGGCAGCGCTTGACAGGGTACATCATGATTGTCAGGTCAGATAAGTAAGACTGTTTTTTATTTGTCTGTGTGTGTATATATGGATTTGCCTTTCATTCCTATAGAATTTCTCTTTGATCTTCTTCCTTTTTAAGGAGAGAACAATACCAATAGTGCATACTCCTCTACCAGAACATAGCTTCTGTTATGGCATTCTTGACTAGGCCCCTGAATCGTGCCACAGGCGGCCACTTATATAGCTTGGCAAGCATGCAAGCCCTCTGTTCGCATGCATGTTCCTATTCGGAGCTGCTCAATTAATCGAGGGGAGATATACAGGTGAAAATGACACTTTTTGTTAAAAAAAGTAGTGCAAATTTCTTTAAAAGTGCTCGTACAAGTTTTTATTTAAAAATAAAAATAAAAATGTCAGCTATAGGTAAATACATGGTACAAAATTTGAAGAGCAAATTAAATCCCATTTGTGAAATACAATAAAGACAAATATGATTGCCAGGTCAACCCAACTCAGGCGAGGGTTGATCGATAAATGGGCCAAATTGCACTATCCGCTAGGTCTCTCTCGGCTACAACGAACGGGCTGGGCCGTTAGAGCATGTACAATGGGTTTATATCAGCTGTCTATAGTCTTCGTCACGTAAGATTTTTGCTGAAGTAGATGAAAGAGAATGAAGAGAGAGAGAAAGATACTATCTATAATCCTGTAGTCAATTGTAGTACAAGAAACAAAAAAACGGTGAAAGATTGTGTGTTGTCTACAATCTTGTAGCCGACTGTATCAACATAACCATTGTATGAGCTGTCTTTAGTACTGTCTACAGGTGACATAGAGAGTTGCTATCGACAAGAATGTCAGATCATTGCACATGTCGCATACTGGCGCTAATAAGTTCGTGCTGAATCGACAAACAGAAGCGCTCGTCCGAGTTCCCAACGGAAGTGCAGTACAATCCGCCGCGGACACAGCTCCAGCCTCCTATAAATCCACCCAACCCGAGCCACGGAAATCCATCAGAGCAGACGAGAAGAAGAAAAACACAGCTTCTATGATTCAGCTGCGATCGATCCGTCCATCCCTCGACCGAGACAAGAATAAGCAGCGAGCGAAGCGAAGATGAAGGTCAGGGTCGTGGCGCTCACCGATGGGGCCTTCGACCTGGAGCTCGAGCCCACGGACACGGTGCTGACGATCAAGCAGCGGGTGGCCCCGATGAGTACCTACCCGGCAGTGGTGAATCCAACGGGGGGCTTCGTTAGGCTGAAGCAAACCCTCCACCCGGCGGCCGGAATCCCCCCGGTCCAACCTTCAGTCCTTCAATAGTTCAACCTCCGGCTCCCGACGCCAAACGAAGAAGAAAGAAGCAGTCAAGCACAAGCTCAGGCCCAACTCATAGTCTCACATCCACCGGTCCACACAGCTGTCCCCAATCCCCGTTCAATCGAGCGATTCCACATGTAATCGAGCGAGGCGCACCTGAGGGAGCTGGGGCGAGCCACCGCGGTCCGCGCGTCGCCGCTGGTAGCTAGACTGTCGGAGCCCAGAGGAGGCTGAGGAGGGAGGCTCGGGGCATCGGGCTGAGGCAAGGAGCCAGTGGTTGAAGGGGATTCGCCGGAGGGGGAGCTGGAGGCGGAGGTGAATCTGGGCGGCCGGGGCGCCGGGCCGAGGCAAGGAGTCGGCAGCCGCAGGTGGCAGCCGGGTGGCTAGGTGCGGGAGGGAGAGCTGGCAACCGGGTGGGGGACAGGTGGAGGGGGAGTCGGAGGCGGAGGCGGATCTGGGCGCAGGCGACAGCCGGGTGGCCAGGTGGGGGAGGGGGAGCCCGAGCTGGCGAGCTTGGAGGCGATTTGGGGATTTGCCGATTGATATTGGGAAGAGGCCAAGTGAAGTGTTGTGCTTTTGTGCTGAGAAAGTGAGAAGGAGAAGGACCGAAGCCCCGAAGCAGTCAACTAGTCAAGTGCTCAGCTCAACTGCTGAAGGCCTGTGCTGGTAATATACTCGGTGCTCAATTTCTAATTTGTTAGTAAGTTTGATATAGTATGGTATATACTCAATTAGCCATTAATTCATAGGTTTGTAATAATAGAGAAACGAACTTTGCGTAAATATTTTATAAGTAATTCAAGTAGTACTCCTCCAACCGATGAGAGCGCAACTCAATCTGCTCAATTTCTAATTTGTTAGTAAGTTTGATATAGTATGGTATATACTCAATTAGCCATCAATTCATAAGTTTGCCATAATAGAGAAACGAACTTTGCGTAAATATTTTACAAGTAATTCAAGTAGTACTCCTCCAACAGATGAGAGCGCAACTCAACCAAAGAAGCATCGACTAAAATTTCTCTTTTTTTGTTTTGCTTTTATTCATGTATGAAACTATAAATTTGATTGCACAAGAATACAAGACTATGTTTGTTACAAATTAGTTTAGTCATTATAGGCTTTAAGCGGTTAAGCCCACTCTTATTTTTCATTCTGGAATCGCCACTGCTACCCGGTCGGGATGCAGCTCGTCGTCTTCAAGAACTAGCTGCTCGCCGACGACGGTGAGACGGTCGCGGAGTGCGGGATCGAGGCGGGCTCCACCGTCTACCTCTCGCTTAACTACGGTCGGGATTGAAAATCGCTGTTGTGTTATCCCCTGTTCGTTGGTTAATTTGTTGGTCTATAACTAGTAGTAGTATCGTGCGCAGGTAGGGAGGCGTGGTAATTTTACTCGCTCACCAAGTTGTTACTGTTCTTTTCAAAAAAAAATGAACTGCCCATGCATGAACGGAGTGATTGTTTTGAATAAATCGGTAGCATTTTGCATCTTTTTACGTCTTTACTGCTTAAAAAGAATTTAGCGGTGGTGAGTGATGCATTTTTCGTATCTCCTCTAATCCTCGCAAGTTGCAATCCTTGTCCCTCGAGAAATCGCATGATGACGTGTGGACCAGACCTTGTTACCCTGGATCCATCACAACATTTTGCCTAAAAAAAATTGTTTCTAGGATTCAAATTAAACTCTACATCTTTCAAACCGAGTTTTTGATTTTAAATTCGTTTGAATCATTGCTAGCACACTAGACATACTTATTGTTATGACATGTGGATCTTTATTTCTTAAATTGTTGAGCAAAGGCTAATAAACAATATACCAATGTTGTGTCTATAAAGTTGACTCATCGAGACGCCACATTCGTTCATGACATCTGTTAGAAATAATGCACGGATTAACAGGGACAAGAGACACGAATTTTACGTGGAAAACCCTTGCGGGAAAAAACCACGGGCGCAACCGGCGATGATCACTATATGTGGAGCGATTACAAAACGCCGGGGATTACAATGAGATGTGAGGCGTCAACTCTCCCCGTGCGGCTTACAAGAGGTATATAAAGGGACAAAAGGACTTAGAGTCCAAGTAAGAAACTAATCCGCTAATATGGTAACTAATCCGGATACTTCCATATTAGAAATTCGGATCACATATATCCCATATTCAACAATCTCCACCTTGAGACGAATTTCATCTTGTAGCATAATGAAGAATCTTCAATTATCAAATATCTCCATAATAAGATAAAAAATTACTATGCGCCAACTAGTCTCTAGGACTAGACTGTAATACCAACTAAGCTTGAGCAAAGCTCAAACTTAGCAGTAGGGACTGGCTTTGTCATCATGTCAGCTGGATTATCATAGGTACTTATCTTGCACACTTTGACATCACCTTGAGCAATAACACTCGAATAAAGTGATATCTCACGCCAATGTGCTTTGTTCTCTCATGGAACATCCGATCCTTTGTAAGGCATATAGCACTGACTATCACAAAATATAGTAGTGCAAGAATTATCTCCACAAAGCTCAGTGTACAAACCTCTCAACCAAATAGCTTCTTTACATGCTTCGAAATAGCCATATATTCTCGCTCGTGGTAGATAAAGCAACAAAGAGGTTGCAAACTTGCCTTCCAACTAATAAAGACAACCACCAATGGTGAAAACATAATCTGTGAGAGACCTTCTCTTGTCCAAATCACCAAGATAATCGTAATCAACATAACCAACAAGTCCATCTCTAGAATTCCCAAACCGCAAACAAGCATTAGAAGTGCCACGTAAATATCTGAAAATCCATCGAATCGCTTTCAATGCTCTTTCCAGACTAGCCATGTATCTACTAACAACACTCAAGTGCATAAGATAAATCAGACGAGAACAAATCATGGCATACATAAGAGAACCAATCAGACCGAATATGGAACTCTAGACATGTACTCAATATCATAATCGACTTAGGACATAAAGCCAAGATAATCAAATGCGTAGCTAATGGAGTACTCATCGGTTTTGCATCATGCATATTAAAGCGACGTAGGACTTTCTCAATATAACCTTTTGACTAAGGTATAACTTGCCGATTTCTCTCTAATAATCTCCATGCGAGAATTTTCTTTGTCGCACCTAGATCCTTCATCTCAAATTCATTACTCAATTGTGCTTTTCTTTGCTATTTGTGTCTTATCTTTTGCAGAATCAACATATCATCAACATAGAGAAGCAAATAAATGGTTGAACCATTAACAGTCTTTAAATAGACACATCTATCATAATCAGACCGCTTAAAATTATGAGAGAACATAAAGGAGTCAAATCTCTTATACCATTGCCTAGGAGATTGCTTCAAACCATAAAGAGATTTCCTTAATCTACAAACAAGGTGTTCTTTTCCAGGAATAACAAAACCTTCAGGTTGGTCCATATAAATGTCTTCTTCTAACTCCCCATGTAAGAATGCAGTTTTAATATCTAATTGTTCAAGTTCATAATCATGCATAGCAACAATACTGAGTAAAGTGCGAATAGAACTATGCTTCACAACTAGGGAAAAGACATCATTAAAATCAATACCTGGAATTTGACTATATCCTTTAGCAACCAACCTTGCTTTATACCTTGCTGGTTCAGTAGAAGAAATACCTTCCTTCCTTTTGTAAATCCACTTGCAACGAACATGCTTCTTCTCCTTTGGCAATTTCACTAATTCCCAAGTGTCATTCTTTTCAAGTGACTCCATCTCATCATGCATAGCAGTTATCCACTTATTACAATCAGTGGAGTTAATAGCCTCAGAATATGATGAAGGTTCTGCATTACCTTCAATTTCTTCTACTACACTCAAAGCATAAGCAACAATGTTAGCTTCTTCAATCAATCTCTTAGGTGGATTAATATCTCTCCTAGGCCTGTTAACTGCGATAGACTGTTATGGTTGCTGCTCAACAATAGGTGCATCACGAACAATGGTATTTTTCTTATCTGATGTGTTACCTGAACCAACAGAGTGCTCTACCTGAACACTTGAATTCTGCTCACTCTCAACAGGAACATTAGTGGGCCGTTTATCAGGAAGCATAGGAGATTCATTCAAGACAACATTTCTGCTAATCACAACCTTCCTTGTTTCAGGATTCCACAACTTATATCCTTTAACACCAGATTTATAACCAAGAAAGACGCACTTAATAGCTCTAGGCTCCAATTTTCCATTATCAACATGAGCATAAGCAAGATAAACCAAAAACTCTCAATTCGAGTAATTTGTCGGGAACCGCACTCATACCTCAATTGGAGTCTTTTTCAATTGCAATATTGGGTGATCGATTAATAAGATAACAAGCAAGGAAGCGTTTCACTTCAAAACGCATATGCAAACCTCGCATTAGACAACATGCAACGGGCCTTGGAAATGATGGTTCTGTTTCATACGCCACTACACCATTTTGTTGAGGAGTACTAGGAACGTGTAATGCCTAACAATGCCTTCGCCTTACAATATGATTCAAATTCATCGTAATGTAATTCCATCCCATTATCGTGATGAAGTTTCTTTACCTTCTTTTCGCTTGCCTTTCAATCATAGTCTTCCACTCTTTAAATGTGAAAATGCTTCGACTTATGTTTCAAGAAATAAGGTCACACTCTTCTAAAATAATCATCAATAATTGTTAACATATAACGAGCACCTCCTAGAGATGTCTTACGAGATGGCCCCATAAATCGTAATGCACATAATATAAAATACCTTATGTAGTATAAACTCGAGGTATTAAATCTCACCTCTTGTGTTTGCCAAACACGCAATGCTCACAAAATTTAAGCTTGTTGATGCTATGTCCATCAAGAAGTCCTCTTACTCGGCCTCAAAACAAGTTCACTCATATGCCCAAGACGCATATGCCAAAGATTAGTAGCATCGTAATCGATAATGAACTTGAAATTACAGCAACATTACTCGATATTGTAGTACCGCAGATGGTACAAATTGGCGCTTTAATATCACTTTCATCACAATAAGAGAACCTTTGATACCTTTAAACTCCACCTTCACCGTAATACTTGTACGCTTTAACATCAAGAGTACTCAAAGAGATAAGGTTTCTTTTCAAGTCCGAATGTGCCTCACATCCACAAAGTTCGACAATACCATCAAACATCTTGATCTGCATCAACCAATTCCCGCAACTTTACAAGATAAGTTATCACCCATCAACACAGCACCACCTTCAACAGTTCATAGGTGGCAAACCAATCCTTATTATGACACATATGGAAGGTACAGCAGAATCAAGAATTCATTCATCATTGGTTTTAGCACATCCAAAGAAAGGCAACAAGGATTTCTCCATTAGGACTATCATCGCAACAAGAGAAGCTTTACCTTCATCATCCGGTTTACCTTTTGCTTATAATGACCAGCTTTCTTTTCTTTATTCCAAGCTTCCAAAGATTCGTGAGATGTCGTCTTGACTTTTCTTGCAATATTTGCACGACTTGTACTTGCCTCTAGATTTCGACCGGTTCTTGTAGCAATTCGAACTTTTGCCTCGAGGTTCATTATTTGAGTTCTTCTCCTTTTGCCTGCCACGAACAAACAAGTCTTCTCCTTTCGAGCTTGAATTTTTAGAAGGTACCATCTGTTTCATCTTCTCCTTAGCATGCAAAGCTTCACAAACTTCATTAAGAGTGAGAGTGTCTCTACTATATAATATGGTATCTCTGAAATTTAAAAATGAACTAGGCAGTGAACACAAAAGAATAAGACCCAAATCCTCATCCTCATATTTTACCTCCATCGACTCTAGGTCGGCAACGATCTCCTTAAACGATTTAAAGATGATCAAGCACTGATTCTCCTTCTTGCAATTTATGAGAGTACAACTTCGCTTGAGATGCATCTTGTCGGTGAGATCTTTTGTCATGCAAATTTTTTCCAGCCAACCATAATGCAGAAATGTCTTCTCCTTTAAAACATCCTGTAAAATATTATTAGATAGATGAAGGTGAATCTGAGATAAAGCCTTACGGTCTTTACGCTTGTCATCTGGGGTCCATGCGATAGGTTCTTTCGCAAAACCTTCTAATGCATCATCCAAATCCATCTGTGCCAACACAGCTCTCATCTTGACTTGCCATAGCGAAAATCTTGTGTCACGATTCAGGAGTGGAAGATCATACTTCAAAGTTGCCATGAGGAATAAAACCTGAAAATTGTTGGTACTGATATGTGTAAACCTAGCAAAAAAAATCACGACCTGTTGGGTACACGTTCTGTGTACGTGAATCAAAGATCTTCGAATCTCCTGGTAGAATACTCGTGTGCACAAAGCTTAGATGGCTAGAAAGTGCTGATTGGATGGATGGTGAACAGGAGGCTTGTTTGCCTTAATGGCTTGCTCCACGTGAGACAACCAAAAAAACAAAGGTACTCGTTGATTTAATTAAAGGACGATTGACTTGGGACTGTGCAAAGGAGCAAAGGACCTGAGCATTGGAGGCTTTGAGACTGGGCGCACAGACCGAGGAATCGCTGGTGCCGCTGATTTTTTTTTCCCTTCCGCGTGCACCGAGGAACGCCTAGCGATGACGCGCTGGCTTGCGCGTTGGTCCGAAGGGTTGCTAGCACTGCTGCCCGCTTGAACGAGGCGGCGATGAAGGACACGCCGAGACGACGTGGTTCGACGCCACGCCGAACGATCGAGGAGGCGCTGTTCAAGATGACGCGACGCGCTGAAGATGCGCCGCCTCCGAGCGATGCGTTGACGACGCCGACGAAGACCCGAGGCGAGGACGGCGACGCAGATCGCAGGTTTCTCCGCGCAGCCGCGAGACGCGCGCCGGATAGATGCGATCTGTTATTTTTTCCGATGTCTCTCTCTAAATCCTAATCTCCTGTGTTCTGATACCACTTGTTAGAAATAATACACGGATTAACAGGGACAAGAGACACAAATTTTACGTGAAAAACCCTTGTGGGAAAAAACCACGGACGCCAACCGGCGATGATCACTATATGTGGAGCGATTACAAAACGCCGGGGATTACAATGAGATGTGAGGCGTCAACTCTTCCCGTGCGGCTTACAAGAGGTATATAAAGGGACAAAATGACTTAGAGTCCAAGTAAGAAACTAATCCGCTAATATGGTAACTAATCCGGATACTTCCATATTAAAAATTCGGATCACATATATCCCATATTCAACATCTATTATAGACTGTCCAATTACTTGAGTCAATATTTTCTACCCTTAGATTTATATTAGCTCGATTTCCCCTCATTAATTATTGTATGACTCCCTCTACTCTCAACTTCTAAATGCTAATCACATCAAGTTCTGAAAAATGCTATGGCAGTCACATCCGCTTTCTCTTCCTTAATTACAACCCTATATCTATGTCCTTACATTCTTTTCTTTGCTTGGGCATTTTTTACGTTGGTTGTTTCTGAAATTGAAATGTTGCAATAATCATCTCTTGTTCAAACTATACTATGTTTACTTTCCTTCTATGTAAAACAGAGAATGGCATTTTTAGAACCTCCTTCAAGCAAATATTATTCTCTCCCAAAACTACAGATTGTTATGCATGCATGTCTTGATTATATAAAGCTAAGGTTGAGAAGCGAGCGTTGCTCGATTGGCAAGGCACGGCGTCGACCATCCCACCCACCCGAACTCGTACCCGGGTGCTCACTCCTAATAGTGAATGCTAGAGTATCTAGCCAAATTTCAAAAGAAAAATCGAAAGCCAAGGTTCACTACTACAAAACAGGTCATACTGGACGCCTCATCACAGACGGTTCCAAAGGAACTGTCTGTGTTGAACTTATACAGACGGTTCCTTTGGAACCGCTCGTGAAAGTGCCTCATCACGCATTTGTTCTTATTACCAACCGCTCAGGATACTTCGCTGCACGTTCATACAAGAACCGCTCGCGTGATAGTGCTCATCACGCACGCCTTCTACCAACCGTCTGCGGAAGTATCACGACGGTTTAGAAGGAGCCGTCGTGATGAGAACACTCATCACGCATTTGTTAGTATAACGAACCATCTATGATACTTCACGGACGGTTCGTGATACCAACCGCCGCTGATAGTACTCATCACGCATTTGGGATTAATAAATCGTCTCGTGATTTTGATTTTACCATAACTTTAAATTTTTCTTACTCTCTGATTTTACCATAGCTTAAAATTTTCCTTGCTCTGTGATTTTACCATGGCTTAAAATTTTCCTTGCTCTCTGATTTTACCATGGCTTAAAATTTTCCTTGCTCAGAGTTTCGTCCAATTAGCACAGATGTATATAATTTTGTTAGCTTTCTAGGAATGTCTAGATCACTAGATTCGGAGTAGGAAGCGAAAAGTTACGGCCTCGGGATGATCGCTGGCAGAGATCGTGTAGGTGAACATGAAACGGCCTAGCCAATATAGTGTGGCGGCCAAGCACGAGCAGCGAGAGAGGAAGAGGGTGACGGTCGGTGGGGGGGGTGGAGGATCAAGGCGGATCGAAGGTGGGAGCGAGGAGGAGGGCGGCGGCGGGGACGAGATCCAGATTCAAGAAGGGCAGCAAGGCTGTTCTTCATGGTCGCCGGTAGCAAGGGCTACGGTGGTGATGTCTCCGGCGGCAAGGCTCTCTGCCGCAATGAGATCTCCGGCTACACCGATCGCCCTTGTCAGTACCCCTAATGGTGAGACCATCACTCCTTTGCTTCATAGTAAGCCATTTTTATGATCTCCAGCCTTCCTTTGGTAGTTTTGTTAAGGTTCTAAGTGCTGCCCAGAGGATGTTGTTGCTCGTTGCATTGCATGCTTGCTTTGATGTGTGGGCTGGTGAGGAATGTTGCAGTAATTTCGCATGAAACATCTTAATTCCTATAGGAATCTGCAAGTATTCGCATGTTCTAAATGGAGCCTTATCGAGTGACGATTGGTACTGTTGATGCTGAAGGTTATGACACTGTTAGCTCAAGAAACAGTGCTTGGTGAGGTGATTGCTACGAGCAGAAGTGAAATGTTGTGGCTGGTTTACTAGCTGGATAGGTTTCAACATTGATATTCTTGTTTGCATGTTTGAGTCACCAATGTTCATGTAGTTGTGTCCAAGGCTTGGAGCTACTGGACTGATTTACGGTCATGTGGAGTATTCTTCTAGTTTATGCGGATAATGGACAATGGTAGTGGGCTATGGCGATGTCTGAACGATTTTAGCATGGGAGGGTGTTGTTTTGCAGTATTACTGAGGATTTCACTTTAGTAGATGTTTGGGATGTTTGTACTATAGTGAGGACAATGGTTTTTTGCTTGCTTATTAGCAGCTGTGTTAAATAGCGATTAATATGCGCAAACTATGTAAAAATTAAGACATTAACTTCTTGTTTTATATGTATGGAGCTAAAATGCTTCTACTTAATGGGATTGAATTTTGCTTCCTCCAGTATGCAGGGAGTATGGACATGTAATTACACTAGCTAGTCATAGGGAGAATGATCATTCTTGAGTAATTTGTCAACGCATTGAAAATTTTGTTACTACTACACAATTTTTTCTTGCAAAGTTCTAATCTTTTTTCATTATCTTTTTGAGTAAAAGCCTGAGTCTTTTTAAACAATCTTTTTCCCCAATGTTCCTCTGTAGTCATTGCTATTGAGAGTCGTCTCTGATTTTCGAAGCCGAATGACTCCCGAGACAGTTGAAGCACTTGTGTGTATACAAGATTGGCTGAGAGCATCCGGTAAAACTTTAAATAGAATATCTTTGCAATTTCCATTAATTGGACAATAGTTGTTCTATATAAACATGGGTTTCAGCTGAGAATAGATTCTTTGCAGCTTTTTGTTCTTGTTAATCCTAAGCTGCGTTTAATGTGGATGTAATGTGAAATTTACATGTAATAATTCTTCTTTCCTTTCGAGCCATAGGTACCTATCAACTTAAGATGGATTCGATTTACGACTTCATTGAGGAAGATGATCTTCAACTATAACCTATTGGATCAGGTACCTTCTCTTTGTAAATTGGATGGTAAACGATTCCTTCATTTCCTTGTTAGATCAGTTGGTTTAGATTTTGCTTTATATTATGTTCTTGCAAGGTTTAATGTGGTTCTTGTTCTTTCTTACTTAGATGTTAGTAGAGAATGTCTTTTGAGATTGCGGTTGTATACGTCAAGTTTTTTACTTTAGAAATGGACTGAAAAAATGTGGTTAGAGATTAAGCAAGATTGTGCTGATATTTCTCTCACAGAAAGAAAAGATAAAATCAAATGGATGTTGACTTCCAGTGGGGTTTTCACGGTTAAGTCTTTCTATCAAGCATTGAGAGTACAGGGTATTGGCTACCCTCACATATTCTTATGGAAAACAAAAAATCCTGTTAAAATTAAAGTGTTTCTGTGACTGACCTTGAAGCATTGCATTTTGACTAAAGATAATCTGAAGAGGAGAGTATGGAAGGGATCAACTAAATGTCAATTTTGTGGGGCAGGAGAGAGTATTAATCACCTCTTCTTTCGTGTCCAAAGGATGTGATTTCTCCGAATGTGATTCAAAGTACTTTTGGTTTAAATTTATTCCCGCTGATGACTTGTTCTCGTGTTGGGCATCAAGCTTTGATAAGAAAATGCAAAGAAATTGGTATGGTTGGAACCGCAAAGCAGATTTTGTCTATTTGGAAAACACGCAATGCAAGCATGTTTTAGTAACAAATTGCCTCATCGACTTAGTTTCTTTTGTCCATTTTGTCCGTCATTGGTTGAACTTATGGGCGGTGTTGCAGAGAAAGCCACTTGCAGCAATGACGACCAAGCAGAAGCGCATCTGCACCTTTCTTCTGAAAGAAACGAAAGACATTTGTATTGATGTGAATGGTATGCAGCAAATTTGCTTAGGCTCTTACAGCGGGTACACCACACTGCCACAGTTTGGACAGAAACACAATATTTTGCTTATAGGTTCACTACAATGGACATTTCTATTGCTAGCAGAGCCAGACCATCTGTATTTGTTCATTTTAATTTGGATAGTGGTGGAGGGATATTCTTGTGATAGGCTGATAGTTTTATAGTACTTTGGAGCTGTTACATAGTTCTACCTTTGCTAAATCTTTGGGTACCCAACCTTTTGTATCAGGATCAACTTGAGAGTGTAAAACCTGACACTGTGCTGTTAATGTCATCCTGTTTATTTGCAAGTTGCAATTGATTATCTTGTGAATATATTCGGTGAATAATATTGTCCAAACTAAAGTTTTTTCCATTATGCATGTTTGGGATGTAATGTAAAGAGAGAAACATATTAATACTTCCCTCTATTGAAAGGTTCAACCTTTAAGATCCATTGATTGGGATCATTGTAGCTGCTCTAAATGGAGCGACCCTTGAGATCCATTTCACGCTCTGGCAGCATGGGTTAGGGTCGAGTTTCACCTGCCCCTAACCACGCCCACATCTACTTGTACTTGCTGAATCGTGGATTCACTCTTAATTTATTATTGTTTTAGGTGGTCGGTGACAGCATCTTGCATGGGAAGCGATAGCACATATGGAATAATTGCACTCACGTCAAATACTTGAATTATATGGCCATGAGAGCGTTTAATATAGTGTAATGGTTTATTCTTTCTAGGATTGATAATCATTGAATAATCCTAGATGATTGGTTGGAACCGGTTTATTCATTCATTAGGTTGTTTATGGACTGTTTATTGTTTATCGGTTCTTTATTCAGTATTGCTATATAGCATTTTGATTTTAGGCAGTTTAGTTGCATTTTAAAAAAAAATTGTGACTCGTGGACAGGTTTTTGTTCGTTATGTGCTTGCTAGAATTTTTTTGTAATATATGGTTTAAATTAATAGTTGATGTAGTTGAGTGGCGTTCCGGACTCTGTATTGATCCCGGATGTTACACTCGGTTAGCAGGGCATCGTGTCAACCATTCAGCCCACACGGCCTCGAATCCGGATGCGCACTCCTCCTAACAGTGAATGCTAGAGCTTCTAGCCGAATTTCAAATGAGACATGCCAAGGTTGACCCTGCAGAGCATGCAAGGCTGCTTGGTCCTGGTTTTGACATTAATTCCAAAAGGGTGGCCGGACCGTGGTCAACTCAACCGATCTGTCGGAGTGGGACACACATACAACTAGAGGTGGTAATGGGGGAGAAACCAAACCATTTCTAACCCAATCCACAACAACACACTCCACTTTTTCAACCCAAACCAGACCAATTTGCATCTCTTAGGGCCCTAACCCAAACCAACCCACATGACAATTCAACCCAAACCATTTGCTTCATATGGGTTCAACCCAATTTCCCAACTCATTTCAGCCCATCTCCACCCCCACTAGTTCAAGCATTCACGTTAGGCTAGAGCACACCACCAAAGAGATCACGTACTGGATGCACACCAAAGTGATCACGTTCATTGCGCTTAGTGCCTATGTCTCCAACTAAGTTTTTTTTTCATTGAAAACTAAATGCAATATATTCCAAAAATAAATTCAATAATATGGAAAACCGAGCTAAAATTCCATTTACAAAATTCAGAAAAACTAAACAGATTAGAGAATTTCCATAAATTTCAAAAAAAATGATTAAAAAACAAATATGAAAAAAAATCAGAGATTAAAAAACAAAAAAGTTGACACAAATTCAGGTATATCTACAGAATTACATCAGGTTGCATCTTCATAATTCATAATATCTAAAAGTTTTAAATAAACAGCAATTACATTGGCTGGGAACTCATCTAAATTAAGCAGTTCTTCCTACGAAATCCTGATACAACTTTTGCTTGACAATCTCACATCAAGACACAAAAATAGTCCTCTTGAAACATGAATGATGGTAAGAAAGGTCCAGGAACAGAGGAGCATGGAACTTGAAGTTGGAGCCATAGCAAACTGGAACATTGTCACTGTTCATGCATGGAACTTGGAGTTGGAGCCATAGCAAACTAGAATATTGTCACTGTTCATGCACACCATGGCACGTGGAGATTGTTAAAGTTAGCCTTGTCATAAAATCATAAAGCAGTTTAGATAGAAGTAAAAAACGAAGCAATTTAGACAACTATCCTTACTGTCAACATGATGAGTAGGTATAGTAAGAAGAGTGAGTAAGAAATTTACGATGTTTTAGCATACATATTAATCTACAATATGGTCAAGAGCGAGTCATGCATGGAGAATATTATGGATCGACCAGAAAGGCACAAGTGCAGATCCTGTTATATTGGAGTGTATCTATGCATGTAATGAACTAGTACTCCTACAAACTAATGAAAGTCAGATTATAGGTTCTACTAATTTGGGCAGATTCTAAGAGGGACTGGACTTTAGAATCCTACTCAATTTAAAAAACTACTTTTAGTTCTTCACTCTGCTTGCATCTATTTTACCATACACACACAATATGCATTAAGCAAATTGACAAAACAAGAGGATGGTGCATACCATATGAGCCTACACAAACTAATGCAAAAAAAAAAAAACCTTTGCTGTGAGTTTGAGGCATTCCTAAGAAGTAAGGACCAGGTAACCAAATCTTGCTCTCCCATATCACTGCAAAACTTTTCCTAGGGACCAATCCATTATGAGTTTGGCAAATAAATTAACTCCTAACAGGCTCCTAAGAATCAGGACTTACAAGATCAAGAAGGGAAATCGAGGAAGGGAGAGGGGGAGGGAGGAGGTACCTTCGGGACTAGAGAGGCGACGGGGGCGGGAGGGAGGCGAAAAGGCGCTCGCTGGCGACCCCCCGGCATCCTCGGCGGCGAAGGGGGTGGCGGGAGAGGCATCGCGTGACGGAGAAGGAGGCAGTGGTTGGGGCACGAGAGGAGTCAAGGGAGAGGAGGATGGTCTGCTGGTTCTGGATCTCCTCGGCGTTGTAGGAGGCGGCGAGGAAGGCGGGGAGGAGGATGGCCTGTTTGATGCATGATGCAGCAAACACTTGCCTCGAAAAAAAATGTCCAATGTACGTACTATTTATTTACTTGTAGGCTAGCTCATGCATGTCTACCGGAAAGTGCTGGCGTGAGTTGGAATTAATGTGGTGAGCGAAGCATTTTTTTTTCATTCCATTGGCAGGGACGGCAGACGACATCAGAGAGAACTTTTTTTATTATTTAATCTATTTTTAAAAAATATTTTAAAGTTAACTCCTCCTTAAATTTATTTTCAATTCTAACATTTTTGATCGCGTTGTGCTCTTTGGTCACGCCACAACGTGTAGCTTGGCAAAAAACATGTTATCACATCATGGATCTCGGTGTGGCAAATAAGTGCTGTCACGCCACTCATCTTGGCATGACAGTATTTAGCCCAAAAAACGGACGCGTGTTAGCTCGGAGGGCTATCGTGACAGATTTGGTCACGCCGCGGTTGGTGTCGTGACAGCACAGTTTGACCATACCACAGGTCATGGTATGACCAAAGGGGAGAGAATTAGAAATAAGGTTAGGGAAAAAATTATCTTTAAAATATTTTTTAAAAATGGATTAAAAAAAACTCAGCCCGCGCCAACCGGTGAGGCAGCTGGGCCAGCGTGCTGTCTTGTTTGGAGTTTGGGCTCTTAACCGCGACAAGGGCAATTGGTAGACCGGCTTGACCTCAAAACACAAAGGCTACGCAGTTAGGCTGGCGTTGTAAATTGTCGTACCGTGGCCCAGTACTAGTTCGGCCTGCAGGCGCCCAGTAGAGTCGTGCAAGGGGCGGCGCGAGGGAGAGGGGATTGATGTTGAGGTAGAGGTAGAGGTAGAGGGGGTGGATGTGACGCTTGGATATGCATCCGACGGCCCAAAATTCGACTGAAGATTAGGCCATTGTTAGATAGACAGATAAAAGAAGTTGGAAATTTACCAAGAATAGATATGCATATGTTGAAATTTTTGTTGGTATTTAAGACAATTTGCTTACCTTTGCACCGCGCTTGAAGATTTGTGTGCCCGCGACACTGCCCCCGCCTTCTTCTCCATCTTCGGCAAGGACGAGTTCACGTGAGCACCTCTGGCAACGCCATATGGCTCACTGGTGCATCGATGTGGCTGCTGCACAAGAAATATCCCTATAATCATCTTGAAAAGCTTTTAAATCTATCCAAAACAATTGAAAATGATGTACACTAGTCAACTGTTTTTTGGGGGTATTTTAGACAAATGTTTTACCTCTGTATCGTGCTTGATGGTTTTTGTGTCGGAAATACTTCGCGTACGAACGAACGGCCCACCCACACCGGCCGCCCTCTCCACCTCCGCGCCCGTCGCGCCTCCTCCTCCGTCGACGCCGCCCCCCTCCTCCGCCGCACCGACGCCACACCCGCCTCCTCCTCCGCGCCCAACCGCGCCTCCTCTGAGCGCCCGCCGACTCACCGCCCGCTCGCCGGCCCCGGCCGCCACATGCATCGTAGTGTGTGACGATAAAATCGTCGTGTGTATAGCATGACTCTTTCTGTGCTATGCGAGCACATGACCTTCTTCTCCATCTTCGGCAAGGTCGAGTTTGTGTGAGCACTTACAGAGAAGCTAGATGGCTTGTTGGCACATCGCACTATGCTCCGGCAAAGCTGGCTCGCCACACGTCGCCGCCGCATAAGAAATCTCTCAATAATCATTTTCAAACGCTTTCAAATCTATAAAAACCCCAAAACGCTATACATATGTCAAATGTTTTTTGGGGGGTATTTTATACAAATTTCTGACCTTTGCATCATGCTTGAATATTTGTGTGCTACCTTCTTCCCTATCTTCATCAAGGTGGAGGTTGCGTGAAATCCTCTGGAGAAGCCGGATGGCTCGCCCGCGCATCGTGCCATGCTCGTGAAGCTGGCTTGCCACCATTGATGCCGAGTGCCCCCTCTACCACATGCCCTCGACGAATGCCTCCTGCTCCATGACAGCTTCAATTTTTTTGTCTTTGTCACGGTATCAGAGGCGGCGGTGCGGAAGAGGATTAGAACGAATAGGGATGGACGAGGCAGGGCAAGCAGAGTCATGCAGGCGGTGGTGTGAGCGAGGCTTGGGGTGTGTTGTTTGGGGTCCTAGGGATCGAGGGAGGTGATTGGTGCAAGAGGGGTAGATATCGTCGCTTGCATATGCAAGCCATGACACAAAATTCGACCAAAATTTAGGCAAAAAATCAACTAAATTTAAGGCAAATGTTAGATAAACATAAAAAAAAAAGTTGGACATTTACAGACTTTATTAGCATAACTACCCGGATGCAACGTCACATGATCGACAGGTGTATTTGGAACACAAAAAGAAGAAATCGACACAAACACACAAATGAACTTTCACGCGTGGATGGTATGTGTATGGTGTGGGCTATGGTGAGTATGGTGTGGGTGTTGAGTATGGTGTGGGCGTTGAGGGTGTACGTCTATCTTGTACTTAAAAAACACATAAATGACTATTGACAGAAAAAAGCACTAGACTGCTTCACTTACGTAATAATAATCAATAAGGTAGCAACATTACACCAGCAACGAATTAACAGCAATATATAGCTAGTTTCTGAATCTGATGCCTCAAAGGACGACAGACAGATAAGATGACCAAAAGAACAGGCACGCAGTCAATGGATCCACGAAGAATTAACCCTGGTTGTTGCTATGACAGTACGTACGTATGTACTCCTAGCTAGGACCGCACCGCCGATCATACACGCATTGTCACCTCAAAAAGGTGACGACGGGCAGGAACGCTAAGATCATCACGGTGTAAACGCTCGACGCGCCGAAGCAGCTCTTGGTGCTCCCGGAGAGGTAGAAGTAGTAGTACGGATTCGACGAGGAGTGCGATGGAGCCGCTGGGGTCGACGGCGATCCGCCGCCGCTGCTCTTCGGTGGTGGAGGCAGCGACGGTGAAGACGTCAGTGGAGACGGGGGAGGGTTTGTCGGCACCGGCGGTGGGGGCACGCCGTACACGTCCGCCGGCGATGGCGGCAGAATTAGCGCCAGGTATGGCGGCGGGGGCGTTGACATTAGCGGCAGAATGGACGGTGGCGACGGCGATGACGGCATGGAAGGAGGCGGCGACGACGACGTGCATATCGTCGGGCACGTCCCGCACTCGCTGATGCACAGCAGGCTCGCCTCCGGCCCTCCCGCCGCCGGCTGGTCCTGATCACCGGCGACGACCACCTGAGCGCTGGAGCACACCACCAAGACGATCACGGACAACACCAGCACAACCGGCCCTACTGCTGCTCTTGCCTCCATTGCCGCCAAGACAGAACTCTCATGAGCTGTGTGTCGTGTTTGCTTGTGCAGGTGAGATTCCTGCAAGCTTGTGGACCGCCCGGTTTATAAGCGGGAGCAAGCAAGTACTACAAAAATGTGCCAAACTTGTGATGCAAGCTCAAACAGAATATGAGCTGCAGGGTGTAAAGGGAGATGCCCCTTAATTGGAAGATTAATCTCCAAGAAATCGACCACCACATGTTTCATGGTTACTTAAATCTAGTTAAAAAGATTAGTGCATAGAAGCTTTTGCCTGATGCCGTAATAATGGAGTAAGAGCATCGTTAAAAGATATCTTGTGGATATATACTGCTTTCCAGAGTACAGGACAGGTAAAGCATCTGTGTTTCTGAATTGAAAATTTGTAGCTGGCAACATGACTAGGGCTGGAAACGAGCCAGCCCGGCTCGACTCATTTCAATCACGAGCTCGGAGGGTGGCTCGGCTAGGCTCGAAATAAAGTTTGAGCCGACTCGAACTGGCTCACGAGCCAGCCTCGTCAGTGGCCCATTGCCCACGCCCAAAGCCATCTCAACCACTGCCTCCCCTGTTTTGCCCTAAACTCCACACCACTGCACGTCTACGCCCCACCACCATCGCCGGCACCGTCTTCATTCCCCTCCCCTGCGACGGCGCCGGCTTCCCCACCCTCGCCGGTTGCCGCCTCCAGGTTCCCTCCCCTCGTTGGCCTGGATTCCCACCCCTAATTCCTAAATCCCACGGTGATGGTGCAAAGGAGCTCCACGGGCCACGGCGGCCTTGTTGGCCTCGATCCAGCGATGGTGCGCGGAGGAAGACGTCCTGGCAGCTCTCGCTCGGCCGCGGGGGGCTTGTCCACGTCTCCCAGATGCTCGGGCGTGGTCCTACCGATGCGGCGCGGTGGGGAGCGCCGTCACCGAAGGTCTCTCGCGACCTTTTGCCTCCACCAAGGAGTGTCGTCGCCAAAGGCCTGAAGGAGCGCCGAGGGGGAGACGAAGGCGACGGGTGGAGCTAGGCGAGGGGGAGGCGACGGGTCCGCGGGTAGAGCTTGGTGAGGGAGCAACGGCTTGCCGGTGGCCATAGGCCATGGTGGCGGACTATGGCCTGGGGGTGCAGGATGCTTGGTGAGGGAGCTTGACTGCTTGAGGAAGCAGCAGCGGACAAGGCGGCGCCGGCAGATAGGGAATTAGGGATTAGGGCAGATAGGGAATTAGGGATTAGGTGGGGACTGGGGAGGGATGGATGGGGTGGGGAGGGAATTCATGGACCAGCACGAGTGGACTAGGGCTTGGGCTGGGGGGTGCGTTACCGAACAAGCCAAAGAGCAGCTCGCGGGCCGGCTCGAGCTCAGCTCATTTTTTGATGAGCTGAAAATAGGGCTCGGCTCGGCTCGAAAATTCACGAGCCCGAGCCAAGCCGAGCCGTAATGAGCCCAAGCAGGCTCGTGAGCCTCGAGCTATTTTTACAGCCTTAAACATAACTCATGTAGATGAGAATACAGAGAACTCAGACAAGGGCTTTTTTTTTTTGCTTGACTGTAAACAACGAAAATGGGCATGCTCCCCCAGAAAATAAGGCATGGTGAGTGATGAAGGGCTATTGTAAGGTTGTACAACAATGTATTACTACTATTTTACTGGTAAATGTGTGTGAATGAGTTCTACTGAATGTGCTGCATGAAACATTTCAAAGTAACTAAGAAAATCTGGATATCTGCATTGATTTCCTTTTTTTTTGTTCAACATTTGCCAATTGCATGTACTTCACAAGATATGGAATGGATGCCAATAAACAACCGACAAAAGAGTACGTGTAGAGTACGTGTACAAAAGGCTAACCATGGAAGGAAAACTTTTGCCAGCCTTACCGGTTACTTCAAATGCCCTCCCCTAGGAAGGGAAGTATCAAAAGTACAATTATGAATTAACAACGTTACTAGTCAGTTTCTGCTTCTGTTGTTGTAGCTGCCTTCAGTTTTTCGCTCACAAACTGCCCCTTAACTCTCGGTCTTTGCTCTGCAAGCTTCTTTCTGCTGTGATATCTAACCTGTAGAAATGAAAGATGAACAGATAAAACAAAGAATCATACGAATGATCAACTATTTGGTAACTATTTATACAAACAATAATAGGAGTATTCATTCACTATTTGTAACTATATAGGTTTATCAAACAAAATACCTTTTTCTCGAAGCATCTATCTTTTCTTTTCATGCGGAATTTCATCAAGGCAGCTTCACGGCGAGACCGATCACAATCCAATCCATTGTTACTACAGTTCTGGACACCACTCTCATTGCCGCTTTCTAGGGCAACTACCGTATTTGTATTTGCATCAATTTCACCACTCCCAGTGCGTCCACTTCCTTTGCGGATATCCGGGCTACAGCTAGCACTCTGGTTAACATGCTCCACATGAGCTCTCGCCAAGTCAATCGGTTCTCCTGATTCTAGGAGAATTGGCATTGAGTGATGCAACTGCTGATTTTCTTCTAGCTGTTTGTGTTCATCAATCTGTGTCGGTTTACTAAGATGTTCATGGTAATTAGGTTGACAAGAGGCATGCTGAATTGCCATCTTGTTGATGCCAGCTGAATCACGTTGCATAAAAGGAGCCTGTGGGTAGTATATCGGCTGCATAATTGCACCATAGTGGTAGGGTATACCAGCACCAACAGGAATTGGAACAGGTATAAACCCATATGAAGGATGACTCAAACTGTCCTTTCTAGGGGAGGAACTGCTTGTACCTGCATCTTCTCTTACACTACTGGAACACAGGATGGCAACACCCTCTGTGCTACTGTCCAAAGGAACCTGTACTTGCATTGTACTCTCGCATGTATTATGTTCATGGGAAAGCAAGAGCCCACTGGGTTGGAGATTCTGGTCATAAACAGGTTTTTGATGAGTTATCCGGAGGGAGGGGGGGAACAGCTGCTGAGCTGATGGTTCTATCCTTTTATTACCATATCTGCGATGGCCATGCAAAATAAATCTAGTCAGAATTACACACCATACATGTGTAAGTATTTACTAATATCAAAATACGGGTCTAAAACTACCAAAACAGTGTAACCTCATAAATAAACGAGCCTTTTTTATTTTTTAATCATTTTTTAAAAATTGTTTTAAAGATAGCATCTTCCTAACTTTATTTCCAATCTGACCCTTTGGTCACGCTATGACCATTGGCGCAACCAAACTGTGCTGTCATGCTACCGCCCGCGGCGTGACCAAACTGTGCTGTCACGCCACCGACCCTTTGGACACGTCTGTTTTTTGGTTAAGTCCAGTCACGCCAAGAGGAGTGGCGTGACAGCACAGTTTGGTCATACCACGGGTGATGACGTGACCAAAAGAGTCAGAATTGAAAATACAGTTAGGAAGAGGCTATATTTAAAATAGTTTTTAAAAAAGAATTAAATAATAAAAAGAATTCTAAATAAACAAATTGGCATGCAAAACAAATGCCATTCAGAAACCAAAATAGACATCAGAATTTATTTGGATTAAAATTCAAAATTAATAAACATGTAGTACCTTGAAAAGGCAGAGGAATTCGAGTGATTAAAGATATCCTTTTCCCTGAACTCTTGGTTTGTATAACCATTAAGACGTTGTGTCTTTCCTATGTTGATCTCTAGAAAGTGAGAGGGGCAAGATTCAGTATGGCCTATTGCAGCACCCTTCGAACTTTCACTGAGGATATTTTCCATGGCAGCATTATTTTCCATGACTGAAGATTTGCATTTTCTGTCCGTTGTTGGTTGGGCAATAGCCAAAAGATCTTTGCCAGGATCGCTTGGATGACGTGAACTTGCATCAGCAATCCTCAAGGCATTATCCATTATCTGCCCAGCAACCTTTGCAGAAGTAATAACATGAATGCATTTGGAACGCACAATGTTCTCAGGTGAAAACACTTGCAGTTTATTAATGTCACATGCATTTCCACTTGGAGCATCTACAAGAGGTAAAATCACAACAATTATCAGATGTGCAAAGTAGACACTAAATGGCTCATAACAGAGCACAAGAAAATCAAAGGTCAGATAACCATGTCCAGATTCCTTACCATCAGTACCCTTCAATGCATGTGCTTTTGTGTTTACTCCACCAAAATGGCCATTCTGTATTTTAAGTTCTCTGGATGAGCCTGCCCCATCATCTGTAACAATCTCTGGTAATTTCTCAACACTCTGAATTTCAATCTCCCTCTTGCTACCAGAGCTCTGATCAAGGTAAACAGCATCCACAGTGTTAGGTGCAGAGGACCTCCAATAATGAATACAGAAGAGATACCAGAACTTCATTGAAGGCCAGTTATGATGAACTCTAATTGGTTTTAGTAAACAATGCTGGCTACATTCAATGGGTAAAGTCATGAGAAAAAACATCATAGAAAATGAAGTGTCTTTAGATACTTCAGCTTTCAGACTTTTTGTTTGTTTGGCTTTATTGACCTTAGCAGTGGTGCAATTCAAGACATGCTTTGACATCAGTTAGAAAAATAAGATATAAGCCATCTCAGATGCTCACCTCAGCGTCACTTTCCTCGTCACTGTTTTCTCCTGTCTTTGACCCATTAGCAGCATTGGCACTTATATGATTGCTGGCTGCATTATTTTCAGATGCATTTGTTTGGCTATTCATCTGCATTGGAATTTTCAAGGATTAAGTATCCCTCAGAAAACTTAAATACAGAACAAATATTGCTAAAAGCTTACATGATCACATCAATAACATAGCACACAAAATCTTGGATAACTAAGGGTGTGTTTGATTGGGTGAATCAGAGTGAATGAGATAAGATGGTACAGGATGGATGGGATAGTACACATATGCTGCTTGGTTGGTTGTATAGGATGGTGCACAAATATGTTTGGTTGGTTGTATGGGATGATCTAAGATGATATGAGATGGTGTTTAGTTGAAGGGATGAGGTTGGTTTAGGTGAGATTATCTCAATAATATTTTTTCCTTTTTATGTCTTCTTTTTTCTCCTTTAACTTTTTCCCTTTGCTTCCTTCCTTTTTCTTTTCTTCCTTACTCATTGCTGACCGACAGTCTCTTCTTTTCTTCCTCTTTCTTCCACTGATGCTGCTTCTCTTCTCTCCCCAACGCCGCCGCCTCCGAGCCTCCCCAACCCCGTCGAGCCTCCCTTCGCCGCCACCTCCCCATCGTCGTCGCACCTCTCTTTTTCTCTATTCTTTCTCCCTTCTTTCCTTCGCTTCATGGCCGCCGCGCCCCTCCCTCCCCACGTTGCCACCTTCTACTGCCTGACCGGCACCACCCCGACCAAATCTGCCCGTGGCCGACCTCCCCGACCAGATCCATCCGTGCCCGAGCTCCTCCCGCCACCCCCCCCCCTACCAGCTCCGGCGCCTTCCGGCGCCTCCCCGACCGCCCTCGTCTCCATCGGCCAATGTCACCCTCCCCTTGACGCCGCCCTCCCGTTCCCTCACACCCTCGTCGTGACAGGGGTGAACGACCTGGGACAAGTTCGTTCGGCAAAATTTGCTGCACCACGCCATCCCGAATCAAATAGGAATATTCCCTGAAGTGGAACCATCTCATCCCGGACCATCCCGTTTCATCCTGCCAACCAAACACAGGTATGACCTCTCGTCCCAGGACCATCCCATCCCATCCCATCCCATCCCACTTGGTTCCCCCAACCAAACACTACCTAAAAGTACTGCATATCAGATACAGAGTTTCTGTACAGTCCATAGTATTTCCAAGGAAAAGGCGCCCAAAAATTAAATCCAGAATTAGGATACAGAGTTTCTGTACAGTCCATAGTATTTCCAAGGAAAAGGCGCCCAAAAATTAAATCCAGAATTAGGTTGACTAAAAACCAAACAATACAGTTGAAGAAGGTTACATTTTGCCCCATGCACCAAAAGACAGGCTGCAGAAGAAAGCATGTTCTTAAAGACCTGCAGAAAAGAGTACTTACTGAGTGCCGCCTCCATACATGTTGCCATAAGTTACGTAACTCATTCTTTCTCACTGGTTTCACAAGGAAGTCCACCGCACCCTTCTGCATGCACTTGAGCACCGTGCCAATGGCATCTTGGGACGACATCACTGCCACAGAAAACCCAGTGAAACATCATGAAAAACACATACAATTTGAATTCATCAGTGCTGTAAATCAAGGCCTCTCAAGCTGTATACGTGTCGTTATTATTGTCAGCGATAGGTCGATCGCTCCACTATGCCGCTTGTCTGCTGATGTGTTTGTCATATTAGGAATACTTCAGTTACATTTCCCTAAACGCACTAATCACATGGTGCATAGCTCTTTTTTGATATTTGGATTATGATGCATTGATCATATTTAGTGCTTGGAGCCTTTTCTGTTGTTTTAATATATACATAGCCTGTAGTTAGCATATACCCCATACCATTAGATACATAAATAAGCCCTTAGTGTCTTACCGATAATGTGATAGCTATCCTACTTCTTAACACTATTTAGAGCATCAGAATTCAATCATTTAGTCATTTAATTTCCAAAACTAGAATCAATTCATTTTTGGAAAAGTTCAGCTATTGCATGTGCGATAGGCAGTTAGGCACCCCATGAAATGGTATGATTTCTCAATCAAGCTATGTAATTAGACCCTAAAACATAATCCCAAACCCACATTAATGTAAAACTCCACCTTCAATCCCATATTCAACCATATTTTTAACGTCAAATTCCGCACAACAGACACATAGTTACCATTGAAATGAGTTGCGCCAAATAAAATTAAGATGCCAATTTATTCATCCACAGATACACAGGACTAATCTGGTAGGAAAGAAGAAGAAGCGCAACAATTGGCTTGTATCCACGTCAATTACTCAAGAAATAACACAAGTGGAATCCAACAACAATGATTCAGCTACATTAGAGTCGCCAATAATATTAACCAGTACAAGACTACAGCACAACACCAAATCCATTTGAAATGAGCACCAATTATCCAGTTATCCGGAGCATACACGTACAGACCACCATAAAAATCTAACCAAAATTAAGCAGTTCGCATAAAAAAGCTAACCCGAAGTTCGTTGCTTAAAGTAACAGCCAGATAGTGAAATCTACTCCGTTTGCCAGTTCGGTAAGAGAGACACGCCACAAATTCAGCTACATCAACTCATACTAATCACTGGAGCAAACATCAGCAGGACATAATCGAACGCCGGCTTACTTATGACGGGGATGTTCTTGCACTCGTCGGCGGCGACGATCCTGGAGAGCAGCTCGATGCCGGAGAGCGTGGGCATGGTGACCTCCGTGAGCACGAGGTCGAAGGCGTACGCGCGCTCCCGCATCACCTGCCATGCCTTCATCCCGTCCGCCACCGCGGCCACTGTCACCTCCGAGGAAAAAACAAGAGCAAACAGGAAACCCCCAAATCTCCTCAGAATTCCACCGAAAGCACGAGGGTAGACGGCGCTGCGCGAGGCCAGCGCGGAGGCAGCAAACTCACCGCGGTATCCGCACTTGCGGAGGAGGGCGATGACGACCTGGCGGGTGGAGCCGTCGTGCTCGACGAGGAGGACGCGGAGGGAGCGGCGCGGGAGGATTTGGTCCCACCGGATCACCCCCGGCCGGCCGGCCGCCGAGGCTGTGGCCGCCGCGGCTTCCAACGCCCCCGCCGTCCCTCCGCCGCCGCCGGCCACAGCGTCGGCGTCGGGAGACATCTGGGAGGAGGAGGAGGGGGAGGGGGAAATATCTGCCAATTTTTTGTGGTGGGTGCCACGTCGGCGGCGATCAAATCGGAGGGGGAGGCGTGGGGCGGCAACGAACCACCATCAAATACCCGCGCGGCCCAGCGAGTAGCGAGCGTATCCGGATATTCTCTCTCTCAACCCCTCCTCTCTCGTGACTGATTTCGAGATATTTTGCAGCGTCTTCTCAGGCGATCTCGTGAGATATTTGCCGGCCGCTCCTGGCCTCTCGTTTCTGGCCTAGCCGTGGGGAAAATGCTGCCGGGATATGGACTCTTTCGTGGCTGCTGGCTTGTCCACGCTTAATTCGTCCAGCCGTTTGCAAGTTGCAACATGCTAAATGGGCCACTTGAGAAAGGATTTTTTTTTTTGCTTCATGTGGCCTCCTTTGAAATGATTACAAATAAAAAATATATCAATTTAACCAAAGACTCCATGTGAATGAAAGATGGTGACTTGCAGGATGGACCAATATGAACTTTTTTATTAATTAACTATTTTTTAATTTATTTTTAATGTTAACTCCGCAAATTTTATTTCTAATTCTTATCATTTTGGTCACACCACCTGTAATGTAACGTGACAAAACAACATTGTGACGCCATAAGATAAATCCACTAAAAAGCACTTTTTATCACGCCGTTAGCGGTAGCATGACCAAACAACATTGTCACGCCACTACTAGTGGCGTGATAAGATACGGTGCTGACGTGATAATATTGCTTTATCACGCCACAGATGATGGCATGACTAAAGATGTTATAATTAGAAATAAAGTTTGCAGGAGATTAACAATATAAATAAATTAAAAAAGAGTTAATTAATAATAATAAAAATTCCACCAATATCTCTTCTACTATCTAGAGCGATTGATACTCTCGCCCTCACCGCCAGTGAGCTATTGCAGCTAATCGCCCCACGTATAAAATTGTCTATTCTAATTATTGGGTGGTCCTTGTCTATCCATCCTACATTTCTGACTTCCTGTTAAGCCTCCACACTCGTCGTGCGATCGAGTGGCACGTAGCTAGCCGCGCAATTGCACGGTACATTCCACTGGTTTTATTTATATCCTGTTTGGACATTGTTGGCACATTTTTACGTTGTTACGGAGCTGAAAGGAGCCTCTTGCTCCTGTTGGAACGTACTTACGAAAAGGGTTTGCAACAGTTACTAAAAGGATTTTTTTTTTCGTATGGGATTTATAAGTTGAAGCTCGGACTAAACACGTTTCATGGCTTAATCAGCAAGCAGATGCATCTCTTCGTTCGCTAGAATTTTCTAGTTGCGAGATTTAAGATGTAGCTTAGCTATACAGACGTGTGCTCGAGCGAATGAGTCCCGCAGAGAAAGCAACATGGGTCTAGCTAGTTTGGAAAACGAGGAAGGAGTGCTTCTAAATTCGTTGCATTTGTACCCTCTAGCGGAGCTTTTTTTTTTTCGATCTCTAGTGCAACAATAATATGCGTATTTTTATGATTAGTTTAATTCCTAAAATAATAATCGATGCAACAACAGCATATATACTAAGCATATTTAGAACTATGAGCAGTAACATGATCATCAATTCAAATATTTATATCTCATATATATGAGCTAACAAGGTAAAACTTGGAACAAGTACACTACTAATAGAAGTATGCATCAACAGTATCATATGATTTATTTATAGGAAGCAAGACCTAGCCATATCAAAAGATATCAACGCGACTTACAGAGAATCGCTCCGGTGAAGGTCGCGGTAGGGTCTGATGCGAATAAGACAATACGAAGCAGATGATGGAGAAGGAGGAAGCCATGAGCAGTCACGCGAATACTTCCTAAAATCCTGATTTGCCCCAACCCGTGCAGGATCACGAGGGATGTTGGCTTCGGAGACACTTTTCTCTCCACATCAGTGCACGCCGAATAAGCGATGGAGAAGCTGAGGTTGCATAGCACAGAGGAATAGGGCAATAGAACGGTACTGATTCTGTCTCTATTCTGTTTCTAAGAGGTTTCTCTCTGTTCTCCCCTTCTGAGAGGAGAGGTCTCTCCTTCATACAGAATCAGCCACAACAAAGAATCTGAAGCAATAACTCTGTATTAAATATAGTTAAATCACGTCATAAAAGCCCCATTGAAACAGTGTGTTCAGTCTTCGATTTCTAATTTGTATGCATGGTTTTGGGGGTGCAAAAAGAAGCTGCAGCTCTATAGCCAACCAGACACGAAATCGTCGGATCATTCCTACGCATGCTGAGCACGCGAGCAGGCGATGGCGAGGCGAGCGAGCGAGCACGCGCGTGTGTTCTTCTTTTGCTTACTTCAACTAGATAAGACTAACTTCACTTTATATATTGGTCTCCGCCCACCTAAACTAGCAATATAGTACTAAACTTTTCACCTTCCACCATGTATGAGTGGACCTTTGGGATTTTCCTAGGATTTAATTAGAATATTGAATGGATCAAGTCCAAAACTCCAACAACTATTTGCATATATACATATCACATACAAAACTTCTCGTACCACTAGTTCAATGCACGTGTTTTGTCACAGACAAATAAAAAATCTAGGATTTAATTAGAATATTGAATGGACCAAGTCCAAAACCCCAACAACTATTTGCATATATAGATATCACATACAAAACTTCTCGTGCCACTAGTTCAATGCACGTGTTTTGCCACGGACAAATAAAAAATCTTATTAACTCAGTACGTCAAGTGTCATTGCACTTTTATGTATGCCATTGGTTCTGCCATGGCACTCGGTTGAGCTCCACTTTAGCACATGTTCACTCCTTTACTTCCATATTTGACGCCCACGGCTCTGCCGCTGCGGCACCCCACGTCCCGCCTCTGCCTCATGCCTGATCTTCTTGGCCACCCTCGACTCCGCCGCTGTGGCACCACACATCCTGCCTCCGCCCCATGCTCAATATGCTCCGCACCATGGGCCGCGGCGCTACACCTGTCCTACAACACCGTCATCGTGTCAGCTTTGTCGAGACTGGAAGACGTAGCTTCGCTCGACAAATTAAAATCATAATTTGTTGTGGAATTGTTAGGAGAGCTTATCTTTACTCCTTTAAAATACTCTAGTGGTGAGTGATGTATTATCCACTTCCCTCACCTCACCAATATTTTGGCGTCGCCATGTGGGCCCAACAAACACACCCTCCCTATTCTCTTCGCAATGCAGCACCTTCCCAGTGTCATCCGCCTCCCTCGAATCATACGCCTTCTACTTCCAAACGTCAGCGCTCCCCTCACCAGGCACCTCCATGACTCCCTAAGGTGTTTTTGTCTCTAAATTACACTGCCGCACCTGCCCACCCACGAGCTCAGGTCCCCTGCCACTTTTGCGCCCATCTTCGACACGCGCTGCTGTGCTCGCCAATAACGCCACCCACCGCGATTGTCGTGGCCTGCGTCCTAGCCCTACAGCCGCCAATGGGCATGGCATCGTCGGCGACGACAGTATGGTGGCTGCCAGACAAGTACGTCGAACTGGATGCCACCTGCCAGTGTATTGTCCATTTGGATGAGTGCATCCCATGGGCTACCACTAAGATCCAAGCGTAACATGGCCTCGCATGCAGCGATGAGGCTGTTGCTGTTGGTGCCCCTTCTACCCCGGCCATCTTGTGTTTTTGTTGTTGTCTAACAATGAATCCTTTTGTTCTTTGAACCGGTGTGTTAGTAGATGGAATAAATATATTGTAATTAGGGATTTTTTTCTCCTTTGTTCTTTTGTGCTTTGAGATTTTTATCTCCGATCTGGTCATTGATGTGTGCAACTATTCTTCATGTTTGGCAACTCCGGCATGGGAAGTATCACAATCAAGCTATGCCCCTAGCTGTGCTATACCAGCAATAAGGTCTTTTTCTATGGTATATGTCAAGGCGTATTGTGCGGACCTCTCACACAATTTTATCTTCTATTTATTAGCTTCCTTAACAAACTTGTCAATAAAATTGTTGGGATAAGATTGTAGTGATGGACAATAAAACTCCCCTAACATCTAACCTAGCACAATTTTTCTGCTGAAAAAAGAACATGAATTTCTTGGTAACTCTAGAAACGACGATGATTCACAACTATGCAATCCTAGAACAATTCAATAAGCGAAAACGCTTCTAAAACAGAATGTAAGAAAGCCTCTCGTTTCCAATTCCATGCACCTCCCTCTAAAGATCTCAGAGTTTTTGATGCTCTTGAAACTATCCGACTCTTACCACCTAGTAGGAGCTCGGATCGAAGCAGGGGTAGTAACAATGCACTCACCGGTTGCGGGGGTCTACGATGTGAGGGGTCACCAGAGCTGCCCGCCGACGATGTCTGGTGCGAGAGGTTCCACTCTTTGGGCACGGTGGAGACCAAACGTGCAGAACTAACAAGACGAGCCTGGTGCTTTTCAGACCACACAAGTGGGCCCGGAAGAAACATGTAGCATGCTTCTTTTCCTTTTCTTTACTCCTTTACTCACAAGTGAGCCCGAAAGAAACAATGGGAGGGAAGTGGAGAACACATCACTCACCACCATTAGAGTCTTTTAAAGAAGTAAAGATTACTAGTTACATGTCCGTGCGTTGCTACGGAGAAAAAACATATTACCCTAGCATGCTGAGTGGTTGTTGGCTGTCGCTGAAAAATCTTGACGCAAACGCACAAATCTTAGCGCATATCTGACAGCTGAAAAATCGACCGCAATTTTTTTAAAAAATCAGGCTACTGTACATTAGCAAAACTGTATTTGATTTGATACTCGCTCTCACCATCGCCACCGAGCTATGTGGCTAATCACCCACATATAAAATTGTCTATTTTAATTATTGGGTGGTCCTTGTCCATCCACCCTACATTCCTTTGAGCCTCCACACTCTATCATGAGATCGAGCAACATGTAGCTAGCCGCGCAATTGCACGGCAAATTTCACTAGTTTTCTTTATATCATGTTCAGACCTTGTTGCCACATTTTGACGCTGCTACGGAATTGAAAGGAGACTCTTGCTCCTGTTGGAACGTACTTACTAAAAGGGTTTGCAGCAGTTGCTACTAACAAGCAAGCCTCGCCAGGTAATGCAAAAAAAAAGGGCCAGGTAATAGCTTCTGGAATATATTTGATCAATCAAGCAAGCTACACACTCTTTTCCTTTTCTTTTAGCTCAAGACCAAAAGAATTAGTCATCGTGATCACGATCTTAACAGTAACTTTAAAGATCACCTGCTTTGTGGCAATTAAGAGACAGACGTTGTAGACTTATGTAGAGTGTTGATCAATGTTTGTAGTTGATAGGATAACGAAGATGTATTCAGATCCTGCATAAGATAGGTGATGGCAGACCCTGGATTAATACGAAGAGGGTGCTCTCAGGACCCTACCCTTGTCGGCTTCTCCTACCTCCAGACCACATTGTTGTTCTGGCTGCACCCCTGTTGGGTCCGCCCCGAAGCCATGGAAGTTAAAGAAAGAGCCGATACAAATTACAAATAAGTACAAATAAGGGCCTCCTTATAAATAGAAGAAGGATTTATTTTTTCGTATGGGATTTATAAGTTGAAGCTCGGACTAACACTATTCATGGCTTAATCAACAAGCAGATACATCTATTCGTTCGCTAGAATTTTCTAGGTACGAGATTTGAGATGTAGCTTGGCTAAATAGACATGTGCTCGAGCAAATGAGTCCCACAGAGAAAGCAACATGGGTCTAGTCAGTTTGGAGGACGAGGAGGGAGTGCTTCTATATTCGTTGCATTTGAACCCTCTAGGGTAGTTTTTTTTTTTCGATCTCTAGCGTGGCTATTTGCATATAGGAACATGATCGTTTGTGTTCAAGGAGAAAATACAGAGAAGCTACATTGTCGTACATTAAAAGATGATCTCCATCGTCCAATCATAATCAAAGGTCCATATTAATAGTTACAGTGTTTTCCGATACAACGGTTTTGCTACAATGATATCGCACTGTTGCTATAGTATAGCTGCCGGCATGCTCTGGTCCGCACCCTCCCTTGCCCCTCTGCTCCCACCTCGCCTGGCTCGCCGTGCTCCCCTGCACCCCCAACCCTGAGGCGCTCCGCCTCGAGGCCGAGTTCCTCATCCTTCTCCAGAGAGAGAGATAGATAGATAGAGGGGGAGGGGAGAGAAATAAGCGGGCGCGAGGTGGATGAAGAGGAGAACGATAAGATGCATGAGGAGGCAGAGATGGCTCATGCGCGGCGGCGAGGAGGGGAAAAGGAGGAGGCGCATTCTGAGCTGGTGAGTGAAGGCGTCGGTCACGACAGACTGAGTGAGGAAGAAGATGAGGGTAGAAGGCGGCTTCGGGGAGAGAGACTGAGGAAGAAAAAGGGGTAGAAGCTGACATGTGGACCTCATAATATTATAACTTTGATTTGCTAAGTCATCGTCATGTCGCAGCCGAGTCAGTAGTTGACCTGGAGAAACCGGGCCGAACGGACGCCGCATGCGTAAAACCACCGCACGAAACAGCCTCAGAAGGTAAGTTGTCTGATTTTACAACTTCGGGATATCAAAGATCCGATTTTTTTAATATAGAGGGTTACTTGTCTGGACATTGATATTTGGACTTCCACCTAATAAAAATATCCCAAATTCCGCAACCGGATAAATGCGCAGTGGACCCGGTCTACACTGCCTCCCCGTCGAACGACCGGCACCACTAGCTAACTCCCCTCTCTACACCTACTCCATGCACCGAATCCATCCCAGCCGTCCGTTCCCTCCATTGGCCGCTTTAGGCTTTAGCGGTCTCCACCAAACGAATCGCGAGGCAACTCGGCTGCGCGGCTGAGCCTTGCCGATGACCCCGAGTATAATCCGAGCCATCCGGAAGGTCAATGGTCAACAGCCGCACGAATCTCGTAGAGGCGTTCGAACATATTCTCCTCCTCCCCTTCCTCCACCGCGACACGTCGTCGCCGACGACCACCAAACTACACCTCTCCATTGCGACGCCGCACGGTCCCTTCCTTCTAGAAGCTTCCAGAAGAGCCTTCCCCACCACCAACGTCCCGGATCCTCCTCGAAGCACCCCACACATTCTCCTCGCCTCTCCGAGATCTCTCCCGCGAAGAGAAATATTGCGTTGATCTGTGAGGAGGCGGCTTCTGGAAGGATCTTCTCGGTCGGGGAGGTATGGCGGTAGCGTCGGCGCTTCCGCAGACGATGGAGGCGCTGACTCGGCGGGCGACCATGCTGCGCGACTCGCTGCAGAAGAGCCAGGGGAACACGGAGGGCATGGTCACCATCCTGGGATCCTTCGACCACCGCCTTTCCGCGCTCGAGGCCGCCATGCGCCCCACCCAGGTCTCCATCCCTTCCTCCTCCATTGGAATCTTTTCCGTTTGATTCGGCAAAATGCGAGAGAGACTGATTTGTATAGCCTGTACGATTCTGAATTTCGGTTACAGGTGAGGACGCACGCGATCCGGATGGCGCATGAGAATATCGACAAGACGCTCAAGGCCGCTGACGGCATCCTCTCCCAGTTTGACCTTGCCCGCCGGGTGCGTGCACTGATCCACCGTGAAATTGCCAACATTTTAGCTTAATTTGGTGGTGAATTTGATGTGTTTGGGTTGGAAGAGGTTGTGGCATTGTGTGGATCTGGAGGGGATTGAGTGTTCCAAATGTGCGCAGGGTGCTTGCAGTTGTTTCTCGTTAAATTGTCGAATTTTGCGCTGAATCGGATGATGGAACTAATCGGAGGTGGAGCGAGCCTTGCTCGGCTGGTAGCGGCGCGTGGTGGGAGCTTCGGCTCAGGCGCGTGCCCCCGCGCGTTCGAGTCGGTGACTCGGCGCGCGTGTCTCGTGGGGTGTTGTTGGGTCGTGGGGCAGAGGGGAAATCCCGGTTAAAAAAAACATCTTCTTAATTGGAAAAATACCTAGTTCCTCCCAGGTATTCTAAAAAAAATAATTGTGTTGCGGTATATTGTAAGTTTGGTGTGGACTAAAGCTGTATTCGCGGTTAATTAGGTTCAACGCTTCCCTCAGTGAAACAAATATGGTTTTTTCAGTGCCAAGGATATTATTACCAACGATAAGCTTCTTTTCTTTACTCTTTAGGAGATCCAGTGACTAGTAATATGTTTAGCACTTGTAGGTGTTTTTTCTTCTGAAGAGATTGTTAGTTTTAGATAATCTTTCTATATACTTGGTTTTAAAAAATAAATAACATTTCTATATACAATTTTTCGAAGGGTTTTCTATATAAAATTGATAGCTAATTGAATTCATTACGAATATAGTAGTTTTGTAAGTTACTGAAAATTGGCTTTTCAGTTGGTAAAGTTTCAAGTTCAGACTCCGGAGTTTTGGCAGCTTCACTAAGTTTGTGTAAATGTTGCTTTCGAGCTTTAGGCTGAGGCAGCGATATTGAGGGGTCCCCATGAGGATTTAGAGAGCTACCTGGAGGCAGTGGATCTGTTGAAAGGCATCGTTCGTTTCTTTTCCTCAAATAAGAACTTCAAGAGTAGTGAAGGAGTTCTGAATCATGTCAACAATCTCTTAGCTAAGTCTACTCTGAAGATCGAAGAGGAATTTAGGCAGCTGATGAGTACGTACAGGTAAGATAATTCTTATTGCACACCCACACCTGAACTATCTTCATGTTTATTGCTCCTGTATAAGTAAAATAACAGTTAATTTATGTTGTTTTATCTGTTCTTTCAGCAAACCTATTGAGCCCGATCGCCTCTTTGATTGTCTTCCCAAGTCTCTGAGGCCATCAAGGGACGACCCTGAAACTGATAGAGCAAATGCTAGCCACTCAGAGCATCCATCCAAAAGCTTGGAGACTGCTATATACAGGACCCCAACACTCATTCCTCCAAGAATATTGCCACTCATGAATGACATAGCTCAGCAGTTGGTTCAGGCTGGAAATCAGCAGTCATGCTATAAAATTTACAGGTAGGTTTGGATTATGGTTCCACATCTATTCCAAGTTTTTCTACCTTTCTTATCAATTTCTTTTCACATCTATCCAGAGTTATTTAATACCATAATTATGTGCAAATCAACCTAAATTTGTCCTCTTTCTTCAGAGATTCCCGTGGTTCATCACTAGAAATGAGCCTTCGGAAGCTGGGAGTAGAAAAGCTTAGTAAAGATGATGTACAAAAGATGCAATGGGAGGCTTTGGAGGCTAAAATTGGAAACTGGATCCACTTTATGCGAATTGCGGTGAGGATCCTTCTAAAAATAGGCCCATGTTGTGTATGTTCAGTTAAGACTTAAGAATCAAGTAAACATATTATGTTTTTCAAACAGGTGAAACTACTACTAGCAGGAGAAAGAAAAATCTGCGATGAGATTTTTTATGGTGTCAACTTTAACAAGGACCAATGTTTTGCTGAATTGACAGCAAATAGTGTTGTGACTCTTCTCAGCTTTGGAGACGCTGTTGCTAAAAGCAAAAGATCTCCTGAAAAGCTGTTCGTATTGCTAGACATGTATGAAGTAATGCGTGAACTTCAATCTGAGGTATTCTGGAAGTAATTAATGAGGCCTGCCTGCCAAATGTTTTAACTTATTCTTCCGCTCGCAGAATTAGCTTGTGCGGTTTTCAACTTTTCATGTTATTTTGCTTTTCTTGTCAACTTTTACTATGATGTTTTTGATGATGACTAAAAAAATTTCAATGCCACTTTTGTTTGAACTTGTTATCAGATTGAGGTAATTTTTGAAGGAAAACCTTGCTCTGAGATGCGGGAGGCTGCATTGGGCTTGATTAAGCGTTTGGCACAGACCGCTCAAGAAACCTTTGCTGATTTTGAGGAGGCAGTCGAAAAGGATGCTTCTAAGACTATTGTTCAGGATGGAACTGTGCATCCTTTGACTAGCTATGTGATTAATTATGTTAAATTCCTATTTGAGTAAGTACTCCCATTTTCACCTTTCAGTCAAATTCATGGTCGTGTAGAGCTGTAAATTGCTACAATTTGGCTGAGATATGGTGACCATGATGAGTTAACTGTGGTGCTATATGTTTATATCCTTTCGAGAGTTATTCTGAACTTATAATCTCCATTAAGGAGAAAGTATACATAAAGACCAGAAATTTAGGTAAAAGGAACCCCCCCCCCCCCACACACACACACATTATGCAAGTTATTTACACCATTTTTTACCTTGTTTTTCTTGATAAGCCTGGGGAGGTATCTGCCATTTCACTTTCTAGTATGTCTTTGGCTTACATTTTAGTTCTGTATTTGTTTATTCATTAAGCAAGGTCTAATTTTTTGGTAGTCTTCCTGCATTTCTTGTTCAAATAGCATACCTAACAAATGTTATTCTCATATGAACAGTTATCAGTCGACATTGAAGCTACTATTTCAGGAATTTGAAACTGGTAGTGAGACAGAATCCCAACTTGCTGTTGTTACCATGAGGATAATGCAAGCCCTACAGAATAACTTAGATGGAAAATCTAAACTATATAAGGATCCTGCATTGACTTACTTATTTCTTATGAACAACATTCACTATATGGTTAGATCTGTTCGCAGGTATGTTTGCTTTTTTCAGATATGCATCCCATAATATTCTGGCAATCTGCTCATTTAATGATCTCTTGTGTTGCATCAGATCAGAAGCGAAGGATATACTTGGTGATGACTGGATTCAGAGGCATCGTAGGATCGTGCAGCAAAATGCCAATCAGTATAAACGTGTTGCTTGGGCAAAGGTCAGTGGATCAACAAAATATTCAGTGAATCAACAAAATCTTCAGTGATTGAGCATTTGAGCATACCATATTTCTTTTCTGTTTGGCTGCATGATGTTAGATGTGGATATCTTTTTGCCTTGATCAGATTGTTGTCTTTAATTATTCTTTAGCAATTAGCACCGTAACTTCTCTGAAGACAATATGGAGAGCTACCTGTTTAAGATATCAATATCCATAGGCACTTATGAGAGCATAATTGGGCTCCAGTATCTCCTCATACTTGCATTTTAGTGTTGGCTGGCTCAAATTTCAGCTGGTTACATTCCAGTAATAATTTTCATAAAGATGAACTTAAAAGATGCAACTCTAGTGACTATGATCTAATTCTTAAATTTGAAAAATTGCAACATCTGTAAATTCCTTTTGTGCTTCTAGTATTAAGAAACTTAATATAGACAATTAGACATACACCATCTTTATTCAGCTTAATATTGTAAGTAGAACATGTGACAATGCTGAACTGCAGATAACTTAGTTTCACTATGCATTGCTGTAGCATCTATCTTTGCCTGGCAAGGTTTTCTTTCATGTCCTATGAATTCGATAGTTAGCATACTTGTCGTGCTGTAGTTACATGATTGGACATATCGAATAACAGTTGATTGTAGCTACTCTGCTTCTGTCATTTTAGATTCTTCAGACACTTTCCATACAAGGTGCGGGCAGCACTGGTTCTTCAGATCTTAGCAGCAGTGGGGTTTCAAGAGCTATGATCAAAGAACGGTTAGTACCTTGGCAGTGTTTGAGATAAATCATGAATAACAGAATCATTAGTCGCAAAACCTTATGCTTTTGCCTTGGCAGGTTTAAATCTTTCAATATGCAATTTGAAGAGCTTCACGCAAAGCAATCTCAATGGATTGTACCTGATCAAGAATTGCGAGAATCCTTGAGGCTTTCTGTAGCTGAGGTTCTGTTACCAGCCTATCGATCTTTTGTTAAACGTTTCGGGTACGTTACCAACCACTTTCTTGATCTCCTAACTAACATAACTCTTTGACTGTTGTGTTGACCTCCGCCAAATATCTTCCATTCGATTAATCGACTTGGCTACATCAGATAATTTAAATGTGATAATTATATAAGGACTCTACATTTTAACTCCAATTTTGACATGATAGTGCACACGTGATGAAATAGTGGCGGGGCTGTGGCTATTGCACCAATGTTAGATTTATCCTCCTGCTGTTCTGAGAAAATGACTGTACTATCCATTTTGACATGCAGTAATCTTGTTGAGAATGGCAAGAACCAGCAGAAGTACATCAGATACAGCCCTGAAGTGGTGGACCAACTTTTGGGTGAGTTCTTCGAAGGACAACAATGGGAACAGAAGCGCTGAGCACCGAGAGTCTGAGAGGTACAGCACGAGTACTGCCACTAAGTTCTACTTCTACAGCACGACTTCTGCAAAGATTTCTGTCGAAGCAACTAACCATTCTTTGCACAATAGCATGCTGATATACTCCACCAATATAGTAACCACAGTTCGACTCAAGCGCCGCCCTTCAAAATAAACAATCTATACCTGTTTGGTTGGGATGGTTGTTGTTCTATCTTGTGCCGGTATTCATAACCTGCAGATCTATTTCTGTTGTATCAGACGGTTGTTGTTCTATCTTGTTCCGGTATTCATAACCTGCAGATCTATTTCTGTTGTGTCAGACGGTTGTTGTTCTATCTTGTGCCGGTATTCATAACCCGCAGATCTACTTCTGTTATTAATCTTGTTTATGCTGTAGAATATGTTTCGTTGGTGTAGAGTCATCTTGTCTATTGCAACAATAAAGATTGTTCTGTTGGACCGAAAGATGTGGCAAAGGAGATGTCATTTTCCCTTGTGTGAGAAGGTAAGGAAGGGACGCAGCTTCCTTTTGTGTTAAAGCCCGAGGAGGAAGAGTGGCAAACACACTTTGTATCGGCTGTTCCCTTTCACTATTCCTCCTGCCTTTCTCTGTCGCTAATGGCGGATTAGGCGAGAGATTTGCAGAGTTTAACAAGGTTTGCATGGCTGGAACGCCAAGGGTGAGATGCGTAGGACGGTAGGAAAGGAAGGATGACGCGTAGTAACTGGCTTCGCTATAAAGCCCAGTGAATTGTGAATTGTCGTTGAACCTTAATCGGTTTAGGACACGAGGTATGTGTTCGTAGTCAAAACTGGAAGAAAAAAAAAGAACTATGAATCCGAATTTCTCGAATCTCGTACCGTGATTGGGACAAAATTCAGACAACTATAGATAGGATGAAGAGCACGAATCAATTCATGACGCCTTTGATGGATTCCTCTTCCCTCCCTAGATGAGCTTATGGCCACCAATTCGACGAGAATGAGAACCAAAGTACACTTAAACGTGTTGCCTAAATCCGTGAGCCCGTGTGTCATGTGTTGTCTCTTAACCAGCTGCTCGTGTCACCACTACACTTTGTGCTTAGAATATTATGCCGCGTCTCTTTAGCTCCCGCGTATACGCGTCTGCTCCACTTATACTTGACTCACTTTTTAGGCGTTGCTGGGAGTGGGGACTTTAGGAGGAAATCTAGGGGAAATAGGATGTATCTTGTTAAATTCCCGTGAAATTTGTGATCTCTTCCTTTAACCCCTTCTTCGTATGTTTTTTAGATAATAAAAGTATAGCTCCCGATATCTGTACTAACTAGGGATGCACACAGTTATTACACCATTATCAGCTAAAAGTTTAAAACAAAAAAATGACCAAAAGTCAACAATAACAAATAAATTGTCATGCAAATGCTAGCCTAAAAAAAAGACCACCTAGCCATGCTTCTGGGACCAATTAGGAGATTGTCCACACGCCTTCCTCCTATGTATGGCGAAAAAGCTTTTTAGTCCACAATAGGTCGACAAACACAAGAGGAAGAAAATAAAAGCTTTTTAGCCCACGGCATGGTAGAAGGGCGAATGTGTCAATGTCTCTCCCATATTTTCCTTATTTCCTCTCTGATATAATACCATATGAATGCACCTTTACACGATATTCCATTTGTTACACAGTGCATATCCATTTTCTTAAGAATCGCTGTCTCGCAACGTAAATCTATCGATAAACTAAGAGTGCAATTATTGCAATACTTCCACTCTATGTGCAGTACGTGATTTTACAGGGGAAAGAGCAACTAAAATAGGGCTGGCAGAGAGTGTTAAGCGTGCATATCGGATCAAGTTCTATTAACGCAGACGCACAACTCCTTGATTCGTATTGTTCGTTGCTTTGTTAAAGCCCTTCTTTGTGTATGTGGATGGAAGAGGTTGTTTGTTGCCTACAATCAAGGGGAAGAGATAGAATTTGTTTCAGAGTTAGTCAGAGGAATTGATTTCACTTGTATGCGCAAGGAAGTGGAGGCGACGTTCCATCACCATCACCGCTACCGATTGTTTCTGTTTCGTTTTACGTACTGTATGTATATGTTTGTAAAGATCGGTTTGTTTGCCCGTGTAGTGAGCACGGAGTTATATCGCAAAACAGATAAAGCCGGGCATGGAATATGTCTTTCTCCTTTCTCACGGGGTAAAAAGCAAAATAAGAGGAAAAAATGCTGTAAATTTAGGTAGTGCACAGCTAGAAGCAAGATGGGGGAAATCACTTGTTATTGGCATTTATGGGCGGCCCGAAACTTTGAGGTTTTTTTTTTTTTTACTATTATAGAATTGTTGGCGTCGTGATTAACAAAATTGACTCTCTTCCGGCCGTAATGTCAAAAAATGGCACAACAGAGTTACCAACGGCCGACACGTAGTGGCGGGCACCAGCGCCGTAGTCCATGGGCCGAGACGCATCGAGTGCAAGCTACAGATGGCCCAGTTGCAGCCCATGCCAAATTCTCAATAAAATGCAGATGCACTGGTAATCCTAATCCCTAATTCCCTAACCATTCCCCATTCCTTCAGTTCCAGCGGCAGGGGTTGCAGCGCGACACGAGGGCTATGGCGTGGCGTGGCGCGGCCGCAAGCTGCAGCCTACAGCGCGGGTGAGCATTGAGGTGCGGCGCAGGGACTGGGCATGGGGATGGTGAGGCGCCGACTAGTCGACTATCGAGCCTCGGCGTAGGTGTTGCGGCACGGGCGAGGGCGGGTGCTGCGGCGTGGAGCAGCCACGAGCTGTAGCCTGCAGCGCGGGCGCGGGCAACCACTAAGGCGCGGCGCGGGGACGATGAGGCACCGACTAGTCGACTACCGAGGCTCGGTGCAGGGGCTGCGGCACGGGAGAGCGCTGAGTCACGGCGTGGGCGGAGGCTAAGGTGCGGCGCGGGTAGGGGCTGAGACTCGGTGCGGCGTGACGAGCCACCGGGCCAGCACAGTAGGTCAGCCCTCGCTTTGGGTCTTCAAAATATCTGGTTCCACCACTGCCGACATGTACCCAAGTCTGATCCGTAGGGGGGTGGACTCCCTCCCGCATGCCATGTGTCTAATCTGGTCCCCTAGGGGCTAGACTTAGACATGCCGTGCCCTTGGGGGCTGGTTTTCCCTACACTGTGCCCCTGGGCACGGTTTTACCCATGTCGTGGCCCTAGGGCATGGATTCACCGAGTGCGGTGCCCCAGGGGCACGGCTTCGCCATGTTGTGGCCCTAGGGGCTGGACTCCCTCCGGGTTTATGGTTTTATGATTTCATGTGGATTAGGTCTAGAAATCTCAAATTGCTGTCTGTATCAAGAAAATTCTTGAGATAGGGAATTGATAGTGTTATAACTCCAGTTTAGGCACTTGCTAATCGTTATGATATACTAAAGGTCACACATATTTGGATCCCAAGAGTCAGCAGGTCGAACTTTTGGGATACCTTATTGATCATGCCGGCGCGTGCTAAGGAGATTTTTTTGCCTCAAAGGCTTATTGCATACTTTCACAGAATCAACTGAGCACAGAATCAACTGAGCTGAAAGTCAATCATCATAAATCTTTTATCGTACCTATCAATGTTCCTGAGGATAAAATGCAATTGTTAGCTGAAGTTTTTGGCTGCCAAGTCGGCAAGATGCCATTCACATATTTGGGGCTTCCCTTGGGCACATCACGGCCGACAGTTCATGTGCTCTTTAAAGCTGCCAGTTACAATAATAAATCAAAGGGGAAATTAGTTCAGTAACATTGTGTTAGGACATAATTAGAGGAATAACACTGCGATTGTGGAGCATTGGAAAACAATACCGCGAACACTAAAAAATTAGACGAATGATATCGCCGCCAGTTACTTCTGTTTCCAGAATTTTTTTAAATATAGAAACTAAGTTTAAAAAATTATCATTTTTTTGTGGAACCTCTCAACACAGTTTAATGGCTTGTATTTTTTTTTTCAAAACGTTATACGTTCTGATTTTATCTCTAAAATTCATTTAGGTGTACTGTTTGTAGGAATTTTCTAATATAAAAAATGAGGTTCAAACATTATGAATTTTTTTCAGGCTCCTTGTATAGTGCACTTGATTGTGTAATTTTTTAAAATTTTTACATAATTAATTAATGCAATTTTATAATATCTTTACATTACGAAATATTAGACTCCTCATACAGTGGACATTATGAAATTGCAATACTTAATTTTGTAAAATTCTGAAAAAATTACACAATCAAGTCCACTTTGTAAGGATCTTGAAAAAAATCATAATGTTTAGACTTTATTTTATATATTAGAAAATTCCTACAAATAGTATACTTAAATGAATTTTAGAGGCAAAATTAGAACGTATAAAGTTTAGAAAAAAATATACAAGCAATTAAACTATGTCAGGAGGTTCCACAAAAAAATTAATAATTTTTTGAGCTCAGTTTCTGTATTTAAAAAATTCTGGAAACGGAAGTAACTGACGGCGATGTCATTCGTCTAATTTTTTGGTGTTCGCGGTGTTGTTTTTCAATGCGTCATGATCGCGATGTTATTCCTCTAATTATGTCATAACACGATGTTACTGAGCTAATTTCCCCCTAAATCAAATAGATCGAGCATGCAAACAATGTCTTTGGAGATGTTCAGATTTCAATGTGAAAGGAAAATCATTGGCAGCCTGGAATTTAGTTTGTAAACCTAAGAAGAAAGGTGTCTTGGTATAGTTAATTTGCAAATACAAAATGAAGCCCTATTAATAAAAAAAAATTTGCATAGGTTTTATAATCAACAGAACCTGCCCCATGGGTGCAGCTTATTTGGGCAACCTATTATCAAACTGAAGTTCCTCATGCCGCAAAGGATTGTGGTTCCTTCTGGTGGATTGATATCATGAAGCTGGTAACTTACTTCAGAGGAATTTCGATGTGTTCCATTGGCTCGGGAAAAACAATTCTATTTTGGAATGATTTTTGGTATGGGCGTATTCTGTCAAGGACTTATTCAAGATTATACCCCTTTGCCAAATTCCCAGATTGCTCGGTGGTTTGTTTTATGCAAAACAGAGAAATCCAGGAACATTTTTTTCTGTAGAAAGAGTAGCCAGACCATCAACACTACTAATAAGTTCAGCTAGATTAAAATGCTTGACCGGACATGTTGAAACACCCAACCGGTTCTTGAAAGAATGCCATAGAGCTGAAGATTTGCTCTGGTGGTCTGTGACAATCCTTCCATCTGCTAGCGTGAGCTGAGATATAACATTTTTCCTGTACCGTTCAGCTGCTGTGGCATGAAAAAACTTAGTGTTTTCATCGCCGAACTTAACCCACCTGATAGTGCACCTCTTCTTCCAATACACTTGCTTGTAATATAAGAGTTTGAGCAGATGTTTTTTTAATAATTATTCGGAAATTCCATTCTGGTTTACTTAGAGGTCGTTGCTCCTCCAGACCATCCATCAAATTTATCACAAGATTGCAATTACTGATAAGAGTACTCACGTGTGATAAGGTCTTGCTGCAAAACTTGAGGCCCCTCCGTAAATTCTTGAACTTTTCAGTAATAATGGCTGCATTGTTAGTAGCTTTGCAAGGTAGATTCTAGAAATGATTTACTACCGCAAAAAAACCAGGGTGGTCCACCCAGAAGTTCTCAAATCGAATTTTTTTTGTCCTTGGTATACTTGTTTCAATGCTTACCACACATGGGATGTGGTCTGAGATAATTCTTGATAGTGGTTTCACCACAGTATTAGGAATTTAGGATATGAGGAAGTCCAGTTGGTAGTTGTAAAAAACCAGTCCAACTGTTCTAACAAAGGAACTTCCTGCATATTACTCCAGGTGAAAGAGCGACCTTTTAGCGGCAATTCAATGAGACCCAGATGGCCAACGACATCATTGAAAATCATAATATCATTGATATTCCCACCAGCCCGATTACGATTCTCCGTTGATCTTATGAAATTAAAGTCTCCCAAGACAAGCCAATTAGCATTACTAAGGATCTGCAAGTTATAAAGCCAATTTACAAAGTCATCTCTCGGCTGCCCATCACAAGGACCATAAACTGTTGTCATACTCCATTTTTCCAATGAGTGTGTCGAAGTGAATTCCAAGGTTAAAGCAAAAGGGAGTTGATGAACCAATTGTCCAGAAAAAACAGAGCTATTCCATATAACCAATATGCCACCACAAGCTCCAATTGAAGAAGAACAAGCAAACTTGTCATACCTCTTTGGGCAAAAGTTCTTAAGATATGAATGATCAAAGATTTCCCTCTTTGTTTCCTGAATACAAATAACTGCACACATACTTTCCTCAATTTTTTCACGCAATGATCTCCATTTGTGAGGAGAGTTAATCCCCCGAATATTCCAACATAATATATTCCAATTCCTAGCTTGTGATGTCATGATAAATAGAAGGAGCAGAAGCCAACTCTAGTATGCACAGCAGTACTAGTATTGAAATTATCCAATATATAGGGTACTTTTGGTTGATGGGATATGGTAGAATGGTATGGATATGATCATCCTGGATGGGATCGTTCAAACAGTCTGTTTGGTTGGTGGGATGAGATGGTACGAGATTGTATTTGGTTGGTTGTACGAGATGATACCTAAATTTTTCTAATCTTCTAACTCTAATCCCTCTTTCACCTAATCTTCTCTATTTCTCTCTCCCTTTTCACCTAATCCTCCTGGCTCTCTTTTCTTTCCCATCTCATTTCCTCCTCCTTCCATTCCATTCCTCTCTCTCTCCCCATTTCTTGTACCGGAGCTTTGCTCCCTGGTCGCATGAAGCCCATGGTGCCGTCTCCTCCCAGCGCCGCCCGTCGGCTCGGCTCCCGTCGCCGCCTGGCGCGACCGCGCTTCTTCCGGTGCGGCTCGGCCTCGCCGCCACGCTCCTCGGCGCCGATGCTCGGCCACCGCGCCGCCTCCGGCCGATCCACCGGCGCCGCCTCCGCTGCCACCACCTGCCGCTGCCGTTGCGCCTTCTCCCGCGCGCCTCCGGCTTCTCCCTGGCCCAAGCGCGCCTCTGCCCCGTCGATCCCGTCCCTGGCTCGCTCCAACCCCGCCAATCCCTTCGCTTGGGACGCTGTGTCGGGCTGTCGGTGCCATCGGGGTTCACGGTGTCGACGGAGGCGTGGCGCAGCATCAGCGGCGGGAGGCGCGCTGCCGGCGTGGGAGAGATCTCGAGAGCCTGCGGTGGGTCGAGGAGTACATGGGCGCGCGCCTCGGCGACTCCGCGCGACCGCTCCTCCTTTCCGTCCGATCCGGTGATGGTCTCGCAGCCTTGGTCTCGCTGGGAGCCAGGAGAGAGCGCAGTGCGAGGGAGAGAGAGAAAGAGCGCAGTGCAAGCAAGCGTTGAGTGAACGGTGTGGTTCATCAAAATTTGCCGAACGGGATGATACAACATCAAACAAGAATATTCCCCTAAAGTGAACCATGTGGTCCAGGATGAATTGGTACGGTTCCACCAACCAAACACCTGACCAGCTTCATTTGTTGAACCAAACTATCCCATTCACTTTGATACCTCCATCCAAACACACCCTAGGACAATAACCAGTAAGCCAGTAGGTTATGACAAAAAACCAGTTCATCAACCACCACAAGATTTGACCCAAAAACAGAACCATTTTAACAGTTTGTTTCATTAACTTCATCGTCTTCTTCTTGTAGATTTGACATCAGCCGCGTAGCCGTAACCTGTGCGGGAAGAACATGACAAAGATCTGGTCCCAACCGATGCATCATGATAATTGGAAGTTCTGTTGCCGGCGGGAAGCACTAGAACTTCCTTCAGTAGAAAAGGTTGATAAGGAACAATTGCTAGATGAAGATTGCTCGGTGGTTTCTTTTATGCAAAACATAGAAATCCAGGAATAATTTTTTGGGAATTGCTATATAACTTTCGACAGCTTTTTGAAGCTAAAACTGTCACTTTTCTGTTCGTTAGATGTGCTATAAGATTCGTGTTGTTGATGATTCTAACTAGTTCATAGAGTTAAAAGATGAGATTTTTATCAATGTAATGGCTATTTGCCCCCATATCCATGTGAGGGATTCATCTCGGGATGCTTCGAGAAATATCACTCAGAACAAACTAATATCTTTTACAGCTCATCAAGAGCCGTTGAGGAGATTTTTATTTTTTGTTTTTGTTATTGCTTAACCTCTCAAAGTATATGTGAAGAACATAACAGGTTCACCACATTGCTGTATTTTTTTGGTATATAATTTTTTGTTTTTGTTTTTGCTCAATCTCTCAAAGTACATGTGAAGAACATAATGAGTTCACCATAATATAACAGGTTCACCACATTGCCGTATTTTGTTGGTATATAATTTTATTTTTTTGTTTTTGCTCAAGCTCTCAAAGTACATGTGAGATTTTGAATCATATGATAAAAATATGAGTTATTAAGACTTTCAAGAATAATTATAGTGACCAAGAACAAAAATTACATAAATAATTATTAAAATTTATGTATAATAGAGTTGTAAATGAACTTTCAGGATGTTTTTTATCTTTATTTTTTGCTCAACCTCTAAAAGTACATGTGAGATTTTGAATCATGTGATCGAAATATGAGTTATTAAGACTTTTAAGAATAATTACAGTGATCAAGAACAGAAATTACATAAATAATTTACTGTAATTTATATATAATAGTGTTGTAAATGAACTTTCAGAATGTGATAGCTTTTTACAGAGAAAACTGTCACATTCTGTGTAGACAGGCCCTAATTTTTTCCGCCACCCTCGGTCGAAGCTTTCAATGAATACAACCAACTACTTGCAGAATTGAAGGAATTTCAACTCGGGAATAATATGAAAGACACATGGGGTATATTTGGAGTAATCTGCATTACTCCTCACAAAAATTCTATGCATTCCTCTTCAGTGCATTTAACTTGCCACAACCCTATAAATAGAAATGGGAAAGCAAATGTGTTTCAAAGTTAAAAGTATTTGCCTAGCTACTGCTCTCAGATAGGTTAAATACAAGACACATGTTGACAATAAGGCATTACAATTTTAATTCATGTGCCAACTGCGTACTTTGTTACGACGAAAGTGGAAGAAACATTACAAAATCTTTTCTTTGATTGCTCCTTTAGTGTAGCATGTTGAGCTATTATTTGCATACAATGGCAACACTCGGGAACATTCAAAGTAAAATATTGTTGGCAAGAATCTCTTTCTCCGAGCCTTTATTTATGAAATTTTTTGTTATTGGAACCTGGCATATATGAAAGCAAAGGAATGGCAAAGTCTTTGAGAATGTTGATGCAAACCTACAAAATTAGAAGAAGGCTCCTCAAGGAAGAAGCCACGCTACATATGCATAGAGTGAAAGAACATAAAAAAAAAAAAAACTAATTCTCCTAGCCAGATTCTATCATTTAACATAACCTCATTGTTTGAGGGCTTTGTATATTCTCTCTTTTGCTTGTACATAAACTTTTTTTTTCTACTTTATATATAATATTAATACGGTTTTGCTAGTTTTAAGTTGTCTGAAATTTCTTTAAGTTTAAATCACTTGTTGTGACCATTAGATTTATGTGTTATATGATTGTCATATAATTAGATATTGATCTAATGGATATCATATGATTGGATATTGACCCAATAGTCACAATAAGTAACTTAAACTTAAGAAAATTTCAAACAACTTATGAATAAACAGTTCCAATTAATATAAACCAGGACTCCCTGCTGTTTTCCGTAAAACAAACGACATTTTTTTTGTTAATCGTAGCGTCAACGGTACCATCTAACGCGAAAGCTCCATGCCCAACAGAAGAGCGTACTGTTGGAAGCGACGCGCAAGCGCACGCCCTCCCCTGCTGTTTCAACGTCGCACCGACTTCTTCGGATCCCAATTCACCTCCCCCAAACACACACACACACACCAAAAAAAAAACGCAGCAACTACTCCCAACTGAGCGAGCAGCCACTCCACCACCGCCACCGCCGCGGCTTCGGCGTCTCTCCCTCCGGCGCTCCACCATGCACCCCTCCTCCTCGTCCCAGCCGCCGGACCAGCCCAACTGCAAGTCCCCGCCTCCTCCCGCCCCCGCCATGGGCTACCCCGCCAACCCCACCCCCGCCGGCGCCGCCAACCACGCCTACTTCGCCGCGCCTCCCCCAGCCAACGGCAACGCCGGCGCCGCAGTCGCCTTCGGCGTCGCGTACCCCTACACCGCTCCCCCTCCCCACCACCACCCGCCTCCGCCTCCGCCCCCGCCCCCGCCGCCGCACCCATACCACCACCCCTACCCGCCCCACCACCACCACCACCACCCGTACCCGTACCGTCCCCCTCCCCCGCCGCCCACCTGCCTCCGCCGCCTCCTCGCGCTCGTCGTCGCCGCCTTCCTCCTCCTCGGCGCCGGCACCTTCATCGTCTGGCTCCTCCTCCGCCCGCAAGCCCCCGCCTTCTCCCTCGCTTCGCTCTCCCTCTCCCGCGTCGCCTACTCCCCCGCCAACTCCTCCCTCTCCGCATCCTTCGACGCCTCCCTCATCGCCGCCAACCCAAACTCCAAGCTCTCCGTATCCTACTTCTCCTTGCTCGCCTCCGTCGCCCTCGCTCCCTCCTCTCCGATCGCCGTCGCACCCCTGCCCCCCTTCGCCCAGGGGCCACGCAACACCACCACTCTCGCCTTACGTCTCGAGGTCGTCGGAGCCTACGTGGGGCCTGATGTGGCGGCCCCGCTCAAGAGCGGGGCCGCGGGCACGCTGGAGTTCCAGGTGAGGCTCGCCGCCGTGGCCGTGTTCGATCGAGGGGGCTGGCGCACGCGTCGTAGGTTTGTGAGGGTGATGTGCGATGGTGTGCCGGTGACGTTCCGCGGGAAGAACGCGACGGAGGCAGCCTTCGATGGCCCGGCTCGGCCGTGCGACGTCTTGCTGTGAAGGTTAGTTCTGGTGATTCTAGTACAATTTGTTAATGTGCTTTTAACCTTACTTCCAGGTGATGAAAATTTTGTATGGAATGTAGGAGTAGCATTGTGTCTGTGTCGGGATATGTATTGCTGATGAGGAGGTTTACGATTGTGGAAAATGTGGCCGTTGCAGCCTTGATTTGGGTTTTGATGGGCTTGCATTAGGTTTTGCTTCACGTCCTTGCTTGTGCGTGCTGTGTGTTCATGGGTTAGATAGTGTGTTTGGTCGTTGAAGTGGGAGAGAGGAAACGATGCTGTGGCCTGTGGGATGGGTCAATACTTGGTATGAAGGAGAAATCACCGATGCTGTCGCACGTGGGATGGGTCAATATGAAGGAGAAATCACCGTGTCCAAGTCTTAATGTAGTGTTCAAGTCAAATGCCAACGGGGTTGTGGGTATGATACTAATATCCTAACTTAGGCAATAGAAAACCTGGCAAGCCTATAATTGTATTAAATTATTCATTTTCTACTTTGTAAGTTTTTGTGAGCATGCATAGTCAAAGGAAAGGAAAAAAGATCTGTACACAGCTGCATGATTATCTTATTTGTTTGTGGTCTGCCTTAGTGTAGTAGCCCCCTACCAGGTTTTGCCTTTGTGATATTAATTAATAACACCGGGTGCCTGATTCTGCCACTCAGGTATCATTTTGTTTGTCAACCTATTATCAACTCCCTTTTGTTTTCTTATTTCTAGATTTAGTACTAGTAGTGAGAAACATAGGGACGTATGAGTAGAAACTCTACATAGTAAGGTGAGATTTTTGCCGTGGCTATAGTTTGGGCTTCAGACTTTTGCCCCCCCTCCAGAAGTTGTGCGTGCATTCTGATTTTACTTGATGGATTCTTAGTTGTTTGAGGCTAGATTAGTACACATTAAAAACCAACAGGAGAATTTTGTTGGAAATTTCCCATGTAGAATTGATTATAGCAGTAGAACCGCAGAACTTTTGACTATTGCAAATCTTAAATAGAAGAATGGTACCATGTAAATGATTCTAGCCGAGAAGCGTGACTTGTTTATACTTTATCTTGTGATGGAGCTTAGGTGCTCGCTGTGAACTGTATCTTTTCATGATGTAAACCTGTCACATTGGCATGTATCTTCATGAACTTAATGTTTAGAGTGCCCCATAGTGATAAGCTGAACTGAAATGAATCAAATGATATCTTTAAGAGATGTGCCCTCAATTCAAGCCCTGTATTAACATGCCCCACCTCTGAGATCTCGAAGACAAAAAGAACCAATCCCATGAATCAAATATGCAAAGTAGGTCACTGTATTGGTATTGGACCTTTCTGCTTGCATTTTATTTATTGATAGCTCTAACTCTATTGACATGCTCATGGAGATGAATGCCGAATGCCTTAAGTTTTTTTGTGCATTGAAATACAAGTTGGTTTTATATTGGTGCTAAGATTGGGGTGGAAGACAGATTGACCCTTATATCATAATTCATAGTTTCCTGAACTTTACTTGGAACTTGAAATTGGTAGGATGGAATGAGCATAATCTGTTTTTTTTTTTTTTTTTTTTTTTGCATCTGTTACCATTATTGAGATACGCAGAATATGTTAAGATTATGCGTTGATAATTTATCTGCACACTATGCTGGCTTGTGAGGTCATGGTGGTTGTCCACATGGATGACACCTTACATGCTATAAAGGTTTAGCTGTGAGTTGGTGTTAGAGTCTTGCAGATCTAGAAAAGGAATCCAAATGTTTCCATATCTGCATCTGCATCTTCTAGGAAATATGAACAACTGATTCCATGGATAAACTACATTCTTTGCTACATATGTTTACGGCTGTTAGGGAGTGCCATCTGCCATGAATCATTGCCTGGGTGCTATACTGTAACACTGGGCACCTTTCTTTTGTTTCTATTTTCTTAATTATTTTTTATTCCAACTTTTTTTTTTGCATGTTGCCTTTAACATCTTATTAATTATTATACTCTAGGTGCCTATAGCGCTTCTCCTTTCATGTCCATATGGTACTATTGCTTTCTGTGTTGCCTATGTTGGTAGTGCACTCTTTTATTGTCAGCGGTGTTACAGGTGGCATTTAATGTCTCCATAGACTACAGAGTCCGGTACTTACATAACAAATCCAAACCTTAGTTGATCTGTTCTTTTGGGTATTACACTATTGTAGATCGGATAGCCCATGTTACAAACACAAAACTGTTGAAATTACCTTCTAATGTAATTCAATATAATATAGTATTTATACATAATTGCACAACTTTACTGTGTACTACTAGGATATCTGGACGACCTAGTTAACTGTCTGCTCTTATCAGGATCATCGTATCATGGTTGTTGACTACTCCAGATGCTGATCTAAGGGAGCATCTTCCATAGGTACGAGAAGTTAATTGGCACTATAAGAAGTTGATCTGCCACTGATTCGTGAGTAATAGCTGGGTGACTATAGTTTACCTGGCTGTCATAGAATTCCTGAGGGAAAAATCCCGAATGATTTATGCTTAATGGGTATATGAATTTTTCATCTATGATGGCTTCAATATGAATGGATGTTTGCAAATACTTGGCGAGGATGATTATACCTGATGGTTATTTTGCTTGATAATAGAACTTTAAACATGTATGGAACCTCGGGGAACTTCATACTTTGAATTACTGCTGCTTGAAAACAAGTTCTAGTCACTTCCTAGATGGGTGCCTGATGTTAATCCTAGATTGTAACTCATGTTGTTCATTTATTTGTCTAGTTATTTATTCGTAGGATCTTTGATGTCATTTGTAGCATACTTCAAACTTAAATCTTGTCAGAAAATTATGTTACTTATTGCTGATTTAGCAGTTGGGTAAGATGGGCTGCTCTGCTTTAGTTCCTTAGTTGGCTGCAGGTATATCCATGGTCCAACCAAGCGCATCCCAGTATGGTCTAATAAGCTTCCAGGGTTATGATGGTTGTAGACCAGTAGTGTAACAATTTCAATTCATCTGGTCCAAACTCCAAACTAACTTCCATGTTGCTTTTATATTGAAGTATCGAGTAACAGTAACTCAAATGATCAAACCTTGATGTAATTTTCTTCTATTGTTAGGGGGTGTTGGCTGAGAGGCAGAGCACTCCTTTGTAGGCACTAATGCTTCCTGGGTTCCCTCATAAATTTGGATCTGCAACACCCGGTCGCTCTCTGATTTTAACCTGGCAGCTGGTAACAACCTTTAAAAAGGAAACTAGGTTGTTCCTGAATATAGCGCCTTTAGTTAGATGCAGGAGCTACACTTTTTTGGTGTCAATGCCACATCCAACAGAAAAATACTAGTCTCGTGGAACCACTGATGGAGCAGTTTTTTTAGACGTTAATAATACATCCCACACAGGAATACAATTTTCATTTAGCTTCATGGAACTACTGATGGAATTCGTGTCATTTTCATGCGTGGTATTTACAAGCAGATATTTTCTGCATGTCATATGTTCATCTATGTTACCACGCTTGGTAAAAATCTGTATCTTTCTTCCTACCTTTTCTTTTGTGCAGTCTGGTTGTTAATAATTGTTTAGCCGTTAAAGCCGGTGCCCGGAATTATTTGGCTTGACACATGTCTTTCTGCTTTCTGTTTGTTGTTGCACGCTTGTTGGGAATTCCTTGAAAAACATTGTTGGCACCACTTAGGGGCCTTCAATAATTGTTAGGGGTCCAGCCAACATTACAAATTTATACAACCTGGTATGATCCATCGTCTTTCAAGTAGGGTTGGTGTGCTGCCAGGCATGTTCAGATAGTAGCCCTGTTTTACTTAATCCATGTGACTTAAAAACTGGGCTTGTACAACAAAAATGTTGCATAATAGGGCCACACCATGTGTCCATTGTCCTCATTGCCTTGTAGCTTACGCTTTGATGGGAAGATTACTTGTCGGTGATCTAGGACCGATCTTACATATGAATGATTATCTCGGGGTCTCCTACGATCAGAACTACACAAAGAATTGACACAGAGATTTTATACAGATTTAGACTTTCTCCGGAGAGAATAATAATCCTACTCCTGTGTGGTTATATTGAATGTGCTAATTAAAATCAAGAGGAAGACTAATGCCTAATGTCTTCTGCTCCAGATTGCTTTCGTGTTGCCCTCATTCTCCTTTTCTACCTTCTGACTTCAGCTTTTATATAATGTACGAAGATGTGACAGTTCCTTCAAACCAAGAGACGTCTCAACGTTCTAAATGATGAACCGTTTGATGGAGGTTATTGTCAGAGACGTTACACCCCCACGTCGCCAGGTAGTTGTCGTCAGAGACAGAGAAAAGGTCGTGCGGTTATTCTTGAGAATAATTGCGTATATTGACTGCTCTATGTATTTAACACGACGTATAGGACTCCTTAATCGATCATGCCCACATGACAACAAGCCTTATCAATTACAGGGTTGTCGAAGCCAACCTGGTCGTAGAAGATTCTATGACCACAGGGTGGTCGTAGAAGGGCTTATGACTACGTCATGGTCGTAGAAAGTTTTACGACCATGGGGTGGTCGTAGAAAAGCTTACGATCATATAGTTAGGTTTCTCCCTTGTGAATATTAAAGGGTATACTTAAGACTAGCATAGCAATATATTCATCTATAATAAGAATTATAGATAAATAGTAATTTGAAGATTATTATATCCTCGTCATCTAGCCCTCCAACTTTAAGTGAAAATGACTTGCTTGGAAAAGAGGTCGTAGAAGAGGTGGTCGAAAGTAAAGTCTTTTCGACTGATATTTCATTCGACTAGAAATAAACTTGGTCAAGAAGGTAATTTCACTTGAGTTGTAAAGACGTACTCGGTTTTCTTGAAAAGACAACTTTAAGAATCCCAATCGACTCTCACACAAATTTAAGAATCCCAATCGACTCTCACAGACTTGTCTGTTGGAGCAGTTCCCGAAGAGGTGGTAACTGTTGAGTCCCCACGATCTCTAAACTCAAGCGTGCGTCTATAAAATCTTACCGTAGGGGTAGTTTTAGGGTTCTTATTTTCCCCATTTGCCTCGACTATTCCTTGAGTTCTTGCTTTCTTCGCCGCCAACCAAATCGCTCTCTTCCTGCAAGCCTTCCCAAATCCAAATCAACCTTACTCGGAGAAAATGGCCGAAACCGCTTCCAAGTGGGCGATGTCAAAGATGGATTCGGCAAAGATGAAGGATTTGGTGGCCGCCGAGAAGATCCCGAAGAGCTCATATGTGAAGTGAACTGAAGCCGCTGGACAGCATTGGCCCTTAGGCGAGGATGGCATGATTCCAGTATTCCAAGCATACTGTGAATGTGGCCTTCGGTTGCCCGCTCATCCTTTCCCCACGCTCGTTCTTGCTCACTTTGGGGTGGAATTGGTGAATCTTGTTCACAATTCCATTACAATGTTGAGCGCCTTCGTGTACTTATGCGAAGCCTACCTGGGGATTCCACCGGACTTAGAGCTCTTCCAGTACTTCTACGGGACGAGTAGACAGGCCGGAATCGCAGGCAGCTATGGTCTGAAGCTCCACGACGGAAAGTCAAATGAGTACATCCAGATGCTCACCTAGTCGTCGTCGCCGGGATGGAAGAAGATGTGGTTCTATTGGAAGCTAACCAAGGACAACAGCCTCTCCTTCGTCGGCAAAGCTGCTGAGAAGAGTTCTTCCTGGGATTCAACTCCCACCGACCTTGAACGGATTGCCCCTTCATTTAAGCCATAAAAGACTTGAAGGAAGAGGGGTTCACCAGATAGCACGTGATGAAAGATTTCATCATGCGCTGCATCAATCATTTGAAGAAACGAGCACACTCCATGTGGAGGTACTCGGGAAACAAAGATCTGACCAGGGATTTCGAGGAGGGTAAGTAAATTTTCAATTTAGCTATTTTTTGGTTAATTTTGAGCTCTATTGTTGAAAGTTTTATTTACCCATGCAGATCTACCACGAGCACATATTGACGTCCAAGTCAAACTCGTTTGCGAAAAAGCTCCCCCACCTGATATAGTGGCTCCTCGAATTCTAACAGTCGTATCCGCAAAGGAAAAGGAAGAACGCCTAAAGGTAATCAAAGATTGATTTCATCTTTAGGGTCTCGTAGTCATAAAAAGCGACCACTAAGTATTGTTTATTTTATGAGTTTTGCAGAAAGTAGGCATGACCGACCGTCGAGACGACCAGGAGGTCGAAACAACCTTCGTCGTGGTGGGGTCAGAGGAAGCTACTGTACCTCCGGCCAAGAGGCGTCGCTTGGTGAGGGTCGCCGACAAGCACGACGCAGGCTTAAGCTCTGCTCCCCCTCCGACCAGCCCTTTCAAGAAATTCTTTGCAGACATAGTCGCTATAGAGAAAAGTAAGGCGGCCGTAGCGATAGAAGTGCTTAAGCATAAAGCCCCCAAGACCAAGGCACCATTCTATTATGACGACAAGACTTATTTAGTTTCTATTTCTCACGGCTTTGTCAAGCGACTAGAAAAAAAAACTGGAAGAGTTTTGTGTCTTTTGTGAAGGATACTACTACGATAGCAGAGCCCTTAGTCGAGGCGAGTGCCGCCCCTCAGGTGGTCGAAACATGTTTCGATCACCAGGAGGGGCAAGGTGCTTCGAGAGCCGAGGTTCTCGATCAGGATCTCCGACTAGACGTGATCGTGGAGGTCCCAATTCCCCAACTTGAGTTTCGACCAGACGTGATTGAAGAGAAGAAGCAAAAGAAATCTTCCTTGGGGAATGTTTCTTTCAAATTCAAGATTGTATCTAGAAAACCAAGGTATGTAAAAAATCAAAAACAAAAGAATAACATTTACCTCTTGTTTTTTTTTTACAATTTGACATGGTTTTCTTTTCTGCAATCTTAGTCCTGCTCCTCCAGCCCCTGGGGATGCTTCTTTCGAGGGGCCAGCCATTGTTTCTTCTGCAGTCGAAGAGGCAACGGTGGAGGTGGTTGAGGGATCGACTACTGTCTCTATGGTGGAAGCAGAGGCAGCCAGTGTCGCTGAGGCAGCTACGACCACTGAGGTGGAGGCAGAGGCAAAGGTGGCGATTGATCCGGCTGCCAAGGAGATCGAGCCAGTTATTGAAGACATCAATAATCGGACAAGGGACTTGGTCCTATGATCGCCAAAGGCAACCGGTCAAGACGGAGGAGACTCCTCCGATCGCCGTGCTGGGAAGAAAGTCATCGAGGACGTTCCTCCCGGCTCTCAAGGAGGAGTTAACGATGCTGCCATCACCGAAGAAGAAGAGTATTTCTACTTTTTCTCTGAGTTCTTTGGCCCAGCATCTATTGTGGGATCTTCTTCATTTAGGTCCCGTGACCGAGTCTCTCACCCAAGGATATTCCTAACAGGGGAATGTTTTTTATGACGGTCGTCTTCAAAAGATATGGTGGGACAGAGTCGAAGAGATCGATGAACTCAAAGACTCCCAGAGGGTATATGCCAACTTTGCTCGAATGGGCATAAATGTAAGCATCTGATACCAAACATTTACATATTTGGTTCTTCTTGCTTCTTACTGCCTTTTTTCTTTCAAAGAGCTTTGGAACAAATTGTCCCTGTTGGTGAATACCACGTACAACTTGTGCTGTTACGACAGCAAAAAGCTGGACTCTGTGAGCAGGCAGAGAGATGGTAAGTAACTATAATTTGTAGTCTTTTCTTTCGACTACCTGTTCAGTTCTCATGTCTACTTTTAACCTTTGTAGGTTTAAGAGTGACAAAAAGACCTTGGCTAATGCACTCGACTTCGAGAAAGTCGAGGCGTAGAAGCTAAGGGCAGAAAAAGAAGACCTGCTGAAGAAGATTTAGGAGATAGATTCTGCAACTCATGAGTTGCAGGATGAAATAAACAGTAAGTTCTGAACTTAAAACTATTCATATGAATGATTTTCTTTTCTTTTTCTAACTCTTTTTCCCTTGGTAGAAAAAAGAGGTCGAAATGGGTAAGCTCGATACCGAGGTTAAATTAAAAACCTCGGTTGTCAACGAGCTATCCTGTATCGGCAAAGAAAAAGACCGAAAGATCAAGTCGTGGGTGCACAAAGAACGCTGCCTCCCATGACATCGAAGTCAAGAAGCTTGACTCTCGACTAGTAGGTAAGCAATTCTTTACCTACGACCAGTTATGTTTAACTGATATTTTAAGAGGTATTTTGTCTGACCAGTCGTACTCTATTTTCATAGCAAGCGGTTGAAATAGAACGACTCCAAGAAGTTTTGACTCGTAGTTAGGAGGAGATGAAGTCGATGAAAATCAACCTTCAAGACAACATTTCTCTTCTGAACAATGTACTCGGTGGGATTTGTGCTAAGAAGATCACTCCTCTTGAAGACACTATGATTGCTCACACAAGTGCTATTGGAGAACAAGTTGGAACTTTACAAGAGTTGGTAACCACTCTAAAGACCGATCAAGCTAACTCGATAAGAGAGGCGGTTGAAGGCGCAATGAGTTATGCTCTGGCAAAACTTAAAGCCCATGACCCCAATCTTAGCTTGCAACCAATCGAAGCCGACTTCGACTGCTTTGAAGCAGAAGCAGGGCGGTTAATTGAAGAAATACAGCCGGCCAGCAAGAAGGTCGCGGAGGAGATGCAAATTTGATCTCCTTCTTTAGAGTAGCATGTAATAGGGAATAGCCTTGTAAAGACCATATTTTGTTTATGTATATAAAGCTTCTTTTTTCCTGCAAATTATCTCATCGAGTAGTTAGTAACTCATAAGACAATAAATAGAAAAAGAAATTGAATTTAAGTCTAAGAATTGAAGTTATATTAATAATTTTATCCTAGCCCCTGACTATTTGCTTAGTTTATTTATATAAACTAAATAAATAGTATGAGAAAGGGTTGGCTTTAAAAAAGAAGCTTGTTCAACCTTTGCTGTCGACCTCGATTGTCTTGTACTGAGTGCAAAGTGTTAAGAACAGGTTGAAACTAGAAAGTTTCTTCTAGTGGGCAGGACCGCGTGCAGATAGAAAAGACTGCTACTAGTTGATGTCCCTCTCCAACCAGGTTATCAAATCGTAGAGATCAACAAGCGAACTCAATTGTCATGCACTGGTAACAAGAGAGACATCGCGACGTTAGGAAGTTCCTTCTAGTGGGCAGGATCACGAGTAGATAGGAAAGACTTCGACTAGGTGGTGTACTTCCTCCGACCAGTTTAATCGAATCGAGCATGTAGGAACTAGTCGAACAAACTATAATTTAAAAAGAGCTTGCTGTAAACTGTTTCTACCACGTTTTGTTGAACTTAGTTTCTTTGTTTTGGCAGCAAAAATTAGGAACAGGTCGACGCTAGGAAGTTCCCTCTAGTGGGCAGGACCACGTGTAGAAAGGAAAGACTTCGATTAGGTGATGTTACCCTCCTTCGACCAGTGTAAAGAAAATCAAGTGTTTAAAAAGTGATAAAAAATCGAAGCATTGCTCAACAAAAAATTTATGACAATAAAGATTGAAGAAAACTGAAACTTTATTGAGAAAGAAGGATGTTACACATAGAATTTACGTAATTGGTCGATATTCCAAGAGTTTGAAAGGATCCCGTCATCCTCCATTGCTAGTCGTACCGAACCTGTTCGTGTAACTTCAACTACTGTGTAAGGATCTTCCCACTTAGGGGAAAGCTTGTTCTGATTAGACTGGGATTGAATATTTTCCAATACCAAGTCACCTACTGCAAGGCTGCGAGGCTGGATCTTATGATCGTAGTATTTGCGCAGGGCTTGTTGATAGACTACCGAACGGATTAATGCTTGATTCCTTTTCTCTTCAAGTAGATTGATGTCATCCGCTCAAAGTTGCTCCTGGTAAGAATCGTTGAAATTTTCGACCATTGTCGCTCGAATTTTTAGTTCTGGTAGAAGCATGGCTTCAGCGCCAAAGACTAGAAAGAAAGGTGTTTTACCTGTAGCCCGACTAGAAGTCGTGCGAACTGCCCATAATACTGAGGGTAATTCCTGTACCCAAGCCCCCAAGCGTTTGATAAGCTGGTCGAAGACTCGAGTTTTGATTCCCTACATAATTTGGCCATTCGCTCTTTCGACTGCCCCATTACTTTGTGGATGAGCAACAGAGGCATAACACAATTTGGTACCCAATTCATCGCAAAATTTCTGAAATTTTGTGCTCGAAAAATGCTTATCGTTATCTGTAATTATTCGACTAGGAACACCAAATCGAGTAATTACACTTCCCATCATGAACCTTTTAGTTGCTTCCGTTATTATCCCAATCACAGGTTTGGCTTCAATCCATTTTGTGAATGTGTCAATAGTCACAAAGAGGAACACGAAGCCCCCGGGTGCTTTTGGGAACGATCCTAGGATATCAAGAGCTCAGATCGCAAAAGGCCAAAATAGATGTATAATTTGTAATGCTTGAGCCGATTGGTGTATGTTCCTACTATGAAACTGACACTGTTCACACTTTTTAACCAACTCCTTGGCATCATGAAGGGCTGTTGGCCAGTAGAAACCTTGTCGAAAGACTTTTTCGACCAGCGTTATGTAAGAAGCATGAGTTCCATAGATGCCCACATGTAATTTCGTGAAGGAGATTTAAACCTTCTCTCTACTATATGCATCACATGAGAACCCCTTGAGTGCCTCGTTTATAAAGGATTCCTTCGACCAAAGTATACATTTTGGCCTTGCGGGATAAACGATCTTCCTCGAGATCATCATTGGTTGTACCCTTCTGAAGATACTCGTAGATGGCAGTCATCCAGGTATCCTCGTATTCTAGAGAGGCTTTCTCAATCGGAGATGTTTCTGCTGTTTCGACCAGAGACGACTTTTGGAGCTGTTCCAAGAAGACTCCTTTTGGTACTTGTGATCAAGAAGAAGCCATTCGAGCTAACTGGTCTGTGAGAAAATTATCCTTTCGAGAGATATATTGTACCTCGAAACCGAAAAAAATGCTTTTCAAGCTTTCCGACTTCCGATAAGTACCGAGACATGGTCGAATTAAAGTACTGATACTCTTTTTCGACCTGATTCACGACTAGTTGAGTCTCCTCTCACGAGTAGTCCTCGAATCTCGAGCGCTTTCGTTGCTCGTATGCCAGCCAATAAGCTTTCGTATTCTGCCATATTGTTAGTGGTAGAGAAGTTTAATTGAATAGCATACTTTAAGGTCTCCTCTTGTAGGAGATTCCAAGACCACTCCAGCCCCTGAGCCACTTAGCGTAAGTGACCCGTCAAAGTACATCGTCCACTGTTCATGGGAATTGTACTGAGGATCCTGAACAGGTTCAGGATTTGTTCATTCGGCGACAAAGTCTGCCAAGATCTGGAATTTAATGGCCGTTCGAGAAACGAAATGGAGGTCGAATTCCCCAAGTTTGACCGACCATTTTGCCATGCGTCCCGCTGCTTCCCTGTTTTGGAGGATCACTTCCAAGGGAAACTTAGACAGCACAATTATCTTGTGTGCTTGAAAATAATGCCTCAGTTTCCTCAAAGACATGAGGATGGCATATAAAAGTTTTTGAACCTGGGGGCATTACTCCTTAGGTCCGTGTAAAACTTCACTTACGTAGTAAACTGGTCGTTAGACGAGTTCACGTTTTGCGACTAGTGCTGCACTCACTGTCTGTGGCGTGGCAGTTAGATATATTAAGAGCGTCTTTTCTGGTTTCAGAGAAACCAGAATAGGAATACTCGTAATATACCTCTTGACATCCTCGAAGGCATTATTTGCCTCCTTTAACCACTCGAAACCATCGTGTTTCCTTAGAAGTTTGAAGAAAGGAAGTCATTTTTCTCCAGTCGTGCGATGAAACGACTTAAAGCCGCCATGCAACCTGCGAGTTTCTGAACTTCTTTCTTCGTAGTCGAAGGGCACATTCGTTCGATGACCTTTATCTTCTCAGGATTAGCTTCGATTCCCTGTGCAGAATCCATGAATCCAAGCAACTTTCCTAAAGAGACTCCCAACACACACTTCTCAATATTGAGTTTCAAATGGTGTTTTCTATGGTTGTCAAAAGTTCCCCGCGGGTCTGAAATATGATTAAGTCGCTTGATGCTCTTCACGACCAGATCGTCTACATAGGCTTCTAAATTTTGGCTTAGTTGAACAGAGAAGATCGTTTGCATCAAGCGTTAAAAAAACGCTAGCATTTTTTAGACCAAACGACATTTTGACATAGCAAAACACTCTAAAAGGTGTAATAAATGTGGTCTTTTGTTCATCATCTAAACACATGCTAATCACATGATAACGAGAATATGCATCTAGAAAACTTAATGTCTCACAACCAGCAATAAAGTCAACCAACTGATCAATACGAGGTAGAGGAAAATCATCTTTTGGACAAGCTTTATTGAGACCAGTAAAGTCTACACACATACGCCACTTACCCTTAGACTTTCTAACCATTACAGGGTTAGCCAACCACTTTGGGTGGTCGACTTCTCTTATAAAGCCTGTTTGAAGTAACTTGTTCAATTTTGATCTAATAGTATCTCATCGATCAGGTGTAAATCTCTGTAGTTTTTGTTTTACGGGTTTCTTGTCAGGCCGTAGAGCTAGCCTGTGCTTGATCACCTCCCTGGGGACTCCGGGCACGTCGGATGCTTATCACGCGAAGACATCTGCGTTAGCTTAGAGGAAGGTGACGATGGTGTCTTCTTATTTAGGTTCGGAAGCAACCCCAATACGAATAGTTTTCGAGGGCTCCTTTGGATTCAGGGGAACTTCTTTGACTTCATCGTTCAGCTTTGGTGCAGCTTTAGGCTTCGTTTGCTTGGTCAAAGGCTGACTTTGGCTTACTTCTCGAGCTGGTATTTGGCCAATCATCTCGAGGGATTTGCGGTCGCATGTAAGCACTATTTTTTTTTATCACAGCGGACTATGATCACTCCTTTGGACCTGACATCTTAAGACATTGATATCCATAATGAGCAGCCATTAAAAATCATGCCAAAGTCAGTCGTCCAAGTATGGCATTATATTTCATGTCGAAATCGACTACATCAAAAGAGATCTTCTTTGCCCTGAAATTGTTTGGAGAACCAAATGTGACATGGAGAGAAACTTGGCCAATGTGTTTGGCCGAAGACCTCGGTACGATCCCATGAAATGAGTATCGTACATGATTTACCTTAGTTCGAGGTACTTATATCTCGTCCAAAGCAATCGTAAATAAAATATTTAATGAACTACTACCATCAACTAACACTCGATTTACTCGACAGTTGTTGATAGTGGGCTCGACCACGATCGGAAACCGACCTGGTCGAGTTGAAGGGACCAGACAATCACCCTTCTCGAAAGAGATGGTGACTTTCGACCACTTAGAGGAGGGTCAATGGAGTTTACCTCATGTTCGACAGCCTTGAGCTGTCGTTTTGTCTCGTATGCCGAAGATCCTCTATAGATATGGTCGATGGTGTGCTTCGGATCTTGGAACGGTATCTCCTTGTCATCGTCCGACTGTTTTCGACTACTTGTTTGTCCTACCTTCTCGAGTGTAGGAAGAGGTCTTTTGCCGGTGTAGTAGTCCTCGAGTTTTTATTGAAAAACTCAGTAGTTGTGAAGGTCATATCTTTCCTTTTTATGAAAAGGACACCACCTAAACTTGTCATTCTTCCGTTCGGGGCGTTTGCTTTTGCCCCGGTCGGAGTATGGCTTAGAACTTCGAGGCTCCTTATCACTTACGGCTAAAACTTCCTTGGAACTATTGACTTGAGGCTTTTGGCTCTTGGTCTTGTTCTTGGATTTCTTGGTCTTTTTATCCTTCTTGCTACTTCCGCTTGCTTCTTGAGGATTTTTATTGTCTCGATCGATGGTTTTGTTCCACTCGACTGCTTTAGCAACAGTCGCATATCGATTGGCCATCTCGAAGAGCTTGGTGACAGTAGCCAGAGGATTCAAAGCGATATGCTCTGTGATCCTTCTACTGCGGACTCCCTACTTAAAAGCTCTGATAGCAGAAGAATCAGAAACTTCAAGTATAGAATTACGAACCTGACTGAAACACCTGATGAAGGTCTCATGGTCATTTTGTCTCATCCTGTGCAGGTCGTCCTATTTTCCAATACGGTTGTAGGTGCCTTGGAAATTGGCCAGCAGTATGTCGCAGAGATGTTGCCACGAATAGATCGACTCCAGTGGCTGATTTAACAACCACGATCGAGTAGATCATTCGAGCACAATAGGAAGGTAATTTGCCATGACGTGTTCTCCTTCTCTTGCTGCTCGAACAACAGTCGTGTAGATCTAAAGAAATTCGATGGGATTTTGTGACCCATCAAACTTCTCTATGTTCATTGGTCGAAACCGCAGCGGCCAGCGAACTGCTCGGAGGTCCGGCGAGAACGTCCGACATCCGGTAATAACATCATGACGCCTTCTTTGTGTGAAAGAAGGGTTGATGTCACCAGGTGATCGTAAACGACGATACCCAGTTGTAGGTGGACCCGACCTATGATAGGTCTCAGTTCTACGAGGGTAATCCTCCTCGTACTCCATTTGTTGCTGCAAATTTCTGGGTTGGAGTGGTGAACGATCACCTCCCCTGAAGGCTTGTCGATCATCAGGTGTCCGAAGAACTCTCCTCCGACTAGAGTTATGGTTAGGGGAGCGACATAACCTGTTGTCGCACCGATCTCCATAAGGTGAGTTGTTCGAACGACTGGTGTTTGATGGAGTTATCATGGCATGACTTCCGAAATGGTGACGACGAGGTTGCTGAAGTCTTGCCATCGTCCCCTGAAGCCTTCGTGTGATTTCTTCAGTTAAGAGGTCGTAACCTGGTGCTCGTTCGAGTTCTTGAGTTGGGTTCTCGAGCAGGTCACTTATACGTTGAAGTTCTTGAGCTTCCTCCGATCGATATTGATCGCACCCAAGTAAAGTTCTCTGTGTTGCAATTCTTCTCCAGGATCATCCACATCTGAGGTTGCTTGAGTTCATCTTAATGAAGAGTGATCATTTCTATGATTTCTCCCGCGCTCATCAGAGTATTGATCCTGTTCATCGTCGGTGGCCTCCTCACCATCACTATGAGAGTTCGCAATGTGTGATCAAGGGGGAGCATCCTCAGTCCTACCTCTAGGAGAGCGACCAGGATCTGAGGGGAGGATGAAGACCTCCTGAGTATGATCTCCACTTGCGCCTAAGCCATCCTGGCTTGAGGAGTAGTCGAACGATATCGCCTCGCAACTTGGAGCAAACCCCTTCAAGAAGGGGAATTCTGGGTTATAACCGTTCCCGTCCGTAGCTGAGCCCTGCGAGGGTATGGTCGAATCTGCAGGAAAAGCGTGCTCGACCATATTCTCTATGGGGGTAACCGGAGAGTGACGACCACCAGATGTTGATGGAGTCCTGGAATGATGGCTTCCAGGACTTGCCGTACCAAGTCGGAGAAGCGCAGATGAACTTGAACACTTGGAGGGGGAACCCTCGTTATGTCCTGATCTGCCTTGGTGCAGTCCCGATTGTGGTCGGATGGACCCTTACCTTTTGGGGAATCTGGTTCCTCATTTGGGCGTAATGTTGTGGGAGAAAAGGATCCCTCCTCAACTCTGCCCGTCGTATGGTCTCCTGGATCTGGTGAAAGATCTCTGGAGGCGGCATTACCATCGGATGAAATAATACTACGCTCGTAGTTGTAGTAGGCATCCATGTCGAGTTCTGTATAGTCAGCCATATCGAACCAGTTCTCCTCATTTCACTCTCCTGCTATGGAAGCATCAGAGTTGAACAAATCAAAAGAACTTGTCAAAAAGGAATCACCAAAAACTCCCCACCATCGGTGCCAACTGTCGGTGATCTAGGACTGATCTTACGTATGAATGATTATCTGGGAGGTCTTCTACGATTAGAACTACGTCAGAGAATTGACACAGGGATTTTATACAGGTTCAGGCCTTCTCCAGAGAGTAATAACCCTACTCCTGTGTGACTATATTAAATGTGCTTATTACAATCAAGAGGAAGACTAATGTCTAATGTCTTCTGCTCTAGATTGCTTTCGTGTTGTCCTCGTTCTCCATTTCTGTCTTCTGACTTCAGCCTTTATATAATGTACGAAGAGATGGTAGTTCCTTCAAACCAAGAGACGTCTCAACGTTCTAAATGATGAACCACTTGATAGAGGTTATTGTCAGAGACGTTACACCCCCACATCGCCAGGTAGTTGTCGTCAGAGACAGAGAAAAGGTCGTGCGGTTATTCCTGAGAATAACTGCGTATCTTGACTGCTCTGTGTATTTAACACGACGCATAAGACTCCCTAATTGACCAGACCCACATGACAACAAGCCTTATCGATTACAGGGTTGTCGAAGCCAACCTGGTTGTAGAAGGCGATTACAGGGTTGTCGAAGCCAACCTGGTCGTAGAAGGTGGTCGTTGGAAGTCTTACGACCATATAGCTAGGTTTCTCCCTTGTGAATATTAAGGAGTATACTTAAAACTAGCATAGCAATATATTCATCTATAATAAAAATTACAGATAAATAGTAATTTGAGGATAATTATATCCTCATCACTACTGCTAATTTGTTAGTGTCAAGCTGGACCATCATTGCACTTGCAGACATGCTTTGCTTGTGGCTCACCTTTGGTGTGGATGATGGTCATGCATACAAGTGACAGGATAGGGGAAATGCAGCCGAGGTGAGCAACCAAACACCGATGGATAACCCCAGAGAGGCTGATTGCAGTGTCACTCTTCATGGTTGTTCAGTGGTCTATTCTGAAGAGGACTGAAGAGGATATGGGTGCCTTGAGGGGCCCTAATGTAGGGGAGTTTCAATAGAATCTGCTTACTTGCAGATTTCTCGTGTTTCGAAGATTTGGGTGTGTTGGATTATGACTTTTGTGAAGGAGTGATGATCGCGGGAAGTTTTCGCCGCTGAAAAATGGGCACACGGAAGGGATGGATGGAAGGATTGTCGGGGTTTGTGGGGAATGGCCTCAAGTTGTCCTGGAGATGATCTTATCTCCTCAATGGGCCATAAGGAAGGCATTGTCTGTATTACCGGTTACTTCTCTTCAAGTTACTCCCTCCGTTTCCTTATATTTGTCCATGGACTTTAGAGCATTTGTTTTAATATATTTATCCATCATGGGAATCTAGAGTGTAATTATTACAATTTCTTTCTTTCTACCTCTGCTTAAATGCTTTGAAAGAGGTTAAGTTGTTATGGTATGTCACTTAATAGAGGTACATGGTCATTTCTTATTATTTGTTAGATTTAATGTTTTTTTGTCTGTTTGTGCGTATGACAGGTTGTGGATAAATATAGCGAAATGAAAGGGGTAGCATGGAAAATGTCACGAGGTGTGGGGTTAGGGCAACCTCATCCACATGCATATTTTGTGCGCTGTGCTTCTTGTCTTGTGCCCTGTCCTATATGTCGCCGTTGGTTTGAAAACCATGCTAGTGTAGGCGTGGATAAGATACACGGTCAAACGGGTAACGGCATGCTGTGTGTTACCCCCTTGTCATAAAAGACCGAAGTTATAGAACGTGTGCAGTTAAAACGAAATAATTTTGATCAAACATATTATCTTAAATGTATGGTTTGGATAATATGAAGATGATATCAGCGAATTTGTCATAAAAAACGTTTTCAAAATATTTCACTTTTATGATTTTTGAAGAATATATGATGATAAAAGGGAGCGGTCAAAGTGTCATCCCGTTGACTTTGAAAAAGCTAAAAGTGTAACTTTTTTGTGACCAGAGAGAGTACTAGCTTGGTTAGTGAAATCTGAAAGACTGATGGTACTAGTAAAGAGCGTATATGGTCTCTTTTTTTTCTCTGGGCTTAGACTGTTGCTCGAGGAGGAGGCGGAGAGCGACGGCCACATACAAGGAAAGGTCGTTCTCAGCTTTCTCTCCACCGGCGCCCACGACTTTTTACATGACGACAGAAACCTCCCAGTCACTCTGTTCGTCACTCTGTTTTCTTTCTTTTTCTCTACCCATCCAAGCCCAGCATTGATTTCACGCTTCTGATGATCGATTTGGTCTCTCTCTCTCTGTGACCTTATACTAATTGGCCCCATTCAGTCGCTGGATTTGCGAATATCTACTGACTATGCTTAGTTCGCGATTTTTTAAAAAAATAATATTAATTTAAAAGTTAATTATAAAAAATAGTCAATTGATGACAGGGATACTGTCGCCAATTAGAATGGCGATCAGGTCATATTTTTTAAAAAAAAATTATGTGTAGAGAATTCAACCTAAAGATTTAATATATTTCACGAAGTTTATTGGTAATACCTTGAAGTGTCCGCGTAGTTCGGAATCCGAAATTGGAGAAGATAACAAAATGTGAAGTAGAGAATGCAAGATCGGTGGCACAATTTGGAACACGAGTTTGACGGCGCAATAACACAAACAGCTCCCTTCGGAGCGAAATGAAAAAAAAATGGGTTTAGGGTTGCCATGCGTGTTGTTGTCCCGATTTTATTATTCGTTGAACCGATTCTTTCGAAAAAAGATTATGTAATATTTAATAGTCAAAATATTTCGAAAAAGATATTTAAGTTTGAAAGACTTCATAATTTAATTGCGAGTTACATGGCGCGCTGGATTTAGTTATGTATATTAGAAATGCTAACATGCACGAATCAACAAACCGAAATATACCTACGATACATGTGCGTATTTTTGGAATATGAAAAAAGTTTATTGGAACAAAATCGATTAGTCCTGGTGGCCCATCGGTTCCTTCCCCTTGTCTCTGGACTGCTTGCGGCGGCGGCCAGTCTCGAAGTCAGCCATGTTCTGCGAGACGGGCTGGACGATTGAGTGATGTTAGGATAGCACAACGTAGGGCTAAATTAATAATAAAGATGCAAACTGAACATAACTTACCTCTTCAATCTGGACTGCGCCCGGGGGATGGGGAGTGCTACGACGGTCGCCGGTCTCACTAGCAGGAGCCTTCCCCTTTGCGCCACGTGCTCGGCCTGGTCGTACTCAACTTTCTGTTCAGGGGTCCTTCACCACCACCCTGCTTTCTTGGGCTCTTCTGGTGCCTTTTCAGTATGGTCAGGTACGTAAGGTTTACATTGTTTGAAGGTCTCAGCTCGCATCATATAGTTCAACATGTATTTCTGCTCGATGAACGCCCTATCGTATATGCCCGAGCTGTCGATCTATTGAAGAAATTGCATCGTATCTTCGTCTACCATTATGCACAGATGTAGTTAGGGATTTGTGGAATGAAACATAGGATGTGAAAAAATATATGTGTGCAAGATTCGTTTATGAGGACGTTCCCGTACGTGTAGTACGCTCGGGTGGCCGTCGTCGGGTGTGTGGACTAGATGATTTTAGCCGGTTCTTCGCACGCACATTGCGGGCGTGGGAACTCTAGTGGTATCGATACATCCTTCATAGAACAATCCGGGTAGGGTTTAGCCCTCTCAGCAAGCCACTTGCGCGTCCGCAGCATCTTTGTGTAGTTCACTGACGAGTCCGACATCTCCTTCCTCTCTGTTGTGTGAACCAAACTTTGTTGAAGTGTTGGGTGTGGTAGTGTAGTGTTCTCCTCTAGATTTCTTCTCTCCTTTTATAAGGGATCTTTTCAGTCTGAAAAGGTGGCGTGGCGGAGTGTGGTCTTTTCGGTCTGAAAAGATAGCGTTGCAAGGTGTTGTCATCTCGATATGCAAAAGTGACAGTGTGTGGCTTATCGTGGTGCATCCTTTTCGGTCTAAAAAGGTGGCGTGGCAGAGTGTTGTCTTTTCGGTCCGAAAAGGTAGCGTCGTAGTGTGTTGTCATCTCGTTCTGCAAAAGTGGTAGCATTTGGCATGATAGGGTGCGGTTTTTCGCTCTTAAAAGGTGGCATGGCGGAGTATGGTTTTTTCAGTCTGAAAAGGTAGCGTTGCAGTGTGTTGTCATCTCGGTCCACAAAAGTAAGTGCGTGGCGTGACTGGGTGCGGTCTTTAAGGTCTTAAAAGGTGGCTTGTTAGAGTACGGTCTTTTCAGTTTAAAACGGTGGCGTCGTAGTGTGTGGTCATCTCGCTCTGCAATAGTGGAGTGTAAAGGCTAGAAGTAGGGTTTTGTGGGGTGTCGCGATGCTGAATCCCTCATATGGTTTACTATAGACACAAGAACAAATAGTATCGAAACACGAGACTAGCATAGTGTAAGTTATACATAAATTAATATTTACATGACATGATTGATATTTACAAGAACAAATATCTACTCACGGGCCCTCTTGGGGAGTACCACACGTGTGGCCCCTGCCCTTGCCCGGTGCGGTTACGCGCGCTGGTGCGAATACGTCAATGGCTCTGGCAGCTGAGGTACCCTACCAACGCGAGTAGCCTAAGCGGGTGTCGCGAGAGGGTGCTGTGTTGGCTCGCTCGGTCCGGACGCACCGTGCAGCTATGAAACCCCTATAGAGACCTGGTTGCTCATGTCGTGCGAAGGCCCATCGCCACCCTGGTCGAAGTTGAAGTCCCCGGAGCGTGACTCCTCGTGCAACACCACCTCCTTGTCCTAAAGCGTTGTACGACCTATGAAACATTATGTTATGCAAGTAAACATGGTGAAAACGATGAAATAGTATGTTATGCATACAAACAAGATAGTCATACATCATCGCACGAAGGCAGAGGATGGCTCACGTACTCCTACCCTGTGTACAGGTGGAACTCTGGACCTGTCAGAGAAAATTGCCGTTAGTAACTAGTGGAGTTCAAAATAAACAACCACACGTGGGTGTTTCATGCTGACTTGTGAACTATGCCGGGTATTCCTAACACGGTGCCACGAGGACCAGCCCGCCGCATTTGGGTGAGGAGTCCTCGGGCATGACGCACCGTGGCTCAGCCCCCATCCACTCATAGGTGGGTCCAATAACTCCCTCGGCCTATAGCAAGACGTAATTTGGATCCCTCATCTTGTCTTCTCGACGAACTGGTCCATGACCACACTAATTTCCTGCGCCTTCATGTTGAAGTGCTCTCCGAGCATCATACGACGCACGAAGGTCACCAACTCATGCATCTCCCATTGCAAATCGACCTATACACATAATTAACAACTTAGAAACCGAAAACTTCTGAAGCAAATAAGAAGTACTGACCGTCAATACGTACCACACGATGGAATGCGAAGTCTGGCTGGGTGGGGTACGTGTCGGACGTCGCGGCCTCGTGTCGTGGTGGGTCGTCCACGACCCTAACGCAGCGAACCCTCTTCCGATTGGAGTACCACTCGATGTACTCCCCGTATATCCCAGGGTCGCAAGGAGCATACTCTTGGACGACGTCCTCCAAGGCGCGGAGCCAACCCTAAATCCAAGAGAACATCCTGTCGAGTTTTTAGTCGAAATGGCAATTTTTGACGCACGATTAGCAAAAATGGCACCCATCGTGCGGAATTTGCAAAAATAGCACCTCCACCGCACGGTCACCGCGCGGGAGTGACTAACGGGCTGACACGTAAGCGATGTCGCATGGTGGCTATGCGGATTAGCCAAAATCGCACGGCCACAGTGTAGTGGAGCACTGTAGCGCCCAAAATCGCACGGCCACCGTGCGGTGGAGCACTGTAGCGCCCCAAAAGGAATTTTCTTTGAAAATCATTTATGTATAATTTTTGTAGGGATTTTTAAATATAGCAAATGAGCTCCAAAAATTATAACTTTTTGTGGAGCCTCCTAACACAGTGTACTTGCTTGTGTAATTTTTCTAAAATTTTATCCGTTCTAAATTTTTCTCAAAAATTTATTTAAGTATATTGTTTGTAGGAATTGTTTAATATAGAAAATGAGGTCCAAACATTATAATTTTTTAAGGCTCCTTACACAGTGGACTTAATTGTCTAATTTTTACAGAATTTTATATGTTTTGAAAGAGTCATTTTGACATAGTGGCTCCTACTCTAGTTTGTTCGTCACTGTTCTTTGGAAGGTGACTATTTCAAAACATATAAACTTCTGAAAAAAATTACACAATCTAGTTCACTTTGCAAAGAGCCTTAAAAAAATCATAATGTTTTCACCTCATTTCTATATTAAACAATTCCTACAAACAGTATATTTAAATGAATATCTAAGAAATATAATAACTGATAAAATTATGGAAAAAAATACACAAGCAAGTACACTGCGTCGGGACGCTCCACAAAAAAAAAATATAATTTTTGGAGCTCATTTGTTATATTTAAAAATTCCTACAAAAAGTATACGTAAATAATTTTTGAAAAAAATTCCTTTTTTGGGCAGTACAGTGCACCATCGCACGGTGGCGGTGCAGTTTTGGCTAATCCGCATGGCCACCGTGCGGCATCACTTACGTGTTGGCCCGTCGATCACTCCCGCGCAGTGACCGTGCGGTGTAGGCGCTATTTTTGCAAATTACGCACGACGAGTGCCATTTTTGTTAATCGCGCGTCAAAAACTGCCATTTCGGCCAAAGACTCTATCTTGTCCCCCCAGGAAGTTGTATCAGGTACTCCCTTCCTAGTGCATCTATGGAAGGCAAAACGATTATTTTGTAGGTACATAAGGCAAATGGTACGACATAAGTAAAATGTGAACTTACCCATGGATGTTCGGCGCCAACCGCTGCCCCAGGGGACTGGGACCTCCTATCACAGACCGAACTGGCGCATCACCCGGTGCATGTGGTACTCCTCTATGAAGACATCGTGCACCAAGCTCCTCCGCGTGTACCAGTAAGCGTGGTCTCCCGTGCATAGGCTCAACAGGCCTCAGGGTGCACGCGCATACACCCTGTCGGGAGTGTACAGTGTCCAGATAACGCAGTCATCCATCAATTGATCGAACATCGCAACGTAGTCCGGGTAGGACACGTGCGTAGTGATCGGAATGAAGGTGACCTTTGGAATCGAACAACAGAAACTTAGCATAAGAAATTGAATTACATTACGAAAAATAATAAATGTTCAGAAAACTTACCTGTCTGCGACATCACACCGTACCCATGGTCGGTCGGTCCACGTCGGTGGTGGCGGCGTACATAGCGACGGTGTAGGCTCCTAGGTCCAACTGTGGTTGTCCGATTTGGAGACGCTCGAAGGACCACATCTGAAGAAGTAGCAGGCATCCGGAGAGGATGGAGTTGTCCCGAACCAGGTGGGACATGTCACATAGAGAGCAGTACATCGCACACAGCACCGCCGGGCCCCAGGTGTAGGGCTGGATTGCCTCCACCTCCTAGTCCGGCAGCTCATGTGCGTACTGGGTCATGTGCTTGTCGACGCTGTCGTTGTAGAACCCTAGGAACATCACCTACCGGAACAGCCACATCAAGTAAGCCTCGAGGTGCCTCCTCGCCGTGTACTCGGGTGCGCCCTCTGTCATACGCTCTGGCTGCAAGAAGATAAAGACAAATCACTAAGTTACACAAAGCAATTAAAGCGGAAGGACAAGAGTTATAAAAACTCTGGCAAATCCACTTCAGCAATGGCCCGTGGGTGCTGCCGAACTCCCTATAACCGGTGTTGGACGGCAACTGTAAGATCGAGGAGGCCGACTAGAGGGGGGGTTGGGTGAATAGTCGTTTCTAAAAATTCTATGGCGCTAAAACCGATTACTAATGCGGAAGCTAATGCAAATACGGTTTTTGCACAATTAAAGCCTAAAACAACTAGGTTCACTAGGTGCACCAACACAAGTCTAATGATAATAATCAATTAAGCAAGGACTTGTAAGCAATTCTAGAATACTGTTGCAATCATACACAATGAGTAAGCAATTTAATACAAGGTATATAAATTGCACAATGTAAAACAAGCATTCATACACAATGAATGTAAATGCAATAGTAGAGCAATAGAGATCACACCACAAAGACATGTTGATGTTTTACCGTCGTGTTCGGAGACTTGCCGGTCTCCCCTAGTCCACGTTGAGGGAAACCCAAACCAATTGGGCCGGCTCCACGAATTAAGACTTCCTCCGAGGTATCAACACCTCACTCCACTAGAGTTGCTCTTACTCCACTCCGGAGATGGCGAGCACCAAGCCACTCACAAACACCGGTCCTTCTCACAAGCTTCATTTGAGAAGATCACCGGACCACGATGCCTCCACGCCGTCTAGGTGTCGGCAAACACTAAGAGTAATAAGCCAAGCCCCTTGCTTGACTCTCACCACGTGCAACGAATGCACAAGCTCAAGTGGATACGAAATCCACCTCTAGATGCAACACATGCAACTAGAGACCTCTCTTCTTGCTCACAAGGTGCAACACATGCACAATTGAGAGGAGAAGCTCACACTAGCTCAAGAAAGTGAAATGGGATGCCAAAGGTTGTCTCTCAACAAGCCAAGGGGGTATTTATAACTCTTACACCAAAAAACTAGCCGTTTGGAGATGAAACAACAAAAAACTAGCCGTTTGGAGATGAAACAACAAAAAACTAGCCGTTACAGCCTTTTGCGGTCGTACCGCCCTCACAAGGGCCGGTACAACCGTTCTGGGCGGTCGTACCGCTCTTTACATGACGGTCGTACCGCAGCTCAAAATCAGCACAGACGACACTCGGTAAAAAGATCATAACTTTTGACTCCGATGTCAGAATTGAGTGATCTTGGACTCTATTGAAAGCTTATTTAGAGGGATACACAACCCACCTATTTGATTTGATCTCAAACACATTTTATCAAATCAAAAAGCACAACTTCAAAGAGTCACTACCATGGTCTAAATCCAAAGTGATAGCAACAAGCAATCTTAAACCATGCCAAGGGAAAATACATGAATCCTAACAATTTGCAAAACACATTTGCAAACTTAGATCATGCCACAAGGAGTAGGTACATGGACTTCAACCGTTTGTAAAACACATTTGCAAAGTATAGTCACATGCTACAAGGATTATCCATGAGCCTCAACTATTTGCAAAACACATTCGCAAATATAGGCAACATGTTACGGTGAGCTAGAGCAAGTGAGATTGAGCTATCAACACATGATGAGACTCAAGCTACTAGACAAGACCCCTCTTAATAGTACGGCAACCTATACTAGCAATCCGGTCTTCCAACCAAACACTAATACCGGTAAAAGACTAGGAACACATCCTTAGCCCTAGCTAGTCATACCTTTGTCTTGAGCATCTTCTTGAAGCTTGATGACGCACATCTTCACTTCAAGTCCGGTTTTTTGGCTTGAAAGCTCATCAACACATGATGACTTGAATATCATCAACACATGATGATCTTCTTCACTTCGGGATCTTGACTTGATGCTCATCAACACATGATGACATTCTTCATCCCGAGTCTTGATATGCATCAACACATGATGCATCCTCTCTGTTTTACTTGATGATGATCAACTCATGATGCCATCCGAAGTCTTCATTACCCTGGAACATAACCTATTCATCCAACTCATAGAAAATGTTAGTCCCATAATGATTAACATTAATTACCAAGATATACCTGCAAAATGCTTCTAAATAAGCTGTTGAAAAACCTGGACCGGTACAACCGCCAACCAAGTTGCAGTACTACCGCTTGGTCCGGTCGTACCGCACGAAGGAGCGGTACTACCGATTGCAGGGTTTCCAAACTGCCGAAACGACATGCTCTTTGGAAAATACATACCGTCATACAAACATCGGTACAACCGCATATTGGTACGACCGTTTCTCAAAAACGGTACGACCGATTATCAGAGAGAGCTCTAAGCCAAAATGCATCGGTTCTGGTTTTCTTTAACCGCCAACTAGAAATCGGAACGACTGATGTGCGGTCATACCGCACCAAAATCCGGTCAAACCGCAGAGTGGTCGAACCCCCCATAACACGTCGGTACAGCCGATTTCTGACCAATGCACTTAAAGCTTTCAAATTTAAATATAATTTCAAAATCAAATGCATACATGATCCTAACTTGATTCATAAGGCACAAGAACATGCTGTCAAGCTATTAGTCATGATCCCTCTATTGTCATGTATTTCCCTTACCATGTCGCCATCCATGAACTGGGACTAAGCCTTTAAACATCTTAGCACACATGTTAGTCCCACAACACAATCTCAAATAATTGAATATAGATAAGTATGAGTATATATAAACTACACAAGTTATATATATACTCACATATAAGTATATATGAACTACACAAGTTATATATACCATGAGTATATACGAACTACAAGTTGTATATACTAAATATGAGTGTATACGAACTACACAAGTTGTATATACTCATATGAATATATTAACTACACAAGTTAAATATATTCAAGAATATGTTTCAAAGTAAAGATCCTTAATATATGTGGAAAGAGAATATGGATCAATACTAATGAAACCACAAAATATAGAATGAACTCCCCCTAAATGTGTGCATACACAAATGTGTAATGAAAACATATACACATATCCAAGTTAACCTTTTTGGTGGAGTTTAACCTATATTTTGGATCCGAGGAATGCACCAAGATATAATAAGAAAAGTAAAATGCATACCTCTTGTATTTTCATCTTTATATCCAAACAAGACTAAGCAATAGATAATCAATAGAATTGTTAGTCTCATAAATAGATTTGTCATTAATGAATACATACATGTTTGGATTTTTACTTTTATATCCAAGCTGAGACTAAATATGATATAACAATAAGAGTGTTAGTCTCACAAGTGCATTTGTCATTAATGAATACATATCTGTTTGGATTTTTGCTTTTTATATCCAAGCTGAGACTAAACATGATATAACAATAAGAGTGTTAGTCTCACAAGTGCATTTGTCATTAATCACCAAAATACTCCATTAACACAAGTGCACAAATGGAAACCATAATTAAGTTAGGATTATTTTGATTAAGCTCTACATACCCTGTTTAGCTACTCTGCAATTTTTATAGATTTTTTTTATAGGAATCTTGTTACTTTCCTTGTTTCGAAAGTGTCTCCGGCATTTACAAAATATTTACCGTGTACAAATAGAAACAAAAAATATGTTCACAATGTTTTAGTTCAGCTCTACATACCCTGTGTACATACTCTGGATTTCTTATAGAATTTTTCAAGGTGTTTTCCTATTTTCCTGGTTTAAAAAGTATTTTCGACATTAACAAAATATTTACTGTGTAAAAATGAAAACCTACAAAGTTTTCTTAGTATTTTTGCAGATTTATTATAAATCGTTCGAGTACTGCAACATAAATGATATATATACGATGAACTAAACTATACACAGCTAAAATGATGTACTACATTAAACAACAATACAACTAAAATTATCTAATCTATTGAATTCTATGTCACTATTTTTATTTGCTAGCCTATAAGGTTTTGAATTTATGTACAAAGTTGCAAAAACATTCGCCTGCAAAATAGACGACTAGATCTGCTGCTCCCTCCCCCTCTCCTTCGCTAGGAACTGGTAGAGCTTCGCTACGTCTCTTGTCCCATCTCCTTCTCCTCCTCTCTCTCTCTCTCTCTCTCTCTCTCTCCTCTTTTTCCCGAAATTAAAATAACTTTTCCATTGAATTTTGGGGTATATATAGACAGCCTCTGTCGCCAGTTGGGTTCCTGTCACCATTTCAACAGATGATTTGCACACTCTTCAATGCAAATCGCGAGTTCAAATGGCGACAAGCAGTTGGAACATCAACCGGTAGTAAATATGCTTCTGTCGTCAATCCAAATGATGACAGTGACCTATTTTTGTAATTTGTTTTCAACTATTTTTTAATTATCTTTTAAATTAATATTTTTTAAAATCTTTTTACTTCGTTCGCTATGCATTTGCTGCTGTAGTAGAACCCGTTCACCAACCGTACGTGCCGATCACACACTACTCACACCACCTACATTTGAAATTCACCGGAGGCACGGAGACCTCTCAAAGCATGGCAAATGGATGAGAAGATGCAAAATGGCACTGACCCATGATCTCGGCCGATGATCAATTCGATACGATAAGATCGGATGCTAGCATCCAAGGGTCATAAACAAGAACACCGACTAGGCGGCTATGTGTCTTTCTATGATCACCAATTCACCGTGAGTTTAAAGCTACACTGCAAGGTGTTTCTAGGTCGTGACCTTTTGCATTGATATCATTTATATGCATATGTTGCACGAATGCTATTTAGTCTTTGACTTGTACCATGAATACCTTCCAGATTTCTGCAACATCATCATCTTCTTCTTCTTCGACGAAGTCACACATGTGCTTCAATTGGATCATGCCGTAAGGCGTGTAACATATGCACATTTAGCACGGATACTACCTGTCCTGTCCCATGGATTTCTTCTTCATTAACCAGCGAACCTAGTCCCCTTGATATGTGTATTGGCATATGCAGAATGCAGTTGCAGTTGCAGTTGCGTTGGATTCTGGCATGGAACGTGGTTTCGACATGTGTAGGAGGCTTCAGCAGTTAGCCCCGTCTAGATCTAGAATCGCAAAATCCCAAACAGTGCATGAAGACACTGCCAACTTCGCCGCAGCGAAGAAGCCTAATATTTGCTTGATAAAGCAGAGTTTGGAGGCCTGTGAAGTGCGCCTCCGGTCACAAAAGGAACTTGTTTTGGATATGACATGATCCTTAAAATACAGTTTTGATCATTTATTTCTATTGTAATACATAATAAAATTATAATATTATGAAAATATTTTTGACACGAATCTACGCGTATCATTTTCACGTATCCATTCTAAATATTCAAAACGTCATGGATAGTCAAACTTTATAATGTTTGACTATGCGTTACCCAAAACGGCTTCCTTTTGTGACCGGAGGAAGTACAAGTTATAGAACTAGACAACAATGCCGGCCTTACTTACAAAGATACAATTAAAGATGTATTTAGGAACTTTGTATGATTCTTAAGAATATTGCATTGTTTTCCATAGAAATCCTGAAAAATATTTGTAAACTGTTGTATCCAAACCAGTGTTGTGGTAAACGGTATACGCTAGACGAATAGATGGGGTATCGCTAAGCGATTAATCGTGATACGGCCGATAAATCGGAATTTAACAGGCGATTATGCGTTCTTATTAATATAGTTATTTATATTTAAAATTAATTACAAACATTTTATCTACCCAAAGTTAATGTAAATTATCACTCTACAAAACATTATTTAGCATGCTTTGCATTTCATTATTTATGACTCATCCATGCAGTACATACTACAAACATCATCACACAATATTATAAACTAATTTATCATAATTAGTGAATAAAAATAAGTAGGTTCGTGATCAAATGGGTTTACCATAATTAGTGAATCCTCGGATACAGATGCTGGGAGAGGTTTTCTCTTCCCTTATCTAAAAAAATAATTAGTGAATAAAAATAAGTAGTTTCGTGATCAAATGGGGGAAAACGATCTATTAATCAGATTATACGGTCAAATAATCGTTCAGCAACGTTGATAGCACCCCGATTACACCATTAGTGATGATTTAGTCACGGTGACCGATTAATCGGTCGACTAACCATCATCTATCTTGACCTAACAGAGGTGGAGCCGCTCCCCCGAGCGAGGACGACACGCACGCCATGCCCATCTGGCAGGTGGGCCCCACTAGCGCATGTGCATGTCAGCGAGTCCAACGGATTGAGGCGACGCGGCAACGCTCCACGCCACGCCCATCTTTCGTCCGCTGTGGTCTTCTCGCTCCGGCCGTGTCCCTCTCCATTTCTGGCTCTGTGTACCGTCTAGTACCATCACCGGACGGACGGACGGACGGATGCACATTTCGTCACACCATTTAATATTGTATTTCATTTATTCATTTCGGTGCACTCCATTCAATTCGATGTATATATCGCCGCTACGCTCCGCTCCTGCGTCGCTTTCTTCCGGCTCGACAATCTCCCAGCGACAACAGCCAGCGGCGGAGCTGGAAAAATTTCGATGGTTGGTACATGCTTTACACAATTTTAAAATATTATACAATAATTCTCGTCTAATTTTAATGAAATAAATAACTTAGTCCTAATACCTATATACTTTATACATGTTTTTAATTTTTTTTGGTGTGCCGGTGCTATACCGGGTACAACCGTTAGCTCCGCCCCTGACGACAGCGTATACTGTATTTCCCACCCTTCGGGTATTTCTATACTCTTCTTTAAAATATGATGTGAATAGTTAGGAAAAATTCCCACAGTTTTTTTTGTTAGATATGTTATGATGTAGTCAAGTATCCTATCAAAATTCAACTACAAACATGACTTACATTAATAGAAACAAAAAAAATACAAAATTCAGTGAGTAGCGGCTTTTATCTTTTTATTTTCCAATTTCCTTTTAGGCAGAATGTGTTCTTTCTCTTTCTCAATATCTAGGTTGAATTTACATTTTAAATATTGTGGAGTGATAGATTGATTTTGTGTCAATGCTATAGAATTTTTTATAAAAAAAAAATCGTAAATACCGCATGGACAAGCCACAAGACGCCGCATGGCCCCTCGTCAGCTTGTCCGTCTTGTGATAGTGTGGATGAGAGAACTATTTTTATAATTAAAGCTATAAAAACATCATTTTTACTAATACCGCTTCAAAATATACCAACTAGCCCAAAAACTCTTCCCGGCAAAGGCAGCAAAAGCCCCTCGACGTGGAATGGATTGGAATCTTCTCCCTCCATGATTTCAACGTGATTGATCACACGGCGCACACCTCACTCTCTCTCACACACACACTCACACGAGAGTACACGACACATTCCCAGCCTCCCAGGCAGCCACCTCACTCTTGCACACCATACTACCCCACCACCATAATAGTCTCCTGTCGTCTCTCACACAGCACTACTAGCCAGGCAAGCCAGACGACGAGCAGAGAAGAAACAAAGCACGAACCCAACCAACTTCAAGACCCCATCAAGCAGAATCTACCCCAGCTAGGAGCAGCCATGAGCAAGGACTGCAGCAAGGACTGCGGCAACCACGGGGACGACGACCTGCGGCGGTCTTGCCGCCGCCTCCTCGCCATCCTCCTGGGCCTGGCCCTCATCGTCGCCATCATCGCGCTCATCGTCTACCTCGTGCTCCGCCCCACGCGCCCGCGCTTCTACCTCAAGGACGCCACGCTCCGCCAGCTCGACCTATCCAACTCCTCCGGCCGCCTCTCCACCACCATCCAGGTCACCGTCGCCTCCCGCAACCCCAACGACCGCGTCGGCATCTTCTACGACCGCCTCGACGTCTACGCCTCCTACAAGTTCCAGCAGATCACGCTCCTCGCGTCCCTCACGCCGGTGTACCAGGGCCACGGCGACGTCGACGTCTGGTCGCCCGTGCTCACGGGTCCCAACGTCCCCTTCTCGCCGTACCTCGCCGGCAAGTTATCCGAGGACTTCCAGGCCGGGTACCTCATCCTCCAGGTCAAGATCGACGGCCGCGTCAGGTGGAAGGTCGGCAGCTGGATCTCCGGCCACTACCACATGTTCGTCACATGCCCGGCCTTCTTCCTCACCAACGGCGGCAACGGCGTGCTGGGGGCCCACGGGTTCAGGTTCCATACGCCCACCTACTGCCGCGTCGAGGTGTAGGCCCATGCTCTGACTCTGCTCCTGCCTCTGCTCCGGTGAGGTTGGCTTCTTGCGGGTGGCGCGTGCGTGTGTGCATAGCGAAACACAAGGGGGAGGGGTGGGTAATAAGCGTAGTGTGGAGGGGTATATGCGTAAAAAGGACAAGTAATTTAGTGTGGGTTAATTAATGTTGGGGTTATAAGTACATTATGTGTTTGGAGCTAGCGTTGTTTAATTCCATGTTTAATTGTTAATAAACTTCTTGTGGTAAAATCAAGGTAATTTTTTTCCTTCTTGTTTTTTTTGGGCGATCATGTGTCGTGTTTTGCTTCTATCTATGTTGTTTCGTGGATTAATTTTAGAAAATCAGTTTGGATATTTCGGATTTCGACAACTTTTTGGTAGGTCGCAAGTCGATTGCAAATCATTTGAGTTCAGGTTCAACGAGAAATTTGGAATTTTGTTCCAGCAAGTTTGGTGCCAACAACCCGATCGAACCGAGGGATTCGGTGAAGAGAAGTAGGTACAGATTGGACTCGGAGATCCCAGATGTTGTAGACTAGTAGGTGATTAGTCTCTCTCTCTCTCACTCTCTGAGCTTAGAGGGATTTGGTGTAAAGAAGTAGGTACAGATTGGACTCGGAGATCCCAGATGTTGTAGACTAGTAGGTGATAAGTCGGAATTTTTTTAAAATAATTTTTTTATTCCGAAATAAAGTAATATATCTCTATTTTTTTTATTTTTCGGAAATAATCCTCTGTCGCTCCACCGTTGAGTGACTTGTGCTAGTCGCTCAACGGTGGAGCAACAAGTGTACAAATCGCCGAGGCCAGTACGACTTCCCAGACCGCGGTAGTGTACACTTGTTGTTCAACCGTTGAGCGACTAGCATAAATCCTCGTGATAGTCACTCAACGGTAGAGTGATAGAAGATTATTTCTGTAAAATATAAAACGGAGGTATAATACTATACCTCAAAATAAAAAATAGATTATTTAAAAAAATCGTGATTAGTCTCTCTCTGAGCTTGGAGATCCCAAGAAACTTCGCAAGCAGCTGCCTGGAGTACTCTATTAAGCAATGCAGTTTCCTTTCCTTGCTACATTACAACTGGCTAGCATCTCCATGTGGGAAGCACCTATATTAGAGAGAGAAAAACCATATTTTTGAAGTTTCTAGTTGTTTTGTTTTTGTTCTTAATCAGCCCAACTTGTAGGGGTAAGTGAGAAAATTGCTGTATGTTTAATACTGCAGTCAGCAGTTACAAGTTAGAACAGTTACATAGTCCATTTGTTTTGTAGAGAAGAAACAGAAGAAATGCCCATCTTTCCAAGTGTTTCATGGAAATTGCAATGTACTAGCGTTTACTGATGTAAGCTAGGGACACAGCCTCCATGGTGAGGTGGTGACATTTGCATGATTGCAGCAGCCTGTGGTGTGGGCTGTGGCCCAGATTTCCTCTAAAATGATAAGGATTTTGTGAATGGACCACCGATTCTGTGAATGGAGTCATTGAGATGCATGTATGAATGCGATACCTCACCGTATTCCTAGTTACAGCAGCTTTGTGTAAGAATTAATCACTGTGCATTGCATTTGCAATGAGCTCTCTGTGAGACGAGCCAGCTAAACACTGTACTGTCAAGTCTCCTTCCCAGTACTGTTGCTCAAGGAGTGCTTTTGGCGCATTTGGCACCGTTAATACGCGAATGCACATCAAGGTAAAAATAGCGCCACGGAAACACGACACGCGTCGAGTCAATACCCTTGGGGGCATAACTTGCCTAGTAAGTGTCCTGGGGTAGGAGTGAAAACGGATCGAATACGGACAGATAATGGCTCTGCCATATTTGTTTTTATATATTTTTTTTCTCAGATGCAGATACGAATACGAATTATGCAGAATACGAATACGAATTATGCAGAATACAAATACGGTCACGGATTTTCATATTTTTAGTAACCACATATAACATTGGCACTTACAAAGCTGCATTAATTAGTTCATCACAAACACGACATTTAGTTTACCACATTTAACTGATAACTCATAAGTCATCACACATTAATCGGGATGTTAATATTTAATTAGTCGGTCTAATAAATATTTGACTATGTTTTAAAATTTTCCGTGTTTAATGAAAAGATTGTTTTTAAAATCAAATCGAATAGCTTGAAAGGTTGCAAAAAATAATAATTAATTAAATCGAATTGTTTGAAGATGTTGACTAAAATGAAGTTATTTTGATTTCTAGTTTTCGCATGCATTTCAAAATCATGTCGTCGTGCATTCATTCACATCGTCATTGTCTCTTCCAGTTCGACCGAACGCAGACGAAACACTTACATGTCCATTTTTTCCTTGCCATCTCTCCCATTTAGTAAAAACCTCTCCTACCCCTTTTACCCCTAGCCATTCTCATTTATCTCAACCGAACCCATCCTCCCTACTTCCATTTCCTCCCACCTTCCACTGTCATTTATTCTTCATTGCCATTTTCTCCCCCAACAAAACTTCCCTTCATTGCCATTTTCTCCCCCAACAAAACTTCCCAAAAACATGAGCTAGCTCATCTCCACTTCTCTGCTTCCAATCACTACCAAAAATTACAAATCCTCTCATGCATTATATACCATTTTGATCGTCATCGTGCGAGCGTTCCATTTTCGCAATCGGTTCGCGCATGCGAGATCGTTCGGACGTTTTGGAATAAGAAGGAAAGAAGGTGTCGAGGACGCGATGGCGCCAAGGTAGCGGCCGGGTGGTCTTGGCGCGAGAGGCGAGTGCGATGGCTCCCGGAAGACAGCGCAGTGGCGCGGCGGCGGCACTGGGCGATGGTGGCGCCCAGTGCCTAGTGGTGGCGGCAGGATCCGGCCAGCTTGGCCGGCCGAAGGGAGAGAAGAGAGGAGCCGGAGTGAGTAGAGAGATGAAGGGAGAGCTCTAGAGACAGAGGAAGAGAAGAAATGGGTTGGAGGATTGCTAGTGCAAGGTAGTTAGAATCGCGATCCTACTATTAGAATCTTACAATTCTATGAACCCATGATAGCCTGTCGATCCAAATAGCACCGTGAATCAAAATTAGGTAGAATCGTGGTAGAGTCGTGATCCAAATCATAGAATCGTGTAGAATCGCAGAGTAGAGTCATGGTAGAGTCGTTTGGACAAAAAAAAATTACAATTTTTTTTTGCAATTTTTTTTTTTTTAGAAGCGAGGGTTTGCTGATATTTTGTTTTAGAGCAAAATTTATTGATATTAATTTCTGAGAATGAAATTATAAATATCAGTGTGATAATGTTAGTACAAATATCTATATTATGAAATGAGCAATCTTGAGCTTGATAATGATAAGCTATTTTTATTCCTGTATGTCTAGCTGCTTTTAAGGAACATGCAAGTGTTGCAATTAGATGTTGATTTACAAAAGTTGTAAACATTTCTCATGTAATTGTAGTAAACTAGTCATGGTCATTGGCTGTTCTCCTGTAGTTCAGAACTATATCGCCCATCATGTCAGTACCATTATGCTTTTCTATTGTGCGATAAAAAGTGCTTTGTCCCTTTTTCGATTATAAGTAAGTGGTAAACCATATAAGAATCATACAAACTTATAGTATAGATGTTAAATATGTGTATTTTTACAATTCCATAGAATCGCCGATTCTACGATTCGATACTACAATTTGATCCTACCAGAGGCAAATCGATCCAACTTAGGATCTCAACTCTGACTACCTGGTGGTAGTGTTGGGCTGAATTGTCGGATATCCGGCCATGGCATAATCCTAATAATCTGTATTCATATTCAACAAATACTAGGGCTACCATATTCATATTCGTTTCCGACAAAAAAATCCGTATTCATTTCCGATCCGAGAATTATCCGAGAAAAATCCGATCCGAAACAATCCGAATTCGTTTTCGTCTGAATCGATCGAAAACTACGTGGGGGCATGACTTGCATAGTAAGTGCCCCTAGGGGCATGACTTGCCTTGTCCGTGCTCTTGGGGGCCAGACCTCATCTAGTCAGTGTGCCAGGGACACAGACAAGTGTATTTCATGTGAAAAAATAGAATGAAAATGAAAATGAAATTTTGTTTAGAATGAAAATTTCGTGATTTCATGTGATAATAGAGCGCATGGTAATATAGTGAAACGACATCCTTAATACATACACACATAATGTATACGACGTAATTACACATGGGCTACAATAAATTTTTTAAAATAATATTATTTTAATAAAGAATTACAAAAATAACTTGGGAATTACTTGGGAACGAGGGAAGTCAAGGGTGTGGTCATTTCACCCCACACCACCCAACTTCCCTCATTCCCAAGTCATTCTCTCTCTAATTTCATTCTGTACTCTCAAATAAATCGGTTCAACAAAGGGACAATTACATTATAAAATGGCACTTTAATACTTTTGTTATTGCGCCGCCGAACTCGTATTCCAAATATTCTTTGTTGATTTCACTCCGAAGGGGGCTATTTTTCTATTGCCGTTGAAATCGCATTCTAAATATATTTTGTTAAACCGACACCCATAAATTGTTCTCTACTTCATATTTCCTTATCTTTTCAAAAATGATCGGTTGCGTGGACACTTAAAGATACTACTAACATATCTATATAATTTAATTTCAATTTCCACCTCCTGTCGCCAATTCAAATAGCGGCAGAACAATTTTCATGGTGATAGGATCCCTGCTGCCATTCCAAATGGCGACATGAGCATTTCGCCATTTGGACTGACAACAGTAGCCCATTTTTGTATAAAAAATTTTATATTTATTTTTGTAATTCTTTATTAAAATAATATTATTTTAAAAATTATATTGTAGTCCGTGTGTAATTACATCATATACATTATGTACGTATGTATTGAGGATGTCATTTTGCTGCATTTTCATTCCAATTTTTTCACATTAAATATATTTGTACGTACCCATGGTGCACTGACCAAACGAGGTCCGGCCCCTAGGGGCACAGACAAGGCAAGTCATGCCCCTAGGGGCACTTACTTGGCAAGTCATGCCCCCAAAGGCACTAACTCAACACGTGTCGTGTCCCTGTGGCTTCGCGATGCCATTTTTGCATTTGATGTGCATCAGGACTAGAATTGCTAATTCGCATGTCAATAGTGCCAAATGCACCAAAAGCTTGTCCATCTCATGTCTCCATTCTCGCTACATCATGTCCCAGTGCCTCTTCCTCTGCAGCTGGATCCATTCATGCAGTGGCGAATCCAGGACTAGAATTTAGAGGGGGCTAGTAGAACAAAGCTAATATGATATTAGCTACTGACATGATTGATGGTGATGCGCTGCTGCCGACCTACCTGTGCTTGCCTCAGCTGCCTGTCCTATTGTGAGTTCGACACTGCCTTCCGCCCAGTTGCCTGTTTGTCTGCTGGTGTTTATTGCGCCATGCCGCACGCAAGCCACTCTACGCCTCCGCCGATACTGCGCTTCCTGCTTGCTGCCTAGTCGTCGCTGTATGCCCGCACCAGGCCACCGCGCTAGGGTTCGATGCTGGTGGATCCGGGAATGAGTGGTGAGAACTGGGTAGAGAGAGGTAAGTAACTGAGTTAGATGGGTAATGGGTTTAGTGGCATGGTGGGTAAGGGGCTTGGCCGGTTGGCCCAGCACAACTGCACGCGAACAGCCACGGTGTTTGGACTGGCCCACACAAGGGAATTCAAGCCCAAATCACTTCCACAATTACCTTCTACTTCCTGATTCACCAAAGCTTGCTGCCATGGCATTCCTATTATTCAAATCACCAGCATAGTCTGAATCTACATATCCAACAACCAAAGAATTACCTTGTTGTCCACCAAAAATAATACCATGACTTGTTGTGCCACTCAGGTACCTGAATATCCATTTGATTGCCTCCCAGTGTCGCTTTCCTGGTTTTGCCATAAACTTGTTGACTTAACTAACATCATGCGCCAAATCAGGCCGTGTACAAACCATTGCATACATTAAATAGCCAACTACACTAGCATATGGAACCTTCGCCATCTCTTCAAATTCTTTGTCTAATTCAGGACAAAATTCAGAAGAAAGTTTAAAGTGTTGTGCCAATGGAGTACTTATTGGTTTGCCCTTGCTCATATCAAATTGCTCTAAGACTTTCTCAACATACTCCTGCTGATACGACCACAGTCTTCTCAAGCTTCTATCCATGTGTATCTTCATGCCCAAAATTTTCTTTGCTGCCCTAATTCTTTCATATCAAATTTCTGACTTAGCAAACCCTTCAAACTAATCATATCACGCATGTGAATTGTAGAAATTAGCATATCATCCACATATAGTAGTAGAAAAAAAACATCATCAAGGTGTCGAACATAAACACATCAGTCATACTCACATCGACTGTAGCCAATTTGCAACATGTAGGAGTCAAAATGTCTGTACCACTACCTTGGAGATTATTTCAACCCATATAATGACTTCTTTAATTTGCATACGGGGTGCTGATTTTCTGGTTCAGTGGGCCCTTCTGGCTGCTCTATGTAGATTTGCTCATCAAGATCATACAAAAACTCGTTTTCACATCTATCTATTCCAAGTGCAAATCCCAACTGGCTACCAATGCATCACAACCGGGGAGAATACCTCATCATAATCAATCCCCTTTTTTGTGAATACCCTTTTGCAACTAATCGTGCCTTGAACTTTTCCTCTTCTTTTTCTGATATTGCAGACTTTCTCTTGTAGACCCATTTACACCAAATGGCCTTCTTATCCTTAGGAAGACGAACTAACTCCTAAGTCTGATTCTTCTGTAAAGACTTCATTTCTTCTGTCATTGCAGTCATCCATCTATCTTTCTCTTGTCTTGTAATAGCCTCCTGAAAATTAGTTGGATCATCAGTACTAACAAGTAGAGCAAATGAAACCTGGTCTTCATACCCGAATCTCTTTGGAGCTTTCACATTAGTGCGTCGCTATCTTTCTCTTGCTAATTGAAAATTCTGCAAATCTTCTGAAGTAGAATCTGGAGGCAGTGTGTGTGAATCTTGAGTCCTTGAACTATGTTCTAACTCTACTTGCACTATATCTGAACCTCCAATATCCTGTGTCACCTTCTCTTTGTTTTGTTGTAACATTGATTTCTCATCAAAGACAATATCCCTGATCATCACCACCTTCTTCGATGTTAGATCCCAAAGCGTGTACCCTTTAACACCTTTCTTGAAACCCAGAAAAATGCACTTTGTTGATTTTGCATCAAGCTTTGACCTTTCATCAGCTGGTATATGCATATAGGTTGTGCAATAAAAAAAATCTTAGATTAGTAAAATTAACCGAATTACCAGTTCATACCTCCTCTGCAACCTTGCCACCCAAAGATGCTCCTGGTGATTTCTTTATGAGATAGCACACCATGTTCACAGTCTCTGCCCAGAAACTTTTAGGAAGCCTAGCATTCAACCTCAAGTACCTTGCTCGTTTACATATTGTCATGTTCATCCTTTCTGCCACACTATTTTGCTGCGGTGTTTTGCGCACTGTGAAATGCCGTTGGATACTATGCTCCTCACAATATCTCTGAAACTGTGAATCAGTATATTTAGTACCATTAATAGATCTCAGATATTTTACCTTCCCGCCTATTTGGTTTTCCACCTCTGCTTTCCACACCTTGAACTTGGCAAACACTTCAGATTTCTACTTCATGAAATACACCCACACCTTGCGGGAAAAATCGTTAGTAAAAGTAACAAAATACTGAGCTCCACCCATTGATGGTTTTCTAGTAGGCCCCCACACATCAGAGTGTACATAATTAAGTATTCCTTATGTTTTATGTTTTTCACTTAAGAAGCTAACCTTATATTGTATGTTTTATGTTTTTCACTTAAGAAGCTAACCTTATACTATTTTCCAAGAACACAAAACTTACAGAAACTTAACTCGCAACTTTTAATTCCTGCCAATAGGCCTGTCTTATGCAATTCCATCATCCCACGAACAAAAAAATGGCCCAACCGCATATGCTAATTAAAGTTTTGCCATATTATTATGTGACTCCACTGAACTGACCCCACCTACAATAGTGCTCCCTAGCAATTTATAAATATTTCCAGCCTAGAGAGATCAGATTCTTTTTCAACCCTAGTATGTGCCTACATCACGCATGTTCTAACAATACCATCATACTCTTAATTCTAACTTCATCTATTCTGACAATACTATGGCATATATCATCACCAAGGTAAAACAGAACCGAATTACCTGACCTGTATGAAGTGAACCACTCCCTGTTAGATGTGATGTGATACGAGCACCCCGAATCAAGAATCCATGCATCTATCAACCAACCATTTGAAACTGAGAGAACACCTGCATAGCTACTATTCGAGTCAATTTTCCTAGCCACATTCATAGTCTTCTCATCACACTTCTCACCATTCTGTTCTTTCAATTTTGGACAATCCCTCTTCATATGCTCCATCTCCTTGCACTTGTAGCACTTGATATTCTTTTTGCTCCTTAACTTTGATCTGGATTTACACTTTTCAGATCTCTCATTATCTTATTTTCTTCCACGATCACCCTTCGTATACAAACTATCACCTTGAGAGCTCTCCCCTACGTTCAGCTTCTGTTGATTATGCGCCAATAGGGATGTGGTAATCTCATCAACCTTGATAGTATCTTTCTCGTATGTGAGAGTGATGACCAAGTGAGAAGTGGCAATGAATACAACAGAATAATCGCTTTGTTTTTATCTGTGATCTTCACCTACAAACACCCTAGATCAGTGATCACCTAATGAAGACATTCACATGCTGTGCAAGATCAGAACCCCCTGCATCCACTACACCAAGGCATAGTATTAAGGGCAATAATATGTCGGAGAAGAATTGGATGATAGACCAATTATTTGCCGGCAATGTTCAAGATATTACGGATCCCGTTATCAGTCGGCAATAACAATTTTGTAGAACAACTTATCTGCTGGCTATGTTTTTATTTTAGCAACAACACATCTGCCTTAGAAAAAATAAACTAGGTGAACATATCTGCCGAGCAAAACATTGGGCAAGAAGGTGAAAAAGAGAGGACCTCGTATCTACCGGGCAAAACAACTGAGCTCGTATGTGAAAAAACGGAGGGGAGAGAGAGAGGCGCGCAAGGGTCTGAAGACCTGAACAAATGACTTCTCTCCACCTTATCAAATTTTTGGCATTTTTGTAGCCCCCTGCTCTTCTTTTTTTGGAAAACTAGTCCCCTTCTGCCATAATTTGCAGATTTGGCCCCTGTACAGTGCACCTGCTATAACATCCCAAACCTTGTGTTTGTATTTCAAATGTATAAAAATGAGGAGAATTTAAAACTTTTTATACATCATGTTGTTATTTGAATTTTCTGGAAACTCTTTCAAAGGAATTGTTGATTTCAAATACTTATTGCTTCAATTGACTAGAAGCATAACCCTTTGAAAGTTTCTAAACAAATCTTGTGATCATCCTCTGAAAGTATTTTTCCTAGGTTGTAGAACACCTCTGTAACTCATCTGAAAATTTTCATAATTTTTAGAATTGATTTGCTATTTTAAAATAGCCAGTCAAACCTGTTAGTTCCTAGGTCAAACACCTAGATCAGAACCTTAAAATATTTCTAGAGAAAAATTCAATTCATGAAAACCTCTGAAAATTTTATAGAAGGTCAATCATAGAGTCAGGAATCTCCTGTAAAAATTTTGGAATTTTTGGAGTTGTGCAACTCTATCTACAAATTCCTCAAAGACTCAGCCTATTTTTTAAAACCTAGTCAATGCTACTGTTTGGGTTTAGGTCAGACCCGAGTCACCTGGTTGAACCCAACCATCTTCGCATTTGGGCTAGTTCGAACAAATGCGAAGTTATTTGGGACGTCGGTTTCAATCGAACCATCCATCGCTGCTTGGGCCGTTCGGACCGTCCGAACGACCATCTCAATCGAGGCTGTCAATTTTCAATCAGACCGCCCGAACATTCTGACTCGAACACTTGGACCGACCCAACCCACTAACTGCACCAGTTCGAACATCACCGAACAGATCCACCATCGAAATCAGATTGAATTGTCCAAATTGATTGGTGTCGTTTAGACCGTTCGAACGAGCACGCGATCTAGACCATTCAATCTCGTTCGGACCGTCCAAATCTCATGGTTCGATCAGCTCTCAGTCAGTCTGAACATTCCAACCTAGCCACTTGACTGGGCCTAACCCACTAATTGAATCGACTCGCAGTTGAGTCTGTTTCACACGCTTTGAGTCACTGAGCTGCGAGCCACCCTTGTCAGCTTCGTCTCCCTCCTCTCACTGGCGCTCGCGCAGAGCTCCTTTGCCATGCGCCCGCGAGCTCCTGCGTTGTGCCAGTAATGGCGTGAGCCATGGCGTTCGTTGGCCACTCCTGGAGCTCATTGGATTGACGCCGCCTTCGTTTCCGTCATCACCTAAGGATAATACCACCCGTACCCCCCTCATTTTCGCCATTCTTCCTCTCGGTGGCATAGGAAGAAGAAGCTCCCTCGTGTGTTTCGCTCGGGTAAGCTCTTCCCGGGTGCATCCTCTATGCTCTAGGTCCATTGCCTTGTCCATTTTTGCTAATGCGGACCCTTGTTGTCGCTTGTAGCTTCCGGGACATCATCGAGCTCTCTGCTGCTCCAAAGCACACACCGACGGACGTCCCTGACCCATCTTCATCTCCAATGGGTATTGTCCTAAACCTAGCGCGTTAGTTCATGCATCTAGTCATAAGATTCAAAACCCCTAACTTTATTTCAACAATGCATGACATGGTCTTGTTGATTTGAAGTTTTGACATTTTTCGGCCGAAGAATACCCTTTCACCTCCTACTTTGCTTCGGTAAGTTATTTGTCGATTCCTTGCTCCTATAGCATCCTCGTAGGATCTCTGAGCTAACCCGAGCATTCATTGGTCTTTGTTTTGGTCAGGGTTCTCTCTCCTCGTTGAGCTGTGCCGCTGCCATCTTCTCCGACGCCGACACCGCTCCAGCCATCTCTGAGCTTCCCCGAGCACCTCCTTCACTCAGGTATCTCACTTGTAGCCCCTAGATGCTCAGGCACCCGCTTGATTGAACGCTGCGGAGCTCTATGTCGCTTATGCATTTTGGCCGAAGCTTTACCGCTGCTCTTCTCCGGCTCGCCGCTGTTCTAGGTTGGCTCAACTGCCGTTACCACCTCCAGCAGGTGTGCAACAATATTAGGAACCCGTTCATGCCCTTGGCTCACACCGGCGTGGACCACATCACCGGCGGTGAGCTCAGCTTTGAGCTCGGGTTTTTGTCGTACTCCGACCGACACTGTAGCGGTGCAGTTACGGCAAATCTTATTCATTAAATTGCTAATCATTGCTTAGTTAGTTAATGGCTATCCTTAAAACTCTAATGTGTCACTTACGCGTGGGTCCAGCCATTAAGTGCATAGTAACCCCTCACTATGGACCATCTGAACGTAACCTCTCGTTTGGACCGTCTGATTTCGATTCAACCGCCAGGAACGGTTGGGCCGTTCGGACCGTCCGAGCGTAACCTCTCGTTTGCACCGTCCGATTTCGATTCAACCGTCAGGATTGGTTGGGCCGTTCGGACCGTCGGAATGTAACCTCTCGTTTGGACCGTCTGATTTTGATTCAACCGCCAGGATTGGTTGAGCCGTTCAGACCGTCCGAACGTAACCTCTCGTTTGGACCATCCGATTTCGATTCAACTGCCAGGATTGGTTGAGCCGTTCGGATCGTCCGAACATAACCTATCGTTTGGACCGTCCGATTAGATCTCAATGGTCCAAACATTCTCAGCTTAGGGTTTTAAAAGAAAATTCGTAGATCATTAAATTGTGTCTGCAAATTGTTTTAACTTCAAAAATGCATAAGTATTTCATTTTAACTTCTTTTAGGATGATTCAAATTTTGTTGGTTTCTATTTTAAATGTACTTTAATCTAAAATTGGTTTGAATCATGTTTCTATTCTAGAAAATGTTGTTAGTAGAATTAATTTCGGTTTAGCTTTATTCTTGCACTAAAAATTACTTAAACTTGTAAAATGCATAAGTATTTCTCTGTAACTCCTTTTTGAGTGAACTCAAGCTTGATGGGTTCCTCTGTTAGTATACTTTATTGTAGAATAGGTTTTGAGTATAAATGCCAAAATTTCCCCTTTGGGCGCGTAACTGAAAAAAGAAATTGACTGAGGCGCGGAACCCTTATCCCCAAATTCCCCTTTTGATTGCCCCCTCTCTCCCAGCGCCTCCTCCTTTCCCCTTCCTCTTAGCGCTGCCTCAACTCCCAGGGCGCCCTCCTCCCAGCACCACCCTCCTCCCCGGGCGCCCCTTCCTCCCTGGCCACCCTGATGAGGACATCCCTAATTTGGATACAACCGCGCCTACACACACACAGCTGATCCACAACCAATGTTACAAGGACCAATTACTCGAGCTCGTGCTCGCCAACTTAATCACCAGGTGCATTCGTTCATAGGGTTATATATTACTGAGAATAGATCGCTACCTAATGCAAGTGATTTAATTGTGCTTAGGAACATGGGAAAGGACCAAGGAGAGGTATGTGGAATCATGGACAAGCATAGGAGGCATAATGGAGGACATCACGTCACTTTGGGTCCGAGCCAAGCAAGAGTTCGAGTTGGGCTCGTTCTGAATTCGAGTTCGGACTGCTGCGACAGCACTAAGTTCAAACGGCGTAACTTCTTCATACGGACTCCGTTTGGGATGTTTCGGACTTCATTGAAAGCTTATCAAGTCTACTTTCCAATGGATCCAACCTCAGCTTCAAATTCCAACCGAGCTGACCACAATAAACAAAACAATCCACGTATGTTTTTTATCGAGTCAAAAAGGGTGCTCGCCACCTCCTCTTGGGCCCATGGGCTTTGTAACCCTAGGGCATCGTCCACTTCACGGCCGCCACCCTGGTCGTCTTCCCATATAGGAGCCGCCTTTGGCTAGAACTTCAGTTCGTTGAATTTAGGTTTAGCCATTGTGCAAACTACTTCTTGATTGTGTGGACGACCACTGTCAAGACAGCCTTGGGATCCACTTTTGTTTTCAATACCATCTATACTACAATCTTATTCGCAATATCAGATTGCATACATCTTATTCTTGCTAGTTCTTGATTGCTGCGAGAATTGAACCTCGTGTTCGAGTTGATCGCGCTTCCATCACGGTCAATAACGTCTGGAGTTGGTTCAACGATTGCTAAGCGCAAGCGTCGTCGTCTGATTGTAGTCGGATCGCGAGTCACCCCACCCAAAATCGATAGTTATCAATCTCATCGAAAGATCGGGCACCCCGTCTCCATCACACCCCACCTCTGAAGAATCTAGATCCGCCATTATGTGTTAATGGTATTTTGGTTATTAATGACAAATGCTTTGTGAGACTAACACTCTTTTTGATATACATATTGTTTAGTCTCAATTGGATTTAAAGATCAAAGAGGTATGCATTCGACAACATCTAATTATATCTTGCTGCATTCCTCGGATCCAATATATAGGTTGAACCTCACCAAAAAGGAAAAAATGTAAATGTGCATATGTTTTATTTACACACTCGTGTATGCACGCATTTAGGGGGAGTTCAATCTATATTTTGTGGTTTCATTAGTATTGATCCATATTCCTTTGTCCACATATATTAAGGATCTTTACTTTGAAATATATCCTTGAATATATTTAACTTGTGTAGTTAATATATTCATATGAGTATATACAACTTGTGTAGTTTGTATACACTCATTTTGGTATATATAACTTGTGCAGTTCATATATACACATGACCTTGTTGTTTCATTAGTATTGATCTTTGTGATCTACTTTGAAACATAACTCTTGAGTATATATATAACTTATGTAGTTTATATATACTCATACGAATTACATTCAATTATCTGTAATTGTGTTGGTTATCATCAATTACCAAAGAGGGAAAGATTTTGGTATCTTGTCCCAACCATTATGAGTTAATGGTATATTGTGGTAATTAATGATAATCACATTATGGAACTAACGTTTCTCCTTGAGTTGGATGAATAGGTTATGTTCTAGGTGTTTGAAGACTTTGGATGACATCATAAGTTGATTGTCATCAAGTCGTGTTTCTTGAAGAAGAAGAAATCATCATGTGTTGATGATGTTCAAGAAAAGGATGATCATCATGCGTTGATGATATTGAAGTGAAGAGCTTGAAGTAAAGGATGCATCATGAGTTGATGCGTGTCAAGTTCAAGAAGATGAGATGATCATTGGTTGATCATCAAGACAAGAGAAGGTGTCATCATGTGTTGATGGACATCAAGTCGAAATCATGAAGCAAAGGAAATCATCATGCGTTGATGATTGTCAAGCTTCAAAAGATGTGCAAGGCTAAGGTATGACTAGCTAGGGCTAATGATTTGTTCCTAGTCTTTTACCGATCTCGGTGTTTGGTTGAGAGATCGGATTGCTAGAATAGGTTGTCGTACTATTAAGAGGATCTTAATTAGTAGCTTGAGTTAGTCATGTGTTGATAGCTCATTGTGTTTGCTCTAGCTCAACTTAACATGTTGCCTATATTTGCGAATCGTTTGCAAATGGTTGTGGCTCATGGTTAATCCTTGTAGCATGTGACTTTAGTTTGCGAATGTGTTTTGCAAGCGGTTTAAGTCCATGTACCTTATTCCTTGTGGTAATGATTCTAAAAGTCGGCAAATGTGTTTTGCAACTTGTTGAGAATCTAGTTTTTATCTCTTGTGTACATGTTGCATCAATTGGCAAATATGTTTTGCAAATTGAGTTGAGGCAAATGTACAAAGCCTATTTCGATCTTGCTTTGATCTTTGCGATCTCGCCGCCCAGTAGCGATCGGCCGGTGGTAGCGGTCGACCGCCATGGGTTGGCGGTGCGGCCGATTCTTGTGTGTCTGAAGCCATAAGAATCGGTACTACGAGAGTGCGGTAAGTGCAGGGAGTTTGAAGCGGTACTACGAGTGCGGTAGTGCGAACTTTGTTTGGCGATGCGTGTTTTCGAAGGTTGTTTTCGGTTTTGCTCGTCGGTTCGGTTGAGCGGTCGACCGATTGGGCGGTCGGCCGGCCATTGGTTGGCGGTCGGACCGATTGTGAGTCCAACGACTAGTTTATAGCCGTTGGCATGGGCGATCCGGCCGGCCATTAGTTGGCGATCGACGATTTTGTCTAGAGCCTCTGGAATCTTTTCTCAGCGGATAGTTTTTGTGTGTGGGCTATAAATACCCACCTTGGGTGTGTGAGAAAGTTGTTCTGGTGCCCCATTGAGTTTCTTTGAGCTAAGAGCAAGCCTCTCATACTCTTGTGTGCATGTGTTGCACTTAGTGAGTGATTGAGAGCAAACCTAAGTGCATGTGTTGCATTAGGTTGTGGATTGCTTATCCATAGAGCTTTGGCACTTGATTGGTTCAAGTGAAAGTTGAGTCTTGTTACTCTTGGTGTTTGCCGACACCTAGGCGGCGTGGAGGCGTTGTCGTCGGTGATCTTCTCAAGTGAAGCTTGTGAGAAGACCGGGCGATTTGTGAGTGGCTTGGTGCTCGCCATCTCCGGAGCGGAGTAAGAGCAACCCTAGTGGATCGAGGTGATAAGTTCAAGTTGGAGTCGGTTCAAGCGGTTGAACTCACTTAGAGGTGTTGGTTCGGTTGGAACCGGTCCAAGTTGTTTGGACTTACCTCGGAGGTGTTGCCTCCCGTTTTGGAGCCAATCAAAGGTTGAACTTACCTCAACGTGGATTAGGGAGACGGCAAGTCTTCGATCACCACGGAAAAATATAGCCGTGTCAATTGTGGTTTGCTTTCTTGAGCTTTACCTTATTGCAATTTACATTCATTGTATAATTGCTTATTTATTTGATTGCTATCGTGTATGTGCTTGATTGATCATATCATTAGTTGAAAGCTTACAAGTTCATGCTCTATTGATTATTATCTTTATACTTGTATTGTTGGAGCACTTAGTTGAGACTAGTGATTTTAAGTCTTAATTGTGTAAAACTGTATTAATATTAACTTCCGCATTAGAAATCGGTTTTAGTGCATAAAATTATTAAAATGCCTATTCACCCCCCCTCTAGTCGGCCTACTCGATCTTACAACCTCCCAATGCCACCTTGCATTACTAGGAGAATGGCGCAGAAGGCATAACTGAGGCGTCAAGAACCACAAGAAAGCGTAGGAAGAATCTTGTTGTTGATCCCTCTTCTCTTGAGCCTAGGACCAGTGGTGCTGGCGCCTAAGGTGGAAATCTTGACCTTTCTCATTGATTCATTTTTTTTGTCCAACATGATTCATTTTGAGTGCCCATTCTACCTCAATTTGGCACATAAGCATACTCAACATTTTGTTCACTTCCAATGTATGTACACTGCGCATAAGAAGTAGAATTAGCAATGTCTCAAGCTACCAAAGAAATATACGTGCAATATATAAAAAGCACTTACATCTTGGAGTACGCAGTACATTGTGCAAGTAATGCTATATATAACAACACTACATCATTAATATATTAGTTATGTATTTACTGACTATTCCTATATAGTTCATGAAATTTAGGTGACTTTTGAAATTTTATAGTACATACCAGCTATGGATAAGAGATGGCTAGATTTGCCTAGGTACAACATAAGCTTACAATATAAATTTATTTTCTAGTACTTTCTCACATCCATGCTTATAACAAGCAATTAATTGTAGGCACACGTCAGAATATGTACAAGGGGTCGAAGAATTTGTACAATATGCTTTTGCCCGATCGACAAAAGAAAATACAATATTATGCCCTTCCCAGAAATGTGTGAATAGTTGCTGGAAAGAAGCTAACATTGTCCGTGTGCATTTAATATGTGATGAGTTTTTAGAAGGGTACAATAGATGGATTTTTCATGGAGAGACATCATCTTGTTCTGCACAACAAAATGTGTATGCTGAGGTTCAAGTAGAGGACAATTTTGAGGAAGGTGATGAGATGTTTGATATGCTTCGCGATGTAGCGCATGGGTTAGATGGAATGGGGGATTTAGGTGAAAATAAGGATAGTCTTGAGGAGGATCCATGTGAAGCTGCTGAAGATTTTTACCATTTAGTAGGTGATGCCAATCAAGAGCTCTATCCAGGGTGTAAAAGCTTCTGAAAGCTACGCTTTGTTGTCAAATTACTCCACACCAAATTCCTTGGAGGTTGGAGTGATAGAAGTTTTGACATGCTACTACAACTTCTTAAAGAAGCTTTTCCGGAGGGCTCAACGATACCTACGAACTTTAATGAAGCTAAAAAAAAATGGTTAGATGCTTTGGACTCGGATATGTTAGTATTCATGCATGCAAGAACGACTGCGTACTATTTTGGAAGCAGTATGAAAAGGCAGAGTTCTGTCCGAAATGTCAGACTTCCCGTTGGAAAACAGAGAAGATGAATCTTGATGGGAAACGTGTGCACAAAGTTCCCAAAAAGGTTCTTTGCTATTTTCTAATAAAGAAGAGACTTCAAAAATTGTACATATCTCCAAAGGCAGCAAGTGATGCATGGTGGCACATTGAAGGGCGTACAAAGGATGCATTATTAAGGCATCCAGCAGATTCTCCAGTTTGGAAGGACTTTGATTGCAAACATCCAGAATTTGGTGCAGAGAGCCGCAATATCAGGCTCGCTTTAGCTACCGATGGCTTTAATCCATTCAGATCAATGAACTGTAGCTATAGCATTTGGCCTATTATTCTTATTCCATTGAATCTACCGCCTTGGATGTGTATGAAGCAACTAAATTTCATACTTTCCTTGTTAATTCTTGGCCGAAATTCACCTGGGAAGGACATGGATGTTTATTTAGAACCACTAGTGGATGATTTGATATCAATGTTTGAGGAGGGTATTAGAACATTTTGCAAAAAGGAAAATGGAGGAGTAAGATTTCATATGTCACTATTTGTTGTTTTGCTCCTTACCATTTTGCAATTTATTTGACTAGACTTGAACCGACACATTCAATGATGATATGTTTCAGAGTAGAAAAGAAGTTATCTTGTACTCTGTTATTGGACCACATGATATCCCTATTGCAAAGGCTACTATTATATCAACGGATCGGAGGATAGTAGTAGGTGGTACTCTGTTGGGTATTGAATGTTGTGAAGTTGCCGTTAATCATGTGCTAAAAAGGGCTGCTCAACTGCCTCGTCCTTATGGGGATATGAGCGTCATGGTGATGCTTGTGGGAGATCAAGCTGCGAAATAAAGATAGATACAAGTAACCACCTAGAAGTGACTATCCCAATAGTCACCACAACATAACACGAATCCCAGTTCGTACCACCCATCAAGTTTTAATTTAAATGTTGTAGTCTAGTTCTTGGGGCGTATCAGCGTGTCCATAACCTAGGACAAGGCTATTCGAATAGTTTTAACCTGCGAGGGTGTACCAATGTACCCACACTGAGACCGCGCTTTAAGCCAGCACACTTAGGTATCTTTGCCTACACTAAGTCCCACGAGACTTTTTCCAATATTGTGTATTAACTACGAGCGCTCTATGGATAGAAATCCATGCGCTTACATGGTAAAGCCGAAAAGACAACTACCCACTCGGGATAAAGCTCTTGGACAACTACCATGCCCCACCTCCATCCCTCCTGCGACCGGAGTCAATACACGCCAAAGTACTAGGTCAAGAGAGGTCCCATATACTCTAGTGTGGTTAGCGCAAAATGCTCGATGCGGTGGCGCAAGTAACTCGGTCCTTAGCGGCTCGGGCACCTTTCCGGTCACACCCACAGATCACACCAGTCTTACCATTGTGCCCAAGTCTAAATCATTTTTGTTTTCATTTTTAATTTTGCAATTAAACATAGCAGAAATCTTTGAAACATAAAGTTATAGTAAATTTTGTGTGATCAAGGTTACCGACTAAGTCGATAACGCCCATTTCTACCGATACTAAGCATGTCTAGCGGTGAAATCGTATCTACTAAGTGACAAGAGATCATCCAGTGATATCTACTCACGACAAATAACCTAGGCTCGAGTAGTAGAGGATAATCATTTGCCTACAGATTATGCATCTAAAGGATTAACTAACCAATTTAACACAAATTAAGCGATGCATACATACAGTTGAAACAAAATATTAGACTTTAAAATACTGGGATAAACATGATCAAGCTGCTTGCACATTCATTGTTGCTCGGGAATGCTCAACTTTGCGGAAGGATCGCTCTGGGGTTACCGCAAATGTCAAACCTCACCAGATTGAACAAATAACGAATAAGAGCGAATAACACCAACAAAACTCAAACATACACAACATCAAAACATTCCAAGCTTTACACAACAGCCTAAACATGATCTAACACATTTTTAGAAACAGGGAAATAATTACTTGAAGTGGTGATGAATTTTCTAACAATTTCCTAAGCTAACATACACGTTAAAGCACTAGTTAAATACTTAGCAAAATTTTAATAACATAAACCTACCCAAAACCTATTCTGATCATTAGCACACTAAAATGACAATTTACAAAATTGGTTTCACTGGATTTGGACAATTATTGAAAAAGATATGCATTTTCTAATTTGAAAATTACAATATACACCATTTAAATCAATAACCATATTTTAGCTATGAGACATCTTTGAAACTAATTCGGTAAATATTACATTTAAAATGAAAATTATGAACTGGTTTCAAGTGATTTGGAGAAAAATTGAATTAGTTATTGGTGGGGGGGACAGGGGGTGGCGTTTATTTTAAGGTGGATTTGGGCCAAAATCAATTTTGATGAAATATTTTGATTTTTCCAAAATACAGGTTCATTGATTTTTTAAAAAAAAAAAATAATTTTGCGGAGAAAAATTGATTAAAATTAATCCTATTATAAAAATGAAATTGAAATCAATTAAAATTTTTCAAATTTTTAAAACCATGGTTAACCCTGACTGAAGGGCGTCCCAGTCGTCAAAATGTCTTTTTTGAGAATTTTTCAGTTCCAGGTTATAAAACTGAATATAGTTTGCGGTTCCTCACCTGTTAATGAAGGCCTGAAATTTGCTGAGGCAACCGCTAGGGTCCCCAGCAAGCCGATTGATGAGTCCATTCCGAAGTACTCTTCCGGTAGATCGCCCAAACGACTATGGAAGACGTATCTTGAGAGCCCAAACCAACTCCAGGGCGAAACCACTCGGAGAACTGCGCTAAGAATCAATTTGGCTATTGGACACATGATATCCCTATTGCAAAGGCTACTATTATATCAACGGATCGGAGGAGTAGTAGGTGGTACTGTTGGGTATTGAATGTTGTGAAGTTGCCGTTAATCATGTGCTAAAAAGGGCTGCTCAACTGCCTCGTCCTTATGGGGATATGAGCGTCATGGCTGATGCTTGTGGGAGATCTATTGCATGGCCACATCAGCATGTAAGCATCCATCTATTGTATCCACCTACAATTTGTTTCCTCAATTAATGTACTTGCATCTATTGTATTCTGTAGATAAAAGAAGATAGGAAGTCAGTGGGGCCATCACAACAAGCTAGGCAAACATGAGGTAATTCCAGCAATTAAATTCTTGCATGGCTGCTACGCCCTATGTGGCTATATCTCTTTCCTTTTCTACTGTCTATGGCAGTACTTTTCTGTTGCATTCATTTGTCTTCTCTGTCATGTGAATCGGCGCGAGGCTGTTCTGGTGTAGTGCCTTTTCCACTTCAAAATGTGAATTCAACATTTCACATCATTGAACAGGTATGTGAGAACATTTGAGCACATTTGAGCTTGTAATTTCTAAGCACAAAAACAATAGTTTAAGATGAAGAAAGTAGAGGTAATACCGCCAGATTTGAACTTGACAGTGTAATGTAGTCTGAAATCACAAAACTAGACAAAGATACTAGAATCTAAAAATTTAGTAATTTGGAAACAAATTAGTGAAGACACATGGTCCAAGTTGGCCATCAAAACAAAGATATAACATGTAACCTATTGCATACTAGCTAGAGTGAGATGCAATTAAGCATACAGGGAAGGTCATGTACATGCTAAATAAAAAAAACTATCTGAGAAATTTATTTAGTTCCTTCCAGAAGTAAGGGAAAGACATGAGGAGAACTTCATCATGTAAGCAATGTACTAACCAATAAGCAGTTCAGATTATAAGATCAGATCAAGGTACTTAAGAAGATACTTAACTTATGTTTTGTGCATGAAAAGAAATTCGAGAAGTCAATAACCACAATCCCAGAATAATGTTTTGCTCTCAATATCGAAAGATTATTTAGTATTTGCGTAGATGTTTTGTACATGCAAGGATAGACTAGTATTGTGATAGAAAGGGTTAGAGTATTTACATGTGTCAAGGATAGACTAGTATTGTCGACTTCTTTTGTGTGAATGTTTTGTACATGCCAAGGAGACCATGGCTATATTAGAATGCTCAGAATTCTAAAATTGCATGTGTATGGTGTATTGCACATGCACTATTGTGCTTATCATTAATTTCATATTTTAGGTTTATGTATTTTGCATCATCTGAATTTCATCTATGTGTTGCAGTTGTATTTGATTGTTGATATGATATTTTCTAAGTGGTATGATTGAGAAAATTGTATGTTTTGTAAATTCTGATTGAATGGTGCAAACTATTGGGAAAATATTAAATTCACTATTCCAGGCGGCATAATTAAATTTTATTAGTATTTAACATGTATATTCCTAGGTACCTAATCTGCTGGGAATCATGCCAATGCTGGCAATATATATGCCGGGGAAAATCATGCCAACTTACTGTGCCAGCGAAAACTATGTTATTTAGGGCACTTAACTGCTGGGGAAACAGACAATCAAAGGCGTAGTAACAGCCGGCACTATGTATAACTGCCGAGAAACTCTAACTACTAGAGGGACCGGTGTCGGCCACTTAACTACCAGGGAAATAGATAATCAAGGGCCTAGTAACTGCCGGCAATATGTATAACTGCCGGGGAAACTCTAACTGCCGAAGAAACAGCTAACTACCGGGGAAACTATTACTGCCGGGGAAAAACAACTTTTCTAGGGCAGTTAACTACCGGCAATCCACATATCTGTCAGGGAATGTCTTTCTCGGCAGCACTTTACTAGGCAGGCAATAAGTGCCGGGGAAACAAATTGCCGGCAGTTAATATACTTTGCAAAGCAGTTTTCTTGGCAGTTTGATTACCCTTAATAATATGCCATGGTGTAGTGATCTTCAACCCGTAAACATTTGCTTAAGATACAACTTATTTGTCAGGGATTTGGACATAAACTGAGTCTGCAACTTGTCCTAGATTTCTTTCGGTGAGGTCATATCCATCACATGATACATGACCTGATCCGAAATACACAACCATATGATCACGACTGCCATCTCCTTCAACTCCTCCTAATCATCATCCTCCATCATCTTCGGCTTTGCTTTGCACAGCTGAAGAATCTAGGCCCACCATTATGTATTAATGGAGTATGATGAGGATCTAATAATCCATCCTCATTTATTCATTTATCTATAATTCTTATTATGGATAATAAGGCCATCGCATGGTTCTTGGGTATACCCCCTTAATGTTCATAATGGAGAAGCCAACCAAGTGGTTGTAAGACCTTCTACGACTATCCCCATAGTCGTAAGTCCTTCTTCGACTACCTTATGGTTGTAAGCTTTTCTACGACCACCATGCGGTCGTAAGTTCTTCTACGACTAGGTCAATTACGACTACCCTATAATCGATGGAGCTTGCAGACAAGTCGGCCCAATTAATTAGGGAATCTAAGCAGTTAATATACGATGTTATTCTCTGGAATAACTACACGTAATACACCTCTGTCTCTGACAATAACTGTCATGCGACGTGGAGGGGTTACTACTCCAGCAATAACTACCATCAATGTGCCTATTATATGAAATGATGAGGCGCCTCTTAGCCTGGAGAAACGGCCACCTCTTCATACACTATATAAAGACTACAATCAGTTGACAAGTGGGAGAAAAACAAGTGCAATTAGAAGAAGTGCAATTAGGAGCACAAGCCCTAGTCTTTCTCTTGGTTGTAACCAGCACACTCAATACAATACACACAGGAATACGTTTGTTATTCTCTCCGGAAAAGGCCTGAACCTATATAATCCATGTGTCTTCTCTCTGCGTGGTCAATCTTTGGAAACCCTCTGAATCAAACAATCATACGTAAGATCGGTTCTAAATCACTAACAGAGTATTTTGGTAATTAATGAAAATCGTCATGAGGACTAATATTTCCATGAGTTGGCGAAATAGGTTAAATCACATGATGATGAAAAGTAAATTGATGGCTCAATATATTAAAAGTTATCAAATCAAGCCTTTGGATAAAGGAGGTTGTCATGTCTTAATAAGCGTCAAGTTAAGATTATGGAGTAAAGAGAATCATCGTGTGTTGATGATTATCAAAGTCAAGAACCCAAACTTGGAGTGTAGAGGTTAGTTATTGTCGGGACCCAAAAATATGATTCAGGAACCCTCTATGTATTCTGAGCTAGTCCCAGATCAGTAGCTAGCTCACACAGGAAACAGTGATGAAATACCATCCATTCATTCGATTTAACTAAAAAGATCTCAAATTAACAAATAGTAATTATAACTGGACTTATGATCAATGTTTACTTAACTTGCCACGCAGGGCTAAATAAACAAATAAACTCTTACAGCGAAACAAGAAAACTTAGAAAGGCCAATCAATATGCCCACAGGCAATCGAGTGGAGAACGAATCCTAATCCGCAAAGTTTTCATAGTACTCCTTCTGAAAGAACTCTTGAGAAGCTTGATATTCTTCAACTGAGCAGCAAAAATTGGAGTCATGAGCACGTAAAGTACTCAGCAAGTCATAGGGAAATAGTAGCAATTAATATTCATGCAAAGCTGAAGCAAAGGTTAGTTGTATGGTTCTTTTGCAGAAAGCAACATTGACGGCAAATACAATAAATAGATTGAAATATGTAATTAATAATAATAATAATAAATAAATAAACATTTTTTTTAAAACGACCAGTGAATTCCCCATTCACTTTCCAAGACAAACCACCAAGTGAATTACCCATTCACCAAACGAACATTATATTCATCAAGTGAACTTCTCATTCACACTCCGACACATTTTATGAAGAAACTCTACCTCTCGTGTGAAATCCCCGGATATGTTCATAACTGAGGACACGACTATTTGAATAGATTAATTAACACTCTGCAGAGGTTGTACACTTTACCTGCAAGATATAACCAGTGTAGCGATCACCAATCATAAAAACCTTTCAGAAATTTTATCTCGACAATTGACTCTCTCGTTGTTCATACTATCACCCCAACCTCACCGTTGGTTTGACGCATACCGTTGGACCTAGATACGATAACCTCACCCATAGATGTGACCTTAACAGGGTCCACATCTCCACCCATAACTTACTAAGTAGACCCATCCTATTCTAGGTATGTGGTTGTACGAAAAGTCCTAATTCAATGGCGCACAAGATTAAGTCCTTGACAAGTTACTCATATGAGTCTACCACAAACCCATAACGTGTTATAATAACACCCTCAATCCACAACCGCTCGCCCGAGTGAAAATCATTTTGTTTAACCAAGACCAATGACATACCCTATTATGGTACACAAATTTTAACAACAGTGGCTAACCACCACGATTCATCTCAATAAGTCAAATTTAACATTATTTGTACATGTGATAATGAACTCATCATAACTAAGCTTGTCTAAGCATCTGTACGATACCCATGTTGGTGATACAAATATATCCAACTAAAATTATCTATGCTAGGTTGACAAATGATTTGTGGCATTCAAATAATCAATGGAGGCATAATGTCAACAAGTGATAGCTAACCCCGAATCAATTTGTATAAAGACATCATGCAATTGATATAAAACAATATATTTTTGAAATCATAGGTTCAATAGATCAAAGAACTACGACTTGCCTTGGAATAGAGGCACTGGTCTTGGTCTTGGTGCACTCCTCCTTGCTCAAAACTTCTACTCACAACGAAGCAAAATAACCCAAATGAATATAAAATAGAGAGGAAACAAACTTCAAAATTAAATAAAAATATCAGGAAAATAGAGCTCGAATTTAGATGAATTTAGAAATTTGAATGAGCTCAAACAGAGTTCGTATGAGGAAGAACGAGCTTTTGGAAGATCTAAACCTAAAGAAATACCAAAATTGTATTTTCTATATTTTTCTGAATTAATTCTCTACTGGAAATTATGGATTATGATGTCATGCTAATGTCAGCCCTGAAAACCAAAAAAACCAAAACAAAGGCTGACATGTGGGCCTACGATCCATGGACCGGGTCCACGGGATTGGTTCATGAGTCTACATAATAGTAAGCCTGACATGTGGGACCTACAAGTTAGTGGCTCGATCTATGGTGGAACAGATCTATGTGATTTGGATCCGGGTTAGGGTTTGATGTGACACCCATTTAAACAAACATTACACACAAAATAAAAAAGATCTATGTACGATGTACCAAAAGAAAACATATGATACAAGTTAAGAAACCATACAACGCTCTACTCGATCGATACTCATAAGCTGGTGAAACGACTCAATACACAGATTGAGTCTTGGCACACTTAAGTTATATGGCTTGGCTGACAAAACGATCTTCGGTGTACGGTCTTTGATGATTCTTACATGATGATGCTTTCTTGATAACTTCATCTCTTCTGGTCTTGATCGTAATGGTAGGAAATGTGTTGACCATCTCTAGAAGTTTCCAAGGGAGAGAGGATCCATTTAGTATTACAAAATGGTAAAGCAAGAATTAGGTGAGAAAGAATTTCTATGAGAGGCTAAAGATAGATAGAGATGACCAAGATGAGGAGAGAGCAATTTATTTTTCTTGTTGTATAAAATAAATTTTGAAGTTTTTCTACTAACGGTCATTCTAACTAGGTCACGACCTACAGTCGATATGGCTCTGATACCACTTTGTCAGAACCCGAGATTAATATCCCAGATCCTCTGTGCATTTCTGAACTAGTCCCATGATCAGTAGCTAGTTCACACAGTAAACAAATATGGTAACAAAATTCATATCACAACTTTATTAATAATCAACAGAGTTTATTACAAAGAGGCTTACAGCCAACAATAAAGAACACAGCGGAAGACGAAAAGTAGTAGAGTCCAGCAATCTGCCACATGCAATCGACTGGGGAAGCGGCCTAGTTGTCGAGGTCCACATCGGTAGCAAAGTCCTTCTCCTCTGAAATTTTATTTGCATAAAGCAAGTATGAGCACAACTTTCATGCTCGCAAGTTACACCCGTCATGTAACAGAATGACATGCATATATAGATGTAACAAAGGATGGCTTATAAGGTCATTTGCATAAAGCAGCACTTTCTTTTAAATACTTGTACTAAGTTCCAAAGCAGTTATTCTATAACTACAAATCATTTTATAAATTCTCACTTTTATAGTCAGATAACATTCACACATGGATGGTAAAGGATACCCTCCTTTCACATGGCTCCCTTCCCAATTCCCATCTGGATAAACCAGTTTCGAAGAAGTTTATTTTCAAACAAAACCAAAGTCTAACTTTGAGCAGTTCGGCCAGCATGTCCATAACCGCGGACACGGCTATTCGAATAGTTTTACACTCTGCAGAGGTTGTACAGCTTTACCCACATGACAAGACTTCTCTAGTTTGTCCGGTATATATCTATGCCACTACTCACTACCTTTGGTAAGCAGTCTTGAGCACATGTCAAGGCCTTTACAAAGCGCCATTCCACCGTAGTTACCCCTCGCTAAGGTTTCGCCACCCCCTTTGGAATAAAGACCTCCGGATTCGGGCCCCCTCTTGCGCTAGGTGGGACTAACATAAGTCGTAACATGACTACCCATTGCATTTGTAGGGAACGACCACGGTGGAACATTGCAGATTAATTAGCCAGGTCCTACTCCCCACATTGAGGACATGTGGTGGTACGGTATGGCATAGCTTCATACACTCGAAGACCGGTCCTTAACTAACTTGGGCAACTTTTCAACAAAACCCATGGGCCTCAACCATACCCGATTGAGCCCGTGCATAAACTTGCACCCACCGAACATCTATTATGCCCAAGTCCAAACCATTTTAATTTATTTCATTTTTTTCAAAGTCATAAACTTCCATAACATACCGATGCCATGGATACCATCTAAACAACAATTGATTTCTGGCTGAAATTCCCAAAACAAACATGTTTGGTCCATAAGCATGGCTAAGCATGATTTTTCTTAAAATGTTCTAGTTCATACTATCGTATCATACAAAGGATTTTAGGCATAACTATACATTTAAAGTAGGAATTTAAATTACTGATATAAATAAGCATACAGTAATAATTTAAAATAGAATATAAATAATTTGAAATAATGGGATCGATATGATCAAGGGTATAACTTGCCTCGCTTGAGGTGATGTTGTTTTCCTTAACAGGTCACCTAGTACTCACAAGTACTTTCTTTAGGTAGTCCAAGTGTACAATCACGATGATCATACAGTCAAAATCAATCCTCTTATGTTGCTCTTCAATCGGCGTCGAAATCTGACTCTCCGAAGTCGTCGAAATCTAACGTGAAAATAAGCCAAATTCAAACTAAATTCAAATAACAACTCAAATGAACTCCAAATTAAATGATTTTGGTTTGGTTGGCTATATCTCAATTTTAGATAAATTTAGAAATTTGAATGGGCTCAATCGGAGTTCGGATGCAAAAGATATGGGCTTTGGAAGTTTCAATTTTACATGAAATAATGAAATTAGGATTTTTCTGGATTTTGTGAATTATTTTTCTAAAGGAAAAGGCTTTATTGCGCAATGATGATGTCAGCGACTGATTTTAAAATAATTAAAAGAATTCCCGACAGGTGGGACCCACCTGTCGGTCCAATGGCTTATGTGGACCAAGTCTACGAGTGATTGAGACTAGGGGGTGTGGGCTGTGCCACGCAGGCATTGACCTGGACGCCACATGGGCAAAAGGTGGCGACGTGGCGCCGGGTGGCGCCGAGGTGGCGCCCTTGTGGCAGTGCCACGTCGGCACTAAGTCGGCGGCGCTCTGACGTCGAGCTCGCGGCGATAGGAGCTCGGCGAGGTGTGAGTGATACCAAACGCAAGAGGAGGCGACGGGGAACTCGGTGCTTACCACAGCGGCGCAAGGGCACGAGGGATTTGCCGGCGGCGAGGTAAGAGGCGGCAGCGATGTCGGGCTCACGGCGGCGTGGCGTTCGGGAGACGCTCCGGCGAAACGAGCGCGCGCACGGGGTGTGCCGCGGCGAGGCGATGCCGGCGGTGGAGGTGAGGGCGGCCGGAGAGGTACCACGGCGGCGCTAGGGGCGGCGAAAGGAATGATGGCCGGCGGCGAAGGAATTCAAATTCCAGCGAGCCGGAGGGGGTAGGGGTGGTGTGAGTGGTGGCGGTGGGATGAGTGGAGAAAGGCGCGTCCGGGACTCTCTTAAATAGGGTCGGAGGGGCACGGGATGAGGAGATCGGCGGCGGGGATCTCGGTGGCGGTTGCGGCGTTCCGGTGATTCCGCGCGCGGTTGAGAGGGGAAAGGCCGAGATTGGTGGCGGTGGAGCGCGGGGGAGCTGTTGCGCACGGCCGCATGATTCAAGGCGCGTGGATGGCGGCGGAGATTGAGCTCCAGCGGCGCGGTAATGGTGGAGGGGTGCGGCCTGGCGCGAGGGAGACGTGGCGGGGACGAACGGACGTGCGCCGTTGGATTTGATCCGACGTGTGGGGAGGCGGGTGGCGTGGAGGTTGGATGGCCGTTGGATTCTAATCCAACGGTGGCTGAGAGGGAGAGGGGAGGAGGCTGTGTGGAGCGGGCCAAGCGGGCCGCAGCGCGGGAGAAAGGGAATGGGCCGGACAAAGGTTTCGGCCCAATGGCTTTTTGGGATTTTTAAATGCTTTTGTAATTTATTTAATTTGATTAGCTCAAAAAGGCTTTAGAAAATAGCAAAATAAATCCAAAAATTATGAGAAAATTCACAGAAAATCCCTGAGTTATTTTGGACTTAAATAAAATAGTTCCAACTTAAAGTTAGCTATAGTTTTTGCAAATAAATTATTTTGGCTTTGAAATATTTAGGAAAAAGCTTTTAAAAACTCAAAACAATTCTAGAAATTAACTAAATTTTATTTTTCAGGTCAAACCCACTGGAACTTCAAGAACTTCAAATAAAATTTAAATTTTTGACTTTTAAAACTTCAGAAATTCAAATAAAGCAATTAAACTCTGGCAAATTCTCAGAAAAACCAGTAAAATCATTATTTTATTTATTTTATTTTGGTAACAGCACTTTGGGATGTTACAGCAAGCAAGACAAGTTATACCCTTGATCATATTGACCCCACTATTTTAAATTATTTATATTCTGTTTTAAATTATTACTGCATGCAGACGTTTATACAATTATTTTAATTCCCTGTTTTAATTACCTAGTTAATCCAATCTTCCTTGTATAGCCAATTTTAATATTGAACGTGAATACCTTGTCACCATTAGGCAAAGTGATACTAGAATTAACCATATGCTTAGCCAATGCTTAGATCAAATCTTGTATTTGGGAAATTTTAGCCAAATCTTCCAAATGTGATTTAAATTGGTTCTATGGTATTGTTTTACCATAGAAGGTTTATAAATGCTTTTACCTGGAAAATAAAATAAAAATGGGCTTGGACTTGGGCATAATGGAAGTTTGGTGGGTGCATATTCCTGCACGGGCTCAATCGGGTATGGATGAGGCCCATGGGTTTTGTTGGAAAGTTGTCCAAGTCAGTTAAGGACCGGTCTTCGAGCGCATGATGCTATGCCTTACCGTACCACCACATGTCTTGTATGGGCATGACCTGGCTAATTAATCTGCAATGTTTCACCGTGGTCGTTCCCTACAGATGCAATGGGTAGTCATGTTACGACTTATGTTAGTACCACCTAGCGCAAGAGGGGCCAAGCCCGGAGGTCTTTATTCCAAAGGAGGTGGCGAAACCTTAGCGAGGGGTAACTGCGGTGGAATGGCGCATTGTAAAGGCCTCGTGATAATCACTTAGTCGCACACCTTCGGAAGTGTGTCAGACGGACATTAAAAGTTGATTATCTCTTGTGGGTAAAGCTGTACAACCTCTGCAGAGTGTAAAACTATTCAAATAGCCGTGTCTACGGTTACGAACATGCTAGCATAACTACTCAAAGTTAGACTTTGGTTTTGTTTGAAAAATACTTCTTCAAAACTGGTTTATCCAAATGGGAATTTGGGCAGGAAGCCTTGTGATAGGAGGGTATCCTTCACCATTCATATGTGAATGTTATCTGACTATAAAACTGAGAATTTATAAAATGATTTGTAGTTATAGAATAACTACTTTGGAACTTAGTACAAATATTTAAAGAAAGTGCTGCTTTATGCAAATCAACAAATAAGCCATCCTTTGTTACATCCATGTATGCATGTCATTCTGTTATTTGACGGGTGTAACTTGCGGGCACGGAAGTTGTGCTCATCCTCGCTTTTGCAAACAAAATTTCAGAGGAAATGGACTTTTCTACCGATGTGGATCTCGACGACTAGGCCGCTACCCCAGTCGATTGCCTGTGGCAGATTGCTGGACTCTACTACATCTTCGTCTTCCGCTGTGTTCTTTATTGTTGGCTGTAAGCCTCTTTTGTAATAAACTCTGTTGATTATTAATAAAGTTCTGATATGAATTGGTTACCATATTTGTTTATTGTGTGAACTAGCGACTGATCATGGGACTAGTTCAGAAATGCACAGAGGATCTGGGATGTTACTCCCGGGTCTGACAGTTTGCATCTCGTATCTTTTGCAAATTAGTTTTGCAAAGTTGAGTTGAAGTGATTTGCAAAAATCAGTTTTTGTTTCCTGAACCGGGCTGACCGTAGTAGGATCCCTGGACTGATTGGAACCCCGGTTTAGGTCGAGCGGTTAGGCTTTTCCAGAGAGCATCTTTTCTCTGTTTTGATATGCGGACTGATCGCAGTTGGAGGGCCGGATCGACTGGACTTCTGGGTCAAGTGATCCGGTCAGCTTTTCCAGAGAAGGATGTTTTTTTGGAGACTTGCTACAAATTTCCTTGTCCGGACTAACCGTAGTTAGTATGCCATACTAACCGGACCTCCGGGTCTTGTGACCAGTCAGCTTTTTCCAGTAGCATGTTTTTTCTTTGTTTTTGGATATCCTTGTATGGCGGACTGATCGGACTTGTCATAACGGGCAGATTTTGTTGCAATGATTATTGCAAAAGTTACCGTTATACAATTGCCCGGTCTAACCGGCCCGATGCCTACAGTCTGACCGGTCGTGCTACTTTTTGCACAATTTCTCTTCAAACTGCTAGTTTTCTTGTGTAGGTGTATAAATACACCTTTTGGTCGGTTGGAGAGTAAGGGCTGGTGCCATATTCATCTCCCTTGAGCAAAAGAGCAAACTCGCTCATCTCTTATGTGCATGTGTTGCACTTATTGAGTTTAGAGATCAAGATCCTAGTGTATATGTTGCATTAGGTGGTGGATTGTGTACCCATTGAGTTTAGACACTTATGTCACATGTAGACAACACTATAGACAGCTCATATAATGTGTTATCTTTTCACTTGTATTTATAGATGACATAATCTTTTAATATTTTCATAGACCTAAGACATTTGTCCTCCTTGGTTCTGGTGATATAGTAGGCTACAGAATTGTAGACAACATATTTCTCTCTCTATTCTCTTTCATCCACATCAGCTTAAGTTTAACGTAATAGAGACTATATATATATCTGATGTAAGCCTACTGTACATAAGGCTGCTCCCAATGAGTGTTAAGATACTATCTTCCCAATGCATTGTTTCTTATGGTGTAGTATCTTAAGTTGATTCATTTAATTACATGCATGAGGCTGTTTTGCGTTGGATTTCGAGCTGAACTAGTATCTAAATTAGATACTAGACTACCCTCTCTCTTCATTAACTATGGTGCCACATCATTATTTTGCTTATATGGTATGCTAAGATACCAGCCAAGATGGAGCACTAGGAGCAGCCTAATACTCTGCCTTGTAGGTTTGTACCACTACTAGTCGAGTACTAGATTGTAGAGTACTAGTAGCATCCGGGGAAATCTCTGGCTCTCATAATTTCTTAGCTCGTTGCACGTGCGAGACGGCGGCTCGACAAGATGAGCATGCGTGCACACGTGGGCGGGGCGCCGCGCATCGATGGGGCGTTCCATATTCCCAACGAACTGACGCGTGCATGCGCCCGCCCCGCCGGCCGAGTCGCTCCGTATTCTCCAGTCACCCCCCCCCCCCCCCCTCCACTACTACTAGTACTTCCATGGATGGGAGCATAGCATACAGCTGCTGCCATGGGAGTGCCTTCTTTCTACAGGTGGCTCGTGGGCAAGTACCCAAACATCGTCGCCCCGGCCATGGAGGAGGAAGAAGACGAACCGGCCGTTGGTCATTGCAGCAGCAAGCAGCAGGAGGCCCCTTATAATGGCGTCGTCTACCACAACCTCTACCTCGACATGAATGGCATCATCCACCCATGCTTCCACCCGGAGGACCTGCAGGTACGTACGTAGTACTAACGCGATCGATGCCAGTGCACAGTTCAGTACTTCAGTTCATGTGTTCTTTTTAAGAGGAAGGTTTCGTTCCAGTTCATGTAGCTGCATGCATCTGGTGCTTATTATTTCTGGTGAGTTCCTGAGCTGGTCTTTCATTCCGGCCGTGGTTTACTAATCCTGCATGCGTGCGTGCGTGCGTGCAGGTGTGCCCTCCCACGACGTTCGACGAGGTGTTCCAGTCCATGTTTGACTACATGGATGGCCTGTTCCGCATCGTCAGGCCCAGGAGGCTGCTCTACTTGGCAGTAGGTCAGTCAGTACACAAGGATCGTATCTCTAGATAGCTTCCTCTTCCTCTTCCTCTTCCCATATATGCATTCATGCATGTCTCGTGTTTCTTCACGATTAATCTGCAGATGGCGTTGCCCCTCGCGCCAAGATGAACCAACAGCGAGCGAGACGCTTCAAAATGCCAAGTCTGATAAAGACGCGGTGAATTCTTACTGCATTTCATTTCCCGCTACCTTCAGTGATGCATCTCTGCTGGTGCAGTAAATTGATGAGAAATACATGTGCTCTGATTTACAGGAGGTTGAAGAGAATCTCTTGAGAGAGAAATTCAGAGCTGAAGGGAAGGAGGTGCTACCGAAAGAGACATCCGAGGTTTCAGATCCTAATGTCATCACACCAGGGACGGAATTCATGGAGAAGCTATCAGAAGCGCTCGAGCACTACATCCGCGACCGGCTGAATACTGACCCCGGGTGGAAAGACATCAAGGTTTTGCACTTTGTTTAGTCCTAAACTTGGAGTAATGCATGCAGTAAATGTAGTTTTGTTTAATCTCGACAATTTAAGATCTTTGGTTCACTGTAAAGCATGTATCTTATGAGTTACGAGATTGCTTGATAAGTTCACAACACGTCCATTCTGAAGGTAATACTCTCTGACGCAAATGTTCCTGGAGAAGGGGAGCACAAGATCATGTCTTTCATTCGTGCACAACGAAGCATGGAAAGCTATGATCCCAACACCCGTCATTGTCTGTATGGGCTGGTATGAAATTTAACTACACACTGCACTTGATAATCACGATATTTGAACTTTCATGCAGTATCGAACTAGATATTTGAGATGTTCAATCTTGTCTAGTTATATCAGAGTTAACTCTGAAGAATTATTGCAGGATGCGGATCTGATAATGCTCGCTTTGGCATCTCACGAAGTCCACTTTTCAATTTTGCGTGAGGTCTGTTAATCCTTCATCAATGCTAGCTACAGGCTTCAGCAAAATGTGTCATATGGTTAATACTGTTATAGCATATACAGAAACTACATTTAAGTAATTAGATCTAGTAGACACCGTTTTAATTTTTACCTGTCATGATAAGCATTTTACAATTGTGGAGTTGAGAATAGACTTAGACTTTGTTAACATGGGCAGGATATGTCACGTCCAAATCAACCAGAAAATTGTGTCCCAATTACTGCAGAAAATTTCACAACCCAAGGGTTGGCAAAATTGAAGTGTAGAGGCTGGTTCCCTCAGTTAAAAGCATCATGTCTTAGTGGCAAGTTACCAAAGAAAAAATATCAGGTTTGTTCCCCTGAGATAATACCAAAATTCGATCTCAGTTTGACTATGTGAATAGAATAACGCCATCTTCTTGCAGTTTTTGAATATATGGGTTCTGAGAGAGTACTTGGAGCTTGAAATGAAGATACAGGACCCAGTTTTCAAACCGGATATTGAGAGGCTAATTGATGACTTCATCTTTATTTGTTTCTTGATGGGAAACGATTTCATTCCACATATTCCTTCACTTGAGATACATGAGGTATGTGTATGTCTATAGATTCTAATAGCTTCATGACAAATTAACCGTATTATCATTACATCCTCTAACTAGTACATCACTGAAAAACTCAATTGATATATGTTCCGTGGAACAGGGTGCAGGTGATCTTCTCATTGAAGCGTACAAAACAACCTTCAACAAAATGGAGGGCTATATCGTCAACACAGACAAAGTACCTGAAGAATTTCAACCTCTTATATCCATCAATGATTATCCGTTGAGTTATGCGTTCATGTAGTAGTTTTGCTGCTACTGAAACAGGTCAAAGGTAAACATGCTGCATATCTAAAAGTCTCAAGGTTGGAAAAGTTTTTTCATGAACTGTCCATGTGCGAAGAGAAGATTTTTCTCAAAAGATATGAACTGCGAGAGGTATGTTAGTATCCTTGCCAATAGTGTGCACTGGTGCAAAAAGGAACTTGTTGATATGCTTGTTCTTGGGTTACTTGCAGAAGTTTCAGCACAATATATTGCGTAAAGCTGCAGAAAATGAACGGAGAGAAAGAAACTCAGACAATTTGGTAAGGATTAGTTATAGTTGAAAACTGTGTGCTGAATACTGATAAGTTCAAATTGTAGTGATCTCATCGGTTCTTCTACTCAGGATGAAAGTCCTGATGGTCCAGACTTGATGGCCATGTCTTCTTCGACACAATGCAGTATTTCAACCTGCAGCTCGGACAAGTCAAATGTAGGGAAAAGTTTCATCTATTTCCGCTGTGGGGTGTGCTTCGGTACATCTCTTTAAGAAAAGTTTACAAATTTTAAATCAAAGTAGTTAATATTAGGTGGGTCAAATCTGAATAAACCTAAAAAATCAAACCAAAGATTTGCCCTCACTTAATATTCAGATCTATATCTATATTGAATCTTCAATTTGATTTGTTTTTTTGTGTTGATACAGATTTGGTACACACCTAATATTAACCACTTTGCATTAAGATTCGTAAACTTTTCAAAAAGGGGTGTAGCAAGGCCTTCTGCAACTTGTTTAGGAATTCTGGAAATACCTGGTTCCCACCTTTTTTTAAAAAAAAAAACTTCCATGTTTGTTTTCCCCCTGAGAATCTGATTGTCTCCCTGTTTTTCAGATCACAAAAAATACCTTAGAGCTGAGGCGAAATTTAAAGGATACTCTACGTAATAAGCAAGACCTTTTCAAAAATGGAGCCTGTAAACATGACAGGGTTAGTGATGGTGTCCATTTCGATAAATATTTCTCCTGTTACAAATTTTGACATATCTATTGCAGATAAGACTGGGATTACCAGGATGGAAATCCCGGTTCTACAAGGAAAAGTTTGGTGTCGAAACTTCTAATGAAATTGGAAACCTGCAGAATGATATGGTTATCTTTTTTCTTTTTTCTTTATCCAAATGGAATCTCTTTCCCTTTGGGCGTGGCAAGGGGGCATTTTATATTGTTATAATATTTCTTTTTTCCCTTCGAATTTAGGTTCAGAAGTATCTAGAAGGACTATGTTGGGTGTTTCAATACTATTTCGCTGACGTACCATCATGGAGCTGGTAAGAAGAAAATATTTACAAACTGAAAATATATTTGTCTATGTATCTCATGCAATGTAGTACTGTGCTTTAATTGTTCTGAATCCTTATGTTGATTGACGACAATGGTCCAAGGGACCAACTAAATTTGATAAATGTTGTCATGCAAGTTAACTGCTAGTTCTTATAGATGTGTACACGAAGATGTTTCCATTCTGTCTTCCAGTAAATTTTTTTGTTGCAGGTACTATCCATTCTATTATGCTCCTTTTGCATCTGATCTCAAGGGTCTTTCTCGGTTCAAGATATCTTTCACTGTAGGCAAACCACTAAGACCACTTGATCAGCTCATGGCAGTTCTGCCACCAGAAAGGCACATTTACTATTCTTAGTTCTGCCATTCTCGTTATTTATTTGAATTTTATAAGAATTAATCATTTTTGTTTCCCTTTTTGTAGCTCTTGTGCTCTTCCAAAATGTTACAGCAAATTAATGGGCTGTGAAGAGTCTTCAATACAAAAGTTCTATCCATCGGGTATATAAGAAAATCTGATTAGTATATTTCTTATTCCCGAGTTCATATCACCAGAAAACTTTTTGTGCTTAAGTACATGCAAATTCTTTTTGTCACCAGAGGTGGAGATTGACACAGATGGGAAACGTTTCTTGTGGCAAGTAAGCTATCCGTTCATATGTTCACTAGATGAACTGAATTAACTGATAATTTCAACCTATGCTGATCAAGTGGTGATGCACTTGGGCGCTTAGCATGGCTAACCGACACCTTTGAGGGTGCTATACTTAAGCAAAAGAGCCATCTCATGCTAATTTTCAATGAAATAAATTGTTTCAGGGTATCGTGAAGTTGCCATTCATAGATGAGAAACTGCTGCTTTCAGCCACCAAAGCTGTAGAGAAAGAGCTCGCGGTAAAACAATTGATTGCCATCTATACTGTTGTTACACTAACTTGTCCTTTTGATGCATAAATAATAACCATAGGTAGTTCGCCCCTTACCTTGTTATAATTAGATGCATGAGATGAGACGGAATACTATTCAGCAAGGCAAGATCTTTCTGAGGAACTCGAATTCTCTGGCAAATAATGCAGCATTTGTGCAAACATCAGACTGTTTGCCGCAAAAGCTTCCAATAGATTCAGCCACTAGGTATATAAATTCTGAACTGAACTGATGTAAAAACTGATGCATTCTGCGGTTTACATTTTTTTCAGAGCAATGTAGAACTGATGCAGAATTTGTTATTTTTGAATAGTGAAATTGGAGGATGGTTATCGCCCGTTGATGATGATGGTTTAAGCAATGGTCTTTTGCACTCGCCCATAAAAAATCTGCAGGACATCACCTATGATCAGGCAATGTACGTTCTTTCTTGAACCTTATCATATTCAGGCATCGGGGCAACTTATGTCATTCTTCACTACATGATCTTTGTGTGTTTCAGATCAGCAATGTTCTTCAACCCCGAGGACGTGAAGACGATTCCAAGGCTACTTGACAATGTGAGAATACCTGACAAGGTAACTTCATGCAACTCGTAAAACTGCAGATTTCAATTGATTTGGAGGAATTGCACTCCTCATTTGTCATCATCGTCTTTTCAACCTCTGTGTTCTTCAGACTGTAACTGAAGCTGACATTTCAAAGAGGCCGCTGTGGCACACATACCCGGGCTCGAAACCTCCTGTCATGTACAAGTAAACTCCGTTTCCGACGCCTCGAGCTCTCCTCGTCCATGTTGCATGCAATGCATATTTCTGACGCATCCATTGAAACACCTTGCAGCACGCAGAGGAGCTACACCTGCAGGCCAGACACCCTCTGGAAGTTGTTGACGCCGACGACGCCGCGGGAAGAGTTCAAGAGCGCCGGCACGGGGTGGATGGGACGGGGAGAGGGAACGCCACCGCCGTTGAGACGAAGCAGATCTTGAGCAGCAGCTACGGACGTGGGATAGGGCATGCCGTTGCTGCCGAGGCACAGCAGAGGAGCAGCAGCTACGGGAGAGGCTTCCATGGGGTGGACATGCCACAAACCCGAGGCGGCAGGTTTGACAGCGGTGGTGCGCACGGTTTTCGGCTGGAAGGTGCGTGGGCAGGACGCGGAACGTACGAGCATGGCGGCGCGTTACAGAAGCAGCAGACAGTGTGGCGGCCGGTTGGGTCGTGGGCGAGAGGCGGCGGCCGTGGCGGGAGCGGCCAGCCTCGTGCTTGGTAGAAACTAAACATGATGTGGTGAACTGACGAAGTAGCTCATATTTTGCCTGAAATATCGACTTTGGCCTAGCTAGAACTTCTGACTTGTGTCAGACTAATACAGCATTAATATGCTCTGGGCATCATGTGTTTTTGTTTGAAACAAATGCTACTTTCTTCCTTATTGTGCTAGCTAAAAGTTATGATGTGCCATCCTTAAACAAAAAAGAAGTAACGATGTGTCACACAGGAAAGTGCTAATTCGCTGCCGTCCTCACTTGCCTTCACGCGTGGACGCCTTCCCCTTCCCCTGGCGGGCCTAGCCCTTTCATCTCAATAAAATCAAAATTTTCAACTCAAATATTCAAATTTCAGACTGTATCGAGAAACTTTTATGTTGAAGTTTCAACTTTCAACACAAAACAAACCAAAAAATTTAAATAAAAATTAAGCTTTCAACTTGAAAAATTAACATTCATTCCCCCAAAAAAATCAACTTTCAACTCAGAAAAAAAAAAGTTGACTTTTGTTGAACTGTGATCCGAATTGGGATCCAGATTAGTTGTTATATTAGCGGATTAGTTTCTTATTTGGACTCCAAGTCCTCACGAGAAGAGTGACTACCTCATTGTAATCCATGGTATTTTGTAAATACTCATATAGTGATCATCGCCGGTTAGCGCTCGTGATTTTTTTCATAAGGGTTTTTCACGTAAAATTCGTGTCTCTCATCTCTATTAATCCATGCATTATTTGTAACAAGTGGTATAAGAACATAGGAGATTAGAGTTTTAGAGATATACAAAGAAAAATAACATATCCAATCTGTTGGCGTCGCCATCACGCGAGCACGGGGTTTCACCTCGATCTGCGTTTTCCCGTCGCACATCTTCCTCGACGCATCTCCTTGGCGCGTCATCCGAAGCAGCAGTGCCAGGCGTCCTTCAGTTTGTGCGCCGCCGTCGCGCATCGTCCCCAAGATATCTGCGTCGGCTCCACACTGCATCGGCGCTCGGTCGAACATGCAGACCTGTAGGATCGAAAAGGCGACTAGAGGGGGGGTGAATAGGAGCATGATCTATTTTTCGCTCTAATCGGATTCAATATGATCTTGACTCCAATGGTTATGAGAGCTATGAAGATCAATATATATACATAGCAGAAGACTTGTACTTAATCCAATTCAAACCCCAAGCGCAACGATCAAAAACACAAAAAAACACGCTGATGAACAGTAAAATCAGAACTACCGCAGTAAACAGTGTGGTAATGAATAGCAAATGTGAACAGTACCAAAGATCGGTACTACCGGATGAACAGTGTCAGTACTACCACATGAACAGTAAATCAGCCGATGAATAGGAAAAATAACCTAAACGCGAAATCAAAAATAGGCATAACTTTTGATTCACTTGGCCAAACTCTATGAAACTTGAAGAAAATCTTCTCTAGGAGGTTAGGAACCTATTCCAACCAAAGATTGAGAAGATCCATGTCAAAGTTACAACCTTTTTCGATTTGAGTGAAGATGGTTTCAAAATCGAGTCAAAAACCAAAACATGATCTAAATCTTGCTCGTGGATAAAGAATGATCAAGATGATCTTAAATGCACTCCCACATGTCACAGCAAGCAAGATCACCACAGGAACTCGGAGGAAAACCACATAATCATCAAAGAGCCCAAAATCATAAAAGAGAGAGCAAGAACGAAGAGAGAGCCATCTCAAGAAATCTTGTATGGATTGATTTGGGATTGAAGTTTGGTTTATAGCCACTCCATCCTAGAGAACAAAACTCAATACAACTCTCTAGAACCCTAACTCTCCACTTTCCTCACACTAAGCACACCCTAGGGTTTCAACTGAATGTCAGGGTTACCAGGTGCTGGCCAGCACACTCTCCTATTTGTAGTGGAGGCTAGCTTCTAGAAGAGTATTCCTATTGGGCACCCGTTAAGCCCACACACAACCGGGTTTAACTTACGCACGCATTTTAAAGCGTTATCTTCAGCTTCTCTTGACCTAAACCACTTCTCCTTGCGTCGTCTCGCGCCATGGTTTAGCCAAAAGGTCATCAAGGTGGTATTTAGGTTAAATTACCAAAATACCCCTTCTCGGTCCTTCTCCGAAGACCGAGTCCAATCTTCATGAAGCAATCCCATGCTTCACCACGTGTAGGTTGATCAACGACTCTCATCATGTCGGCAAGTCTCTCCCATCCGGCTCCCACCGAAACCACGAGGCACTTGCACCGACCCCCGCACCGCTTGATCCAATCAGTCGCACCGAACTGCCCGTTCGATCATCCTTGTTCATTCTGCGCCATGCTTGAGTCTCCTGACCTCACGCGACATCCATGATCATTATGGACCTCAACTCTCCAAGCTTAATCCTGATCTTCCTCGCCGTTAACCGTCATTGACCTGCACGCCACCTGCACAGCAATAGACCAAGAAATCGTCTCTAGGAACAAGTTCTTCACAACTTGACCCACGTTAACCAAAACATGCATCATGCAACACATATACACTGGTAAACATGAACTTGACCTAACTCATAACAAAATCTCCAAGTAAATCAACATTCAGCATACAAACGGTACTACCGTCATGTTATGGTCGGTACTACCACACTACGGTAGTACCGCACCCATAACTACGGTCATACCGCTCCTCGGAGAATCCCAAAATCTCCCAAAACATCTTCTCTAGAAAATTACAACCGCCATCTAACAAACGGTACAATCGTGATGCGGTACTACCGCTCACAACTGCGGTACTACCGCTCCTCTGAAACGCTCAAAAGCCTCATAACCTAGCTCCCTGCCACGTGGACGGCCCAGATTCACGTGAACATTCGGACCGCGTGTCTTAGCCGTCCAATCGGCACTGTTCGGACCATGACTTACGGTAGTGCTGCTCCCACTAGCGGTCGTACCGCACAGCGGTAGAACTGTGCCCAACAAGCCGATACTACCAATTCCCGAAAAAACCCAAGATTCCAAAAACATGTCTTCGGGAATTTTCATACAGCCAACATTCTTGCGGTCGAACCACTCCATACACGCTGGTACTACTAAAAAACCTGACACTTGCTGAAAACTAGAGTTTCAACAAACCTTCAAAGCTATTGCCAATTGTCTCATCATCCTAAGATCAAGAGTATATCCCCATGATATCCATAAGACCGAAAGCGAAGGCGCAAGCGCTTGTCCCAACTCTCCACACTAAAGGCCATCAGACCAAACCAATTGAAGGCATCCAGCAGAGGTCCCATCATCTCATTTTTTATTAAATCTCACTTTGCGAGGCCAACTTTGCTTCACGTGGAGAACAAAGAGCAAGGAGCCAAGGATTTCCATCCCGTTGAATCACGTGAAGGATCAGAAGCACTTTGGCTTGCCGTTTTCTGGAGATTTTTGCTATGTCCACCCAATAAGTGTACCAGGTGTTTCGAAGATCTTTGTTCTGCGAACACAAAGGTGTACCAAATAGATCATGATTTTTGTTAGGTTTACACAGATCAGTACCATCAATTTTCATGTTTTATTCCTTATGGCGACTTTGAAGTATGATCTTCCACTCCTAGATCGAGACACAAGATTTTCGTTGTGACAAGTCAAGATGAGGGTTGTGCTGGCACAGATGGATTTGGATGATGCATTGGAAGGATTTGCGAAACAACCCACTACATGGACTACAGATGAGAAGTGTAAAGACCATAAGGCTTTATCTCATATTCACCTTCATCTATCAAATTATATTTTATAGGAGGTTTTGAAGAAGAAGATATCTGCTGCATTATGGCTGAAGTTGGAACACATTTGCATGATAAAGGATCTCACCAGCAAGACACATCTCAAGAAGAAGTTGTACCCTCACAAATTGTAAGGAGGAGAATCCGTGATCGATCATCTTTCGATGTTTAAGGAGATCGTTGCCAACCTAAAGTCGATAGAGGTAAAATATGAAGATGAGGATTTGGATCTTATTTTTTTGTGTTCCCTGCCTAGTTCTTTTTCAAATTTCAGAGATATCATATTATATAGTAGAGATACTCTCACTCTTAATGAAGTTTATGAAGTTTTGCATGCTAAGGAGAAGATAAAACAGTTGGTACCTTCTGAAAATTCAAGTTCAAATGGAGAAAGCTTGTTTCTTCGTGGCAGACAAAAGGAGAAAAACTCAAACAATGGATCTCGAGGCAAAAGTTCGAACGGCTATAAGAACCGGTCAAAATCTAGAGGCAAGTACAAGTCGTGCAAATATTGCAAGAAAAGTGGGCACGACATCTCTAAATGCTGGAAGCTGCAGAATAAAGAATAGAAAACTGGCTATTATAAGCCAAAAGGTAAACCAGATGATGAAGGTAAAGCCTCCCTTGCTGCTGATGATAGTTCTAATGGAGAAATTCTTGTTGCCTTTGCTGGATGTGCTAAGACTAATGATGAATGAATTCTTGATTCACTTTGTATCTTTCATATGTGTCCTAATGCATGTCTTCTTCACTTTACCTATTCCATGGAAGTGGATTCAGAGGCATGGAGCATTTCTTCTGGAAGGATGCATTATGGGTTATAATTGATCGAAAAGGTGGCCCATTTCCTTCCGCGATCGAAGATTGATGTGAATCACCTAGCGGATCTTTACATATCCCGCATTGTGAGTCGCATGGTGTGCCAGAACGATAGTGTCGATCGTGGCTCTTTTTCACTTCCGATTTTGGCACACTGCAGGAGGCCATGGGTGTCTTTCCTTCACTCACCTATCATCCTCGTGATCGATGGTCGACGGAGCGAGTCAACCAAGTTCTAGAAGATATGCTCCGTGCTTGTGTTCTCTCCTACGGAAAGAATTGGGAGAAGTGCTCACCGCTTGCGAATTCTCCTACAACAGCCTTCCAGCCGGTCTCGGATGGCACCGTTTGAGGCCTTGTATGAACACCATTGAACCGGTCGAAACTAGTGAAAGCGCGCTTTGGCCCGGATTCGATCAATGAGGCTGAAAGTCAAGTGCGCCGATTCGTGAGCACTTTAGTCACCCAGCAAGAGCTGCGCATCGGCGCCGCCGCGAGCTGAGTTTCACCAACGACTTTGTGTATTCAAAGTCCCACCAAAGGTCATCGCCGTTTCGCCAAGGGCAAATTGGCTCCACTTGAGGGGTGCATGATGTTTCCATGTGTCGCAATTGAAGAAGTGCCTTGTTCCTGAGGAAACACCATTGGATGTGCAGAAGATCCGTCTTATCGTGAGCGCCTCGTTCGTATCCTCAAGAAGCCGAACGCGAACAAGGAACCGTGTGATCAAGTTCCTAAAGTTCAGTGGTCAAACCACTCCGAGGATGAAGCCACGTGGAGCGGGAAGATCGCCTCCGAGCAGACCCATCCTTCTTCTCCAGGTGATCGAATCTCTGGCAGATTCCTGTAAGGGGGAGATTTGTAACAGCCCTAACTTAGGGTTTGTATTTCAAATGTAAAATTTTGAGGAGAAATAAAACTTTTGTTGTCTCTTCAAATCATTTGAAAGGCAAGTTCCATTTTCTAGAATTAAATTCTTGTGAATGGAGATTGTTGTCAAGAAATTCTTAGCCTTCAAATGATCATCCTCTGAAACTATTTTTCCTAGCATCTTGATCATCCTATCTACCTCCTGAATTATTTCAATTTTAGATTTTGTTTGCTATTTCAAATGGCCAAGTCAACTGTTTGAAATCTGGTCAAACTCAGTACAGCAGCTTGTGAATTTTCTCTAGAACAATGCAGTGCAGTTCTGGAAAAATTATACAAGGTTGTTCTCTGTCTCTAGAGCTACCATAAAAATTTCTGCTACCTCTAAAATTCCCAAACCTTCTCTCTCTTTTAAATCAAATTCTAAAAATCGCCTCTGCCCAACCCAACCTCTGCTCGAGTCCGACCGCGCCACTTGACTCGGTCGCGTCAACTAGCTGCAGCCGTGAGTCCAATCGATCGTGACCGTTGCAAATCGAGCGATCCACGTTATGCGGCGCAACCGACTGTCCGAATCGCATACATCAATCCCGACCGCCCATCTCGCATCCAACGGCCGAGGATATTGATCGAGTCTAAGCTCGCACGCTCGCCGCCTGCCGCCGACTTGTGGGCCAATGCCATTTCGCCACGCCACTCGCCAGCCCCAGCCGCACCGCCGTCACAAGGCTCGCCGCCGCTACATGCGTGCCGCCACCTCACCTCACCGGTCTTTTCACCGCCACTGCCTCACCTCGCGCCTCGCTCCTACAAAACCAAGGCTTTCTACCTCGCTGCGTCTCATTGCCGTTTTCTCCATCGAGCTCCAGGAGCCGTGAGCGCCGCGACGCTCCGAGCGGCCTCGCCGCTCCGGTGATCTCAGCACGGCAGATCAAGGCGTGTTCCACATCCTCGGAAGTAAACCCCAAGGGTTTCATCGCTGTGGAGCCTGCGTGGCCTTTCTTCTCCAAGTAAGGATTGGTTTGCCACCTATGAACCTCGTTGAAGGTGGTACCGTGTTGATGGGTGATAACTCATATTGTAATTTGCGGGAATTGGTTCAATTCAGATCAAGATGTTTGATGACATTGTCAGAACCTTGACAGATGTGAGGCACATTCTAGATTTAAAAAGGAACCTCATGTCTTTTAGTACTCTTGATGCTAAAGAGTATAAGTATTCTGGTGAATGTGGAGTTTTGAAGGTATCAAAAGGCTCTCTTGTTGTGGTGAAAGCTAATATTAAAACTGTCAATTTGTATCATCTGCGAGGTACTATAATATCAGGTAATGTTGCTGTAATTTCAAATTCATTATCTGATTCTGATGCTACTAATTTTTGGAGCATTGTGTGTTTAGCAAACACAAGAAGGTGAGATTCAATACCCTAGTTCATACTATAGAATGTATTTTGGATTATGTGTATTCTGATTTATGGGGATCATCTCGCAAGACATCACTAGGTGGTGCTCGTTATATGTTAACAATTATTAGTAATTAGTCTAGAAGAGTGTGGCATTATTTCTTGAAGCATAAATTAGAAGTATTTTCAGCATTTAAAGAGTGGAAGACTATGGTTGAAAAGCAATATGAAAAGAAGGTAAAGAAACTTCTCACTGATAATGGGATGAAATTCTGTTCTGATGAATTTGAATCATATTGCAAGACTAAAGGCATTGTTAGGCGCTACACTGTTCCCGATACTCCTCAACAAAATGGTGTAGCTGAGCGTATGAACAGGACCATCATTTCCAATGCCTGTTGCATGTCGTCAAATGCATGTTTGCATAGGCGTTTTTGGGCTGAAGCCGCCATTGCTTGCTATCTTATTGATCAGTCACCCTCTATTACAATTGAAAAGAAAACTCCAATTGAGGTATGGTTTGGTTCCCCTCTACTACTTATGCTCATGTTGATAATAGAAAATTAGAGTCTAGAGCTGTTAAATGTATCTTTCTTGGTTATAAATCTGGTATCAAAGGATATAATTTATGGAATCCTAAAATAAAGAAGGTTGTGATTAGCATAAACGTTATCTTTAATGAATCTGCTGTGCTTTATGATAAACCGCATACTAATGTTCCTGTTGAGAGTGAGCAGAATTCAAGTATTCAGGTGGACCATTTTGTTGGTTCAGATGTCACATCAGATAAGGAAAATATTGTTATTCATGATGCACCTATTGTTAAGGATCCTCCTATTTTTTGAATGAAAATAGTAGGAGAGACTCCTACTGTATATATAGAAAACCAAAAGTACAAGTCAGAAACAAATAGGAGAGGTCGATTACAATGAGAACCCTCTTATTGTTGAGCAAACCCTACAATGGTCCATTGCAGTTGGCAGGCCTAGGAGGGAGATTAATCCACCCAAGAGGTTAATTAAAGAAGCTAATATTATTTCTTATGCTTTGAGTGTGGTAGAAGAAACTGAAGGTAATACAGAACCTTCATCATACTCTAAGACTATTTGCTCCACTGATTGTAATAAGCAGATAACTGCTATGCATGATGAGATTGAGTCACTTGAAAAGAATGACACTGGGGAACTAGTGAAACTGCCAAATGAGAAGAAGTCTGTTCGTTGCAAGTGGATTTTCAAAAGAAATGAAGGTATTTCTCCTACTGAACCAATAAGGTATAAAGCAAGGTTAGTTGCTAAAGGTTATAATCAGATTTTAGGTATTAATTTTAATGATGTCTTTTTTTCTAGTTGTGAAGCATACTTTTATTCGCACTTTACTCAGTATTATTGCTATGCATGATTATGAATTTGAGCAATTAGATGTTAAAACTGCATTCTTACATGGGGAGTTGGAAGAAGACATTTATATGAACTAACCTGAGAGTTTTGTTATTTCAGGAAAAGAACACCTTGTTTGTAGATCAAATAAATTTTTTTATGGTTTAAAGCAATCTCCTAGGCAATGGTACAAGAGATTTGACTCATTTATGCTCTCTGATGATTTTAAGCGGTCTGATTATGATAGCTGTGTTTACTTAAAGACTGTTAATAGTTCAGTTATTTATTTGCTTCTCTATGTTGATGATATGTTAATTGCTGCAAAAGATAAGTCAGAAATAGCAAAACTGGAAGCATAATTGAGTAATGAATTTGAGATGAAAGACCTAGGTGCAGCAAAGAAAATTATTGGTATGGAGATTATTAGAGAGAGGAAATTTGGCAAGTTATACCTTAGACAAAAAGGTTATATTGAGAAGGTCCTTCGTCGTTTTAATATGCATGATGTAAAACCAGTGAGTACTCCATTAGCTTCCCATTTCATATTATCTTCAGTTTTATGTCCTTAGGCAGATTATGATATTGAGTACATGTCTAGAGTTCCATATTTCCAGTGCAGTTGGTCTCTTATGTATGCCATGGTTTGTTCTCGTCTTGATTTATCTCATGCACTGGGTGTTGTTAGTAGATACATGGCTGATCCTGAAAAAGAGCATTGGAAAGCAGTTCATTGGATTTTCAGATATTTGCGTAGCACTTCTAATGATTGTTTGCAGTTTGGAAATTCTAGAGATGAACTTGTTGGTTATGTTGACTCTGATTAGGTTGGTGATTTGGACAAGAGGAGGTCTCTCACAGGTTATGTTTTCACCATTAGTGGTTGTGCTGTTAGTTGGAAGGCAAGTTTGTAAGCTATTGTTGCATTAACTACCACTGAAGCAAAAATATATGGCTATTTCTGAAGCTTGTAAAGAAGCTATTTGGTTGAGAGATTTGTACACTGAACTTTGTGGAGATAATTCTTGCATTACTATATTTTGTGATAGTCAGAGTGCTATATGCCTTACAAAGGATCAGATGTTCTATGAGAGAACAAAATACATTGATATGAGATATCACTTTATTCGAGGTGTTATTGCTTAAGGTGATGTCAAAGTGTACAAAATAAGTACTCATGATAATCCAGCTGATATGATGACAAAGCCAGTTCCTGTTACTAAGTTTGAGTTTTGCTCAAACTTAGTTGGTGTTACAGTCTAGTCCTAGAGACTAGTTGGCGCACTGTGATTTTTATCTTATTATGGAGATATTTGGTGATTGATGATTCTTTATTTTGCTACAAGAGAAAATTCATCTCAAGGTGGAGATTGTTGAATTATGATCCCAATTTTTAATATGGAAGTATTCGGATTAGTTGCTATATTAGCGAATTAGTTTCTTACTTGGACTCCAAGTCCTTCTACCCCTTTATATACCTCTTGTAGGCCGCACGGAGAAAGTAACAAGCTCATTGTAATCCCGGCATTTTGTAAACACTCCTCATACATTGATCATCGTCGGTTGGCGCCCGTAGTATTTTCCCGCAAGGGTTTTCCATATAAAATTCGTGTCTTTCATCTCTATTGATCCGTGCATATTTGTAACAACTTTCGACTCACAGTCACATTGCGAAACTTTCAAGTGAAATTTCAAATTTTCAAGTGGGATTTCAAAAGACTCAAAAGTTCTATTTTTTAAAACTTCCACCTAGCATTTTCCAAACTTTTAACTTTCAAATCCCTCACCCTCGAACTTGAGGGCTGGCAACGAGGAGGAAGCCGCTGGGCCTCGCTAGCGATGAAGCTGCGTGGAATGCATTGCACATGATGAGACAACGGTGATACTCGATAGCTGGGCCGAAAGGATTACTTAGGCTTTTAAGTGTTGGAATAAAATTTCTACGGTCATAGCGGCCCGCTATCACGTAGCACCGGTGCCATAGAAAATATTTTCTTGAGTGCTCTCCTGCTGATGCATGCTCCCTGCTCCCACCTCGTTGCTCTCGGGCCACATACGTATGTTGTAAGTTGAAAGCAGCTTAGAGAGGCTTGGAAGCTTGTCTTGTTAGGGTTTAATTGCAACTTGCAAGATGGTGCAGAGTAGATCAAATTAATAGGTATGTAGCTTTAATTTGCTATAAAGAAGATGCGCCTCCTTAATTTGCATGGTGTTTACTTCTGTTGGTTAGCATGACACAGATCTAAGCTAACTGATTGTACATAGGTGCATAAGGTGGATGCATGACCCCCCCTGTAATATGTTAGGTGTGCTTCTACCGGAATTGGATGTGTCATAACTAACTGATCTAGTGGACAGATAGGACGATGAACTGGGACATTCTGCTTTTGCTAGCTCTATCATCAGGCCGAGTCTCTGTTGATAAACCTGATATATGTAGAATTTACCGGTTTTCGAGATCAACTTGATGCTAATTTGGTAATAACATATCCAAGCTTTATCAAAGTGAAGTTTGGGCCCTCTAGCGCCAAAATGATTTGATAAACATATCGATCTTACATTTCAGTAAAACTAGTAAGGTGGCCCGCGCATTTATGTAGCTAAATTTGTTTCAAAGTTTGTATAAATGCTTTATAATATATTTACGTATCTTATAGGCTATTTAGGTTTTTAAGATATTCTAAACATTGGAAATGACAGTAGAAGCTTGAAAGAAAATACAATACGAGGAACGTAAATGAAGTATGAGCTTCGATCGAAGAAGCTTGATAATATATTTACTTATTCTGTAGGCTTTTTAGATTGTGTGGCTAGATTTGTTTCAAAGTTTATAGTATCAAATGATATAACTTAGATGCTTGATAATACATTTACTTATCTTGTAGGCTTTTTAGATTTTAAGACATCATAAAACATTAGAAATGACAATAGATGCTTTAAGGAAAATACAAATTAAGGAATGTAATTGAAGTGTGTGCTCATTGAGCATAATAAATTATTTAGAGTTCTTAGACACATAACAACTCTCCAACATGCATGGATTATGTAATTGCATGCCCCTATTCCCCCCCCCCATTTATTTAATCTCAAGCAAAATTTTGATTATGTGTGCATAAAATTGTCTTATTAGTTTGCATTGCATTAAAGTACTTTACTTATGCATACACCGATGGACCATGGGGTCACACAGAAAATTCATATTTAGCTCGCAATACGATGGGTGTTTAATTTCGTAGGCAAAATTGGGTACATGACACTCTAAAACTATTGCGTTTGATGTGAGATTTTGCTTGTTTGCGCAGGATCAAGGCATCGTTGAAGATTTTTCATAATTTTATTTTAAATTTTTTAACTATAATTTTTTTCTCCCAAGTTACATTCGAAATGTAATTCACGCATTTTTTATTTATTTTTGAATCCTATTTTACCCTTGCATTCCTATCAAATTTAATTGTTTCTTTTCATAGTTATTTTTGTCTAATCAAAAGTTCTAACATATTTGTTTTGATTTTTAGGTATTTTAAACATTTTAAATCAGAAAGAAATCTTGTAGTTAAATACATAAGTGGTTATGTTAACAAAATATATTAGACAAAGTACATCTCAGGAAATATAGTTTAATTTGAAGTTTTGATTTAGAAAATAACAATTGAGCATAATATGCTGTTAGGATTTTAGAAACATAATAGGGAAATACACTTTAAGGGGAAAGCAACCTTTTTCTATTGTGTCCCCTCTGTTCCAGCGTTATCTAGATAGCTTGTGAAGTTTTTTTATATTAATTAACCTATTTTTAATTTATTTTTATAATTAACCTTTCACCAACTTTATTTCTAATTCTAACCCTTTTGGCCACGCCACCGCTCGTGACGTGACAAAACAACACTGTCATGTCGGTTCCATAGCGTGGGCAAATCCTGTCACTCCACCATCAGTGACGTGACGGTGTTATTTGGTCACACCACCACTAGTAGCGTGACAAGAAGTGCTATTTAGTTAGATTTACCCAGTGGCATGACAGCATTGTGTTGCCACGCCACGGGTGGTGATGGAGGCGGGGTGTCCCGATCTTTCGATGAGATTGATAAATATCGATTTTGGTGGAGGTGACTCTCGCGATCCGACTACAACCGTACGACGACGCTTACACCTTAGCAATCGTTGAACCAACTCCGAGATGTTATTGACCTTGGTGGAAGCACGATCAACCTAACCACGAAGGCCTATTTCTGCATGCAATCGAAGAACACGCAAGAACAAGATAAAACACAATATAATGTATTGCAAATATTTATGAAATACTGATAAGGTAGGATTCCGAAGGCTATCATGACAAGTGGTCATCCGACACAACTGAAGAACAGAAGTTTGCACAATGGCTAAACCTTAACTCAACGAAATCCCCCAAAAAACTAGAAGGGTGCGGCCCCCTTATATAGAGGAGGGGAGCCGCACATATCCAAGAGCTAAGGGGGTGGTACTATTCATGGGGTACTGTTTATGTGAACAGTACAACCATGAATAGTGCAGCCCCAAGGGGGTGGCCAAGGAGGTGGCCGGCCCAAATAGGTTACAAGGCCCAATTTGGGCCAAAAAGGTGACACAACACCTTTTTTTTTATGATTACGGTGTGCACAGAAGGAATTTGGAGGTGAGACCAGATCCGTTTGAAAGAGGACAAGATAAGATTTCAATAAAGTACTCGTGGACCTCAAACGGAGTTCGTATGCGAAAGTTATGCCTGTTTGAAGTTAGGGCTGTCTCTGGAGGCCGAACTGGATTCCAGAACGTGTCCAATTTGAACTCTTGCTTGCCTTGGACACAAAGTAATGTGGTGGTGCACAAATATACATTTTCATCATTAGGTAGCATCATATAGTTCATATAATATAAAGACACTCCTAAAAACGAGCTCACCTGATAATTTAAGTGAAGTGTACGAGCTCTTATATTTGGAACAGCAAGCATGGCAAATTTGATTGTATCTATAGGGGTTATGTCCTCATCAGGTGGTGTCTTGACCAAAAGGTTCAGATTTGAAAATAAAGTTAACGAGGGGGTTAGTAATAAAAATAAATTAAAAAATGAGTTAATTAATAATAAAGTTCATAGCTTGTTCCCATTCTCTCTCCCCCCTCTGTTCCAGCGTTATCTAGATTGCTTGTTCCCCATTCTCTCTCTCTCTCTCAGCATCCATGGTAATAGCACCATATGATGGCTACAGGAGATTGTGCCTGGAAGCGAGAAGGCATCGCAGCTTGAGCTAGTGCAGCGTGATTGCATCTAGGTCCGCATCATCCGTCATTGTTGAACTGCTGAGTTGGATTTGATGCCTAGGTCACTGCCTTGAACTGGTAAGGTTCATTTTTTTCTCTTTCCAATTTACTGAGCTTCAATTGCATCTCTGGTTTTCCATTTAGTTTAGTTGAAATAGGGGTTTAAGCAATATATTTATTTTTACCATGTGAAGATTTTTTGAGAGAATTGTGAAGATTTCTTGCTTAATTTTGGTGTCTGGGAACGCTGATATGAAAATACATGTAGTTAAATTTGTAACGATTCTTAGTGGTAGCCAAATGTTGAGCGTATTCAAATATAGAAACCTATATGTACAATCACTGCAAATTTATTAATTTGCAACATAGTATCCCAGTATTATTTGCACAAAGATTATTGTTTTAACATATAATAACTATGTGTAAGAAGAAATTTTAGAGAGGGATCAGCATGAACACTCTATGTGTACCTACATCTACACAACTTGAACTGGAAAAAATTAGAATATCTCTTTGTACAATTTATTTTGCCACATCTTCACCTGGACAATCTGAGTCATTGATCAACACCTTCAATCCATTCCTTCTTGTTACTCTAGATAACGCCACATATAGTTGCCCATGCAGAAGACCTGCTTAGGCAAATATAGGCCAACCTTGTTCGGAGACTGACCATGGTTTTTAGTTATGGTCATCACTAAGTATATCGAAAAAAGATGTTGCCTTATTTTTAGCACAAATGGTCACTTGGAGTCGCTCAGTGACATTATGATTTAGGGTATGTATACCTTGTTGCCCACGTGTGTTCTTGTGATGATTTGTGTCTCGATATACTTTTTCTAAGCTGAGTTATTGTCATTCTCGTACCATTGCATAAACCTGCAGCTTGGTTGATCTTTCATAGGAGCATCACCAGTAGGCCTACTTTGGGTTATAGCTTGTGGTTTGGCATCCTAGGGAACTTCAAGCTATTTAGAAACTCTGTTGGATATATGTACTCCATGCTGTTGATATTAGTTGTTGCTTTGCACACAGTGTCACAACTTAGGTATGTCACCTCTTCACCTTGTATTTGGTTCATTATGTATTCATTTATTTCATTGACTGTTTCGCTCCTCGGACATAGTATCGCTCTTTCTTCTAGGAATTCTCCGACGGTAGTTGTTTAGCAAGTTGGGATATGCGCTCTTGATGATTGCTTCTTTTGGGTCATCTCCGTTTTTTAGTAGTAGGTCATTTGGGATTTTTATCCACTCATCCCCTTCATCTGATACTGTTGTTCCATCACCAATTTGTAGTATCCACTCAACGAATTCATTGACCTTTTTCTTCTCTAGCGATTGTCGACCGACGTACTGCTTAGCCTCATGTTTTCAATAAGACTGAATATTTCAAAGTGCTTCCAGAGGTAAGAGCGTTTGATTGAGGCATTCACTATGTGCTCCCTCCTTCCCTTTGGCACCACCGGGAGGATTTGTCTGAAGTCGCCTCTTAGAACAACCGTCATGCCGCCAAATGGCCTTTCGTTGCTATTTTTATTAGTGAACCTTAGTATATCCCTTAGGCTTTAGTCGAGTGCCTCTAAGCAGTGTTTGTTAGCCATTGGAGCTTCATCCCACAATATCAATAATTTCTTCTTTAGTAGTTCTGCCAAATGGGCTCCTTGTTTGATTTCACAAGTTGATTCTTGAGTGATTTTTAATGGAATGCAGAACCTTGAGTGTGCTATTCTACTTCCTTGGAGTAGTAGCGCTGCTATGCCACATGATGCAACTGCAAGTACTATCTTCCCTTCTGATTGTAGCTTCGTTGTGATTGCTTTTCATAGGTATGTTTTCCTAGTGCCGCCGTAGCCTTCCACAAATATTTGTTTTCCCAGTGTTTTGTCGACCGATTCAAATATTCCATCAAAGGCTTTTTGGTTTTGATTAAGATTATTTAGTATGTTGAGATGCTCATCCTTTAGCCTATCTCTGTCGTAGTTTTCCTCTTCATTTATCAGCCTATTCCCAAGTTCCTCTAGATCTGCAGCATTCGATAGTTCTATATCGGGATAATCCCTGAGTGACTTTCCTGCTTGTCTCATTAGTTTCTCTATTTCGATCAAGGCATATGACTTTATCCACGAATTAGTTAGTTGCAATGTTGGAAATTTTAGGATAATTCTTCTTTTGTGTTGCATGTCCTCAGAAAGTGCCTCCCAAGTTGAATCCCATAGATTCTTTATACTGGTTACCTCACAATGGGTCATTATGGTGGTGAATAGTTATCGTAGTTGTGTTTCGAATGCCCATATGGATGCCTCGTTGATGCATTTGATCCACTCGCTGTCGTCGTCAAGAAATCCTAGTGACTTACATGAAATACTCTATCAACTGTCCTGATATCCTCAAATGATTTGCATCCTTTCACAGTGTTGAAAATTCTTTTGCCACTTGCGGCATGTGCGTAGTAAATTCTTCCAATGGTATACCCTTGTCTCCGCTTTTCCCATTTCTTTTTTCGCTTTTCCATACCCATTTTGAAGGGAACTCAGATATGTTAATTCTATTACTTCTTTGTAATGTTTGTTTGCCTCCATCCACTTAGTAAACTTAGTCTTTTCAAATCCTTCCCTTGTGAATGAGAACATTGAGTTGTCAGACCTGATGTTTGCCTAAAAGTTTGCTGAATCCATTCCTTCTTGACTTCTTAATAGACTTGCAAGGTAAGGTGTAGGCTCTTTTAGTGGTGGCAAATGGATTTTTCCTTGTTTGCATCATATTCCAAAAGATAGTCTTTTGGTCTCTACATTAGATCTTAATCTTTCTTTATACTATAGTAGTGCATGGCAGTGCTGGCATTTGTATGTTGGCTTTTCAAAGTTCCATATATTGCTATCAACTGTTAACATCAGCATCTCTCGAAGTTGTCCTACTATTGGATGCTTGAATGCTATTTTCTTGGTTTGTTTCACAGCTATCTTTTCTTGCACGTTTTGCTTCTCTTAGTTGTCATAGTTTTTCTTTTCTCTTGATTCTTGCTACTCTTGCATTAGTCTTTCTTGTTTCCTCTGCAGTCCTAGGTTGCTTTTTGTTTCTATTAAGTGAAAGTTGTTCTCTCCTTATAGTCTTGCTAGTTCTTTTGACATGTTTGTAATTATGCTGCCTGTCAATGACCTGCACTGGAGCTTCAATTGAGAGGTTGCTACAAATGTAAAAGGTTTTATGTTAAAACAATGACGAGTGATGCAAGTTGTTGTAAGGGTAACTTGTATTATGATTTATAGCATACTTAGCATTGGTGTCATGACAATAGCAATATGTTGTTTTACTTTGCAGATAATGGCATTTAAAGATTGTTCACAAATTTGGCGCAATGCAAAAGGAAGCTATTAAAAAAGTTGCTTCATGGAGATAAGACTTAGAAGGCATTAAGGGATTAATAATGATGGAACTGACACATGGAGCTTGAACGACCATGTGGAGATCAATACTATTTATCCCATATGTAATTGTAATTTTAGATGGTTTATCGATGCTAGGGTGTAGTTCTTTTTGCAGCATGTACTGTGGAAACATTACAGTTGTAATTAATGGAAGTAGTGGTAAAAGATGACAGTAATCAGGAAATTTTGTATTTTTGGCTAATGATAGGGCAGTAATCATATGTTTTTAAAGGGCCAAATGGTCAAAAATGGTAAAAAAAAAAGCAGTCGAAAAAATGTCAACGGTCATTTTCTCCCGTTGCGGTCCGCCTCCCGCGCTGCCCATCCCCTTTCCTCCCCTGCGTGTGCCCCCGCCGCGTGCAAGCAGGTGGGCAACCGAAAGCACGCCACGCCATCGCGTGCAAGAAAGGCAACCGAGCACGCACATTGCAAGACGCCGCCGTGCCGCCCTCCACACCGCCCTCCTCTTCCTCCTCCTCCTCCACCTCCACTCCTCTCCTCCTTCTCATGGCTCCCTCCTTCTCGAGCTAGTGCCGCCGCCTTATGCTCCCTACACGTCGGTGCCCCCCTCCCGGCCTCCTCCCTCCATGTCGGCGCTGCCCCCTCCTTCTCCTCCTCCTCCTCCTCCACCTCCTCTCTGGCTCTCCTCCTCAGTCCTACTGGCTCCCTCCTTCCCGAGCCAGCCCCGTCGCCTTCTCCTCCCTCCACATCGGTGCTGCCTCCTCCTGGCTCCCTCCCTTCCTCGTCATCTCGCTGCTCCTCTTCCCTCCCTCACCGTCGGCGCCACTCCTCCTCCCTCCCTCCCTCGTAGCCCCAGGCTCCCGGCACTCCCTACGGCCTGCACCTCCCTCAAGCTGCATGCGCCGTACCAGCATTGGGCCATGCCTAGCATGGCCCAGCATTGTTCGTGCCATGTCGGGTCTGGCCATCGTGCCTGGGTGGCGGCCCAAGCACGGCACGGGGTTTCATGCTGGGCCGGCACGACCCAAGAACAGTGTGAGCCATGCCGTGACTAGGCTGAGCCAACAGTGTTATGTTGTGCCTCGGGCCGGCCTGGCCAGCATGACCCATTTGGCCAGCTCTATGACTAAGTGTTCATAGAGAGGTGGCAATGAACACAGCATAATAATCACCTTGTTTCCATCTGCGATCTTCACATATAGACACCCTAGATCAGTGATCGCCTGATTGAAGACATTTACATGTTGTGCAAGATTAGAACCCTACCGCATCTTCAATCCGTACAACATCTGCTTTAGATACAACTTGTTCATCAAGGATTTGGACATAAACTGAGTCTGCAACTTGTCCTAGATTTTTTCAGCAAGGTCACATCCATCACATGATACATGACCAGATCTGAAAGACATGGCCGTATAATCGCATCTACCTACTCCTTCAACTCCTCCCAATCATCAATCTCCATCATCTTTGGCTTTGCTTCGCGCAGCCCTTTGGAACAACCCTATTGTGCCAATAGATCCTTCACCCTCGTCTGCCACAATCCAAAGTTACCAGTCCCATCGAACTTCACCACTTCGAATCTAGCACCTGGCATCGCCATCTCAACCTTTCTATGATACAAACAATCACAACAAACACACGAGAGACATGATAACTTGTTTATGAGGTTCAGCAAAGCCTCCCAACATAGTGTACTTGTTTGTGTAATTTTTTTATAATTTTATTCGTTTCATTTTTTCTCGTAATTTCATATAAGTTTACTGTTTGTACGAATTTGTAAATATAGAAAATGAGCTTCAAAAATTATGAATTTGTTTCGAAGGCTCCTCACACAGTGGACTTGATTGTGTAATGTTTCGCATATTTTAGGTTTCAAAAAATAGGGTTTCATGATTTCATGTGACTTAGAATGTATGAAAAAAAAGTTGCATTGCAACTCCATTGGCGCAGGAGTACACACATAACAACCAAAATATGCATACAAATATAACAAAACAAAATATAAATACAAATATACCAAAACATAATCGCATAACATGGGATACAATATGGCTCACGCGTCTGAGCCACTACCCTCTGCTCATTGCGGCTGTCTCCGTGTGCGCTTGGATATTTTGCGCCAGGCATGTCCCGTGGGATACGTGAGCCAGTCTGGAGAGCGTGTGTCGGCTCGGAGGGGGCACGGAGACTGTTGAGTGGACGAATGTGCACCAGTAGGGTGACTCTATCCCAGCAGAGTCTGGTAAGTGTACATGTTGTCCTGATGAGGTATGCTGACTTGGGGGCCACCTCCGAAGAATTCATGAATGATATACTTTATAAATTCACTCTTGGGTTGTCCGCCCCCAGTGTACAATGCCTACAACTCTGGTTGTGTGGATGAGCTCTGACCTTGGACGTATGGTAGGACAGCGAACCCGGAGGAGCTCTGCCCTACGTACGCTCCAAACCCCTACCATGGTCCAAACCCTGACGGTGTACTACTCCCTGGTAGGAGCTGGGAGGCACGTATCATCATCATCAGTCGGCGTGAACTGTCCATGACCCCCACGATCAACTAACGGTTGTAAGATGGAACGATGTTTGTACAGATAAACACTCTGGATGTAAACTGAGAATCTCGTACCTCCTGGATGTGCAGTGCAGATGACCGAGGAGGGTGCTAGTCTGTGTACTGAACGCGAATGGTAGAAGTGATTCATCCTGATGGACCTGCGGCGGGAGAACAACATGATGTTAGCGAAACGTAAGGCATAACAAAAAAAAACATAACATATAATTGTACACAACTTACCTTCTCGCTGATCTAGCCCGCGGATGATCGACAGGGAACGCTACGACGCTGACCAAACTCACTAGGTCGTGGTGACCTAGCGGGTGAGCACGACCCCCACTTGGTGCTCGATGTGCAGGGCATCGTCCGTCGAACGACCGCAGCTCAAGTTCTTTATTATCTTTTTCGACTCCGCGAAGATGTACTTCAAAGTTTTTAGCATCCCCGCCGGTGTTGTGTCTGGCCTACGGATGGCGGACTCTGATGCGCTTGTGATGTGCTGTACCTGCTCCAACTGTAGTGATATACATAACAGGTTCATTAACGAAGAGTACAAATATCATCAATGAAACGACCAGATGTTGTAAGTGTCTTACGGTATCGTCATGCCACGAAGCTCTGCGACGATTGAACGAGCGGCGGAGGCTCTGCTGGTGCGTGCATGACCTACTTCGGGTGCTCCGGTGGGGGAAGGGTGAGTCTTGCACGCGACCATGGCACGTACCACTTCATGTACTCACCATACGTCTGAATGGCATACGGACATTGCTCATGCAAGACATCCAAGTGTGCCCTCTCCATCCATATTGTAATCCACTCATGCTGGATTGGTCGCCAATCCTGAATATGCCCACCCGCCCTCGATTACCTACATTTCTGGAAGGATTGATGTTAGAAAAGAAGATGTAAGAAGTGTAAACATTACTCAGATGAAGTTTGACTCACAGGTGTACAGCTCGCGGTAGGAGCGTGCCATCCGGGGGGCACGACCTGGTGCACATCAAACTATCGTATTATGCGCTGCGGCATGTAAGGCTCCACCATATGTGCGAACACTAGGTGGCAGGTCGTCGTTCACAGTCCTACGTATTGGATGCATTACACGGACAGTCCGTACGGCGCTACCATGTGCATGAACTTTAGATACCATGGAGTCCATATAATGTCACTGTTATGCAACGACTCGAGCTCATTGTGGAACAACAAGCAGCACCTCATCGGTATGTCCTTGGCCCAGCGTAGACGGGCAACAGTTCATTGTAAGCCCATGGTGAGCCCATCTATCTGGTTGTTCAGAACGGCGTACGAGTGCACCGCTCTCTCGATGGATGGCCACCCAACAGGGAAGTACTCCCAACTCCATAGCTGCAAGAGCATGTAGTAGACGGCCAGGTTGGGGGTACCATCGATGCTGCGCCACGAAGCGTCACACAACTCTTGGTACGTAGCGCAAAGGACGATTGATCCCCAGCTAAACTGAGGCATCAGCCCAGTCTCCGCATCAACCAAAGACTTGGCAACGCGGACGAAGCTGGGGTAGCACCAATCGCCCTGTGCGGTTGGAAACAGGACCCAATAAAAGAGTTGAAGAAGGTAAACAACGAGGTGTGTTCTAACGACCTCGTCAGGTGCATCCTGTAGGCATTGACTGAAGTGCCTCAGCCAAGTCTGAGGGATGCCGCGTGCATGCTCCGGGACAACTAGGCCGAAACGATGCTCCAGCCCAGCCTTCCAGTCCACCGGCGGAGGGTCCGGAACAAGTGGCTCACCCCGGATTGGGAGACCGGTCAAGAACGAGACATCCTGCAGGGTGACCATCATCTCATCCCACCGAAAGTGGAAGGTGTGCGTCTTGGGCCTCCACCTGTCGACAAGTGCCGACAACAGGCTGGCGTCTAGGGTGAACCGACGTCCAATGGAGACCAGCCTCGCAAGGGGCAACAAGCCCTTGTCCCGGAGGATTGGGACATACCGACCAAAGTAGCGGGGGCGAAGGGCCATCCGCATCACCAGCGATCCACAGCTTGCACCGGTGATCCTCATCATAAAGTGTTCCAGAAGCGCTGGTAGAGACATGACTTGCAGCACATGGAATAGAGGAAAATTAAAAATTAGGACCAAATGTACACTAATTTACTAGTACAAAAATGATAATGACAATAAAATACAGCAAGTTAAAAATTACGACCAAATTAACTATACAAATTAATGAAAACTAATTTACTAGTACATAATTATGCAATGTTTGCACCTAAAGTTGGAGTAATGAAGATTCTGCAATACTTAAACCCTAAAATCTTATATTCTAGTCCCAGTTGTCATTTCTACATTGTACCATCGACATGATAGCTAGAATGACCATACAAACAATTCAAGCTACAGGTAGTTCAACTCCTAGCTCAGGATTTGTTTTATTTTCTAAAGGAATAAGTCCATATTACACCCCTGAGCTTTGCGCCGAGTCCAAAATACCTCATGAACTCCAAAATTGTTTGATTTGCACCCTCGAACTGCCCATACCGTTTGGTTTACACCCCTCGGGACGAAAACAGGTGGTTTTGGATGATGTGTCATCACTAATATTTTGATTTTCTTAATTTTCAAACTTCCGGAGGCCATATATTCTTCGTTCAAACTCCGATTTAAGCGATTCAAATTTCTAAATTCCTTGTATTGCTGTTAGTATTTATTTGTAATTTTTGTGGGGATTTTATTTGGAGTTGTTTTATTTATTTGGCTTTGTTTGCTAAATAAATAAAAAAACTCTAAATAAAATCCAAAAAAATTATCAAATAAATACTAACAGAAAGATAAGGAATTTATAAGAATTTATAAATTTGAATCGCTTGAATCGGAGTTCGAACGAAGAAGATATGGCCTCCGGAAGTTTGAAAATAAAATATTAGTGATGCCACGTCATCCAAAACCACCTGTTTTCGGGCCGAGGGGTGTAAACCAAATGGTATGGGCAGTTCGAGGGTGCAAATCAGACGGTTTTGGAGTTCAGGGGGTATTTTGGACTCGACGCAAAGTTCAGGGGTGTAATATGGACTTATTCCTTTTCTAAATGACCCTAACTACAATTTTAATATTAAACCAATCATTTAATATTAAGCAGGGCTCTAGCAATTACCAAATAAAAAAGCCTCATCCAAGGGTTCGTACTAATCAAAGTATGAAGTGCGTACCACCATTAAAATACTAGACTATGCAATAATTTATTGATCCATACCTAAATTATATTTCAATTTTAATTTTTTAAGTGGGAGTGAATTAGAATGATTTTCAGAATGCTAATTACATGGGACTCGTAAAGTAAAAAAGAGATCTACAAAAATCTCAGAACGCTAATTACATAGGACTAACAACGTCAAACTAAGTAAATACCTACAAAATTACAACTACCTAAGTACGCATCCACTATAAAATAATGGCCTCACTCTCTACAATGTAGTTTTGTGTTTGCATACACTGTTCATTATGACTAATTGTTTGGTAACTAATTAACGAGGCCTCAAGAATGAAAACTAATTAATTACGTAACATTAGTTCAACTGCGGCTAGTTAAATGCGACTAATAAAGTCAAACAGAGTTTCCTACGAAAATTTTGGAACGCTTATAATAGGTACGCTTAGAAAATTACAACTACTCAAGTACGTAGTTAACAAAGAATTTACGAACGACGAAAAAATGATAGAGATACAAATTACCTGTGAATGATGGCGGTTAATAACGCTGAAATGTCCCCAAAAATATAATCTATAGAGCAAGAGAGCGAACGAGCGACTGCGAAATGAAATCGCACTTGCTCGCTCTCCAATTTATAACTGCTGTGGGAGGAAATCCTTCCCCTGCGTGAGCTAATTGAAATTCATAGACATGCATCAGACAACGATGTGTTGGAATTGACCAGAGGAGAGGACAAGTGTGGAATTAGGGGAGGGGCTTGGCACTTCGAAGCTTCTCCGAACGACAGATGGAATCCACCCACGATTTTTTTTGGTTTTTGTTTCTCCTGAGAACCGGACCGAACACGTGGCACAAGGGGAGGGAGGGCCGTGCGGAGGGGGCACGCGGGAGGGCACGCGGCGGCCGTGGGAGGGGCGGGAGGGAGGGCACTGTCGGATCCGGGCGTGGAATACCTGAGGACCCTATGTGTATACTATATTAGTCCCATGATTAGTGGCTAGTACACACATTCACAAAATTTAGCATTCACATCCATACATACACATACAAAAGTAAAGAAAATGGTACTCTAATTAAGCTATTACAAGTTACTACAACAACAGCCGACCGACCAAATAAAAGCAGTCATCATAGTAAAATATAGCAGTGGAAGAAGTAATTAAAGTATCAAGATTGCAACGGCATGCCCATCCAATCCCGCAGGCAACTAACAAGGAACAAGACCTAGGTAGACCCATCACCGAACCCTCCGGTTTTGGGTGCAAAGAACGCATCATCCTACATCGGCTCATCCTCGATCTATGAACAACAATATTAACAAGATTGAGTACTTGTGTATCAGCAAGACTTGTAGTGTATCACAATAATTATATTAAATGCAAGGTTATCAAAGAATGAGGCTTTACTCTACAAGTTATTTTGCTTAAAGCCATTTTTATTTGCAATATTCATAAGTAGTAATTTACAACAGAATTTAAAAGAGTAGTTTAAATGTATACACAGGACAGTAAGTAAAGAACTGAGCAAATAATAACAGTGCCTCGTAACCCTTCTCGGTTGCGAGCACAAAAGAAATATAACAACAACTCATAGCCTTCCTCGACTACGAGCCACAATTCATGTTTAGCCGTAGACATGGCAGTTCACTCAACAAAATAAAACCCCATGTCATTACCCAAGTTTTGTGACAAGACAATTTTTCAAAAATAAAGCTACAGCCATACCAGGCGCACTAAGCATGCTCATGACTGCGAGTGCGGCTATTTAAATAGATTTTCACTCTACAGAGGTGCATAACTTTTCCCATAGTACGCGAACATTCCAATTAGCCTGGAATTCTCTATATCACTGTTTACTACCATAAGTAAGCAGTCTAGAGTTTGCAACACAACTTTTATATCATCTAGTCCTAACCTTGCACTAGCTCAACGAATGGATACCCTCACTGAACCTTGGGACCTCATGTCAAGTGAGGCATTCGTAGTTGTGTCGACAAGCTTTGTGCCCAACACCGTGGTGAAGGGAGCCTCTTCGGACATACCTACCTGGTCATGCCTACACTCTACGGCCTACCTACATGCAAGGCTAGTTTTCAATAACTTAGTTAGCTACGACCACCCCATCCTAGCACATATAGTTGTACGATTAGTTAGTTAGCTACGGCCACCCCATCCTAGCACATACGGTTGTACGATTAGGTCTTAGTCTCGGAGTTGCTAGCTTCAGTTCTTAATCGACCACGGGCAAGAATCTCCACCCTAGCTACTAGTGAGTCACAATCCAGATAAAATGAGAAATACGCTTTCTAACAAAGAAAGCGTAATCTCGCACATGCACTATTGAGGTTTACGCTTTCCAGTAAGGGAAAGTGTATTCTTCTCAGAACTAAAAGCATATTTTCCATTTTTCTTTTGATTTTTATTTAAACCGACAAGTGGGGTCCACTGTCAGCGACACAGTCTATGCGAATAGTGCGTAGACCAAAGGTCTATACGCACAGTGTGCGGTCCATGGCGTGGTGCGCTGTGCACTTATGCAGCCGTGGGCCCTGTGTGTCAACGAATCATTAGTGGATAACGTTTCGTTTAAGTTTTTCTTTAATATTTAGTTTGGTCCCACACGTCAGCGACTTATGTATTATTAATATGACAGTTAATCATTGCTTTGCGTTTAATGATCGAGATTTGGTCTTAATTACGTTGCTACAGTGCGTGTCCGCTCAGGACGGCGCAGAGCCACGCGGTGGCGCTGGCGGCCGAGAATGCCCAAATGGGTTGTCCTGCTACGCGCACCGCCGCAAGATCGACGATGAGGCCTGAGGTGGCTCGTAGCGGTGGCATGCCGGAGTTAAGCGATGGAGCAGCTACGACAACGAGCCATTGCTCAAACGAGCAATGCATTCATCTAAACAACGCGTGCATAAGCATCTATGGGCTATTAGAAGTATACCAGAGCAAGTAGGAAGGACTGAGGTGGTCGAAGACGACGGTGACCAGCGGTGGCGCAAGGAGCTTCGTGTGGAGAAGAAATTCGGGCAAAGATGAGCGTCGTCCAGTGGTTGAGGAACGATGAGGAGGTCCTAGCGATGATTCCCGTGCAAGGAATCGACTCGGGGCTCAGCGAATCTCCAGCGGCGACCGCAGCGGTGTTGTCGGCAGGAGACGAGGAAGAAGAAGCAAATCAATGTCTCGAGTGAATCAAAGACGAAATCGAGTGATGGGAAAGCTTCAAGGTGTTCAGGAACGTGATACGACGCGATAAGAGCGACAAGGAATCCTTCTGATCGACGAGAATGGTGGTGGCGGTGCACGACCTAAATGAAGCTCGAGCTCGAGGGTGTTTGAGCTCATTTGAGTGGAAAAGAAGGTAGGGGAAGGAGCGCATGGGTGAGGAAAAAAAGAGAGGAAGCTCTAGGCGGCTTTTGATAGACGAAGAGGCGGAGTAGAGCAAGGAAGAGGCTCGGCCAACTGCTGGCAAGCGACGGAGCTCCTGGCATTATACGGGTAGGGAAGGGGCACGACCGGGCAGGTATGGGCACAGAGATGACCAACGATGCGATCGGGGCAGTTGGCTGGTGGAGAAAATCGGGGGCGGTGAGGAAAACCATGGGCAGGGCGGCGATGCGCTGGCGCTCGACACTGCGAGGTGGACGAAGGTCCCTGCGAAGGGGTCCACTGTTCAACGAGAGGGAGAGGAGAGTTGGGTTTAGGGATTTTAGGATTTTGAACTTAGTCTTTTCAAATCCTTCCCTTGTGAATGAGAACATTGAGTTGTCGGACTGATGTTTGCCTAAAAGTTTGTGAATCCATTCCTTCTTGACTTCTTAATAGACTTGCAAGGTAAGGTGTAGGCTCTTTTAGTGGTGGCAAATGGATTTTTCCTTGTTTGCATCATATTCCAAAAGATGGTCTTCTGGTCTCTACATTAGATCTTAATCTTTCTTTATACCATAGTAGTGCATGGTAGTGCTGGCATTTGTATGTTGGCTTTTCAAAGTTCCATATATTGCTATCAACTGTTAACATCAGCATCTCTCGAAGTTGTCCTACTATTGGATGCTTGAATGCTATTTTCTTGGTTTGTTTCACAGCTATCTTTTCTTGCACGTTTTGCTTCTCTTAGTTGTCGCAGTTTTTCTTTTCTCTTGATTCTTGCTACTCTTGCATTAGTCTTTCTTGTTTCCTCTGCAATCCTAGGTTGCTTTTTGTTTCTATTAAGTGAAAGTTGTTCTCTCCTTATAGCCTTGCTAGTTCTTTTGACATGTTTGTAATTATCTTTGCATCAATACTGACTGGAGCTTCAATTGAGAGGTTGTTAGAAATGCAAAAGGTTTTATGTTAAAACAATGACGAGTGATGCAAGTTGTTGTAAAGGTAATTTGTATTATGATTTATAGCATACTTAGCATTGGTGTCATGACAATAGCAATATGTTGTTTTACTTTGCAGATAATGGCATTTAAAATTGTTCACAAATTTGGCGCAATGCAAAAGGAAGCTATTAAAAAAGTTGCTTCATGGAGATAAGACTTAGAAGGCATTAAGGGATTAATAATGATGGAACTGACACATGGAGATTGAACGACCATGTGGAGATCAATACTATTTATCCCATATGTAATTGTAATTTTAGATGGTTTATCGATGCTAGGGTGTAGTTCTTTTGCAGCATGTACTGTGGAAACATTACAGTTGTAATTAATGGAAGTAGTGGTAAAAGATGACAGTAATCAGTAAATTTTGTATTTTTGGCTAATGATAGGGCAGTAATCATATGTTTTTAAAGGGTCAAATGGTTAAAAAAAGCAGTCGAAAAAATATCAACGGTCATTTTCTCCCGTTGCGGCTTGTCTCCCACGCTGCCCATCCCCTTTCCTCCCTGTGTGCCCTCGCTCGGCGGTGCAGTAGAAAGGGAACCGAGCAGCTGCCATGCGTGCAGGGTGCAGCGAGCACGCACTGCGCACTGCTGCGCCGGTGCCGCCCTCCACGCCACCCCTCCTCTTCCTCCTCCACCTCCACTCCTCTCCTCCTTCTCATGGCTCCCTCTTTCTCGAGCTAGTGCCGCCGCCTTATCCTCCCTACACGTTGGCGCCCCCCTCCCGGCCTCCTCCCTCCATGTCGGCGCTACCCCCTCCTTCTCCTCCTCCTCCTCCTCCACCTCCTCTCTGGCTCTCCTCCTCAGTCCTACTGGCTCCCTCCTTCCCGAGCCCGTCGCCTTCTCCTCCCTCCACATCAGTGCCACCTCCTCCTGGCTCCCTCCCTTCCTCGTCATCTCGCTACTCCTCTTCCCTCCCTCACCGTCGGTGCCACTCCTCCTCCCTCCCTCGTAGCCCTAGGCTCCCGGCGCTCCCTACGGCCTACACCTCCCTCAAGCTGCATGTGTCGTACCAGCATTGGGCCATGCCTTGCATGGCCCAGAACTGTTCGTGCCATGTCGGGTCTGGCCACCGTGCCTGGGTGGCGGCCCAAGCACGGCACGGGGTTTCATGCTGGGCCAGCACGACCCAAGAACAGTGTGAGCCATGTCGTGACTAGGCTGAGCCAACAGTGTTATGTTGTGCCTCGGGCCGGCCTGGCCAGCATGACCCATTTGGCCAGCTCTATGACTAAGTGTTCATAGAGAGGTGGCAATGAACACAACATAATAATCACCTTGTTTCCATCTGCGATCTTCACATATAGACGCCCTAGATCAGTGATCACCTGATTGAAGACATTTACATGTTGTGCAAGATTAGAACCCTACCGCATCTCCAATTCGTACAACATCTGCTTTAGATACAACTTGTTCATCAAGGATTTGGACATAAACTGAGTCTGCAACTTGTCCTAGATTTTTTCAGCAAGGTCACATCCATCACATGATACATGACCTGATTGGAAAGACATGGTCGTATGATCGCGTCTACCTACTCCTTCAACTCCTCCTAATCATCAATCTCCATCATCTTTGGCTTTGCTTCGCGCAGCCCTTTGGAACAATCCTACTGTGCCAATAGATCCTTCACCCTCGTCTGCCACAATCCAAAGTTACCAGTCCCATCGAACTTCACCACTTCGAATCTAGCACCTGGCATCGCCATCTCAACCTTTCTCTGATACAAACAATCACAACAAGCACACAAGATACATGATAACTTGTTTATGAGGTTCAACAAAACCTCCCAACACAGTGTACTTGTTTGTGTAATTTTTTTATAATTTTATTCGTTTCAAATTTTTCTCGTAATTTCATATAAGTTTACTGTTTGTACGAATTTGTACGAATTTTGTTTTGAAGGCTCCTCACACAGTGGACTTGATTGTGTAATGTTTCGCGTATTTTAGGTTTCAAAAATTAGGGTTTCATGATTTCATGTGACTTGGAATGTATGAAAAAAAGTTATATTGCAACTCCATTGGCGCAGGAGTACACACATAACAACCAAAATACGCATACAAATATAGCAAAACAAAATATAAATACAAATATACCAAAACATAATCGCATAACATATGATACAATATGGCTCACGCGTTTGAGCCACTACCCTCTGCTCATTGCGGTTGTCTCCATGTGCGCTTGGATATTTTGCGCGAGGCATGTCCCGTGGGATACGTGAGCCAGTCTGGAGAGCGTGTGTCGGCTCGGAGGGGGCACGGATACTGTTGAGTGGACGGAGGTGTACCAGTAGGCTGACTCTATCCCAGCAGAGTCTGGTAAGCGTACATGTTGTCCTGATGAGGTATGCTGACTTGGGGGCCACCTCCGAAGAATTCATGAATGATAGACTCTATAAATTCACTCCTGGGTTGTCCGCCCCCCAGTGTACAATGCCTACAACTCTGGTTGTGCGGATGAGCTCTGACCTTGGACGTATGGTAGGACAGCGAACCTGAAGGAGCTCGCCTCTGCGCTCAAACCCTACCATGGTCCAAACCCTGACGGTGTACTACTCCCTGGTAGGAGCTGGGAGGCACGTATCATCATCATCAGTCGACGTGAACTGTCCATGACCCCCACGATCAACTAAAGGTTGCAAGATGGAACGATATTTGTACAGATAAACACTCTGAATGTAAACTAAGAATCTCGTACCTCCTGAATGTGCAGTGCAGATGACCGAGGAGGGCGCTAGTCTGTGTACCGGACGCGGACGGTAGAAGTGATTCATCCCGATGGACCTGCGGCGGGAGAACAACATGATATTAGCGAAACGTAAGGCATAACCAAAAAAACATAACATATAATTGTACATAACTTACCTTCTCGCTGATCTAGCCCGCGGATGATCGACGGGGAATGCTACGACGCTGACCAAACTCGCTAGGTCGTGGTGACCTAGCGGGTGAGCACGACCCCCCACTTGGTGCTCGATGTGCAGGGCATCGTCCGTCGAACGACCGCAGCTCAAGTTCTTTATTATCTTTTTCGACTTCGCGAAGATGTACTTCAAAGTTTTTAGCATCCCCGCCGGTGTTGTGTCTGGCCTACGGATGGCGGACTCCGATGCACTTGTGATGTGCTGCGCCTGCTCCAACTGTAGTGATATACATAACAGGTTCATTAACGAAGAGGACAAATATCATCAATGAAATGACCGAGATGTTGTAAGTGTCTTACGGTATCGCCATGCCACGGAAGCTCGCGACGATTGAACGCAGCGCGGAGGCTCTGCGTGCGTGACTTGCTTCGGTGCTCGGTGGGAAGGGTGAGTCTTGCACGCGACCATAGCGCGATACCACTTCATGTACTCACCATACGCCGAATGCCGTCACGGACATTGCTGCATGCAAGACATCCAAGTGTGCTCTCTCGCGCCCATATTGTAGTCCACTCATGCTGGATTGGTCGTTAATCCTGAATATGCCCACCCGCCCTCGATTACCTACATTTACGGAAGGATTGATGTTAGAAAAGAAGATGTAAGAAGTGTAAACATTACTCGGATGAAGTTTGACTCACGGGTATCAGGCTCGCGGTAGGAGCGTGCCGTCGGGAGGCACGACACTGTGCACATCAAATCGCCAGTGATATCTTGTTGCGGCATGGCAAGGCTCCACCATATGCGAACACTAGGTGGCGGGTCGCGTGCTCATTCCGGTCCGTATTGGATGCATTACGTGACGGTCGAATGACGGGCGCTACCATGTGCACGAACTTTAGATACCATGGAGTCCACATAATGTCACTGTTATGCAACGACTCGAGCTCATTGTGGACCAACAAGCAAGACCTCATCGGTATGTCCTTGGCGGCGTGAGACGGACAACAGCTTCCACTTCAGTAAGCTCATGGCGAGCCCATCTATCTGGTCGTTCGGAACGGCGTACGAGTGCACCGCTCTCTCGATGGATGGCCACCCAACAGAAGTACTCCCAACTCCATAGCCGCAAGAGCATGTAGTAGACGGCCGTGTTGGGGTACCATCGATCTTGCGCCACAGGCGTCACACAACTCTTGATACGTAGCGCCGCGACGGTTGATCCCGGCCTATCTTGAGAGCATCACCAGATCTGCATCAACCAAAGACATGGCGACGCGGACGAAGCTGGGGTAGCACCAATCGCCCTGTACGGTTAGAAACAGGACCCAACCAAAGAGTTGAAGAAGGTAAACAACGAGGTGTGTTCTAACGACCTCGTCAGGTGCATCCTGTAGGCATTGACTGAAGTGCCTCAGCCAAGTCCGAGGGATGTCGCGTGCATGCTTCGGGACGCTCAACGAAACGATGCTCCATCCGACCTTCCACTCCTCGGCGGCGGGCTGGGAACAAGTGGCTCACCCCGGATTGGGAGACCGGTCAAGAACGAGACATCCTGCAGGGTGACCATCATCTCATCCCACCGAAAGTGGAAGGTGTGCGTCTTGGGCCTCCACCTGACGACAAGTGCCGACAACAGGCTGGCGTCTAGGGTGAACCTACGTCCAATGGAGACCAGCCTCGCAAGGGGCAACAAGCCCGTGTCCCGGAGGATTGGGACATACCGACCAAAGTAGCGGGGCGAAGGGCCATCCGCATCACCAGCGATCCACACTTGCACCGGTGATCCTCATCATAGAAGTGTTCCGACGCAGTAGAGACATGACTTGAAAGCACATGGAATAGAGGAAAATTAAAAATTAGGACCAAATGTACACTAATTTACTAGTACAAAATGATAATGACAATAAAATATCAAGTTAAAAATTACGACCAAATTAACTATACAAATTAATGTAAACTAATTTACTAGTACATAATTATGCAATGTTTGCACCTAAAGTTGGAGTAATGAAGATTGCAAATACTTAAACCCTACAATCTTATATTCTAGTCCGCTTGTCATTTCTACATTGTACCATCGACATGATAGCTAGAATGACCATACAAACAATTCAAGCTCAGGTAGTTCAACTCCTCACTTCGAGATTTGTTTTATTTTCTAAAGGAATAAGTCCATATACACCGAACTTTTAGCGAGTCCAAAATACCTCTGAACTCCAAAACCGTCGATTTGCACCTCGAACTGCCAATACCATTTGGTTTACACTCTCGTCGAAAGCATGTGGTTTTGGATGACGTGTCATCACTAATATTTTGATTTTCTTGATTTTCAAACTTAGAGACCATATCTTCTTCGTTCAAACTTGATTTGAGTTTATCTAAATTTCTAAATACCTCTTAAATCCTAGTATTGCTGTTAGTATTTATTTGTAATTTTTTGGGATTTTATTTGGAGTTGTTTTATTTATTTGGCTTTGTTTGCTAAATAAATAAATAAAAACTCCAAATAAAATCCAAAAAATTACCAAATAAATACTAACAGCAAGATAAGGAATTTATAGGAATTTAGAAATTTGAATCGCTCGAATCGGAGTTCGAACGAAGAAGATATGGCCTTCGGAAGTTTGAAAATAAAATATTAGTGATGTCACGTTATCCAAAACCACCTGTTTTCGGCCCGAGGGATGTAAACCAAATGGTATGGGCAGTTCGAGGGTGCAAATCAGACGGTTTTGGACTTTAGGGGGTATTTTGGACTCGGTGCAAAGTTCAGGGGTGTAATATGGACTTATTCCTTTTCTAAATGACCCTAACTACAATTTAAAGATTAAACCAATCATTTAATATTAAGCAGGGCTCTAGCAATTACCAAATAAAAAAGGCTCATCCAAGGGTTCGTACTAATCAAAGTATGAAGTGCGTACCACCATTAAAATACTAGACTATGCAATAATTTATTGATCCATACCTAAATTATATTTCAATTTTAATTTTTTAAGTGGGAGTGAATTATAATGATTTTCATAATGCTAATTACATGGGACTCCTAAAGTCAAAAAGAGATCTACAAAAATCTCAGAACACTAATTACATGGGACTAACAACGTCAAACTAAGTAAATACCTGCAAAATTACAACTACCTAAGTACGCATCCACTGTAAAATAATGGCCTCACTCTCCACAATGTAGTTTTGTGTTTGCATACACTATTCATTATGACTAATTATTTGGTAACTAATTAACGAGGCCTCAAGAATGAAAAATAATTAATTACGTAACATTAGTTCAACTGCGGCTAGTTAAATGCGACTAATAAAGTCAAACAGAGTTTCCTACGAAAATTTTAGAACGTTTATAATAGGTACGCCTAGAAAATTACAACTACTCAAGTACGTAGTTAATAAAGAATTTACGAACGACGAAAAAAAGACAGAGATACAAATTACCTGTGAATGATGGCGGTTAATAACGCTGAAATATCCCTGAAAATATAATCTATAGAGCAAGAGAGCGAACAAGCGACTGCGAAATGAAATCGCGCTCGCTCACTCTCCAATTTATAACTGCTGTGGGAGGAAATCCTTCCCCTGCGTGAGCTAATTGAAATTCATAGACATGCATCAAACAACGATGTGTTGGAATTGACTAGAGGAGAGGACAAGTGTGGAATTAGGGGAGGGGCTTGGCACTTCGGAGCTTCTCCGAACAACAGATGGAATCCACCCACGATTTTTTTTGGTTTTTTGTTTCTCCTGAGAACCGGACCGAACACGTGGCACGAGGGGGAGGGAGGGCCGCGGAGGGGACACGAGGAGGAGACGCAGGCGGCCGTGGGAGGGGCGGGAGGAGAGCACTCGGATCCCCGGGCGTGGAATACCTGAGGACCCTATGTGTATACTATACTAGTTCCATGATTAGTGGCTAGTACACACATTCACAAAATTTAGCATTCACATCCATACATACACATACAAAAGTAAAGAAAATGGTACTCTAATTAAGCTATTACAAGTTACTACAACAACAAACCAAATGACCAAATAAAAGCGTCCATAGTAAAATATAAAAAGTGGAAGAAGTAATTAAAGTATCAAAATTCCAATGCATGCCTATCCAATCTTGCGGGCAACTAACAAGGAACAAGACCTAGGTAGACCCGCCACCGAACCCTCCGGTTCCGGGTGCAAAGAACGCATCATCCTACATCGGCTCATCCTCGATCTCTGAACAACAATATTAGCAAGATTGAGTACTTGTGTACTCAGCAAGACTTGTAGTGTATCACAATAATTATATTAAATGCAAGGTTATCAAAGGATGAGGCTTTACTCTATAAGTTATTTTGCTTAAAGCCATTTTTATTTGCAATATTCACAAATAGTAATTTACAACGGAATTTAAAAGAGTGGTTCAAATGTATACACAAGACAGTAAGTAAAGAACTGAGCAAATAATAACAATGCCTCGTAACCCTTCTCGGTTACGAGCACAAAAGAAATATAACAACAACTCATAGCCTTCCTCGACTACGAGCCACAATTCATGTTTAGCCGTAGACATGGCAGTTAACTCAACAAAAAAAACCCCAAGTCATTACCCAAGTTTTGTGACAAGACAATTTTTCAAAAATAAAGCTACAACCATACCAAAGCACTAAGCATGCTCATGATCATGAAAAGCGGCTATTTAAATAGATTTTCACTCTCTGAGATGTGCATAACTTTACCCATAGTACGCGAACATTCCAATTAGCCCGAATTCTCTATATCACTGTTTACTACCATAAGTAAGCAGTCTAGAGTTTGCAACACAACCTTTATATCATCTAGTCCTAACCTTGCACTAGCTCAACGAATGGATACCCTCACTGAACCTTGGGACCTCATGTCAAGTGAGGCATTCGTAGTTGTGTCGACAAGCTTTGTGCCCAACACCGTGGTGAAGGGAGCCCCTTCGGACATACCTACCTGGTCATGCCTACACTCCTACGGCCTACCTACATGCAAGGCTAGTTTTCAATAACTTAGTTAGCCACGACCACCCCATCCTAGCACATGTAGTTATGCGATCGATTAGTTAGCTACGGCCACCCCATCCTAGCACATACGGTTGTACGATTAGGTCTTAGTCTCGGAGTTGCTAGTTCGGTCCTTAATTGACCACGGGCAAGAATCTCCACCCTAGCTACTAGTGAGTCACAATCCAGATAAAATGAGAAATACGCTTTCTAACAAAGAAAGCGTAATCTTCACATGCACTATTGAGGTTTACGTCAATGAGGGAAAGTGTATTCTTCTCGAACTAAAAGCATATTTTCCATTTTTCTTTTGATTTTTATTTAAACCGACAAGGCAATCCACCGTCAATGGTTACCGATCTATGCGAATATGTGTGAGACCAAAGGTCTATACATACGATTAATGCGGTCCATGGCGTGGTGCGTGTTGCACTTATGCGGTAGCCAGCCACGTGTCAACGAATCATTAGTGGATAACGTTTGTTTAAGTTTTTCTTTAATATTTAGTTTGGTCCCACACGTCGACGATATGTATTATTAATATGACGGTTAATCATTGCTTTGCGTTTAATGATCGAGATTTGGTCTTAATTACGTTGCTACAGTGCGTGTCCGCTCAGGACGGCGCAGAGCCACGCGGTGGCGCTTGGCGGTGCCGGAGAATGCCCAAAATGGGTTGTCCTTGCTACCGCGCACCTGGCGGCACTGACGATGAGGCCTGAGGTGGCTCGTAGCGGTGGCATGCCGGAGTTAAGCGATGGAGCAGCTACGACAACGAGCCATTGCTCAAACGAGCAATGCATTCATCTAAACAACGGCGTATAAGCATCTATGGGCTATTAGAAGTATACCGAGCAAGTAGGAAGGATCGAGGTGGTCGAAGACGACGGTGACAGCCGGTGGCGCAAGGAGCTTCGTGTGGAGAAGAAATTCGGGCAAAGATGAGCGTCGTCCGTGGTTGAGGAAGATGAGGAGGTCCTAGCGATGATTCCCGTGCAAGGAATCGACTCGGGGCTCAGCGAATCTCAGCCAAGCATCGCAGTGGTGTTGTCGGCGAGGAGACGAGGAAGAAGAAGCAAATCAATGTCTCGAGTGAATCAAAGACGAAATCGAGTGATGGGAAAGCTTCAAGGTGTTCAGAAGCGTGATACGACGCGATAAGAGCGACAAGGAATCTTTCCGATCGACGAGAATGGTGGTGGTGGCACGACCTAAATGAAGCTCGAGCTCCGAGGGTGTTTGAGCTCATTTGAGTGGAAAAGACACAAAACAAACCAAAACTTTAAATAAAAATTAAGCTTTCAACTTGAAAAATTAACATTCACTACCCAAAAAATCAACTTTCAACTCAGAAAAAAGTTGACTTTCGATTCGCATAGTCACATTGCGAAACTTTCAATTAAAATTTCAAAATTTCAAGTGGGATTTGAAAAGATTCAAATGTTCTATTTTATTATACTTCCACCTAGCATTTTTCCAAACTTTCAAACCCCTCACCCTCGAACATGAGGGCTGGCAACGAGGAGGAAGCCGTTGAGCCTCGCTAGCGATGAAGCTGCGGTGGAATGCATGGCGCATGATGAGACAACGGTGATACTCGATGGCTGGGCCGAAAGGATTACTTAGACAACAGTGATAAAATGTTCCCTTCCGCTAACATTATGGCCCTGTTTGGTATAGCTCCGGATTCTCATTTTTCAGATTCTGCTCTTGATTATCTGAGAATTCACTTCTCTGAGAATCTGGAGCTGTCTATTAAAAACATTTGGCTGGTAGGTTGGCTCCCAAAACCATATGAGGGGGATTAGAGGCAAATAGACTATGTTACCCCTGGTTGTAATAATTCAATTGTATTTGTGTCTTTCTCCTATGTATTTGTACATAAATTACAGGATTTTCCCCCCTTAAATTTGTTTAGGCCATGTGAATGTATATACATTGTATCTTTACGCAATGCCAGGTTATATTGCATTTACACTTCATAATGGATTACAACTGTGTATAAGCAAATTTTGTACTGTTGTCGTTGTGATAGATGAAGCTAGAGATATCGCATTCATATCGTAAAAGTGTTCAAATGATTATTAAATGATATTACATACAAGTAATATCATGATAAATGAGTCATAACAAAAGACCACAAAAAATCACAAGTAGTGTGTCCATCATCTTTGAATGAGCAATTGCACTTGCAAGGTCATCACGGAAACTATCCATGGATGTAGCACTAGTTTGCGACGTCGACGCATCCGAAGCATTCTGAGAGATGACATATTTGGCGTATCTTGATGGTATTGTGGGCATATACCTACGGAAATGCATGTCCTGCGAAGCATGTTCACGTATGAAGTTGTGAATTCCCATGGTTGCTGCAACAATCATCTTTTGCTTGGACATAGGAAAGCTCGGCATCTTAAGAAGAATTCTCCATTTCATCTTCCATACACCAAATGACCTCTCAATTACGCTATAACACTCGAGTGCAAATGGTTGAATTTATCTTTCTCACCACTAGGAGCAACACCTCTCCGAAATTCTGGAACATGATACCTTTGACCCTTGTATGGCGCTAAGTACCCAGGCCTGTTCGGATAACCGGCATCGACAAGATAATATTTACCTGCAACATAAGACGGAAATGCATGTATATCAACATCCAATGCATGAACATTACAAGTAAATATTTTTGTAAATGATACGAAGCAAAGAAAATTACCCTGTGGAGGATGTGGAAAGATTTCTCGGTCTACATCTAATGCATGATAAAGCACACTAGTATCGTGCATAGCTCCTGGTTGTCCAATAGATGCGTATGTGAAGCGCATGTCAAAATCACATACCGCCATGACATTCTGTGTTGCACTTCCTGATCTACCAATATATCTAATTAGATCTTCCGAGCAACAGATTGCAAGAATATGTGTACCATCGATAGCTCAATACGTCTTTGAAATGTGGCCACATCCTTCGATCATTTCTTATTCTATCGTGGAACCGTAGAGAAGTTTGGATCCTTTGGCCTCACAAAATCTTTAGACATTCTTACCACACATTGCAAAACCTCATCAAACTTCGCTAATTGTCTCACGAATGCTTGAACCGATTCTGCGCTCATTTCGGTTAGATTCACACCACCACATATATATAGGAAAAGAGCTAGTGCTTCAATTGAGCTTGTATGTGTAGTTGATTTTAAATCATATGTACTCACCAAAAGGTCATGTAGACTGTGAAAAATCGTAGCATTCATACGAAACATGTGGTAGCTTTCTCCCGGAGTGGTCAAAGTTTCTTTCACCCAACCCATTCCACTAAGCCGAGAAGTCCTAGGCTCATTCTTGTCCAAGTAGGTTGAGTGATAATTATCCATGATAATTGCGAGAGCAGCGAGGTGACTTGACATGTCTTGCCCAAGACGCATCATCTGTATTTCACACTCATGTTCCTCACCTGATATATTACTCCCTTCACTATCGCTTTCAGAAGACGACATCTGTACATGAACATACAAAAACACAACAACATAAATGGCAATTTAAAAATACATGAGCACGCATTAGGTCCAAATAACAATTCATAACTAGTGAAAAATGTCTTATAATCCAAAAAAGGTCTTACAACTAATAGAGAAATAAAGAATAATAAAAGCGAATACAAGATAAACTACTTGTAGTAATGTCTCTAGAATCATCCTAACGAATACAAGATAAACTACTTTTATTTGCCATACTTGGCATTGTACTTCCTTTTGAGCCATTCAAATCGTTCTTCACTATTGCACAAGGTCATAAACATTTCCCTTTGCTCCTTCTTTACGAAAATTTCCGATGCAATGAAGTGCTCATTACTCCCATTAATAGCACCACACTCTTTAACTGATTCCATTACATCCTTGATGGTGCACACTGAGTTTTCCTCTTTTTTTTTTGCAAATGCTTCAAAAGATGCATGCGACTTCTCATTCAACTCAAGAATTCTTCTCAGTTGGAACAAGATTGTCCCAGCTGACTGCAGAGCAGAACATCATAACATCATGTTCTCAGATTGATTCAATTACAGATTGGAAATCAATTACAGATTGAAAATCAACGACAGATTGGAAATCACAAATGTTATCAGCCCTGCCCTACATCAGATCTAGAAGCATCATTATGGCAGTCAGAGTCAGATCATAAAACTACAATATGGTTACAACAAGCAGCAATATCAATCAGTGGCACTGCTAATAATCTTACCCCAAAATTAGCACATCTAACTATCCAACTTCGTACAGGATGTGACACAAACATACATTTCAAGTACTACAGTGGCACTGCTAATTTACATCCAAACATCAGTTAAATGGATCAACATAAGAGCAATACATCACATGGAACAAGATTGTCCCATCTGACCACAGAGCAGAACATCATATGGCAGTCAGAGTCAGATCATAAAACTACAATATGGTCTATATGGCAGTCTACTTCCTAAAACTCATGCAGGTCAGGTTATGCAGGTCAGGTCTTCGACAATATGGACATGAATGCATTGCACAATAGCATGTAAAAGACTCTTGCAGTTCAGGTCTGACTCTGATGCACTCTCACTTTCTCACACTTCAACAATCAAACAATCAAGCAGCTACAAATGTTCTATGGCAGTCTTCAACACAGGTCTGTGGTCTGTGGTAGTGTTCAACAATCAAACAATGGTCTGCGCATGAAACTAGTGTAATAATCACAACTACAGATTAACTGAGACTTGATCATAAGCATGCAGCGAAGTTTGACAGTGAAGAACACACAACTTGACAGTGACAAACAACAATCAATGTTCAGGACAGATGTACACATTCACAGATATACACAATACAAACATACCCAAAATAAGAGTTGGATTCAACAAAGATTGACAGATATGATTCGCACACATTCATAGATTCACAGATAACAATTTTTCGTACTACATTTCAGATTCAAAGAAATATACAAGAGAGTCTACATTACAATCAAACGAAAAAACAAATTGATCCACCCTAGGGCGGTGGCGAAGAGGAAGTACAAAAGGAGTAGGGAGGACAAGGGGACAATGGATGAAGACCTTACCTTCACAGGAGCCGGCCGGTGGTGCTCGGAAAATGGCGGCGGCGAAGAAGCGGGGAACGACGACCTAGGGTTTCCGGGGTGGGCGGCTCTCGTGTGCTCGCGGCGCAAGACTTTAGTGCCTACGCGCGCAAGAGAGATCGATGAGGTGGCGAGTAGAGGACCGAGGCGCGCAAGAGAGGGGCGAGGCGGCGATGTCGAGCGCGGAGGCGATTCGTCGTCGCGAGAGCTCGGGAGGAGACGAGAGATAGAACGGAAAGACCGAAGGGGTACGGGGTCGAGGAGGAAAGTCGAAGGAGTACTTCGATGGCAATTGCGGGTAATATTTCCAAACTTCAAAGGGTATTTTAATTTCGCAAGGTTGGATTCTCACGAGAATCTGCGGGAAGGCAGCTCCTCGTTGCTAGTACATTTTTGAGACAGCTCCTCGCGAGAATTAGGATCTGGTTGTTTTGAGAAGTTAGGTGTTTGGCATGGCTCCACGAGAATCGATTAAGAAGCTGGGAGTAGAAGCTGTACCAAACAGGGCCTATATATATTCAAGAGTGTTATATGACGGAGAACTATACAATCAAGATTTAAGACTTAAATGTTGCGGTACTTGTCTGACCCAAATTCGGTTCTCTGTGAAAGTACTGTGTTATTCCCTAGATCAGTAGATAGCACTCACAGACACGTCGCTGAATCAATTCATACAAGTCATAAACCAAACCATACATTAATTTGACACACCAGAGTTTACATAGACCACATCGGGTTGAGTTTTATAGTAAGGGCTGAACAGGCTAAATTGATTATATTACACGAGTATCGGAAAACGACAGCACAAACAAAAGGGGTAGAGCACATCTTTTCACAGGCAAGTGGCTGGGTTGCCCGTGCACGATCGATATTACCCAAAGACTTGGATAATAGTGGTCAGAGCTGGCCAAATGGGCGGCCCGGCCCGGCACGGCACGGGCCCGTGGCGGCACGACCCATTCTAGCCCGGCCCGTGGTGGCCCGGCTACTATTAAATCTTTGGTGGCCCATGGGCCAGGTGAAGGCCTGCACGCCATCGCCCTTTCGTGTCGTGCTAGGCCGGCATGGCCCGTTTAGCCCATTTGGCCCGATAGAATGAAAAAAATCTAAAAAAATCCAGAAAAATTAGAAAAATATGTAGAATTCATAAGTAGACATGAAAATTGAAATTTTTTTTGAGACAACCATATTGAAAATGTAATAGAATTTTATTAATGTTCAAATAGCTAGCTCGTTAAAACATTCGTCATTTAGTTCACAAGGCATGAAAAATTGAAAAACAATCCTAGAAAATATATATACTTAAAAAAACCAAAATAAATTTATATATACTTATAAAATGAACTATATAAAATTTAAAAACTACAAAATAAAACCATATAAGTATTAAAAATGGAAAGAAAATCATATAAATATTAATAAATAAAAATAAAAATATATATGTATATTAAAACAATTGTCGTGCCTAATGGGTAGTGCCGCTAGTGCTCGGTCGTCTTTGGGTGCGCCCGTGCACGACCGTGAATAGTGTCATGCCGTGTCGGCCCGAGTCGGGCCAACAGTGTCGTGCTTCGTGTCGGCCCATCAGGCACAATCATTTGGTCAGCTCTAATAGTGGTCGTATGTAAGTACCGACAGAGTCAGCTAGACTGAGGTGAGACTAGAACAACTACGACTACGCTACGCTTCATCGTTGCCTCGTCCATCAACTTCGGGGTCCTCGTAGTAGTCGTAGTCTCCAAGATCTGCAGGGTCTGAAGGTTTGGGGGAGAGAGTGAGAATGAGCACAACTTCCGTGCTCGCGAACCAACACACAAGATGCAATAATATATATGTAAGGCTTGAGAAGGGTGGCTCGGGTTCTTTTATTTGCTAAAACAAGGTTTTCAATTATCAATAATAGTAATTCCTATCACTTAGCATTTTAACCAAACTGCATTTTGTTAAAGAGAATACTTGTGCAATATTTATAACAGCAGAGGTTACCTCTACCTTACGCTTATTTTGAAATGTGGCTACGACAACTATTCACAACACTGGGTACGACCACAAAGGAACAACACTCGGTACGACCACTCAGGAACAACCCAAGGCCACGGTTACACTAGGTATGACCACCCAAGAACCACACCGACCAGTTTTTATCCCAACCACAAAGGGTTTTGAAAAAGAACTAACTCTAGTAAAGTTCTCATGTCCGCTTTGACCGCAGGCATGGCTGTTCGAACAATTTATACTCTGCAAAGTTTGTACACTGTACCTACAAGAGATAATCATCTTGATATGTACAGACGCTGCCTTAGACATGTGAATCAAGGGGAGATCATCACAAGGCCTTTACAAGGCATCTCACAGTATTAGTTACACCTGCTAAGGTTTCACCTGAGAAGGGTTACGCTCCCACACCTACATCAACCCTTACCTAGACTCCCTCTTGCGCCATACGGCTTACGCTCACATAGACCAGTAAGTTGTACACCCTGACCCGTAGCCACGAAGGCTTAAGGTGTCATGGGTCATCTACCTGATGCAACTCGTACTGATGGATACAAATTATTTAGCCAGGTTGTACTTTATAGACTTGTGGTTGCACATGTTTTATAATGGGAGGTCATCTTTGGATTAAATCCTTAATATCATCTGGGCGGTTCATACCACATTTCTGAAAAGCATCTAGGCCCCTAAAAATATGTTTTGGTAATTTATGATAATATGTGAGAATGAGACTTATTGGTTTGTTGAGTTTTTACAAGGCCTAGTCCCATTGGAAAATATGATCTTGAAGATGCATGCTAAAAGTTCTATGAAGATCAAGTACAGCTCAAGCATAAGGTACAAGTGTTTTTGAAAATATTTTCTTTTACCGGTCTTAGGAGAAATAGGTGGAAGACCGGATTATAGGTTAAATGCCGTACTATTAAGAGGGATCATGTCCAGTAGCTTGATGGCATGTCTTGTGCTTTATGGATCGATTTAGGATCATGCATGCATATGGATTTCCTTTATCACCATATTTGCATCGTCAGACAATCGGTAGTACGGCGTTGTTTGTGCGGTACTACCGCACTCCCGTTGTTCCGATCGATTGTTGGCGGTATGTTTTACAGAGAGTCTTTCGTTTCGGTGCCAAACCTCTTCACGGTAGTACCGCGGTATCTTTGCGGTATGACCGAATACGATAGTACTGTTTTTGATAAGCGAAGTACCGCGCCCGGTTATTCGATTGTTACTTGGCAGTATGTATTTTCCAGAGTGCACCCCTTTTGTCTCTCTTTGGAAACGGTAGTACCGCACTCACCTTGCGGTATGACCGCTCTGCGGTAGTACCGCTCGACAATTGGCGGTAGTACGCTCTGCCAGATAAAACGGCTATGTCAGGTCATTTAATGCGTCTGTTTTAGCCTGCAGCTTGGTGGTTGGAGAAGTGCGGTAGTATCGCCCCATACATGGCGGTAGTACCGCATGTGGCTAAAAAGTTGGGTTTTCTTCTCCAACGGCTATAATTGTTGTTGGGGGGTATAAATACTTCCCCACCTGCTCAAGGACACGGTGCTAGACCACATTTAACATCTTTTGAGCCTTGTGCATTCATTCAACTCCTCAAATTCATTTGTTCACTCTTTGAGAGGTTGTTGAGCTCATTCAAGTGCATTCATCATTCTAGTTGATCCTCTTGCACTTGAGTGTCGTCAAGCGAAGGTCTTGATTTGTTACTCTTGGAGTTTTGCCGAACTCCTAGACGGCTTGGCGGTGATTGCACGGTGATCTCTTCAAGAAGATTGTGAAGAGGCCCGGTGCCAAGATTGTGAGTGGTTTGGTGTTCACCATCTCCGGAGTGGAGGAAGAACAACCAATAGTGATCGAGAAAGGCTTATACGTGGAGCCGACTTGATTGGTTCAAGCTCCTCAACGTGGACTAGTGAAGACCGGCAAGTCTTCGATACCACGGAAAAACATCGTTGTCTCTTTTTGGTTATTTCTAGTCTTTACTCTTCCGCATTTATATTTCTAGCTTGATCATTGTGCTTGTTTTGCTTAGCTAGAAGTATAACTTGTTTAGACTAAATTGTTAATTAGCTTAACTCGTACATTTGTGAAAAAGTTTAAAAACCTCCTATTCACCCCCCTCTAGTCGGTTATTCTTGATCCTACAAGTGGTATCAGAGCTTGGTCTCTCAATTTGTTAGACTTTACCGTCTAAGAGAGAAAGGATGGCTAGTGAGGGTATGCATATAGGAAAGGCTCCTTTATTTGATGGCTCAAATTATTCTTATTGGAAAATTAGAATGTCTATTTTCTTAAAAGCCATGAGTCCGAACATATGAAAAATTGTAAATGAGGGTTATGTTATGCCTCTTGATCCAACAATCCTTACGGTTCAAGATGAACATAATGCTCATTTAGATGCTCAAGCAATGAATGCTCTCTTTGGTGCTTTGAACGCAGATGAGTTCAATAGAGTGAGCAATTTGGAAACCGCTCATGATATTTGGACCACCCTCTCCGAAATTCATGAGGGCACATCCACGGTCAAAGAAGCCAAATTGCATAGGCTTCGGATTAAATATGAGACATTCATAATGTTGCCTCATGAAAACATCACCGAGATGTATTCAAGACTCAACAACATTGTGAATGAACTCAAAGGTCTCGGTACTAACCTTCTTGATGTTGATGTTGTGCGCAAGATGCTCAGGGTCCTCCCGGATAAATATGAGACATTGGTGACATTGTTCCTCAACTCTCCCGAGTTGCCTAGAATGACTCCAACCGGATTATTGGGAAACCTCATCACCAACGAGCTATACAAGAAGGACAAAGAAGAGCTATTGGAATCATCTTCATCCAAGAAGAAAATTACCGCTTTCAAGGCTAAAGCGGAGTCAAGTGAAGATGAGGAAGAAGAAGAAGAAAACTCGGATGAGGAGTATGCTCTCCTTGTGAGAAGAATGAAGAAATTCATGAGAAAACGCCCACATCAAAACTTCAACTTCAACAAGTACAAGAAAGGGCAATCCTCAAGTGACAACAAGCGCTATAGCAACATTCGTTGTTATGGATGTGATGAAAAGGGGCACATAATCTCAAATTGCCCCAACAAGAAGGATGACAAAGATAAATCATCAAAGAAGAAGGAATTTGACGGAAAGAATAAGCTTTTCAAAAGGCTACACAAAAAGGGCAAAAATGAAGCTCACATCGGAGAATGGAATTCGATGATGAATACTCTGATTCGACTAAGATTCAAGTGATGAAGAATCCTCCAAGAAAAAGGACTTGTCAGCATCGCCATAAAGGAAGCTCCATCACTCTTCTCGTCTCCTACATGTCTTATGGCAAAAGAAGATAAGGTAAAATCCTTTGATGATAATGCTCCTTCATATGATGAACTAATGGACATGGTAGAAGATTTAAATGAATATGTTGGAAAGGAGAAATCAAAATTTAAAGTCTTAAAGAAAGAGTATATCTCTCTAAAAGACTCTTATGAGGAGCTAAAGGAAGCTCATGATTCTCTCCTCCTAAAAGATATAGAAAAATCACATTCAAATATTGGTATTACGTGTGATTTAATGAATGAGATGCTTAGAGTAGAAAATATGCCAAATGCAAAATCCATGTCTAGTACTTCTACTTCTTGTGATGATTTGCTATCCATACCTTGTTGCTCAAATGATGATTCAATTGCAAATATTTGTGATCCTTTACTAATTGTTGAAAAAAATGAGTTGAAAGAGCAAGTCACCAAGCTAAGCAAGAGCTTAGAAAGATGCTTCAAGGGTAAAGCAACCCTTGACAAATTATTGAGTGAGCAAAGATGCTCATTCAATAAGGAAGGACTTGGGTATGTGCCCAAGAAAGGTAAGAAACCGGTAAACAAGCCTCCAAGGTTTATTAAGCAAAGTGGTAAATATTGCAATAAATGTGGTAAGGTAGGACACATGTCAAATACTTGTTTAAATATTAATGTTAAAACCTATGACATTTATGATTCTTGCTACATGCTTAAGAAATCTATTGATGGTAAAATAATTGCAAGATTTATTGGCACTTCAATTTTAGGCGCTAAAAAGAATGCCATTTGGGTGCCTAAAACCTTGGTCACTAACCTCCAAGGACCCAAACAAATTTGGGTACCTAAAAGAACTTGATTCTTGTTTTGTAGGTGAACTACAAGACCAGTGGAAAACATTGGGTGCTTGATAGTGGATGCACTCAACACATGACCGGTGATAGAAAAATATTCACCACGTTCGAGAACGTAAAAGGAAGTGACAAGATCACCTTTGGAGATAATAGTAAAGGAAAGGTAATAGGATTGGGTAAAATTGCTATCTCAAATGACCTTTCCATTTCGAATGTATCTTTAGTTGAATCACTTAATTTTAATTTATTATCCGTTGCCCAAATATGTGATCTTGATTTAATTTGCTCCTTCTCAAATGAAGGTGTGTCAATTTCAAGTGTAAAGGAAAATGCTTTAGTTTTCAAAGGCTTTAGATTTGGAAATCTTTACTTGGTTGATTTTTCCTCAAATGCTTAATGCTTACAAACTTGTTTAATTGCAAAACTTCTTTGGGTTGGCTTTGGCATAGAAGGCTAGCTCATGTTGGCATGATTCAACTTAAAAACATTTCAAACATAATCTAGTTGTTGGTTTGAAAGATGTGAAGTTTGAGAAAAATCGACTTTGTAGTGCTTGTCAAGCCGGTAAACAAGTTGCAAGCTCTCATCCTTCCAAGAGTATCATGTCAACCTCTAGACCATTGGAACTCTTACATATGGATTTGTTTGGGCTAACAACCTATAAGAGTATCGGAGGAAATAGCTATTGTTTAGTTATCGTGGATGATCACTCTAGATATTCATGGGTGTTCTTTCTAGATAACAAGAGCGAAACCTCCGAATTTTCAAAAGCTTTGCAAACGGGCTCAAAATGAATTCGATTTCAAAATAAAGAAAATCCAGTAGTGATAATGGTTCCGAGTTCAAAAATACTAAAGTTGAAGACTTTTGTGATGAACTTGGAATAAAGCACGAATTTTCCACAACTTACACTCCGGAGCAAAATGGAGTTGTAGAAAGGAAAAATCGTACATTAATTGAAATGGCTAGGACAATGCTTGATGAATATAATAGTTCCAATAGTTTTTGGGCGGAAGCAATTAACACCGCTTGTCATGCCATAAATCGTCTCTATTTGCATCGCCTTTTGAAAAAGACTTCCTATGAACTCCTTGTTGGAAGAAAACTGAACATCTCTTATTTTCGAGTTTTTGGCTGTAAGTGTTACATTTTAAAGAAAGGTGTTCGTCTTTCAAAATTTGATAGTCGTTGCGACATTGACTTCTTACTTGGTTATTCATCAAATAGTAAAGCATACCGTGTCTTCAACAAAAACTCCGGTTTAGTTGAGGAAAGACATGATGTGCAATTTGATGAAACTAATGGCTCTCAAGAAGAGCATGAGAATTTGGATGATGTAGGTCACGAAGCATTAAGAAAAGCAATGGAATACATGCAAATAGGTGACATCAAGCCCGAAGATAATCCGTCATCTTCCACTCAAGTTGAGCCTCCCACCTCTTCCACAAGTCAAATACAACTAAATGGAGAGGACAATAAGGAAGATGATCAACCATCAAACCTACCACCAAGAATCCACAATGCAATTGCAAAAGATCATCCAATAGATCAAATATTGGGTGATGTAAGTAAGGGTGTTCAAACTCGATCTCGTGTTGCTTCATTTTGTGAACATTACTCTTTTGTATCTTCTCTTGAGCCAAAGAATATAGATGAAACACTTGAAGATCCGGATTGGATGATTGCAATGCATGAAGAGCTTAATAATTTCATCCGAAACGAAGTTTGGACATTGGTGGATCGACCCAAAGAACATAATATCATTGGTACAAGATGGGTGTTTAGAAACAAGCAAGATGAGAACGGTGTGGTTGTAAGAAACAAAGCAAGATTGGTCGCACAAGGTTTTTCACAAGTAGAAGGTTTGGATTTTGGTGAAACTTTTGCTCCCGTAGCTAGGCTTGAATCTATTAGGATATTACTTGCTTTTGCATCATGTTTTGATATTAAATTATTTCAAATGGATGTCAAAAGTGCCTTCTTAAATGGAGAAATATCCGAACTTGTTTTTGTTGAACAACCTCCCGGTTTTGAAGGTCCTAAGAATCCAAATCATGTCTATAAACTCTCCAAGGCGCTCTATGGTCTTAAACAAGCTCCTAGAGCATGGTATGAACGCCTTAGAGATTTTCTAGTTTCAAAAGGATTCAAAATTGGGAAAATTGATTCAACTTTGTTCACTAAAGTATTAGATGATGATTTCTTTGTATGTCAAATTTATGTTGATGATATCATTTTTGGATCTACTAATCAAGACTTTTGCAAAGAATTTGGTGATATGATGTCTAGGGAATTTGAAATGTCCATGATCGGAGAACTAAGCTATTTCCTTGGACTTCAAATCAAGCAACTCAAAGATGGAACTTTTGTAAGTCAAACAAGGTATGCAAAGGACTTGAACAAGAGATTTGGCATGGAGGATGCAAAACCTATCAAGACTCCCATGGCAACCAACGGTCATCTCGACCTTAATGAGGGAGGTAAATCGGTAGATTTAAAGCTTTATAGGTCTATGATTGGTAGTTTACTTTATCTCACCGCATCTAGGCCCGATATCATGTTTAGTGTTTGCATGTGTGCACGGTTTCAAGCATCTCCAAAAGAGTGCCATTTAATGGCCGTAAAAAGAATACTAAGATATTTAAAGCATTCCTCTAGCATTGGCCTATGGTTTCCTAAAGATGCTAAGTTTGATTTAATTGGATACTCGGACTCCGATTATGCGGGTTGTAAAGTGGATAGAAAAGCACCTCGGGAAGTTGTCAATTCTTAGGGAGATCCTTAGTATCTTGGTCATCCAAGAAACAAAATTCCGTAGCTTTATCCACCGGCCGAATATGTCTCCATGGTAGTTGTTGTGCTCAATTGCTATGGATGAGGCAAACCTTGATGGATTATGGAATTAAGATTGATAAAATGCCTCTTTTGTGTGATAATGATAGTGCGGTGAAAATAGAAAATAATCCTGTCCAACACTCAAGAACCAAGCATATCGACATTCGCCACCATTTCTTGAGAGATCATGTGGGCAAGGGAGATATTGAAATTAGCCACATCCGAACCGAAGATCAATTAGCGGACATTTTCACCAAACCATTAGATGAAGACCGGTTTTGCAAATTGAGGAATGAATTAAATGTCATAGATTATTCAAATATTGGTTGAAATTTTGCCTCATGCATCTTAGTTGATTTGGTGTTATTCAAAAACTTTTGTAAAGAAAAATCTTTTCAAAATGATTATAACGATTATCTATGTTCATAAAAAATTATGTTCTCATATAGACATTAGTCTATTCTATGCATAATGATCCCAAATGACTCTTAATTGATTGCAAAACTAAGGGTCATTTGCAAATAATCCCATCCCATCTTTATCCAGAACTGTTTTTGAAGTTCCAGGATAATCGGTATTACCGCCGGATTAGGTGCGGTATGACCGCAGTGCGGTACTACCAGCACAAAAACCACGGTACTACCGCTTTGCGGTATTACCGGCGGCAAAAGGGCGGAACTACCGCATCAGTTTCGAAAGAAAAGTAACCCCCAGAGGTCATTTTTCTCCCGTGCTTCTTTCTCTTCACCTTTTTCCTCTCTCTTCTCTCTCTCTCTCCCGAAAATCCTCTCGGCCAAAACTCCTTTCCACTCGATTTTCTCTCAAATCTTTGTGAACCCTTGCATCTCTAGGGTTTAACTCCTCCATCTCTCAAGGTAAAACTTCCTTAAATCCTCGTTTTACCGTTTGATTCAAACCCTAGGTATCTTTCTAGTTGATTTGAAATGCAGATGATTTGTGCGATTCTAGTTGGGCAAAATAGCAAGATTGATGTTTAATGATGTTAGTACATCCATTTCTTGGATTCAAACCAAAAGAAACATCAATTTTTGGTTAGATTCACTGCCCTAGGTCGCAGTCTGTAAAAGCGGTACTACCGCGTTCATATGCGCGGAACTACCGGGAAACGGTAATACCGGCCAGGCAATGGCGTATTACTCGCACTACTGCACTACCGCAAGTGAGGACTTGCGGTACTACCGATTTTACTGACAGAACAGAAAATCATTCAATTCAAATTAACTCCAGATTGCTTGATCTTTTGAACTTCTTGTAACTTATCCTCTCTTTGTAAAGATGCCTAGGACAAGATTTGGAACTCGTCGAGGGCAATCTTCCTCTCTACCTCCTGCCGACCCTATTGATGATCCGTCAGGCAAGGGAAAAGGGCCTGCAGCAGATGGCTCTGAAAGTGAGGAAGGATCTCTTCCTCATGAGTCAGGTTCTGATTCTGAGCCTGACACAGAAGAAGAAATCCAGGCTCAATCAGATGAGGAGATGGAAGATCCAGAAGAACCTCAGATTGATCTCAGGCTCATATCAGCTGATGATTATGCAATTTTGAGACACAAAGATCAATATCTACTGCCCTCCAACTCAATCAATCCCAGATTCCACACCAAGTTCCAAGAGCAAGTCTATGAACAGATTCATGATCATCACAGGAAGTTTGCAGATTATAAATGCATAAAGTGGTCACACATAAACTCGCTAGAAAAATATGATGGAGTGTATCGTCTTTTTCAGCAAGTTGGTCTTCATGATTTTGTGGCCCTCAGAAATGACTATGATGAAGAGATCATAAGACAGTTCTATGCCACTTTGTATGTATCTCCTGATTTCAAGAAATTGAAGTGGATGCGATATACGTTATGTGGAATGCACTAAGGGTGATTTTGAGCGTGTATCGAGGATACACTCGAAATTGGGATAAGCTCTTTGTGAGATCAGCCTTTACTTGTCCCTGCTCGACAGAGTTTTATGATCGAATGTCAGTACACTCAGGAAGATTCATGGCTTGCTACCCATTCCCAGTTTGATTAATAGGATTATTAATCACACTTTTCTTCCCAAGAGTGGTAATTTTGATGCTGTTCGAGGACATGTATGGAATATCATTGATAATATTACACATGGGAGAAAGTTTGATGTTGTGGATGTCATCATCAGGGGGATTGTCTCTTCTAAGAATGACAGGGTAAAGAGGATTTATCATGCTCCTTACATCATGGCCCTAATTCTTAGTAAGATTGAGTATCAGGGTGGTTTGGGATCACCCCATAAGTTTTACAAACCCAGAGAAAATCCCCATTCGTTTTCAAGCACAAAGTACAAGAAGAAGAAGTCGCCTCAGAGGTTGCTGCTGCAAATGTTTCTCAGAGTCAAGACTCTTTAGCTCAGATTCTCAGGAATCAATCTTTGATCCTAAACAACCTTCTACAACTTAAGGTCACCCAGCAGGAAATAAGGACAGAACAAAAGGAGTTTCAGACTGAAACTCAAAATAGATCTGGCGATCCGACAGACATTGATTCTATGGAACAAATGCTATCGACTCTCAGCGCTACACTCGACGTCGCACAACTCCCGCAGCAGGACTTCTCACCCAGTGGGGTTCCAGTGTCTCTCGCTCCAGTGGCTTCACCTCCTCCTCTCGCCCCCGCTCTCGTGATCCCGCGCCTTTTTCCCCTCAGGATCCAGCCTCTTGATGTTTGTTTTTGGTACTTTGATGCCAAAGGGGGAGAAGTAGTTCTAAGGGTTGGGGGTGTCAGACATTATAGTCTTTTGATATTATATTGCTTGTAATAACTTGTATTACCTTGTTCGAACTTGTTGGTTGTCTTAATTATCTAATGTGATATTATCTCTCTGAAATTTCATTTATGACAATTTCTTATCACTGCAAGTTTTCCTCAGTTCCAACAAGTTAAAAGAAACTCTGCCAAAAATTTGTCACAATTCTCTACATGTGCTCTCAAAATGTTCTATCTATTTCATGCACATGTTTAGGGGGAGCTTTCTTTATTTCGGCTTAACAATAACTCATCTCTCTCAAACACTTCCTAAGTTTCTTTTTGTTAAGTCATCAAAAGAATATACACTTGTGTCACAACCTTGGGTATATTCAAAACTCTTCTTCGCACATATTAACTAGGTTGTCATCAATTACCAAAAAGGGGGAGATTGAAAAGCATCTAGGCCCATAAAAATATGTTTTGGTAATTTATGATAATATGTGAGAATGGGACTTATTGGTTTGTTGAGTTTTTACAAGGCCTAGTCCTATTGGAAAATATGATCTTGAAGATGCATGCTAAAAGTTCTATGAAGATCAAGTACAGCTCAAGCATAAGGTACAAGTGTTTTTGAAAATATTTTCTTTTTACCGGTCTTAAGAGAAATAGGTGGAAGACCGGATTATAGGTTAAATGCCGTACTATTAAGAGGTATTATGTCCAGTAGCTTGATGGCATGTCTTGTGCTTTATGGATCAATTTAGGATCATGCATGCATATGGATTTCCTTTTATCAGCCATATTTGCACTGTCAGGACAATCGGTAGTACCGGCGTTGTTTGTGCGGTACTACCGCACCCCGGTTGTTCCGATCGATTATTGGCGGTATGTTTTTTACAGAGTCGCTTTCGGTTTCGTGCAAACCTCTTCAAGGTAGTACCGCAGGTATCTTTGCGGTATGACCGGAATACGGTAGTACCGTTTTTGATAAGCGGAAGTACCGCACCCCAATTATTCCGATTGTTACTTGGCAGTATGTATTTTCCAGAGTGCACCCCTTTTGTCTCTCTTTGGAAACGGTAGTACCGCACTCACCTTGCGGTATGACCGCTCTGCGTAGTACCGCCGACAGCTGGCGGTAGTACCGCTCCGCGATAAAACGGCTATGTTAGGTCATTTAATGCGCCTGCTTTAGCCGTTGCTAATGGTGGTTGGAGAAGTGCGGTAGTACTACCCCATACATGGCGGTAGTACCGCATGTGGTGAAAAGTTGGTTTTTTCTCCAACGGCTATAATTGTTGTTAGGGGTATAAATACTTCCCACCGCTCAAGGACAGGTGCTAGACCACATTTAACATCTTTTGAGCCTTGTGCATTCATTCAACTCCTCAAATTCATTTGTTCACTCTTTGAGAGGTTGTTGAGCTCATTCAAGTGCATTCATCATTCTAGTTGATCCTCTTGCACTTGAGTGTCGCTGCGAAGGTCTTGATTTGTTACTCTTGAGTTTTGCCGAACTCCTAGACGGCTTGACGGTGATTGCACGGTGATCTCTTCAAAAGATTGTGAAGAGGCCCGGTGCCAAGATTGTGAGTGGTTTGGTGTTCACCATCTCCTGAGTGGAGGAAGAACAACCAATAGTGATCGAGAAAAGCTTAATACGTGGAGCCGGCTTGATTGGTTCAAGCTCCTCAACGTGGACTAGTGAAGACCGGCAAGTCTTCGATACCACTAAAAATATCGTTGTCTCTTTGTGGTTATTTCTAGTCTTTATTCTTCCGCATTTATATTTCTAGCTTGATCATTGTGCTTGTTTTGCTTAGCTAGAAGTATAACTTGTTTAGACTAAATTGTTAATTAGCTTAACTCGTACATTTGTGAAAAGTTTAAAAATCTCCTATTCACCCCCTCTAGTCGGCTATCCTTGATCCTACAATTTCACACATCCTCGTGCTTCATCAGACCTACCATCCAACCATCCGCCCAAAGGTGGAGCTAGTAGTTTAGGTTTTGAGGAGGAAAAACAGTTTATCTCAAATTCTTTAGTCATGTATCCCAATGACCGCCTAATACGAAATCCATGTTTTAAGAGATGATGGTTTGGGCATTTTAATGCCCGATACTTAGCAAGACTAGCATGTCGCAAGTACAATCTAAAGCTAGTAATTACCACATAGTTACTAGGGTGATATGGAATAAGGGATTCAATTGCCAAAGGATGGTATGATAAATAATTAATCATCAAATGGGTATTTAACTATCTTAAGATTTGACATAGCTTTGCTTAAAGAATTAAAGCAAACAACTTTAGTACTTTAAAGGAATATAATTTGCGAAAAGGTAGGCTCAATATGATCAATGTATTGACTCGTCTGGATTAAAGGTAAGAGAGTCTTGATAATCTTGTGTTTGGTCGAAATAGAGATCTCCTGCTTCCTCAAACTCTACTCGGACGAACGTACTAGAAAGAGGAACAAACAAGCAAAGAGAACAGATAAATACTAAAGAAATGATAAATGAATTCCAAATTAAATAAGACCAGAGCTAAAATCAAGATCTTAAATTTAAACAAATTTAGAAATAAATTTCACTGAAATCGGAGTTATAACGGAGGAGAACGGGGCCTCCGAACCTTTGATTTCGAGTACTGCTTAACCGACTTCGTGTGGTCGCAAGGGGATGTTTCGACCACCTGATCGGAGGAAGGTTATGACTACTCGATGTGGTCACAAGAAATATACGACTACTCAACGTGGTCGCAAGAAAGAGACGACTACTCAACGTGGTCGTAAGAAGGACTCGACTGCTCGACGCGGTCGAAAGAACAAAGAAAAATTCGACTGCTCGATGCGGTCGAAAGAACAAAGAAAGAGAACAGGGCACGAAGAAACTCACCAGGACATGGGGAGAGAGAGAGAGAGAGAGAGAGAGAGAGAGAGAGAGGCCGAAGGAGGTTGGCAGACAATGAACGGCTACGGGGAAGCTCGCAGTCGAAAGTGAAGGACGACGGCGATGAAGGGGTCACCAGATCAAGGAGAAGCGGAAATGCGGCGCTCTGTGAAACAAAACTGAAATTGAGTGAGGGGATTGCTTGAGGAGCTCTAGGACATTTATTGGGAAACCTCATCACCAACGAGCTATACAAGAAGGACAAAGAAGAGCTATTGGAATCATCTTCATCCAAGAAGAAAATTACCGCTTTCAAGGCTAAAGCGAGTCAAGTGAAGATGAGGAAGAAGAAGAAGAAAACTCGGATGAGGAGTATGCTCTCCTTGTGAGAAGAATGAAGAAATTCATGAGAAAACGCCCACATCAAAACTTCAACTTCAACAAGTACAAGAAAGGGCAATCCTCAAGTGACAACAAGCGCTATAGCAACATTCGTTGTTATGGATGTGATGAAAAGGGCACATAATCTCAAATTGCCCCAACAAGAAGGATGACAAAGATAAATCATCAAAGAAGAAGGAATTTGACTGGAAAGAATAAGCTTTTCAAAAGGCTACACAAAAGGGCAAAATGAAGCTCACATCGGAGAATGGAATTCGATGATGAATACTCTGATTCGACTCGATTCAAGTGATGAAGAATCCTCCAAGAAAAAGGACTTGTCGGCATCGCCATAAAGGAAGCTCCATCACTCTTCTCGTCTCCTACATGTCTTATGGCAAAAGAAGATAAGGTAAAATCCTTTGATGATAATGCTCCTTCATATGATGAACTAATGGACATGGTAGAAGATTTAAATGAATATGTTGGAAAGGAGAAATCAAAATTTAAAGTCTTAAAGAAAGAGTATATCTCTCTAAAAGACTCTTATGAGGAGCTAAAGGAAGCTCATGATTCTCTCCTCCTAAAGATATAGAAAAATCACATTCAAATATTGGTATTACGTGTGATTTAATGAATGAGATGCTTAGAGTAGAAAATATGCCAAATGCAAAATCCATGTCTAGTACTTCTACTTCTTGTGATGATTTGCTATCCATACCTTGTTGCTCAAATGATGATTCAATTGCAAATATTTGTGATCCTTTACTAATTGTTGAAAAAATGAGTTGAAAGAGCAAGTCACCAAGCTAAGCAAGAGCTTAGAAAGATGCTTCAAGGGTAAAGCAACCCTTGACAAATTATTGAGTGAGCAAAGATGCTCATTCAATAAGGAAGGACTTGGGTATGTGCCCAAGAAAGGTAAGAAACCGGTAAACAAGCCTCCAAGGTTTATTAAGCAAAGTGGTAAATATTGCAATAAATGTGGTAAGGTAGGACACATGTCAAATACTTGTTTAAATATTAATGTTAAAACCTATGACATTTATGATTCTTGCTACATGCTTAAGAAATCTATTGATGGTAAAATAATTGCAAGATTTATTGGCACTTCAATTTTAGGCGCTAAAAAGAATGCCATTTGGGTGCCTAAAACCTTGGTCACTAACCTCCAAGGACCCAAACAAATTTGGGTACCTAAAAGAACTTGATTCTTGTTTTGTAGGTGAACTACAAGACCAGTGGAAAACATTGGGTGCTTGATAGTGGATGCACTCAACACATGACCGGTGATAGAAAATATTCACCACGCTCGAGAACGTAAAAGGAAGTGACAAGATCACCTTTGGAGATAATAGTAAAGGAAAGGTAATAGGATTGGGTAAAATTGCTATCTCAAATGACCTTTCCATTTCGAATGTATCTTTAGTTGAATCACTTAATTTTAATTTATTATCCGTTGCCCAAATATGTGATCTTGATTTAATTTGCTCCTTCTCAAATGAAGGTGTGTCAATTTCAAGTGTAAAGGAAAATGCTTTAGTTTTCAAAGGCTTTAGATTTGGAAATCTTTACTTGGTTGATTTTTCCTCAAATGCTTAATGCTTACAAACTTGTTTAATTGCAAAAACTTCTTTGGGTTGGCTTTGGCATAGAAGGCTAGCTCATGTTGGCATGATTCAACTTAAAAAACATTTCAAACATAATCTAGTTGTTGGTTTGAAAGATGTGAAGTTTGAGAAAAATCGACTTTGTAGTGCTTGTCAAGCCGGTAAACAAGTTGCAAGCTCTCATCCTTCCAAGAGTATCATGTCAACCTCTAGACCATTGGAACTCTTACATATGGATTTGTTTGGGCTAACAACCTATAAGAGTATCGGAGGAAATAGCTATTGTTTAGTTATCGTGGATGATCACTCTAGATATTCATGGGTGTTCTTTCTAGATAACAAGAGCGAAACCTCCGGAATTTTCAAAAGCTTTGCAAAACGGGCTCAAAATGAATTCGATTTCAAAATAAAGAAAATCCGTAGTGATAATGGTTCCGAGTTCAAAAATACTAAAGTTGAAGACTTTTGTGATGAACTTGGAATAAAGCACGAATTTTCCACAACTTACACTCCGGAGCAAAATGGAGTTGTAGAAAGGAAAAATCGTACATTAATTGAAATGGCTAGGACAATGCTTGATGAATATAATAGTTCCAATAGTTTTTGCGGAAGCAATTAACACCGCTTGTCATGCCATAAATCGTCTCTATTTGCATCGCTTTTGAAAAAGACTTCCTATGAACTCCTTGTTGGAAGAAAACTGAACATCTCTTATTTTCGAAGTTTTTGGTGTAAGTGTTACATTTTAAAGAAAGGTGTTCGCCTTTCAAAATTTGATAGTCGTTATGACATTGACTTCTTACTTGGTTATTCATCAAATAGTAAAGCATACCGTGTCTTCAACAAAAACTCCGTTTAGTTGAGGAAAGACATGATGTGCAATTTGATGAAACTAATGGCTCTCAAGAAGAGCATGAGAATTTGGATGATGTAGGTCACGAAGCATTAAGAAAAGCAATGGAATACATGCAAATAGGTGACATCAAGCCCGAAGATAATCCGTCATCTTCCACTCAAGTTGAGCCTCCCACCTCTTCCACAAGTCAAATACAACTAAATGGAGAGGACAATAAGGAAGATGATCAACCATCAAACCTACCACCAAGAATCCACAATGCAATTGCAAAAGATCATCCAATAGATCAAATATTGGGTGATGTAAGTAGGGTGTTCAAACTCGATCTCGTGTTGCTTCATTTTGTGAACATTACTCTTTGTATCTTCTCTTGAGCCAAAGAATATAGATGAAACACTTGAAGATCCGGATTGGATGATTGCAATGCATGAAGAGCTTAATAATTTCATCCGAAACGAAGTTTGGACATTGGTGGATCGACCCAAAGAACATAATATCATTGGTACAAGATGGGTGTTTAGAAACAAGCAAGATGAGAACGGTGTGGTTGTAAGAAACAAAGCAAGATTGGTCGCACAAGGTTTTTCACAAGTAGAAGGTTTGGATTTTGGTGAAACTTTTGCTCCGTAGCTAGGCTTGAATCTATTAGGATATTACTTGCTTTTGCATCATGTTTTGATATTAAATTATTTCAAATGGATGTCAAAAGTGCCTTCTTAAATGGAGAAATATCCGAACTTGTTTTGTTGAACAACCTCCCGGTTTTGAAGGTCCTAAGAATCCAAATCATGTCTATAAACTCTCCAAGGCGCCTATGGTCTTAAACAAGCTCCTAGAGCATGGTATGAACGCCTTAGAGATTTTCTAGTTTCAAAAGGATTCAAAATTGGGAAAATTGATTCAACTTTGTTCACTAAAGTATTAGATGATGATTTCTTTGTATGTCAAATTTATGTTGATGATATCATTTTTGGATCTACTAATCAAGACTTTTGCAAAGAATTTGGTGATATGATGTCTAGGGAATTTGAAATGTCCATGATCGGAGAACTAAGCTATTTCCTTGGACTTCAAATCAAGCAACTCAAAGATGGAACTTTTGTAAGTCAAACAAGGTATGCAAAGGACTTGAACAAGAGATTTGGCATGGAGGATGCAAAACCTATCAAGACTCCCATGGCAACCAACGGTCATCTCGACCTTAATGAGGGAGGTAAATCGGTAGATTTAAAGCTTTATAGGTCTATGATTGGTAGTTTACTTTATCTCACCGCATCTAGGCCCGATATCATGTTTAGTGTTTGCATGTGCACGGTTTCAAGCATCTCCAAAAGAGTGCCATTTAATGGCCGTAAAAGAATACTAAGATATTTAAAGCATTCCTCTAGCATTGGCCTATGGTTTCCTAAAGATGCTAAGTTTGATTTAATTGGATACTTGACTCGATTATGCGGGTTGTAAAGTGGATAGAAAAGCACCTCGGAAGTTGTCAATTTAGGGAGATCCTTAGTATCTTGGTCATCCAAGAAACAAAATTCGTAGCTTTATCCACCGGCCGAATATGTCTCCGCGGGTAGTTGTTGTGCTCAATTGCTATGGATGAGGCAAACCTTGATGGATTATGGAATTAAGATTGATAAAATGCCTCTTTTGTGTGATAATGATAGTGCGGTGAAAATAGAAAATAATCCTGTCCAACACTCAAGAACCAAGCATATCGACATTCGCCACCATTTCTTGAGAGATCATGTGGGCAAGGGAGATATTGAAATTAGCCACATCCGAACCGAAGATCAATTAGCGGACATTTTCACCAAACCATTAGATGAAGACCGGTTTGCAAATTGAGGAATGAATTAAATGTCATAGATTATTCAAATATTGGTTGAAATTTTGCCTCATGCATCTTAGTTGATTTGGTGTTATTCAAAACTTTTGTAAAGAAAAATCTTTCAAAATGATTATAACGATTATCTATGTTCATAAAAATTATGTTCTCATATAGACATTAGTCTATTCTATGCATAATGATCCCAAATGACTCTTAATTGATTGCAAAACTAAGGGTCATTTGCAAATAATCCCATCCCATCTTTATCCGTAACTGTTTTGAAGTTCCGGGATAATCGGTATTATCTGCCGATTAGGTGCGGTATGATCGCAGATGGTACTACAAAGACAAAACCACGGTACTACCGCTTATGTATTACCGGCGCAAAGGCGGAACTATCGCATCAGTTTCGAAAGAAAAGTAACCCCCAGAGGTCATTTTTCTCCCGTGCTTCTTTCTCTTCACCTTTTTCCTCTCTCTTCTCTCTCTCTCTCCCGAAAATCCTCTCGGCCAAAACTCCTTTCCACTCGATTTTCTCTCAAATCTTTGTGAACCCTTGCATCTCTAGGGTTTAACTCCTCCATCTCTCAAGGTAAAACTTCCTTAAATCCTCGTTTACCGTTTGATTCAAACCCTAGGTATCTTTCTAGTTGATTTGAAATGCAGATGATTTGTGCGATTCTAGTTGGGCAAAATAGCAAGATTGATGTTTAATGATGTTAGTACATCCATTTCTTGGATTCAAACCAAAAGAAACATCAATTTTTGGTTAGATTCACTGCCCTAGGTCGCAGTCTGTAAAAGCGGTACTACCGCGTTCATATGCGCGGAACTACCGGGAAACGGTAATACCAGCCAGCAATGGCGGTACTCGCACTACCTGCACTACCGCCGAGGACTTGCGGTACTACCGATTTTATCTGACAGAACAGAAAATCATTCAATTCAAATTAACTCCAGATTGCTTGATCTTTTGAACTTCTTGTAACTTATCCTCTCTTTGTAAAGATGCCTAGGACAAGATTTGGAACTCGTCGAGGGCAATCTTCCTCTCTACCTCCCGCCGACCCTATTGATGATCCGTCAGCAAGGGAAAAGGGCCGCAGCAGATGGCTCGAAAGTGAGGAAGGATCTCTTCCTCATGAGTCGTTCGATTCGAGCCCGACACGTAAGAAGAAATCCAGCTCAATCGGATGAGGAGATGGAAGATCCGAAGAACCTCGATTGATCTCGTGCTCATATCACCGATGATTATGCAATTTTGAGACACAAAGATCAATATCTACCGCCTCCAACTCAATCAATCCCGATTCCACACCAAGTTCCAAGAGCAAGTCTATGAACAGATTCATGATCATCACAGGAAGTTTGCAGATTATAAATGCATAAAGTGGTCACACATAAACTCGCTAGAAAAATATGATGGAGTGTATCGTCTTTTTCAGCAAGTTGGTCTTCATGATTTTGTGGCCCTCAGAAATGACTATGATGAAGAGATCATAAGACAGTTCTATGCCACTTTGTATGTATCTCCTGATTTCAAGAAATTGAAGTGGATGACAGTTACACGTTATGTGGAATGCACTAAGGGTGATTTTGAGCGTATCGAGGATACACTCGAAATTGGGATAAGCTCTTGATGCATCAGCTTTACTTGTCCCCGCACGACAGAGTTTTATGATCAGAATGTCAGGTACACTCCAGGGAAGATTCATGGCTTGCTACCCATTCCCAGTTTGATTAATAGAATTATTAATCACACTTTTCTTCCCAAGAGTGGTAATTTTGATGTCGTTTCGAGGACATGTATGGAATATCATTGATAATATTACACATGGGAGAAAGTTTGATGTTGTGGATGTCATCATCGGGGATTGTCTCTTCTAAGAATGACAGGTAAAGAGGATTTATCATGCTCCTTACATCATGGCCCTAATTCTTAGTAAGATTGAGTATCAGGGTGGTTTGGGATCACCCCATAAGTTTTACAAACCCAGAGAAAATCCCCCCATTCGTTTTCAAGCACAGCAAGTACAGCAAGAAGAAGCTGCTCCAGAGGTTGCTGCTGCAAATGTTTCTCAGAGTCAAGACTCTTTAGCTCAGATTCTCAGGAATCAATCTTTGATCCTAAACAACCTTCTACAACTTAAGGTCACCAACAGAAATAAGGACAGAACAAAAGGAGTTTCGATGAAACTCAAAATAGACTGGCGATCCCGACAGAGACGATTGATTCTATGGAACAAATGCTATCGACTCTCGCTACACTCGACGTCGCACAACTCCCGCAGCAGGACTTCTCACTCCGGTGGGGTTCCAGTGTCTCGGCTCCAGTGGCTTCACCTCCTCCGCCCCCGCCTCGTGATCCCGCGCCTTTTTCCCCTCGGGATCCAGCCTCTTGATGTTTGTTTTTGGTACTTTGATGCCAAAGGGGGAGAAGTAGTTCTAAGGGTTGGGGGTGTCAGACATTATAGTCTTTTGATATTATATTGCTTGTAATAACTTGTATTACCTTGTTCAGAACTTGTTGGTTGTCTTAATTATCTAATGTGATATTATCTCTACTGAAATTTCATTTATGACAATTTCTTATCACCGCAAGTTTTCCTCGCCCAACAAGTTAAAAGAAACTCGCCAAAAATTTGTCACAATTCTCTACATGTGCTCTCAAAATGTTCTATCTATTTCATGCACATGTTTAGGGGGAGCTTTCTTTATTTCGGCTTAACAATAACTCATCTCTCTCAAACACTTCCTAAGTTTCTTTTGTTAAGTCATCAAAAGAATATACACTTGTGTCACAACCTTGGGTATATTCAAAACTCTTCTTCGCACATATTAACTAGGTTGTCATCAATTACCAAAAAGGGGAGATTGAAAAGCATCTAGGCCCATAAAAATATGTTTTGGTAATTTATGATAATATGTGAGAATGGGACTTATTGGTTTGTTGAGTTTTTACAAGGCCTAGTCCTATTGGAAAATATGATCTTGAAGATGCATGCTAAAAGTTCTATGAAGATCAAGTACAGCTCAAGCATAAGGTACAAGTGTTTTTGAAAATATTTTCTTTTTACCGGTCTTAAGAGAAATAGGTGGAAGACCGGATTATAGGTTAAATGCCGTACTATTAAGAGGTATTATGTCCAGTAGCTTGATGGCATGTCTTGTGCTTTATGGATCAATTTAGGATCATGCATGCATATGGATTTCCTTTTATCACCATATTTGCACCTGTCGTGACAATCGGTAGTACCGGCGTTGTTTGTGCGGTACTACCGCACCCCGGTTGTTCCGATCGATTATTGGCGGTATGTTTTTTACAGAGAGTCGCTTTTCTGGTTTCGGTGCCAAACCCTCTTCAAGGTAGTACCGCAGTATCTTTGCGGTATGACCGAATACTGAGTACCGTTTTGATAAGCTAAGTACCGCACCCCAATTATTCCGATTGTTACTTGGCGTATGTATTTTCCGAGTGCACCCTTTTGTCTCTCTTTGGAAACGGTAGTACCGCACTCACCTTGCGGTATGACCGCTCAGCAGTAGTACCGCCGACGACTGGCGGTAGTACCGCTCCGCAGATAAAACGCTATGTTAGGTCATTTAATGCGTCTGCTTTAGCCGTTGTGGTGGTTGGAGAAGTGCGGTAGTACCACCCCATACATGGCGGTAGTACCGCATGTGGTCGAAAAGTTGGGTTTTCTTCTCCAACGGCTATAATTGTTGTTAGGGGTATAAATACTTCCCACCGCTCAAGGACAGGTGCTAGACCACATTTAACATCTTTTGAGCCTTGTGCATTCATTCAACTCCTCAAATTCATTTGTTCACTCTTTGAGAGGTTGTTGAGCTCATTCAAGTGCATTCATCATTCTAGTTGATCCTCTTGCACTTGAGTGTCGCTGCTAAGGTCTTGATTTGTTACTCTTGGAGTTTTGCCGAACTCCTAGACGGCTTGACGGTGATTGCACGGTGATCTCTTCAAAAAGATTGTGAAGAGGCCCGGTGCCAAGATTGTGAGTGGTTTGGTGTTCACCATCTCCGGAGTGGAGGAAGAACAACCAATAGTGATCGAGGAAAAGCTTAATACGTGGAGCCGGCTTGATTGGTTCAAGCTCCCTCAACGTGGACTAGTGAAGACCGGCAAGTCTTCGATACCACGGAAAAATATCGTTGTCTCTTTGTGGTTATTTCTAGTCTTTATTCTTCCGCATTTATATTTCTAGCTTGATCATTGTGCTTGTTTTGCTTAGCTAGAAGTATAACTTGTTTAGACTAAATTGTTAATTAGCTTAACTCGTACATTTGTGAAAAAGTTTAAAAATCTCCTATTCACCCCCCTCTAGTCGGTTATCCTTGATCCTACAATTTCACACATCCTCGTGCTTCATCAGCACCTACCATCCAACCATCCGCCCAAAGGTGGAGCTAGTAGTTTAGGGTTTTGAGGAGGAAAAACCAGTTTATCTCAAATTCTTTAGTCATGTATCCCCAATGACTGCCCAATACGAAATCCATGTTTTAAGAGATGATGGTTTGGGCATTTTAATGCCCTGATACTTAAGCAAGACTAGCATGTCGCTTAAGTACAATCTAAAGCTAGTAATTACCACATAGTTACTAGGGTGATATGGAATAAGGGATTCAATTGCCAAAGGATGGTATGATAAATAATTAATCATCAAATGGGTATTTAACTATCTTAAGATTTGACATAGCTTTGCTTAAAGAATTAAAGCAAACAACTTTAGTACTTTAAAGGAATATAATTTATAAAAGGTAGGCTCAATATGATCAATGTATTGACTGCCCGGATTAAAGGTAAGAGAGTCTTGATAATCTTGTGTTTGGTCGAAATAGAGATCTCCTCGCTTCCTCAAACTCTACTCTGACTAACGTACTAGAAAGAGGAACAAACAAGCAAAGAGAACAGATAAATACTAAAGAAATGATAAATGAATTCCAAATTAAATAAGACCAGAGCTAAAATCAAGATCTTAAATTTAAACAAATTTAGAAATAAATTTCACTGAAATCGGAGTTATAACGAGGAGAACGGCCTCGAACCTTTGATTTCGAGCATCGCTTAACCGACTTCGTGTGGTCGCAAGGATGTTTCACCACTGACGGAGGAAGGTTATGACTACTCGATGTGGTCACAAGAAATATACGACTACTCAACGTGGTCGCAAGAAAGAGACGACTACTCAACGTGGTCGTAAGAAGGACTCATCGCTGCCGACGCGGCCGAAAGAACAAAGAAAAATTCGACTGCTCGATGCGGTCGAAAGAACAAAGAAAGAGAACAGGGCACGAAGAAACTCACCAGGACATGGGGAGAGAGAGAGAGAGAGAGAGAGAGAGAGAGAGAGAGGCCGAAGGAGGTTGGCAGACAATGAACGGCTACGGGGAAGCTCGCAGTCGAAAGTGAAGGACGACGGCGATGAAGGGGTCAGCCAGGACTGAAGGAGAAGCGGAAATGCGGCGGCTCCTGTGAAACAAAACTGAAATTGAGTGAGGGGATTGCTTCGAGGAGCTCTAGGACATGAAAAGACATGGGTAGAAAAAGGGGCTGCACTGGCGCAGCGAGGACCGAGAGGAGGTGCGCGGCGGCTTAAACTTGGAGCTCGGGGCTTCGGGCAAACCGTAACAACAAGAGTGGGAGAGGGAGAGTTGAGTGGGGAAAACAAGAGGAGTGCAAGGGCTCCTTGGTGCTCCATTTATAGAGGAAAGGAGGGGGACCGAGCGACAATATGTAGCGGCGGTATTCGTGGCGGCACGGTATGGGCGCACGGCCGGCAGGTGAGGGAGGGGGTGGGGGCAAGTAGGGGAGGAGACAAGAGGGGGACCGGGCACGGTGGAGACAACGGCATTTAATACGACACAATGACATTTAATGCGCATGCTGCTGAGAAAAAAGAGGAAGGAAAGGAAAGGTGAACAGAGGGCTGACAGGGGGGCTGGTCAAAACCAAGAGACTGGTCAAAACCAAGAGGCTGGTCAAAACTGAGAGACTGGTGCGGGTCGGCGCGCGGAGAACGGGGACGAGCTAATGGGAATTCGGAACAATAGAGAAGGATTTGAATTGGAAACCGAGATTCAAGCTGAAGTTCGAAACCCAAATTTTTGAAATGAGGCAGAAACTAGAGAATTTTACAATTATACAATAATTTGAAATAAGTTTTGAAAACCAAGAAAACATACGGAATGAAACTACCCAACATCCGAAAACGAGATGTTACAGTACTATAATGCTAACTATACAACTCAAAAAACCCCTTAACCCTACGAGTTATATAGGCTAGCTTAATTAGCAAGCAATAGAAGAAAAAGCTGCAGATTAATCGACTTGTTGAGAAACAATTGGTATTCTTCACATCCCTGAGCATCTGATACAATTATTGGAAGTTATGTATATATATACTTGGAGGCTAAGGGATTAGATTAGATGCTTAATTAAAGACGGGCTTTCAATTGGCGAATAGAACAACTAGAGAATAGTTCAAACAAGCATCGGTAGCTTGCTACTTGGAACCCCACAGGCTTGTGCTAGTGTTGGTTGCCTTCCTGCAAAGGGATCATTGAAATGCTTTACGTAGCACCAATGAAGTCTATACAAATGCATTTATATAGGCTAAGAAAAATATATATACTGCTCCATATATGTTTTTCTTGCTAAGGTTAACAGGTGAAAGGTGGCCTATCTTTGCCAAAAGCACTTGTCTTGAGTTTGTAAAAAGTTGCTAGCACTTTGGAAAGGTAGGGGAAAGCAATTTGTCATGAAAGTTGAAAGAGCCCATTATCTCCAAATTGTCCTGATCCTAACCGTAAAATATTCGCATTATATGCTAGTTAGGCTCTTCAGCCACTTACTTTGATGTGACAGCTATCCCAGGGTCGCTTACCGTCGGTAACTATTACTCCATCCGTTAAAAAAATATCGTTTTTGACATCGATACGGTCTTTAAAACGTAATTTTGACTACTAATTTCTAGTGTAATATATTTATAAAATCTAACAAAATTATACTTGTATGAAAGTTTTTTCGAGATAAATTTATACATATAATTTTTATGTGTCCAACCTAAATATTTATAAAGATATCGATAGCCAAAGTTTAGAAAGTTTGACTGCACGTAACCCAAAAAATATTCTTTTGTGACTGGAGGGAGTAATAGAGCAGTTAAAACGGGTTCCTAATGATCCTAGACAGTTGTGTATGTCCCTAAGTTGGAAAAGGGATTTGCACATATATCTGATCAAACGATTCTGACTGGAGTATTTAGTATTCCATCACATGCCCTGGTGTGTGGAAACGACTACAGTTGTCAAGGAAATTAAGCCGTTAACCAGTAGCTACTCGTGCAATTGGCAATTGGGTCGGCTCCATATATGTTGTATTGTGTGATTAATTACAGGCCACAGTTTGATTTACACTGACTACATGTTAGATGGATTCTGTCAAAATTTCCTTCGATTTTCACCAAAAATCGGTTCTACCGAACCCTGTTAAAATTTCCAACCGGCAAAAAAAAAACAGATTTAATATATTTTTTTTGTCCAATATAAAGGAAATTTGTAACATATGGAAGCACATGAGTGCACATGCCTCATTGGAAACACCCTTGGCCTTGAGAAGGGAGGTATTGGGTTCTAACCTTGGTTTTGCATTATTTTCAATTTTGATTTGAAATTTTGGCCGAAATTCGCCTAACATTTCTGATTTTTGAGCAAACCGGCCCTACCGGACCCCTGTAAAACATTTGAACCGGTTACCCAATCCCCCGGTATGTACACATATTTTTCGGGATTTAATCCTATACTAACATCTTAGTCTCGATCGAGTTTTAACATAGCTGTGCTAACACTTTCTTTAAAGAAAATGTCAAGGAAATTAAAGCACGAAGACGCATTAAAAAGCCGTAGAGAGGAGAAAACATCGATCAAGCTAGTATATACCGGTCATCTTTTAAACAGCAAGTAAGTATATACTAGATATAGTATGTATATGTATACATAATACATACATGGCCATATACATTATATTTGCACCTCTAATTATCATTTCAGCTCACAATTTTTCATTAGAGTTACGTGACTTTTGTTAGTGTGTGCATTGAATTATTCTATTAAACAATATTTTCTTTACTCCGCATCTTCATTCTGAAAATCCTAGCTTCGCCACTGCAACATACATACATGTGTTAGTGACATTAATTTGCGAAGTTGGAGCTGGTTGGTGTAATATTAACATCTTCTTACTAGTTAAGTAGAAATACAAGCACAAATATATCTTCCTTTGATCTCAATTCGTAGCGTGTTAAAGATGCGTGCACTTTTCTGACGTCTTGATCACTTTATCGTTGGAACGTTGGATCGGACAGAGCTCGAGACTAAGCTAGTATCTCTATCGTGACAACACATGAAGCCCACTAGTTTGCTAGGGAAAAAGATAAGACACACATATGAAGTATCTCTATTGTGTCTCGGAGGGAGTAAATTAAATTCTTGCTGTGAAGTATCCGGTGCCAACATACGAAGTCACACATGATATGCTTGTTACATTACTTGTCCAGTTCTATGTAGAGCATGCATGCAGTGCAATGTACATATGTACTTGATCCACTGGTTGCGGCCACGCGTTACATGACATTTTCTTGACCATGGAACCATCAAGATATCGGTGGTGGATTCTAGCCCTGCATGCATTGGGATGGCAATGGGGCCTCGCTCCCCGGTAACCCGTGAGGAATTCCGTTATTAGGAGATGGGTATGGGAAGATTTTGTTCTCGGTACCTTATATGGGGTTCCCGGTACCTTATATGGTGATAGGGATATGAATGCCTCTCTCATCCCTGCTCCCCGCTATACCTTCGATAGACACTCTTGTGCACGTAGATTGATACATTATATGTCTAATAACATAGATATTTTATGTTTGGTCTTATATATTTTTGTATATATTATAGTGTATTACTCATTTAATATTATTTTACCATCTTATGTGTTAATAAATTTATGCATTTCTACGTAATCATATGATAAAGTTATGAAATTATCTCGATATCATTAGAATTTAGGTTCTTATTCGTGACCCGTTCCTCGCTAATTCGGACGTGGACTGGGTGAACATCACCCCCAACAGCTAAATAGGGGACGGGCATGGGATTGCCATTCCTATGCATGCATATATGATTCCATCGCAAGATACGGCAGTATGGCACTGGCCAGTACATTGTACTCTGATCTACTAACCATTGGACGGCAATTATTATTTATGGCTACCGGCTGGCTCTCTTCTTTTTCGCTCTAGCTCCGCCGCTGCAGGATACGGCAGTATGGTCGCTTAGATTTGCCGCTTTACGTGCACATATCCAGAAGCAAAAATAACAATTAACGATCGAATGAAATTGTTAGGTCCAAAATGCCCTAGTGCAGACTCTACTGTATGTCTACGTCGTTGTTTGTGCGAAAATTATTTCATATATGCATCGTATCGATCGAAGACAGAGATACCTGCTTGCCTTTTTGGACTAAACTTCCCATGATCAAGACAAACCCTAGCTACTAAACTATACATATCATCTATTACTAGAGAATGAATTAATGTATTCAACTTAATTAACACTTCGATCATTGGAGTGTTTGCTTTCATGTCAAGCATTAACAAATTATTGGTATACACGCAGGCCAATTTGGCAATTTTGGTGTTATTTTCTGCTTCTTATTTGGCGCAAGCAATTTTTGGATGCAAAAAGAAATAGGAATGGCTATAGACTTACAGAGGGAGTGAAGCAGGCAGAAGGGTGTACACGTACGTACTTAGAGAGATCGATGATATATATGCTCCTTTTGAGAAGAGATTAGTATGGCGCTTCGCCCCTTTTAAGATAGAAAAGCAAATGGGAGAGGGATAAAAACACATAACCATATTATATAGGATAACACGTAGTAATTTAAGCGTATAGTGCTTGTGGAAAGAATAGATGAGCATGTGATAAAGATTGGAGAGATGAACACATGCAGTACACAATCTCTTAGGTTTCAACAGATCAATGTCGTCAATTTTTATCTATGAAAAGGCGCACACGACAAATTCCCAACTTACACTTGTTTTGTGTATTTTAGCTGGTGAGATGTTGATCGATGTGGGTATAGAGAGGAGATATATTATCTTTCCAAGATTCTAAAGCACCAAACTTTAGGGTCTAATGACCAAGGGGATGCCTATCTTTAGTTAACCTTTTTCCCCTCATGTTAAGCTTTTCACACCCACTACTTTTAAGATGGGAATGTGGATTTGGAAATCTAAAGCACGAAAAGGAGGATCCTTTTCTTCTTTTTTTTTTCTCAAATGGCATCACCATACATTAAAAGCAAATACCTTTGATCATCTCCTTAGTAAAGATTGCTCTCCTTGCCTTCTAAAGTGCCTCCTCCTTTCTACAGTTTTTTTTTATTTAATACATTTTAGAAAATATTTTAAAGTTAATCTCTTCTTAACTTTATTTTCAATTCTGATCCATTTGGTCACGTCACATGACAAAAACACTCTGTCACATTACATACCACGGTGTGGCTAAAGCTACCACGATAGCTCTTCAAGCAAACATGCAATCGTTTTTGGGCTAAGTCCTGTCACGCCAAGAGGGACGGTGTGACAGCTCTCGTTTGCCATGCCGAGGTCTATGACGTGACAACGTGCTTTTGCCATATCATGTGTTGTGGCTTGTCCAAAGAGGTCGGAATTGGAAATAAAGTTAGGGAGATGTTATCTTTAAAATATTTTTTAAAATGGATTAAATAATAAAAAAAGTTCTCCTTTCTACGACCCTGAAATCTTTAATCATACCGATGCCATAATACAATTGTTCGATCTACAATGATCAATTCCAGTTCAGTTTGAGCCAAAGCAGCATGAGCCTATTTTCTGAAACGAGCAGAGGTAAGCTAAGTCTAGCTTTGCTCAAACTAGACTCGCTAATTTGCAGCCCTACATGCCATTCTACTTTGGCAGATCGTATAACAATTGATAATAACAACTCTCGTACAATATACTTATGAAATTTGACGAAAAATATGTGGAATTTGGGATGCTTTTTTGGCATCATATTCAGTTGCTAATATTTATTTTGCATCATAAAGAGATGGCGAACGCCTACCAAAATTCAGGAATATATTTAGTAGAGTAAGCGCATTGCCTACCCAGCCAGTGTATTGTACTTCTTTCAGTGGACAGCCATTGTTCCACTGGATGCTGATCCTTGGTAATTGTTTCTGTGACGAGGACTCTCTCTCTCTCTCTCTCTCTCTCTCTCTCTCTCTCTCTCTCAGAATTTGTTTGTAGGAATAATAACATTTCCCAACATACGTCTTTTACTTTATGATAAAGGAGTGATATCCCAGCCGGATTGGCAACATCTGTACCTAATTTGGTCTCCATGATAGCACCAAAGCACATGAAAACACATCATGCATGAATGTCATCATCCATTGCACTTGGCATTGACAAATATATAAGATCAATTATAATTAGGGTTACGTAACATGTAGTACTTGTTGCTTGAGTTATTATTGTTGAAATGATTGTCAAACTGGGTGAGATCGATGCCGTGGCAAGCACTTGCATCGATCCTACAATTGAAGTTGTGTTGGGTTTCTCCTCTTTGCAAAGGTGGCTAGCTCCAGTAAGAATGCAAGATTCCAGAATAATGCCTTGGCAAAAACTAAAGTTCTATTTCCACCTTGTGGGGAGCAGAACATTACAGCATATATGGTTGGTGATTGCAGTGCAATATGTTTCCACAAACCACATCAACATTAAACTATTTTCTCAATTATATGTAAGGCATCAGTTAACCTGAACTATGCTTTGAGTGTCCAGCGCAGTGACCTAACAACATGATTAATGTCTCCACTACATGGACAAAATTTTCTTTCTAGTTTTTAAACCCCTTACACCACAGTCTTGTTCAATCAATAGCATTCAGATTAAACTACATGTACTCAAGAGTTGCACATGCTTGATGCTTCAATATGCTACCTTCTGTTTAAAAGTAGATGTAATTTTAGCTCGTTGGTTTTGGTTGCAAACACTTATTATTTTGTTTTATTGAGAAAACATTTTCTACCCAATGTCCCAATTGATTGCTTATTGGTAGTGTTGTTCGAGAGATACACATGTCATTAATAGGTGGAGCATATGTAAAAAAAATGACATTTATTAATCCTTCTTTTGTGTGCATGCATGAGATAAAATGACATCTAAATCAAACCAGAGTGTATATATATATAGGGAGTAACTACTCCTGAGAGTAGAACTGCAAAGTTCATAATTGGAAATATGCCACACCTAAGTCCCCACATCCTCCACCGCCCCCCGTGCCCGCCGCCCCACCGTGCCACCACTCCTCTGCGACCTCTCCCCACCACTCCCTCTCTTCCCACTCCTCCCCACTCTCGACCTCATCTTCACCACCGGTGGCCTCCTCACAGTCACTGTCGTCGAGCTAGCATGAGCCATCGCCTTCCTCTCCTCACTCCACCAGTCAGGTCATCGTCCTGCAATATAGCCAACGTAGGCCGCCGCCGGCGGAGGCCTCCTCACTATTGCCTTCCCCTCCCTCCACAGGTCGGGTCGCTGTCCTGCCGCCAAGCCAGTGTAGGCCACCGCAGCTTGGGTTGCCTTCTCGGGCATACCGGTGAGGAAGCAGTAGAAGGTGATTAGAGGTCATCGACAGCCACAGATTGGCCGTGGCGGTGGCGCGGCGGCCATCGATGAGGAAGGATGCAATGAGGAAAGAGGAGGAAGAAGAAGGCAGGGGTATTATGGTCTTAATTTGTTTATAATGGCATGTTTCAAAGATTTTGCACTCTGCAATGGCATATTTGGAAGAACGAAGTGGTATGTATCTAAATAACATCAATATACATGCATGCTTGTTTTTCTCTGCATGATTCCCACAAAAACCTTAGCAGTTCACTCATAGAATCCACATTACACAAACGCTTTTACAAGATCGAGATTATAAAATTAAAATAGGACAAAAAAAACAGAAATAAAGAAAAAACCCAACAACTCACTAGGTTAATTTGTTGATCAAACTGAAGCAAGTTAATGTAATAAATCAGCCGTTAAGCGGAATAAGAAAACTCCATCGACAACATCAAGAATCCCCACATCATTAAGCAAACCCTGTTCCTCCCCTTCTCCATCCTCAGCGCATGCATTCAAATCCAAGCTAAAACATGACTTCACTCCCTTCTCTATGCTGCTGCCATCTTCCTCCTCGCCGTCGTTGCTCATGATCCGTTGCTTGACCCGAGGAGAGGAAGCCCTAGACGTCGAATCGAATGCTTCACAGCTCAACACTATGATCGCATCTTCCAAACTGATCTCATCACCATTGCAACCCCTAATTCTTCCATTCGCAATCACTTTCTTAACACTGATTTCTGCCTCATTATCCAATTGCTCAATACCGTCGATCATTATAACCTGATGAGGGTTTTCGCGTATTGCTTCATACAACCTTTGCAGATAGCCATGCTCATCGTCTGGTGATCTTTGCCTCTTGAGGGTGAGCTCGCCGGAGCTGGAATCGGAGTGAACCAGAGTGAACTCGGTTATTGAGATGAAAGTAAACTTGGTGTGCGAACCAAAGATGAGCTTTGCAATCTCCTGAGCCATTGCCTTCTTTCCATCAGTGTCCCTTCCTTGGAAGAGCAACCAAGTCATCGAGCTCGGCTTCTCTTGCCGCCTCATCCTCCTTGTCATGCCGGACCGGCACTGAAGCACGGCGCTCGCAATGTCCGGGGCCACGTCCTTGTGCCGTGGGACGCGTCTCTCGAGCGCATTGCACAGAATCTTGAGATTCTCGGCGTTGAGCTCCGTGAACTTTGGCCGCTCCATCGTGCCACCGTCGGATGAGTTGGACACCGAGATGGATTCTGGACTAGGGTTTGTGTGCAATGGCTGATCATACGCCTTGGCCATTATGGAAATGTCATGTCGGTGGTTCGGCCATGGTTGCCTCTGCTCGAGCTGCCATGGCTTGGATCTCGTCAGGTTGGTATTGTAGCAGTGGGTAAAGCCAGAGATGGAAGAAGCGGCTGGAGAGGTAGTAGCCGGCGAGGAGAAGCTCAATGTGAGCTCGGATGTGTGGTGCGGTGCTGATCCATTGCGTATGGGGTTCCACACATCTTGCAGCTGCACAGAAGAAAGTGGGCATCTTTAATTAAATACAACTACTAATACTATCTGAAAGCACTGAAGGTTAGTAGTCTTTGTGCATATGGTATATCTAGATTTTAGGTAAAATTTGTTTTACGTAGTCTTACAGTATTTAACAGTATTAATTATGGATACTAGAGTTTATATGTTATCTCTTCAGGATACATAGAATCATATCCGGATACGAATAGTCGTTTGTTCTTAATAAAATGACACCCCTGTAATCTGATTTAGTGAACAAGAGTAATAGAGAAGAAGAAGAAAATCAGAAAAAAAGCACATTTTTTTAGTGGTGTCTGTTGTTCTGAGTATTTTGTTGCTAGCACATTTTGAACTTTTTTAGATTCAATGCATGAGGACTCTTTCGCTAATATATAATAGCATAGGTGACTGAAATTTTCTTAAACATAAATCACTTGTTGTGACCATTACATCAATATCTAATTATATAACATATCAATCTCTACACAAATCCAATGATCATAACAAGTGACTTAAACTTAAGAAAATTTCAGACGATTTAAAACTAGCAAGACTGTTTTTTTTTTCGTTCTTGTGTTCGTGTGTGTTCATCTTTGGTTTGGACCAATACTAAATATACTAATCAGGACGAGAGATCTACATAATATGTGTGTGTGTACCTGCAGATTGGTGCCGCAACTCGCCGATGTGGTGTGATCTGGATCTTGGTAGCGGCGAAGCCACGACGGTATGCTCGGCGTCGCCGTTACCGCCTCGGAGAAGCAAGTGAACTCACTCCCGCTGGCTGCTGCTCCGTTAACGAAGGGCCACCCTGTTCTTGATCTTCCTTGTCTATCTTGTGCCTCACTGCATGCAAGAAGACAGAAACAAAAATCATCACCAAATGTTAACTGAAAAATTAACTACTACAGCTCTGAACAAATTGAAGGCGCAATTTTGTGATCAAAGTCAAACTAGTCACGATCAAGCTTGTAATTAAGCACCTGGAGCAGCCGAGGCTTAACGCGAGGCCGCTGTCCGGCGCGACGATGGGGTGGAGCTCCCACACGGCGTCAAGAGATGGCTGCCCAATCCTGCACTTCATGAAAACCGGGTAGTTCCCAAACCCTAGCAGCCAAAACCTATGGAGGCCTCTGCCGCCGCCGGACACCAAGCTGCTCACTTCCATGACGGCGTGCTCGACGGGGCAGTAGTACTGCCCATGCGCACCTCTTCTGTTATCGGACGCGGCGGCCCAGGCCTCGGCGGCGTAGGCGAGGTCCTCCAGGACGAGCACGACGCCTTTCCCGGCGGCGCAGCCCTCGCGCACGAGCGCGCGCAGGTCGCCGGCCTTCGCCTCCACCTGCTCCCTCGGCATGCGCTGGAACGACGCGACGGAGAGGGGCACGAACTGGAGGTTCTTGAGGCACTCGTGCCGGTGCTGCAGCTCCGCTTTGCTCACCCTGTCCATCACCGCCTTCACCACCCCTTCCGCGCCCTCGCTGACGACCACCACGCACCGCTTCCTCCCGCTCGCCATGCAGTCCAGCACGCGCATGGCGTCGTCGTCGGTCTTGGCTTTGGGCTTTGCATTGCTGGAGTTGGGAGAGCCTGTATGGCTGCTTGCTGCGTTTGCCTGATCCGACGACGAGACGACCTTCTCGACGTTGGCCTTGACCTGGGGGCTCGAGAAGCCGGCCTCGCGCATGACGCGGCTGACGCTGGGGTCGTCGAGGATGGAGACAATAAGCTGCACGAGCTCGACCTTGGCGGCGAGCACCGGCTGCTGGCCCTCCACGGAGCCCCGGCGCTGGTGCGCCTGCGCGCGCTTGAACGCGGCGACGAGCGCGTTCGACAGCGCGGGCGCGTGGTGTGCGCCGTGGTGGAACATGGCGGCGGCGGTCGGGAGGCGGTTGAGCGCGACGTTGAAGCAGAGCTCGAGCGCCTTGCACTGGAGCGGGTGTGAGTGGCACTGGAGGCAGGCGGCACGGAGGAGGCCAGCGGCCGAGAGCATGGAGCTGGCGACGTGGAGCGGGGTCACCTGCGCGTGGCCGCGCCGCCGCGCCAGTGTCACCGCCTGCCTCACCACCCCCGCCGCCTCCGCCGCCAGCGCCTGCTGCACCGCGCAGCCGCCGGCTCGCATCTCTGCAATTGCAAGAAACGTACGGCCGCCGGCAAGTGCCTAGCTAATGGTTACCCGTGAAATTCCTGAATCCTATTGCTACCTAGATGTTCTCTTCTAGTTAGTCCAGTTACTAACTATGTGTCATGGCAGGAATGAGTAAGCTATAGCATGGGATATTGGGGATTGTCCTTGTCTCTCTGCTCTCTCTCTCCCCCCCTCTGTGTGTGTGTGATTTGCTACTTTGCTAGTGTGCATCAGAGAATTGAGTAATCTTCTTCTTTTCGTGTAGGGCAGGTCAAATAGGCTGGTGGTGTCTCCTGTGCTCCTGTTATGGAATGTGCAACGCATGTGGGGCTAAAAGCCACGCATACCTGCACATTCTCTCTCACTCTCTGGAGCTAGATACGGAAAAGATGATGTGGTGCCGCATGTATAAAAAAAACATCATCCCCATATCTACAGTAAAGGACTTTTTACATGCATGGGCATTGTTCTGATACATGCATAATGCAATACTTTCCAATCGTAGATACATAATGTGAGGTGTCTATTGAGTGAGTTGTCGGAGTTCTGGGTGTGGAATACTCGAAGCTTCTATATGTAGACCGTACTAGTCCTTTGATCAGTGGTGGCTAATACACATATTTACAACATTTGGCATTCACATATACGAAGTAAAGCAAAAGGATACTAAACTTAAGCTATAATAGTCATTATATTACAGGCTGACCGGCCAAATATAAACAAGTACCAACAGAGTGAAAGTAGCAGCGGAAACAAAAGTGATGAAGGTAAATAACTTCCAACGGCATGTCCATCCAAAAACCCTCAGACAACCAACAAGGAACAAAGCCTAGATTGACCCGTCACCAAACCCTTCGGTTTCGAGTGTGAAGAACGTATCGTCGGGTATTGGCTCATCTTCAAACTCTGAACAACAATGCAAGCAAGATTAAGTACAATGTGTACTCAGCAAGACTTATAGTGTATCGCAAAGTTCATATAAATGCAAGGTTATCAAAGGATGAGCCTCTACTCTACAAGTTCTTTTGCTTTAAGCTAGTTTTATTTGCAATAACCACACATAGTTATTTGCAACGGAAGTTTAAAAGAGCAGTTAAATAAGTACAGGACAGTAAGTAAGTAACTGAATGAATAATAATAACAACAACAACTCTCAACCCTCGTTGCCTGCGAGCAACATTTCATTTTCAGTCATAACATGGCAGTTAACTCAACTATAAACTCACAAGTCATTGCCCATGTTTTTTTCATTAAAACAGTTTTTGTGAAAATCAATACTAAACCGATACCGTCCGCACACTACTACAAAAAAGGTCTTCACAGACGGTTCAAAAACGTCATCATAGACGGTTTCGTGAGTCGTCTGTGTGGGGACCCCGGAGTTATCTCCATAAGACCGAGACTAATCAAAGCCTTAGGGACATAACTCTAGGTCTCCCGTGAATGGATTCCAACTTAACTCCATTTAAATGAGAGGCTTAACTCAAACTAGAGCCCCGACGATCATGCGCGCCGCTCCTCTGCGAGCACTACATGATTGTCGGTTCTCCAACAAGTCAAACGCTACACTTAGTGAGTTAAATAGGAAGCCATGAACAGCGAGTACAACTTATATTGGCTCTCAAGATCAGCGACAAATAAAGTCATACTCTCATACAACGTTGCTCACATCCATACAACATTCATACATAAATAGTTCAAAAGACATACAACATAGTTCCAAGTTTACAACTAATACAAGTGGCCGACCGACCAAATTTAAAAGAGAGTATTAAGTAGCAGCGGAAACACATAAATAGACCAAAAGACCAGCAATGGTATGCCCCATAACCCATCGGCAACCAACTGGGAGTTAGATGATAGCAAACTACTCATCGGTGTCGCCTAAATCGACACCGACAAGCTCGTCGGTTTCAATATTCTCCTCACCTGTAAAAGCCAGCAAACACCTGGCTGAGTACAAAGAGTACTCGCAAGTCTTACACAAATAAAAATAGTTATGCATAAGGTTATTCAAAGGAATGGCTCATATTGGCTTAATTTTTGCGAAAGAGACGCAATACTGAACAACCTACACATACTAGTCTGTCAAGTGCCATTTCAAAATCAGATTTGAAGTAGAAGTAAAGCATGTGAATAAGTAATGAATTCAATAAAAAATGAATCATACCAACAACAAAGTGGCGGTCCACTTTGATACAACAACAAGCATGAACATCCCATTCATGTCGATACCAAGTTATAACCACAATTTTAATTCCAAGGCTAACAATAGTAACTCCCGAACTCAAGCGGTTGTCCATAACCGCGGACACGGCTATTCGAATAGATTTATACCCTGCAGGGGTGTACTACTTTACCCACACGACTTGATTAGCCCGTAAGCCTCCAGATGCCTCCGAATATAGCATACTTCCTATGGTATGCCGGCCGGGTAAATCAAGATACGGTCGTTTTTAGCAAGAAGATCCCATTGAGCCAAGTCCCTCAACCCATGGCTCCTAGAAAACACAAGACGTTAACGCCTCCATCCTATATATCCTAGGAAACACAAGACGTTAACGCCCCCATCCTATCGGCCCAAAGGAACACGGGATTTCACGGTCCCATGCCCTTACAATTTCGCCACCGTGAGACTCAACACAATAAAACCTTCCCCCTACTTAACCATACGGCTCCCAACCCGCGTGTGATAGCACGAATGTACTTGAATCAACGACATTACCAAAGTTCGGTCCTTAATTGTCCAGACAAGTCCAACCACGTACTCAATTCTCGTGCACGAAGGCACCATCACTAGCCATCACTTGTCCAGACCAAAAGCTCATTTAAAATGACAAAATTTAACTTAGAAAACAGATACGAATATCTGAAACAAAAGTATATAAAGAGAGTGGTGTTTATCCCATAATTGTCGGGTTATTCCCGACAATCAAACTACCGGTTCTAGACTTGCATGGCTAAGCAAAACTCGAACAATATAATTTCACACATCCTAACATAAGCAATTCAGTATTGGAGTAATTCATGGATAGCCACAAGGACAAGATAATAGGATGTGTCTAACTACTCATCACAAAAATAGCGACATTATAAAACTATTATGCAAGCAATTATCATTGCATCTACCCTAACAAAATTGGGATCAAATATGATGCAAAAAAGAAAGTTCAAAGGATGCTTGCCTTGTTGGTAGGCTAATTGCTCTCCTCGAGAGCGTAAGAGTCAATATCAATGAGCTCGGAATCTATATAAATACAATACCAATAAACATCGAGAAATACTCCAAAAATCAAGATGCTTAAAGATGCATGATTTTTCTACAGTAGCTAAATCATGATTTTAAATGATTTTTGGTGAAAGAATTATTTCATTTTGATTTAGTATATGAAAGTTATGGTGGTTTGAATTTCAGATTTCAATATGCCTTTATTTATGTAATTTAATTATGAGGTGAAATTTTGTAGAGCAGTGGTGAGTACAAGGATTACATGGTTAAATAGGCAATATTATTACAAGTTCAAAACAGTTGAGTTTGCTCCAATTGGAGTTTTCATGATTTAGTTATTGATTTCTAAAGTTATCAGCATTAATAGTGTAAAAATAAAGCCATTTAGGATCATTCTCCTCAAACTATAGTTTCTGTGACAGAGGTAAGTTTGAAACCATTTTTATAATTAAGTCCATTTGAAATAGAAATTATCAAAACTGATTTCACTGTTTTTGGAGTTTCCAAGAATTACTTATGAATTTTTGAAGTTATCAGCCCTATTTCTATTGTAAAAACAATAGCGTTAATGGCTCATTTTCCAAAATAATGCTCTCTGTTATAGAGACATGTTTGAAACCAATATTAATATTAAGTTCACTATATATGAAAATTATCAGAAGTGGTTTCACTCATTTTGAAGTTAAAATGAATTAGTTATGCATTTTCAAAATTATATATATTTTTCAGTATGCAAAATAATAGATTTCGAATTTCATAATGTATTTGTAATTTTTCCTACCGGCCACGCGCTAGCCGTAGTGGCTGACATGCGGGCCCGGAAAATAGTGTGTTTTCCATTTTACTCAGGTTTAATTACTGGACCGACCGGTGGGACCCGCCGTCAGTGACACGATCCTATGGACTCGGTCTACCGACGCACACAAATAGTGCACGGGGTTTAATGGCTAGGCCCACCCGTCAGCCGCAGTGGCATTAACGCAAAATCCCCGCTTTCCGTGCAGGGGGCCCACATGTAAGCGGAACATCACTGCAGCTAAGACATCATTTATGACTAATTATTGGAGTTAACGTTTAATGACGTTGCTAAAGTGGCGGTCGGCGTACGACAACCGGATCTTGCTCCCGCGCGTTTCACCGGCGGCTCGCCGGCGCTGTGCGCCACGGCGACGTGAACCAAGGGCAGTTTTAGTTGCACAATAGCATTGCGCTCCCTATGGAAGTGATCTCGACGGCTGAGCTGACCTGTACCGGCGGCTAGCCGGAGGTGAGCGACGACAAACTTACGGCAAAACCGCAACAAGCAAAAGAGAGCTCCGCAATGCAAACAAGCGGGTGCCTGAGGTCCTAAGGACTATGAGTAAGCTACCTGAGCTAGGAGAGGGCCTGGGGAAGCTTGGGGATGCTGGAGCTGCGCCGGCGCCGGAGAAGAAAGATGGTGAGAACACGGCTCCACGTGGATAGGATACTGGAAGCAAAACTAAAACAAATGAATGCTCGGGATAGCTCGAAGATCCTATAAGGATGTTGTAATAGCAAGGAATCGACATAAGCCTTACCGAAACAACGTGGGAGATGAAGGGTTTGTTCTTCGACCGAAAGCCCAATTCCTTCAAATCCACGAAGTGCTGTCGTGCATTGTCGAAGTAAGTTTAGGGGTTATCATAGCCATGCTATAAGGCACGATAGGACGCGAAAGAAAGTTCAAGTACCTCACTGGAGACGAAGATGGCAAGAAGATGTCCCCGAGAGCGCGCTCTGGACGTGAGCTAGAGCACGAAAATGAACCGGAGGCTACAAGCAAGGACAAGATCTGAGATTAGCAAAAATAGAGAAGGCATTGAAGATATAAGAGGGGAAGAACACCCGGTGGGATCTTACCCGCGTGAGAAGCTAGTACGAGCTTCCCTCCCCTCGGTCAAGCAGAGGAGAAGTGGGGAAGAAGAAGGGGTGCCGAGGGGTATTATGCCCAGGAAATGACGGAGATGGAGGCGGCGTGAGGTGAAGAAGCTCCCGGAGTGGCCAACGGCAGCGGCGGATTGACGGCGTCGAGTTTCCGTTCTGAGCGCGTCGGAGCGTCACGACCGCGTGGCGTGGAGCTCTTGCGCGAGGTCAGGGACGAAGCTGACAGCTTGGGCCCACGTCGTCAGCGAGACAAGGTGGCGCGCGCGATCGTGAGTTAAGTGATTCGATGCGCACCGTTGGATCTCGGCTAGACGGCTGAGATTAGGGAGGTGTTCGGACAGGTCGGAAGGGGTACACGATCTAGGCCGTTGATCCATAATTCGACGGTTGCATGCGATGGTGCAGTTAGGGGGTTGGGCTGAGCCGCCTCGCCGGGTCGGACTCAAGCCCGAGGAACGATCTTTGGTTTGGTTTAGGGTTTGACTGGAATTTTAATTGTTTTCCCTACTTTGACCAGGGGCTTAAAAATAGAAATAAATTTCCTAAAATCATGAAATAATTTGTGGAGGTTCCTGGGATAACCTAATGTCCACAAAAATTATTGAACCCTACTGTTCATGATATATTTTGTGATATATAAATTCAAACTTAGGCTAGGTACTTTAAGGATGTTTGAATTTTCTTAGGGTTCAAACGAGTCCCAAAAATTTGGGAAAAATTATATTAATTCATGATAATTAATATAGTATTTGCATAAATTATTTCTAGATGATCTTTAGTAGCATTTATTTTGGTTTCTAGTTTGGAGGTTAATTTGAAGTGTATGTTTCAATTGTATTTTGAGATTTTCCAAGTGCAATATTGAAATAAAAAGTTTCAAAACATGATGCATGCTAATGATATGCATAATAAACTTCTTTATTAATTCGGGGATGTGACAGTCTGAGTCTATGGGTCAGTGATGACATGAGGTTATCATAGACGGTTTTTCAAACCGTCTGTGATACATACTATATATCACAGATGGTTATTAACTCAGAACCATCTGTGATAGTCGACTATCACAGACGGTTTGTAGATGAAACCGTCTGTGATACATGATGCATCACAGATGGTTTATAGATGAAACCGTCTGTGAGAGATGATGCATCACAAACGGTTCTCGTGATATTCTTTTGTATTTCTAAATATATTTCTGTTTATTAGCTAGCCTCAGGAAATACTAGCCATGCCCTCTGAAATAAGCTGAAACACAAACAAGTAAATGTATACATCCAATTCACATTCAATTCAGAAAACAAGCACATCCAATTCACATTCATTTTAGAAAACAAGCACATCCAATTCACAAATCAATTAACTAAAATTAACATTCATGTATATTTACACACATGTATCGTTAAATTCAATATCTTATCACAATCAAGTTCAATCTACATTGTGGAACTTTTCATCTGGATTTATGACCTCACGGTTCAAGAATGATGCAAGCTATCCTCGAATGTTTATGAGCTAACCATGTACTAGTCGATATACGGGGACACTTCAGTCATGTGTTGCAAGACCGTGAAATAGACTTGAGCATAAGCTCTCATCTCTGGAGTGGTTGCTTTCCTTTTGATGGTCCTGATACCCTCGAGCCTCCCCTCATGGCGAGATCGAGGCACACCTATTGGTTCGACCTGAGCCATGTAATCGACGCTAAACTCAATGATCTCTTCGGTTGCATAACCTTCGACGATGGTTCCCTCCGGCCGAGATCGATTCCGTACATAGGACTTGAGAATTCCCATAAACCTCTTGAACGGGTACATACTACGTAGGAACATAGGCCCGCACATCTTTATCTCTCTCACAATGTGAACAATGAGATGGACCATGATATCGAAAAATAACGGAGGGAAATACATCTCAAGATGACATAGAGTCGTCACCACCTCATCCTGCAGAGCATCTAATCCTTCGGAATCAATGACCTTCTAAGCAATTGTGTTAAAAAAATAACACAGCCTCATGATTGTCTCTTGGACCTTGATTAGTAAAATACTTCTAATTGCAACAGGGAGTATCTGTGTCATCAGCACATGATAATCATTAGACTTCATGCCAATTAACTTCAAATCTTCCATCGAAACAAGTTTCTTCATGTTGACAGAGTAACCGGACGGAACTTTCACATCATGCAAGCACTAATATAGTTCAGTTCTCTCAGTCTTGGATAGAGTGTAACAAGTAGGGGGAAGGTACATTCGTCTTTTATCGGTCTTTGTCGGTGCTAACTCAGGTCTGATGTCCATATCAACCAAGTCAAGTTGTGCATTGACACCATCCTTTGTTTTGTCATGAATGTTTAGTCTGCCACATATATTTTTCTCTACGTGCATAACATCGATGTAGTGGCGAACTTCTAGGTACTCCCAATAAGGTAAGTCCCAAAATATTGATCTCTTCTTCCAGATGTTCTTCTCACGGGTTCTCAATTTATGTCCCTTTTCGAGCACCTCTAAATCCTTAACCATATCATAGACCTCTTTTCCGCTTAAATGCCTTGGAGCTGAACTATCCTCCGTCTCTCCGTCGAATTGTTTCTTCATCCTGCGGTATAGGTGAGCCCTCCGGAGGAACCTAAGGTGATGCATGTACACGATTTTGCGTGAGTGCTTCAGCCACACACTCTCGGTATCATCTACACATTGAGTATATGCTTTGGTCCCTTTTGTACTCTGGCCCGATAAGTTAGCAAGGGCGGGATAATCATTTATAGTGCAGAACAACAAGGAGCGTACAGTGAAGTACTCTCGTTTGTACGCATCCAATACATGTACCCCTTTGATCCACAGTATTTTTATATCTTCCATCAATAGTACTAGGTACACATCAATATTATTCCCAGGTTGCTTCGACCCTTGGATAAGTATCGATAGCAAAATATACTTTCACTTCATACATAATCAAGGAGGAAGGTTGTACATACTGAGAGTCACGGGCCAAGTACTATGTCGGCTGCTCATGTTACCGAAGGATTCATTCTATCTATACTCAATCCAAAACTTATATTCCTCGGTTCCACACCGAAGTCTGCAAACCTCCTATCGATGTTTCTCCACTGGGTGGAATCAGCAGGGTGTCTTAGCTTTCCATCCTGCTTATGCTCCTACGAGTGCCAACGCAGCAGTTTTGTCTCCTTTGGGTTCGCAAAAAACCACTTCAAACGGGGAATTACAGAAAGATACCATGCCACCTTAGCAGGAGGTCATTTCTTCACCTCGATTCCCTCACCGTCATCTGATTGATTCTTATGCTTGTACCGGGATGTGTTGCACACCGGACATACATACATGTTTGCGTACTCTTTACGGTAGAGGATACAGTCGTTCGGACATGCATGTATTTTTTCTACTTCCATTCCCAACGGACAAAGAACATTCTTGGCTCTGTAGATGGTTTTGGGCAACTCGTTTTCATCCAGAAGCATGTCCACTAAGAGATCTAACAGCGCGTGAAACTCTTGTTGGACCAACCGTTGCTTGCTTTCAATTTCAGCATTTCAAGCACGGATGACAACCTTATGTATTCCGTCTTGCAGCCCGGGAACAAAGGCTTCTCCGAGTCCCCCATCAAGTGCTCGAATTTACCAAACTCTCTCACTATAGTTCACTTCTGCATCGCGAAGCATCTCATCCAAATTGTCATTGTGCAGCCTATCCGAATCGAAACCATAATCCACATCATCCGGCGACATATTGTTGACTTTGTCGGCGATGTTGTTATTACTACCTTATTGTATAATCTGCTCTTCACCATGACTGGTCCAACATGTATACCCCCTTTTGAAACCTCTTCGAATCAAGTGTGCTTCGATCTACGCTTGGTTGTTAAATATTTTCAGATTATCACAGTCAATGCATGGATAATACATATATTCTGCCCCCTTATTCAACATATCCCTCGCGGCAACTCTTTTAAAAGCACACACGCCACTAATGTACTCTTCACTCACACGGTTCTTGGCGTACATCTAGCTTCGGTCCATCACACGGTTCGTGTTGAAAACTCTGGAAATAAATAAAAGGGTGACCATGGGCTTCACTAGCGATTTCGACGTAAACGTCCAAAACTACTCAAATTAAAGGATGCTTATGCTCTAGTAGCTCACCTCAATCACGAGGAAGGTGTCAATGAAGTTGGCTGGGGACGTTCCAAGACGGCTGGTTGTCGGTGAACAGAGGCGATGGCGGCAAGCTCCTCAGTGACAGGTCTTCTCGGAGGAAATAAACTGAAACGAAGTACATGCACAGCTTTAGGGGGGCATATAGGTGGAAAAAATTGACCTTGGTGGGGTCGAGCACTCACTGGAGAAGAGTTGGCGTCGACGGCGGCGGCGGTGACAGAGAGGTCCACGAGGACAGCTCAGCGTGGGCAACAATAGCTGAAATGGACCACACGATCGAGTGGGCTCAGTGAGGTGAGGTGATACTAAAATCGGGCACGGAGAAAAAGACTGTTGAGGAGTACACTACAACAGATGACAAGTAAGTGAGCAAAACGGTGCACCGTTAGTGATGGGATAATTATCACAAACAGTTTTCAACAAAAAAAAACCATCTGTGACATGTAGTAATGTCACAAATGGTTATTATTAAGAACCTTCTGTGAAGTATCGCAGACAGTTTCAAAAAAAAACTGTCTATGATATGTAACAATATCACAAACAGTTATTATTAAGAACCGTCTATGATACTTCACAGACGGTTTTTCATCATGAACCGTCTGTGATATTATCTGTTCACAGACGGTTTTTAGCACAGTCAGTAACACAGACGGTCTCTAAACTAAAATCGTCTGTAATGTCATGTAATATAGACAGATTTGTCAACCATCTGTGATGAGACGTCCAGTATTAGCCTTTTTGTAGTACTGGCACGAAGCACGCTCATGACCGCGAGTATGGCTATTTAAATAGATTTACACTCTGCAGAGGTATACAATTTTACCCACATCACACAAATTCTCTAGTTTATTGGGCATCCATCGATACCACTGCTCACTACCTTTCATAAGCAGTCTAGAGCACGTGTTGAAGCCTTTTACATCATCTAGCCCTAACCTCGTACATAGCCCGTCGAATGTTTATCCTCACTTCACCCGGGTATACCCATCTCAGCGAGGCATTCACGACATAGGACTATAATTTACAAATGGTTGAAGTTCATGCATTTTTGCTTTGAAAATTAAAAAAACTTAATTGAACTCAAGTTTTCAGCATGGGGAGATTTCCAGAGAACTCCCAAGGGGGTTAGACATGTCTAGGGGTACTCAAGACATGTCTAGGGTATCAACATCTGAGCACAACAGCTATTTGTCACGTGTACACAAACTAGCCATTATGTGTTGTTACCCCAGACATGTCTGGGGTATATGTGTTTGTGTTGATTTTGCGAGTAACGGCTAGTTTCTTGTATGGCAGATATATAAGCTTGGCTTGGGGCTCTCTATCCAGAAGGAAGATACCCCATTTCACTCTCTTGAGTTAGTGTGAGCTTCCCTCAATTTGTGCATATATTTCACCTTGTGAGCAAGGAGAGATGTTTCTAGTTGCATGTGTTGCATCTAGAGGTAGATTGAGTATATGCTTGTGCTTGTGTAGCACTTGGTGAGAGTCCAGCAAGGGGTTTGGCTTATTACTCCTGGTATTTGCCGCACCTAGATGGCGTGGAGACGCCATGATCTGGTGATATTATCAAGAAGCTTGTGAGAAGGCCCAGCGTGTTGTGAAGGTTGTAGCTTACCTACCCAGAGGGGAAAAGAGCTACGACTAGTGGATTCGAGGTGTTTGCCTTAATTCGTGGAACCGGTTCAATTCATTGGGGTTTACCTCAATGTGAATTAGGGGAGATCGGTGAGTCTCCGAACACCACAGTAGAAAGATTGTTGTGTCATTGTGGTTTGTTCTTTTGTGCTTTACTTTGTGAAATTTACATTTCTAGAATTAAATTGCTTACTTGTCACCCTAGGATTGCAAACCTTGACATAGACTTAGGTTATTGGTGCACTTAGTTGAGACTAGTTCATGTAGGTTTTAATTGTGAAAAAACCAATTTTGTTAATGCTTCTGCACATAAAACTCGGCTTTGGACAAAAGAGATTCTAAAACCACCTATTTACCCCCCATCTAGTCGGCCCCCTCTATCTTACAGTGACGCTACAGCAAGGATGGCGGCTGCACTACTGTGCACAAGGGCAACTGCCAACCGAGGCTACAAACTACAAAATGAAACTCGACTAACCATCTACATACTACCACGAAGCTAGAAGTTCCCTCGGTGCTCAAGATGACATGGTGTGTTGAGCTCTCCATGGTGAACTACGATGGTGTGGCGAGGTGTTACGGGGCGACAGTGCTACGGTCATCTAGACACGACAATGACTAGCCTACCAGGTTTGCAAAATACTGGAACGCAAGGGAACAGATGGACTCACCCAGGTTCCAAGCGAGGAAGAAGATTGATGGTGGTGGCGAGGTCTGTGTGCTCCGGGCTAGCAACGGGGACGAAGGCGCGTTCCAATAGCTCTGGTACACAGCAAGGAAGAAGAAGACAAGCATTAGGGAGAGGATCCAAAGCGAACCTGAGAGACAAAGGGTATAACGAGGCGGCGATGGCGCGGGCGTGCTCCGGCTAGCTCTGCGGACGGTGACGGTGCTCTGTCCTTCCTCTAGGGAAACAAGTAGGGCAAGGTGACCATGAGGAAGAGGAGATCAAGGAGGCCACGATGCGCAAGACAATGGAGGCGGGGACTCACCCCAACGGTCGAAATTGACGAGCGAACACCGGTGGCCAGAGTTGAAGAAGACGGCTCGCACAGCTCAATCCTTCTCCACCGAGGGCGGAGAAGAGGGGCAAAGCTGGGGAAAATAGAGGAAGAGTGGGCTAGGGTTTTGACGCTCTCTGTGGGGGCTTAAATAGAGAGGAGAGGGGAGAACAGGGCATCACGTCACAGCCATGGTGTGGCGTCCGAGCGGAGTAGTGAGCAACGGGCATTAGCGCGGATGGGACGAACTTGTGACGCGGTGTGAGAGAAGGAGAGGCTCGAGGCGCTGCTCCTGCTGCTGCTCACGTGGTCTACGCAGAGAGCGAGAGAGAGACTGAACGAAAGAGAGAAGGTGGGAGGAGGGAGACGAAAAGTGTCTCCCACGCGCTGACAGATGGGGACGGGGCCCACTGATCAGTGAAAGCGCGTGAGGGAGAGAGAGAGAGCTGGTTGGTGCACTGGGCTCACCCACTCGTGCGAGCCAGCTGGGCTGGGCTACGGAGGGGAAAGAAAAGGAGAGGGGAGGAGTGACGGCGCAGGCTGGCTTGGGCTGTGGGGAAGAGAGGGGGAAGGAAAGGAAGGAGGCAGCGGCTAGGCCGGTTCGGTATGTTTCGGCCCAAGGGGAAGAGAGGGAAAGAAAAAGGTTATTTGCAATTCAAAATCTGAGTTGAACTTGAATTTGAATTCAAGCTTTGAAATGGTTTTACAATACCAGGTCTTGAATATTTTTGGGTTGCACACTAGTAAATTTTTTGGTTTTTGCAAATCCGATTTCTTTGAGGCAAGGACATTGTTTTAGAATTCTGAATTACAAGACAAAGCTTTGGGAAATTTGAAATGCAACCAAAGTTTTTTGAAATTCACGCAGTTTTAAATTAGAGCCAAATTTTGGGCTGTTACAGCTGTATTTATGCATGCGCGGGTGTGTATGTATATCGCGATAATTGGAATCACTTGTCGCTGGTTTAGGCCCACTTATAGAAAGAAGCAGCACAGTTCGTAGATAGAGTGAGTTGCTACTATGCAATATGCATGATGCCCTTGGTCAGTTGGTCTCCGGCTCTGGTGTGCCACGAGATACAGAATCGGGAACTGTGTACGGCCTTCCTCCTCGATCTTTATCTACTCTCTGATCTGAAGACTTGAGCCTGAGAGGCCGGAATACCTATTTCTGTGAATCTGTCATCTCTTCATTGTCCTCTTGTTCTTCAGTGTTCTTGTGCTGCATGCCTGCCTGCCAAATTCCATGGCTGTCAGAAAGAAACAACAACATGCTAGCTTCACCTCTCAGCTTCTCAGATTTTACAGAATGCAAACAGAGGGTGGAATATACAGATGGAGGTGAAAAGTTCTCAAGAAAAAACTGTATATTTGCATCTTTCAATGCAAACGACAAGTGCAAGAATTTCAATAGTGTTTATATGCATATGCATGCATGCCGGCAATTTTCTTTCGGTCAAAATAGATAGCTGGTCCTTCAGTCAAAAGTCACCTTGGTGTCTACCCATGGTCCAAAAGCCTCACAAGAGAGTAGGGGGGAGGTGTCCTGTTTTAATTATTTTCCCCTGCTTCGTGATGGACGAAAGGCTTTATTGATCGATCGAGTTTGATTTATTCATCTTTTGATAAAGCAAAGGCATATATAGATAGCCATCAAAAGCATTTACATGGCAATTTCTGATCAAACACTCAAAGCAGTCCGCCCGCATCTAACTAAACTGATTAAGCATGCATCTTTGTTGCTTGTTTTAGGCAAAACCTTTTTTATGTAGTAGTACATTAGCATTATATATTTACCTTCTTGGCGAAAGATATGATGCCTCTTCCCTTAGTTCCCTCTACTGGCCAATTAAATAAGCAAGCCTAGAATTCAACAGATAATATGCGTCTATACCAAACAAAAGCTAATCATCATATAGTATGGTGTTAGTAAAAAAAACAGCAAATTGCAGAATTACTTGTAAAAATCTGTAAAACAGTTTGACAGGGTAAGGGGATTGATCAATTGAAAAGCACACATGTTCTTTCAGTTGGCAAACGACACAAGAATTCAGGTTCCAACTTCCAAGACAGGATTTCAAGTGGGAAACACAGGAAAAAGGTACTGTTGGGCTTGGGCCCTGCAAAAGCTTTACTGGTTGAGTGAGGTTTTCAACCCATATAGAACATTCAGCCCAGCCCGTCTTTACTGGTTGAATTACATGAGAATCCCAAGTTACTGGGCCGAGGATTGTGCTTCTTTCAGGGCCTCTTTGGATTGATGAAAAAACAAAGGAATTTTGGAGAAATCCATTCAAAAAGTCCTATGCGGGGTGTTTGATTCAAACGAAAGCCCATGAGAGTTTCTTTGAAATTCTTATGGAATGATGTAGTTTTATAGGAATTTTGGAGGAAAACAAGCGTCCACTCAAACCTCTTGGAAATTTTCCTTTACTTTAGGAGAGCCATGCCAATCACCAAAATTCGTGTGTTTTTGCTGTGGTCCAACCAAACAACATTTGTTAGTTGTTACACGTTCATGTGTTTCTAATTCATGTAGAATTTGCATCCAATTCCTGTATTATTCCTATTCATGTGTTTCTCTATTCCCTTGTTCTAAACTGGCCCTCGCCTTGCGACGCAAGTATTGCAGGTTGTGCAGCTCCTACCTCCTACATACTTTAGCTTAGGGGTAAAAACGGAACGGATAGTTTCCGATCGATCCGGATGGAAACGGATTCAAATTGTCTTAGATCAGATTCTTCTCGGATAATTGTCGGACCGGAAACGAATTCGATTTTTTTTACGAAAACAGAAACAAATACGGTAGACATGCTATCCGGCGGATATGAATACGGATTATCCGATAAGACGAATGCCGGATATCCGAATTTCAGCCCAAAAGAGAATTTTGGCCCAAAAGAGAAAAGAAGATTTTAATTGATTTTCGAATTTCAGAAAATGCAACAAATAAAATAACCTTTTAGAAAATAGCAAATAGAGCTAAAAAATTCTAGAAAAAATCATAGAAATTTCTTGAATTATTTTAAACTTAATAAAATTAATTTCAACTTAAATTTGGTTTTTATTTTTGCACATAAATTATTTTAAATTTCTGAAAAATAGTAAAAACCTCTTTAAAATCCAAAAAATTCAAGAAATTAATTATTTTTCACTTTAAATCCAATAAAATTCCCAAAAAACTCAATAAATATTTTTTTGACATTAAAAACTAGAAAATTAAATAATTGACTGTATTTTATTATTTTTCTTTTTAACAAAAAAACTCTTTTGAATCTCAGAAAATCTAATAAAATAATAACTTTATTAATTTTATTTTTGGTAACATACTTTAGGATGTTACAATCATTTGCATATAGATTAACTATCCAGCCTGATCGATGTTAGTGTGAATTAAGTTTTATGTATATGATGAACTAAGTGTGAATACGTGATGACTTATGACTTTGTGAGTTATAACTTATGAGCTAAATATGGTAAACTAAGTGTGAATACGTGATGACTTATGACTTTGTGAGTTATAACTTATGAGCTAAATATGGTAAACTAAGTGTTATTTTTGTGATGAACTAGTTAATGCAGCTTGCTAGTACTAATCTTATGTGTAGTTGTTGAAAATATAAACAATTCATGAATGTTTGCATCAAATAAACTAGTTATATATTTTCGTTAATTTCTAACATACAATTTAAGGGGTTTTCATGTTCCGAAAAATATCCGCGGTCGTATTCGTTTCAATTCGTATTCGCTCCGTATTTGTATTTGATATTATTCATATATGTATTCGTATTCGAATCGGGAAAAAATATGAAAACAAATATGGCAGAGCCATTATCCGTCCGTATTCGATCCGTTTTCACCCCTACTTTCGCTTTTCTTGATTGATGGAAAGCATGTGACAATAATCGATATACCTTTTTTAAAAAAAAACAATGGTTGTTTCCAACCCGTCTCCATTTTAGTAATGCAAACAGTTCGAACTGTTTATGGTCTGGCAATGTCCGCTCCTGGCCAGAGTTTTGAAAACCGGTATCAAAATTTTAAATGGTCCGGTAGGGCCAGTTTGGCCAAAAATCGGAAAATTTTGGTGAATTTTGGCCTAAGTTTTCAAATCAAAATTTGACTTAAAAAAACGGCTGAAATGTTTGAAAATAAATTTTGGCGCAAATTTCTTCTATATTTGATAAAAATCATGCAAACCAAAATTTTCGGAGCCGATTTGAATTTCTACCGGGCGCGATAGAAACAATTTTCACCTATTTTTAACCGTGCTCCTAGCATCAGGATAGCAGAAATAGAACACGACTGCACCGTGCCTATTACCCCATTACATCAAATCTTTTCCTAGCATCGCAGCAAACAAGAACTAAAGCTAGCCTATTACATTATTCAGATTGCTTCCAAATCTTCTCGGCTGTTGTTTTCCATCAGTTTTTGTTGCAGACTTGCATGAGTCTTGTCGCACCTTACCAACCAGGCTTGAGTTCCTTCAAAGCACTTCATCGCCAGGTCAGCTGAGGCCTCTCTTTCATCTTGTTCTCCGATTGATGGATATAGCGATCCATCTTCGGCCACCATGTATCCTTGCAAAGGACTCTCCACCCTCTCAGAGCTGTAGCCACCCTGCTCTATAAAACCTGCATTCCAATCCAATTTTTGTATTGAAAATACATAGCATTTCGCTCTTTCCAAATACTCCACGAAGTTGCAGAGGTGACCATTTTCAAACAGCATGCTTTTTATTGCAGATCCATTTTGAAATAGACTAAAAAAATGAACCAATATCAATGTCTACCATACAAGAAATACCTTTCCAGATAACTTTAGCAACATTACAATGGAAAAACAAGTGCATAACGGTTTCAGGTTCCTCACAAAATAAGCAAGTGGTATCAGGGACATAAAGATATACCATTTTCCCTTCTTCTTTATATGTGCGACATGTGTGCTTTCTGTTTTCGTACAGTATCCGACTAAATATTCGTGACCGAGACAATCCATATTCGGTTCAGTATGTATTCGCTCCGTATTTTTGACCGAGACTATCCGCATTCGTATTCGTATCCGGCACTGTCCATATCCGACTCCGATTGCGAGAAAAAAATATGGAATAGGATCTAGGATGAGCGATATCCATTTGTATCCGCTCCAATTGCACCCCTACCAAAACCCCTATCTTTATATGTGCGACATAGGTGCAAACAGAGCGGATAGTTCCCGACCATATATCCGTCCGAATACATTCGGATCTTATTCGGAGTCTGAAATCGGATATCCGGGATTTTCCTCGGATTTCGGATTCGGAGCCGGATAGTTTTTGCCGGATACGGAAACAAATTCGGGAAGGAGGTATCCGTCGGATTCGGAGCTATCCAGATAACTTATCAGATAGTATCTAGTGAATACTGTTTTGGATATCCGGTAAACTTTAGGCCGAGTGGGCCAGAGAGAGAAATCGGCCCACTAGGATTTCCAGTATTTAATTATTTTTTTTATTTTTTGAAAAATACAAGAAATCCAAATAAGCAAATAAAAATAGCAAATAAACTCAAAAAAATTCCAGAAAATTTACAAAAATACTTTGGAACCTAAGGAACTTAAATAAAATATTTTTGAATTTAATGGATGTTTGATTTATTCATACTAAATCATTTTCATTTCTGAAAAAAATCTATTTAAGCTTTGTTAAATTCTAAAAAATCATGAAAATTTTATAAAATCTTATTTTAAATAAAATATTTCCAAAAACTTGAAAATTATGATGCTACAGACTTGCTATCAGTCGACATTCTGTGTATCCCTAACTAGTTATTGATACTATTCTATAGGCTTTGTATATATTGTATTTGTCTTGTTATGTAGTTGGCTAGTTAGATTTTGCACATCTTTTGTACTGCTATCGCTATGACTTGCTATTACTTCTTTAACTAGTCGTCGTGATAGTGTGATGTAGTTAAATTTGCTTGTTGAATTACTAATGTAGTTATATTTTGGATATGTAGTATGGTCAATGATTGATCTTTATATGTGCGACATATGTGCTTTCTGTTTTCGCACAATATCCGACTAAATATTCATGACCGACACAATTCGTATTCGGTTCAGCATGTATTCGCTCTATATTCGTGACCGAGACTATCCGCATTCGTATTTGTATCCGGCACTGTTCGTGTTCGACTCCAATTCCGAGAAAAAAATATGAAATAAGATACAAGATGAGCGATATCCATCTGTATCTGCTATGATTGCACCCCTACCAAGACCTAACAAAAACAAGGGCCCAGTTCGAACATATATAAAGGTACGTATAGATAGTGATATGCTAATCTACTTATTAGTATTGGATAGTAACGGTATGAATAGCATTACCACCAACGAACAATTCAGAAAAGAGGATCTTCACTGCTTTCTCTAGCCTTGAGCCGTTAAGGCAACATGCCCAGTGCACGACATAGTAATCAATAAAGCAGACAAGAAACTAGGGCCATTTATTTTCCTACTAAACCGAACTCGTCAAACTATTGGCCGATATTTAGTACACGGCACGGTAGGAAAAATTAGTTGGTTTTGGTATTCAGTGTGTTTGGTATTTATTTACCGTGGGACAAACCGAAAATATGAAAATTTGAAAGACCCTCCCTGCATAACCCATCAAGTAAATTTTGAAAATTTATGGCCCATGTGCATCGCTCATTAAATTTTGAAAGGCAATGCATATGGCTTGTTACATGGTTGTCGGTTGGCATTGTTCAACAATCAGTGCTGGTATAAAACTGAGCTAACTAGTACGTAACTACCTAGCTTACCTTGGTCGTGGCATAATAAAAGTTGTAATACATACATAATACATACAGAATGCTAAATTAACCTTGGTTAGAAGTTCATGCGATTGTTCTTAATCATAGAAGCTCATGTATAAACAATTCATCCACTAATCTTATCATTTAAAATTGATGTATTGTATCTACCGAATATATTGTATGATGTGGTGAGGTGCACGACCACCCCGGGGAAGGGGGCCGATGAGGTGGGCGACGGCTAGCAGGATACTGTACATGTCGGACCCGGATTTCGCAAATCAAAATCCTCTGTAAAAACACTATGTTATTCCCTGGATCAGTGGATAGCACTCGCAGGCACATTGCTGAATCATGTCATACATGGCGTGAACTAGAACATTCAAATATATTACAAATATCAGAGTGACATAGACCGCGTCGGGTCGAGTTTTACAAAAGAGCCGAACAAGCCAAATTGATTACATTACAAAAGACAGCGGTACCTACAGCGGAAGCAAAAAGGGTGAGAGCACATCTCTCCACAAGAAAGCGACTGGGGAAACCCGTGTGCGTCCGATATTAACCAAAGACTCAGATAATATAGGATGCACGCAAGCACCGACGGAGTCAACTGGACTGAGGCGAGACTAGAACAGCTAAAGACTACACTACGCTTCATTATCTCCTAGGCCTTCAACTCCTGGATCCTCGTAGTAGTCATAATCTCCAAGATTTCCTGCTTCTGAGGGTTTTAGGGGAGAGCGCGAGAATGAGCACAACTTCCGTGCTCGCGAGCCAATACACAATGCAATAATATACATGCAAGGCTTAACAAAGATGGCTCGGGTTCTTTTATTTGCTAAAACAATTTTTTCAATTACCATGATTACAAATTCCTATCTCTTAGCATTTTTACCAAATTTTATTTTTATTAGAGAGAGTAATTATGCAATATTTATAACAGCAGAGGTTCCCTCCGTCAAAAACTCTACCTTATGCTTCTTTTTGATTGGGTCCATTCCCAATTACTAACATCACTGAGTTCGAACACTCAGGAAAAAATCCAACATCAGGGCTAGGTGAGCCCACCACACTTTTCATCCCACCCACAAAGGTTTTTGAAATAGAACTAACTCGAGTAAAGATTCCCATGTCCGTCTTTAATCGTAGGCACGGCTGTTTAAACAGTTTAGACTCTGCAGAGGTTGTACACTTTACCCACAAGAGATAGTCATACTCGTTACCCCACATGATTCCTTAAGTCATGTAGCTGAGCGACCGTCACAGTAACCTTTCAAAATATCTCGTCCCTTCTGTCATCTCACCTATATGGGGTTACGCCCATATGTTGGTGCAAGATTTCACCCCCTACGTCTTGCCGTAGAAGGCACTTCACCATCGGTGTCCCATTCAAACGTGATCAAGCTCATACTTGCACCCTTTATTGTTCCTCCCGTGAGACTGACTTTCAATGTTCAATAAATCTACTAAGCCAAGTTGCAGTTTGCAGACTTGTGGTTGTACTTGTTTTACACGGGAGATCATGACAAGATTAAGTCCTTAGAGTTGTCTAGGCGGATCATTTCACACATCAACATTCTTTGGGTTGCATTAGCACCCATCAACATACGACCCATCGTATTATCCGCCTAGACAGTAACAACAATATTAGGGTTTTTGAGGAGTAAAAATACAACAACTCGACCATCTCAGTCATTTACCCACAATAACTGCCCAAATTCATTTTCATGTTTGAAGAGATGATGACTGGGACATTTTAATGTTCCGGTACTTAAGCAAGACTAGCATGTCGCTTAAGTACAACCTACACTAGTATTACCATATAGTTACTAGGGTGACAAAGATTAATGGATTCAAATTGTCAAGGATGTCATAATAATTAATTAATCATCAAATAGGTATTTAACTACCTTAAGCTTTGACATACATTTGCTTAAAGAATTAAAGCATGCAATTTGCTATTTTAAAAGAATATACTTTGCATAAAATGTAGGCTCAATATGATCAAAGTATTGACTCGCCTTGGATAAAGCTAAGAGGGTCCTGATAATCTTGAGCTTGATCGAAGTGAAGGTTCCCGGCGTCTTCGAACTCTACGCGAACGATCGTACCGGAAAAAGAACAAACGAGCAAACAAAACAAATAAGTATACAACAAATATCAAAAGGACTCCAAATAAATCAAAACCACTTCCATTAGCAAGGTCTTGAATTTACAAATTTTTAAAAATTTAATTCACAATTTTTGGAGCTAAAATGAGGGAGATACAAAATTTTGAAGTCTCACTTTTTGAATTAAAATAGAAAACAAAAACAAAACAAAACAAATAGAAAACAAAACAATGCTTGGGCCGAAACGGCGCAAGCTTACGGGGCACGGCCCACGGGGGGCTCTGGCTGCCCTAAAAGAAAAGAAGGGGTGGGGCTTGGCCAAAGCAGAAGGGAGAGGGGAGAGGCGGGGCGGCGGCGGCGCGCGGGAAAGAAGGGCTCGGGAACGCACGGCGACGACGACCGAAGGGTGTGACGGCGGCGGTGGACCACAAGACGGAGGTGGCGATGGGGCTCACCAGGCCGGCGAGGAGAGTACCGAACGGCAGTGGCACGGCCAGAGGAGGCGGCGGCGACGACTTCCGAAGTTGAGTCCCTTGGTCTCCTCCTTGGTTCTTCTTGCTTGGGAAGAAGGGGGGTGAGGTGGGGAGGGCGAGATGGGGACGGGGCCGAAGGGGGGGAGAGCTCTTATAGCCGGAGGGGGAGGGGGAAAAAGGGACCGAGGCGCACGGGGCACTGGCGGAAGCGGAGCCGGGGAAGCCGGGACGAGACGCGCGACGGGCGACGGGCGGCGGGAGTTGACGCGAGGAGTGCGGGACGAGACGCGCACTTGCGTAGTGGAGCAAGTGGCGGAGGGGATGGTGTGGCAGAGGCGGTCGCAGGCGGGGGGGGGGGGGCACGGCGCTGGAGCGGCACGAGCAGGCGAGGACGCGCACTAACGAGGTGGGACCCAGTGAGGACGGGTTGGTTGGGGAGGCGATGGCCCAACACGGCGTTGTCGGTGTCGGCGTCAACGCTGGCGGGGGGAGGAAGAGAGAAGGGGGAAAGAAGAGAGTGTGTTACAGTACAAAAGGCGGTCGACGCTGAGGACGCGCATCGTCTGCTAGAGGGCCAAGATTTGAGGAAAAGTAGGAGGACATGTGGAGCACGATCGTCCACACGAGGTGCTAGCGGCTGGTGATCAGCGTAGCACTGCAATAGCGACGGAGCATGCACGCGCGACGAACAACAGTGATACCAAGAGCATGCCAACAAATGTGTGGTCCCACAAGCCCAAGATGTAGCCATGGAGGTGCATCGGTCATGGATCGAATCGCAGCCCGAGGAATTGTCGTTGTTGCCGGAGGAGAGGTCGTTCCCATTTGTGGACGTCGATGGAGGTGTACTCGGTGGCCGCGGCGCTCTCCTCCGCCGCCGCAGATGGTTGTGCCGATTAGCAGAGATGTACTGCACGAACAAAAACTTGGATACCAAGATTCTATGCTTCACCAATAATGAATTGCACAAAGATTAAAGCGCGAATCAAGGGTGGATCTTACCTTTTTGAAATGCTTTAAAATCTGTGTAAACATGTTGAAGGGAAAATATATCATGGAATCACTACTCAACCAAACGGGCTTGATAGAAATTTAACTTGGTAAGTTCTTTGAAAGGTTAACATTGATTTCCGAGTACAATTAATCGGTTTGAATTTCCCTTTCCCTGTAGGCTAGACGTGCATTTACAGTAAGTGTCTAGCCGAGATAGAACAATCGGCCCGTATTTACTGACTGCCCAGTGAAGCTGACTAGAATCCAAAGTCACTGGACTGAGACAAACTTGTGTTGCTGCATCTTGCGACCCAACTAGAGCTGGGCATTGGGCCGTGCCATACCGGCACGACCCGGGCTCATCGTGCTTCGGATCGTGTCGTGCCGTGCCGACTTGGCCCGGTCACCCCACACTACTACAGAACAGACTTTTGGTCCCGGGCCTAAAGGGCCTCTAGTCCCGGTTATAGAGCGGGACTAGGAAATCGGACTAAATGTCTCACCTTTAGTCCCGGTCCCAAGCTCGGGACTAAAGCCCGATTTAGTCGGTTAGTAATACCAACCAGGGACTAAAATCCGTGACCGAGCATCGGCCACTGGCGTTTTAATCCGTTGGTATTACCAACGGGACTAAAGGTGTTTTTTTCTTTTTGTTTCCATTTCAATTCATTATTGATTTTGGTTTTACAATTACATTAGGTTTTCAAATGCGTATTCTTTTGCTAATATATGTATACGCACATATAATTTAGTTTGGAACATTATTACACACAAATAAAGTATGAAACTATATATATTATGGAGCTATATATATGTATAATATATATATATGCACAAAAATTTACAAAATTATTCATGCATCCTTGGTATTTACAACACAAATGTTGTCCTCCACTTAAATGTCATACAAATGTTCGTCTGGTTTGGCTTCAATGGTTCATCAGGTTAAAGTAGAACTCGGTGCAGGGCTTGAGGACATGCTCATTAAGAAATCCTGCGATTGTCTCTTGAATTCTTTTGAGGCGGTCCATATCCAACACTGCCTTCAACCATATCTCCTTCAATTTGCATTAAACGAAGAAGTATTAATATACATAAGATTTATTTAATAGCAACAAATAAATAAAATGGATTTATTATATATACTTGTTACGTACTTTCACGATCTGTAGATGGGTTCTTTTGCATACACCATGAGGAACTCGCAAACGTAGTATCCACACAAATTGTTGCTCGTGGTCGCCAGTAGAACCCATCAGACGATATAAAAAGATTACTCGTCATCCCGCGCGTGAGTGAAGCATGATAAGGTAAAGACGCGGGAGCTAGTACAACTTACATCCGATCGGTGTGGATCGAAGTGGCGCTTTCGGATCCGGACGGTGTAGCTGAACAACCAAGCCCAAACCCCGCCAATAATTGATCGTTAATTAACTATTGCGAGTTAAAGAGCGAGGAATAAATATTTAAAGATCGAAGTTACCCACGGATAATGTCTATCATATCTTGGTAATGTTCTGCGGTTTTCTCAACGAGTCATAGATTAGCAAATGACCGCCGGAGAGATCGAAGACAATCGTATCAAATGAAAGTTGCATTTGTTTATAGAGTCAACATATATATCTTTATGTTGGATTGAGCAAGTAAAGTAAAATGTGCACACGATAACAACACTCACCCAAAGTTGTAGGAAGAGTATAAATCTTTTGTTCTTTTGGTTGATCAAGAACCTCCGAAAATTCCTCTCCATTTGAGGTCTCCATTGATCGTGGGGAGTGTTTGGGTCCTTGAATACGATATATGGATCAACGAAACCAATGTTCTTGTCATTTCTACGTGTGAGGTCTCTCATCATGTCTCTGCATATGTATAGACATGCTAGCTAGTGTGAGGATAATTACTTATACATATACATATGCTAGAGTGAGATTATTAAAAGAAAGAATCACGCATGCACAAAAGCGGTGATGAGAGATTTGTCTAGAGCGTCCATGTGGCATAGCTGGTGTAACTCATTAAACTGAACCATTATAATGTCATCGCCACGGAAGTAATGATGGTTTATAATTTTGACGCAAATAAAGTCATCCGCTTTCGCGACATGCCGCCATGTACCACTTGTTTAACAAGTACATTTGCGTACGAAGTTCCATGAGCTTCTCAGGGTTGTATAGACTCTTGCCATATACATATTCCTTCTTCCAATGATCAACTTCCGGAGCACTTTCGATGTGTGCTCTGCCGAGCATTTGGGAAATGCTTAGACCAGCTCGCGAAAAATTCATCAAGTTGATCCAAATGCACGTTTCCGGATATCTGTTCTAGCACGTCGTGTTTGAACCATATTCATTCCCAATAACTAGTGGGGGCGATTGTTGTGATTGTTCCCCAGTGTGCAACACCCTTCCGTGCTCTCTTCTCTTTCTTCTTCGCCTCCTCAATTGACTTGGTTGCGGTCATAGTCGATAGTGGCGAATCCTTACGAGCATGACATAACTTTTTCGGTGGCGTCCACCCTTTGCCTTAGAACTCGGACGCATTTAAGAAGTACGGCTTCGTGGTTTCGCCGCTTCACTTTTAGCCTTGACTTTCGCAAGAAACCGTCCACATCTGTTTTCACGAAGCATCTATTTCCTCGCGATCTTCTCATAGGAAAGTTTCGTCGTCTTAGAAATAGTGGTGTTCTCCTGAGGCTTTCTTCTTGGCGGTGGGCGCGGCGCGCCGCTTGTGGGGTGGGCCTCTTCTTTGTGAGAGGCGGCGGTGTCGGCGTTGAGCCCGCCGTGGAGGCGATGCGATGGCGGTGGCGGCGTTGGAGCCCGCCGTGGAGGCGATGGGCGAGCGGTGTCGGCGTTGGAGCCCGCCGTGGAGGCGATGGGGCGATGGCGGCGTTGGAGCCCGCCGTGGAGGCGATGGGGCGGCCGGTGTCGGCGTTGGAGCCGCCGTGGAGGCGATGGGGCGATGGCGGCATTGGATCCCGTCGTGGAGAGATGGGGCGGTGGGGATGCGGCCGTGTCTTCCACTTCATTGTCATCGCCCGCAACACCGTGACCGGTGGTGAATGGATAATTGGACTTAGGTTGGGGAGGTTCTGCACAGAAAACAACGTGGTATGAGTAAACCGTTATTTAAGCCAATACATAATTAGTGAAAAATGTTTAGTTCACTTTCATCCGCACCTAGGGTTAGGTTGTTGAGGAGGAGGAGGTGACGCCCAGAATAATGATATAGCGCTTGCGCCAACATATGAATGTCTTCTCCGCTTCTCCCAAAGTCTTCTCCCATCACCTCCTTCAATGTCAAGACGCACATTGCTATAACCTTTCACAACTCTATCCACCGATACGCTAGCATATCCGGAGGTATTAATGCCCCATGGCATCTTGGTGTCTTCGTAGGGTCGATACGAGATACAACACCGATAGCCACCATGACGGTGGCATTCCCCTCGAATGTGCAGCTCACATGTCGTGAGAGGATCGGTGATGTCATCCACGGAAGCGCAGCCTGCGTCATCTTGAATCACGGCACCTCTGTGGAAGCGCAATCGCTTTTCAAGCGATGAGGGGCTGATGTTGACTCCGGCTCGATGCGGTTTGCCTTTGGATGGAACTTATCGCTATCTGCACTTGCCTTTTGATTTCCTCATTCATTTTGGCTTCAAGTGCTTTTTCTCATTTATCTTGCTTCACGAGCCACTTCCCGTGACTCAAGAACCATTTCCTCCATCCTGCGCATCCGCTCTGCCTCCTCGTCCTTCTTTCTCAGCGGCTTCTATAGGTGGCTTTGTCTTTAGGGAAGGCATGCTCCCGACACCTCCCATAGCCTCTTGTTCGCCCACCGTGTTGACTCTCCAGCGTATGTCACTCATCCTTATCTCTGTTGGGCCACACTGCCACTCTCACCAAGCCTCGAGCATAAGCAAATCTTTCTGCTTTGCTCTTTGGAGTTTGCGCCATACACTATCTTTCCGGTCTCTAGGTCCGAGCTTCCCCATGACCAAAAACCAATACTTAGCGCTCGGGCGGTTGATTGATTCTGGTTCGATCCTTGGTAAGAATCTCTCGTTCCATTCTTTCCCACTTAGGAATGGCACTCCTGTAGCCACCTGATCCCAAGTGATGGTGGTATTGCTTTTGTCGGGCATTCTGTTGGTTCCTTCTCACCCGTGCCTCACCCTCTTCCGATGTCTTGAACTGTACAAACTCATCCCAAAACGGCCTCAACTTGACGTAGGCCTTAGTGTTGAAATCAGCGCCAGTTCTTCTTGATAAATGTGTTGTACAATTTCTTCTTCCAACTTTGGAATTGTGTGGCCATCTTCTTCATAGCCCAGATTCCTAACTCTCTCCTTCAAAGCTTCATCTTCTGTATCGGCGCGAAATGTTGAAGGACATCTTGCCAAACTAGTGCCTTGTCACGATCAGAGACAAAACTAATATGAGGAGCCTCTTTCTTTTGCTTCCATTCACGAGCATTGATCGGGATCCTGTCCCTTACAAGGCACCCACAGTGGCTGACAAATTTACAGTGCATGTGGTCCAAGTACTTTGCTGTATCCTCCTCGAATTCGAGAGAATGAACCGACCCTCCAACGGCTTCTTGGCCTCGTACATTTCTACTCTTCCCGTTGTTGTCGTCGATCCAGAGGGCTACGAATGTAGAAACACAAAGATTGTAGATACATAAGAGATTGTAGATACATAAGAGATTGTAGATACATAAGAGATTGTAGATAGACCTCATCTTCATAATCGGCAAAGCATCGACTCGTCATCTACTTCTTGATTGTTGTCATCACCTTCGACTTGGGCACCTTGTAAGGCGCCATTGTTGATAATATCCATGATGGCATCGTCCATGTTGTCATTCGGTCGGCCATTTCGCAAATATATCGGCGTAATATAAAACTTATCATTCAATAATATAAAATTGTTCTTACGAAAGGAAGCACATATCCACACGCTGCGATAAATGTGATTTGGTGTTTTTCGGCAGTGTATCGTCGGGTTTAGGGAACCCACCTTGAGTTCAAAGAACGGCCTCACGGCGAAATAAGTCGACGTTATGGGCCTGATGGTGGGCCTCACGGCTCCCTCATGAGTGGAGGCCGTGGCGATTTACGGAGTGCGAGAATTGGTCTACTACTCTCTGGACCCATGGTGATCGCTCAAGGCGATCTTTTGTTTTTGCATATTAGCCCGTAAGCTTTGGGATAATTTGAACTCTCTGAACCTTCTTGCAAGGTGGACTTTTGGTGTCTAATGGAAATACTCAAGATGGTGGATCTAGAAAATTTGTGTTAGTGGTGTATTTAAAGATAGGGTAAAAGAATGATTGTTAAGTTATTATTAGTTGATCAAATGTTAGCACTCGAGTAAACCATGCATTATGAGTACTCAACGTTCAGTATATAATTAGTTGGCCTTTCTTTCTAATTAATATATGAGTACCTCGATCGGGATGCCTGCGACGAGAGGCGCCGGCGACGCGGAGACGACGCCGCGCGAGGGAGAGGGCGGGTCGCGGCGGAGAAAACGGCGGGAGCACGCCGCCGCCGGACGGCGCGAGGTCGGCAGAGCGGCGGCCGCGCGAGAGACGGCGAGGGAGAGGGCGCGCGAGGAGACGCAGCGAGGGAGAGGCGCGCGATGGGAAGTGGAGGAAGAATGGAAGACGAAGCTGTTGCTTAAGTACTTGGGGACCTTTAGTCGGGCGGTTTTACCAACGGGACTAAAGACCTTTAGTCCCGGGTGGTAATCTGGACCGGGACTAAAGGTCGACCTTTAGTCCGGGTGGTTCCACGGCCGGGACTAAAGGTGAATTTTGCTGCGAGGACATATTTTCGAGAGAACCTTTAGTCCGGTGGTGCCACGGCCGGGACTAAAGGTGAATTTTTGCGAGGACATATTTTCGAGAGAACCTTTAGTCGGTTGTGTTAGGCGGGACTAAAGGTCCCCACTATTCAATTACGCCAGAGAACCTTTAGTCCCGGTGTAGTGTAGCAAGGGACTAAAGGTCCCACTATTCGATTCCGCCACTATTTTCCAGAGAACCTTTAGTCGGTGGGTTTTGTATTAAGTTTATTTGTATAAATATGCTAATTCTTGTTAAATGCATAATAAATTAAATATTAGGCATAAATTTTTAAAAAATAATAGTTTTTAAAATAAAACTATTAGTTTTCGATAGGAAATTTGTTTTTGCATCATTTTAACGTTAATCTTTTGGTTTTCCATCATTCATTGTCCAAATGCGCGACAGAGAAATCCACCATCAAATAGGAATTTCATTGGAACTATAGGTGAGATTGGAACTACTCTGCTACTAGTACTTTATTCGCGACTTTTGCGGTTTACTCTTCTTGTCTTCTTGATTAGCCTTTGTGCTACTTTGATCATCTTGTTTTAGGCCTGTTTTAAAGTGCGAGAAATTCGACTAACCGTTTTAAAACCCCAAAAGCAATTTAATCCTTATGTAGCAATACCCCACTAAGGAGAAATTTCCATTTTTTCCTTTGCATAGTAGTTGCACTTTACCATTTCGACATTATATGAGTTTACCCCTTATGTTTGCAGATCATACCAAAAAATTTGCCTGCGTTTTGGAGACAAGATCCGTGAAAGATAAAATTGAAAGCATGTAATGGAAGCATTTGCACGATTGTAGTCACGGATATCCGAATAAGTTAGTCCTCGAAGCGGGTTGGGAGGCATTTGTCGGCACTAATGATATAAAGGTGTGTGACTTCCTCGTATTAAGATACAATGGAAACTTTCGGTTTGAGGTTTTAATCTTGATCCAAGTTCTTTGTGTAAAAGAATCATCAAATGTTCTTGAGAACATTTGCGATCATGTCCCAGAAAGCACGAGAGATCTTATTGACATTTCAAACGACTTTTATAGTGACCACAAGTCGGGAAGTGAAGAGCCAACTATAAACAAAATGAAGGGCTCAAACCACAAGTGGGAATTTCATTTGAAGGCATAAATACTTGCTAAAAAATTTCAAGTCATTTTTACACCGATGAGAAGACATGCTTCACAGAGGTACATGTGTCCTTTTATCGAATAGGAATTTCATTTGAAACGATAAAAACAAGAAAAATATGATAGAAACATCTGAAGTTACAATTATTACATAAAATCTCTAATACACACTATTTATTAAACATCACTATATATCAAGCGGGCACAGTGGTGAACTTCTTCTTGACGTATGACCCTTGGTTATGATCATGCCGTAACCATGGAGTGTCCTCGGCATTTAGCGGGATGCTTGGGTCTTTGGTCTGAAGGGCGGGATTCGATCATCCCTTTCATAATCTTTCGACATGTCCGACTTGTCCTCAATTCCCACGATGTTTCTTTTCCCGAAAGAACTATGTGGCGTTTTAGCTCATTGGTTGATTTGTCGTCATTTTTCCTCTCTTGGGTTTTGTAGACATGTCTTTCACATAGAACACCGATTCACATCGACAGAAGGACGAATGGTTCGTCTTTGTACCCAATATTGTTGAGGTCCACCGTTGTCATTCCATACTCCTTGTCGATTGTTACCCGCCTCCGGTCATCTTCACCCATTGGCACTGGAACAAAGGGACTTTAAAATTAGGTGCGTAGTCTAGTTCCCAAATCTCCTCTATGCGGCCATAATATGTTTGCCTCTTTCCATTTGGAGTCTGTGGCATCTCTGCGGACACCACTGTTTTTGGTTCGTGCTCCTTTTATCTTGGGCTACTGTGTAAAATGTATTTCCATTTATCTCGTACCCTTTGTGCGTGAGGATGTGCCACGACGGTTGCCTAACCAACAAATCTGATTGCTCATCAATATTGTCATCACTCGACATTCTCTTTCGCAACCAACCGCTGAAAGTTTCCATGTGATGACGCCTAATCCAAGCTTCATTCTTCCACGAAACTGGGATCGAGGGAATTCCTTGTGTACCTCGACATACGGCTCCACCACGGAGGAGTTTTGAAGAATTGTGTAGTGCGCTTTATTGAAATAATCGTCCCTGCATCGATATATGTTTTATTCCCTAGTGTTCCCTTTCCACTAAGTCTCCCCTCGTGTCGCGATTCAGAACACCAATCGGGTCAAGGTCGGGAATGAAGTCAACACGAACTCAATGACCTCCTACGTCGTAGCCCTTGGCGATGCTTCATACGCCGAGCATTGGTGAACATATTTCTTCAGACTCCCATGAACCTCTCAAAGGAACATGTTGTGTAGGAACACGGACCGAGAATATTAATCTCCTTGACCAGTGAACTAGGAGGTGTGTCATGATATTAAAGAAGGATGGAGGAACACCAACTCAAAGTCGACAAGACATTGAACCACATCATTCAGCCAGAGTAGCTAGTTCCATTGGATTGATTGCCTTACGAGAAATTGCATTGAGGAATGCACATAGCTTCACGGTGGCGGACGTACATGTGGAGGTAGAATTCCTCTTAAAGCAACCGGAAGCAATTGCGTCATAAGCACGTGGCGATCATGGGACTTTAAGTGTAGGAATTTCTTCTCGGCATTTTTATTATACGCTTTATATTGGAGGAGAATCCGGATGGGACCTTGATCTTTGTTTAGGCATTCAAACATGCTTTCCTTCTCTTCTTTGCTAAGAGTGAAGCTAGCGGTCTTAAGTAATGGCGTCCATCGTCTGTCTTCTCTCGGATGCAAGTTGTCTCGTTCTTTCATGTCTTGCAAGTCTGTGCGTGCTTCGAGTGAATCCTTAGACTTTCCATACACATCCATGAATCCTAGCGAGGTTCACACAAAGATTCTTTGTCGGTGCATCACGTCGATCGCGTTGCGGACCTCTAGGACTTGCCAATAGGGTAGCTCCCAAAATATGGACTTCTTCTTCCACATGGGTGCGTGTCCCTTAGCATCTTTTGGAACAGTTATTTGCCTTGTCCCTTTCCAAAGACTACTTGCACATCCTTGACCATATCAAGTACATCCTCCCCGATTCGGTTGCGAGGCTTGGTTCGGTGGTCCGCCTTACCTTTAAAATGCTTGCCTTTCTTTCTTAGTTGGTGATTCATAGGAAGAAAGCGACGATGGCCAAGGTACACGACCTTTCGACATTTTTTCAAATATATACCTTTGTCAATGTCATCAAAGCGATGTGTGCATGCATTGTATCCCTTGTTTGTCTATCTGAAAGATTACTTAGAGCGAGCCAATCATTGATTATTACGAACAACAATGCTCGCAGTCGAAGTGTTCTGTTTGTACTCATCCCACACACGTACACCTGGTTTGCTCCATAAGCGGGAGTTCCTCAACTAATGGCCTCGGTAGACATCGATGTCGTTGCTGGGTTGCCTCGGGCCTTGGATGAGCAGGCATCATAATGAACTTCCGCTTCATGCATAACCATGGAGGAAGGTTGTAGATACATAGAGTAAGGCCAAGTGCTATGACTAGTGCTCGGTCCCCAAAAGGATTCATACCATCCGTACTAAAGCGAACCTTAGGTTTCTTGCGTCATCTGCAAACTCAGAATTCTCTGCCTATTGCTCTCCTTTGGGACCCATCGCAGGTGTCTCAACATGTTGTCTACCTTACGGTCTTCTTTGTGCCATCGCAACAACTTTGCATGGTCCTTGTTTCGAACAGACGTTTGAGCGTGGTATTATAGGAGCATACCACATAACCTTGGCGAGGATTTTCTTCTGGGGCGTTCTTCGCCCTCAACATCGCGAGGTCATCTCTTTGATCTTATATCGCGACGCTTTGCATACGGGCATTCATCCAAATTCTCGTAGTCCTTGCCATGATACAGATGCGATCATTACGACATGCATGTATCTTACGGATTTCTAATCCCAAAGGCGACGACTGTTTTGCTAAATGCGTAGTGGCGAGCAATTCGTTAAGCGGAAGCATCTTTTTGGATCTTGATAATTGCCCAAATGCCTTGTCGGATACACCATTCGTGCCTTCCATTGTAGCAACTCGATGTTGTACCCAACTTTTTGCCCATCTTGGCGGACGGTATAGTAATTTCTTGTGATCGTCTAGCATGCGGTCAAACTTAGCCTTCTCCTTTTCACTTTCGCAATCTCTTTGTGCATCACGAATGACATCACCAAGAGCATCATCTTCACGAGTGTGTCTTACGCCCCGCCTCTTCTTGATTTCGCCCATTGCGGTATCATCGAAGTCAGTATTGAACAATAATGTCGTGGGGTCCAATTGTTCTTCTTCACCTTCTTCCATTATAACCCCGGTTTCTCCGTGCTTGGTCCAACAAATATAGTTTGGCATGAAACCCAACTTCAACAAGTGTGAGTGAAGACTCCTTGAGCTAGAATATTCCTTCAAATTCTTACAGGGCACATGGGCGACACATGAAACCATCCCGCTTGTTTGCCTCGGCCACTCTTAAGAAATAATGCACACCATCAATGAACTCTTTGGAGCGCGATCGGCATTGTACATCCAATGGCGTGTCATCGTCGCATTATATGACATATCACATAATTAAATTTCTCATTTTTGTAAACAAATGAAATTAAAAATACACCAAAATTCTCTATTTCTCTAATGAACTAATTGAGTAACATGCCATGGAACACCATCATGTGTCATGGCAAAACAATTTTCAGAATTTTGGATCATTAATTTAGCCTACAAAATTCATGGAATAATAATTAAATAAATAAGCATAAAATAGGTATAAATTCAACTTTGTCCAAATAGCCTCAAAATTTTTATATGGACTGTTCACAGTGTAACTTAGTGGAAAAACAAATTTCATGATTTTTGAAATTTATTGTGGCCTACAAAAATCATGAAAGTTCCATTTATGAATTAATTGGCAATTTTATAACATATAAAAATTATTCAAATTTCACATTTCATATTTTTCATAGATAGTATACATGTCAGAGAGCATACACAAAAACTTGCAGAATTTTTGGAGCTCTAGATTTAATTATACAAAAATCACAAATCTCTGTACTATTCAAAAATCGAAAATAAAAGAAAAATGGACGCGGTGCGGTAGATGTCAAATGGACGGCGGGGTTAGCATCGGGAGCTTACCGCGAACACGCCGGTGAATACGGTTGAGTGAATGAGCGGCTCGCGGTGGTGACAAGAAGAGGCGGCGTGTCGGCGGCGACCACGGCGTTCCGCTCTGTGACGACAACGCCAAACAGGAGTTTAAATAGAAGGGACATTTAGTCGGTTGGTGTTACCAACCGGGACTAAATGTCAACCTTAGTCCAGGTTGGTACTACAATCCGGGACTAAAGATTTAGTCCGGATTGTAGTACCAACCGGGACTAAAGGTTGACATTTAGTCGGTTGGTAACACCAAGGGACTAAAAGTCCTCCCGCAAAAGCTCGCTACGAGCCGTTGGGCGAGGACTTTTAGTCCCGGTTGGTGTTACCAACCGACTAAAGATCTTTGGTCCCGGACGCAATTTTCTCCGAGACTATTGCCCATTTGGCGATTCGACCAAAGGTGCGTTTCGTAGTAGTGCCACCGCGTCGCGCCCCCCCCTCCTCGCCTCGGTCGGGCCAGAACACGGTTGCCCAAAGCCCATCGTACCGGGGCCATGCCATGCTGGGCCCGTGCCATGCCGGTCCAAGCCCAACCCTAAGTAACTAGAGACGGCGGAGGCGGTGGCGACGATAGTGGCGGTGGCTGCCATCTTTATTCCTCTCGTGTCCGTATCATTAAAAATCTAGTTAAAATTGAATTAATTGCGTAAAAACATGGGCACGTAAATATTTGGGGAAAAAGTGAATTTTTTTGATATTTTACAGATACAATGTTAATGCCTCATTAAAAACCTTACACCCAGAGTGAGATTCCCCGAATAAGGAAAAGAGTACAGTAACAATATGCGTACATAACTCTTGAAAATGACTAGCAATCTACCCACTAACAATGATCTACTGTGTGCATAGCTAGATGCTAATAGAGACGAAGTTTTGGGTTCATGAACTCTCTTCAACAATTAATATTTTTGTACATGGTCACACCAATCAACTCTAATCAATTAAGTTATAGCTATTACCATTATTATTATGTTAGCCATGTTCTAGGGTTTGCATGTTATTGGGACAACTATACCCTATAGGGTCTTTTACTAAATACTTATTCTTTGAGTTTAGTAGCCAAAGGCAGACTAATTAGCCCCTAATTACCTTAACTTATCCTATTAAGTTATCCATTGGTTGGATCTGCACGTATCAGCACTTATCAACTATAAGGTTCAGTCATTAACGAAAACTAATCATTACGCAATTGTCAATTGGAATATCCAACACTACATACCCTATGAATTCTGATAAACCTTTTGTGCAATCCATTATTATCAATATTACATCCATGACCTAAGGTTAATTACTGATCATTGGCTCATATGTATATGCCTAACCATGGCTATATCACTATAACCTGAGCCTTAACTTACACAGTCCACTGATGATTTCATGTAGGCTCTAATTGCTTAATTCAATCATTACTGCGGTTATAATTTGCTAGGGCATAGCTATTAATCAAATACTGTATGATTTATTTTCTAGTTAATCTTATTAGACTATTCACCAATTATCTTAAGTAGAATGCCATTTTCTTAATTACTTTACCTACTGATTAGCTAGCTATTCCTACTTAACCTGCTAACTGTCTCTTAACTAATCACAAAAATTAATCACTAATTACTCTAATTAAAATGCATATGTATTAATACACTACACTGCTTAACTCCTTGCTCACCTAAACTAGTGGGCCCACTGGCACTCACTGGCTCATAACACACAGAGACAACACAGGGCAAGAGAACAGAGGAGGCAGGCCATCGGTGGCTCGGTTCCCCCCCAAAACCCAAATCCCCAATCCCCCCACTACCACCTCCACCATGGCTCCACTAGACCACCACCCACTCCCAGCGACCCATCCACTCAGCCATGGCGGAGCACGGGGCGACCGTGGCGGGAGGCGAGGCCGAGGCGAGGAGGCGTGGGAGGCCGAGGAGGCGCGCGAGGCCGAGGCGGGACCACGGGAGGCATAGGAGGCAGGAGGAGGCGAGCGAGGCCGAGGCGGAGGAGGCGGCGGGACCGTGGGAGGCCGAGCCGGAGCGGCGCGGCGGGAAGGGGGTGGCGGGAGGCGAGGCGGTGCGGTGCTCACCGTGTCGGATTTGTGATGCTTTGTGATGCTTTTTGCTCATGTATGTTGGATGTGCTAGAGGCGGAGCGGTGGGAGGCGACGCGGAACGGCGGGAGGTGCGACGAGGTGGAGCGGCGGGAGGCGAGGCGGCCACCGGCGCCTGCATGCCGGGCGTGCCTGGCGTGCCAGGCCGGCCCGAGCACGGCACGCCACACCGGGCCATGCTGTGCCGCCCACCGTGCCGTCTTGTAAAAATTGTTTCGCATAAATTAATTTCAGGCATCGCCGAGGATGCGCGTGTGCATGGTGCAATGCATGCATGTGTGTCGTGCATAGCATAAGGGACAGAAGGCATGTATGAGGATCTGTTAGATGATCAAGGGCATGTGGACCAAGAGCCAGTTCAAGGTGTCCTGCACATGCACGTTTCCAACCAGGAGATCAATTTGGACTGTTTGGAAATTGGCGTGATGATTGGGAAGGAATTCAATTCGGTTGGTATTAGCTGGAAGGATAATATCTTTAAATTGAAATACAGGGAAAGATTTCCCAGGAAAGATGGGTGATGCGTAAAGAAAGAAAAGAACGAAAAGATATGTGGATTCTTAGCATAAGACAATAGGAAATAAAATTGTACACGTGGAAGATTTGGACCTCGCACCTTTCTTTCTCTCTGTGCGCTAGGTTGGGGTCCACCCATCCATGATCGACTACAACAATATGGCGCACCAGGAGTCCGAGTCTATTTACTTTATTTCTTTAGGAAATCGAGTTAGTTATGTAAAGCTCCGAGATGTAAAAGGAGTTTATGCTTATTTTTTGTGGGTCCAGTTTAATTAGCTTTCGGTTTTGTGAGTTCTCTACGAAACCATAAAGCGTCAAGGTTGAACATGTTAATTATGTACGTGTGTGAGAGTCCTAATCGACCTTAAGGCCTTAGTAGGTTGAACATGTTAATTGTGTGTGTGTGTGTGTGTGTGTGTGTGTGTGTTGGTTGTATAAACCTATGGGGTGTGCCCAATGTAGGGAGAGGAGAGTTGAATTATGAGTTAAAAACACGTGTGTGTGTGTGTGTGTGTGTTTCAGCCGAGTGTTGTTAGGGTTTATCATTGTATAACATGTGTTGAGGTTTTTCCATCTAGAGTTTGCAAGAGTTGGCGCAAATCGAGGGCATGTTGTTCTTGAAATTGTCCATGGAATCTATACGATTCAATCTTCTAATTTGTGATCAATCCATTATTCACTGTTTGGGAGGCCACGGCTGATCGTTTGTACTTTGATTCTTGCTGATCTAGTGTGAATCAACCACGTTATTAAGCTTGTTACTACACTACGAAAGTCTTGTTACTGCATGAAAGATGTAGTTTTAGTAAACCACCGCTAGAGTGTTACTGCATGAAAGAAATCGTGTTACTACACCACCACCAGAGTGTTACTGCATGAAAGACATCGTTACTACACAACCGCATGAGTGTTACTGCACTTTTGTCACTGTTCCACCGTGAAAGATCGAGCAACCTACATGATTTAATCTAATCTTGAGGTTCTATCAACATCAATTGGTATCAGCGCTATGGTTGCTCTTGGTGGAGATGGATCTACTATACTGCCTTCAAAGGAGAGATTTGGAAAGTTGTGGTACAACTTTCTGCATGAAGATAAGGGTGACGATACAAGCTGCTTATTTCACTCTCACTGTAAAGTGGGAGAGAAAATCTATGCCATGACGATCGACGACAGAAGTTCAATAAATGATGCTAGCATCGAGCTGGTGGAGAGGATGAAGCTACGAACTACTACACATCCACCACCATACCAGCTGGAGTGGTACGAAGGCGTCATCTAGATCATTATGCAAACCAAGGTACTGGTTACATTCAAAGTATATTCATATGAGATTTCTTGCCATATTATGTTGGGAAAACCGTGGTGCAAAGGTGAATATGTTGTTCAGCATACGTGCACCAAGCATTACTCTTTGAAGGAAAATGAATGTCATTTATGTGAGAACCCTAACAAATTAAACTAATCTAATCGTTGATAATCGGTAATTAGCAGTAAAATAAAATTTCATCTAAATAGGAACAAAGCATAAGCTCAGTTGATATTAAACACATCGCCAATCAATTGCATATGAGATAATATTAAATACAAGAATCCTTTACAATCGCGGGTAAAGTAGTAAAATCAAACTCAGAATTAAAGTACAACAATCCTTTACATCGGATCAACATACAAGAATTCAGTACAAGCAAAAGTAAAATATTACAAACTCAGAATTTATTACAAGAATTATTAACATCAGAACATATTATAAATTACAACTCTGAGTATATTACAAAAAGAATAAAATAAAAACCTATATGCATATCGCCAAAGCCTTCCTTGAATCTTCGTTCTTATATCGCCATCCAGTTGAACCCAGTCCTCAGCCAATCCGAACCTATGCCACTTTTCCATCGTCCGCCAAAAACCCAAAAGACAAGTAGCAGTTCAAAAGAAATAAAGTAGAGTTAGGATAAAATAGATTGTTGTCAGATTTTACAGACTGACCTAGGTCAGTCGACACCGTCTCACTTCCAGTGGGTTTCATCACCGGCAATTTTATAAATCCGATAACCACATTATACCAACTTACCTCCGCCGTAGAAAATCCAAAAAAAAAAAGTATCAAAGCCACCCTTCGGACCAAAGGTCCATAGCCAAATAGTCATTTGTAAGAGCAAATAAGATAAGAGAGGGGCAATATTGGTATGCACAGGCAAAGGAAAAGGCACAGCCAAAACACCTCCCCCATAAGCTCTTTACCTCACAAGTTTCTCCCCACAAAGCCTCACATTCATATGAAGCAAAGCCAGCACCACTACCTCATTTCTTCTCATAGCCAAAAGAAAACAACCAAGCAAACAAGCCAAGCCCCTCTTTCACAAACATAGCCAATTCTTAGACAAGAACACCAGCAACTGAAGCAAGCTACACCACATCCCAAGCAACCCACTGCCAACCGAACAAGCCAAGCAAAGCCAACACATCTCACTCCCAGTTCATACCCCTACCAAAGCCAGCAAGACAAGCCAAGCAAGCCACTGCCATCCTTTTCCCACCATCCACAAACCACCCACAGAAAGCAACTGGAGAATAGGAGCAAAGAAGTTGGGGAAGACGACGGAGCGGGAACGACAAGCGACAACAAGCACGACAACGACCACCAGGACCAAGCCAGGTCGGTAAGGACCAAAGGAACCGAAGGAAGCACCGGAAAGCATGACAACCACAATACGGCCGGCATCACCACATCATCGCTAGCACTTCCATCCCATTCCCCAAACTGAACCCAACAAGGTGACCCACCATTTTTCTCTATATTCATTTTTGTCCAATCCAAAACCCACATTACGAACTAAGCATGGCACAGAGAGCTCATCCAATAATCACAAACCCACCATAGCAAGCCACAATAGCATTATCATCCATCACCCACATCATAGAACACTAACAGTAGCATCATCCTTCATCCATTTCCATCACAAAGCAAGGAGAGTGGAGTAGAATAGTTACCTCAGTGCATAGGCGGCAACACCACCATCGGTAGCAGCTCCCCCCATCACCATTCATCACATGCATAAGCTAGAACCAACAAAATCATGAACTGAATCAAGCTAAGCATTAAAAACAAAAGACCAGAAAGGAGAAATGAGAAAATAAAAGGAAGAAACATCCGGCCTCCATCCCCCAAAACTAAGCTAGGCGAGCACACTAGCGCCGAGCCGAAGCTACAGAGGAGGTGAGCTGAGCGTTGGTGGCCGAGCCGCTGGAGGCGCGCGAGCTGGAGCCGAGCCACTCGAGGCGTGCGGGAGGACCATGGCCGCAAGTAGGGATGGCAATGGGGCCCCATTCCCCATTCCTCGATGGGGAATTCACCCATTAGGGGACGGGGATGGGGCTATTTCCCCCCATAGGGATGCTAATATGCAAATACAATTCTCCATCGGGTGAAGCGGGGATGGGGCTATTCCCCTACTCCCTATCCCTGCTACCCGCATGGGCCCCCGATAAGATATGTAGGCTACTAGCCCACTACCGCACAACCCGATAAGGCGATAGTCAGATAATCTCATTTGCATCCTTTACTTTCCAGATGCTAATTAATAAAAAAATATTATCATTTTAGCATTGTATGTGGATGTTCATACTCATTTTATAACATTATGTATCTTATTTTCTCTTCTTTCGGGATCTAACTTTCGGGTATGGGTCCCTGTGGGGTCCCGATAACCCGATGGGGATGGGGAACAGGGGGAGAATAGAACCCGAGGACAGGGATGGGGACAGGGATGGAGAATTTTCCATCTCTTGGGGATGGGGATGTTCCACCACTCCCCGACGGGGGAATGGCCCCGTTGCCATCCCTAGCTGCAAGGGAGCGTGAGCGCGGGAGGCCGAGCTACCGGGTCGTGCGGGCGGGCTGAGCAGGGGAGCAAGCCGGAGGGAGGCGACGCTGAAGGAGCACAACACCATGGAGAAGAAGGTAATGTGGAAAATAAATGCCAAGAAGAAAAGAGGAATGGGAGCTAGGGAAGAACTGTCGACCGAAGCAAAGAGATAATGAGGAGAGAGAAAGAGTAAAGAGATAAGGGAGAGGGAGATTATGGTAAAAAGAAATGATAAATTAGGTAAAAGGTATTTTCTAGTGAATGTGAATAATGGCATATTTAGTAGTGGAATGAGCCCCAGTAATATTTAGTGTCAACATGGTGTAGATATCAGACTAAGCAAATTTTATAAGCCGTGTTAGAAATAAAAATAGCAGTAGGTCGATCGGTATAAAATAAAAGCCGGGAAAAATATGTAAAATTAATCCGAAGCTATTTGACGAAATTAATCACGGTAGCTCTCACTAAAATAAACGAATAATCTGACATGTTAGAAAGTAATTTAATCAAGATAGATTAAATAATTTAAGCAACATCCGAGTATAATAGATTAGGCATATTTGCATAAGTTAAGCAAGTAATAAACCTAGTTGCATGCGGGTATGTGTAATATTTAATTTTCACGCGATAAAACACGAGTATAGACAACCTCGATCCTAAGAGCCAGTAGACTGTAGAACAACCGTAGTTGGGGAGTGCTAACCTAACGGGAATCCGAAAAATGTTATTAAATTAAAATCGGCTAACAAAGAAAATCGACCGACTAATGTACACATAATAGCACCAAAACCAACTAAGTATTTATTTATTATTCACGCTGCCATATAATTGCAGAGGATGAACCAACACAGGCAAGAGTAGTTGATACCGATTTTGTCGACGCCGATCTTTTCTACGACTACTAAGGCAAGCTTACCTCTTGAACATCAACCTAGTTATATTAAATGTAAATGTTACTTTTCTGTATCATTATACATATTTGCATGAAAATTATGTCTCAAAGTCAACTTGGATAAAAGAAGATGAAAGAGAAAAGAGATGATGAAATGAGAAAGAGGCAATACAGTTGGGAAGAGCCACTATACTGCAAGAGAAATATTAGGCTGGTAAAAGGGTCACATGGCAAGGAAAGAGAAAAGAGATGAGGGAAGAGGTGGGACCTTTTACATATGGGTAATATACAAGGACCAACAAAACTCTTACTCAGATAAGATATCGTATTTAAGTGCCAACCATTTTCCCTTTTCAGCGGGCATGAAATGTTATATACCTTGTTACGTGGCTATACTCTCCACATCGGGTAAGTAATATTGTATGGGTAGAGTTATGGAGGAACCCAGGACCGGTAGGTAGAGTCCGAAAATAGGGGATCCAAGGCGATATAGTACCGCACGGTGGAGTGTTGGGTTTGGAGAGTCGGCCCAACAAATATTATTGGAACTCGGTGGAGGACTGGGTGAGCACCCCCAGGACACCGATGAAAAATAACAGGTGGAGACTTAATCACGTAACATGGAAAACGTTATGTATTCTGAACTCGAACCCGCATCAAAGGAAATTAGGGGACCTAGCTCAGAGAGAGTTCTGAGTAGCTATGAGTAAAGTGGTACAAAGCCTGTGCAATGCTAAATAAAACCATGAATTCGTACCTATCTCCTGAATTGGAGTCTACGGGAACCACTAGGGGTATATCCTCTCTTCGAGTGACAAGTAATCTTTTCAGTATTAAAATTGCCACATAAAGTTTAATGAAGTAATTATTTTCAGAAACAAAGATGAGATAGAAAATGTGATAATGAACAGAGATGAGTTATACAGTGCATCCTTTGCTATTAATGCTTGCTGAGTACACTAGTACTCAACCTTGCTATTATTCTCCTTTGTTAGATCCTAGTCCGGCCGGTAACTATCCCGAGTGGGACGAAGGACACGCAGGTGCCGATGAGACCACCGAAGATGAGGGCACTTACTACGAGGAGTAGGGTGAGGTGGACACCATATTCGGCGCGTGAGACGAGTAAACGACTAGTGGAGCAGAGCAGACAAGCGAGGGGAATTCTATTCCCATTATAATTAAATACTTTTATTAATACCATAGCCTTGCGTGGCTAAATGTTGTAATAAAGTACAGTTTCTATCTTATTGTTCTGCTGCGTTGACTTTGGAAAGATTTACTATTCATCAAAGCGGTATCCTACTGGGCAGATAAATAGTAATCCATATGCCTAAGTGTGATTACCCTCTGGGGTAATGACACGGGGCACCGCAGCTTATTTCAATGGATGTGCAACTATTTGTTGCTGACCGAGAAAAAAGGTTGTTAGAGAGGAGGGTACGGGAAGAAGACAAGAAGGAGGCCGAGCCTGCTGAAAAATTTTAGACCCTGTAGAAGTTGCAGATGAAGGCTTGGAGATGAACTCGAAACCAGGGATGGTTTCGCTTGAAGGAGGGGAGGATGATGCAGCCACGACTACTAACCCTACTACTAAACATAATTCTTGTGTACAAATTGTTTCACATGAATTAATTTCAGCCATCGTTGAGGATGCGTTTGTGCATGGTGCAATGCATGCATGTGTCCCTTGCATAGCATATGGGAAAGAAGGTGTGTACATGGATCTGCTAGACGACCCAGGACACGTGGACTAGGAGCTAGTTCAAGGAGTCTTGCACATGCACATTCTCAACCAGGAGATCAATTCAGACTATTTGGAAATTGTCGTAAGGATTGGGAAGGAATTCAATTCAGTTAGTATTAGCTAGAAGCATAAGATCTTTATACAAAAATATAGGGAAATATTTCCAAGGAAAGCTGGGTCGTGTGTAAAGAAAGAAAAGAATAGAAAGAAATGTGGACTCTCAGCGTAAGATAATAGGAAAGGAAATTGTACATGTGGGAGATTTAGACCTCGCACCTTTCTTTCTCTCTCTGTGCTAGGTTGGGATCCACCCATCCATGATCGATTGCAACAATATGGTGCACCAGGATTTCGAGTCTATTTACTTTATTTATTTAGGAAATCGAGTCGGTCATGTAAAGCTCCGAGATGTAAAAGGAGTTTACGCTTATTATTATTTTGGTCTAGCTTAATTAGCCTTTGTTTTTTGTGAGCTCTCTAGGAAGCCAGAAAGAGTCCAAGTCGAACACGTTAATTATGTATGTGTATGAGAGTCCTAGTTGGCCTTAAGGCCTTAGTGCGTGTGTTGTCTGTATAAGCCTATGGGGTGCGCCCAATGTAGGGGAGCATAGTTGAATTATGAGTTGAAAAACACGTGTGTGTTTCAATCGAGTGTCGTTAGGGTTTATTCATGTGTATCGTGTGTTGAGGTTTTCCCATCTAGGGTTTGCAAGAGTTGGCGTGGATCTAGCGCGCGTTGTTCTTGATATTGTCCATGGAAACTATACAATTCAATCTTCTAATTCATGATCAATCCATTGTTCAAGGTTTTTGAGGTCACAAGTGATCGCTTCTACTTCGATTCTTGTTGATCTAGTGAGATTCAACCATATTATCAAGCTTGTTACTACGCTACGAAAGTCGTGTTACTGGACAAAAGACATAGCATTATTACATCACTGCTGGAGTGTTACTGCACGAAAGATATTGTGTTACTATACGAAAGACATCGTGTTACTATACGACCGCAGGAGTGTTACTGCACTTTTGCCGCTATTCCACCGCAAAAGATCGGGCAACCTACAAGATTTAATCTCATCTTGAGGTTCGATCCGTATCACTTGCCATGTAGCATTTTCGATGATATGGATGAGAGAGAATGATGTCATCTTGCATGCAATAGACAATCTATAGGTGAAAAATATGGCCCTTACATACGGTTTTTCCTGTTGTTATATGGATGTCGTCTATACACCACACATTTCCTATTCTTGTATGGATGCTCTTAACAAACGGGTCTATAGACAACTTAGAAACAAAACATTGTAGAAGTTTATCTTATTGTTCTGCTGTGTTGACTTTGATAAGGCTTACTATTAGTCAGAGTGGTATCCTACTGGACAGACGAATAGTAATCCGTATGCCTAAGTGTGATTACCCTCTGGGGTAATGACACGGGGCACCATAGCTTATTTCAATGGATGTGCAACTATTTGTTGCTGACAGGGGAAAAAGGTTGTTAGAGAGGAGGGCACGGGAAGAAGAAAAGAAGGAGGTCGAGCCTGCTGAAATTTTTTAGACCCCGTACAAGTTGCGGATGAAGGCTTGGAGATGAACTCAAAACCAGGGATGGTTTCGCTTGAAGGAGGGGAGGATGATGCAACCACGACTACTAACCCTACTACTAAACATAATTCTTGTGTACAAATTGTTTCACATGAATTAATTTCAGCCATCGCTGAGGATGCACTTGTGCATGGTGCAATGCATGCGTGTGTCCCTTGCATAGCATATGGGAAAGAAGGTGTGTATGTGGATCTGCTAGACAACCCAGGACACGTGGACCAGGAGCCAGTTCAAGGAGTCATGCATATACACGTTCTCAACCAGAAGATCAATTCAGATTGTTTGGAAATTATCGTAAGGATTGGGAAGGAATTCAATTCAGTTAGTATTAGCTGGAAGCATATATAAGATCTTTAAACCAAAATATAGGGAAATATTTCCAAGGAAAGTTGGGTTGTGTGTAAAGAAAAAAAAGAATAAAAAGATATGTGGACTCTCAGCGCAAGATAATAGGAAAGGAAATTGTACGCGTGGGAGATTTTGGCCTTGCACCTTTCTTTCTCTCTCTGTGCTAGGTTGGGGTGCACCCATCCATGATCAATTGCAACAATATGGTGCACCAAGATTCTGAGTCTATTTAGTTTATTTATTTAGGAAATCGAGTCGGTCATGTAAAGCTCTGAGATGTAAAAGGAGTTTACGCTTCTTCTTTTTTGGGTCCAGCTTAATTAGCTTTCGTTTTTTGTGAGCTCTCTAGGAAACCAGAAAGAGTCGAACACGTTAATTATGTATATGTGTGAGAGTCCTAAGACCTTAGTGTGTGTGTTGTCTGTATAAGTCTATAGGTGCGCCCAATGTAGGGGAGCATAGTTCAGTTCAGAACTTCAGATGCCTTGGAACTGTTTGCTTCTTGGCGTGGACTGTCGACAGCCGCTGCATTTAGAGCAGGAACTAGAGAACAGATGTCCCCTGGGCTGGGATATATGGCTGTGATGACACAGCTACAGATGTCAGCCTGTCATCACGACCACGGACCATCTGAATGTTTTGCGCAACCTGGATATATTTTCTGGTTCTGATCCACTGCAGCTATCAGCCCAGTGGAATCTCGCAGCAGTAGGAAGAATCAAGCTAAAATTTTGGAGTGCAGGGAGGCTGACAAATAAAATGATTTAGTAAGCACTTAGTTCCAGGTGGTGCTCTCCTTAACACCGCCCGAACCGGAAAGTTATCTTCAATACTGTAAGCATGCTTCTATTTCGTTTTGTTGGGAAGGCGGAAGCATCGCTTGTATTATCTTGTCTTGCGTGATATATTAATAAGCGCCAAATATTACTGGACGGCATCGATCTATCACGGTTCATGTCTTGAAATGGACGGATGCAATGAATTTTTGCGGATACGGCCAGTTTTGAAAGTGTATTTGCAGTTCTGACCAGTGCGCAGCCGTATTTGCAAAAATAGCACTGCGGGCGCGCGGCCACCGTGCGCCCGCGTCGTGAGCGCGACACGTACCCTCGGGCGCGCGCCCACCCCGCGCCTGTTCCCTGCCACCTCAGCGACCCGTCCCCGCCACCCGCCCGTCGCGCGCCCGCGCCACCTCACCCCGGCGCCTTTGCTCCGTGCGCAGCCCCACCCGCGCCCCACCCCACCCGCCACGTGGCGCGCCCCGCCGGCCAGCATGCCCACCCCGCGCCCCCGCAATAGTACCTTGTGGGTTAGGGTTAGGTTAGGGTTAGGTAAGTTTGAAGGAATTTTAAAATATACCAAACGAGTTCAAAAAATTACGAAATTTTTTGTGTAGCCTCCTGACAGCGTGTACTTGCTTGTATAAATTTTCCATAATTTTATTCGTTCAGATTTTTTATCGCTAATTGGTATGACTGTGCAGTTAGGAACATTTGTCGATTGAGCAAAGATTTGAACCAGGCCCTCCCTCCTTTCAGAAGCAGGTGTGTTGATTGTCCAAAGCTTTGAACCAGGCCCCCTCCCTCGTTGCAGCAGCAGGTGTTGATTGTCCAAAGCTTTGAACCAGGCCCTCCCTACATTTGCCTAAATTTTCCACCGAAAGCATCGATCCGTCACCTCCCTGTCTCAAATCATTGTGCGCTTAATTTGCGCGCGGGATATGGATTCTCTTTAAAAGAAGTGACTATAAATTGGAAAGAGCTAGCCCGATTGCACTTCCAGTAGTCCAAGTAGTCCATTTCATATCGCAGTGAGCTCGGGGCAGAAAAGGGAGAAGCCAATCAGAGAGAAGTTGAAGTTGGCTCAGTTACAGAAGTTGTGCATCGTCTTGTGAGCACCTAGAAAAGGTAAGTGTCATTCACATTCGGTTATAGTTTTAACTAGTTTTAGCAATGTGATTAGGATGTAATTAGATGAATTGTAGTTTGTTATTGTAGGAACTGAGTAGTTATAGTTGTGTAGTCGGTGTATTTTGACTTAGTGTTCGAACATAAAATTGGAAGATTTAGTGTGATTAGCACGTAATTAGAAGACTTAGTAGTTAGCAATGTGATTAGCACACTTATTGTTGTTAGTGTTGTAAATTTTAACTCGGTGATTTGCATAGTTTCATCTAGGACGACAAATTGATGTGTAATGTTCTGTACTTTGAGGTATCACAAGAATATGACGACAAATAGCTTTCCGGCCATGAACTATGAGGAATACCGGAACTTTGGGGTGGTGTAGGGGATACAATATATGCTACGATGTTGTATGGAGAGTATGCTGAATTCCCGTCTATTCGGCTATAATCATTAATGACGTATAGAGCCGAATTATATACATTAGGTGTTGCATATGGTGCTGAAAAGGAAAAAGTATAGGGTGTAACCTGGGTTCTAGTAACATATGGTGTAGCATATGATGGCTTGTAACAATTGGCTGAACTCATCATATTGATTGGGCCATGCTGATCGTTCATCGGTACGCTAGTTTGCAGTATTCTAGGTGGTGTAAATATTGCCGATGAATTGAAAGACGCAGGCTCATGTTGTATGTTGGTAATAGCAATGAAAATTGAAGTATGCATATTGTTTTGCATTGGTTGTTGCATATTATCAACACCTTGTAATTCTAAAACTAAAGATCTAAAACAATTACCTAACGTGTAATCTGAATTTCTAGCCGATGCATGTCAGTGGTACAGACTAGGAAATTCTGAAGTTCTCACTAATGTTCTCTATCCATGTGTTGCTAGGCATGTCTCTACCGGAGCTACTAGAACAATTCTACGATGAGGACCACCGGTGCAAGCTGTGGCTCACCGCTGACGCGGATGGCCCTCCGCCTGGCGCCAGGCGGGAGGGGCGGTGGGCGCTGGACGATCGTTACGCCCGATCCTCCGGGAGACGGGCTTGTTGCCCTTTGCGAGGATGGTCTCCGTCGGCCGCGGGTTCACCCTAGGCGGCGACCTGCTGTCGCACTACCAAGCAGTGGAGGCCCGAACACACACCTTCCACTTTCGTGGGGTGAGATGGCGGTCACCCTACGGGGCGTGTCATTGTTGGACCGGTCTCCGATCCGGTGTGCCGCTTGTTTGGGTCCTCAGTGCGGGTGGAAGGCCGAGCTAGAAGCGATGCTTTGGCTCATCTCTCCGGAGGGTGCACGTGGCGTCCCGGGCTTGGTGAGCAATTCGGGAAATGCCGGAGGTGCACCTCACGAGGTCGTTAGGACGTGCCTCGTTGCTTACCTTCTCCAGCTCTTTGGTTGGGTCATGTTTCCAACCTCAAAGGGGGATCTTTTGAACCCTAGCTTCATCCACATCGTCGAGTCTTTGGTTGACGCGGGGGCTGGGCCAATGCCTCAGTACAGCTGGGGATCAGCCGTCCTTTGTGCCACATACCGGGGGTTGTGTGACGCTTCGCGGTGCGGTACCACTGCTTCCAACCTGTCCATCTGCTACGTGCTCCTGCAGCTGTGGAGCTAGGAGCACTTCCCTGTTGGGCGGCCGACCATCGAGAGAGCGGTGCACCCGTACCCAATAGTCGGACCCCCCCACATGACGCCGTAGATGCGCCGACCATGGGCTTACGGTGGACTGCTGCCCGTCTGCGCTGGGCCAGTGCAAGACCGGCGAGGTGCTACTCGTTGTACCACAACGAGTTCGAGTCGTTGCACGAGAGCGACATCATCTGGTGTCCATGACATCCTACTTTCTTGCTCGATGTAGCGCCGACACGGGTTGTCCTTGTAATGCATCTAGGACTTACCACTGTGGAAGACGACCTGCCACCTAGTGTTCTCACATATGGTGGAGCCTCACGCGCTGCAACGCGTAATGCGACAGTTTGGTATGTACCAGATCGTGCCCCCCCGGACGGCAGGCTCCTGGAGCAAGCCATACACCTGTGAGTCAAACTTCATCCCAGTAATGTTCGCAGTCCTTACGATTTCTTTTATAACATTAATCCTTCCGGAAATGCAGGCAATCAAGGTGGGGTGGGCATATTCGGGACTGGGCAATGCAGCAGCAGGAGCGGATTACGGCATGGATGAGCGGCGCGCGTGGATATGTCTGGTGGCAGCGTCGTCGGCCGTGAGTCGTGCGGTGCGTACATGGAGTGATGCGTGCCACGAGCGCGCAAGGCCCGACCATTCCTCCTCCGGGCGCCCGAGGAGGTGACACAGCCGACGCACCACCACGAGAGCCTCCGCCGCACGTACGACCGTCACAGCACTTCCCGACTTGACGATGCGGTACGATACTTACCACCTCTGGTTTGAAGTTTCATTGACGACATTCGTACCTTTTGTTAATGAACACATTACGTATGTCGCTGCAGATTGGAAGCGAGCGCGGCGCATCGAGCGCATCGGACGGCGCCTCGCGGCGAGATAGAACCCGACGGGATATAAAAAGTTTTGAAGCACATCTCGGCGGAGTTGAAGAAAATAGTAAAGACCTTGAGCTGCGGTCGTTCGAGGGCGATGCCCGCGCGTCGGGCGCGCGAAGTGGGGGCGTGCTCACCGCTTAGGTCACCAAGACCTAGCGAGTCCGGCAGGTGTCGTAGCGTTTCCCGTCGGTCATCCGCGGGACAGGTCTCGTCATCTGCAAACTAACGCACTACCCACTTTATAAGCCTCCCCCCGCGGGCTATAAAATGCACGCCCCACGCGACGAAAGTAGGACCACTCGACCCTCCAAACCGTAGGAAGAAAAACCTTCTGCGTCTTACAGTAACATACCATGGCAGACGAAGTAATGGGACCATTCCAACCGGGGTCGCCGAAGCAAGACCTTCCCCTCCAAAGGAGGGAGGACTTCGGGCCTAACTACCGGTTGATGCCGAACAAGCGTGCTCAACCGGTATGGCCGAAATGCGGACACAGGGAGGACGCTGTCGTGCAGGTCTTGGACGACTATTTTGATGGCGGACGACGTTTCTTCCGATGCCCACATTCTGGGGTACAATTAGTAAGTTGTTTGCTTTATGTTACTGCTAATAGAGCCTTCATGTTAACCCTCCTTTCCAGCAGATGGTGAAATGCGACTTTATCCGTTAGATCGATCCTCCCCATGAACGACATGTTGCGGTGTACATTGATACATTGTGGAACCGAATCTTGGAGTTGGAGGCGCGGATTGACGATCTCAACGAGAAAAACGATGACCTCCGCCAACAGATGCAGCGTGAGAGGGCCAACGAGGAGGTCGTCAACATAGGAAGTTCCTATGATCCTACATGCTGCTGCGCGAACCCAAGCTGCATATGTGCGTGCCACTACAACGACGGCCAGCCACGTCCGAGGCGCCCCCCTGAACAACATTCTATGTGGGTAGCGCGAGGCACCTTCTACCATTAGGCACGACCAGAGAAGCTTGTACCTCCGTACTCGCCCCCTTATTTACACAATTATGTTTAATCTCGTGAACCACGTAACTTAATAGTCGATGCGTCACTGCGGTTGCCTTTTTATCGAGTGGACTGCTTCATGTCATTGCGGTTGCCTTTTATCGAGTGGACTGCTTCATGGATGCGTCGCGTGCATTACATATCGACATCTCCAATGGACTTGCAATTTAGTTTTTTTTCTATACATTCCACGTAGGAGGAAGTATAACATATTTGAAATATCCCACAACCTTCTCTAGACGGCAAATATACCTTGCTGTCAAGATATTTATCACCAAAATGTAACTCGGCAAATCTCAAATACATTCCAAGTCACATGAAATCATGAAACCGTAATTTCCAAAACCTAAAATCCAAATTCTCGCACCTAAATTCTAATTTTTTTATGCAATACCAGAACACATATAAAATTGCCGAAACATTACACAATCAAGTCCACTGCGTGAGGACCCTTCAAAATAAAATTCAAATTTTTTGGAGCTTATTTTCTACATTTAGACACATGTTACGAACGACATAGTCAAACCAATTAGCGATAAAAAATTAAAAAATTTAGGCAAATGCAGACACATGGCTCAAATAGAGGTAGGGGCTGGTTCAAATTTTTGGACAATCAACACCTGCTGCAAATAGAGCGAGGGCCTGGTTCAAATCTTTGCTCAATCGACAAATGTTACGAACAACACAATCATACTAATTAGCGATAAAAAATTTGAACGAATAAAATTATGAAAAATTTAGACAAGCAAGTACACGGTGTCAGAAGGCTACACAAAAAAATTTGTAATTTTTTGAACTCATTTGATATACTTTAAAATTCCTTCAAACGTACCTAACCATAACCCTAACCCTAACCCTAACCCTAACCGTGCTACAGGGAGCACTATTGCGGGGGCGCGGGGTGGGCATGCACACCCGCAATAGTGCCGGGCGGGTGAGGTGGCCGGCGGGGGCGCGACCACGTGGCGGGGTGTGGGGTGGGGCTGTGGAGGGCGAGGTGGGGCTGCGGCGCGGGGCGGTCGCGGCGAGGTGAGGTGGCGGGCGGGCGCGGCCGGACATGGCGGTGGCGGGGCGGGTCGCCGAGGTGGCGGAGAACAGGGGCGGGCGCGGGGTGGCCGCACGCCCGGGGGTACGTGTCGCGCCCCGACGCGGGCGCATGGTGGCCGCGCGGCCGGGGTGTCATTTTTGCAAATACGGCTGCGCACTAATCAGAAGTGCAAATACACTTTCAAAACTGGCCGTATCCCCCAAAAATTCCGGATGCAATTTCCTGATGCGTATACGTCGCCATCTCCGTGATGTGATCGCATTGTATCGTGTCAGTATTTACCTTTATTGAAATTTGAATCTATTCTTTCTTTTCCTGTTCCCATCACTTAATTGACTGCTCGTTTATTTTTCTTTCTGTTCACCATTGACGCTGTTTGTTTGATCCAGGATCGTATTAACAACCATGTTAATACGGAATAATCGATCGGTCGTTGTCAATTTGTATTTAGTTGACCAGTCGGAAGTAGCACGTCAGAGACTATTCTTTTCACCTTTTGGTCGCAGCTTGTGGGTTACTGTGTACTATATCTCTACTTCACCTACTGCCTACTTAGGTCATCTACAATAGACTTATATCAATTGTTTATAGTCTCTGTCACATACGGTAATAAAAGAGAATAAAGAGAGAAATATATTGTCTACAATTCAGTAGCCGACTGTATCACCAGAACCAAAGAGAAAATATCTTAGGTCCATAAAAGCATTAAAAGATTGTGTCATCTATAAAGACAAGTGAAAAGATAACATATTGTACGAACTGTCTATAGTGTTGTCTATAGGTAACATAGAGAGATACTATAGACAACAGCTGTCTATACCTTTGTACATGCCCTTACCGCTAGTAAATTTCTATTGCCATGTTACACAATCATTATATAGCTCATTAACCAGCATCACAGGGCGTGCGTGAACCATATAGAATTATCTTAACAACGATGCATCATACATGTTTGGGCCCACATTGTCTGCAACAAGCTACTATCGGCCAATTGTTTTTACTTAGCTTGTTGACTCCATGCATGTGTTCTTTGGCTGCATACGTGTTCTGATTTCCAACCAATCTAGAACGGTACACTCATTCGGTCATCTGATACAGTATAATACTCAGTATATGACTTGTCAAGAAAAACCTCATCTAACCATACATGCATACTATACGTGGGCTACCTTTCTTGCTTGTAAGCGTGCGTTATGCCGGCTAATCAAGTCGTAGTAAAATGACGTGAACCACCTAGAGGTGGGTGGAGTTACGAATGGACAACTCTATCCACTAGTTTTAAGTTCTGGTGTCTACCTTTTATCCACACACGAGTTCAAATTTATCTCCAGATTCTGTCTTTGATATGTGCTAAGGCCTAAGAGGATGCACTCGCGTATGTGTGCGTGTGGTGTGCATGGGTGATGGTGTGTCGAAGAAAATGTTGTAGTAAAATGACACAACATTAGCCGTGCATGTAGGAGGAAAAGATGGGCTCTGTCCTGGCTTTGGTTATCGGGAAATTTTTTTATTTAATTTATTTTTAATAATATTTTAAAGTTAACCACTCGTCAACTTTATTTCCAATTCTAACATCTTTGTTACGTCATTACTCGTGATATGATCAAACCATGTTGTCATGTTACAGACCTCGACGTGGCAAAACCTGTCACACAAACCCTCGTGCGCAGGTCGTGCCAGTGTGGAGAGCTTGCATGACAGTTGTCACGTCTGCACTCATGGCGTGACAAGCTGCCTTGTCACGCCAACACGTGTGACGTGGTCGTGGCGCCTTAAGTAACAACGTCCATCCAGTTCTTCATTTTTTCTCCAATTGTCCTCTTCCTCCCGTGGGTTCTCTTTCCTCCCTGCCCCAACCTCGCCAAATCCATCAGTTTGGAGCCAAATCAAAGTCCGTAAACCCGTGCAGATCATCTCCCAAGGAGATCTACCATGACGATATAGTAATCTACCCGGCTACCAGCAGCAATCCAGAGAGGAGGTGCGGTGGGGAATAAATCCGACTGGGGGGTGGAGGTGGGGATGAACACATCAGTAAAGAATAAAGCACAAGCATCAAGCATGCATAAACAAATGAACAGAAAAATGAGTTCTTGTTCTGCACATTCAGCATTTGCTCGTCCACCTCCTTGGTGCTCATCCGAGGGGAGGAGCCAGCCACTGAGCCAGGGTGACACACGACAGGCAAGGCGGTGTCGGTGGCCGAAGGCTGAGACGGCCAGCACGCGGCTGGGGAGGCAGAGGCACAGGGAGGCCAGGCCAGGGGGAGACCGGAGGTGGCGGCGCAGGAGCTGCGGGTGACCACGGGGCCGAGCCATGGGCGGCGCACCACAGGGGTCGGAGGTGACGGCGTGGGCAGAGGCGGAGGCGGCGGCGAGGTCCACCATTGGCTTCTTCTCAACGGCAGGGTGGGAGAGGAAGGGCCGAAGGGGATCGTCGGATCGGGTGGATGGGGTGGGGAATGGAATGGGGTTATGGGGATCGAGTGGATCAGTGGATGCGTGGGGAATGGAATGGGGGACATGGGCACATGTCTACACCGACACGGGGTGGGGAAATCAGGAAATGAGCTTCCGCTTCGTGCGCTGCGCAACATGGGCTCAGACTCAATGGGCTGGGATGCTTGCTGGGACACGGCCGTATGCGTGGGCTGGGCTGCTCTCTCGTTTGGCTCGCGAGCCGGCTCGCGAGCGGCTCGAGCTCGGCTCGAAAGTCTTGCGAGCCAAAAGCTGGGCTGGGCTTGGCTTGGCTTGAAATTTTACGAGCCCGAGTCAAGCTGGCTCGCGAGCCTCGAGCTATTTTTTCAGCCCTACTAGATCGTCATGGTAGATCGACGCGGCGACGCTTGGATGATCTAGCAAGCCTTTAACGCCAACTTTCCATAGCGCATCGTCTTCATCGCTGTCGCTTGGCTCGCGAGCCTGCTCGAACTTTAGGACGAGTTGAGCCAAGCCTCCTTTGCTACTCGTTTCCAAAATGAGCTGAGCCGAGCCTACTATTCACCTACGCCCAAATGGATCTGGCTCGGCTCGGCTCGGCTCGGCTCGTTTTCAACCCTACCCATGATGACATGTGTCTAAGAAAAGGTTGCAGTAAAATGACACAACATTAGCTGTGCATGTAGGAGGAAAATATGGGTTTTGTCCTGGCTTTGGTTACCGGCTACCTGCTCAGCTGCTCTGCTAGAGACAAAAACTTTCCATCTGATCGATGCCTCCTACTCCGAGATCTCGCCCAAAGATAAACAGATGATGCAGCTCGATCCTTTCGAGCTTTTCTCGGCTCCACTAATTTGCTGCAAAAAAAAAAAAATGTTGGTCGCTTTTGACGAACCCACCGCTTGATTTCCTCCGAATGGCCGACCGACGCATCTAACATAATTGGTTATAGAAATCCGGGTCATCATTAGTAGGACCAGTGGCGATGAACCACAATTAATTACACACATCCTCTTGTCGTAACAAACTAAATCATCCATGATCTAGCTCTTCAAATCAAGGGCATATACAATGGTATAGCCTTCCATATCGTCTATAGACAACGCTAAATATAGCTTCCACAATAAATTATCTTTTTCTATGTCTCTATATGCAGCTTATCTATGTATAATATGTCTTTTTTTTCTTCTCGTGTTACAGTCGACTACTGCATGAGAGATGACTTAATTCTCTATGCTTCCGCTGTCTCATCCACATCATCTCATACCCTACGTAACAAGGGTTACAAACAGCTAATACCATGCTGTTGTACATGTACCTTATTCGAGAGAATATACGCTAGCTCACATTGACCTAGATTCTAGTTAAGCCTTCCACGTATTATAACTGAGTATAAATGCCCCTCAATACTAGACTACTAGTAGTAAACCCCAGAACATTGCACCATGTATACGCCTTAATTAACTGAATCCTACATGTCCTAAAAAAAGGTTGACCCTCTCATCCCAGTGGATATATACCCAACTCAGAAAGCGTTAGTTCCATGAGTGCACTCATATAATTTGGCTTATCAATCATCCAAATGGAGAACTGAGCGTAGCTCAATTGGTCCAAGGGAATGCAGGGCACGGGCTAGTCCGCTTTCGAGTGCGGCTTGGCGTGCGTGCTCATAGAGTTTTTTCTTTGATGTAGCCAGCAAAATTCTAGCCACTAAAAAAACATCCAAATTTAAGTGCTTACACCTTAATTATCACTTTTTTTTGGAAATGTGCTTAAACCTTGATTAAGGAGTGCATTAGTGCGAAGTGGCAAACTAAACAAAGATTCCAAAGAGGGATGCCGAGTTGGACCGATGGTGAGTGGGCCCACCACGCAGGCCCCACGGAGGGAACTGGAACGAGAAAAGTCGACGTCTGTGAGCTCACGAGCAAACCATGGCCACATCTCGCGCTTCCACAACTTCTTGTCACCTTCGTGCCACCACAATGGCGGTCGGCGGCCACTAACCTCAGCCGACCCTGGCCGTTCGATCTCGCCGGAGCGGCTGGCGATCGCTGGCGACGAAGCTGACCATTTCGTCGGTTCTTTTCCACATGGCTACTGGAACAAGCTTAACCGTGTTTCCTGATCTATAGATGCGAATGTCTGGCGTGTCTGGATCAGGTTCCTCTACGGCATTGCAGATAGGTATCGTAGCAACAATGATACGAGTCTGTTGCTCTACAGTTTTTTTTTATTTATTAAAGAGGTGTTTATCTTCTCCGATTTTAATTAGTGAAACCAAGCTCTGATGATCATCTATGATGCAATTGCAAAGACCATTCACGATCAACTACAAAGACATCTACGATTGACCTCCGAGTGCTTCCCAAACGATCACTCATCCCTTTTTTACTCACCACCCAGCACGCTCAACATGTAAGGCTTTAGCCTCCAATAACCAGCTCGCTCATCGAGCAGTTATCCTGTAGCGATTTGTATACATTTGTACTGTGTGCAAAAACTGTAGTGATTTCACTGTTTAACACTGTAGCGATTTTCACATATCGATCTGGTCTGTTGCGTGTGATCGGACAGTGCAGTCCGATGCCACCAAACAGTGCTCCTCTGCTCCCGTTTAAAACACAATTAGCCTTGGGCAGAGATGACGTAGACCTGATAATTTGCTGCGGGCTCCACACCAGCATCGGCGCTCGCACAGCGGCCTGTCGGGCCGTCTCGTTTCGCCACTGCCATGTGGGGCCATCCCACACTCGCGGTCGTATTTCCCGGTTTTTTAAGCTGCACGTTTAGATAAACAACCCACTCTCGAATTCTTATTCCTCTTCGTCGTCGAGTCTATCTCTCCATTCTCCAATAGGAAGTCGCTCTCTTCTCCAGCTCCGGCTCGAGCGCTCCGTGATTTGCTTCTCTCTTCCACGAGAAGAAAGAAAGCACGGCCTTCTTGATCTTGCCATGGTGACGGCGGTGGCAGCCGTGCTGGAGTCGCCGTCGCCGTCGCCGTCGCGGCAGCGCCACCGGCTGGCCAACGGGGCGGGCACCGGCGACTTCGAGCTCCGGCACTGGCGCCCGGCCAAGCGGGTGTCGTCCGGGATGCGGGGGCGGTGGGCGCCGCCGGAGATCGAGATCCCCAACGGCGGCGGGCAGGCGGGCTACACCAGCCTCCGGGACATACTGTCCTCGCCCGAGTACGCCGCCGCCAAAGCAAGCTCCCCAGCGGCGGCAGGAGGAGGCGGCGGCGCCGGCGGGAGCTGCGGGGACGTGCACATGATACGCCACCCGCTGGTCAAGCACGCGGCGTACGCCTACCTCCAGCTGACGCCGTCGGCGCGGGAGGACCCCGGCAGGAGGCGGCGGCGGAGGCAAGGACCGCTCTGCCGACTCCTCCTCGGCTGCCTCGGCTTCATCGGAGCGCTCTTCGGACGGTGACTTTTCCGGCGACATGCTTACAGTTGTTGGTTGCATGTGATTTTTGTTTGCTTTTTTTTTTTTAACTTTCTTGCTCTTTTTCCGGTGTATTTAGGACATAATTGACTTTTGAGTTTTGATTCGGGTTGTAATTTGTGTAAATATTTTGGTAGGATTATAGAGAGATGATAGCAACAAGAGAAAGCCCAGAAGATTTGCTAGCTTCAAGGCTTTTCTGAGTTTTTTTAGTTGCCATAAACAAATTATCATTGATGCAATGATGGCAAGGAAATTAGAGAACAAATCATTCAAACGGAAACGAGATAGAACAATGATACAAAAAAAAAGGCAATTTCTATCATCACAACATGTTTCATACATATCTGTTCATTTTTACATTGGATTGCTGGATTTTGCTATGTACTCTCACTGTTTACCTTTCTTTGATGTTTGATCCATTAACTGTATCTCCTAAAAATGGTGTAAATATTGCTCTCCCTTAATGCTTGTCATTGTGCTGCCGCCGGGGCTTGGCGCCGATCGAAGCGCGAATAACTTCGGCCACGGCGGCGGCATCGATGTCGGGGCCTTCAAAGATGGTCTCCTGCGGCGGCGGAGACGGCGGTCGGCGTTTGGTGGCGAAGGGGCTCCAGCCGGACTTCTTGTTCCTCTGGTGCACATGCAAACAAGAGAGACAAAACTAATCATTGCCAAATTGTCTCTGGTGCATTTGCATCTAGTGCATCAAGATTCGTGCATATGGAAGCACATGCCCATTTGGTTGGTGGGCACGATACTATCGTCCTCTCTTATGAGCCTTCACCATATGGCTCGACATCGACACCACACGAGGACCAGTCCTCAACTGCGCAATTCTTACCGTCTGTGCAGCTAAATCACATAACGGTTGGCGACTATGTACTCACATTGTCTATATATATGTAGGATCGTGAGCTTGGATTTCAACAGTATTCTCGGACAGAATCCGAGCTGCTCATGATCACACGGACGGTCATGATCAGAACAGGCTGACAAACGGGAAAAGAGCAACTGCAAGACAAAGGCGTCGCAGACTGACAGGGTTCAGACAATATTACACACGTTCAGCGCAGACAAAGACAATTGGTGTGTGCAAGGGAACGGTTTGGTTTGGTTGGCTCCTGACTGTGCTCACCGGAACATCAGGCACGTCGTGCGCACGATGGCTTTCCCTGTTGCTTGCACTGCAGCCGGTTGCCCGTCACTGTCCGGTGAGGCCAAAGCAATGAGAACTGGCAACGGCAGGGGGCTGCATGGGCCAGAGATGTCCTGAGTTTAAGATAGGGCAGAAGGAAGGAGGCACTATGTGTTTCTGACCTTGGTAGTTGGCACTGGCATGGATGGATAATGCTCCAGTCTGTTTGCCAAAGTGGGGCAATGAGAGGGAAAGAGCTGGGAAAGGTTAATTTGGCAGAATTGGGAGCAGACCGTTAATTGCTGTAGCATTTTGTTTTATGACAGTTGGAGTTTTCTCAGATTGGAAAAACCAGGTGGCGTCATAGCTTCATGGAAAATTGTTCGTCTAAGCTCTAAGGTGAAGAAGGCTTCGGTGGTATACGGGAGCAGTAATTTGGACCCTTTTGGTTGGAAATTTCTGACAGTAGAATTTGATCAAGATGGGCTAATGATATTAGCGACAGACAGGAGGGCATTGCAAGGCTCTGAACTAGTATGTGCTTAAACTCGTGATCTCAACAAGTAAGTGCTTTACCACAATGGTAAACAGTGATGGACGGAATTCATTCAGATCAGAAACTAGATTCTATCATGGAATCATGGATTAATTTTGATGAAATTCTGGTAAGTCTTCTGACAATGAACGAAAGTAGTTCTACAATTGAGGGCTTGTGAGCCTTTTTGCGAACTTTTTTTATTATTTAATCCTTTATTTAATTTTATTTTAAAGTTAACCCCTCACAAACTTTATTTTCAATTCTAACCCCTTTGGTCACGCCTCCATCCGTGGCGTGACAAAACAACACTGTCACGCCACAGGATAAGTCCCTAAAATCGCACTTTTTGTCACGCCACTGGTGGTGACGTGACTAAACAACACTGTCACGCCACCACCAGTGGCATGACAAGACTTTGACCAGAAATGGACTGGCGTGACAGTGTTGTTTTGTCACGCCACGGGTGGTGACGTGACTAAAGGGGTCAGAATTGGAAATAAAGTTCGCGATGAGTTAACTTTAAAATAAAATTAAATAATAAATTAAATAATAAATTTTTTGCAGATTCAGAACTATAAAAAACCTGAGAGAGAGCAATTTGGAGTGGTGCGGACTTTCTTGGTATGGTTTCTGGCTATGGCATTTGATGAAGGGCAGAGCAACTGATGAAGAATGAAAATAGTTCTGGAATTATAATACTCCTATGACAGACTACTGACAATAAAATCTGATTCTCACTACTAACAATACAATCTGATTCTCACTACTAACAAGTAAATCTGATTCCTAGAGAACAGCTCACAATGATCCTATCAATATGTCAAAACTTTCTTGCAAAGAGGTACCATGTGTGAGATGAATGTGCAATATGATGTATGCCATTTTGACAGAAAAAACTTACCTCTGAATTTGATGCTTCGGGTTTGTCAGAAACAACATAGCGCAGGACATCCATGAAGAAAGCTGTCCCTTTGTCAGCGAAATTCTTGATGTAGAATGTAAGCAGGTGCCCAGATTTAGCTCTCAGATGCAGTAACCTTTGCTCAATATTTGGTTCATATTGCATCACAATAGGCCGAAGGAAGGTGTCGTACACAACATCACTACCCTGCAGAAACAATTACTCTCGAAATAAGAAAACAATATAATTGTGCTGTTTTTTCAGCTAAAACTAAGACATCATTTATGGGGGGAAGGATAACAAACAGATTTATTTTCTTACCTTTGTTTTGGGGTACCACAGGTAAACAAAGAAAGCTAGCTTAATTTCTCCGTACATTGGCATCCTGATATGGACAAATTATAGTAGACAAGCATAAATGAGAAGCTTCCATTCAAATAGGAAGGGAAAACCTTGCAGATGGAATTTAACAAACCATGAGATGAGGCTCTCAAAGGCCATCACCATGGCCACTATGATCCTGAAAAGTATGCAACAACTGAATTGTTAGGAAGGCTACATACTTCAGCATTAGCACAAGAAGTACTGACAAGCTTTAGCAGAAAACTGTTGGCCAATTTGCAGTGTACAACAATTTCTTTTACATAGTTTGGCAACAGTAGAAGTTTTTAAAACTTTAAAGTTTACTATACTAAAATTCTTAACATACTTTGGCTGTTTAACTAATTGTAAATTTCTTTACCTAGATTGGCATTTACATGTTGAAACCATCGGAAAATCACGGCATATCAAGACATTTACAACAGGTCCCTTCTCCTAATAATGACGTTCAGTAAAAAAATATCAAATTTTACCAAGTTTTTAGAGGTAAGCAAAAACACCTATGACTACCACAAAGCATCTCATTTTCATATTACCAATTCCTTTTTCTTTTTTTTTTCCAAACATCAGTCAACGATTACTACTTGGAAGCCTCCTTACATGTTTATTTGAATGTTTCTGTGAAAAGTCAGATGTAAGTTAGGTAAGGACCAAGTTGTGTTTTCCATGTCCTTCTAATCATTAGAATTGGTCTCCCCAATTATAAGTTAAAGTAAACAAAATGATTGCAAATAGAAGTTTTAAGAAACTTTCCATATTTTAGTTGATCATTTATGTTGTATAGTCAGGCTCAAGTCCCTTACAAACAAATAAATCATCCAATGTCACTGACAAAGAAAAGTACTACATGCAAAATCAAATTGGAATTGTTAAAACAGACATGAGGTTTGATAAAGCTACCATCCTTTTCATGGAAAGTTATGCTGGCCTTTCAACTAGTTATTAGTGGATCTGAGCATAACAAGTTAACAAGCTAACCATACTGATGTAATCTGAATTCTGAAATACAGATTAACACGTATTCAAGTAACAAATGCAAGCCAGGAATGTTCAGATTACATAAAGATGTTCATGAAATGCTCTCTCCATGCATATATCAAGTACATCCCAGATGAATAGATAGAAAAAAATGCAAAGTGTGTGATACGAAAGTTTAAGGAACTTTACTCAGGTTTCGATTGCTAGCAACAGGTTCAATTGCTTGCATTTAACAATTCAGCTTGCAAAAGACATCAGAAGAAAATCAGTTTTCACACGTTGTTGATGCATTTCCCCAAGTAAATTCAGTAGGGTTCTCCCCTACGGTTCCGTCAATTAAAAAATCCCCAAGTACAGAAAATCAGTTTTCACACGTTGTTGTTGATGTATTTCCCCAAGTACGTTCAGTAGGGTTCTCCCCTACTGTTCCTGTTAAAAAAAATCCCCAAGTACGGACTATCAAAGGGATGTATTCATGCTTCCACCATCCACATCCCAGGTCTTTACTCTTCACAAGGGCATGCATAAGGGCCAACCTTGCAAATAGAAGTACACTTACGGATATTTCTAGTGAAATGGCTGAAAAACTCCCAAAGGGAATATGAAACATAAAGGACTTGGAACCTCTATATTCAATTGAAATGGCAGAAATCATGCCATTCCTAAGGTACCAAATGTTCCATTAGAAATCGAATGGTTAAGATGAAAGCAGGTAAGATGACTCATGTTAATTGTTACTAACTACTAAATCAGCAGACATGATTTGAGGCACTTTTATCTCGTAACGGAACTGTCGGAATTTCTTTCCCACCGTAACCGCAATCATTCAATATTCCATCACAGGTAGATGGTCCATTAATATGTGTCATTTTATTGATTTTCATAGCGACGTGAAAACTACATGGGGCCTGATCTGGGACCTTCATAATGTCAACTGCTCTCATACAGAGCATTGATTTCTGATCAAACGGTCCACGAATGATTGCTAATCTTTCGCAGTTTCACGCCTTTATCTAGGGACAGAGGAAATGAATTTGAAACAGCATTAGAAATGCACCCTTTGTTACAGACAAATATCATAGTACTGCCTAACATAATACAATAGTAGCGTCTAAAAAATAACTATTTGATTGATAATTTTTTTTGTGGGAAACATGAGTTAAAAGTATCACCATCCACCTAAAAGCCACCTAAAAATGCATCATCCTATCCATAGAAAAATCAAAGGGGAGCAGAAATAAAGTTGGGAGCTTTCGCCGCATAAGAACTTTTACCTAGATACGCATAAAAATGCCACGCTATGAATGAAAAGGCAAAAGGGAGAATAACTAAATAACTAAAGTCAGCATCATGGTATCACAGAAAATCATGCTATCGAAGTTCTGAATCTCAAGGGAGAGGAACAAGCACACAATTCACAACATCTGAAAGATGAGGCAAACATGGAAGGAATCGGGAACAAACAGGCGAACAATTCAATCAAAATCCATAGCAGACTCCTTATCCCGTTTTCAATTCCTTGTTCCGTTTTCATTAAAAAATAATAATCCTTGTTCCGTTTTTCGTTGACGAGCAAACTCACCAGTACTGGCACCAGAAGCGGAGCATGTTCGCATCGTTGGGGCGCGCCTCCACCGTCTTGAAGCACTCGAAGGCCGGCATCGCGTACCCAAACAGCAGCCTGCGTCGCCACGAACGACGGACGGATCATGCATATCCCCAGCACAACAGCGCAAGAATAAATCAAGACTCGGACGTCGCAAGAAGACTGTAACCCATTTATCCAAACGAACCAAGAAGAGAGTTCGGCTCGAGACTTACAGCAGGATCTTGGAGAGGAGGCCCCGAACATCTCTCCGGCCGCTGGATCGGAATAATGCTGGGGCGGCTCTTGGATGGATGTTCCGGCGGAGTCGCGGTTCTTGGAATGGCTGGGGGGGTTTGCTTGGAGTAGAAGAGAGGAGGAGGAGGAGGAGGAAGCGGTTGCTTAGGGGAGAGAGACGAGTCAACCGCGATTTAGAGAAATTTGTTGGAAGCGGAAGCGATCAAGGGAAGAAGCGACCGCGAGTGGGAGGAGTCGCCGAGGTGGCCGCGGCGGGGTTTGAGTTGGGCACCGAAATGGGTCAGCGCCGCTGTCTGCAGCAGTCGTTTTTTTTTTAATTAAACAAAAAAATATTCCTTCCCTTTTACTTGTTCAAACTTCACACTGGTTATCTCTGTTTAGTATGCATACGTAGTATGAGTATAGACAGTTGATTTGGTCATCTCCATTGTGTATGCATATGTAGCAGATACGAGTCTAGACCGTAGATTTGTTGTCACTCTCGGTTGATATTGTCGACCATAGGAGAAACATAGGTGAGGAGCGAAGCGTAAGTAATGCAAGTAAACCACACATATTGTATCACTCAAGAGTAAAATGATGTGCAAGTAGCCTCCCCTCATGTTATGTGGTGCCCTATTTGTTAGACTATATGTGTATACATGCATGGCACATGCACGGAACATACTCGGTTACAGTTACGCCAGGCGCCAGGTGTCCACGCAGGCTACATGAGTGGGAGCCCGGACGGGCTACGACAGGAGGTCACACCACGGCAGAAGATCATATCACGCTAGCCTAATTCGACGCCAACTGTTTTAGCTATCTTTGGCTTGTAATCTTTTTGTTTTTTTTTTTAAGGTTAACCCGGCTTTTATAGAAAGCATATAACAAGTCTCTGTGGCTTGTAATCTTAACTTTCCCGTTATGCATTATCTCTTGTACTATATATTCTCAATTGGTCAATGCAAACGCGGGCACAATTCTCCCAAAGATTATATACGCTTCCATGGTATCAGAGTGGCGCCAATCCTACCCCAGTGCACACCTCTCCCTTTGGGCGCCGCACGCTGCCGTTCCCTACCCTCTACTCACTGATCGCAGGGCCGTGCCACCTTAGTGCGCCACGCTACCCTTCGCTTCTGCCCACCTCTCCCTATCATCTACCATGACTGACAAGCACCTCGATGCCACCACCATTGCATCTATCCATGCGCAAGCTTCTGCTATCACCAGTATCAAAACACATGTCCCGATCACCCTTGATCAACATGCGTCCAATTTCACCAAGTGGCGAGGCCTCTTTATGGTCACGCTCGGCAAGTGTGCTCTCACCGACCACATCAAATGCGCCGGCATACCCCTCACTGACGACATCACAACCACTACAACATCAACTGATCCCGCATGGAAGCAGATGGATCGCGTCGTCCTTTCATGGCTCTACGAATCAATCTCCTCCGAGCTTCTTGAGATTGTGATGGAGAGCAACACCACCTCCCAGGCAGTATGGACTACTCTCAATGATCTATTCCGCAACAACAAAGAGAGTCGCGCCATCTACCTCAGCACAGAATTCAACATGTTCGCGCAAGGCGAGCTCTCCATCTCTGACTATTGCCGCAAGATCAAGACCCTAGCTGATGCCCTGGGGGACGTCAACCAGTCTGTGAGCGACAAACCCTAGTCCTTACCACTCTCCGTGGTTTGAACGAGGAATTTTCGCACATGGCCACACTGTTGTCGATGTAAAAGTCGTTTCCTTCCTTCATCGAAGCTCGTCCCCGTATGTTGTTTGAAGAGCTTAAAGGGGTCCAACATGACAAAGCTCGTTCACACCACCTCTAGCTCTTCTTGCTATCAACCCTGACAACAAGATTGGTGGCGGGGGCTCGAGTAGCTATCATAGCAATGGATCGTTGGTGCTCCTCGCGGCAACAACTACAGCCCTGGGGGCTACGACAACTCCAACAACAACAACCATGGCAAGTGTCGTGGCAATCGCAGTAGCAACAACGGCAGCGGCACCCACAACAGTAGCAATTTCTCCAACAAATCTGGCAGATTGGGCTCCTTCACCAAAACCATGCCCTGGCCATCTGTCTTCAACCTGATGATAGGCACGTTCAAAGTTTGCCCCGGCCAACCGCAGCCCCGGCCTTCGACCAGTCTTTTAGGTCCACGTCCACAGGTGCCCCCCACCAGCTAGTAGGTGTTCGCAGTAGCGGCCACACCTGCGCCAACAGCTCCTTCCTGGTCTCCCTGGCAAGCGCTCGCATGGACAACGCCTACGCCAGCATATTCTTCGGCTAGCAGCTCATGGGATCAACAATCACTCGTGGACGCCTTCAACACGATAATGTTGACCCCCCTCCCCGTCCAACGAATGGTACATGGACACTGGTGCTACCGCTCATATATGACTTCTGAGGCTAGTAATCTCTCTTCCCTCCAGACCCCCTCGGTTATGGTTACGCTAGGCGCCAGGAGTCCAGTCAAGCTACGTGAGCTGGAGTCCGGACAGGCTACTGCAGGAGATCAGATCATGCCGACCTAATTCGACTCCAACTGGTTTAGCTATCTTTGGCTTGTAATCTTAACATTCCGTTATGCATTATCTCTTGTACTATATATTCTCAATTGATCAATGCAAACGAGGATCACAATTCTCCCAAAGATTATATACACTTTCACTGTTTATAGGATGAGAGGGGAGGGAAAATGAATTGAACTTGACTAACCCTTGTTCTAGTACGAGAGCAACAGTCTTCTCCCGTCTGATGAGTGTGATAACCCGCGTAATTAGCTAAATTTTTTTTTGTAATCAGTGTTTAGCGGTAATTAATCTCGGCTTAGCAGTAAGCTAACGGTAGTTTTGCGATCGTCGTTAAGCTTCTAGTTTGTCGTCAGCATTGGTTTAGTGGGTTTCGTTTTGTGAGCAGCGCATCATTGCATTCATTAGTGCACAGTAGCATCAATCATAATTAGATTGCACATTCCATTTGCATTAGATATTTAAGTCAATTGTAAGCATTTCAATAGAAGTGCATCATCATCTCATATCATCTAGTGTTGTTTAAATAGTTACAACTTAGATTGGTTTTCAAAGCAATAAAAATAGTACATCTTGCATTGCATATCGCCGAGCCCTCCTTGTATCCTTGTTCTTCGATCGCCGAACCATCAAACCCCGGTGTCGTCCTTGTCATCCAAGAAACCTGCACGCATACCACTCTCTGCCAGTGTTGTTAGACAGAAGCAAGCCACAGTATTAGTTAAGTGAAGATTGCCGTCAGTCTCCCGAAGTGCAGCTGAGTACTCGGAGCAACCGGAGTAGTCGGTCCCTCGACGATCAAGATACCCAGACCAACCGGAGTTAGTCGGCCCCTTGATCGCTAAGATATCCTGACCACCCGAGGTCCTTCGATACCTGTCACTTATGTCGGCCTCATCATCCGGCGATATTAGAATCAATACCCACATTTTACCGACCTACCTCAGCCAAATATCCGAAAGCCGACGCAAAACCCACTTTTGGACCCAAGGTCCTTAAACCACAATAGTAGAAGCATCATTAGGACCAGGTCCTTCAGCATTTTTCAAAATCAACAGTAGCATACAGAGCAAGAGATAAGAATCAGCACCCAAGATATCCAGCACAGGAGGCCATTTCACTGCCAGTCAAATGCCAAACCACAACCAGCCTCATGAGATTCATTCCCACGTATGCGCGATTTCTTTGCCGATCCAACGCACCCAAATATCAATCACAGGAAGCATGCGCATAGGCGGAAGATAAGGCACGAGGCAAACAAGCACGGGGAGGGCATTTCATCCCGACCAACGACGACCCTCCCTCAAGCGAAGGCACAAGAGAGCATTGAGGATAAGTGCAAGGGCATAGTGGTCTTTAATCGACCACAAGGCGGCCGGCCACCAAGTTATCGGCCTGAGCCAACCTCCCCAAGTTTATCCCCATCACCGAACCATCCCCCATAGCCATGTCCAGAAGTTCATCCCCCCAGCTAAAGCTAGCACAATACACCATTTCCACTCACAGCCAAGGCGACAAGGCAACATAGCGAAGCAAGGCAAGGGCCCCAGAGAGGAGATCCTCCACGCCTCCCCACGAGACCAACTCAAACCATCTCGGGGCATCAAAGCGGCCGAAGGTGAAGCAAGCTCACATCCTCACCATCACGACTTGCAAGCACCGAGGAAGAAAAGGAGAGCACCGCTTGCGCGACGCTGCCATCCTCCTCTTCCCCAATCTCGAGCCCACAAGAGGTAGCACTAATACACCCGGTTGCTCAATCATATCGTCTAACACATCTCGAATTAGTGCATCACTTAGATCTCGATCTTCTAGCACGAACCCATATACCACTTAGCTCTCGAACATCTAAGTATCATCATAGAGCATGCAAACATAACTCTCGGTTCATCGCCTCACCATGGTAGCACTATTCGACTCTTAATCATCGATTGCATCACAGAGCAAAAAGAGGGATCGAGAAGAGAGAAAGTGAAGAGGGAGATGGGTGTAAACCTCAGTAGATCCTGGTAGCTTTTCATCTTGTCCACCAAGCCTCCTACCTCTCCATATTCATACGACCAGCATATGCATACACAAATCAAAATCTGTAAGATAGCATCAAGAGTTGGAAAATAAGGGGAGGTTAGGAGAGGGGGAAGTGTAGGCGCAGGAGAGGCCAGGCCGGCGGCCGTAGGCCGGGCCAGCTAAGCCACCGGGACCGACGACGTTAGGGCGCAGGAGGCGCCGACCGAAGGGAGCCGGAGCCGTGGCCCTAGGGGCTGGCAGCGGCAGCAAGCAGATCAGGGCGTCGGGAGGAGAAGAACCGAGGGGAGTGCCGAGGCTGCGGGAGGAAGACCGGAGGCGCGGCACTCAGGAAGACAGAGGAGCGGCGGCAGGCGCAAGAAGAGGAGGCGCGCCAAGAAGATTAGGGGAGAAGAAGCGACATCCAGGGAAGATGTGTTTCGGCTGGGAGAGGCTGTCGGCTGGGAGTGGGGTTGAGTAGGGAGGTAAGAGAGGAGGTAAGGAGAGAGAGAGGAGATTAAGTTAGGATTAGGGTTAGATTAGAGATCTAATTGAAATGCTAGTAGTCTATGGATTGATAACTTGATTTCGATATTAAGCTTAATTTGACATTGCTAGGATGTTTAGCTTGATCTGTTTAGCGGTTGTGATCGTGATTGGTCCTCTAGTTTAGAACAGATGGAAGTGTTGTTCGGTAGCTCGGTCCTGTAGTTGTTAGACCGTAGATTAACTAGCCGTGCTTGGGAAGTGCTAACTGAGCGAGGACCCGAAAAAGTTGCTAAATTAAAATTGTGCTAACAAGTTAGTATCTACTAACCTATGTACTACTAGTATCACCCAAATCAGCAGTATATTTATTTTTGGCCTTGTGCGTGCTACCGCTTTGTTTCAGAGGACGATCCCATGCCAACAAGAGTAGTTATTGCGGAGTTCTTCGTCGACGACCTTTTCTACAGTTCTGAAGGCAAGCGATCCTCTTGAACATGAATCTAGCTATTTTTAACTGTAAACTGTATATTACTATATCATATGCTTCTTGCATCCAAATTATTTCTCAAAACTCAAATCATTTAATGTCTATGATGAGGAAAGAAAGGAATGATATAATGAGTAATGAATGAGATGAAAGATGATGTAATATTATGGCTGGTAAAGGGGGCCCGGGGCAAGGATGAAAGAGGGCAAGAGGTGGGACCCCTTTACATATGGTTAAAATATAAGGACCAACAACACTCTTGCTCGGTCAGAAGTCGTATCTGAGTACCAACCATTCTCTCATTTCGATGAGCAGAAAATGCTACCAGATTACGTAATTATGCTCTCCACAACGGGTAAGTATATATGTGTGCGTGTGTTATGACAGAAGCAGGCGCTATAGCGCTAGGTGGAGTGTTGGGTGCAGAGAGGATGAACTGGCCCAACCAACCTTACCAGAACTCGGTGGTGGCCAGGTCGGCACCGGCGAGGTAATGGGTGGAGAAATTAATCACGTGTCTGGAAAACGTTACGTATTACGAACTCGAAGTTGCATCAAAGGAAATGCGATGGACCTAGCTCATATAGAGCTCAGAATAGTTATGGGTAAAGTGGTACAAGCCTGCGCAGTGCTATATCAAATCATGAATTCATGTCAGTCTCCTGGATTGGAGTCTACGGGAACCGCTAGGGGTCTTTCTTCTCTCCGAGTGATTAGTAGTCTTTTCTGAATTAAAATTTGCCACCTATTGTTTTAAAGAGTTATGTATTTTCAGAATCAGAGATGAGATAGAAAATGAAGAAAAGAACAGAGATGAGTCATACAGTGCATTTTGCTATTAATGCTTGCTGAGTACATTAATTTGTACTCATCCTTGTTAGTGTTCTCCTTTGTAGATCCTAGTCCGGCCGGGAACTATTTCATGTTGGACGAAGGACTTGCAGGTACTGATGAAACCGCACGAGGCGAGGGCGTTGGCTTTGAGAACCAGGGTGAGATGGGCGACCGACTACGTGGCGGGGACGAATTGAAGATCGATGGAGTAAAGAAAGGCAGACGAAGGGATTTAATCCCATTGTGCCGTTTATAATTATTATGTAAAAACCATAGCCTTACGTGGCTAACTGGAATAAAAGGTACAGTTTCTATTTTATTGTTCTGCTACGCTAACTCTGGTAAGGCTTACTATTCGTTGGAATGGTGTTTTACCGTACAGACGAATAGTAATCCGTATGCCTAAGTGTGATTACCCCTGGGGTAATGACACGGAGCGCTAGAATGAGGCCACGTAGGTCGGGCCCACCTGACTACGTGGATGGTGCCCGGTTGGTTCGAACCCGAGCCGGCTTCCTACTACGTCGTCGTCGTCTCCGAATGTGGTCGTCGCAGGTTGCGTCGAGCCCAGCCTCTGGTTTGAGAACGAGCCCGGATTCGAAAACGGGGATGACGTCCCACGGCGTCCGTCGTGCTGTGGAGGGGTGTTTACGCATGCTCCTTAATGACGTCATCGCTGACTCGCAGGCACCCTTCCTCCAACAGCATGCGTCGTCCATGAGCTGTCCATGATCTCCGATTCTTCTTCTGCGTGCGTCCTCCTCCGTCTCGATCTTCCGCACTCCACAAAGTAACACTGCAAAACAATCACAAGGATCAACCGGTCAATGTTAAACTTTGACTTTTAATTTTATACTAATGCATTTATGAAACATTACAAAAGTGTAATATTACGACAAATCTAACGATACTATTTTAACACAACAAATCTAAATATTTAGAAAAACTAGCTAAGTACCCGCGCGTTGATGCGGATTATCGTTTAAAACAGTTCTGGTTATTTCAGTCGTACACCAGCAAAATCGGTTACAACCCAACGTTTAACCACGAGAAGTGAGGGATGTATATTAGAGATTTGAGTCCTTCAGTTATAGCCAATCATGCGTATCACATTTAACATTCAGTATGCTTTAAGGAAGCCGGGAAGCACTGAAATCGAAATCTGACAAAATCTCTTATCTTAATTCTCAGTATGCTGGAATAAGCAATAAACAGAAACGCTGGTAGGTTCAGCTCACAAAGAAAGAAAATGCAAAGGTTTGTTGAACTCCACGTATGTCAGCTCTAACAACTGGAATCCAACAGATATCCATCTTGATATGCAATCGAAAACTTTTGACACAAGACAAGACAATATGTCTTCACCGTTAGTTTCTGAAAACCTCCTTCACAAAGCAAAGGACAATGCAGCAAACAAAATTTGAATGCTTGTCAACAGCTGCGTCGATATTCACTGGCCAGTTCGCAACACATCTGTTACAACAGCATTACTAATTCTCCTTGTGACATCTACATTCTGGCAACACATCAGTGGCGAAGAACCGACATCGAGGTGCCAAACCTTTCCGTCGATGTGGACTTTTGAGGAAGATCAGTCTGTTATCCCTAGAGTAGTAGGACGTGACATCTACACTGTAATCAAAAGGCAAGTTTACTGCAGGTATCCAGGCAATTCCAGTGCTTCTTATGAGACCAACCTTAGCACGTCAGTCATTGAGTATTTGAGTCTAAAAGGCTGAATTGTTCATCTAGAATAATACCACAGTACTTACTTTTTCAGTTTTTATATATCCTACCAGAGTACTTAGTTTTTCAGTTTTATACAGATGGCGCCGTAGCATTTAGAGTAGATGCAACTAAAGAAAACCGAGATAGCTATGGCCGATCTTTTTAGACTGTTCCAAACCTAATTTTGATTACCTCGTTGCATTAGCGGAGATCATCACCGTTGGTAAGTGCAGAAATATTACGAATCTGGTTGGTTCTGCCGTTGCTGCTGGCATTCCTCTGCACCGTGCCGCGGCCACCGTATCGCTAGGACGCCGGCCATCCACGCTGAGTCGGCCGCTGCCATCCACCGTCGGGGATCACCGATGAGTTGTCGCACCACAGGTGCAGTCATCACCGCCGCTCAACAGCATGCAACTCCTTGCACGGGCTGCATGCCACTCTGGTCCCAAATGTTAATTATGGATGACTCATGTTCTTATCAATTAGGACTCGAAGAAGTGTGTTACAGGGATTCTTATACGAATTATGATTCCTACTTTATTTTAGAGTAAAGCTAGGGAACATTATATAAACCTTGAGAGGTACGCATGGAGAACACAAGCCACAAACCAACTCATATAAAACAAGAGATGCACGAGATGATTAGAGGTTAGGTTTTTCTTTAGAATTAGATTCTTGTATAAAGCAAAGATATGAATCTCCTAAAAGGTTCAAGAGGATTGTGAGAGAGCGACAATCCCTTATACTTTTTGAGGTTGTCCTTAAGTATTTACCGTCAACTTCGCCAAATCTCTCTTCCGTCGTAATTATTTTGTCGCTGTTATTTGGTTCTCTATACGATATTCATCTGTTATTTGGTTCGCTGTTACAAGGGAAGGAGATTCCAACCATAACGCTGGCATGCGTTGAGTCATCCACAGCACATTTGCCACATGAGGAGTTAGCCATGTTTGATTTTCGTAGGCTAAGTTTGGTTCCTTGCCTAACTCTGACACACCACACTTTTTTAGCACTACACTCTACATGTAATTACAGAGAGATTTTTTGTGTCAAATCTTGCCACACTTGTGATAAACAATTTGCTAAAGTTTTGCAAAACTTGGCAAGCAACCACTCATGCCGCAACGGACGGGGGGTAGTTTTCTTGTTTTTTTCCCTACTCTTGACTTTTGACTGGCCCTGAAAACTAGCCATCGGATTTCACTCGTGCGAGCTCGTTTACGTACGCGCTTGTAGAAAAAAAAGTCGATAGACTAGCTGGGTGTTTATTGATAGAAGATGAACGATGTGAGTCATGATCGAAAACGATGCCTTGTTCTTTTTTTTTCTTTTATTTTGGGCCTAAACAAACATTTGTCGAAGTCATTCAGTCAGTCAATGCGTTTATCGATTTATTATTCGGACAGCGATATAGGGTACAGATGCAAACGACACTGGGCGATGAAAAAAGGCTGTGTTGTTTTGTTGGCACATATATATGTCAAGGTCACCAAGTCAGTCATAATTTTTTTAATAGGAATATTAAGTCACTCAATGGACTTATCTACTAGTTTACAGTAAGTATTGATTTATTCAGACAGTTTCGTGGAGCTAATACATAGATATGGACACATGACACACATACAGAAAGAAACACCCGACAATTAATATGTGATAGGATAAGCTAGTCAAGCACACTTATCACAAAATAGTACCGCATGTGGTAGATAAGTCCATAGTATGCTATCTGCCAAATTCAGGAATTTTTGGCGCAAATGTCAATGTTGTGATCGTTTTTGACGCAATTAGCGTCTGCCGCGATAAAATTGCAGAAATGGTGCCTTGTCCGCACGGTAGCCGGCCGAACACGCTGTGTACGCGACACGTGACCTAGTCTATCCCATGGCCGGCCGGACGCCTCTCGTCCGCATGGCCACTGGTCGGATGCGGCGCCTCCGCACAGGCACCGGTCGGACGATGTCACATCCACACGACCACCAGCTAGGCGAGGCCGACATCCGCAGGGCCGCCGCCCAGACAAACCTCCTTCGCACAAATGTCACCTGGTCGTTGTTGTCCCCTCTTGCCCAGAGTGCTCCGGCCCGACAGCACCTCCGAGATTCCTGCGACCAACACAGCACCTCCGGGATTCCCGCGACCAATGCAGTTTCTTATCCTCCCTCCGCGCAACTATAAATACTAGACTCTCGCAATCACTCATCGCTCATCTCAATCATGTTTTTGTTCTCGTTCTCGCGCTTCTCGCTGAGGACGCAGAGAACATAATTAATTTTTTTGGGAGATTATAGTTTGGAGCAATTGTTAGGACCGTTGCAGTTTTGAACTATTCCCCTCGAATGGAAGGTAATTTTTTGTCCGATGCATTTGTCGTTATTATTATAGTTGTAGTTAATTAGTCTTACTCAGCTAGTCCTAATTAATGTAGCTTGTATTCTTAGTTAAATATCTGATAATAATTTAGTCGTAGTTATTTACTGTTAATAATTTAGTCGTAGCTAATGTATCCATAATTTATTAGTGCTTCATAACTAATAGTAATTAATTAGTCATAATTAATGAGGCTTCATTATTTGAGTATGAATTACTTAGGGGTTAAAATATAGTGGAAATGAAACTGTCGTAATTAATTAGTTGTAATTAATTCATTCATATTAAATTTGTGGTAACTATATACCATATTTGTTATATCGCGTGTCGCAAATATGGTTGTTGTAGCTTTAGGTGATTTCGAACATGCAAAACTTGGTAGTGTTTTATGACAACGGTCTCGTACGGGCCAGACTCGATGGGTTAGACCTGTCGAGATGCCAGTACAATGTGGTCCGAGCGGAGGGGCTCAATGCGATGAACATTCACAAGCTTTGGAGTTACATCCGGAGGGAGTTCGACACGGAGTCAATAACGAAGAAACTTGTCATCGAGGGGATCATCTACACGAAGGGCGTATGAGAGCTGGTCAAAGTGAATGGAAGCGTGGCATGGGGCCAGCACATGTAGATTGCCTTCGAACCGGATGCAGCCATTTACGGGAAGCCGATGGTGTACATTAATTTCGTACGCAGGGCGCCGGAAAACCTTGATGATGCCGGGGCCTCGGCAAGCGGGCAACCGCAGGCAAAGCTTGAAGACAGTAGCATGGAATGTGTTGTCTCAAAGGGAAGACTCGCACATAATTTTGTGCAAAATAAGGGGGTGAAATTGTGGTGGTCGGCCTGCATTGACTGCCATGAGTATCTACCAGACCAGCCTCTCGGGTTGGAGTCCGACAAGGATGCTGACCTGGGCTCAGATGGTAGTGATGAGGACGCACACCAGGCTGGTGTAACCATAGAAATTGTGTCATCGGAGGTGCCTTATGTGGCATCGAGACTTGATGATATCGTGGTGCATTCACTCGTACGGACGCAAGAAGAGGGGTCCCAGTGGGGGTTCCTTGCCTAACTCGGGACGCGCCACACTTTTTTTAGCACTACACTCTACATGTAATTACAGAGAGATTTTTGTCACATGTTGCCACACTTGTGGTAAACAATTTGCTAAAGTTTTGCAAAACTCGGCAAGCAACCATTCATGCCGCAGCAGACAAGGGTGGTTTTCTCGTTTCCCCCCCCCTACTTTTGACTTTTGACTGGCCCTGCAAACTAGCCATCGGATTTCACTCGTGCGAGCTCGTTTACGTACGTGCTTGTAGAAAAAAAGTCGACAGACTAGCTGGGTGTTTATTGATAGAAGATGAACGATGTGAGTCATGATCGAAAACGATGCCTTGTTCTTTTTTTTTTCTTTTCTTTTGGGCCTAAATAAACATTTGTCGAAGTCATTCAGTCGGTCAATGCGTTTATCGATTTATTATTCGAACAACGATATAGGATACAATAGGAGCACTGTCTCCTTTTCACGTTAATAGGATTCAACACAATTTTCACTTCAATAGCTATGAGAGCTATGAAAATCAATATACAAGCATAGCGGAAAACTTGTATTGAATTCAATCAACTCCCCAAAGAAAACAGACCAAAATAATCAAAAAAGTCAAGACAAAATGAGTTGGGCGGTCGGACCTCTCAGATAAACAGTAAAAATAGCCAGAACGCAAGATCACAAATTGGTCTAAGACTTAATCCACAACTTCAAACTACACGAAACTTGAAATACATCTTCTCTGGGATGTCAGGAACCTATTGCAATCAAGGATCGTGAATATCATTGCCAAAGTTCCGACATTTTTTGGTCTGAGTGAAGATTGTTTCAGGACCGAGTCAAAACCAAAATATATGATCCAAAAACTTGCTCGTGGGTAAGAGATGATACTAGATGTATTCCCACATATCACAGCAAACAAGATCTAGACCAGAAACCAAAGGAAAACCAAAAGATCACAGAAAACCCTAAAATCACAAAAGAGAGAGTAAGAACAATAAAAGACTTATCTTGAAGAAACTTATTTTGATTGATTTCAGATTGATGTTGGTTTACAGACACTCCATCCTAGAGGACAAAAGCTCAATACTTGATCACACAATCAATCCAACTCTCTAGAACCCTGTCTCTCCACTTTTCTCTCCCTAAACACAAATTAGGGTTTCTTCAATACAAAGGTTCGAGGGTGCACAGCCAACACCCTCCCCTATTTATAGTGGAGGCAACCTTTTAGAGGAAGACATCTTAAACGGGCACCCGTTAAACCCACACACAAACGGGTTTCACTGACGCACGATTAGGGGTGCAAGTTGGTAACGGATAATTTGAAATATCCGACATCCGAATTCGATAAAATCCTTATCTGGTACGAATTTCAGCATCCGAATACTTAATTGAATTCAAATACGGTATGGCACACCCTGTCATATTCGAATTCGAATTCGAATATCCGAATGATTTCTGACTTAATAACACTTGTCCGGTACTCCCAAAATGGTCGATTGCCGGTGTGGCTGTTCCATGTCTCTAGTGGACTGTGTCCTCTTATGGCTGGGTGTGGGCTAGCGAGAGCGATGTGCACTGCTTCTGCTTTCGGGGCCACTCGGTGCAGTCTGATGTGGCCCAATAGCGCAAAGACATACCAGTGGAGACGTGTGTGCACGTGTGTTGTTATTTTGGAACCTGGATGGTTGCATGCAGGAACTAACATATATTATGCCCTCTTGTTATGTCATCAATTAATCACCACACGATTGGATTAGTGGTAGTACTATAATGTTGCTCTCATGAAACATTGCCTCTAATAGTTATAGTCATCTAGTGATACGTTTTATTAGCTCCCATGATACAATTGCAATGCTCCATAAAAAGCCTTTCAATTTGTTGTTAAACATGAAAGGCATTCGAATTCGAATTGAGTCCAAAATTCGATTCGTATTCGGTGCACATCTGATTTGAATTCGAATTCGGTGTACATTCGATTAACATTCGAATCCGACTAAAGTTATATGGAAACGAATATGGTTTGGCCAATATCCGATTAGAATTCGACCGTTTACACCCCTACGCACGATGACTTCCACTGAAACCATCATAACACTTGCACTGACTTCCGCGCCGCTTGATGCAACCCATCATACCGAACTACCACACTACTTGATCCATCCTGTCGTACCGAACTGCCGCGCTGCTTGATGTAACCCATCGCACGAACTGTCGTGCTGTTTGATGTGACCCGTCTCACAGAATTATCGCGCTGCTTGATGTGACTCATCGTACAGAACTGCTGTACTTGGTTATCATTGTCCATTTTACGCCATACTTGAGTCCAACCATCTCACCCGGCATCCACGATCGTTTTGGACCTTGGTTCTCCTAACCAAGTTCTGATCCTTTTCACCATTGGCCATAGTTGACCACCAAGCTACCTGCACAAGAATAGACAAAGAAATCGATTCTAGGAACAAATTCTTCGCAACTTGACCCACGTTAGTTAAAACATGCATCATACAAAACGTGCATCCGTGACCATTGTCTACGACCAGTGTCCACGACCAGTGTCCACGACCACTGTCTACGACCAGTGTCCACGACCACTCGGTACTCATAGCTACAGTACTCGGAGCTACAGTACACGGAATGGACAGTCTCGAAGCTTTCGACCACTCGGTTAAACCACGGTGCGGTAAAACCCGCTCCTCTATTGCGGACAAACCGGTTTTACCGAACTTTGCTGAAAACGGGTGTTTCGACAAACCCTCAATACTATTGTCAATTTTCTTATCATCATAAGATCATGAGCATATCCCTATGATATCCATAGGTACACATGCAAAAAAAAGGATGTGTTGGCAATGAAAAAAGGATGTGTTATATATATTATATATATATATATATATATATATATATATATATATGTCAAGGTCACCAAGTCAGTCATAATTTTTTAATAGAAATATTAAGTCATTCAATGGACTTATCTACTAGTTTACAGTAAGTATTGACTTATTCACACATTTTTGTGGCGCTAATACATAGATATGGACACATACAGAAAGAAACACCCGACAATTAATATGTGATAGGATAAGCTAGTCAAGCACGCTTATCACAAAATAGCTATCTGCAAAATTCAGATAGAGGTATCTCTGACGGTTCTTCAGCATTATGATTGGTTTGGCTGGTTACTGCAGCTTATACCAACAAACAATCACCAAAGCTTCGAAAGGAGGTTTTTATTGAGTTGTATGTACCAACAAGTTTACCTAAAAGATTAAGCTGATGAGCAAAGATGAATAATTTACTTATACTTCAACATCTCCTTCACGTGTAGGCTTCTTCGGGGCTAAGACATGGAATAGAACTGAGCTACAATTATTATTTTTTAATTGCAGTAGCCAGGTCTTGAACTTAGGATCTATTGACTCTAAAATTATATTGAGTTTGAACTTAGGATCTATTGACTCTAAAATTATATTGAGCTGCAGGCACCAACCAATTCACCCAAAAACTTAAGCTAATGAGAAAAGACGAACAATTCACTTATATTTGAACAGTTTTAGGTTAGTTGGGTTGGGTAACCTCACACATCTTTGCTGCTTCCTTTGGTGCTTTGTCCTGGACATGCACGCCATCTTTTTTTCTTCTTCGAAACCTTGGACATGCACGCCATCTTAACCAACCTCAGAAGTTACAACACCCTTTGATCCTCCAAAGTTCAAAGTATGTGCAATTTTTTTTCTTAAGAGGAAAAAAGCATTTGCAAATTGCAATGAACAGAGCCTCACTACATGAGTGGCAAAGCATCCGTGGGCCGGGCCAAGCCCGGCATTCTTGGGCCAAGCGTGGGTATCCATGGGCCGTCAGTGAACACAATGTTCCATCCATGTACTGGATCTTTGCGAGTAAATGGGAGTAGTTCGGAAGAGTCAGAATTCAGAAACATGAAGTCTCCTGTCTTTGCTGCCCATGGACAAGGATGATCCATCGATCCAGCCAGGTGGGCTAGCTAGCGAGGCTGCCTCTGCCTGCCTGACAGCCTCTCCTGCACCCAATTCAAGTAGTAGTAAATAGATTTGTCAAGTCACATTCACTCATCGTCACTAGGCCTACGCCATGAATGAAAAATGTCGTCGGCTGTCAAGCATTTGCTAGCTCCTGCTGCTGCTAAGCATTTATCAGTACGGCAAATGCAGGCCGTGCATGGCACGGTAACACTAGTAATTCTCATTCAAGCCGTTCATCAGTTAATTTAATTACGTAGTAATGGCAACTGCAGAAACCATTCGAATCGAGCCCGCCATTGCAACTGACCTCAAGATCTAGTACTACTACGAATCAACATCGCCTTCATGGAAATTTCCCCGTATCTAGTACCGGTGTGTTATGGTCAATTTCAGTCTTTGTTGCTCTACGTACTGCTATATATGTTGAATTGAGGAATCTGAATGAAAACAAACACGTCATAGAGCTACCTACAATCAGACCTGAAAATTAACACAAGTGCTGGCGCAGAAATCAACAGTTACCACTTACTAAAGCCAGATCAATCCTACATTAACAGGTTCATCAGAACTACTGATAGCAAGTAACAACTGCATGCATGCTAAGCTGGGTAGGAAAAGAAATAATAGTGCTGTCAGTGCACAGGCAGGAGGCAGCACTGCTGAGCTGGATGCATCAAATTGTTGCACATAACGCGGTAGTTGAGGGGGGTAAAGACTAAAGAGTTGTCGCTCGCAAGCATTGAATCGGCAAGAGCCAAGACTGAGGTAAATGAGGAGCCTGAAGACTGACAGGTTCATAATTTGGGCAGCAGGGAGGCAGGCCCAGAATCTTTGGACAAATTTTACAACCCAAACTGCAAAACTCTGAATCACTGGTCTCTCCTTTTTCACCCCCTCCTTCCCTCATCCGTAGATCTCATGCCCACCTTTTCAGCTGCAACATACACACGCAGACTCACCTGATGAGTCATGGCTCATGAGCCACGGTCAGGAAGAAACGTCATCATTTCTATCTCAGATGTGCCCGGCCCGGCAGCTAGCTGTCGCAATGCTTACGGCAAGAAACTTTTGGTCCAGAGAGAGTAGCCGAAAAAAAAATCAATTCCCACACATTGATAGAGTACTAGCTAGGTGGCTGTTCATGCTGTAAAACCTCGAGTCACCAGAAAGAACTAGGCCACTTTTACAGTGCGTATGCTGTATGGAGTGTACAGATCACCATGCAAGAGAACAGGGTGCTTTCGGCGGCATGGCAGAGCATATAAGTCACCACCAAAAGGCAAAAGACCATGTAAACAGAACCAAGTTATGAACAAATACCGCAACAAAATCAAGTGCAGAAGCCAATTTGCAGTGAATTTGCGTATCAGATCTCTCTGAAATATTCTAGAGGGACTGTAACTTAAGTTCTATATCCCAACGGTACACCCGATATGATTTATCATTTTATCCTTTGCTAGTTTGGTTTGTGCATGGAAAAGCTAGCCAATAATAATTCTCTGGGCCTACTTGTGCGAGTAACCTGCAGGAACAAAAACATGCGAGAGGGGTCGGTCCTTGGAGAATTATAATCTGCAGACATCCGCTTATCTATGGGAGAATGTTCAGCGGTTTGCACGCTGCAAGGTGGATAAACATCGAAACCAGCACGCATGTGGTGTGAACCGCGTTTCCTCGATCTCCGGCCGACCGGCCGGCGCACAAAAAGGATGAGAGAGAAACACACGGCGGAGATAGGATTAGATCATAGGGAGCGAGGAGAGATATGAATTCGGTATTATTCTGTATGATATTATGGATTGATCATTATTATAAAAAAAAGCATATTGTTTTAATTTTCATGGATACATGATTGGTAGTTCAAAACATGTTTGCCGTTGATTCCTCCTTCAGCAATCCTATAGTAGTAAAAGCAGTCTTTCACACAATGGATCACGTGGTATTGGCTTTTCTAATTTGTACATTGTCGAGTCTGGATTCGCATGAGACCCTCTATGCGATTATGGACGGATATCACATTTATACATGTGTATAAGTAAAAAAATGCCTAATAATACAAAGACAACGTAAATAGACCTTAAGACCAAGTTCTTACCGAACATGCCGATGGCCAACAAATTTAGAGAGTAAATAGTAGCGAAAGATAAATAAACCAAAAAGATCTCCATGAGTTGTTACAGGCAATCGACTGGGACTACGACCTAGTTATCATCACCATCTCCATTTTCATAAGCAGACGTATAGAAGTATCTATACACTGGGTCTTCATCTTCATAGTCTGAATCCACATATTTGAGCAATAATAGGTACAAAAGTACTCAACAAGCCCTTACAGCAAATACAAGTATATAGATGCATGCCTTGCCAAAGAGGCGTTTTGTAGTTACTTTAGCACAAAGCAAGTTTAGCTTAAATACTATAATTATTTTCTAAACGTATGGCTTAGCCTTTTTAACTCAAAACAAAAGTTCCATTTGTGTAAGAAATTGTTATCTCGAACAAGATTCCATCCACCTACAATTATCCAATAGGTTTCCTCCACTTACAATTAACCAATAGGTTCCACCCCCTATAATTTCTCACTAGGTGACATCCACCTGTTACCATTCATGAGATTCCATCTACCTAGATTTACATTAACATGTTCTCATCCCACAATTTTAAATTGAAACTCTACACGTAAGGCTTTCTGGACCACGACCACGACTGGGGGCACGACTGTACAATTTTACCCACAAGATATGATCAACTCATAATGTTTGTCATGACATGCTACCGTAGACGTACGATAGAGACAATAATAACAAGGCCTTTACAACAACTCGCCATAATACTACACCATCCAATGGATCGATCTTCGGGCGTTTGAACGACATTAACTCCTAATAAACCACCGTTGGGAGAGTAGACGCATCCCGACGTAGTACCACCACAATACTCAAGGGGTGCGCACACATAGATACACCGCCCTCCTACAGCCCAGATCCAACAACCTAACCTAGACTGCCCACAATATGGAAATAGTATAATGACTTGGTAAAATATTTAGCCAGGTCTATCCCATACTATACTTGTGGTTTCACGATTAGCAGTTCAGAAGGTACGGCACATGAATTGGTCCTTAATAGACTTAGGCCAGACAGACAAACCAAAAACCATATCTTGTGCAAGTAATGCACCCACCACTACATATGATCCAGTCGCCTAAGTCTCCACCATCCTATAATTACAATTTTCCTATTTCTAGTGGTAACCCACGATGCCACAATTCGATTCACATTATATCCCAGGTCTTGTAGTGGTAATATTTGTGTCATATTCAATTCAACCACTAAGTAGTGTCTAAGCACAACCATTAGTCATTATAGATTAACTAAGGGCAATTTATTAATGTAATAATTAACATAGGGTGACAACATTTGGCATAACTAGGTATCAATCTTTAACATGGTATTTTATAAATAATATTAAGCATGCAAATAATACATTGAAATAAAAAATTTGCACCTGAAAAGTATGTTCAACATGGTCAATTGTAAGCACTGGCCTTGGTTGATACTGGATATTACTGGGTCTTGGTCTTATCCTGAAATAGTGGCAAAGTCTTTGGCGACATTGGAATCTATTTAAGCATAAAACGATGACTTTGAATAAATGCACATAACTCAAATGAATTCAAATAAAATTCAAATGGCCTCTAAAAATTATGATCTTGTTACCGATGGAAATATCTTGAATTAGCATATTTAACAGCCGAAGAACTTTGCAGCCTCTCGCTAGGGCCACGTCGTCCAGAAAACAACGTTCGTCCGATCGCCTTCGCGCCCACTCGCGGCCGCACAATCTCGCCCGCTGCGCTTCATGGGAAAGCTTGGCCCGTGCGCTCCACGTCATCCGGAAGACGGCCACCGTTCAATCGCGCTTCGCGCGCCACACCGCCCGCTCGGAAGTGCGTGCCGTGGGAGCCTGATCCTGCGTGCTCCATGTCGCCCGGAGAAGCCCGCCTGTTCGACCGCGCGTCGACGCACTCGTGCCCGCCCGATTCCCTCGCTCGTGCGTCCACCCGATTCCCTTGCTCGCAGGTCGGTCTGTGCCGCAATGTCCGATGGGCTGTGGCCTTACGGGCCTCTCCGCGCCTCTCCAAACAGCCGCGCCATTGGCGTGGGTTTCATACTAGTTTATATGAATTTAGAAACAAAAATCAAATCATTTGGATTAGGTGGGTCCTGTTGGATTTTCATTTTCATTATATTTTTTCTTAAGAAAATCATATGTGAGTGACAGGTCGGGTCCAGCCGGGTTTTTAATTTGCTTTCACATTATTTTTATTAAGGGAATGGCTATGTGGCTGATAGGTGGGGTCCAGCTGGGTTTTCATTTCTTTTCCATTTAGTTTTATTTAGGAAAACCCGAGAGACTGACAGGTGGGACCGTGGCACATATGGACTCGATCCACCCGATGGTGCACAGGGCCAAGGGACCCACACATCAGCGGCTTGGTCTACGGACTGTCTTCGCACAAAGAAAGTAAAGGTGGGGCCCGCATGTCATAGACTCAAATTTTAACCTATGATTTAATTAGTTTTCCTAATTACTAAGGAACCACATGTCATACAAAACATTACCTAATAATTAACGTGAACTAATTATCATGAATCTAATCACTTGGGTCTAAGTGTCAGCACTACAGTCGTCGTCTTCTCTACAACAGAGGACAAAAAAGAGGAAGCCATGGTCGGTGCTTTGGGCGAGCTCGGCGCTGGTGGAGGGGCTTCAGCGACCACCCGCAACTAGCAAAATGGGTTGTGGGGCCCACGATGACTCTAATGGGTGTGTTGATGCGGCGGGAGATGGATCGAGACAAGGTGTGCAACTACAAATTAGCGCTCATCTTAGCATCTGCGGGCTAATGCAAAGCTCATCATACTCTCAACGCCCAAAATGAGGCAGTGCACCGAGCATCGGTCATACCGTTTAAATAGGGCGGTACGACCGCTTCTAATTGAGGTCAAGAATGACCCTTACTGGAAAATACATACTGCAGAATAAAACTCGGAACTTCCGATTTGCAGTAGTTCCGCTAAAAGCACTGCAGTACTACCGCACTCCCAAGAGAGCAAAGCAAGGTCAAAAGAGTGTCTCTCTGTAAAACACCTACCGCTATAAAAAGAGGTACTACCGAGATGCGGTAGTTCCTCAAGTATCACTCCGGTACTACCGCACGATCAAAGGGCAAACCAACTTTAGAAAAAGCGTCGTTCTGTAAAAAACGTACCGTGAATTGTTCGGTGCTACCGTGATACGGTAGTTCCGCAACAAGAACGCCGATACTACCACTAACTCAAGAACGACCAGATCAGCTTTGCCTGATCGGATCGACCACTTGGACGGCTCAGATTTGATTAGACGTTCGGACCACAGGTCTTAACCGCACGATTGGATCATTCGTTCGAACGGTCCGAACATCCACCAGTAGTTCCGACAAAGAAACTCTGGTACTACCGTTGAGCGGTAGTACCACCAAATATACTACGGTACTACCAGATTTTAGAGAAAAATAGTATTGCCTTTTCAAAACAAATTCTAAGTGCATCCATGATCCTAGATTGATCCAAATGACATAAGAACATACTATCAAGCTATTAGTCGTGATCCCTCTTAGTAGTATAGCATTTAACTTAAAATCCGATCTTCCAACCTTTTCTCCTAAGACCGGTAAACCAAAAAGGATCCTAGACTACTTGTACCTTGTCTTTGAATGATATTGATCTTCATGATGACCTTTAGCATGCATCTTCATGTTGTCGTATTCGTCAACAGGACTAAAACCTTTTAAACACTCAATAAACATGTTAGTCCTATATAACATATTATCATTAATTATCAAAACAAACTTTTAGGGGCCTAGATGCTTTCAAGAGAAGAAGCACAGTGGTCTCCCCGAGCGGCCTGACAGGTGGGGCAAGGTCCCACGTGTCAGCTGGAGCGAGCGGTGGGCTGCAGTGTGGCGTGGGGCTGGGCCTACTTAGCTAGGCCGCGGGGGAGAACGGAACAGGACTATGGCGCTGGGCCGGGAGCGCACGAGCGGGCTGCAGGGGAGATGGAGTGAATATTTGAGTTGAATTTTTAGTTTGGATTTCTAGGATTGAAGTTGAATTCGAAATTCAAATTCTGAAGAGATTTAGCATACCATTTAACTTGTAGATTTTCATAGTTTCAATTTGGGTGCAAGGAAATTGATTTATCCTTTTGAATTGAAAGACAAAGCTTTTGGAATTTCTTAAAATGCAACAAAAGTTTTTGAAATCCAAAAAATTCATGCAAGTTTTTAAATTGTTCCAAAATTGGGCTGTTACATACATCCTATCATATGAGTTGCTAGTTGCTACAAAAAAAAATATGTATATCACAAAATAATTAGAGCTCGAACTATACCAAAGAATAGAGCAATAGAATACAAATTATGCTCGTGAAGGATAACACTTTGAGACCTTGTTTGGAGCGTTGATAAAATTGTTTTAATTGGTCATGGATTAAGCTTTTCAGGTCTGTAAAAACACGCCGATCATACCATAAGTTGATTGATAGGGGCCAATAATTACTAAAAGAATTGCACGAAACGTAGGGGCAGGCCCCTTCCCTCCGCCCCATAAACATCCATGATTTTTAGACAAGAGTTGCTTCCTGAATATAGCAGCTAGCTTCAAGTGATGATCAGTGTTTCCTTATGAACTTAACTGGAGGGAGCATGCATGATAATTGGTCTGCACTGCGCGCATCTTTTGTTGAATTGCTAGGTAGCAATATGCTAACATCTCTGAGGCTTAGCCATGATCTTGATGATTCTGGCATGCACATGCACGAATATGATTAGGGTAAAAGCGGCATGGAGATAGAGCAGGAATCAATCCAGGGTCAAGGAGAATGCATGCAGACTACTAGTGTACTTGTGGTCTAGCTTAGTACAACAACTCTACTCCATTTCATAGATGATCGAGTGGCAATGCCTGTGCAGAATGTGCAGACTCGGTTGTGGTGAAAGTTAATCGCGTGCGGTAATCATAATTAACTACCTCCGTTTTGACTATTGACCGCAGGTTACTTAGGTTTGGTCGGGGACCACCACCACCATCTGTGGAGCTTTTCGGCTGGAGCGCTAAGCTGCACTGCTCCTGTGGTGATGGAGTTGGAGCCGAGAAAACCCCTCTGCTGCTGCCTGAATCTGATGAATGAATGCAGCAGCAGCAGCACTGCACTGCACTGCACTGCAATGCAGCTGGAGAGAGAGGCCCACTGACATGTTTTGACCACTGGTCCAGCATAATTTCTTGTTTACCTTACGTCCTTGCCTGCTTATGCATGAATGCTCAACAGTGCATACGTACGTACGAGGCATCTTGCATGCACTGTGTATGCATGTGTGTGTGAGCTGCTCAACCTGAGGAAACAGAGTTGGCTCTACTCATCGTTGGTAAAATGTCTCGTAGGATATCCACAATCTACTACTAGTAAAAAAAATTTTGCTAATGGGAGCTAGATACCTTTATTTTGCTATCTAATATATGTAGTAGAATCAGTGTGAGCTATATATGGTGTAGTAATATTGCACTGCATACATATGTACGCTTTTGCATCTAGTTACCCAAATGATATGCACTAAGTACGTACCTCGTGTTTCGGGGGACAAGCGTGCACAAAGTAGCTAATAGGCTAGTACGGATTACAGGCTCTTCTTCTTCTATCCAAGAGATAGTACAAGGCAAACGTGTACACACGATCACACACTACAGTTTCATCACCCACGATTGACATTTACCGGAGACACATGAGATTTCACGAAGCACGAGTATACACTTTTTTACTGAACATACAAACGTGTATATACTTCTAAAATTAGGAGACACTAACATCAAATTTAGAACTTGAATCCTGATGGAATGAGCGCACTCACACACCTAGCCATGTGCTGAGAGGCTAGCTTCCTCAAGCTCTTCTTCTTGTTTGTTCTTTTCGTACGTGTGGCTATGTGCACGCGTGTGGAGAGGGCACAGCGCGCGCGCGCGCCAGCTGAAACCATGGACGGATGGGCCAAAGCTACCACAGCTCGCAAGTCTAGGATAAGCATGCTGTTGCGTGTGTAAGCTGGAGCTGAGCCTCTGCATGCTTATATTACTTGCAACTTCCTACTAAGGTAACGTACAATGGGTTTACATTAACTGTCTATAGCCTCTGTCACGTAGAATTTAAGATGATGTGGGTGAAAGAGAATAAAGATAGAAAATATGTTGTCTACAATCCTGTGGCCGACTGTATCACCAGAATCAAGAAAATCATTAAAAGATTGTATGATCTATAAAAAAGTAAAAAGACAACCTATTGTATTAGCTGTCGTTAGTACTGTCTACAGGTGACATGGAGAGTTGTTATAGATAACAGCTGTCTGTTTCATTGTACATGCCCTAATGCTAACTCCACATACTTGGATTTGTTCGATGCTACTACTCCACGGTTGGGCTGCATGCGGGATCCGAGATGGAGGATCAGATTCAACTCTGCTCTCCCCTCGGATCCTGGTGGAATTCCCGTGCCTACAGCTCAGCTCGCACTACTACAAAACAGCCTATAGTGGACGCCTCATCACAGAAACCGTCTGTGTTGAACTTATACAGACGATTACTTAGGAACCGTCTTTGCAACCGTCTGTGATACTGATAGAACCGTCTGTGATATACTCCTTATCACAGACGGTTATTAATACAAACCGTCTGTGATATTTCACAGACGGTTCTCATTAAGAACCGTCTGTGATAATGAGTATATCACAAACGGTTCCATGATATAACCGTCTGTGATATGTCTTTCCTATCTCTTCGTCTCCCACGCGATGTGTCTCTTCATCTCACGATCGCACCAATATGTATCTCTTCGTCTCCCGCTCCAGCTTTAGTACTTGTTTTATAAATAGACATCGATCCCCTTCTGAAAGGGACTTCTCACTAACCTCCTTGATCCCCTTTCTCCACAAACTCCAAATAGCTTTCTCTCTCGTCCCGACTGTATTGGCCTACATTGTGGTTGTGTACTCGCACCTCTCAGGTCGCAACCTGGCCCAAGCTGCGGACAAGCCTTCCGTTCGCAATGTCATCCGTTGTAGGCCCTCCGATCTACTGGAGACTATAGCGACCATCATCTGTCGATTGGAGCTCCTCCTTCAATAGACCAATGCGAGGGTCTCCAGCATCCGGCGAGTAAACCTCATCGTGGAGATCGTCCTATGGAACTATTTGGCCCGCACCGAGGATGCAGCCCGGAGAGTCGAGAACGACATCCGAATTGCAGGAGAGCGGGTCGGCCTCGCCGAGACGGAGGAGACCAAGGTTGATGGCCTCTGGGCTATATGGGACTTGATTACAGAGTCCGAATGGCTACAAGAGAAAATTGAGTGTGCAAGGTCACAGGCGGAGGCGTTTGGTGAGACAGTCACTGATCCCGCCACCACTGAAGCCGACGAGACGGCTTACGAAGATTTGAAGACTAAGATAGCATCGCTGATCCTTTTTTTATCATCTGTGATGTAAAAAGGATATGGTCCTTTTTATCGTCTGTGATGTAAAAATGATATGGTCTTTTTTATCGTCTGTTTATTACTAGGTAATTCATTTTAGTAATTAATTACGCATATAGAGGCTCCGTACCCTATCACAGACGGTTCCATGAAGAACCATCTGTGATAATATCCTCATCACAGACGGTTCCTTTGCAACCATCTGTGATATGTCATTATCACAGACGGTTTGTAAATAGAACCATCTGTAATACTTCACAGACGGTTCTATCATGGAACCGTCTGTGATATACTCCTTATCACAGACTGTTTAATATACGAACCGTCTGTGATAATGACATATCATAGACGGTTGCAAAGACGGTTTCTAAGGAATAGTCTGTAATATACTCCTTATCACAGACGGTTTAATATACGAACCGTCTGTGAAGTATCACAGACGGTTCTATTTTTAAACCGTATGTGATAATGACATATCACAAACGGTTGCAAAGACGGTTCCTAAGTAACCATCTGTATAAGTTCAACACTGGAACCGTCTGTGATATGTTCACCATCACAAACGGTTGGTAATAAAAACCGTCTGTGATATATCACAGACGGTTCTTATTACCAACCGTTTGTGATATGCCACCCCTATAAATACCAAGACCCGACAGACCCCCTGCCCTAGCACCTCTAATGTGTTCTTTGGAATAGAGGAGCTTGAGAAGCTTTGCTCTGTGTTGGCAGTAGGAGACCTGCTTGTTTTGCTTGCATTGCTCTTGGTTGTGGGTTGCCCTGGCAACTTATGGCTATTTGGCTTGCATGCTTGCTTTGTGATGCTTGGCTTTGGTGGTAGCTCTCGGTTTGGGTGGTGGAAGCTTACGGGGGAGGTGCATTTCGACTGTGGCTCTTCTCTTGCCCTGTTCACTTACCTCTCACATTGCACTGTGGCCTGAAGGAGAGAAGGCCAGTGAGGAATCTCGCAGGATATTTGGAATTTTCGTCGTGAGCTCCGAGGGTAACGATCTGTAACTCTTTATATTTTCTCTATGTTAATCTTTAATCAATTTTAGTGTGTTTGGTTAATAGGAGGAGTAATGTATTTGCAGTTTATTAATATAATTTAACACTACTAATTTGTTACGTGCGTAGCGTAATGGTCCGAAACTGGATGTACGGTGCGAACCGTGTGAGTGAAGAGTACATTAATGACGTGTTTGCTTTTAAAAGAGCCGCCGAGCAGGATATGTTGAATAAGGGGATAGATTTTATGTATTGTCTATGCATTGATTGCGGTAATATGAAGATATTTAACAACCCGGCGCAGATCGTAGGGCACTTGATTCGAAGGGGTTTCAAAAAAGGGTATACATGTTGGACCAGTCACGGTGAAGAGCAGATTATACAGGAAGTTAATAATGACAACATCGCCGAGGAAGTCAATGATATGCCGGATGTGGACTGTGCTTTTGATGAGGATAGGTAGCACGATGACAATCTGGATCAGATGCTACGCGATGCAGAAGAGAACTACAGTGAGAGAGAGTTTTGTAAATTCGAGCGTTTAATGGAGGACTCGGGGAAACCTTTGTTCCCTGGCTGCAAGTCGGAATACACAAGGTTGTCAACTGTACTTGAACTGCTGAAATTGAAGGCAAGCAATGGTTGGTCCTACAAGAGTTTCACGGCGTTGTTAGGTCTCATAGCGGACATCCTTCCAGAGGGAAACGTGTTGCCCAGCACCACCTACCAAGCCAAGAAGGTTCTTTGTCCATTGGGAATGGAAGTAGAAAGAATACATGCATGTCCGAACGATTGTATCCTGTATCGTAAAGAGTATGCAGACTTGCATGTATGTCCCATGTGCAAAGCATCCCGATACAAGCGTAAGAATACTGCTAAGGTGAAGCAAGGACCTCCTGCTAACATGTTGTGGTATCTGCCTGTGATCCCACATTTGAAGCGTTTATTTGCGAACCGAAAGGAGGCAAGATTGCTGCGTTGGCACTCGGAGGAGCGTAAGAAAGATGGAAAGCAAAGACACCCTGCTGATTCTGCCTAGTGGAGAAACTTCGATCGGACCTTCAAAGAGTTCGGTGCAGAACCGATGAACATAAGGTTAGGGTTGAGTATAGATGGAATGAATCCTTTCGGTAACATGAGTAGCCGACATAACACCTGGCCCGTGAATCTATGTATGTACAACCTTCCTCCTTGGCTGTGTATGAAGCGAAGTACATTTTGATGTCACTACTTATCCAAGGGCCGAAACAACCTGGGAACGATATTGATGTGCACCTAGCACCATTACTGGATGATCTTGTGACACTGTGGAACGAAGGGGTACAAGTATGGCATGCGTACAAACGAGAGAACTTCTCTTTACGCGCCATGTTGTTCTCGCACTATCAATGATTTTTCGCCTTGGTAACCTGTCGGCTTCAAGATGCGAAAGGAGCCAAAGCATGTCCGCATCGCTAGATGCTACGAGAGTGTATGGTGAACAACTTGCGCAAATCGTATATGCGTCACCGTAGGTTCCTTCCCAGGAGTCACCCATACCGCAAGATGAAGAAACAATTCGACGGAAATAAGGAGGACAGTTCAGCTCCAAGGGCTTTTAGAGGGAAAGAGGTATATGATATGGTTAAGGATATCGATGTTGTGCTTAGGAAGGGATGTAAAGTAAAAAACCCGTCAGAACAACATCTGGAAGAAGCGGTCAATTTTTTGGGACTTGCCTTATTGGGAGCACTTAGAAGTTCGTCACTGCATCGACGTCATGCACGTGGAGAAGAATGTATGTGATAGCTTGATTGATCTCTTACTGAACATTAGTGGCAAAACAAAGGATGGTGTTAACGCACGGCGTGACTTGGATGATATGAACATAAGGACCGAGTTAGCACCGAAAGAGACCGATAAAGGACAAATATACCTTCCACCAGCTTGCTACACTATGTCCAAGGCCGAGAGAAATAAATTGTGCCAGAGCTTGCATGGTGTCAAAGTTCTATCTCGTTACTCCGCTAACATTAAGAAACTCGTTTCTATGCAAGATTTGAAATTAATTGGTATGCAGTCTCATGATTGTCATGTGCTGATGACACAAATGCTTCCTGTTGCAATTAGGAATATCTTGCCAAACAAGGTCCGAGTGGCAATCTTGAGGCTGTGTTATTTCTTCAACTCAATTGCTTAGAAGGTCATCGATCCCCAAGGACTGGATGCTCTACAGGCCGAGGTGGTGACGACTCTATATCATCTTGAGATGTATTTCCCTCCGTCATTTTTCGATATCATGGTCCATCTCATTGTTCATCTTGTGAAAGAGATAAAGATATGCGGCCCTGTGTTCCTACGTCATATGTACCCGTTCGAGAGGTACATGGGAATTCTCAAGTCCTACGTACGGAATCGATCTCGACCGGAGGGCAACATCATCGAAGGTTATGCAACCGAAGAGGTCATTAAGTTCTGTGTCGACTACATGGCTCAGGTGGAACCGATAGGTGTGCCTCTATCTCATCATGAGGGAAGGCTGGATGGTATCGAGACCATCGAAAGGAAATCAATCACTCCCGATCTGGATACGTGCGCTCAAGCCCATTTCACGGTCTTACAACACATGACCCAAGTGTCCCCGTACATCGACGAGCACAAAGACATGGTACGCCAACAGAATCCAGACCGGTCGGAGGTTTGGATCACGAGAGAGCACAACCGTCGGTTCAACGAATGGTTAAAGGTGCGATTCACTAGGAGGTCATCAAGTGATGATACACTGCTATGGTTGGCAAAAGGGCCACAATTTACAATTATCACATGGCAAGGATATGACATAAATGGGTACACATTTTATACGACGGCTCAGGATAGGAAGAGCATAGTCCAGAATAGCATTGTCTACATAGATGCATTCAGTACCGATGGGCTGAGGAGCTCGTACTATGGGCAAATAGAGGAGATATGGGAGCTCGACTACGTGCTTTTCAAGATCCCCCTATTTCGATGCTGTTGGGTCCATCTCCCACAGGTGAAGGTCGACAAGTATGGCGTCACTACCGTGGACCTCGAATGTGTCAGATAGAAAGACGAACCATTCGTACTAGCTAACCAGTCTGTTCAAGTCTTCTATGTAACCGGCCCGGCAAATAAGAAGCGCCACGTAGTTCTTCATGGAAAAAGAAGGATTGTCGGAGTTGAGAATATAGTGGACGAGGAAGAATACAGTCAATTTGACGAGTTGCCTGCTTTCGGAGACGACATCAGGCTCGAGGAAGAACCCAGTGAGGAAGCTAGCTATATGCGCGTCGATCATCATGAAGGGCTATATTTTAATTAAGAATTTACTCCATTGTAATTAATTTATTGCATTGTCATGTGTTAATGTGTTATGGACTTGTCATATTTAATATATATTGATGGCAATGTGGACGTTCATTGTAATTTGGAGTTGAGTTGAATTAGTGTGAGTTCATGGTAGGCAGAACATGGTATTCTAAGAACAGCAAAACTGAATTTACTTCATTTGGAGCTAAAATGAATTACTTATGATTTTTCTAAGTGGTGAAACTAGGGCATATCATTTTTCAAAGGCATAGCCATGAACAAAACTTATTCTATGTTAAAGTACATTATCAAAGGGATTTAACAAATTTTAGTTTGCTCAATTTGGAGCTACAGAGAATTACTTATGCATTTTACAAGTTTTAAATGAATTTCTAGAACAATATTTAATGTTAAAACAAGTTAATACAATCTACACCATTTTCTGATACAGAACAGTACCTAAACAAATTTTTAGATTACCGTAATCTACACCGAGATGCCCAAGCGAAACGTGGGCCGTTGATCTAAGGATGGAGGGCTGGTATTGAAGGGATATTCGGAAGTCCGAATGCAATCGCCATCTCAGCCGCAGATCGCGAGATGGATGGCCCACATTGACTGGGGCCGATAGGAATCACAGACGGATCTTTAATAGAACCGTTTGTGATATGTACCACATCACAGACGGTTTCTTTAATAGAACCGTTTGTGATGTGCTACATATAACCCTAGGGCTCGCCCATTTATCTCCTCAGTGCCTGCCCATTCAGCTCCCAGTGTCCCGCTCAGCTCTCGCGCGCTCCTCGCCTCCTCTAGGGTTCGCCGTAAGCCCTCTACGCCGTCCTCCTCCCCGCGCCGTCCTCCTCCCCGTGTCGGCGTCCTCCCTCTGCACCGGTGTCCTCCCCTCGCCGTCGAACCCGTGTCGGCCTCCTCCTCTGCATCGGCCTCCCCGTGTCGGCGTCCTCCCTCTGCACCGGCTTCCTCCCCGCGCTGTCGACCCCGTGTCGGCCTCCTCCCGTGCACCGGCCTCCTTCCCGCGCCGTCGACCCCATGTCGGCCTCCTCCTCTGCACCGGCCTCCTCCCCGCTCCGTCGACCCCGTGTCGGCCTCCTCCCCTACACCGGCCTCCTCCCCCCCGGTACTCTACCCTCTAGTCCTCTCTCTACTCCTTCCCTTGCTCTGTGATGGGTAGTGATGGAGATATTGCTAGGGTTTCATCAGTGGGCTTTGTTGACATGCTTTGTGATGAACTTTGTCTTATACTGAGATTGAATGTGATGGTTAGTTCATTCTTGAGCTCTATTGTATTACTTGCTACTGTTAGTTTGATATACTGTTACCCCTGGTACTCTACACTCTAGTCCTCTCTCTACTCCTTCCCTTGCTTTGTGATGGGTACTGATGGTGATATTGCTAGGGTTTCATCAAGGGGTTAGTGTTGGAGACCCTTTGTGCATGCATGGGGTTAGTCTTTGATAATCTGTGAACTGAATCTAGTACTGAAGATATTACAAATTGATCAGTGGGCTTTGTTGACATGCTCTGTGATGAACTGTCTTATACTGAGATTAATTGAATGTTTGACTGAAAGTTTAATATGTTTTCGGTAACAGTTGAGATCATTTGACAGTTAAGCAAAGTATTGTTTAGAGCTCATAGTTTGAATGTATATTATCATATTCATTTAATAAAGAGTATAGACAATAGGATTGAGACGGTAACAGTTGAGACTTGTTCTTTTGCAACTCTCCTTCTGAGAGCACAAATTTAATATTTGAAATTACATATTAATTTTTGTACAATCTCATATTATTTCTGGTGTTTGGATTCAATCAATTTGTTGAAACAATATCAGTATTGTAATAATGTTATGGGGTACAGTTTGTTTTTATTTTTTTGGTGGCTATTGTGATATTTTATTGTATTTTGCTATCTTGTGGCTGTGTTGTTCATGCTAAAAAGCACTTGGGTCAGAAATTGACTCAATATGTTGGCGTAATTTCATCTTTGAAGCAATATTTATATAGATAGCAAGTAAGCGACATGGCGTCTGCACCATCTTCGCCGCCGTCATCGACGTCGCTGACCGCGTCTGGATCTCCGAGGAAAGTGGTACGTACGCGAGATGGCAGAGGAATATCGAAAATTCCTACGAGCCTAATGACCGTCACGGAGGTCAATGCCAATGGGATCCCTGTGAGTCCCCCCAAAGCAGCGGCGAGATTCCAGACCATCTGCGGGATACTTGGAAGGGAACGGGTCCCCATTACCACACTAAGCTGGGACACTATGTCGGATGATCGGAGAGGCGAGCTGTGGAAAGAAATTTTAAAATCGTTCACTTTCCCAGGAGCAGACAAGACACACATGGAACGGCTGACGTTGCTCGCGATGGGAAAGGCGTGGAGGACCTTCAAAAGCACGCTTGTCACGAAGTACGTGAACACAGGTCGAACGCCCTTCACGATGTAGAAATTCTTGTTGCGGGATATATGGGACGCCTTTGTGCAAATAAAGACGACGACCGAATTTCGTAAGCAAAGTGCGGCGCACAAGGCTCTCCAGACACTGAACACTCACCCCCACAAACTCGGCACCGCTGGGTAAGCGGGTAACAACACGCAATGGGCGGCGGAGGACGAGAATGAAACAAGGCCATTTGCTGAGATCACAGACGAGCGCGCTCTCTCCTGGTTAAAAGCGAGGGCACCAACCACGTCTTCGGGCGGAATCACTTTCACAAACCCAGCAGATCAGGAGGTGGCCAAACGTGTGGTAAATATGTCGAACTACCTAGTTGTTAATAATTCCATAACTTCATAGTGTCTATAATAACATGATGACTTCCTTGCAGCAAGCATTGACTTCCGCATGTTCCGAAGGGTCCTTCCAATCAGATAGCGAGAAGGATATACTATCTACAGCCCTGGGAAACAAGGAGCACCCGGGTCGCATGCGAGGCAAAGGGGTTAACGTACCTTAGAGGGATGGATTCGGAGACGACTACTACACGTACAGGAGTAGGAAGAGATCCAAGGCCGAGTACGACCACCAGTTGGAAATGAGGCTTCCTGAAAGATTTGAAGGACATATATCAATATTGGAGGATCGAATCAATCAACTCCTCAACCAGTCGCAAGGCGCCCCCATTATTTTGGGAGCCAGTCCTACGCAACATCGGAGTAGTGTCGCGTCCACGCAAAATTCTGAGCATGATGATGTCCAATTACCTATCGATGCCATAAAGATAATGTACATCTCTGGAATGCTCCAAAGATAGACCTATATGACGCCTTAGCTAATTGAGTATCGTTTTGTAGGAGGCGACGCCCTGCACGCTCCAAGTGAGGATGGCTGAGTTGTCTATTGAGGCTGGGCGGGGATGGCGATCCATGCCGGAAAGGACAAGGCAAAGCACGGTGCCTGTGTGGCGCAGGGTTACACCAAGGTCCAAGTGGACATGGTACATGAAAATTTAAGGGTCGTCCCACTGGAGATTTGCCCGAACGAAGAAATCAAAACACTCGGTGATGCCTTGTACACTTTTATCCAGTGGCCCAAGAAGGACATCGCCCTTGACCCTGTAGTGCCGCCTCAACCTTCGATTCAGAAGGCCTCTCCAACAGGACCCTCGACGACTGCACCTCAACCATCTCGATACGACCATGCCTCTCTAACAGGACCCTTGATGACTCCACCTCAACCTTCGGTTCAGAAGCCCGCCTCATCGGTTCCCGTGGAGAAGACGCTGAAGGAACAAGAAAAGTGTGCTGCTGTATTTGTTCCCGAGTCGTCTCACAGGAAGACGCGTAGCGGGCAAGTCGTTAAGTCCAAGTCGAAATCGCAGAACATTAAGGCGCCTCTGCCTCCCAGGAAATACTCCATCGGAAGTCCGTTGGTGAGCAACACAGTATTAGCTTACACTGGACTAGGTTGTCAGTCTTTGCATACCTGGTACATGCGTAAGACCAAAGATAAAGGGTATGATTCTGAAATCGTCATCAAATACACGAAGGAGCATTTTCTCCATGAGTCGGGCCACTTCGTCGTGGGCTTCAACGACTTATTCGACCTATTCAACTTCCAAGCCCTCGACGCCTCGTTTCTACGATGCTGGACACTGTAAGTGTGTACAAACCATTTCTTATGTATAGATACATAATGAAAATATCACAACTCATTGCTTATATACATAGATACATGATGAAAAATGCCCGGGGATGCGGAGAACCAGTGGGTTTCCTCGACCCACACGTGGTCTCTGAGCAAACCATCAAGGAAGACGCATCCTACGTCGTGAAATACATAACGGCGGGATTGCTTGCCCAGGACGACAAGGACTACATACTGGTGCCCTACAACCAGAAGTAAGTGCTTCACTACTTGCTATACAAATTTTATTTGTACTTTATACGCATCACGAACTTAGGTTTAATGACTATAGTGACATACATGATCGTAGCTTCCATTGGATCCTTTTAGTCATTGTACCAAAGAGGAACAAGGTAATATACCTTGATTCCCTACTCAGCAAAACGCACGACTTCACCCTTGTGCAAGGAATACTCGACAGGTATGCTCATTTCCTTCATACATGACTCTATTGTAGTCTTCCTTTATTTGAAATGACAGAGGTTAACTTTTTGAAAACATGTAGGTCGTTCATCGCCTATGTTGCCGACAGAGGGACATACAAGGGATTGAGCGCCATACTGCAACACAGGACGCGATTTTGGTATGCGCTACAACACAATAATCCTATATCATACTTCGTAATAATGTGTCTCGAACTGATTATACATATATATGTAATTTTATTTTTGCAGTGTCGCAAGCAAAAATAAAAACAATGTGCATTCTACATTTGCCATCATATGCACGAAATCATGAGTGCTAAGATGAAGGATCCTGGGGTTTATCAATCTCGCAATAATTATTTCCTAATTATAAATTTAAATATATATATGCTTACTACTTTACTCCTGCTAGCTACCGGGTTTGAACATACAATTAGATTCACTCATTACGAAGGAGCTCTTGGAGGTTCGAGGGAGACTCTGCAACTTCATCATGATGGATATCGTTCACACCGACGGAGAGTTTCACTCCGCCAACACCACTGAACCACCTTCAAACAATTGATTCAATTGTAATTCACTTTGAGTAGTTGTAATTTGAATTGTAACTCTAGCGACAATAATTAAACATATTCTTTTGTAATTGATTTTGAGTTGTCAACGATTGATTCGTTTGTGATATGTATCTATTTTCTGCATGCTTATTTTCAGATAGCATGGTTAGCAATTCCTGAGGCTAGTCGAAAATCAAAAAAAATTAGTTAGGATTAAAGAACAATCACAGACGGTTTGATAGTTAAACCGTCTGTGATATGCACGATATCATAGACGATTTGTAACTAGACCGTCTGTGATATGTAAGATATCCCAGATGGTTGGTAACTAGAACCGTCTGTGATATATATGATATTACAGACGGTTGGTAATATCATATATATCACAGACGATTATTGAACCGTCTGTGATAGTCGCTGTTATCACAAATGTAACAAAACATAGACGGTTCTAAAACCGTATGTGATGTCTGTTTTGAACCGTCTATGATGTCTGTTTCTGTAGTAGTGTCGGTTGCTATATTGCTCCCCTTTCTTTTTTTAATTGACATCTTAGAATCCGTGCCATCAAACTTTGACCGTTTAAAATTATCAAGATTTGCTATATAAAAAGTATGTCATTATATTTGTTATTCAGGTGGAGAAATATTACCACCGGTACCAGTCCAATTAAACCCGGAGCATGGACAGTCTACGTACAGTCTGGTACTACGTACGTACGTACGTGCTTTGATTTAATCAATCGATCAGTATATATAATGAGTACCAGATTTCCAGTACACGTACTCCGGGATCCTACACATCTGCAAGCTGCGTGCAATAATTACTAAAACTAACGCTCCGTGGAAAGCGCGCTTTCCCGCCCTGTCCACATCGCCCGGAATTAGCCAGTTTGGCCGCATCGCTTTTTGGGTCCGCTGGTTCGTGCGCTCGCGTTCTCCTCGATCTTCATGCCGGTCCAGACGCGCGTTGCGTGCTCGCCGTGCTCGCTCGCCTTTTCCTCAAACGCGTTGGGGCATTTGGAGCGGGTCATCTTCCAGTACTAAACTTAAAGGCAGATGGAAAGGGCGTTCGGCCATGCTGGACATGTCGACAGAGATGTTTGGCCCGTCAGATTGTGATCAGATGGCCGAGATAGTGTGGAGAGAAAGGGTCTTTGGGCGTGCGGATTGTGATCGGACGGTCGACATCGTGTAGAGGAGCCCCTATACGCAAACCCTAATCCCCACACATCTCTCTCCTACTATCTCCTCGCTCGCTCGATCCCGCGCCATCGTTCCTCCCCTCGATCATTTCCCCTCTGCCTCCAATCCCATTCTTCTCCCTCCTCCGCCACCCCTCTCCGCCAGCGCCACCCCTCCCTCCCTCTTCCTCCACTACCACCCCCTCGGTCTCCCTCCCCAGCCACCGCCTTGGCGCCTCCTCCCTTTCATCCCCTCGCCTTGTGCCCACTTAGGCCGCCTCGACCACTATCACCGGCCTCCCGTCTCCTCGCTCGCTAGATCCCGCGCCGCTGCTCCTCCCCTCACTCCTTTCTCCCCGCCTCCTATCCCCTTCCTCTCCTTCCTCTGCCACCCCTCTCTTGCTAGCGCCGTCGCTCACTCCCTCTTCCTCCCCCGCCGCCCCCTCGATCTCCCTCCCTAGCCGCCGTCGCTCACTCCGTGTTCCTCCCCCCGTCGCCCCTCGGTCTCCCTCCCCAACCACTGCCTCAACGCCTCCCCTCCGTTCCATCCCCTCGCCTTGCGCCCACTTAGGTCACCGCCCCCGCTATTACCAATGAGGGTACTGGGACCAGTGGTGGAGCGGCCATAATGGGGGTGTAGAGTGGGGATGTGAAGGCGAATCAAGCCTAGGATGGAGAGGGGAGGGGGAGGGGGAATCAACGCTGGGATAGAGAAGGTAGCGGCGTGCGGGTGTTCGGGGAGGCAGAACATCCACGGGAGCGAGCGACCGGGATGTGGAACGTGGTCGGTGGTGGTGGTTTAGAGCGGGTAGGAGAGAGAGGCCGGGCTGGGTCGACATCCGTCGTCGCCACCCTCCAGAACCTACCGCCCGGGCCTCCTCACCTTCCAAGAACTTGTCGCTCCTCCTAGCACTGGACGGTGTCCTCGCTACACGCACCTTCCCACGCACTCGTGGGCGGTCCTCCTCCTTGCTCAACATCCGCGCCTCTTCCCCTCGCCCTCCCCTTCTCCTCCATCCTAGCCCATGGACCCTAATCTCCATAGCGCCTGCTGTCGTGTCCACCCTCTGCCACCTCCTCCTCTTCCTTGACCCACCCGCGCCTTCTCCATAGGGTGGCTGCCGGTTGCAACAAAGGTCGTGGTGCTTAGTGCCTGTCGGGGCGTAGCCTAGGGCTGTGACGTGTTGGAAGGGGACCACGACCACCCGAGGCGATATTGGCAGCGTGGTGGTGCGGTGCCAGGTGCCAGCTGGAGCGCGGTAATTGAATCTCTAGTTTGTTGTTTTTATGGGTGTATAGTACTATTGTGTCAGCATGTAGATCTTATGAGTCATGATTCTTTCCAACATGGAGTCAACAACCACTGTTTGTATAATTGTTTCCTAAACTTCCATTATTAAAGCTGTGACATTTGCAAAAATCAACTTCTTGGCTTACAACCCAATAGCAATGGTATACTTTTAGGATGTATTGCTCATCTGATGACAGTGGCCCATGAGATGCAAGGATGAATCCTTCTCTATTTAGTTGAATTATGTATTTTACTCCTATTCATCTATTTACTATTTTTCACCCTTTTCTCGGTGCCATAGCAACTTAGATTATCTTCGAAATGTGCCTATGGATGGCTCGCAGTCTGTCATATTTTTTTCTTTATTTTATCTGCTATTTGCCTAAGTGCTCTATTTACCATTTTATTTGATAATGATTAGAGGTAACATGTTTTCTTTGAGGTTAGCCTGATATTTTGGTATCAAACGTCAGACTGTTGGTATGCATATTTCTTTTTGGTAACAATTTGATGGGCATGTTCCTGCTCTCCTGCAAATCCTGTTCCATGTCCTGCTGACACACTACTACAGAAAAAGCCATCACAGACGGTTCGGATCGTCATCATCACGATTTTTGAACCGCTCGGAAAAATAGGTCTGTGATAACAGTGGTTATCACGCACGGTCAAGAAACCGTCGTGATATGAATATCACGCACGGTTTTATCAACAACCGTCGTGAAGAGTATCCTGCACGTTATGGTCACAAAACGTCGTGAAGTCGAATATCACGCACGGTTCTATTGAAAACCGTCAGGATACTCTCTGTCTTGCACGATTATTTACACTGGAAACGTCTGTGAAGTCAGATTATCACGCACGTTCGCTGTTAAAACCGCTGCATGATATTTCTGAGTTCGCGCACGTTTTTTTACTTAGAACCGCTCGTGATACTCGAGTTCACGACGCTTTTTACTTAGAACCGCTCAGATATTGTCTTCGCTGCATCGCTTTTATAAAAACCGTCGTGATAGTTCATTAAACTAACTACATTTTTCCGATTTTTGGCTAGCCTCAGTGAATTGCTAGCCATGCCCTCGAAAACAAGCATACAAAAAGCATACATCACGATAATCAATTGTCGACAAATCGAATCGATCATTACTCAAAATAAATTACAAAAGATCACATTTGTTCAAGTATTGTTACAAAATAAATTGGATTACAATTGAGTCAATTGTTTGCGTGGTTGAGAAGTGCCGGCAGGTGATGCGCTCGATGGCAATGGAGTGAAATTCTCCTGTCCTTAATTATCTCTCGATATGATAAAGCGCAGAGCTTCCTCGAATGTCCTCGATCTCATTATCAACGAGTCCATCTAATTCTATATTCAAACCTCCTCGCTAGCAAGAGTAAAGTGTTATGCATATATATTTAATTTTATAATTAGAAAATAATTATTTGGAGATTCACAAACCTCGGGATCCTTCTTCCTAGCTCTAATGATTTGGTCCATATGATGGCAAACGTAGATTGCACATAACTCATCATTTTTTTGTACTTAGTCTTGCTTATGTATGTCTTAGGTTGCCTTTTTTATATATAGGTTCCATTCCAATGGCTTATGCTTACTTTTACATGATATCTTCTCAAACTACAGGTGGCGTAGAGTCCGCTTTCCCATGTTAATCCAGGCAGAAACCATTGCCCTATCTGTGTTCTCATTCCTCGCCTACACTACTATCGTGGAGGGAGTGATATTGTCCGATCGGCCACACTGATTTAGTCCTTGATGAGCAGGTACTCCTCATAACTGCATGTCTACATGCAGATGGTGCCATCTTTCACCTTTAGTGCTCGATGATTTATGCAATGTTATCTTCCATATTCACTCACAGGGTAACCATTTGTATGCTCAGCGTAGTGGTGCTATTCTTTTATTTTTTTTAGAATGGTGACGGTGCAATTTGCATCGTAAATAATAGCATAAGGTAGCGGTGTACTGTGGTTTTTTTAGTGTCGAGCAACAGCTTGACTAAAATCATTAAAAAAAAGTGAGCATGCTAGCTGGTATCAACGTGTTATTTTCTATTTTTAAAAATCTAATTGTTTTTTTTCGATAGTGTATTTGCATTAATTGGGCTGCGACCATGCTAGGTTTTTTACGGTAGCACATTGACGAGGATATAATAATCCTCAATTTACTATTTGTATGTAATTCTTATTATATATGAATATATTGTTATAATGATCTTAAGTATACCCCTTAATATTCAAAAGAGAGAAACCTAACTATGTGGTCGTAAGCCTTTCTACGATCACTCCATGGTCATAAGTCTTTCTATGACCATGACATGGTCGTAAGCCTTTCTATGACCACTCTGTGGTCGTAGAATCTTCTACGATCAACTTGGCTTCGACAACCATGTAATTGATAAGGCTTGCTGGCTTGTGGGCTTAGTCGATTGGAAAGTCTTATGCGTCATGTTCAATATACACTTTAGTTAATATACACAGTTGTTCTCTAGAATAAATGCACGTCTTTTCTCTATCTCTAATGACACTTGCCTGATGACGTGGGGTGTGTTGTCTCTCTCACAACAACTTCCATCAACCGCTTCATCATTTGAAACGATGAGACGCCTCTTGGCTTGAAGAAATTGCCGCCCCTTTATACATTATACAGAGGCTAAAGTCAGTAGACGAGAAGGAGAGAGGCAATCTAGAGCAGAAGACATTAGGCATTAGTCTTCTTCTTGATTGTAATCAGTATATTCAATATAGCCACACAGGAGTAGGGTTATTATTCTCTCCAGAGAAAGCCTGAACCTGATAAAATCACGGTGTCATTCTCTGTGTGGTTCTAATCCTAGGAGACCCCGCAAACAATCATTCATACGTAAGATCGGTTCTAGATCATTGACAGTTGGCGCAATCCGTGGGGAGTTTCTAGTGATTTCTTTTCGATAAGTTCTTTTAGTTATTCAACTTTGATGCTTTCATGGTAGGAGAGTGGAATGAGGAGAACTGGTTCGATCTGGCCGACTATGCAGAACTCGACATGGATGCCTGCTACGATTACGAGCAGAGTATTATTTCATCCGATGGTAATGTCGCCTCCAGGGATTTTTCTTCAAATCCCGGAGACCATACCACAGACAGAGTTGAGGAGGGATCCTTATCCCCAACAACATTACGCCCAAATGAGGAACCAGATTCCTTAGAGGGCAAAGGTCCATTCGACCACACCCAGGACTGCACCAAGGTTGACCCAGAATATAGCGGGGGATCTCCCTCCAAGTGTTCGAGTCTGTCTGCTGCCGTCCGATCTGGCACAGCAAGTCCTGGAATCTATCATTCTAGGGTTCCATCAACATCTGGTGGTCGTTACCCTTTGGTTGTCCCCGCAGAGGATGTGGCCGAGTCCGCTCTTCCTGCGGATTCGACCATACCCTCGTAGGGCTCACCTACGATCGGAGACGGTTATAACCTAGAATTCCTCTTCTTGGAGAGACTTGCTCCAAGTCACGAGGCGGTATCATTCGACTACTCCTCAAGCCAAGAGGCCTCAGGCGCAAGTGGAGATCATATCCAGGAGGTCTTCGTCCTCCCCTCAGATCCTAATCACTCTCCCAGAGGCAAGACTAAAGATGATCCCCTCAATCACACACTGTGAGCTCTCATGGTGATGGTGACGAGGCCACCGACGATGAATAGGATCAACACTTTCATGAATGTGGGAGAAATCCTAGAAATTATCACTCTCCATTGAGGCGAACTCAAGCAACCTCAGATGTGGATGATCCTGAGACTATCCAAAGGAGAAGCATTACGACCTAGAGAACTTTGCCTAGGTGCATTCAATATCGGTTAGAGGAAGCTCAAGAACTTCAATGTATAAATGACCTCTCGAGAACTCAAATCAAGAACTTGGACGAGCGCCAGGTTATGACCTCTTCGCTGAAGAGATCATACGAAGGCTTCAAATCGTGATGGCTAGGCTTATGCAACCTCGCTGTCACCATTCTGGGAGTCGTGCCGGGATGACTCCATTGAATACTAGTCGTTTAAACAACTCACCTCATGGAGATCGGCATGACAACATGTCACGTCGGTCCCCTAACCATAACTCCAGTCGAAGAAGAGTTCTTCGAACACCTGATGATTGGCAAGCCCTCAGGAGAGGTGATCGTTCACCACTCCAACCCAAAAATCTGTAGCAGCAGATGAAATACGAGGTGGATTACCCATCATTCTTCGCAACAAAGATGACAGGGGCTCCCCAAGGTGAGGAACTTGGTCGGACAAATCCTTTTTCTTGCATCTCTTCGATTTGCTTCTCCACTTGACCAAATCATCAACAAGCAGGCGGTAGGGTCTCTTGGAAATTGGTGCGGTCCCTGGAACTAGGTTGATAACAAACTCTAGGTCCCTGTCTGGTGGCATTCCAGGTAATTCATCAGGAAATACATCTGGAAAATCTCTGACACTGCAGACTAAAGCTCCATCATGCTTTTTCATGGGGGCTTCAAATTTTACTTTAGTCCCAACTGGACTGACCAAGGTGATACTTCTACCACCACAATCAAAAACTGCTTGGTGCTTAGCAAGCCAATCCATACCCAAAATCACATCTAGGGATTTAGTGTCAATGATTATTAGGTTGGCTAAGAATTCTACCCCTTCTATGATCATCTTAACCTGTGGGCAACCCTGGTTCGCGCTTAACTCCGAACCGGGGGATTGAACCAACAAGGCAGTCTTAAGGTTTGAAACCTTCAACCGATGCTTTGCAGCAAAAATCCGCGAAACAAACGAATGCGAAGCTCCAGATCAAAGTAAGCGATGTGCATCGAATTTACTAGAACTTACCCAAAGACGACGTCCGGGCATGCAGGCTTCCTCCACTGTGATGTGGTTCACACGGCCTTTTCCATAAGATTGAGGAGTCTTAGCTGGTGCAGCTGGAGTCTGAGGTGCTCCACGTCCGGCTCCGGGCATGGGGGTTCTGGTTGGAGTAGCTCCCAAGTTGAATCTGACGGGCGAAGGACCTTGCCTCTACGGACAGTTATTGGTGTAGTGCCCCAGTTGCTGGCAGTTGAAACAAGTGACTCCGGTGGCAGGATTGGGGTTTATTGGAAGCTGGTTGTTGAGGTTGTTGTTGGGGCTACGAAATCCTGGTGCAGTCGGGCGGGGTGCTGTTGCTGGAGTCTTGAACGTGACAGGAGGAGCAAAACGGGTAGGGTGTTGCACATTCATTTTGACTCTCTGTGAATGACCTTGATGCGCACCATGCTGCATCATCTTCCTCTTATGAGATTCTGCCAGCTCATGGCGAGACTCTTCTATAAGCATAGCCTTGTTCACCAGGTGCTGGAAATCTGCATAGTCATTGCCAATGACTTGAACCTTTAAGCTAGGGTTGAGTCCTCGCTTGAAACGCTTCTGACGTGCATCATCTGTGGCAACGTCCTCTTGGGCATATCGCGAGAGTTGAGTGAACTTATTGAGGTATTCACTCACAAACATGTTTCCTTGCTTTAGCTCATAAACTCATTCTTCTTCATTTCCACCTTTCCATCAGGGATGTGAGAGTGGCGGAAAGCTTCAGAAAACTCAGCCCAACCAATGTTCTGGGGGTTCTCATGGGTGGCACAATATTTCTCCCACCATTCTGCAGCGGTACCTTCAAGTTGGTGTGTAGCATAAAGGACTTTCTCACGGTCATCACACCGGGTAATGGCAAGCTTCTTTTCAGTTGAGCGCAGCCAGTCATCTGCGTCTAATGGCTCAGAGGAGCTAGAGAATGTAGGTGGATGAGTTCTCATGAATTCTGCCAGCCTTGATTGTGGGAAAGCTGGTGGTGGTGGTGGTGTCGCGGCAGCGGCTTGGCTGTTCTGGTTCATCATTGAGAAAAGGGCAGCAGCGGTCTGGCTCTGCTGAGTCATCATCCGGTTCATATTCTGCATCATTGAGTTCATCAGCTGTGCCTGGGCTGCCATGAACTGATCCAAACCTTGATCTTCCATGGCTGCTGGAGGAGGTGGTGGTGGCGGGGTATTGAGATCCATAGGGTCAACTTGGCTTGCAGAGTTGCGGGTCTGAACCATCTGCACAAATCTTCTCAGGTTTAATAGACGAGAGGAAGAAAGCATAATAGATAAGAGGGAAAAGCACAAAAAGCGAGAGAGAAACAAGGGAGAAAGATGGAACAACCTAATTGGGGAAGTCGGTTAAACCCGAAGAACAAATAGCTGAAAAGCTATTAAGAAGCAACAAACTCAAAGCTAAGGCCCTATTATTCGGACTAAACGATACTAAAGCTAGGAGGGGCAATTCTACTAAAACACTTCTAATTTAACCTATTCGGGATGGTCGACCAAAAACCAAGCTCAATGCTTTGGAGATCACTGGGGTGAGAAGGATAAATTTAAATTCGAAAACAAGTTCTGGAAAAGATAAGAGGTACGAACCTAAGAATGAGGTGAGAAAAGATTAGAATAAGAGGAGAGAAGAATAACTACTCAGGTTAACTGTTGGTTTGATTTAGAAAATAAATTTTGATTTTTTTTTACTAAACGACCATGCTAACTATGGTTACGTTCTACAGTCGATATGGCTATGATATCACCTCTGTCGGGACCCCGGGTATGCAACCCCAGGACCCTCTGTGCATTCCGAACTAGTCCCAGATCAGTAGCTAGCTCGCACAGTTACAACATCGGTGTAATCACAATCATACAACAAAATAACGATGAAGCGGACAAATTAATATTAATAGGTAGCAAAAGGGACCTCATGGTCAAGTCTTACAGAGTACGCCACGCAGGGCTTAGCAACAAAAGATAACTTGCAGCGGAAACATAATATCTCGTGGTGGCCACACGACATGCCCACAGACAATCAAGTGGAGGACGCGACCTAGTTCGCAAAGTCTTCAGGATACTCCTCTTCATAAAACTCTGAATTCCCTGGTTCTTCTATGGAGATTTATCACACAAGGTGCAAGCCGTGAGTACTTTGAATGTACTCAGCAAATCATAGGGAAGTGTATGCAATTATTATTCATGCGAGGCTAGACAAAGAATGGCTCTATGGCTATTTTGCGGAAAAGCAATATTGACAGTAAATACAATAAGTAGATTGAAAGCACAATTTTAAAGATTAGTACATAAGTAATTCAGTTCTTTACAACAATTAGAGATCAACCCAAACTTTCCATTCAATCCCTCGATTCCACCATTTTAAAGAAATCATCTACCCCTTGCGTGAAATCACCGGGCATGTCCATAACCGGGGACACGGCTATTCGAATAGTTTTTATACACTCTGCAGAGGTTGTACAACTTTATCCACAAGAGATAATTGACTTGTAATGTCCGTCTGACACACTGCCGAAGGTGTGCGACTAAGTCATTATCACGAGGCCTTTACAAAGCTCTGTTTTGACTCGGTTCTGCTCGCTAAGGATTCGCTTCTAACGGGTCTATCCCCCGCCAGATTCATGCCCCCTCTTGCGCCGCTTTTCAACCCAAACAGAGCCAAATCAAAACATTGCTAATTAGTTGGCCCAGTCCACCCCATCCTGGACATGTGGTTGCACGGTATGACCCAGATCAATGGTTCAAGGTTAAGTCCTTAGTTGGCTGCTCACGCGAGACTAATCCACGTCCCAATGTGCGTTACGGCACCCACACTTACCACCATCCACTCGCCCGAGCATAAAACATTTTTGGTTCAATCCGGCCAAAGACCACTCTAGTCTTGGTACAATATTTTTTAACAAAGGTGGTCGCGCCACGATTCCATATTTCATTTAGTCATGTTTGTTCATATGAGCATGTGATCATGAGTCCTAACGTACAACTATAGCATGGCTAAGCATATTATGATACCCGTGTTGGTAATTTATCAATGTCCAACTAATATAAACTCTCCTAAGGTGTCCAAGGGTTCATGTCATTCAAGGGTACATGTCATTTGCAATTTATCAAGGAGGCATACATCAATTAGGCAATTATCTACTCCCGAAACAATTTAATATAAAAAATAGCAATGCATGTTTATAACAAAAAACATAGTTTTATAAAGTGGGTTCAAGATGATCAACGGTCTATGACTTGCCTTCGGTGAAGAGTTGAGGAGCTTCGGTCGTCGGGTCCGAGAAATCTTCAGAAAAGCCGGTTTCTACACGTGTGGAAAGAGCAAAATAAATAAAATAACTCCAAATAAATTCCAAATGAAAACCAAATTAGTACTAACAGCAAGAGGGGGATTTTAGATGAATTTAGAAATTTGAATCACTCGAATTGGAGTTCGAACGAAGAAGTTATGGCCTTCCGAAGTTGGAAAAACACATAAAATGAAGAAAAATTGGATTTTCCTCAATTTCTGATTTATTTTTCCAAAGGAAAAAGGGGTTTATTGTGTCAGCATGACGTCAACAGAGGATTTTCGGCAGGAAACAAATAAAAAGAAAAGAAATTGACATGCTAGTCAAGGGTGGAGGATGGAGGATGGGAGTGCCACATGGGCTTCCACGTGGACAGCCACGTAGGCTCGAGGGGTGGCGTGGCCGTGACGTGGCACCGAGGTGTCGGCCACATTGGCACCCGAGCCGGCGGCGCTCGGGGCCCAAGGCTCGCCGGTGTTTGGCCGGAGGTTAGTCGACGGTGAGGATACCAAAGGCTAGAGGGGAGCGAGGTGATCTCGTTGCTCACAGAATTAGCGATGTGGCGCGAAGAGGTGGCCGGCGGCAAGGTGGAGAGCGGCGGCGGCGTCGATCCCGAGGGGCTCCGGCAACGAGGATGAGCGCACGGGGTGCTCCTTGGTGCGGCGATGCCGGAGGTGAAGGCGGCGGTGGCTGAGGGTGCACGGAGGCGGCGCTAGAGGCGGCGGCGGCCTTCGGTGGCCGGCGGCTTCGAGCTCGGAATACGGCGAGCACGGAAGGAGAGAGGGGGAGTGATTTGGGGGAAAAGAGAGAGGAGGAGGAGACGAACCGGGGCTCGCTTAAATAGGCCTCGGGGGCTGGAGGTGGAGAGCGGCACGGAGGGCTACGGCGGTGGGGTCCGGCGAGGACGCGTGTGGCGCGAGGAAGGGACAAGCCGGGAGCACGTGCGGGAGACGTCAATGAGTACGGCGGAGCACGCCGCACTCGATGCGCGTGTTAGGGAGGTTGGGATCGGCGGGCACGCGCGCACAGTGCGACGGAGAGAGGGGGTCCGGAGGTAGGTGACGACGTGGGGACGATGGATGAGGACCGTCCGATTTTGATCGGGCGGTTAGCAAAGTAGGAGGGCGCGGGCGCGTGCGGGAGGTTTGGCAGCCGTCCGATTTCGATCGGACGGTGCGAGACGGGAGGCGCGGCGCGCGCGTGGGGAAGCGGGCTGGAGCGGGCCGCGAGGCTGGGCCGAGGAAAGGAATTCGGCCCAAGCTATTTAGGGGATTTTAAATACCTTTTCGATTTTAGAAAATACCAGAAAAGCAAAAACCTTTATAGAAATTAGTTAATAGAGTCTAAAAATTCCAGGAAAATTCACAGAAGTCTCTTGAATTATTTAGAACTTAATAGAAATACTTTTAGATATACTTTAGTTTTTAATTTTTTGCAAACAAAATAGATTTTGGCTTCAAACAAAAAGGAAAAGCCAAATTAAAATCCAGAAAATGCAATAAAGGCTTAAAATCCAAATAAAATACAAGAAACTCTAATAAACTAACTTGTTAATTTAATTAAAGTTGGATTAATTCTTTTTAAATGATTTTTTATTTCTAAATTTCAAATTTAAGCTTTTACAACTTAAACCAAATGGTTACTTTTTTAAAAAAAAATTGAAAATCTCAAAAACTCGCAAATTAAGGATGTTACACTTACAACCGTCCCGGGAAGGATGACGACCTGCACAGGATGAGAATGACCATGAGACCCTATGACAGTTCATGAGGCATTTCAGTCAGGTTCACAATTTCATACCTGAAGTTTCTGATTCTTCTGTTATCAGAGCTTTTAAGCAGGGAGTCCGCAGTAGAAGGATCAAAGAGGATATCACTTTTAATCCTCTGGCTACTGTCGCCGAGCTATTCGAGATGGCCGATCGATATGCGACTATAACCCCGGCTTAGCAAATGCCCAAGATGTCACTTACAACTACCATCACTACCAAGTTTAAATCATAATCAAGTATTGCTATCATCTAGACTTCAAGAATTAACTGTAACACCCTAGCCCAACATGAACCTAGAATGCTACTACTCCAACAGAACATAAAACAAATCTATAAATTTTTCTCTAAATTTTGGGAGAATTTCCTTTGAAACATTGACCATTGAAGGGGTTCAAAACAAAATAACTAGTATATGAGCATTATAACCATGCTGCAAAATTTAAAACATAACCATAAAAGACCACACAAAGTGTCAGCCATCTCTAACACAAAGGAAACCATTTCACCTCAAAGGGTGAACACAATCGTAAAACGAATTCACTAGTAAGGTTTCTCCAATGAAAACTAAAAGTGCTGAATTATTAGACATGGTGAATATCAAGGTGTAGTGCACCCAAAATTTCGATCACATTCCCATGCATGCCGCCTTCACAGGAAGTACATAAAAAAACATAAGGAGCAAGTGTGAGTCCTTGACTCAGCAAAGTACAATCAAGACGATAGCCAAAACCTCATAAGAATATATTGAACATAAATATTGCTCACAAACAGCCATCCACATTGGTTTCATAAATTTTCAACTTTTACTTTTAAGAGATGCAAATGCCACTAATGTACTTCTCTTTTCTCTTTGCATTTACCGGTAATGCAGAGTATGCACCCATCGATGCATACTCAGACATGTGCCTTCTAGCACAGGGACATCAAACCCACACTCCACAAGTGTGGGGGACCTCATGCCCGTCTAAAATATGATGGAGACCTCAAAAATTATCATTACTTGGCTACCATGTAGACCAAGTCTCAAGGATCAATGAAATGATGCAAGTGATTGTTGTCAACCATTAATCTTTATCTCTTTACTTAATCAACATAAGCATGTAGCATAACCAACAGCAAAAACATAAATAAATATTTATATGCATAAGACATTAACAAGGCATAGATATTTTCCGCATTGGTTACTCACTACTTGCACTTGCCTCAACCGTGCGACGAAGGATGACGAGTAGAGGGCCCTACTGCATGATTCACACCGCCACCTGAGCATTCATAAAACATGTAACACCCTGGTTTTCCCTGGTTTTTGGAGCTATTCGAAAATTTCAAAATAAAATGAACCCTTTGGTTTCATTGAGTCTAAAAGCTTAAACTGAGATTTTGGAAAGGTTTCTAATTGCCTAACTCGAACTTCAACTAAATTTCCCATCCGGTTTGTCGAGTTCATGGGTGTTTTGGAGCTCTGGTGTTCTCTCCCCTTCTGTGCTCGTTGTGTTTTCTCTTTGGTTTAGACCTTCTCTATGTTTTCTCTTTCGTATAGACCTCCTTTGTGTTTGGACCACTTCTTTGTCCAGACCTCTCGTGGTTCTGACCTCCTTTTTAAGTCACGACCACCCTCGAGCTGTTCTAAGCTCAGATTTGTGTTTCAAATATCCTTTGATCTCATCGTGACCGTTGAGACCTCCTTTGATCTCATCGTGACCGTTGAGACCTCCTTTGATCTCATCATGACCGTTAAGACCTTCTTTGACCTCGTCTTGATCGTTAGGACATCCTTTGGCTCCATCCTGATTGTTAGGACCTCCTTGGACCTCTTTCCCTTGGATCTTCTCCGTTTGATCCTTTTCCCTTTGGATCTCACCCGTTAAGACTCTTTTGTGTTTGGACCTCCCTTAAGTTCAGATCATGTACGCGCTTTCCCCTCTTGTGGGCCGTTAGATCTTGTTTGGATGGCCCGATTGAGAGGAGGCGTTCGAATGGTCCGAACGTTCCCTTGCACTATGGTGTGTCCGATTGAGATTGGGTGGCTCGATGTGAGTGCGCGTTCGTGTGGTCTGAACGTTCCTATCTCTTTGGACCACCCGATCAAGATCGTATGGCTCTAGTTTGTCACGCCTTTTTCTTGTTCTTTGGACCTCCTCCTCCTCCTCACAACCCGTGGTCTTTTGCAAAGACCACCCTCTCGGTCAAGACCACCCTTTGTGGTCACGACCTCTGATCTTTTTGCAAAGACCACCTTCTTGGTCAAGACCACCCTCTGTGATCATGACCTCTGATCTTTTTGCAAAGACCACCTTCTTGGTCAAGACCACCCTTTGTGATCACGACCTCTGGTCTTTTTGCAAAGACCACCCTCCTCGGCCTTTTTGCGAAGACCTCCCTTGCCTTCTACAGGACCTCCTCAGGACCACCCCCGTAGGACCTCCTCCTATGACCACCTCGTGGTTGGATCTCTCCTTTGGTCACGACTTTCCCCTTTGGCTTTGACCAACCTCTTTGTTTGAGTCAGCCCTATCCACTTTATCCTTTCCGCACGTTAGCAGCAGAAAGTCTCTGAGTATTAAATGCCGCTGCGGCGTATTGAATCTGTCACCTCTGTTGTACTCGTCTATCCCTCTTGTCCCCTCCTTTACCTGCTCCCATCCCCTCCTCCACTTACCTTTGAACATGTCTGTCCTTGAAACTCCCAGCAGCCCTGGATTTATAAGCTTGGGCAGCTCCCTATCCTTGCCTTCTTCCTCATTTCAGCTCTCTTGCTTTCTCTCAGCCAATTCTTTAACCTCCCTTCTAAGCTCTGGACCTCCTCCAACCAGCTCTCTGGACCTCCTTCAAACCTTCTGAGTTCTTCTGTTGGTTTCATTTGGCGTTTTCTTTGGGGTTCTTTTGGTTCTTACTTAAGCTTTGTTTTGAGTTGGTTTTGTTCTCTCGTGTAGATTGCAACAACACTGGGGAGCCCAACTTCTTTGAAGAGGAAGACACTCAAGCTTTCGAGCAAGACAAGTCATACCCTTGATCATGTTGACACCTAATATTTCAACCTATGTACTTTCTGTTTCAAGCTAAGTACTGCATGCATATTTTACTTAGTATTTCAATGTCTTTAAATTTCTAGCTAGACCTAAATCCTTCATATGGCCAATGTTGACATTGCAACTGAACTTATTGTCGCTATAGTAAAAACCTGGTTAGTGCTTTAGTATGACCAAGACCTTTTGAAAACAAAATGCTTAGTTATGCTTAGACCAAAATCTTCATTTGGGAAGTTTTTGCCAAAGAATAAAGTTTTATCTCAAATGTTTTAACCATGACATTGGGTTGTCGTGGAAATATGTTACTGCTTTTAAAGGCAAAATAAATGAAAAAAGGATTTGGACTTGGGCGTATTTGGTTGTCTAGTGGGTGCATGTTTATGCACGGGCTCAACTGGGTAAGTTGAGACCCTGGGTTTTATGGTTGTCGCCCGAGTCAGTTAAGGACCGACTTTCGAGCGTTCCTTTGCTATGCCCCATCGTGCAACCACAAGTCTTGTATGGGCGGAACTTGGCCGATTAATTTGCAATGTCTCACCATGGTTGTTCCGTTTTGACGAGTGGGTGGTCCTTCATGACCTACTTCTTTATATTCCCACCTGGCGTAAGAGGGGGCATGAACCCTGCGGGTGGTTAGCCCAAAGGGGGTGAAACCTTAGCGAGGGAGGACTGTGGTGAGAAGGAGCATTGTAAAGGCCTTGTGATAACCTTTTAGTCGCACATCTTCGGAAGTGTGTGAGCGGACAATACAATTTGGTTATCTCTTGTGGGTAAAGTTGTACACTTCTGCAGAGTTTAAATCTATTCGAATAGCCGTGTCCACAGTTATGGACATGCTAGCAAAGCCACTCCAAGTTAGACTTTGGTTTTGTTTTCAAAATACCTTTGCTAATTGGTTTTGGATCTCTATCCAATTGAGTTTTGGGCGGGGAGCCTCGGCGGTTAGACTGATGAAAGGAGGTTATCCTTCACCCCTTTAATCTTGTTATCACTCAATCAAAACTGTATTAGAAAATTAGTTTTATGTATGGTTTAATCTGCTTTAGAACTTATTACTTGTATTAGGAAAGAAAGATGGCTTTATACAAATCAACCTAATAAGCTCTCCATTGTGATATCCATTTATACATGTCATTCTGTTATTTGACAGGTCTGACTTGCAAGCACGGTTATTGTGCTCACTCTTGCTCAAATTTAATCTTCTGAGCAGGTGAAGAGATCTTTGCTGAGGACCAAGAGGTCCTGGACAACTAGGTTGCGCCCTCCAGCTAATTGCCTTTGGTGTATTGGATGGACCTGACTTTTATTTCCGCTGTGTAAAGTTGTTTTTGCTGGCTTGTAAGCCAATTTTGTAATCAACTCTTTTGTTGTTAATAAAGTTCCCGTTGATGTATGATTATCACTTGTGTTTGCTGTGTGAGCTAGCCGTTGATCCTTGGGACTAGGGATGGCAATGGGGCCCCATTCCCCATTCCCCGACGGGAATTCACCCATTAGGGGGCGGGGATGGGACTATTTCTCTCCCCATGGAGATACTAATATGCAAATACAATTCTCCATCGGATGAAGCGGGGATGGGGCCATTCTCCTACTCCCCATCCCCGCTACCCGCATGGGCCCCGATAAGACATGTAGGCCACTAGCCTACTACTGCACAACCCGATAAGGCGATAGCTCGATAATCTCTTTTGCATCCTTTACTTTCTAGATGCTAATTAATTAAAAATATTATCATTTTAGCATTGCATGTCGGATGTTCATACCCATTTTTATAACATTATGGATCTTATTTTCTCTTCTTTCGGGATCTAACTTTCAGGTATGGGTCCCCGTGGGGCCTCGATAACTCGATGGGACGAGGACGGGGGGAGAATAGCACCCGAGGATGGGGATGGGGATGGGGATGGGGACGGGACCGGGATTTTTCTTCTCTCGGGGATGGGTATGTTCCACCACTCCCGATGGGGAATGACCCCGTTGCCATCCCTACTTGGGACTAGCTCAGGTCATAGGAGATACAGGACTTTTCCAAGTCCCACGACCTCCTTGGGCTGGGTATCTCGACCTCCCCCAGGTCTGGTCGTGGCACTTGGGGAGGTCCTGGATCTCAAGACCTCCGCGGGTCAGGTCTCCGGACCTCCAGGTGGTCCTACTGGACCTCCTGAGTGGTCCTGGAGGTCCTCTCGAGTGAACCTGCTGGACCTCCTGGGAGGTCCTGGTGGGCTTTCTGGGAGTTCTTGGAGGACCTCTCGGGTGACCCCTAGTCGGGTCGTTACAAAACACACTAAAAAAATAATCCAAGAGTAGTACAACATTACAAAAGAAATAAATAGCATCGCTCTTAATCGCAACCCAAAACAACCCTCCTCCAAACAACAACCTTTCCCCGCAGCACTGCTGTTCAAACAACCAATTCTCTAGGCTCAGGAACCCAAAAATATTAAAAGATATTTTTTTCAGAATCTACACAAAAATTCTAACCTTTTCTTCAATATCCTCTTTTTGAGATTCTGGCATCTACAACCCCGTTTTTCCTCTTGGAACACTATTCTCTCCAAAACAGAGGAGCTAACTTTCTAAAATCATAACTTATGATCTACAACTCTAAAAATCATGATCTTATACTCTCTGGAATCCTAAAGATGTTACCTACACTTTTCATGCAGATCGAAACTCCAAATTAATTTGTCTTCTATTTTTAATCTATAGATTAATGCATGCTCCCATGGCTCAGGAAGGGGGGCTGGGTGCAACAGACAGGAGCAGGACACCGGGGAAGTAGGGTTTGGAGTACTGGCTCCCTCCCTCTTTTCTTCTTAAGGGCTACCAGACCCCCTTCTTAGGCCATGGGCCGAAGCCCACCTCTATTCCCCCCTCTAAATTCTGAATTAATTCTTTAATTACCTACTTTAATTTATTAAGTACTAAAATAATTAAATGATATATTACACCCCTGTCTCATCCTACCGCGAGACACCCCCAAGCATACTTGTTGGCATTCCCTCTTGCATCATCATCTCCTCTTGCGCTCGTGACCGGGCGGCGATTTTCTTGTTGAAACCCTAGGCGGCGTCGACCCTCATGTGCGCCTCTGCCGGCCGTCAAGTGTGCCTCCGCCATCATCCGTGAAACTCGAGCCTGACCCCGAAAAGCCTAGAGGCCTGTGCCACCGTTCCCCAACTTCATCGCCCCCGTCGTTCCCCAACTTCTTCCCTGCCGCCGTTTCCTGAGAGCCACCGTCGGCCTCCTATGAAGGTATGCTCTTCATCTGCCCGTCCCCCTTGCCCTCCCTACTACTCCCTTTTGTCTCCTTCCTCTTTGCCTATCGCCTTATGATGCGCCTGTACAGTAATCTCTCACAAATGATCGAATCAATTCATCACATGATACAAATTGTTGACTTGCATTGCAACGTAACATCTTCTTCAGTAAAATTGCAGTATTGTATCTTGATGAAATAGTTCGCCACAGGATGCTTGGCTAATTAGGTTTTTCTGATTTGACTGTGATGTTATTCACGTTGAAATATTGTACTATTATTTCAAATAACTTGAATTCCTGAAAAGTTTGCATGTATTGAGTCTTTTACATTCTATTGTGCAATGCATTTAGGTAACATGATCATTGAGAAGTGTTCTATAACATTGAAGTATGCACTATTTTTTGTCATTTTATTTATCTTGTGATATTTCAGATCATATGAATCCCACTTGGCTATAATTCAGAGTTTGTGCAATGCATTGATTATGTAGAAAAACAAGTTCAAAGCAAATCCCTAAGGATTTTTAGATTTTGATCACTCAACACAAGCAAGGAAGTCCATGTATGACTACTTTGTTTAAGTAGGAGGCCCTAGAAGCATGATCTTTAGTGCAAGCTAGAAGTCCTTGTCTGACTTGCAGTGCTATGGATCTTTAGTATCAAAAGTAACTTAGGCCATTTAATTTCTTATAATCATGTGTTTGATTGTCAGAATTTCAGTAAAATTGCAGTATTGTAACTTGATTACATGGAGTTTGGGTAGTTTAAGGTGGAAAATTGTATGTTGAACTCTCAACCACATGCTTGAAAGAGAAATTGGTTGTTTAACACTGAACCATGTCCATAATTTTGCATATTTCTTGCAGACATGGTGAACACATTGCGAAAAACATGTTTATGTAAAGAAGTTGTTCATTATTTGTTAATGTCAAATGTAAATAATGGTCTGTGAGTACTAGTACTAGATGACGTATGATGTTCAATTGCCCTAGTTGAGACTTGTTTCTTGTCCATTATTTTCTGATGTCAAATATACATATTGGACTGTGAGTAGTAGTAGTGTATGTTGTATGGTGTTAATTCACCTAGTGGAGAATTGTAATATAATTTTGTTTCTTTTTTCCAGTACATTGTTTCTTGTTCATTATTTCTATGGAATGTCCCAATGCTTACTGATTTCCAATGAGTGACAATGTAGAGAATTCGGAACTAGGCAGTAGCTAGTTTTTGAACACTTGATAGTTCAAAAGTCTAGGTGACCATATCTTGTTGTTGATTTCACTTTGATAAAAAAAAAAATTATGGGCCAAAAATGTAGATGACTGATAACGCTGAGTGGAATAATGAGAATACTATGATAGTGTTTGAATTATTCGTTGAACAAGCAGCTGCAAGCAATCGCACGAATACCTATTTAACAACCGAGGGTATACTCGGTAATTGTAAAATTTATAGAGAAGACTAGACTGCAATACAAAAAGAGATAATTCAAGAACAAATGGGATAAATTAAAGAACGATTACAACATTTGGGAAAATTGAGGACAAATGAGACAGGCCTAGGTTGAGATCATGAAAAGAATACGATAAATGCCTGTGCTGAACAGTGGAAGATATTAAAAAAAAGTGAGTCATTACACATTATCCATTTTTAATGCATTCATGTCCAATCCTAGTTGTATTATCAGTGAAGGTATAACTTGTAACCTTTGGCATTGATAGAAATATAAAGGATGTTCCAAGTTTGAGAAGGCTAGACTTCAAAATGATGAGTTGTTGTCCAAGATATTTGACGACATTCGCAACAACGGTGAAAACCATTGGTCTCCTGCAATGGGAACCTTACCTCAAACTCCTGTGCATGCATCGACAGCTATTGATGTTGAAGAGCTTGAAGATGAAATTGGTGACAAATATGATGGTGACTATGAAGATGACTCGCCAATTGGTAGAAAAAGGAAGAGAGCATGCGGTCCTAGCAATGATAAAGGGAAGAAGTCGAAGAGTGGATTTGTGGTCATGTAGGAGCAACTGAGAAGAATCGTTGAGTTGAATGAGAAGTCGTATGCATCTTTTGAAACATTTGCACAAAAAAGAGAATAAGACTCAATGTGTAGCATCAAGGATGTGATGGCATCTGTTGAAGAGTGTGGTGCTGAAAATGGGAGTAATGAGCACTTCATTGCATCTAAAATTTTCATAAAAAAGGAGCAAAGAGAAATGTTTATGACCTTGTACAATAGTGAAGCACACTTTGAATGGCTCAAAAGGAAGTACGATGCCAAGTATGACAAATAAAATTTGGAATGTAACTATCATTTGTATAAGTAGTTTATCTTTGATGCGACTTTATTTATCTTTATTTTTCTATTCGCTTGTAAGACTTTATTTGGTTTGTAAGACATTATTTCACTAGTTATATACTGTCATTTGGACCTAATCTCTACTCATATATTTTTTAATTGCTATGTTGTTGTGTTTTTCTATGTTCATGTACAGATGTCGTCTTGTGAAAGCGATATGAAGGGAGTAATACATCAGATGACGAACATGAGTGTGATGTACATATGATGCGTCTATGGCAAGATATGTCAAACCACCTCACTGCTATTGCAGTTATTATGGAGAATTATCACTTAACCTACTTGACAAGAATGAGCCTAGGACTTCACGGCTCAGTGGAATTGGTTGCATGAGATAAACTTTGACCACTCCAGGGGAAAGCTACCACATATTTCGTATAAATGCTACGATCTTTCACAGTCTCCATGATCTTTTGTGAGTATGTATGACTTGCGATCAACTACCCATATGAGTTCAATTGAAGTACTAGTTCTTTTTCTATTCATATGTGGTGGCTGTGAATCGAACCGAAGAGTGCAGAATTGGTTCAAGCATTCTAGTGAGACCATTAGCGGGATGTTTGATGAGGTTTTGCATTGTGTGGTCATGATGTCTAAAGATTTTGTACAGCCATAGGATCCAAACTTCTCTACGGTTCACACTAGAATTAGAAATGATTGGAGGATGTGGCCACATTTCACATATTGCATTGGAGCAATTGATGGTACACACATTCTTGCAATTGTTGCCCCAGAAGATCAAGATATATTGGTAAATTAGGAAGTGCAATATAGAATGTCATGGCGGTATGTGATTTTGATATGCGCTTCACATACGCATCTATTGGACAACCAAGAGCTATGCACAATACTAGTGTGTTTTATCGTGCATTGGATGTAGATAGGGAAGTCTTTCCACATGATAAGTTTCTTTGTTTCATAGTATTTAAGAATATAATTACATGTAATGCTGATGCATTGGATATTGGTAGACATGACTTTTCCGTCCTATGTTGTAGGTAAATATTACCTCGTCGGTGCCGGTTATCCAAACGGGCTAGGGTACTTAGCGCCATACGAGGGGGCAAATGTATCATGTTCCCGAATTTCTAAGAGTTGCTGCTCCGAGTGGTGAGAAAGAGACATTTAACCAATTACACCTAAGTGGTCGCGATATAATTGAGAGGTCATTTGGTGTATGAAAGATTAAATGGAGAATTTTTCTCAAGATGCTGAGCTTTGATATGCCCAAGCAAAAGATGATTATTGCAGTAACCATGGGAATCCACAACTTCATATGTGAACATGCTTCGCCTGACATGCATTTTCGTAGGTTCGATCGGGATCCTAATTATATTCCCACGATACCATCAAGATATGCAAAATATGTCATTTCTCAGGATGCATCGGATCCATGGATAGTTTCTGTGATGACCTTTCAAGTACAATTGCTCAATCCGGATGATAAACACACTACTTATGATATTTTGCGGTCTTTTGTTACCACTCATTTATCCTTTGAATATTTGTCCGTAACAACACTCGATTGTTTAAACACATATGATATGAAAGTTCTTTGTTACATCAACCCACATGTGCCCTGCTTTCGCCGCGAGCACTTTTGTCATAGGCAATTAACTAAAGGATGGTATATAATGGTATGTCATATTATAGAACGGAAATAAATTCAGGGGGAGGGCCTTAGTTGAGGCCCCTCCTCGCCCGCCACACATCACCCCTTTATCCAACGGCCTCAGGGCCCTCCCCAGAGAATTTTGTAGAACTGCATATACAACCCTACTCCTGATCATACAGTAAACTAGCTACTAATGATCACATTCCAGAATAATCTCGCCCTGTACAAAGCAATGACCAATCTAGTCTAGAGATGTATGACATGATCACAAGAAAGAAAGCGGCAATACATGATCGGAGTCCAGAATAATATCGCCCTGTACAAGCTTCCAGTCCCGGTTGAACGTGGCCACCATGCCGGCTTTGCACGACTGCCAGTGGTACCAGAGCGCGTTGACGTCGTTGCTCCATGCATGTGCACAAATACAAATGAGTAAGATCCAATGAAAGTATTTGTATCAGGGTATCATAGTTTATTTGTCTCTAATTTTTTTTGTATGGTTTTTGAGTCAACTTATTAGCCAAATACTTTTTAGGACAGCTTCAAATTCTCAAAAAATCAAAAACAAAATCTGAAAAATGAGAATTTAGAGCACTATCAAACATAGCCTAATATTTACAGTCAAATGAAACATACATTTCGAGTTCCATATATACGTTATAGTATATTGTATATGAACTAGCTAGCTGGATCGAGATATATCGACCAAGCTGAAGTTTTTTGTCCTGAGATCGATGGACCTCCTTAATTGGTTTGCCGATCGATGAGAGTGAATGGAACATAAGCACGTATATACGTAACAGGTGACACATATGCATGCATACATATGTACTAGATTTGCAGTAAAACAGTAGTACTTGTACGTGGTAGTAGTTGACAGTATTTAATTTATGAACACACAAAGGTTGCCTAAAGATCAAGTTTCGAGAGGCCCAGCTAAACAGTACTAGTGAACTGCCCTACCGTTAAAAAAAAAAGTCTTTTAGGATAAATGTAACTTTGAGACATTAATTACTGCTATAGTATATTTGTAAAACCTAATAAAATTATAAAATTGTAAAATTATTTTTGAGATGAAACCACGTATGATTTTTATATATCTAATCTAAATATTTAAAAAGTAAATAGTCATGCATTCCAAAACAGTTTATTTTTGAACCGGATGGAGTATTGGTGCCTGTAGTAATTTAAGTGGTGAATATATAATTCCTGATTATCTCGTGTGTGCATGCATGCTCTGCGTGTAAAGATTGCGACAGTTCTAACGTTCGCAGAGTTTATCTCCAGAATGACAAACCACCGCGTACGTGCAGACTGCACATGAGGAGAGGACATGCGTTTGCAAGTAGGAGGGCAATCGGAGTGCGGATACAAATGGATATCGCTTATTTTGTATTTTTTTAGAAATAGAGTCGGACATAGATAGTATCGGATACGAATACGAATACGAATACGAATAGTCTCAGTCACGAACACGGAGTGAATACATATTGAGTCGAATGCAGGTAGTCTCGGTTACAAATATTTTGTCGGATATTGCGCGAAAACAGAAACCAAACATATCGCACATGTAATCATCAATCAACCATACCACATATCCAAAATGCAACTACATTAGCAGTTCAACGAGCACATTTAACCATATATAGCGGGTAGGCTGAGGCTGAGTAGTGCATAGTGACATAGCCATATCGATAAAGACGATAACAAAAGTCGGCGAGTAGCACACAGACATAGAACATCACAACCAGTGGCAGACCTACGAAGGGTCAAGGGTGTTCAACTGAACACCCAAAACATTTTGCAAAATACCCATTATTTACTATGTGTGTTAGATATATATATATAGTGATAATTAGACCAAATACTTTATAATAATTTTTCTGAATTATTTTGTAATTTATATAAATTATTGAGATGTTGTTTCTAACACGAATAATTTGTACTTTGATTTTTGCTATTGTGAACCTTTATTTTTACCATTGAACATATTTTGCTAATCCCGAACACCCATCCTGGAAATCATAGGTCCGCCGCTGATCACAACTCACAGCGAGAGAGGTCTACGGGAGGCGGCAGCCAGCGGGACCAGCGATGTCGCCACATGGCGCCGACGGAGATCGACGGCCGCCAGAGGTTGACGACGCTGGGGGAGGTCTTGGCGGCAGCGGTGCGTCGAGGGATGTCGACGGGCAGGGTGGCAAGCCGACAAGGAAGGTCTTGGCGGCGAGGGAGGCAAGCGGATCGATGGCTACCGAAGGTCGACGGTGCCAGAGGCCCGAAGGGAGGTCGTGGCGGCGGTGGCGAGGGAGGTCTTGGTCGGGGCGGCGAGGGAGGTCTTGGGCTATTGGCAGTGAGGAGGCAATTGGCGGCTGTCAGGGTTGACGGCCGCCGGATGTCGACTGTGCCGAAGGGCCACCGGAGGGAGGTCTTGCCAGCAGCGACACCTGACTACCTAAGGGCTGAGGTTTGGGAATTTGGGATTTGGGGGTTAGCCGGTTAGTGAGTTAGGGACTTCAGGGTTAGGGGAGAGATGCAGCCAGCCTACGGGGGATGCCTTCATCCCAAATTTGTTACGGATATTTTACCAGATAGCTCCGAATCAGTCGGATACCTCCATCCCGAATTTGTTTCCATATCCGGCAAATACTATTCGGCTCCGACTCCGACTCCGAAATCCGAGAAATATTTCAGATATCTGATTTTGCGCTCTGAATTTATTCAAACGAAATTATCTGCTCCATTTACACCTGCTTGTAAGGAATTTGTTGTCTCTCCCTGTGCCAATCGCTGCCTTGCGGTTGTTGAGGCCGTAACGTGTAGGCATTGCAAACTTCCAGTCGTCATAGTAGTTCTAGCACGACTCTCTATTGCCACGAACGTGGAATTAATTCATACCGCTAAATAAACTGTGATCGAACGAGGGAATTGAAATTGTTCTAGTATTTGCTAGAGTTATTACATATGTATAAGTACTAGTGCTATAATTAACAGAGCTGCTCTGATCCATTGTTGTTGTATTCGATGTGTGATCGAAACAAACGCTGTCGCGTTCAAGTAAGGATTGTACGCGTATGCACCAGATTAGTATAGGAAAACGGTGAGTTCGCATCTGCTAATCGATGGTACGGTACCCCCCTGGCTACTAGTTAATTTGTGGCCTCGTCGATTGATTTGACGTGGCTCTACTAGACTGTTCAAGGTTCCAAGGTCAATGCGCATATGTCATCTTATTAATTAAGACATTAAACACGAAAGCAATTTCCTGAGGAATCGAGGAAAAGAAGTAGCAAGTGCAATTTTCACAACCCCCCACGATCGAATACAAAATTTGAGCACATGTAAATGGATGGGTGAAGTTCATTCGGAGTGTGTACTTGGCCAGGTCGCGCTCATGTACGTGCGCAATGGCAAAGTCAGAATAAAAATAGAGGGGATGCTAAGGTTGAAGCTAACACGAGATAAATATGCATCAAATTAATTGTCTTGCTCAATATAAACTCATACATAACATGAAAAAAAAATGCAAATTACAGTGAAGATAGTACCTCGCTACTGGATTGTGTCCCAAATGGCCATAAATATACACGAGTAGCGATTAGTAGTCTTTAGATCAAAATAATCATAATTACTGGTACATGATAAAATTGTTAATAGTTATAAATACTGAAAATAAAATGAAACATACCACTAAAGCGCCAGCTAGCTGAAGTATACCTTGTGACATGCTCAATGGCAATAAACATTTCCACAATCTTTCCTTGCTTGTTCACAAACCTATATGCCACGAATTACGCACAATTAGAACAACACAATGCATAAATAGTACATTAATAAACAACTAACCTCACAATAACGGACATTTGCTCCTTTAATGATGAATCACGTGGCTTGTCAATAAGCACCGCGAAATTCCTATCTTCAATCTGACCCTTTATCGCCTCCGTGACCTCTTGTGCACAAGCTTTCGCAATACACTTTTGAATATCCGGAGAAATCATCAAACAAAATATAGGAGCTTTACCAAATGCCTCCTTCACCTCTACCTTCTTATCTTTATACCCGTCCACCAACTCTCTAACATTTCCCTTGTTGATGGAACTAGAAAATTCATCATGTCCACGAAAAGTTTCACCTTGCATTACAGAAGCAGTCAAACAAATTTGGTACATAGCTTCCGCCACCTGAGTGTAATTATTAAATTTGCTTGACACAATTGATCTTTGATTTTTGAAATCATCACAGTGTTGCCTTGCAATGTTGTGGATACTATTAGGTCCACCTACATGTTGATTTAAAATTTTTGTAACCTTCATCCAATTAACTAACCCAGATTTTGTGAAGACATCACTGGAAAAATAATCAGGACATCCCAAACTCTTGAAAAGAAAGCAATAAAAACAAAAGTCGGCATCCTTGGACACACTATATTCCAACCAATCAATTTTTTGGTACCACGATGCTTGAAAAGATTTTTCTTCACCACCCATCATTTTCTTTGGAAAATTAAGACCTTTTGGTTGAGTAGGATCCTTCAACAAGTATGCCTTTCTCATTTGATCTTTAATTGTATTGGGATATTCTTCAATTGGTATGCGACGTGTCAAATCGGCAATAATTCCATCCGTATTAAATTCAAGACGATGATTCTTTGGTTGAGTTGCGCTCTGATCTGTATGGGAGGTACTTGTAGTTGGATTGTTTGATAAATAACTATTCAAAGTGTGTTTCTTCTTCTCCATATTTTACAAATATAGAAAGATACATGATGAATAATAATTCATAAATAGGTCTATCTTCGGTCTTCTAATCTTTTGCATCCAGAAACCACAAGTTAACAAATTAGGACCGAGGAAAGAGGGAGAGTTAATAACATGCTACATAGGGCTCTGGCTTTGCAGTCTCGGTGTTGTTGTTGCCCCAGCACCGCTGACCCGCCACGTGCGTACGGCGCACCCACCGCTTGCCCTGCACCCGCACGGCACACCCTTGCTGTGGCTCGTCATCCCTTGCCTCACCGTGAGCTCACCCTCCCTATCTCGCCTTGTGTCGCCCTGTGCTCCCCCCAACACACACACACACCCCCAACACACACACTCTGCCTCGCCGTGCCGCCGCCACCGCCTAGCGGCCTAGAATTAGCTTGCCGCGCTCGCTGCTCATGTTCTTGCAACTGGAACCGAGGAATAGGGATGGAGGTGACCAGTGAACCGAGCTCGAGTCATTCTTGCCGTCTTGGACTTGGTCTGACTCAACCAATTGGTGCTGAAGTGGGATTGGGGCATTGGGCTGACGGAATGTAGGCCTGCCTTGCTGCCGAGAGTGGATGAATTCAGCCCAAATTCGCTTGTCCTCAACCTCCAGCTCCTGTACCATCTTCTTCTACAGAAAACAGCCAGTGCTCTTCCTCCTATCCCCCCAAATTTCAGCAGAAGTAGTAGTGAAAGGTACCTTTGGTGTGGCTGGAGGAGCCGGTGCTCCAGCACCCCAAGCACCGGGGTAGCTTCGCCTCTGTACATGCGAATACCTGACAGATTTTCCACTTTCATTGTGCTGTCTAAAGATCGATCGAGCAACAAAGAGCTGGCCAGAGATGAGGACGGTCAAAGTCAACACATACAATTGGCAGGGCGGGGAGGAGGAGTGATGATGATGCGTGCGCCCCAGGAGCATGCATGGTTCAAGGAAGGCTCCCGACCCACATGGCCCAACTAAACCCCACCAATCCGCTAATTAATTAACCCCGCTTCCCTCGTAGTCAAATCAAATATATATAGAGAAGCTACGTGTGCCCTCCTCATCGCCATCACATATTCGCATCGCACACAGGAAGAAGAAACTAGCTGCAACCTGCAAAACCACACACCCCGCCGTGCGAGCAAGCAGATTAATCGCACCCCGTCTGGTACTCGTGTACAACGACGAGCTGCTCTCACTCTTCCTTTCTTGCTTTCCACTGCAAAGCAAATCCTCGCCAAGCTAGATATCCTAGCGTTGCATCCTCCAGCCGGTCGGTCAGCTCGCGATGTCGAGCAGAGCGCGCCGGAGCGGCGGCGGCAGGCACTTCCCGGTGGGCCGGCGCCGCCACGTGCCGGTCGTCGACACCGGGTGCGGCTGCCGCCCGCGCCTGCTCAGCCTGCCGTCCTTCCTCAGGCCCTCACCGGGTAAGCCGGCGCCGCCCAGGAGCGCCTCGCACTCGTCCTCCTCCTTCTTCCCATCGTCGTCCTCCACCGCCTCCTTCTCCTCCTCCTCCGCCGCCACCTACACCACCAACTACTCCTCCTACTACTCCCCCTCCAACTACTCCAACTACCACTACTCCCATGGCTACAGCGCTGCTACCAAGCAGCAAGGACAAGATCGTCCCACCAAGGTGCCGCCGCCGGTGCCGCTCAAGAGGCAGCTTAGCACGAAGAAGGAGAAGAGGTACGTGGAGAAGGCGGAGGAGGAGGAGGAGGAGGACGTCGGGGTGGCGGTGGAGAAGGAGTCGTCGGACCCGCGCGCCGACTTCCGGGAGAGCATGGTGCAGATGGTGGTGGAGATGGGGCTCTGCGACTGGGACGACCTCCGCTGCATGCTCCGCCGCCTGCTCGCCCTCAACGCGCCACGCCACCACGCCGCCATCCTCACCGCCTTCGCCGAGGTCTGCGCCCAGCTCGCCGCGCCCCCAGCTCCGCCTCCGGCGTACCACCAGTACCGGCGCTGAGTGAGGACGTCGACCCTCGCGCCGCGCGTGCACGGTGGGGCCGTTCTCGAGATCCTGGCACCACCTAGTGTACGCACGCATCGCGCATGTCGGGTGAGGTTACCGGGGGGTGATAGGATCTCGAAGGAGAAAGGAGAAAAGCTAGCTATTACTACCAGTAGTACAAAAATCTCAAAAGAAGAAAAAAAATGTATTAGTAGTACCAGGTGCTTGATTTCAGTAGTCCAGTTCTTGTTAGGTTATTTAGTTTCTTTGATTTGGTTTTCTTAATTACTGTTCTAGTGTGTTTTCATGTAGGAGTGTTCTAGTTCGTGTAAGTGTGTTTCATTCATAGCCTTTGGTTTTGCATGAAGTTTGTGGCGGAGCTTGAGCAAAATCTCGAAGTGGTCATGGCCAAAAGGCCAAAGCAAATGTGTAACGCTGCGAGTGATAAATACGACGTAGAATTTGTAGCCTTTGAAGAATTCAATACCTGGATATATTGCTTGTTCATGCTACCAAAGTGTCTCCATTCAGATTTCAATAACACAATTACCTTCTCATTAAGTGCTAGTTTTCTAATTGCAGCGAGATCATGTATTCCACAATTCAAAATAGAGCTCACACAAGTAACTAAGAATCAAAATCTTTACTGCAAACTGCCCCAATTAAGAACAATGTGAGGCCTAAGCAATATACTACGGCATAGAAGGAAGGCAAGATACAACAACATGGAAGGAAGGCGAGGATCACCAAAACTTCAGAAGCGTCGGAGGAGGAAGGGACACCATGGCGCTAGTGGGCTGCGGCCACTTCTACTCAACCACTCGAGGTCTGATTGCACGTGGATGCGTCGTGCTCCGCTGGCCGCCGCAGCGCCTCGTCGAGGTCGTTGATCTTGTGACTTGCCTCTTGCGCTTCACTGTCACACGAGGCGAGGAGCGCGGCGCCGACGAGTATGGAAGCTTCAACTATTGACTAGTGACTATTGAGCACAGTTAAACCCAAATCGATGGAGATTGGAGAAGAATTGGGTCATGGAGTTGGGTATGCCGTCATGGTCTTGTGGACTACTGAGCATAGCTTGATGGGGAAGAAGCTGCCAGGTTGGAGCTGAGTGGGCCGAGCTAATGGGCATCTGGAGATGAGGGTGGCCATCTAAAGGGCTACGTGATATATGAGCCTAAATCCTACTATTCAATCCTCCGCCCCTGCTGTGATTGTTAATTACTAGTTCACAAGTAGAGTTTATGACCAAGTAACTATGTATGTGCATGCGAGTTCGTGTTATATCGATCTTATATGAGACTTTGCCAGTCGATGTTGAGAATGTGACTACATGAGACATTTGGTTTCATGGAACTTGTCGCGTTGATGTAGTGCCTATTTGGAACGGCTTCGGTTTCAGCTTTTCACTTGAAAAAGCTGGAAGCCGTTCCAACCGCTTTGCTTTTCTCCCTCGATTTTCCATGAAGCCGGAAGCCGTTATAACGCATGGAAGCTGAAAGTCGAAAGTCGCCCGTGGGAGCTTCCGTAGCCACGTTCCGAGTTTGCCCCTATACTTGGGGTAAGTATATACCCACTTTTGCCATCGCTCAAAACCCCTCCCCTCCATGACCCAACCCTCGGCCCGAACCCTAACCCTAGCCCTCTCCTCCCTGCGCACCCTCATCCTCCCTCCTCCTTCTCCCCCCGACGCCCTAACGCCGGCGCCCCGCCCCTGTCCTCCTCTCCTCCTCCCAGGCAGCCGTGTCCTCCTCCCGCACCACTGCCCCGCCGCGTCCTCCTCCCCCACCGCCGCCGCCAAGATCTGGATCTGCCTGCTGTATCCTCCTCCCGCACCGCTGCCCCACTGCGTCCTCCTTCCTCCCCGGCGCCTCTGCGAGACTCCTCCGCCTCCGAACCGCCCTCTTCCCTTCTCCCCGCGGCCACCTCCTCCACGGTGCTTCCGCCGGACTCCTCCACCTCTGAGCCACCCTCTTCCCTCCTCCCCACGCGTCTGCTCCACGGCGCCTCCACCAGACTATTTCGTCCCCCGACACTGCCCTCTTCCTTCCCCGAGCTGCCGCCGACCCCAACTCCGCCTCCCCGCCATCGCCGCCGATCCTAACACGATAGTCACACCCCCGGCCCCGAGCCGCCCCTCCTCCCCCGCCGACCTCCTCCATCCCCTTCCCCGCCGCCGCCTCTGTCGTCGGCACCGTCCTCCCCCACCGTCGCCACCGAGCCGCCCCAACCCTAGTTGCCGCTAGTTTTTTCTTTTCCTTTTTTAATTCTTATGTAAATGATTTATTTATGTATTAATTAAACTGATGTATTTATGTATTAGTTATGCATTAGTTATTTATGTAATAATTATTTATTGTCAATTGTCGTTAATTGCGGTAATTCTGATCAATTGCAATAATTACGTAGTCGTCATTAATTGTGGTCAATTGTGGTAGTTATCTTCAATTATGTTAGTTTGTTGTCAATTGCGGTAGTTGTTGTCAATTGAGTTACTTATCGTTAATTATCGTTACTTGTCGTTAATTATTGTTAGTTCTCATTAAATGTTGTCAATTGTGTTAGTTGCTGTTAAACGGCATCAAACGAGTCATTACTTGCCTCAGGGGCATTTTAGACATTTTTCATCTCAGAAGCTACAGCTAGCCTACCTAAAAGCGAGATAACCAAATATCAAACATCTTCAGCTCAACCGTTCAACCTTACAGCCCAACCAAAAGTGTTTTTCAAAAAGCTACAACACGCCATGCCAAATAGGCCCATAATGTGGTGCATGTGTGTCCGTGATGTTGTAGGTACTAAAACTTCATTATTCATATCTGAAATACACGCATCAACTATGGTATTCAGGTGTTTTCCTTCACAGCAGCTTTTGAGGATGGGAGGTGGATCATAATAAAACAATGTTTGGCGTGGCTGTAGTTTTTCTTAAAAGTAGCATCCAATTGAGCTGAATGGTTGTAAGTGAACGGCTAAACCGAAGATGTTTGGTGTTTGGCAGTTTGATTTTTAGGTAGTCTGGCTGGAGCTTCTGAGTTGAAAATTTCTGAAATGCCTTTGAGGCCAATGATGGCTTATTTGATATCGTTTAACAATAATTAACTACAATTGACGGTAATTAACAATAACTAACGATAATAGACTACACTTTATGACAACTATCGATAATTAACGATAATTCACACACAAGTAAATCTTGATGGCAATTAACGACAATTTCACAAAGTAAATCTTAATGACAATTAACACAATTGATGGGAATTAATGACAATTAATATAATTCCAAGATTATACAAGTAATCAATTCAATGATTAGATAAATAATTCATCTATATCAAAAAGGAAAAAATAAAATTGAACAATTAAAAAAGAAAAAAATGAAACAATCAGCGATGATAGTGTTGTCTGGAATACGGTGACAGCGGCGCAGGTGGGTAGAGGACGACAGTGGGATGATGAGAAGAAGGGTGGTGGCACTAGCGGGAGGAGGAGGAGGGTGGCGGGCGCACCAGGGAAGGAGGAGGGTGGTGTCAGGAGGAGGAGGAGGGCGATGGCGGCGGCGGGAGAAGGAGGAGAAGGGCAGCAGCAGTGTCACGAGGAGGAGGGCGACGGCAGGGGAAAAGGAGAAGGGTAGCACTGGTGTGGAGGAGGAGGGCAACGACTGTGTTGGGGGAGGAGGAGGGCGGCTAGGGTTAGGATTCGGGACGAGGGGAGGGCAGCTAGGATTAGGGTTTGGGAGGAGGGGTTTTGTTTAGTGGCAAGGGCGGTTAAATGACAGCTTCTTGCTTCCGCACATTGTAAATAGCTCGACTTTGGAAAAAAATCGAAGAAATCCGCCCATTTGGAACGTCTTCTGGCTTTTCTTCGAGCTGAAGTTGTCCCAAATAGGCCCTAAGTCATTGCTTTTTTTTTGTGACATGACGAAGTTTTAGATCTCATCTCATACCTAGTTAGCTAGCTTCCGTATATCTATTCAGCTGCCCATTTGGAACGCTTCTGACTTTTCTTCGAGCTGAAGTCGTCCCAAACATGCCCTAAGCCATTGCTTTTTTTATGACATGACAAAGTTTTAGATCACATCTCATACCTAGCTAGCTAGCTAGCTTCCATATATCTATTCAGCCACCCATTTGGAACGACTTCTGACTTTTCTTCGAGCTCTAGCCATCCCAAATAGACCCTAAGTCATTGCTTTTTTTTTACACGAAGTGTCCCCTGTCCTAGCTAGCTAGCCCCATCTTGTGTCTTTGACGCCTCCGTTTGTTTTTAGCCAACTTTTCACTATACCGATCGAGTACGTAGTACGTATGTAGCTTCCTTGTTTCCATCGCGGGGCATCCTAGCTTGTACTAGTATATACTGCTCAACTGACGATCGGATCTCATACTGTCTCAGTATATATGTACGCTAGCTCTTCTTGCTCTACGTCTGTACGTGCTCGACTTCTTATTATTGAGTTTAATACACTAACTAGTTCACCGAAAAAGCTTAATCTATTAGAAAAATACTAACAATATACTAATACTTAAAACACATATTTTTCCTCACCAGAGAGCCCAAATTTTACTTCAACGTCGTGATTGCCGACGGCGGCCGCCACCTCCGTTTCCTCTTCCTCCCTGCCGGTTGGTGGTTCTCCGGGGTCTTATTTGGTTGGGCTTAAATTCCTACTTATCTATAAAAATACACCGTAATTTTAGTTCAAATTCTCGCGCCATCCACATAGATTCCGATGAGAAATAAATTTCCCAAACAAACCCTCTAGCAATGGCAGCATCCACGTGGATTTCGCAAGCGAAGAATCCTCCTGGTCCAGCCGTGTGTGGGTAGAGCCCATGGCTCAGTCGCATGGGGCCTTTCAGGGTCCAGTTAACTTTTCCTCTCTTGTTTCCGTTGGACTGTTTGTGTGGGCAGGGTCAGGCCGGATCCCGGTCCATCCACACCTGTCAAGTAATTCAGAGAGGTCATTAAACATGTTAATCCCAAATCTATTTTATATCTGCATGCATTAATTCAACAAGATCGCTGCATTTGACTTCAATTTCAAAGTGTGGAGTTCACTCTCTCTCTCTCTCTCTTCACATGGATGCATATGCATAGTATATAGAGCATAGAGTATAGACACATGCCGCCATTTTTAAAGCTTTGCATGTGCTACATCTAGTTTTCCGCATGATCCACAGTGACAGTTCTTACGCTATAACGGGTTTCAAGTCTCGTTTCAAGAAGTGAAGACTTTTTTAGCCCTGGTGCACCAAAATTCCAAACCTATCACTCAAATCCTCCAAATTCCACTTCTAGACCTCTTCTCCTGCGTGCGCCCGAAAACCACAACAGCACGGCGATGCAGTGGGAAGCAGCACCTACCACCTACTGCGGCCCCGCCCCGCTTGCATGCCGCCCTACTGACTCCACGGGGTGCAGCAGCCGTGCTGCTGCTGCCGCCAGGCGCAGCACGCGGCAACTGCGGCCCCAGGCGCAACAACTACGGGGAAGGAGGCCAGAAGTGGGATTTGGGGGATAGGGAGACTACATTTGGAATTTCAGATAAACATAGGGCCAAACATGCCTCATTTCTTGTTTGCAATCCTGGAGCTAGCGCCTGCATTCGAGTTGGGGGTTAGTACAAAATTCAGGTAGTAGCAACAGCAGCAACCATAGCCTCGACCTCTTTCGTTTCGTTTTCAGCTCGACGGTCCTAATTCCTAAATGTGCCACCGAAGCCGATGCTTTACAAAATTCAACTACTCTGCGTAGCTGCTGATCACATACGCGTACGTATCGATCGAGGACGACGACGAGAATTGTGTGGCATATAACAACATACCTTAGCCCTCGAAACGCATACGAGTTGGAGGCTACGGTACATTGTTATATGATCTGCATATCACGTATTTTTCTCAGTTGATTCATATACAAACTTATCTAGTTTATAGTACAATACAATATTAAATAATATTATCAACATTAAATTGATAAATTAACAAAGAATGTTCTATTTGATCGGGGTACATGTCATAATACCCCCTCCTCCTTCATCCTGATTGCAATAAACCCGTGCGTGTTTCATATAATGCTTGTAATGTTTGAAATGTTGTCAATTTTATGTATAAAAAGTTACATTGCAACTTCATTGAAAATATTGACACTCCTTATTACATTGCAACTCCATTGGAAATCCGTGGGGTGGACATTGAGAGGACGTCGAGGAGGGCCCTGCGCCTGCGGAGTTCGAGTAATACTGTATTGTATCACAGGCTAGTTAAGCTTGTCCGTGAACCAACTGAGAAAAATGTTTGGCATGAAACCCTAATTCTATTAGATATGATTAAGCATATTCTGTTAGGAGTACTTTGCGTGAAAATTCATGAAATCCTAATTTTTGAAACCTAAAATTGTGAGAAACACTCGGAACGAATAAAATTATGAAAAAAAAATACACAAGCAAGTAGACTGTGTCGGGAGGCTCTACAAAAAATTCCATAATTTTTTAGCTCATCTGATATATTTAAAAATTCAAACAAACAACAATGTACAATGGCTTCGGCCGCTAATTACTTTCGACGTCAGCACTAATTTGCGTCCGGCCGGTGGAGGCGACGTCCGGCCAGTCACTGTTGGATTTAATATGGGCTAGGCCCAAACTTTAATTCTAATTAAATCCTGGAAAATCCCAAAGGCCCATGTGCATGTGCTAAACCTTTTTAGTCCCACATGGAGAGTTAAAGGAGTTACACCAATTTATAAGGTGGAGCGTAGGAGTCCTCTTGTGGAATTGGAGAGAGCCAATACGCGCGCTCGCTCGCCTCGCCTCGCCGAGCCGTGCCGCGAGCCGAGCCGAGCCGAGCCGTGCCGTGCGGTGCGGTGCGGTGCGGTGCGATGCGATGCGGTGCGAGTGCGGGTGCGTGTCTTGTGGCGATACCTGGCGTGTCGGTGCGTCGCGTTTTCTTTATCTATTCGAAAATCGAAGCGCACCGACTTCGCAATAAGCGGTTGGCAATAATTGCATTATTTACGGTCTCTTCATTTTTGCAAATTGAAAGAACGATTGCGATTCAAATAATGGTGGCGATAGCGGTTCTTTGTTACTAGTGAGTAATGGCGACCGTTTCGGCCTCTTGACTAAGCGATGAAACGCGCGTTACTAGTGAATAATGGTGACCGTTTCGGCCTCTTGACTAGGCGATGCAGTGCTGCATTACTAGTGAGTGATGGTGGTGTTTCAGTGCGGTTGTTATATATAGTCATTATCGGAGACGAGTCATGTTCTCCAATTCTCTCCACGAAAGACACCACGGTTCTTTGTTCTTTGTCTCGGCGATCTCCATCCGGCAAAGCGCGTGTCACGATCGCACCGGGAGAGCGGGCCTCGGAACCCTCGTCCTTGAAGGCTTGCGAGCAAGGGCGAATAAGGTTTTTGGGAGCGTTCGCGCATCGCTCATTGCTTCCTCTCCATTCGACTCTACGCTACGCCTACAACCGTCACGACTACTACGCGGCGTCCATCTGCACGACTACTTACCACTACGCCATGACAAACGGCGATCTCACAAAGACTCCAGTGCGCTTCTTCTACTCTGCTGCTCCTTCCATGGATCGGGTATGTCTATTTCATATGTACTTCTTGGTTAGTAATATTACTAGTTGTTACCTTGAACAACGTGATAGATATGCTAGTTTACGTTAAATCGGATATTAGTATGTCTATAGTGTTCTTGCTTACTTGCTTTATGAAAGTGGCTAGAATATTCATCATGTTTTATCTACTATATTTACGGATTAAAGTAATTCGAAAAATGCTATTATTCTCAACAATCCAAAACCTTATTGTAATAGGCATTTTTCAACAAGCGGCTTTTTTGCTGCGCTTAAGCCCTCTCAATTCGATGGTGCGAATTATAAGAGGTGGCGCACCAAGATGGTGCTTTGGCTAAGCGCCATGAGCGTTTTCATGTGGCAAAAGGCAAGCTGAAGGAACACTTACTCTGAGAACAGGAGCAAGCGTTCGAGGTGCGATAACCTTTTAAAGGTGCCGTGATCAGCGTTCTTGGTGAGAAGTTAGTTGATGCATACATGGTGATTACAAATGGGAAAGATATGTGGGATGCACTCGAGGCCAAGTTTGGGGTTTGGATGCGAGCGATGAAGCGTATCTCATGGAGCAATACCATGACTATAGAATGGTTGATGGCCGTTACGTAGTTGGCGAGCTCATGAGATACAATCCATGGCCAAAGAACTTGAGCATTTCAAGTGTGTGTTACCGGACAAGTTTGTCGGGAGGCATTATTGCCAAGCTTCCTCCTTCGTGGAGGAATTTTGCTACTTCTCAAACACAAGAGACAAGAGTTTTCTGTTGAAAATCTCATTGGGTCTCTTGATGTTGAAGAAAGGCAAGGGCAAAAGATACACACACTAGAGGAAATGAGGACATTCTAGTGCCAATGTGGTGCGAGAAAAGAATGGCCAAGCTCAAAAGTTCAAAGGCAAAAACAAGATGCACAAACAACAAGCTTTAAAAGAAGAAGAAGAACACAAAGGATGGTCTTTGCTTTGTGTGTGGCGAATCGGTCATTGGGCCAAGGATTGCGATCCAACGCAAGGGTGTGAAGAATCGGCAAGGCGAATTCCAAGTCCGCCAATATTGTTGTTGGTACTCTTGAGGCGGAACTTGAGGTATGGTAATTTACCTCTTTGTTTTTCCGTATGTCAATCTACCGATTGGTGGATAGACACACGGTGCTAATATACATGTGTGTGCTGATATTTCATTGTTTTCTTCTTACCAGTCACTCGGGATTCAGCCGTTCTAATGGGAGCGGGTCACATGCCATGTTCATGGTGTTGGCACGGTCGATCAAGTTTACTTGGGAAAGATTGTGCAAGCGAAGAACGTGCATCATGTGCCATCCATCAATAAGAATCTCGTGAGCGGATCTCTTACGTGTAGAGATGGCTTTAGAGCGGTATTTGAGTCCAATAAATTTGTAATGTCCAAATGTGGACAATTTGTTGGTAAAGGCTATGTGTGCGGAGGCTTGTTCCGCCTATCTCTTTCAGATTTGTGTAATAATGTTGTGAATCATATTTTCGGTGGTAATGAGACTACTATTTGGCATTCACGACTTTGTCACATAAATTTTGGTTGCATGACGCTGTTGCCGATTTAGAGTTAATCCCGAAATTCACCCTTGCCAAAGGTTCTAAATGTCAAGTTTGTGTGCAATCAAAGCGACCTCGTAAGCCTCACAAGGCCGCGGAGGTAAGAAACTTGGCACCATTAGAACTCATACATTGGATCTGTGTGAGATGAATGGTGTGTTGACAAAAGGTGGTAAGAGATATTTCATGACTTTGATTGATGATTCCACTAGGTTACGCTATGTGTATCTTTTAAAAACTAAAGATGAAGCTTTTCACTACTTTAAAATCTATAAAGTAAGTGAGAACCAACTTGAAAAGAAAATCAAAAGGGTTAGGTCCGATCGTGGCGAGTACTTTTCTAATGAGTTTAATTTATTCTGTGAGGAACATGGTATAATCCATGAGAGGACGCCTCCCTATTCACCCCAGTCAAATGGGATTGCAGAAAGAAAGAACCGTACTCTAACTGATTTGGTTAACGCCATGTTAGAAACATCGGGTCTTTCCAAGGCATGGTGGGGGGAGGCTATATTGACTTCATGTCATGTCCTAAATAAGGTTCCCACAAAGAATAAAGAGATAACTCCATTTGAACAATGGGAGAAGAAAAGACTATCACTTTCATACTTGCGCACTTGGGGTTGTTTGGCGAAAGTCAACGTGCCAATCTCCAAAAAGCGTAAGCTTGGACCAAAACCGTGGATTGCGTCTTTTTAGGCTATGCTCACCATAGCGTTGGATATAGATTTTTAGTGGTGAAATCGGAGTACTGGCGTGCATGTCGGTACAATTATGGAGTCCGAGAGATGCTACTTTCTTTGAGGATATTTTTCCGATGAAAGATATGCCTAGTTTATCGAGTCGGGAGCACGATACAACTCCTGAACTGCCATTCCAATGAAATATTTTGAGCAAACCCCGATCAAATTCCGAGGAGGAAGACAATGAAACTCGAGGAAGAGTAAAAGACAAAGGATCGCAAAGTCTTTTGGTTACGATTTCATTGTGTACCTTGTGGATGATACTCCAAGTACCATTTCAAGCATATGCTTCTCCGGATGCGAATCTTTGGAAGGAAGCGATCCAGTGAAATGGATTCCATTATCTCTAATGGAACTTGGGAGATCACGAGCGTCCTTATGGTTGTAAACCTGTAGGATGTAAGTGGGTGTTCAAAAGAAGCTTAGGCCCGATGGTACTATCGAGAAGTATAAGGCACGGCTTGTGGCCAAGGGTTATACCCAAAAGGAAGGCGAAGATTTCTTTGATACTTATTCACTGTGGCTAGATTGACCACTATTCGAGTACTACTATCTCTTTTGCCTCACACGGTCTTCTCATTCATCGATGGATGTTAAGACGGCTTTTCTAAATGGAGAGTTGGACGAGAAATTTACATGGAACGACGGATGGATTTGTAGTAAATGGTCAAGAAGGAAAGGTGTGCAAGTTGTTGAAATCTTTGTATGGTCTTAAACAAGCACCTAAGCGATGGCATGAAAAATTCGACAGAACCTTAACATCTGCGAGCTTTATTGTAAATGAAGGTGGCGGATGTGTGTATTATCGCCATGGTGGGGCGAGGAGTCATTCTATGTCCGTATGTTGATGACATATCGATCTTTGGGACCAACCTTAATGTGATTAAGGAGGTCAAGGATTTCTTGTCTCGAAATTTTGAGATGAAAGATTTGGGAGTAGTGATGTTATCTTGAACATCAAGCTGTTGAGAGGTGATGATGGTGGGATTACATTGTTGCAATCTCATTATGTGGAAAAGGTTCTGAGTCGTTTTGGTTATAGCGACTGCAAACCTTCTCCAACACCTTATGATCCTAGCGTGTTGCTTAGGAAGAATCGGAGAATAGCCGAGACCAATTGAGATATTCTCGAGATAATTGGTTCACTTATGTATTTAGCTAGCGGTACGGGCGACATCTCGTTTGCTGTGAGCAAACTAAGCCGGTTTGTTTCTAATCCGGGAGATGATCATTGGCATGCTCTTGAGAGGGTAATGCGCTATCTAAAGGGTAATATGAGTTATGGCATTCACTATACTGGGTACCCTAGGGTACTAGAGGGTTATAGTGATTCAAACTGGATATCTGATGCTGATGAGATTAAGGCCACAAGTGGATATGTCTTCACACTTGGAGGTGGCGCTGTTTCATGGAAGTCTTGCAAGCAGACCATCTTAACGAGGTCAACAATGGAAGCAGAACTCACAGCATTAGATACTGCCACTGTTGAAGCCGAATGGCTTCGTGAGCTCTTGATGGACTGCGGTGGTTGATAAACCGCATGCAAGCTATTACGATGAATTGTGACAATCGATGTGATCGTCAAGGTGAAGCAGTTCTAAGGATAATATGAAATCATCAAGACATGTGAAGAGAAGGCGAAATGCATCAGAAAATGAGAAACTCCGGAGTAATAGCTTTGGATTATATCCAAACAGCTAAGAATCTGGCAGATCCCTTCACAAAGGGTTTATCACGGAATGTGATAGACAATGCATCAAGGGAGATGGGTTTGAGACCCACGTGAGTTATACCATAGTGGTAACCCATCCTATATGATCGGAGATCCCGTGAAGTAGGATTGGCGAAACAAGCTTTTGGTTAACTGGGAGGAGAGTACCTTTATAGACCCACTCCATTGGAGATGCAATTCTCTCCTAAATCTGTATGGTAGGTTGATTTTATCTTAATGTGTTCTGTGGCTTATTTAAGCAAAGATCTTTGTCTCTGAGCGATCTTGAAAGAACACACCTATATGAGCCCGATGTTAGTCACAGTCTATGAGATAGGGTAATCTCTAGGAAGCTCATGAATAGGCCGAGAGTATGACTTATATGCTCCAACCAGCGGGATGCTGGCGACCTAGTATCAGTTAAGGACTTAAGTGAAACTTATTCACACAAAACTGCCAATTCAAGGCTTAGTCCATTGTGCAGTTGTGGATAAGTGTAGCTTATGTTCTAGATGGATGTTCAACCTTAACCGGTCTCCATCGAAACACTGATATATTAAAACAATACTGTGGATCAAGGAATTTGACATGTGCCCTTGGGATCTGGTGGGGGATTGTTGGATTTAATATGGGCTAGGCCCAAACTTTAATTCTAATTAAATCCTGGAAAATCCCAAAGGCCCATGTGCATGTGCTAAACCTTTTTAGTCCCACATGGAGAGTTAAAGGGGAGTTACACCAATTTATAAGGTGGAACGTAGGAGTCCTCTTGTGGAATTGGAGAGAGCCAATACACGCGCGCGCTCGCTCGCCTCGCCTCGCCGAGCCGTGCCGAGCCGAGCCGAGCCGAGCCGAGCCGTGCCGTGCGGTGCGGTGCGGTGCGGCGCGATCTGATCGCGATGCGGTGCGAGTGCGCGTGTCTTGTAGCGACACACGCGCGTGTCGGTGCGTCGCGGCGTTTTCTTTATCTATTCGAAAATCGAAACGCACCGACTCGCAATAAACGGTTGGCAATAATTGCGACTGTTTCTGGTCTCTTCATTTTTTGCAAATTGAAAGAACAGTGCACTGATTCAAATAATGGCTGGCAGTAACGGTTGCTGTTACTAGTGAGTAATGGCGACCGTTTCTGGCCTCTTGACTAGGCAGTAACGGCTGCTGTTACTAGTGAATAATGGTGACCGTTTCTGGCCTCTTGACTAGGCAGTAACGGCTGCTGTTACTAGTGAGTGATGGTGGCTGTTTCTGGTCTGGTTGTTATATATAGTCATTATCTGGAACAGAGTCATGTTCTCCAATTCTCTCCACGAAAGACACCACAGTTCTTTGTTGCTGTCTCCGGCGATCTCCATCCCGGCAAGGCGCGTGTACGATCGCGACGGAGAGCGGCCTCGGAACCCTCGTCCTGAAGGCTTGCACGAGCAAGGCGAATAAGGTTTTTGGGAGCGTTCGCGCGGCGCCGTTGCTTCCTCTCCATTCGACTCTGCTCGCCTACAACCGATGCGACTACTACCGCGGCGCCCATCGCACGACTACTTACCACTACGCCATGACAAACGACGATCTCACAAAGACTCCAGCTGCCGCTTCTTCTACTACTGCTGCTCCTTCCACTGGATCCGGGTATGTCTATTTCATATGTACTTCTTGGTTAGTAATATTACTAGTTGTTACCTTGAACACTGTGATAGATATGCTAGTTTACGTTCATGCGGATATTAGTATGTCTATAGTGTTCTTGCTTACTTGCTTTATGAAAGTGGCTAGAATATTCATCATGTTTTATCTACTATATTTCTGGATTAAAGTAATTCGAAAAATGCTATTATTCTCAACAGTCACGGGCCGGACAAGGCCATGTGTCGCGTCGACATCGCGTCCAACCGGTGACCGTACGGACGAGGCTTTAAATTTGCTATTTCGTTACGACGGACGTTACTTTCGTGATAAAATATCGCAACGGTGCTATTTGCGCCAAAAATCCCAAAAATGGCACGCGTACATATGCTTCGCCCTGATTGACAGCCGTAAGCTGCAGTGCAATGGAAGCGTGCGTGCGTGAGTGCGTTATCCATGGAAGAATTTTTTAGATCTCTTCCATCCACTGCACGCGGATCGGGAAGCAAAGCGCGAGCCGCCACCATTTCGGCATTCCCAACAAATACGCATGGATTTCCTAGCAAACTTCATCACCAAAATTACACTACTAGTCTCCAATTCAAAACGATTTGGCCGGCCCTTTTGAGGAAGACGGCATATAAAAAAAGGGGCTAAAAATCGAAATCGATCATGGTACAGTGAGCAATGAAAACTTGCAGATGTACGGTACTACTACCTGCATTTTGGTTGTACCAAGGGCGAAGCCTCGGGCTAGGCCAGCTATTCTTAGCTGAATTTGAATGTTTCGTGATTTTTGATGAAATTTTCATAGATTTTAACACTCATCAGATTTACAGACCTCGAGTTATAGCCTACCGAATCCGAGACTTGGATCCGACACTGGCCGTACCTGTACTGGTACAAAAAGGCCATTGAAGAACTGCAGCTATGGTACACTCGTTCACCAAAACCAGTACTACTAGCAAGAACCTGTACATGCCGATCACTCACGACGACGACGACGACAGCTTGTCATCAAGCCAGGGAACGTCGGTTTGTCGCCAACAAACTGAATCATGCATGTACTACTATGGCTTCCTACTGTACACGCACGGTGTGCAACGACTCCATCTAATCACATCACTAATCCATCAATTCGTTAGTGATGTACTCCACTTTATATGTGCGTACATACAGGCACATGGAGCTCTACATGTACGTATATTGATTGGCTTTGTGATGGTAATGTGCCTTAAATATGTCTCAGCTCAGCATCGATCTGTCTGTCCCACCTACCAGCCGGTCTATGTCGATCCGTCACTGTGCGCGTATTCACAGCGGGAAAATCGGCGACTTTGTGTGAGGTTCACGTAACCAGCAGTCGGTGATCAGTAGTAGTAGTAATTAATTGCTGCAATACTCGTACATCACGGCAAATCTGATTAAAATCAGCAGGATACGCGAATAGACGACTTTCGTCTGTCGTATCTTTTATGGCATCTATAAGCAGCACTAAAAACAGTTTATATAATAGGTAATCTTTTTACATGTTTCTATAGATAACTTCTCTATGTATAATATATCATGTTTGCTGCGTAAGAGATAATCCAATTCTCTGAACTCCCCTCTATTTCCGTATTATCTCTTGTCCTATGTGTTAAGACTTACAAACAGCTGACGTTGTACATACTCTGGGAGGAGCAAATTCAGTGATACAAGTAAGCACCTAACAATGATGTACTCTAATTGTGGCGTAGATACATTTTCTTGGACTCTTGGTATACAATACTGGCTAGTGAACAGTTTTGCACGCAGAGATGATGTGAGTATATACATAGCTAGCTTTGCAGTCAGCAGAGAAATGTGTGACAAGTAAAACAGAGTAGCTTGGGTGACCATGCATCACAAGAAAGATCATGCATTAGCATTAACAGGATAGAGAATAATATTGGCAGTGTTTTTTAAAAAAAGATAGATATTGGCAAAAGCATTGTGATGAATTGCTCTTTAAGCTAGCTATCTACCATTAATTGAAGTGTCAATCAATCTATCTCATATGTAGAGCCCTGCAATTAATGTACTATCATGCATCGGATCCCTCCAACCTGCCACCGGTTGTAAATATATCAGGATAAAAAGGTATTAAAGAAAATTAACCTTACAAAAAGGAAGAGAAAACTATAGTACAAAATTTGTTTACATGCATTTTGGTTTTTTTTTTAATTCACAAAATTTGGGCTGGGATTTTACCAAGATCTTGACAAGTAGCCAAAATTGAATTCAAAATTTGTTTAAAAACCTCGGTCGAGATTTATTTTTCCCTACCCGTAACCAAAAACCTGATGTAAACTAAGGCCAGCCGCACTACATTAATTTCGGATCTAATTTCAATCGTTGCCTGATTGATGCAGTCATTAAGCATGCAGAACATCAAGAAGCAAGTGTGTTGCTACTCCTATGATGATCACCTGCCTTCTCTTCCCTGCCGGCGCCGACGGCCTCCTCCTCCTGATCAGACGAAGCAGACGAGCACGAAGCATCGTTTCCATTCCCGCCACCGCATTGCTCCATTGTTGCAGTGATCGTAGCGGTGACATCACCACCACAGGTACTGCTCGTGCTAGTACTAGTAGTGCTGCTGCTGCTGCTGTTGCTCGTCGTCGTCATCGTTGTGGTCGTTGCTGCGGCGGACGAAGACGTGGTAGCGAGGCCGACGAGCAGATCGACGAAGGCGCCGACGATGAGCGCGTGGTTGTGCTTGCCGTTGATCCGGAGGTACCACACCAGCAGCTCCTCCAGCGCCTCCCAGCCGCGCAGCCCGTGCGCGGCCACCATCTCCTCCATGGACGCTCGGAAGTCCCGGTACGGGTCCTCCGAGTCCACCGCCACCGCCACGCTCTCCTCCACCAGCGACGTCGATGGCTCCTGGAGCTTGTCGTCGTCGGAGAGCACCGCTGCCTTCGCCTCCGCCGGTGTCTTCCCCGGCGAGGCTGCCGCCAGGATGGAGTTGGACGGCGGCCCCGGGTCGAAGAAGAAGCGGTCGGTGGAGGTCCGGCCGAGGCTGCGGATCACCGCCTCCGACCACTCCTCGGAGGCGGTCGTGGTGGAGAAGCTGTCGTCGTCCAGCACCCCCTGCCCCTCCTCGTCGTCGCCGCCGAAGCAGGAGGAGTCGTCGAAGTAGACGGAGTTGACCGTCTTGTACATCTCGCCAGCTGCTTTGCGGAGCCTCGTGGCTGAAGGGCCCCTGACGGTAGTAGCAGCAGCGGTGGTGCAGGGGTCGTCTTCGTCCTCGCGGAAGGAGGTGGTCTGTGGGTTCCGGCAGGACGGCCACGGCCAGGGCGGGGAGGGCGAGTCGGCGGCGGCGGCACTGGGGGAGTCGACGAGCTTGGAGAAGATGGAGGTGATGCCTTTCTTGCCCATTGGAACCGGATCGACCGTGCGGAATGGATGGATCGGTGAGTTAATGAATGAGCTCGATCGGACAGGCAGGCAAGCAAGCAAGCTAGGTGTGTAGAGAGAGAGTGGTTGAGGAGATGGAAGAGAGGGAGACGAGGAGTGTGAGAGAGGAGACGCAATTAAGTGTGGTGGTGGTGGGGAGGAGGAAAACGAAGAACATGGGGATGGGGCCATCGCTCATGTGCCCGCCCGCCCGTATTAATCTACTCCGCTCCGCTCCGCTCCTTTTGTGTAGTAGTCTAGGGAGTTGGACCGGGCTTTTCCACGTCGGTACGAGGTCCGGCCGGCACCGACCCATGGCACGGCGTGGTAAACAGTATGGACCTAGTCGGGCCTGACGATCGGGCATGTTGGGTGGCACAACACGGCTTGTGAACGCTAAGGGACGGTGGAGTAGTGGACCGTGAGAATAGTCGAAGACAGGCAGGGACAGCGTATCGGTACCTTGTTGGAAGACGAACACCGTCTTCGTTGTTTGTCACCATGTGATCGTGGGCTCGTGGCCGTCGCTCGTTGCTCGTCGTCGTCGGCGCCGCCCTCGCCATGGCCAGCTTTGTCGTCGCCTCTGGCCTCCCCAACATGCCCTGCCACGCAGAGGCCACCGCGCACCACCGTCCCCTATCGCACCGAGGCCACTGTGTGCTGCCATCCACTGTCTATTGCCCATCGTCGTCGGCAACGCCATCATCGTGGCCATCGTCGTCGCCTCCGGCACGATGCTCCGCCACCACCACCACGTGCTTCTCTGCCTCTTCTCCACTTCTTGCTACTTCCAATCCCGAACACAGACTACCTACCTGAGTGGCTCCCTACCACCTTAGCCTTGATCTGCGTGATGGTGGTGGCGAACACAGCGTCGTCCTCCGCGAAGGCCGCATGCTTGAGGAAGTCGTCCCCAGAGAGGACCAGGACAAAGAGGCGCACGGCGGTGGTGCGAGGTAGGAGGGGCGGTGACTACAACGACAGTGATGGGTAGAAGGAGATGGTAGTGGGGGACGCGAGCCATCGAAGAAGGCATCTGACGAGATCCCCTATCTGCGGTGAGTACGAGGTAAAGAATGGCGACAACCATGGAGGCAAGGAAAGAGAGGAGGAAGGAGAGGGAGCGAAGGCCGGAGACGGAGAGGCCGAATGGGGTGGGGAGGCCGAAGGCTGGGACCGTGGGGGCAGTGCGGGCTGGGGCCTTGGAGGTGGAGAGGCAGAGGTGGGAGGTTGACGAGATTAAGGAAAGGGAGGGGATTCAGAAGGGGAGGGAAGCTGATGGGAGTGACAGGACTTGGCTGTAGAGAAGCAACACAAGGGGAGGGAAAGGCAATGGTCAGGAAGTAGATTTTGCAACAGTCTCCTGCCCATTCCAGTGACAAGACGGAGCAAAGGAAGAAGGCAGAGGAGTGGTGGAGGCTGGGACACAACGAGCAATAGCAAAGGCAAGGCAATGGGCAAATGCAGCATTCTTCCTCTCCATGGCTATAAAATCCTATGCTCTCCTCATTTCTTCACACTACCATAAAAAGGCTAATACTGGACGTTTCATTACAGACGGTTTTTGAAAAATCGTCAGTGTTAATGGTAATCACAGATGATTTTACCAGTGTGACTATATCTGTTACTGGACACGCTAAGAACTGTCTGTGATGAGCTAATATCATAGACGATTTGTATCACGAACCGTCTGTGATACTTCATAGATGGTTCTTAATACGAATCGTCGGTGATAATTACAGACTTCACAGACAGTTTTTAATTATAACCGTCTGTGATACATCGCTTCGACTCCCTGATGGGTCTCTTCGTCGCCGTCATCGCCGATGCGTTTGTTCATCGCATCAATGCCGCTTAGGCTCCCGTATGCGTCTTTTCATCTCACACGCCGAATTTATTCCTTGTTTTATAAAAAGGATCATCTACCATCAAAGATGATCATCCCCACATAGCTCTACTCTAAAGCAGAAATGGCTCCCTTCTCTGTTTCCTTGTTGCCGGCATTGATGGCCTACCTGGCCATCCTGTATGAGTACCTCTCCAGCCGTATGCTGGCGGATGCTGTAAAAGGACACTGTGCCAACAGTGTCCTCCCTCATCTGTCCGAGGATTTGCTGGAGCAGGTGACGACCACCTTCTGCCGTCTTGACATCCTCCTCCGTCGTGTCTTCCGGGTGGTCTCCCACTTCGGCGAGCTAACCTCACCATCGACGTGATCCTCCACAATGACGTTGCATGTCTCCAGGAGGCTTGTCGTTTGTGATAATTGGACGTCGCCATATTCAGAAAGTGGTATAGACGCACATGTACTCCAACTGGGAAGCGGCATCATGTATCAGCAACCAACTATTCCTTCATGTCAAGTTCTATGGTGAGGCCATCCTTACATATAAACCAGAACTCAAGTTACTTGGTATTCTTGTTGGGTTTAAAGACAACTACATGCTTGTAATTAATAACTTCAAGTTCAGTTCTACTGCTATTATTTATGAGGCCGTGGTTTAGGAGGATTCTATAAGCACTTAGAGGATTGGCATGAAGCAAATCACACACTCCAATGTATTAGGTTCGATGAAGTAGATCATGGTTCACCTATACGTTTAGGATGAACACCCAAGGAGCGAGTTAGCTAGCTGAATTTATGCCTCGAGTTAGCTAACAAGGGACTACACACTATATAGTATATATATGAAGCCGGTTTTAAAGGCACAAGCAACCACTGCTCGGAGACTTTATAGAGAAACGATCATCACAGACGGTTTCATGTACAAACCATATGTGGTAATCAATTATCACAGACGGTTCTGAGTTAATAACAGTATGTGATAGTCTACATCACAGATGGTTCAAAAACCGTCCGTGATGACCTCATGTCATTATTGACCTATAAACTCAGACGACTCACGAAACCGTCTGTGATGATATTTTTGAACCATCTGTGATAACTTTTTCTATAGTAGTGTCACCACACAACTCAAGCAACAATTTCCCTACTCTCTATAGTTCTCTATCGCTCATTCTATTGATATGTTTAGAAGAAGAAGAAGAAGAAGAAAAAGAAGCAAGTAGGGGGGCAAGGTGCAAGTAAGCACGCCCCCACAGCCCCCTGGTTCTCCTTCCAGGCAGTACGATGCTCACATCGATCCTTCTCGCCCTCCGTCCCGGAGTCACACGGTGGGATTGGAGGATCATGATAACCCCACTATCCACCGGCGGATGGGTGAAGTGCTAGAAGCACATGACCAAGAGGATCGACATTGTAGACGACCAAAGGCGGTAATTATAGTATGTAATTATTGTAACCATAAACTGACTGTAGGTTCAGGCGGAGGGATAGAGCATCTTAATCGACACTACAAAGCGTGCCTACAAAAGCTAGGATGGACCCAAGGAGGAGGTGTGTAGACGTAGTTGAACGTTTCGACCGACAACCAGGGGCAGAACTAGAACGAAAATGACCGGGGTTCACCATTTCACCATACATATTACAACATATATAATTTTCAAACAATATTGTACTAAATAGTAATTTATCGGCAAGCATTGATAAAATGCATCATTCGGCCTCAATGACCAATAAAAAGAGAATAAAATAACTAAAAATTCTGAAGTAAAAATAGTATAATGATAAAACAAAAATAAATATATTACCTTTTAGTATTTATATTCTTTCAAGTTCATGAATCAACGAACCACAACATTAGTAATACTATCTAACGCTTTCCTTTTTAGAAATTTTTCCATAAATTTATCTGTCACTTGCCGATTATTCGAAAACTTTTCCATAAAATATAGAAATCATGGTATGTTTAACAGTTCAAGAACAATATATTAGAAACATACGTCTTGGAGCAGAAACATACTTACTTGACATTATAGTAAAAAAAACTCCTAAGTCAAACATGACCACATCGATGATGGATATCACTTGTAGTTTTGCCTCCGATTTGCAACGAACTAGGCTGAAATTCCAAAAACCCAAATTCAAACCCTAAGTATTAACCCTACACTTCAATAAAAATCAATCAATAATCGTCACATTGAAACCACAAATTACAAATTTAGCCTCTTTGCTTGAAAGAAATTGGAAGAACTGAAGATGTGGGACATACCCCATGTCGATTCCGCGATTCGTGACTTATTCCTTCCGACGGGCGACTATGCGAGGGACGTCGTGGCCGGTGTGGGTGGCGGCCGAGGCATCCCTCCCGAATCCACACTGGCAGCTGCGGCCACCTTCCACCGACTAGGCGAGGTGGGAAAAATTGTGAACTGTGGGGGCTGAGACGGAGAAGAATAGATGCGAACTCGACAGCCATGCGACACATTCACACGAGACGTGTCCGGGAATCACGCGTGCGACTACTAGTGCTAAGCTGCTGGTTTTGATGCATGCAAACATGCGGGTGCTATTGGGTTGGGCTGACTGCTCATGTCAACTAGGCCGCACTACTGGGTCACCTATTCGTCCTAGCCCAGTCGCGACCAGTGGGAGTGGAGCAACGAGACTGCAAGAGACTGGAGGTTGGGCTGAACCAGGGTGCACAGTTTTTGGGCTATGGGGTGCATACATAGTATATACATGATAATATCTGCTAATTTTTTTAGGTCTCCGTGTCCTGTGACACCAGGTAGGCCCAATTAGCTCTGCCCCTACCGACAACACTGTAAGTATGTGGATGTACAACCCCTCCAAGTAGCACGGGATGAAATAGCGCGATTTATAGTTTTCAAAGATCTACATATTATGATGGGCGAGAGCTTTAATTTTGAAAGAATGACCCAACGTAGTTTTTGCCCACAGTACCAACATGTGAGTAGAAGAACCACCAAATCTGATATTATAGCAATCTACAATATAGAGCTAACTGCACTGAAAGAAAGTTAGTGTTGTTGCCCATTACTTAGATGAACAGTACAACCTAAACAAGAGAGTCATAGAGTTTAGGTTAATGGATGACGCACACACCAGAGAGGCCATTGCCGAATGCGTACTTGAGGTAATTTAGGATTTAAAATAGATAATAAGATTCTTACTGTCACTCTTGATAATGTTTCAGCGAATATGACGGCCATACAGTTCCTCACCCCCAACCGCAATTGTATATATATGGATATGTTCTCCACCAGAAATACGTATGTCACACTATCAACCTCGTTGTCTAAGATGGTATGGATGTAATTGGTGGATATTTGAGCAAATATTCACAGCGTTATTCGTTTCATCTCAAGTAACCCCCAAGTGGCTGCTAGGTTCGCAGAGTATGGCAGGGACAACGATATTACACCAAGAAAATTTGGTCTTGACATAAAGGTGAGGTGGAACTCAACATATATCGTGCTAAAAAGTTAAAAGGGCATGAAAATATTATAACTATCTTTATCAATACTAATGCTCAAGAGAATGATTTCATACTTATTAATTTAGATTGGGCCATTGTTAATCATTTTCAATAATTTTTATACTCTTTCTACAAAGCAACTAATGAGTTATTTGGTGTTTACTACCCTACATCATGCTTAATGATCGATTATATTTGGCTAATTGCAGATTCATTTGTTAGATATAGACATGATGCACTTTTAGGCCCTATCGTTGCACCGATGGAGGTAAAATTTCTCAAATATTTCGATTCTATATCACATCTCTATTGTTTTGTTACCATCTTTTTATCCATGCAAGAAGTTGGATAGATTGAAAACTGCTATGGAGGGAATAGGTGAGTCACTCGATCTGGATTTCTCCACCGCTTTCAACCATGTGAAAGATGAGCTATTTTGAGTATTCAACTTGTACTATAAAAAGTATGGCGTCAGCGAGATGAAGTCGTATGCTTTAGAGCAAGCAGCGCGACCATCCAAGAGAAGCATGACAGCCCACTTGTGGAAGAGGATGAAGGGCAAGGAATCCAGTTCTTCGTCATCTTAGTCATCCACAACCACAAGGTGGAATCCTAATACAAGACTCAATCACTTCCTTGCCCACAACTTTGCAGCCACCGACCCTACCCTTTCGGGTGAGAAGGTCAAGCTCCTTGAATGGTGGAGGGACAACCATTGCATATTTCCTATGCTTTGTCATTTCGCACATGATGTTCTAGTCGTTCCGGTATCGATTGTCTCTTTTGAGGCGACATTCAACGTGGTTGGGAGAATAATTGAAGAAAGGGGATCGTCTCTTACACCCGAGACAGTAGAGACAATAATCTCCCTCAATGATTGGCATAAAACATATGAGTAGCAACAACATCAATTGGATGATCCCGAGATCGCGCATGCATTAGCGGATCTCAACATCGAGTAGCCAATATGTATGCATGTATGCTCTTTTCCTTATTGGGGAATCCCACACTGGGGTGTATGGTTCTTAACAAGACAGTAACAATGTATATGTAAAATACATTGATTGGCTAGAAATAATTGTTTAATGTTCTTTACCCCTAGAGGGTTCTAACTTTTTTTGTTTTCCTTTCTCTTTGTACATAAAACATTTTATTTTTGTTTATATAGGACGGACACACACATATAGTAGGGGCCCTACTGTTTCTTGTAAAAAAAATATCTGTAAAATATTAATGAAATTTTACCTTTTCCTCCAAATATTTACTTGTTCATAATTTTGTGCAATTACTTGAAAGTAGCACCTCCCCGCTCCCACCCCATCTTTTCTTCTCTCTCTCTCTCTCTCTCTCTCTCTCTCTTCCCTCTATGTTTTCTTTTCCCCTCTTCTCCCTGTTTCGACTGGTAGCTGCCTCCTCCTTTCCTCTCCTAGGCCTAGTCTATTCTTCAATCCTCCCTTGATCTCCCATCCTGGTTCCCCACGCACCATATCGGGGCATAAGGCTGCCGCACTTGTCCTCCTCGCCTGGTCGCCCCTCACCTCGGTCCCCTTTGCGACCTCGCCGACCAACGCGACCCTTAGTTCCTCAACGACCGCATCCTCGCCTTTTACTTCTCCCACCTCTTCGACGATGTCGCTGGCGACGACCTCCTTCTCCTGCCGCCCTCCATCCCCTACCTCCTCTGCAACCTCACCGACCCTGTCTCCATCGCCGCCGTTGCCGAGCTGCTCCGTCTCGCCTCCCACCGCCTCGCACTCCTCCCCGCCAATGACAACCCCGACGTCTCCATCCCTGAGGGCGGCTCCCACTGGACCCTCCTCGTCCTCGACAACACCACAAATGACGCCTCTCGCCCTCGCTTCGTCCACCACGACGGCCTCGCCAGTGTCAAGCTCCCAGCCGCACGCCGCCTCGCAGCCGCGCTCCGCCCGCTGCTCCACGCCACCAAGGTCCCGCTCGTCGAGGGAGCCACCCCGATGCAAGCCAACTGCTACAACTGCGGTGTCTACGTCATGGCCGTGGCCACAATCTTGACAAGAGGCAGGAAAGCGAGACAGAGACGATGGAGGCGGGTGAAAGAGGGCAAGCACGGGGCCGGCAGCTGAGGCGGGCAAACACACGGCGGGGGCTCGTCGAGGGGCCCACTCCGATGCACGGCCCAACTCCCAGCACTACAATGTGTAGTTTAGGAAGCGAAACAGAGAGGACAAGGGTTTCACTATCATTTCATGAGGATCAGCCGATCGAGCAGGTGTATGTCAGTAGGTGTAATGCCAGCGACAAGTCTCTTTCCGAGTCCTTCGACGCTACTACTGCAATAGCCTGCTGCATGTACTGGCTATCAAGTAGGAATCGATGTACTTAAGCTCCGTTTACGACGCGTAAATTACGTTAGAATTCCCGGGGGGGATTGTTCTGTTTCCTGCAAAATTTCTGTAAAACTGCGCTCCAAACGGGAACCTAGGGACCATCCTGGAAAACGATGATCAACACACGTGTATATATGTACCAGCTCAGGTAATGTAACTCAATTTTTTTACTAGTATCCAGGGTTTTGTTTGCTAGTACGACGGTACTCCATGTGGGATCTGTGTGCACGACTGCACGGCGAGAAGGTAGTTAATAAGACAATCTGACTGCTTGGTGAGAGCAGTAAACACTACTCCCTCGCCTCAGGGAGTCAGGAATATACGAAAGCGTCCGGATAAACTTTTTTTAACTACTAGTGTATATATATATATATATATATATATATATATATATATAATTTATTGGTCACATGAAAATAATATCGTTAGATTAGTCATAAAAAATAATTTTATAATGTAATAATTTTATATTATTTTATGAGTATATTAATATAAAAAGTAATGATCAAAGTTACATTTAGAGACCGTGTCGATATACGAAACGTCATATTTTCTTGAACAGAGAGTACACTAGAACTGAAAGAAGATTTTCCCTTGTTTCCATTCAGGGGCTGGGATGAGAAGGGTTCTCATCTTGATCCTTAATTTTACTTGCTGCTTCTGCGTTCAAAAAAAAAAATCTAGAAGCTGCGATTCATTATTTAAACCAAAAATTGTCCTTGAACGGGGTAGAGCTAGCTGAGACAAGGCAACGGCTAGTACTAGTAGCAACATTTATGGACAAGATGCGAGAGAGATATGCCGTGGTTTGTTTTGAATCCTTTTGGCCAGCCATAATATAATATAATGAACTGCACACTTCTTCATTGCTCTGTTTCGCAAACTCTATTTACTGATTTGCCTGTCTTTTGTATCTAATGGTACTAGTATATAGTAGTTCCAATTATACTCTTCAAGATCAGAAATTGGTGGAATCTAGAATCAAAAGACATACTATGACAACACATTGATTAAAATACATGACGTTTTAGAAAACGTGTTGTCAAACATTAGTCATGCGAAAATGATATCCTTGGATTAGTCACGATTTTTTTTTTCATAATATAATAATTTTATATTGTTTTAGGAACATATTCATATAAAAAAATAGTCAAAATTGTATATTAAAAATCGTATCAATATCTAAAACGTCGTATGTTTTTTTTACCGACGGAGTACTGTTAAACTGCTCCCTAGCGTGAGAGTGAGTCTCCGTATGGAATAGACGCGATGTCGCATGTCATGCGATTCCCCTGAATTTCTGGCAAGGATACAAACATACATACATAAAAACAAACGAGGTGCCCGCAACTGACGACGCACTCGGCAGCTACTGAAAGTGCTAGTTAAACTGCTACTAATGCTTCTGGCGTCTTGATCAGTCGGTTGCTAGCTAGCTCACTGAAACCCAATCATCACATGATTATCTAGTCGATGAACAAATTAATTAAGCAACCATGCACAATGATGAGAGCCTTGCAGTAGTGCGTATGACGTGCAGATGCATCGTCTTAACTTGAGATGCCTGTCTCCCCAACACCCAGCAGGCAAGACGCCATGATCGCGCCGTTGGCACGTGATCACATGGACAGTTGACCTTACATATATACAAGGGCTGACAGGGTTACTCTCTCATCGTGCTATGACAAATTTGTACTATAACTCTGTATAATTTAAGAAATATTATCGTCGTTAGTGCTATTTAGTCTTTCTTATCAAATAAAATTACACCATATAGCTTTTTTTTTGACTCCTCTCATCCTTAAATCTGGGCTCCGTCCCTGCGTATATATATTGATCAGTGTGTGTGTATATACACGTACTAGCATGCATGGAATGTATGAAGCTTCACGCATCGACGTTAATTCTCCATTGGTCGACGAAACCAAACTGATGAATGATTTTGTATGCGATGCTGATACAAATTGATTGCTTGACCTGGACAATGCTGGTTAATTAACTGGTGGATAGATACCAAGATATTTGGTTTTATGAATGATTGTAGCATGCATGATCGTAGGTACTAGCAACCGGCCGGTGCCACATGTCGCTTGTGTTTTAGCTAGGTTGCTGAACTGACACATCGTCCATACGTTGCACTTGTACGTCACCGGCAAGTGTATAGTAAGATCGAGAGACTAATGATTAAGCGAGTACAGCTGTTCTTTTGTACAAGCTTGTACCCTAGCCATGACGAAGTAGGATTTTCACGATAAAAATACGAACTTAAGTAACACATAGCTCTACTTACATAAACTATATAATTATACGTACTAACATACAATCTAACAGAAGCGGAGCTAGGAATTTTTCAAAACCTAGGCAAACTACGAAGAGGCGTTGGTCGCCTTGTTTTGCTTGGACAGAACGTCATTTTTCGATCGTAGTCACCATGGAACTTCACCGAGACTACCATGACACGTCGCCAACAAGCCCAGGCAATTGCCCAGATTGGAGGGACAGTAAATCCACCCCTGCAATCTAACACTTACACATAATCACAAATATCATTGGTTGTACCAAGATTTACTACATGTATATATGTGCACTAAATATAACATATATTTTCTCAAAAAATTTGGAGGTACAATCAGTGGCGGATCAAGAACGAAAATGATAAGGGGTCCTTGAGGTAGAATAAGTCACGTTCGGCTAGGCTGTGGCTTAGGTGTCCCCTCATGTTGCGTTAGGAGTGTTCACACTACATATATATGATTATATCTAATGAAAATTGATTTTTAGACTCGGTGTCGTGTGCACCCTGCTACCCTATAACACTGTAGATCCACCTCTGGGTACAACTATACCTCCATACTCCTATACTAGCTCCGCCACTGTAAAGCAGCTTAATTGGAGCCGGAGCTGGTAGGGTAAGTTGGAACGAAACTGTCAGATTGTGTCACGCATCTACCATACATGGGTAAGCGATGGGTTTAGTCGCGTGCCTGGCCGGCCGGCCGGTGGAGAGCAACATCACCTGAGAATTGAGAAAGGAGGAGTGAGGACGACGTACGGATGGTGTGCTGTTGTGTCCAAACTCAAGAGCACTTCTTTCTCAGAGAAAATTATATCAGAAGAACTGCACGAAGGCGTAAGACAAGACAGTTGGTTAGAGCATGTGCACTGTCACTGTCATGCATGCGAAAACCTTCCGTAAACCATGAGAAAAAACAAATGTTTTCTGTCAGGATCCGAACCCCTCCGGGCCCAGCATATACCCAACCCAATAGAATTGATAGTGAGGCTATTTGTCAGAGATTCTTGGCCCGGCAAGTTCTGGCCGGCTTATCTGTTGGGCCCTTCGGCCTTGAGATTCATGTCCCGAAGAAGTTGTCTTTTTCCCCCTTTTAGTTTTAGGGGCATTAGTTAGTTGTGCCAACCAAATTAAGATGGATGAGTTAGATAAATTTCTTGTGATTTTACTACCTGTTAGAATCCTGATTAACATATCTCTGATGAACTTAAGGGGCATACATACACAATATATAAAAATTAAGATCTGATGAGATGATGATGATTATTATTTCCTGAGTACATTACTGATCAAGAAGAATAAACAAGAAGTGTCAATGTTTTAATATCAAACTTATGAAATGAATGTTAGGGGCTTCTTGATTGAGACTACACAGGATGAGACATATGGATTTAGACAAATTCGGGCCTTCTCCTGGGAGAATAACAAGCCTAGTCATGTGTTCTTGTATTGATTGTGTTTACAAAAAAAAAAATCACCGGAGGCTAGAACTAATGACTCTCTCTATTCTATTGCTTGTATCGCTTGTCCCCTCTGTCCTCCGACGTTATCTTTTATATAGCATCAGAGGGGGTGACAGTTGTCCATGCCAGGAGACACCTCAACAGTTGATGAATCGCACACGTTGATGGCAGTTATTGTCAAAGAGATTATCCCCCACATTCGCCTTGTGATTATGCTAGAGACAGAGATCAATATATGCAATTATACTAGAGAATAACATGACATATTTATTACTGCGTGTAATTAAATACAATGTATAAGGTTCCTAATCGATTGGGTCTACATGTCTGCGGTCCTTATCGACCATAGGGTGGTATGATTGATCTGATCATAGTAAAGTTTACGACCATAAGATGATCATAGTAGAACTTATGATTAATAGGTGATTGTAGAAGATCTTACGATAATAAAATGATAGTGGAATAACTTACGACTATATATGGTAGTCGTAGAATAGCTTTCCTCTAGGTTATTATAGTCTAGGCTATATTAGTCTCCCTCATTATTAATTACGAGGGGTCTTCTGAAGATTGTGTGAAGACATTATTATCTATAACGTATTTTACAGATAAATAATATAATTAATTGAGGATTATTAGATCCTCGTCGACAAGTAGGCTGGGTAGGGGATCAATGCAAGATAACAATAACTCCGTTCGATTAAAGGAATCAATTAATGGGGATCCATTCCCTTTATTGTACCCCTAACGATCGACAATTAACCTACTAATAACGCCACCGGCCCGATCGATCAGAGCCCTGGATGAGCTAGGTAGGTGACATCGAGCTAGTAACATGGCGCATGGTCGCCCCGTAGGATTTTTCTATCCTTGTTAGTTATTAGACTCGGATGCGGACGCAGATACACATCTGATTCTAACATAGATAGAAAAATCTGTATGGGTGTGTTTGGTTGTCTGTATGTCCTTAGCCTGGTTCGTATGTGTCATCCAAACTGAACCTAACCAGACTGAGTGGATGCAATAAGAGCATCTATAATAGTTTATTTCTTAGCTTGTTACTAAGAGAGAGAGAGTATTCAATCTAATAAAAAGTAGTAAGCCTTCAATGAATTGTTTCTTAAGCTTGTATCTAACTTTAATTGCTACAAGTGTGCATGATGATTCTTGATATCAACAAAACACGTTTTTAAGTAACAAGCAAGTCTCCAATAGCTATTTTGTTGTTTCTTGTGTCTTGGTATTAACAACTTGCTTATTTTTTAATCTAAAAACAAGCTCACCTTCTCTCTCCACCATCTCTCCTCCACATAATCAAAATACTGATGTGTCCATCCCTTAGTAACAAGTGATATGAACTATTGTACATGCCCTAATGAGTTGTTTGGTTGCCTGTTTCTGTTGAGTCAGACTATGTTGAGATGTTGTTTGGTTGCCTGTATCTGGCGCAGGAGAAGGTGAACAGATTCACGAGCGCTAGCCAGCCTGCATGCGCTCAGCCTGGCTGAGGAGGGAAGCTCGAATCAAGCGTATCCCTCAAGCCTGACCCGAGAGGGAATCTTGCATCCACTCAGCTAGGCTCACCACCAAACCAAATAACCAAACACCAAAAAACTTATATATACTCATACGAGCTAACCCCATGCAGACAACAAAACACATGTATCTGCATGTACAAAACCATCTTAGAATCGGACGGTTTGCATGGACCCAGATATGGATTGCATATTTTATTTGCGATCCACTCCACGATGGGGTCGAAAGGTAAATACAATATTGTTCGAGGGTGAGTACCGCAAAACAACCCTGCCCACTCCACTTTCTCGATCCGAACTAGGGGCGGTTCTACAGTAACCCAGCAGGGTGCATAGAACACCGGGTCCAAAAATCATTTTTCTTTGAATATAACTATGTATATATAGTGTGGACACGCTTAGCTAAACATGAAAGGACACCCCAAGTCACAGTCTAGCCGAACGTGACCTATCTTACTTGATAATTAAACATGTATAATATGTATGAGAAGTGAGGACATCTGATCATTTTCGTTTTGGATCCGCCACTGATCCGAACCGCGCAACTCCCAACAAGAGTTGCAAAATCGCACCCTCCGGGCCACATGGCTGTGAAGCGTCAGACTCTCAATGACGTATGGGCCACACTTTCCCTGAGGTCCACTTGTCGGCATCCTCAGTCGCAAGGACGGCCGTTCTCTTCTCCCCCGCAGCCGCCGTGCTCGCCGGAACTCCGCCGCCTTCCGGCCATCCGCATCCTTCTCGTCCCTCCTCTCGGAGGCCTCCCGCGGCTGCGGCCATTCCTTCCTGCTCCCATTCTAAATTTCCCCCTTTTAATTCCTCCCTCGACTGATCCTCTCACCTGAGCCTGAAATTTCGCACGACGTTGCGCCACTCTGTTCCCCGTCTCCTCGATTTCTTTCGTATATTTTTCGCGGCGGTTTGATTCGTGGAAACAGCGAGACGGCGCGACAACTCCCGGGACGTAGCCACGAGGAAGCATGCCCATCCGACGGACGTCGCGCGGGCCGCGCATGGGCCGAATCTTTTGCATGGGCCGAAGCTAGCCGCCGCTCAGCCCTGGTGTGTGGGCAGCGCAAGGGCCCGAACCACCGCGGTTGCCACGGCCCAGCTTAAATAGTTTGCTTCACAAAATTTTTTAAAAGGTTTTTGCTTCACAAATTACAATTAGCACGTGATGTACTGGAGTGTGTTTGGTTGGAGGGATCACGTCATTCTAGAATGGATTAGTCTATTATGGGATCGTCCAATAAATTTGGTGGCATAATACAATCATTTATTTTATACTAGATTTATGCTTATAAGGGATGAGGTGATGATAGACCAACCCATTTCATCCTCAAACCAAACAAATGAATTAGCTTCGGATCTTTGGTCAATTCACCATCCTTTAATTCAAACGAAACACCCTATAACAACTTCTCTAAGTGACTAACGGGATTTCCTACCTTTCCCTCGGGCTAGGTCCCAGACAGGAAAAGCATATACATACACACGATGTGCGTTTAGTGATCAAAGCGTGTGTAACCTCCACTCTAGTTAGACGTGCGCTAATAGACGCATCTACATATGTGTGAGTTGGGGCATACGTGTGAAGTGGGTGTGAGTGCGAGTGTGCGCATCCTCTGCACTCATAAAAAAAAGTGACTAACAGGGTACGCACGCATGCACCATCCTGACATCCTGCGTGTTCCATTTTGAGCTCACGTGTGCCAGCGACATGGGTACGTATGACTATGCAGCAACCAACTATGGAATTATTTTTTGATTTGGCACTGTAGCATCACGTAGATGCAAAATAGCCTCCTTTGCAGTGTATTTGTAAAATTAGCCCACCGATGAGCGTGGAATCGGCGGAGAGCTGACGCGTGTCCCATTCCACGTTCGTTGAGCGCGGAAAGCAAGCAGCCAACGCGGCAGTCCGACCGAGCGCGGAAGCAAGCGAATGGCGTGGGAGCTGGCGGGCTCGGCGAAGTTCCGCGGTCGCCGAGCGCGGGAGCAGCTAGCGAATGGCGCGGGAGGTGGCGGGCCCGCGGTTAGCAAGCGTGGGAGCTTGCGAGGTGGTGCGCCTTCCGCGCTCCTCCACCGCGGAGGTGGCCTTTGCGGCACGGTCTTCGGTCCCGCGCCCTCGCCCCTTGCCGCGCTCGGCGACCGCAGAATGAGACACGCGTCGACTCTCCACCGATCCGCGCTCATCAAGGGGCTAGTTTTGCAAATACGCTGCAAAGGGGGCTATTTTTGCATTTACGTGGCGCTAGCAGATCGCGCGAATGCGGGAGGATTTGCCCTCTGCATTCTCGTAAATACGAAGCGAGTGCTGCAAGCAACTTTCCTATTGGTTGGTAGTTCCATACTTATCAATACCGTACTAGAGGCTACAACGGTTTGGTTTTTGGAATCGTATGTTCTGGTACCGGTATATTTATAAGTATATATTTGTTTAATTATATACACATCAAATATCACTTATAGTATTATTCCAAATACATAAGTATATAATTGTTTAATTATATACACATCAAATATCACTTGTAGTATTATTCCAAATATATAGTAGTACTATCAAATATAACATATAATTCAATAGATTGTATTATAAATTTCACCAGTATGACCGGTATTGACCAGTATTTAGGTTGATACGGTACATATGACTACTTTATACCGATTTAAATGACGGTATGGTACGTATGGTCGGTATCGGTACGATATTGGTAACTATAGCTGGTACTACTCGAGTAGCAGGATCGAGATCATATACAGTGCTAGTCCATGATCCTGTTGCTGTTGCTGTTGTGGAAATGGCTCCATCTTTAACTTGTGCAGAGCTGAGAGAGGAAGGCAGAGGCCATTACTCTGCAGGTGGCTTTTAAAACGCCAGGCAGGCTCAGTAGGGCAAGGGTATATCGGTATATGTGACATATGTGTATGTCCAGTAGACATTACGGTGCATTTGCAAGCTTGTAGATGCAGACGCAGATGCAGATGCTGGCCGGGGGCCGTGATGACTAATGAAGTGATCGATGGAAATAAAATAAATCTCTATACGTACTAGCATTACTTCTACTTACTTGCTGAGTACTAATCTCTGTAATGCACCTCCGTTAGGAGATGTTTCTCTAGATTTAAAGTTTCAATGTAGATGATCTGCGATCTATGATATTAAAAAATGATCTTCATCGTCCGATCAAAAATAAAATAAAAATTCATATTAATGGATACAGTTTTTCCTGCTACAGTAAAATAGCTACAACACAGTTTGTATATTTCTGTAATACCGATATGAGCGCTGCTTACATTTGTAAAAACATTGTTCACACATTGCAGGTCGGCATTACTGCTTCCCACCTCCAACCGTATTATAAAAACACTGTTCACACATTGCAGGTCGGCATTACTGCTTCCCACCTCCAACCGTATTATAAAAACACTGTTCACACATTGCAGACAGAGAATCCGGATCCCGGCATTACTACTCCCCACCCCCGACCGCACTGTCTGCAGCATGCATTCATGTGGATTTCATTTCACTTCTCTCCTCTCTCAGACAACTTCCTCCACCTAGGTGGCTGCATGCTGCCCTGTCCCCTGTGCGTCTACATCTCTGCAACCGCAAGCGATTTTCTGATCCAGCTGCAGAGATTTCCCTTCCGTCTCTGGCCCTTGTGTTGCCTAAGCTCAGCTTCTGCCTGCACTTGACATCAACATATAATTGAGTAATGATGCCTTCTTCTTCTTCTTCTTCTTCTTTTTCTTTTTGCATATAGCGTGCACAAGGCCTTCGCTCGAGGGACAGTTGATCGGAGTTGTCAGTTTTCGATCGGATAGTGTTTCGAGTATAAGCATATTGCATGTTTTGCTTAACAACTCAAGCTTTTAGGAACCTCATTGACTTCTTTATCGAACAAGTGTGGTTGACTAGTTGAATGAACGATTACGGGTTGCACTATATGCAAAAAGAAAAAAGAAGTTACGGATACCTCTTGCATTTGTTCGCTAAATAAAGGATTACAGCCAAAAAAACACTACCACAATTACAAGAACCAGCCACAATGTTAGCCACCACATAACCCTGATGCTAATCATAAGAGCACATAATAACCCAACAACAAAGCGAATTAACTAAGATATTAGCCGGCCTACGGAGTACTGATCAAGAAACCCAATCCTGTCCAGTGGATGATCCAACGGCAGTCACTCCCCCACCCCGCCTCAAGATCCGTGCGTCAGTCCTGAGCTAACCATCTGTGTGAGCATCCACTGGGCGGCCGGGCACACAACTGAAGGGAGTTCATAATATTCTTCACTTGCGCTTCTTGTCGCCGTCGTCCCCGCCGTCCTGGAGGAGGTCCACGAGGCATGGCTGCTTGCAGTTGATGCAGGTGGGGTAGTCCTTCTTGGCCACCATGCAGTACATCAGGCACCGCGTGCAGGCCCCGATCACCATCGGCGACTTGCCGCCCGGGCTGCCGCCGGTCGAGCTGCGGCGCCCGTCCGACGACACGCACGAGCTCGGCGACGACGAGTCGCTGTCGTCCTGGCCGTCCACCTCCATCCGCTCGGCGGCCGCGGGCGGCGGTGACAGGTTCAGCTGCGGCTCCAGCCTTGCGCTCCTCGTGTCGCCGCTGCTGCCTCTGCCGTTGTTGTTGCTTCGGTTCATGGCTCAACTCACACTGCACGGCCAAGATCAACAGACACCAACAGATCAAATGGTGTTTGGTACTTCACAAAACACACGCAAGACAAGAGTAAGAACACAAACAAAGAAGGTTGGAGTACAGATGTTACCTGAAGATTGTGAAGAGGAGAGGAAGATGATGTGCTATGTGTGTTTTGGCTTTGGGGCTTTGAGGGGTTCCAGGGTCTTTTATATAGGGAGGTCGAGGAGGGAGAGGTCAATGGTTTTCTTTACTTCGTATTAATGCAAAATAAACAAGGTCTCTCTTCTAGTCCTTGTTCTCTCCTTCATCTCTCTCTTTCACATCACCTCTTCATTTCTTCCTCTCTCTCTGCGATTTTGCAGTGCGGTTCTTGGTTGGAAGTTCATAAATTGAGCCTTTAAGAGCTTCAGATGTCAACCAACATCATGTTTTAGTATCAGGATTATAGAGGTTTCACTCAAGAAAGATCAGGTTAGAGTAGTAGTATTCAGTATTGGCCGATCTATCTGAACCCCTCTTGACAGTGAAAATGTAAAACAAGGGCATCCTATGATGTTGTGATGCTTTTTCCCTCCTACTACTATTTGTGAATCCAATTTTATTCTTCTTTTTGGTGCATCTGTTGCCATTAGCTGTGAATGATCTTAACACCTTGAAGGCCCTTTATGAATGGAATTTATGGCCACAGCAGCGCAAAGGATTCTATCTAGCAAAGTAAATGTTCATCAAATGTTCACTGGTTTTGTGAATAAATAGATATTAAATAGGAGATGTGCTACTTTAGGTAAATATATGCTTTAATCGAACGGCGAAGTCGTAGCAGCCTAACCTTCAATGCCCTTTGCCTTTCAATGAGGTTATAGGAAGCCAGCAGTCCATTTACCTCACTACTTCATTTGATGTCTCGCAAGTGCAACCTTTAAACCTGTGAAATGACATCTCACCAACAGGCTTTTACTTAGAACCCATTGCATCTTTATTTCATACTACGTCCCTTCTGTTTTACTTATCGTTTCGGATATCAATACGGTCTCTAATATACGCATCTTCTAACCATTACTTTTTCTAACTCTATATTACAAAAAATTATAAAAAAAAATATTAACGTCGAAGTACTTTCAATGATAAATCTACTCATGATTTTCTTGTGACAAATCTAAATATGTTTCTAGGATTTAATGGATAAATTCTTTAAAATATTGATTGCACGCATTCTAAAACGATATCTATTTGAGAACGGAGAGAGTGCATATCTTACTATCTACAGCTACTTTTTCTTTTGTGGATTAAATGGGAGGCTCTGCTCGTTTAGTCAAATAGGAGTTTACCTTTGCCAGTTTGACCTGACAATATATATATATAGCATTGTAGGTTGACTCAGAGCAGTTATGTTGTGGGCTTTTTCTTCGGTAAATACTATCAGCGTCGTGCTAAGTGTGCGTCTGTAAGTAGCACCAACGCATGAGACAAGGAGATTAGGAAAGGGGGAGTGTAGAGATAAGATTATAATTTTCTAGTTAAAGTATGTTAGGATTCTATTTGCTATGGTGTGTTGGTTGGACTGCTAGGATAGCTGGTTTGTGTACATCCTATAAATCTCTACTACTTAAAAATTAGAATTGGTGGTCGTCCGTCCTTCCAACCCTCCCACCCCTACCTCTCTCTATTGAAATGTGGGTCACGTTTTTAGCAAATTATCTCATCGTATCGTGCGCTCCCTACTCCTCTCCCAACATCACCTGCGACGCTGCCTGCACTTCCTCCTTTCCGTCCTCGTCTTCACCCCCGCTCTTCTGCTTTGCTCCGCGCGTGCCTCCACCCCCTCCCCCATCGCCGCTTCCATTGGCCGGATCTGGACGTGCCCCACTTCCTCTTCTCTGCCACTGCTCTTCTGCTCTACTCTGCTTCGTGCGTCTTGATGAATTGAGATATATTATATCTACTTTAATTGATAAACTATTACATTCATGAGATATTTTTAACAACACACGAACACTTAACTAGTAAGGACTAATAAGTTGTAACCAAGAAAGCAATAAAGAATAATCTTCCCTGCCTCCAGGCGTACGAGTCCTTCCGTTACCCCTTGCGATCCCGTCCTACTCTCATGTCTTCCTCCTCTCACTGTCCAAAGAAAACCCCACCAAAAGCCGACCCATAGCAAGTCATGTCTATCCAGTAAAGAAAAACAACACAGATAATAATAGATTCTACAGCTTACGTTGTTGACTTGAATCTTGATGCAACATGTATATATTAGAAATAAGAGTGGAAAAGACGCACTAACAGCAATTAAAAAAGAGGTAAGCACATTTAACAACCTAAAATTTAGAACTGCGAGAACATTAAAACCTCCCACTCTCCTAGAATTCAATATGAGAACCACTCAGGACAGATTTGTTTATTTGTTGAACAGAACAGTAATATTCGTAAGCAAATGTGCTAACGGAAGACAATTCAAGAGATTAGGTGACATGCCTAAGTTTAAAATTTAGTCACAAACCATCACGACGTTATGCATCTATAAATAAGAGGGGTGAGATGATTTTGCAGTAGAAATGGGCTAAACAACCGAATATGCGAACATGATATGCCACATTAATTTACATATATACACAAGCACTCAAACTAATGTAATGGTTCAATACTGGACTCCTCTGCACAGAATGCAGATCACATGATGGAACCCTGTGTACATTTTAATTTTAGCATCTGGGCAGTAAGGTGCTCAGGTGACTTAATTACTGTATCTACAGACTCGGGCTTGGGGTTCTAATGCGGATTACTATATAGTACTATGTGTCTATAACTCTATATGTGCCAACTTCAATTGCCTATTGTATTGATTTGAAATGTAGTATTCTATGTTATCTGAGCTACTCTTCATAATATAGGTTCCAGTGTTCGGTTACTTGCCATACTTTACGATTTGCTCTGCAATCGAAATTAATAAAACATGATATACTATATTCAGAATTTTCCAAGTGGAATGAGCAAGCTGCTTATTAAGTGATCCGAATGTTTAGTTGAGCATATGGAATAATAAGCAAAATACTTAGTTACCCCCCACCTTCATAAGGGTGCATACAAGTCAAATACAGGAATGCGTGATTGTTCAAAGGAATAAAATAAAAGGGGAAACAAAAAGGACAAACAAAATATATTCTCCAAGCAAATTGGACAAGCAAGATCCATAACTTGCAATATCTTGCAAAACTTTAGTTGCTAAGTTCCTCCCATATGGCTTTGGAGATCTTTTGCAAATAAGACAAGGAAATATTGTATATTGAAATCAACTATGTACACCAAAGTGCACTATATAATTCAGTTGTTATCATTTATTTTCCAGTATTTTCCAGAGTAATTCTCAATGATAAGAACAACACTAATAGGATCAGATCTAGCAGAAACCTAGAGACCTGTCTCAGACTCACATTGTACTTAAGTCAGGAGTCAGGACCAATTCAAGATATCAACGGTGAAGAAGATGTACCAAACTGACCCGCGGATGGACCAGCACAAGGCAATCCCACAAATTTGTTAGTCCTTGGATATGGCATTCCACGATAATGATTTTGCAATAGATACCTCACATCTGTTCCTCTTTAATTTTCTGAGACGAAACTACTGTAAACCTATTAAAGGGCAGTCAAAGCTTGCACTCTTCTGTATTAAAATCAACTACAGTTGCAAATCAGAATGCTTTATTGCTCCCTCTTGGTTGCTTTTAAGTTCCCAACGCCAGTACATAAGATTTGCACATGTACAAAAGTTCATGTATATTTAGTGGTATATAGTACTTCACATATTTCAAAGCAGCGGCTTCAAATGTAGATTAGTTGTGCAAGGCAAGGATGATACTATGATGCAGCTAGTTTTTTAAATAAGGGATAAGTCCATTTTACACCCTCTAAACTTTCCAAAAAGTCCACTTAACACCTCTAACAATAAAACCAGCTATTTAACCCCCGAACTTACAAAACCGGATCAATTTATACACTAAGTCAGTTTTGGATAGCGGTTTTCCTGATGGGGATCCAACGCAGGGTGGTTTTTGCCATTTTGGCAACCAAGCCATCGGATTTTGTTGTCACAGATCCAAATGAGAATGGATGGTGATGATAAGAAGAAAGAGAATGTATCAGAGAGAAAGAGTGAGAAAGAGGTTAATGATATGGACGTCAACATTCTTGAATTGGGTCTTCATTACCAAAACCCGATGATGTGGCTGCTAATATGACGAAGACCATCTTATGTGGGATCCACATCATCAAAACTGCCCTCCAAAACCGTCTTAGGTGTAAATTAACTCGGCTTTGTTTGGGGTGTTAAATACCCGGTTTTATAGTTGAGGGTGTTAAATGAATTTTTTGCGCAATTCAGATGTGTAAAATGGGCCTATTCCTCTAAATAATTATAGGAATGTTTACAAATAAACCACCAGAATGGCAAGATGGACGTTAGTAAGATATCTTTACTGATCGAAGTATATATTCCACCTGATCAATTTTTAGTCAAAGACATTCACATGTTTCACCTTTGATGCCCACACCTAGCCTCGGCTCCGCCAGTTTTGGTGCATTTGCCAGCGGTTGTGAGCGGCAGAAGGAGTATAGTGGCCTCCTTGAAGTACAGGTTGAAGGGGTTGTTGTAGGATCTGCGATAGCGACGAGCGCTGGCGATCTACTTGGCGATACTCTCAAACGCCACCGGGAACAAAAGTGATTTGGGTCCCCAATCCCGGCGACGGTGCTGCTGCAGCTTTCTTAAAGAGGTGGATCCAAAGGTTTCGAGGGTAGAAGAACGGAGGAGGAAGAACACAATGGCCGGACGGAGACGGCCACCGAAAAGCTGGAGATGGACTCCAAAACCATAGATGAAACTACATTATTTAGTATTGGGGGTGGAGGTGATAGGCACCGAATCGGCGGCGTACCCCGAACCATCAAGAACAGAAGTTGCTGCACCGAACATGAACAAGATCGTCGCCAAGAAGATGGCTATGGACGGCGACATAGCAACACAGAGGAGAAGGTTCGCCGGAGAGCACATCGGAACTAGATCTGGGGACTTGAGGAGGCGGAATCTGTACTTGGAAGGCAGGAGCGGCACTCGCCCGCAGTCAGACGAAGCACACGGGCCTCCGCCTGCTACAGAAGCCGCTGGAGAGGATGTTGCATCGGGCACACGCACCGCCGCCTTAGCCCGAGAACTCCTCCAACGGCCACCAGACAAAATCTAGTCTCCACCTAAAAGGAAAAGAAAGAACCTAACGTACATCTATAAACAAGGTAAGGAAGGGTGGGTCCCCCTCTCCGCTTGCCGCCTGCGAGGGCTCCGGCGACCAGAGTTAGGAGAAGGGGGCCAGATGTTGGGATGAAGGAGGGACGAAAGTAACGAGGTGAAGGGAGGCAGAGGTGGTTTGCTCAGTTTTTTTAAGCCCTTCAAAAAAGATACTTGAAAAATTGGAATCTGCAAGCTTAGTCTCCACTTAACAGAAAAGCTATCTCCACGTCTATCAGTCACAGAAGAGTGACATTTTTGATTTTTCAAAGTCAACAAGATGTTCTTTTGACCACTAAATTCTTTCATCATATATTCGGAAAAAAGTTATTAAAATGCAATATTATGAAAGTATTTTTTTACGACAAACTCATCTGTATCATTTTCATATATCCAAACTATATGTCCTACACAATATCTTTGGTCAAATTTTTATAGTTTGACTGCATACATTCTAGTGCGTCACTCATTTGTGATAGGAGGGAGTATGAATTATCACCTCTGACTAGCATTTCTGCTATCATCATTATGCCATCAGCCACTTGCTACAGGCCTACACAACATCCCTTAAGATGAGCAACATTTACGAGCTCAGATCAGAGCATTAAAATCATGCACAAATAGAGAAATGGTGATCTTTTTTGTTGTTGTTTGTCAGGAAATATAATCTTTGACCAGAAAACTTTTTAACTCATCAAGCAAGCAAGCACAATTGCGAATGAACACAGTTACAGAAGAACTGAAGAAAGCAAGCAGCATACCAGCATGCGCCAGCACAAATAAGCAGCATAGGAACACTTGACAGCAATGGTATGGAAACATCGCAACAGAAATGAATCCTAATAATTTGTTTGGATTAGGTTGGGTGTAGTTACTGAAAATCGTTGGGGGTGAGCTTGTAGCCTTGCTACCCTTGCACAACCACAAGAGCCCATTCCATCCCGAACCTATGAAACAGTAAGAAATTCAGTCATAATGCAGCATATACCGGGGGATGGGGATCAGGAGCTAAACAATCTCTAGCACCAAACGCGCGCAGCAGGCAATTTACCTCGAGCATAGAGATACCGGGCGCCTACGCCGTGTTCCGAGACTCCCTCCCATGGCGGCGGCGACGGCAGGGCAGGGGGGAGAGGCGGCGGAGAGGGTGCAAGACAGCTACCGAGTCTGACGCGTGGGCCCATTCCCGCTGCGTCGCTCGGAGGCTAAGTTCGGCCCATTCAAGTGCGCGATCTTCTTCGGCTTAGTTCAGGCCGCGAGCCCCCTGTCTCTGCCAAATATGGGCCTCGAGCCCTCGATATGTAACTCAGGCTGGGCATCTGTGGCCCATAACTTGTCAGAGAACAGCACTAGATGCTATTATTCGTACAGTGGATTTGCAAAGAACAGGTGAAAATGGCATAACTTTCGGACAATTTGGCGAAGAAAAAACTAGTCGGATGAAGAACAGAATTGAAATAGATACAGATTAAACTAAGTATATTAGGCATAACAAGCATTTCGTTCTTGTAGAGTAGATAATTGGATTTTGTTTGAGTAGTCGTGAATATCTCCTTTTCTAATCCAAGATTGGAGAAAGAAGATCTAAGAGGGATCTATGGAGAATGTGGTCAGAAATCCATAATAGAGTCCGACCGCAATAGCCGGATTAATTATTCTCATCAAGAAACTTAGACTACTAAGTAGAAAAGTAGAAAGATTTGAAAATCATGGCATGGGTCTCCTTTTTGTTTTTCTTTCTTTAGAGTTTTCTATATGATAATTTCTTGACTTTCCATACAGAAAGAGATATAGATCTGTAGTAGGTAAGAGAATTTGCCCTTTGATTTTGATTGAGTATGCTATTTTTCCACCTTTACCGTGCATTATTGTATGAGCTTCTGGAGGATGGAGCACGTATGCAGGAAGAAAGCTACAGCTTAATAATAATAAAAAAAGAGTCTAAAAAAGCTTTAACTTTATGGCACTATCAATCAACTAAAAATCCTCTGCATTGACTCTTTTAAAAAATGAGTTTAGATGTTCACCCATACCTACTCATACATTATAGATACTCTGCATAGACTCCTCCAGAAAAATGAGTTTAGCAGTTCACTCGCACCTGCTCACTGAACGTCTACTTCCAACCAGTGTCTTGTAGCCAGTAACAGCATGTCTACTTCCGCTAACCACATGCTACTTAGATTTATCCGTAAGACTTTGGGGATTTCTTCTCGTGGCCTCTTCTTTGCTGGACCTTTTAAGAATGATGACTATGGTAACCGATACCACCAGAGGCACTAGTCTGCATTATTGTTGGTACGATGACCTGATGGTATACAAGCACGCTTGTCTCTTACCCGCCTCGCCACGCAAACTCCATGGCTTTCTTGAAGCATGAGGTGAGGTGGACGATCGCTATGCACTCTTCACCTTCCTCGTGGTGAGGGTCAGGGAAGAGCCAATTGGGAGGGGATTCAGATTCTCTCCGTTCCTTGATCGTTAACCATCCGATCCAAAACGCAACGCTTAAGATCGGTCCCTACGTTAAAAGTGGTACATCACCCGCATGCTATAGTACAACGCTAGTGGATGCTACGGTACCCATCGCATCCTGGTCATTGATTTTTTATCCAACGGGTGAGAACGACAATGTCATGGTATCGTTACAATGTAACGGCTGAGGATGTGAATCCATTGGGAGGAGGGGGTATGGGGTTGGAATTATATAGCATTGTAGGGGAGTAGATTTACATATTCTAAATTCAACATTCCAGATTTTGACTGGCCTATGTATATATAAAAATAGTGTAGTTGAAATCATGTATAGCACGAATCTCGGAGGAAAGATAGGCGGTGGAGACTTCCCGCTAAAATGAGACACCAGATCATGATAATTAACCGACAATCGCAACGTTTTTTCCTAACCACCACCTCCACGGATTCTTCTCCCACCAAATGTGAAAGCAGGTACGCGCGGTCAACAAACCGTTACGACTCGAACGATGGATCAGATCAGAGCCACCGGATTACGCGATCGGAGATTCTCAAAGTCAAAGGACACACCGACTCGATCGATCGCCGGGAATCTCGGAAGCGACGCATATATCCTCTAATTTTATTTAAGTGGACTATATTGCTCTCTTCTCTGCACCAGCCAACCGATCAAAGGCACACCAATTCGATCGATCGGCCGGCGGGAATCTCGAAAGCAACCCATATATCCTCTAATTTAATTTAAGTGGACTATATTTTTCTCTTCTCTGCATTCTGCACCAACGAACCGATCAAAGCTACCTAGCCATCGCGGCATGGAGCGAATCATCCTTGCCGCCTTTCTCTCCCTCCTCCTCTCGTGCCATGCCGCCGCCGGCAGACTGCCGCCGCCGACGCTGGCGAGGCGGTACTACGCGTCGCTCGCGCGTCGCGGTTACAGCCACGTGACGGCTGGAGACGGTGGCAGCGCCGCCGCCGCCGCCGAGCCGCCGCAGGTGCAGTACGAGACGCGCTACTTCACGCAGCGGCTGGACCACTTCAACGCGGCGCCGGCGAGCTACGGCACGTTCCAGCAGAGGTACCTCGTCAACGACACCTACTGGGGCGGCAAGACGGCGCCGGTGTTCGTGTACACCGGCAACGAGGGCACCATCGAGCTCTTCACCAACAACACCGGGTTCATGTGGGAGATCGCGCCTCGCTTCCGCGCCATGCTCGTCTTCATCGAGGTACATGATACATCATCTTTATCTGTAGGTCAAAATTTCAGATCATGCTGCGCATGCATGCATAGAACACACACAATATCATAAATTGATTGCACATTTTTATATACTAGCTAGTAGTAACCTAGTATCGATAATAGCTGCGTCTCGCACATCTATCCATATATACGTCAAACTTTCGGATCATGATCCCTAGCTTCTTAAAATTCATCAGTAGAAATGTAGAATGAGTAGCGATTCGATCTGTCTTCTGTGGAAAGCTAGGTTGGTTGCACTACTAACCACCACCTGCATAGAAAGTCAAGGTATCCAATGATAACTAAACTTTTCTTGCTGTGTATGTCGCTAATGCAACTGTATGTTGTCTGCTTCAAACGAAATTCTCTACACAGCATAGGTACTACGGGAAATCGATGCCGTTCGGCAGCAAGGCGGCGGCGTTCAGCAACACGAGCACGACGGGGTACCTGACCACGACGCAGGCCATCGCCGACTTTGCCACGCTCATCCAGAGCCTCAAGGCCAACCTCAGCTCACCGGTCGCCCCCGTCGTCGTCTTCGGTGGCTCCTATGGCGGCAGTAAGTACAGTAGTAGTACACGCTTGCATTTTTTTGGGGGGTGTATATATATATATATATATATATATATGCATATGCTATATGCTCAATTCCTCATATGTTAAAACCTGAAGGGTGTTAGTTAACCATTCTTTTCGCAAACAAGCAAAGACCTTTCTTTTTCTGTTGTGCTGTTGATGGATGGGATGTTGAGGAGTAGGCCTGGACAGAAAATGAGAGATGCCTGGATGACCACCTGCTGCTTTAATATGACAAGAAGAGAAACTTGATTAGCAAATGTCAGGAGCTTAGTAGGTGAGGCTAGCTCAGTTGGTGTGGGGGCCGGCGTGCCACCCAGCCCACTCGCGCTCGAGTGCCCAGGTTGTCTATTTGCTGGTTTCATTAATTGAAATTAGGAGAGATAAGCACATTTTTAATTAAAAAAAGTAGGTGGTTACACTGACTAATTACTGACGCAGGATAATTGTGTAGAGTACTACCGCATTTTTCCGATAGGCTAGCTTAAGGTTTTGTGTGGCGATTTCCAGAAGAAATCCCTAACTGGGGATCTTCAGCTTCAACGTAAAGCCACCAAACCCGATTAATGTTTCTTGAAGGAAAATGAAGCCACTCTTGTACTAAAAAGTTGATGTCTCTCTCCATGAGCAGTTTCCTAGCTAGGTTAAGAAAGTTAAAGTGGGAAAAATATGTTTGATAAGATAAGCTAATTCAGTGCGTGCAACCAATGAACTGAGCAGTGCTGGCGGCATGGATGAGGATGAAGTACCCGCACGTGGTTATGGGCGCCGTCGCGTCGTCCGCCCCGATCCTCGGCTTCTACGGACTCGCCGACCCCTACGCCTTCAACGACGTCGTCTCGAACGACTTCAAGGTGCCTTACAAATACGCACATCAGCTGCGTCAGTTTACTTCAGTTTATTCTGTCTTTTCGTAACGAATCTCATGTTATCTTTCTATCGTGGCACCAGAGCGAGAGCGAACATTGCTACGACGTGCTTAGGAGCTCGTGGAGTGAGCTGGACAAGGCCCTCGCCACCGGCGCAGGACGGGCACAGCTCCACCGTACATTCAACATGTGCGGGTACGTACCTCGATACAATTAACGAACATGTATGTAGGGGTGAAAACGGATCGGAAACGGACGGATAATGGCTTTGCCATATTTGTTTTCATATTATTTTTCGGATCCGGATACGAATACGAATACCCCGGATACGAATACGAATACGGATAGTATCGAATACGAATACGAATACGGTCACGATATTTTTGAACATGAAAACCCCTTAAATTGTATGCAAGAGCCGTAGTTGGTCTGGTGAGCATTGGGTATGGAGGGTTATAGATCCTCCTTCACGGCACCTTGATGCCGCCGTGTCCAAGGTGTCGCCATCGACTCTCGACTTTGCGGGACGGCATCTCGCCGCGCATGACGCGCTACACCTTGCTCGATACCAATTGTTAGAACTAAACCAAGAAGAAAACGACCACATGCACTTACGCCGAGACAAGTACTCACTAGAAGCAAGAACACATAAACATACCGAGAAACACACACACACGCAATGAATCAACACACACGCACGAGATCAAACCGTAAGAAGCACATGCTCGGATCTTGTTGAGGTATAAGCCAAAGACACACACACGCTATCACCGACACACGCACGGAGATAACAAGAGTAAACAATTTAGGAGAGAGACAACGAAGGAGAGACGAAGAAAGTTTTGCACGCCAAGTTTTTTCAGCTTTTTATTTTCGACTTCTTCATATATATAGGATTACATGCAACCGTAGCTAGCTGATCTACTAACAAACTAATCGCATGCAACGGACTCATGCTTATCCAACTAACAAACTCAACGTTGTTTGCTAACAGCTAATAAACTCAACAACCGAGCAAGCTAACACATGTACGCAAGATACACAGCACGCACGCCGCATACAGCAAGAAGGTCCAGCTTACTCCATGCGTGCTCACAACTAACGCAAGAACTAGCATACAAACTCTAAACTAAACATGTCAAGATTAAAGCTAACAGCTTTACCGAAAGCGCCGTTGGCACTCGCAAAGAAAAGGCCCGCCACTGGCCGACCGTTGATTTGGCGCTGCCGAAGTGCCAACCCGAGGCAGGCCTGCAAAGATTTTTTTGAAAATACCTTGCCGAGTGTCGAATGATGGCACTGCAAAGTTTCGATTTTTTTTTGAAAATCTTTGTCGAGTGCCTTGGCCATGGCACTCTCGCAAAGGTGAAAAAATTTTGAAAATATTTTGCCGAGTGCCTTGGCCATGGCACTCGCAAACGTTAATTTTTTTTTTTTGAAAATCCTTTGCCGAGTGCCTTGGCCATGTCACTGCAAAGTTTTAATTTTTTTGTGGGCTTGCCGAGTGCCATGGTTATGGCACTCCGCAAAGCCGAAAACGGGATTTTGAGGTGCCCATATTCCTAGCTTTGCCGAGTGCCATGACCCCGCACTCGGCAAAGGACCTATTTGTCGGGTGTTGCACTCGGCAAAGTGACCAAAATCGCTTTTTATTTGTTTTTACATTCCATCACGACAAACAAATCCATCCAAACATATATCGATCCATCACATATATATCACATCCATCACATATATATCTCATCCATCACATATATATCTCATCCATCACATATATATCTCATCCATCACATATTTATCACATCCATCACATATATAACAATAAGTGCTCAAGTCCATCCAAACAAATCCACAAGTTCATAACAATGACAAGTGCATCATAAGTATATCACAAGTCCATCACCAAGTGAACAACAAATGAAAATACAACTACCATTCATCTCAAGGTGGCCACTCGCGATCGTGGTGAAGGAAAACTCCATCATTCGAGGCGCATGAGGTGGATTATTCGAACCCACCGATTGAGGCTGCACAAAGGAGAAGAGATTGCATGTGAGATAAGATTACATTAGATACCTAATCTAGGAAGGTATAGGTCATACAAGCAAAGCACGAAAGCAAATAACTTTCATACTCACGTGGAGTAGCCGCAGCCTACAAGACGCGTGAGGCGGAGGTTGAACGAATGTACCACCGGCACAAATGGCCCGTGATGTTGCCCAAGACCTTGTAGGAACTCCATCATGTCCGCTAAGCTCGCTCTGGGCTCGCGCTGCCCGCCGGCCCCACCGGGCCGACATCCTTCGCCGCTGCCCCGGGCCTCACTCACGGGCCGACATCCTCGCCGCCTGGCCTCAGCTCCGACGTTGCCTCATTTCTTGTTCCACCGGCCCGCAATATTTCACCCAATGTTTCGAATGCAAAGCTAATAAAGGTGTGTAAAGATCAATGTACGACGAGTAAAACAGAATAACTCGAAAGCGCCGACCTTGCCGTGGCTGCCGTCCGTGGGCGCATGGCCGGTCTGTCGCTCCGGTTCGTGCTCGGATCCGAGAGAGAGATGAGAGGCCGTGGTCGATGAGGCCGCCGCCAAGCCGTAACCGCCCATGCTTCTTGCCTTGTCCCACCCTCATGACGATCTCTCCATCAAAGTCCTGGTGCTCGGATCATGGTCCGCCCATGGACCGACCTTGCCGCCGACGTGTACTCACCGATGCGGTGTGGACGCCTGGTTCGTGTATGCCTCGGGCGGTCCTCCGTGTTGAAGGAGACGCCGACGTCGCCTTGCCCTTGTGGGCCATACACCATGCCCGAAGTCCGAGCAAGGCGGGCACTATGTGACGCCGATCGCGAAAGACAAAGAAGATAATTAGAAATCGTGCATTGAGCGCCACAATAGATAAATGAATTCGCGTACCCATGCTTGTTTGTATGCGGAGAGGTCGCGCTGCCTTGATGGTGTGTCGACCTGCATCATCAAACGACTCCGGGCATCACCGCATCCGAGATACTCCTCCGCGGAACCACTTGTCTACGATCATCGCCAAAGACTCGGGATACGATTGGCACCACTTGGGAATCATCTACACGCCATCAAGTATTTGACATATAAGAAGATCAAATTAAACGCATTTAATCTCAAAACGAATCAATATTAATGTTCTTCATCTACCTCAAGGTACCGCTCCCGTCACATGTTTCTGCGCTTTCTTGGTGACCTCTCTCCAAGCTTCACCGTGGTAGGTTACGATGGCTCGATCCGCACCTCGTGATGCATGTCGGTGATGAGTTTTACGTGCTTTGGTAGCCACCGTCCGCCTCGCCTCAAATCCTCATCGATCTCGAAATAAGTCTCGATACAAACGCGATGTATCCATTCATTATTTCAAGAAAAGTCCAATGAATGTGATGTATTGAGCAATGTTGTGCGAGGGAGACTTACCCAAAACTCCGCCTTAACCCGCGCCGCTTGTTGGGGTACTCCGCATCGGGCCGACGACGTAGTGGTCAAACGAGTAGGCGGCTCCGCCTTCCCTGCAGACGTGACAATACCGTAGTGTTGCTCGCACTGTAAGACCCAGGATGCCATTGGGGAGCGGCGCCACCACCCGACACAACCACCTGGCCTCGCACAAGTGATTAAGAAAATTATTAGTTTCTTTTTTTCAACATATCATATGAAGTAGTGGTGACAACATCTAAAGTTACTTACTTTGCCCTTCTGGCGAATCATCAAGGCCCGTGAGGATGCAGACTCGAGGGAGGCTCGCGGGACCTGCAAGTAGACACCAAGAGGGCAGGAGGAAGCGGAACTGCGCCTACCGCCTCGTCGCCCGCCTCCTCCTCCCGCCTCGTCTCCCGAACCAGCCTCGTCCAACTCGCCCACGGGCGCCACCACCTCCTCTCTCCTCCAAGACTCTCACGCGGCGTGGGAGGAGACGGCCCCTCTCCGGCCGGCGGTCCTCTTCCTCCTCTCCTCCCGTCCCACCCTCCGCCTCCTCGCAGCGTGGTCTCTGCAAAGCGAGGACACGAAATTAACGAAAACATATAACTAATTTATTTGATGTAAATATTCATGAATTGTTTTTTTAGCAACCACACATAACATTGGCACTAGTAAGTTACATTAACTAGTTCATCACAAATACAACACTTAGTTTACCATATTTAGCTCATAAGTCATAACTTACAAAGTCATCATGCATTCACACTTAGTTCATCATATACATAAAATTTAGCTGGTCTCACCACCTCCTCTCTCATACGATGGGCTTCACCATGGTGGACCCACCGGTGTAGTCCCGTAAATCCATTCTTCAAAAGATGTTTACCCATGTCCACCTTGTTTACCCTTCTCCTGTTTCCACATTTGCGCGCAGGACACAAAACTAGACAATGTCCTTTAGCGACCTTGCCAAATGCACTGTTCAAGAAAGCATCGGTCTTGTTCATCCATTCTATGGTGTAATCACTCGACTTCTCCGCCCGTGTACATCCAATGACGGTCATCCATCCTCTAACATATGTATCACGAGTAATGTAACCATCAATTGCATCTACGTGATCTACGACCATGATATGAAAAGAGGGGTTATACCTAGGGTGGCGTGGAGTCGCTATGGGCCGTGGCGTGGTCGGTGCAGCGATGGCGAGGACGCATGCAGGGAGACCGGCACGCGCCGGGAACTCCGACGGCCCGACGGGCTCTTCTCCGCAAAATGGAACAAAATATCGTCATTCACACTAACATCGATTAGACTGGATGGTTAATCTATACACAAATGACTGTAACATCCCAAAGTATGTTACCAAAAATAAAATTAATAAAGTTATTATTTTATTGGATTTTCTAAGATTTAAAAGAGTTTTTCTGGTTAAAAAGGAAAAATAATAAAATAAAGTCAATTATTTATTTTTCTACTTTTTAATGTAAAAATAAAATTTATTGAGTTATCTGGGATTTTATTGATTTAAAGTGAAAAGAAAATTTTAATTAATTTATTGAATTTTCGGATTTTAAAAGGTTTTCCTATTTTTAGAAATTTAAAATAATTTATAAACAAAAATAAAACCAACTTTAAGTTGGAATTAATTTTATTAAGTTAAAAATAATTCAACGAATTTCTATGATTTTTATAGGATTTTGAACTCTATTTGTTATTTTCTAAAGACTATTTGATTTGTTGCATTTTCAAATTCAAAAATCAATTAAAATCCCCTTTTCTCTTTTGGGCTGAAATCCACTCTTGGGCCGAAATCCGGATATCCGGACTCCGTCTTATCCGGATAATCCGTACTCGTTTCCGTATCCGTCGGATAGCATGCCTACCGTATTCGTTTCCGTTTCCGACAAAAAAATCCGAATTCGTTTCCGATCCGAAAATTATCCGAGAAAAATCCGATTCGAGGCATTCCGAATCCGTTTTTGTCCGGATCGGTCGGAAACTATCCGATCCGTTTTCATCCCTACATGGATGTTGCTTCGTCTACGCTCTCGCTAAGATCGGTGAAAGTCGCAAATTTTAAAGATCCTAGTGTGTAGCGCCTTATTTTTGTTTGTCAGATTTGTTATTTTTAAGTTGTCTTAAATTTTATTGATGCATGCAGGGGTAACCTGGACGCGATACCTGGCTTGCTCGAGAACGCCCTCGTCTACGCCGCCATGACGGATTACCCGACGCCGTCCGGTTTCCTGACGCCCCTTCCGGCGTATCCAGTGAGAGAGGTGCGAAACCCTATCCTATTCCCTACCCCAAGTGAAATGGGCAGCAAGCGCATTTTATTTGTTTGATTAGATTTGCCGCGCGATCGACCACCCGACGTCGGGAAACGACACCTTCTCGAGGCTCAAGGACGCCACGGCGGTGTACTACAACTACACCGGCGGCGTCGCGTGCTTCGGCGGCGCCGGTGAGGACGACCCCTACGGCATGTACGACGGCTGGGATTGGCGGCGTGCGGAGATGATCCCGATGAGCTACGGCGTCGAGATAAAGAAGATCTTCCGCGGAGCCGTTCAACCTCACCGACGTCCTCGCCGGCTGCCAAGCCTCCACCGGCCTGCCGCCGCGGCTCTACTGGATCGAGACCGAGTTCGGTGGCTTCGTAAGTAGCAGAATTACATCACTTACATTACATACATATTGGGTTAGGCCCAGTTTGTATTTGCTTCCTGGAAATTGGCCGAGATTTCGGCTGAAAATGGATGTTTGCTCTATAGGACATTGGGAACGTTTTGAGGAGATCTGCCAGCAACATCCTCTTCTTCAACGGGCTCCGGGATCCGTGGAGCAGCGGCGGGTACGTAATTGCTCGAATTCAAATAAGATTATTACTACTTTGCAAGTTCGAATCAAAATTTGGAGCAAATCTCAAGAGATGTCTCGAGCATTTAAACTCCATAGACTGCTAGCAGACTTACACATAATTGTGTCTTTGGGCATGTTTCTCCAGTGTACTGAAGAGCATTTCCAAAAGCATCATTGCGCTGGTTGAGCCAAAAGGTCAGTTATTACAAGGGAAAATTCATAAATACCCACATAAGTCACCTACTTTTTCAATTTGCATCCCCCCATCCTACCCCATATCTCATTTTCGTTTACTTTACCCCCATAAGGTAAGTCGGCTTGTAAATACCTCATAGGTCGCATGTTCGCACTATTTCCATGTGGTTTAATTATCTTTGTCACTTGCTTTGATTATTTTAGTACTTATTTAAGTGATTTCAATACTTTTTTCAATGATTTCAGTTATTTGTAATACACGTTTCAACATTGAAATATTAGCAATGAAATGGTGTATTACAACTACCAAAATCACCTGTATAATTGAAATAAGTATTAGCATCATTAAAACAAGTATTGACAGCATTTTCTTGCTTTCTTTTCTTCTCTTTTCAAGCTATTTGTTTTCAAAACTTTTTTGTGGGAAATGTTTTTCAGGTGCACACCACGTAGATCTGAGATTCTCCACCAAGGAAGATCCTGATTGGCTTAAACAAGTGCGTATAAAGGAGAAGAGAATCATAGCGCATTGGCTCAGACAATACTACAATGATGAGGCCATAGCTTGAATTCATATATGGATTATATGCATGCCCTATGTAGGAGGAGGATGGATTCTATGATTTCTATCTATTTTTCTTTCCATTCTATTATTCATAGATTACGAGGACGAGTGCTTGCTCAGTTGGTTTGCTCGCAGGTGTAAGAGCGGCCGGTCCTGGCTTCGAGCTCAGGAGCCTCACCAATAAATGGGATTTTTGGTTGAATAGTACACGCACTCGCAGGTACTTTCAATGGTCATAGCGTGTGCCCGCGCTTCGTAAGGTCCGCGTGATCTCCGCTCTAGATGCGTGTGTTAAGAACGTATGTGTGTGTGGACATGCGTGTGGTGTGTGTGCGTTCGGTGTGTACTCTTAAAAAAATATTATTCATAGATTACCACCAGAAAAGTAGAAAGTAATAACATACATAGACACTCCATGCATGTATGTCCTCTTTTATGTTGATTGTGTTGAGTTGACCCAAAAGGAGGGAATTGGATATATATACACACTATTATGTAGTCGAGTGTAGAATAGTTATTCTACGCCTAGCCATCCCATTGCGCGCAAATTACCAAGCCAGGTGTGACTCACGCACGCGTAATCCCCATACGACCGGTCCACCAACTACAGTCAGCAGGCCAGAAACGCCCGCACTCGCATGAGACTCGATTCGATGGTAATTAATAAGAGACGTGACATTAATTCGTGAATCGTTTTTACCGACCATAGTAATCCCGTCGAGCATGTTTTCAAGCATCATCATCATGTCACAACGGACTACGTGTGTAGTTAGTGGCAAGGACACTCGGTACCCCCATTAGAGATGCGCATACATCACGTCTGACATTAATAAAATGCACCACATGCGATAAATAAAATTAATGCTTAGCGAGTTTTTTCACATACAGTAAACTATAAGCATGCTATTGTAAATTTAGATTAAAACTAAGTAAATACTGATAATTCCAAACAAAATAGAGGTCAAATAGCGTGGTCGGTCATATTTTTACATTGCATTTTCACAGACAGACCCTATCGCATCTTGCTAGATAAGGAATAGGAGCTCTCTCTTCCAAATGAGGCCTAGTGACGATAGTCCAAATGAGGTGGCTCCTCTCTTCCACGGTCTCGGCGAGATCGATTTTTGCGTTTTGCCTGTCGATGTAGTCATTGAGCCTCTGGGTCGATGCTTTGACACGATCCACGTAGCTCAATAGCATGATCTCTAGGATGAGGTTGGTTCACTGGATGTCGGACACAAGGATATTGGTTGGACTAAGCAGGAGATGCAGCGCGTGGATGATGGCAGCTATGTTCTCCGGTAGACACGGGGGTAGAGCACGGAGGAGGTCGCGGACATAATCATGATCCGTAGCCTCGATTAGGCTTCGCCCAGATAACTGCTCATATATGAGTCATAAGTAGGATAGAATCATCGTGTGCAAAGGAGCGAAAGAAGAGATTGAAGGCATTTTTTCCTTTTTTGTGTTGTGCTTTTGAGTTTGAGTGTGTGTTTTGGAGTTTGTTCAAGGGGAGGCTCGGGATTGTGTGAAATTAAACCTTCGCAAGCTCGTTGTTTTATTATGAGATCATATCACGGACGGTTCTATTATGGAACCATCTGTGATATGATTGTTCTCAAGTTCTATATTTTGAGCATATTATCATGTACGTATACATTTACATGACATGAATAAATTATATGTTTATATGTCAATTTTGTCATTTAAATACTGCTGAAAATATGCTTTAACTATGATACATATCATATACGGATATTTGTTCCACTAAACCTTCTGTGGTATATAGTTCAACATATAATATAGTAACTTCACCTCCAAACTAGATTTTTTTTATTTTGGAATTTACATATGGTCAAATAGCATGACCAGTCGCTTCTTACAAAGATTTTAAAAAAGTTGAAACCTAAATAAATAAAGTTTTTCTAGTGGCGGAGGTAGGCTGCTATCTCTGTCTTTAAAACTTCGTAGGCAGTGGCGTTGGTATCGGATGGTTCGTGATCATCATGCGTTCACCCGCTGACGCGCTCGTTCGAGTGTCTCCCGAAGAACATCGGACTGTTAAATCAAGAAGAATTGAGCCCATAGGCACTCTTCCCTTGCTTGAGGGGTCTCGGCATGGTCGACTCGGTCACTCGTCGCCTCGATTAAGCAGTCCAAGTGACGGCAAGCCACCTCGAGATGTGCAATATCGTTGTGGAGGACCATGTCGATGACGAGGTTAACTCACCGGAAGTGGGAGATCACCCGAAAGACGCGACGGAGGAGGATGTCAAGACGGCGGAAGGCGACCATCACCTGCTCCGGCAAATCCTCGGACAGAGAAGTGAGGACACTGTTGAAACAATGTCCTTCCGTAGCATCCACCAACGTACGGCCGGAGAGGTGTTCGTACAGTATGGCTAGGTAGGCCATCAATGCCGGTGACATGAACACAAAAGAGGGAGCCATTTCTGCTTTAGAAGTATATATAGTAGAGTTATTTGTGGGGATGATCATCTTCGATGGCGGATGATCATTTTTATAAAACAAAAAATAAATTCGGTGTGTGAAGCGATATTTTTTATTGACGGTTATAATTAAAAATTGTCTATGAAGTCTACAATTATAACAGACGGTTCATGTTCAGAACCGTTTGTGATACTTCACAGAAGGTTTTCAATATGAATCGTCTGTGATATTACCTCTTCACAGACGGTTTTTAGTGCAGCCAGTAACACACAGACGGTCTTTAAACCAAAACTGTTTGTGATTGCATTTAATACAGACGGTTTTGGTCAACCGTCTGTGATGAAGTGTCCAGTATTAGCCTTTTTGTAGTAGTGAATCTATTGGGAGGGGGTATGGGGTTGGAATTATATAGCATTATAGGGAGAGAGAAGATTTACATATTTTAAATTCAACATTCCAAATTTTAACTAGTCTATTTATATAAAAAAATAGTGTAGTTGAAATCATGTATAGCACGAATCTCGTACCAAAGATAGGTGGTGGAGACTTCCCCGCTAAAATGAGACACCAGATCAAGATAATTAACCGATAATCACAACATTTTTTTCCTAGGATGCAACTTGCGCTCGGATGTACGATGAAAAGCTGCCCATCGTACGCTCCGATGTAACATCTGGACACAATGTTTGCAACAAAAATAATCCATGCGTGCAAAAAATGTACAAATGATAAATACTATACCACGAAAAAATTGAGAAAAATATCAAATTCTCACCAAAAATACATGAAACCATCAGTATAGTTCAAATATCCCAAAACAAACAAATTTCGATGTTACAATATTGCAACATTTGAAAATAATAGTGGAAACATATGAAAATAATTGTTTCAACATCAAAAAATTTACAACATTTAAAACTTACTTATGAAATATTTTAATTTCATGTGTACAACAATCGGAGACAATAGTTGCAACAAAATCCTTTTCCTACAAAAAAAATCAGAAAGATGTACTGTAACAATGGACGCTTTGCCGTTCGATCCGGCGTGACGGGGTTAGCCGTTTGATCTCAGCACAATTTTTCTTCCTCCCCGAAACAGGAAAAAGGGACCTATACCGGCCATCAGATCTTCGCAACACAAAGCACAACATGGCTATGTACCAGGCGTAACAAAATAAACTGTTGCCACAACAAAAACCCACCGAAACAATAAGTCTGAACTTCCCTAGACACAACAAACACACCAAAATTATAACTCTTTGTGTAACAAAAAATTAACTCTAATACAACAAAAATAACAAACCGTTGCAACAAAAAAATAAGAAAAGTACAGCAAACCAAAACAATTGGCACAACTATTGAGCAAATGGGCTGCAACAAAATTAGAGAATGCTTGCAATAAAAATACCATTTCTACATTTCAAAAGTACTGTGCAACAAAAACAAACACTTGCTCCAATAATTGAGCAGAAGCGCTGCAACAAATTGAGAGAATGCCTACAACATCTACCAATTGGGGGGCAGGGGGGAGGTGAGGTGGCAAGGCAGAGGGCTATGTTGTCTGTCACCGACGAGGAAGGCGAACCCTGCTGAGTCCCATTTGCACTGGCACCACTACTACCCGATGCATATTCTGGGCCAGTTGCGATCTGCTCCTATGGGGCCTTCGATCTAGCAGTTGTCGGATCTAACCGCCTTGCCCTCAACGACGGCACCGATACGCTCGACCTTAGGCTCTGGACAGAATGACGACGGCGACGGAGGAGGTGGTTGGGTGTGAAAGAGATGGTCCGGTCCCGGTGTGATGGCGATCGAGCGCGGGAGGCCGGGCGCCTAGGGCGGCGGGGCGACCGTGCGTGAGGAGGCCCGAGCGCGTGGAGGCAAACCGATTGACATCGATGGCATCAAGGTCGCGCTCTCCAGCTTCTCCTTGTGGATTCCTTGGTTGCATTGTTGAGCTAAGAGGAGAGAAGATTGGGGAGAAAAAGCTTGGTGGGTGGGGGTTGAGTAAATGAGTTGTCGTTGAGTTACGATGTGGGAGGAAGGATGAGGCATCTGTTTTTTTTTTTATCTTGCATCAGACGTAAGAGGTGTGTCGTTTCCCATATACGCTCTGATGCAATAAAAAAGAAGAATGTATGCAATATTTTTTTCAACCGTCACAACAAAAATGAACTAGGTTTCAAACTATCAAAGAAGAGGTGGTGGGGAGGATGCGACACATTAAAGAAGAGGATGCAACATCTCAAAATCCCATATGCAACGTTTCAAAGAAGAGGATAAAAAAAACTCAGATGCAGCATTTCAATTTTTTTTTGGCGATAATCGGAATGAAAAGAGGAAACATCTGGAAACACCCTTGTAGCAACTTGGAACAATGGTGCAACGTGAAGGGCTGCAACAAAAAAGTTTACTCTTGTGCAACAAATCAAACACATCGTTGCAACAAAAAAATACGTCGTGCTGTAACATTTGATGCAACAACATCGCAACAATAAAAAACACACCCTGCAACCTTTCGAACCAATTGTTGCAACATAAAAAAAAAACTGAAGTTCTAGAGTCCTAATTTGCTACCGAATGCAATCCCAACTAGAAGACTAATCACTGGAGCTCCGTACCATCCACACAGACCGGAGAACGTGCTCTACCATCCGGAACGCCTCGGAGTTGCTAATGGCCTCCGTCACCACCTTCGTGTCAATCACACTGTTGCCGAGATGGCCAGCCATGTTGACTCCGCCTTACACTTGGATCTACCGGATCTGTGTCGGCTTGGTGGGCTCCTGCTTCTTCTATGGCAATGAGAGTGAAGTGGCCGAGGGTTGAGGAGGCTGTAGGCAACACGGTGGAGCTGTGGTTTCTTCTCAGGCGAGGAGGAGGCTGCAGGCATTACGGTGGAGAAAACGGCTGCTGCTAGTGATGGTGATTTTTGCGAAAGATGCTATGTTGGAAGGAGGCTAGACCGCGTGGTCGCGGCGACTTGTAGAGCTGCACGAGAGTAAGCTTTTCGGGCATGAGCAGGCGCATTAAACTTTGGGAGATAGAAATTACGGATCCGGATGGAAGCTTCGTGTCGTTGGATTAGTGTGCTGTAATGACGGTCCGTTCCACGCGAATTGTCCCATCTGAAATAAGGCCTGTATCAATGTCCTTTTCCTAACCATCTCCACGGATTCTTCTCCCGCCAAATGTTAAAGCAGGTACGCGCGGTCAACAAACCATTACGACTCGTTCGATGGATCAGATCAGAGCCACCGGATAACGAGATCGGAGATTCTCAAAGCCAAAGGACACACCAACTCGATCGATCGGCCGGCGGGAATCCCGAAAGCAACCCATATATCCTCTAATTTAATTTATGTGGACTATATTTTTCTCTTCTCTGCATTCTGCACCAACGAACCGATCAAAGCTAGCTAGCCATCACGGCATGGAGCGTATCATCCTTGTCGCCTTTCTCTCCCTCCTCCTCTCGTGCCATGCCGCCGCCGCCAGACTGCCGCCGCCGCCGCTGGCGAGGCGGTACTACTCGTCGCTCGAGGGTCGCGGTCACAGCCACGTGACGGCTGGAGACGGTGGCAGCGCCGCGGCCGCCGAGTCGCCGCAGGTGCAGTACGAGACGCGCTACTTCACGCAGCGGCTGGACCACTTCAACGCGGCGCCGGCGAGCTACGGCACGTTCCAGCAGAGGTACCTCGTCAACGACACCTACTGGGGCGGCAAGACGGCACCGGTGTTCGTGTACACTGGCAACGAGGGCACCATCGAGCTCTTCACCAACAACACCGGGTTCATGTGGGAGATCGCGCCTCGCTTCCGCGCCATGCTCGTCTTCATCGAGGTACATGATACATCATCTTCATCTGTAGGTCAAAATTTCAGATCATGCTGCGCATGCATGCATAGAACACACATAATATCATAAATTGATTGCACATTTTTATATACTAGCTAGTAGTTACCTAGTATTGATAATAGCTGCATCTTGCACATGTATCTATTTATACGTCAAACTTTCGGATCAGGATCCTAGCTTCTTAAAATTCATCAGTAGAATGAGTAGCGATTCGATCTGTCATCTGTGGAAAGCTACGTATGTTAGTTGCTGCGGTCTTTCGGGAATTATTGTGTGCATGCCGAAGGATCCACACCCTTTTATTTACTAGTCAGCAACCTGCGCGCCGGCACAGGCTAGTAATTATACGAAAATGTCTACATGCCAAGTTTCAAGTTGTGTGTATATGTAATTTTAGTGTTAAAGAATCTGTAAGAATAATAACCGAATTAGGATAAACTTTTTTTATCTTTTATTAGTTTGGATTGTTCAAAGTTCAAACTTTATGTTTTCAAAGAGCATAGGTTTCCAATACAATTGTGTAATCAATTTGCAAACTCCAAAACTTAAATTTCAATAATACTAGTATAACTTTAATTCCAAATGGACATATGCTTGGGAAGTAAAGTTTGAGTTTGCATTATTACTAAAAAAACATTTTTTTATAAATTAGTACAAATAAGTAAAAACAATTTTTATTTTCTATAAATTTCACTTGAACTATAAATTATTTTCAAATTTGATCTCAATTAGAATTTCTATTTTACTCAGGACTTTGAATTTATTTATAGTATTCAGGATTAATTTCTTATTAACATTTAGTTATATTTTAAATTAATACCTAATTTTGACCTTACTTACGAAATTAATTTAAAATCCAAATTTTCATGTATACACTCCGAATTGGGCTTCAGTTTACAATTTAATTTACTATTCATAATCCTACAGTGGCGTTAGAAATTCCTAGCTTTTGATAAGTTGATTGTATTAGATTAAATCTCTTTGTAAAGAAAATTACTACTATATCTTTATCCTAAAGGTTTTAAGTTCTAGCTCAAAATTAATACATGTTTCAAAATAAAAATTTTAATTTTAAATTTTTTATTTTAAATTTGTACATGCTATACAGGTTCGTATCTTGTTTTCTTGTACATGCATGACTGCCTCTGCTCTTAATGCGTAGCCTCTTTGCTCTAACTCATGAATTGAATTATAGTATCTATATCTCTTTAATTATTTTTTTTCTAAACTTCTATATATGACGCCTAAAAATAGGTAACATCCTAACTCAACACTTCTAGTGCTCCTGGACATCTTCCTTTCCGAAATGAATTGTTGAGGAGCTAGTTTCTGACGGGATAGTCATGATTAACAACGTGAATTTCCTTTTCACAATGCAACATCATTTCCCCATATTCGAAGATTGAACAATAAACCCTTCACCCATATCATTTCACTCACACTCAACACTACTATGTACTCTGCCTCTGCAGTAGACCGAGTCACAACTTCCTGCTTCTTGCTTCTTCATGATACAAGATTACCTCCCACAAAGAGGCAATATCTAAATGTAGACCTCGTGTTACCCACACTGCTTGCCCAATCAGCATCGCAATATCCTTCCACATTCAGATGTTGATTCTTCCTGAACCAAAGATCTTTCCCAGCCTGCCCTTTAAATACCATAGGATTTGATAAACAACACTCATGTGTTCTGTTTTGGGATCATACATATATCGATTAACCACACTCATTGCATATGAAATATCAGGCTTGTATGACAGAAATAGATGAGACGTCTAACAAGCCTTTGATTAGTTTCCTTGTCAACTAGATCTTCTAATTCAGTACATAGCTTGTGATTTCTATCAATAGGTGAAGCAATAGAGCGACACTCAAGCATATCTATACCATTCGAAGAACGGACAATCTCAATCCCAAGAAAGTATCGAAGAGACCTAAGATTCTTCACCTCAAATGTCTATCCCAGTTCATCTTGCACATCTATCTATATATATGTCAAGCTTTCGGATCAGGATCCCTAGCTTCTTAAAATTCATCAGTAGAATGAGTAGCGATTCGATATGTCATCTGTGGAAAGCTACGTTGGTTGCACTACTAACCACCACCTGCATAGAGAGTCAAGGTATCCGATGATAACTAAACTTTTCTTGTTGTGTATGTCGCTAATGCAACTGTATATTGTCTGCTGCAAACGAAATTCTCTACACAGCATAGGTACTACGGGAAATCGATGCCGTTCGGCAGCAAGGCGGCTGCGTTCAGCAACACGAGCACGAAGGGGTACCTGACCACGACGCAGGCCATCGCCGACTTCGCCACGCTCATCCAGAGCCTCAAGGCCAACCTCAGCTCACCGGTCGCCCCCGTCGTCGTCTTCGGTGGCTCCTATGGCGGCAGTAAGTACAGTAGTAGTACACGCTTGCATTTTTTTGGGGGTATATATGCATATGCTGTATCCTCAATTCCTCGTATGTCAACCACCAGATGCCATAGCTAAAACCTGAAGGGTGTTAGTTAACCATTCTTTTCGCAAACAGGCAGAGACCTTTCTTTTTCTGTTGTACAGTTGATGGATGGGATGTTGAGGAGTAGGCCTGGACAGAAAATGAGAGATGCCTGGATGACCACCTGCTGCTTTAATATGACAAGAAGAGAAACCTGATTAGCAAATGTCATGAGCTTAGTAGGTGGTTACACTGACTAATTACTGACGCAGGATAATGATGCAGAGTACTACCGCGTTTTTCCGATAGGCTAGCTTAAGGTTTTGTGTGGACTTGTGGCGATTTCCAGAAGAAATCCCTATCTGGGGATCTTTAGCTTCAATGTAAAGCGACCAAACCCGATTAATGTTTCTTGAAGGAAAATTAAGCCACTCTTGTACTAAAAAGCTGATGTCTCTCTCCATGAGCAGTCTCCTAGCTAGGGAAAAATATGTTTGATAAGATATGCTAATTCAGTGCGTGATACCAATGAACTGAGCAGTGCTGGCGGCATGGATGAGGATGAAGTACCCGCACGTGGTTATGGGCGCCGTCGCGTCGTCCGCCCCGATCCTCGGCTTCTACGGACTCGCCGACCCCTACGCCTTCTTCGACGTCGTCTCCAACGACTTCAAGGTGCCTTACAAATACGCACATCAGCTGCGTCAGTTTACTTCAGTTTATTCTGTCTTTTCGCAACGAATCTCATGTCGTCTTTCTATCGTGGCACCAGAGCGAGAGCGAACATTGCTACGACGTGCTTAGGAGCTCGTGGAGTGAGCTGGACAAGGCCCTCGCCACCGGCGCAGGACGGGCACAGCTCCACCGTACATTCAACATGTGCGGGTACGTACCTCGAAACGAATACGGATGTAGCTTCTCCGCTCTCGCTCGCTTAAAGTGAAAGGCACAAATTTTAAAGATGCTAGTCTGTAGACCCCGTATTTTTTATTGGGGAGCGTCTATGCTTCGAGTAACAATTTTTTTTTATCCATTAGTCATCTTTCTTAACTGTAGGATTTTGATCCAACAGATACTATAAGTTTTTGTGTTGAGACAAAAAAATTCTAAACTAAACAAAAATAAATATAGGTGAACCCTACAAATACAAAAAAAAATTAAACTAAACAAAAGTAAATCTAGGTGATGAACCCGAAGATCCTGATTTTTGACCCGATCTTTTGATGAGAAGATACGTTCGGTAGTAGTCGCTCAACTCTCACGATCCTGACTACGAACACGCAAGGCCCGAAACCACGCAATCGCTGAACTGCTCGACAAGTCGTTATCAACCTTGCACGAATACCCGGTTGACCTGATCACGAAGTTCGATTCCTGCATACACCAAAGAAGCACGCAAGAACAACGTAAATAAGCAATCTGAAATTGCAAATATAAAGTGAATGTATTGATAGGTGGGGTTCCGAAGAACAATGTCGCTGTTGATCTCGTTGACCAAGAGAACAAAGTATAAAGTAGCAAAACTAAACTTTAATTAACAAAATCCGCGGAACAAAAGGGCGACGACCATTATCTATAGGAGGAGGGAGAGGGGTGGTGGTACTGTTCATGCATGAATAGTGGCACATGAACAGTACCCAAAACCCTAGGGGCAGCTATATGAGCTATGTGGGCCAATGTGGCCAAATCAGCCCATTCGTTACATAACCTATGGGCTAACAATCGGTGACGCAGCACCATGACATGTAGACGTAGCCCGACACGTATGAGTAGAAGCAGTAGATGTAGCCCGATATATATGTGTAGAGGCAACTCGGTTCAACTGGAAAATATGGCAATATATCGTCGAAAGTCCGATCAGAAAAGATGCGGATGCAGTGCAGCGAGTCGAAGTAGTGGATGCATTTTTAGGGTTGATGTCCTCATCACTAGGTATATATATATATATATATATATATATATATATATATATATATATATATATATATATATATATATATATATATATATATATAGGAAAAATACTTTCTACTCCCACCTTTGATATACCACCTAAGATAACTTGACATACTCCATTATCACTTTGGGTATACTCATATACTAATTATAAGATACTCCAATGTGAATCACACGAAAAATTTGCAAAAGAGTCCATAGTTTTTAGTATATTTTGTAAACACCTTCATATTCGCACATAAAAAGGAGTATGTCTAAAAATTATACATACCACCTCTGAAAATATGTAAATACCACCTATACGGTCTTATAAACTGTATACTACACATACATACTCTTGGTTGCGTAAGATACTCTCTACGTTGTGAGATATGTGAGATACGGAATAGGGAGTAACTACTCTCGGGAGTAGGAAAAATGCTTCATATATATATATATATATATATATATATATATATATATATATATATATATATATATAGAAACTGTTATATTATAGTTATTTCTCATTTGAATATACCACTTAAACGCATATATTATACTTATTTGTCATTTTTAGACATACTTATTGAAAAATTTCATTGAAACCCTTAGTTTTTTTTTGTTATATACCCATTTTCATATATACACAAATTTTGCTATAAAAAGTGAAAATTAATGAATATTTTTTCATAGAACTCACTTTGGGGTATCTTATAATTATTATTGGAGTATGCACAAATAGATAAAGAGATATCATCATACGATTTAGGTGGTATATGAAAGATGGGAGTATGTACTCCCAAGAGTACCATACTATTTTCATATATATATATATATATATATATATATATATATAATAGAACTAAAAGTTATAGTAAAATTACACATCACTTGGTACTATAATTTTATACTTAGTACTGTGTAATTGTATGTGATTGATAGATGAGAAAATTTCAAATCAAATTAGGGAACTCATTTTTATATGATGCATGCAGGGGTAACGTGGACGCGATACCTGGCTTGCTCGAGACCGCCCTCGGCTACGCCGCCATGTTGGATTACCCGACGCCGTCCGGTTTCCTGACGCCCCTTCCGGCGTATCCAGTGAGAGAGGTGCGAAACCCTATCCTATTCCCTACCCCAAGTGAAATGGGCAGCAAGCGCATTTTATTTGTTTGATTAGATTTGCCGCGCGATCGACCACCCGACGTCGGGAAACGACACCTTCTCGAGGCTCAAGGACGCCATGGCGGTGTACTACAACTACACCGGCGGCGTCGCGTGCTTCGGCGGCGCCGGCGAGGACGACCCCTACGGCATGTACGACGGCTGGGATTGGCAGGCGTGCACGGAGATGATCCTGATGACCTACGGCGTCAGCAACAGCAGCATCTTCCCGCCGGAGCCGTTCAACCTCACCGACCTCCTCGCCGGCTGCCAAGCCAACACCGGCCTGCCGCCGCGGCTCTTCTGGATCGAGACCGAGTTCGGTGGCTTCGTAAGTAGCAGCATTACATCACTTCCAGTTGGGCCGCGTGCGGCCGGGATCTCTCTCTTACATTACATACATACTGGGTTAGGCCCAGTTTGTATTTGCTTCCTGGAAATTGGCCGAGATTTGGGCTGAAAATGGATGTTTGCTCTATAGGACATTGGGAACGTTTTGAGGAGATCTGCCAGCAACATCCTCTTCTTCAACGGGCTCCGGGATCCGTGGAGCAGCGGCGGGTACGTAATTGCTCGAATTCAAATAAGATTATTACTACTTTGCAAGTTCGAATCAAATTTTGGAGCAAATCTCAAGAGATGTCTCGAGCTTTTAAACTCCATAGACTGCTAGCAGACTTACACATAATTGTGTCTTTGGGCATGTTTCTCCAGTGTATTGAAGAGCATTTCCAGAAGCGTCATTGCGCTGGTTGAGCCAAAAGGTCGGTTATTACAAGGGAAAATTCATAATTAAGCCCATAAGTCACCTACTTTTTTATTTTGTTCCTTGTATCTTATTTTCGTTTACTTTGCCCTCATAAATTATGTTGGCTTGTAAATACATCATAGGTTGTATGTTCGCACTATTTTCATGTGGTTTTAATTATCTTTAGCATTTGCTTTGATTATTTTAGTACTTATTTAAGTGATTTCAATACTTTTTTCGATGATTTTGGTTATTTCGTTATTTGTAATACACAATTTTAGCATTGAAATATTAGCAATGAAATGATATATTACAGCTACCAAAATCACATGTATAATTGAAATAAGTATTAGCACCATTAAAACAAGTATTGACACCACTGAAACAAGTGCCAAAGATAATAAAAATCACAAGAAATAGTACCAACATACGGCTTGGGTAGTATTTGCATGCCAACGTAACTTATGGGGGGCAAAGTAAACGATAATTAGATATGAAGGACAAATTGAAAAGGTATGTGGCTTATGGGGGTGTATATGGATTTTTTTCCCCTTATTACAATCCATTCTTTTTTAAAAAAATAAATCCGAGCCTCTATAAAAACAACATTTTTTTGCTTTTTTTCTTCTCTTATCATGCTATTTGTTTTCAAAACTTTTTTGTGGGAAATGTTTTTCAGGTGCACACCACGTAGATCTGAGATTCTCCACCAAGGAAGATCCTGATTGGCTTAAACAAGTGCGTATAAAGGAGAAGAGAATCATAGCGCATTGGCTCAAACAATACTACAATGATGAGGCCATAGCTTGAATTCCTATATGGATTATATGCATGCCCTATGTACGAGGAGGATTGATTCTATGATTTCTATCTATTTTTCTTGCCATTCTATAATTCATACATTACGACCAGAAAAGCAGAATGTAATAACATACTTAAACACTCCATGCATGTATGTCCTCTTTTATGTTGAGTTGTTGACCCAAAAGGAGGGGATGTGTGTGTGTGTGTGTGTGTATATATATATATATATATATATATATATATATATATATATATATATATATATATATATATATATATATATATATATATGAACTACCCACTGTGTGTGACTGTGTGTGACGCACGCGCAATCCCCATATAGCCAGCCCACCAACTACAGTCGGCGGGATAGAAACTCTCGCACCCGCACAGGACTCGATTCGATGGTAATTAATACAAGACGTGACAGTAACTCATGAATCATTTTTACTGCCTATTTTGCGGCATGCGACTTTTTTCGAGCTCATATGTTGATAGTAAAATATAACGGGGGAAAACAGTAAAGTTGTAACGTGTTTTACTACCAAATCACATACGTTTATTTTTTATTATTATGTCACGCTCCCACTATCCCCCCAAGCACGATGCTTCATCCGACAGTAACTTGCAGAGCATACCACAGTAATCCCGCCGAGCATGTTTTCAAGCATCATCATCATGTCACAACGGACTACATGTAGAGTTAGTGGCAAGGACACTCGGTACCCCCCGCCGGAGACGCGCGAACGTCATGTCTGACATTAATAAAATTGTAACACCCCAACCCAACATGAGCCTAGAATGCTACTAAAATTACAAAGTAACAATTAAAAACCTTAGTCATAATACTAAATTTCGGCAGAATCTCCTTTGTACAGTCAACCATACAAGAGGTTCTAGCAAGTATCAAATACTTAATCCATTCATCCAACATGCAATCTCAACCATAATCATAAAATCTTCTATGAAACGCTAATTAACTCTATTACAAAATTAAGACATAACCAAAAGAAAATATCCTGACAGTTTGCTTAATTATTAATTCATTGTCTAAAATCAATCATTCATGAGTGATTCGTGGTTGTGTACAACAGATCTCATTCTAGCCCCTCCCATGCATGACATTCGTGCCAGAGGTACCTAAAAACATAAACAAACAACAAGTGTCAGTCTAAGACTCAGCAAAGCACAATTGATACAACAATTCAATACACACCTCTATCATCATCATCCAACCACAATTTTGTATATTAAACCAAATCATATACACATGTAATGCAAATGCAAATACTTCATGCATCCTTTCTCTTTGACTCTCTTTGTATTTTACCGGTAATACATGGTATGCAACCGTTGATGCATACCCATGCATGTGCTCTCAAGCACAGGGACCAAGAGCCCATACTCCGCAAGTATGGGGACCACAAGCCCACACTCCACAAGTATGGAGACCACAAGCCCGTCATATACATGATAGGGACTTCAAAATCAATACTTGGTCTCCACGTGACCAACTCTCAAGGATGATAGCATGATGTATATGAAACAATCCTTTTATCCAACATAAATATGTAATAGCCAGCAGCAACATACATGAGTAAAGAAAATATTCATACTACTAGCATTCATGAACAAAGAACATACTCATCATGCTAGCATACATGAACAAAGAACATACACATACTACTAGCATTCATGAACAATCACGTTTAATTGTTCTACCACTAATTGTACTTGCCTCAACCGTATGAAGCTTGATGATGCGGAGAGGACGCTGCCCCTAGAATTAAACCACCTGAATAAATATAACAACCACACTAAGAGGATATTTCTGGACAAGACTTTGCTAGAAATAAGTATGACGAACTACGCTCCCTAGCACAACCCAAAACGCCAACTTCTATAAGCATCAATTTGTCCCAAAACGGAACAGTATTCTTCCTAAATTCATAACTTCTCGTATATTTATCCAAATCTACTGTTCTTTGATTCTCCCGAAAGCTTATTAAATTATTCATATAAAACTAGTTGGTGAGATTCTCAGATTTCGTCATCTTCTATCCCTACCAAACAGATTACTAGAACTACTAAATCTCGTCAAAGGTACTGGACAGCGAGACTAAAACTAACGTATCTTTCAGTATACTTATCCAAAAATTATGATCTTTATCTCTATGAAACTTTTACGAGCATACCTATAACTTTCATTTTGGTGAGATCCTCTAAATAATTCATTAACTATTTTCTAATGACCGATTAACATTGACTGTCAAAATTATGACAGAACTGCAGAACAACGGTGCTACGAAAATCATATCTCCTGATCCACTCATCCAAACGACCTGATCGAAGTACCTACCGAAAGCTACCGACGTTATATACAATTGTCAGACCAGATTTCGTGGCTAACTATCCCAAATCGAACGAATACTACAGACTGCCAGAGAACTGATCTAAAACTGACATCGCCTAAATTCCAGATTACACCACTAATTGAAAGGGATCGGGATTTACCCTTGAAGAACCACTAAAGAACGCGAAGAACACCACGCGATAACACTTCCCCTCCCTTCTGTCTTCTCCCCTTCCTTCTTCTTCCTTTCCCTTCCTTGGCCGGCAACACCCGGGGAGGCTTCTCTCTTCCTCCTTCTTGGCCGGCAGTGAAAGCTAGGGGTGGGAGGGCACTGTAGCACAGCGGCAATACTGTAGCTACCCTAGGGTTGCCCCCTCTCCTTCTTATGTGGCCGGCTATCCTTCCCCCTTGGGTCGGAAGCCCACAGCCCATGTTGTCCAATTTATGCATAAACCCCCCTAATCTCCTGTTAAAACTATTTTCTAATTGGCTCTTCTCCCTAAATTAATTCTTCTTACTTAAATAAACTTAGGTATTACATTCTACTCCCTTAAACGGAATTTGACTCCGAATTCTAAACACGCTTAACGCCAAAGAACAATCTCTGCTAAAAAAATTCTACCAACATTACCACGTACCTGCTCTGAACAATACCGAATATTGCTCGCGCATGCGAGACTCCAATTCCCAGTTATTTTCCTCTCAGAATTAAGGGACCACAGCACCTTGATGCAACTGATGTGTCACGCCTCCTCTCTCGTATTGACCTAACTGGAACCACTCAACAGACAGGACTCGAAGATGCGGTATTACTTGTTGGTCAACGGATCTTATGAAACCTCACACTCCAAATACCTCAAGCATTCTCTCAACACCGGGTCATACAAAACGCTATATACCCTGCTCCAGGGCTCGAGACAGTTCTAGGTAATTGCTATCTTCCTAAATCCCCGCAACTCTGAGAACAAACCAAATATACTTTGGGCTATCATTCCCTTTGGGACCAAACCACGGAACATGCACATAGACATATGGAACTCTTGTTCCATCTCTCAGTCGATCTCTTCATCCTGACACGGAGAACCTTCATTAAGCAGGAACGCGCAACACAACTTATTTTAAACAAACTTTAATAATTAGAACTCGACTGAAAACAAAGGATTCACATTCCAACCCACTCGTAACCAACTTACGTCCAAAACACTCAAATCCAAAATCGAAGATTTATCATAAAAACCTTCCAACATTCCAACTAGGCAGTTTGCAAATAAACACCACATAAGCCAAAAGAGAAATCACTCGAATGCCTAAATCAAACACTTCTTTATTTTTTTTCTTGAACCGGAAAGAACCACCATGCCCTATAAAGTCGACTCAAACGGTACATGATCTCCATCATAAACACTCAGCTCAACCAAGAATTAAGATAGTACTTCCTTACTCGAGAAAAACATTCTTTTCTCGGATGTGCTTTTAAGAAATAAGCCTCCTCCCAAATCTTGGGTTTTCAAATAATCATACTAACTCCTTCCTCTTAACCGACAACCCAAAACGATCCTCAAATCGAAAGAACGACCACACTTATTTAGAGAGACTCTACTGATCCACAAAAGGATTATCTAGTCCACTCCTATACCAAAGGAGTTATTTTGACAAATGATCCCCAACACCTCAAGAAAGATTTTTTTCACCGACAAGCACCCATACTCATTTGCTATACCCAAAGTATTCTATCAAAGATTAATACATTGTTCATAATCCACTTTTGTTCTTCTACTTCTACATATAATCTTGGGCCTCCAAGGTTCTAGCATAAAAATACAAAGCCCAAATTCAACCTCTAAGTCTCATACAATAAATTTTTGGTATAATTGATTGGAAATCCTCAAATTCATTTTTTCCCTAAAATTCCACACAACTCAAATAATAACCTCAGTCATTAATTTTAACATTTCTCACTAATCAAGTAACCGTCCAAGGCGATTCACTTCACCAATCTTGAACCTTCACTAAATCACGCCATTTAAATTCACATACACGACCACAATATACCCATTCGCTATACCCTAACTAATTGACCAATATTCGGCATACACAATCACTAACGTAGATAAATAAATATATTCTTGAACAAATTATCCTTAGAGATAATCTAACTCCTAGAGGTTCACTCATTAAGGCCGAGTCATACTTGACAATAACTCAACAATCCATGATATCCCATTAATTAACACGACGATTAGATTTCTCCACACTGCTACTCTTATTAAACTACACCATCATAATTCTTCTACACAATCTTATCGAGTACCCAATTGCGATGCTCTAATAAATTGATCAAGATTTGCATATTTTCTAATTCTAATATTCTGTCAAAATGAACAAAAGATCTTAGACCACATCTCTCTATAGGTTGTACTAGTTGCGACAACGTAATCGGTTAGCTCCAAAGACAAATATTCTGTTTAAATCAAATCCTCTCCAAATATTATTCTAGTAAATCAATTTATTACTCAATACCCTTCAAACAACTTGACACCTAATGGCTCACAAAATCATCTACTAAACTACCACTATCTAATTGCCATTACCCATCCGAACGGACTTTGCAACACAAATCGATTAATCTTTTCTTAGAAGAAGAGGCAAATAGAAACAGTTTCAGTACACAGGAAACGTTACCCCCTCGCGGTATATATAGGATCAAGGGAAATAATCAAAGAGCTCAGAAAACAAAAGATGATTTCATAGTTGAGGGCACACATCCCAAGAGCAGAGAATATCAAACCTCAAACGAGAATAAAACATTGCTTCAGAAATTCGAAAAACTCTTAGGTGCAAAAACAGAAGTTCAGGCAAACTTCAATACCCTACAAGTTACAAAACTTGACTTCAATTTCAAATATTTCTACCTCACTCCTTCCTTCAACAAAGAAAGCAGCTTTCTTTGATTACAGTATCCCCATGCCAACTCCAACAAGAAGAGATTTCAAGACCACAACAACATGAGGTCCAAAAGTTTACAAACACAAAACTAGAAACATCTTCATTTAATCAATATCACGCAAGCGATCAAATTCTTTTATTCAAAACATCCAACATTATCATCATAATCCCTTACTGACAGTCATACTAACAATAAAATAATACACTCTTAGCGAGAATCATCATAGCCTCATATCCCATCATAAACCTCTCCGAAAGAAACACAAGCCACAAGGTTGAAACAATCCTCTTTTAACAAAATCATACTATCAAATAACAATTTCGCAAGGCACGCTATCAGAGACCACTTATTCATTCATCCACTCAACCATTAGTGTTGCTCAATACCCACTTCAACTATCATTAACAGTTGACAATTGTATTTATCACGTATGCAAATAGGGTCCTACTTCTATTTGTAGTCATATAACTATCTATAAACACAAAGTCAACATCCCACTATGCTCAGAGTTTAGGGCAAAATATAATTAAAAATTTATGACATCATCTCCAGTAAATCAGGGTTTCACAAGGTACTACCTCAACATTCATCTAATCCGATATACATGTTTCAATCTAGCAATTATGTATGATCATCAAGTAGCCAGTTTATGGAAATTTCCATATTAATGTCCTCTAAGGCAACGTTCAAACACATCCTTAACATAACCATCACTAATGGGTAGATTAATCCGTTGGGACCCATTACTCCAAATTATTCAATAAATTTACCAAATCCCACAATCTTAATGATCAGACCAAATCATCAATATCCCATACTTATTAATAACCCCTTTAAGTCCAGTTAGGTATATCCATACCCTTAATCACAGTTCATTAAGAACTACTACAAGATACAATCAAATTAATCAACTTTCCTTTCAAGGATCTTAGTTAAGATCGTTTATGCACCACGGTACAGACCCAACCTGATAACTCAAATCATATCTATTAATTTATTTGATTATAGCCTCTCACTTAACCACGAAAATACATCACTAAGGGTTTAACATTTTCTTTTATAAAAGAGAAACACTCAACTTCAACACTCAAAATACCCAAAAGAGATACATTGAGTCAAAGCTTCTACATACTAAAAGACTTGCAAAAAGAAAACTTTCATTATCCAAAAACATCAAGCGAATAAATGGGTCATGTTTTCCAATGAGAAAGACAAAACTCTAATACAAAGGTCAATCTTGACAATTAACCAAATTCATCAGCCGCAAGAATAACTCAACAGTTGGGAAAACAATAACTGCTTTAAGGGACAAATTAAACCAATGGAAACACATCAACCTTTCTCAAAGCAACCCATCAACCGTAATGAACTAATAATCCAAAGAGAAATTCATCAACCATAACTGGGCAAGAGTTGACCAAATTCAAATTCAAGGAAGACAACAACTTTTCTAAAGATACTAACTATCAACGCCTGTACTAAGATATCTGAGGTAATCCACTGCACTATTCTCTTACCACGAACGGTGGTGTAACCTAGTAAAGCCCACGGACACAACCACGACATCAACCTCTCAACATCAACCATCATTACACATAACCAAAATAAACAATTAATTAGCAATCATACTAAAGTCATATCAGCAATCATCAATACGATGTAACAGAAACGTAAATGCAATGCAATAATCCAATCCCACCTACTGTGCATAGTGTGTAAAGATTATTAATTCAAATACCACGGACCTACAACCTGCTCTGATACCAACTGTAATACCCCAGCCCAACAAAAGCCTAGAATGCTACTAAAATTACAAAGTAACAATTAAAAACCTAAGTTATAATACTAAATTTCGGCAGAACCTCTATTGTATAGTCAACCATACAAGAGGTTCTAGCAAGTATCAAATACTTAATCCATTAATCCAACATCCAATCTCAACCATAATCATAAAATCTTCCATGAAACGCTAATTAACTCTATTATAAAACAATAGAGGCATCAAGACATAACCAAAAGAAAATATCCTAGCAGTTTGCTCAATTATTAATTCATTGTCTAAAATAATTCATTCATGAGTGGTCCGTGGTTGTGTGCAACAGATCTCATTCTAGCCCCTCCCATGCATGACATTCGTGCCAGAGGTACCTAAAAATATAAACAAACAGCAAGTATGAGTCCAAGACTCAGCAAAGCACAATTATACAACAATTTAATACACACCTCTATCATCATCATCCAACCACAATTTTGTATATTAAACCAAATCATATACACATGCAATGCAAATGCTCCATGCATCCTTTCTCTTTGACTCTCTTTGCATTTTATCGGTAATGTAGGGTATACAACCGTCGATCCAAACCCATACCCGCGCTCTTAAGCACAGGGACCAAGAGCCCATACTCCGCAAGTATGGGTACCACAAGCCCACACTCCACAAGTGTGGGGACCACAATCCTGTCATATACATGACGGGAACATCAAAATCAATACTTGGTCACCACGTGACCAAGTCTCAAGGATGATAGCATGATGCATATGAAATAATTCTTTTATCCAACATAAACATGTAATAGCCAGCAGCAACATACATGAGTAAAGAAAATATTCATACCGTACTACTAGCATTCATGAACAAAGAACATACTCATCATGCTAGCATACATGAACAAAAAACATACACACACTACTAGCATTCATGAACAATCACGCTTAATTGTTCTACCACTAATTGTACTTGCCTCAATCGTGCGAAGCTTGATAATGCGGAGAGGGCGTTGCCCCCGGAATCAAACCACTTGAATAAATATAACAACCACACTAAGACGACATTTCTGGATAAAAATTTGCTAGAAATAAGTACACGACAAACTAGACTCCCTAGCGCAACCCAAAATGCCAACTTCTATAGGCATCGATCTGTCCCAAAACGGAATAGTCTTTTTCCAAAATTCATAAATTTTCGTATATTTATCAAAATCTAGTGTTCTTTGATTCTACTGAAATTTTATTAAATTATCCACATAAAACTAGTTGGTGAGATTCCTAGATTTTGTCATCTTCGATCCCTACTAAACAAATTACTAGAACTGCTAAATCCCGTCAGAGGTTCTGGACAGCGAGACTAAATGTAACGTATCTTTCAGTACACTTATCCAAAAATTATGATCTGTAGCTCTATTAAAAGCTTATGAGCATACCTACAACTTTTTTTTTGGTGGGATCCTCTAAATAATTCATTAACTATTTGCTAATGACTAATTAGCATTGACTATCAGAATTATGACAGAACTGCAGAACAGCGGTGCTATGAAAATCATACCTCCTGATCCGCTCATCCAAACAACCTGATCCAAGAACCTACCGAAACATACCGACGTTATCTACAACTCTCTAGGAGATGACCAGACCTGATTTCGTGTCTAACTGCCCCAAATCGAATGAATACTACAGATTTCCATAGAACCGATCTAAAACCGATATCGCCTAAATTCCAGATTACACCACTAATCGAAAGGGATCGGGATTTACCCTTGAAGAATCACTGAATAACATGAAGAACACCACGTGATCCCGCTTCCCCTCCCTTCTCTCTTCTCCCCTTCCTTCTTCTTCCTTTCCCTTCCTTGGCCAGTAGCACCCGAGGAGGCTTCTCCCTTCCTCCTTCTTGGCCGGCAGCGAAAGCTAGGGGTGGGAGGGCACTGTAGCACGGGGCAGCGCTGTAGCACAGCGGTGGTACTGTAGCTATGGTATTGTATCTGTCCTAGGGTTGCCCCCGCTCCTTCTTATCTGGCCGACTGCCCTTCCCGCTTGGGCCTAAATGCTGTGGGCCGGAAGCTCACAACCCAAGTTGTCCAATTTATGCATAAACCCCCCTCTAATATCCTGTTAAAACCATTTTCTAATTGGCCCTTCTCTCTAAATTAATTCTTCTTACTTAAATAAACTTGGGGTATTACAAAAATGCACCACATGCGATTAATAAAATTAATGCTTAGTGTGTTTTTTCACACATAATAAAGTATAAGCACGCTACCGTAAATTTATGTTACAGATACAGTATTTCCAAACAAAATGGAGGTCAGTATTTTCACACACATCTTGTAGTAAAGGAGCTCTCACATACCATCTTAGAGTAATGTTCAACATGTAGCAAATTGATGTTAGTTTGATAGTAAAAGAGCATACATGAAACGGTAAAATAGACATACAACACAGTAAATGTGTTTTTTCTTTATACCTTTATATTTTTAGATAGTAAAACGAAGCAAACATTACAGTAATTGTATATATACATAACTGCAACAAGTGAAGATGAAACTTCTGAAATATATTTTGAGGGGTTCGGCCAAATAGCGTGGTCAGTCGTATTTTTTTACATTGCATGATAATAAGAAAAGAAGGGGGGAAAGGAGAGATAGAAAGGGGACTCTAGTGGCCAAGGCAAGGAATCTATCGTGACCCTCAGGCATTCGTAAGCTCGCTCGTGGACATCAGCGGGGGCTGGATAAGGGAATATGTGGAGGAACATCTCCACCTGCTCCTTCGCGTCGGCGAGTCGAGCTTCACGCTGATCGCATGAAGGAAGCCTGTTGACGATAGTCCAAATGAGGTGGCTCCTCTCTTCCACGGTCTCGATGAGGTCAATTTTTGTGATTTGCCTATGGATGTAGTCATCGAGCCTCTGGATCGACGCTTTGACATGATCCACATAGATCGATAGCACAATCTCTAGGATGAGGTTGGTTCGCCGGACGTCGGACACAAGGATATTGGTTTGACTGAGCAGGAGACATAGCACGCGGATGATGGCAGCTATGTTCTCCGGTAGACACGGGGGCGGAGCACAGAGGAGGTCGCGAACATAATCATGTTCCATAGCCTCGATCAGGCTCTGCCCAGATAGCTGCTCGTATATGAGTGATAGGTAGGATAGAATCATCGTGTGCAAGGGAGCAGAAGAAGAGTTTGGAGGCATTTTTTTTCTTTTTTTGTGTTGTGTTTTTGAGTTTGAGTGTATGTTTTGGAGTTTTTTTTCAGTGGGGGGGAGGCTCAGGGTTATGTGAAATTAAACCTTCGCAAGCTAATGTACATATTTATAATTCATTTGGGGGACGGAGAGACGCATTGGGAGACGAAGCAGCAGTGTTACGTTTTAAAAGTAAACTCTTTTCACACACAGTAATTACAAAACAAAAATAAATGTTAGTAATGTTATTTTCCATTATACAGTAAAACATATTCAACATAGCAGTACATGAAGACGACGCCACTGATCATTGCATTTTTTTCTCTGACCAAATAAACGAAAGTAACCGCTACGCGGAAGACAGTAATAGACTACTATGAACACAGTAACAATAAGTAGTAATACCACGTGATATAACAATAAGGGCTTTTGTATAGAACAATAAAAACAAGCAATATGAACCGAATAACACACTCTGTTACCAGTTGGCAGATGCAACACAGTATCACACATAAGACAAGGCAGTAAATGTGTTACTATATGGAAGTAAAAAACATGGCTATTCAGCAAGTATCGCTGCCATAGTATCGCTGCCATTCGATCCTGCGCTGAGACTGTCTTTAGCGTCGTCCTCTTCCGATTAGTCGTCATGAATCAGCTGACGACGTGTACAAGACCTTCCTCTCCCTCGCCCTCTGCTTCCCCTCCCACTGCCACCACCACTCTTGCCCCTCGCCCTCTGGATAAGGAGTTTTGGGGTAGGGCTCGGCAGGTAGCACTGTTGTGACCGACTTTCAGGCCACATACGCTACATGCCCTCGTCATCTTCTTCCCTACCGGTGCAAAACTTTGCTCTGGTTCGTCATCGGCTCATTTGCGATCTTTGGTCTATGAGAGAGGAGGCACTGATGGGTTGATGATATCGTCATCCGCTTCATCGGGCTCGGCAGTCTCCTCAGCCACCAGGTCAACGTCGTTGGGTACGGTATCAAGCTGCACCTGCAGCACCTTGAGGACCTCCATGGCTCTATCATGCACAAGACTCGATCTGCACCCTAACCTCACCACACCCATAGCTTCCGGCAGTAAGGTTGTGTGTTGATACATCTTAGTCATTCCATCGAGTCTGACCTGCATGAGGTCGTGTCTGTCGTACGGCACATCCACCCTAGCATTCCTAGTGTACTTACGGAGCACGTAGCGGCTGGAGATACTCTTGACTTGCAAGTGGGTGAACGCCCGCACCAGGTGCACGCGGAACAGCCCTATGTGAGGTAAATCGAAGATGGATTAATAGTAAAACACGCTATCGATGACAACAAAAATGACTATATGCACTGGACAGTAAAAAGCATAATAGTTGGAACAGTAACTACTAGCCGAGAGACAATAAAAGTACATGTGTGCTCCTAGCGTTTGCATTCACAACTGTATGTACTCGTTCCCTCTTCGGCTACTACCTTGAAATCGTGTTGTGACCACGCAAACGTCGTAGACTGTTTCCCATGAGACATAAGGAACATGCCATCTCGGGTTGTGTCCGCCCTTATGCGGAAGGTTGTACTGAAGAAGTTGGTCTCCTTGTACTCTTTGAACACCACAGGCATGTACACCCTGCTCAGCTGCTCCTTGGATGGGAACAGAGTGTCTCTCACCGATTGGCTCTGATAGCACGCAAGGTAGTATATGTCACGAAGGAGGTACATAAAGGACAAGTGAAGAATCTAGACCCGCCATTATGAGTTAATGAAGTATTTTGGTGTTTAATGACAAATCTATATGTGAGACTAATACTTTTATTGATATACCTATTGTGTAGTCTTATTTGGATGAAAAAGTAAAAATTATAGAGGTATACATTCGACATCATATTCTTATATCTTGTTTCATGCCTCGGATCTAAAATATAGGTTGAACTCCACCAAAAGTCTAACTTTAATATGTGCATATGTTTTTATAATACATTCTTGTATGCACACATTTAGGGAGAGTTCACTCTATGTTTTGTGGTCTCATTAGTATTGATTCTTGTTCTTTATCTACTTATATTATGGATCTCTACTTTGAAACATATTATTTGAGTATATAGAACATGTGTAGTTCATATATACTCATATTTATTTATATTCAATTATTTGCAGTTGTGATGGTTGTCATCAATTATGAGTTAATGGTATGTGTTGGTAATTAATGACAATCACATTGTGGGTCTAACATTTTTCATGAGTTGGGTAAATAGGTTATATTCCATGATGATGGAGACTTGAGATGGCATCGAGAATTGATCGTCATCAAGTCAAAGTTCAAGAAGAGGATGCATCATGTGTTGATGCATATCAAGATCTCAAAGATGAGATGATCATCAGGCCAAGAGAAGACCCATTATGGGTTGATGGAAGGCACACGAAGGATGCATCATGGGTTGATGCATATCAAGACAATGACCCGAACTTGAAGTGAAGATGTGCGTCATCAAGCTTCAAGAGGATGCTCAAGGCAAAGGTATAACTAGCTAGGGCTAAGGATGTGTTCCTAGTCTTTTACCAGTCTTGGTGTTTGGTTGGAAGACCGGATTGCTAGTATAGGATTACCATACTATTAAGAGGGGTCTTGTCTAGTAGCTTGAGTCTCATCATATGTTGATAGCTCAATCCTACTTGCTCTAGCTCTCCATGGCATGATGCTATTATTTATGAATGTGTTTTGCGAATAGTTGAGGCTCATGCATTTAATCCTTGTAGCATGTGACTATACTTTGCAAATATATTTTGCAAGTGGCTTTCCATAGAGCTCAATTTTGACATCAGAGTCAAAAGTTATGACCATTTTTTCGAGTGTCACCTGTGCTGAAATTCTTGGCCAGACTAACCGCAATTGAAAGCCCAAACTGACTGGAAGTGCGGACTGACCGTCCTTATAAGGTCAGACAACCTTTTCCAGAGGGTATGTTTTTTGGTTTTCTTCCTCCTGAAAGTCCAGATCGACCAGGTCCAGTCGCACAGCACTCGTGAGGCGGACGACCAGAATTGTTTGTAATGACTATTTTTATAGTCGTTGCACTATAGCCTAGACTAACCGGCCCTGTGCCTACGGACTAACTGGGTTTCCCTGATTTTTAGCAGATTCTCCTCCAACAGTTAGTTTTGTGTGTGGGCTATAAATACCCACCTTGGCTGGTTAGGGTGTAACTCTTGGTATCCTATTTTCATTCTCTTGAGCTAGTATGAGCTTCTCCTCTCAATTGTGCATGTGTTGCACCTTGTGAGCAAGGGGAGAGGCTCTAGTTGCATGTGTTGTAACTAGAATTGGATTGAGCATCTAATTGTGCATGTGTTGCACTTGGTGAGAGTCAAGTAAGAGGTTTGACTTATTACTCTTGGTGTTTGCCGACACCTAGACGGTGTGGAGGCGTCGTGGTCAGGTGATCTTCTCAAGAAGTTCGTGAGAAGGCTCGGTGTGTTGTGAATGGTTTGATGCTCGCCATCTCCGGAGTAGAGGAAGAGCAACCCCGAGTTAATCGAGGTGTTGGATCAAGTTGTGAGCCGGTCCAATTTGGTTGGACTTACCTCGGAGGTGTTGGCTTAATTCATGGAGCCGGTCCAATTTGGCTCAGCTTACCTCAACGTGGATTAGGGGAGACCGGCAAGTCTCCGAATACCACGATAAAACATCATTGTGTCATTGTGGATTGTTCTCTTGTGTTTTACTTTGCGTATTTTATATTCTTAGAATTAAATTGATTGTATGTCAAACTAGCATTGTAAATCTTACTTAAACTTAGGGTATTGGTGCACTCGAGGGAAACTAGAATCTTTAGGTTTTAATTATACAAAACCGAATTGACTTTTGCTTCTGCATTAGAAATCGGTTTTTAGCTTAGAGTTTTTAAGAATTGACTATTCACCCCCCTCTAGTCGGCCTCCTCGATCTTACAACAAGAAGTAATGGCATACATGGATTGCAGTAAAAACAAAGAGGGGTGAGAGAAGCAGTAAAACAAGACAGCTGCCAGTAAATCATGGAAGAAATTGAAGTAAATGCATATGTAAGTCACAGTAAACCTTTATTTATCCACCTACCATGGAGCAATGCATTTCTTGAGCCTCAGAGTACTTCCTCTTCTACAGCACACAGTGCATCTTCCGTGCGAATTGGTGGAACGAAGTCATGTTATCCACGAAATTTCGCTTTACCATCTTGTTCATACTCTCGCTTCTCTGCGTAGATGTTATCCTACCGCAGTACACGTCCTTGAAGTACATGGGGATCCATCTTTCGTGAATGTCATAGAGGCTAGCAATGGCCTGGCTCTGCTCGAGGTGGTACTCTCTCACCAGATTCTTCCACGCATTCTCGAACTCACTAGGAGTAAGCAGATGGTTTATGATGGAAACCAAATGCTCCTTTAGCCCGCCGTGCTCCGTGTATAGCTTGTTCATGTTCTACTTGTAATTCTTCAGCACGTGCCACCTGCATAGCCAGTGCTGCGTGTGGGGGAAGACGCACGGGATGTCAGCTGCATGGTCGGGTCCTGATCTGCAGCATAATAAAACACATTAGGCAGTAAAACTCGGGCAGAGACGAAATATTTTTTTACCAACATTGACAATACATTCCGAACCAGATACAGAGAACATAGTAAAACACACGTGCGATAGCCAGTAAACCTGATCGACATATGCAGTAATTACGTTTGAATGGTATGAGAATCACCTGTTAGCATATCAATGGGGCCTTTGTCATCCATGCAAGTTTGGAACGTCCTAAACAGTTATAGCATCCCGATTTTCTGTGCTTTAAAAATCTTTTGAATAGTTAGTAGGGAGAAAATTCACTATTTGGAATTTATTTGAATTTAATTCAAAAGCTTAACTTGGACTTTCAGAATCAAAATCATTTAACATGAATAATCCCAACATAAAAAAAATTTCAAAACTATTTTATTTGGATTCTATGTGCTCAGATATATTTTCTAGATTTTTCTAGAATTTTTTTGAGTTCATTTGCTATTTTCTATTGCTTAATTTAATCTCTACTATTTTCTAAAATAGAAAAGCTAGTTAAAATCTCAGTTAAACTCCTTGGGCCGAAACCCAACCCTATCCAAACCCCGGCCCAACACTGTGCAGCCCAGCGCCGCGCGCGCGCCCACCTTGACTGACATGTGGGCCGCGCACGTCACTCTCTCCCATTCTCTCTCTTCGCATGCGCTCAATTCAATCAGAGCCGTCCGATCTGTTTTGAATGGTCCGATGGAGTTTGATCGTTCGGTGGTCCGAACGTCATTAGTGTTTTGGCCCGTCCGATCAAGATTGGACGGTTAGATCAAGGCTGGCCGAACGCACCCACACCCTTGTTTCTCTGTCCGATGGGATCCGCATCGTCGTCGTCTTCAAAGCCATCTTCTCTGCGGAGTCTAGCTCGTGTCTGCCATTGTCGTCTTTTAGAAGCTCTATCCGACAAAACAAAATCTCCAAATAAAACCTCCTGGATTTCTTCGCCAAATCTTGTCCCCAATTCTTCCGCACCCGTATCTGCTTTTAATCGGGAACGAAACGAACTATATCTCTAAGATTGAGCAAACCCGAAAGAAATCCCAAATCGGGGATTCCATAATCCGTGCTGCCCCGGCCCTATAAATAGGTCCCCGAGGTTGGCCTTCGGTCCCACTTCAAAACCCCTCAATCTATTCCCCCTTTGGAACCCATAAATCCAAATTAGGGTATTTTCTTTAGATTCAAACTTCCAAAGCCCCTATCTTTTGTATCTGAACTCCGGTTGAGCCCATTCAAATTTATAAATTCATATAAATTTGGGATCTATTTATATGAGGTTTTTATTTAATTTTTGGAGTTTGTTTTGCCTATGTTATTTATTTATTTTGTTTATTTACTTCGTTTGCGAGTACACGTTGATACTTCGGGAGATTGTGGAGAAGAAGGAGTTCACGAAGATCAAGACCAGTACATAGATCTATTCCAAGGCAAGTCATACCTTTGATCATATTGAATCCTAGTTTTTAAAAATACTTTGATTCAAATTACTGTATTTACTTTAAATAATTATTTAAATGCTTTTGGGTGTAGTTATCAATCCAATTTGTTATATCTACCTTGCTTAATGTTATGTCATAATCTTTTGTCACCCTAGATTGGTTCATTATTTAGTTGGTAATATCTTAACACCAACGTGGGTTAGTTAGATACAAGTAGAATTGGCTTAGCCATGCTACGAGTCATCATCTCATATGAGTTGCAAATATAGATTTGACTAAGTGATTATGAAACTAAGTAATAAAACTGTGTGTACTACGTGTTATTACTCATTGATGGCATATGTTGCACTTAACCAAAAGGGTGGAAAAAGATTTGGACTGAGACATATGGCTTGAGGTACTTTTATGGTGGATCTGTGTTGGATGGGAATGATAATATATCTCTGTGGCATAGTTAGAAATTGGAAGTCTTGTTTTGATCAATTAAGAACTTAACTTTGTGTGCCATTGAACTGAGCCTTACTGTACGACCACATGCCTGGTATGGGATGTGCCTAACTTAGTAAGTTATGGATTCTTGACATTGACTACTCAAGTAGTAGGTTAGACTGTGTTGGAATGGGTGGAGGTGTGTACTACCAAGTAGTTGCATCGCGGGACAGTTCGCTGCTTCCCTGTACAATTTAGATGAAACGGCGATAATAACCTACCATTCCCAGGAAACTGCGAACCTGAGTTACTGTCTTGGGCTGCTCCCAACGTAACACTGCCTTGACTTTACCGGGGTCAACTGCTGCTCCCTCGGCTGTCATCACATGACTAAGAAAATCAACTTTCTTCTTCCAGAAATCACACTTGCTGAACTTAGCATACAACTGATGCTCCCTGAGTTTCTCTAGGATTAACCTCTGGTGTTCTGCGTGTTCTTCCTCTGTCTTGGAGTAAACCAGAATATCATCAATGAACACAACTACGAACTTATCCAGATAGTCCATGAATACTTTATTCATCATGTTCATGAAGTATGCAGGGGCGTTAGTCAGACCAAAGGACATGACTAAGAACTCATAATGTGTGTACCGCATTGAGAAAGCGGCCTTTGGTATATCCTTAGCGGCTGAGTTCTCTAGAGTTTAAGTTTAAGTTTAGGCTTAGCCAATTCCAATTTAGGTGTGTTGCCCTTTAGGCGGTAGTTTGTGTGCTTAGGTCGTTGTTTTTTTTGTGTGAGTATGAGCTGCAAAGGCTCTCAGGCATTTGTTGCAGTTATGCTAAGACCCTATTAATAAAGGTAGTTCAGTTAGTTTTTCTTGAAGCTGTGTTTGTTGGGTTTAACCTCCCCCCACTTAGTTCTTAACTCATCTTGTGCTTGCTACCTTATCTAACCCATGGAACTTCATCAGATGGTTTAGACTCGTCATGCCACCGTAAGTGGTTCAGGAGCCAGTAGTTCAGATGGGAATGAGCAGACCCAGGAGGAGCCGTTCCGCCATAAGCATCCCCGATTGACTTACAGAATTTCAGAGCTTTTATGGCAGCCCAGACCCAGTTGATGTATACGATGATGAATCAGATGCAAGCTATGAGCAATCAGAACAACAACAATAATCGCAACAATGGAGCACCAGCCGCACATGGTCACCACAGACTATCAAAGCTTGTCGAGTTCATGAGAACTCGCCCACCCACTTTTTCTGGAAATGTCTCACCAGTGGAAGCTAATGACTGGCTTCGTGTCACTGAGAGGAAGCTACTGATCACCCAGTGCAGCGATCATGAAAAAGTTCTTTATGCCACTCACCAGATGGAAGGTATAGCTGCTGAATGGTGGGAGAACTTCTGCACAATGCATGAGACGCTGCAAAACGTCTCTGTCGAACCCAGGAGCGAAGGATCTCGAATTCTCTGTGTTCTTACACTAGTCCAGGATTTCTAGTGTACACAGTTAAACAAAAGTGATAGCACAAACATATCTCGCACTTTATTAATAATAATTCAGAGTTTATTACAAAAGGGGCATGAGGCCAAATAGATAAATAGCACAGCGGAACGCAAAATAGTAGTAGACCACACGACTTGCCATAGGCAATCATCTGGGGGCATAGGCCTAGTCGTCAAGATCCTCACCGTCCTGATAGAGGTCTTCTCCTGAATAAAGATTATTCAGCAAGAGTAAGCACAACTTCCGTGCTTGCAAGTTACACCCAATATTGAAAGGTAATGCATGCATAAGGTAAACAAAGGATAATGGCAAGGTTTGTTTTGCATAAACAACATTTTCTGGTTAAATATTCATATTAATTTCCAAGGCCTGTTTTTATACCATAACTAAAATCAGTGTTTAAAATGACAGTTGTGTAATGGATAACCTCCAATAATTGAATGGTGAAGGATACCCTCCTAACACTTGGCTAACTGCCCAATTTTTACCATAGGATTAACCATCCTAAAATCATCTGATGAAATCAATTTATAAACCAAAAACAAAGTCTAACTTAGAGTGGCTTTGCTAGCATGTCCATGACCGCTGACGCAGCTATTCGAATAGTTTCTACTCTGTAAAGTTTGTACAGCTTTACCCACACGAGATAATATGCTTTTAATGCCGACCAAAGCACGCTTCCGAAGGCGTGTGACTAAGCAATTATCATGAGGCCGTTACAATGCAATGTCTTAATGTATTTACGCCCGCTAAGGTTTCGCTACCATTGGACTAACCATCCTCCGGGAGCCCCCTCTTGCCCCAGGTGGAACTAATGTCTGACTGACGCCCACACATACAACATGGCACAAATAACACTAAGACGCCACAAATTATTTAGCCCAATCTGTCTCATTCCAGACATGTGGTGGTACGGTAAGGCGTAGCAAAATACGCTCAAAGACCGGTCCTTAACTGACTCGGACGACTTCCAATTAGAACCCTAGGCCTTAACCTTAACCAGATTATGCCCGTGCATAAACCTGCACCCACCATCCATCTGTTTCGCCCAAGTCCAAACCCATTTCATTTTATGTAGAGTAAAATCCTCTTTATAAACCTTTTGTGGTAAGACAATACCACAATAACAAATTTGAATCAAGTTTGTAAAAGATTTGACTAAACCTTCCCAAATTTACAAGCGTGATCTAAGCATGGTGTAACATCCCAAGTTTTAGACTTGTGTCCTAATGTAAGAAAATGAGGGGAATTTAAAAAACTTTTTCTTACATCTTGTATTTCCTGGTTGTACTGAACAGTTTTTGTACAAGAAGTTATGGGATTACAAGTCACAAGTCACTCTGATCGAAAACCTTGCCTTCTAAAAACATTCTTGTCAAACCTTTTGATCATCTCCCGGAAATATTTTTCCTGAGTTATTTCACAATTTTTAGAAATTATTCGAATGTTTTTGGGGGTCGGTCAAACTTATTCAATTCTGGTCAAACTGGGAACCAGCACCTTGTTGAATTTTTGGAGGAAAATGTATAGTACAAAAACCTCTGCAAAATTTACACAAGGTCAATAACTCAGCTAGCAAGCTCCTGTTAAAACTTCATAATTTTTGGAGTTAGTTTGCTGCCTTAAATAATTCTCCTTAGATCAGCTCTTGTTGGAACTCAGATTCCGGAACCCTAGATCTGAGTCTGACTCAGACCCGAGTCAGGCTCAGTCTGTCGGGCTCGGTTGAGCCAGCTCCTAGACCTCCTCGGCTCGGTCTCGTGTGCGCGTGAGCGGGGCCGTCGGATTGTGGTCGTGAGGCTCACGACCTCCCGGGGTGCGCTAGCCTCCACAGGTTTGAGGTACTCGTGGTCGCCCGTCCCCAATCTAAAGGCCCACGACCTCCCCAGGACCTCCTCACTCGCAAAGGACCTCCCCACCTCGGGTGATCTGGGACGTCCAGGACCACCCCGAGTGCATCAGGGACGTTCAGGACCTCCCTCAGCCCTGTTCTTCTTCCTCCCGACCTCCCTGAGGTCTGGTCATCTCGGTTGTCACGCGCCTGTGTGTGTGTCAGGACCAGAGCAGTTGGGAGCAGTGAGATGTCACCTTTATGTCCTTGTCAACGGCTCCTTTTGCTGCCATGCATTCAATGCCCTGCAGCTTTAACCCTAAAAGTCTTCACCTGCTCTGTCATGTCCTCCATGCGTGCTCTTGGCAGGGGCATGGACCATGTTCACAGTGAACATGTCTGAGCCATTGCCAAGCTCCCCGGCTATGTATAGCTTATGCCTTCTTCCTCCTTTTCTTTCTCCAACCCTTGGGTGTTTGAAACTCCCTCGGTTGTGAGCGTGAGCTCCAAGCCCGAGCACCCAAGAACACCACCCCTGCCGCCATTGATTGCAGCTTAAGATCCAGTGGTTCCCTCAAGTTCTTGGCCTGTCTTTTGGTAGTCTTGATAATCTCAAGCTTTCCCTAACTCTCCTTGGTTGATTTCGCAGTGGGAGCCTCTGTGGGAACCTGTTCTTCGAAGCCGTCCCTGCCTTCTTCCTCACCTCCGGCGAGTTCGTGGTCACCGGGACACCTTCTTCGGCTTCCTCCTCCCCTCCGAGCTCCTCTGAACCTCATCTTGGCCCTGGTGAGTTCATTCTAGCCTCCTAGAGCTCGAGCACGTGTCAGGTTAGGACGTATCGAGCCTTTTTCATGTTTTCGGTTTTGCCAAAAATCTGTTCACCACCCCTCTCCGGCTCGCCGGCGTTCTGAGCCGTCGCCGCCGGTAAGGTTGCCACCTTTAGCCCCGTGATGACATTGCGGTTCCATTCTAGTGAGTAGTTGGCGCCGCCGCGGCTGGAGTCGCCGGCGGCAGGCCGTTGAGCGCACTCGGGAGTTGCCGGTTCAGAGCTCCCGTTTTCGTCATCTTTTTAGGACGGCTTTAATGCACAATCATTGCTAATCATTGGTGCATTAATCGTGTCTTAATCGTATTTGTGGTGTCACCGACATGTGGGCCATGGGCTTAGAAGTTAAATCCGAAGTCTTTTGGTGCCCTTTGGTTCATTCATTGCCAATCTTCGGAGCAATAAATTTGTCCTAGCCGCCCCTTTTTGTCGCTGTCCGGTGGTCCCGCGCCATTAAAAGAAAACCCCGGACCTCCTCGGGCTAATCTTGGCCGTTCACGACCTCTCCAAGATTAGATCTGGGCCTTAGGTTCTTTTCCGCAAAAACCTCAGTCTCTAGGACCTCCCCTAGATCGATCCTAGCCGCGTAAGACCTCCCGGTTTCAATCCCACCGCTTAGAAGCTCCCGCTTTGATGCAGGCCGTTGGGAGTTTTCTATGAAAACTCTTGGTCGCAGACCTCTTCGGTTTTGAATCGGGCGTTAAGACCTCCCCTTGGGAGATCTTAGCCATCGGGTCCTCCTCATTGAATCCTCACCCCTAAGGCCTCCTCACAAATCCCAACCACTAGGGCCTCTTCCTCGAGTTATCTCCACCGCTTAGGACCACCCGGGTTCAACTGAGCCGTGGGCTCGTTTCAGACGACGTTAAGTCTTGGGACCTCCTCGCAACTGAGCCGCTGAGGACCTCTTCGAGCGTAGATCATGACCGCACGCCTCTGTCGCAGAAACCTTAAGTGCTCACGACCTCACTTGGTTAGATCTCAGCCGTCCAGGACGTCCCGAGATCTAATCTGAGCCGCTAGAACCACTCCTGTGCAAAAAGACCTCCTCGAGGTCATTTCTGTAAAAACCACCTTCGGGATCTCCCCGAGGTCCTCGTTGGAAAAGACCTCCTCGAGGTCCTCTTTGCAAAAAGAGCACCCCCGGTCCTTGTTAGAAAACCTCGGGACCTCCCCAACCTTGGTCTTAGCCGTTCGCGGCCTCCCGGTTAGATCGAGCGTTAGATCTCTTTTGTAAAACCTTTAGCGCTCGGACCTCCCTCGCGTTGTTCGGGACCGCTCAAGACCTCCCTAGGTCTCATCTCGAACCGCCCGGATCTCCTCCGTTAAAACACTATCGCTTAGGACCTCCCGAGAAGATCTTGGTCATCCAAGACCTCCTCGTGTCAATCGACCGATCAAGACCTCCTCCGGAGATCTTGACCGTCTAGGACCTCCTCCTTTTGGATCATTAGCGTTAGGACCCCTCCTCTGGTCTAAACCGTTAGATTTAGATCTAACGGTTAGACCTCCTTTCGTGAATTTAGCCGTAGGACCTCTCTCCGAGATCTAGACCGTTGGGACCTCCTCTCGTGAGATTCTCGACCGCCCCGACCTCTTTCCTTGGATTTAAAGCCTTAAGACCTCCCTAGTGTTCGGGACCGCGGATCTCGATCCGACGATCACGACCTCTGTTAGCGCGTGGACCTCCTTTGCGTGCGTGCCGTGGCGCGCTCGGTCGTGATCGTTGGATCAGATCTCAACGGTCCGCACCTCCCCGCGCGGGAGGAGGTCTTTCCGTGCATGTTGTGCTTCAAGGTCTGTGGCCTGCGATGCAAGATCGCCCACGACCTCTCCTTTTTCCTTCGGTTCATTCGGACCTCCGAGAGCTCAAGTTTTCTAAGTCTTTTGATGTTCCAAATTTCAAAAGTGCATAACTTTGTCATTTTAACTCCTTTTGAATGATTCCATTCTTGTAGCTCTGTTAGAATATGAACTTTAATCGAGAATGAATTTAGGCAATCATATGAAATAGAAAATGATATAAACTGCATGAACTTATTTAATATGAAATAGTGGTTTAGAAATTCATTGAAAATTTGTAAACGCATAATTTATTCTCTGTAATACCTAGCTGAGCAAACTAAGTTTTGTTAAGACCCACTAGGATTGTCTTGTAATATAGAATAGGTCTTCATTTGATCCTTGCCATTGAAATTAATGGTTCACTAGTTTTAGAACTTAGAAAAATCATAACTAATTCATTTCAAATCCAAATTGTGCAAACTCAGTTTTGCTGTTGTTAGGATAACCATACCTACCCACCATAAAAATTTCAAGTTCCAGATCATTCTAGAAATTTTCGTCATGAACAGTAACCGTAATTAATTTAATTATGATTTTTCAGTGAGAGAACTTAGATTAGCCATATCTTTTCATGCTAAGTCCAAATGACCTGTTTCTTGTTTCTAAAATTGTCTAAAATCAACCTCTAGCTGCTGTAGAAATTTCATTGCATTTGGATAACTTTTGCTGTTGAGTTTTATTTGGAGTTCTTGTTCTTATTTGGTTATCGCCTTTTCGCGTTAGGTTCCGAAGGAATTATTGATTACGTGAGTGAATCCTCTGCAGCAAGAAAGTGATCTACAGCAAGGCAAGCAGTTTGATCATATCCACTCCATCCCATTACTTTTAAAATCTAATACTTTGTTTTACTTGTATGTATGCATGCTCGTGTCAATGATTAATTTTGCCGAATAGAGGTAGCTAATCCTATTGCATTGTTTCCCTTAAATTGTTCACCCTTCCACTACCTTAGGAATATTATCCTCACCGTGAATTAGAGCCCGTGAATGATTTAGGCCTCTTATTTGTCTTTACGATATGATGCTTAGCAATGCTTAGTTACCGGTAGAATTGGGCGGTTATCGACCTAGTCGATAGCCTTGATCACATACATCATATTATCGCTTATGATTTCAGCCTTGTACCATGTTTACTTGTGAAAACTAAAATCTAAAAACAAAATGATTTATACTTGGGCATAATGGTATGTTGGTGTGCTTCTGGGTGTGACTGGAATGGTGCCCGAGTCAACAAGGACCGAACATCTTGTTACACTGAACCAAGCATTTTAGCGTGCTAACCACACTAGAGGGTATGGGACCTCTCTTGACTTAGTACTTTGGCGTGTATTGGCTCCGGGTCGCAGAGAGCCGCAGGAGGGATGGTCTTTGGGAGCATTGTAGTGTCCGAAGGTTTCCCCGTAACGGGTGGTTGTCTTTCGGCTTGCAATGTAAGCGTATGGGTTTCTATCCATACGAGCGGCTCGTAGTTAATACACAAGATTGGAAATGTCTCGTAGGACTTAGCCGTGCCAGCATACCTTCGGAAGTGTGCGTGTGGCTTAAAGGCGATCTCAAGTGTGGGTACATTGGTACACCTGCGCAGGTTAAAACTATTCGAATAGCCTCGCCCTAGGTTATGGACACGCTTGGCAAGGTCTTTCAAGAGTTAGACTACAACCTTTTAAAATTAAAACTTGACATGGGTGGCACGAATCTGGGATTCGTGCTATGTGTGGTGGCTATTGGGATAGTCACCAATAGGTGGTTACTCTTGTACTTATTGTATCGCTGTTATTTCAACAATTACAATCAGTTTGTCAAATTGCTTTGAATCTATTACATTATTGCAAATGAAAACTTGCTTTATGCTAAAAGTCATCAGAGCCCTCCACTTAAATAAAGCTTGCATGTAGTTAATTATAGTTCTGTTATCCCTACACGTCAGTCTTGCGAGTACAAAAACAATTTTTGTACTCAGTTGCTTTGCTTAATGTTTTGTTGCAGAGGAAGAAGGTGAGCCCCAAGGGCTTCCCTTTTGTGAGACGTGCTTCGGGTTTGGCGACTAGCTTGGCGGCCCGGTTGGTTGCCTTGTGGGTAAAGGCACACTAATTGGCTCTTTTGTTTTTGCCATCTTATGGCCCTTTTTCTTCCGCTGTCTATTTGTTATTTTGTTGCTTTTGGGCCGGTTGGCCCTTGTTGTAATAAATCCCTATTACGTATGTCTTTTGTTAGATCTGTTGTATGGAATTGATGCATGATTTTGTAACGGGGTGTGTATACTGCATTTCTGGGAAGTATACATATCTCGGGGCTTGGTTTATTTGATTTGTGATGCTAGGGTCAATGGAAGACTAAGCCTTACAAGTCGAATAAACCGGGGTCCCCACAAAGTTGGTATCAGAGCCATACTGACCGTAGAAACCCCTAGCTTGGTCGCCTCTAGGATATTTTGAAAACTTACTTTCAAAGGATTTGAAAGCTTAAGTAAGTCCTCATATTTTATTCCTTACCTATCTTAGCTTTTTTCTCTCGTCTTGCTCTAATTTGAGTTTAAAAAGTGGTTTCCTTTCCTTCTTTCAAAAGATAGTGTTAGCATTTAAATTGGGTTTTGGGAACCAATGAGTTTGGCAAATTGAAGTGTTAGCTGCCTTTCTACAAGGTTTTGAAGCTTCTGGAATGGTGAATTTCGACTAGGAGCTCGGATGCAAAATCTGGACAGCAAGCGTCAATTTCCGGACAGCAAGCTCAAAGGTTCAAAAAAAAAAGTAGATAATGAGAGGAAAATTCACCTAAAACTTGTGGGAATAAAAGGATAAGAAGTGATATTAGTTGGCTAAGTATCTAACACTATTATTAGTAGTTCTACCCTGCTATTTGACCCTATTAGGAATTGAGTTGCATGCTGAAATTTACCTTCCTAAACCGATTGCTCGTTCCCTCCATACGAGTTGGTCGTACCGGGAAGTTGACCTTGTGATTGAAGCCTTGTGTTGATTTTGCGGTTGTTTTGAGCTTTTGGAGTTCATTTCTTAGTGGTCTATGGTTTCTTTGCCTTGAGCTTTCGGGTTGATCCTTGTCCATCTTAGTATCTATCCCCACCCTAACGCTCGCCAGACCCCCGTCCTTGGTGTTTCCTCCGCCCTTCGATTTCTAATCTTCGGTTCGCGCACCCATCTCTTCGTAACAGGATGTCCGGACAGGCCAGCGGCGGACTAGGTCAGCAAGCTGGCTGGGATGAAGGTCTCCCTAGCCCCAACTGTCCAGACATGGATTGCAAGCGCCTCCCCTCTGGCGATTGTGATGGATTTTCGTCCCCTTTTTGCTGTGGCCATGGTAAAAAGAGCCATGTCGCTGAAGGTTGCAACCCTGGGAAGGTCATGGTCTGCCGGCGCTGTGGTGAGAAAGGACACTTCGACAACGAGTGTACTACAGCCTGCCCAAATTGCGATGAAGACCACTTACCCGGAAACTGTCCGACTGCCAAAGTCACTTGTTTTCTCTGCGAGGGAAACACTCACTATCCCAAAGAGTGTAGCATGAACCTGGTGATCGCCAGATCATTAAAACTTCAGCGGCTACTTCTTCGGTCGTCTACAAGTATCGCAATCGCCAATGCTTCCAGACCAGAGAAGTTCTTGGATGATTTGTCTGTGGAGCTGCAGGGCAAATTACCAGTCTATACCTTTCCCGAGTTTCAACTTACGGTCGAGAATCCCGTAGTTGTTGGGGCCAGAAAGAAGAAGCCTAAGGATCGTCGTAAGCGTCAACAAATGGCGGATGCCACTTGCTTCTTCTGTAACAACATGGGTCACTATGCGCATAGTTGTCCTAAAGAGCTTGCAGCAACCCCTTGCCCTCCGCGAGCCGTATTTCAGTCTCATGCACCTGCGGCCCAGCAGCAGGGTGGCCCCCGTGATCTGGCCGTTGTCACGTGCTTCTATTGCCACAAGAAGGGGCATTACGCCAACAGTTGCCCCATGAAGCATCAGGAGCGGAAGGCAGTTCGTGATCAAGTCAACTCCGTGTCCGCTGAAGAAGTTCAGGAGGCGCCTGACGCTGTGTTGGGTACGCTTCTTGTTTACTCTTACCCTGATACGGTATTATTCGATTCAAAGACGTCTCATTCCTTTATATCCCTATCTTTATCGCGATGGTGATCTTCATCTTGCTCCATCATTGGTGCCTAGCCCCACCTCGGTTTTATCAAGCCTTGCTAACCTACCCCGTGTTCCCAAGAAGAATGCTACCATCTGGTTTGTCCTCGGTCGCTTGACTTGAGTGATACCCTTACGTCCCTATACACCCAAGGGCATCACGCATGCTTTTGCCCCAAATTCTATGGCCTAAATGTCCATAGTCCTTCTAATCAAGCAAGCACGGAGGGATGACTCGTATAGCTAGTTATCAAGTCAAGGTCCCATTCGTTTGTGGAGTAACCGGACAAATCGCTCCACCAACCAACGGCGATCTTGCCCCACCACCTTTGAATCTAGGAAGATCTCTCACCACAACCCTTGCCCTATCTCGAACTTGTTAAGCTTCCCGTGTCGACTATAGTGACACGTTTTCTGATCAAAACCAAGTTTCGCACGGTCACTTGGCTAAGTTGTACACCTCAAGAGTCGTAAGCTTGCAAGGCACCGATGGTGCTCTGTGCCCATGTTCGGACTACCCCCTTTCTTTTTCCGAGTGAGCCAAATCTCGGGACGAGATTTTTGGTAAGGGGGGGAGAGTTGTAACATCCCAAGTTTTAGACTTGTGTTCTAATGTAAGAAAATGAGGGGAATTTAAAAACTTTTTCTTACATCTTGTATTTCCTGGTTGTACTGAACAGCTTTTGTACAAGAAGTTATGGGATTACAAGTCACAAGTCACTCTGATCGAAAACCTTGCCTTCCAAAAACATTCTTGTCAAACCTTTGATCATCTCCGTAAATATTTTTCTGAGTTATTTCACAATTTTTAGAAATTATTCGAATGTTTTTGGGGTCGGTCAAACTTATTCAAGTCTGGTCAAGCGGGAACCAAAGACCTTGTTGAATTTTGGAGGAAAATGTATAGTACAAAACCTCTGCAAAATTTACACAAGGTCAATAACTCAGCTAGCAAGCTCTGTTAAAACTTCATAATTTTTGGAGTTAGTTTGCTGCCTTAAATAATTCTCCTTAGATCGCTCTTGTTGGAACTCAGATTCGAACCCTAGATCTCGAGTCCGACTCGGACCCAGTCGCTCGATCTGTCGGGCTCGGTTGAGCCAGCTCCTAGACCTCCTCGGCTCGGTCTCGTGTGCGCGTGAGCTGGGCCGTCGGATTGTGGTCGTGAGGCTCACGACCTCCCGGGGTGCGCTAGCCTCCAGAGGTTTGAGGTACTCGTGGCCGCCCATCCCCAATCTAAAGGCCCACGACCTCCCCAGGACCTCCTCACTCGCAAAGGACCTCCCCACCTCGGGTGATCTGGGACGTCCAGGACCACCCCGAGTGCATCAGGGACGTTCAGGACCTCCCTCAGCCCTGTTCTTCTTCCTCCCGACCTCCCTGAGGTCTGGTCATCTCGGTTGTCACGCGCCTGTGTGTGTGTCAGGACCAGAGCAGTTGGGAGCAGTGAGATGTCACCTTTATGTCCTTGTCAACGGCTCCTTTTGCTGCCATGCATTCAATGCCCTGCAGCTTTAACCCTAAAAGTCTTCACCTGCTCTGTCATGTCCTCCATGCGTGCTCTTGGCGAGGGCATGGACCATGTTCACAATGAACATGTCCGAGCCATTGCCAAGCTCCCGGCCTATGTATAGCTTATGCCTTCTTCCTCCTTTTCTTTCTCCAACCCTTGGGTGTTTGAAACTCCCTCGGTTGTGGCGTGAGCTCAAGCCCGAGCACCCAAGAACACCACCCCGCCGCCATTGATTGCGGCTTAAGATCCAAATGGTTCCCTCAAGTTCTTGGCCTGTCTTTTGGTAGTCTTGATAATCTCAAGCTTTCCTAACTCTCCTTGGTTGATTTCGCAGTGGGAGCCTCTGTGGGAACTCGTTCTTCAAGCCGCCCTCGCCTTCTTCCTCACCTCCGGCGAGTTCGTGGTCACCGGGACACCTTCTTCGGCTTCCTCCTCCCCTCCGAGCTCCTCCGAACCTCATCTTGGCCCTGGTGAGTTCATTCTAGCCTCCTAGAGCTCGAGCACGTGTCAGGTTAGGACGTATCGAGCCTTTTTCATGTTTTCGGTTTTGCCAAAATCTGTTCACCACCCTCTCGGCCGCCGGCGTTCGAGCCGCCGCCGCGGTAAGGTTGCCACCTTTAGCCCCGTGATGATATTGCGGTTCCATTCTAGTGAGTAGTTGGCGCCGCCGCGGCTGGAGTCGCCGGCGGCAGGCCGTTGAGCGCACTCGGGAGTTGCCGGTTCAGAGCTCCCGTTTTCGTCATCTTTTTAGGACGGCTTTAATGCACAATCATTGCTAATCATTGGTGCATTAATCGTGTCTTAATCTGCGCTGTGGTGTCACTGACATGTGGGCCATGGGCTTAGAAGTTAAATCCGGAAGTCTTTTGGTGCCCCTTTTTGGTTCATTCATTGCCAATCTTCGGGAGCAATAAATTTGTCCTAGCCGCCCCTTTTTGTCGCTGTCCGGTGGTCCCGCGCCATTAAAAGAAAACCCCGGACCTCCTCGGGCTAATCTTGGCCGTTCACGACCTCTCCAAGATTAGATCTGGGCCTTAGGTTCTTTTCCGCAAAAACCTCAGTCTCTAGGACCTCCCCCTAGATCAGATCCTAGCCGCGTAAGACCTCCTGGTTTCAATCCCACCGTTTAGAAGCTCCCGCTTTGATTCATGCCGTTGGGAGTTTTCTATGAAAACTCTTGGTCGCAGGACCTCTTCGGTTTTGAATCGGGCCGTTAAGACCTCCCCTTGGGAGATCTTAGCCATCGGGTCCTCCTCCGCCAATCCTCACCCCTAAGGCCTCCTGTCAAATCCCAACCACTAGGGCCTCTTCCTCGAGTTATCTCCACCGCTTAGGACCACCGGGTTCAACTGAGCCGTGGGCTCGTTTCGACGACGTTAAGTCTTGGGACCTCCTCGCAACTGAGCCGTTGAGGACCTCTTGAGCGTAGATCATGACCGCACGCGTCTCTGTCGCGAAACCTTAAGTGCTCACGACTCACTTGGTTAGATCTCACCGCCGGGACGCCCCGAGATCTAATCTGAGCCGCTAGAACCACTCTGTGCAAAAAGACCTCCTCGAGGTCATTTCGTAAAACCACCTTCGGATCTCCCGAGGTCCTCGTTGGAAAAGACCTCCTCGAGGTCCTCTTTGCAAAAAGAGCACCCGGTCCTTGTTAGAAAACCTCGTGACCTCCCCAACCTTGGTCTTAGCCGTTCGCGGCCTCCCGGTTAGATCTCGAGCGTTAGATCTCTTTTGTAAAACCTTTAGCGCTCGCACTCCCTCGCGTTGTTCTCGGACCGCTCAAGACCTCCCTAGGTCTCATCTCAACCGCCCGCATCTCCTCCCGTTAAAACACTATCGCTTAGGACCTCCCGAGAAGATCTTGGTCATCCAAGACCTCCTCGTGTCAATCCCACCGATCAAGACCTCCTCCGAGATCTTGACCGTCTAGGACCTCCTCCTTTTGGATCATTAGCGTTAGGACCCCTCTCTCGGTCTAAACCGTTAGATTTAGATCTAACGGGTTAGACCTCCTTCTGTGAATTTAGCCGTAGGACCTCTCTCCGGAGATCTAGACCGTTGGGACCTCCTCTGTGAGATTCTGACCGTCCCGACCTCTTTCCTTGGATTTAAAGCCTTAAGACCTCCCCTAGTGTTCGGGACCGCCAGATCTCGATCTGACGATCACGACCTCTGTTAGGCGCGTGGACCTCCTTTGCGTGCGCTGTGCGCGCTCTGGTCGTGATCGTTGGATCAGATCTCAACGGTCCAGACCTCCCCTGTGCGGGAGGAGGTCTTTCCCGTGCGCTGTGCTTCAAGGTCTGTGGCCCTGCGATGCAAGATCAGCGGCCCACGACCTCTCCTTTTTCCTTCGGTTCATTCGGACCTCCCGAGAGCTCAAGTTTTCTAAGTCTTTTGATGTTCCAAATTTCAAAAGTGCATAACTTTGTCATTTTAACTCCTTTTTGAATGATTCCAGTTGCTGTAGCTCTGTTAGAATATGAACTTTAATCTGAGAATGAATTTAGGCACTGTTATGAAATAGAAAATGATATAAACTGCATGAACTTATTTAATATGAAATAGTGGTTTAGAAATTCATTGAAAATTTGTAAAACGCATAATTTATTCTCTGTAATACCTAGCTGAGCAAACTAAGTTTTGTTAAGACCCACTAGGATTGTCTTGTAATATAGAATAGGTCTTCATTTGATCCTTGCCACTTTGAAATTAATGGTTCACTAGTTTTAGAACTTAGAAAAATCATAACTAATTCATTTCAAATCCAAATTGTGCAAACTCAGTTTTGCTGTTGTTAGGATAACCATACCTACCCACCATAAAAATTTCAAGTTCCAGATCATTCTAGAAATTTTCGTCATGAACAGTAACCGTAATTAATTTAATTATGATTTTTCAGTGAGAGAACTTAGATTAGCCATATCTTTTCATGCTAAGTCCAAATGACCTGTTTCTTGTTTCTAAAATTGTCTAAAATCAACCTCTAGCTGCTGTAGAAATTTCATTGCATTTGGATAAATTTTGCTGTTGAGTTTTATTTGGAGTTCTTGTTCTTATTTGGTTATCGCTTTTCGCGTTAGGTTCGAAGGAATTATTGATTACGTGAGTGAATCCTCTGCAGCAAGAAAGTGATCTACAGCAAGGCAAGCAGTTTGATCATATCCACTCCATCCCATTACTTTTAAAATCTAATACTTTGTTTTACTTGTATGTATGCATGCTCGTGTCAATGATTAATTTTGCGAATAGAGGTAGCTAATCCTATTGCATTGTTTCCTTAAATTGTTCACCCTTCCACTACCTTAGGAATATTATCCTCACCGGTGAATTAGAGCCGGTGAATGATTTAGAGCCTCTTATTTGTCTTTACGATATGATGCTTAGCAATGCTTAGTTACCGGTAGAATTGGGCTGTTATCGACCTAGTCGATAGCCTTGATCACATACATCATATTATCGCTATGATTTCAGCCTTGTACCATGTTTACTTGTGAAAACTAAAATCTAAAAACAAAATGATTTAGACTTGGGCATAATGGTATGTTGGTGTGCTTAGGTGTGGATCGAATGGTGCCCGAGTCAACAAGGACCGAACATCTTGTTACATCAACCAAGCATTTTAGCGTGCTAACCACACTAGAGGGTATGGGACCTCTCTTGACTTAGTACTTTGGCGTGTATTGGCCCGGTCGCAGGAGCCGCAGGAGGGATGGTCTTTGGGAGCATTGTAGTGTCCGAAGGTTTCCCCGTAACGGGTGGTTGTCTTTCGGCTTGCAATGTAAGCGTATGGGTTTCTATCCATACGAGCGGCTCGTAGTTAATACACAAGATTGGAAATGTCTCGTAGGACTTAGCCGTGCAAAGATACCTTCTAAGTGTGCGTGTGGCTTAAAGGCGATGCGAAGTGTGGGTACATTGGTACACCCTGCAGGTTAAAACTATTCGAATAGCCTCGCCCTAGGTTATGGACACGCTTGGCAAGGTCTTTCAAGAGTTAGACTACAACCTTTTAAAATTAAAACTTGACATGGGTGGCATAACGGGATTCGTGCTATGTGTGGTGGCTATTGGGATAGTCACCAATAGGTGGTTACTCTTGTACTTATTGTATCATTGTTATTTCAACAATTACAATCAGTTTGTCAAATTGCTTTGAATCTATTACATTATTGCAAATGAAAACTTGCTTTATGCTAAAAGTCACCCGAGCCCTCCACTTAAATAAAGCTTGCATGTAGTTAATTATAGTTCGTTATCCCTACACGTCGGTCTTGCGAGTACAAAAATAATTTTTGTACTCGGTTGCTTTGCTTAATGTTTTGTTGCAGAGGAAGAAGGTGAGCCCCAAGGGCTTCCTTTGTGAGACGTGCTTCGGGTTTGGCGACTAGCTTGGCGGCCCGGTTGGTTGCCTTGTGGGTAAAGGCACACTAATTGGCTCTTTTGTTTTTGCCATCTTATGGCCCTTTTTCTTCCGCTGTCTATTTGTTATTTTGTTGCTTTTGGGCCGATTGGCCCTTGTTGTAATAAATCCCTATTACGTATGTCTTTTGTTAGATCTGTTGTATGGAATTGATGCATGATTTTGTAACGGGGTGTGTATACTGCATTTCTGGGAAGTATACATATCTCGGGGCTTGGTTTATTTGATTTGTGATGCTAGGGTCAATGGAAGACTAAGCCTTACAAGTCGAATAAACCGGGGTCCCCACACATGGCTAAGCATAAGATTAAGTTTAGTAGTATTTTACCTAAGTGTGACAAGGCATTCATATTCAATAATCAATTTGGCCATACAATGGAGAGTGGAATAACTATATACAAAAACAGAGCATTCAAACAATTATATAAACATATGCATGCAATAGTAATTTGAAAATAGGAATTAAATACTTTAAAATACTAGGAACAATATGATCAATGGTGTAACTAGCCTTCGTTGACGTCCTGAAAATCTAAGTCTTCGGGCTGGTCAAACTCTCCGGAGTCGTCGAAGTCTATACGCGAAAATACGATAATTCAACTCAAATTTAAATAAATTCAAAATGACAATCCAAATTAACTCCAAATTGAAATATTTTGGTTTAGTTAGCTAGATTATAATTTTATACAAACTTTGCAAGTTGAATCGTCCCATTTGGAGTTCAGATGTAAAAGATATGAATTTTAGAAGTTTAAACCTAAATCTGCATATTCAATGAATTTCCAAAATTATTTTTCTAAAGGAAATCTATTTACTGCGCAATGCTGACGTCAGCGAGGGAATTTCCTTTTTCCGGCCGAATTCTTTTTCTAAAGAAAATCATTTGAGTCACTGACCAGTGGGCCCAATGGTCAATGGACTGAGTCCATGACCGGTCAAAGGTTTACGGTGAACCCGGCTTATGAAACAGTGTACTGATGCAGTGTGCTGGCGCGTATGCCACGTGGGCGTCCACTTGGGTGGTGACTCAGCTCCGAGGCTGGTGTGGCGGTGGCGTGGCTACGACGTGGCTCGGTCCACGTCAACCCGTGACCGGCGGTGCTCTGATGGGCGGCTCGCCGGCGTTCTACGCCGCGGCGAGCCCTACTGTTGTGTGCCAAATGACGACCAGAGTAGTGCGATCACGTGGGTTACCAAAACGACGACGGAGCGTGGCCGGATGGTCGGCGGCGGCGAGGATTGGCGGCAATGAACTTCGGTTGTCGACGAAGTCAAAGTTGCGGGGCTCCTCCGGCGGAGTGGGTGGTCGTGCGGGCTTCGTGACGATGAGGCGATGCTGATGGTGAGGTTGGAGTGGCTGGAGCGTCGACGACGGCACCGGAAACGGAGAAGAAGCGAAGTTTCACCGTCGGCGAAAACTTCGAATCTAGGGCGCTAGGAGCGAGGAGGGAGACGGTGGTTGGCGGCGTTGAGATCCGGTGAAGGAGGCGCTCCCGTAGCCCCTTTTTATAGGGCGCGGGCGTGGCCGAGGCGGCGTAGGGCGCAAGAAGCTCTTGTCGGGTCCGAGACGGAAATTGGGGGATTGGGGCCGGAGATGGAAAGAGAGAGGCCGGTACGGGCGCGAGTTGATGCGGCGATCTTAATGCGCGCGAAATCGCGGGGTGTTAATGGAGATTGCACCGGGTTTGGAAGGTCCCCGAATCGGCATCAATGGTGGTCGCGAACGTGAAAGGAAGGTGCAGGCGGAGAAGAAAGGAAAGGAAGACGACGATGGTGGTGCGTCCGATTTTTATCCAACGGTGGACAGGGCGGGTGCGAATCGGTAAGTGCGGGCAATGCGCAGCAGTTGGATCTTAATCCAACGGTCACAATAGATCGAGGGGTGCGAGGGAATAGTTAAGTTACTGATGCACGAGGGCCGTTGGATCTAAATCCGACGGTGGAAAGCCAGGGGTGCGTTCGGTCGCCCGAACGTTTCATTGAATTCTGGCCGTTGGATTTCAATCCAATGGCTGGGATGCGTGCGGGGGTTTACGCGCGGAAGAGCTGGCCATTTTGGGTTGCGCGCACGCGGAAAATGAATTGGGCCGGCTAGGTTTTGGCCCAAACACTATTTAGGATTTTCTTTTGGTTTTCTATTTAATTAAGTGCTGACAATTCAATTAGGCTTTAGTAAATAGTAGATTAAGTCCAAAAATTTTGAGAAAATTTACAGAAATTCTCTGGAGTATTTAGGACTTAAATAAAATATTTTCAACTATTATTTGGTAATATCTTTTGCAAATAAATTTGTTTAGATTCAAATTGATTAATAAAAAGCTTTTAAAAATTTCAGAAAAAACCACCAAAAATAATTAAACTTTATTTTCAACTGGAATTTGAAATTTGGGATGTTACAAACCTACCCCCCTTAAAGGGAATCTCGACCTCGAGATTCAGACTTGGTTAGCAAAAAGATCGGGATAGTTGGTCTTGAGGTCTTCTTCTTTCTCCCATGTGGCTTCACTTTCTAGATAGTGACTCCATTGCACCTTGTATGATTTGATGATTCTGCTTCTGGTAACACGTTCTGCGACATCCAGAATTTTGATTAGTCGCTCTACATAGGTAAGGTCTTCTTGAAGATCACAGCTTTCCAGGAGGGTGTGGTCTTCTAGCACTCGAAGGCATTTCTTTAACTGTGATACGTGGAAGACATTATGCACTGCTGACAAGGCCTTTGGTAGCTCCAGCTGAAAAGCTACTTCTCCACGTCTTGCTAAGATCTTGTATGGCCCGATATATCTGGGTGTGAGTTTTCGTTTCGTCTGGAATCTCCTTACTCCTCTGAGTGGAGTAACTCTGAGATAGACAAAATCTCCTGTCTCAAAGTTTAATTCCCTCCGACGGTTATCCGCATAACTCTTTTGTCGGGATTGAGCTACTTTCAGATGTTTCTGTATAGCCTTCACTTTACTTTCATCTTCTTTGATTAACTCAGGTCCAAAGAGCTGATATTCTCCCACCTGATCCCAAAGAAGCGGGGTTCGGCATTTCCTACCATACAAAGCTTCGAATGGAGCCATCTGCAGACTGGCTTGGTAGCTATTATTGAACAAGAACTCTGCATATGGTAGATCCTTGTCCCAACCTTTTCCGAAATCTAGGGCACAGGCTCGAAGCATATCTTCAAGAACTTGGTTGGTGCATTCTATCTGTCCATCTGTCTGAGGATGATATGTCGTGCTGAAGTTGAGTCTAGTTCCCAAGGCTTCATGCAGGCTTTTCCAGAACCGAGAAGTGAACTGAGAACCTCTGTCGGACACAATCTTCTTGGGTACTCCGTGTAGGCAGACGATCATGGCCATGTATAATTATGCTAACTTGCTGCTCTGGTAGGTGGTCTTGACAGGAATAAAGTGAGCCACTTTAGTTAACCGGTCAATTACCACCCAGATGGAGTCATATCCCGATTGGGTCCTAGGGAGTCCGGTGATGAAATCCATACCAGCGGGTCGTTGATGTTCTGCCTTAACTCGCTGACAAACATCGCAGCGAGCGACGAATTCAGCAATTTCGCGCTTCATGCTGACCCACCAATATTTTTTCTTTAGATCCTGGTACATTTTGGTGCTTCCAGGATGAATAGAGTATGATGATTCATGAGCTTTTTTCCTTTGGAATAAGCATGTATCTATAAATCGTGACATCGAGTTTGTCATCGATCTCGTGCCAGGAATAACACCAATCTCTAAGAGACCCTATCGGATGCCAGCCGACGAGTTCGTGGAAATGAAGAAGCAGATTGAAGAACTTCTCGAAAAAGGTTTTGTGAGACCTAGTTCGTCGCTATGGGAGCGCCAGTTCTGTTTGTCAAGAAGAAAGATGGGAGCATGAGGATGTGTATCGGTTACCGTTCTCTCAACGAAGTCACCACCAAGAACAAGTACCCACTGCCTCGAATTGATGATCTGTTTGACCAGATGAAATGAGCCGGAATGTTCTCAAAGATCGACATGCGATCAGATTACCATCAGTTGAAGATTTGTCCTAAGGATATACCAATGACACTTTCTCAACGCGGTACATACATTATGAGTTCTTAGTCATATCCTTTGGTCTGACTAACGCCCCTACATACTTCATGAACATGATAAATGAAGTATTCATGGAATATCTGGATAAGTTCGTAGATGTGTTCATTGATGATATTCTGGTTTACTCCAAGACGGAGGAAGAACACACTGAACACCTAAGGTTAATCATAGAGAAACTCAGGGAGCATCAGTTGTATGCTAAGTTCAGCAAGTGTGATTTCTGGAAGAAGGAAGTTGATTTTCTTAGTCATGTGATGACAGCCGAGGGAGCAGCAGTTGACCCCGGTAAGTCATGGCAGTGTTACATTGGGAGCAGCCCAAGACAGTAACTCAGGTTCGCAGTTTCCTGGGAATGGTAGGTTATTATCGTCGTTTCATCGAATGATTCTCAACAATCGCTAAGCTTCTTACACAATTGTTGAAGAAAAAGAAAAAGTTCGCTTGGACCTCAGCTTGTAAAGAAAGTTTTCAGGAGCTAAAAAAACATTTGACATCAGCCCTAGTGCTCATTCTGCCAGATATTCAGATGGATTTTGATATCTACTATGATGCTTCGCGTCAAGGATTGGGATGCGTCCTGATGCAAGAAGGAAAAGCTGTTGTTTATGCGTCAAGGCAATTAAGGCTTCATGAGGAGAATTATCCTACCCATGATCTGAAATTAGCTGTCGTGGTGCATGCTTTAAAGATTTAGTGTCAATACCTCATCGGTAACCGCTGTGAAGTCTACACAGATCATAAAAACCTGAAGTATATCTTCACTCAGTCATATTTGAACATGAGGCACAGAAGATGGTTAGAATTGATCAAAGATTATAATATTGGAATCTACTACCATCCTGGTAAGGCCAATATCGTTGCAGATGCTCTGAGCTATAAGAGCTACTGTAATGCCTTGGAAATAAAAGAGTTTTGTTCGAAACTTCAGGAGGAATTTCGGAAGCTAAAGCTAGAAGTTGTATCTGAAGGATTTGTGGCCAGTCTAGAAGTACAGTCTACCCTGGAGAAACAGATTCGTGAAGCTCAACCGAATGACCTATAAATCTCACACATCAAGAAAAAGATGGCAGAAGGAAAATTCAAAAATTTCACCCAGGATGACCAAGGTATACTGTGGATAAATAGACGTATCTGTGTGCCAGATGTTGATGGTTTAAGACAGCTAATCTTAAAGGAAGCTCATGATTCACAGTATTTGATTCACCCCGAAAGTACTAAGATGTATCAGGATGTTAAGAATAAATTTTGGTAGCCTAATTTAAAGCGAGAAGTCGTAGAATTCATTGCCCTGTGTGATGTATGTCAGAAGGTAAAGGCAGAACATCAGAGACCAGCAGGTTTGTTACAACCGCTAAAGATTCAAGAGTGGAAGTGGGAAGAAATCGGAATGGATTTCATTACCGGTTTGCCCAGGACTTAATCAGGTTACGATTCAATTTGGGTAATAGTTGATCGTTTGACAAAAGTTGCCCATTTCCTACCTGTCAAAACCACTTACTCAGGAGATTGCCTTGCAGAGTGTATATGTCAAGAATTATCACTTTGCATGGTGTGCCTAAGAAGATAGTGTTAGATCGAGGATCTCAGTTCACCTCTCGGTTCTGGCAAAGTTTGCATGAAGCATTAGGAACCCATCTGAATTTCAGTATTGCTTACCATCCTCAGACAGATGGACAAACTGAAAGAGTTAATCAGATATTAGAAGATACGTTGAGAGCTTGTGCTCTAGCTAATGCTAACAGTTGGGATAAAAGTTTGCCGTATGCAGAATTCTCGTACAAAAACAGTTATCAAGCCAGTCTGCAAATGTCACAGTTTGAAGCATTGTATGGTCGTGCCTGCAGAACCCCTTTGAACTGGTTAGAATCAGCTGAACGTTTAGTTTTCGGGCCAGATATTATCCAAGAGTCAGAAGAACAAGTGGCCATGATCAGAGAAAAATTGAAGATAACTCAGTCCAGGCAGAAGAGCCATGCTGATAATCGTCGTTGTGATCTTAGCTTTGAGCCAGAGGATTATGTTTATCTTCGAGTTACTCCGCTCAGAGATGTCAAAAGGTTTTATGCCCAAGGGAAGCTTGCCCCTGGGTATGTTGGTCCGTTCAAGATTTTGGAACGCCATGGAGAAGTTGCTTATCAGTTGGAGCTACCGTAGTCGTTAACAGGAGTACATGATGTCTTTCATCTCTCTCGGTTGAAGAAGTATCTTCGTGTGCTAGAAGAGCAAGCCCCTTTGGATTCAATCGAGTTAAAGGAGGATCTCACTTACAGGGAGCAGCCAGTTAAGATTTTGGATGTCACAGAGCGTCATACCAGAAGCAAAACTGTTTGTTTCTACAAAGCCTAGTGGAGCAACTACTCAGAAGGAGAAGCGACATAGAAGCGTAAAGAGGAGCGGAAAGCCGAGTTTCCTAGCCTTTTCCATAACTAGCCTGAATCTCGGGGTCGAGATTCCTTTAAGGGGGGAGGTTTGTAACATCCTAATTTTCTGAGCTTTAAAAATCATTTGAATAGTTAGCAGGGAGAAAATTCACCATTTGAATTTTATTTGAATTTAATTCAAAATCTTAACATAGAATTTTAATATCAAAATCATTTAACATGAATAATCCCAATATGAAAAATGGTCAAAACTATTTTATTTGGATTCTATGTTCTCAGATATATTTTCTAGAATTTTTCTAAGTTCATTTGCTATTTTCTTTTGCTTAATTGAATTTCTTCTATTTTCTAAAATAGAAAAGCTATTTAAAATCTCAGTTAAACTCCTTGGGCCAAAACCCAACCCTATCCTAACTCGACCCAAAACTGTGCAGCCCAACACCGCGTGCGCGCCTGCCTTGACTGACATATGGGCCTCACATGTCAGTCTCTCCCTTTCTCTCTCTTCGCATGCACTCAGTTCAATCAGAGCCGTCCGATCTGTTTTGAACAGTCCGATGGAGTTTGATCATTCGGTGGTCCGAACGTCACCAGTGTTTTGGCCCGTCTGATCAAGATTGGATGGTTAGATCAAGGTTGGCCGAACGCACTCGCGCCCTTGTTTCTCTGTCCGATGGGCCCCGTGTCGTCATCGTCTCCGAAGCTATCTTCTCCGCGGAGTCCAGCTTGTGTCCGCCATTGTCATCTTCTAGAAGCTCTATCCGACAAAACAAAATCTCCAAATAAAACCTCCCGAATTTCTTCGCCAAATCTTATCCCCGATTCTTCCGCACCCGTATCTACTTTCAATCGGGAACAAAACGAACTCTATCTCTAAGATTGAGCAAACCCGAAAGAAATCCCAAATTGGGGATTCCCTAATCCGTGCCGCCCCGGCCCTACAAATAGGTCCTCGAGGTTCGCCTACGGCCCCGCTTCAAAACCCCTGAATCTATTCCCCCTTTGGAACCCTAGCGTCGCCGCAATCAATGATTTAAGGTTTCGGCCGAGCTTTTGTGTTTTCTTCGGATTCCTCCATCGCCAGCGCCACCTCGTCGACGTTGAGCACACCACTGAGTCCGCTATCACCAGAGCAACCTTCAGGGCCCTTCACCGTCGCCAGTACTCCACCGGAGCCCAAATCCGACAACACCCGATTGTCTCCACCACTAAAAGCTCAAAGCCGGCCAACTCCGACGACCTCTTGTGCTCAAACCGATACCAATACAAGTGTATTACCCCTCTCTACCCAATGCGACCACCCACCCTCACCGGCGAGCCGTCGTTCGCCGTTGTCGGTCGAACCCGAGCTGTGCCACTGTTGATCTTACGTGTGTGCACAGGTCACCAACCACATCTACTCCTAGTCCTACGTGACGTGCACGTGTCAGACCAATCACTGCCGTGTCAGCATCCGCGTGTCCAGCCCACCAACACTCCAGACCCAAGGCTCAGTAGACTAAGTCCACCGTGAGCCGTGAGACTGACTTGTGGGTCCCACATGTCAGATTTATGTTTATTTCTTTTATCCCTAAAAATCCTTCGCTGACGTCAGCATTGCGCAATAAATCGATTTTTCTATTGAAGATTAATTCGGACAAATCCATAAATCCAAATTAGGGTATTTTCTTTAGATTCAAACTTTCAAAGCCCATATCTTTTGCATTCGAACTCTGATTAAGACCATTCAAATTTATAAATCCATATAAATTCGAGATCTATTTATCTAAGATTTTTATTTAATTTTTGGAGTTTGTTTTACCTCTGTTATTTATTTGTTTTGTTTATTTACTTCGTTTGCGAGTACACGTTGATACTTCGGGAGATTGTGGAGAAGGGGTTCACCAAGATCATGACCAGTATATAGATCTATTCCAAGGCAAGTCATGTCTTTGATCATGTTGAATCCTAGTTTTCAAAAAATATTTGATTCAAATTACTGCATTTACATTAAGTAATTATTTAAATTCTTTTGGGTGTAGTTATCAATTCAATTTTTTATATCTACATTGCTTATTGTTATGCCATAATCTTTTGTCATTCTAGATTGGTTCATTATTTAGTTGGTAATATCATAACACCAACGTGGGTTGGTTAGATACGAGCAGAATTGGCTTAGCCATGCTACGAGTCATCATCTCATGTGAGTTGCAAATATAAATTTGACTAAGTGATTATAGAACTAAGTGATAAAACTGTGTGTACTACATGCTATTACTCGTTGATGGCATGTGCTGCACTTAACCAATATTGTGGAAAAAGATTTGGACCGAGACATGTGGCCTGAGGTACTTTTATGGTGGATCTGTGTTGGATGGGAACGATAATATATCTCTATGGCATAGTTAGAAATTAAAAGTCTTATCTTGGTCAAATGAGGACTTAACTTTGTGCGTCATTGAACTGAGCCTTACTGTACGACCACATGCCTGGTATGGGATAGACCTAACTTAGTAAGTTATGGATTCTTAACATTGGCTACTCAGGTAGTAGGTTAGGCTATGTTAGAATGGGTGGAGGTGTGTTCTACCAAGTAGTTGCATCGCGGGACGGTTCGTCGCTTTCCTGTCCAACGTCTTATGTGTCGTACCAATCACTGTGTATAGGTTGGTATGGTGGTAAAACACATCGGGAGTGTCATTGTTTGAGATGAAGTTTCGAAAAAGTTTTGTTACGATTAGTGCTAGCTACACTGATTGTATCGTGTGAGTAAAGTGTACAACCTCTGCAGAGTGTTAATCAATCTATTCGAATAGCCGCGTCCGCGGTCATGGACATGTTCGGGGATTTCACACAAAGGGTAGATTTTCATAAAACTTTGGGAAGAGACAGCTGTGTGACCTAAGTCATATGGCTGTGTGAATTAAACTGATGAGCTTTGTATCCTTTGTGAAAACAAACTGTTAAATTATTATTGTTTATTTTTTTTGAATTGTGTTTTTAATCTATTATTGTATTCAATTGCAAATGTCACATTTCTGCAAAAGAACCACATAAGCTATTTCCTTTGGAATAAGCATGCATCTATAAATTGTATTCTGTGGTATGTCCTACAAGTACAGTCGTGTACAGAAGAGGAGTCATCACCTGCTTTCGAGGAGGAGTTCGTTGAAGGTGTTGATCGTTAGGTCATTGATCCAAATCTGTTGCCTGTGGCGAATTGATGGGATTCTGCTGGAGTTTATTTTGTTCCGCTGCCGATTTCTTTATTGTTAGCCCTGGGTGGCTTAATAAGTGTAAACTCGACCATAAAGTCAAAACTATTATTTGTTATTCAAATTACTTGTTTATGCTATTAATCACTTGTATGGATCGATATTCATCTATATTGACTTTGTGTGTACTAGCGTGATCTTGGACTAGTGCATTATACACAGAGGGTCCTGAACTGCATTTTTGGGTCCCAACAACAGACACTCAAAGGATGTTGCCTTTTCATCACAGAGCAACGCGACCCCGAACATGGTGTTCTGCAAATGGTGGTTGGAGCCAACAAACATAGCCAGAGGCATCTCATACTGGTTCGTTCTATTGGTTGTGTCGAACGTGACGATGTCTCCAAAGTCAATGCATTCCTCGCTGCAGCTCATGTGGCTCCAGAATACGTTTTTTCACAACACCGTCATCATCCGCCTATATGTTGTAGTAGAACTTGTCGTTTTGCGAATGACACTCCTTGAAGAAAGCCATCAGCTTGTTCACATCATCGGCGTGATCAACGCGCATATTCACAACCTTCCTAGGGTTTAGTCAGTACAATAGATGATAACTAACAGTAAACACAACCAACATGGCAGTAAAAATGAGAATACGAGGAAAATAGTAAGTCGAAACGGTCGCAGCAGTAATAACGCAAATAAGGAAAGGACGGTAATTCGTCACGATCACACAAGTAAAGACAATGATGAGATACAGTAAAAACCTGTTTTCTAGGTCACACGCGATAAATGGTATGTTATGCTACCCCCGTGCATCTCTGACAAAATGTTCATCATAGCGTTGTGAGGGACCCTGCCGTCCTGCATGGTGTCGACGAGCTCGATCAACGAGGAATCAAAGTTATTATGCAACTGTATGAACGTGACAAAGGACAACGTCCTAGCTAGTGGATGGTTGTTCTCCAACATGACATGCTTGATGCATACGGAGCTATCTTTCGGGCTCTTACGCAGCTTCACGAACACCCTGCACCAAATCCACTTGGAGGTCTTATTACGTTCATGCTTCTACTCCAACATATAGAAGTCGTGTTTCCCCTCTAGAGTGTAGCAACACTTTTTGATCATTTTCCTACTCCTGTTCTTTCTTACGCCAAAACTAGGATGTTGCGCATACCGATGGTAGAAATGGTAAGCAACACCCTCATTATTGAACTTCATGCAAACCTGTGGCACCGTATGGCCAAGGATGTCCTCGTGCTGACATCATAAAACACATCTAACACGGTAATATACAACAACAAAAAAACAAGTAAATCACTCTAGATATAATAGTAAATATGAAAGAGTGCAAAACACAATAAATGAACGATATACTGGTAGTAAAAAATACACGCAAAAACCAATAAAACACACATACGTGGGTATATGTCTGATGAGTGTCGGGTGTCCTCATCTCACTCAGTGAAACAACGAGGGGTGGCGTGAGGACCAAGGCGTGGAGGAGAGGATCCCGGCTATCGGGGGGGGCTTACAGCCAGGGGTCCAACATTTACTAGCGACGTAGCCATCTGCGTAGAGAAACCTGGGTCGTCCGCCGCTCTGCTGGGCATGGTAGTAAATGTCGGGGGAATCTGCATGCGTTGGAGGAAGATCTGACCGACACTGGCGATGGAGAACAAGCACCGCCGAGCTGGGTTCCTTTGCGCTCGCGGGGTGGACGTCCAGTAGTCATTGTCGTCGGAAGGGATCCCTGGGGGGTAGCGGGGTGGGAAGAACCGATAATGACCGGGCGAACATGGGGAGAGGGGAGGTGGGGAAGATCTTATGATTAGTTACGTGCAGGGGCGGAACTAGAATGAAAATGACCAGGGTTCACCACTTCACCATACATATAACAGCATATATAATTTTCAAGTAACACTATATTAAATAGTAATTTATGTGGCAAAAGACTGCAAAAAACCAGAGGTTGAGCTGAACCGGGGTGCACAGCTTTTAGGCTAGGGGGTGCACGCATAGTATATACATGATAATATCTGCTATTTTTTCTAGGGGACCCGGTGTCCTGTAACACCGGGTGGGCCCAAGTACTTCCGCCCCTGGTTACATGGGGAGCGTGTTTAGTAGTATACATGGGATCGCCCGCATTTTTTATTGCTTCGCGCCACGGGAGGATATGCGGGAGCGTTTTTTTTTTTTTTTGTCCGAACGAACGGGGATCGTGTGGTCATATCGATAAGTTTGTCTTATAATAAAACTCATTTTGGTGTAAAGTAAAATTAGTCAATAGGTTCATTAATTAGACACACATCCAAAACAGCTGAATTCTATTTAATTCGGGAACACACCAAAGAACTGAACATACGAAAACATCCTATCTTGAAGCATGCAAGCACCGTATATATCTGGCCGAAAGCTATCAATCTGTGATGGAAATTTATCCATAACGAAGGAGGAAAATAAAAGTGTGGAATCGAAGCTAGGTTTTCTCCAAGGTCTCTCTCTAATCATGTGCAAGAAAGTTGCAGCGCATGTGAGATTTACGACGAAAAGACACTTTTCGATCTAAGCTAAGTACTCCACAAGCTAGCAGTAACTTGAAAGACGAACTAGAAAATTCCCAACACCAAACAAAAAAGCAGTAATCCTCTGTAGCATCTCGTGCCGGCAACAGTGAGTCTACAAAACTTGGCATTTTTTTTCTAGATCATAGACTCCAGTAGATACACAAAGACTAGGTCCATTGCTACCCTTCCACTTGCACAGTTCACTCCAATTAATCCGACCTAACTTCTCGACCATCGCTGGATCTAACACGTGCCTCATTAAGCAAGTAGACCCACCACATATGTGTCATCTGTATCTTCTTTGTCTCTACAATACACATGCCTTACGACATTGTAGAGAGAGACTGTCACTCCTTCCTTTTCTCTAGTCCGTGGCCATGAGTGATAAGGTCACAAACAACAATGGATGTATGGTAGGGCGTGCCTGAAGAACGTGAAGGACAGAGAGAGAGAGGCCCATGTAGCATTCGGGCCTGACAAGCCGATCCGTAGCAGCAAAAGCCCATGCAGGCCCACGCCGGAAATCCGCTGACGTCACCCTGGCCTGATTGGCACACGGGTTCAGGTGCCATCAAGGTTATCAAAATCGCGATACAAACGGGTGAAAATGACATAGATCGATATGTGGATTGGAATTTTGTAGAATCGTGATTTTGAAGGAAGAATTGGGTAAAATCGTTAGGATCATACTCAGGATCGGGTAGGACTATGATCCTAACAGCAAACTATATTAGCATATGAAATCTTATGATACCTTTTGCTAATTTGAGTTGTAATAGTTTAATTTGCTTTGTTTTGCTTTTCAAGCGTTGTTCCAAGGTAAACAAAATATATTATCATTAACATACGATCGGATTCCGTCGAACAAAAAACGATCCTAGGATCAACAACCCAGGTGTCACCTGATTGGATGCCCCTGCCGCAGGTGGAAGAAATTGTTATTAGCACGCCTCTGATGTACCGTCTACCTCATCTGTTCATGGCTTGCCTCGAAAAGGACTCAGTGTGGTCGATGTTGATCACAACACATGCGTTTCGAGATCAGGTTTCAGATAGGCATGTAACGCAATACGACATATCCAAATAGTTGAATATGACGACGCATCTTGCCACACCCAAAGAATTTGAACGTCCTATATGATCATAGTACAGGTTTAATAACGTCAGATAGATGCTCACACACTACACTACCATTACATCAATCACATTATACTTATGTTTCTACACTCACATAGTGCTACTTAATTAAGTATACCAGAAAGCTACTATGCATTCTTGTATGAGCATTCAATTTTCAGTACTATCACCCACAGTAGATGACATACACACAGTAGCTAGTAGGAATCAAATCAGAAGTCTAGGCATACTGCAAGCAATACATTCTTGCCAGGTTCAGATCTCGACAGCTCCATCATGACAGGTTCATATATACGGAGTACCGAGTACGGTGACTCGTATCATAATCAACTAAGACTTGAACAAATATAATAATGATTGCAGTATGAATCCTAATAGGATTAAGAATTTCTACTTCCTTTTGAAGGAGAATTATGGAGCAGTATATAAAGCCATGAGAGATGGTCATAGAGAACACAAGCCACAAACTAACTTATTCAAAGAAAGAAGCGCATGAAAGGATTAAAGACTAAGTTATTTTTTAACACTAGATTCATGTATAGAGCAAGGATTATAGGGTTCTAAAATGTTCCAAAGGGTTGTGAGAGAGCGATAATCCATTGTAATCTTTTGATGTTGTGCTTAAGGAATTTGTGGTCGGTTTTGCCAAATATTTTCTCTCGTCTTTGATTATTTCGTCGCCGTTATTAGGATCTCTCTACGGGATTCATCTACTCCGTTCTTGATATCATGCATGCCCGTGTTATATCTCCCAACTTTGATCCGATCTGGGGTCTGCTGCACGTAAGAAGGGGTATCAGAAAATAACAAGTGGTATCAAAGCCAGTGCTAGATTAATCAGATTTACGATAAGGTCGACAAACCGTCAGGTGGCACAAAATCAAAATCGATGTCTACGATGCGGAATCAAGTGGTGAAATTTGACAACAGAGGAAATTTCAGCGTGTGGCAGTGTGTGGTGAAGGATATTCTTATCCAACAAGAGCTAATCTATGCTCTTAAAGGGACAAACCGGAAAAGATGTCCGATGAAACTGGAAGGTGATGGAGCAGAAGGCTGTCGGTGTTGGAGTTAAGTGGGCTTTTGACCCATCCTTTATCAATAATTCCTAGGAAAATCCCAAAGACACAATCATGCATGGTGGCATGTGGGATATTTTAGTCTCATATTGCTAGCCAAGGTAGAGAGACATCACCTTATAAGGTGGAGCATGTCTAGCCTTGGTAAAGTAAGAGAAAGGAGGAGAAAGTAGGACTACACGCGCGCGCTCGCTCACCACACCAAGCCAGGCTTCGCGGCCGCGCGACGTGCGCGTGAATAGTGCGATCATTCTGGGTTCGGCCGTTGGTCCAGACGTAGCTTTTTTTTGCAATTTTGTTTTACCATGCGATCGTGTCAGGATGGAAAGAAACGGAAATGCTCTAATTACAAAACGAAAACACTATGATTACATGAAGAATTAATTGCGATTAATGAGTCTTAATCTGAGAGCGGTTTCTTTCTGTGGTCTTTTTAATCTGAAGACACTACATGTCTTCTCTCTCGCATTGTGAAACACATCCGTGTGAGAGAACTGTTCTCGAGAGTGCTGTGCTACTAAGTCCTTCTCCATCCCTACGCCTGGCATGCACTAGTGATGGGGAGAGCAGGTCTCCAGAACCAGCGTCCTTGCGAGCCTATATGGGAGAGGGTGAATCAAGTTTTTGGGAAGCAACTCCGCGACTGTCCGCCATTACCTGCAACGTCTACATCATCATCATCTTCATCGGTGATGTTCTCTCCTTTGTCTCTGCGACACTCTTCGCTTCGCATTGGTAACATTTAGTGCTACGCAGTTCAAATCGTTTTATTGTTCGTATCGTTTATCGTCATAATTCATCTTCTGTTCATGTTTAGTACTCATGTTATTTCTCTAGTCATGATATACGTTTTGTTGTTCATGTTACTTATCGTCATAGTTCATCTTCTGTTCATGTTTAATACTCATGTTATTTCTCTAGTTATGATATACGTTTTGTTGTTCATATTACTTATCATTATAGTTTATCTTCTGGACATGTTTAGTTCTCACGTTATTTATGTAGTCATGATTTATTTGCGGAATTATGTAATCACTAAAGTGCTAAATAATCTAACGGTCAGCACAATCTGTCTATGTCTCTCCGATGATGTAAAGTACTTGGTGATTAAGGATAATTCGCCGAAGAAATTACAATGTAACTTAGAAGAAATGTATATGGCAAAGTCGCTGACAAACCGGTGGGTACTAATACAACAACTATTCAGGTTGCGCATGGAGGAAGACACACGATTCCTTGACCATCTCAATGTCTTTAACAAGCTTATCACACAATTGATTAGTGCGGATGAGAAAACTGAGGAAAACTGAGGAAAACACTCTCAACTTCAATGAGGCGGTGTCATATCTATCGGAGGTAGAGTCCTTAAAGAAGCCATCAGATTCTTCATCCTCGAGTGATCAAGAATTGGTTGCCATAGATGTTGTAGGTAAAAGCAAAAGTCATAGGAAGATGAAGAACAAGAGCAAGGGTACACATGTATGCTATTTATGTGATGAGGAAGGTCATATGATAAAGGACCATCTAAGTTTCAAGCAAATGAGGGGTGCATGCTTACTGGCGATAACTAAAGATGATCAGACGTACTAGTCTTCAGTCAATCATGTACTTCTCATTGATGTATATTAGACTCAGGTTATTGCTTCCATATATGTTCGGTGAGGGAGATGTTTGACGAAGGATCCCGACATATTGAACTATTCACTTAGCAGATTGCAAAGAGTATGCAATTACTACTGTGAGAACGATTACATTGGAGATGTATAATAGAGCACACCACACATTGATTGGAGTTCGGTATGTTCCTGGCTTAAAGAAGAATCTAATATCTGTGAGGTCGCTTGAACTCGAAAGTGGAGTCATGCGAGTTACTTATAAAGGACATATAATTATGAAAAGTATACGGAGCAATGAAGGATACCGATTGATGGGTAATCATCAGGGAAGAGAAACCAATGACAGGTCTGATAAAAATCCTGACCAGGACAAGGACATCGTGTCATCTGTACTCAGATATCATCTGTAGTTATGTGCGGAACTGCAAACATGGATGCAAAATCTAGCATGTGCGAAAGTGAAGGTGCGAGCTGTTGGAAGAAGGAATATGTGATGGAACCAACCACACGGTATCGACGAGCAGGTGGAGCTCGGAGGCGGTCCAAACCTATAGCATAGAGGGCTGTAGAAACAGGAGGTATGGTTAACCAAACTACACAACAAAGGAGCTCTCGGGTGGAGGGTCCGGGTAGACTAGCCTGGACATCGACATGTACGTTGCGATTATGTGCATAGACCCTGTGGTGGGAGCACTCCCAAAGGTGGGAGAAAAATTGAAAAAACAATAATAGCAGAGTCGACTAGGAGCTAGTTTTTAGAGGAGCACGATAATTTCAACAGATAAGAGTAAAGGTACAGATTATTGAGTATGGTGACTCATATCCTAATCAACTATGATTTAGAGAAGTGTGATACAATGATTCCTATATGAATCATACTTCATTTTGGAGGAGAACTACTAGGGGGCACTATATAAAGTCATAAGGGGTGGTTATAGAGATCACAAGCCACAAATCAACTCATCTAAATAAAGAGACGTACAAGATGATTAGAAGCTAGATTATTCTTTCGCACTAGATTCTTGTACAGGGCATAGATTCGAGAGTCCTAAAAGTTCGAGAAAGTTGTGAAAGAGCGATAATCCTTTGTACTCATTTGAGGTTATGTTTAAGGAATTTGCGGTCGGTTTCGTCAAATCTTTCTCTCTCGTTGTAATTATTTCGTCGTTGTTATTAGGTTATATCTACGGGATTCATCTACTTCGTTCTTGATATCATACATATTTATGCCGTGTCTCACAACTCTAGTCCGATACGAGGGTTGCTGCTCATGAGAAGAGATATTATGACATACAACGTGTCCTCACCAATCACCATTATGCATGGTACATATATACGTTAACTGCACTGTCCATACCTGTTTATTTATCTGCCATGCATCATGCCGAGACCTGGACCTGGAGGCAGGGGAGGGGAGGGGACCCCTCGGCAGGCCCCCAGAGCGCAACACGTAGGACGTAGCAGTCGCTTCAGTTCACCGGCCGGCCAGAGGGGCCCGCCGCGGTGCGAGAACAGCAGCTCGATCGCATGCGCTGCTGCTGCGCCTAACAGTGGCAGCGCAGCTGGGGGACCAACTGCACGCGGCAACTGCGCCGAACTATTCAAGGAAGGACCAGCTATCTCCTGCTGCTGCTGAATGCTGATGGCGTGCAGCATGCACCGGCATAGTGGCATGGCACGACACGGCGCCTGCCCTGCTGCGTTACGCTTGGTTGATCACTGCTGTGCTGTGGCTGGATTCGTTCCTGCTGCGAGATGGTGATGATCACTGCTGCGCCGTGGCTCTACTGTGTGATCTCAACAAGTTCTCTCTTCTGCTTACTTTCGCCTGCAGCTTCTTTCAAGACCGGCTGACTCTTCCCGGCCCCAACTCTTTTTATTTCAGTCCCGATGAGATGTCGTGCTACCTGCACCATATATAACCGAGTAACAGATTAATTAAAGCTGAACGTTTTTTTTTTTGAAAGAGCTGTCATACTGCATTAAAGATGGAGAAAAGTACAGTATAAACCCTAAAATACAGAAAAGCCTTAGACAAGAAAGCCTAAAGGCCAAAAATTAAGAAATGAAATGAAAGGGAAAGAAAAAGCAGTCAAAAGGAAGAAGGGCCACGTCTCCAGCCGGAAGATAGGACGCTAATTTGTTTGCCCTGCTGGAAATCCAGGTCATGGCCTCCTCTTTAATCATCGCGATCACCCCCGCCTCGTCATTACGTTGTTGTTGAAAAATTCTTCTATTTCGTTCCTTCCAGATGTGCCATAAAATCAGTATGATTAACGAGCCTTGTCCTTTCCTGTTCGAGCCGCTTTCGCTTTGTGACCTCTCCAACCACCAATGCAGAATTGTCGCCTGGGTATATGCAGGCGAGGATAGCAAGCTATTATGATGAGCCCAGACCGCTATAGCATTCCAGATCCTCTTTGTGTAAGCATAGTCGATTAGCAGATGCCACGCTGTTTCTGGGTTGTTTGTGCAGAGTGGACACCAGAAATCATTTGGTATGTGTCTTAGTGATAAAACATCTACCGTCGGTATCCGTTCCTGGATAGCTAGCCAAGCGAAAATTTTACATTTTTGCGGGGCCCAAGGTTTCTAGATGAGGCTGACATAAGGTCTCGCGATGGATCCCTCAAACTGTATATTGTATGCCGACTTGGCCGTGTAATTTCCGGTGGGGGTCCACTTCCAAGTTATGTCATCTGGAGTTTCCGACGCCAGTGAAACCTGTGTGACCTTTCCAAAAATTTGCACAAACTCTAGAATATGGTGCACTACGATTTTCCGTTTGAGGTCTGTGATCCAATTATTTCCTTGTAGAGCTTCTCTCACTGTTCTGTTCTTTCTGGTCGAAATCTGATAAAGATTTGGGGCCAAGTCCCTCAGCGATGAGCATCCCAACCAAACATCTTTCCAAAAGCTTGCCTTATCCCAGTTTCCCAACGTAATTGTTGTTGAAGCCCGAAAAAGCTCCTGATCTTTTGCGTCAGTTGGTAAGTGTGTCCCATTCCATTGTTTTTCAGGCGCTTTCCATTGATACCATAGCCATCTGAGGCGTAAGGCCTGGCTAAAAGAAGCCAAATGAAGAACTCCGAGTCCGCCTCATTTTTTTGGACAACATATCACATTCCAGTTAATCCAGCACTTCCCCCCTCCTGTATGCAGCTTGTTTCCGCTCCAGAACCAAGCCCTACGACTCTTATCAATCTGCTTCCTCGTCCATGCCGGGAGGTCGGCCAGAGTCATGCGGTAGATGGGGATGGAAGTGAGAACCGCCTTGAGTATCGTGAGTCTTCCAACTCTAGATAGCATTTTCTTTTTATAGCCTGCAAGCCTTGCATTAATTTTATCTATTAGAGGTTGGAAATGCACCTTCCTCAACTTTCTGAGAGACAAGGGAAGCCCAAGGTAAGTGCAAGGCATGCACCTCCTAGGTGCTAGGAAGTCGTGTAAAATGTCATGTAGGTCTAGTTCTTGGCATTGGATTGGAATTATTGCGCTCTTGTTCAGGTTAATCATAAGCCCGGTGACCTCTCCGAAAATGCGCAGGAGGATTATGAGAGTGTGTAGATCTTGCTTAACTAGTGACATAAAGATCATCGCGTCATCCGCGTACAGGGACAGTCGTGCCTTGACCGTCGCCCACTCAGGGGAGAGAGCCAGCCTTCCGCTGTGGCCGTGTCCAGGATTCGCTGGAGTGCCTCAATCGCTAAGAGGAAAAGATAAGGTGATAGAGGGTCACCTTGCCGCACCCCGCATTTGTGCCAGATTCTTGGCCCTCTCAACCCGTTTAAGATTACTGTTGAGTTTGAAGAACTGAACAACATTGATATCCATTCCCTCCATCGCGATCCAAAACCAAAATGTTGGAGAGTGTCCAATGAATAGGGCCAGGATACCGAGTCGAAGGCCTTAGAGATGTCCAGCTTGATCATGAGGACCGGCGTCCTGGAGCGGTGGTAACTGCGTGCCACATTCGGTACATAAAGGAAGTTGTCCTGGATGCCGCGCGTCTTAATGAAGGCGCTTTGACTTTTAGAGATCAAAACATCCATATGCCTGGATAGCCTCAGAGCTAGCACCTTGGATATTAGCTTGCCCATACTATGAATAGACTAATTGGTCTGAAGTCCGCGACATCTGAGGGATGTTCTTTTTTAGGTAACAGAACTATATCTGCCGAATTAATTTTTGCAAAGTGCATTCTGTTCTGATGATAGAATTTTAAGAAAACTGCCATGATATCTAATCTGATGATGTCCCAAGCTTCCTTGTAGAAAACTCCAGTAAAGCCGTCTGGTCCTGTTGCCTTATCCCGAGGCATTCTGCAAATTGCCATGAAGATTTCTTGCTCTAAGAACGGTTGTTCCAACTGGGTTAACACTGTTGACCAATCCTAACTTGGCCAAATATGTTCCTAGTCAAAAGCACTTGTGGCTTGCCGCGCTGTTCCAATAATGCGTGAAAAATGTTGGAACAACGCCGTTTCCTTTTCTGCCCGGAGGATGTAGATGCCAGCCGAATCTGACAAAACGTGAATTGAACGCTTTTAGAATATGTTCAGAAAAGAAAAGCAAATACGCGAAGAAATTAGAAATCCAATGCTACGAAACCCATAGCGTGAGCTGAACCCCTTTGGGCGTGCCTTTCTCCGGACATTACAGTGCCATGCATGATGCATTTGGATACTGTCGACACGGCCACACCTCATGTTATTTTTCGGACTTAGCGCTCCCTCTCTCTCTCTCTCTCTCTCTCGTGGTATCAGGAGACCTTGCCTCCACTTTGTCTCCCTTCACTAAGGTCCTCTTTATGCTGACAGAAAGAGGGTACTAACATGACAGTATGCAGGCCCTGCCAGGGTAAAAAGGCATCTGAAAACATGCCAGTTTCTCTCCCCATCTCATCTCCTCCTCCTGGCCTTCTCTATCACGTCAGTCTTCACTCTTCAGTGCGCAACAAAAGCTCAACTTAGATCACCCGCGCCTCTCCTTTACGCATTCCCACAGCACGCACGAAGATCTGCTCAAAAGATCGCAAATTTAGTTGCACACTTGCACGCACCTGGTACAAAAATTTAGGCAGCCTCACATAAACAACAACTGCAAAATGATAGTTGCACACATGGCCCCAACACCCAAGAGCTTAGCCAAGATTCTTGCATCGAGTTTTTCAAAACACAACCAAATCGTGACAATTATGCATTGACTATTTGCCATGATACTCATAGAGCGCTCGAGATACAGACCACAGTGTGTTATATACGAGAACAAGAGACAAGCCACCATATAAACACTTTGAAGTTCATGCATCTTAAACTAAAACCATCCTGACGATGTACTCTTTAAATTCAAAAACCAGTCTCCAAGAATTAATTTTGATAATTAGTTTTGTAATAATACGTCAGCAAACAACCACGATGCTGTAATATTATGTGAAATTATTTTCGGCAACAGAGTAACTGGTATCATTTTCATTAAACTTTTTATTTCAAAAACACGCAAAAGAATTGTACGTCATTCCATTAAGCAGAAAAGAACAACAACAGTTTGGTTACAAGAAACGAGCACCGGTCAGAATCGTGGCGCTAAAAGAAAAGGAAAGAACTCGCGACCAGGAACCAACCTGATGCAACCTAGAACATGAACCAGGACAGCACATAGTGCTACTCCGACAGGGATAGTGCCTCCAAGCCGGCTGCTCTCGCCATGTGCCACTGGTTGAGCTCATCACGAGTCTACTGGAGGATATGCTATAAGGATGCAGTGATATTGTTGAAGAATTTTTTAAAAAAATAGTTTTTTTTTTACAAAACTAGGTAGTCGTTTCCAAAAATTACAAAAATAGATCTCTGTCGCTAGTTCATCTGGCGACAGGCTCCTATCGCCAGTTGAACTAGCGACAGGAACCCTGAACAGTGCAGGCGGGTTTCTGTCGCCAGTTCAACTGGTGACAGGAATCTATGAATTTTTAAATATAGTAAATAAATTAAAAAAATTATGATTTTTTTTAGCTTCCTGATACAATATTATTTCTTGTGTAATTTTGTCATAATTTTATACCTTCTGAATTTGTCTCCACAATTCATTTAAGTATACCATTTGTAGGAATTTGTACATATACCAAATGAGGTCCAAAATTTATGAAATGTTTTGTGAACGCTCCTTACATAGTGTAATTATTTTTGTAATTTTACAGAATTTTATATGATCTGAAATTGTATAAACAAATCTTAATTTAGGTTTTTGATGCAGTGTACTTGATTGTGTAAACCGTTAATTTTAGAGATAATTTAAGAACATAACAAATTCTAGAAAAATTACACAAACAATCACACTATGTAAGGAGCGTTCACAAAAAAAATTCATAAGTTTTAGACCTCATTTGGTATATGTACAAATTCCTACAAATGGTATACTTAAATGAATTTTAGAGACAAATTCAGAAGGGATAAAATTATAAAAAATTACACAAGCAAGAAAATTGTATCACGAAGCTCCACAAAAACATTCGTAATTTGTTGAGTTTATTTACTATATTTAAAAATTCATAGATTCCTATCGCCAATTGAACTGGCGAGAGGAACCTACTCTTTTCCTGTCGCCAGTTCAACTAGCGATAGGAGCCTGACGCCAGATGAACTGGCGACAGAGACCTATTTTTGTAATTTTTTGAGGCGATTACCTAGTTTTGTAAAAAAAAATTAAAAATATATTATTTTTTTAAAAAAATATATTATTGAAGACCTTGTTGTTTCGCTCTTTCCATATCAGCCAGGATACCAGGGTGAAGCAGGTATCTAGGTTTCACCATTGATTGTGCGGAGCAACCGCTTGAGCTGCCAACCGAAAGCCTTCCAGTGTGGATTGCCATGCTAGTAGGTAGCGAAGTAGCCCAACTCCATGAAGGAAATGCGACCAAATTTGTGAAGTGACTGCACAGCCCACGATTAGGTGATTAATGGATTCATGCTCAACGAGGCAGAAGACGCAATGATCTTGAGTTTGGACAGTGTTGACCCACTGTGAGCCACATGAAACACTTACATTTGAGCGGCGCTGCCGAATCCACTACTATAGAAAATGTCTTTACAGAAAGTTCAAAAACGTCACCACATACGGTTTCGTGAGCCGTCTAAGTCTATGGGTCAGTAATGATAAAAAAAAGTTATCACAGACGGTTCTGAACAAGAGCCGTTTGTGATAAGTAATTATCACAGACGATTCTTGTTCAGAACTGTCTGTAATAACTTTTTTCTATTGCAAAAAAAAAATCAGATTTTGAGCCAAACCAATCAACTGTTGGACAGCAGTTTTCATATACAATATGTAGCAAGACAACTAAAATCCAATTGAAATTCTGATGGCAAACACATTATAGGAAAGGGAAACCAAAAGGGTTTCACAACGTCCCTTCCGAATGGGAAAAAAGAATAAAGTTACAAAATTAAACTAGCTAGAAACCATATGTGCCTCCAAGGTTCTGAAGAACTTATCGGCTTCTTGGATTGGTCTTGTGAGCTCCTCTCTGTACCTTGCCAGTATATCACAAGCTACTCTTGTATGTCGTCCGAGTTCGACTCAAGCTCATCGGCAAGGAGAGACGGCTGAAAACCTCCGGTGGCGCTCCGACCTTAGGTAACACAAAATTAAGATCATTTTTTTTTTACAACAAACAGCCAACAAATTGTGTATATTTTGATAATGTACACATACCTTCCGGTAGTCTATCTCCTACGGCAGACAAGGAGCTCCTCCGCATCCCTCCTCCTCGTCATCGTTGGTTGTGTCTCCTCGTCGAACCGCAACGGGGAATGGGGAGGGAGATGGAGAGATTAATTGATGGAAGACAAGGCTGGGGTGGCTATAATATATAAAGATAGCGTCAAAATATTTTGTCTCCCGCGCACGCGTTCAAAAATTTTCGAACTCCCGCGCTGCGAATCACATATGGTTTTTGTATGAAACCGTCTGTGACGACATATCACAGACGGCCCGTATCACGAACTGTCTGTGATACTTCACAGACGGTTTTATACGAACCGTCTGTGATAATTATCTCATCACAGACGATTTGTATTAAAAACCGTCTGTGACTTAGAATTTACCATGGTTTGGAATTTTCCTTACTCTCTAGTTTTACCATAGCTTAGAATTTTTCTTACTCTTTGATTTTACCATAGCCTGATTTTACTATGCCGTGACACATAATTTCTCTACCGTGGCACACAATTCCTCTGTATTGTACTGCGGCACGTCCTCATCATCAGAGTCCACGATAGACTCCACAAGGTGAATGTAACTAGGGTACATCGTGTCCCCCTGCGTGCTAGGGAACATGACCCACCCGAATAGAAACACAAATATGCAATTAGGTGGCATCGAACCACCTCCTCCGTTGCGTTATTTGGACAATGCATGAATCGTCACAACCAAGCGCGTGGAATGCCCTTACGGCTCTCAGGGATAGGCTGCCTGAAGCGATGGCCAAGACGCGTCTTCCAGTCCAACGACCTCGGAGGGGGAACAATTGCAAGGTCTCCCAACGGTAGGCCTATCAAGAAGCTGACGTCCTGTAGTGTCACGGTCATCTCCCCCCACCGAAAGTGGAACATGTGGGTCTCCGGCTACCAACGATCAACTAGGCGGAAAGAAGGGATGTGTCAATCAGGAGGTTCTGCCCCATGTTCAGCATGTGGGCGAACGTAATCAGCCCAGACTGACGAAGCCTCCCAACATACCGGTCGTCCAACGGCCAGGTCTCCCTCGGTCCCCGTGTCACCAGGGTTGGTGGCCCATCGCCACCGATCCAAGCATGACAGCAATGCTGGATGTCCCATGCCTCCTCAAGTAGGGGTGGTAGATTACATGCCATTACTTCAAATAGAAAACAACTCATAATTAGCGAATTCATTTAGGTAGTAGATTACATGCCATTTCCGCAAATACATTACATGAGAGATTGACAGTAATTATGCATGTAACAGTTGCGACTAATATAATGATGTGCATTATTAAGTACTTAACGCTAAAAATTGCAATAACAGAAGTATTAAATACCACGGGCAAGCGAACGAACGATCGAAATTTTTGTTTACCTAATCTAATCGGAACGAGAGCTTCGGCTTATGAAAATCGCCGGCCGCACGTTCGCTTAAATAGGCAGGAAACGTAGACAGCGAATGACTCGACGAGACGCAACGTAATGTAAAGGAGGAAAAAAAAAACGAAAAGAGAAGAAGCCAAAAATGGCTTTTGGCACGCACCACCACCCTGCCGCGCCCAGTACCGGGAGTACGTGCACTGTATGGAAGCTAACTCTGCAAATTATGGTGGAAGGAGACTACTTTTGCAAAAAAAAAAAAAAAAAGAGAATAACATGGGGCTACAAATGCCAAAATTTCAATGATCCGAAGCTGTGGAATTTTCATTAAACTAATCTAGATACTTTTGATATTTCCTACATTAAAGGTCCAAGACTGGTAAAGTTTAATTGTACACTTCTCATGGTGGCTTGTATTTGTGAATGGAGGAGAGTAACATGCCGCTCAAGCCTTTGTCCTATATCTGAGTGAATTTGCCAAACCATGCATGGCCTTACGGAAAGGAACTGAGACCATAAGAGTAACAAAACTAGGAGCATTAGCATGTGTCCCCTTATCTTGTATTCAATTCCATAGGATACCAATTCATTCATGTGCATGGAAAAACCAAACCTGCATTATCAAAAGATTGGGCAGGTGAGCTGCATGATTGAGTTAAGGACCTGCTGCGTGGCTCCCTACTCATGGTCAAAATTCACAACCAGTGCATGCACTATTCCAATGTAGAAAATGACCCATATCGAAGTTACAATCTAGTACATTCAGCCACTATGTAACAAATACACAATAAAATCAAGTTAAAGGTACTAGATTGTTTCCTGATTCTTGACCAAAGTTTAGACATGCAATTGTCAATAGTAAAAGTGTCTACGTTTAACTATGGTCCCTGACAGCATACCCAACTTGTGATCCTGAATTCTTACACATTGTGCTTTTATTTGTTTCAAAATTTTCACAAGATAATTGAGAACATATTTTTTTTTTTTGCAAGAATCTTGCATTCCACTAGATATATGCACCTATTCAACTTTTACAATTGAGGGCCCATCAATTTGCATGGAGCTGCAATCGAGTAACTTTCACGGCTTTTCTTGACAGGGTACTAAGCTAAATTGTGCATGTTTCATACTCCAAGAGATCCTAAACTTAGGAGTTATAGTTTAATCAAGTTTATGTATGCCATTAAGTATAGATAATCTTTTGCCGTACATGTAACTAGTGAGCCTCAATTTTCTTTATTGCACAGCAGAACAATTTCCGGGGATTTGCATCAAATAGGAGTAACCATGGGCAGTGAAAATTCTACCTATCGCCGAAATTTCGCCGGTAACTACCGATGGGGTCTGATAAATTTTTATATTGAGTAAAAAATTTCGGATTTATTTAATTTTCATCCAAATTCAAATTTAAATGCAAAATTTAGATAAATTTTGTTTATTTCAATTTAAAAATTTCGGCCAAAATTTCCGATAAACAGAGAAAACTGGTGTTATCGCTCCGATAAAAAAAAATACCGGTAATTTTTTCCCTGACTATGAGGGCTGGGAGTTGTACACACGCAAATACGCAATAGTAAAGAAGGAATTGGGGACAAAAATCTTATCACCTGATTCATGAACTAGTTGGAAATTGGAGAAGGGGGATCTCCGTGCAGGTCCAATCTTGATACTGGCGTTTGGGAACTTGAAGCCCCATGAACAGAAAGCAGGACAGGTAAATGACAAGGCCACGTGAGATTATAATAACATATTCCCATTTTTCTGGTGCATGATTAGCAATAATCAAGGGCAGAAGGAAAACATAATTTTGATTAACAATGTATGGACAAGTGATCTAATGTTAGATAGAACCAAGTAATGAAAACAACGGTGAGATTATTTTTTTTAGATCCGTTAAATCGCCGTTATGATTGGATTGTCGACAGACTACTAACATAAAAATGACCCCTCATGGCCCCTCCGGTTTCTCCAAAGGTTGACAGACTGAATAATAGTTAACATAAGCATGTATTAGTCAGCACACAATGTATCTAACCATAACCGCTTCCTTCAAAACCATGTGATGGAATACTTGTCTCCAAAGAAGCAAGCAAAGCGACATTGCTGATTTTGTCCCTAATATTTTAAGGAATCTGATACAGATCTGTCATTAAAAATATAACAAACAGATCATCTAATGTCCTGCATTCCAATCCTCCAGCAAAAATAGGTGCTTCCCAAATGCCTAATGCATGTTAAGACATAAGAGAGTCACAAATCTGCAAAGGTCATCTAACACAAGAAATAAAGTAATGCCCAATCTCCCATGCAAATTCCCTCTTCGGTACCCCCAGTGTACTGAAGAGAGGTAGGTTGTCATACACCAGTAGCTTGAATGAAAACAATACTACTGTCTTACAGCCAATTCAATTCATTGTGTAAGAATCCAACCAAAACCAGCTAGTTACTTGGAAGTCTTGCCCTGTTAGGTGGTCAGCCACACATTCAATGAGAGACCTGACAGAACCCTTGATTGTGTTGAATCTGATATCAAAAAATGGATGGTACTAGTACATGATAGTGCATGATAATTAAATCACACAGCCCATACGCCTCAAATGTCACATCTTGCGAGACCAGTACCCTGAACAAGTAATTGCCTACCAGCTATTCCAAGCGGACCACAGGGATAAACTGCTACCTATCCATCAATCCATCTCTTTCAGCTAATCTATCCCTAGGGCACTACTCCATGTCTCCACAAGTTACAAGCTTATTCAGTTCCAAATGCACAATGAAATGGAATCTTATTGGCAATTGAGTTCCGAACGACAGTGGCTACTTTCAATCTTTCACCCTCCCAGAGCCGGATAGAAATGGAATGCCCTGCAGCAGCAGAAACCTGGACCTCTACAGGTTAAATCGGGGAGCTAATGACAGTGGTTACACATAGGCTCCAACCACCAACGCACATGGAAAGCAGTGGTAGGGCCTACTCTACTCCACCCCCTGGATGGCTGTGATTAGGCCACCATGGCCAGGCACCAACTTTGAAGTACCACCACCTGATCATTCCTCATCAGCAGCTACACTGAATTGAAACTACATATCCTAACCTCAGCACCTCTGAAGACCTTCACTTTGATTCTTCCTGTCTACCTAGGTTAAAATACTCTGCTCCCTCCCAAGATCAAAGGCACTAAGCCCCCATGTATGATGTACCAGGGAAATATTAATACATCATATGGACACCCCCCAATGTTCCCCTTGGTAGGGGCTATAAATGCCTGGCCATGACATCTGCATGGTTCTCTACGCTACACCATCACCACTAGCTAGCAAGCTTTTGCCAGGGACAAGAACCTAACACACTTGTTTGTTCCAGCTCTTGCTTTCCTCCAGCAGGATGGCCACGAATCCTCTCTCCCAGGAGCACCCCCATGCCTGGCCTTGGGGGGTAGCCATGTACACGAACCTACACTACCACCACCACTATGACAAGGAGCACCTGTTTGAGAAGCCCCTAACACCAAGTGATGTGGGCAAGCTCAACAGGCTGGTGATCCCCAAGCAGCATGCAGAGAGGTACTTCCCTCTCAGCTGCGACTCCGGGGAGAAGGGCCTGCTCCTGTCCTTCGAGGACGAGGCCGGCAAGCCGTGGCGGTTCCGGTACTCGTACTGGACGAGCAGCCAGAGCTATGTGCTCACCAAGGGCTGGAGCCGGTACGTCAAGGAGAAGCACCTTGACGCCGGCGACGTCGTGCACTTCGAGAGGGTGCGCGGCTTTGGCACGGGCGACCGTCTGTTCATCGGCTGCAGACGCCGCGGTGACAGTGCGCCAACGGCAGTGGCGCCACCGCCCGCTGTGCGCGTAGCGCCGGCTGGACAGAATGCCGGGGAGCGGCAGCCTTGGAGCCCAATGTGTTACAGCACATCGGGCTCGCACCCTACTAGCCCCGCAAACTCGTCCGCCTACCGTCGCTCAGTAGACCATGATCACAGCGACATGCATCATGCAGGTAAAAACTTGAAAGAATGGAGTGAAGAGCACAACAAAATACGAAATCATTTCATACCTCTAGCTTACACCATTTCTGGTGAACAGCCGCAGGAGAATCTCAGTGGGACACAGGCACCAAGAGCTGCAGTGCTGCCTCGGCACCATCGAGGCGGCTCAGACTGTTCGGCGTGAACCTCGACTGCGGGCCAGAGCCGGAGGCGGACACAGCAACAGCAACAGCAATGTACGGCAACAGGCACCCGAGCGCCTACGCCGCCATGTCTCCAGTTCCCAGTAACTGGTCAGTATTATTGCAAACATGATTTGAGTCAGATGCATCATCAACATTTCTTTCTCTAGTAACCGAATCAGAACTTAACATGACAGGGGCAGTTCATAAGATGATGATGAGGAGTAGATCTGAGGCCATGCTCGCAGGATCCTAACAACCACCAGTGAAACTAGTTACTACCACCAGCCCACTACTGCTCTGCACTAAGTGACAGGTTTGAATTGACCTGTGGTAGGAAAAGGAAGGAAGTGGGGTAGATCCCTTGTTTCCCGGGCAATCTTCCTTCCATCCCCAGATTGCCCTTTTTCTGGTTTTTCTCCTTCTTTATGTCTTCCAGAAACCCTACTAACTGTACGGGGCCCTGGCAGCAGGCATGGGTGGGGAGGTTTCAGGAAACATCAACTTGAAAAGGAGAGGGGGAGAGCTGGACAGACAGAGGTGTGTAGTGTATGTATGTGTCATCTGTACGTGCGTGTGTCCAAGTAAGAAGAAACTCTGAAGTTGATGTATCCACTCTCCTGCCTCCTCAAGAAACAAAGTAATATCCCCATAGGGAATTTGTTCTCTCCCCATCTCCCCTATTCTACTGTTCTAGAGCTCATGCAATCAATTGGTGGTGCAATGCTTTCACTTCTTGCGATCAATAGGTTCAATGCTTTCATTTTCGCCTAAGAGGGTAAGGAAGGAGTGCACGTGCAATGTATTCCAAGGGAAAGCATTACCGGCAAGAAAATTTTATCGGAGGGTAGCGATAACACCGGGTTTTGTCGGTCACCGAAAATTTCAGCGAAATTTTGGACAAAATTTTTAATTGAATTTCGAATGTTTCAAATGTTAAGACGAAATTTATCTAAATTTTGGATTTAAATTTGGATGAAAATTAAATAAATTCGAACTTTTTGTCCGGTATAAAAATTTATCGGACCCCACCGATAATACCGGTAACCGGCGAAATTTCGGTGATAGAATTTTCGCTGATTCCACCTTCTGTAAGCATTAGAGTGGTAATGTTTTACTGTAAGACTTTAGTAGTGTGTTAATGTTATGAAAAGTAAAAACTTTGCGAATGCCCAACATTAAAGAAACGATGCGGCAGAAACGATGCCGACACCTGGGGATTTTCATGTCTTGATCTTTTATGGCCGGTCTCCACTTTTTTATTCCCTCGGGAAGGAAAGGCTCAACAAAAGATAAGTTTGGGCAAGTGGGCTCAATTTTCCCTAATAGGATATTAAGAAAAGGCTGGCTAAGTTGATGGTCTAAGAGACAGGTTCAGACACAAATGGCCACTAAACTCCAATAACCAGCAAGATTCCTCACAGCATGTATCAAAAGAAAACTAGAGATCTGTCTCCTGCTTTTGTTGCCTATGTAAAAAAGCTTGTACGAGGCTAACAACAGGTTATTATTATTCTGGCCAGTCAATGTTTCAAAGTAGATGCCTAGAGAAACATGACCTAACTAAACTGACGTGGTGCTACGGTGCTGCCTGCTCTTAACTGAGGGCAAGCCGTAGCTAGCTAGCTGTAAAAGAATTTACTGTACTGTCAACTTGTGAAACACACCAAAGATAAAACAAAGTACCTGGAGAATCTAGATTAAAAACCTAGGCTAAATACCTAGGTCACCAAATATATGGTGTGAGCATTTCTTGTGAAGGCTGCGCAAGTACTGCCAGTTGCCTGAGAAGTAGGTCTTGCTAAATGCAGTGAAGGATACTGAGACAGACTATTAAAACAAGGTCCTAGAGCATTCAATTGATTAGGGGAAAAATAGCAGGTTTCAGATCCATCTGAATGAGACTTGCAGCAGCTGTGGTAATGGTGATTAAACTAGCAGGTTACCTAGCGTATCAACGACAAGATTTCATGTCTGCTTGCTAGAACACGAGCCATGTGCAGGGGGAAGCTTTCCCTAATGACAAAAGACGAACCTATCCCAGGGTTACATGATTAACACTTTTGAACACCAAATAATTTATGTTAGCATTAGTGCAAATGGGTCATGCGAGTGCCATAATGATAAAGTAGACTCTCACTTGCTCTACGTAACACATACCGAGGAAAAGGAGGCATCAAATAAAGAGTGCAACTACAAAGTACAAACTAATCACATCATCCGCGTAAAAATGTACAGCTAGCTCTGCAGTTTTTATCTGGGACCAAACCGTTTGATTGCCTACTAAATAGCCTTATTTCAAAGACACAGATACAGGACTAAATAGGAAGGCGAAGCATGAATGCGTATGACAATGCCATGATGGTGAGGCATTGGAAGCAGCCATCACAAGGCTGAACAGCCACCCGAGATAAGGATATATGGATGAGATGAGTGAATGACCCCCCAGGCAAATGGGGGTACCAGAGGCCCGGCCCACAAACTGCCGGACCTACAAAATGCTGGCCATGATACACCCATGCATCAGCCGCATCAGCCGCTCGATCTCCTTGCTTTCCAACAAGTCACTACCCTCATGAGGCTCATGAACAAGCTGTTAGAGGGAGAGGACATTCAACTCTTCGTATTTGCACTGCCCCTCTTCATCTAACATGGTATCAGAGCCAGTTCCGAAAACGTTGCTCTGATACCATATTAGACTGAGAGGGGGAGTGCAAATATGAAGATTTGAATTGTATTGCACGGCCCAAAAGGCTGTATATAGAGTACAAGACCCATACAAGATTAAACTCTAGAACAATAAGAAAATACCACAAATATCCTTAACACAAGCATGGTCCACAAGAAACGGCTAGCCAGATGGATGGTCATCTCTTATTGCATTGTTTGCCGTTTTCCTCAGTCCCTGCTAGTGGTTCTAGATGCCAGCTTTTGTACACAAACAGTACTTTCCTCGAGAAACAGATGTGACATGCGCAGACGGTGGAACAATGGAGGACTCTGTGAGGAAGGACCTAAGACATGTCTGGTTGTACTGTGATGTGGAAACTACGCATTGCTATCAAGTTGTCAATGATAGCAAATGGCAAGGACAAACATCTAAGCTGTATTGATATTTCCCCCCGTGTCTTACTGCGGTACAGACAGAATTAATTGAAATGTTGACAAGAAATGCCACAAACCCTCGAAATAGCAACATCCTACACTAATTGGTAATAATCTTGAAGAGGATATGTCAATAAGAAAGTTATGCTTATGTTTGGTTGTGAGCAATGAGAGTGACAAGATTTGCCAAAAGGAAAAGAGCAGAGCATTGGAAAGCAGTATTTCATATTTTTTTAAAAAAAAAGAGACGTGTCTGCAAAGAGGGAACAACTGCGTGCTATTATATAATGAAAATGGGAGCTAAAAGTGTTTGGCGTTATTTCAAGATATTTACTCTCTCCGTTATTTTTTACTTGATACAGTTAACTTTTTATGGTCTTCGAGACGTGACTTTGACCATAATTTTTTATAACTTTTACATTAAAATGTACTAATAAAATTATAATATTATGAAAGTATTTTCAACGACAATTCTAATATATAATTTTCATATAGCCAATTTAGATAGTTTTAAACTTATTGACGGTCAAATTTTAGAAAATTTGACCGTAAAAAGTTAACTGTGTCAAGTAAGAAAAAACAGAGGGAGTAATACCTTACTCCTTGGCATGCTGGTGCCAAGCCCAGACGGTACACAAAGACGGGAACTGTCGAGAAAAGAAAGTTTGCATAATGTCCAAGCATATGATCGATGCTTCAGGGAAACTTGATTGCCAATTGTGTAAGTCAGAAGAGATTAATCACAAAATCGAGCTACAATCAATATGAATTAAAAACCTACATGAGTAGGTTTATGTTAACAACTTGCCAACAAAAATGATGTGCAATGCAGCATAACCAAATACAGTATAAAAAAAATGAAGTGTCAACAAATTGCAAAGCACATGAGAGGAGCAGCACACGAGGAAAGGAGAATGGAACATACCATTTTCCAGAGCTCGTCATTTTTGGAGTGGAAACAATAACGAGGGTGAAATAGTAAGGGAGTTATCCAGAATGTGCATCGATTGGTGCAGTTGACAGTAATTTACTGCAGTACACTAATAGTGTACAGTAAGTAACACTGGACACTTCCTCAGAGACTCAAATCAACAAAAGTTTAGGGAATCCACTTCCCATGTATGTTTCTACAACAACAAATCTTTCATAGCTAAGAAAACATTGGCTTATGATGTATGACGCAACTACTGTACAAGATAGAGGTCTTTAGGTCATTTTCAATCTGTTCAGATCATCAAGGACCCACGCTTGTGCTTCCATTTTGCTATGCACAGTTCAGATGATAGTGCGGATATTACACCAAATGGGACCAGCAGCATGACATTATTGACTTGAATGACGAATCTATCAATATAAGTTCTGACATAGATCTTTAGAGCAGCAGTGCCACTACTCAGAGGACAATAATTTGCTGCATGACGAGAGTACCACTGGAAGATGATTGCTATTCCTCATTCAGCCCTCAATCACCATAAGTCCCCACAGGAATATGAGCCATCCTTAAAATGGTGAAATCTATTGATATCTCTGACAATGACTAGACGTTGAGTAATATGGGTTGCAATCTTCATGAAGGAATGTCAGTCTCCACAGACCCTAAGGTTCTTGTATATTGTAACTGGTATATTTGGAGGCAAGCTTATTAAATCAAAAGCGAGAGCCAACTTCTCACTGTGGTGTTTAAGCAGATCCTCCTTTAGATAGTCATGAACATCATGCGGATCACATTGTGTGATGGTCCTGTGAGCAAATCTTCTCATCTCACGATAAATTTCCTCTTAACTTATTATAGACATCCATGATTCTCGGGTGCTCTCTTTCTCCAACAACAAAAACATGAATTTTACCCTTTGCCTCGATCCAACTCCTGCCCATGTCTTTCTTTGCACCACTATCCTTCAAAAATTTCCTTGAGGTTACAACTTTCTCCCAGTTTCCACTGGCAGCATATACATTGGAAAGCAAGACATGGTTCCTTCCATTGTCAGGTTCAAGATGGAAAAGCTGCTCGGCTGCTATTCTGGCTAATCTAACATTCCCGTAGTTCCTGCATGACCCAAGCAATGATCCCCAGTCCCCACATAGAAGCAGTTGGTTCAAACGGCATTTTTTGAAGCAATTCCCAAGCATCATCAATCTTCCCAGCTCCTCCCAAAACATCAACCATGCAAGAACAGTGAAGGACATTAGGTTCAACAGTATGATCGGTCATTAGCAGTCTAAAGTAGCAACGGACCTCTCTAACTAAGCCCGCATGACTGCACACTGACAGCATAGAGAAATAGGTAACTTCATTTGGAAAAATCCCTACCTGCTGCATTTTCTCAAAAAGAATAGTAACTTTCCAAGAACGGGCATGCCTAGAAAAACCAGCGATCATTGCATTCCATAGGACAACGTTCTTGTCTTCCATATCAGAAAATACTGCATAAGCTTTATCGATCTACGCGCACCTTGCATAGATATCCACAAGAGATGTTGCCACAAAGATGTTTCCATGAAAACCATACTTGACAATAATTGCATGAAGCTGCGTCATCAATGCTAAGCTTGCACATGTACTGAGAATAGCAGAAAGAGTGAATTTAGTCACGCAATGCCTCCTCAATTCATGAAGACCATTCTGCGCATATCCTGCAAACAATGAACTCCATGTAACTGCAGTTTTTTGTGGAATCTTTTCAAAAACCCAGCATGCATCCTTAATCATATTACATTTTGCATAAATATCAAGAACTGCAGTTCCAACAAAACTATTGGAGTCCAGTGCAAGCTTGAGGGCCATTGTGTGTAACTCTTTGCATTCAGTGATAGCATATTTTGCAGCACATGCACAGAGAGTGCTGGATAAGGTAAATTCACTCATATGCGTCCCTTCTCGGTGCATCATTGAAAAAAGCTTCACAGCTTGTATCCTCTCCATTATGAGTATACCCAGCAATCATGGTATTCCATGACACTGCTTTTGACAGGCATTGCATCAAAAACATGACAAGCGCAATCATTCTGGCCACATTTTTGTACAGGTTGATGAGAATATTGCATGTGAGAGTATCTGTTACCAGACCAAGGTGAATGGCTAACCCATGACAGCTTTTCCCAACCAAGACGGACCACCTCTTTGCACATAGTTGCAAAAGTTCATGAAGCGAAAATACATCAATCAAATTCCTGTGAACCCTAACAAGCTTTTTATCCTTTAGGCCAATGCTATGGTTCAGCTTGCTACAGAGAACAAGCGGAAAAACGAAATCCAGAGCATGCTACAATAAGAGATTTGGTACTCTTATTATGGCATGGCAGTTAAACCACAAGCCCATCCAAGCAAGTTAGCTGCCCACAAGCTCATAATATTACTAAACGCAAATTTTGCCAATGGAATTTGTTCAAAACTGACCACTCACAAAAAGGGAGAACTGACAGAAGTATTTGAACTATTTCTTACTATTCAGAGCTTGAGATATCTCTTCAACTTGACAGAATTATATTCCTTCTTGTTCATCTGCCTCCAAAGCTTATTGGATGGTTTAATGTCATCGTTGGAAGAAATATCACGACAGCAACAACCCTGTGATGTTCATCATTCTGTGTTGCATGACTTGCATCTTTTGCTAGCAGTTAAAGCCTGTTAAATGAAGAGGAAAATTGGTTCAGTAACATCGCTTTCGAACGTATTAAGAGAAATGACATCGCTTTGGAGACGCACTGCAAAATGACACCACGAACAACCGGAAATCTTGAAAATAACGCTGTCGTCACATTTTCAGCCGTTAGGAGACGGACGATGAGTAAAAAGACGTGTATGCCCTCCTTCCAGCCCCACCTTCACCTCCTCGCCGTTGTCCTCCACCGCCCCGCACCTTCTTCCGCTCTGTGCCGCCTCCTCACCGCTGTCCTCCCTAGCCCTCCTTTGCCTCCTCGCCTCCCACCCGCGCGGCCGAGCCACCACCCCGCCGCCCGCTTCCTCCTCGGTGACCACTCCCTCCTCCGCAACCTCTCCCTCTGCCACCCCCTCTCCTCCCCGCTCTTCATCCCCTCCCTCCTCCTCTGCCCCACCCGCTCAACGCCTCCTCCGTCCCTCCCCGGCGCCCCACTCCACCTGCCCTCTCCAAGATCCGGTGGCGAAGACAACCTCCTCGTCATTGACCTCACCCGACGGCGGCACGGCTTCCTCGTCGTCAACCTCGGCCGGCAGCGGCGCAACTTCCTTGTCATCGATCTCAACATCGGCCGGCTTTCTCGTCATCGTTCTCGACCTCAGCTAGCGGCGGCGTGACTTCCACATCACCGTCCTCGACCTCGGCCGGCTTCTTCAACGACGGTGCAGCCTCCTTGAGCTTGCTCCCATGGCGGAAGTTGGGTGCACGGCTTCCTCAGGCTTGGCTAGGTGGCGTCACGGCTTCGTCGAGCTCGCTCCTGTGGTGGCCACTGGATCCAACGGCAGCGGATGATCTCCTCGCCGTTTTGGGAGCCGGTGAGTCACTGCCTATTTTCTTGAACGCCGGCGCCAAACCACCCAAATTCCCAAATTCATTGTCCCCTTCCCTCCTTGATACGGGGGAGGCCCGATCTTCTCGACGAGGAACCGTGGATAGTTGATGTGAAGTAGACAATGCCGCTAGCTGAACACTCACGCCCATGCACGAACCCTCAACTCTTTGGAAAACGCCCAAGACACACCGGGTAGATGATCGTCGCGAGACCACGAACGACGAACGCCAAGTCCCTAATTCCCAATGGAACGATGGCTTGACCTTGAATTGCAGAACGAAACGATGGATCGCCTAGCTCTCTTTCAAAGTCCTCGCATGAACTCTGGTTTCGAAATAACAAGCAACAGTTATGTTTCAATCTTATGCATAAACTGGTCTGAGCTTACAATGGGCGGTCTAGCCCTCAACATATAGTCTTGGCCTAGGGACTATTTGGAAGTACTGTTCATGGGGTACTATTTAGAGATTCACGTTCGTGCATTGTTCATGTGTTGGGCTTCATGCGGTTTGGGCCTTGGTCATGTAGATGGGCTTTGTGTTTGACCGCATGGCTTTGGTCCTCTTCTCCTTGGTCGAATGGGCCTCTTTTAATGGGCTCCCTTCCTCCCACACCTCCCTCTTGGAATCCATCATTATATGTTCTTCAAATCTGAGCACACATAAAACACAAGCTTTAGGTAGTATAAAATTCTCATCTAGAAACAAATTCATCTGTTCTTTTAATAATTTGGCCTGTGCTCTTGTAATAGGTCCAGATGGCAGATTTGGAGCTTCAACACTTGTAGCTTGATCTGTAGTAGCAGAAGATGGTAAAGAGCTAGAGATGCCCTCATCACTCCTCCTTTGAAATTGAGCTCCCCTCCTCTTTCCCTCTTCCTACTGAACTCACCCAACCGCCCCTTCACTAGCCTCCTCGCCGGGACAACACTGTCGGCTCATCGCATCGCCGGCCTTGCACGCCGACCCGACGCCTCCGACCTCCCCACGCCACGCCGTCTGCGTCATGAGCTCCGAACCGCTACACTGATGCTCACCGTGGACGCGCCCAAGCCAGACCACTGCCAAGGACCACCACCGCCAAGCCCCTCCGCGCAGCCATGCCTGTCGCCGACGCTAGCTTCCTCACACCTCCTCCTCCCTCCTCAACCTCAAAAATGAGATCCCCAAGATCGGGAACACACCGTGCTAACTTCCTCATCGTCGTTCCACCACCGAGTGGCACTACCACCCACACTGCCGTCAAGCGGGAGAGAGGGAAAAGAGCTGTTGTCGAGCTGGAGAGAGAGGGAAAAAGGACTAGGAGAGAAGAGGGGTCGAATGGGCATTAAAATTGTTATATCTCACATCATACGTGCTTGCTGTTAAAGACGGACAGAAAATGTGATGGCAATGTTATTTTCAAGATTTTCGGTTGCTCGTGGTGTCATTTTACAGTGCGTCGCCAAAGCGATGTCATTTATCTAAATACGAATGAAAGCGATGTTACTGAACCAAATTTTCCTAAATGAAATTGTAACATCCCACTTTCGGGATGGTTTAGTTTTGGCTTTCAGCTGCTTTGGAGTTAAAAATTTTGCGAGCTAAGTCATTTCTCAAAAAGAATTTCCCTCAAAGCTTCCTTAGTAGCTTTCAAAATTTTGTTTTTGAAATCAAAAACTATTTCAAATTAGTGTGTAATTTCAAAATCCCCTAGTCTTTGCCTCTTTTCAAGTTTGGGTTTCAAGTTTCAGCTAGAATCGTGGTTTCTTTTCGAATCCTCTCTGTTGAGCCCGACCTCCTCTGGCCTCTCTCCTTCCTCTGCCCCTTTTCTTTCTTTTCGATCGAGTGGTCGAAAGCCCTCTTTTGACCATGTGCCCGCTCTGCCGTGCCCCGTGCACCTTGTCCCCACCCGTTCGATTGCGACCACCTCCCCGCGTCGACCACCTCCTCGTTGTCGACCACCTTTTCGATTCGACCAGCCTCTTGGTTTAGACCTGCCTCGTGGTTTCGCCCACCTTTTCGTAGTCGACCAGGGCACTCGGTTTCGGCTAGGTCCTCCGACCAGGTCCGTCCAGCCCCACCTGTCAGCCCCTCACATACTTTCTCTGTCCTCCCTCTTTTTCCTCAGCAATGTGCGCATTTAAGGCTGTCGTCGTCGCTGCGATGTGCGCATTTAATGCTGTTGTCTCCACCGCGCCGCTGCAATGTGCGCATTAAATGTCGTGCCTCCACTGCGCAGCCACAATTTCTGCCGCTTCATCTTGACACCCGGTCTCCCCCTTTTTCCCTCTATAAATGGAGCACCTCGGGAGCCCTCGCACTCCTCTTGTTTCTTCACTCAGCTCTCCCCCTCCCTCTCGCTCCCGTAGCCGTGGGTTGCCCGAAGCTCTGTGCTCTGAGTTCAAGCCACCGTGCACCTCCTCCCGGTCTTCGCCGCTCCAGTGTCGCCCCCTCTTCTACCCGTGTCAGTTCTTGTATCAGAGCTCCATGCAGAAATCCCCTCACCTTGCTTTAGTTTTGCTTCACAGGAGCCGTCGCCTTCCCCCTCCTCTTCCCGTCCCGGCTGACCCCTTCACCGCTGGCCTCCTTCGCCCTCGGCTGCGAGCTTCCTCGCCGCCGTTCACCGTCTACCGACCCCCTCCGGCCTCTCTCTCTCTCTCTCTCTCTCTCTCTCTCTCCTGGTGAGTTTCCCGTGCCCTGTTCTCCTGTTTTATTCTTTCGACCGTGTCGAGCAGTCGAGTCTTTTTGTTCTTTCGACCGCGTCGAGCAGTCGCGTCTTTTTCTCTTTCGACCGCATCGAGCAGTCGAGTCTATTTGTTCTTTCTGTTAAGAGTATTGTATATTCTACATTCTCTCTCTCTCTCTCTTGGCCCATGTGACCCTTGTAGCCCATGAGGCCCATGTATCTATGTCTATATATATCCCCTTCATTAATGAATAAGACGCGGAGTTGTGAATAGCAAACCCTAGTTTTATTACTTTAACATGGTATCAGAGCCTAACCCTAACCCTAGCCTCAGTTCTACCACCATGCCGCCATTGTCATGCATGCGCTAGCGAGCTTTCACTCGGGCCGGCCCGCAGCGGCTCTCTACTAGCGCGCGGGTCTACCAGTGGAAGTGGGAGGAGAAGGCGGGGCTCGTGGTGTTCCTCCTCGACGACGCGCTCTCTACGCCGCCGAGGCCGTCCTCCTCTCCACCGCGCTCTGCGGCTTCTTCCTCTGCTGCGGCTGCAACATCTCGACGCTGATCGACGCGGATCCGGATCAAGCTCGAAGCCAGCGCCTCTCCTTCCTCTTGAGCTCCGGCCCGGTGGTTCTTCCTCCGCCCGGATTTTGCGCGCCGCCTGGATTTGCAGTCGGCCTCCTCAGCTTCATCTCGTCTCCGTCACCTCGTCTCACCAGATCCGGCTCAGGATCTGGAGCTCGCCCAACATCCTTGTCTTCATCGCATCGCGCAGCTGAGGGCGACGTCTTTATTGTGTCGCGCAGCCGAGGCCGACGTAGATCCGCCTCCTCTGCTCCGCCTGGAGGTCAAGCACAAGCCTAAAGAACGCTGCCCCCTCTGGATCCACGCAGCCCGTGAGTCCTTCGCCTTGGTGTGGTCCTCTGGTCTCCGCCTCCTCTGCTCTGCAGCCCATGCGCCTGGAGGTTGCGCCGGATCTCCTCTGCTCCGGTCCTCCTCTGCTCGCCTCACGACTGGTATCTCTTCTGCTCCAGCCGGATCTGAGTGGTATCTCCTCTGCTTGCTTGAGTTTTATATTGCTTGGTGTTGTTGCTTAGTATACTGCTTCTCTGAGATTAGCACTGCTGTGTGATTAGTACTGTTGCTCTATACTGTTGTGTGGTATGGCTAGATCTGACTCAATATTTGGAGGTAGTTCATCTCTTGTGTTCACAGACATCAAGCTCGATGGGTTGAACTACCGGGCATGGGCATTCTCAGTCAAGACTACTCTCAGAGGTTATGGTTTGGCCTCTCATTTGACTGACGATCCTCCTGATTCGAAGATGGTTGATGTTGAGGTATTAAAGTCTTGGCAGAAAGAGGATGATCGTGTCATGACCGGCATTGTGCTAAGTGTTGATGTTTCTTTGCGGATGAGTCTTGAGTATCATACTTCAGCCAAGCAGATGTGGACATACTTTGAGAAGAGATATGTTCAGTCCAGTGGTGCTCTTCGCTTCACATTGCTCAAGAACATTCATAGTCTTGGCAGGCGGATCGATCGGTGGAGGAGTATTACAGTGCTTTCACTCATATCACTGGTCCTCTGGAGTCTATGACACCGAAGGCTGCTGTTGCCTGTCAGTCTTGTGCTGCCAAAGATGAGTATGCTCAGCAGACGCTTATGTATCAGTTTGTGATGGGGCTTCGATCGGAGTTTGAGCCTGTTCCGCTGTTCGTACTCAGTTGCTCAACTATCCCACTCCACCGACTTTGACTGAGGTGCTCTCTAGTTTGATTGCAGAGGAGACTCGTCTTCATTCACTTATGTCTTTCTCAAGATCCTCACCACATGCTGTTCTGAGTCTCTCACAGCGGTCTGGATCTACCAGAGCGACACCCACAGGAGTGCTTGTATGTTCCCATTGCAAGAGGACTGGTCATCATGTTGACAAATGTTTCAAGTTACATCCAGATCAGCTTATTGCTTATCGTGCTAGACAGCCATCTGACCGTCGTCGTGGAGCACCTACTGGGCCTTCCAGAGCAGTCACTGCTGCCACATCCACATCTACCGTGACTTCTGGATTAGTGTCTGCTATGACATCAGTTGCACCTTCTGTTTCTAGCGCTGCTCATCCTTGGTATTAGGCAATAGGAAATTGTATATTGTATATTTAGGCGATCCAGTCAATTAGGATCGTAGATTTATTCTGTCCTTGTATTTGTAAGCGCCATATATAGCGGCAAGAATGCCGTATAATAAACATCCATATATAGCGGCCTGCCATATATATATAACGGCGGAAGAATGCCATATAATATCTGACGCCTCTCCCATTTAGAGTGTGGCTAATTGCCCCAATTCCATCTCTCTACATGGTATCGAGCTGTCTGATCTTGGCCTCCTCCTTCCCAAACTGCGCGCTCTCTCTGGCGCCGCCCCAACCTTCTGCTGCGCGCCCACACCGTGCCATCATGTCCACAGAACCCTCCACCACCTCCGCCACCTCTCGACCATGGTGGCGCCATCAACTCGGCCGTTTGCCCCTATGCTGCGTAGCGTGAAGACCCACATCCCCATGACCCTCGGTGCGACCTCCAACTACACCAAGTGGTCCACGACCTTCCACGCCATGTGTGGCAAATTGGGCTGCTCTCGCACCTTGCCGTCATCTCGCCGCCCGATGGCGCATGGGTGCGGTGACTTTGCATCCGCGGTGGATCTTCGGCACCGTCTCGACTCGTCCTCAACCTCGCTATGACGGCGTCCGGCGGGACCGCGGCCGCTCTGGGCGGCCATCACCGACTGTACCAAGCTAACAAGGCGCCGCGCCGTCTTCTGATCACGAGTTCCACTCGATGACCCGAGCGACTCCTCCATCGGCGAGTCTGCGTGCGCATGAAGGAGGTGCCGACAATCTTCGCGACGTCGGGCGGACCATCACCGAGCCCAACCTCGTCCTCAACACGCTCGCGGCCTCAACGAAGTACCAATCCGTCGCCGACAACATCGCGCCAGAACCTCACATTTCTTGTTGCGAGAACCAACTCCTCCTCAAGGGCTGCGTCTCGAAGCGAGGACAAGGTCCGCGCAGCCAGACCCTTCTCGGCGCGCTCACGGCGCCGGTGGCGGCCCACCGCCGGAGTCCGGCGGCGAGGCAAGCGGCAAAGCGGCCGCGCGCCAGCGGCAGCGGCGGCGGCGCAGCGGCGGCGGCGGCGCCGCGACAACACTCGGCGCGACAACAAGCGCCGGCCACTGGTTTTGATCGCTTGGGTGGCGCGCGTGTCAACCCCGGCCAGCGCGTCATACCTCCAGGAGCGCGACGGGGCGTTCGGCGCCCTGGCGACCACCCATGGCAGCCCCACGCCAACGAGGGGTGCTCGGTGCCTCCTCGAGCGCGCCACGGCGTTCGCCCCGTCGAGCTTCCTCCACCAACAACCGGTGAACCGACATGGGACTCGGCGGCCTCATTGCCGCCTGCGGCACACAGGTATCGAGCGGCCCTCGTGGGTTGTTGACTCGGCGCCGTCCCACATGGCGTCTTCCGATGGTATGCTCCTCCGGCGCCTACCTCCTCCACCTCTCTATTGAGAGGCAATGGCACTAGCATTCGGTCACGTCTAGAAGTCACTCCATCCTACCCACCGCCACGACAAACTTCTCCTAAATAACATTCTCGTCGCCCGTCCCTCGTTCGTAATCTTTTATCCGTTCGTCAATTCACGTGAAAATCATCGCTCTCTTGAATTTGGCGCTCTTGGTTTCTCTGTTAAGGACACCCGACGGGACGCGTGATTCATCATTGCAATAGTCTGGCGACCTCTACACCATACCGCTATCCCTCAGGCCATGGCGCCTCTCCACATGCTCTCTGGTGTTTAGTCGACTCTGTGGCACGACGTCTCGGCCATCCACCTATTTGCATTAGACCGATTAAATAAAATACCGCTGTTTCACAGTAATAAAGTAGACCGCTCCTCTGCCATTCCTGTCAACTAGGCAAGCATCTGCGTCTACCCTTGATGCCTCTCGATCTTGTACTCATGCCGTTTGAACTAATTCATTGTGATGTTTGGACCTCTCCCATTCTTAGTATATACGGTTTTCATACTATTTAGTCTCGCTGGATGATTCTGATCACTATTGTTGGGTTTTTCCTCTCAGCGCAAATCTGAGGTACACAACACTTAGTTGAGCTCAGACTCTTGCACAAACCAATTTAACCTCCCTGTAAAATGCTTCCAAACCGACAATGGCACGGTCGTCAACACACCACCACCACTTTCTTTCTTTGCTCGGGGCACACTTCTCCGTCTCTCTGCCCATACACTTCCTCTCAAAATGGCAAGGCGGGCGCACCATCCGCACCCTCAACAACTCAATTCGCACCATCTTTGCTTCACGCTTCCATGCCGCTTTGCATCTTGGGTGAGGCTCTTCTTTGCTTTGCTACTTACTCATGAGCCCTTCCTCCTCCATAGCCCATGAGGTTCCTTCACTCGCCTCCATGGACAACCACCCACCTCTGACCACCTTCGGCGTCTTTGGGTGCCTATGCTACCCAAACCTACGAGCCACCTCCCGCATAAGCTCGCACCTCGCTCCATTGCATGCATTTTCCTTGGGTATCCATCTTCTCATAAGGGTTATCGGTGTTTTAACGACAACTCAACGCATCATTATTTCGTCATGTTGTGTTCGATGAGGCCATTTTCCCTTTTCCACCACGGCGTCATCCCATTCCTCGCTCCTGGATTTCCTTCTAGACAACGATTCGGTTTGATTGCCTTGCTCTCTGTTCCTGCGGTGGAGGTCCTCCTCGGCGACGCGGTTGCTCCGTCCACCTTGGGCGATGTGCGGCCCGCCACGATGATGGCGGACCGGCTCTTCTCTGCTGAGGCGCGGCCTGTGTCCCTAGCCCGATTCGACTTCTCCACCACCGGGCGGGTGTGGTCACGTGCCCCCGCCTGGCCTTCCTGTGGCTCCGTTCCCACGGACCTCGATCGGCGACCCGGCGGTGCTGCACCATCGGTACGCCTGCGGCTGCCGGCACCCGGTGAGTCGTGGCGCACCCCATCTCCGCCACTCACGCGCACCAGGACCGGCGCCCTTCCGCGTGTGAGCTACGAGGGGCTTGCTGCCACCTCCTCGCCCTCACCATCGTCTCTCTGGCGAACTACGCGCGGCGCGCGGCCGATGCCAAGCGGCGGGCTGCGATGATGGATGAGTACGAGGCCTCGTCGACAACACCACTGGCGTCTTGTTCCGGTGCCCTCTGGCGCGAGCGTCGTGGCGGCAAGTGGATTTTCGGCACAAATTCCATGCCGATGGGTCCTCGCTCGTCACAAGGCCCATTGGGTGGTCGCGGTTTTCTCAACGAGAAGGCATTGACTCGGCGAGACCTTGATCGGTGGTCAAGCGAGCCACCATTCGGACCGTTCGGCATTGCGCCTCGCGCTGGCGATCCACGGTGGGCGTGAAGAATGCCTTTCTTCCACGGCCACCTCGACGAGCGGTCTCGCCGCGGCCACGGGTTTCATCGACCGCCGGCTGCGGATCCGTCATCTCTGCGAAGTCCTGTCTGGTGAAGCGAGCCGCGGCTTAGTACCGCGGTTCGCGGCCTTCCGCCGGCAGCTCGGTTTCGTCGCCTCCGCCTCCGAAACCGTCCTCTTTGTTCTCACCGGGGCGAGTCTCGCCTACTGCTACTCGTCGGCGACATCATCCTCACCGCCTCGACCCGCTCTTTTGCGACTCATGGCCCGACTCGATGCGAGTTCGCCATGGCCGGTTGGGTGCTCTTGCGCTTCCTCGGCATCGCCGTCACGCGCCTCCGGCGGCCTGTTCTGTCACGGCGACGATCGCGCGTTGATCTCCTCCGCCAGGCGGGCATGGTGAGTGTCATCCTCGGCAACCCCTGACACTCGGGCCAAGCTCTCGCCCATGAAGCGACAAGCCATCGAGACAAGGGCGGCTCAGTGCGAGGAGCATAGCGGGGCTCTTGATGCTCGACTCGGCGCGTCGATCGCTTATGCGATTCAACAGTGTGTCTCTTCATGCACGACCGAGGAGCCCTGCGTCGCGATCAAGCGCATTCTGCGCTATGTGAAGGGCACGCTATCCTCCGGTCTTCACATTGGCGCCGGCTCCATCAAGACACTGACCGCATACTACGATCTTGCCGACGGTTGCTGCCACGACTCGAGCGGTCCACCTGCAGCCTGCGTCTATCTCGGCGACAACCTGGTCTCCTGGTCCTCCAAACGCCAAGCCACGGTCTCCCGCTCTAGTCTTTGAGGCGAAATACCGTCTTTGTAGCTCACGTTGTGGCAGTCTTTGTTGTTGCGGCAACTCCTTGAGCTCCATATTTGTTGCCCGAGCCACGGTGGTCTTCTGCGACAACGTCAGCGCCGTCTACATGACGGCCAATCCGGTCCACCACAGGCGCACAAAGCATATTGAGATTGACATTCACTTTGTGCGCGAGAAGGTGGCCCTTGGCGCGATTCGGGTTCTTCATGTTCCTTCGTCTCATCAGTTCGCTGACATTATGGCGAAAGGGCTCCCAACGCCACTTGTTCTGATTTGAGAACCGGCTGTGCGTCGCGAGCCTCCGCTTTTGCGGGGGGTATTAGGCAATAGGAAATTGTATATTGTATATTTGGCGATCCAGTCAATTAGGATCGAGATTTATTCTGTCCTTGTATTTGTAAAGCGCCATATATAGCGCGGCATTGCCAGTATAATAAACATCCATATATAGCGGCCAGTGCCATATATAGCGGCGAAGCATTGCCATATAATATCTGAGCGCCCCTCTCCCATTTAGAGTGTGGCTAATTGCCCCAATTCCATCTCTCTACACTTGGGTTTTGGACTCAGTGCCTCTTTTCATGTCACATCCGACTCTCGACTTGTTGCTCGTAGGCGTGGTGATGCTACATATGTTCACACCGCTAATGGTACACCTTGCTCTATTACCCATCAGGCATTCTCTCTACATCTCACTTCTCTTTCTGATGTGTCTTTTGTTCCTCGATTATCTATGAATCTTCTTTCGTTGGTCAACTAAGCGATATGAAGCGTTTCATTGGATTTGATGATTCTTCTTGTTTTATTCAGGATCGTCAGAGCAGAAGAGTGATTGGTTCTGGCCATCGCCGTAGAGGCTCTCCTAGTCTCTATGTCTTGGACACCTTACATCTTCCTTCCACCAGTACGTCGAAGGCCTTAGTGTCTTCTGCTATGTCATCATCTCAGTCTCCTGTTGGGTCTTCCTTCAGCAAGTGGCATCATCGACTTGGTCATCTTTGTGGAGCTCGCCTCACGACTCTAGTTCACCGGGGTTCCTTAGGTCATGTCACTGTTGAGTCTAGTTTTCATTGTACTGGTTGTAAGCTGGGGAAACAGCTACAACTTCCATATCGATGAGTACCTCTCGGTCTTACGATCTTTTGATTTGGTGCATTGGATGTATGGGGTCCATCTCCTTTTGTTTGAATGGTGGTCATAGTTATTATGTCATATTTGTTGATGATCTCTCGATATACTTGGATCTATTTTATGAAACATCGCTCTCGGTTGATTTCTATTTATCAATCTTTTGCTAAGATGGTTCATACACGCTTTCGCTTTTCTCTTCCATTCGTGTTTTCCAGTTCGACTCTTCGAGAGTATCTTTCCTCGCGCCTTCAAATCGAGTTCCTTTCTTACTTTGTCCTCTCAGAGTACTCTTCCTCGGCTCTCGTGTCTGAGCATGGTGCTCATGCTCGAATGGTGTTGATTTGGCGCAAGCATCGATCACATCATCGAGGATCGCGCTAGAGTCGTACTCTTCTCATTTCCTCCTTTGTCCCTCTCACTTTTCTGAGAATGAGGAGCAGCGGTCTCTCTGAACTATATCACCCATCTATCTTATTAACCGTCGACCCTCTTATAAGCTTGTATTTTACAAATCCGGGCAAGTGTCACGGTGAGTCTGTCTGAGCACATGAGAGCTGCTCACTATGCTCATCTTCGTGTTTTTGGTTGTATGCTATATCCTTCTAGCACCTCGTGGCGCACAAAGCGAGCCCTCGATCGGTTGAGTGTGTTTTTAGGTTATAGTCCACGAGCATAAGGGCTATCGTTGCTATGATCCTCAACACGTCGCATTCGCACCTCTCGTGATGTGACTTTTGATGAGGGCGACCTTTCTTTCATCATTCTTCTACACATCCCACTTCTCCTTCAATGATTCCACTTCCTTTTTGTGTCTACCTCCTATTCCTTCATCGACTTGCCTTCTCCAAATACACCTTCTCCAGTGTTTCACCTTCTAGTGTGCCTTCTCCACGGCTCAACAGTTTCTCCACGGCTCCACGATTTACGACACTTCCACTTTTCCCTTCCACTATAGTCGCCGATGCGAGAGTTCCTTCCGATCCTCGGTCCTCCTCTCCTCCACTTGATCCTCGGCGGTACCATCGACTCGACGATCGTTCTACTACATCACGATATGCCCTACGTGATCGTTCTTCTATTCGAGCACCGAGAGAGATGGGGTTTTCTTGTGCGGTGTAGTAGCCGAGCGAGTACATATCGAGGTGTCGGTATACTGAGTGGCAGTTGGCTATGACAGAGGAGCTCACAGCATTAGAGTGCACAGACACTTGGGATCTTGTCCCGCTACCATCTGGAGCTGTTCCTATTACTTGTAAGTGGGTGTACAAAATAAAGAACAAGTCAGATGGGTCAGTAGAGCGATACAAGGCTCGTCTTGTTGCCAGAGGTTTTCAGCAGGCTTATGGTCGAGATTATGATGAGACTTTTGCTCCAGTTGCTCATATGACCACAGTCCGTACTCTTATCGCTGTTGCAACAATACGCACATGGACTATATCTCAGATGGATGTCAAGAATGCTTTTCTTCATGGTGATCTACATGAGAGGTCTATATGCGCCACCCAGTGTTGAGGCTCCTCTGAGCTATGTTTGTCGCCTTAGGCGTGCATTTACGGTCTCAGCGAGCTCCTCGTGCTTGGTTTGAGCGTTCGATTACGTGATTCGAGTCTTGGTTTCACTCGAGTGAGCATGACCCGCCTTGTTTATTCACACTTCTCAGCGAGGTCGTACTTTGCTTCTTCTGTATGTAGATGATATGCTGATCACAGGAGATGACCTGGACTACGTGGCTTTTGTCAAGAAGAAATTGAGTGAACAATTTATGATGTCTGATTTAGGACCATTGAGCTATTTTCTAGGAATTGAGGTTCATTCTGACGGTGATGGCTACTATCTCTCTCAAAGATCGCTATGTTCAGATCCGCTTGCTCGCTCGGGATGACGGATACTGCATCGCTTGCCACACCCATGGAGCTTCACTTGCAGCTTCGACCTACAGACGGTGTACCCCTGACAGATCCTTCCCGCTATCGTCAGCTTGTTGGGAGCCTTGTCTATCTCACTGTCACCAGGCCAGACATTGCTCATGCTGTTCATGTGCTCAGCCAGTTTGTCAGTGCTCCCACCTCAGTTCACTATGGTCATGTTCTTCGTGTGCTGAGATACTTGAGAGGAACTGCGTCCAGACGACTGTTCTATGCCAGTTCGAGTCAGCTCCAGCTCCACGCTTACTCTGACTCCACTTGGGCGAGTGATCCTGCTGATCGCCGATCTATCACTGGCTACTGTATCTCTCTTGGTACTTCGCTTATTGCCTGGAAATCCAAGAAGCAGACTGCGGTGTCACGCTCTAGTGCAGAGGCTGAGCTTCGAGCACTTGCCGCTACAACATCAGAGATCATTTGGCTTCGATGGCTCTTGATTGATCTTGGTGTCCCTTGTGACAATCCTACCCCTCTCTTTTGTGATAATACAAGTGCCATTCAAATTGCCAGTGATTCAGTCAAGCATGAGCTGACAAAACACATTGGTGTTGATGCATCCTTCACACGATCTCATTGTCAACAGTCGACCATCGCCCTCAAGTATATTCCCTCAGAGCTTCAAGTTGCAGATTTCTTCACTAAAGCTCAGACTCGAGAACATCATCGACTTCATCTACTCAAACTCAGTGCATCAGATCCTCCTTATCCACCTTGAGTTTGAAGGGGGGTGTTAAGAGTATTGTGTATTCTACATTCTCTCTCTCTCTCTCTCTTGGCCCATGTGACCCTTGTAGCCCATGAGGCCCATGTATCTATGTCTATATATATCCCCTTCATTAATGAATAAGACGCAGAGTTGTGAATAGCAAACCCTAGTTTTATTACTTTAACACTTTCGACTGTGTCGAGCAGTCGAATCCCTCTTCTCTTTCGACCACTGCTGAAATAATCGAACCCTTCCTTGTTTTCGACCACGTTGTATAGTCTAAGCCTTCCTTCCTTCGACCACATTGTGTAGTCGAATCCCCTCCTCTATATCTTTCTTGTCTTCTTCTTACGACCACGTTGAGTTGTCGTACTTTTCTTGTCTTCTTCTTACGACCACGTCGAGTTGTCGTATCTTTCTTGTCTTCTTCTTACGATCACATCGAGTTGTCGTATCTTTCTTGCATTCTTCTTACGACCACGTTGAGTTGTCGTAACTTTCTTGCCTTCTTCGTACGACCACGTTGTATAGTCATATCTTTCTTGAATCTTTCCTACGACCACGTTAAGTAGTTGTATCCCTCTTGAATCCTTTCTACGACCATGTTGAGTAGCCGTACTCTTCTTGTATCTTTCTTACGACCACATCAAGTAGTCGTATCCTTTGTTTTCGAGCATTGTCGAGTAGCCGAATCATTTTTCCTCTTTCGACACCACATTTGTTGAGTAGTCGAATCATTTTTCCTCTTTCGATCACGTTTGTTGAGTAGTCGAATCTTTTCTTCTTTCGACCACGTCCTGTAGTTGAACCCTTCCGACCACCCGTATGGTCGAAACCCCTCTCCGACCTCGGGTAGTCGTTGAGCAGTACTCGTAACCCAACTTCGAGGACTCCGTTCTTTTCCGTTTTAACTCTGATTTCAGTGAATTTTGTTTCTAAAATTGTCTAAATTCAAGACCTTGCTGTTAGCTCTAGTCTTATTTGATTTGGAGTTCATTTATTATTTCTTATGTATTTATTTATTCTCTCTGCTTGTTTGTTCCTCTTTCTGATACGCTCGTGCGAGTAGAATTCGAAGAAGCAGGAGATCTCCACTTCGACCAAGCACAAGACCTCCAAGACCCTCCTGCCTTTTATCAAGGCGAGTCAATACTTTGATCATTCTGAGCCTACATTTTACACATATTATATTCTTTTAAATATCAAACTGCATGCTTTAGTTCTTTAAGCAAATGTATGTTAACTCTTAAGGTAGTTAGATACTCATTTGATGATTAATTACGTATCATACCATCCTTGGACATTTGAATCCATTACTCCATGTCACCCTAGTAATTATGTGGTAACTTACTAGCTATAGGTTGTACTTGAGCGGCATGCTAGTCTTACTTAAGTACCAGAGCACCAAGTGTCCTAAACATCATCCCTTAAAATCATGAAACTGTTTTCAGGCAGTCGTGGGAGGTACACGACTGAGGTATTTTGAGATAAACCGGTTTTCCTCCTCAAAACCCCAACTTCTAACGCCATATCTGGGCGGATGGTATGATGGTGAGTGCTGATGTCGCACGAGAATAGTTGGTATGTGGTTTGAACTACCCAGATGATCCTAAGGGCTTAATCCGGTGATGACCTCCCTTGTAAAACATATATAACCACAAGTCTGCAAAGTGTTGACCTGACTAAATAATTTGTATCTATCAATACGAGTTGCACCAGGCAAATGACCCACAACGCCGTAAGCCTTCGTGGCTATGGGTCAGAGTGTACGGCTTACGGGTCATTGTGAGCGTAAGACGTATGGCGCAAGAGGGGGTCTGGGTGATGGCTGACGCCGACTTATGAGCTAAATCCTTCCCAGGTGAAACCTTAGCGGGTGTAACTAATAATGCGGGATGCCTTGTAAAGGCCTTGTGGTGATCTCCCATAGATTCACATGTCTACGGAAACGTATGGATATATCAAGACGATTATCTCTTGTGGGTAAAGTGTACAAACCTCTGCAGAGTGTAAACTGTTTAAACAGCCGTGCCTACAGTCAAAGGTGGACATGAGAACCTTACTAGAGTTAGTTCTATTTCAAAAACCTTTGTGAGTGGGATGAAAACTGGTTGGGCTGATGTAACCCGTACCTGGTGTTGCTCCTGGGTGGTTGTACCCGATGTTGTTCTTGGGTGGTCGTACCCAGTGTTGTTAATAGTGGTCGTAGCCACATTTCAATAAGTATAGGTGGAGGTAGCCTCTGCTGTTATTAATATTGCACAATTACTCTCTTTAATAAAATGTATTTTGGTTAAAATGTGAAGTGATACGAATTTCTAATTATGATAATTGAAAATCTTGCTTTGGCAAATAAAAGAACTCGAGCCTCTCTTGATAAGCCATGCATGTATACTACAGCATTCTGTGTGTTGACTCGCGAGCACGGAAGTTGTGCTCACTCTCGCTCCTCCCCTCAGCCCTTCAGGCCCTACGGATCTTGGAGATTATGCCTTCTACGAGGACTAAGGAGTCGATGACCAAGGAGATGATGAAGACCAGTCGTAGACCCTAGTGGTCGTAGCCTCTGCTGGTTGTAGTCTTAATCTCGCCGCAGTCTAGCTGGCTCGTCGGTGCTTGCGTACAGCCAATATTGTCCAAGTCTTTGGTTAATACCAGTCGTACACAAATTGCCTCAGCCGTTTGTCTGTAGAGAGATGTACTCCACCTCCCCCTTTTTGCTTCCGCTCTCGTTCCCGCTTTTGTAATGTACTCGATTTGGCCTGTTTGGCCCCCTTATTGTAAAAAGCTCGACCCGATGTGGTCTATATAACTCTGATGTGTTAAATTAATATTTGGTTTGGTCTTACGACTTGTATGAAATGATTCAGCGATGTGTCTGTGAGTGCTATCTACTGATCCAGAAATAGCACAGTGCTTTCACAGAGGACTCGGTTTTGGGTCCGACAGAAATTTAGTAAAAAAAAAAGGATACAATTTTATCACCCAACAGGATTGAGAAAATGCAATGCACTTTAATAAATAGCATATATAAAATATTAAAAATAATACAAAAATATTTCCAAGCTTCTGGTTTTGCACCTCCAGACTGCAGGGTAGAGATGGCAAGGTCATACTTAATACCAGCACTAAAGTGGTAGCAGAAGTCCAAGGGTAATTAACTTCAGGATTCATTTTCCAAATTTCAGTTATTATTGTTTTATTTTAAACAATTACCTCCAGACTCCAGACTACATGTAATTAGCTTTTTGGATTGTTTTGTTTTAAAAATTATTGTTGTTATCTAACAAAAGTTCGCATAGCAGATCACAAAACAGGTGGGGATTATTTACGTTACACTCATTTGAAATAACAGGGGAACATATCCATAACAGAACAATAGCATAAAAGGAAGAGAAGATGTAGTGCCAACTAAATGCTGCAAGCTTTCATTCAGTATGGTATGGGGCTATTTGGCTGTCCAGATAAGCCCATCATGCCTGTGAAATTCAGCATGATGTCATTTGCCCTTTTGGAACAGAATAATTTAGTCAAACAATGTTATCCTAGACCCCTTAAAAAAATTCAATCTTAGCAGCAGCATCTCATCCCAGATCTCTGATCCAATCTCAACAAATCATGTACCATCCACATCCTATAATGCGCTCATTTCTGGAACCAACAAACCCCAATATGTAGCATCTACCATGTCTCAAAGAAACTCTAAAAAATAATTTAAAAAGGAGATAAGGAAAGTGTGAAGCATTCAAAACTATGACAGGCCTATTCTCCGAGTCTATATGAAGCAAAAGAATATATCTTGACTCCAAAGTCCAAACCTACATAGCAATGAAATTAGAACACATGAAATTCAACATCGGCTTAAAAGGAAGGACAGCAGAGAAGTGCTGATTGATTAAAAAGATCTATATAAATAAAAAAACAACTGGTGAGATTCAAGGCACCTCTTTGGTTTTGAGGGCAAGAAAATCCCAAAATAATCCTAAAAGAAGAAAAAAAATCCTATAAATTCTCTCATAAATTGATAAAAAATGAGTCAAATTATAACGGTACAGATTAATCATAGATAGATGTTAGAGTTGTATAACAAATACAACTGTAAAAATACATGTTGTAGTATCTAGAAGCGCAATTGAGCAGGAAACTCGGCTAGTTTTACAAATATTAGACTTGTTCTTGTTTGCTCGTGCATCCCATGCAACAGATGCTAAACAAAACAGGTTTGGAAAAAGAAGAAAATTATTATGACTCTTTTTTCATCATTTTGTATGCCATTTCACTTAACACACAGTATTTTTTTGGTGCAACAATGGCAATAATGGAACACACCAAATAAACCCATTATCAAATTCTTTTGTCTCCCTAAAATCATTTCATCAAGTGTCGTAATACCATCCACAAAATATGAAAGTAGCAGTGCCACAGAAAAAAAAAAAAGAGGTAACGATTGAAGAAACTCTCCTAGTCCAGTATTATCTCCCCTTGACACATGCTAGAATGCTGCTAGATAACAGCATGTACCACGGACACACATACAAACCCATCCATGTGAATATGAGATGAACATACACATCACCACCATCAGCTCTACCAGGGCAACAACATTTTAGCAAAAGCTAAACGCCATAACAAATGTAAGTAACTGCTACCAAATTAGCCAATGAAGCTTTTTGCTTCCTTCAACACTGAGATAGTCTAAAACATACAGGCAGTAAAGCTGAAGACCAGGAGCACAGAAATACTAAAACAGCAACGGAGATAAATACTATGTACTTCAAATTTAAAAAGAACCCCCTAGGCCCCTACCCACACCTACCAAGCAATTTGTGAAACACCACTGCACCAACTAAACCAGCCCATATACACACGCCTCACACAGAATTGGGGACCTGCATGCCGTTGTAGCCTTGTTGGTGCATTCTGTAGGAGGCATGCAAACAACACAATGTAGGTACAATTTCTTCTACCTCCCACGAGTTCTTACCAACTTAAATATGCGTATAGGACTTACCGAATGGTCAACAATAGGCAACAGCGCAAGCAACGACACAAGACGAACTCGAGGACATCTATTGCAATCTACAACCAGAGTCACCTACCTCATTGAGGCAAATCATCAAAAGCTACCTCTTAACTCACTAACACTTTGGCACACAGTGTTGGAAATATGTGCAATATTTTAATTCTAGATTTTATTATGAAGCAAATATCATAAATAACTAGATATGCAAACATCAATACTAACTAGAGGCAACACATTGTACTCCGAAATATACTTAAGAATAGGATTATAACAGAGTCGTTTAGTCACGAAAACAACTTACAATCGGGTTTGATGAAGAATACGGAGCAGCGCAGGTTCGATGTAGTACAAACATAGGTGAAGCAGTGAAGCAAGCGGTGCGCAGATACACTGTTCAGAAACCTTATTGTCGCTCCATGCAAGTACTCTCTGTGGCAACGGCTCGGAGATAGTCACTCTCCCTCCTCCCCGGTGCACGACGAGAAGAAAAGGCCAGCGAGGTTAACGACAATCAAATAAAAGTTGGATTTTATGTGCCAAGAACACCGCTACGGCATGGCACGGTCGCAAGTCACAGGTCACGCGAAAATCCGCAAATACGTGAGCTTGTGTTTAGCTATAGTCTAGTCCTTCTCATGTCACATGTCATGCGTCACATGTTTTATGTGATGACAAGAACTCCACATTTTATATTGTTTTTTCTCCCACTTGCCTAAGCAATGAAGGACTGAACCATGTCATGCTTTGAAATTAGGAATGAATGGGTTTTAGTGAATGTCCCCAATTCTAACACAGTACAAGGAGACGAGAACGCAAGATACAATCACAAAAAAAAATTGCGAGGTGGAACAGATACCTCTCGGTGGGGCATTCCGTCGGACACCATCGGTGCACGCCGTGCGCGAGACCGGCTTCGGCCACAGGTGGCATCACCAGCCGAGTAAGCAGACGCTGCGCGCCTTCGGGGATCGGTTACATGAGGAGGAGGAGGAGGAGGAGGAGGAGGAGGAGGCGGAGGCGGAACGGCGGCGAGGAGTCGGTGGTGGAGGATACGAGGGACGATCCGAAAGAAACCGTGGGGAGGACGAGGAAGAACGAAGCGAGTGGAAATGGCGGGTTTGCTTGGGCCTTTGGGCTTCAGGCATTCACCTCCATTGGGGTTGGGCCTTCAGGCCTAATTAAGATATAGCCTAGGTTTTGTATCTTTATCCGACAAAACAAATGAGGGGTCCAGTAGTTTACAAGCCTTTAAGGCTTTTGTCTATTTATATATATATATATATATATATATATATATATATATATATATATGATGGCTTTATGTTTTTTGTCGTAGAAGGGGGAAAAATCACGTACAAAATACTAGTTGCACTAATCTTGCTTGAAAATATTGAAAACATGAAAAATTGAAAGGGAAAAAAAGGCATTTTGCATATCGAAGTGCAATTAGCGCAACTGATCACTTTCGTCTTCCTCTCAAAATATACAATACACTTTTGTTTAAAGGCTGGATTACAAAATCTAGTCATCATGTCCAAAATATAAAAAAAATGCAATAATCCGAAAATGAATGGCTTAAAACTTAAAAGCCAACATCCCATTTTGGGGTGGGGGACTAGGTTTAGAACATCGCTCAAACTGTCATTAGACCTTGCCATTAAACACAATTTTTTTGGAATAATCAATTATTTGCCACTGCAAAGATGTTGGTTTCAGGATTTGCCACTCTATGTGTGAATGACATATGGGTCCCGAGGCCACATGTCATAGGCACATAAGTGGCAAATTCTGAATTTGCATATCTTTGACAATGGCAAATAATCAAATCTCCCAAAAAAATTTCAATCAAGATGAATCTTTAAAAATCTTCAAGCTTACATCTCAGTGTCCTACTGTCATTCGTTGTGATCCTCTCGTTAGCAGGATTCATTTCTCGACACCCCCTTTCCGGGGGCGGAGTCGGCTAACGTGCCTGGTATCAGACGGACACCTCCATTTTTTTAAAAAAAAATAGCTATAGGTTATGTTGGTGTTTTAGAACCGATCTTACGTAAAGATTATTTGATTCGGGGGTCTCCACAATTAATCACGCATATAAGAGAGACACGGGGATTTTTATACAGGTTCGGGCATTCTCCGGTGAGAATAACAACCCTACTCCTGTGTGTATTGTATTGAGTTTCCTGATTACAATCAGTGGAAAGACTTGCGCTAATACTGCTACTGATTGTCTCCCGAAAAGCCTCCTCCTATTACCTCCAAAAAACACATATTTATACTACGTTGTTGTGGCGGTTGTCGTTCCGGGTTGATATGCGCTCATTATTACGTAATAATGATAGTAATTACCGGAGTAGTAACTTCCCCACGCCGCCTAACGGTTATCAATCAGAGATAATAGAGAGTTATCTGTAGTTATTCCATATATAACTACGTATCTTGACTGCTCAGATCTCACAGTTAATAGGGTTTACTGGCGAGTGGACCCAATTATCCGTGAATAAGTCGTGGCAGGGCTGGTCGTAGCAGGACTTACGACCAGGGGGTAGTCGTAGAAAAGCTTATGACTGGATACTGGTGGTAGAAAGACTTACGACCAAAGGTAATTGTAGGAGAGTTTACGATTACGTGGTAGTCGTAGAAATGCTTACGACTATGGGGGTGGTCGTAGAAGAACTTACGACCACCTGGCTTATTTTCTCCCTTACAACATTTAAGGGGTGTACCATGTGACGTCATATTACATTATTAAGAATAATAAAATAAGGATTATCATATCCTCGTCAGGTTCTAATTAAATTTAGATTTTGTTCATAATATAGTATTGATCTTACGAACGAATGTTTGGTGTTTTCCTTGAGTTAGAACTACACAGAGAAAGACACGGGAATTTAGATAGATTCAGGCCTTCTCCTTAGAGAATAACAATCATACTCATGTATTATTGTATTGACTATGCATTTACAATCGGGAAAAGATCTCAAACTAAGGCTGAATGACTCCTTGCTGCTATCTTCGATTGATCTACCCTTGTGTCCATTGACTTTAGCCTTTATATAGCGCGCAAAGGGGTGACAGCTACTCCATGCCAAGAGGCGCTTCAACACTTGATGAAATACGCACGTTGATGAAGTTATTATCAGAGAGATCGCCTCCCACATCGCCTAGCAGTTATCGTCAAAGATGGATGCATAATACGTGCAGTTATCCGGATAATAACAGCGCATATTAACTGCTGTGTGTATCAAACACATCGCATGATTCCCTAGTCGGTTGGGCCCATATGTCTGTAGGCTCTGTCGACTACAGGGTGGTCGTAATTGATCTGGTCGTAGAAAGGCTTACGACCATAAGGTAGTCGTAGAAAGACTTATGACTATGAGGTGGTCGTAGAAAGACTTATGACTATGTGGTGATCGTAAAAAAGCTTACGATCACCATATAGTCGTAGGAAATCTTACGACCATATAGGGTGGTTGTAGCGTGGTTTACGACCACTCAGTTAAGTTTCTCCCTTATGAACAATAAAGGGTATGCTCATGAATAATATGAAGATATTGTTATCTATAATGATAATGATAGATAAACAACTTAATTAATTGAGGATATTAGATCCTCATTAGATTTCGTTTTAATTTGATAATACTTGAATGAATTAGATGCAAATTGTATTATTGGGTGACGTAAATTGGGTATCTTATATGAGACATTTTACTTACAAATTTTGAAGCCATATATAATGTAAATAGGTTGTATCAATACTAGTCTACTAAGTATAGATGTACTAAAAATCATATGTATTTCTCCGATGATAGGGTACGCGAGCTGTCATACGGGCCATATGGGGCATACTAATAATTTGGGGGATTGACATATTTGCCACACCACTTTATGCCCAATTGGCAAAATGTCACTCAATGTGTCAATGACATATGGCCCTGGGACCCATATGTCATTGAGACATGGTGTGGCATTCTGACAATTGCACATAAATATAATGGCAAAACTTCAATAATCCCTAATAATTTTTATAGAATGTCTATACATTTTTAATAATACGTTCAGACATCTTTAAAATTTATTTGTCACTATTAGTAATTATTATCGCCATCACTCCATAAAATAAGTTATTTTCGCAACTAATTGTGTAAAGTAGTCAGTTAATTGGAAAGAAAGCCTAACTAATTATACAAGAACATTAAGTTCTATACGAATACAATATTCATAATGCATAGTTTACCTAGTGCTAACATTCGATTGATCAATAATCACTTAACAGTCTTCTTTTTACTCGATGTTTAAGCATCAATGATGCATCCTAACATAAATTTTTCTAGCTCCGTCACTGTGGTTTTCCTTCTGAAAAAAGAGTGGACACTAGCAAAGGTAGCCTCCTCAGATTCTCCGATTCCCATAGCTCCCTCACTATCTTTCTATTCCATCTTTTGTGAAGTTGTGATCTTGCAAGAACACGCCTAAAGATCGCTGGTTAGCGGCCTGCTCCTATCTCTTCAACTTTAAGGCGGAACTGATCACATCACATCGGAGTTCAGATTATTCACAATCCGTTTTTTCATCGGTTGAAGATATATCACTACACATCGCTAGATCCTCCTCTGTCCTCCACGAGAGGTTAGCCAAAAATCTTGCCTGCATTTGTGCTTCCCTCCTCATTTCACCTTCCTCACTCAAAGGCGTGCCTTTTCTTGCATTGTTTATTTCTTTCCTTCACGCTCATCTGGACTTCTCGAAGACGATCCTTCCTGCGTTTCTCCGCATCGCGTTTTTCAATTTCAGATAGAGGGGGCCATCTTGCACGCGCCCGGTGCTGAATGAAGCTCTTGGTTGTACCACTGCCACTCTGAAAGTCTGAAACATGGTACGCCCACGCTTAATTCTATTGCTATCATGTGACGGCGACGTAAACACGTGATGGACGACATGGTTAGACTATTTTATTGATGAGTGAAAGGGAAATCCATTGGACATATCTTATCTTCGCTGCAAGTCAATATAAAAAGATTGGAAGCAGCCATAGGTATGACTACCTGCTTTCTCTTTTCTGCCTACCGAAGAATGTTTAGCACTTAATAACAAGCAGTAGTTATTGGACTCCAATACTACAGAAAGGAGAGACAAGAGTCAACTGATCTGAATTCTGAAGTGGTGCAAGTTACAGTTGTTAGAGATATATGTATAATGTATTATTTCTCATTGTTATGAGGGGTTATTTGCATATTCATCACCTGTAATTTGTATATATATACTGGCCCATTGGCCTCATATTGAATACGCTATTCATAACATGGTATCAGAGCAAACCTAGAGTTTGTTTTCGTCGGACCGCCGCTGGTTTGTTCTTCCTGCCGCCGCCCGAGTTCACCGCTTGTCGTCCGGACCCGGACTCGGCGCGCCTTGCTTTGGCGTCGCCTCCACCACCGCTGCCTCGGTGTCGCCTGGCGTCGCCTCGTCCTCAGCATCATCACCGGCGTCTCCTCTCGCCGCGCATGCGGCCACTCCGGATCCGGGCTCCCCGCGCCGGATCCCTCCGCCGTGCGGGTCGCCGCTCGGAGTCTCCTCTTCCGCGCGCGCGTCGCCGTGCGGACACCACCACCGCCGCCGGCTTCCGCTACCGCCGGTCTCCTCATAGCCCCGGACTGCCGCCGGCCACCACCTCGTGCAAGGTCACCGCGCACGCGGCCGCTCCGGATCCGGGCTCCCCGTGCCGGATTCCTCCGCCGTGCGGGTCGCCGCTCGAAGCCTCCTCTTCCGGCGCGCGTCGCCGTGAGGACGCCACCGCCGCCGGCGGCTTCCGCTGCCGCAGGCCACCACCGTCGCCGGTACCAGGGGGAACCCTAGTCCCCCCCCCCGTTCGTGGTGCCGTGTGGGCTTTGTTTCGGCAGGCCGGGCGGCCGGTAGTTTTATTTGAGCCGGCCCACAAAAAAAAAAGAAAAAAAAACGTCGTTCTAACCCGCGCCGCCTGTTAGATTTCGTTGTCTTGGTCGCCGCGCCGTCCAGCACCGCCTACTAATGGGCACTGTTTCCCTCCCTCGCTGCCCAGTGATCTTCGATGGTGTTAATTACACCGACTTTGTGTCTCACATGCGCATCCACATGCGTGGTCTTCGTCTCTGAGGCGTCCTCTCTGGCGATGTCACCTGACCGCCTTGCCCTATTCCTCCGACGGAGCCTACACCTGTTGCACTGCCCCCGACAGCTGACAAGGTTACGGTTGAGGCTGCTAGCCTTGCTGATGATGAGGTTGCCTCTGCCTACCAGGAGGCTCTGAATTCCTACAAGGATCGACTGGTCGCCTACACTCAGTGGTACGATGACGATGCTCGGGCTGCTGCTGTACTCATCGCCAGTATCCAGCCTCAGTTTTCTTCTGAGGTTGTGGGACTCCCTTCGGCTTTTCAGATGTGGACTCATCTTCGTAAGCGCTACGAGCTCTCTGGTGATACCCTGTACCTATCCATGGTTCGCCAGGAGCACTCTCTTCAGCTGGGTGATGCTCTGTGGCGCTTTTACTCTCGAGCTCGCTGTGCGGCGTCAGTGGACTCTCTTCGCCTTCTTGGCCGTCGCTCCTATCCGTCTTTGCTGGTGTCCGCGCACGACCAGAGTTTCGCGGGTCTACGAGTTCCTTACTCGCCTTCGTCCTGAGTTCGAGCAGCGGCGTGCCCAGCTCCTTGCACACCACCCTCGTGTCACTCTCCTGGAGGCTCTTACCGAGATACGCGCGGAGGAGACTCGCCTGAGTGGTGCTGGCCTGATATCACTCCCCTCCGTGCTCGCCGCTCGCCTACCTGCTACACCGACTGCTTCACGCTTCAGCACACTGCCTCCTCCAGCGACTGCCACAGATAGTGGTGGCCGCCCTCCATCTGGAGGTGGTGGTGATCGTCCTCACTGCTCCTACTACAACAAGGTCGGCCACATTGAGTCCCAGTGCTATAAGAAGCAGCGGCATCTTTCACGCCGTTCTTCTACTAGCACTGGCACTGGTGCGTCTACGTGTTTCCGCCACCTGGGTATTCTGTTACTGTAACAGCACAGGAGTTCAGAAACGAGTTAAAAGTACTTACGTGCGCTGCTTGCAATCTGCAGCTTACATGCTTGGGAATTAGGTTTGAGCACTTAGAGAACTTTGTATGCCTGACTTGAAAAGTAAACGCGTCCTTGCTCATCGGTCATCACTAGTTCACTACACTACACAGGAACTTAGTCTTTAATGTTGTCTGTTGACATGTAAAACTTAGTGTTAAAACCATTACAAGGTATGATAAAGTACTGAAAACAGTAAACCAGAGTAAACGAGAAAATATCAAATTTAAACTTCTCTTTGCACTTCTGATACCACATTCACTGCAAGGCAAACCTCTGAAGTTGCATGTAAGCAGCAGCCAACAAATAAACTTGAACAACCATTTGATTTGGAGTGTGCCCATCCTTCACCCGAGAGGCTGAGAGTATCTATTCTTTCTGAAGGTGTCAAGTAGTACACTGAACGAAATATGCACTCACTAACAACAGGCTGCATTATTGCATAGGCAGGCCATAAGATTTGGTCTAAAGCAAAAGAGGTGCACACAAAAAGTTTATGATCACTTGCCAGACATGGAACCAACCCGTCACCAATCACCATTGTCAATGCTTAGATAAACCTCAGAACAGTGTCGGCAAATGGAATAAACGAGCCCAATTCTAAAATGGAAGAGGGCGTGTGTGTGCCGTAGTCGTCACACTGCACTTTCAGAGTTTTTGTTTAGGTGCTGAATGTGATGGAGGTGGAGGGAAAATCTTTCTCCAGCCGCCCTCTTCTGCTTAGTGGATGCTGGATTTGATTCTTGCACCGATCATTTCGGAGACAAACAGGAAGCACGACCAAGACATCTGGAGCTTTCTGTTTTTCTCGAAAGCACAAAACAAAGTCGCACAGAGTCACAGCATGCAATGCCACTTCCGTATCAGTAAATTATCATCTACCACATGTAGCTAATGTTTATGCACAAGGAATGCAGCAAACTTGATTCAATCTTCATCGCAAGACAACACCTTCAATATTTGTTCCCGTATCATCATCACACCTGGCTAAGAAAGTTTTCTGATCTCATACTTTTGGAGAATTCTTGTGCACCTGTATCAACTTCTGTACTGGTCTACTATGACAAGATAACTTCTCGACATCTTCAATCTTCCTTGTCGGAGTTATCCACAATTTTTAATGGAGGGATGGATATATAAAGCAAAGTAGCACAAATTGACCAATACAAACATTTGTTTCACTTTGAGGATTGGTACCTGTCAGATGATCCAAAGTGTTTCCACTTCCCAGAGATTTTCTCTTTTTATTTTGGATTATTCACTTCCTTTAGTGTTAGACCGAAATAGCGGCTAGAGAGGTGAATAGAAGCCACCTCTTTTTCAGCTCTGATATTCAACTTCTTTTTAACTCCAATTGCTATGAAAGTTATGAAGAACAAAACCGCAAGATCACAGTGAAAGTCTTGCATTGAAACTGAGAAAACCCAAGCTTACACAGCCATACCGGTCTAATCGTCGAGTCCAAGCCGGTCTAACCGCCGGCTGAAAAATAGTAACCCGAAGGATCCACAAACTGACCTAACTTTTGATCCTATGATCCAAATCCCCTGAGATCTCAGACATAGCTCAACAAGAAGATCGGGAACCTATTCCAATCAATGATCAAGATGATCGTAGCCAAGGTTCTACGAATTTATTGATTGAGGTCAAGAAGGCTCAAAACCGGAGAAAAACCTAAACTTAAGCCAAAAGCTTGCTCATGGGTGGAAGATCGTCTTGACCTTAGATCAGATCCTACGAGTCCTAGCAAGTTAGATCATAGCAAAAGACCGAACCAAAACTCTTGAAACACAAAAAACCCCAAAATCACCAAAGAGGAAACAAGAATCGGAGATAACTCATCTTGAGGCAAACTTGATTGGATTGATTAGACAGGTTATAGGTTTACAACCGCTCTAGCATGGAGGACAAAAACTCACTCATGAGCACCCAATTTCACAATCCATCTCTCTTAAACCCTAACTTCCTCTATTTTCTCCACTTTTTCAAGTCTCAAAATAGGATTTCCAAGACTTAGTTGTACAAATCATGCATCAACCCTTATATAGTGGAGGCTAGATCTAGAGAGAAAAACCTTAACGGACATCTGTTAAGCCCACACATAAACAGGTCTATACTCGCACACGCTTCTCAAAGCGGATGACAATCTGAGTCTCCTAAATCTGTCTCTTCGTGATCTCCTCCTTTTCTTGACCTAAATTGTCTCTCCTTTATAACGTTATGCGCTGCGATTTCTCTAAAGTCACCAACCTGGTATTTTGGCGAAGATACCAAAATACTCCTTCTTGATCCTTCTCCATGACCGAGTCCAATCACCGTGAAATAATCTCATGCTTCACCACGCATAGGTTCATCAGTGGCTTTTCTCATGACAGCAAGTCTCCCATTCGGCTCCTACCGGACCATCATGGCAATTGCACCGACCCTCAAGCCACTTAATGCAACCCGTTGCACTGAACTTCCTGTTTGGTCGTTCTTGTTCATCTTGCACCATACTTGAGTCCAACTACTTCACCCGGTATCCTTGATCGTTTTAGACAACAGTTCTCCCAACTTAGTCCCGATCATCCTCGTCGTTGACAGTAGTTGACTTAAAGTGTTCTTGCACAACAATAAACTAAAAAATTGATTCTGGATATAAATTCCTCGTAACTTTACCCACGTTAGACAAAATATGCATCATGCAACATCTATGCACTGAAATACATAACTTTGGCCAATTCCCAAAGTTCAGCACAACCCTCTATGCATGAACTCGTCCTGGCCGGTCAGACCACCAGTCATAGATCAGTCTAATCGCGCCTGGCCAGTCTGACCACCAACCAAAGGCCGATCAGGCCACTTTCCAAATCCGGAAAACACCTTCTCTGGACTTTTCGGCAAAACTCTATCTAGTTTTGCGTCCAGTCTCCATTTTCAATAAGACCTGGTACAAAAACACCCTCAAATACTTTCACACAAGTGTTTAGTACGCAATCATCAAAAGCTCACATCTCTGACCGCGGCTGGTCTGACCGCCACCCCTGGTCGGTCAGACCATTCTCTAGGGCCAGTCAGACCACCGATACACTTACATCAAATCCAACAATTTGCTAAACTGAGGATTTGATCCCCCAAACACCTCGACACGGATACCAATTGTTCAATACTAAGATTAGGATCATACAACATGATCTCCACCTTCATATTTCATGACCACTCTGCATTTCTGGTGTCGTAGCGCATTTGTGTACACCTAATGTGCTCAATTGAGATAAAGATGCGAGCAATATAGCAATTCATCCCATTTTCCACGAGCGTTGTTAGCTAGCTAGCATCCAACTTGTAAAAGAAAGTGGCTCCATGCATGCAAATCATCACATACCCTCCGCTACTGTAACACCCCAATTTTCTGAGCTTAAAAATCTTTTAAATAGTTAGTAGGGAGAAAATTCACCATTTGGTTTTATTTGATTTTAATTTCAAAAGCTTAATATTGGACTTTACCATCAAAAATATTTAATGTGAATAATCCCAACATGAACATTAGCCAAAACTATTTTATTTGGGTTCTATGTGCTCAGATATATTTTCTAGATTTTTCTAGAATTTTTCTGAGTTCATTTGCTATTTTCTACTGCTCATTTGATTTTCTGGTATTTTCTAAATTAGAAAACCTATTTAAAACCTCAGAAATCCTCTAGGGCCGAATTCCCAAGCCTCCGGCCCGTTTTCTTTCTTTCCGGCCCAATCCCGCGCGAGGCCCAACTCCCGCGCGCGCCCGCCTCCGCTGACAGGTGGACCCCACCTGTCAGCCTCTCTGTTTCCCTCTCTCTTTCCTTCGGAGCGCCCCGATCATCCTCCACCGTTCGATCAGGGATGGACGGTTGGATGTGCACGATCGATTCGGGCTGCCCGAACGTCCCACTGATTGTGAGCCGTTCGATCTCGGACGGACGATCAGATCTTCGGAGTTCGTTTCACGGTCGTACCGTTTCGCACGCGCCCGCGCCGAGCCACCGTCACCGACAGGTGGGCCCCGACCGCCACGTCATCATCGTCTCCGACGTGGACTCTACCTTCCGCCCGATTTCTCCGCCGCCGCGCCGTGTCCTTCGTGGACTCGCCTCCCAGGGCTATTTAAGGCCCCGATGACCCCCGTATCCCGCACCCCGAGCCTCGCTGCCTCTGAAAACCCTAGCCGCCACGAGTTCAGCGCCGCCTTCGTCTTCATCTCCGGCCGAGGAACCCTGCCGCCACCGCCATTGCTCCAGCCTTCCTCGTCGCCACCGGACCCCACCTTCGGGATCGCCATGTCGCCCGCACCTCGGCACCGCCCTCATCTTCGCCGGAGGACCCCTCCAACGCCGTTGCCGTCGAGCCCGAGCCTCAACCTCCGCTTCGAGCTCGCCGCCGACCACCTCCATCGCCCCCGACCACCCGGAGTTGCACCAGTAGGTTCGCAATAACGCCCTCTACACGTCGGTACCACTCACCGCCGGCGAGGAGCCGCCGTTCGCCGTTGCCGTTGGTTCCCGAGCCGTGTCGCCGTCGGTCTGACGTGGCAGCCGGGTCAGCATCCACCTCAGCCCGCGCGCCTGCGTGTCGTCCTGCGTGGCGCCGTGTCAGCAGACACGTGCGCGCCCACGCGGCAGTCCACCGGACCCCGAGTCCCGAGGCTCGGTAGACTTGGTCTACCGTGAGCCATCTCACTGACATGTGGGTCCCACATGTCAGAATTGTTTTCTGATTTCTTTTAATTCCGAAATTCCTTCGCTGACGCCAGCTTTGCGCAATAATCCGATTTTTCTGTTAAGAAATAATTCGGAAATTCCAGAAAATCCAAATTAGGGTTTCTTTTTAGATTTAAACTTCCAGAGCTCATAACTTTTGCATCCTAACTCCGATTGAGCCCATTCAAATTCCTAAATTTGTCTAAATTCAAGCTCTTTTTATCTGAGATTTTTATTTAATTTTTGGAGCTTTTTTTGCCTCTGTTATTTATTTGTTTTGTTTGTTTTGTTTGTTCATGAGTAGACGTCGATTCGTCGGGAAATTTTGTGGAAGAAGGAGCACCCCAAGATCAAGACAAGTACATAGACTTTTTCCAAGGCAAGTCATACCTTTGATCATCTTGAACCCAGTTTTCAAATTACTTTGTGTTAAATTATTGCATTCTACTTTAATTATTTATTTAAATGCTTTGGGCATAGTTATTATCCAAATTGTTATCACACCTTGGCCTTGTATGTCATAATTCCTTGTCACCCTAGATTGGTTATTAGTTGGTAATATTATAGCACCAACGTGGGTTGGTTAGATGCGAGTACAATTGCTTAGCCATGCTACGAGTCTCACATCTCATGTAAGTTGCAAATATTAATTATGACTAAGTGACTATAGAACTTTGTGTAAAACTGTGTGCTATGTGTTATTACTTTATGATGGCATGTGTTGCACTAAAACCAACTGGGTGGTAAAGGATTTAGACTGAGGCAAGTGGTGGAGATTGTGTGACATGGTGGTCTATGCGAGGGGAATGATGGTCTTTGTGACTTAGTTAGAAAATGGAAGTCTTGCCTTGGTCAATTAAGAACTTAACTTTGTGCGCCATTGAACTGAGCCTTACTGTACGACCACATGCCTGGTATGGGACGGGCCTAACTTAGTAAGTTATGGATTCTCGGTATTGATGTTCAGGTGGATAGGTTAGGCTGTGTGACAAGGTGAAGGTGTGACTACTTAGTGGTTGCATCGCGGGACGATTCGTCTTCCCTGTCCAGCGGTGTGTGTTATACCAATTCTATGTGAGGTGGTATAGCGGTTTGTAAGCACACTGGGAACGTCAATGTTTGAGATGAAGTTTCCGAACTGTTTTGTTACGATTGGTGCTTGCTACACTAGTTGTATCTTGTGGGTAAAGTGTACAACCTCTGCAGAGTGTTAATCAATCTATTCGAATAGCCGCGTCCGCGGTCATGGACATGCTCGGGGATTTCACACGAGGGGTAGTTTTCATAAAATATTGGGATGGGAGCTGTGTGACCTTAATCATATGACTATGTGAAATAATCTGTTTAGCTGTGTGTCTTTGTGGAAACAACTGTTAAATTAATATTGTTTATTTGTTTTAAATTATGCTTTCAATCTATTATTTGTATTCAATTGCAAATGTTGCTTTTATGCAAAAGAACCACAGAAGTCATTTCCTTTGGAATAAGCCTGCATCTATACATTGCATTCTGTGGTATGATTTGCGAGTACGGTTGTGTACTCACGCTTGTTGTAAAACTTGCCCAAACCTCTGAAGAGGAGGAGTCTACGCCGCTTTCGAGGAGGAGTTATTGAAGGCCGATCGTTCGTTAAGGTCCGGATCGATCGGTTGCTGTGGTGAATTGGTGGGATCTACGTTGGAGTTATTTCCGTTCACGCTGTTTATTTCCTGTTAGCCCTGCGTGGCTTAATAAGTGTAAACTCGACCATAAGGTCAAAACCCTTATTTGTTATTCAAATTAATCGTTTACTTTATTTATCGTTTGTGTGGATCGATATTTACCTATGTTAACCCTGTGTGCACTAGCGTGATCCTGGACTAGTGCAGTATACACAGAGGGTTCCAGAATCGTAATTCTGGGTCCCGACAGAGGTGGTATCAGAGCCATACTGACTGTAGGTCTTGACCTTAGTTAGATTGGCCGTCTTTAGAGTGTCCAAATTATTTTCTAAAAGAAAAATTAACTTGCAAAGTTAATTGATAGCTTAACTCTTCTCATGTCTCTCTTGCCTCAACTTTTGCTATAATCTCTTCTCTCCCCACTGTTTTAAAGTTGCTCTTACCCTGTTCGTCTGTCTTGACAGATGACTCGTCTTCAGAGCTATGGTGAGCGCACTGGAGGGTACGCTGCCGAGCTTTGGAAGTTGCTCCAGGTTCTTGGGGGTTTTGATCGTCATTGACGTCGGCAACAATCGGGCGGTGAATGGACAAACCCGTGGAGTGATTTGTCGCCTGACGATCTACGCCAGGAGGAACGACAAGGCGAGCCAACCTTCGCACGTCTCTGTGAGGAAGATCACTTGGCTGGAAGGTATGCAGGAGTCGTCGCGCTTGGCCATGCTGCATATCTGCAACATCTACGCACGGGAGCTTCAAGACACCGTCTTCCGTTACCACCCCAGAGCTGCAGCCGTGGACTTGCCAGCACGCTACCCATCCACAGAAGGAGAGAGCAACGCTACAGTCGTGCACCTCGCACAGTTTGTGGCCGCCTAGGAGGAAGCCTTGGAGAGAACCATCACGGAGCTGGATCATGTCTATGAAGCCCTGCAGAGAGCTGTAGAGAAGGTCGCCACTCTGCAAGAGATCCTCTACGACCAAGTCCCCGAAGAAGAGGAAGACCCCGAGAAGGATTCTGAAGAAGATCCGGAGGAAGGCCCAGTTGAGCCCGAAGAAGATGCAGAGCCAGAGGAGCCAGCGGAGCCAGTTGCACCGGGAACGCCTGTTCCTGCTGCACCAATTCCTGTGGCATCGGATCGGTTGCCAAGATCTTTGGCTCACCAGAGTCTGGCCGTCGAGGCGTCGCGCGGTTGTGGGCTTTCGAGTAGTTGTTTGATTTTGAGCTTAGCGGCCAGAGTTTAGTGAGTCGCCCTTTAGACGGTAGTTTTGTGTGCTTAGGTCATTGTTTCTTTTTGTGTGCGAGTATGAGCTGCAAAGGCCCTTAGGCATTTGTTGCAGCCATGCTAAGACCCTATTTAATAAAGGTATTTTATTGGAGTTTCTTGATCTGTGTTCTGTTGGGTTTAACCTGCCCCTCTGCTTAGTTCTAAACTTATCTTGTGCTTGCTACCTTATCTAACCTTTGGAGCTTCGCCAGATGGTTCAAACTCGTCAGACTGCTGCTAGTGGTTCCGGTACCCCAGCACCGAGAAGCAATGAGCAACCAGCCGCAGGAGCAGTTCCGCCACAAGCACCCCCAATTGACTTGCAGAACTTTGGAGCTTTCATGGCAGCACAGACTCAGCTGATGAACACTATGATGACTCAGATGCAAGCTATGAACAACCAGACCAACAACAATAACAACAATCAACAGTATGGAGCCCCAGCTGCTCATGGTCACCATGGACCATCCAAACTTGCAGAATTTATGAGGACTCGTCCACCAACATTTTCCGGACACGCCTCTCCGGTGGAAGCGGGCGATTGGCTCGAGTTATCGAAGGAAGCTGCGATCACCCGGTCACGGCGATCGTGAAAAGGTTCGTATGCCACTCACCAGATGGAAGGCACCGCTGCTGAATGGTGGGAGAACTTCTGTGCCGCCCATGAGATGCCACAGGATATCACCTGGGAAGAATTTTCTGCGGCATTCCGCCAGTATCACGTACCAGAAGGCGTTATCGATCTGAAGAAGGATGAGTTCCGCGCTCTCAAGCAATGAGCTATGTCAGTGTTTGACTATCTCAACAAGTTTTCTCGGCTAGCTCGCTCACGCAGCAGAAGATGTAGCCACGGACAAGGCTCGCCAAAGTCGCTTTTTGAAGGGACTAAACACTGGACTACAAGTCGGTTTGATCACCCATACTTTTCACGATTTCCAAGAGCTGGTCAACAAAGCCTTTGTTTTGGAGGACAAATGCAAGAAAGCGGAGGATAATCAGAACGCCGGATGGCTCGGCAAGGAACCATCAATCACGAGAGCAAGAACAAGTGCAAAGACGGTTCAACGAGTTTCACCCTGCACTTCGCTTGAGCACTCGCACCAACTTCAAGACCCGCCCACCGCCGTAACTTCCGCAACCCCGCACCGTCAACCCCAATCCAGAAGCAACCAGCAGAACGCACGCAAAGGTGCATTACGCTGCCGTCCACCAGACATTTTGCCAACCGATGTCCGTAAAGGGGAACAATCACTCCGAGACGCTTCAACCTTGGAGCTACTCCATCCAAGACGCGATGCATCGTGCATCAACCAAGGAGCCGCAAGTTGCGGTCAAGCCGAGGAGCACCGCGATCCGTGATCGAGGCCGTGTCAACCACGCCACTCTGGAAGGAGCCCAGGAATCACCGGACGTCGTACTGGGTAAGTTTCTGGTTAACTCAGTACCTGCATTAGTTTTGTTTGATTCTGGAGCTTCGCATTCGTTTGTTTCTGGAATGTTTGCAACCAAGAATAAATTGAAAGTTATGCAACTTAAGCATACTCTGTTAGTCCAGTCACCTGGAGCAGAGCTAAGTACTAGAGTGGGATGTTTAGGAGCTAAGTTACTCATAGCTGGAGTTGAGTTTCTAGCCAACCTAATTGTCCTAGATACCCAAACCCTAGATGTCATTCTTGGTATGGATTGGTTATCCAAGCACAAAGCCGTGCTAGATTGTGGCCGAAGAGTCGTAACAGTCGAGGACGCCAAAGGAAACAAAGTAGAGTTTCTAGCCACCTCAGTTCGTGATGGACATCTGCTAGTAAACAGCTTGAAGACCCTTTCCTTAGAAGAAGTGCCAGTCGTCAGTGATTATCCGGATGTGTTTCCAGAGGAGTTACCAGGAATGCCACCGGATCGTGACATCGAGTTTGTCATCGACCTAGTGCCAGGGACAGCACCAATTTCAAAGAGACCTTATCGGATGCCAGCCATGAGTTGGTAGAGATGAAGAAGCAGATAGAAGAACTTTTTGAGAAAGGTTTCGTGAGACCTAGTTCGTCGCCATGGGGAGCGCCAGTGTTATTTGTCAAGAAGAAAGATGGAAGTATGAGGATGTGTATCGATTACCGTTCTCTCAACGAGGTTACCATCAAGAACAAGTACCCACTACCCCGGATAGATGATCTGTTTGATCAGATGAAAGGAGCCGGATTATTCTCGAAGATCGACCTGCGATCAGGTTACCACCAGCTAAAGATTTGTTCTAAGGATATACCGAAGACCGCTTTCTCAACGCGGTATGGACATTATGAATTATTAGTCATGTCCTTTGGTCTGACTAATGCCCCTGCCTATTTCATGAACATGATGAATAAAGTATTCATGGAATATTTGGACAAGTTCCGCTGCTGTTTATTTCTTGTTAGCCCTGCGTGGCTTAATAAGTGTAAACTCGACCATAAGGTCAAAACCCTTATTTGTTATTCAAATTAATTGTTTACTTTATTTATCGTTTGTGTGGATCGATATTTACCTATGTTAACCGTGTGCACTAGTGTGATCCTGGACTAGTGCAGTATACACAGAGGGTTCCAGAATCGTAATTCTGGGTCCCGACAGCTACCTATCTCTTAGTCTGTCTACAAGGTTAGCATCCAAAAAAGAGCATGCCTGATATAATTAAGATACGATCGGCATGCTATTATCCGATCTATCCAAAATTTTCATTTTTCAATTAGCAAAATGTCACAGAGCAACCACTCGGACAGCGAAACATTGGCCAAAAGGGGTGCAGGGATAGAGCCAGCTCGGCACTGCACATTCTGCAAATTAATGGACGTCTCTGTCCGCACAAGCTTGGCTTAGCTGAATCGATCTACGCGTGGCAAGTATGTATGTGCTCGGTGCAGCAATCATGGGTTCCAGATTAGGATTTGGATTTGCCATGGGAATCTGGACGACCGGAGGCGTGATTCGGTGAAATGCAGGTCAAGAACTCAAGATTCCTTCACCGGCTGTAAAAAACTTTCTGGCTGGCTGCGGTTTTGTTGGCGAACGGTTAATTTCAATTTCAATGCTTGATGGTGGCAGCATGCATCGAGGTCAACGAGGATCGGAGGAAAATGTGTGATGCAGTGTGCTTTCACCACAAGTCCATGGTGCTGATTTGCCTTTGCTAATTTAGCAAGAAGTTCTTCTGAAAAGAAAAGGAACATGCATGTACATTTTCATCTTGCAATTACAAGTACACTTGTTTTCTCGTTTTCTTCTCTCTATTTTCTTTCCCCATGTTAGATTCTTCTCCATTAGCTTGATGATAGTCATAACCTAATTAATAAAAGAACAAAAGCTAAGAGAGAGAGAGAGCAGGTAGATCGAGATTGAGCGTTGTCGATGTTAGCCGCCCTGCTTTACTACACCTTGCAGCCCTCGTCCTGGACCTTGGCGCCGTCGGGCGCGCCGCAGCCGCTCTCCTCGGCGTCGTAGCTGGCGTGCACGCTGTAGAGCACGTACACCAGCACGGCGGCGGCCGAGAAGAACCCGAACCGGACGTAGGACGGCCGGTCCAGCGAGCCGAGCAGGAAGACGTTGAGGAACACGGACGCCGCCGGCACCCACGGCATGCCGGGCACGCCCCACAGCTCGGGCTCGTGCGCCTGCGGCACGAGCGCCTGGAATGCGCCGACCGTGGCCACCGCGCCCACCGCGCACGCGGCCAGGAGCCCGATCTTTACGTTCCCTCGCGGGGCGAACTGCCACAGCAGCGTGAAGGAGAGCGCGATCAGTGAGAAGGCGAGGATGAACGCCAGCGTCTGCCAGGCCGAGGCGCCGCGCCGCCCCTCATCGCCGCCGCCGGAGGCCACGTAGCGGCGGTACACGACGGCGTTGGCCACCATGTAGAAGACGAAGAGCGTGCCGATGGAGACGAGGTTGAGGAGGACGTCCAGCTCCGTGAAGAGCGCGAGCGCCGCCGTGAAGAGGCCTGAAGAAATGCAAGGACCAAACCGTCAATGCCGGAAAGACTTCAGGTGGTCAGTGCTGAATTGCAAACGAGGGAACACTGTTGAAAAAGCTAGTTTTGACTTTTAATCGCACACGACGAGTCGCTGCGATTCTTGTGATGAGCGTGAGAGGATGATGCAGATCGAGTAGACATGCACGAGCGAAATCCTATCTACTGCTACGTACGATCCATGTGATTCGTCGCTGGTTTCGATCAGAAATTCAGAATTCAGAATAGACCGAGCACTAGTGCTAGTAGTAGTAATCCGGTTCTTCCTTTGCCTGTTTATGCGGTCTTCACCTAGTAGGAACCCAAAAACCCGTGTCATTTCTCTGCTTTATCATGCGATGCGATGCGACGCGACGCGAGCATCCCATGAAAGCAAAACAGTCGCGAAGTCTACAAAAAGCAAGGACGCGCGACAAAGTCACAACGGCTCGTCGCTTTCGCCGCCATTATGTTGCTCACGGAAAGCAATAGCTTTTGCTGTTGATTCATAGGTCGAAGGGTTCATTCATTCATACTTTTTTTTCGAGCGCCATGTACTGGAAACTACCACTATTCAGTCTACAAAATCGCTATATATGAAAAGTTATGAACTGTCAATGACAAACAGAAATTAGTGAGCAACTTGTACTATTGTACACCGGTCAACAGTAGAACTGAACTGAAACCGTTGCAAGTTGTAACTTGTAAGGGAGGTTTTTTCTCCAAGAAAATTTTAAGGGGGGAGAGGAAGAAGAGCTAGTAGCATGTACCGAGGAAGGCTGAGGCATTGACGGGCGTGGCCGTCTTGGGGTGCACCTTGGCGAGCCAGGCGGGCATGACGCCGGAGCGGCCGATGACGCAGAGGTACCTGGCCTGGCCCAGCATCGCCACCATCAGCGACGTCAGGATGCCGAGGCTCGCGCCGGCGCCGATCACGTTCGACACCCACCCCCACCCCTCGCTCCCCTTGAACGCGCCAGAGAAGGGCGCCTCCGTGTCAATCTGCACCACCAGAAACCCAGAAGAACAAACGTAAGCTCAGGTGAATTAAAAAAACTGTAGAATTCTTACCATAATATCAGCGTCAGTCGTCTGTTCACCATGGTTCACAGAAAGAGCATACAGAAAGGTGATTTTTTCTTCTTTAGATGCTTTATTCTGCTAGAAAGCAGATTCCGGGCCGTGCTCCGACGGGCACAGCCGATTCATCGCAAAATCACACGACCAACATCCCCCAAAAAAAGGTGCTAGCATCAACTGTGAGCAGAGCACCTACTGTTCTACTGAACTATAGCCACTTGACCTGCTCTTAGGCAATATATTCCCAGAATTGTCCTGATCCCCTACTACACAAGTAAAGATGAGCTCTCTTCTAGGTGAATATTACTACTGTTAAAGAACTAGGGCCCGCGACTACACAAGTAAAGATGAGCTCTCTTCTTGGTGAATATTACTGTTAAAGAACTAAGGCCCGCGACTACACAAGTAAAGATGAGCTCTCTTCTAGGTGAATATTACTGTTAAAGAACTAAAGCCCGCGACCACGAGTTCCGGTCCAAGTGGACACCTCATCCACCCGTAGCCTATATATAGAAAGAGGAGACCCCCAGCTATTGTACACATTATTATTGAAAAACAATAAAGAGAAGCCTATAGTCCCCTCACATCTCTGTGTCAATCTCTTATTTCGTTCTTGTATTCTTGCATCGTTCTTACAGTTTTGATTTTATCTACGAGATAATCGTTCGGACTGGACTTGCCAGCGACGGTTCCTCAACGATTACAAGCTATGTATATGCCTACATAGGAATATCGATTTTGCTATAGAAGGAATCCTGAAAATGGCAGGGAGTGGTTCTCTTCAAGGTTTGCATATTGACCAACAAGGCAATAATGAATACTACTAAGCTGAATCACGAGGTTGTGGCGGTGACACGTGGGACCGGTCATGTCAGAGCAGAGGAGTGCGCAGCGCACGTACGTACCGCGTCGTAGGGGAGGAGCATGGACATGGAGGCGGCCATGAGGCAGTAGAGCACGGTGACGAGGACCACGGAGCCCAACACGCCGACGGGGATGTCGCGCGCCGGCCGCTCCACCTCCTCGGCCATGGTGGACACGGCGTCGTAGCCGATGTAGCTCAGGTACACCATTGCGGCGCCGTGGAACACGCCGCCGACGCCGTGCGGGAAGAAGCCGCCCGGGTGCGCCGGGTCGGCGGGGCGCGTCAGGTTGCAAGCGTCGCCGCGCCAGAAGCCCATGACGATGATGAACAGGATGAACGCCACGTGGACGGCCGTCAGGGCCATGTTCACCACCGAGCTCTCCTTGGTGCTGCCATTCCAGAGCGCAAGAGGAAATCTTTGTCAAAACATTTGAAATCCTTTGTTCAACAACTACTGTGTTAGGATTCGCAAAAGGAATTATGTCAAAAATGGTTGCTTTAGTCTTTTGATAAATCATCTTCCAGATAATCTCATGCTCTCGCTTGGGAGAAAAGAGTTGTTCTTCAATATTTTGGCGTCACCAAAAGGATGCGAGATCTTCTAAGGAACAGCTAAAATGGCCACTTTAATTTTGCGCTTCTTTTCCGGAGAAAGCTTATAGCTGCCGCTGCCATTAAAACCATAGCAATATGCAAGAAAGGAAGAGGTAGAAGTAGTACATTGGAAAATAGTGATGTGCAAGATTGTCTCTCTGCCCATAACAAAATCTCCAAATTTTTCAGCCTGGACAAAACTGGAGCGATTTAATTATCTCCACTTGCTCTGAGCATGGACAAGGTTGTAGGAGCAGTAGGTTGCAGCATATGCAGAGCAAGCAGCCAAGGAAACAAACAGCAGCCACCGGAAGCGCCTACCACCAGTAAGCACGAAAACCCAAAGGTGATCCCCACTTGCACAAGATCAAAGAACTATAAATGAAACTGAACAAAATGGATAAAATAGGAACCCCATTTGCTCTGGAGTTTGGAGTCTTGCCGAGAAGAACTCCAATATGGTCAAAAAGCGCTGTGACAACAGGCACAGAGCAGACAACGCAGAGAACCACAGCAAGAGACAAACAAGACTGACGATCGTAAGGAAAGCCAAAAGTTTTTTCAGTTTTTTAGTTCGTAAGGAAAGCCAAAAGTTTTTTCAGTTTTTTAGTATTATTTTTGGAGACTCGAATGCTAGTATGACGAAGCGTTTGACATCGGGAAGTACTGGCATTCTTGCACGCCTGAGTGACGGACATACCTGTAGCAGATGCAGACGGAGATGAGGAGGATGACGCCGACGGCGACGAGGTCGACCTCGTTGAACCCCTTGGGGAGGCCCGGCACGACAAGTCGCCACTTGCTCGGCGCGTCCACGCCGACCGCCGTGCCGAGGTACGCCGTGAAGCTGCGCGCCACGGCGGCGTTGGAGAAGACGTACTCCATGATCAGGTTCGCCCCCGTCAGGAACGCCGCGAACTCCCCTGCACACGCACGACATCCAAACACAAACCGCACGTCACCGCCGTTGCGACGGCAAAACAGCGTCACCTCAAAAATTATGCCCGGTTACATCCAGTCAATCTGAGCACAGAAGGTGCTATTGTACTCCCAGTAACATGGAAAGAAAGATTGCCAAGCTAGTGAATCGATGATCCAACCGCTCAGATTGCGAAGTAGCAAAAAGTTTTGAGCAAAGAGTGTCAGATGTTACATACAAGCTAAAGATAAGCACGGCGCTCTGTCGCATACTTGCATGCAGTGAGAGGAAACTACATGCATGATGAGGAAACAGTACACACCCTGAAGAATGTGTGTGTGGGCAGTGTCAATGCTAGAGGCAGGGAGTTAGTTACATGCAAATTACTGGGAAGATGGTCGATTTTTTTTCTTGGTGATAAGGAAAATGTTGGTTGTATACTACGAAGTAGGTAGTACGAAATTCAACAAAAAGAAGAAAAATAAGAAGGGATGACCAAAAGACCCAGAACAATTTTATAATTATACACGACTTCAAGAAATTTAGATGGCCGGTCTCTCTTGATTCTACTTAATACTTACAACTAGTTAGTGATCATGTCCGACCAGTTTACGACTAGTTTATATCTACATACGACCAGTTCATATCTGGTCGGACTGAATGACCTGCTTGCGTATTCTTCTTTTGCCTCACGATATCTAGTTGAACTCCAGGTGAGTTTATTTTTCATCCATGGACTGTTCAATACTTTCTCGATCAAGTGACGGATAACTTCATATGGTCGACTCTTCGACCACTAGTGGCACATCCATGCACTTTCTTTATCTGACCACATCGAGGGGCCAGAGATATATCTCCTGTTATGTTTGGAGAGGCAAATCCCATATCTGACCAGTCACATCCCTCCGCATATTTCATAGCATACCTGAAAGTTACCTTTATAACTACCCAGTTACGGAGTAGCGTTTGACAACCCCTAAGTGTACTATTACACATATAAAAAACTATGCTGATATCAGGTGTAAGGATTATATATATCATCATTACTTGAGACCAACTGATGACACATAAAATCGTAGCAATCTCAATAGTGTCTCAAGGTGGGTCAATCCAACACCATGTTCTCTAACATGTGTTCACATTATTGTTTCAATATCTCCATATTCATAATCGGTGAAACATAGTCATCAATCAATGCATGTGCTGGTCGGAACGGTCATCAATCAATGCATGTGCTGGTCATGTGTTGGTCGATAAGTCACGAGTGTTTTGACTAGGGATACATTTAGAATGACATCATATAAGTTAAAGAGCTTCACCAACAAGTTACACACTTGTTAATCTATATAAATGATAATTCACCTCGCCCCCTCCCTTTATTTGCCATGCCGAGACAGTCAGGGGAGCAACACCAATTGGAGGAGGTGAATAGGGGAGAGACGACCCACCAGCGCCAAGCTAAATGGCAACAAGTGGAGGGCAAAATCGCCTAAATTAACGGTTGAAAGCCCAAAGATGACGGAAGTGGTAAAAAACTGAACAGATGGTTCTTCTTGTACTAATAAAGTGTACCTATGAACTTCGGTGGTATAAAACTAAAGTGAGGATCTTTGGATGATACAAACCATTTTTTTCTTCTTTTTAAGAGGACAACAATATTGGAGAAAAGAATCCAAAAAAGCTAGTGATAAAATCAAACACAAAAACTCTCTTTGGAAAAAACCAACTTAGTATTAGATGAGTTTTGTAGAGCATCTGAGGCAATTGCTCCTTTACCTTTTAACAATCGGGCAATTCATCTCTGTGTGAAAGGCGAAAAACAAAAACAGAAATCGCATGTGGTGTGTAATCACACAGAGATTGCCAACAAGAGAAGCTTGGAGGTCAAATGGAAGCTTGGAATGAGGAGGCGGTGTGATTTTATTTTAGGTATGACTCGATTTGTAAGCAAGCAACAAAAGTGAAGGGCTCCATGTAATGGTTTTAATTGGGAGAAAGGGAGAGGGACAAAATAGAAAGGAAGTAGTGTAGGTAGGCCTTTGGATAAACAAAAGGTCCAAGTTGAGGCTTATTGCTGACACGCATAACTGTCTACACTAGTAATAGGGGCAGACTCGGCTGCCCCCTCTACCGACGGATAGCTCACGGTGTACCTTTAGCCTAGCTGCGCTCAGGCAAACTACCGCTGGCCGGTAACTCGGCATTCGACATGCCACAAGCAGGTGAGAGCACCCTATAAACTTTGGTCTTGGGTCCGCTAGTGCTACCCAGCATTCATACATGTGAAGCTCTTTTTTTAAGTAATTCATCTCGGGTTTTCCCTTTCGCTATATTTTTTCATGTAAGTATAAGAGTGTTTCTTGGAAGTAACCGCGTGTAACAAGTTTGACTATACTATGAAGTAGGTGGTAAGAAATTCAACAAGAAGAAGAAAAATAAGAAGGGATGGCCAAAAGACTCAGAACAATTTTATAATTATACACGACTTCAAGAAATTTAGACGGCCGGTCTCTCTTGACTCTACGGATACCTAGGCTCTATTTGAAATACGAGAATTCTGTCGAATTCACGTGCAAACTAAATGGTTTTCTACGAAGTTCCTGCGAAACTAGCCGTTGAGCATCTCAGGAAGAGAAAGCACGATTTTTTTAAAATAATATTATTTTAAAAGATATTTACAAAAATAAATAGTCGCTCCCAAAAATTACAAAAATATGTCTCTGTCGCCAATTCAACTGGCGACAGGAACCTATCGCTACGAATCAAGCTGGCGTGAGGACCTATCCCCTCTCGTCGCCATTGAGGTATTTATCGCCGATTCAATCGCGACAGAACATATCGCGATCGATTTCTAGCCAATTTTGATTTTGCCTATTCCACTTAGGCGCTTTGTGATTTTCGTAAATTTTAAGCGGTACAAAATGCATTAGACTACGCAATAACATTTTATCATCGTCGTATGTTGTTCTACTACGATAAATTTTTGGAGAATTTAGCGAGGATGTTTGAGGTATGAGCGATTCGTAAAGAGGAAGGTAAGTGATATTGCGATTCGCCGAATTCATACACTGCGATATTACGAACTTGCGCAGAACATCATAACACTTAATTGAAATGATAATTGAACATTGATAATAATATTTTTCTCGCGATCGCGATGTCAGCGTCTCCCATGTGGGTCGCCTCTAGTGGGCACGCGGATGAGGTCCCCGCGCGACGTCCAGGAATCTGCCGATGTTTCCTTGGTCCCGAGTATTCTAGCAATGTCCGGCCCGATTAGTTGCTCCCGGGTTGGATGGCGATGAAATACCCAACAACGGCGTAACCATACATCTCTCCACTCTATGTTTGCATCACCGCCTCCTTAGTGAAATAGTGAGAGAGTCTTGCCGGGATGCCGCGCCACCGTCAAGCAAAGGCCATGACATGGGAGCGGGGCCTATGCGAGAAGAAGGGCTTGTTACAAGTGCATACGCAACTATCGCGGTGTAGCGTGCACTCATGGTGATCCTCTCGCGGTTAGTCCGCGGCGTCCTTTATCTCTGCACATTATCTCGAGCGAAGCTCCTCGTGCCCATCTTGAATGCCGGTGCATCTCACCCTTCTTGCTCTTCTCCTCCATGTATGCGGTGATCATGGCGGAGTAGAGTACTCATCATTACCATGGCGGCGACGTATTCTTGCATCTGTTAACAAAGTAGTTTGTGGTACGCGGAGAATTGCCTCCACAATACCAACTAAAGGGAGGCACCTGGCGCCGCGCATGACCCAGTTGTAGACCTCAACTAGGTTGGTTGTCATGATACCATATCGAGCACAACCTCTGTCATATAGCAGCGACCACTTCTCCTTAGGCTCGTGCTCAATCCAGTCTGAGAAGCATTTGACCTGTGCCCCTGTCTTCTCGTGACACTAGGAGCGTCTGTTGGTAGATGTGGCAATGCTTCGGGGGCCTGGTCAGCGCTTGGGGCGGCCCTTCTCGTTGCCTACTGTAACATCCCAATTTTGGACTTGTGTTTCAAATGTAAGAAAATGAGTAGAAATTAAAAAAATTTCTTACATCTTGTATTTCCCTGTGTGCTCTGAACAATTGTTGTAAAAAGTTATGAAAATACAAAGTCACAAGTCTTTTGATCCAAAGCCTTGTCTTCCAAAAACATTCATCTCAAATCTTGTCATCATCCTTTGGTAATATTTTTCCTAAGTTTCTGGGATGGTATGTGACCTCTCTGAAAAATTTCATAATTTTTAGAAATTGTTTGAATATTGTTAGAGGGCAGTCAAACCTGTTTGACTTTCAGTCAAACCTTGAACCAGAGCCTTACATTATTTTTGGAGAAAAATGCACAGCATAAAAACCTCTGAAAATTTTATACAAGGTTAATATCTGAGTTAGCAAGCCCCAGTAAAAATTTCATAATTTTTGGAGTTGCTTTGCTGTCTCAAATAAATCCTCAAGGTCCCAGTTCTATTTAAAACTCAAAACCTAGTTTCACTGTTCCTTGGGTTCGAGTCAGACTCGGGCTCCAGCCAATTGACTCGGTCCAGTCAACTAACTGCACCGAGCCTCTTTTAAGAGCGCACGTTGAATCTCCACCATTGGATCCTTATCGCACGGCCCAGCTTCGCGCAAACATCCGGACCGTGTGGATGCTTTATCCCTTTTGAACCATTGGATCTTCATCCAACCATCCAGATTCTCCAATACATTCGGACCTTCCGGTTATTTCGCTTGAATCTGAGCCGTTGGATTGAAATCCAACGCTCGCAATCTCCTCTGTTGTAATCCATCTCAGCATCGTGGAGCAATTTGAGCCATTCATTTCTAATCCAAGGGCTCCAGATCTATTCCTTTATTTCAAATCTCGGAAGCGTGGCGCGTTATCCGCTGTCCGATCAACATCCAAGGGTCCAAGGTCGCCCGAGCCTTTTCTCTGGTCATCTTCAACCTCCCGTCGTGCGAAAACAGTGCAGGGCATGGCGCCTGTCAAATCGTGTTCCTTGGGCAGCGTCTCCTTGGTCGGCATTAAGTGTTTGCATATGCTTTTGGCCGAGAGGCATGCCCTACTTCTACATCTCCATCATTTTGCTTTTCGGTCCATGTCGATGTCGTGGACTTAGCTCACCCGAGAGGCTCCTTTTTGCCAAACCCTAGTCCTTGAGCTATAAAAGGTCCCAAGATTTCTTCCTGGTGTTCCTTTACACTATCCTAAGCTCCTTATCCATTTTTGGAGCTTAACACACCAAAAACACCTAATCGCCATTGATGACCCGGGGAGCTCCATTGTGAATCATGAAGCTTCAGTGGTTCTTCTTCAAATATTCTTGTACTCTTTTCTACTTCTTGTTATCCTAATCATTTCTCCTCACTCAATTGTGGGTTTCATTCACAGGAGTTGACGAATTTGGGGTTTGTTCAAATTCGGCCGATTTTGGTCATCTTCTTTCTCAGCTCCGGTGAGTGCTTCTTTTCTCAATTAATTGCTCATGAATCTTATATGGGCTATTGTGTAGCTATTTTTACCACCAGCAGGTGTTCATTTTGGCTCAGGTCTTTAATCTCTTATCGTCTTCCTCCACTCCGGCAAGCCTCCACCGTGGACAAGCATCTCCGACCATCTTTAAAGCTCCTCTCCATCTAGGTAGCTTCTTATTAGTCCCTAGAGGCCTTGGCACACGCTTCTTTGGACTGTAGCGGAGCTTTTCGCTATTTTCAGGTTGGCAGTAAAAGCTCCATTTTCATTTTCCAGCTAGCCGGCGCTCTGGTCCCTCACCGCCGGCGAGGTTGCCACCATTAGGTCCGCAACGTTATTGCGAGTCCATTTTGGTACTTGGTTAGCGCCGCCGCGATCGAAGTCACTGGCGACTAGCCGTTGAATGCGCTCGGGTTTTTGCCGGCGTAATCTCCGTTTTAAATCGATTATTTAGGACATAATTAATGTCTAATCATTGTTAATCATTGAGTGTATTAAGTGTGTCCTAATCAAGCCTTTGTGCCACTGATATGTGGGCCCGTAGGCCTTAAACCTCAGTCCGGGGTTCTTTAAGACAAAATATGGGGTCATTAATTGCTAATCATTGGTTAGCCATTAATGTGTCTTAAGCCGTCAGTTGTGTCACTGCCTGGTGGGCCCCATCTCTTTAATCCACCTCTGTGCGAGATCGTTAGGACACATTAATTACTAATCATCACTAATCATTGGTTTTTAGTAATTAATCGCTGTCTTAATTTGGCCCTTGTGGTCACTGACATGTGGACCCACTCATTAAACCCTCCCCGCGCACTTAAGTCCCGTGCGTTGCACTTTGTTGATCCTGGACCGTCGATCTCGTGATCAACGGCCCAGATCTGGAGTGCATTCGGACCGTCCGGTTCCCTAATCATTCTGGACCGTCCATTGCCAGATCTGCGGCTGCGATCGCGAGTGCAATCGGACTCTCCGAAGGGAGATGCGCTCCGAGCCGTTCATCTTGAGATCTGCGGTCGTGGTTGGCCGAGGCAACCGCACCGTCCGAATGTTCCCATCCTCGTGAGCCGTTGGATCTTGATCCAACGGTGGGCTCCTTTTTGGAATTGCGCGCGTGCGCTGTTCCTTGTGCGCGTGGGCCGTAGGATTTTAGATCGAATGCCCACGAGCGTCTACGTCTTTGTTTTGCGGTTAAGTTTGATTTTATTTCTGTAAGTCGTTATTTGTCAACTAAAAATTGTATTTAGACTTTAAAAACTCATAACTAATTATTGTTAACTCCTTTTTAGGTGATTCCAACTGTAATAAATTCATTTGCCCCTTGAGTTTAATATAAAAAGGCATTTAGGCATATTCCAGTAGCAGAAAATTATGTAACTAAAATAACTTGTTCTCTGCCGATTTTGATTATTCCAGAAATAGCATTAAACTTGTAAAATGCATATCTTTTTCTGTATAATTCCAATTTGTGCAAAATCAATTTTGTTAGGTTCCTCTGTTAGTATGCTTTAATATAAAATAGGATTTGAACATGGATTTATTTCTATAAAATGACTTGCATTAGGTTTACAACTTAGAAAAATTATAAGTAAATCATTATAACTCCAAATTTAGTAAACTCAACTTTGCTATTATTAGGATGTCACAATCTACCTGCCATAAAAATTCTGGATCTTAGATCATTCTAGAAATTTTGCCATGAACAGTATCCAGTATTTAAATCAGTGAATTAATAGGCTGAGAAAGTGTATTGTGTCTATATGTTTTGCATATTAAATCCAAGTTGCATGATTCTTGTTCCTAAAATTATCTAAAATCGTTCCCTAGCTGCTGTATAAATTTCATTCGATTTGAATGTCTTTTGCTGTTGGAGTTAATTTGATGTTCTTCGTTCTTATTTGCTTATCGCCTTTTCGCGTTAGGTTCTGAAGACAATATTGATTATAATTCTAAGCCACAGCCATCAGATCCTGCACTCCAGTAAGGCAAGCAGATGTAGCATCATTTGATCATGTTGCTCCTACTATTTTCAAATTCTAATATATTGTTTGCAAATTCTATGTATGCATTGCTATGTTGTTTTAACTATTGTCGATAGTTCACCTAGTAGATGCATTATCAGTAGGCAAACATTAATCCTCTACTACTGAGCCTAGGTTTATCTTGCTGTGATTTTGGGTTCGTTGGATGAATCCTTGTCACTTAGTAGTTTACGATGTTTGTGCTTAGACATGCTTAGTTGTCGGTAGAAATGGGTGGTTATCGACTTGTCGATAACCTTGATCACACAAACTTATTATGATATACATGTTTCAACCTTGTGCTATGTCTAAATTGCAAAACCAAAACTGAAAAACAAAACAATTTAGACTTGGGCACAATGGTAAGATGGTGTGATCTTTTGGTTGTGATTGGAATGGTGCCCGGGTCAATTAAGGACCGAACATCTTGTGAGTACGTGTTATCCAAGCAATTTATGCGTGCTAACCACACTAGAGGGAATGAGACCTCTCTTGACTTAGTACTTTGGCGTGTGTTGGCTCACAGTCGCGGGAGGCGTGTGTGTGTTGCGTTGAGGTAAAATGAAATGATTGTGTGTGGGAGCATTGTAGTTGTCCAAAGAGTTTTACCCCGAGGGGTAGTTGTCATTTTGGCTTTACAATGTAAGCGTATGGGTTTCTATCCATACAAGCGGCTCGTAGTTGATACACAATATTGGAAATGTCTCGTAGGACTTAGCCGTGCCGGCATACCTTTGGAAGTGTGCTTAATCATGTGGCTTAAAGGCGGTCTGAGGTGTGGGTATATTGGTACACCCCTGCAGGGTTTGAACTATTCGAATAGCCTCGTCCTAGGTTATGGACACGCTTGGGTAAGTTTTTCAAGAGTTAGACTGCCATATTTTAAATTAAAACTTGATGGGTGGTATGAATCAGGGATTTATGCTATTTGTGGTGGCTATTGGGTTAGTCACTTCTAGGTGGTTACTTGATACTTATTGTTACTCGTTGTTACTTTAATGCTTAAAACTGAATTGATAAACTGCTTTCAATCTACTTATATTATTGCAAATAAAACTTGTTTTATGCGTCCAAATAACCATATAACCAACCTTCATTTGATACAGCTTTCATGTAGCTATGTATAGGCTTGTTACTCGTAAGTCTTGCGAGTACATTGTTGTACTCACCTGCGTTGCTTGTTGTGTGCAGAGGAAGAGGTGAGCAGATGGGCCTCACTTTTGTGAGTTGTCTTTGTGGCGGTGTGTGGGGCGATTAGCTTGGCGGCCCGATCGGTTGCCCTGTGGTGTTATGTGGCTAACCGGTCGTCTTTTGGTTTAAGCCATCTTATGGCATCTTTTGCTTCCGCTGTTACTTGATACTTATGTCATTTGGCGGTCGGTACATTCTGTAATAACTTATATTATGTATGTCTTTTGGTAGACTTGATATATTATATTGTATGGAAATGATGCATGCTTTTGTATGATGAATGTGTGCTTGCAATTTAGGAAGCACATGTCCATCGAGGCACGGATTATTACATTTGTGATACTAGGACGGTGGAAGGTTAAGTATTACAAGCTTAATAAACAGGGTCTCACACCTCCCTTTTGTGGGTTTGGGTCGGTCGTCCGAATCTTTCAGTGTTTCAAACTTACGCTGGGTTCGGTTGCCTGAGCGCTTGAATAGGTTCATCAAGTCCTTGTTGCGGCGCTTATAGAAGTTCGCACCCAAGTGCCTCATGCACTACACGCTCGTAGATCCGGCCATGGAAGTGGTACGTTCTCTCCTCGTTGCGGTGAGTTATTGCACGCGGCGCAGCTGCGTCTTGGTCATGTATGAGGCATACGTTGGGACGGTCATGCTGCGAAATCCTCACATTCTTTAGAACTCCACGTATCGTGCGCGGTAGCAACACACCGTGGAACACGGCTGGGAGGTCCGTGCACCACGTGGCGGGGCGTCGTGCGCCGCCATCGGAGCGCCGCGCAGGCAACCGGTCGGGTAGCTCCATGTCTGCGGCGTCGGCGTCATCTCCCGCTCTCAACTGCGTCCAAACAATTAAGAACAAGCGAGTCAGCGCCAAAATAATCAGACCGCGATTGAGTGCATGAAGGACACAACTTCACGTACCTCTGAATCCAGTCTCGGTGCAGCCTCCATGCCCTGATGGGGATGCGTAGCCGAAACGCCCCAAGCTCTATCGGCGCCTCGCCCTCCGGGGGGAGCACGGTACTAAGGCGGCTACGGTGACGCGTGTCAATCACTGGGTCAAGCAACTCGTACTGACTCGCGTCTGCCATACCTGAAAATGCAGCAAAAAACAAAGTTCATATTTTTTTTCATGCATCTTTACATAGCCTATGTAGCAACTACGAATTTTCTTTATAAATTTAATACATGTCATTCTATTTTTGTAGTTTAAATGGTATTTTTCGCACTAACAAGATATTGACCGCGCACTAACACAATAATAACAGCGCACTAACAAAATAATAACCGCGCACACATATTCTCATTGCTCTTTCGACCTAATCAGCTACTCCGTGTTTATCTCACAATGTATCATACTTAATTCTATGTCGCTATTGTCGCAATTCTATATCGCTACACAACTCAAAATATATACTACACAGTTCGACTACATTTATCTAACCTACTCAATTCTATATTGCAATTCTATGTCGCTACACAACTCAAAATATGTACTACACAGTTCGACTACATTTATCTAACCTACTCAATTCTATGTCACTATTGTCGCAATTCTATGTCACTACACAACTCAAAATATGTACTAGACATTTTGACTACATTTATCTAACCTATTCAATTCTATGTCGCTATTCTATGTCGCTACACAACTCAAAATATGTACTACACGTTTCGACTACATTTATCTAACCTACTCAATTCTATATCACTATTGTCGCTATTCTATGTTGCTACACAACTCAAAATATGTACTACACAGTTTGACTATATTTATCTAATCTACTGAATTCTATGTCGCTATTTTTGTTTGCTAACCTACAAGGTTTGGACGTAACGTACACAGTTTTAGAAAAATTTACCTGCAAGATGATTGCTCGAAACTGATACTCTGTTAATCTCTCTCCTCTGCGACGAACCGGCAGAGCTTCGCTACTATTTCTTTTCTCCCTCTCGAACTCTCTCTTGTAATTTTCTGGAATAAAAATGAATTACGCACTGATTTTTTGGGGTTTTTATAGCCGCGTCCCTGCCCAACTTCCTGTAGCCGGTTCAACTGGCGATAGGGATATATTTTTGTAATTTTTGGGGCGATTATTTATTTTTGTAAATATTTTTTAAAATAATATTTTTAAAATTTTTTTTCGAGAAAGCACAACCTTGTTAGTAAAGTATCAATTTTCTCTCATAGCGCGTGACTGCATGGGCGACTGCACGTTAACTTGCCTTCCATTTGGACAAAAAACCGTAGTGGAATGGACCCATGGATTGGTCTAAATTGGCGGTGGATAAGGGTCGACACTGAAGCCCATAACCCACCTGTGCCGATGATAAGTGGGCCTCCCATGCTGACAAGTGCCACCCATGCCTCGAGCGGTGTGCCTGCCAGAGCCGACTGCCAAGCGCCCACCCGCATGCATGCAGTTCACGGAGTACCAGTAGTACAACACCGTATTCCGAAAATACCCTCCAAAATGGCGCAAAACCCCCGCGCCACGCCATGCCCCCCGTGTAGCTTGGCTGGCGATTGCTTGCTGCACTCCTCTTCTCGTTTGACGCGACGATGGTCAGTCAGAGGGCACATCGGTAAAAGCGCTACGGCCTTTACGAGCTCTGGGCCTGGGGCCGGAGGGTGAGACGACGAGACGTGGCGAGCAGTAGTACGAACAGCCGCGTGTCAGATCCGGGGAGCCTCTGACAAGAACTCGCTTCACTGACAGGTGGGTCCTCCTGTGGCCGACCATGCTATCCCGCGCCGGAGGGGATGGATCGAGGCGTGGGCCAGCTGCCACGCTTTCCGAGGTCAAGCGGCGGCGACGACCTCACGTCTTTTCATCGCCGCAATGCACTGTTGACTCTGGTCTGGTCGCAGGTTTGGTTAGCGGCGGATCCATAAGAAAATAATAGTTAAAAGGTACTCAAATTTTGGACCGTGAGATCTCAACCCTCCCCGTAAATCACTTCTTAAAAAACTAATTGAAGCCGAGCAAAAATTTGAGTTGAAAATCTCGAATCATTTGAAAGTGTTTTCTAATCACAAGAACGCTTTTTCACTTCAGTTGAGTGTGTTTGAATTGGAAGTTTTTTGAATCATTGGAAAGTTTTTGAACCAAAAGTTTTTTTTTCTAACCAATTGAAAGTTTTTCGAATCATTTCAAGTTTTCAAAAAGAAAAGTTTTTTTTTAACTAATCGAGTACTCTTAACCCAATAAAACACCCGAGTACTTCTTAGCTATTTCCAAAATAATATGAGTAGAGGCGTGCAGTTGGGTTGCAGCGGTCTGCAGAATTTAGTCCATAGACAAGAGTGGGCACACTCAGTTTTTTTAAGAGTACACGATGCCACACGCACGTATGTGTGACTTTAACACACGTTTAATCTAGAGCGAAGGCGTAGACCCCACGCAGCGTGGACACACATTTTGACAATTGAACAGCGAAGAGGTAGACCTCACGCAGCGTGAGTACACATTTTAACCATTGAACAAACCTACGTCAAGCCTAGGTGGACAGCACGCACACCAACGATGCTTGCCACCCGAGCTAGCGCTTGGTCCTCGGGGCACACTTAGGATTTCGATGCATGCGTGTCCTGGTTATACTACTCTTACCTCGGGTCAAAAAAAAATACACTGCATATGTTATTTTGACATAGACATGGTTCTCAAAAATATTTTCACCACTAATTTTATTGTGATATATTTATAAAACTGAATAAAACTGTACTACTATAAAAATATGTTTCAACTATACGTATATAATTTTTATGTATTAAATCAAAATATTTATGAAGATATGGATAGCTAAAGTTTGACTGCATGTGACTCATTTTTTTTTGTGATTTGGGGGCAGCAGTTGTCACCGCACTGACTTGCAAGGCTTCCGAGTCTGACCGTCGTGATCCGTGACATGTACCAGTGCTACTAACTGCCAAACGGCTAAATAAAGTGACTAAAGTGAGTACCAACCACATGGAATTTGTCGAGGCCACTAGTCAAAAATTGGGGTTGGTTTTGATATATCCATGTTTCGTTAAGGATAGTTTTCCATGTCTAGGTAGTAAAAATTTGGGATATGGTTTTGATATATCCATGTTTCGTTAAGGATAGTTTTCCATGTCTAGGTAGTAAAAATTTGGGATATGGTTTTGATATATCCATGTTTGTTTAAGGATAGTTTTCCATGTCTAGGTAGTAAAAAATTGGGATATGGTTTTTGATACTACCCATCTGTAATTAAGTTGTGTTAAAAACTATGAACTATGGGATTTCTAGCCATCTTTTATTGTTTTAAAGGTTTTTAAGCGGTTGATGCGTGAAGTCAGGGGCGAAGCTGGACCTCGGGCGGCAGGGGCAATAGGCTTAGGACCAAGATCAAAAGTCCATGAAAAATATCTTTAAAATCACCAAAATACAAGTTATTGTCTTCGGTACACTGTGCAGGCAAACAATGTCGTTCAGGTAGAGTTCTGCGAGTTTAGCGCCCTTATAGGCGGTGTCTAACCGGAATGAAGTGAGCCACTTTGGTCAAACGATCAATGATAACCCATATCGAGTTATGCCTATTTCGGGTCCTCGGCAGGCCGATAATAAAATCCATACCGACATCATCCTATTTCCATTCGCGAACCTTCAGGGGTTGAAGTAACCCCGCTGGTCGTTGGTGTTACGCCTTAACATGTTGACACACGTTGCACATGGCAACATGTGCAGCGATGTTCCGCTTCATACCGGACTACGTACCAGAATTGCTTCCGGAGGTCCCGATACATCTTCGTGCTTCCGGAGTGAATAGAGAGTGGTGAATCATGATATTCTCTGAGGATTAGCTCCTTGATATTGTGATTATTCGGGACATATAGCTGCTGTCCTCGCATAACCAATCCACTCGTATTCTCAGTGAATTCCGATTTTCTGTCGTCCTGCAAGTCGTACTTGATTTCAGAGACTGCTTGATCGCTAAGTTGTGCGGCCTGGATCTAAGATTCGATGGTATGTTGTAGCACTAGGGTAGCAACATATCCCTCCTCAACCATTTCTAAGTTGAGCTTTTGGAACTCTTCATGCAATGCTAGTTGATTCGCTTCAATTGACACGTTTATGCGGTGAAGCTTCCGGCGCTTGAGAGCATCTGCTACAATGTTGGCTTTATCAGGGTGGTAATGAATGCCAAGATGGTAGTCCTTGATCAATTCGAGCCATCTCCGTTGTCTTAGGTTCAGATTTTGCTGCGTGAAGAAATACTTCAGGCTCTTGTGATTGGTGTAAATTTCGCACCGATTACCGATGAGGTAATGCCTCCAGATCTTAAGAGTATGAACCACATCTGCCAATTCCAAGTCATGAGTTGGATAATTAGCTTCATGAGGCTGCAACAGGCATGAGGCATAGGCCACCACTTTGCCTTCTTGCATTAGCACACAACTGAGACCGTGGCGGGATGCATCGTAATACACAACAAATCTTTTGTATATATCGTGCAGAGTAAGCACTAGAGCTATTGTGAGCCTTTTCTTCAATTCTTGAAAGCTCTCATCACAAGATGTTGACTATTCAAATTTCTTCTCCTTTTTAAGAAGTTGAGTCATTGGTTTTGCGATCTTGAAGAAGTTCTCAATGAGCCGGCCATAATATTTGGTTAGACCGAGGAAGCTTCGGACTTCTGGAATGGTGCGGGGTTGTTCCCAGGCTAGCACATCGCATACTTTTCTTGGGTCCACAGCCACATCTCCTTCTTTTAGCCAAAATTCACACTTACTGAATTTTGCATACAATTGATGCTCGCGCAGCTTGTCGAGGACTATACGCAAGTGTTGCTCGTGTTCCTGTGTATTCTTGGAATAAATATGAATGTCGTCGATGAAGACCACCATGAACTGATCCAAATACTCCATAAAAAAACTTATTCATAAGATTCATGAAACTTGCGGGAGCATTGATGAGTCCGAATGACATTACGGTGTACTCGTACAAGCCATAACAGGTGGTGGATGAAAACTCTAGAATGTCTTCCGGCTTGATCTTGAGTTGGAAATAACCGAGCCTTAGATCAATCTTGGAGAAGACACAAGCACAACTCATTTGATCAAACAAATCATCAATCCTCGGGAGATGATATTTGTTCTTGATAGTGACTTCATTTAAAGAATGGTTGTCGACGTACATCCACAGACTGTCATCGTTCTTCTTCACAAATAGCACAGGGCTTCCCCATGGTGACGAGCTAGAACGGATGAATCCTTTGTCCAATTGCTCTTTGAGTTGTTGCTTTAATTCGACCAACTCATCAGACACCATTCAATAAAGACGTTTGGATATAGGTGCTGTCCCGGGAAGCAAATCGATGACAAACTCCATGTCACGGTCTAACGGAATTCCCAACAATTCATCCAAAAACACGTCGGGAACCACGAGCATTTGACTAAGCTCTGGAATTGAGATAGAGTTGAGCATGAGTTACTACTATGGAGTGGCATATGTGGAGGATAAAACGACCCATTCTCCGTCCAAGTTGACAAGAAAAACAGCCCGTTCTACGCAATCGATAAATCCCTTATACTTGGACAACCAATCCATCTCGAGAATTATATCTAACCCCAGTATATCTATCATAATGAAGTTGCATTTGAATCCTACTCCATTAATCTCAATTTGGACTTTAGAACAACCGAGTTTTGCATATTTTTAAACCATAAGGATAACACTCATGAAACTTTAACACACTAGTTAAGTTTTACATGGTTCGCATACCTATTGCTTAAACATTACAAAATAAGCAACTAAACCACCACAAGTAGCAAATTACAATCATCATACACCAGCACCTTACATATTTTAACATACCAAAATACCCAAAAGTGCTCACACTAATTCCATACTAGTGAGCTCCCGACTGCTAGTCTAGATCTAGAAGTCGTCATTGTGCTTGGCAGCGCGAAGCGAGTCCGGTCCGGCGGAGGAGGACGAGCCAATGAACTCAATCATCTCATAGTCATGAACAAGACGGTGTTCCTGCACCACTCGCGGTGGCTCCTCCATATCCGAGTTGATGGCCATCACGCGATGGCGGTGACCGATAGCCGACATACGGGGACGTCGGGTACCTGATCAAATGCGGATGGTAGGCTCTGGTAACTCTTCTGCAGGTGCTTGTACGACATCCTCCCCGTACAATATCTCCCGCGAAAAGAGTCCCTAGACCACCATAGGAGCGATGTTGTTCTCGAGTGTGGAGATCCTCCATCGAGCCTCAAACAGCTCACAGGTCACGTGACAGAGATATCCATCGAGTGGTCTCACGAGACCGGTGAGGTGCAGATGTGGAGTGATGAATGGCATACCCTCCGCCAGGTAGGTATGCTCCTCTCTATCCACCGTCCCTACGGAGAATTAGAAGAACATGTCCTCCAACTCAGGCAGCTCGTGTCACAGGCGTACGATGGCGATGTAAGCGCATCATAAAGCGACATCATGGCACAAGAGCCCAGCCCGTAGTAGCAGAAACAGGGATCCCCAAAGTGTTGTCCCTAAATGAGCACTTGGGTGAGGTACTCAGTGGACGCCGCACTGGAGGGCGTGTTGAAGATGGTGTATAGTGGCACATGAGGCCAATGGACGCGCTGTAGCATCACCCATAAGATGTGCTGCGGTGTGCCCTCCTCAAATGCGCTTGTCCGGTACTATGGTTCCCTTGGGGTGGTTATCTACAATTTAGGGAAGGAAAGTTAGTGATCTTTTCTACATATAATGAGAGGCATAGATAAGAAATGATACTAAGGCAAGAAAAGAATTGTAGTACAATTTTTTATTCATTCTCTACAATATTTAACCAACATCTAAGGTTTATTTTCAGGTTATACTACCCCTTGATCTTTATGTATAAATAAGACATCTATAATGCCCAATCAATTCAACACCAAATGAAGGTAGGAGGGGTTAAAGAATAGTACATCACATTATTTTTAAAATATAACTAGGTTCTAAAATTTTTGTAAGGAGCCATCTAGAGTGACATGAAAATTGGGGGATTGGCGGGGAGAACTCGATTGTGCGGAATTGGAGAAATTTTTGGGCGGAACCCACCAAAATCCTATATCAAAATGAAGCTACACTACCGCGCGGCTGGTTGACCAAAAACATAAAGGATGGTGGCCTATCATCGCAAAACGCACGCACATTTTGGGGATTGCTCCACAAACTCACCGTGAAAAAACCCTAGTTATTTCCCCAGCGCGAGAAAAAGGAAACAATGCACATATGAGGTGGGGGTGTAGCGGAAGACCACCTCTGATCCTGACGGGGATGTGGTCAGTGGAGATTGTTGGAGAGCCTATGATTTCACTGCAGGTTTTTGAGTGTTGTAGCACCATTGGGAGATTCTTAATTTGCTACAGTGGTGGGGAATCCCGATTGTTGGTCATCCCCATAACGCATGCAACTTCCCCCTGGTGATTTCTAAAAAAATCAAAAAAATAAATGGTTGTGAGTTGCTCGGTAGTAAAAATGGATATAATATGTGCTTCCGTATACATCACAAATTATTATCAAGTGTAGATGCTTTTGCCACACTACTGATTTTGTTGGACTGCTCGTTGGAGTTTACTGCCACATCCAAGCCATTAATGCACTGCCATGTGACGTCATCGTGGGGGTCGTGGGGTCTATGGTCCACAAATGCTGCGATTGACCCCGGAAAGAGAGGGGAACGTATACCCAAGCATCGCAGGAAATATGCAACTCCCCCTCACCCCTATCCCGCATTGGGATTCCTGAAAAAACGTGAAAAAATTGAAACCACTGTGCAATGTATGGCAGTAAAAATGAGTATCACACTTACTTTCACATACATTATAATTTACTGCCAGTTGAAGTTGGTTTTACTGTAATCACGAGTTTACTGGACGCCTCGTTAGTCTTTACTGCCACATCCCGCCGTAGCATGCCTTATCCATGTGACGATGCGTGTGGGGGGTCGTGGGTTCATGGGTCGCACGGCTCGGTGGTGGGGTGTGTTCGGTTGGGTGTGATGGGCTGGCTAGGGTGTAGAATAGACTATTCTACACTTAGCTACAGAATAGTGTGTGTGTAGAGGAAAATGGTATGATACTCGTTGGGAGTACGTACTTTCACTTCTCATATACCACTTAAATCGTATGATGATATATCTTTATCAATTTGAACATACTCCAATAATGATTATAAGATACTATAAAGTGAGTTTCATGAAAAATTTCATCAAAGTCCATCTTTTATAGCAAAATTTGTATATATACTTCTTTTATATATGAAAAAGGGTATATAGCAAAAATAAAGGGCTATAATGAAAAATTTTCAATCAAGTCGCATTAGAGTATCTTATAATTGGTATTTAAGTATACTGAAAATGGTAAAAAAATATAATATATTAATTTAAATGGTATATTCGAAGTGGGAGTATGTACTCCTAGGAGTACGAAACGAGCATCATACACACACACACCCTATTATAAAAGAATGATTTGGTGGTGGTGGTGAGTCTGTCATCTACTCCCTCTTTAGTTAGTGGGATATTTATATGCACACATGTATAAGGTACTTAAGGATCTTCTGTGGATAATTAGATTATATGTGTTTGTGGTTTGTGATAAGATTCTATGTGGCTTGTTGATTGAATGCCAATTATATATGAAACTTTTATTTATAGAGATAATTACCTTATGTATATTAGTTTTCTAAGTTTATAATTTATATTACGTTTTATTTGAAATTCATTACAACTCACGGCACTCGGCTAGTGTGTATATATCCGTGTGTGTGACGTTGGGCCCGCCCGCGCACCATCGTTGAGATCGAACAGGTTTGGGTCTTATCAGGCAGCTTGTACTTGCAGCAATGTAGCCCACTACGGACGGCCCATATCGTATCTTATTTTTTCCTTTACTTTTTTTTTTTAAAAACAACAGTTTGAACACTGTTCTCATCGACAACTACTCGTGTCATCCACTAATCATCGACAGCTACTCGACCTTGTTTGTCAATCCATTAATCAACACTCCGTTAGACGTTAGTACTTGCATGGTTGTAATCAAGTTATCTGATGGAAATAGTTACAATCACTGTCTCTTGCATCACACGGTTATACGGCTACACGTACGTTGTATCTATCTATGTCCCGTTATCAGGATACGGTTTTGTTGAACAACGACGCATTATTGACTGTCTCCCATTCTCCATTATGAAGGGAATTAACGATCAAGGATGTGCAGGACATATACTTGACTGAGAAGCAAAAACTTGGGATATTAATCGAGCAGTGGTATGCGCACGTAAGTTATGCCTGCGTGCAATTATACGAACTACAGCAGATAGCTCAATACGAGTTGCTAGGAGTGCTTGGGTCTAACGGGAGTAGAGTGTAGCTAGGACTAGGGGTGCAAACAAAATAGATAATTCCCGATCAATCACTGAAAACTTGTGGAACGAATATAGAAGAGATAAATGGTTATCTGGTACTATTCGTGTTCGATTCCGACTCCAAGGAAAAAATACGCAATATGATATGGGGTAGGCGATACCAGTCCGTATGTATCCGTATATCAAGTGGCATGAGGAAAGTCTGTTGTGACTTCACTTAGAAACATGATAATAGATATGTGAGTTGTTGCATCTGAGCAGACAGAGGATATCTCAGCGATTAGCTTTTCCGTGTTTGCTTTGATTGCACCCATACTGTCTAATGTTCTATGTAGGGGTGTAAAAAAAAGGATAATATTCGCCCAACCGACTGACCGAAAGCTTATAGAGTGAATACGAGATAGAGTAATGGGTATCCGACACTATCCATATTTGATATTGATTTGAGAAAAAAAATACAGAATAAGATACAAAATAAACGATATCCATCCGATATCCATCACCATAAAACTTACCAGCGATCACCTCATCAGTGACCATTAGCGAGCCATCCCCATGCTGGAACGGAGGGAGAAGTCGCGCGGGCCTAGGACGCAGGACGAAAGAGCCAGAGGCATCGTGGCCATGCGTACGTGAGAGCGCGTTCGCTCACGCGCGACTCCCTTGTTTGTTGCACGGCGCCGCGACTTGAGCCGCGTCCACCGACGATCCCACTCCACGATTTTGCCGCAAAACTTGCGCGCGGCGGCTAGCTTGTGGCATGTTATTACGCAACTTCTGCATATACCACTGTACGTACTGATATGGGCTGCCATCCGCAACCGTCTGCACTGGCAACAATCGAGTGTCAGCCGCCCCGAAAGACTGTACGACTTAACCAACAATTCAAGGATATGTAGTGTATTTTATATGGCGGCCGCACCATATATGTATCTGCACGTCGACGACGACCCTGCCCAGAAATTTCGATCGGGGCAGGAGTATCTATCGATCATTGATCGGCGATCCAATTTCTTTAATTTTTGCCTTCATATGGGTCGATGATTAACAATCCGTACGTCTAGCTTTCTGTAGCTAGGTTGCATGCTCGATCGTGTGCTTCTCTTGAACAAAAAAAAATTCTCCGAGAACACTGAAAACAAGTAGTGGTTGTTACAAGGTCAAAGAGTTATCAAATCAAAACGCATCATGCTTGTTTTTCTATTCATTACTAGTAGGGTGTCTGTACGATGCAACAAAACCATAAAAGAAACGGAACCACAAAAGAGAGTAACACATAAAAACAGAAACATGAATTTTATTTATTGCATCACCTGCTACTACTACTACCCGGGAATTAAAATTTTGAGCTCATAGATTGTTTACCTTTGGAAGTTGATGTTGATGCCGACTTCCATCCCCAATGCGCTGCCCATTTCCAGTCATTGTCGGTCGACAAGGAACGGAGGTACACGTCGACGACCACTTTCTTCCACTCTGTTTGCATGTAATAAGATGTGGCCTCATCTATTAAGGCATTAGTATAATCAAAATGCAAGTGTTGGCTGACAGCTTATCCAATTCTGATCTGGCTACTGATGATAATTAAAAATATTGTTGTTTTGCACCTTACGGTCTTCCTTGCTGTTGCTCGGATTCATCTCCTTAATCAATGTTATATGATGAATGGCCAGCTGAGCAATACCAAACAAATCGGTTGCATGATATTGCTTTTACAATTCTTAGTTCGAGAGAGCAAAACATTATCTAAGGCCAACAATGATATTAGCATGGGGCTGCACTAAGTCATTTAATTTGCTTGAAATCATATTTTACGCTGTAATTTTCCCAATAAACATAGTATTGTGTTGTCATCTATCTCTGTGAGTGCATGTGTTCCCATTATTATTAATGTCTGATTGGAGTTTGATTTCTTTCTTTTTTAACAACAATCAACAGGTTGAGGAAAGGAAACAAAGGTTATATAGCAGACCTAGAGTGCAAGTCTGAAACAATTCAAGTTGAGCTTGTGTGATCTCAGGTACACTTTTTTATATATGTCCTTTCATTGCAATGTTGTACCAAATGTGTGCTTGTGTGATGAAGTAGCCGTAATAAATTGTACATGAGATTACTTCCTTTTTAATTTGTACTCATTTTCTGCTATGGTGCATACATCTTTAATTGGGTGGGGTGTGTGTGTGTGTAAATTGGTATAATTTGTGAATAATTATATTCAGTGCACTAGAGTCTTTGTACACATGCTAATAGATTGGGTCGTGGTGCACAAATAATTTTATAACTAGGTATTCATCTTTTTGAACAGAGAATTAGTTGATGGCAGACCGTACATAGATGTATAGTGGTTGACAACGTCGTAAAGCTCCATCTAACGAATGGATTGAAAACACCACACAATTCTTAGATCGTACTTTCTCTATTGCCGATGTAGCTGAAGGTGACACCATTAAGTGTCCACAAGCTATGTGTCAGAACTACTTTAGACACAAAAGGGAAGATATTGAGCTGCACTTATGTAAATATGGTTATAGGCAGAACTATGAAACATGGATTGCACATGGTGAGGTCCTTGTTGTTAGGCATGATGAAACATGCCCCTCGATAGATCATGAGGGACTTGATGAAGTTGACAAGATGGTTAACATGTTGGCTGACCTAGGTGGTGACCATGCGCCAACAATTGATGAGGAACCAATAGCCTCTACCCAGGCTTTCTATAGGATGGTTGCTAGTGCCAATGAATTGGTCTATGAGAACACAACACATCATGTCTTTATATTGTAGCTCGTTTGCTAGCTATGAAGTCACAATATAATATGTTAATTGCACACTACGATGATGTCTTACAGATAATTCATGAGCTTCTACCTAAGAAACTAATAAAGGGCCTTGATATGCTATATATCAAAATTGATATGTGTTATAATAACTTCATGTTGTACTACAAAACTAATGAGCGTAAAGAAAAGTGTGCCTTTTGTGGTACCTCTCGATATGAGGAAGGGCAGAATAAAGTCCCACACAAAGTGTTGCGGTACCTCCTCATTACAGATGCTAACTAATGTGGTCTCATAGTCTCTCTAAGTCTGGTAAGATGGCTCATCCATGTGATAGGGAAGCTTGGCAACAATTTGATGAGGACATTACAGACTTTGCAAGTGACCCTAGAAATATGTGACTTGCTATAGCAACCGATAATTTCACACCATATAGTTTGGGTGCTACTCCTTAGACATGTTGGCCAGTGTTTGTGACTCCATTAAATCTCCCCCTGGCTGTATCATGAGGCAAGAGTACATATTCCTCTTACTCTTGTTATCTCTGGTACAAAACATCCAGGAAAGAAATTGAGTGTTCTAATGCAACCTTTAGTTGATGAACTTCTCAAATTGGGGGGTAGATGTAACATCGCAAGGTTATGTTACCAATTTTAAATTCAATAAATACCATTATTTTGAATTTTCTGAGTTTCAAAAGAGTTTTCATGCTTTTCCTGGATTTTAAAAGTCAAAAAGAAAATTTATGGAGTTTTACTAGATTTAAATTTAAAAACAAAATTTAAATTAATTTATCAATTTTTCTGGTATTTAAAAAGGGTTTTCCCTATTTTCCAAAAATTTAAAATAATTTATGTGCAAAAATAAAATCCAACTTTAAGTTGGAAATAGTTTTATTAAGTTCAAAATGATTCAAGGAATTTGTGTGAATTTTCTAGAATTTTTTTAACTCTATTTGCTATTTTCTAAACGCTTATTTAATTTATTGTATTTTTGATAAATCAAAAATCAATTAAAAATCTCCAAATCTCGTCAGGCCGAATTTCTTTGGCCCATTTCTTTCTCCCCGCACCGGCCCACTCCACCGGCCCACCTCCTGGCCCGCCGACCCACCGCACCTCCTCTCTCCTCCTCTCCCTCTTTCTACCCGAGGGCCCCATCTGTCGGCGCATCCCCTCCCTCTTGCTCTTCTTCTTCCCTGAGCGCAAAGAGCATAACTTCATTAGCACCCGCGAGCTCCTTCGATTCTGCCGTGATTCCCTCTCCTTCCTCTCAAACGAACATGCGCATTAAATGCCCCGAATCTCCTCCACCCTGTTCCGACTGTTGGCCTCCGCGAATATCGCGCGGAATCTCCGAAACGCGCAAAAGACGCTGCGCATCTCGCCGATGCTCCACACGTGATCTCTTCGCTCTCTCCTCCTCCGGCCCAATAAAGGGAAGCCCTATGCGCCCCTCTCTTTCCTCTTTTCTTTCCTCAAATCTCTCCCTCTCTCTCGCTTTCTCCTCGGCGCATTTCACATTTGAATCACGCCAGTCAAAACTCGCTCCATCGCCGATTCCGCCCTCGACAAGGATGCCCCGGTGACACCGTCAGAACCTCTAGCACCGCCTCGCCGCATTCTACCCGAGGCTCACCTCACCTTCACCGAAGCTTCACTCGAGGGCCACGCCATCTTCAACCCCCATCACTATTTCTCCTCGCCGTTGACCATATCCTTGTGTTTCATCACACTAGAACCACAAACACTAGGTTCGCCTCACTCTTACCTTCCCTTAGGAGCCCTCACCAATCCTTACCGTGGCGTGGCGTCGGCGAGCCCTATGCCGAGCTGCCACCGTCCTCCAGTTGATATGAAACACGCACGTCAGTGCCACATCATGGCCACCTCGGCCTTTTGCCCGCGTGTCAAGCCACGTGGTTGGTTGCGTGCATGTGTGTGTGTCAAGCCTACGTGGTAGCACTATTCCATGTATGCCCTATTCACTACAGACCTGGGCATTCTCGTGGACCTGGTCCATGGACCACAGGCCCACACGTCAGAGGCACAACCCTTTTCCTTTTTAAAAATAATCCCTAAATTCTGAAATTCCATTTCATCATTTCATGTGAAGTTTAAACTTCGAGAGCTCGTTCTCTTTCGTTCGAGCTCCGATTCAAGTGATTCAAATTTCTAAATTCATCTCAAATCAAGATCTAGCTATATATACTAAAATTATTTAATTTAGAGTTCATTTAAATTTATTTGAATTCCATTTGAATTTGGCTCGTTTTCTCGTACAGATTTCGACGACTCCGGGACCCGAATTATTTGAAGAGTTAGATCCTCAAGTTTTTGAGCAAGGCAAGTTATATATTTGATCATATTTGAATCCCAATATTTTAGTTTATTTAAATTCTATTTTAAATTATTACTACATTCGTATTTAAATTCAAGTAATTTAAATCCTTATTTTAACTTTATAGTTATTCCTAATTTCGTTGTACATCCAAATTTGTCATCGAATTAACCACTCCTTGATACCATAGTTAAAAATCTAGTTGGTACATTAATATAAACTAGAACATATTGAAAAACTTTATGCTTAGACAAAACTTAGATAAAAAATGTTGAATTTGGGGAATTTAGCCAAAATGTTCAATTGTGATTTAAATGAGCATATGGTATTGTTCTTACCATAGACACTTTTAGCAAATGATTTAACTTCAAAAATAAATAAAAGTTGGTTTAGATTAGGACAAAATGGATGTTTGGATGGTGCAAGTTAATGCACATAATCGTTTCATTTCTATGATCGAGACCAGAGTTTTATGAAAAGTTGCCCAAATTAGTTAAGGACCGGTCTTCGAGCCGCATCTTGCTAAGCCCCACCGTACAATCACATGTCCAGAAATGGGAAGGACTTGACCAACTAATTTACCATGTTCTAGTATTACGACCGCAGACTACTTTTAGGTTTGTGCAGATGATGGTAAAAGACATCTATGTTTGTTGGGGCTTGCTTCGAGCGATGGTAACAAACACCCATGGTCGGGCAGGTTTCCCCCCACAACGGTGAGCTCCGGGTCGATGGTAAATTACATCTATGACTTGGGGTTAAGCTCATCGGGCAGGTTGATGTTAGAGCGTGGTATTTGTAAAGGCCTCGTGATAATCTCTTAGTCACGCACCTTCGGAAGTGTGTGAAACAGACATTATAAGTTGATTATCTCATGTGGATCAAGTTGTATAACCTCTGCAGAGTGTAAAACTATTTGAATAACCATGTCCGATGTCATGGACATGCTAAGCAAAGCCACTCAAAGTTAGAATTTGGTTTTGATTTCAAAAGATGTTGACAAATGGTTTTGGATAGTCTATCCAATTGGGATAATTGGGCGGTTTACCATGTGATAGGAAGGTATCCTTCGCCAATTCTTGTATAGAGTTTATCTACTATAAAATTGTTATTTAAAACTTGATTTTAGCTATAGAATAAACTGCTTTGGAACTTAGTAAGAATATTAAAATATAAAATTTTGTTTTATGCAAATTGAGTCATATAAGCCTTCCTTTGATAAATCCTTGCATGCATTATAATCTGTTATTGGGTGTAACTTGCAGAGTATATTTATTTGTACTCACCCTTACTTAATACATTGTTGATCAGAGGAGGAGTACTACGAGGAGGATGAGAACTTGGACGACTAGGCTACCCCCCAGACGAGATCCTGTGGCGAATCGTGTGGTCTACCTTATTATTTTGCTTCCGCTGTATTTTGCTTATTAGCTGGATGCATCTTTTGTAACAAATTTAAATTATTATGAATGAATCATGTTTTATGGTTGTGCTATCAACTTTTGTTTGAGCTGTGTACACCAGCTGTACCTGGACTAGTGTATGAAACACAGAGAATCTGGATCCTTCGCTCCCGGGTTCGACAGTAGAAACTTGGGATGCTTCTCTCAAGGAGAACTTGACAATGAGGGTGGCATATCTATGGTCAGTCCATGACTTCCTTGCTTATGGTATGTTCACTGGGTGGAGCACCCATGGTTTGTTAGCGTGTCCAGAATGCTTGAGTGAATTGAAAGCATTTCAACTCCATAATGTGCGTAAGGCTTGTTGGTTTGATTGTCATGGACACTTTCCACCCAGAGACCATGAATTTAGATCCCAAGCTAACTCATTTCGAAACAATACAATAGTACACGAGGAGCCACCAAGGCGTTTAACGGGAGAGGAAGTCTAGGCTCAAATGAATGCCCATGTAGTTGATACAAAAACCTTCGGTAAGTTGCACAATTGGACTCACATAAGTTGCTTTTAGCAACTCCCATACTTCCATAAATTAAAGCTCTGACACAATATTAATGTGATGCGCAATGAGAAAAATGTAGCTGAAGCTATATGGAATACATGCTTTTATATACCCAATAAAATCAAAGATAATGTAAAGGCAAGACAAGATTTAGCTGAAATCTATAATTGTCCTTCAATGCATTTGGAGTTGAAGGATAATGGGAAGTGACACAAGCCAAGGGCACCATTCTGCCTTGATAAAAATGACAAGACAACTATTCTCTAATGGTTTCAAGAATTAAGGTTTCCCGATGGATATGTAGCCAATATAAGAAGGGGAGTCAACTTGTTACAAAGGAAGATTTTTGGGCTAAAAAGTCATGACTATCATATCTTCATGGAACGGTTGCTCCCTGTTGCATTCCGTGGCTTCCTTGCAGAGAATATATGGCTGTGTTTGGCTGAGCTAAGTTTTTTCTATAGGCAGTTATGTGCAAAAGAACTTAGCAAGGATGTCATACGCTCACTAGAAGAGAATGTTGTTGTGCTTCTATGCAAATCAGAAAAGATATTGCCCCCAGGTTTCTTTAACCCCATGCAACATCTAATCATACATCTCCCTTATGAGCTCGACTAGGAGGCCCAGTCTGGCCCGATGGATGTATCCATATGAGAGGTAAATCTGAATTAGTAATACAATATGTAGTATTATTATTTCTGTACCACTAATCCTATATTTTTTTAATCTTCATGCTAATCTGCCCATGCAGAGGTATTCAAAAACTTAGAAAGAAAGTCCGAAACAAGGCTCAAGTTGTGGGTTCTATTGTTGAGGCTTATCTAGTTGAAGAGGCTACTAATTTTCTATCATTGTATTTTAACCCTAAAGTCCAGTCAATTAGAAATAAGATGCCTCAATATGATGATAGTGCCTCTACATTTGAGATTAGTAATGACCTTGATATATTTCAATGCTTTGGCCGATGCATGAGCCCTCGAGGTTGTTGTGATCTTACAAGAGAATAGTACAAGGTTGCTTTCTTGTACATATTAACAAACATACCGGAGATAGATGACTTCTTCGAGTATGTGTTGTATTTAGATAAACTAAGTTATGTTGGATATCACATTGGCATAATTCTAATTAATCTGTCCATGTAGAGAATTTGATCAAGAACAGTGGAAAAGTCAAATTGTACCAACATAAAAACAACTCAGTGACTTAAGATTAAATGGTTGGAAATCAGGTCGTGCATTGAGAAACAGTCTTGATTTTTTTGAATGGTTTAAAACTGAAGTAAGGTTTTTGAACACTTATCCCTGCATATGGAGTTTCTTTGTATATATTTGCTTCAGTCCAAACTCACCTAAAACTAACATAATTAACTATATTTTGTAGTGCATGAAGTCATCCAACATTCACCACGCCTTACGTCAGATGTCTTATGGTTTTCCCAAAAGAGTTAATTAGCACTTATGAATGCTATGATGTTAATGGTTATAGATTTCGTTCGGAGAAGTATGAGAGGACGAAACCAGGATTAACAACAATCAATAGTGTGTGTGTGTGTGTCTTCTTTTGATGAAAACAACAACCTTCTCGGGTATTATAGTGTAATTCAAGACATCATCAAAATAACATGGGAATGTAGAATGAAACCTGAGCTAGTTTTATTTGATTGCTGCTTGTTTGATCTCACACCTGTTGGAGTTAGGTGAACAGAAAATTTGGGTTTGGTAGAGATTAATCACACATCTAGACTCTCACATTTTGATCCATTTGTCTTGGCAAGTCAAGTGAGTCAAGTATATTATCTATCCTACCCGTGCAAGACCAGGATAGATTTATTGGATAGGTGGGTTGCATATCATGTTGCACCACATGGATATGTTATTCCTGGTGGTAGCAACGATGATTCCAACATTCATAATGGGCCAACACATGATGTGTCAGTCTACCAAGAGGATGGATTGGAAGGCACATTTGTCATCGAGTTAGGCATTAATTTATTTATAAAGTACAACTTCATTGATCTCAGATGAGATTATAGATCCGAATGATTTGCATTTTCTTGAGAAGCATACTGATCATGATAAAGTAGATGAACAAGTCTGTGATGAAGAGGATGAAGTAGAAGAAGACGACGACTTGAGGCCCCATCTTATGATCCAAATGATTTCTGATCTCGTGCTAATGAAATTTAAGTGTTTGTAGCAATATTTTGTGTAACTTTGTGCTTAGCAACAGGCTGTATGGTGTTGTAATATGCTACTTTATATTCAAATTTAATGTTATGTTGTCCTATAATCTTATGACTCATTTTATGTCATGCTCACTTTATTTTGTTGAGAATTGCAACCACTATCTCATACATGCTAATGACACATTTGATTTGACATCTACAAGAGATGACTGGACTTTGTCACAACCGTAGAAGCCATGCTTGCCAAAGTAGATCTATTTCTACACACACCAATGAGGATAGCTCCCAAAGGACCAATGGTGATGGCAGTAACTCCAGTAACTGTGCCATAGGGCAATCTCAGTGAAGAGGGAGGGCAGAGAGGGCCCGAACCAAGTTGCGAATGCCTCCCCGTGGTCCACAAGGTTCCCATTGAACCTAAGGGTGCTAAGTGAGTATGCGCTTATTGTTGCAAACTTTTTAAACTCTATCCTATATTTTTTTAGAGCAGATCTTGAGAGTGACTTAATATTGTTTCATGTTGGAATTAGCACTTAAATAAACTTCCATTGGTTATGTATAAGCTACACATATTTCCTGTTGTTCATTTCCTGCTTGATATACTAGTACTGACTTCCTTTTCTAATACATATAAACATATGGTATGCCTCTTATTTTGGATGGGATAGCTCTCAAAGGTGTAGTTTTGCTTGATGGGGGTGGTTCACTGGAACTGCTCACTTGAAGATGCTACAACAGTTTTAGTAAAATAAGCTTTCTAGCTTGGTACCACCTTCCATGCTTTCTAGTTTAGCAGGATCAGGATGCATGACATTATTACCATTTATATGTCTTAATTAAAGTTTGAGCTTTTCACCTAAATAAGTTTACAAAAAATAAAAAAGAAACTTTCATATTAACTAAATATACTCTTTCCGTTCCCATGTACATGTGAAACTACTACCTTTGAAATCTTATTACCAAATGCATGCCATTCTATGATTTTAAGATGACTTTTTACCATTTTAGGCTTTTAGTTGATCTTACGATGCTCTCACCCTATATCTTAAGAATTTTTACATTCATCGGGGAAGTTAAATTGTTACAGATATTCATATATATACTTTAATTTGGCTACAATTTCTAGCTAGATGTGCCAGTGTGCATATAATGGATTAAGAAAACAAAGACCACATCTACTAGTAATAACATAATGATGCTATGGTGATTAGAGTGTATTTTACTGATGGCACATTGGATTTTCCCTAGCGGATTAAAACTGACAAGGAAGTACTGTTATTTTCCCGACGACACAAAACCGACAGGAAATTTCACATAGTTCCCTGACGGATATCAACCGACAGGGAAATGTTTTATGACGGTATTTCCCTAACCGGAATGTGTCAGAAAAACATGATTCCAAACCTGATGCAGACAGGAAATTTCACATAGTTCCCTGACGGATATCAACCGACAGGGAAATGTTTTATGACGGTATTTCCCTAACAAGAATGTGTCAGAAAAACATGATTCCAAACCTGATGCCAACGAATTTTCTTCACGGCCAGCCGATAGGGATAGCCGTCGCGAATAAGTTTACTGAGGGTTACCGTCATTCAAATTTAATTTCCCCATCGAGTTATGCCTAAGAGCTATCGCCTGACGGGTGACCGCGCGAATCATTTTCCTGACGGTTTTTGCTTTTTGCCCGACGGTTTTTGGCCATCACTAAAGATCCGAATCCTAGTGGTGATTGCTGGTTGCATTTGCTTCTAATGATCAGGTGCCTGATTTTTTTTAAGAAATCCTAATCACTTTTTTCACCATTAGATCAATATCTTGTGGTCTAGAGTTTCCCTACCTCATAACTATAAAACTAATCCAAACCTAAACCCTAACCCACCCACTCCTCCAACCCACAGCTGCCGCCGCCCCCAACCCCTACCCCCAGGGCGCCTCTCTGGCGCTACCTCTAGCACCGACGAGCTCCTGCCCCGCCACCCTCCTCCTTCGTCCCACCCTCACCAGCAAGATGCCACCGTCACCGGATTCACTGCTGCCACCTAACTACTTCGATCTCATTGCCCCTGCTAACCTCCACTGCCGACCGCCCTCCTCCTCGCCTGCGTCCGGTGCCGCTGCGGCCCTGACCTCCCTCTAAGCCCCCAGGGGGCACTGGTGAACCCAAGCCCTAAACGGGTGAACCTGCACCCTAATCCGCCGGTTGCTGCCGCCACCTCCTCCGTCACTGAAGAGGGTGTCAACACCGTCGCAGGAGATGATGATCTGCACAAATTGCGAGGAGATCCAATGGTGAGGACATTTGACTGAGATTTCTAAAATTTTTAGGCAACTGAGAATTAGCAATGCCGTAGAAATTTCGATTCTAAACAAATCCTTCCCTTTGTTACTTGTTATAGCAGTGTAGTATATTGCTGTTGGTTAGCGGGGTACTGGGAAGCTGAGTCATACTTTGTTACTTGTTGATCTAAAAGCCGTAAAAATCCTTTGTTTAATGAGCCTCTCTCTCTCAAGTAGTTTCAACCCAGCAGCTTATCTTAGTCATACTTTAGTCAAACTCTCATAAAAAATTTGTGATGTGGAGAATATATAGAGAGAAATTTTATAGTATATTCTACTAGTAGTATATAGTGATAGTATAGATCAAACATGTCCCTTGATTGATTAAGGACATAATAGACTTTTGTTTGTAATTATAATATTTTTCGTCAGTATATCAAGGACTTCTGACTAGATCAAGCGTTAACCCTTTGCAACCAATTCCTAGCACCGCCGGCTCCTATCGAATCGAGCGGCCGTCTCCGCCTACGTCTCCTACACGTAGAGCCGCTGCACCTCCACACCGTCGCCTCAAAGCAAGTAGAGCTGCCACGTCCGTCTCGTACGAGCACCGTGATCGTTGCACCTCGCCGTTGCACCACCATATGTACCGTAAAAGAGCTCTCTATATAACAAGTGGGGTGGGTCGTTGGATTTCAGTATACATACCGAGTTTAAGACCCTACCATACCTCTCAGGTATGTGCTTGTCTTCTCTCTCTCTCTCAAAAAAGAAGAAGATGTGCTTGTCTAGTTCATAAAGAGGCAAGAAAAAAGAAGGGGAAAAAGGGGAGGCAAATGATAAATTGACATGAACCGTACATGGCTACTTATGTTCACATCGTGCCCATCAACTTGTAACATGACCACGCATATATTTCCATACATTTCTGCTTCCAAGCAGGACAGGTCTTTAAAATCTTAACCGCGACATGGTCGTCGATTTTTCAGGACCACACACATATATATGCAAAAGCAATCAGAACTAAGTACAAGCTTGATGTTTGTGTCACCTCACTCGCTCCACACCATCGTGTATATTTTCGATCACAATAGCTACGAGAAGGTACCGTGTGACCTGAATGAACACAGAGGACGTGGCGTACGGACGTGTGCAGCTGAAGACGAAAGCGACTCGCCAACGTTCCAGTACAAGCACGCGTCCTCGTCTCCATGGGCGGAGACTCTCTCTCTCTCTCTCTCTCTCTCTCTCTCTCTCTCTCATTTTAGGAGTAGGTTCATGGCACGATCAGATAGCTCCTACGCGAGAAAAAGAAAGGTTTTTACGAAGAAAAAGAGGTCGGCAGTGACAGCTTAGCCTACGAGTACATGCAGATCGATCGATGCAGGGTGGCTGACCATTTCCTCCTCGTGTTGCACAAAGAAAACTATTAAGCCTTGTTTGTTTGGTTGGGCTAAAGTGATCGGCTAATCCACGTAGATGGCCGAGAATTTTGTTCAAATTCCCGATCCATTCATATAGATTTCGATCGAAAATAAGCTTCCGAAACAAACCCTTAAGTATCAAACTTGACCCCGTGGTTACAGTGATGATTCGTCGAATGTGTTCTACAACTGGTGGCCAATCTGAAACTATCAGAGGTGTGCAGATCGGTACATGCGTGCACTAAGGTTCAGGGATCATCGGTTTAACAGTGTGAAGATGTAAGTACTGTTTCCTTGTGCAGCGAATGGATGGAGGCAAGGGAAATAGGAAAGACAACACTAGTAGTTATTCAAAAACGATAATACTAGTGCACTGCACTACCAGTACTACTGCTCTGGGTTCAAAAGAAAAGTACTACTGCTACGAGTGAGGTGGTCAACTCGCGAGATTTCACATGTGAAAGACCCTGTTTGGGACGTGAAAACCTGTGTAGATTCCTGCAGAAATTGAACCGCTAAGGCCCTGTTGGTTCGGTTTCGACGGGCATTTGGCCGAAAAAACCGAAAGTCGAACTAAACTGCAGATTTTTCGAAACGGTTTTTTCGGAAGCCGCTTTCCATATGCACGTTAGGAAGCTAAAAGCCGAAAGCCGTCGTGAGTTCGCAAACCCTGCAATACAGCCGAAAACCGTTTTTTCATAAAAGCACAGCCAAAACAAATATACCCTAAATTACAGAGTTCCAAACGGGATGCAGCACAGGCAACCGCGTCTCCCCAAAACAAGAACCGTGTAGCGCACAGGCGTGCATGCTTATTGGCGTCCTTGAAGCTCATACGTGTGGTGGTTGTGAGTTGTGACCGACATGTTTATCAATCCAAAACCGGTGTTTCCAGAGCCATCAATAGAATGGGGCCATGTTGTTGTTGCCCATCAATTGCACGAACACACTGCACAATGCAATTAGAGCATGTGCAATGCAGGTGTTTAGAGAGATATTTAGCAAAAAAAAAAAAAACTGATTTTTTTGTCATGTAAGATAAATGATGTGCTTATTTTGTAGCATCAATGCTTGATTAGGCATTAGTGTTTAAGAGATGCTTATGTATATAACTATATATAATTAATAGATAATACAATCATCTAAACACCTACAAAACAGATGTTTGCATTGAAAAAAATAATTTTTATATAGGTACTTGATGACGTGACTATGTTCTCTTTTCTTAAACACTCGTATATAAATGTTTTGTATTGTACATATCCTTAGGAGGGGTTTACAGGGCCCTCGTGGACTAACCTTACTATCAATCCGTGCCATTAATAGGTTGTCAGCTACATGCGCGATGACAACTTGTGTAGAAGCAACGCCCAAGCCGCCATGTCTATAGTTAATCGCTTTTGCTAGCTACGTGTGGTCTTTTGAAATTTTCTTCAAACCAAGTTATCTACAAAATTATACAGTACTAAGTCTAAAATTATATTATCAAGTAACATACAATTTTAGCATATCTTTACTGTAACTTTTAGTTCTATTTATTTTTGTATTTGTAGCATTCACCTAGATTTACTTTTGTCTAGTTTAGAATTTTGTTTTGTTTTGTTTTTGTATTTGTAGGGTTCACCTAGATTTATTTTTGTCTAGTTTAGATTTTTTTTTTGTTTTTGTATTTGTTGGATTCACCTAGATTTACTTTTATCTAGTTTAGAATTTTTCAACATAACAAAAACAGAAATCATTGGATGGTGATCCAATGCACCGAAGAAAGTGTGTGTTTTAAGAAAATTTCAAGCGATTGTAGTTTAGTCGGCCCCATAGTTAGTACTCTCCCCGGTTCACAAAAACAAATCGTTTTAGATATTGACATGATCCTTAAAATACAACTTTGATCACTAATTACTATTGTAATATATTTGTAAAACTCAATAAAATTATAATATTATAAAAATACTTTTCGAAACGAATATGTACATATAATTTTCATGCATCTAGTCTAAATATTTAAAAATATATTAATAGCCAAAGTTCTAAAAATTTGATAGCACGAATTCCAAAACGATTTGTTTTTTTAACAGAGGTATAGTTTACTACTATCTTTTTTTATTCCCTAAGGAGATGTATGTGTCCACCCCCGTCCCCTTTGCTGACACGTCAGTCAAAGGAGTTAACACGACACGGCCCATCTGTCAGTGTCCGATAAGTGAACGCATTCAAGGAAGAACTTAGAAACATCATCGCAAATTTTTTTACCCCAACTTTGCTTTTCAGCAACGCAGGCACGTTCAACCCCCCAAGCTGAGCATCAGAAGGAACATCTCACTTTCATACCGTGATCACTCACCCTCCTGACTATATATAAACGAATCAGCTTCAAAACCCAACCACACACATTCACAAGTCGCAACACACACCAAGAAAAGGTGCACCACTGTTACATATACCAAGCTCTGCGATCCGGTGATCATGGCAAGCAGCACGCGTCCTGAGGCAGTGACGGATGACCGTTCTCCGGCGTGCGGCGGGGACGGCGGCATCGCGACGGTCCTCGAGGACCTCCCCACGGACGTGCTCGCCCTCGTTCTCCGCCAGCTCGACGGCGCGTCGCTGGCCGCGCTCGGGTGCGCGTGCTCCAGCTTCCACGAGCTCGCCACGGACCCGGACACATGGCGCGCCCTCTGCCTCGCCATGTGGCCGTCGGTCGCCGGCATCCCTTGCTGCGGCGCCGGCTTCCGGGCGCTCTTCGCCGACGCCTTCCCGTTCCCGGCCGCGTCGCCGGCAACGCCCGTCCCTGTCTCGGGCTCAATCCCCACCCGGCTCGTCTCGGCCGTTGACCTGCACCACAAGGGCGTCTGCATCATGTCGCGCGTCGTCGAGACGGACACCTCGTCGGCGTGGTTCCTGGGGTCGCCGTTCCGCGTCGACGCGCTCGTTCAAGAGGGCTTCTCTGCGGCATCGGCGATCACGCTGACCGAGCTGACGCTAAGCTGGATACTGGTCGACCCTGCAACCGGCCGGGCCGTGAACGTCTCGAGCCGGCGCCCGGTGTCCGTGGACCGGAAGTGGCTCAGCGGGGAGACCGTGACGCGGTTCACCATGGTGCTCGGTGACGTCGCCCTGGACGCGGCCGTCACGTGCGACGATCGGTACGGGCATGTCCGGGAGGTCAGCCTGTGTGTGCAGGACGGCGAGGGAGGCGGCCTGAGCGGCCGGGACGGGCTGGCCGCGGTGACCGCGGCCATGGTTGGCTCGAGGCAGGGCCGAGGCGCGGAGGAGGCGGCCAGGCGGCGGTACGAGGAGTTCGTGAAGGGGAAGAGGGCGCGGAAGAAGTGCAAGGCGAGGCGGGAAGGCATCGTTAACCTCTGCTGCTCCGGCGTCGGGGCGGCCGCGTTCGTGGGTTTCCTGGTGATGCTGACGTTCCGGTGACCGTGCGACGTCCGGCACGCGCGCGCGAATCCAACGTAAATAGTGGAGTACAATTTGCTGACACGCACGAGGAATTAAACACGTCCCGCTGTCACAACGTAAAGAGCCTATTTGGAACACATGAATGAAAAAGCGCAGAAACAGGAAAAACACATGAATAGAAAAGAATTACAGGTGTAAAACAGTGTAATACAGAGGAACGGAAAAGATTGGAAAATTATAGAAAGGAGTGTTTGGATGGGTCACAGGGAATACAAAAGGAAATGCAGTGATTATATAAGGTTAACACAGCAAATGAGCAAACTCTAATCTTCCAGTGATGCGCGCGCTCTCTTCCCTTCGTAAAGCACCTTTGTTGCCTCGATCCTACGCGAAGGGGAGAAAAGTAAGACTTTTTTGAAATAATATTAATTTAAAAGATAAAAACAAAATTAAATAGTAGTTTTTTTTTTACAAAAGTAGGTACACATCGCTATTTAGAATGGCTACACGCCCCTGTTGCCATTCCAATTGGTGACAAGGAACCTGTCGCCAATTGGAACAGTGGATGAGGTTCCTGTCGTCAGTTCAATTGGCGACAGGACCATGTCGCCATTTCAACTGGCGACAGATCTCTGTCGCTAATTCAATTGACGACAGAGACCTCTGCACTATTTTTTATTGACTATTTCTGAGCATATATTTTGTCGACAAATCACATTGATATTATATAACATTCAGCACAACATCAGAACATCTCTTGTCGATAAATAACAACGACATTACATAACATTAAGCATAATGTCGTCATATATTTTGTCAACAAATCATAATGATATTATATAACATTCAGCGTAACGTCATCACATATTCTGTGGACAAATCACACTGACATTACAAACCAATCACCACAATGTCACCATCTAGTTTTTCGACAAATCAAAGTGATATTACAGATCGTTGGGAACCACATATTTTAACAGGACGAACCTTTTCCGTTGCCGCGGCCTCAATATCCGCCATGTGGACTGCCTCGAGTGGGGCGGTCGGATGAGGTCCCTGCGGTGACGTCCGGATTGCCGATGTATCCTTCGTCCTGTGGATTTCTCGTATGGTATTTCTTGAATATGTGCCTAGACTCTCTGTAAATGGAGCACTTTTTCGTACAACGCTCGGCTTTTGTTTCATCCATATCATTCCTGATGCACCGTACCTGTCACCGGCCAACCTTTTCCTTCAGCCTATCAATGTTCGCGGCTCAGATAAGTTGCTCTCAGATCGGATGGACAGTGAAATGGCCAACCACACCATAATCATATATCTCTGCACTCCAGGTTTGCATCACCTCCTACTTGTTGAAATAGACAGAGAGGTATTGGCCGGAATGTTGTGCTATCATCGAACATGCGGCCATGACAAAGGAGCGGGGCCTACGTAGAAGAAGAGGCATATTGCAAGTGTATACGCAACTAGTGTGGCGTAGCGTGCACTTATGGGTGATCCTCTCGCGGTTCGTCCCGCGATGTCCTTTATCCCTACACAGTATCTCGAAACGAAGCTCCCTTGTGTCCATCTTGAATGCCCGGTGCATCTCATCCTTCTTGCTCTCCTCCTCCATGTACTTGGTGATCACGACGGAGCAGACTACTTTGTCATTTGCCATGGCGAACGACACGTTGTTGCTTTTATCAACAAAAAAATTTATGGTACCGTGGAGAATTGTCTCCACAATTGCAACCAAAGGGAGGCACCTTGCGCCGCGCATGAACCAGTTATACACCTCGGATAGATTGGTTGTTATGACACCATAGCGAGCACCACCCATGTCATATAGCAGCCACCATTTCTCCTTAGGCTCGTGCTCAATCCAGTCCGAGAAGCATTTCGCATGCCCCCCTCCCGTCTTCCTCGCCACACTAGGACCATTTATGGGTAGCTATGGCAATACTTCGGGAGCCTGGTCAATGCTTGTAGCAGCCTGATTCGCTGCCTCCTTTCTGTGTGTCTGGGTCCGTTCATCCAGAATCTTCCAAAGTGCTTCAAACTTTTGTTGCTGGTTCTGGTTGCACAGCCGCTTGAGCATATTCATCAAGTCCTTTGTTGCGGAACTGCTTGTAGAAGTTTACACCCAAGTGCCTCATATGTCACCTACTCTTTAGATCTGCCCATGGAAGTGGTTCGTTCTCTCCTTGTTGTTGCTGAGTTATTGCACTCAGCAGGCCCGCATGCTGATCATTTATGTAGCAAACGTTAGAACGACTCTGTATAACAGAAATCCCCAAATTCCTTAGAAACCACAACCAGATGTTCGTGTTCCCACTTTCAACGAAAGCGAATGCCACAGAAAGAACTTGATTGTTCCCGTCCGTCGCTATTGCAATCAGTATCTGGCCCTTGTACTTTCTAGTAAGGAATGTGCCATCCACACACAAGATTGGACGGCAGTTGTGCGGAACCCCCCCCCCCCCCCGAGTTATTTCCGTAAGACTGAGGCAGTCAGTGTTTTAGAACCGATCTTACGTAAAGATTGTTTGATTCGAGGGGTCTCCACAATTGATCACGCAGACATGATAGACACGGAGATTTTTATACAGGTTCAGACCTTCTCCAGAGAGAATAACAACCATACTCCTGTGTATATTGTATTGTGTATGCTCGTTACAATCAGTGAAAAAGACTTAGGCTTATGCTACTACTGATTGCTCTCTCTTTTTTTCTCCTCCTATTTCTCTCTGACTGAAGTTCTTTTATAGTACGCGAAGTGAAGAGGTAGTCGTTCTAGGTCAAGAGGCACCTCATTATTCCGTAATAATGGTAGTAATCACCGGAGTGGTAACCTCTCCACGTTGCCTAACGGTTATCAATCAGAGATAATGGTGCATTACATGCGGTTACTCCAGAGAATAACTGCGTATACTGGCTGCTTAGATCCCATAATCAATTAGGCCTACAGACAAGTGGACCAATTAACTATGAGAAAGTCGTGACAGAGCTGGTCGTAGAAGGACTTACGACCAGGGAGTAGTCGTAGAAAAGCTTACGACTAGGTACTGGTCGTAGAAGGACTTACGACCAGAGGTGATTGTAGAAGAACTTACGATCACGTGGTAGTCGTAGAAGGACTTACGACTATGGAGATGGTCGCAGAAGAACTTACGACCACCTGATTGGCCTCCCCCTTAAGACTATAAGGGGTACATTTAATAGCCATGTGACGTCATATTTACCTATAATACTAATTACAGATAAATAGTAAAATGAGGATTATTAAATCTTCGATAGAGGCCTTCCCGGTCTTATGGAAATAAATCTGCGCCTCAGGTAAATGAATTCCACCTTAACTCCAACTAAGTGAGGAGACCCGAGGAATTAGAGCCCCAGTGATCATGCGTACTGCTCCTCTGTAAGCACTGCATGATGACCGGTTCTCCAAACGGTCTAAGTCCACACTTAATGAGTCCAAAGGGAATTAAAAAACAATGGGTATGAGTCTCGTGTTGTCTCCCAAGATCAGCGACCAACACACGCATACCCTCATTCAACGTCAATTACAGTCATACAACATTCATATATTAATAATCCAAAAGGCATACAACATAGTAGTTAAGTCTACAACTATTACATAGCGGTCGACCGACCAAATTTAAATAAAAACATTGAGTAGCAGCGAAAGCAATATAAAAAAAACCAAAAGGTCTAGCAAGGTGTGCCCCATAACCCATAGCAACCGACTAGGGGTTAAAGAACAACACTACTCGTCGGCGTCGCCTAAATCGGCGCTAACGAACTCCTCGGGCGTGAAGTCTTCCTCACCTGAATTTGCATAGCCGAGTTAAGTACAATTGTACTTGCAAGTCTTACACAAATTAAAAGTATTTATGCACAGAGGATATCAAAATAATGGCATTAGTGGCTTAGTTTTACAGAAATGCAACAATTTTCATCATACACATACTAGTTTTCAATTGCCATTTTGTAAACAAGTTTTTAAGCAAAAGATAAACATGTGACATAGATATACATTAGTAATCAATTGAAACAAACAAATACCAAAATGGCAGCCCACTTTGATAAACTAAAAGGCATTAATACCCGTTCATGCCGAATACCAAGTTGTAACCATGCCAATTTTAATCAAAAGACTAACGATGATGTCATTCAAAACCAATTGTCGTCTGTAACCGTGGACACAGCTATTCGAATAGATTAAACCCTGTAGGGGTGTACTACTTTACCCACATGACGCGATCAGCCCATAAGCTTCCGGATAATAGCACACTTCCTAAGGTATGTCGGCCGGGTAGATCGAGATTTGGTATTTTTCAGCAAAAAGACCCTATTGAGATGAGCCCCCATTGAGAGATGAACCCCAAACCTAGTATAAGTTATGGATAGCGCTTGCTAAGCAGGCTCGTAAGTTGTGTTGGAGATACCGATACAATATAAAGAAATAAAAATAGAGCTCCCATGCACATTATAGAAAATTTTATCGAGTCCTATGAATAAATGATCAAACACAAGTGTCCTCACACCACCTGAGACTTAACTCAATAAACCCTTCCCCTTATTTGACTAAACTGGCCCCAATATAGCTTGTGGAAGTACGAATGGTACTTGAAATCGACAGCCCAAAGTTCGGTCATTAATGGTCCAGACAAGACAACCACATACATGAGTCTCGTACCTAACAACATCCACACTATCAATCACTTGTCCAGACCAAAAACCTTTTGAAACAACAAATTTTTTAACTCAAAAACCAGATACGAAGATCTGAAGAAAAAATATAGATAAAAATGTTATGTGTTTCCCACAATTGACGAGCTAACCCCGTCAATTGACCTAATGCACCTACTAGACATGCAATGGTTAAGCACTCAACACACACACACACAATATATATATATATATATATATATATATATATCATCACAAATATCTAACTTAAGCATATGTATATAATGGAATTATCAAGGATAGCTAGCAAGTGTAGGTCATAACTAACTAACTCACAACATATCGATATACAAAAATAGCATGCAAGTAATATCATTGCATCTCAAACACTAATTTATTAAAAACTAGGATCAATATGATGCAAAAAAAAATCAAATGGTGTTTGCCTTGCTAAAATTCAAGTTGTTCACTCTCAGTAGCGTAATCTTCGACTTGCGGTAATTCGGCCTCTATAGAAATACGACACGAATAAACATCAAGAAATAGCCAAAAACTCACAATGCTAAAAAATGCATGAATTTTCTACAGTAGCTAGATAATGATTTTAGATGAATTTAGGTGCAAAAATTGTTCCAATTGGAGTTTATATGGGAGAATTATAGTAGTTTGAAAATCAAATTTCTAGTAAATGCTGAAAAATTCACTTCTGTTACTGTTCATCTGATTTTAATTATTTAGTGAAAATTTACAGAATGATGGTGGATATAAGGATTACATGGTTAAAAAATATAATAAAAAGTTGTGTTCAATGAAACTTGAATCATCTTATTTGGAGTTCAGATGAATTTCCTATGAATTTTTGAAGTGAAATCAATTTCTAGTGTAAAAATAATGTCTTACCGAATTGGATTCCAAACCTGAAATTTTCTTAGGTAGTAATATGTTAAAAAAATTATACCATGGTGAATTACATTAAAAATGCAAGCTGACAAAATTGGTTTCACTCCATTTGGAGTTAAAATTAATTAGTTATGAGTTTTCCAAGTTAGAAACATTTTCTAGTGTAACAATAATTCGGTTTTTGGATCATACTGCATCAACTATGTTTTCTAGGGAACAAACATATTTCAAACCTATCTCAAATTAAACTACATTAAGAATGAAAATTATCAAAATTTGTTTCACTGGATTCGAAGTTAATTTGAATTAGTTATGCATTTTTGAAGTTCAAGATAATTTTCAGTGTATAAATAATTAATTTCTGAATTTTCTTAAGCATTTAATACTTTTTCTACAGGAGCTCACCTAGCCTCGGTCGCTTACATGCGGGGTCCACTGCACAGTGTCTCTTTCAATTCAACTCCCGAATTCAACTGAACTGACAGGTGGGGCCCAACGGTCATGGATTCATGCTTATGAACTCGGTTCACTGGCGCACAAACACTATGCACAAGGCATTTAAGTGACTTGGCCCACATGTCATCGACTCGGAGTCCATTACTTAATGCGGCTAAACATGTTTTTCCTACAAAGATCTGCAATTAAGACTAATGATTACACTTAAACCCTAATGATGAAGCTACAGTGCCGGTCAGAGTTCCGACAAACAGAGCTCGCGTGACCGCGAGCTTGACCGAAGCCTCGCCAATATTTCAGGCCATGGCGGCGTGAACCAAAGGCATGAATAGGTTCACAATTAGCTTGCGTACCTAATGGAAGTAGTGGCGACGGCTGAGATGGCTCGTACCGGTGGCTAGCCGGAGAGGAGCGGCGCAAGTACTACGACGAGCATGCATGAAATAAATGAGCTCCGTATTGTCCACTTTAGCAGGTGCCATAGCATCTAAGGGGTACAAGGGTGCTACCTGAGCCAAGAAGAGAGGTCGGAGATGGCCGGAGTCATGTCGGCGACGAAGAAGTCCATGGCGGCGCTACGGCTTCACGAGGAGAGGTCGTTCTGAGCAAAAAGAAAGAGGATGAAGCATCGAGATAGCTTAAGGATCGTTAGAAGATGCTCTAGTAGCAAGAAATTGAAGAACGCATTACCGGTCGGAGATGGGGACGAAGAATAGTGTTCTTCGGCTGAAATAGGGAAAACTTAAAATTCATGGGCTCCTGACAAGCATTAGGGGAGTGCGTTGAGGGTAAATGGTCCTCGCACTAATGGACATGATATGACGTGCAAGTAATGGCCAAGAGCTTACCAGAAAAGCAAATGGCATGGAGGAGCGTTTAGGACCGCGCTCTGGACCCGTTGAGGACACGATGACGTTTCCGGCACTACACAAGAAATGAAAAGCTCGCATTAGCCAAAACGGAGACGACAAGGAATGTAGAGGGAGAGGGACGCAAAGGAAGGAACCCTACCTGAGTAGATTACATGGGCTAGCTTCCTTCTCCTCAACGGGCGAGAGGAGAAGTGAAGGATTGAGGGGCGTGTGAGGCGACTTAAGCTCAACCGAGGGACGGAACGGAGCTGGTGTCAAATGGATAAGCTCTAGGAGTGGTCAATGCATGCGGTGGATTCATGGCGTCCACTGGCGCAGCTCAGGGCGTCACGGTCGTGTGGCGAGGAGCTCCTGCGCGCCAACGGCTCGCTCGTGCGAGGAAGAAGATGAAACTGACAGCTGGGCCCGCCTTGTCAGCGACACAAACGTGCGTGCGCCCGAGTGAGGTTCGGACTAGGTACAATTAGGTGGATCGGTCGAGACAAGTTACTCGGGTCAGACTTGAGTCCGGTGCGGCCGGTTGGGTCAGGGTCGAGTCTAACAGTTGACTGTGATTTGAAAAGCAAACCTCTGCTTTGACTGGCGATCTAAAAATAGCAAATAAAATCCTAAAAATCTGAAATTAATCAGAGACGCTCGTGGGATGATTTAGTACCCAAATAAATTCTTAAACCTCACTGTTCAAGAATTATTTGCATATTCAAAATTCAAACCTAGGATATGTTGTTGAATTAAGTTTGAATTTTGTGTGGGTTGAAAAAAGTCCTAAACATTTGGGGAAAATTGTATTAATTAATGATAAATATTATGGTATTTAAATAAATTATTTCCCAAGGAACTTTACTTGTAATAATTTCTATTTTCTTTTGGGAGTTTCTTTTCGAATTGAAAGTTTAACGTTTGATTAAGATTTTTCAAGTGCAATAAATGATGCAGATGCTTCAAGAACAAAAACATGCTCATGAGATGCATAATAATTCCATCTATTAAAATGAGGATGTGACAGCAGTGCTGGAATGCATTGATGCATAGACCAAAGGCGAAGAATGCTTGCTTCAATACCCTTTTATTGGCTCACTTCGGATGCGTGGAATCTTAAATGTTGACATGAGTGTCGGGATTTCTGTCTTGTATGAATCAGAGTAGCCCGGGGAGATTGTAGTAGGAGTCCTCGAACGTACCGAATCTTGATTTCAATACCTTCTGTTTTGCCCTCCACGCCTTAGTATAGCTGACTGTGTATTGGAATCTTGCCTCAATCGTCCGAATGATGGATCGTGGCTCAAAATCTAGATTATCCACAATCTCACCGTACATGAGGTTCACGATGAAGCCTAATGACAAGTTCCTATGGGACTGCACTGACTAAGCAACAACATATGTGTGAGGGGCCACTATAGAGTATTTCTAGTAGGTGTCCCACTTAGGCTGAAATAGGTGCACTGGCTAAGGACATCCCTCTATATCATACTTCACGTTGTAACATCTTGGGTACTTGACGACTGTGAATGTACGCCGCACTGACAAGGCTCAGAATTTGACCGTCTCCTGTACGACCTCCTTCCATTTGTACATAGCTCCTTGCCTAACCTCGCTTTGGTCGTACTCCCACGGCACATGAGAGCCTTCGTTAACGATGAGATTGTCGAACTGGTATGTGTTCCACTCGGATGAAACCGCCTGCTGTTCCACAGTATCCTCATCGTCGGATCCTTCATCTTCTAACAATGCCATGTAGCCTTGGTCTTCCAGATTCATCCTTTGGACTAGGGCTTCTAGGTCCTCACCCTCGTCAGCAAGCCCACTAGCTTGCCTGACTGAAGGAGCTCCTTCCACAGGGTCTTCATCGACATCATCAGCAACTCCCGGACCTTCGGCCATTGTGTGTGCCGCGCTGTGGTTGGAGTCCCTGACTTCTTCTTCGGCATCAGTACCCCCTTCTTGTTCAGCCGCCGATGCAGGAGTGGGCTTGGCATATGCCTGGGCCAGAAGGACCAAATCCCAACATTCCTCCCTCGCCCTGCGTACATATGACTGCCATGATATTATTCCCCTGAACTGCACTAACTCCCAATATGTGCCCTGTGGTGCTTAATTGGTAAGGTAACTCAATTTCAGATCATAAACAGTATGGTCCAAATCAAATATGTGGAACAACCACTGCATCACAGCGCCCCATGTACGCTACTCTGGTCTTGTTAGTCACGGTCGACGATTGAAAATAATGCAAATCAATCGAGGACCTTCCGGTGGCCGTAACAGAGGCCGGCCTCGTCCGCAGCGGCGCGCGACGCAAGCCGTCCGCATCGTCATCAGCAGTGAGCTCGAGGAGGCCCACGAGGGCGTCGTCCGTGTCGACGGTGAGGTGCTTGGCCATCTCGGTGACAACAACGGCCGCCGACTCATTCTTCCTAGGCGTAGCGGCCGCTGCGCCACCATCGACGCTGGCCACGGGGGACACGAAGATTGGCGTGTCATTCGTCTGGGCTTGTCGGATCGTACCAACTAAAGTGATGGGGAAAACAACAGCCAAGAAACCAGTCAAGGCAGTCCTAAACAGCACAAGAAATGGACTAGAAAACCACAAAATCGGAGGCAAAAATAGAACGAACAAGAAAGAGAGAACCGGAGCAACAAAAATGGAAGCACACAATCGGGAAAGAGTTGTAGATCATGGCGTTCCACAGCCCGAGCTGCTGGCCGGACTCGGGCACCATGTCGAACACCCGCCTCGCCTTAGCTAGCCGCTCCTGGTTGGTGTACATGTCCACAAGCGCGCTCGCCACGAAGGAATTGGCGGCGAGGTCGCCGTCCTTGTGGGCGTAGGCATGCATCTCCCTGCCTACGATGAGCATCTCCAGCCACGAGCACGTCGACATTCCAAGTGACGATGTCGCCACCGAGCCTCCGCACGGTGCCGAAGAGCCTCTGCGCATCGTCAACGAGGCCGAGGCAGGCGTACATGGAGAGGAGCGCGTTGAAGGGGAATCGCTCGCGGCCGTCGTCCAAGAACCCATTCTTGAGCGCAAAGGCATGCGCCTCGCAGCCGAGGCGAGGGTCGTCGGCGAGGTGGGAGCAGGCGAGGAGGACACTGATGAGGGTGAAGGAGGTGAGCGGGTGGCCCTCGTCGAGCATGGCGTTTAGGGCGTGGAGGCGGGTTCCCAACGGCGGAAGAGGCGGAGTGCGGAGATTAGAGAGTTGGATGAGATAGCGTCGTGGAGCGGCGGCGGCACGGCGCCGAAGAGGGCGAGTGCGGCGGGGAGGTCGCCGCAACACCCGTAGGCAGTGAGGAGCGTGTTGGCGACGGCGAGGGTGGGGTGGTGGAGGAGGTCCCAGGAGAGCGCGGCGGCGTGGATGGCGCGTGCAGCGCGGGAGTCACGGAGGGCAGCGGCAGACTTGATGGCGGGCGGGAGGACGAAGTGGTCGAGCGCCTTACTCACCTCTTGACGACGAACAGCGACCCCTCCACGTCCTTGCGGCTCTGCACAAAGCAAGCAAAACCCAGAGAATGAGCCCTCCAGAACAACAAATCGGGTCCCGGCGGGTCGCACGAGAGGGGAGGGATCGCAGCAGCTCACCCACTGGTTGAGGTCGATGTTGAAGTCGTAGAGGGTGACGTGGGCGGCGGTGACGAGGATGTCCTCTACGGCGGGGTCGAAGCGCTGCAGCACGGTGAGGTTGAGCAGGCGCGTGCCCTCGGCGTCCGTCGCCAGAGTCGGCGTCGCCTTCCCCCCGTTCGGCTGCGGCAGCATCGCTCGGTCTCCGCGTATGTGTTGGATCCGAGCAGCAGCAGCAGCAGCAGCAGCGATCGACTGGGGGGCTCGGGGCTCGGGAGCAGGGTGGATGTTTCGGGAACAATCGCAGATTCACACCACAGCGCTGACGTGGATGCAGAGAGGGGTGGGGTCCATGGCGAGGTGGGCCCCCACATCCATCGGGCGTTTGGGGGTTCAGGCCCAAGTTACGTAGGCTTGTGAAGTGTTTGGGCCGAGGCAATTGTGTAGCCTCGAAATGTCTCCGCGTAATTCGAATCCGCCGTTGCTCCCGACCCCGCCAAGGAGCAAGATGATGCCGCTGCGGCCGACGCCGTGCCTCATCATCCTGCCCGCCTCCTTCGCCTCGCCCTCCACACCCAAGCCCGGCCGCGCCGACTCCTACGAGAGGTGGGACGCGCACAAGAAGCCCGGCAGCCCAGCGAGCGGGGCCGGGGCAGCAGCAAGAGCCCCGGCCGTGCGTCGTCGTGCGAAATGTGGGACAGCAACAAGCGGCCGCCCAGCCGCGCGTCATCGGCCGATCGCTGGGACATCCACAAGAAGCCTCGCTCACAGACAACTGACGGCCTCGACGATGGGCTGACGGCCGGCAAGCACAAGGAGCAGGAGATCGACAAGCCGCAGACCGACGAGGCGACGAAGGTTGCTGCGACAGATGCGCGCACGGAGACGGAGCCGAGCATGCTTCCCACGCCATCCTCCATTCCTTCTTGCTGCTGGCGCACTAGCTACCAGCGCGCACTCGTGCAAGATGCTTATGAACAATGGGTCCTTTAGCTTTGTATTGCAAGATAGCACTACATGTATTAGTAATGCAGCTCGATCTTGGTGCTTGTCCTGATTTTTCTGTTTGTGATCAGATAGTATTATTGGAACTTGGAACATTGGTTTGTTTGTACTAGGCTACTAGCAGCACGCATTTGTTCGATGTGGCTTTTGTAACTTCTAATGGTATAAGGATCCTTCTCTAATAGTGATTTGAAGCGCATAATGAAATATTGTGTTAATCGGTTTTGTCTGCACGGTGAAAACAAAAGGCTCGAAATTCACCACGAACTTTCAGGTTTTTCGTTTTATTTGTGAGAGGGCATTTGAGCTTCAAGTTATGCATGCCATTTCATAAGAAAAGCAACCGAAAGATGAGAACATGCAGTTCGACGTCGGGAAGAGCAGTACTGCCGGCAGCCGGACGGGGGACCTGGAGATCCCAGTCCCGGAGCTTGTTTGCTTCGATACCTGGCTGGTTTTTGCCTGGGCGGGAGCAAACCTGGCGGCTGCCGGACCATTGTTTGATTGTGTTCCTGCGCAAGCATCCAGGTCAGGCCAGCGGGCAGTCAGGCGCTCAAAAACAGAGCCTGAGAGCTAGGCAGCTCTGATCCACCGTTAGTTTCGATCTAATGTTGTATTTTTCATTCACCAATTCAGGCACAGTCTTCCAACCAAACAACTCATCTTTAGGTTTGTCTGATCAGACAAAAATCATCTACTTTTCAGACTACCTCCAGACATCACTTTTTTTCAAGCATGGAATCCAGGACACCAACTAAACAAACCCCCAATCTCGACCTGGTTGAGGTTGAGGCCCATCACCGCAATGCATTTTTCTCAAGAAGAGGAGGAGAAAGAAGAAGATGATCATGATGATCACCGCAATACTCTTGTACCTGGAAAGTCGGCTGGCTGTGCTGACATGCATAGGTATCTGCTGCCGTTGTGCGTGCTTAGCAGGTTTGGCTTCTCCGGAGCGAGATAGATCGCCGTTGTGTGTCTCTCATCGTATCTAGGATGCAAAAGAGATCATAGTTGTATGGGATTGTCTATTCACAAGATGACTGAAATTTTGTTAAACATAAATCATGTTTTTATCTATTGGATCAATATCTAATCATATGATATATTAATCTTTACACAAATTTAATTGTCACAATAATTAACTTAAACTTTAAAAAAATTAGACGAATTAAAAATAGCAAATCTGAAGTCGTATATGTTATGCGAGGGTTGTCTCAGTACATGAGCTATCGCAGCATGCTATGTGCTCCGATAGCACTGCCGTGTGGCTCGCAGGGGTTCCTTCGCAGGCCGTAGCGCCTCATTTAATTAATCAATAAAACTGTTGAGGAACCGTCGCTGGCAAGTCCAGTCCGAGCGATTACCTCGTGGACAAAATCAGAGTCGTAAGAACGATGCAAGAACACAAGAACGAAACAATAGATGAAACACAGGTATGAGAGGGGACTGCAGGCTTCTCTTTATTGTTCTTTCAATAATGAATGTGTACAATTGTCGGGGGTCCTCCTCTCCTATATATAGCTTACAGTAGATGAGGTGCCCACCCGGACCCGGACTCCTGGCCGGGCCCGGTTTCCTAATACTCCCCCTTGGGCTCTCATCCTTCATGTCCATGCCTCGCTAAAACTCCATAAAAACCCAGTGGGAAAAATTTGGAGAAAGAGTACATGTATCATGTTCTGCTGTGTCGCACGAATTGCCTCATTAAAAACCTTAACCGAGAAACTTCAGGAAGGAAAAAGAGTATAATTCACCCAATTTATTTAATCTCCAGGATTTGCTCTTTGGGTACTCGATCTTCGTGATCAAGTTTCAGTAATGAGTTTGTGAAGGTTCTCCCCCTGAATTCTGCACTTCTCTAAGTCTTATCATTCCAATTCCACGTATGCACCTTTCAAAGCTAGATGCTGGAAGCGACTTAGTGAACAAATCTGCAAGATTTTCACATGACTTAGTATGTAGTACCTTAATTTCTTCCATCTTTTGTATTTCATGAGCATAGAAGAACTTGGAGTTGATATGCTTTGTGAGAGGACTCTTCACATAACCCATCTGCACTTGTGCAACACAAGCTACATTATCTTCATAGATAATAGTGGGGGTTTGTGCGGTATTCAATCCACATGACTGTTGGATGTGGTGAATCATCCGCCGAAGCCAAGAGCATTCCCGTGCGGCCTCGTACAGTGCTATAATTTCTGAGTGGTTCGTCGAAGTTGATACCAAACTCTGCTTAGATGATTTCCATGAAATTGCGCCCACCACACAGAATACATAGTCTGCATTTGCGACTTAGTCGTATGCGGTCCGACAGTACCCAAAGATCTGCATAGCCGCCATTGTAAGGTCCTGGTTCTTCCTGTAAAACAGGCCAAGATCTTTACTTCCTTGGAGGTATCGGAAGACGTCCTTTATTCCCTGCCAATGCCTTTTGGTGGGTTCCGCACTATACCTTGCTAGAAGATTTACTGCAAATGCAATGTCCGGTCTAGTACAGTTTGCCAAATACATGAGTGCTCCAACTGCGCTCAAGTATGGGAATTCCGGTCCCAGGACTTCCTCCCCCTCTTCTTTAGGTCTGAACGGGTCCTTATCTTGCTGCAAGGATCTCCCGATCATCGGCACTTTTGAGGGATATGTCTTTTCAAAGCCGAACATTTCCAACACCTTCTGAGTGTAGGTTGACTGATGTACTAAAATCCCTTCAGAGGTATGCTCAAGCTGCAAGCCTAGGCAATATTTGGTTTTACCCAGATCTTTCATTTCGAACTCTGACTCCAGATAAGAGCTTGTTTTTCCGATATCTTCTAAAGTCCCGATGATATTCAGATCATCTACATACACTGAGATTATACAGAATCCATCATAGGATCGCCGTATAAACACACAGGGACAATCCTCACTGTTCGTGTAGCCTTTCTTGCAGAGAAAGTCACGTAGGCGATTATACCACATCCTGCCTGATTGCTTCAGTCCATACAGTGACTTTCTGAGTTGCACACTGTATAGATTTCTATTCGCTCTGTCTTGGTTCGGTACAGGGATACCTTTAGGTACCTTCATATAAATTTCTGAATCCAAGTTCCCATAAAGGTATGCAGTTACCACATCCATCAATTTCATTTCCAAATTCAGATTTACTGCCATTGAGATTAAATATCTAAAGGTAGTTCCGCCCATGACCGGGGAATAGGTATCTTCATAATCGACTCCTGGTCTTTGAGTGAAACCTTGTGAAACAAGCCTTGCTTTATATCTTACAACTTCATTTCTTTCATTTCTCTTTCGAACAAATACCCATTTATGCCCTACAGGGTGCACATGAGGAGGTGTGCGCTTACGCACTCCAAATACCTCTCTTTTATTCAGAGATATTAATTCGCTTCTATTGCCTTTTCCAATCTTTCCAATCTGATCTTTTCTTGCATTCGCGAGCGATGCGTGCTCGGATCAAGATCAATGATTGTGGTAATTTTCTTTGCAAAATAGATGTCGATATTGGTCGTTGCTCTATTCATAGATTCTCCGTAGTCACATAATTTATAGCTATTTCTTCATGAGGCGGTTCTGCTAATGCTTCTACTTGCTTACCGCTTTCAATTGGGGCAAGTCCTTTAGTTTTTCACTCGATGTGTGCGCACACATCCATGCCGATGTCTCCTCCGTGGGAATATTCAAATCGTATGCCTTTTCTTTGAAGGTTCCATACAGTGCAGTCTCAACCGCCCCTTCTATTTGTGGGGAACTTGGTGATCGGCCGTGACAAGTCCTTCTTATCCTTTTTCGCCAAAGCGCCCGGTTGCACTTGGGATTCGAGGGCCGGAGTTCTCGCCCTTTATTCGAGGCCTCGGACGGGTTTAGGATACCTTCTATTTTCTTTCGTATTTCAACCCTCTCCGGTGCATTGCGTGCAGGCACATGCGACTTGGTCACGCTCTTCAAATCACTAAAGTGGTCAGACAGTTGATTCGCTAATGCTTGCAAATCAATTATCTTTCGACTTCTATCCGCTTCACTAGTGCGTGGGTCATGTGCATTCATTCCGTGGCTTGCCACGTTATTTCCGACATTTTTCATCAAGAGGTTGATTTCCTCCCTAATGACGGAAACTATCCTCATCAAATATGCTATCGTGGCGGTTGTATGCAAATCTCCAGTCATTGGGTCCAGATACCTGATTATGGATGCAGTCTCATAACCCACATATATCCCAGACTTTCTGAGAGGGCCCATTGCAGTTCGCTGCTGTGGTGGTATAGGTACATAAACCTTGCAACCAAACCTTCGAAGATGAGAGATTTTCGGTGGTGACCCTTGCGCTAGTTGCATAGGTGAATGGATGTTGTATGCCGACGGTCTAAAATTGATGAGAGTTGCTGCATGCAGGACTGCGTGTCCCCAACATGTAGTTGGTAAATTGCAATTCTGTAAAAGCGATCGGGCAATGAATTTAATTCTTTTAATCAATACCTCTGCTAGTCCATTCTGGGTGTGGACATGTGGTACCGAGTGCTCAACGGTAATTCCCATTGCCATACAATAATCATCAAAGGCCTTTGAAGTAAATTCTCCGGCGTTGTCCATTCTGATGGACTTCACATGATGATCAGGGAAATTATTCTTTATTTTAATTATCTGCGAGATCAGCTTTGCAAAAGCATGATTTCTCGTAGATAACAGGCATACATGCGACCATTTCGAGGAAGCATCGATGAGCACCATAAAGTACCTAAATGGCCCTGACAGGGGCTGAATAGGACCGCAAATATCTCCCTGGATTCGGTCCAGGAATGCAGGGATTTCATCCTTCACTTTCAGAGGAGAAGGTCTAGTAATTAATTTCCCGGTGGCACATGCAGGGCACACGAAATCTTCTGGATTTGGGAAATTCTTTACAGTAATATTATGTCCCTGAGAATTGTTAATTATATTTCTCATCATCCTAAGACCGGGGTGGCCTAATCTATCATGCCGAGACAAAAGTTTGAGCTTATAAAAGATGTTTTCGGGACGAAGATAGGCCGCAGTGCCTTAATATGAGTGTAGTATAGCCCAGATTCATATGAAGGAAGCCGTTCTAATACCCTTTTCCCATTCTCCTCACGCTTTGTAATGAGCAGGTATTCCTTACCATACTCTTCTTCAGTCTCTACATGGAGACCGTTAGCGCGAATATATTTAAAACTTAAGAGAGTTCTAGTCGATTCCGGGTACAACATGGCTTCTTCTATGACCAATGTCGTGCCCATCGGGAGTATAATTGTGGCTCTTCCTGAGCCTATTATACAAGTATCGCTGCCAGCGATTGTCGAAGACTACAAAGATTCTTGCCGATCGATCGAAAATTTCGTCTCTCTCAAGATGGTATTTGTTGTCGCTATCGCTAGGCACACTTCCTCCATAGGGCGCCACACGCGTTCTGATATATAAAGTATTTATTAATATGGAGCAGAAAACAATCCACACATAAATCATACTTCAAAACAGAACAAACTTGCTTTATTAATACGGGAAAAATCTTGCTGGACACATCATAAGAATTTATTGCAAATGCTCTTCTAGAGCTTACAACCTTTATTCAAAATTCAAAATTCTAACATAAACTGCAAATGATGGTGAAAACTAAGTGCCATGCATGCACTAAATCGAATCAGCGAAGTATGAATTAACTTCTGCCTGAATCTGATCTACTTCTATCTTTTCTTCTTCGGCAACTACGGCTGCGGCCGCTGCAATGTCCAAAGGAGGAGTGATAGGGTCTGCTGCAGGGATGTCCACATCCATAGGTGCAGCCAATGACTGTGGATCTTCAACCCCTACAATGGCGAGGTGCGCCTCATGCTGTCCTTTGCCCTTCTTCTTTGCCTTGAAAGCATCAATCACGTGCTGCGGTTCATGGCAGACACGTGACCAATGTCCCCAAGTGCCACATTTGTAGCAGCTTTGGTCCTGCTGACCATAGGGCTTCTCATCGCGCTTCTTTTGTTCGCTTTTCTTGGCTTGAGTATTCTGCTTAGTCTTGTGACTCATGACCTTACCCTTCTTGCCTCTTTGCTTTGAGTGAGGCTTTCTCACCTTGTAGCTGCTAGCGTTGACTTCATGGCCAACTTTGCTACTAGGTGGCTGCGAGATGTAGTTCTTTCTGAGAACCTCATCTTGAGCTTCCGCAACTTGCATAATATCAATCAGTTCGGCGTATTCCTTGTAGCCATCCTGACGGTAGTTGCGTGCGGATTGCACCGCATTTGGGTGAAAGGTAGAGAGGGTTTTCTCAATCTTCTCCTCTTCTGTGATTACTTTACCACATAGCTGAAGATTGGTACAAATTCTGTGCAAAGCAGAGTTGTACTCCCCCACGGTCTTATAGTCAGCAAAATGTAGCCGAGTCCATTCCTGCTCTGCTCGAGGTAGGATGGTGTACTTCAGTTTCTCGAACCGCTTCTTCAGGGCGGTCCATAAAGCCAGTGCGCTCTTCTCTGCCATATACTCATTCTTGAGAGTTAGACAAAGATGATGTCTGAGGAAATGAAGTGCCTGATCATTTTCCTCAGCGGTTAGAACGACATCCTGCAAGGTGCCGAGTCCAATAGCAGCACGAAGCTTCTTGGCTCCCAGTACAATCTCGACATCTGATGCCCAAGTCAAATAATTATGGCCATCTTTGGCGGCTCCTCGAACTCCGGTTCAGATTCCGATCATCTCGCATATTCATGCAAGAGGTGCATAAGATTATCACTGTAATGTGCATAAAAGGTTGCAAGGATTCTCATAATGCTCCCGTATTTTCTCGCATTTTCAAGATTTATGCTATTTTCAATGATTAAAAACAATATATACGATTCTGAGATAATCAAAACAGAAAATACAATAAATAAATTGCATAGAAAAAAAACAAAAAAAAACAAAACATGCTTCAAAGCGAAAACTGATTCAAAATTCGGATTCCTGAGGCCCTTTTCTTCTGGAAAAGGGTTTTTCGGCGAAAACTGCAAGTTTCCAGGGGTTAAAACGCGAGATTTCAGTTCAGAGAAAATTTTCGCGTAATTTTCATATCTTCCAAGGGGTTTTCCTCAAAATTTCGAACTTGTCACAATAATTAACTTAAACTTAAAAAAAATTAGACGAATTAAAAATAGCAAATCTGAAGTCGTATATGTTATGCGAGGGTTGTCTCAGTACATGAGCTATCGCAGCATGCTATGTGCTCCGATAGCACTGCCGTGTGGCTCGCCGGGGTTCCTTCACAGGCCGTAGCGCCTCATTTAATTAATCAATAAAACATCTCTTTCCCGGAGATAAATTTCACAGGACCCGAGTCCTTACTACGTCTGCGGGACCTCATCTCTCCACAATACACGTGGTCTTTCACGGTCTTAAAGCAACACCACCTCCGTCTTCTTTCCTGTTCTACTGTCTTGCAATCTCACGTCAATACCCCACCAACCTGCGCGACCACGCTGCCCCTAGACATGGCGAGTTGGGCTGTGCTTTTTCAGACCCGACTAGTATGGCACGGCACGATATGTGGTGGGTCGGACTAGTATGGCACGAACAGTGGAGCCGGGCTGGGCCTGGGGATGGGGCTCGTCGAGTGGCACGACATGGCTAGTTGGACCCTGCTCGGGCCGAGTGACAAGGAGGTACGGAGGTGGAGCGGGGGAAGAGAGAGCGCACCTCGCCTTGGCCGAGGCCGTCACCCTCGCCATGGTCGTCGCCCTCGCCCCGCCCACGTCACCCTGTCGTGCCCTAGCCCGTGCCTAGGCCTCGCGAGAGGTAAGTCATGCTGGCACGACAAGGTGGTCGTGCTGAACCGACATAACCCGATGCGGCTCAAAGCCCGTCGTGCTCATGCCATGTCGGCACGGCACAGCCCGATTCCCATGTCTAGCTCTCCCCCTGGTGCTGGCTTTGGCAGTCGTAGTAGAGGTGCCGCCACGCCAACCGTCGGCCAGTGTGAGACTCAGCCCAAAAATGACAATGAATTGAGCCCATTATGGCCCATGTAGAGGTATAAGCACGAGAGAGTTGGAAGTTTATGTCCTGTTTAGCATGGCTCCTACTCCCATGCGCGCGCCCACGCCGCATGCGCACCGCCAGCCGCACAGGCCTCCTCTGGCCGCCCGCCGCACCGAACACGGTCGCGCCGCCGCCATGAAGAACAGGGTGGGGGAAACCCTAATCCCCCTGGGGGGATTTTTAACTCGGCCTGTTGGGCCGAATGGGCCTGGCCCAATGAGTTTTCAGAAAAAGAAAAAACGAAAAGAAAGGAAATTTGCAAGAAGGCCCTCAGTTTGTTTTGAAATTGCACAAAAAATTTCTCAAAATTGAAATTTAGTGGTTAAGCCACTAGAAATTGCAGAATTCGTCGAAAATTCATATTTCAACTGAAAAGGGCCTCGAGAATTTGAATTTTTAATCTTTTTGGGTATTTGAAGCATGTTTAACTTTGTTATTATTATTTCTATGCAATTTATGTATTGTATTTACTGTTTTGATTATTTGTGATTGTTTATATTGCTTTTAATCACTAAAAATAGCAATAAATCATGAAAAATATATAGAAAAATATGAGAACATTATGAGATTTTTTGCAACCATTTTATACAAATTACTAGTAGTAATCTTATTAACACTTTATATAAATATACAGATAACTGGCATTATGAACCGGGAGTTCGAAGAGCTGGCTCAACATGGCCAGAATTGCTTGACTTGGGCATCAGACGTCGAGATCGTACTTGGGGCCAAGAAGCTCCGTGCTGCTATAGGATTTGGCACCTCGAAGGATGTCACTCCAACTGCTGAGGAAAATGATCAAGCACTTCACTTCCTCAGACATCAACTCTGCCTACCGCTCAAAAATGAGTATATGGCGGAGAAGAGCGCACTAGCTTTGTGGACTGCACTGAAGAAGCGGTTCAAGAAGCTGAAATACACCATTCTTCCACGGGCAGAGCAGGAATGGTCCCAACTACGTTTTGCTGACTACAAGACCGTGGGAAGTACAATTCTGCTTTGCACAAAATTTGTACCAGTCTTTAACTCCGTGGTAAGGTAACCACGGATGAGCAGAAGATTGAGAAGACTCTCTCTACCTTTCACCCGTATACGGTGCAATCTGCACGCAACTATCGTCAAGACAGCTACAAGTAGTATGACGAATTGATCGACATCATGTAAGTTGCGGAAGCTCAAGATGAGGTTCTAAGGAAGAACTACATTTCATAGCCGTCTAATAGCAATGTTGGCTATGAAGCTAATGTTAGCAGCTACAAGGTGAGAAAGCCTCTCACAAAGAAGAGGAGTAAGAAGAGTAAGGTCGTGGGTCGCAAGGTCGAGCCAAATGTTCAAACCAAGAAGGGAGGACAAAAGAAGCGCGGTGTCAAACCCTGTGCCCAGCAGGACCAAGAATGCTACAAATGTGGCACATGGGGGCATTGGTCACAATTTTGCTGTGAGCCACAACATGTTATTAATGCTTTCAGTCTAAGAAGAAGGGCAAAAGACAACATGGGGCATACCTCGCCATTGCAGGCACGGAGGATCCACAACTATTAGATGCACTCATGGATGTGGACACCCTTGTAGCAGCCCCCATTCCCTCTCCTTTGGACATCACAGCAGTTGAAGCCGTAGTTGCCCAAGAGGAGAGGATGGACATGGAGCAGATCCAGGTACAAGTTTCTTTGTACTTCATTGATTCGATCTAGTACACGCATTGTACTTAGATTTTTTTATAGTCATTTGCAGTTTATAGTTGTGATGGAATATTGAATTATTTGAATAATGGTTGTAGTTCTAGGAGAGCAAAGCATTAAATTCTTATGATGAGTCCTGCAAGGCTTATTTTTCTGTATTAATAATAGCAAGTTATGTTCTGTTTTTGAAGTATTTTATTTATGTGTTGACTGCTCCCTACCTTATATTAATAAATTTTTTATATCAGAACATGTGTGGCGCCCTATGGAGGAAGCGTGCTTAGTAGATAGCGGCACAACGAATACAATCTTAAGAGAGACGAAATTTTTTTCAGTCGATCAGCGAGAATGTTGGTAGTCTTACGACAATCGTGAACAAGTAGAAGCATTAGAAGAATCACCCTATGAAAAAATAGCTATAAACTATATGACCACGGGAGAATCTATGAATAGGACAACAGCAAATGTCGATATTTACTTTGCAAACAAAATTGCTACAATCATCGATCTTGATCCAGAGCCCGCGTCGCTCGCTAAATGTAAGAAAATATCAAATTGGGAAGATTGGAAGAAGGCAGTAGCAACTGAATTATTATCTCTGAATAAAATAGAGGTGTTTGGGCCTATAAGCCGCAAGCCTGCCCATGTGCACCCCGTAGGACATAAGTAGGTATTTGTTCGAAAGAGAAATAAAAATAATGAAGTTGTAAGACATAAAGTAAGGCTCGTTGCATAAGGTTTCACTAAATGTTCAGGAGTTGATTATGAAGAAACCTATTCCTCGGTCATGGGCGAAAATACCTTTAGATATTTAATCTTAATGGCAGTATACTTGAACTTAGAAATGAAATTGATGGATGTGGTAACTGCATACCTTTATGAAAATTTAGATTCAGACATTTACATAAAGGTAACTGAAGGTATCCATGTCCCGAACCAAGACAGAGTAAATAGAAATCTGTACAATGTGCAACTCAGAAAGTCACTGTACAAACCTAAGCAATCAGGTAGGATGTGGTACAATCGCTTAAGCGACTTACTATGCAAGAAATGCTACACGAACAACGAGGATTGTCCCTGTGTATTTATACGACGATCCCAAGATGGATTTTGTATAATCTCAGTGTATGTAGATGATTTGAATATCATCGAAACCTTGGAAGATATTAAGAAAACAAACTCTTACCTGGAGTCGGACTTCGAAATGAAAAATTTAAGTACAACCAAATATTGCCTAGGCTTGCAGCTTGAGCATGCCCCTGAAGAAATATTAGTGTATCAGTCAACCTATACTCAAAAGGTGTTAGAAAGATTCGGCTTTGAAAAGGCATATCTTTCGAAAGTGCCGATGGTCGGGAGATCTTTGTAGCAATACAAGGATCCGTACAAACCTAAAGAAGAGGGGGAGAAAGTCCTGAGACCGAAATTCCCGTACTTAAGTGCAATAGGAGCACTCATGTATTTAGCAAATTGTACTACTAGACCGGACATTGCATTTGCAGTGAACCTATTAGCAAGGTATATCGCAGAATCTACCAAAAGGCATTGGTAGGGAATAAAGGACATCTTCCGATACCTCCAAGGAAGCAAAGACCTTAATCTGTTCTACAGGAAAAAACCAAGACCTTAATATGACTAGCTATGCAGATGTCGGGTACCTGCCGGCCCCGCATACAGCCAAGTCACAAACAGGCTATGTATTAATATGTGATGAAACTGTAATTTCATGAAAATCGTCTAAACAAAGTCTTGTATCAACTTCGACGAACCACTCAGACATCATAGCACTGTACGAGGCCTCACGACAATGTGCTTGGTTTCGGCAGATGATTCATCACATCTAGCAGTCGTGTGGATTGAATACTGTGCAAGCCCCCACTATTATCTATAAAGATAATGCAGTTTGTGTTGCACAAGTGCAGATAAGTTATGTGAAGAGTCAACTCACAAAGCATATAAAACTTTAAGTTCTTCTATGCTCATGAATTGGAAAAGATGGACAAAATTAAAGTACTGCATACTAAGTCATGTGAAAACTTTACAGATTTATTCACTAAGTCACTTTCAGCGTCTAGTTTTGAAAGATGCATGCGTGGAATTGGAATGATGAGACTTAGAGAAGTACATGATTCAGGAGGAGAATCTTCATGAACTCATTATTGAAACTTGATCATGAAGATCGAGTACCCAAAGAATAAATCATATAGATTAAATAAAATTAGGTGGATTGTACTCTTTTTTCTTTGACGAGTTTTTCTAAAGTTTCCCAGCTAAGGTTTTTAATGAGGTAATTCATGCAACGTAACAGAACGCGTATCATGTACTCTTTCTCTAAATTTTTTCCACTGGATTTTTGTGGAGTTTTGACGAGACATGAACATGACAGATGAGTACCCAAGGGAGTGTTAAGAAACCTAGGCCCAGGCCTTGCAGACCTGGCCCATGATGGACTCCTCATCCCCTGTATACTATATATAGGAGAGGACTCTTAACCATTGTACGCGCCTTTTTGAGAAGAGAAATAAAGAGAAGAAAGAAATCTCTCCCCATATCTCTGTGTTCAATCTACTATTTGTCTTGCATTGTTCTGTGTGATTCGACTTCTATCTACGAGGTGATCGCTCGGACTGTACTCGTCAGCGACGGTTTCTCAACACATATAACCCTCATTATCAAATGCATTCTAACTCTTAGGTTAATATTTACGCGAAGTGAGGACAAAAGCGTAAACGCGATTGGTGCTTGGTTTATCATACATGGGGTAGATCTAATCCTATTTAGTGCCGGCCGTTACAGCCAGCATTGCCAATGCGCCTTTCGACACCGTGCTTGAGATCGACGATGAGGCACCCGGAGTCGCAATGCACTGATAGAACTAAACAAGCTCCTCGTCATGGTCGCATAGGATGCGGAAGACTCTGCTTGAAGCCCACGACCCTGGCGTCCATGCCCACCGTATTCTCGCCGCCGAACAGGCCGCACATCTCCAACACGGCCGCGACGTGGAATCCTCATACGGTGCGCTCAATTTGACCACCATCGCCTCTTCGTCGGCCCAAGCATTTCTTTGCCGTAGCTTCCACCACAACCCGTCGATTCAGAATCCCCACAATTTTCACAATCTATTCGTGTCCTGTTTGGTTGATTTCCAGAAGCTGGTGAGATCGTTCAAATATGATGGGTTAAAGAGATGCTGCTTTGAGATCGATAAGAACACGTGTATGTTGTAGGATGAGGTCCTTCTTGATGCGTGACACCCCTCCATGTCACCTCGTCCGTCCTATGGACGGCTGGACACGCTCCACATTGTCTTCATTAGCGACACGTCGTCCCGTCCGACCCGTGACTGTCACGACCCGAACCTGAGGCCACCCGAGAGGTCCTCCTAGAACTCCTAAAAGGTCACCAGGACCTCCCAGGAGGTCCAGCAGGACCACCTCGAGCTAATCTCCAGGACCACCCAGAGATCCAAGAGACCACCGGAGGTCCCGAGACCGACTGAGGAGGTCGCGCGAAACCCAGGACCTCACCAAATCCCACGACCAGTCCAGGGAGGTCGAGGAGTTTGGAAAAGCCCTATGTCTCCTGTGTTTACCGAACTAGTCCCAAGGATCAACAGCTAGTCCACACAGCACAACAAGTGATGATCATACATCCACGATACTTAATTAATAGCAAAAGAGTTGATTACAAAGGTTGGCAGACAAGCCAACAAAAGAGCAACTTTACACAGCGGAAAACAAAAGACAAGTCTATCCAATACACCACAGGCAATTGGCTGGAGGGGGCATCCTAGTCGTCCATGACCTCTTGATCATCAACATAAACTTTATCACCTGCTCAAAAGATTATTTCAAGCAAGAATGAGCACTACTACCGTGCTCGCAAGTCACACCCGTGGAATAACAGAATGACATGCATAATGGATATCACAAGGGTGACTTATAGGGTTAGTTTGCATAAAGCCAGATTTCATTTAAATACAAGTAAGTAAGTTGTAAAGCTGATTACACTATACATAAAAATCATTTTCACAACAGGATTTTTGATTGAGTGATAACAAGATCAAGAGTGTAGGATAATCCTCCTAACACCAGGCTAACCGCCAAGGGCTCCCTGCCCCGGGCTCCCCGCCCAATAGCACAATGGATAGCAATCCAAACCAGTTTTCAAAACCATTTCAAAATCAAAACCAAAGACTAACTTAGAGAGGCTTTGCTAGCATGTCCATGACCGTGGACACGACTATTCGAATAGATTTTCAACTCTGCAGAGGTGTACAGCTTTCCCCACAAGAGATAACCAAAATACACTGTCCGACAACACACTTCCGAAGGTGTGCGACTATCTGGTTATCACAAGGCCTTTACAATGCTCCTTCTCACCACAGTCCCCTTCGCTGAGGTTTCACCCCTTTTGGGCTACCCACCCGCAGGGTTCAGGCCCCCTCTTGCGTCAAGTGGGAATAAAAACAGTTATGAAAGACAGGCCATGAAAGACCACCCACACATCCAAAAGACAACCATGGTGAGATATTGCAAATTATTTGGCCAGGTCCCGCCCATACAGGATTTGTGGTTGCACGATGAGGCATAGCCCATTATAGGCTTAGCAAAGTACCGCTCAAAGACCGGTCCTTAAATGACCTGGGTGATATTCTCAACCCTGGGGCGCCGGCTAACACGGCCCCCGTGCACTCCCCGTGCACCCACCAATCAAGAAAACCAAGGTTCGCCCAAGTCTAAACCATTTTTCCATCCTTTTTAATTGGAAAACAGATTTTCATGACAACCCAATGCTATGGTCAAAAGATTTGAGGTTAAACAGAGGTCTTTGGCAAAAACTTCCCAAACAAGATTTTGGTCTAAGCAGGCTAAGCATTTCTTTTTCATAAGGGTCTTGGTTATACTAAAGCACTAACCAGGTTTTCACTAGGGTGACAACAAGTTTAGCTACAATGGCAAAGTTGGCTATACAATGGAGTTAGGTCTAACTATGAGTGTAAAACACTGGTATTGAAATACTAGGTAAAGTATGCATGCAGTACATAGCTTGAAACGGAAATACATAGGGTGAAATAATGGGTGTCAATATGATCAAGGGTATGACTTGCCTTGCTCGAAGGCTTGGGGATCTTCTTCTTGAAGGTACTCGGGTTCCTCAGCGCCTTCGCAATCTACACGAAAGAGTAAAGCCAATTCAAAAACAAGCTCAAAAAAAGGCCAAAGAAACATCAAAGAAAACCCATAAGAACCAACACAAGAACTTGAAAGGTTGGAGGAGGTCTAGAGCTTGGGGAGAAGTTCTCAAAGAACTGGTCGGAAGAGGACCAGAGAACTGGTTGAGAAAGTTAGGGAGTTGCAAACAAGGAAGAAGGCAAAATAATGTGATGTTCAAGCCTATAAGGCCTGTGCTACGGTGAATTCAAGGGCACACATGTCCAAGTTGGGTGAAAAGGAGGACACGAGTAGGTAAAAGATAGGACAAAAGGGAAAAAGAGGTACACAGGAGGTGACAACATTTAATGTGCTGCAGCGGGATTTAATGTGCCACAACAACAATTAATGCGCCAGAGCTTGCTGCAACAGCGTGCAAAAAGGAAAAAGTGGACAGGGTTGGCTCAAACAAAGAGGTTGATCAAAGCAATAGGAAAAAGTCGTGACCCACGGGAGAGGTCCAACCAATGGGTGGTCATAGGAGGTCTTATCCCACTAGGGTGGTCTTTGCAAAAAGGCCACGAATGGTGGTCTTTGCAAAAAGACCAGAGAGGAGGTGGTCCAAAGGACTGAGGAGGTCCTAACGGTTGAGATCTCCGAGGGGGAGGTCTTAACAGTCAAGATCAAAACAGAAGAGGTCCTAACGGTTAAAATCTCACAAGGGGAGGTCTTAATGGTTGAGATCTACGCAAGGGGGACGTCTGGACCCGATCCTAAGCTTAAGTTAGCTCAAGGGTGGTCGTGACTCCCAAATAATGTCAGAACCACGGGGTGGCCTGGACAACAAGGAGGTCCACACAAAGGGAGGTGTTACAGCGAAGGATAAAAGAACTGGGCCGAATGAGAACAACGGAGAAAAGGAAGAACTCTCAGCAACCTTCCAAGAGGAAACCGAACTAATTTAGTTAGAGTTTGATTAAGTCATTTAAAGCTCTTGTAAAATCTCAAGTTAAGCTTTGAATTATCATCAAAACCAAATGATTCTTTTTATTTTAAAATTTTCAAAAAGGCCAAAAAATTCAGGATGTTACAGTGACCGGCCAGACGCCCCTCCACGTTGGTCTCCACCGGCCGTGACTGGTAGACGTCGCCTCATGACTCCACCAGCCGCTAATTAATTTTCATCGCCTAATTTCCATCCTAATAGTATGTGAAAACTGTGGAGCACGCACTCTGAATTATTGCAATCGATGGACGTGATGTGATGCAACACCGTACCTTGCAATTAGCATGATACGATCGTCGTAAATTCAAGAAGATTACTTACTGATTTTACAAGCGGTCTGAAGAGAAATCTGCATACCAGATCGTATGGATCACGGTGGGCATCCTGGTGGCTCTATTCGGGGTGTAGCGGTTCGGGACGGACAAGGTGGGCTACTTCTTCGCGCCGGTGATCCTATTCCTGCTGTGGCTGTTGCTCATCGGCGGCGTCGGCGTGTACAACCTCATCACGTACGACGTCGGCGTGCTGAGGGCCCTCAACCCCAAGTACATCGTTGACTACTTCGCCGAACGGAAGGAGGCCTGGTCTCCCCGGCGGCATCCTCCTGCGCTTCACGAGCACCAAGGCCCTCTTCGCCGACCTTGGCTACCAGCGCCACTCCATCCGGCTCGGCCGGTTTCGCCTAGTCCTCCTCCGCCGCTCGCCTACACCGGCCAAAGCCGCCTTCCTCGCCGGCGCCAACACCTTCTACCGGTCCACCCGGCGCCTCTCTTCGCCCACCTGCCGTCCTCGCCATCGCCGCCTCCATCATCGGCGGCCGTGCCATGATCTCCGCGCTTCGTCACCATCTCCCACTCGCAGCCATGGGCCGCTTCCGCGCGTCAAGATCCTCCACACCTCCGCGCATCAGGCCAGCTCTACATACCCGAGGTCAACTTCCTGCTCGCCACCGCCGCCTGCGTCGTCACCATCACCTTCCAGACCACCGTCATCATCGGTGAGGCACACGACATCTGCATCGTCCTCGTCATGATCATCACCACGCTACTGCTCACTGTCGTCATGCTGCTCATCTAGAAGGTCGACGCCTGGTGGGTCGCGCTCTTCTTGGGAGTCTTCGCCTCCTCCGAGTCGGTCTACCTCCTCGGTCCTCTACAAGTTCCTACATGGCAACTACATCCCGGTGGCCATCTCGGCGGTGCTTGTGGCCGTCATGGTCATGTGGCACTACGTGCACGTGAAGCGGTACAAGTACGAGCTGGAGCGCACGGTGTCGCACGCCAGGGTGAGGGAGCTGCTCGCCGACCGGGAGCTGCGCAAGGTGACGGGCGTGGGGCTTTTCTACATGGAGTTGGTGCAAGGCATCCCGCCGGTGTTCCCGCACCTCATCGAGAAAATCCCCTCCATCCACGCGGTGCTGCTCTTCGTCTCCGCAAGCACCTGCCATTCACTGCGCCTGCGGTGGAAGCGGAAGAATTGCTGATGATCCTGAGTAGTAAGAAAACTAAAGAGGCCAGCGACGGAAATTAATTAGCGGCCGGTGGAGTCTTGAGGCGACGTCCGGCCGGTCACAGGCCGACGTGGAGGGTCATGGGCCGGAGAGCCGGTGGAGGTGCGTGGAGGGTGTGGAGTGCGTTCGGCCATCATGGGCCGGACGAGGCGACGTGGAGGGGCGTCCAGTCGGTCGCGTAGACATTAAGTCTGGCCGGTGACCATGCGGACGGAACGCTAAATTTGCTATTTCGTGACGAGGGACGCTACTTCCGTAAAACATCATCGCAACGGTGCTATTTGCACCAAAAATTCTGCGGCATGCCAGAGGTACTATCACCGTCTCACGTTAAGTTTTTTTCTGCTATGTAGCTTTGCCTCAGGGTAATGAACCGTGTTTTTGTTTATCATGATATACTACTAAAAGTGATATATCATGAAAATACTTTCTAATATAACCGTAAATTTTAATGACATTATGTGCATATGGTCGACTAATATACTTGTGCAATATTCAAAGTTTCAGAAGTTTAGGAGAAGTTTAATGTTAAATATGATACAAATTCGTCATCTGAATGCGGCACATGCGCCGACTAGCATTAGACGTAGCGTTAAGTGACGCTACTTGGATTCCTTCTTCATTAGACTCTTATTATCTAACCTATATACGTAGGACTCTCTATGTCAAAGTTTTTTCGTACTTGTAATTTCTCTTAAAATAGTGATCTCTGCTTTCGTGCCTTAAATTGATTTAGTTTGATGCATCTAGTGGAAAAAAAATCTACTAGTGCATAAAGAATCGTTACAATACAGTATTACACCCGACTCCGGTGCTACATCATCGAACTACTAGTTTGTCCAGTTACAGATGATCGCACCAAAGAATCAGAGAACTACTAGAAAGCACTTCCTTTCTTCAATGCCTTGGGACATGATCAAAATGCAACAAAACCTAGCTACCAAAAGAAACAAGATAGTAATTAAGAAATAGATCACATAACAATTGTAAGGAACTATACATCAGTTTTGTCCGCCTCCAAGAACCCAATCATCACCACCAAATGCCCTGTCAATGGCAGCGCCATCCTCCTGGTCGACCATTACGGCCAGTACGTTCACCACTGCTCGCCTCCCGGCCGGCCACCGGCGTGCATCTGCTTCAGCTTCGTCAGCTCCTTCCTCCTCTTCCTCGCCTCCGCTGCCTTCTCCCTGTCGCTCAGCGCGCCCTGCAACCCCACCACGGCGCTGCCACCCTGGGTGCTCGACGTGCCCTTCTGCTTGTCGACGTCGATTGCCAGCGTCAGCGAGCACGGGTCATCGTCGGTGTCCTCTTCGGCCGTCCCGCCACCCGGGATGCCGCCCCCGCTTGCAGCGCGCGGCTGATCTTGGAACGGCTGCTGGTAGGACGTCGGCGAGCCGCACGGGTCGGCGACGACGGGGTAGTACCAGGCGCAGGGCGGGAGGCAGAGCGGCGCCGGGGCAGGTCCCGCGCCCCCCGGGTTACCGTGCTCGTAGCCCGGCGGCCAAGAACCCCAGACGTAAGGGACCGGCACGGCAGGCGGCGGCGCGGTGTACAGGAAACTCGGCTGCGGCGGTGGCGTATGCGGTGGGATGGCCGTGGATGGCATGGCTTCTGCTTGCTGTGCCGGTGGCGATGTGTCCATGGCCGCGGTCACTGGTGCCGACGCCTTCTTGGCCGTCTTCGCCACCTGCAGAGGAACGCATCCACGACTCATTCAGGACATGCACCTTGCCTCTGATATACTAGTAGTTCTGATGTGTTCAGGTTACAGCAGGAACAGAAATTCTTCCGGATTAGCCAGAAGAAATGTTCTGTTCGTGTTGGAAATACTGATTAATCCGCACTGCAATCTTAGACCGGTTCGAACAAGCGGCGCTCCTTGGCTGCTTACTCTGTTTCGTCAACAATTACTGTGAGGTGATACACCGAGCTACATGTCCATTGCTTGCACGAGAACCTGAAGTGCACAAATGCGTGCGGCCATTTTCTACCAGCACCCCCGGAAGAGCCGACTAGAACACTCGCACACGCGGACGCGGTCGTATCCCGTGCAGCCAAGAAAGCAGCACATCGACAGCGGCAAACAGATAAAATTATCCAAACATCTCTGTCAGAATAATATACAAACAGTTCCCAATTCGGCCGTAATTAGTAGGTGTACGGCAGAGAGACCTGGTGACGATTAAAGTGCGGTCATGTGGCCTGCTTCCAGGGGGGACAACTGGAGGCTTGGAACATACCAGGCTCTGTTTCGTCCTAACAATGGTAGCACTAGTACCACTCGTGGCTAATAATAGTTGATTGATAAACAAGGAATTAAAGCAACGAAAGCGATAGATGGTGTGCCTGTTCTTTCAGCTGCTTGTTTGTCTCCTTGAGTGAGAGGTAGTCCTGCATCGCCGTGTCCTTCTCCTGCAGTGCACCAAGCAAGTATTGGCCGCTTCAGTTAAGCCACACACACAACCAACCCTTAGTTACTGTCAGGCTATTACAGTACTGGTGTAAAGATGAATATGTGGAGATCTTAGATCCGCATCTGGCTCGGTCACCTTTTTCATGCTCTCGTTCTGCGACGATAAGTCTGCAACTTTTCTTGCCAATTCATCCCGGATCGCCTGAATTATAGAGTGCAAATTAAGCACGGTCGATCGGATTTGTGTAGCAGAAGGCCGTGATGATATTTAATTGTTAGCATCAAACTGTTACCTGGCGGCGGAGTATGGTCTGCCGGGCGGACTCCCGGTTGGCGAGCACGCGCCGCAGTTGCTTCGCCTCCTTCTCGGCCTAATATTGCACGTAGCCGTCAAGCAATCACTGGTGCAGGGAGAGCACATAGTAATTTGCATCCACGCAACAGCACAAGAGTAATTACTTACCTCGGTGACCATGTGTCGGGGCCTGGGACCGTATCCCGGCGCGGCCGCGGCCGCGGCCGCGGCCGTGGCCACCTGCAGCGCCTGTTGCGCAGGGTTCCCGGCGCTGGAGCTGCTGGAGCAAGAAGAAGATTGGATTCCGACCTTGCCCAGCTCAAGGCTCAGCCTCGTGCTCGCGAGCTCCTCGTCCTCGTGCTCGGCCGCCGTCGCCTGCCACCACCGCCATCAAGAATCCGACCAACACATACCAAAATTGTGTGGAACCAAGGCTCTCTATCTGGGTTAATTACCTGAGCGGTGGTGTGCTGCACCGGCGGCATCTGCACGGCCGGTGGCGCTCCGGCCATGTTGGCCAGCACCATGGCGGCGTCGAGCTCGACGTCGACGGCGACGCCCCGGCGGCATTGCCTCTCGCCATCGCTGCTGTGATCAGACATGGGGCTCTTGCATTTGCTACACTAGAGCGTCGAGATAGCTTAGACGGTGCCAAGCGAGTGCGGCAGGGCCCTGTTCAACTAAATATCTTCTCCGGAGGCGGCGTCGGGGAAGGAGGACAGGTGGGCACTGTAGGTAGGCCGGCGTCGGATGTGCGGGCACGAGGCATCTGGCCCGTCCGCAACTGCCACGTCGCGCCCGGGCAGGAGCTCGCCGCGCTACCTCCACGCAGCAGCAGGAGGGGACACGTGGAGACGCCGCGTGCCGCGCCCAGCATGCAGCAGACGGGCTCGTGGACCGAGGTATTTCCTCCGAGGGCCCGCAACTCCGCAAGCACATGGCCGTACCACAGAGTTTTGGTTGATTTGACAAGTTTTTATCAGTAAAAGAAGCACTATGATGCTTTTGCTGTTTAGCACTGTAGCAACAATATGAGTAGTGAGCGTGCTGTTTATCACTGTTGAATGTAGCAGTTTTTCACGGTTCTCATCTGCAGTATGTTTACGTGAGCTCCGTTGGCTAAGAGCACGGTATACGGTCTTCCTAGTACAACGTTACATTATTTTTACACTTTCGCATGAATAAAGATTATTTTTATTATTATAAATAAAAAACATGGCAATTCAGACGAAAGACTGCAGGTAGACTATGCTGATTCGTACGTAAACTGATGCAGGAAGCGTGTGTTGACTGCTGATTAGCAGCTTTGTTTTTGGTGCTCAGGGCACACAACTAAGTTACGTTTTCCCGGCAAGTAGACTGTGACTGTGTGTCCGATACTGCATTATTGCATTCCAAAATATGAGATAGATGTGAGAGAACATTCATTTATGGTAACACTACCCATCATGCGAATGATTTTCAGATAAAAACTCATTTCGAATTTATGGGCCATTGGATACCCGTCCAGCAATCCAACCGACCCCAGCCTTAAAAATCGGTGACCCAGCTTCGAACCTTAGTGTTGTTGCCGCCGCCCGCGGTCGGTCCTCCCCGCCCCGTCCCGCCCTTTTTCTCTCTAAATCTGGGGGTCGGTGAACCCAGTTTGCCCACTCTAACTTACCGCTGCCGCCGGAGATCGTAAGGTCAGACATTCGAATGATTCACACAAATTATCATTCGACGTGTGTATAGCAACTCTGTTCATGCATTTAACCTTAGCTAATCTAGCAAACAAACTAATAGACTTTTCACGACTCTTTCAGGACAACTTTAGAAATAGGGTCTATTTTTCAACCTATTACTGCAGTGTTAGCCTGATTTTCAATCCTTATCTATAAAACCGTTCACTTCTCACCCTTTAGCTCTCGAAACGAGAGCAAAACACCCCCTTGCATCCTAAACCACCTGGTCTTCGACGACGTGTGATCCTAGTTAGCAAGTCTACGTTGATGTGGCATCCTAATGAGCAACATCAAATAAAACAGAGTAAATAGTATTTGTGGGCCTTATTGATCCCACGTGTCATACTAAACCACTTCTTCTTCCTCGTCTCCTCCTCACTCTCTCTTCTCTGGCCAAGGCGAAGCATATGCTTGGCTGAGGATGAAGTGGTTGGGGGTGGTGGTGGAACTTGAGGACGGCGGCGCGCACCTCGAGCGCGGCGCGGTGGTGAAGCTCGAGGACGACGATAGTGGTGGAGTTCGCAGACAGCCGGGGCGCACCTCGAGGACGTACGATAGCGATGACGACTCATCGGCGTGGGAGAGGGCGGTGCTACACCTCACAGCCGACGGTGACAGCGCTGGGGGAGCTCGCGGCCGATGACGACTTGTGAAGCATCGGCGTGGGAGAGGCGGTGCTGCACCTCACGGCCGACAGCGATGGCGCTACTGGAGCTCGCGGCCGACGGCGACAACAACGCATTGGTGTGAGGAGCACAGCAAGAGTAGACAGTGGCATCGAGGGGAAAGCAGGAGGGAGGAGGAAGGAAGCATCCATCATCGGTTTCGCCTAATTTATCGGAGACCCAACTCAATCGAAGTGGAGGAGGTGAACAGATACCTCGCCTAACTGTGGATGGGAGCAAGAGGGAGGTGGAGCTTGACTACATTGACCGAAGTATTAGGGAGCGACACGTGGCGAGGGAGGGGGGTTGTGGAGGAGCTGTGAGTTGGTGGATGGATCGCTACTGTGGGGTGGGCTCTGTGGGGCCTATCGCGAGCCACGAATTGACGTCACTAGTGATCGACGAATCTGTTGAGGAAAAATGAACATGGAGAAAAGAAATGTAAGCTTCACCAGATTCTAGAATGGCCAAATTCGGAGAGCATATGCAGATATGTGTATGCAAGATGGAACACATACTTGTGATAAGGTACGTAATAATCATACCAAAATAGTGTATTTATCTACCTATCAATATCTACCCGTCCATCCATCCATTTATCTATCTTCTATACTAATTATAGACTCAGAGGAAAATCTCCATGTTAATCGAAAAAAACATAAAGATGTAGTCATCTATTGTAACATCCCAAAGTTCTGTTACTATTTTAAAATCAATAAAGTTAGTATTTCGTCGCTTTTTCTAAGTTGTAAAAGAGTTTCCTTGATTTTCTGAAAATCTAAAAGAGTTTTATTACTTTTCTTGAAGTCCCCTAAGTTTTAAAATCCAAAAAGAAAATTTATTGAGTTTACTGGGTTTTAGTAGGTTTAAAGTTGAAAAGAAAAAATCTAAGTATTTTCTTAGATTTTCTGTTTTTTTAAAGGGTTTTTCCTTTTTCCCAAAAATTAAAAATAATTTATTTGCAAAAGTAAAAGTCTTCTCTCTTTCTCCTCGACTAGGTCCGCTGGCAACCCTTCGCCTCCACGCGGCAGCACCGTCGCCAGCTCACCCGAGCCCGTGTGCCCTGGCTTAGCCTTAACTCCCCGTCGCCTCCCTCTTTTTCCACAGCGGCATGCGCAGTAATGCCGTGTCCCCCTCCTGTCTCCTCCCCACCTACTCCCATCTTATCCACGCCCAGGCGCCTGTGCCGTCACCTCCGCTGCAAAGTCGTTTCCTCCGGCGCGATTCTCTCCCTCGCCTCCTCCCCTTTAAGTCGCAGCGCATTGAATGCCCCTGCTCCCATCTCGTCCCTCTTATTTGCGCATTAAATGTTGTTGTCTCCGCTCGGTCGTATTTTTCTTTCTTCTTTTCACACCGCTCCATCTTGCTGTTGTCTCCGCGCCACCGTGTTTTTTTCTCCCCTTTTCACACTGCTCTATCTTGTCACTCGGTCCTCCCCTTCCTCTATAAATAGAATACCAGGGAGCCCTTTTACCCTCCTTGTTGTCCCCCCCTGCCGGTGGCCGCGCTTCGTGTTTCGCTGCCATCGACTGGAGCTCGCGCTGCCACCTCTAGCGCCGTCGTCAAAGCTTCTCTGTCACCATGGAAGCCTCTCCGGCGGCGTGCTCGTCGCTATCAGCTTCGCAGGGCCGTGTTGTACACGGTGCTTGTTTTCTTCTCTTCGGAGATCCGCCGGAGCCCCGTGCGCTGTGGAAGCTCCTCCTCTCCCGGAGCACCCGCACCGTCTTCGACCGCTCCACCGAGCCCCGCCGCCGTCCTCCTTCGCCTTTGACTGCGAGCTGCCCCACCGTCGTTCACCGTCCGCCGACCTCCCCCAGCCTCTTTCTCTCTACCTTGGTTAGTTTCCCGTGCTCTGTCCTCCCTCTCAGTCAGGACTTCCTCCTCATGACCTCCTCACAACCACCCTCTCGGTTTTAGTCCTCCTTTCTACCACTGTTGAGTAGTTGAACCCCTCTTTTCCTTCGACCGCTGTTGAGTAGTCGTATCATTCTTTGGACCTAGTAGTCGAAGTTTTCTTTCGACATCCTTCCAACCAGTGGGTCAAAACCTTCTCTCGACCAGGTAGTCGAATCCTTTCTCTCTTACGACCACGTCGAGTAGTCGTAATCCCTCTTGCTATCCTTCTTACGACCACATTGAGTAGTCGAATCCTTGCTTCTTTCGACCACGTTGAGTAGTCGAATCCTTACTTCTTTCGACCACGTTGAGTAGTCGTCAAATCCTTGCTTCTTTCGACCGTGTTGAGCAGTCGAAACCTTCTTTCTTCCTTCGACCGCGTCGAGCAGTCGAATCCTTCTCTATCTTTCCTACCAGTCAAACCTCTTTCCAACCAGGTAGTCCTTTCGACCACCTATAGTCGAAACCTTCTTCTGACCTTGTGATTTCAAAACTATTTCAAGACTTCCGAGAGCTCGTTCTCATTCGTTCGAACTCTAACTCGAGTTATTCAAATTTCTATTTTTATTTAAACCCAGTATCTTTCTTTTGGTTCTAGCTTGGTATTTTCCCTTTGATTTTATTTGGATTTTATCTGATTTTGGCTCGTTTTCACATATAGTTTTCGACGACTTCGGAGAACCAGTTTTCGACGCGTCCCAGCTTTTCAACGCTGTTTACGAACAACAGCTAGTTAGGCAAGGCAAGTTACACCTTTGATCATATTTGAATCCCAGTATTTTAAATTATCTAAATTCTGCTTTAAATTATTATTGTATGTTTATTTCAACTCAAGTAATTTGATGTCATGTTCTAAGCTTTATAGTTATTTCCAATTCCATTGTGTAGCCATGTATTGTCAAGATCGACAGTATGGAGAATCGTATCGAATGTGTTGTAGTCAGGGATTAGGAATTGAAAGGATTGTACTATAAGAATACATTCCTGTGGGACGTTTGATTATAAGAATACCTTATTGTTGGATTATAGCAGTGTACGATTGTTGAAAGATTGGATGGTAGGAATGTATAATTCTTGGATCTTGATTTTAGAATTATACAATTGTTTATTGATTGGATTATAGAATTGAAAGATCGTTGGAGGTCGAATCATAGAATTAAGCTATTGTTGAATTTTGGATTGTTGGGGTTGGCCTGTGCGAATAAACGAGTATCCGACTGGTATAGATAATTGTTCCACTGCCACTGTGACACAACTATCTTAATTCCTACTCCCTTCGTTCCTGAATACATATCATTCTAACTATGGATTAGATCAGTTACGCACACCATCCGAAAGCAACGAGTGAGCTGATCAATGAATCAACGAGGGTAACATGGTCTATTGTATGCAAGTCCTGGTTGCAGTGGAAAATGCTATAATGACATTTATCGAGAGAAACGGAGGGAGTAAGCCTTACAGCGACATGCTCACATGCATGGTGCATTCACCGTGCACGCAGGTCGAGTCTTGGGAACATTCTCGAGGAGAAGAGGAGAGGCGAGTTTGAGAGCCGAGACAGAAGAAATTTTACGGTGTGCGGCGGCCGCGCGGTGCAGGTTGGCGTGCACAGCTAGGAAAAGGCCAAGGCAAGTCCCACATTTACCTTACGTCCGACGTACGTGCTTGACCAATGGATCGATGCATCATCGATGAGGCTCGCTCGCTCTCTTGTCTGCGTTCTGCTGGCCCGGCGGTTGATGCATGCGTACACGACAGTGGCGATCAGCGCCTCGATCCAGGTCACGCCGGGCCGGGAGAGGCAGCCGATCGAGCTAGATGGGGAGAAGGATCTGATCGATCGAGCCGCCCTACCGCTACCGCAATGCTGCATGCACAGGACGAATCTCACAGGCATGGATGGATCATGGATCGGACCGAGCGAGTCTTTGGAGCCGCAGCGGCTAGGTTGAGCACTCATCACCAGTAGCTGCATTACTAGTACTATCTTACAAGACAAAGCTAGAAGACGACCCATAATTCGTAAGCATCTTACACGAGTGCGAGCTTGAGGCAGCTTGCTAGCGTGCCAGCAACAAGGATGGGATGGGAAGCATGCTCGGCTCCGGCGTCGCAAAGAAGCTCGCTCCAGAGAAGACGAAAGAATAGTTTTCTTTCGTATCCGAAAGCGAGCTTGAGGCAGCTTGCTAGCGTGCCAGCAACAAGGATGGGACGGGAAGCATGCTCGGCTCCGGCGTCGCAAAGAAGCTCGCTCCAGAGAAGACGAAAGAATAGTTTTCTTTCGTATCCGAGTTGTATTTAGTCATCCGAGTCAATGTATGTGTCAGTTTTAGCAAGCCTTTATAAGGACCTGTTGGGTCTTGTAAGTTGGATAACAAGAAGATAAGTAATAGAAAAAAAAAAAAAAAAAACTGCAGTTGCAGCATCACAAAAAAGCCTTGTTTTTGTTCGCTGTTTTTTTAGTACTGTTCATAGTTTTTGACTATACGTGCTCGGAAGTAGTTTCAACCACCTGGTCGTAGAAGGATTCGACTGCACGTAGTCGTAGAAGGTGGTTTCGACTTCACATGGTATCAGAGCGGGTGACTGAAAATCAGTTCTTCGACTCTAGAGAAGGAAGAGCAAGATGGCTCCCAGCGGTTCTTCATCGACAACGAAGGATGTCCCAAATTCGCTTCCGTACCTGGTTCTCACTTCAAAGAACTACCCAGCTTGGGCTATGAAGGTGCGGGTCAATATACGTGCCCAGGGGGTCTGGAACGCAGTAGCTGATCCGGTCGATCTAAAGGGAAATATCGATCCTAAAGGAAAAGGTTGTAGGTGCCAACGTGAAGGTTGATCAAACAGCGTTGGCACTGATCTATACAGCTATACCCGATTCGATGTTGAATCAACTTGTCGGGAAAGATACTGCTGGGAGGCCTGGATTGCCCTTCGTACTATGCACTAGGGGGTGGATCGAGTAAAAGAAGTTCATCTCCAAACTCTCCGAGGGGAGTATGAGGCATTGCATATGGGCAAAACTCAATCAGTAGATGAGTTCGTAGGAAAATTGACGGTGGTGGTCAATGAACTTCGAGCCCTTAGCGATAAACCGGAGGAAATTGAGGTGGTCGAGAAATACTTGTGAGTACTACCCAAGAGGTACATGACTGTGGTCACAACTCTTTTGTATTCTAGTAATCTTGAGAGTATGAAGCTGGAAGAGGTAACTAGGTCTCTTAAAGCACATGATGGTCTACTGAAAGGCTGCAAGGCTCGTAACGATCAAGCGTTATTTGTGAAAGCTGAGCTGAAGGGAGAGAACAAGCAAACTCAGCGAGATTATTCATCAAATCAAGGTGGTCAGGGTTTTGTTTGGCACAGCCGAGGAGGCCGTGGTCCTATTGCTGGCCATGGACAAGGTGAGTTCAAACAAGATAAGTCAAAAATTAAATATTTCGAGTGTGATAAATTTGGACATTATGCCTCTGAGTGCTGAAGTCATATTAAATGCTTTGAGTATCAAAAGTTTGGCCATTATGCTTCTCACTATTGAAACAAGAAAGACAAGGTGAAAGCAAATTTGTCACAAGCTCAAGAGGAGACAGATTAGGCTCTACTGCTAACCATTGGTGAAGAGAAATTGTCTGGGATGGTCATCCTTGAAGAAGGGATTCACCCGAAGCTACTGAAAATTGGTGAAGAGGTGGTCGACTCAGATGTCTGGTATCTTGATAACGGAGCTTCCAACCACATGATGGGTCAGATGGAGAAGTTTAGAGAGCTTAATCAGGAGTTTCGTGGCCAGGTTAAATTTGGAGACGGTTATTTTGTCCATATAGAAGGCAAAGGCAATATGTTATTACAATGCAATAATAGGGAGCAAAGATTGCTGACTGATGTATACTACATACCAAGGCTATGCAACAACATCATCAGTCTAGGCCAATTGACAGAAGAGGGTTGCGATGTGTCTTTGAAAGGACCCCATTTATTGTTACACGATCAAGATGGACAACTTCTGATGAAGATAATTAGAACTGCAAACAGACTGTATAAAATCCAACTGGAGTCAGCTAAGCCAGTTTGTTTCTCTGCCCGGTTGGAAAATACAACATGGTTATGGCATGATCGGTTGGGTCATGTAAACTTTCAATCACTACAACAAATGACTGAAAAAGGGATGGTACTTGGGGTACCACTCATCAACCACTCATCTTAGTTTTGCAAGGATTGCACTTTAGCAAAATAGACAAGACTCCCATTTTCTAAAACACGCACAGTTTAGGGCAGCACGACCTTTGGAGCTACTTCATGTAGATTTATGTGGTCCTATTATCCCTGATTCAAACGTCGGAAACAAATACTTCTTTCTTCTTGTTGATGATTTTTTGAGAGTGATGTAGGTCTATATACTAAAGAGAAAGTTAGAAGTAAAGAACATGCTTAGAAAATTCACAGTTCAAGTTGAAAATGAAACATATCACAAAATCAAGGCATTAAGACTTGATCATGGAGGCGAGTTCTTGGCACAAGAATTTGAGTCAATTTGTGAGGAGCAACAGAATGGAGTAGTTGAGTGTAGAAATTGAACTGTGATGAATATGGCAAGGAGTTTACTGAAAAGCAGGCTATCACCGGGAAGATTTTGGGCTGAGGTCGTAAGACATGTAGTATACATAATCAATCGTGTTCTCACAAAATCTCCGAAAGGACAGATGTCGTATGAAGCATTAAGTGGAAGAAAGCCAAATCTCAAACACTTGAGAGTGTTCGACTGCCTGGGTATGCAAAAGTGCCCACTCATCTGAGGAACTTAGATGATAGATCAAAAGAGATGATTTACCTGGGAGTTGAACCAAGATCCAAAGCAAGTTGGATGTATAGCCCGAATGAGGATAAAATCATTGTAAGTTGTGATGTGATCTATTGTGAAGACAAAACATGGAATTGGGAGGAAAAGGCAACAGAAGAAAATTATTTGGAGAAGTGGATCTCTTTCACTGTCGAAGGAGAAAATGATGCTGAAATGGATCAATGTTATCCTCAGGATTCAGTTTCACCAATGTCAAGTGTGGAAATCTCTCCACATGAAGTTTTAGAAGACAATTCACCTTCTTCTGAACATAATCAAGAAGCGGCTGAAACCCCACCAAGCAAAACACCTGTTTATCGAAGCTTAGCTAAAATTTATGAGCAGATTGAACCCATTGAGATGGATGATGAATTGTAGATGATAACTGCAAATGAACCAGTGAGTTTTCAGCAGGTTTTCAATGAACATCATTGGAAGATTGTAGCTCAATTTGGATGGGAATTACACCACATGGATGTCAAATCTGCATTCTTGAATCGAGATCCCACTGAAGAAGTATATGTATCTCAACTAGAGGGTTTTCAAGTAAAAGGATAGGAAAGCAAGGTGTATCGACTCTTAAAGGCACTATATGGATTAAAACAGGCGCCTAGGGTCTGGAATAAGAAGTTGGACAACACCTTAATGATTCTTCATTTTGAAAGATGCAAACAAGATCTAGCTTTATATACAAGAAAGTCAGATGGTGACATGCTTGGCATATACGTTGATGATCTTATCATCACAGGAACTTGTGTTCAGAAAATTGAAGATTTTAAAAAAGGAGTTGGTTGAATAGGCAAGGATTAGGGGGGTGTATGTTGGAGCTAATCCTGCCAAGTTGATATTTCAGAGTTTGTAACAAGTTCTGAATTCTAGTCAGAGTCTGTTAGGTAATAGCAGAATAGTTTTCTTCCATATCTGAGTTGTATTTAGTCATCTGAGTCAGTGTATGTGTCGATTTTAGCAAGCCTTTTTAAGGACATGTTGGGTCTTGTAAGTTGGATAACAAGAAGATAAGTAATAGAAAAATGGAAAAGACTGACGTTGCAACACCACAAAAGAGCCTTGTTTTCGTTCATTGTTTTTTGAGTAATGTTCATTGAGTACTGTTCATAGTTTTCGACTACGCATGCTCGGAAACAGTTTCGACCACCTAGTCGTAGAAGGCTTCGACTGCACGTAGTCGTAGAAGGTGGTTTCGACTTCACGCGCCGCTGTGGCAACCTTCCTCGCCTCCTCGGTCTGCAGCCTGTCGGTGATCTCCTACTCCTTCTTACCTGTTCGGCCTATGGCATTGCTCTTGTTGTTCCCATCGTCTGTTCCCATCGTTGAGCCCGTCAGTTGCTTATGGGATGTTGGTCCAAACCGAAGATGAATACACAAGAACACAAGAACGCAAAAAAAAATTTGTGCTGCTAGAACAACAGCGGCTTTTCTGATTTTTCTTCTTCTTCTCTATTTCTCTTGTTCACAAAATCTGATTACAAAGGTGCCCTTTTATAGAGAGTAAACGACTATTCATATCAGGAAAGGATTCTACATATCCTGAAGGGATACCACACAAACTTTAGTATCCATAATAAATACTGTCTAAATACTGTAGGACTACATAAACAAACTCTACGTAAAATCTAGATATATCATATGCACAAAGATTACTAACAAATCACTATCTAATCTTTATGCACTTACTTATTGAGGGAGTTGGTCTCAACTATGACCTACCCAACTGTTACTCAATACAGGACGGTGAACATATCTCCTCAACGTCCTGAACTCAACTCCACGGACTTGACTCAAGACAGCAAACACATCTCCTCAATATCCTGGACTTAACTCCATGGACACACACGCAAATACGGCACCGCAAACGCCTAGTACCAACACAACGATTTCACCTTAGCAATGCATAACTCATCTTACATTCCACTGACGTGTACCACTATCTATTTGACATGCATGCATGCAAATAACTAACTTAATGTGCTAACATGCACACACATATGACTCAGTATTACTGCTCCTACATGCATGGACTCAACTACATGCATATGCTCGCCGATGAGATCGTGCTACGCGGTTGCCGCTAGCTCCACTATGCCTAGCGTCCCTGCTGACCTGTCGAGACTGGCTAAATAAAGCATTGACACTCCAAACTAACTACTACTAAATATGGAGTACTAAACTAACAACTAAGTAGCTGCAGCTGCATCGGCATATTGTTCTTCGGAGCTTCTTCGGGCAGGCTGAAAATGTTCTTGATCTCTCACGTGATCTCACGGTTCTTCTTCAACTCCAGCGCCCACTGCTTCTCCGTCCACCTCCTGGACACCTTCTTCTTCCCGGTGTCTAGATTCTTGGCGTCGTCGGAGCTGATGCTGAAGGCCTCCCGGAAGAGCGCGTTGTCCTGGACGTGGCTGAGGAAGCCCTTGCCGAGGAACGCCTCAAGAAGTTGAGTTGCAGCAGCTTCGCTCACGTCGAGACCTTGAGCACACCGCGCCGGCTCGACGACGTTCGCGCCGATTTCTCTGGACACTCGACACGCTTCATGAAGGCATCGATCTTCCGGAATAGGTCCTTTTGTTCGGTGAGCCTCCTCTTGTCCGCACCTTTGCCACCTGCCTTCGCGTCTCTGGCTGCCCATGCCTGTTGTGTAGCTCTGCTGCCACGCCGTATATGCCACCCTGGGAGTTGAGATCACCCCTCCCGGAGCAGTAGCTAGGGTTTTGAACCTGGAGTTCTGATACCAATTGTTGGCCCAAACCGAAGACGAACACACGCGGACACAAGAACGCAAAAAAAAATTGTGCCGCCCGAACAAAAGCGGTTTTTCTGATTTTCTTCTTCTCTATTGCTCTTGTCCACAAAATCTAATTACAGAGGTGCCATTTTATTGAGGGAAAATGACTATTCGTATCTAAAAAGGATTTTACGTATCCTAGAGGGATACCACACAAACTCTAGTATCCATAATGAATACTATCTAAATACTGTAGGACTATATAAAAAAACTGTACGTAAAATCTAGATATACCATATGCACAAATATTACTAACATGGCGAGGCTTCTTATGCATGTCCCAGCGCTCGGCCGAGGACATGCAGCTGAGAGGCCACTGATGTAAGTCTCATCTCTCGCTCGATGAAGCCCGGCTAGGGCTCTTGCCTGGTTCACAATTTCAGTGAAATTTCGCCAAAATTTCACAAATTTGGGACATTTGTTACCCTCCGAAAAAAATGCTTTCGTTCAAAGTTTTTTGTTCTGTTTGAATTTTGAGAGTTAAAGAAAGTAAAAGAAGTGAATAACCCACAAAGATGAAGATAGCCTAGTGGTATGCCCTATCCACGTGGTCCTGATGATTTGGGTTTAAATCCTAGGCTCCCCAGCTTTTAGTCTTTTTATTTTTTGAAAATATTTAAATTTAAAATTTTAAATTTGATCAAACCATTTGAACAAAATTCAACCGAAATTTTGGTCATTTCGCCGCAAATCGAATAAAAATACAAACCGAAATATTTTCCCTCTTAATGTTGTCCTGGCGTCGCTCGCTGGCGGAGGATGTGATGCGCGCAGTCTTCATGATCTTGCTGCTGTCCCATCGGTCGCACGCGGACATGTGGACGGGACTCCCGCTCGACGATGACACAGGGCTGCATGGGTTCTTGTTCGTGTCCCACCTCGCGACGGAGTCCGCGCGGCCGAGACTGGAGGAGGGCGGCCCGAAGGAGGCAGGCAGGATGATGAGGCAGGGCGTCGGGAGCAGCGGCACCATCTTACTCCTCGGTGGCATTGGGAGCAGAGGCGGGAGAGGTGTTGTTGCCATGGCTAGCTAGCCGCATGGACCAGTCCTTGCGAGAGAACGATTGATCGAGACGACATGAACACAAAGCAACGCTGAAAGCATCTAGGCCCCTAAAAAGTGTTTTGGTATTTAATGATAATATGTTCTATGGGACTAATGTGATTATTGAGTGTTTTAAAAAAAGGTTTAGTCCCAGTGATGAACACATCTACATGGAAATGCATGCTTGAGGACATCATGAAGATCAATATGGCTCGAAGACAAGGTACAAAGTAATTTAGGATCTTTTTTTGTTTACCGGTCTCAGGAGAATTGGTTGGGAGACTAGATTATAGGTTAAATGTCGTACTATCAAGAGGATCATAATTAGTAGCTTGATAACATGTTCCTAAGCACAATGGATCAATCTAGGATCATGCATACTTTTGAGATTATGTTGAAAAGGAATCTCTTGTATTTTTCAAAGAAAAACGGTAGTACCAAAACTTACATGGCAGAACTACCGTTTAAACGGTAGTACCGTAGTGAACTTGGCGGAACTACCGCTCAATAGTAGTACCGCAAGTCCCTTTAAGAATCTACCATAAAGATTTTGAGTATTTGAGAAGTGTTCCAAGTCTTGATCAAAACCCTTGTTCCGTAAAAGTTAAAACGCTTTTGGGGTTTTCTTGGATATTTTCTTTGAGAGCTGTTCTGTGTATTTTAAATGTGTGGTTGTACCGACGTTCAAATTGTGGAACTACCGCTTGGCGGTAGTACCGATCCTTTGTGTGGTACGTTTTTTCCAGAACACCTGTTTTTAGAAATTTGTTGCTCTCTCAAGGAACGGTAGTGTCGCAGTGCTTCCAGCGGGACTACCGCATCTTTGGTACATCCGATAATTAAGTGGCGGTACATTTTTACAGAACGTGTGCTTTTTGAGTTGTTTTGATCGTTTTAGGAACGGTAGTACCGGAGCTCAACTCGCGGAACTACCGCATTCCCGATTATTCCGTTTGTTAAATGGTGGTACGTAATTTCCAGTACTGATGTTTTTGGAACTCAAGAAAAACGGAAGTACATGTTCTTAATCGGAACATCCGCTAAAACGGAACTACCGCATTTTAGTTGGCGGTAGTACCGCCCGAATTTGTAACGGCTTTGTTAGGGCATTTAATGACTTGTCTGTTCTAGCCGCTACAGGCCGTTTTGGGATGGTGAGGTAGTACCGGCCGTTCAACAGCGGTACTACCGTTTGTGCTATTTTTTCTTGTAACTTGGTCCCAACGGTCGTTTTGGTTGTGGACGGTTATAAATACCCCTTCACCTGCTCTTGGACAGAGATAGTGCTTACATATTAACATTCTTGAGCCAAGAGCATTCACTCCACACCTCATTTACACTTGTGCATTCATTGTGAGGTTGTTGAGCAAAACTTCAAGTGCATTCATTTTAGTTTGATCCATTGCACTTGAGTGCTGTCAAGCAAAAATTGTGATCTGTTACTCTTGGTGCTGTTAGCACCTAGACGGCTTGGCGAGAGTTTGCACGTGATCTCTTCAAAGAAGATTGTGAAGAGACTCGGTGTCAATTGTGAGTGGTTTGGTGTTCACCATCTCCGGAGTGAAGAAAGAACAACCACCAGTGAAATCGATGGAAGGCTTAATTTGTGAAACCGGCTTGATTGGTTCAAGCTTCCTCAACGTGGACTAGTGAAGACTTAGGTCTTCGATACCACAGGAAAAACATTCTTGTCTCCACTGTGGTTATCTCTTGTCCTTACCTTTTGCATTTACATTACAGCTTAACCCTGTGATTTACTTGTTTAGCTAGTCTGTAACTTGCATTGCTTTTGCTTCTCTGTCCTGAGTAGATATTTATTTCTACCTTCTTGTCTCTAGATTACTCTGGTAAAACTGTGTTGCTGAAAGTTTAAATTTGGTCGATTAAAATTTAGAAACCTCATATTCACCCCCTCTAGTCGGTTATCATTGATCCTACAAACGCAAACAGTTGGAGACGAGAGCTAGCTGCAGAAGCGTGGAACGAACGAATTGATTGATGGGGCTGTGAAATGTCGATGGACACTGCATATTTATGCTCATGAATCCGCATGAATGGCACGACGACTCATAGTCGGATTCGGCCGTGTTGTGTATGCAGACATTCTTGGATCTTGCTGACTTCCATTCGCATTGAGCACTGTAATGACTCCATTTCTGGGATTGTCAAACTCTTCACAACTGGTTGCTAAGAATGTGCAGTTGCAAAGTAAGAAATGGCTTCACAAGCAAGCTCACATTTACAAAAAGGAGGCAAACCTTTATTACAACAGTTAAGACTTAGCAGCCAATTTGGACACAAGCACGGGCATCCAAGCCCAAATATAATATATTACAACACAAAAGCACATGAGAACCACAGGCACGCTTGGATGTGGTCGAGGCCTGATGCCAATAGTCGTCACCATGCAATGGCTCCTCCTATTCAAAAATACCAGCTGCTTCCTCCCAGAGTTCTTCTAATGATGTTTAGCAAGTATGAGTACAATCGTAATCAACAAGTTGTATGGAAAATTCTAATTAACTACTTGTTAGTAATTACCAAAGGAATGGAGCAGTTTTACCATAACATGTATATGTGGAATGCAATATAATTGAGTTGAAATTAGTATAGCATTTGAAGCAGTAAAACAATATTAAATATAACAACTGGGGTATTCAACATCTGCAATTACCAACTTAACATCTGTAAAAATCTACTTATGCCTCATATATTGGAATCACCTATGAATACAGCTTCATTAACCGGAAATACAGCATATCTGAATACCATTACTTTTACTCTGCAGAGTTGCCCAACTTTACCCACAAGATACCCCAGACTCATACTGTCAAGCTATATACATGCAACCAGGTAGCATGCGACTGAGTTGAGATAATATAACTTTTTCACTACTCAACCTTTCTAGTCTCTACCCGGTAAGTTCAAGGTCAATACAACCATCGGGAAATCACCAGCCAATGGTGGAGTGCGCGGTCCGATGCTGACTGGTTCGTATCGTTGTGTAGTTCAGCGAGTGCCTTAACCGGCCCACTCTTGACTCACCCCATTCTGCTGTTGGAACTTTTCCTGATCTTCTTTGCTCTGTCACTGCTTCGTCCAGGCAAACGCAGCAGCGTCGCTTAGTTCTCTGTTGGAATTCACGTGATGCTAGCAAAGCTCTTGGAGTAGCCCAGCTTTTTCTCCGTGGGACTCGCTGGTCCCTGCCCTTGGTGTGACTCTCACGAAGTAGCTTGCAGCTGCGCCTCGCTCGGTCGGTCCAAGCTTTTTTTTTCATGTGAAGCTGCGCCCCCTCGCTTGGTGCTTGCTTTCTGCTGGAGAGAAGGAACACATGTATACGCTTCTGGAACTCACGTCTAGCAACGGAAGACGCGATACAAGATTTTGGTGCTGCATGCAACGCATGCATTGTTTTCTGATTTTTTCTATTTCTTCTCAACTCAAACGATTACATGACTTTGCTTGGCCTTATAAAGGTTGCAGACTCGATGCTTACATGGACTCAACGTCCAGCCAGTATACTACTCGAACTCGTTCCAGTATACTACTCGAACTCAACGACAATACGACAACTAAAAACAGAAAACAGAAAACTATCAACAAGATTAATTCCATCATCTGTGGTTGTTCTATCACACAAGAGCAGTTGATATCCTGTAGATATTCAATCGGAAGAGCAGTGTACTAAGCCAAGTTGGATATACCAAACCCGTGGTTGAGCGAGATTTGTGTTTGTTATTTAGCACAAGGTTCTTGTCCTTGTCATCTAGTGAGGCGATGGACCGTTTACCAACTCGTGGTTGTCCACTTCTTGATCTCACCTTTGACTCACTTTTATCAAGTATATTGTGTGGTCCATCCTTTTAGTCTCAACCCTCAACTCTCCACCAAAACCTATTGGCGCTTAACCAATCTTCCTTATCGTATGTAGAAATAATTTGTGTGATATTGCATAATATTTTTTATCATTTTATGTGACCTAAACTTGTCAAGGTGAATATAGCCTACAAAGAATAGGAAGATTTGTATGTGGGGTGATGAAATTTATCTACTCATCATGGCATTCAAAAGTATTATTTTATTATTAAAATAATTGGCTTAAATACAGTAATAAAATTAATAATGTAAGTACATAAAATATGAGCTCAAAAGGATCAAATGAATGCAACTTGCCTCCTTGCTCAAAGTCTTCAAAATTCCCTATCTTTCCTGTGTCTTATTCGGCGTTCTCCAAAGCTTGATCGTCAAAGTCGAAACCTAACACAAAAGAGAATAATCTAAATAACATATCCGGGCTCAACAAGGAATGAACTGGGAACAACATGCAAGTAAAATAAAATTCAGAAAAAATAAAATAAAAGAGAAAGGTAGTACGATGAATAGGATCTATTGGGTGCTTGATCGGGCTGAACAAAGTTGAAAATGGGATTCACGGGCTCAGAACGGTCGAAATGGCCATATTATGTCCTATTGGGTCTGGGGTGAATAGTGTTAGGTTTGGGTGAATAGTTCTGGGTCTGTTACTATTCACTAACGGTTTTGGGTGGAATAGTAATGGGTTTAGGCTAAAATAGTAATGGGTTGAATAGTATCAGACCTCGATGAACAATATTAGGCTGCATAGTATAGCACAATATTGGGCCGAGCCCAACACGTGGCTAGGCTCAAAGCCAAATGGGCCAGGCCTAAAAGGCCCAGCTTGGTTGCAGTGTGAGCTGCACATGGCTTGAAACTAGTGCGCACTCCTGCACACCTGAGCCGAGGAAGAAGAAGCCGACGGCGATTCCGGTGGCTCCGACGGCGGATGGCGGTGCCGGGTGGTGCGACGAGCTCCACCGTGGCCTAAGCAACCCATTTTTGGGTTTTGCTTGAGCAAGGTGGCTTGCGAATGGGATGGTGGTGGTGGTTCGGCAATGCTCCAGCCAAATTGGGTGGGGCTTGAGCATCAGTGGGTGAAGGGGAACTCGGGGTGGTGACAGTGGGGTGTGGGATGCACCGAGGTGGCCTAGCCACGTGAACCGTGGGCGGCGTGGCGATGGAGGACGGTGCCGCGCGAGTTGGCGGCGGGGATAGGGGTGGAAAGGTTGGGGGAAAGGCTCGGGGAGGCGGTGGTGGTGACGGGGTTGGGAGATGAAGGGCGAGAAGATGGTGGTGAATTTCTGTTCGGGCTCACCGAAGAAGAAAGGGGCGGCGGTGAAATTGAAGAAGGTGGTCGGAGCTGGGGAATATGAGAGGCAATGGTGAGGATGATTGCACGCATTGGAGGGGCTTTTATAGCCCAGGGAAGGCGGTGGTAGCAGTGGCCGAGCAAGGCTCACGCGACACGCAGCGGCGAGGTGGACAATGGGGAGGATTTTGTGCCGTGCGGGGGTAAGGTGGCAGTACGGCGGCGGCGCAGTGGCGATGGTGTCTCACTGGTGTGAAGACGTGCACTAGCGAGGCCGGGCGCGGCGAACGCGATGCAGCGAGCGCGCGCAGGGGGCGTGGAGCACGGCGTGGTGATGGCGCGTAGCGGTTGGAGTTGGCGCCCGCATTGATGGCGAGGCAACGACTATCGGCGGGGTGGCACGGGAGGTGGCAATCACTGGCGAGGCTTTGGCGCAAAGCAGGGCAGTAAGCGGCGGTTGGGACGAAGGCCGCCGATGTGACACGGGGCAGAAGCGAGCAGAGGTGAAGGCTGCTTTTGAGAAAGTCGTTTTCAGTGTAGAGGGAAAGCGGGAATGCCAAAAGAAGAAAGTGGCTTTGGTTTAGGAACTTCCAAATTGGGAAAGAACTCAAAATCAAGCCAAAACTCCAAGAAACTTTGAAACTTTGAGATTGTTGGGTTGTTTCAAGCACTGCGTGTCAGCGCATGGTAAAGCGGGAAAAAGACTCGGATTCGGATTATGAGATTTCTGACTAGTATTGGCTAGGCATGGGCTACACATCACTGTGTAGGCCCACATCTTAGCGGCCAATAACTAATAGGAAAAATTTGCTCAGTAACATTGCAAAGATGTACAAATTAGAAAATAGTATCCAATGTGAGAATGCCAGGTAGGCTGTGAGATCATATATCAGTGACACACTGATGTTATTTTCTAACTCTAAAATCTTTATAGCGTTACTGAGCAAATTGCTATAAACTAAAATGTTTTAAGTGTTTCACCGGCAAGCCCAACGGCCAACGATATGTCCGTTCCGACCAAGGGAAAGCGCGTCGCCGCGGGATGTGCTTTAGGGCATGTACAGTGGGGTGACATCAGTAGTCTATAATCTTTATTACGTAACATTTTTAAGGATGTGGATAAGAAAGAACAAGGAGATAGAGCAACAGATAGTCTATAACACCCTTATAGGCGACTGTTTTGTTGTTGTATCTATGTTTGTATAGTTTGTGAGGTCATATGAGTTGTCTTTAATTTTGTCTATAGATGGCACAAAGAGTGCTACAGACAACAATCGTCTATTCTATTGTACACGCCCTTAGAAGATGATGACTTGACATTTATTACGGGTACACAATACAGTGCCCACACAGAAGTAATCGACCTGGTACTGTTAAACCACAAAGGCCCAAACAAATGGAGCATGATTCCAAGTTTTTTCGACATCCTGTTTTCAGTAAACACATTGCGCGACACGCAGAGCCAATCGAGTTGGTCTAAACACTTTGAAATCCCTGAGACTCGTGTTGGGGATTTATTTTTCACACAAAGAAGCAATATGACAGTAAAAGTAACAGAAACAGAGAGGAGTAATATCACAAACTCTACATTGATTCATAGCTCAAGCTTACAAGCTTACATTACAAAGGATCTACTCGAGTTTATTTATAGACTTCAAACAACGACTCTAGATTAAACCGACTCAAATGCACAGCTCACATTCTTGCTGTACTCGGTGCAAGAACAAAGCAGCACTAACTAAGCTTAGTTCACTCAACTAGTCAATTTGCTCTTGACTTTCTTTACTGCTGAAGACTCCATGTCCAACTCGGTTACTTCAAGCATTGAGCTGTCCATATTTGCTTTGAACAAAATGTATCAGTTTTGACTATCTCTCTTACGGCCATCCACTTGACATTTTTTTACAGCTCATGGTAAAGAAACTACCAGTGCATTAACACCTCAATATGCACATTCTTACCGACATTAGCTTCCATGCATTTGCATGCAACTCACACTAGTCAAAATACAATTTGACTTTGTCCTCGAGAAAATAAGCTAACTAATCTCCAACCACTCGATGTTGACAAACTAATAAGAACATTTCTGCTACTGCATGTCTGCATTTGCAATTTGAGCCACGTGCTCCTGGCTGAATAGCCCAGATGTTAAACAGTTAATTCCTCTTCAGCCTAACCTCACTTTTGCTTTGTCTCTAGATCGTCAATTTACACTACTAATAATCCTAAATTCCTAGTCGAATCATTTTCTTACCATCTCGATCCCCGCTACTTGACCCTTGCATCGAACCCGAGTGCATGGTAGTATCAAATTTGTGGCCATGCTCCAACAGTAGTAGAGTTAAAACCATCGATGCCGCTGAAGCTGAAGTCATCATCTGCAGTGATGAGCGAGCTCCAGTCGATGGCAGCATCTTCGGATACATCGGCGACGATCCCCCGAGATCCTGACGAGGAGCTGTCATGAGAGTTCTCGGTCTGTCCAGTACTGGCGATCACGTCGTCGGCGAGGTTCATGTTCGCCGTCGGCCTCGCCGACAACTGTACTTGTTGGTGGTGGACCGCTTGATCATGGCCGGACGGATTGAGGGGGCGACGGTCGAAGGATCTGAGGGTGCCGGTGCTGATGTACACCCGGCACACGCTCAACTCGTTCATCAGCTGCACGCGTGCGTACGAATACATATAGGATATATATTTGATTAATTGATGATAGGATGCATTCGTACATGCGCGCATGCATGGAACGCGCGAGAGATGAAAACGTTCATACCCTGAGTGGTGCCATTGGCTGTACGCCGCCGCCGGCGTCGGCGTCGGCGACGGCCTTGTACTCGTTCATCTTCCACCTGGTCTTGGTCCCCGTGGGCGCGCGGCCCTGGTAGAAGACCATGGTCCTCTTCACCCCAATCACCTTGTTGGCCGAGGAGGAGAAGACGCAGGACGGCGACCCCGTGGCCTTCCAGTACCCCGACGGCGTGGTCCGCGCCGGCCTGCCCCCGTGCACCTCCCTCTCCGCCCGCGGGCAGAAGAAGAACCACTGCTCCGTGTCACGCACGCTCGCCTCCCCCGCCATTGCTGCGTCACGGTGCATGCATCAGCATATCACAGGCCAAGACATACATGGGTAAATTATCAATATTCTTTATACAATTTGCCTATGGCTGGAGTTTGATAGAATGGGCTACTTACACCGGAGCTCGGAAGGATGGTAGCTGTAGACGTCGACGACGGGGATGACACGCTCGATGCTGGGCTTGGTGCCGGCCAGACGGTGGCGGAGGTAGAAGCCGAGCAGCTCCTCTTCCGTCGGGTAGAAGCGGAAGCCCGGCGTGGAGAATGGATCGCTCGCAGTCGCACCGCGATTTGCCATCGTTCTTGCGCACGATCGATCGATCCTTGCTCCACAACGTCTGATATTCCTTAATTCCCACAGCTAGCTGCTTGTTTTATTTTCTTGGCGGCGCAGCTAGTACATATACTCGCAATAATAGCTATGCGATGCGAACGATCGCTGAGCTAGCTTACGAGAGGATCTATATATAAGATGGAGCTGATGGATCGAGTTGGTGTTGGATCGATCACACACTTGACAGGAGAGAGAAGCAGCTTGAATTAATGGTTTCAAGAAGTTATAGCTAGGTACGGTCATGGTCGACGTACGCGTGGACCGGAGACGAACGAGAAATCAACCTAGTTAATTAGCTACTCTTCCTACTCCAGTACATAGCGACACTTGGCTGGCTCTCTCACTAGATCTCGCCCAGCGACAATATAGCCAAGAAATAAGTATACAAACACATCGCTATATAGCTTGGAATAAGTTTTGGACATGTATGCATTCGACTATACTAGCCGATCGAGTATCCGTGCATTGCAACAGTTTTTCAAATAAACATGATATAAGTTATTAATTTAGAAAATCAATATCCATAAGGTAATTATCTTACAAATAAAAGTTATATACATAATTTGCATCTAATCAATAGTCACATATAATCTTGTCATAAGCCACGGACGTAGATAATTTAATTATCCATATAATATCATTCAAATAACTTTTATATATATAGAGAGAGAGTAGCTGCGTTGACTAGCTACTTGACTCAAGCCATTCGTTGCAGTCCAGGTCCAGGTCTATGACAAACGCGGATTAATTAGTCGTGTGAATCGACAGGACAAAGGAGTTTGTCTGACATGCATGGAATAATTAATTAATCTGTTTTAGCATAGTAGTGGGATCCGGATCTTCTGCGGTAATTACAGAGGCACACAGTGTGAACAGTATTGCTGACAGGGTGAACAATACTCTGGTGTAGCACCGTAGCAAACACAGTTTAAACACCGAAACATTTGACAGAGAATAACTGGTCGAGCAAACAATGCCACAATAATTGGCCCTCTCCGGTCCCTGTTTGGAACAGAGTATCTGCACCGATTTCGAGAACTGAACGGTTTCTTGTAAAATTCGTGTGTTCCGAAACTTTTAGATTAACGTTGTAACGCCACCATGCAATGCAAGGGCTCAATAGATTTGTTTTGTCAGTACTTCACTTTTGCATAGCATAATGAACTAAGCCAAAATTTAGCAAAATGAACGTTGTTTGGATTACGATCAAGTCAAATTTTAGCGTTACCAAAATTTTAATGAACGATTTCCTCACCCTCGAATTGCTCACGTGTGATATTGGATTTCGTTGGTGTTACCGATTTTTTGTTGATATTACTAAATTTTGGTAGCAAATCAAACGATAACTAATTTTTATTAACGTTATCAAAATTTGGCTTAGCTCACGTTGGTAACAAACCAAATAAGTCCAATGTGTGGAAATTTAGAATCCTTCCTTGGACGAGGTCATCTCTACATGCCTCTACATGATTGGACATGGACTAGTTACACCGGGGCTGGATGCCTCTGCTATTTGGATGATTGGGCATGGACATCCATGATTTCCTGAACGTTTCAGTCAGCGAATTGGTCAAAATCGACCGAGCATATGCAAGAATTACTCGGCAGTTACCATGACGATGGAAGGGAAAAGACAATGAAGTTCTCATATGCAACCAAAGCAAAAAAAAAGTATTAGTTCTGCAGCACCACTAGTTGAGAGTCCAGAGTCCAGAGTGCAGAGCATGGAATTCTCCAGTCAGGAGCAGCAAATCCAGTGGAAGACTGAAATGACCAGGTCAGGTCCAATACGCAGCTTCTCTTTCAGAAAATCGATCGCTTTCTCTAATTTGAACCGATTTAATTTATTAGTTCAATTGCAAGTTCAGTCCAAAATTATACCTGTCTTTTCTGGCTGCTGTGATTGATTGGTCTTTCAAGAACGCGTCTTTGTTGTCCAGGACCCCAGAGGACGTACCAGAGCTGCATGCTTGCAGGGATAGTGATAGGATAGCTGAGGTCTTCGGTCTTGAAGGGATTGAACGCGTTTCGCATCCTTGAGAGCCAGATGTGCCGTACATATCTGTTTCAACTTGTCGCTCAGTTGATCAAGGTAGTGCCATCTTTTGGAACGCAGAAATTTCATACGAAAACAGTTCAATTTTCTTAGGAATCGGGAAAAACTACCGCATTCCAAATAAGACCTAAAAGTGTGGCTAAACTGCTATAGGCACGATGAATTCCATGGCATGGAATCATGTCTTCCTAGCTAGCCTCTAGAGATCAACTGAAAGATGGACCATGTAAGCCAGGACTGATTACAAATTTACAATTAGCACTCCTCACGCCGAATCGCCCTTTTAGATGGTCCAAGTGCTGGCTGACCATTCCTTCAGGTTCCTACAGAGCGAACAGCATCTAGCTGTTTAATTGAAGAGTCAAGAGATCACTTCGATTCCATCTTTCTCTACTGAACTCGATAGGCAGATGGTTCAAAGTAGCTGCATGGTTAGGCCAATTTGAGCTTTGACAACTCTTTCCCTTTTGCTGGATTTTAATTAAATTTCTAACATTTGGATATGTTTGATAATTGACGTGCCTCCGCCTCCATCTCCGGTGAGCTTGCCAGCGTTGCTCTTTCTTTTTAGGGAAAAGAAAAAAGAAACAACTTAATACTGTGTAGTCCGTCCCTTGAAAAAAAAATTAGGGTCTAACTGTAACTCTGCAAAATGGGTGTGCAATTTAGGCTACCAGATGAAGTGATTGATTTTGTTCTGGTCTAGTCTAACACGTACGATTCATGCAACAAGAAAAATTATACGGTCTCGTGTTCATACCAACGTTAATAGAAATCTTCAAGGGTCAGGTCTGAGTAGCATGCGTGGCTCGATTGTACGCAAAAATTATACGGTCTTGTGTTCATACCAACGTTAATACAAATAAATCTTCAAGGGTCAGGTTTGAGTAGCATGCGTACTTCCATACATCTGTAGCGCTCAACTCAAGTCTGACTTCAAAGTTCAAGCAGTCCACACAACGATTTCAAGACGTTTCAGATCGGTAAACACAAACACCACATAAACACAAACGCACCAAGCTTGGCAGGTAAATAATAGAATGTGCCTTAGAATATACAGCCTACTTGAGATTCTGGGTCTCTGGAGAAAGGTAGATGTGAAATCGAACATTGAAAACCTGCCAACCTGGTTAGGTCATGCCCTGCTGAACTCTACTGCTTCTGTAATTAGCCAAGCCAAACTTCTGTAATTCTGTAGCCTCAACATCTGCGAGTACAGTTTCCACAGAAACTGCCACAGAAGTTGAGGAATGGGTTCACAGGTATTCATTGACCAACAGAAACGACACGATCTTCATAAAATTTGGAGCTCTTTCTAACATATCATTACATCATAGCTCTGCGCCACAGCACGGCCCATATAACTAGCTCTGTCCTGTCACAAAAAGAAAAAACAAAACAAAACAAAACAAAAAAGAAAACGATGACAAATGCATAACAAGATCCCACAGAAAGTAGATCTGGGCCATCAAGAGCACAACATTTAGTAATCACCGAATAGGGCTCAATTTTTTCTTTCTGCGTGCATTCGTTCCAGACTAATTCTGTCCATGTTGTATAAACACACGCTACCATCATCATGTCTGATCATCATCGATGTGACTGCAGCAATAGTAATTATTTGGAATATCAGTGCTGCCATCACATGCAGCATTGGTAGTAAAATGAAACTTTGCTAAGAGAGAATATATAGAAGGAGAAAACCAGAAAAATATGCAATAATGTGTACACACATCATACTTTGACCAGAAGTGAAAGCAACAAGGTATGATTGTGAAGCAACATATTACATATATACCCCTATCAGATTTTCCCACACATGGCAACCAGATCATTTACATATTGAAGCCAAAACTCAGAAATAAAGCAAGCAGTTGCTGACCTATGAGATGGTCAGACCAATCCATTTGTCCTAATCTCATTGCAGACAAAGCCACAACATATTTTTATAACTGAGGATCCGCGGTCCCCACAGTTATGTACTCAGTCAAGTAATAATGCAACAGAAGTAAGCATCATATGCTGAATATTCCGTACCGGAAATATGGGTTGGACAGATTCAAAAAAAGTACGAGCTAGACATCACATATGCTCATTAAATAATTTGTGGTCGTCAGCCGTACATAATGGATGATACATTGCATATTCACAGCAGTTGAATTCCATAATGTAGGCCCACAAAGAAATCGACAATACAATTATATGACCAAAATACCAAATCAAATAAAGGTAGATCAGTGGACCAAATGTTGAAAGGGATATCAAACGGTTAAACATAATGATAATGTTACTTTCAGCACGCAGAGAGTGAAGGCAATATGTGAAAGGCCAGCGTCAGTTATATTAACAACCAAAGTATGGAACCTAACATTGGTGTAAAATAATGTGCCTGAATGGTAATGTGAAATCGAGTATAACTAAAAAAAGAACAGAAAATAGGACCCATCCCAAAGAGATTGGTAGCTTTGGTGTGGCATCTACGAAGACTGAACAACAAAACATTATTGACTTTATTCTAACAAATCATCGCACAAATGGGCATTTTTTTAAAAAAAAAAATTGGCCATGATATCGGAACCTATCTCCGTAGCAATGGTCAGTCATGTTCTTGATAAGTCTCCTGCTAGTGGCAAATTCAACACAAATTAATCATGTAAAATTCAATTATCCGTTGATGGTACTACTGTTTTGCCGTTAACGGAAAACCAACAAAGTGTATTGTACCATACTAGTGTCAACTCTTAAGTCTTAACACACAGCTTTTTCACAAATTAGCTTTCATCATTAAATGGCATCAGATTTTGAAATGACCAAACCAACCTATACTTTATTCCAAAGGATAAGACAGCAGACACATTAGCTGTATCTTGATGGAGATAATCCAAGGACCAAGGACCTTGTGCACTTGAGGCATCACTGCATTTAAATTAATGGACCTTTTCATTAGTAACACTGTGGTATGTCATAGTCTATCAGCGCAGGAGAAAGGATTAGATTCTGAGTTCGTATAAGCAACCTTTTGAGTTTGTATCTAATTAGAGTTCTTTTTAGCAAGTTAGAGGTTAAATTCTATCTTTAGGCAGGACTTCCGAGTATATCTTGGGCGGTTATGAGTTTGGATCGGAATAGGTTTTGTAAAAGGCACCTATATAAAGCTAAGGTTGCTGATTTGTTTTGGGGTGAATAGAAATAAAGATATTCTAGTTTCTCACCTCTTCTCTGTATTCCAATCTTCTCACCACTTCTCTGTATTCCAATCCACCTGCTGGCTTCACAAGTTCCGGCGACGTCTGGCCGATGATGGGGCCGTGGACATCCTCCAGTCGCCCATTAGTACGCATTGAGATCCTTAGGCCTTGACATCTTGGTATCAGATATGACCGGTTCTGATTCCGGGTTGGATGCAAGCTCCGAGAGCGCGATGTTTTAAGCGATTCAAGAACAGATGGCGGGGATTGTCCAACAAAACGCAGACATGAAATCTAAGATCGCGGATTTAACTCGTCAGAGCATCGCCACCAACGCAAAAATTGCAGCACTGGAGCCGGGTGGAGCCTTCTCCTTCTTAGCGCCTGGATTGCTGCCAATACCATCATCGTCATCAACTCCCACAACGATCAATGGCTCTTCAGCGCCCTTGATCACCGCGCCTCCGCCGGTGGATGCATCCGCCGCAGTATACACACCACCTATGACCTCGACCCCCGTATACGAGGCTTCGGTAGCAAACTTCATACCACAACATCAATCGGCAGCACCAAATTTTTCGTTTCCACAGCCATCGCTGCCACAGCAATTTTCGATTCCCACTTGTCACCATATGGCCACCAGTTATAATCCTTCCCACTCAAGCGCACCAAGATACCACAAACTTGATTTTCTGACGTACAACGACACTGAAGATCCTCTGTCATGGTTTAACAGATGTGAACAGTTTTTCAGAGGGCAAAGAACTGAGGAGGGTGATAAGGTTTGGCTGGCATCCTATCATCTCACCAACATCGCACAACAATGGTATTTTCAGCTGGAACGCAATGAGGGACAACCAACGTGGGGACAGTTCAAGGACTTTTGCCACATGAGGTTTGACCACCCATCAAGAGCAATCGGTTGGATGAATTAACCCGTCTCCAGCAAACTGGATCAGTCAGCGAGTATCAGGACAAGTTCTTGGCTTTACTCTGTCGCGCCGATCGATTATCACCAACGCAGCAGGTCCAAATTTTCACAGCAGGTCTCACTGAACCCCTTCGGACCAACGTCGAACTTCAACAGCCAACCAACTTACAAGTGGCAATGAGTTTAGCTCGCGCTTATGAAAGGCGTGCTCAAGTGTCAGCAAGTGCCTCAAACCCACAGCCGCGCCCTTGGTGGCCACCACAGCGACCTTCCACCCCTGTCCCAGTATCACAACGTTCCCAGGAACCTGTGCCAACAGCCCTTTCAGCACCAGGGCCTCGCCCTAATAAACCTTTTCGTCGACTCACACTGACGGAATTGGTGAAACGTCGTTCCAAAGGGCTTTGCTACAATTGCAACGACAAATTTCAACCGGGACACCGTTGTAAGCAGTCGTTCATCACATATATTGATATGGGCAGCGAAGTGGAGGAAGGAGATGACGAGTTGGGATTGCATGCCATGGAAGCTGAGGAAACAGCTCCGGAAATATCACTCCATGCAGTCACAGGCACGTACGCAGGCGGCACAATGCAACTCACGGTGACCATCGGAACAACAAACCTCATCGCCCTCGTGGACTCAGGTTCAACACACAATTTCTTAAGTGCTTGTGCGATCCAAGCAGCAACATTGAATTTGTTCCCGCGCCAAGGACTCTGGGTCAAAATCGCCAATGGGGAACAGGCCGTCTGTGTCGGGGTGTGCAGTAGTCTGCCTCTCAAAATCAATCAAGACCAGTTTGAGATTACTGCATACGCGATACCTCTGGACGGCTTTGATGTGGTTCTAGGCGTCCAATGGCTCAAAACACTTGGGCCAATTCTTTTGGATTTCGACGGATTGACTATGACGCTATGGTTGGAAGGACAATGCATCCAATGGCAAGGTATCTCAATGAATCGTTCAATTCAAGCTCATGTGCACTCAGGACAAGAACTGCTGCCGCATTTACTGGATGAATTTGCGGATTTATTTGATGAACCGTCAGGGTTTCCTCTAGCAAGAAAGCAGGATCACCATATCACACTTCGGCCGGGAGCAACTCCTGTGTCTGTGAGGCCATACTGTTATCCCCATCATCAGAAGGACTAATTGGAACGTCAATGCAATGACATGCTCCGTCAAGGTATTATTCGTCGAAGTACATCCTGTTTTTCATCTCCTGTTTTATTGGTTAAAAAACAGGATAATACATGGCGGTTCTGTGTCGATTACCGTGCACTCAATGAGCTAACCATCAAAGACAAGTTCCCAATTCCGGTGGTGGATGAGTTATTAGATGAACTGCAAGGGGCCCGTTTTTTCACCAAGCTCAATCCACAGTCAGGGTACCACCAAGTGCGCATGCACCTTGATGATATCTTCAAGACAGCATTCAGAACACATGAAAGTCTTTTCGAGTTCTTGGTAATGCCTTTTGGGTTATCTAATGCACCAGCCACCTTTCAGGCTTTGATGCATGAGGTTCTCCGTCCATATTTGCGAAATTCCGTACTAGTTTTCTTTGATGATATATTGATTTATAGTTCATCTTGGTCGGAGCATTTAAAACACATTCGCATGGTTTTTATGCTTCTCCGCCAACACGGATTGTTTCTCAAGAAATCTAAGTATTCCTTTGGATTATCTTCTGTTTCCTATTTGGGACACATTATTTCTGAAGGTGGAGTTGCCATGGATCCATCTAAATTCCAAAGTGCGGGCAATTTCAGAATGGCACCAACCAAAGACGATCAAAGCATTATGGGGTTTTTTAGGACTTATTGGCTATTATTGAAAATTTATTCGAGATTTTGGGAAGATAGCAGCACCTCTCACAAACTTGTTGAAAAAAGAGGTGTTTGGTTGGTCCCCAGCAGCACAGCAAGCTTTTGAAGCACTTAAAGAGGCTCTATCATCAGCAGCACTTAAAGAGGCTCTATCAGCAGCACCCGTTCTACGTATGCCCAATTTCACATAAAAGTTTATCGTCGAGTGCGATGCATCAGGGTGAGGTGTTGGGGCTATTCTTCACCAAGGTCTGGGACCAATTGAATTTTTTAGTAGACCTGTGGTGCCTTGCCATTCTAAGCTACCAACTTATGAGCGCGAATTAATTGGCTTAGTTCAGGCAGTTCGTCATTGGAGACCATACTTGTGGGGCCGAATTTTTATCATCAGAACAAACCACTACAATTTAAAATTCATGTTGGATCAGTGTCTTTCAACAATTCCACGGCATCACTGGGTGAGTAAATTATTTGGGTACGATTTCATAGTGGAATTCTAGCCGGGACGTTTCAATACTGTGGTCGATGCTTTATCACGCTATGATTGCCCTACGGCAAGCTTAATGGCCATCTGTTCGCCTGCTCTGTCTACGTTTACAAAATTGCGCAATGAAGCCACAACAAATTCAGATATGCAACATCTTAGAAATCATATTGTCTCGGGGAAGCTTGGCACGCCGTGGTCCATACAGGACGGTATGATAGCATACAATGGCAAGATTTATCTTCCACCGTCCTCCACCTCATTGCACATGATTCTCACCACAGCACACGCAGCCCATGAGGGCATCCAGAAAACATTATGTTGATTGCGTCGGGATTTTCATCTTCCGGGTGCAAAACAAATTGTTCAATAATTTGTGAAGGCTTGTATTGTTTGTCAGCGCAACAAAACTGAGCACCTCCACCCTGCAGGACTACTTCAACCACTAGGCGTTCCTTACCAACCATGGTCTGATATTGCGATGGATTTTATCGAGGGTCTTCTCGTGTTCATGGCAAATCAGTAATTTTATCTGCATTTGACTGTTTTTCTAAGTACGCACATTTTATTCCACTGGCTCATCCCTACTCTGCTACCACTGTTGCCAAAGTCTTTTTTGATGAGATAGTGCGTCTTCATGGGATACCTACGTTAATTGTAAGTGATAGGGATCCAGTTTTCACAAGCAAATTTTGGCAAGATTTGTTTAGGTTGGCCGAGATTCACACATATCTCAGCTCCGCTTACCATCCACAATCCGATGATCAAACTGAGGCTGTCAATAAGGTGATTGCAATGTATTTGCGTTGCCTAACTGGTGATTGGCCTCATCAATGGTTGGAGCGGTTACCCTAGGCAGAGTATTGCTATAACACTTCCTATCACTCGGCGCTTCGGGGGACACCTTTCAAGGTGGTATACGGCAGAGATGCTCCTTCATTGCACACCTATGAAAAGGGAGAAGCTGCGGTTCAGGCTGTGGAGATATCATTGTTATCTCGTGATCAGCTACTTCGTGATATCAGGGATCGACTTCTTCAGGCGCAGGATTATGCGAAAAAGTACTATGATAAAAATTATTGTGACATCTCTTTTGCTGTGGGAGATTTAGTATGGGTGCGGCTCCTTCATCGGCCAGCGGCCTCTCTGGGAATTCAAAACACTGGGAAGTTGGCACCGAAATTTTTTGGCCCATATAAGATCAAAGAGTGCATTGGTTATGTTGCTTACAAGCTGGAATTGCCGAAGGGAGCCAAAATTCATGATGTATTTCATATTGGATTGTTAAAAAAGTTCCAAGGTGATCCACCCTCAGTTCCTCCTCCCATGCCACCACTTCAGCAAGGTCGGGTGATCCCTCAATCATTGCGCGTATTGAAATCAGAATGGCTCCAGGGTACAAAGCATGTCTTACTACAGCGGGAAGGAACTTCTGTAACAAATGCGTCATGGATCCCATTAGCAACGTTCCAAGATCGTTACCCAAATTTTCAGCTCGAGGATGGGCTACTTCGCGAGGAAGGGAGAGATGTCATAGTCATCAGCGCCGGAGAAAGGATTAGATTCTGAGTTCGTATAAGCAACCTTTTGAGTTTGTATCTAATTAGAGTTCATCTTTTTAGCAAGTTAGAGGTTAAATTATATCTTTAGGCAGGACTTCCAAGTATATCTTGGGCGGTTATGAGTTTGAATCGGAATAGGTTTTGTAAAAGGCACCTATATAAAGCTAAGGTTGCCGATTGTTTTGGGGTAAACAGAAATAAAGAGATTCTAGTTTCTCACCTCTTCTCTGTATTCCAATCCACCTGCTGGCTTCACAAGTTCCTGCGACGTCTGGCCGACGACAGGGCCGTCCACGTCCTCCAGTCGCCCATCAGTACGCATTGAGATCCTTAGGCCTTGACATGGTAGTGCGGTTGTGGTACTTGTACAGATGTTTGCACCTGAACAGACGTGTGACAAGGCAATGGAATGCTCAGAAAGAATCAAGGCGGTGCAACCTGAAATGGGAGAATATCTCCTTTATATCTGGTCCAGGACAATTCATTAGAAAATGATTCCATGACAATTATAGGATGCTGTGTAGTCAGGTTCCAGATTTAAGGAATGTTTCTTATTGAGATTAACTTTGAAAATGAACAATTCCTCCTACATCAACTCGTTCTGTTTGATCTACAAGCTATTTGTCTCCAACCTCCACATGAGCATAATCATTTCTTAACAGATAGAACATGAAAAAAACACCACATTCATGTTCACCTCCGTTATTAGGTTTCTGTGTGATCTTGCTTGGAATGAATTGACTCCATACCCTGCTAAAACTAGAAGCAAAGCTAAAATGACAACTAACAGCCCTTCTAAGTTCTAACAACTATTATTGTTATCACTTTTGATTAGCTCCTAACCAGAAGCAGAAATATTTGCACCTTGGAGGTACATAGCTTAAATACTTTAACACACACTTCAATCAAATTCCACAACACTGAACTACTAGTGCAATGCAGCCAATACAATGTAGATCACATTATTGAGCTGAATTTTCACACCATTAACTGGAAATGAAAACATGCTATGGCAACTTTGAAGATCCATGGACTGAAATACACATGATCAACAGCAAAAGACTAAACACAAGCGGACAAGACTATGAACAAAAAGCAAACATACAAAGTCTTAGTCCCTTATTCATGAAGTTCTTTGGTGGGAACTTCATTTTGTATCTTTGAAGCCAATTCTCTGCATCAATCGCTTCAAGAAGCTCCCAATTTTGGGGGTGACTAGCAAGTAGCTAAAAATAAGCATTGAACTGAACATATATGATAAGAAACAGCATTTCGTATTCTTCCCTCCATGACACCAAAACCGAAACCTAAATCTTCACTTTCTCAATAAACATACGATACGAGTAGAACAAATATAAGGACCAAAATTTCCATATATGTGTAATGGAATAGAACAATTATTATGTCGTATTATACTCCTCGCTCACTCATCTCACGTCACCTCACCTCATTGCTTTCCATCCCCTTCTCCTCTGGGGAAGAAATCAAAATAGCCGGAAACACAGAGGACAAAACGAAGTGGGGGGGGGGGGGATAAAATAACTCAAAATTTGATCGCGAAAGCGACGAGACGACTCGCCTCCGCCTCTCAGTCGAGGAAGCCGGTGCGGCGCAGGACGGCGTTGCGGACGCGGTGGAGGTCGCGTCCCTTGAGCGTTCTTCCGGCGCCCTCCAGCACCGAGCTGTGCGCCGCGGCGCGCCGCGCGACGATCTCGTGCGGCGGAACCATGGCCTCCCAGTCTTCCCCGCCCACGGGCTGGGCCCATCTTCCCCTCCGCGACGCCGCCTCCGACGGCATGCGCACCGGCGCCGACCTCGCCACCGCCAAATGGGTCAACGCGGCGGTCTCCGGGATGGGGCGGGCGACGGATCGGACGGTGGACCCCGCGCGCTTCTTCTTCTTCTTACCCTCCTCGTATGGGAGCGCGGCGAGGAGGCGGGCCAGAGGACGTCGAGCTCGAGGAGGTCGCCGTCGGCGACCGTGGCAGCGGCGTGGGCGGGGGTGGGTTTCGGGGGGCGGAAGAGCAGGAGGCGGTCCATTGTGTTGCTCCGGGGATCACCAGTACGGCGTATCTCCGGCGAGGCGGCGGCGCTCCGGCATCGGAGGTTGTGGGGAGAGGTGGATTGGGCATGAACCAGGACACGATACCGGCGCGAGGCAGGCGGGCGCGGTGGAGTGCTGCTTATAGGGACTTTGTTTCAATAAATAGATTTTAGATTTTGTCTTTCATATGTCTATAATATGTGGGTTCAGATCGCGTGTCGTCAGGCGTATGAAGCAAAATCTGAAATCCATTCATCTCGTGAGGGCAAATCTTGGAATCCCCCTTGTTAGTTTGTTCTTCTCGTTTGCAGTTTAGCCCTTACCTATCTATAAATTTAAAGAAATTTGTTAGCTCTGAGTTTTTTTTATTCTAAATTTTAGTTTTATTGTACTTGATATGTAATCTTTCTTTTAATCTAGACTGTTATAATATAGATCCACCCCAATCAATGGTGTAGATCTTTCTTTTTTTCACCGATTAACGTGAAAATTTCTAACCCTTGAGAGCGAACGTGGTGACTTCTTTTAACTCTACTTTAATAAGATAACTAACATGGTGCCCTGTGCATTTGCGGAACTAGATTTGTTTCAAAATTTGTATAAATACTTGATAATATATTTATGTATATTGTATGCTATTTAGACTTTTAAGATGTCCTAAACATTAGAAACGATAATAGAAGCTTGAAAGAAATTACAACCTGAGAAACGTAATTGAAGTATGTGCTTTGATGGAAGAAAATCATTTAGCATAATAAATTCTTGGGATTCTTAAAAATTAACCACTCTTCATCATGCATAGATCATATAGTTGCATGCCTATATTCTTACTCTATTAGTTTTTTTTTCAAATTGTATGCATGTACATTTACTTCTATTTAATCTCAAGTAATAGGTTGATCATGTGTGCAGCAAATTATCTTATTAGTTTACATGGCATAATGTATTAGAGTATCTTACTCATGCATACACCGATGCACCATAGACGACCTACCTTGAACGTATCTTTCTTCACACACCGGTTACCCCACCAAACCGTGTAGCTTCTATCTCTTCTTGTCGTCGCAGTTTTTTTGCTTCAACCTCAACCACTAATCCCAAATCTTGATCGATTTCTCTCAGCTGCTACCATTTTCAATGTAATACTTTACCACATAGTTATATTCTACTTCTCTCTAATTATTGCTTAATGCTAACCATTGCGACATCAACGCGCATACACATACAACCGTCGTTGATCCCAATTAGGGACATGTGTCACGCTCTCTCCGGTGACCCCAAGTATATTTCCGACAGCTACGCCATCTATACTCCAAGTTTTTTGCTCCTCTGCCTCTGTACGTCCGCACTTCTATTCGTACAAATGCATGCATGTACATATGCATGCATGGTGTTATACATGTCGACGTCATATTCTCTCATATCAGTCGCTTCTCTTCTTCAACGTTGGCCAACTCAACATTGTGGCATCCTCACTAATCATGACGACCTCCCATCTTCACTAATGTTAGTATATTTGCTTTACTTGTTGTCTAACTATATGGAGAATCTTTTCACTATCGTCGGTGATAGCGTGCCCTCACCAGTGATGGCACGCTCCTAACTACCTGATGGCCTTATATCGTCTATAGCTCATCTTCAATACAAAGCTTCATTTCCTCTCTGCCACAGCTTCTCCATCATCGAGATTCTTTGGTCACTAACTTCTTCAACAATGTCGATGCTCACCGCTTGTCATCGTAGCCCTTGAATTATTCAACACTGGTCCTTCTCTTTAATGGCTCCAGCGAGCAACACAACATTATCTTCATCTTCTTCGTCGTCGTCGCCTCGACTCTTCGCTTCCCCGTGGATCAATGTCTTCTTGTAGGACAGATTGATATCATTGCACTTTTTTGTGGCTTCCTCCGACACCATTCGTGCTATCCTCATTATAAACTATATTTTTAAATAAAAAATTTAGTCATTTTTTATTTTTATTCCATAAGAAGCAACAATAGAAACATGTGACCTTAAGAGCAAACGCAATGGCTTCTTTTGTGTCTCCTAGGACTCTATTCGTGTCATCATTATTATAACTTCTATTTGTATTCAACATTTCAGTTATTTTTATTGTAGTTCGTATACAAATTAAATGGCTAGATTTATTTAATTTATTTATAATTTTAGTTATTTGGGGATTTTATTTTGGAATACATATGAAAATCAAATTGTAAATTGTCTTTTATGTTTTATTCCGAACCGCAAATTGCAAATTTGGGGGTCGTAACGACTAGTGGTGAACGTCGATGTTGTTGAAAAAGTCAATTGCCAAAGAAGCTCTATGATGGGAAAGTGCTGACAGAGAAGAGATAAAACTTTGTATTGAAGGCGAGCTATGGGCGATATAGGGTTATCGGATAACTAGGAGTATGCTATCATTTGGTGAAGTGCAGCGTCACCATACATGGCAAAGAGATTCTTCATATCATTGACAATGAAGAGCTCGGAGTAGAGATAATGCAGTCATAGAGAATAGGCTCAAGACCACTTGAGAACGGAGAGAAAGTGACGGATGTCACGGCGAGAATCGGCAGCGATTGTACATGTATGTGTGTTTGATGTCGCAACGATCAGCATTAAGCAATAATTGGATAGAAGTAAAAGATAACTATATGGTAGAGTATTGCATTGGAAGAGGTAGCAGTTGAGAGAGACCGATCAATAATTAGGCTTGTTGTTGGAGGTTAAAACATAAAAGATGTGACGGCAAGAAGAGATGAAAAACACACGGTTGGTAGGATAACCAGTGTGTGAGGGAAGATAAGCTCAAGTTAGATCGTCAATAGTGCATCGATGTATGTGTGAGCACGATACTCTAATACCGTGTAAACTAATAAGATAATTTCTGCACACATAATCAACATATTGTTTGAGGTTAAATATAAGTACATGTACATAAATATATTTTGAAAAAGAGTAACTAATTAAGGAAAAATATAGGCACATAACTACATGATCCATAAAGAGTGGTTACGTTTCTAAGAATCCCCAGTAACTTATTATGCTTAATAAATTTTTTCTATCAAAGCTCATACTTCAATTAGGTTGCTCAAGTTGTACTTTCATTCAGGTTTTCTATTGTCATTTTCAATGTTTATGATGTCTTAAGAACCTAAATAGCTGACGGGATTCGTAAATATATTTTTAATCTTCTAAGTTATATTATTTAATACTACAAACTTCAAAGTAAATCTAGGCTCGAGAGTCACCCACCACACTGTAAACGACATGGGCTAACGCGTAAAAAGTGGGAGGAGCGACGCACGGCGCACGTGACGGCCGACCGATACAATACAATTAGCCAGTGCACCTTTAATCATCGTCGTCACCTTGTGACACCGGCGCGGCCACTCCATCCATCCTCGCCTCCCTGGCTGCGCCGCACGCGGAGTCATGGACTGTGCATCGATCGCTCTCTCATGCACTGCACTAGCTGGTTCTTTCTTTTATCGTTGCAACACGCACGAATAGCTTGAGTTGATGGTTAGTACTACTCTGATTCCAAATATAAAGCGTTTTGGACATTTACCTAATCTTCAAGGTGACACTTTGATCATCAATTTTCTATAAAATTATGTTATTTCAAATAAACTAATTTCACATTATGAAAGTATATTTAACATAGATATGATGATACCAATTTCATGTTATTAATTTTGGTAATTCTTTATATACTAATGGTCAAACTTAAAAATATTTGACCAGCATAGATTCTAAAACGACTTACCTTTAAAATCGGAGATAGTAAAATTCCTGCAAAATTCTTTATTGCGTTCCAAACGGGCCTAACTATTGGCCGGGGAGATGGAATGGCGAAAGGGCTCAAATTCTACATGAGCATTCCATCGTAATCGACGGTCCGCGCCGCACGGATGTGATCGGACGTCTCACGGATAGCAGGACCGGGACGCCATACCGATGAACGGCCGGGGAGGTAGGTCGCGCTAACACGTGGGGGTGTAGTTCGCGCGGGGTCCACCCGTCAGCGCGACGCAACGACACAAGACGGCTCCACCGCCGCTCCCCGCTCGCCGTAGCTCGCCTCCGGACGGCGTACTGACTGGAATGGATGCTTCCTCGCGGCCATTATTTCGGTCGCCGATCGACTTGCGCGGCGGGCGACGGGATGGTTGGTCGGATTTTTCCGGCCACGGCGTTGGATCGCCGTCAGCCCACGGCCGGGGTCCTGGCACTTCCCTGGATCACGGCGTCGCCGCCACACCCGTCCTCTATTCCACCGCGCCGTAGTTGAGATTAAAAGCTCCTCCTCCTGCCCTAAACAACGCGGCATTCTGTAAATCAAGTTTGCAAAATTGCAAGACATGAGCGCAAGGAATCGAGGAGGAAGACGTGTTCTTTCATTAATTCATTCCAAGCTCCTTTTTGCCTTTCTCCTCTTCTTCCATTTCTTCCTTCAGCCGGTGATTGTTAGTGCGTGGATCATTTTTGTTTTTGTTTTTTTTAAAAAAAAATTAGCAAACTATCGTTTGTAATAAAAAAAAATTGTGCTTGGATCATTTCCGAATTCTGAAAAAAAGGACAGATACTAAAAATATCGTTTACGATAAATATTTTCTTCCTAAAAACGGGTTCCAGACTCCCATCCTTGCAAATATAATTAAAAAAAATGACAAAAAATGGATATTCCATTGCCGGGATTTGAACCCGGGTCGCCTGGGTGAAAGCCAGGTATCCTAACCGGACTAGACGACAATGGATTCGTTGCTGCTCTGCCGTCAATATTTTTGTAGCTATTCATTGCCCGGATCATGATGCTAGTCGCGCTCCTTTTGCTCATGGACTGAATCTGGAATATAAGTGGTGGTGAGCAGGCGTTGGTGGTTATATATATGTATGCAAATTCTCATTCCTGGCATTTCAAACAAACGCAACTGTTAGTTTTGATGTACATCTCAAGATTACGATTATGTAAGTACAGAAGTTGACAGTTGGTCTTATGATTGGTGTATGAACTGGTGCTGTCTGATTTGGTCTTGGACTAATGTTTTTTTTTTTTTTTTTTTATAGATGTAATGGTTTATGGTAAAACTGAAACGAAGGGGATTTTCCTTGTGTGTCTTATGCTCACTCCAAAGTCCAAACAGTCATGTTTGGTTCAGTTGCTACAAATACAAGACAAGCACTTACACATCACTGTTACTTGAGCGAACTTCAATCTACAACTTACTACGGAAAAGTTGATCTAAAGGTTCAGTACAGTTGGCATGCTGAAGGATCCATTTCACTGAACTTGCAATTGTTCCATGCAAAATACAAACCAAGCCCGAAAGAAAGATACCTTCTAATACAAAAGAACTACCAAGCTAGTACACAACTACACATCACTCAAACTTTCTGACAAGCTCAAGTTCACGAGCCTGGATGAACTTGCAACGACCTTCTCCACTAGACTCGATCTCCTCAGACTTTCTTTCAAATCCTGTGAAGCCTAAACTCGACAATTTGACTTGTCGCTTGGCACTTCCATTGCTAGCTGCATCTTCATCAAGTTCATCGGACTCCCTACATGTGATCCCATATGGCAAAAATCAGGTCACAGTGACATTTTGCTGTTACAAAAGCACAGCAACATAAGGGTTCAAATTAATACTTACGCACCAAGTGACATCAACTCCATCCTCGAAGTAGGACGTGCAAGTTCCCCAACTAAAACGCACCAAAGTTGGGAAAGCAAACGCGGGATGTTTGTGATCTTCTAACCATTGTTTAGTATCAGGGTCTGCTCCATTAATAAGGAAGAACTTTAAGAAATCAGTCACAAGATTACGCATTGACAAAATCACTTATGATGAGAAATCAGTTACCTCCCTGATATATCCTGATCCAGTGTTCATATGCATATTCTGAGCTGTTTCATCAAATACCCAGTTTCGCAACGCTCTATCCCTAGGACCTGCAATTGCACATCAAGATTCAAGACTTCACAGCTAGCAAAACATATTTGAAACTTGGTCAAAACTTTTCATAAAGACATGAAGCTCAGATATGTGAGTCTTGACTGTTAGATTGCATCACACGTGACACACACGCATGCAATCCCACCGGCCATGATTCTCCAACCAACATGTAATCTTCTTGTTAAGGAATGTAATATTCTTGTTAGGAATGATTCCCATGTGATCTTTTCTTGTTTGGATAATCTCCTGGCCGGTTGTGGTCATTCCAAGTAAGTGCTGCACTTTCCTAGCAAGGCTGCTGCATCAATGTATATACGGTCATCATGACCTCCAATCAATCCAAGAGCTGAGACTCTCTCGCCTTCATGGTATCGAGCGGTGCCGCTCCTGAGCATCGTTTCTTTTCTTTCCCACCACCCTCCCACGTTTTCCTCCTGGTCACCCGCCATGGACGATCTTATCCCAGTCGAGCAGGCTGCCAAGGTGGCCCTCTGGGCGCAAGCAAGGTGATGAGCATCAAAACGCTCGTTCCCTTCACACTTGATCTTCTTGCATCCAACTACTCCAAGTGGTGTGGTCTCTTTCTCATCGCTCTGCGCAAGTATGCGCTCGGCGACCATGTCAAACTCAGCGAGGCCTCCTCCACCGATTCCACTGGCAGCGCATGGATGCCACCATCCTCTTCGGATATACGGCTCCGTCTCCTCCGACATTCTCGAAATTGTGATGGTTACCGATGTCGCGGCACTCGCTGTCTGGATGAGCATCCATGGCTTGTTTCAAGACAAGAAGGAGAGCCTCGTTCTCTACCTCGAGGCTGAATTTTGGTGTCTCATGCAGGGGGACATGTCAAACACTGACTACTGCCGCAAGTTGAAAATTTTGGCCAATGCCCTCCGTGAAGTTGACCAAGCGGTGAGTGACAAGACCCTTGTACTCAACACTCTTTGCGGTTTAAACGCGAAGTACAACGTCTTGCGCACCATCTTGTTGATGTAGAAACCGTTCCCTACCTTCATCGAGGCTCGCTCCGCCCTTGTCCTTGAGGAAATCAAAGATAGGGCCTCCGCCACCATCCCCACTACTCTTGTTTCCCATGCCAACCTAATGGCACCAACAAGAGTTTCGGTGGTGGTGGTGGATCCGATTACACAGTAGCCCCAACAATGCCTCACACGGCAATGGTACTAGGTACGGTAACGGTAACAACAACGGCTCCCACAACAACTCCTGGGGGAATTGCCGTTGCAACCATGGCAACGACGGTGGCACCGCGGTCGTGGCAACTTCGCCATGGCCATCTTTGTTTAACCCTAGGCGGTACCATGCGGTGTGGCCCAATCGCTGGCCTCTTACTAGGTCGGCTGCTCTCGATCTCCTCGGCGTTTGTCCTCCCTCAGCACCTCCACAGCAAGCCTTCACTGCCTTCTTGCCACCGGCTCACAAGACTAGCTACACACACGCGCCATGGGCGCCGCCTGGTGCGTGGTTGCCTCTTGCACAATAGTGGCAGCCCACCATGGCGTAGTCTTCCTTCAACACACCATCTTAGGATCAACAGTCCCTAGCACAGGCATTCAACACCATGACACTGGTGCCACCACCAAACACCGAATGGTATATGGACTCGGGCGCGTCCACCCACATGACGTCGGACTCCGGTAATCTCATCTCCACCTACCCTCCTTCCCCCTCCCATCCGACCCTTTGTCATCGTCGTATGAGGTCCTTGCTACCTATTACCGCCACCGCCGCACACTTCTTCCAACTCACGGTCGTTCTTTTCATATTACCAATGTTTTGGTTACACCAAACCTCGTTAAAAATCTTATTTGTGCATCGGTTTATCACCGACAATCATTGCTCCGTTGAGTTTGATCCCTATAGTCTTTCCGTGAAGGATCTTCGCACCAAGAATGAGATCATCAGTTGCAATAGCTCCAGCCGGCTCTACTCGTTCCAACTCCAACTGGCCACTCCTACTGTCATGGCGGCTGACACTCCTACCATCCTTTGGCACTAGCACCTCGGCCATATCGGACATCACATACTATCTCGCAGCTACTACATTTCATTTCTTTATAATAAAATAGTGTCGGACACCGGGCTACCTCCTCCCTGATGTTCTCCTCCGTAGGGCGGTAGTGCTTCGTGGCCGTCTTGGAGCCCAACAATGACAACGAGGCATCAGATGTGCAGCACGCGCGGTGGGCGCGCGAAGCAGGAGGTGGAGGTGGGGCTGAGAAGCACATGGGGTGGAGGAGGTGGCGGGATTGGGGTGGGTGAAGAGGAGGGAGAGAGACGAGGAGGTGGCGGCCGCCATGGTGACATGATGCTGCTCGTGTGTGCGGTGACAGGAGCAAGTAAGAAGGGGAAGAAGAAGAAGAAGAAGATAGGACCAAAATAAAGAAAAAAGGCCTTGCCTAGAGGGAGAGAAGAGGTGAAAGAAGAAAATTGAAGAAGATGGGGGTAGAAATGTCCAAAGTGGCAAAGCAATAAAGAGGCAAGAAAAGATGCGGCAAATGATCAATTGCAACGAATATAATGACAAATTGTCAAAACCACCTATAAGGTAGATGGTCAATTCTCCCTAAAATTAAAAGAAAAAAATGGAAGTGGATGGTTACCAAGAAAAGGAGTGCCACTGCCGCGAAAAAAAAGGGAACCTCTCCGGATTAGGGCACGATTACAGTCATCTCAGCCCAATTACTTTTGCAGCCCATTTACTGGCCCAGCCCGGCCCGTTTCGGTGCGCTTAACCCATCTATAGTTCGTTTCGTTTCCTTTGGGATGTTTTTCTCCATTCCTTTGATCTCTTCTCAAGAAAACCGAAAGACATAAGTGCCTAACTTCATTGATAAAAGGGAAGCAGGTAAAGAGATGAAGTACTAAACATATATGAATTACTCTACATTTTTATTGATTCTAAGCTTCTAAATATTAGGAGGGAAATGGTATTGAATGGATGATCAGCTCAATAAACTGGATATCATCTTTGGGCAAAGTCCAACTGCTCCAGTTTTAGTCTCTTATTTTCTAGGAAAAATTGACGCCTTCACACTGGTCTAGATCTAACCACTATTTTTCGATCACTATGTTTCGACAACTTTATTTCGATCACTTTATTCCGTCACATTATTTCAACTATTGTGTTTCACCACCGATCTATGACTTGACCATTTGTAAAAAGAGAGATAAATGCACAGTTAGCAAAAGAAAGGTGGACTAGACTCACGACACGTTCACAGTCGCGCGTCGCAAGTCACAGGTCACGCGTTTGTCATGTGAATATACGCACATGTGTGCGTACGTGTGTGTGTGTATAGCTTTAGCTATAGTTCTCATCATGTCACTCCATGTCATGTGTCACATATTTTAAGAGGTGGCAAGGACTCTCACCTTATAAATTGCTCTCCCACCACTTAACTAGGCAATATGAGATTAAATCATGCATACTTTGAAATTTCAAGAATAAATAGGTCTTTACATATATAGACCCAATTCTAACACATAGTGAACATACATTAGGCCGTTGTCTCTACCGTTCAATCCAAAATAAACAGCCTATATCGAGTGCTATAGTAACTAAAAGTACGGTAGAATCACTACGATGTATGCCCTCTACCTTAGTTCCCCTATTGTACTACTGCCAAGCACTATTCATAGAGACGATCCGGATCCAATTTTGAGCGAGAACCGCGTGCAAATCCAAAGTTGCTAGCTACTCAGTGAGTGCTCTCGTCGTACGATCAACTTTCTGTGCCTTCATGGATGCCTCAACTTCAGACGCCGTTTCGGCAGCAACCATGGGGAGCAATGACATCAGTAAACACAATATCAAAGCCGTTCATCGAATAATGCGAAGTCCAAAATACGACACATTGAAGAGAGTACTATTGGATGGTAATACCAGCACACACTACATATATCAAACTGAGCCTGCCACGTGTCCACCACTTAAAACAACACCTCAGTAATACACCGCAATAAATGCAACAATAAGCTGCCAAAGAATCAAAAGGAATTTATAGCAACTTTCGCCTGTACAGTAGAGGAATTCGAAAGGGAAGAAAAACAAGTGTTTGTTTACACCGTTGCAGCATACCAATTAGTAGGAAATTAGGAAATGGGAATACATCATTGTGGAGGAATCAATGCTATTTTACAACAATAAACGAGCTCAGCGACAGGCGGCGGATATGGCGCGAGGCATCTGCAACTCAGCATCAGTCGAATGAGCTGAAGGGCACCTTCGGAACTTGCAGGAATGGCCAGATGTACTGTAGCATACTTCCTAGTGGTTCTCGGGCGTCCGGCACATTCATCATGATATTCCAAGACTTGCTACAAGACTTCCAAAGCAGTAACGCAGAACAAGATAGAGCCAATAGAAACATAAACTTCTCATAACATGCCAAGTAAGCACTTTAAACCAGAGCATGCTCCCTAGTGGTTTCTAATTGCCAGTATAGAACTCGGAATAATCACCGCACAGCAAAATAAATGCTCCTGCGGGCGGGCAACTACTGTGGCAACACCTCGATTAATAATTCTCACACACACAAAAACACTAAGGTGCGTTATTGTGCAGTGTTCTAAAAGGCGGCCGCCTAGCCCGTCTAGGTGGCGCCCAGCGCCAGGCGACACCCTTCTGTCCAGCCCGTCTAGCCGATTTATCCCACCTAGGCAGCCGCCTAGCCCCGCCTAATCAACGATTAGGCGCTAGGCGCTGGTCTGCCGCCTGACTTAGCGCCTAGAGCCTTAGTGAACATTGTTGTTGCGCCAAAGCTTGTATTTTCTCTGTTAGTGGCCCAAAGACCGCCACCAGCTGCCACTATCGGCAATCCTACCATGTGAATCTAAGGTTGCAAGGAATGGTGAACCCAAGGGCTTGGCGTACCCCTGTTGCCTTGTCGCGGCAACCGGCCACATATCCCCAGAATAATATGATTTGCATGTCAACGACAAAACGTTGTGTGTTTGTTTACTATATCACACGGCCGAACTATATACATGACCCAATTTTGCACACAACCAAAGGGGCAGGGTAGGAGTTACGAATGAAGAATGGTTTCCAAAGTTACACACAAATCAAATGTATCAAAGAAACAAGAAGTTCAGTGGATCTTAATTACATGATCACCTGACTAAGTAATTACAAGACGGCAAGATGCAAACATTGCAAAATGAACAGAGTCTGCCTCAAAGTTTTAAAAGAAAAGCAAGCTCTCAAACTGAGGTGACTAGATTCTAGAGCAGCAAACAATTCAATAGATAAAATAGAGATCTAGGGTGTGCGTGTTGCAAGCAGCAAATAATTCTATGCTGCATCTTGATCACCATGATTTCACATGGTGATATTAACGAGTGGCAAGATCAAAATTAAAGTCCATGAGCAAAAAAGGCCTATTTAAATAAGTTGGGATCAAGTTCGCATGCAGGTCAAAACAATTTCTATACAGGTTCAGTCTCAGGGAACTTTGTTTGGGAGTTTAGTTGCAGGTGTTAGGTTTGTTGCCGAACTTTACCACACATTAACTTAGGCAAGTTTTACCTTTCGTGGCTAGCATTTAGTTTTGGCTCTTCTAGCCGTCCGTAATTTAGTTCACATCACAACCACAGCTGCTGCTTTGTTATGGGCGCGGTTACTGTAGCATACACGCAAAAACAGCACTGCAGTAACCCCTAAAAGGCTTGCCGCGCTTCCTTAGCCCCCAATCCAAACTATCATAGAAGCATTTTTCTAGCCAAAACTTAACACAAGCGTGGTGGTCGATTTGTCCACCATAAAAGTATGGCCTACACTAAACGCCATCCCAATAATGTCAGGTAAACTAACTAAACGCTGGAAACTAATAGCAGTCCCATGTTACACTAGAAGTCTAGAACAGATGGGTGATTTCCCATGTTACCAGATGCCCCCAATGCCAGAACAGGTCCTAATATGCGGTCAGTTAGTCCAAGCCAGGTTTTACAGATAAACCAAATGCCATGTCATGTCCTACAAGATCTAAAAATACAGCACTCCTGGTGGACACATTAAATCAGTATCTCGGCGCGATCAGTCCAATAAATTGGGAAACAAGAGACTAGAATAATCAACTTATCTATTTGGGCCACAGATTTGTGGCAAAGTGCCAAAGTTAAAGCACATCGTAAGAAAAGTTCAGTACATATCTATCCTTACCGACTTCAGGAAAGCATGCAAGTATGAGTGTACGACAGTAGAGCCCTCGCAGGGAATTTTCCTAAACTTGTCAGTTTCTGCTTAGCAAACAAAGAAACAAATGGTTCAATGATCACCTTGGAAGAAACACATCTAGAAAAAGGCTACTGCCAAGGAAACTAATCGTATGCTAATAATCAATAATCATATCAAGCATTACTGGTGGAGAAGCCATAAAAAACTGTACTGAATGAAAAATTAAAACATTATATCAACAGCACTTTGTGTCCTTCATCAGGCTCTAATAAAGCCATATTGTCAACCTCAAACCTATGATAATCAAACCAAGAACCATACCTCACTACGTGCAAGAATAAAGTAACTATAAAGAAAATACAAGTCCTGTATTGGTATCAACAGCTCTGCATACAACCAGCTCATACGCCGTCCATCTGAAAACCAAGTAGCAGAACTTTCCTTTTTCTTTGCTTTGTTTTTGAGCATGTGCGATTGTGTGTGCATTCCTGTGATGCACACAAATTTTTTGGGTGTGTGTCCTTTTAATTGGACTACCCCAACATGTCTCTCTTACTAATTCTAATATCCAGGATCTGTGTTCCTGCCAGATGTCTGCTAGTTTTGTGTTTTCTCCCTCTGACATTTTGGAATTTGAATGCCCTCATTGGCATAATCAACCAATCATTGTACTGGCATACATCATACACATGTGAACAACTCAAGTCCATACTTTAATTAGGAATTTAGCGGATTCTCCGATAAGTAATTCAATACAAGATAATAAGGAAGATCCTTCAAATATCTATCACGACTACGAAAATATGGACTCAGTCAAGTGGGAAGTGGCAAACCATCATATATGCATGATACATAGAGCTAGGATCATAGGGTTTGATTCAAATATACTTTTATGATTAAGAGTTTAAGAATAAAAAAAGCAAAGGCATTTTTGGAATTTAATATAAGCAAAGTGAACAGCAATTTTGGGCGCTGGAAGTGGCCGGAAAAATTTCCACTGGAGTCCCTTGCATATAAATTTAATAAGAGTTTTTGGATTTCACAAAATACAATATAACTATGGATCTTTTTAGTAAATTTTCTATGTGATCTTTAAGCCCCAGTACACAGAATGACCAAACCCATGTGTGCCTACTGCCTAGTGGATAAACATGCGAGTGATGTATTATCATATGCACAAGATTAGAAGACTGCAGGATCAGAAAGATAAGTATCCTCAGAATAACTTCTGCAATTTAATATCCAAAATAGCAACGATAAATACCATAAAAGCATGTTAAGTCTCCAGACCAACATGGTAACAAAAGTTCAGGACCACTACAAGATCCATTCCAAACATGCAGCACTACCTTAACACAAATGTATGAGCAGGTCTCAGTTTTCAATGGTCTGAGATAGGTCCAAACAGCATTAGCAGCAACCTGACAAAAGAAAGGTGAGTAACCAACTGAACCCCACGGCAAAATGGTTGCACTTCAAGAAAACAATGAAACCACCAAACATACCTTCAAAATCTTATCAAGTGCTGAACTAGAAAACAAGTGTTCTAACACCTATTTCCACGGAAATTGCCCTTCCCACCTACTTTTTGGTTAAAAGATTTGGGGCCTCCAGAATTCCTGAGTAAGGGGTGAATGTGGAGAGTTTAAACCAGGGAAATGCTTGAACTGGGATATTGAAATTCAAATTAGTACAAAAAAGACCATCACATCTTTTGCCTCTTCGCAACATCATGCTTCATTTTCAGAACGATGTCCATTGAATACTGCTGATGCTCCCTTGTCTGTACATGTAGATCCAGGCCCTCTGCACTCCCACAGTTAAACTTGCATATTCGGCACCAACCAACATCTCCGTTTCTCAAGTGTCCACCCTAGACAGGACACCAAACAACAGTTCAGTAGTTAAACAATGCGTCAAGTAACAACAATAGCATATGGAAAGTGATAATGCATCATGAAGAAACAAAAAAAAAAAAAGAAATTGATTGTGTTCAACATTGATAACCCACCGAACCAAAGTGGCCAGATTCTTTTGGAAACCATGCTTAGGGTAGTCAATGACATTATTTGGATCATCTGGATGCATGTGACCATGGTAGCGGTAGCCAGAAGGTTCAATTCCATGCAATTGACCATGTCCAAGGGTTCTCCACCACCATGTAGATTTCTTGGAATAAAAGTATCACCAGGGTGCAAGCAGTATGAGGGAACTCTGGAGTGTCAAAATCATGCTGTGCAATCCCGGAAGGTTACCAGAGCCTAGTTGGTCTTTACGGAGACCTCCAGGACCACCTGTCATCCCTTGAAGAAATGGCCCTGAAAACCATTTGAACCCATTAGAGGGCCATTGAAATATTGAAAAGGATCAACAGTCGTAAGCTTTTGTCATTCATGAAACCCACGAAGACCTGCAGGCAATGAAGTTTCAAATCAAGTGTTAAATTATTCAAACCATCTTGTAATCTTACCTGAGTTTCTAAGAGTAGGTATTCCATCAATCCTGTGATGGCCAAATTCTGCACCAGGTGACACAAAGTCAGGACGACCAACAGTTGAATCGGGTTTCCTTGAAAAATCTTCAAGGAAGCCTATAGGATATGCACCTGGCTGGTTTGGGAATGGAGGTCTTCCAGGAAATGAATCAGCGAAACCATCGGGTCTACCTATGCCTCCCTCAAACGGTCTAGGGCCCCTTTGAAGACCCTCACCATCAAGATGGGTTGGCCCTGGAAATGGCTTCATATTCTCTTCAATATCTTTACGGTTGACATTGTGTCTGCCAGGATATGCTGCAAATGACCTGAAGTGTTCCTGTGAAGAATTGAACCCCTCTTCATGGAAATCCCTCGACCTTCCAAGTGGCCCACTACCAACACCATTGCTCTTTCCCATTCCTGAATGGATGGAAGTTAGTCCAGCATGCATGCAATCAAAAATCTCAAAATATTTGCTTTTGGTTAGAGATAATTACCAAGAGAATGTGGCCGACCCACATGTTCAGGAGCAAAAGGAGGCGCCGCTGTGTCATGCTGTCCAGGCAATGGCCCACCCATGGGTGGCCGAATCATACCATCATTAGGCCTGATGGTTGCAGGCTGTGGAATTGGCATCTGATTTTGGTTCGGTGCAAGCGCCCTTGGTGCCATTTCAGAATGATATGAACCATATGGTTGTTGCTGCATTGGAGGCCGAATATTTTCAGGAAAACTATGTTTAGGTGGCCTCATTTGATTTGGCTGCCCTTGCATGTACGGCATAGAACCAGGATGCAGCATATGCTGAGGAGGCATCCTATCAGGTCCAGATGGATGCTGTGGTCCCATGCCTGGGGGCACATAGGACCCCAGTGCCCCCAGATTTTGCTGTGATGCCTGCTGTAATGATCCTCCTTTCTCAAGATCATTCGACTCTTTTTGTCCCCATACATCTGGGCCATGTAAATTACTTTCCTGGCCAGAAAATTCATCCTTTCCTTTGACATTGTCTGAACCATCTGCACCATCCAGTGCAATGCTGGTTTGTGCCGACATCTTAGGCTTTATGACAGTAGATTCAACACCTCCGTTTTTATTATCATTTACTTCAGTATTGCCAGAAGCGTCAGTTGCATTTTCTGACTTCCCTGATTCCGAAGCATGGGTTTCCAAAGCTGAAGAACCCAGCCCGATAGGTCGTCCAGCACCATGCAATTCGGATGTTACTCCCACAGTATCAGAGGCCCTAAGAATTGGTGCCTGTTGATTCATCACACTTGCCTGTAAATCTTTAAGCGGACCGCTAGGTTGATTTTGGAACTGCTGTGGTGGTGCAACATAACTCACAGACCTAACAGTGGAAGTTTGAACATGATGCTGTTGCATAAATGGTGGACCGTGAGGCTGGAAAGGTTGGGAATGCATCTGTTGTTGTTGCGATGAGGCCATTCCTTGTTGGTATGATTGATCTGTTTGTGAGGGAACAGTTGTGTTAAGAGGAAATCCTTGTTGTGGTGCCTGGGAAGGGATGCTAGGATGCATTGGTGGCCGCTGAGCATGATGCCCAACATGGTGTTGATGTTGTGGTGTACGCTGAGTTCCTTGAGGAACCAGCATAGCGGGCTGTTGGCCTTGCAACGGAAATTGACCCTGTGGAGGACGTACCAGTGCTGAATGCTGAGGACCAACTACTTGTTGGTGAGATAAATGTACAGGATGTTTCAGTGGAGCACCTTGTGGCATCTGCTGTGCTGGCTGAGGCTGTGGATATGATTGATGACCCATTACTGCATGCACTGAAGGATTCTGAGATTGTGCATGAGGCATTGGATGAGGCTGATGATAGGCCTGAGGTTGTGGGTAATATTGCTGCTGCACTTGTGGATGTTGGTGCTGAATTTGAGAATTTAGCTGGATCTGAGGTTGAAGATGTTGCTGCTGAGGTAAATGCTGCAGTTGTGGATGTTGTTGCTGGGTGACAACCTGCTGATGTTGTGGAGGATGAGGCTGTACATGTGGCTGCACTTGGGGGGGTGTTGCTTGAGCAGCAGGCATTGCAAATGGCTGACCACCGACTTGAGTAGGGGTTGGTGGATGGGCCATAGGTTGTGCCTGGGGCTGAGGCAGCTGGAGAGGTACTTGGCTTTGTGGTTGCATCTGTGACATTTGAGGTGCTGACTGCAATAGTGGATTCTGCTGAGGCTGTGGCTGAACTACTGGAGCTTGGAGTTGGGAAGGTGAGGCTGATTCTGGGGTTGGGATGGCAACACATGTTGGGGCTGAGAGGGCTGCAGAACTTGAGGCTGAACATAAGGAGCAGGTTGTGCAGGAGCTTGAGCCACATTCTGGGATGCCACTTGCATTTGAGGTTGCATATACTGCTGGTACTGGCCATACTGTTGATACTGCTGAATGTAAGGATTGTATCCAGGGTAATGCTGCTGGTAGTACTGCTGGTACTGAAGCTGTTGCTGGTACTGCTCAGCTGTTGGAGTTTGGGGAACAACTGCTTGACCTTGACTAGCAGCAGTAGGTGCCACTGCGAGGAAAGGGGACACAGCCGTTGTGCTTGCTGTGGTTGCAACAGCTGAACTAGTTGCCACTGCAGAAGCTATTACAGCTCTGGCTGTAGTTGCTGATGGCACTGTTGTAGCAGGAGCTTTTGTAATAGCTGCTGCAGGTGCCGCTGAGGCAACTGCAGACGGATCTTGGGAGACTGCCTGGGTTGTTGCAGCAGATGACTGTGTCAGACTACTGTCAGTCTGTTGTGCTTGAGGTTGCAAACCCTGCAAATAACACACAACGGTAACAAGGGTTAATGCATGGGGAAATAGTTCTAGACGTACATAGCAAAGTCACCCAAGACATGATGGACATACAGGGCAGAGTTGAGCATGTTCTTGCACTTGACGATGTACAATCTGAGTACCACAACGGTTACAAACAACAGGAGAGTTCCCATAGGCACAAGTAGTGCCATGTGTGATGCAGTCAGATAGCTTTCCTTGCCATTGGCAACCACTCTTATGATACAGGCAGTGAACTGTTACTTTACCAATTGTCTCAGCAAGGGATTTATTTGATTCCATCAGAGGCTGCATATTGCAAATCAGGTTGTAAACAAGCGGTCGCTACTTTAAAATATATGTAACTAACTGAATATGCACAAGTTACTTCCTTAAGAAGATAGCAATACCTTGGAATCGGCTTCTGTCACCAAGTAGCCATCATAAGGGCAGGCTTGTGTGGTTGCCACTATATAAGCCAAGCAGGGTTTGCAATAGAGATGTGTGCACTGAGTTTGCAAAGCTTCATTGGGATATATGAGTGTCCGACAAACAGGGCAAAAATATTCGCCAGGAAGAGATTGAATATTCAGAATACATTCATTATCAAAACCCATTGTCAAATCTCACTAACTTTTACCCAATCAGGGTTCTGGTGCCTGCACATATACTAAATTCATAAACTTATGCATTGAAAATGTATGACGAGTAAAAAACAGAAATTGGACAAGGGTAGAAACAATAAGAAATTATTTGCATGTCAATCATCCAATAAGTGATGAAAGGAAGCAAATATGAACTTTCATAATATGTACCATAAGACCGCAACTTATCAACACATGACAGTCATTCTAACATGCACAACCCAAGCATATAATGAACAAAAATTTGAGCTAATGATGCACGACGACGAAGCAATGATTGAATTTGTGAACAATAGCCACGAGTTATATGGATCAAGTGAATAAAACTAGCGTGACAATTGAGTCACTCTTAAAACACATTGGGAAACAAACTACAAATCTATAAAGATAGCAAAGTTACAGGGCAAATATTAGAGTCAGCTAATAGAAAAGGTACTGCTTTCAGCTAATAATGGGTAAGAGCAGAGAGTATAGGGGCTGTCTAATTTGTAGCCACACTCTGTGGACAATGCTTGATTAACAGCCATAAAAGGTGTGCCGTGTAAAGCGTGGCAAGTGGGGTCCATACGTCAGCGGTCAGCCTCATATTTTTTGCATATTAAGTGTGGCAGGTGTTTCATTCACCACAATAAGACAAAGTTTGCTAAAGAGCCGAGTTACCAAACATTTCCCCTAAATCCCTAATGCGATAGCACGATAGGCTGTTGACATATACAACACGTGCCTCCAGTCCATTATACAGAGTCGAAACAAATTAGATAGATACACTAACGAATCCACCATGGGGGCGCGAGGAGGCTGGAGCACCGGCTCCGCTCGCCGCACCCATGGTACCTCCTAGTACATCTATCATGGTTTGCATCATTAATCTAATTAATTTTTTCCACAAGATTGCTAATTGTGTATATTTTTGGGTTTTCGGAACACACTATCAATAATTAAGATACTATCTTTAATGTATCTACCATTTTAACATTGTTGCTCATGAATTTATATATCAATTTAGATTGCACATGAAATTTAAACGTGTGTTTGCTAAGTTACTCATAATAGCTCTATCTCACTAACGCCCCCTCCATTTTTGTCCTGTGTACGCCACTGGATAGATAAACACCTGGCATGTACAATAGACAGACATATGGCAGGTAATCAATGTAGCAAAAATTAGCGAGATAAATTACTAATCTCAGCAGAAGAAACACATCGTAGAACCATAGTAATAGTAATCCAATATATTATTATAGCTGAAATGGCCATGCTAACTATTGCGAATAAAAAATTATGGCAGGTAATCAAGCTAACAAAACTAGCCAGCGTGTCACTGAGATGAACAAAAAATATATACCATGGGAATCAGAGTGTCAACAGTGATGGACTACGTTATTAAAGATGAAATTTCCTTCTTAACTATACCCAAACAAAATTATCACTATGGCAGGTAATTGAGGCAGTGAAACTACATTACTAAGCTGTGCAGAAACGACATACTGAGGGAATAGAAGTAGCACTAGTAACGGACTACATTATTAAAGCTGTAATTAAACTATTTCCAAATAAAATTATGGCGGGTAATCGAGAAGCGAAGCTAGTCAGCTACATTACTAAGCTGAGCAGAAAGGACGTACTGAGGGAATCGAAGTAGCACTAGTAACAGACTGCATTATTAAAGTTGAAACTGCCTCGCTAACAATTTCCAATAAAAATCATGGCAGCTGGCAGGTTATCATGGTTATGAAGCTAGCCAACTAAATTATAAGCTGAGCAGAAACAACATACCAAGGGAATCAAAATAGCAACCTACATTGATTAAAGTTGAAATAGCCATGGTATGTATCGCCAACAGGAAAATACTCTTGCACTAAACGCTTACGCAAAAATGATAGCATGCAGCCATGGACTAAGAGCAATGCCGACTGTGCCACATAGCAAAACATTACCCAAGACACGAACAAGAGGTACACAAAAAAGAGACCAGGCAAAAGCAAGTATCAACACTGATCCGGACGTCACCAATGATTTCCAAAAAATACGGACACAATTCACACATGCTCAAGCAGCCTATGAAATCATCACCACCAGTAAAATAGACATGAAAAAAAACTAACAAACCACTGCAGATTAGGCAACTACAAGACGTAGAGTGAAAATCTATATGACCATATCGCCCAGAATAATGAATCACTACATCACTTACAGGACTAAATTCCAAAAGCGCCGTTTACGATGACACAGGTTCGTGACTGAGCAATATCTAACACAAACATGTACAGATCAGCGCAAACGAACAGCCCACCAACATGACTGAACAGTATGTACCATAATCTACCATAAAATTCTACCTGAGAAGGATGAGGAACGCGCGGGGGGGTGCTCGGGTTGGGCCGGTCGGCGGCGAAGCGGCGTCGCGAGAGGATCTCCGGTCGCCGGTCGGCTTTGATGCGGCGTCGCGTGGGGACTCCCGGTCCCGCTCCAAAACCCTACCTGGTGAGTCGCTGAGGAGGCACGCCCCAACCCTAGACGGCAGCCGACCCCGGCGGGCCGGATCGCCGCTGGGTCGACGAGGGTGAGTGGGGGTCGAACAAAACAGTGGAACCGGCTCCGGCGGGCCGGATCGCCGGCGGCGCGAGGGCGAAGGACGGAGGTGGTGACTCGCTCTCTCCTCTCGTCTATGTCGTGCGAGAAAGAGAAGTGAACTGTGAAATGCCTTTGTCTTCACGGTCTCTGTGTCTTACGGGTGGGACCCTAAATAGCAGCAAACAAGCGTGGGCCTTCATGGTCTGGGTCACTTTGACGATTAGTGCTATCTGCAGGCCACTAATGGAGATGTGTCAACTGTCATGGGCTGTTAGTCTGGAATTTTGGACACTGTTGGCCCATAAATCAACGAAATTCCTAAACTAGCCCTCTAGCTCCAAAATTCCTAATCTAGCTCCTTGTTGTGGCCGGGTGCTGCAGCAGATTGGCTGCTGCGGTCGGCCGCAGCAAGCAAGCCGTTGCCTTCTACGGTCGCAGCAAGCAAAAAGAGGAGAGAGAAATGACGAGAGAGGAAAGAAAAAAAGGGGAAAAATCAGAAATATCCTAGATAAAAAATCAGAAATTTTAAGAAAATTCCATAAAAAAATATTGGAACACGAATAGATGTAATAAAATATTTTTGAATTTAATTGAAGTTTATTTTATTCATTTGAAATGTTTTCCATTTTTTGGAATTTTCCAATTAAGCTTTAATTAATCCAATAAAATAGAAATTGATTATTTATTTTTTGAAGCTTTCAAAAGACTATGAAAAAGGGAAAACTAAAAAGAAATAAAAAGAACTCAAAGAAAATAACAAGGTTTAATTTAATTTAATTTGGGCTTGAATCGAGGTATAAATTATGAATTGAGCTCGTGGTTTAATTTAATTTGGGCTTGAATCGCATAATGGTTTACAATTTTAAATTTAAATTATAGAATTTTGATTCTCGATTTATCCCTCCAATCCAAATTTGTTTGTACAAGGTAGAATTCATTATGGAACTCCTTTGCTTTGAAGATGTTTATCGCTGCGCTGTTTTTTCTTGGTTCCTCCAAAATTAGAATGCATATGAAAAGAAAGGAACATTGTGGAAGTATGCCCAAACCTTTGAGCATACTTTGTAAGAATCTTTCTTTTTTTCTGTTACAGCTTCCTCCTAGAACTATTTTTATCCAACCATCAATGATAAAAATAAAAATTGATCCTTGCATTTTTTTCCCTCAGCAATGAACCCAAAAGGACATTAACATCAAGGTTCTTAATCACATTACCTCACTATGGTTCTCCATCTGAGCTAGATTGTGTGGGAGTCTTGGTGCAGGAGAACCCCCCCTTGGAAGGGGGTAGTACTTATATGTCGAGCCGGCCCTGCGTACACGACTGAATTGTAATTGGGTTGAAGGAAATTCGCGTCCACGAGGCAGCGGCCCCGAGGAGGAATCATGTGGCTACATTGCATCATGTCCCTGTGGGAAGCAAACTCGTTGGGTCACGTCGCTGCGCAAAGCTGCCTTGTCAGGTCACGTCGTCTTGAAAAAGTTGGGGAGGTAGAGTTGTCATTTCTCTATGAAAAGTTTGAGCGGCAGAGTTTGGTCTTTTCAGTCCAAAAATCAGTCAAGCGACACGTGAACTCGTACACGGTGGAGAACTTTGGAGAAATAGCGCAACGATAGCAACACGACAATTGATCCGGCAAGGGGGTTACATGGCACGCATGGACGATTGAGGTAGTAATTTTCTGTTATGTAATATATGCATAGATAATGTTATTGGTTTCTTCTCATTCATGAAGGACTGCGATGCATAGATATAGAGTGGACATTAAAATCTCATTTCAACTAAACTTCTACTTGGCAAGAACAACACATAATAGAAGAAAGAACGCAAAACTAACCATCTTAACTAATTTCTGAAGTATTTTCTCATCTCTTTCCATCCTTTTATCCAATCTTTTAAGTCTATTCTCTTCATTTTGCATTGATTGATAGTAGGGTTGAGCCACCAGACGAAATGCAGCAACACCACGGGAGTCTTCTTACAAGGCAGCAATTTGCATTGCAATATCTCGACCACTGGGATAGTTTCATCAGCACACTATAAAAACCACATGTTGTGTTCAGGAAAAGGATCGCATCTTCAAGTGAAAATAAAACAACATGCTATTTTGAATGGAATTCATTTGAGTGATTTTCCACAAGTTACCATACGATTTGAATACTTCATGAACACTCGAGATGGATTGGTTAGTGTATGCAAGAACACATTCGCTGGATCCTTGCAACGAGGGCAAACCAGGTGGTGCCGCAGTGATTCTAATTGTCTGCTCATTCGAAAGTTAAATGAGGCCGAAGACATCCCATTTAAGACTGGAAGAAAGGAGAAGAGAAAGTGAAGAGTGAGGTGAATGGCAGTCGAAGCATCCATATATAGCCAGCGGCAGCAGAAAATGGCGCCAAAGACAAGAAGTTTCCCTCCAAAAGTTTGAGCGGTCATGTCATCCTGAAAAGCTGGGGAGGTCGAGTTGTTATTTCCCTCTGAAAGGTTTGCGCAGCAATGTCTGTTCTTTTCGGTTTAGTACATTAAAATCGGGAGATCGAGTTATCATTTATACTAACTATTTCCGATGGATCACAATTTGTGTTGACAATTTCGGAGCACATTTTGTGTCGATAAATCACAATGTCACAATGACATTACATAACATTCAACACAATGTTATAACACCTTTTGTCCATAAATCACAACGACACAACGCATAATGACATTACATAATATGCATTATACAAATATGACATTACTTATGGTATATCTGCCCGCCGCTTGCCCCAACGGCGTAGCTGATCCTCAGGGAAGGTGAGCTTATCAGGGGAGCAGTGTACATCTCGAAAGTCGTAGTATGGGCACTTCATGGGAGGCTTCACTGCGGCGATCTTAGTGTAGGTGTCTGGTTAAGGCCGAGCATATCGTTGACCCAGTGGTGCTCATCCTACGGGAAGTGTATTGGGTGAGTTGGTCCTTGGTTTTGTGCAACAGAAAAATTGTTATAACTACGTTAAAGCGTACCTGAGTACGTGGTTGTGTGGCCGAGGATCCTCTTGGCCAGTCTGCGCCGTAATGCTGAACGGTGTACCCTTAGTACGTCTCGTCAAATCACTGGTCACACTCATGCACGTGCGACTGAACGTTGTGTGCCAATGAGCCCAACCTCCTGACGCTGCGGCGAGTCAGGGTCGTTGTCTGGAGTGGAACAACGTCGCCCCTTTGAGGAAGTCATGTCGTGCGCCTCCCTCCGTGATGACGATGGCTGAAGCATAGTATTGTCCCCTCTCAAGCGCTGCAAGAACAATCGGTAATGTCAGATACGTTCGAAAGGAGTGCATAGAGAAATACTAACATACCTGTGGCCCGAGGCGCGTCGATGCTAAGCGACCGTAGCTCTAATGACTCCCGAAGTGCGACGGACGTGTAGAGGGGGGTGCTGCAGGCGGCGGGGGTGGAGGGCAACCTCGGTGTCCGCAATGTTGTAGGTCAATGTCGCTGTGGTGACCACAACTTATGCTCCTCATTGCAGCCCTCGTGTCATCATAAATGAAGCGCACTGCAGCTGGGACGCGATCAAAGGTGTTGGTGTTCCCCTAGCATAGAAGGTCAACAACCTCGCCCTAGATATGAGCAAGGCGATAGTACTGCAAGAAAACTGAGACTAAGTTAGAAACGTGTTGCCAGACAAAAATTCTACAAATAATGTTTTACCGTCTCGTCGTGGCGTGCCGCCCGGTGATGGTCGGGACCTGCTCGTACAACGACATCGTGCATGACCTCCACTGGACGCTGTGGCGCCAGCCCAGTAAGCCTACACCTGGTGCGCGAAACGTACCACCGCAAGTATGCAGCATTCATCTCGATATTGTAGCCTCGTAACTCATGCACCACGTCCGTCGCCACCCTCTAACCCCACGGCGCTATCCACGGCTGTTGTGTCTACTTCCAGTCATCGTTCCTCTGGCCTTTCCTTGTTTGCTTGCAATTGAATTCGGATGTCAGAAAATTGAAATCAGACATGCAGCTAATAGGTAGAGCGATGATACCGATAAATGACATACCCATGGGCCCTCGCTGCAAGAGGTCGTCCCAGCGTCGGTGGTACCTACTGGTAAAGGCCAAACTGTCTCATGACCCACTATGGGTTGTACAGCTTGACCATGTGGGAGAAGACTAGGTAGTAGGTCGTCAACCAATGCATCTCGTCCTGAGTGCACTGCGAGGACAATCCATAGAGGGCCGTGTCTGCAAGGAACTGTGTAATACATGGGGCACCAGATGACCTCGTCCTTATGCAAAGTCTCGAATAGGTTATGGAACTCAGAGTACACACACCTCGGTCTCTCCCTGGCCCACCCTAGCGTACCATGTGTCCAACGAGTACGCATTGTAGGCCCGTCGACAGGGTCATCGCCTCCACCATGACCGTAAAGCTCGGCACTCAACTGGAAAGGGTGCACGGGGCTCTGGAAATATGACCGACCAACCAGGAAGTGCTCCCACGACTATAATTGTAGCAGGGTGTAGCATAGCGCGAGGCCTAGCTCCCCGCCCATACTACGCTGAGAGGCATCGCACAACCCTCGGTAAGTAACGCAAAGCACTACGGAGCCCCAACTGTACTGTGCCACCTCGTCGGGCTAGGCGTCCACCAAAGACTCTGCAAGATGGATGCAGCTAGGGTACTCGTAGTCTCCTTGAGTAGTAGGAAACAAGATTCATCCGAATAGGAACAAAAGGTACGTGAGGAAGTGTGCCCTCACTGTCTCCTCAGTTGCATGCACGGGGTAGGTCATGTACTCCGTAGCAAAAAATGTGGCACACCCGATATGCTGTCAGGGATTGGGTGACCGAATATGTCAGCCATACACACCTTCCAGTGTACTCGCTTGGGAGATGGCACTATTGAAAGACCTCGTAGCGGTAGACCTGTAAGCATAACTACGTCCTCCAGAGTTACGATCATCTCCTCCGCCGGAAGTGGAAGGTGCGAGTCTCCGGTCTCCAATAGTCCACGAGGGGAGATAAGAGTGTCGCGTCAAACTGGAACGCGTGCGGTAGGTCCAACATGTGGACAATGGGCAGGAGACCGGTGTCCCGCATTCTTGGGACATACCGCTCGTTCAGTGCGTCGTTCGACACCCACTTCATCTGCCTCAACAACGGGTGAGCTGCTGACACGTGGCGACGGGTTGGCTCGGGCAACGACGTGGCGGCGCGGGAGCCGTTGCCGTGTGACTGTGTGGCAATGGTGCTATTTTTGTAAATACACATTTGCGATGATCATTTCTGCAAATACAGGTTGAAAACGCGCCATATCCGCCAAACAATCGAAACAAACAAATACCGCCTCATACATGTCGTGCCAGTCCAACTACAAATCCAACTCTTGTATTCTCACCGGCCGGCCGATTATAAACTGCAGCGCAGCGGCTGCAGGAATTGAATTGAATCGGAGCTCCGTTTGGCGATGGCAATGGATGGCGCCAGGGTCACGGACATCCTCGTCTCGCTGCTCGCGTGGTTTATTCTGCTCGACCAGGCGAGCGCGTCGTTGATGGGCGGCGTCCGGCTCGGCCCTCCCCACCAGGCGACGCCGCTCCCGGTGATCGCCATCGACCTCGGCAACACCCACTCGTGCGTCGACCGGCTACGGCCACGGCCGGGCCGAGACCATGTTCCAGCTCTGCATCCCATCTTGGGTTGCCTTCACCGACGACGGCGCCGTCCTCGTTGGTGAGGACGCCAAGAACCAAGCCGCCGTCAATCCTGAGGATGCCATCTTCGGCTTCAAGCGCCTGCTCGGGAAGAGGCGTTATCTCCAGCGCGAGGAGGAGGACTGCGGGGAGTCATGGCGTGCGTGCCGTACAAGGTTGTGGACAGAGACGGAAGGCCCCGCGTCCAGGTGAAGACGAACGACGACGATGCGATCAAGAGCTCCGCACCGAGGAGATCACGGCCGGCCAAGGTTTTCGCCAGGTTGAAGGAGGCAGCCGAGGCGTACCTCGGTCGCAAGGTCCAGGACACCGTGCTCACTGTCCCGCAGCATTACAACGATCCATCCAGGGAGGCGGCCGTCGATGCCGCCGAGCTCACCGGCTTGCGCGTTGTGAGGATGGTCGATGGGCCGACCGCGGCCGCCGTTGCCCAAGGCCTTCACAGGAAGCTGCGCGACGAGGGCAATGTCCTCGTCCTCCACATTGGCGGCGGCACGTCCGATGGGAGCGTCCTGACTTGCGGGGAAGGTGTCTTCGATTTCATTGGAGCACACCATGATCCTTTCTTTGGGGGGCAAGACTTCGACCAGAGGATCGTCGAGTACTTCATCGGACTGATCAAGAACAAGCATGGCAAGGACATCAGCGAGGACAAGGATGCTCTCGGCAAATTGAGGAAGGCATGTGAGCATGCTAAGAAGGCGTTGAGCAACCAAGATCATGCCCAAGTGAGCATCAAATCCCTCTTTGATGGCGTGGATTTCTCCGAGCGGCTGACGCGGGCAAAGTTTGAGGAACTGAACAACGATCTGTTCCTCATGACACAAGCTGAATTAGAGAGCAACAAGGACATGATCGATGAGATTGTTCTTGTTGGTGGAAGCACCATGATCCCAAAGATTCAGAGACTCGTCCAGGACTACTTTGATGGGAGGGAACCAAATCTATTGGTGAAGCCGGATGAAACTGTCACTTTTGGAGCTGCTCTTCTTAGCCATCCTACAGCAAATGGGTATCCATGCATCGGAGATGGTGATCGGCATCAGCGTGGCTACTCCACAGACTGGTGTTTTGCTTACTGAAGTGCTAATCGTCTATCCAATTACTTTATTGGCGGGGTTCATTTTATTGTAAACTTTTGTAACATTACGATGTTGAATGTAGTATGATCTGAGATGCTGTATGATCAACCCAATGTATTATGATCTCAGATTTCTGTTATTTGAGTCCTATCAACAGTCTTAGACATTCACAACCAAGGTGCTATTGCAGACAATCCCGGAATCCCGGCACCTCTGCCACTTACTCGATAGTTTCTGTTTATGTCCAGTTATTCGATGTATGCTTGTAATATATGAGTAATCACTAGCTAGCTAGAAGATACAGGATATAATGTTAAGTGCATTTGAGGGAGGGAGAGTGGGAGACACAAGGTTACATTAATAAGATAAAATCATTTTTCTGAAGGGATGACAAATCATAGCACATCATGTTCCTGCTTTGCCAAACAGTACTTGCAGTAAACTTGGAATCTTAAAACTACAATCTTAGTGCATATAAAAGCTGAATGTGAGAAGTTCTTGATTTGAAAAGATGTCGTACAGTTTGTACATTTAGGCCCCTAGCTATTTGCTAAAAAGGAGACGACCAATGTGAAACATAGTACTCCTATATGAGTTGCCTGGCTTATGTTCGTATGAAAAAATGCTGCATAATTTGTACATTTAGGCCACCAGAACTTTTTTTCTCAGAAAAAAAATGTTTCATTGAACATATGACATGTATACTATGACAGTGTGATAAGCATAACTGGTAGGTAGAGTGAGCTTGTGTTGGACCGAATAAGCGACTACAAGGGAGGGGATAAATAGGAGCACCAATATTTTTCACTGCCTCGGTGTTCAATCTATTTATCACTCGAATAGCTATAAAAGCTATGAAGATTAAAGACACAAGATTACAACAAAAGTTTTACGTTGAAACTGAAAAACCCCGATCTCAAAACCCTTCGGCGGTCGACTCATCGTGGTGGCCGATCACTTGTGATGATGGCCCGGTTTGACTGCCGACGCTGATCTGACCGTTGAGGAGGGCGGTTTGACCTCGGCTATAGGAACAGCAGCCCAAAAGATCTCAAATCGACCTAACTTTTGATTCTAAGATCCAAATCCCCTGAGATTTTAAACATAACTCATCAAGAAGGTCAGAACCTATTCCAATCGACGATCAAGACGATCGAAGTTAAGGTTCCACGAATTTCTTAATCGAGGTCAAGAAGGCACAAAAATTGATGAAAGCCACAACTTGATCCAAAAGTTTGCTCGTGGGTGGAAGATGGTCAAGATGAACTTAGATCAGATCCTATAAGTCCTAGCAAGCTAGATCACAGCAAAAGACCCAATCGAAACCCTTTGAACACAAAGCCCTCAAAATCATCAAAGAAAGAATAAGAACAAGATAGAACTCATCTTGAGGCGATCTTGATTGGATTGATTAGAGAGATTGTAGATTTACACCCACTCCGCAAATGGAGGACAAAAGCCCGCACTTGAGCACCCAATTTATCAATCAATCTCTCTCAAACCCTAGCCTACTCTATTTCCTCCTCTTTCCCTAAATCACAAATTAGGGCTTCCATGACTTGAATGGATGGAGGTGCCAATACCGCACCCTCCCATTTTATAGTGGATGCTAGATTTAGAGAAGAAACCCTAACGGGCACCCATTAAGACTACACATAAACATGTCTACACTCACGCATGCTTTTTCAAAACGGATGACGATCAGGGTCTCCCGAATATGTCTCTTTGCGATGTTTGTCTTCTCTTGACCTAAATCGCCTCTCCTTGCACCGTCTTGCGCTGCAGTTTTTCTAAGGTCACCAACCCGATGTTTTGGCAAAGATACCAAAATACCCACTCCCGATCCTTCTCCAAAGGCCGAGTCCAATCAACGTGAAGCAATGCTATGCTTCGCCACGCGTAGGTTCATCAATAGTTCTCTTTATATCGACAAGTTTCTCCCATTCAGCTTCCACCAGAACTACCATGACACTTGCATCGACCCCCAAGCCATTTGATGCAACCCATTGTACTGAATTCCCCATTCGGTCATTCTTGTCCATCTTGCACTATGCTTGAGTCCAACCACTTCACCCATTATTCTCGATTGTTCTGAACCTCGACTCTCCTAGCCTAGTCCCGATTATCCTTGCTGTTGACTGTAGTTGACTCCAAGCCACCTGCACAACAATAGACTAAAAAATCGTTTCCTGGCATAAGTTCCTCGCAACTTGATCCACATTAGACAAAACATACATCATGCAACACCCGTGCATTGACACCCATGACTTTGGTCAAATCGACAGGATCATCGCAATAACGTCCTGGCTGGTTTGACCGCCACTCTTCGGCTAGTCTTACCATCGTCTTACCATCAATCGGGCCGGTCTGACCTCCCACCGGTTGACCACCAACCTTTTCGACTGGGTACTTTACCTCATCAGAGAGACATAGACGGATTGTACTGACAGCCTTCCACTTTATCACCTTCTAGTCTTTATCGGACATCTTTTCCAGTTTGTCCCTTTCGAAAGCATCGATTAACCCATGCTGGACAAGGGCATCCTTCGCTGCACATTTTCACACGATGAAATTTTCTCTACCGTCAAATTTCTCTACTTGATTCCATATCATAGATATCGATATTGATTTTGTGCCACCTGACACTTTGCCGACCTTATCGCAAATTAAATTAATCTGGCCTTGGCTCTGATACCACTTATTATACTTTGATACTCCTTCTTATCCGCAACAACCCCCAGATCGGATCATAGTTGTGAGATACGACACAAGCGTGAACGATATCAAGAACGAAGTAGATGAATCCCGTAGAGAGAACCTAATAACAGTGACGAAGTAATCACGACGAGAGAGAAAGATTTGGCGAAGTTGACAACAAATTCCTTAATCACAACCTCAAAAGAGTACAAGAGATTGTCGCTCTCTCACAACCCTCTCGAACATTTTAGGACCCTCGGATCCTTACCCTATGCAATAATATAGTGCTAAAGGATAACTTAGCATCTAATCCTCTCGTGCATCTCTTGCTTTGAATGAGTTGGTTTATGGTTTGTCTTCTTCATGATCACCCCTCATGGCTTTATATAGTACCTCTAATTCTCCTACAAAAGGAAGTAGTGATTATGATATGAATCCTTGTAGAACGTATCTCTAAGTCCTAGGAGGTTAGGATATGAGTCATACATACTCAACAGATAAGCAAGCCATATATGTGACTCATTTGCCCATGGGATGGGCTACACATTGGCAGCAGGATGTTCATCTACAAGTACAATTCTGGGCTTGACTAAAAAAAGAAAACAAAAATGATTGTAAAAATGAAGTACGATCTTGAGCATATATTCCAACATATTTTCAAGTTTCAAATCTGAACCTTTTGGTGGTCCTTTCCACATAGCCCCTTGTATGTCAATCTTCCCTTTAACTTTAATCTAAACTAGGATGATAAGCGCGCTACGCTACGCCCGTAGAGTGGATCGATGGACCTCGACGCAATTTCAAAAATCAAAGGGGGCTTTTAGCAAAAAACAAAGCGATACCTCAACGTTATTTCGGTAAACACAGGGTTTTTCCGCCAAAAACCTAATGCAGAGGACCTCGACGTAATTTCGGAAACAACATGGGGCTTTTTGAAAAAAAAACTGACATAGATGACCTCGATGCGATTTCGGAAACATCAGTGGGCTTTCCGCAAAACAACCTTACAAAAGGACCTCGACATGATTTTGGAAAGTACAGGGGCTTTTTCGCAAAAAGGCTGATGACCTCCCCGGCACATCCTTCGCCTATTAGAAAGAGCATATTTGCAACGCCAAATGCATCACAGATTCCAGTGCTACCCTGCATGGCAATAGTAGTAGACCAGTATGAGCAGGGGCGGATCTGGGCCTCGGGCAGGGTAGGCTGTAGCCCGAGGCCCAGCAAAAATAGCAATGCAAATTTTTTTTGATACATGGCCCCAACAAAAACATCAACAGGCCAGCCCGAGGCTCAGCCAGCACAGCCCGAGGTCCACGACAGGTCGCAGCCCACGCCTCCCTCCCAAACTCCCTGCGGCGGTCGGTCCAGAATCCTCCAAGCCCAGATCCGCCCCGCGCCGCTCGGGCGCTTAACTCTCCATCCTCCAAGCCCAGGTCCCAGCTCGCTCAGACCTAACCCCCCTCCAAATCTCCACCTCCACCTCCACTCCCACTCTCCCAGTCCCCGTCGCCGCCGCCGGCCGCCGCGCGCCCCCCCGCTCCTCGCGACTCGCGTCGCGCCTCCCAACCTCCTCATGCGGTCACGGCCGGCAACGCGCCGCCACGCCTCCACGCCGGCGCGGCGCGGCGCCATTCCCGGTGGCGGCTCCCTCGCGTCGCGCCCTCACGCCTCCTTCACGCCGCGCCGCCACGCCTCTGGCCGGCTCCTCCGTGTCTGCCGTCCGCGACTCCCTCACTGCCACGCAGTCACGCCGCGCCATTCCCGGCTGGCCGCTCCTCGCGTCCGAGCCCTCCGCCTCCTTCACGCCCGCGCCGCCATCGCCTCCACGCCCGCGAGCGCCGCCATCGCCTCTGGCCGGCTCCTCGCGTCGCGCACTCCTCACGCATCACGCCTCACGCGGTCACGCCGGCCGCGCCGCCATCGCCTCCACGGCTAGACGCCTCCACGCCCGGCGCCGCGGCCGCCCCTCCCGGCTCCGGGCTCCCTTCGCATCCGCTTCCTGCCGGCTACCACCCTCCCTCCAGGCCTCCACTGCTGTTTGCTCACACGCTCGGGCGCTCGGCTCAAGCTCAGCTACTCAAGTGCTCAGGTAGTTGTCCGATGAGTGCGGGGGCTCGGGTGCCGCAATCCTTTGGTTGATTGATTCACTTGATTCAATTGTAGAGTGTAGACTACTAGACTTGTAGTTCAGAGAAGAGATTGGTGACTTGTAGTTGTAGTCTTGTAGGCTTGTTAGTTGTTAATAAGTATGTATTGGTTATTTAGCTTGTTAATAACTTAATAAGTATGTATTGGTTATTTAGGAACTAGAGATACAAAATGAAGAGGAGCAAGACATTGTCATCTTATTTTTCAATACAAACACAACAATCCAACCAAACTCTTCCAGAAACGGTTGGAACTGGAGCTAGTCACAACGAGCAAAACAATCCCCACGTTGAACTTAGTCCAGATGATGTAGTTGCCGATCCTGGTCTTCGAAAACCAATTGAGGAGTTAGATGTTAAAATTAGGGATGCTGCTAGAAGGGAGTATTTGCAATTGGGACCAAACCAACCAAGTGGACATAAATTCCCATGGAAAGATCAGGGAGGTCAGAAGAGGAGATTTCAGGGGTTATGGTTCAAAAAGTATGATTAGTTGGAATACAGTGTTGCTCAAGATAAGGCATTTTGTTTTTATTGTTTTTATTGCGAGGACAAGGATATGATGGAGCATCAAATATGAGAGGACAATTTCATGGGTTGCAAAGACACGTATTAGATGAAAATCCATATGTTTTTTATGTCCATTGCTTTGCTCATCAGTTGCAATTAGTGGTTGTTTATGTCCATTGCTTTGCTCATCAGTTGCAAATATGGAATAAGATGAATGATGAATGGATGAATCATAACATGGTATGCTATATTGAGCGAGACATATTTGCAAGCACTAAAGATGATAAAATTTTGGAGCGTTTTCAAGGAATGAGGTCACGTAAGAAACAACTATCTCGCGGTTGTGGTAAGTTCGGTTCTTACAAATCTAAATTTCATGTTTTTTGTATTTAATCATACCTCTTTTTGATTTATTTTTTTATGTTGTCTTTGTAGGTTCTGGTACTTGTCCAACTATTGACGAAGAAATGGTGGACTAGGTTAGAGATGAAATCTTTATTTTTTAGGTACTCAATTTGTATCTCTAAGATGCTATATTATTTATATTTTGTCATGTTTTTCTTATTATATTTTATGTTGAAGTATTTTTTTTATAAAGTTTTACGCCAATGAAGTATGTGTGGCTTATTTTTTGTTATGTCTTGCTGTGGGTAGAAATTAGCGTTAGTTTTTAGATGCTAGCCTATTAGAATTTAGCCCGAGGTGTGATCTAATCCTGGATCCGCTACTGAGTATGAGAAGAGGTAACTACAGGAAACAGGAGGAGCTTTTCCCTACTCGTTGGTCCCAGACAGCACAAATCGTAAAAATAACATTGTTTAGTTAGTTTCCCGTGCATCGATTAGTCTCACAAGGACGACAGAGCGCGCGCTGCGTTTAGCCTGGAGCGGTAACACACTTCGGATAATCCTACACAGTACACACTCTGCACTATATATGACCTGATACTTCTGACGGAATTATGTCCTGATACTCAAGGGGCGTAGCCAGCGTTAGGCCAAGTCTCGGACTGGCCCAGCGCATTTTAGACTAAAATCAAATTGACACTGGCATTTGCATTTTCAGTTGGGCCTCGGGCTATTGCCTCGGAGGCCCGATGTCAGCTCCGCCCCTACTGATACTTCTGAAGGAATTATGTCCTGATACCGACATGCTGTGCTAGTGCTCCTCCTACATATATATTTCCAAATTATGTTTGTCAAGAACAAGATGATGAGCACTTGACTAGCTAGATGGCTCCATTTGAGCAACTTTTGGATGTAAGCCTGATGCACAGGGACGTTCTAACGGTAGTTTTTTTTGTTTTGCTCTGGATTTGCAGACAACGAAGTTAGTGCCAATGTCTGACCGTTTTCTCGTTTACATCACCACGTCGACTTAGCTAGAATTGATAGCGTGATAAGTATGACTGGAATTGCTCCTAGCAAGAGCAGGTTTGGCAAATAGACACAATTCAGTGTATGACTGGAATTGCTCCTAGCAAGAACAGGTTTGGCAAATAGACACAATTCAGTATGGTGGCCTTACGTTTCATTCAGTGTATTGTAAGAGTTTGATGGCGATCTCACTGCAGATAAACCGACATGCATGTGGAAGATACGCCAAACAGGAGATACTAGTACAATGGAATGGGGCTGGATTTGTAATGTGCATTGATCTTCCCTTCGGCTTTCAGCAAAGTCCGCGTCTACTTCAAGACAGCTAGCTTTATTAAGACAACAAATTAAATTGAACTGTAGTTGTCGTCGTGCCATCACATAGTCCAAGTCAAGAATTAAACCTTTATAAACTAGTAGTACAAGCATTAATATTGGAGCGGCTTGTCATTTTTAAAAGCAGTTTTAGTTGGTCTGAGCCAATATGAAGTTCAAAAAAAGAGTTTTTTTATGGTACACTCAATTTGGTACGAGCCGTTCATTCTTTTTAATCTAATGGTGCATATAAGTTAGGATTTAGTTATACTACACTTGACAGTATGAGTATGCGGTAGAATTGTAGTAGCATGGCACAAGAATAATATTTTCAATTCTAGTTGAAAAAATCCATAATACCTTCATGAAAAAATTATAAGTACAAAAAAAATATATATTATACTCTTAACAAAGCAATAGTCAGATTTTATTTATACTACCACCATATACTGTTAGTAGAATGTACTACAAAATTTCTCAAGAAAAATACTAGGTGACTAGACAGCAAAGAAGAGATAAATTCCTCACAACTTGGCCATCACTGTTTGCAAAGAAACAATAACTCAGTGGGAGTTAGATTGACCTTTGTGTAGCTGTTTCCTATCCTTTTATGTCCTGGAATGAGGGTTGGAATAGGTAACTGAAGGATCAAAACATACCTCATACGATTTTGGCGTAACTTACCATCCTTTTGAAAAGAAAAAAAAGCAACACTGGAGTCTAAAAAATAATAAACAAAATAATATCATCAGGATTGGTATGCGGTATGCCTAACCTCTGAAAACAATGGTATTAAACCTTGAACAAATGGCATGTAGATTGCACCCTGAGCTGTCTTGCGATTGCATGGAGCAGCCTGAATACTCGCAATGATAAAACCTCTTTTTTTTTTTACTCTTGTCTCACCAACCAGCCTAGTACCAGAAGCTAGTACTACGGTGGCATACATCAGAACGTTCTTACAATGCTTAATTGTCACGCATGCATGCTGCTTTGGCAAGGATTAAATGCATCAACTTAAATTCGCTGGCATCATTAGCCAAATCATACTAAGGCTATTTTCAGTAGTGGTCACCTTAGTTATCTCTTATCTACTATGTCACTTAAAATCCTAATTAGAGGAGAGAGAATATGAAGAGAGAGAATGTGTTATCCCTTATATAAGAGACTAGCTAGACACAAAATCATCGTAAATAGTGAGTGGATAATGAGAGAAATTATGTTGAAAATGAATAATTTTGTAAATAAATTGTTGAAGATGTTGTCTCTAAAGTTATATGTAGATGAGTTAGAGTCTTTAAAGACAACTCTAAAAGACAAACTGTTGTACATGCCTAAGTGGACAAACCCAAGCTAGTGACTTCATCGGCTGTTGTTGGCTGTTGGAGTCTGTTCTTCATAAATGCTACTGTTGGAGCATAAACTTACCTGAAGCTTGTTTCTGAGCTCCTTTTGCTGTGGGTTCAAGCTGCTGCCAATTCTCAGGCGAGCACATGCCCAGCACGTGATGGGCAGAAGACTCCTACGTCTTCTTCATTTCGCTTGTTAATGAATTAGCAGATCTGTCTCAGCATAATGGATAGCCTTCAGTCTATATCCTCTTCATTTCTATTGTTAATGGGCTAGCAGATCTTGTCTCTGTCACCTGAAAAACTCTCAAATTTATTGTCTCATCAGGTGATAAATGGCACGGCGTCTTTCTTCTCGCACTCGAGTACTGCATTTTAGTATGCTGAATGGACTGCTTTGAGTACAATTCAATTCAACAGGTCAATAACAAATCCTTTTTCTTTCACATTTTCGCTAGAAAATCTACCATAATTATTAAAAAAAACACTGACAAAAGGGCCAGTCGAAAAGCCATGATGTTTGGTGGGCTCAAAGGAAAACCAGAATACCTAACAGTCAGTTGAATCAATCAAGTTAATCTCAAGGTAAATTGCACATCACATCACCATTAAAAAAACAGAGCAGCACACTTCTCGCAGTTAGTCTCATCTCTCTCGAAGTGAAGGGTCCCAGACCGACGAAACCAGTTCAAAACAGTTAGAAATGCGTAGATTTTCTTTGATGGCAACGATTAAATAGGGAAGAAACGCACGCGTGAACGGGAAGCGAGGAGCACGGCAATCCATATCCATGTGTGCACAGGCTAAAGGAGGAAGAGAGCAGCAGTAGGAGCAGGAGAGGAATGATGATCCCATCCCACCCGGCCCGGACCCTTCCTTCAATCCAACTCCACCTCCACAAGAATCACATCCATTATCCACTAAACACTCGAAGAGATTTGATCTTTTCCAGTTAAACATTGAATCTTTTTTTGTGCTAACGATCCCACATTTCGGCTAAAAATCCCTCCTTTTTTCTGTCCATTTGGCGACGCGACAATTATATCCCCCAATATAATCGATTCATTTGTTGCGATTGCATAGTGGATTTGGACCACGCGCACCACCACAGCCAATCCCCTTCGACCCCGTCACAACAATCGCAATCTCCAGTAGAAAGCAAACAGGGAAGAAATCCTAAATAGCAATTCACCGAGAACTACACTACGAGAACGAGAAAATTGATCGTTTGTCCCTCGTTGATGTGAGTTCTACCCTCTACCACTATTTTCGTTGCACTCGATCATTTGCCACAAAATTAAAGAGTCATTTGATTATTCACCCCTTTCAACATTTTTTTTCATCTGTCTTCTTTCTCCTCTCTCCTCTTCTTTCTTACTTGCTCCGCCATGGCGGATCGGAAGGCGGAGGCAGCCGTTCACCCAACGATTCGCCTCTCTCGCCCTATCTCTCTCCTCCTCTAAAAGCGACCACGGCGGTGGTCATGTCACCTCGGCCCCGTTAAGCGTAATCCAGACTTGGTCTAGTTTGTTAGCAGGGCCGAGTCTTCGGGATAGAATGCGTGGTGTGTGTTTGTATTCAGTGATCGCGCGGTGTGCCCGGCGTTGTGTGAGTTGAGTCCGGCAAAGACGGATCGTGGGATGGCACGACTCATAAGTCATAGCTGAAGTTGTTTAAGTACTTAGCTTTTGCATTCAGTTAGAAGTAAGCAATACGAGAGAAAATTGCCCCACATATACTGCGTCTGAACTTTACTTCCTGTTCTTCATCAGAACAAACACAATGTGTGTTAGATTGGGCGAGTTGATCCTAGACTCCAGTCCAAGACTTGGTATCAGAGCAGGATGCATGCCCAAGTATCTTAGGTTCGACACCGTGGCGCTCACCACTCAGCAGGCGACGAAGGAGAGCGGCGGCGTGCCGTTCAATTGTCCGATTCTGACGTCGTCCAATTACATGACATGTGTGATCAAGATGGAGGCGATCATGGATGCCACCAAACTGGCGTCCGAAGTGATCGTGGAGGCGAAGAAGGACAAGACAGCGCGGGCTTACATCTTTCAGGCTATCCCAGAGGATGTTCTCTTGCAGATCGCAATGAAGAAAACAACGAAGGAGGCCTGGGACAGTCTGAAGACAAGATATCTCGATGCCGACTAAGTAAAGAAGGCGCGGTTGCAGACCTTGAAGAGTGAATTCGAGGCCCTACGCATGACGGATGGAGAGTTAGTTGATGAGTTTGCCGGCAAGCTGAGTGGGATGGCGACCAAGTTCAGAAGCCTTGGTGACACCCTTGAAGATGCTGCACTCGTCAAGAAGCTCCTGGATTCTGTACCCGACAAATTTCTCTAGCTGGTCGCCTCGATCGAGCAGCCTCACGACCTTGACACAATGCCGTTCGAGGAGGCGCCGGGCGCCTCAAGGCATATGAGAGCACATTCGTCCGCGGCAACACCGATGGCGGCTCCGCTCGCACACCGAGTGTCGGCAGCGATGAAGGCGCGGCGAAGACTCGTCATTGAGCAACAAAGGGCGAGGCACCGGCGGGTCGAGCGGACGTGGTCGGGGCAAAGGAGGCGGCGAGAGGCACGACTACGGCAAGGAGGCGCGACAACTCCAGTGCATCTCGCCAGGGGGCACCGGTGGCGCCAGCGATGGCGAGACAAAGCGTCACATTAAATATTTTAATTATGACACTATTCATCCGAGTGCCGCGGCAAGCATCGAGGCAAAGAGGCGAACTCGATTCACGGTCGGGAGGACGGTGGCTCGATGCTATCCGTGTGCCGAGGAGCCGCGTGATCTTGTCTTTGCTAAATGAAGAGCACGTGATGCGACTGCGCGCGATGTTGGAGACCATGCGGGAGAAGCAAGTGACATCCGGTGCATGGTATCTTGATAATGGAGCCAACAACCATATGACGGGCAGTGTTCATTCTTTGTTGACCTTGATGAAGGCATCGTCGGGCAGGTGCGTTTTGGAGATGGTTCCACGGTGCAGATAGAAGGAAAAGCTCGATTTTGTTCGATTGCAAGAATGGCGAGCAGCGGCTGTTGTTGGAGGTATATTTTATTCCGAGTCTTTGCAATAACATCATGAGCCTTGGTCAATTAGCATAGGATGGTAGCAGGATATCTATGGAGATTTCACGTGGTTATCTGACAAGGTGGGAAAGCTCAGCGATAAAGGTGAAGCGCTCACGCAATCGGTTGTACGAGATTGTATTGCATATCAATATGCTGATTTGCCTTGCTGTCAGCATCGAGGAACCGGCGTGGCTCTAACATGCTCGGCCGGGGCACCTGAACTTCCAGGCTATGAAAACAATGGTGGAAAGGAGATGGTGCGAGGAGTGCCAAGGGTGGAGCACCCTGCACAGTTGTGTGAGAGTTGTCAGGTTGCCAAGCAAAACTGTCTGTCATTTCCACCGCAGTCCCTGTATCGTGCCGACGAGCCACTCGGTCTTGTACACGTTGACCTCTGCGAGCCAATCACATCGCAGACACTTGCTGGTAACAAGGATTTCCTGCTGTTGGTTGATGATTTTAGAAGGATGATGTAGGTGTACATGATCAAGTCGAAGGTTGAGGCACTGTCGGCATTCAGAAAATTCAAGGCGATAGTGAAAAATGAGAAGGCATAGAAGCTCAAAATGTCGAGGACAGACTGCGGCGGGGAGTTCTTGTCATGGGAGTTCTCTGAGCTATGTGTTGAAGCAAGGGTACAATGCCATCTCACCGTGCCATATAGCCCTCAGCAAAATGGCATGGTGGAGCACCGAAACCGCACAGTGTTAGCGATCACAAGAAGCCTACTGAAGGCAATGAGTGTACCCAGCAGACTGTGGGGAGAAGCAATTCGGCATGCAGTATACTTGTTAAACTGCATGCCAACCAAGGCGGTGCATGGTGCTACACCGTATGAGGCCTGGACAGGAAAGAAGCCAAACCTAGATGTCACAGGCGATACTGTTCATGTGCATGAACAGTCGCAAGATCAAGATCAGAGCTTCGCACTTTGTTCACACAGAGCCAGCAGTGCGTTAAGTTGGAAATAGAGATAAGAATTGTTAGTTTCCTTGTTAGTTGGGTTTACTTTCTTAGAGATGTATTCCATCTATTATAGATAAGTTTTCTTAGACATAGAGATTGTTTCTTAAGGGTCAAGTCTGGTCGTCCCTATAAAAGAGATAGCATGTATCCATTATCAAGAAAATAAGAAAGATGAATTAATCTAGTCTCTCTTCCAAGGTTCTATCATCCCAGTCTATAGTCTAATTTCCCATCCCACAAAACCGACGTCGCCCGACCTTCTTCCTGGCAGTGTTTACCCTATTATGAACCAAGGTTCATAACAATTTGGTATCAGAGCAGTCGATCCCTTCTCACAACTTCTGCTACCATGGTTATGACGACAGATCAGACCATCAGACCTGTCGTCGAGTCGTTGGCTATGATAAAGGCTAACGCCAACAAGATGGCCATGAGTACCAATGACAACGACAAGAAGATGGCGGTCATCTTCCTCGACATGCATGCTACTTTAGAGAAGATGATTGCGGATCAGAAGGAGAAGAAGGCGCAACAAGAACAGTGTTGTTTCCAGCAGCCACAGCGACGCTGTCGGAACCTATTGCGGTGTTGTCCCATCCTACCATGGTGTCGCTGAAGCCTGTCGCGGCCCGGCCGAAGTACGTCGTGGCCACTGCGATGCTACTAGGGTTGCTATCATGCCTGCTGTAACAACCGGTGAGTTTGTCGCAACCGCACGTGGAGGCAATGATCTTCAAGGACTTATGTCATCATTGTAACCTCTCGTCAACATGGGGTTTCCTAGGGCTTCAACCATGGCCGCCACCACAGCTCGAGGACGAGCTATCGCGAAAGGAGGGAAGTAATGTCACGGGCGGTACTGTTCATGTGCGTGAACAGTGTGCATGGTACTGTAGCACTGCGCACTGTTCACGTAGGCCCGCGGGTGTGTTAGTAGTTGGAAATAGAAATAAGAATTGTTAGTTTTCTTGTTAGTTGGGTTTACTTTCTTAGAGATATATTCTATGTATTATAGATAAGTTTCCTTAGACATAGAGATTGTTTCTTAAGGGTCAAGTCGGGTCGTCCCTATAAAAGAGATAACATGTATCTATTATCAAGAAAGCAAGAAAGATGAATTAATCTAGTCTCCCTTCCAAGGTTCTATCATCCCAGCCTATAGTCTAATCTCTCATCCCACAAAGACGACATCGCCCGACCTTCTTCCTGCCGGTGTTTACCCCGTTATGAACCAAGGTTCATAACATAGAGCACCTCAGGGTGTTCGGTTGTGTGGCGCACATTAGCAGTGCATTTGAAGAAGCTGGATGATCGGAGTAAGCCGATGGTGTATTTGGGGGTGGAACCTGGAAGTAAGGCACATCGCCTACTCGATCCACAAGGTAAAAAGATGTGTATTAGTCGAGATGTGGGGTTTGATGAAAGTAGGAGGTAGAGCTGGAATGATTCAAGCAGTGATAGTCTAGGTTGGACTAATTTCACTGTTCATGAACTAACAACAGAGACTGCTGAAGCGGAGGCGAGCGCTGGTGCGACAGCTGCGATAGGCTTGCCGCAGCATGAACTGAGCCTCCCGAGCCCTGTGGTAGGTGCCGCGACAGATACGCCAGACCTACCTCCTGCCACATTAGCGCCGGGGTCAGGGCCGGCAACGACAACACCACCCACTTCTATTACCTTGTCCTCTTTCCAATGGATGTAGCCCCACTTTTAAATTCCTTCTGTGCATGTCCTAATCATCAAAAGGAGGTGTCGCGTCACCTGTTTTGGCCAAATTGGACCTTGTAATGCTTGGGCCCAAGGGAAGGCGCCACTCTAGGCGGCATGTACTGTTCATATGGCACTGTTCATGTGTAAACAATACCATAAATAGTACCACCTCCTTAGATCTTAGCTATGTGCGGCTCCTCCTTCCCTATTTAAGGAGGCCGCACCTCTCTAGTTTTTCTCGGTTTTTGTTGAGTTAAAAGTTAGCTACAATGCAACTTTGTGTATTAGCTTGTGTCGACTAGACCAACCATAATACCGCTTTGGAATCCCAATTCATTAAGTATTTCAATCTTATTTGCAATTTCAGATTGTGTTTTACCTTATTCTTGCGTGCTTCTTCGGTGTATGCAGGAATTGACCTTCGTGGTCAGGTCATCCGGGTATTCGTGCATGGTTGATAACGACTTATCGAGCAATTCAGTGATTGCATGGTTTTGAGCCTTGCGAGTTCGTAGCTAGGATCGTGAGAGTTGAACGACTACTACCGAATTTACCTTCTTATCGAAAGATCGGGCCAAAATCAGGACCCATGTGGATCATCAAGTGGTATCCGAGCTACAGTTGATCGGTGATAATTTCTAATTTTCTAGTAGTAGATTTGTTTTTCATACCTAGAGTCCAGAAAATTGCCCAAAAAATTATTGCATCTATCATCCGTACCGAACCCCTTTGAGCCATTGCAATTTTCTTTTCAGATTTTTCCTTGTTGAATCATTGGTTGCATCATCGTGTCTAGTTGCTGATATTTAGTTCTAGTTATTGTCCAGTGGGTTGTTGTCTAGATTGCTTCTCGTGTTTTTCTTCGCGTTGCTTGATCGTTTTTTTAGGGTTCTTAGTTTTTGCATCTAAAACAGAAAATTCGTGGGTTAGAACTCCTCTAATCCGCACAAAATATAGAAAATTCATACTATTGTTAATAAAAAAAACCAAGACGACTGCTGTGATCTTTTGAAAGAGTTGATGTTATTTACGACTTGATGCAAACCCTAGGCTACCAAATATTAGAAGGAGAAAGAGACAACCACATAAAACAAAAGCCACAGAGAGAAAAAAAGAGAAAATAAAAGTGCGTAAAATTGGTGGAGACCTTCTACATATAGCCACAAGCTTCCACAAAAAATTTGATAAGTTTGGTCCACGGGTTTGAAAGATATAATAGCTTTAAAATTTGAACCCGAGACAGTTTCAGTCCGAGTAGAATTCGTTTCTAAGACACCTTGAAGAAATGGGCATAAATTTTGCATAAGGTGTCCGTTGACGTTCTTGTGCTTGTTTCAAAGATAATGACGAGGCACATCCTTTCCACCTAAGCCACTAGTCGCCTCTAGGGGACCCAAAATCGCCATCTTCAACCCCGATTGCATCGCAAATTTTCGGTTTCGCTTTTGCCGCGTTTCTTTTGGTCTTCCTTCGAATTTGGGGTTTGCCTCAACCGCAGTTGTAGATCTCATTGAAGCCTTTCAAAAGGGCATATATAAGTCATATAAAACTTTGCCTTTTCATCTCTTGAGACTAGCTATTATTTCTCGCTTAAACTAGAGGGTTGTTTACATTGCACGTTATTGCGTTTTTGTGCTCTACATCGTGTGAACAATCTTGTGCCCTAGATAGAAGTTTGAGTAAGTTGGCTAGCATCTCTCCTAGCACTTGTTGTGGGGATCTCCTTTGCTTACATCAAGTCACATTGATCTTTATGTGTGCTCATACACTTCTCTTAATAGGCTTTGATTAACTAGCTATTTCTAGGTTAGGATCAAGAACTTTGACTATTACTTTGAACAATTTTTAACTTGCATTAATCGATTTGATTATTGCTGATCCTTGCTACCATATTGAAGCCTTCCGAGCTCCACTTCCTACTAACTCAAGAAACTGCTCTCGCAAACCGTTGGACTAATCGCAAGTGAGAGTATCACAAACCAGCTACCGGTTGTACCACTTCCTTGCTGCATTGGTAAGAGCTTGTAAGAACTGGGTATATGCTTGGGTTTGAGTGACTGTTGAAACTTCAGAGCCTAGTAGTCGATTGGAACATATACTTGTAATTTGTTTCCTTGTTTTCTACTAACAATGACAGGTTGGTTGAAGTTTGTAGATTACGATGACATCGCGGGCAGATTTGAACTCAAAAGGAGACAACTATCAACATACATCTTGCCACTCACTGCTGAGAGTACGTCGTTGGACTACTTCATGTGGGTTACTATGCTGTATAGCTATTTTGAAAGACATGACCTTGATCCTTATGAGAAGATGAGCATGGCGAGAACGATGCTGATCGGTGATGTTCAACATTGGTGGTCGAATCTTGAGTATCACTACATGTACACATGGGAGCAGATGAAGAAGAAATTGCAACGTCGTTTTGTACCTTCACCACCCCCGGTCACAAGTGAGGTGCAACCTGAGGTAGCTAAAAATGTTGATATTATTTTGGCTCCTACTCCATCTACAGATATCGCCAAAACATTTGAAGATATGAAGGATGATCTGACGCATCTTATGTCATTAGAGGAGAAGTTTGAGGTACCTACAATATCTGATGAGAACGATAATGACAAAAGTATTGATTTGGTCCTACAGCATGATATAGAGCAACCTTATGAGTATATACCTGTTGTAGTGCAGTTTGTTAATATTCCTTGTGTTGACTTGAACGAACCATGTGCTGATATGAATTCTTATAATTTTGCACATATCAAATTAATTACACATAAGGAAGTATTTGATAGAATATCCTATTCAAGCTTTGTGCTATATCATGCTTAATGATCCTGTTAGTTTAGAATGTGTTATAGAGAAAGTTTCTGAAATTTCATTTATAAATTCTTTTTCTAGCACCTATACCTACTGTTTTAAATTAATTGAAGATTATATTGTAGACAATCAATTTCTGGTATATCGAATATGCATAACTTGTGATCACATTAAAGAATTGAAGCTTGCTATTTTGAACAACAATTCTTGTGTAATGAATAACTCTACTATATGCTTCACTTACATTTGCAAAACTAGTTGCAACAATTACTGTGTGAGAAATTTTGTTTTTCTCACTAACATATATAATTATTCTTGGGGTGATAATATAATGAGTTTTTATGATCGCTGCTATTTTATAACATTAATTGTGCAACAATGAAGAACCGTTAAAACAGATGACATATACATATGCCATGCAAACACTTTGATTTCTTTGTTACCCTATTTTACGCTTATCAAAAGCCGAGAACGGCTTTCTTTTCAAGAAGGGAAGGATGATAAGGATATGACCCCTATTGATACAACCATATTTGCTATGCTTATTGTTCCAATTACAAGAGCTCGTACACTTCACTTAAATTATCAGGTGAGCTCATTTTTAGAAGTGTCTTTTTATTATATGAACTATATGATGCTACCTAATGATAAAAATGTATATTTGTGCAACATCACATCACTTTTTGTACAAGCCAAGCAAGAGATCAAGTTGGACATCTTCTTGAATCCAATTCGGCCTCCGGAGACAGCCTCAACTTCAAATGAGTATAACTTTCATATACGGACTCCGTTTGAGGTCCACGAGTATTTGATTGAAATATTATCTCATCCTCTTTCCAATGGATCTAGCCCCCACCTTTAAATTCCTTTTATGCATGCCACAATTATCAAAAAAAGGTATTGCATCACCTGTTTGGACCAAATTGAGCCTTGTAATGCTTGGGCTCAAGGGAAGGCGCCACCCTAAGCGACCTGTATTGTTCATGTGGCACTATTCATATGTGAACAATACCATAAATAGTACCACCCCATTAGATCTTAGCTATGTGTGGCTCCTCCTCCTCTATTTAAGGAGGTCACACCCTTCTAGTTTTACTCGGATTTTGTTGAGTTAAAAGTTAGCTACAATGCAACTTCGTGTATTGGCTTGTGTCGACTAAACCAACCATAATACCACTTCAAAATCCCAATTGATTAAGTATTTCAATCTTATTTGCAATTTCAGATTGCGTTTTACCTTGTTCTTGCGTGCTTCTTCGGTGTATGCAAGAATTGACCTTCGTGGTCGTCATCCGTATTCATGCACGGTTGATAATGACTTATTGAGTAGTTCAACGATTGCGTGGTTTCGAGCCTCATGCAGTTCGTGAGCCAAGATCGTGAGAGTTGAGCGACTACCACCGAACTTACCTTCTCATCAAAAATCGCCAAAATCAGACCTCCGTGGTTCATCACCTCATGAAGAATCTTGTTTATCATTGGAGAAGCAAACACATTGACACTTGTTTTCACTTCATCGGGAATGCATTGAGAATGGTCCGTGATTGTGGAACATGTTAGTAGTGAAGAGTAGTGTGCTGATATTCGTGAAGGCGTTACTAAGAGTGAAGTTTGTAGAGATTCGTGAGCTCTTGGGGTCAAGAATCTCGAGCGCACGTTAGGATTAGGAGAGTGTTAATCGTAATCCGACTTGGTCTAGTTTGTTAGCGTGGATCGAGTCTTCGTGTTAGAATGCGCGTGTGTTTGTATTCGTGAATCGCACGTGTGCGCGGCGTCGTGTGAGTTGAGTCCCAAAGAAGGATCGTGGGATGGCACGACTCATAAGTCCTAGCCGGTTGTTTAAGTACTTAGCTTTTGCATTAGTTAGAAGTAAGCAATACGAGAAAATTGCCCCACATATACTACGCTTGAACTTTACTTGTTCTTCGTCGTAACAAACACAATGTGTGTTAGATTGGGTGAGATGATCCTAGGCTCGAGTCCAACACCGCAACCTCACCCCTCCTCCTCCGCTGTCACCTTCGCTTCTTCCTCTCAACACCCACCGCCTCCTCTCCTACCCGCCTCGCCTCCTACCTCGCCTCCTCGTGTTGCCCTCTCGCTATCCCACATGCTCAGCTCCTCTTTCCTAACTCTCCGTCCGGTCCTGTGTGCGCGAACGCGCATTGCCGCCAAGGCATGCGACGACATCGGTCGGCGTGCTGTAGAAGAAGTCCGCGAGGTCGAGGAGGGCCTAGGCGGGCACACAGCGGTGGAGCCGCACGAGACGAAGAGTCTGCCTCGTTGGGGAGTGGGGGTCGAGGTAGGGCGTCGCTGCCAGCTAGATCTGTGGGAGGGGATGAGGGCGGCAGCATAAGATTTGGGGACAAGGAAGGCGTGGGCTAGGGAAAAGATGATGAGACGTCGTGAACGAAGAAGGCGGCGCAGACGACAATGCACAGATAGAGGAAGGCGTGGAGATCGGAGGCAGTGCCACCCGATTGGAGGAGGCGTGTGCTGTACAAGAGGAGAAAAGGAGAGGAGGAAAAAGCGAAAGCCATGAAATGTCTAAAACTAAAAGAAAAAAAATCAATTACCTCTCTAACTTCGTCGCAATAAAATAGTGGCACCAAAATGATCAATTTTCGGCTGCAACAATGCCTGGTCATGTCTCGGTGCATTTGGCCCATTCCGCCATCCAAGAAATCTCAAGAAACATCCCTCAAATCGCCCCCAATCGGTCCTACACCGCACCAGATTACAGCTCATAATACCCAAGAATTAGAGCAGACGCGGAAAGGAGGAAGCAATGACGGAGGTGGCGCTCCTCCGGGGCCCGACCAACCTCGCTTCCCCCACAAGCCGCCGCGCCTCCTCCCTACGCTATTTAGCCAATGCCGATAGCGACGTGCTCCGGAGAAGCAGCAGCCCGGAGAGCCCTACAGGATCTATAGGAAGCCTAGTACTCCAAGAACGTCAGGAGCAAGAGGTAGAAGGATCGGAGGAGGAAGAGGAGCGGTGGTCGTTCTTGGCGTTGCTGCTTGCGCTGCTGCGGAAATCGCTGCTCGGGTGCAGGGCGGAGGGCGGTGACAGCGGCAGCGAAGGCGGCGGCCGCGGGATGGAGATAGGGTGGCCGACGGATGTGCAGCACGTGGTGCATGTCACGTTCGATAGGTTCCATGGATTCCTGGGGCTCCCCGTCGAGTTCGAGCCTGAGGTGCCCCGCCGCGCTCCCAGTGCGAGGTCTGTCACTGTCTCATGTTCATCAATCGGTATTAGGCTCAAGCTCCGAATGATGTGGTTGTTTTCTGACTTCAAAGGTTTCTGAACGTTCACTTTTCAGTTCCAATTTGAGTTTGAATTTCATAAGGATGAAATTTTTGCCTCCGTTTTTGCATATGGTGGTGTATGATGTTTCCATATGAATTGTTGCAGAAAGATTTGGTATCTGTTAAACTATTTTAGAAACAATGGTTCTGTCTGTTATAAGGTCTGAAATTTGATTGGCGTTGGCCTGAAGCAGGGATTTTATTAGTTTAGTAGTTTTCACTTTTCAGCATTTAGATGGCACTGTTTGCGTAGTTTTGTTGTGATTTTAATCGGGGTAAAAAGATGGTATTTTTGGTTCGTCTTGCAACCTGCTTTGATCTGATTTTAATCATTTCAGGTGGAACTTAAACTCAATTTGAATTATGTGTGTATTATACTCCGGTTGGACTTGGTGTTTGTGGAGGTGCTTGGTAGCCTTAGCTGGATTTGAAATGTGGTAGATAAGCTGTGTATGTCTTGATGATGGATAGGATTTGGACCACCACTCTGTGTAGAAAGAGTTTGTGTCATGGTTTTTCCACGTTCCATTAATAATTGGCCAATCATGCCTTTAGATGTCCTGATATTTGATAGTGTCGCATCATTTTTCTATACCTGCTTACCTCATAAAATTCAGTAAAAATAATTATGCTTTCAGCTTTACATGAGGTTGTAGAGGGAACTGTTGTGTTGTTTTTGCTTACAAATGAGGCTGAAGGGGTTGTTATAATTCAAATGAAACTGTTTCTTTGCATACATCTCTTCTCTTCCATTTACAGCCAACCCTCACTATACCCACCCCAGTAATGAAGCGAAAACTCCATTAGTTATAATTACAGAAAAACATAGACAGTGTTATATTTGAATTGTTTCAAAGCTTCTGCATTTTAATATAGGCCATTTTGTTCACTTGCTTCCTTAATTCCTGGCGTTTACAGCGGTAGCATTTCAACCCCGTTCCTTTAGTGTCCCCATCGACTCCAATCATGTTTTGACTTGTAAGCAAATCCACAAAAGAAAAAAAACCTTTCAATATTCATGTATTAGAAAGTATGCATGATTATTTTAATTGAGTTCACAGAATAAGGAAGCAATACTTACCTGACAAGCTCATGCCAAGTCTTAGCTCTAGTTGGATTAGCTCAGCTATATCACCTTTTGCTTTGTTTGGTGTAAGTGATTATGCTTGCTATGCAAATACACTATGTATCAATTATTACTACCGAGGTATTGCATCCAATGCAAACTTTATTGGGTGATGCCTGTATTGTTGCATCATTGTTCTTTACTTTTCTCTCACACTCCTTTTGTATGCACAGTTGCACGCGCATGACCTGTTTCACATAAATTTGTCGAATCTAATTCTAATCTGATAAGGAGGAAAATGACACCTTTAATGGCCTGTTTGGATAGAAGGGATTTGGATCCAAATCTTTAGCGGTTTCGTTCAAATTTGAGCTAAATCCTAAAGATCCCCAACTAAACCCCCCTCATCCAAACATCCCCCAAAGGAACACCAGATATTGGACAAAGATATTCTAGGAATTCTGTTGATTGACCTGGGAATACCAAGACGTAGATTATTATGTCATCTGTTATTTAGGAAGATGGAAAAGCTGTTGGGAATTTCATGATTTACTAATGACATAAGTTGTCTTGATTAGATGATTCATTCACCTTGCTCCTTTTGTTATCATTTGTCTGCATCTGTTTGTTGTGTGTTGTAGATTTTTGTGGCTTGAAATATAATTTTCTGCTTTGCTTTCCTTTCTGACTTATACTAGGAACAGAGCATAAAGAATAAGGAAAGCACATAGGTATATTGTATATTGTTTTCTATTGGGAGTTCCTGGATGTGGGTTATTAGTACTAGGCAATCTAAAAAGAACAGACAAAATGGTTCTGTATCCAGTTTCTACTTTATGGAAGGATGGGAGCCTAGTGCCTCCAAAAGAAGATAAAGTGGCGGAAACACCTACAGCCAATCTTCAAATTGAAGGATTGTCTGTATACTATCAGTAAAACTCAGCATATGAGATGTGCTCAGTCAATAGTTGGAAAACTTCTGGAATGAGCACAGTTCCCGAAAGAAAATGAAAATAGTATCCTGGGATAGTTTACACGCTTGAGTTAGCAAACCAGTATGTTCAGCACCTATATAATAATGCTAATTTTGTTCACATCTTTATACTGATGCCAAGTTTTTAGGCATGCAAAGATTTGTAGGGGTCCTGGTATAACTTATGAGAATTCAGAGGATGTTCTTGTGTACCATCTTACTTGTTAAAATTTGGTTCTTTACAAGATGCCTTGACCTGTCTTCAAAATAAAAAAGATTCCTTGATCTCAATGGCAAGGTGCTCTCATTTTCATATGGTGATATCCTAGTTTCACAAGATACATCTATTTTGCTATGATAATGTGTGTTTTTGGGCAATGTAGGTTATTAGTTCTTGTTCATGTTTACTTTAGTTGTTGGTATTCTTCAGCTGATTGAGACTTGAAAATTGAAATGCAGTGCTAGTGTCTTCGGAGTTTCAACAGAATCGATGCAGTGTTCCTATGATTCCAGAGGAAACAGTGTTCCAACGATTCTCTTGATGATGCAAAGACGTCTTTATGAACAAGGCGGCCTTCGGGTGTGTTTTTTTTTAGCATTTAAGTTGATTATCACTTGTTTTTTATCAGTGCCTTGCTGGCTGTAGCTTTGGTCTGAGTTCTGACTAAAAATGCCATCTTGTTTGTACTTTGCAGGCAGAAGGTATTTTTCGTATTAATGCGGAGAATAGCCAGGAGGAGTTTGTGAGAGACCAGTTAAATAGTGGAATAGTCGCGGATGGCATTGATGTCCACTGTTTGGCAGGTCTAATCAAAGTAAGCTTCTATCATACAGCTTATGTGGTGATTCTATTAACACCAGTATCCTGATCACATGTACATTATTCAGAGAGTTATTAATGATTGTGCTTATCTTCACTGGTGGAATTTCATATCGACACCTGTCAGGGAATCCAGACTTCACTTTCTAATGGAACCCAATCTTCTCTATTTCTTGCACAAAGCTATTTTCACAATTTATTATTTGTCAATAAATACAAACTTGTGACCATGCTTTCAGCGATCTTCTATCGGAGAATCGAATCTTGCTTTTGGTAGCAGTTATGGGTTTATGGGTTTATGCACTTGATTCAGTCAGCTTTACTTAGCAAGACACACAAACTTGATGACAGAAGCATATTCTCAATCCTTCTATTTTTTCATCTTTTTCAGGCCTGGTTTAGGGAACTGCCGAGCGGGTTGCTGGACTCAATCCCACCTGAACAGGTGATGCAATGCCAATCTGAAGAGGACTGTGCTCGGGTTGCCAAATGCCTTCCGCCGGCTGAAGCAGTCTTACTTGACTGGGCTGTTAATTTGATGGCTGATGTTGTCCAAGAAGAACAGATAAACAAAATGAATGCTCGCAATATTGCTATGGTTTTTGCACCAAATATGACTCAGGTATGCGTTGTCCTAATAGCTGACTAACAATATTCAGTTGGGTGGATGCTAACTGTCGCACACATGTAATGCAGATGGCAGATCCTTTGACTGCATTGATGTATGCAGTGCAAGTGATGAATTTTCTCAAGATGCTAATACAAAAGACCCTCAAGGATAGAGAAGAGTCCAATCTGGAGGACGGTCTTTGCCCCAAAAGGACCCATCTGATGAAAATGGGCATCAGAACCCCAGCCTCCACGTTGATTCTCACCCTGAGGAAGGATCCAAGCGCCCCTCTTTCGTCAGCGAGGAGCCCCTTCTGAACAGTCCTGCACACAGCACTGAAGACAAGCCTAATGAGACTAAACCTGCCGAAGGAGACTCTGCAGCTTCTGGCCAGATAAGTGAAGTCCTGACGAGCATGGAGGGCTCCACTAGTTGCTCCCAACCTGCTCTTGCTTCTCGGGCTGCTACTGATGTTTGGCGTAGCCTGAATAGTAGTAGGACTAGAAAGGGCAAGGGCAGTCTGGAACACGTGCCATCCCTCTAGCTGAGAAATCAACGAGCATTGTGAGCCGGATAAACTCCAAGGTTGAACGGATCGAAGCATGGAGATAGAAATCAGATGTCATTGCCATTGTTGTTGTGTAATAGATGACTGACCCAATGTTTCCTTAAAATAGGACCGAGAACTGTGTGCTTCTTCTATTTTGCATTTTTGATGTGCGTATCATTTCATGTTGGATCATGATCGTTGTATTTTGAGATTCATTCCCCACCTACACTAACTTTTGTATCTTGCTTATGAGTACTTCTGGTCGTTTGAGTAAATCAAACAGAGGTCGTTGCTTTCCTTTGTACATAAATTTCTTTAAAGGCCTACATTCTGAAGTGTCTGAATATTCAGGGATGTTGCGCTTATTCTCATTGTAGCGTGCGCCTTATTCTGGTGCCTATCTTTCATTGTTTTGGATTGGTCGACTGTCAACTCATTGCAATCTTTTGAGAAAGAAATATGAACATGATGGTTCATATCATCCTTTTCTATTTCAAAAGTAAATAAATAGACGATTTGCTCTAATTGGATAAAAAACAAAAGTCCCAGCATTTTTTTGCCCTGTTTGGAACTACCCTTGATTTTTCTGCAAAGAAGAAGAAAAGTAAACATTCTTTTAAAGTTTTAAAGAAGCAGAGCAGCATAATTTTCGTATACTGAACTGTCAACCATGGTATCCATGTCCTTTCGTTGCATCAGATAGCTTTATTCTACCTTCTTTACTCCATTCTTTTCGTTTGCTGAATCCACCATAAGATTTTTCCAGTTTTCACAAAGAACACAGTGTAAAACACCAATTGACGTTCCATTCAGACAATTCGGTATGCTTCAGACAGAAAATCCAGACAGCTCTGAATGAATCGAATTGCTCTTTGTTGCTGTGACGGTCACGTCCTTTATGGTGCTAGTTGCAGGGATCACCATGTGGTGTTTGTTACTGGTATTATTCGCGATCAATTTGGCTTGTAAGTTGCTTTTAGATGATGGGGACAAGACAGATCGTCTGTTTTCAGAGAAAACAGTCAGCCGATCAGTCTCATACAGCCATTACAGAGGCCTGTAAGTTCTAATCTGTGCATTTGTGATCTCTGGCTTCAACTTGTAAAGTGGTTGCAACATACAACCTACTCTGTGTATCGAATGTATATTTTCTGTATAAATTCCAATGAAACAGGATATTGTCTTCTTCAGAAAATGTATGGCCGGTGTGTCGTTTCTTGGACTGTAGTTTACGAACAGAAATGGTAGTCTTTGAAACACCTTTCAGTAATTTATGAATGGAATTCGTTACTTAGAACATATTTCCGTCATCGATGAACACATACGTAGATCTTATTTCCCGCTTTCAATGATCGTCTGCGTGCAATGTATTCTTCACCAGCGAACAGGCAGATCTCACCAATCTGACGGCCGCAAACAACTCCGTCCTTCGTGCTACTTCCCACTTTCCTAGCCAAACCAACGCCTCCCACCTTTTGCCGCCGCCACCACTTCTCCGGAACCCTAAAGCCACCTCTTCCACCGGTCTCCGCCATGGCGAGAACCACCTAGACCTACATTCCACTCTCTCATATGATTAACTGACCGTATTGGCTCTCATGGTGTGCTGTTTTGTGTTGTGAAGGCGCAGAAGAAGGACAAGGCCCCGTCGCCGTTGTCGAAGCCAGTGTTGGGACCGGATTTCTAAATCCGAACACTCTGTGTATTTTTGCATCAGTCCCAGATCAGTAGCTAGTGTACACAGTGGAAACATCGTTGATAACAACTTCTAATCACGGAATAACATCAATAAATAACTGAGTACCGGTCTTATGTCCACTTATTACAAAAGAGGTCAAAAGACCTTGAGTCTTACAGCAACGGAAACAATAAATGATAAACTCCGAGTGGTGTCCCATCAAATTGTCCATCGGCATTCGACTGGGGAGTGCAACTTAGTACTCCATGTATCCTTCATCAAAGCCACAGGCAAACTAGTCGTAGTCGTCCACGGTATCATTGAAGACTTCTGAGATTTGTTTTGAGTATAGCATGTGAGTACATAAAGTACTCCGTGAGTCTTGAGAAAAATGCATATGTACAACTTTAACAATTGGGCTTATAAGATTCTTTTGCACAAAGCAATATTTTAAGTTTAAACATTTTTCATAAAACACATTTAACAAACGAAGATTCAATAATTAAAACAATTATATCACTAGTGGAGGTTTTAGCTACCAACCACTAGTATCAAGGCTCTAGCCGCCAAGGTCTAAAGGATAGGGCTCTAGCTACCCAACTAGCTCTAGCTGCCAGAAAAACTACCCGAGAGTCCCAACCGCTCCCAGGTTTCCAAGGTTTACTATTTCAAAATCAAAACAAAAATCTATCATGTGAAAACACACCTTATCCACCTTTGACCGTGGGCACAACTATTTGAATAGTTTTACACTCTGCAGAGGTTGTACAGTTTGACCCACATGAGATAATCGACTTATAATATCGGCCATGACACGCTTTTTTAGGCGTGCAACTAAACGATTATTACAAGGCTTTTACAATACTTTTATCTTAACATTAGCCCGCCCGATGAGCTTAACTCCAAGTCATAAATATCATTTACCATCGACCCGGAGCTCATCGTTGTGGAGGATAACCTGTCCGGACATGGACGTCAATTACCATCACCCGATGTAAGCCCCGACAAATATGGACATTCATTTACCATCGTTTGCACCACCCAGGATATGGAGGTACATTTACCATAACCTGCACGTCCTAAGATATGAAAGTATCTTTACCATAATCGAGAGAACACCTATCAACTACAACCTACGGGCGTAATGCTTGGACTCAGTAGATTATTCAGCCAAATCCTTCCCATTTAGGACATGTGGTTATATGGTAGTGCTCAATTTGGATAGTCATAAGCGTCGGTCCTTAATATGATTTGGGCGGAACTTAACACAATACAAGTTCTCATGCTCTAGCTACACCCGCCTGACTTACCACCTGCCCCTCCTATGTAACTCATGTTGAAAATTTCAGAAATCAAAATTTTGTTCTATGGTTTGTGTGAGATAAAATTCCACCCCCACAGAATTGGGAATCATCTGAGTGTTCATCTCTGTCGTTCTTGTGGTTTCTTCAGTAATTGCTAGAACATGTTTACTCCACGTGAGTGAGTAGACAAAGGATTGAAGCATGTGGTTGGGTGAATCGAGTGCCACAGGTTGTCGTAGTAGAGATGGTGGTTGGCGATGTCATTCATCAGGTTGCACGGGTCCAGTTATTTTCAATCCTACGCCGTTAAGATCGGGCCAACCCCACTGCCCCGCATCAGTTGGTATCAGAGCCCAAGGTTGATATGGTAGGATTTTACCCTTAGCTACTATATTTATTGTTTTAATCCCTTCCCAGAAAAAGTTACACAAAAATATTGTTCATTGTTGTAGTTTCAATTGAAATTTTTGGTGAGTTTTGCTAGGTTTTGATCCATTAGAACCTTGCTTACTTGCTGATCCAAACTCTTTATTTGCGTTGCTTTTATTTGTGCCAATCTGTTCGGTTTTAATAATCAGAAAATCATTGTTAGTCGAACAGAAAGTTGTTGTTGTGTTGCATAGAACTTCACTCAAATCTGAAAATTACGCAACTTGGTAATTTGAGCTTCATTTATATTCTTTTGAGAACCCAATCTATCTTTTGTGAAAACTTTGGTCCTAATTAAAGACTAGCTTTTGAGTATTGCTAGGGCTTTGCACACTTGATATCATTCTTTAATTTTTGAAACTGAATTATTTGATATCTTGTGAGCTCTTGATATATGTGCCGATCTCTGTGCAAAAGAAAAACAAAGAGAAAATAGTACAAAAATAAAGAAATAAAATAGAAAAGAAGTAAGTAAGAAAGAAGTGTCGTGGTCAATACTTTTATCAAGCATAAATTCCTTTCCAAGGTTTGGTATAGTTTGTTATTCTTATGTGCAAATTCGTAGCCCGTTTACATCAATTGCAATCAAGCTAGCGTCTTTCTATAAATTGTGCAATACGAGTTATTTTGTTCTTCACTTATACCAGGTGTTACAGTTCATTCCTTGGTTGTATTAAGTTCCATTATCATTGCGCGTGAGTTGCTATAATCTTCACTTATATTAAAATATTATCAACTAGGCATTGGATTCTAGTTTGGATTATTTCTTATCATTACAATACCTAGAATTTTAATTACATAGAATTATACTAACCATCCAAGCTCCACGAAATAGCTACGGTCATTTACAACACTTGGATCTTGATTCACTTAATCCATCACCTTCGTATTTTCTACTATCACCGAAGTACGTACAGTTCTTCAATCTGTGAAGCAATCATAAGAATTTCGGTAAGCAAGAGGTGAGGTTGAGTGATTCCACATATATTCTTGTTTTTTATAATCATGGCAGGTTACGAGTATACATAACTTCCATTCTATGGAAGTAATGATCCAGACGAGTACCTCAAATGGTAGAAACAAATAGAATTAGAATTCAAGCGCCACCAATTTGTTAGTTTTAGGAAGGTGTTACGAGCCACCGCGGAATTCGAAGATTACACAAATTATTAGTGGATGTAATATCCAAGTAGACGCTTTGTGAAAACTTGGGAAGAATTGAAGAGGATCATGAAAAACGAATTTGTACCATATGATTAGTACAAAGTAAATTCAAAAGACATGTTTACTCTTAAGTCGTCAATCCAAGAGACCAAAGTAAAGTCAAAAGTCATGTTCATTCTTAAGCCTCCAATTCAAGAGAGCCAAGAGAAGTCTAAAACCAAGTTTAATCTTAAGCCGTCAATTTATGAGAAGATGGTCGAGCATGAGACTTTACATTCGACCGATGTGTGGAGTAGTGCTAGCCTGTTGCTACCCACAACACATGAGGAGGTCATGATTGATAGTAGGCCTTTGGAGGATAAGATGCATCAAAACCCATCCAAGGGTGAGAGCCACTGAGCCAAATTGAGTGAGAATGCTAAAAATGGTGAGTTATGTGATTCCACGGAGAATGCTAAAAATGGTAAGTTATGTGATTCCACTGTATGTGAGGTTCAGTGCTTCCAAATTGAGAGCGAGAGATATACACAAAAAGAAATGAAAGAAGTAGATGAAAGCAAATGTGAGGTTATTTATGAAATTAACAACTTAATCTCTACTTCTAGTTGTGTTTATCTTGGTGTGCAGGTTGACTATGAAGTTGAGGAATTGAATGATAAAGAAACCACACTAATTGAAAAGAATGATGAGGAGACAGTCACAGGTGGATATAGAATACTTGCTGCTCCATGGTTAGATCATGAAGAAATGCAACCTATAGCACTTACATCATCCGACGAGGTTGAAATAGGTAATAATGGTGCTGAATTGGTTGTTCATCAAGAGAATGTGAGTAAATGTGTGAATTATTGTGCTCAATTGGAAACTTCATGTTTTGAATTTCATATCCTCAATTTACATAATGTGGAGTTAATCACTCATAAGGAAGTTCTTAGTAGGATATTCACCGATGATTCATTATGTTATATCAAGTTTGATCAACCTATTGAGCTTGATAGGATATTTGCAAAAGTTTCAGAAATAATGTCTTTGAAGTGTTTGTATAGAAACTACACCTATACATATAAATTTAATTTGATTGGAGATTATGATGTAGACAACAAGTTTTATGTGCATAGAATATATATTACATGTGATAATATTGCCGAACTAAAAATAGAAGTAATGGGCAAACAACCTTTAATGCCATGTTTTGTTCAGCTTGATTCAGTCCCAAGAAATAGGGCTTATTGTGTAGAACAATTTATATGGCCTACTTGTTCATGCTTTGAATCACACACGCGTATAAGCAATCACGATAGTACAGTTGAAGCATGGAAGACGCTAAAAAATTTCTCGTCAACATTAAAAGGATTTGATATTAGAATGGTGAAATATGATCATATGACACAATGTATGTGTTCTAGAGATGTCCACATGGTAGGTTTTTTGCAACTAGAGTTATAATTCAATTCAAGTTGTAAAGTTCAACTTTACAACTCATTACTTTATGTCCAAGAAATATGATGACCTAAGCGATGACATCACATATTTGCTGACATAAGCGATGACATCATGTACTTCTTGTCTAAGTATGCTGACACATGTGATGACATCATCTGGTTTACTGACACGTGCGATGACATCATTATACTTCTTGGCTAAGTATGTTGACACGTACAATGACCTCATCATGATGTTAACATGTGATGATATTATATATTTGTCAACATAAGCAATGACATCCGCTGATGTCATGTTGATGTGGAGTTGTTCATCTTATCTTGATATAGCGGTTGAGGCTACATATTCCAGAGAGCGCACATAACTTTAATGCAGCAACTTAAGATGGAGAAGATGTACATGTACTAGGTGTGTCCTCATCAACTTTCTTGCTTAGTGAGAATTTCCCCAAAATAGAAAAGTTCACTTTTATGAAAATTTATTTTTAAACCTGACAACTCGAACAAACATAAAATGACTTTCAAGTTTTTAGCCCCATCAAAATCATCTTCCAAGAGAAAAATGGTGTCATCTGCATATTGCAAAATGGCCAAATCATTTTTACTATTTTCAGGCGCTAGACCTTTTATAAGACCATTTGGTTGTGCTTTTTTATATATAAAAAACAAGTGCATCTATAGCCAAATCAAAGAGCAATGGGGACAAAAGATCCCCTTGCCTAAGACCTTTAAAAATCTGAAAGAAAGGTACAATGTAATCATTAACCTTAACCCCTACATACCCACCTCTTATCACCTTCATTACCCAATCACACCACATGTTAGGAAAACCTTTCAACTGAAGCATTTGGTACATAAAAGGCAATTTTATCTTTATCATATGCTTTTTCAAAATCAACTTTGAACAAAATTCCATATTGTTTATTATGACTCAAGGAGTTCAATGTTTCATGAAACATTAACACTCCTTCCAAATAAGTCTATCTTTTACAAAAGTTGTTTGAGTTACTACACTCACAACTTTGGTCAATCTATTCATCAACACCTTGGTTATAATCTTAAAACTTACATGAAGAATGCAGATAGGTATATACTTGTGAATTTGAGCAGCATTCTTACACTTCGGAATTAAAGAGATAACACCATAGTTGAGCCTTTCAACATCAAGGACTCCTTGGTGAAATCCACCTTGCATCAAACCTTGTTACATCCCAGCAATGTTTATAAAACTCCACTGGAATCCCATCTGGATTAGGAGCTTTACTTGACCCCATTCCAAATACTGTTTCTTTCAGCTCAACCCAAGTAAATTCCTTGTTGAGCTCCTGTTTATCATTATCATTTAATTTGTGCACCTTATCAATCACAAAAGTCATATATGTATATTTAGGGTGGCCAAACAGTTGCTTGTAAAAGTTAGTAATGTACTTCATTAAGTTTTCATCTCCCTCGATTATTCCCTCTTCTTGAGAAAGAGAAAGGATAATAGCATTCTTCCTTCTCCTCCCATTAGTTCTAGCATGATAATATTTAGTGTTGTTATCCCTATCTCTCGACTCCTCTCTGGATCTCTGCAGCCACTTTAATTCTTCCTGCTTTAACAACATAGCTAGTTGTTCTTTCAGATGTCTCTTCTCTATCAGTTGCATTCATTCCAAAAGTTTTACATTTCTTATCTAAATTATCAATTTTCTCTAACATATGTTGCGATACCCCAAAGTGAGTTCCATTGAAAAAACTCATTAAAGTCCACCTTTTATAGATAAATTTATGTATATACTTCTTTTATATATGAAAAAGGGTATATAGCAAAAATAAAAGGCTATAATGAAAATTTTCAATCAAGTCGCATTGAAGTATCTTATAATTAGTATTTAAGTATACAAAAAAATGATAAAGAAGTATAATATATTCGTTTAAGTAGTATATCGAAGTGGGAATACGTACTCCCGGGAGTACGAAACGGCCATAAACGAACCGTATACGATTAAAAACTAAGCCATATAAAAAAAAAATCAAATGCATGGTACTACTACTAAGTGTATAACATTGCAATCAAACACCTACTACGTAGTACGTACAACTACACACTACTATTGGCTGCATTTAGGGATGGCAATGGGTCACATTCCCCATTTCCTATTCCCCGAAGGGGAATTCATCCATTAGGGGACGGAGATGGAGCTATTTCTTCCCTACTGGGATGCTAATATGCAAATACAATTCCCTATCGGGTGAAGTGGGGATGTGGCTGTTCCCCTACTCCCCATCTCCGCTACCCGCATGGTCCCCGATAAGACATGTAGGCCACTAGCCTACTACCGCATAACCCGATAAGGTGATAGCCAGATAATCTCATTTGCATCCTTTACTTTTCAGATACTAATTAATCAAAAAATATTATCATTTTAGCATTATATGTGGATGTTCATACTTATCTTATTACATTATGGATCTTATTTTCTCTTTTTTCGGGATTTAACTTTCGGATATAAGTCCTCGTAGGGCCCGATAACCCGATGAAGACAGGAAACGGGAGGAGAATAGCATCCGAGGACAGGGATGAGGATGAACAATTTTTCGTCTCTCGGGGATAGGAATGTTCCACCACTTTCCGACGGAGAATGACCTCGTTGCCATCTTTAGCTGCATTGCAGCCATGTTAGAAGACAAAACTAATTAAGATAAAAGCACCCTGAGCGCGTTCACGCTCCTAGCTATCGCGCCAGCAAGAACGCCGGGATAGGAAGCATGCTCGCCTCCGGCGAGGCGAAGAAGCTCGATCCCGAGAAGACGGGCTGCGTTGGCTTGACCATCTCCGTGCGCGCCGCCGTCGACGCAACCTTTGTCGTTGTATCGCCGGTCTGAGGCTTGTTGATCTCCTGCGAGCGAGGCGGCTTCTTGTGGATGTCCCAGCGCTCGGCCGAGGACGCGCGGCTGGGCGGTCGCTTGTTGCTGTCCCAGCGCTGATCACACGAGGAAGAGCCGCGCGCGCTCTTGATGATCTTGTTGGTGTCCCAGCGGTCGCACGCGGACGCGCGGCCGGGACTCCCGCTGCTGCCGCTCGACGGCGACACAGGGCTGCATGGGTTCTTGTTCGCGTCCCACCTCTCGACGGAGTCCGCGCGGCCGGGCCTGGAGGAGGGCGGCGCGAAGGAGGCTGGCAGGATGATGAGGCAGGGCGTCGGGAGCAGCGGCATCATCTTGCTCCTCGGCGGGGTCGGGAGAAGGGCCGGGAGAACTGCGGTGGCCATGATGGCTACCTAGCTGCGGATCAGTAACCTCGCAAGATCAATTGATCTTTTGATCGAGACGACACTAAGCAACGCAAGCTGCCGGAGACGAGACTGGCTGTGGAAGTGTGGAACGAACGAATTGATCAGGGGCGGTGCCATGCCGCTGGAGACTGCATATTTATGGCGACGAATCCGCAAGAATGGCACGACGATTCGGAGTCGGATTGGGACGAAGTGTTTCATCATGAATGGGAGATCCGCGTTCTGGATACGGATGCGGATTAAGCGAAGGGTAGAAGGAATGTTGAGCTAAACCTGCACGTTGTGTCTGATATGGGCTGGGCTTGCTATCTGAGGTCTCTTTCCTCTTTTTTTTTTTGAAAATCAGCAATTCAAGGTCTCTCTTGCCATAGATTACGTCAGAAAACTACTGAATTCAAGTTGCAAACCGTAGAGGTCGCGATAATGCGAGGATCATTCCCTTCATTCCAGACTTCGTTGGGACTTGTGGTCTACGATTTTTTGTGAAGGTTTTACACTTGATCTTGATCGATTTGATGTGATACCACGCGATTCAGATCGATTTTAGCTCCCCCTTCTTTTCGCACCGTGTGAGTATGACAATCTACAATCATCAATTGCCAAGTTCAATTGGGTTTTATAGCATGATTCAAAAATTTAGATGTTTCAGTTTGCAAAGTTTTCTCTGCGTTTTCTTTGGAAGGCATGTGATGATACTAGTTGACCGTTGCGACAGCTGCCAAATTTTGTCAACAGTTCCTTGTTCCCGGCTGTTGGCGGTGTCACGTCCAATGGCAATACGATATAGATAGTAGATTACAAGTGTGTGTAATAGGATGGGATTCCGATCCTCGGCGCAGAGTTCACTGTGTAAACAGTGTTTTATGACCTCTATACGCATAAGTAAACAACGAAAGTAAAAGTTTTACTATAGCAAAGATGCTGTAGCTATTAATTTCGCCTTTAATTTTTAGGATAAAATAGAGATGGAGATGGCTTAACGCATACACCGTAGATCTCTGCATGGAATCATTCAACGCAAAGAATCCATTTCCATAGGTTCCCAGTAAGCTAAAAGGAGCATGTGTTGTCTGGTTTGGAGGGCACAAGCACCGATTTGTGTTAGCTGACTACTCCTCGAGGATGGTAACACTATTTCTTTCTAATCAATAAAGTTCTGTTCCCTTAAAAGAATGGCGCTACGATATAGGTTCAAAAACTTCATGCACGAGACCTGTGATCTGTTAAATCTGCTAGTTCCTCTCCGTCAGTGTCATCAGTACAGCCGGTGTATGAAAGAAACCTGGTGTAAAATACTCATAAACCACATGTCATGGGTTCAAATCCCAAAAAATACTAGTGAAAAATCCACACAAATAATCCATTCAACATGTGGTCAGTAGGAATCGAACTCTGGTTTTCGATCAGAGAGACAAAATACCACACCAGGGCTATCATATGGTTGACATCAGCAATATGTTTAACTTGTATATGATTTAAAGTTTGCTCCATCGTAACGTTGATTGTAGGGAGCATAACGATACTGTAGAAATCCTCGGGGGAAAAAAAATGACACTGTAGTCTGTGGATATCTATTCTGCTATGTTGGATCGCTGTTGTGCATCAAGTTAACAAGGCATCACCTGTACATATACAGTTCGAAAAGAAATGAATTGAGGAAAGTCGTGTATCAGATCAGGTGTGATATTATTGTCACTTACACGGCCGGCCTACATGTTAGATGTTTGGACTGTGCTGTATTGCTGTGCTCATGTTAATTTCCCCATTATTTCTAGACAAGGGAGATTTTTCCTGGCACTGGCAGCAAAGAAATGTTCAGTAATTCACTGTATGTACACACTTTAACTGCCGGCGATGTGAATACGTGCACTGAAATTTTCACGGCAAACAAATGTCCTCCAGAGTTCACATATGGACTAAGAAAGTAGAAACTTACGCACAAACCACAAAGGCAGTGAGCAAAAGCGCACGTACCATCCAGACCAGATTCCAGAAAGCTATTGGCAACTACCTCTCTCGATCTAGAAGCTCTCATCAAGCGAGTTTTTTTTTTTTTTTGCCTATTTAGGCAATGAAATAGCAAGTCTAGACCTTCTCCTCGCAGAATTAGCAAAAATAGCACCACAGTTGGTTGGATAGCCATGCGATATGTGTCCCTGTAGTGCTCCTAGAGTACTTTAGGTCCCCTGCGGCGACAAGACGGTGCAGTGCTGTAGGGTGCGCGCCAGACGATCTGACGCGGTCCCAGTTCGCAACATGAGGTTTTTCGTGGCGATTTCGCGTGTCATGTCGTATATCGCGGTGGTTTTGCATGGTAGAGGTGTCATTTTTGCTATTTCGTTCGTACACGGACTAATTTTGCAATTTCGTTTTAAAAAAAGACTAAAAAGCGCGAAAAAAACTCTCATCAAGCACCCATCCCTGTATTCCGCGTGTGGCTGCTAGCACGGCGACGTCAGCCCAAACCTAGGTCGTTCTGTCCTTTTACACATGGTTGCAGCACGGCATGTTCATTATTTTGCTCTGGCTTGCTCTAACACCAGTTTCTTCTCGTAATTAAAACAATCTTACCAAAGTTTGCTTAGTTCTACCGGCTTAATCTTACCAAAGTTTGCTTAGTTCTACCGGCTTAATTTAAGCAGTATTTGTTTTCTTCGCCACTCTTACGCATGTATAATAGTATAGATAACTATCGTCTATAGTATCTCTTCATGTTATCTAGAGACAACACTAAAGATAGTTTTTACAATGGATTGTCTTTTTATATGTATATATAGAAAGCTTCTCCATGTACAATGTGTTTTGTTTCTCGCCTTACAAGGACTATTGCATAAGAGATGACTCAATTCTCTATGCTTTTTCTCTCATTCACATCATCTCGTGTTCTACGTGTCAAAGCTTAAAGATAATTAACATCACACCATTGTACATGCTCTTAGGACATGTACAATGGTACAGACAGCTGCCGTCTATAGTAACTCTTCATGTCACCTGTAGACAACACTAAAAACACCCATACAATGGTTGTGGTGATATGATGGCTACAAGATTGTAGACAACACACAATCTTTTAATCTTTTCTTGTTTTTGGTGCTACATCAACTACAGGATTATAGACAAGATCTTTCTCTCTCTATTCTTTTCATCTATGTCAACTAAAATCCTAATGAATGAGATTATAAAAAGATGATATAAGCCCACCATTGTAGATGCTCTTGTTTGCGAGCAGCAGCCCAACACCACTAGCATCAGCATGCACGTCTGATCGCTCCAAAAGCTTCCATCTAGAAGTTTCTGGAAAAAGGTCAGCAAAAAGCATGGCTGCATGAGGAAGACAAATTGCTCTTTACCGTATCTTGATTTTTCAATGATAGCCGTCATCTACGATGTAGCTAGCTAGTACGATCAGGGAAGGATCTTATCTCTTGAAAAAAGAGTACCTTATCGGATCATTTGGCAGCGAATACATTATACATACAGCTCTTTTAGGTTTTTTATTTAATTTTTAATAATATTTTAAAGTTAGCCCCTTGCTAACTTTTTTTCCCAATTCTAACCATTTTAGTCACCCTACCCCCCCATGATATGGTCAAACTATTCTGTCACGCCGCCTATCTTGACATGACAGAACATGCCACGCAAGCCGTAGTCCGCGCGTCGTGCCAGCGTAGAGGGCTTGTGTGGCCGTTGTCACGCCAGCATTCATAGCGTGATAATCCTGCCTTGTCACATCAACAGTCGTGGCGTGACAGTGTCGATTTTTATTTATAGGTGTTTCTAGACGAATAAAATGTTACGTTTGTTGCAATAGGATATGTGGACCATTTGGCATGAAAAATCAAATTTTAATGCACAAGTTCACTCATGTCGTGACAAGCCTACATTTTGACACGCCACTCGTGGCGTGACAATACCGGTCTTTATTTAAAGTTGTTCTCGGACAAAGAAATCTTATGTTTGTTGCATAAGATATGTGGACCATTTGACACGAAAGATGAAATTTTGTTGCACAAGTTCACTGTCATGTACAGTATATTGTTCTTAGCACTTGAATTTGCACGGACGTCTGTTTCAAATTTTTTAAACCTGATTTGAGATAGTAAGAATTAAACGGTGCTAAGTGAATGAACAATCCTAAGCAGTAGATCTTATTTCAAACCTGTAATGTTGTTAGTTTGATAGGTGGTGCTAAGTGAATGCATAATACTTAGGTGTTGAAGACCATTTAGTGCCTACTTTCATAACACACCATTTGGACCTTTATTTATTTTTTTGTTCTCTGCCTTGGTACGCTAAGAATTGAATGCCAAAAGAGAACGAGATTTGAATTCAGCTTTACAATGCAGTTGCAAATTACACAGCGTGCAAGGTTTGGTTACGTGCATAAGGAATGATATCATGCACGATGCATCAAATCGAAATACTCCTACAATACATATGCACCTTTTTGGAATGGAAACATAGTCGATTGGGACAAAGATCATTAGTTTTGGTAGCCCATCGCTCGCTTCCCTTGTCTCCTTGCTACCGCGGCGCGTGGCAGATCGCCTCTGGTCATCAATGTCCTACGAGACGGGCCGGACGGTTCAATGATGTTAGGATAACACAACGTTGGACCAAATTAATAATTATGATGTATACTGAACATAATGTATGTCTTGGATCTCGAGTACACCCGGGCGACGGGGAGCGATAGCACGGCCGACAGTCTCACTTATAGGAGCCTTCCCCTTGTCCCCTTGTCGGTCGCGGCGGCGCGCGCCGCCTCGAAGTCATCTATGTCCTGCGAAATGGGTTGAACGGTTGAATGATGTTAGTATAACACAACGTTGGGCCAAATTAATAATTATGATACATACTGAACATAACTTACATCTTGGACCCGGAGTGCACCCGGGCAATGGGGAGCGGTAGTATGGCCCACGGTCTCACTTGCAAGAGCCCTCCCACCCGCTTGGCCTTGTCGCACTCGTATGCTTTCTTGGGCTCATCCAATTCCTTTTTAGTTAGGTCAGGGTCGGGTACGTAAGGTGTCCAGCCCTGGAAGGTCTCGGCTCGTCATGGAAAGTTCAATATGTACTTCGGACAAGAAAAGCGGAGTGGAAGCTTCGTTTTCGGCCAAGCTCCAACCTTCTTCGGACTCAACGTCACGGACTGTTCCATGTTCCATCTTGGGACACCTCCTTGTCAAGCTTGTTGTTCATTACAATGCAACTAAAATCACCACGGGTCACTAACTTGGTGCGGCGAAGAAACATGCACATATGATAGATCCACCAATAGGGGGGCATCGTTGTTAAGACCGATGCCAATGAACTCTTTAGACGATTGCTCCTCTATTGGGAGGCCTTGCGAAAGATCCACAACGGATTCTAGTTTCTCCATGTTGTCATTCACCACATCCAAATTCATTCGCAAATCATCGCCAACAATTGTTCTCTCCACCACAACTTCCAACGATCGACTCGAGATGCGAGCACAACATCCTTCTACGTGTTCCAATCATCGTCGGACAACATTGGCATCAACAAGGCGTGCACCTTAGAACCCACCTAGTGTCATATCGCCCTTGCATTCGACAACGACCGGGCTCATCCCATCCAAAGGTGGACTTTATCCTCGCCGAAGAGTTCGCAAAGTCGGTGATTCTCGAAAAAACTTTCATACCACCAAAGTCCGCACCACTACCCGCTTAGCTAACCGCCCACCAAAGACAAACACATACAACTTTATCCATCTACGTCCAACAATGCGAAAAAAATATTGCAAAGTCAGTACTGCATACCATAAATTTCAAAGAAAGCTGAAAACAAATTCTTTTAATTTCTCATAATATTCTTCTAAGGAACAAATTCTCCCAACGTTGAGTGCTTGGTTTTATGGTTAGCTCTAAGTCGGTTCTTCTTACCTTAGATTAGCTTTGAGGTGCGTATACATGGAAAAGACAAATTCTTAGTTAACATTGATTTGTCACTATTCATGCATGACATGGGCTATCTACACATGGGGTGCGTATACGGTGAAAACCACCTAAATATTGTAAACCCGTGAAAACCATATCTTTGAACTTTTCAAATATTCTTATTAGATGAAAGGGAGGTGATATTATTTAACCAAGTATAAATTTTCAGGATCAAACTCAACATCATTTGAAAGATATGGAAAAGACAAATTCTTAGTTAATAGTGATTTGTCACTATTCATGCATAATGTGCATTTTCATTTCTTGCAAATGAGGTTAAGTTTGATCCTGAAATTTTGCAGTTAAAGAACAACCCCCCCTACATATGATATTTTTGGAATTTTTAATACTTCAAGGCATGGTTTTCACGGGCTCGCAACATTTAGGTGGTTTTACCTATATACCCCTACACATGAGCATTTCAATCGGTGAGACGGCGATCAATGCCCTAGTGTGAGTGAACATTGTGACACCCGTACATCAGACTTTGAAGTCTGAACAAATTTGCTCAAGTTTCAGGTTTGACATCATGCATAGCTAGTTTGGGCGCCTAGGGGCACCGTGGGCATTCGGCGCGGATCAAAACAGCACGAAGTGGTCAGCGCTCCATCGCCACGGATTGGGTCGAGCCTTCACAGAGGCGATTCGTGTGGTGATTGAGTTGTTCTAGTCTTCTATAAACTCCAAATCTGGCTAATTCAAATAGCACGACGAAAAGTAAAAATAAAAAAAGTAAGTGCTTATATTCTTTGTCTCTCGAGGAAGTTTCCGATGTTTCTTACGAGTAGGGGACTAGTAAAGCTAAGTGGGAAGCAGAGCTTTGGCGGCCATGCACCCCCTTCTAATTTGTTTTGTGTACTAAAGTCCTTTTTAATGAATGCTTTGATTCCTTTTGGTCTTTGTTCTTCACCTGGAGCTCATCAGCTTGGACTCTCTGGTGTGCAATGTTTGACCTTTTCCTCTTTGTTCTTCATGGTATTGACTTCCAAGGAACAAATATTATGTTAATGGGTGGCTAGGCTAAACCAGCCAGCTCGTTTGGATCGCAGGGAAGAAAAACAATTTACTCGAATCATGCTTCCCTTGTTCTTGCAGACTAGTTGCTGCCATGTCTTACCGTTCTTAGGACACATAAATTTTATAGGACATACCTTACATTTGGCCAGTCTTTCGAGTATTGAATGTAGTATAAAAGCATCTACAATAGTTTATATTACTGTTACTAAAGGATAGACACATCAGCATTTAGATGATGTGAAGAAGAGATGGTAAAGAGAGAAGGTGAATTTATTTCTAGATGAAAAAACAAACAAATTGTTGGTATCAATACACAAGGAACAAGAAAATAGCTATTGGAGACTTGCTTGTCATCTAAAAACTTATTTTGTGAGTAACAATTAAAGTATTAGATACAACCTCAAGAAACAATATATTAGAAGAAACAATACTTTCTTCCCTCTTAGTAAAAGCTAAGGAACAAACTATTGTAACTTGGCACTGGAAGAACATGGAGAAAATCGTGCAGCACTTCTCGTTGTTATGCTTTTTTTAAAAAAATGAGATGGATTCTTTATTGAGGGTTCTTTATAAAAATCAATTACCGCTATCTTGATTTTGCCATGGAATATTCAAATTATGAGAAACTGGAAGGCACAGTGATCGATATGACCTGAATTTGATGGAGAAAGTTACAACTGAAGTCAAAAGTAGCTGAGCTTTTTGGAAAGTCATAGAAAATGCAGGGAGGTTGTGCTGACATGACATGACACTCTTTCACGTACATGCAAGAAAGCCATTAATATGCCCGCTTCAGAAACAAGATAGATCACGTACACACAGTTGAAGCAGCCAACAGAGGGAGGAATGAACAAACACAAGGATTTTTTTTTAAAAAAATAAATTTTAAAAAGGAATTACATAAATAAATAGTCAAATAAGAAAAATTACAACAGAAAAGGAGACAGACCTCTGCCGCCAATTGAAATAGCGACAGGATTACAAAGACTACTCCAATGATATACGTCCCGTTCAAACAAGAGTAATTCAGGGATTCAACTCATATCGTCAATTCAATTGACGATAGCGTTCTGTTCCATGGGCAACAGGTTCCTGTCGTGTCTAGTTTTGTAACTTTTTTCTCGACTATTTATTTCTGTAATTCTGTTTTAAAAATATATTATTTAAAAAAATCCAAACACAAGCACGTAAAAACGCTTGCAACGTGAACGCATGCGGTCAAATCTTCTCTCTTCGTCTCTCTTCCCGTCATTATCCTCTGCAAATTCTTTCGGTGGTACTGTATTGACAACAAGGTCACGAGCCTGCACGCACGTCGCTCGCGTTGATTAATTGGTACAAAGATATGTGCAGTGTGTGTATGCTTTCGTTCCTAGTCCAAGTCTAAAGATGCATGCCAAAGATTCTCCTCTGACAAAAAAATGGAAGAGTTCATTCCTTTCAAATGCCACTAAAATGTAAAGGCGATGTTGAAACGACGGGTGATCGTGATTTCGTCAGAGATGGTAGCCTGTGCATGCGAGTCCGGGAGTGCAGTAAAAAGGCCGGCGTGATTGAGAATCCACTGAACAACACTGACCGATCGATCAAATAGGTAGTCTTGTCTGTTGTCTCCACCCAATTCAGGACATATATAATCGTATAGACAATTGTTGTTTATAATATCCCTTTATGTCATCTATAAGCAGTATTAAAGATAGTTTCTATAATAGATTGTCTTTTTACACATCTCTATAGATAACTTCTCTATGTACAATGTATCTTGTTTCTCGTGTTATAGTCAGTAATCCCTTGGACGGGCGCCTAGGCCGCCTAGGTGCTGGGCGCGGGCTCCCCGCCGCAACTTGGGCATAGACGTTCCCCCTAGGCGCTCGGTCCGCCTAGGCGGACCGAAGCGACGCTAGGCGGGCTGGGTGCGGCGGAACTGGGCGGCGCGCGGCGGAGGCACAAGGCAGAACTAGGCGGCACGAGGCAGCACTGGGCGCTCGAGGGGAGAAAACAGAGCAGACTGATATACAAGGTACGAGAAAACCCTACCCGATTTGGCTAGTTCAGCCCCTTTTGCTCCCCTCTTGCGCTGGTCCAAGTCGAGCGCCGCCGCCTCCTAGTCCTCTCCCGCCCCCGTCGCGCGCCGCCGTCTCCTCCCCGGCCCCCCGTCACGAAGGGAAGAGGACGGGAGAGGGAGACTAGATCTAGGAGAAGACGGGAAGGGAAGAGGACGGCGTCGGCGTCGGCGTCGACGTCGACGCAGAGAGAGCGAGGAGGGAGGGGAAGAGCGAAGGCGATACGGGCGAAAGTCAGTCGAATGCATCGTGCAGTGGCCTTCCTCCTTTATGGGCGAGAGAGAAACAGCCGTTATGGGCCAGCCCATTCATGAACAGTGTGTCTTTCTTTTATTTTTTCTCTTTTATCCTTTTGTTGTCTGCTCTTCTCCCCTTCCCAGCAGAGCTCCCTCGCAATTTCTGTTCGGCCGCCTAGGCGGGCTAAGCGCTAGGCAGCCACCCTTCGCCCGTCTTCCGCCCAGCGCTTAGGTGAACATTGGTTACAATCGACTGCTGCATGAGAGATGTCTCAATTCTCTATGCACCTCTCTCTCCTCTATATTATATCGATCCTACATGTCAAACTTACAGACAGATTGACGCCACACCGCTGCATATGCTCTCAGCTTGCAAAGTACTAGTAAGATCAAGAAATACGTTACGCTGACACTGACGATGTGTGAGCTAGTTAAATCACATAGAGCGTAAATTGATTTGCTATTGTTTAACCCCATCACCTGACAAATCTCTAGTATAATAAATTGCTATTGTTTTTGAAGCGAAATAGTAAAAGCAATATCTCAAAAATGAAATGACAAAAGAGACATCCCTGCAGCACGAAAATGCTATGGCAGAGCAGGCGATCTTTCCCTAACCTAGAGCGCACTAGGATACGTGACACCCTCCCGCGCAACTAGATCGCATTCCAAAGTCCAAAACCGCGGGAAATCAGGAATTCCGAGAAGAAGATGGCCGCTGGTCGGTCGAAACGGCTGCAGCACTAGCTTAGAAAAAGGGCGACTGCTAGAGACGATTTCCTTTTCTAAACCTGCCGTTAATCTCAAGGTTGTTCGGCGTTAATACCAACTGCCCATATGTATACGCAATATACCCCCCTCTCTGTACCTAGGCCCGGTCCGTTGGACCAGTATTGTTGACACGTATGCTTGCAATACGTAGAGCATGTATCATTCGTGAAGAAGTAAGTTTGAGAAAAAAACAGCACAACCTACCGTGACATGCATAATAAAGCATTAAAAATCCATGTACTCCTTTTATAAGTACACGTCGGACACATTTACGTGCATACACACATTATACGTATGCCCCCCACACGTATAGGTGCGATCTAAACACACACTTAATCTAGAGCGAATGCTTAGATCTCACGTAACGTGAATACACACTTTAACCATTGAATGAACGTACATATGCATATACTATTTTAAAAAATCCCAAAAAACCCCGACCTGATGAGGCGCCTTGGCTCGAAGCCAGGCAGGCTACACGCATACCAGCGTCGCTCGCCACCCGAGCAAAGTTCGGTCCTCAGATCCATATACTCCTGTGTAAACCAGGTCCACAGTAAATGTCACCATCCATCTCGAATCGTTTACTAAACCAAAGAGAAAAAAAGGAAAGAAAATGACACGTACGCTCCTCGAGGCAATCACGGCAATCCCTCCTTAAAAACCACGCCACACGCCGAGAGAGAGGAGACGAATTCTATCCTACTTCTCCCGTTCCCCCAAACTCCATCACGCGTTTCTGTCTTCCCCCCCATGGCCGCCACACGCGACCTCGGCGGCGACCCGCCGGAGTCCACCCGCATCCGCATCGGCGACGACGTCGCCTGGTCCGACGTCAGCGGCGTCTACGACCGCGACGACTCCCTCAAGGAGAACACCAACCCGAAGTGCCTCCTCAAGAACCACCCCGGCCACAACGGCAACGGCGCGTCGCAGAGGTTCTCCGGCAACCTGAAGCCCACGGCGGCGCCCATCATCGGCATCTCCGGGAAGCTTGGCCAGGGCGGCGGCTGCGCGCGACGGCACCACCCGCCGGCGATGTTCCCCAAGGAGGCCAAGACCGGCGGCGGCGGGCGCAACCCGAAGCCGGCGGTCCCGGAGCACGAGCCGAGCTCTCCCAAGGTGTCCTGCATCGGGAAGGTCCTCTCCGACCGCGAGAGAGCGCGCCGTCGGCGGCCGCCGAAGTCGCCGGGGATGAAGCCCGGCTGCTGCTCCGGATTCGGTTTCTTGATGCGACGGAGCCGCTCGAGGAAGGGCGTCGTGGAATGCGTCGACCAGTCTCCGCCTCCGCCGCTGCCGGTCACGTCGAGGTGGAGGGAGGCGAAGGAGGTGGAGACGGAGGAGGCGGCTCCGGCGCCGGGGCTGGGAGGGATGAGGCGGTTCGCGTCGGGGAGGCGGGCGGCGGATTGGTCGGCCGAGATGGAGGTGGACGGACGCGTGGCGAGATCTGGGCCGCTGTAGCGTGTGCAGGGGAACATGAGAGGACATGCACAGGACAGTTTGGTTTGGTGTGGCTTTCTGTCTGTTGGCTGTTGCTGTGCTTTAGGTGTAGTTGAGGTGTGTACATACTGAAATTAGGACATGAGATTTATGGGATTTTTAGATTGACAAATTCGACATTTTTTCTTCTCTCTATTTTGGCTCGCTTTCTGTTTGTTGCAAGTTCAATGGTTCTCGAAATAGAGTGTGTATGGAAAATTGGAAATTGTCAGAAAATTTCAGATTTGGCTTGATTATCTGCTCCTATGATTTTGCTATGTCTAACTTGTTTGCACTTTGTAGGGAGAAGTAGTGCCCTTTTGGTTGATGATTTTGAAGGTGGGAAACGCCATGGATGCATGCATGTAGCTTGAGATGGTGACCTTGCATAGTTGCATAGTCATATGCTTGTCTAAAACACCCAAGCACTATTATGAGGTCTCTTGATTTCTCGGATTGTTTTTGTTAGTCCAGGTTTCTTCTGTTCCTGTGACCACGGGTTGAAAAACCGGCCGGTAAACTGGCGGTTACCGGATTTATCGGTGGGGTCCGGGAGATCCAATCCCTAACGGGTTCTCTCCGGTCTACCAAATTCAAATTTAAATTTTCAAAATTCGGCTGGTTTTTAATCAAATTTATACGAATTTCGTTCGGATTTCTACCGGGAATTCCGGTAACCGGCCGGTTACCGTTACCACCGGCTGGCCGGGATGTCATCCGGAAACGGCTTTTCAATCCCTGCCTGTGACTATCTTTGAGGAACTCTATATTTTTGTTTGCAAAACTGTTTGAAGGGTGGCATAAGGCAAAAAAAAAAAAAAGAGGCCACAACAAAGACCAACTTCCGTCAATGCTTCGACATCTTCAGATCTTCTTATGGAGGACATGGTTCAACTATATAACCACCTCGATAATTGAATTGAAAGCTTAAGATTTGAGTTGAAAGCTATAAATTCCCTAGTTGAAAGTCCAAATTTTGCGTTTTGAATGTTTGGTTTGTTTTTGAGTTGAAAGGGGAAATCTTTGAGGTGAAAGTTGCATTCTCGGCTGGCTGAAATTATTCTCGACGGCAACATCTGATGCAGTACATGTGTCATATATAAATATATAGAATTGAATTGCACCTAGCTTGGGCACATTCCCATCGATCCTTACATGTAATTTGAAGAGAATGTTGATGTGTATCACACTACATGTGCTCAACAAATTACACCAAACGCAATCAGCAGCCAAAAGACTGCGGCAATCAGTGATATAGTACATGGATAAGTCGAATATTAACCCTAGGTTAGTAGCACATCACATCTCGAAAGAGACCGTGCTGTTGGGCGGGTTGTAGAACTGCACGGTCCTCCCGGCGAGCGGCTGCGCCGGCCTGGCATCCTTGGCCGGCAGCGGCGCGGTGATGAGGTCGACCTGCTCCTTGCTGATCTGCCTGACCTTGCCGAGGATGTTCCAGGTGACCTTCTCCGTGCAGGGCGGCGTGGTCAGGGACCCCGAGTACCGGAAGTAGCTGCCGGTGCGCTTCTGCAGCGACCTCAGGTGCACCAGCCCCGCCGCTACGTGGGAGTCCTCCTCGCCGTAGTTGCACCTGTCTTTGGCCATCTCAGCCAGCTTGCTCTTCAGCTGCGATTGCGCGCATAATTATTTTGTACACAGACAGATCCATCAGCTTGAATTGCTTGTTAGTACCGATGGATCGGATCGACCACATCTCTAATTGGTATACGACAAAAATAAATAGCCGTCGCCGATAGAAAAATTGCAAAAATAATACTCTGTCGCTAATGTCACAGTGGCGGCTTCTGTCGCCAATTCATTTGACGATAAAATCCCTATCGCCAATGAGCGTTGTTTTGCAAAAAAAAAATGTCGGTAATCTACTTTTCTCGTATTAATTAAAAGTGAGATATAACTGCGTGTACCTGGAAGTAGAAAGAATCAGGAGCGCCGTACTTGTAGAGGACCGAAATGACGGCGATGTCGCCGTCATCGCTCTTGTGAACCAAATGGGCCTCCAAGGGGAACCTTATTCGCATCAACAAATAGCAACAAACATTAACCCCCCTTTCGCTATTATGTTTGTTGTGAGGATACAGACATGCAGACGCACTGCACATTCATGTATATCAATGAACTGAAGAATTGAGGAGGTACCTTTGTCCGTTGATGGTGTGCTCGGAGGGCGAGTGCCAGTGGATCTTCTTGAAGCTGTAAACCTTGCCGTTGACGGTCACCGCCCCAACCTTGCCCTCGAACGTCATCTGCGTGCAAATCAATCGATGTACGAGCGAAGGATGAATGGATCACAATGGATTCTGTCGGATCAACTTAACAATGGCATTCGATCAAGTGACCAGCAAGGTAACTACGGAGGTATATATGGATGTGAGAAGCAGAGGACGATGGATCATATGAGTATATGACATTGGGCGGGCGGGTAGAGATAGAGCTTGCCGTGATGTCCTTGCCGTTGTTGACGAGGGTGGCGTTGGCGGCGGCGTAGGTGCGGTAGAGGGAGTCGAGGTTGGGGTTGGGGACGGCCTGCTTGGTGACGATGTCGATGGGCGACTGCCGCTTGCCCTCGCCGCACAGCTTGTACGCGGGCTCAGCTTCCCAGTTCTCCGGCCCCAGCTTGCTCCCCGCCGTGTGACTGTACTCCGGGCCGTCCTTGTTATCCTCATCGTCTGCATGCTCACTCACATCATGTTACTCGTGTAAGCATTGCAATGTTAAGCTCGATCTGCATGTGCATTCATTCAGATCGATGGACGCAATTGCACCGTGCACGTACGAGAGAGAGCGACTGCGAGGGACGACGCGGCGACGAGAAGGACGATGGCAGTACGAGAAGACACCATTGATGTGCAGCTCTGTATGCCTCGTTTCTTTTTCGATCTCCTGATCTGAACTAGCTAGCTAACCTTCTTCAGAGGGGAGTCACTTTGTCGCGCACATATATATATATACATGCATGCACAGAGATCTGTGGTATGGAACTATGGATCTGCACTGCAAATCGATCAAGTTGCACGAGCGGACAGGAGTAGGTAGAGGGGCGAATTCGCGGTTGGGAGTTCGCGTCAAGGTACGAATTTAGCCATGCCAGGAATAGTGATGCCATGTCCTGACTGGGAAATAGCTGTGATGTTGACGACATATATCCTGAACTGATTGCACCGAGTGAGGTGATTACGCGCTAGCTAGCTGTTTACTCTGGAAGAAGAAGGATCGCGTTGATTTGATGCTGCCGGAATCGGGGCCTGAAAGGAAGAGACGAGGCCAGACCATCGAGTTGAAAGCGATGGCCCGTCTGTCTCGACGACTCTCCGATTAGCACCATCCAACCCATCCCTTAGTTTCGCAGCTAGCTCCAAATATATCTGTACGTCGAGACCTAGCTAGCTTTCATTTCGTGGAAGAACGAAGCATACAAGCACGTAACGCAAATGAACTAGCTCTAAGCTGTAGACTAGCTACTGATATGTTGTTATTTATTTATTTTCTTGACAAGGACTACCTATAGGTTAATGCTTAAGCTGGCGATGAAGGACGGACAATTTATTTATACTTCAACTCTCTCCTTCACGCAATCCCCGCAGTCCAAGACGGAATAGAAGTGGTCTGTAATTATTATTATTTTTAATTGCATCACCGTGTCTTGAACTCCAAGTCTCTTAACTCTGATATTATATTGAGTTGTATACACCAATCAATTCACCTAAAAGCTTAAATTGATGAGAAAGGACGGTTAGTTCACTTATACTTTAACATTTAGCTACGACAAAATCAACGACACGTACTCGATTCAACGCACGCGCGATTGCGCCCATATATATACGGGCACGATCGAGCACGTACGTACGTCTTCTTCCGGCATCTCGGTGCGTCTAGCTCGACCGCGACGTCCTGCGTGCTCTAGTCTTTGCGGCGGTGCCGCCCCACTAGCTAGCGCTCCTGTGGTAAGCTGCAAATGGCAGAGCTAGCTACTCTGGCACCACAAAATCAATTTCAGCGACGGACACTGCCGATTGATTATTGTATTGATCTCGGATGGCTCCTGATGGACAGGGGCGAAGCCGGCCATGGACCAGGTCTCGGACCGATCTAGCTGTTTATGGGCTGAAGTTGTTGTTTTTGCTGAATTTTCAAGGAATTTTACATGGGATCTTGATCCTGAGTCTCGAGTTATTGCTCCAACGATCTGAGGCCTAGCTCTGCCCCTGCTGACGGAGCTCATATATATGATTGTTGTATTGATCTCGGATGGCTCTTGATGGAGTTCATATATATGCGTGTTAGCACTTAGAAGATCATGCCGGAAAGAGGATATACATTGGTATATATATGCTAGCGCTCCTTTGGTAAGCTGCAAATGGCAGAGCTAGCTACTCTGGCACCGCAAAATCAATTTCAGCGACGGACACTGCCGATTGATTATTGTATTGATCCCGGATGGCTCCTGATGGGTAGGGGCGGAGCAGGCCACGGATCAAGTCGCGGGCCAATCTAGCTGTTTATGGGCTGAAGTGTTTTTTTTTTCTTCTAATTTTTCAAGAAATTTTACATAGACTCTTAATCCTGAGTCTCGGACCATTGCTGACGGAGTTCACATATATGATTCTTGTATTGATCTCGGATGGCTCCCGATGGAGTTCATATATATGCGTGTTAGCACTGAGAAGATCACGTCGGAGAGAGGATATATATTGGTATATATATGAGTTGCCTGAAATTTTCATATGGGACTGTCTATTCATAAGTTGCCTGAAATTTTTTTAAATGTAAGTCACTTGTTGCGACTATTAGATCAATATCCAATCATATGATATCCATTGGATCAATATCCAATCATATGACACACCAATCTCTACACAAATTCAATGGTCACAACAAGTGACTTAAACTTAAAAAAAATTCATGAAACTTAAAACTAGCAAAAACCGGTGACTAAATAACACATTCCTTTAAAGCAGGGCAGTGTTGAATTAGTCTCGTAGGTAATTCTGACTGACCAAGTACATTATTGCACACCACTTTTATTGTCTGTGATGATAACAAAGTCCATGTGTTGCTGCAAAAAGGTATTTGCATAGCGCGCACTACAAGAGATAAAAAAAAATGTATAAACGGAGAAAAGTGAAGGAAAGATGGCAAAAAGAATCAGTGGATCGTAGTGGGGGCTTAGAATGCGCGTGAGTGTAACTTCCTTTGATCGAGATCGACCATCACACGCTTTCGTTTTCTTGCTCTTCAAACTTTGCTTACTTCGTGCCAACGAAACAAACGCATCTAGCTACATTCTAATGTGTGCATGGTGAATGTATAACCGTTAATGTCTTGTGGACTTATGATGGGTGCATTTCATCCTACTCTGTTTCACTTTAATTTAGAGAAATTCTATGGTGCATTCTACTGGTAGTATTAATCAAATTAGATCGTTGATTTGTTAGGGGAATAATAGACATTTCTTTGTGTTTATAATTTTTGTGAGAGTATTATTGATTTTTTCAGTTATGGTTGAAAATATTAACCTGGTGACATGTGATCTCCATATAGGCTCGAAATTATACTGCTTATACTACCAGATGTTGTATAACTACATCATAACTAATATGAACAATTAAATATACTGTAAAAGAGCTCTTAATTTTTGCCCGTGGACGCTTGGTTCTCAAGTTACAGGAGATCAGAAATACGCAGCCGTAAATGGATTAGTCGCCACAAAAGGTTATAGATTTCTTTTTTTTTTTTCAAAAAAAAACATAACGATGGAAATTGATGTCATGATGCATTAGTTACAAATTCACTCATATATTTGCGAATGCAGTGCAAACTAAATTTGAATTGAACATTTAAGATAGAACACATAATTCTATGCGAGGAACAATATGCGTGCTGTTCATAATTCAGATAACCTCGAATGTCGTGGACTAATTGCCTCCAAGTCACTTAAGACCATGTAAAACAACACGCAGGACACAACAAAGGTGCATGCCGGTGATTCACATGGAGTTACGGACCTTACGGTGGTGGAGCTAGGATTTTTACGATAGAGGTGTAAACTTAAGTAACACATGGTTCTACTAACTAACTAACTTACTACTAACGGTTCTACTTCTACATAATATATAATCTATATAATTCTATATTCTAACATATAATCCGACACTTACACATAATCACAAATATCATCGACTATACTAAAATTATTATATGTATATACATACACATATTATATATATAACAGGTATTTTCCCAAAAATTTTAGGGGTACAGCTCCGCCACCGGGGAGTTGCCACTAATTAAAAGCAAAACGAAATGGTGCAATACATGCATGTTTTCATGGGTTGTTGTTAGTGCCTAATGGAGTGGGATCGTTTTCAGCTTGTGACCCATTTATAGATGTCACTAGTACATACACGCGCGCATTGTTGGATTTATGTCATTTTCAGTTGCAAATTTGACCACACGCAAGTGATTCTTACCTCCACGACTACTTTGTAAAAGCTAACAGGCACGACATGGATTAGGTCTGCCCCCAAATATTAGCCACCCAAATGCTTCCTATCGTTTTGTGATCTCATCCTTACCTTGCTACTCCCTCCAGTTCAACAAGTCGTTTCACAAAAACTTCGAAAAATTTGGTTATTGATACCTTTTGAAATATTTAGATTAGATACATAAAAATCATACATTTAGATTCGTCTCGAAAAGTACTTTCGAAGTATTATAATTTTATTAGGTTCACAAATATATTATAATAGTAATTAGTGATCAAAATTATATTTTAAGAACCGTGTCTATATCCAAAACAAATTGTTTCTGTGAACCAGGGGGATTGTGTTGCTTGCCGACTTTCCCTTCTGGCTAGCAAGCCCCTCCACTTGGAGGGGAATTCTAGTTTTGCCATTCCCGCGCATTTTCCAGCACACGAGTTGATGCCTGACATGTAATAGAAAGAAAATCTTCTTATAGAATCGAAAGCCTTGCAAACTATTGCAATTACTTGTGGCCAGTAGACGGTGCCTTTTGGTACATTTCAACCGTTGGATTCGGATTTGGATGGTTAGGGTCTAGGGCTGATGTGGAGGAGAAATTGTGATTATCTCGTAAGAAATAGGAAATACTCGAAATCTCGGCTATGCTGATCTAGACCGTCGAAATCACATCCAACGGCTATCGCATGTCGTGCTTTCCATGCCATTGCAGCAGGGGGTTAATTACATAACCTGTTCAGGCAGAAATCTGCTCATGGACAGCAACGAACAAAAGGGCAGGTCGGCTTCGTTATTCTTAGTGGCTGTAGCTACCTTGCTTTTTTATCTAGTAAATAGGAAGCAACCTCACTGAGGTACAGGCCAATTTGGGGGACCGAGTATTGAAAACTTTGTTGCGGTCCTTTTATTAATTGCAATCTTGCTACTTTTAAGTCGTCTGAAATTTTCTTAAGTTTAAGTCACTTGTTATGACCATTGGATTTATGTAGAGATTGATGTGTCATATGATTGGATATTGATCTAATGGATAAAAATAACGACTTATGAATAGACACTCCCTATTAATTGTTGTAAGAAGTGTTTGATTTTGTTGCAACGTATAAAACATTCCTTGCAACAATTAACAAAGGGCTGCAACAAAGTAAGTTTGTGGCAATGTTTTTTAGATTACACGCTGCAACAAAATCAAACACTCATTGCAACAATTGATAACAGGGTTGTAACAAAGTTTTCAAGTTTTCAATACTAAGGCGATTTTCACCTTATATGCTCTCATATGCCGATGGCATTCATGAAATATGCTCTTAATATGTGGCCATTCTCTCAAAACACTTCCTTTAAATAGAGCATTCCACTGCTCTCTCCAACCCCCCGCTTACGGTGGCAGACGTACTAATCACACGCACTTGTGAACTGTGTGATCTTTCTATTGTGTTTGTGCCTCACAGTTCATCACAAATCGCCTTGCAACTTGCAACTCATCGTCATGGGGAACTGCCTAGTGATTCAAGACAGGAAGCAGATCAAGATCATGAGAATGGACAGCGAGATCCTCAAGCTGCCATCCCCGTTGATCAAGGTCCATGAGGCCCTCGCCGAGTTCCCGGCGGGCCACGGCATCCCCGACGGGCTCCCGGCGCAGCAGCGCCTGGACCCGGCGGCTGACATGGCCGTCGGGCGGCTCTACCACCTGCTCCCGCGAAGGCGCCGGTTGTCGCCGATCCGGGCGTCGTCAGGGTGAAGCTGGTCATCAGCAAGCAGGAGCTCAGGAAGATGATGATCAGCAAGGAGGCCATCTCCTTGACGACATGGTCTCTCTCATGCGCAAAGAAGCAAGCGATGGTGAGAGTGAGCAAGAGTGTTGCAGAGGATGGCAGCCTGCCTTGGAGAGCATACCAGAAGGCACCGATTTCTAGCAGCCGGGATCGAGATATTTTTGGAGCAAGTGTAAGAAATAGCATACATATACTAGCATGTACATGTGAGTACAGATCAGATAGATATGGTACGTATAGTTTTGAGAGAAGGATTCTCTTTATCTTTTCTTGTTGGTCACATGATTGTAAATTAAGAAGAGGTAAAGATGATCCTGGAAATCAAGCAGGTTGGTCCAAGCTAGCTTTATAATCTTTCACAAGATCCTCAGAAGGGTTTTGGATATTTCCGTGTGTTTTTATTTAATCCTTGTCGATCATAATCTTTCTGTTAATCCTACCTTTTGTTTTTCAATATACTTCTACTGTGCTTTATGCTCTGTATATTCTATATTAGTCTTGGACGAAAAAAAAAGTAGATAATCTTATTGATTTGCATATAACTAAGCAATGCATGCAGGACGCAGCACCTGACTTTGAGACTTTCATTTGCACAATATTAACCGGTGATTATTTGTGTCGGGAGTATCACTCCACCCATCAAGATTCAATTCTTAATTGCCCACCAGAGTGTACCTTAGGCCTTGTTTGAGAGACTCATTTCCGACCGAGGTCCAAGTAGATGGATCGAAAATTCAAACTAAAATCTCGATCTATCTATACAAATGAGTTGGGATTATAGCCTAACCAAAAAGCCGCGTAGAAGCACTTGCGTTTCACGGGGAAGTTCGCACGTTTCCATCCTATATACGAACAAAAATATTTATGTATCTACATCTAGCCATGCATCTAGGGCTGTCATGTCGGCATTTGCATGCATGCCGAGAACACGACGACGTTCTAGAAAATTTGAGAGGGCAAATTAATTAATTACCCCGTAAAAACTACTAGTTGGGTAGTTGAGTAACGTTCAAGGAGGAAGATATTTCTCCATGCATGTTTGTGACCTTCACCAAAATCCGTGTGTAGACTCTCTCTCCCAAGAAGTCCGTGTGTGATCATATGGATGTAGCCCAGAGCTTAGTCCACTTAGATCAGTGAAAGCGACTTCGATTCTATCATTTTGTTATTCTTTTCGAAATGATATAAGGTGGACTCACACCCCTGTTCACACACATGTACACATGGGTGCGTCTCTGCTCACGCTCGGAATTTTTATGAAGGTATTAAGCCTCGCGAAACGTAGGCACGCGTCGAACTTGCTTATACTTTTCATTGAACAAGCACGTATTTAAGTATCTTTTTTTTTTTTTTCATTTGATGAGAGGCATGAGGTTCGAACTGCCGGAGTCGGGCAACTCACTCACCTGGCGTAGCTAGGCATCCGCGCGACGATCCCATGGGATGCCCGTCGTGGCCATGAGCATCCTTGCAGTCGAGCGATGCAGCAGCACTGGAAGCGGGCATCTGCTAGCAGGGCCGACGCGCTGCTGTCGTCGTCGTCTCCACCTTCCTACAACGAGGACGTCGTCGACTTGCCCCGCGCGACCTCAGTGTCCTCCAGGAGGCCGGCCATCACAAGGTCAACTCCCGGCAGGCAATACCAACTGACGACGCAGAGGAGGAGGTGGGCAACAAGAGGAGGGAGGAGGAAGAGGAGCAAGCCCAGCAGGTGGACATCAAGGCGCTCTCGCAAGGATTCCTGCCCCGGCAGGGCAAGCTACAGCTGCTGCCCCCCGACGCCGTGACTGCTTCTTTGTGCACTGCGAATCTGTGAGTTTGGGAGTAGCCGACTATACGTCACCCCCAAGATTCTCAGAAAGACAACCTGCAGCTTTACGCTCACAGGCACCGTGTGAAATTTGTTAGTCTTAAGTTAGTCATATTAGTATTCATTTTCTGTTTTGATAGTTGTTTTGGATTGTCGATTTGTCAGACAATTCCGAAACTGTAAAGAGGGTCAAGTTCTGTGTTCAGTTTAGGAAAACAGAGAGAAACAGAGTCCAGAGTTCGACTCTGAAACTTACTCTGAATCCGTTTCGTTTTTTGAAGATTGCCAGTTCAGTAACAGTGTGTATTGTTTTGTCTATATAAGAAAGCAAAAACACAAAAAGACTGCAAGCAATTGCAGCGCCAAAATTCCTGTCTCCCCTGAGATTTCATTTTTGTTCTTCCACTGTGATTTCGTTTTAGCCCTGGGTCTGAGTTTTCAGGTTGTCTGAATTCTGTCAACACAGGATTGCTGAAATCTCTGAACCTTCGGTCTTCTCTTAAGTTCAGACTTTTGGTACCTGGAAGTTCAGATTTTTTTGTACCTGAATTGTAACCAAATCTAGCCTTTTTTACTACAGACAGAATAGTAACACTAAACCATAATATTTTGCAGATTACAAAGGAGCCAATACAGACAGAATCTGCATAAAAATGACGGTTTCCCCCAATTTCAGCTCTTCTTTTGGTCTAAAAGCACGACATGTTTCACTGATCAAACCCAGAATCACTAAAACCAACAAGCTATGAAAGATTTTGATAGCAATATATCAGCAATTCATCATAGATTTTTTAAAAGAGCGGTAATGTATTGATTCGCATCACAACAACACATGTATAAATGTACACCATGTAAGAAATTACAGCAGATGTTCTACCTCGCTAAACCTTCAGGTTCAAGGTCAGTTCTTCAAACTTGTGATTTCGACTATTAAATTTGTGTTTATCCTTCCATGGGTATCTCACCCATTCTAACCTGCGCCCGGCGCAAGGCGGCGGCGGCACGCGTGGCCCACGCGTCGCGCGCTTGGTCGCCCAAGCCCACGGACGCGAGAGGCAAGAAGAAGCCCTCTTCCGCCGCCGCCCAAGCCCACGGACGACGGCGCCACGCTCAGGCGGCGCGGCCGGTACCGCCGCGGAAGGCCGGCACGACGCACCGAACGCCACCGTGGATCGCGTTGCTCGCTTGTCGGGTTGACGAGGCGAGGAGGTGCTCGAGCCCGCCGCCACCACGCTTCCACCGCACCGCTCGCCCGCGGTGCGCCACTCGCCGCTCGCCGCGACCGCGCTCTCCCTCCGATCTCTCGCAGCGCGGCGCCTACCCACGCACGAACCCATGGAGCGAATCCATTGCAAAACCCACGGTTCAACCTGCTCAACCAGATTTCTAAACCCACCCCAACCCAACCCAACCCTTTCTAGGAGGAAACCCAACCCGACCCAACCCATTGACTCTTTCAATCCATTGTCATCCATCCAAAGCCAATCCAATCAAGAATCCAACCCATTTAACCCGTTTGAACCCAACCCATTAGCACCCCTACGCGCGACAGATAAACTGACGAGAACAAATAGACAATTGTAGGCCCAGTTCTGCAAACGGCAAATAAAACCTAACAAAGGAAACTCCAGAACACAAGACAACCAGATGGAGAATCTCCAAAGAAAAAAGGCCCAGCTAACTGGAGTACGAGCCCACGAGGAAATGTCGGCCTCGGCCTTATCAAAGCCCAAACAAGGAGGCGTGGCAACGGCTCGTCAACCTTCCCAAGTAAGTCCGGGGAGGAGCAGCACAAAGAGGCAGAGCTGGGCCTTGGACTGTCAAGGCAACGGCCCGAGGACTAAAATTAAAAATCATTTTTTTTGAAAAATCAGTAAAAAAACAATTTAGACCGAAATCAGTTGGGCTAGTCTGAGGCGTGGCCCATGGCCAGCTACACCACTGCCGCAGGGGTACCAACTTCTCTCCCGGTGATGGGTGTGATGATTTCTGCTTCTGAATCATGAAACCCTTCGCAACCGCTCGTGATGTACAATGCAAGTAAATAGTATCTCAAGCAAGCTTCCGATTGCAATAAAAACCAGACTTTTATTATACAAAGCTAAGGTTTAACAACCTGTTTTGACCTGACACGGGCATCCAAGCCCAAAGTTAAATATAATACAAGACAAAAGAACTTCAAACCACAGGTACGCTTGAGCGCAGTCGAGACTTAATAGCAGTAGTCGTTGCCTTCTGGGGGTCCACCAAAATCTTGCTCACAAGGATCCTCTTCTGTAGATGTTTTGCAAATTGCAAGAATGAGTACTGCCACCGTACTCAACAAGCCGCATGGAAATGCTAAATAATTACATGCAATGAGTCCAATGGATGGTTAGGGTTTACCATACCTGGCATATGTGGATGCACTTTGCATTTAAAATAATTTATAAAACAGTAAAACAATAATAAGTAATAGCATCAGGGGTTTATCAACAAACTCGATTACCAACTTAACATCTCAAAACTCTACTTATGCCTTGTATATTGAATCACCCATGAACACGCCTTCATTAACCTAAGCACGGTGTATTCGAATACCTTTGATTATTCACTCGCAGAGTTGCCCAACTTTACCCACAAGATATCTCAAGCTCGCATCGTTGCTTATCAACACGCAACACGTTAGCGCATGCATCGAGCCGAGATAACAAAGCCTTTTCACTGCTCAACCTTTCTAGTCTCTACACGGTAGGTCGATATCCATACAGCTCGGGAGACCACCGGCCAATAGTGGAATCCACACTCCGAGGCTGATGGGCCCATACCGTTGTGTAATTCAGCAGGTGCCATAAACGGTCCACCCCTGATCCACCCCCATTCCGCGTCTGTCATATCACACAAGCAACAGTTGACATCCTGTAGATATTCAATCGGATGAGCAGTGTACTAAGCCAGGGAGGAATGACCACGCTTGTGGTTGAGCGATTTTCTGTGTCTGTTACTTGGCACAAGGTTCTTGTCCTTACCTGTCATCCAGTGAGGCGATGGCCCAACACAACTCGTGGCTGTCCACCTCCAAATCTCACTGATGACTCACTTTTAAACGAGTCTATTGGGTTGCCCAACTTCCTGGACACAACCCTCAACTCACCACCAAAACCATTGGCGAGTAGCCAATACTTGCTTTTGATTGATGAACACATTTTTGGTGATGAAGTTTATTTATAGTATTCTATGTAAACTAAGCTTATCAAGGCGAATATGGCCTACAAGAGTTGGGTGAGTTTGTTTGTGGGGTATTTAGGATTTATCTAATTGTCATGGCATTCTAAAGTATTATTTCAATATTCAAAGTAATTGGCACAAATACAGTAATGAAAATAATAAGTACATGTATGAAATGTAGGTTCAAAATGATCAAAGAATGTAACTTGCCTTCTTGTACAAAGTCCTGTGGATACTGGTCTTGTCCGCTGTCTTCCGGAGTCTGGTCGTGACCTAGCGAGAAGCAATACAATAAAATAATTCAAATAAAATCCGGCTCGACAAGGAATGAGCTGGGAACAACAAGCAAGTAAATAAAAACAGAAAAGAAACACAAAGAAAGGTAGGTGGTGTAGTGGAGATTATTTGATGTTTAATTGGATCGAATGGAGCTGAGATTTGGATCCAAGTACAACAAAAAATATTGTAAATGGATAAAGAATCCTATAGAAAGGTGAAGAGATTTATTGGGAGTTTGGTATAGCTGATTGGAGTCAAGAATGGGCTTTCTGGGCTTAAGATGGTCAGAATAGGCCTCGGGTGTCGAATTAGGGTTTCGGGCGGAAAAGTGCCGGATAGTGAATAGTACAAATTTTACTACTCACATCTGATCATGGATGAGTGAATAGTAATATAATTCCCTGTGTTGGCTAAAGTACGGTAAGTAATATGAACAGTGAGAGGTTTTACCGTTTCTGGATTATGAACAACATTTTCGGTTTTTCGGGTGAACAGTAAATAGCTACTGTGCAATGGCCAATGTTTGGGCTGATTTAAAAGAATAAACAGTGAGTGGGTTTTCTGGGTTCGAGGCGGTCAAATTTGATATGTAATGTCAAATTAGGGTTTTGGGCGAAAAGATGTTGGATGATGAATAATACTATTTTACTATTCATATATGACAATGGATTAGTGAATAATGGCTGGAATCAATGTTTCTGGTTTGAAGTGAACAGTAGATAGGGTTTACTGTTTTCGGATGGAAATGAACAGTGGATTCTTCGGATTTGCGAACAGTATTTTGGTTTTTGGATAAACAGTAAATAAATTATTGTGTGAAGGAATAGTGAAAGGCTGAAATAGGTGAACATATCCGAATTACTATTCATAAATGAGATTTGGCCATGAATAGTAATTAGGGTCATTGTTTTCGGACGAATAGGAACAAAATCATCTATTTTGGGTTATAAATAGTGTTATTTTACTTGCAATGAACAATGTCAAACTGATTTTTGATTGAACAGTAAAAGAATTTACTGTGCAATAAACAGTATTTGGTTTTACTGTTCACGTGTTGTGAACAGTGTTGGGCTGAGCCCGACACTCAAATGGGCTACGGCCTGCCGCCAGCCGAAGGCTCAGCGCCCGGGCCGCCTCGCTTGAGTCACAGGCGCCGAGAGGCTGCCGCTCGCCGAGGCGGCGATGGCGATTGTGGCAGCGGCGGTGACTGGCGGCGAGAGTGATTGGTGCGGGGAGCACCACGGAGTCTAGATGGTTCCATTTTGGGGTTTTGGGAGGACAGAGGAGGTGCGGAGATGGGGCGGCGGCGAAGGTGGCGCATGGTCGGGCAGAGGGACGAGGCTGGCGCGCCAGCGACTCCCGCCAAGGGAAGAAGTGCTTGAGCATCGTGGACCAAGGTGAGTTCGGGGTGGTGGAGATGGGGCTTGGGGATGGTGTGGCGCGGTCGGCGAGTGACCGTGAGAGGAGAGAAGGAGCTCTGCCGCCGAGCTCGTGAGAGGAGGAGGATGGGAGGTTAGGGAAAGGTTGGCGGCGTGAGGAGAAGCTTAAGTCGGGTGGGAAGGGAAGAAAGGAAGGGAAGCGGCGGTTTTACCTCGCGGCTCGTCGGGAAGAAAGGGAAGGCGCGCGAAACTCAAATCGGGCTGGCTGGAGAAGATGAAGCAGAGGGGAGGTGGTAGAAGGGAAGGTGAGGTTGGAGGCTTGTCGTGGGTGGCCTTTTTCGGGCTGGAAGGCGGCGGTTGCGCCAGGGAGGCGGGAACAGGATGGCGGAGCGGTGGGCGCGGCGTGTGCGGTCGGGAGAAGATTGCGCCGAGCGGCGGGAGGTGGAGGCGTGGCGACGACGGCGGCGTCGTGCAGAGCGGTGCCCTCACCGAGCAGCGGGGAGGTGGCACGGCGGTCGCCGACATGCGCGCGAGGCGCTGGGCGGCGCGCCGCTGAAGGCGAAGAAGAAGGTGGCGGGTGAGGAGGAGGCGCCGAGGCGGCGTGGCACGAGGTGGCGCGTGACGAGGCGAGCCGGCAAGGTAGCGCCGACGGAGCGCGAGGTGGCGATGACGGAGCGGTGCTAAGGATCGAGGCGCACGCGACGGCGCTGTGAGGAAGAAGGGGGAAGGTGTGCGGGAGGAAGGCGTTTCCAGGTGGGGGAGGCGGCAAGGCCCGAAGAAGAAAGCGGGTTTTGGGTTGGGGCTTCCAAAAAAGGAAAGAGAACCAAATTCAAGCAAAAAGATTCAAAAATTTTGAAATCCCGATTTTTTGGGTTATTTCAGGTTGTGGTAGAGGAGTTGGGGAAGTATGGTGCCGGCAAGACGGAGGGAACCACGAAGGCGTGGCGGCCGGAGGCGACCTCCACCACCAAGAGTGCAAGGTAGTGTGCGCACCCCTAAGTTCCTAAGCCATTTTTGTTTGTGCTAATCCAATGGTCAATTTGCGATTGTTATTACGATTTTATGGTTATCAATTTTGCCCAATTCTGTTCTGTGGCTCATGAAAAGCTACTGTTTAGACTCACTCATGATAATCGAATTACCTTTCGCAAAATTTTACGGCATTAACATTGGATTAGCAAGTTATTAGCTACATGTTGTTTTCTCCCATGTTCCTACGCCCTCTCTATGTTGATCTTATTCTATTTGGGTCCCTTCTGTTGCCATTTTGCGATCATTGTGTGATAGATCTGACATATTTCTTTGGTTTGGCATTTCCCCTGGATTTACTTGTAGTTTGTTGCTAAAATTGGAAATTGCATGTTCTTGATGTGGCAATGCGAAAACAACATGTTTTTTTCACTGAAATGTTGAAATGATGATTCATTTTTGTGAGCCTAATTCATGGGTCGATGATGGCGGCGCCTCTGGGGTGTGGTTTAGGTTGCAACAGTCATGGCATGCTATTTGGGAAATGTGGTTGCAGGACTGAAATCTCTAAAGAGTATAGTACGAAGATAGCCCTAACAACCATACTAAAGCGCTTAAATATGCTATGCTAGTGTTTATGTGAAGTGCATATCATGTACTGTTGCATCTTTGGTATGGTTTTACTAATATGCATGGGACTTAGCTCAAACATGAATTTGGTAATTGGGGGGGTATTCTCACCACAATTTAAATGTGGCGATCACACTCATGGGCCAAACAGCAAACCAGACCTACCGCTCCACGGCTCCACCCAACCAATGTTGTAGAAGTAGCGATTTTATCAGATATTCAAAAATAATTCCAGAAGCAATTAAGAATATAAAAGCATATTTTCGTGAGCACTTAAATGATGAAATAGCATACAACTAATGAGTTTAGCATGTAAACTTCTCAAGTCAATTAAACAGATAATATGTTCAAAACATAGAACATGTGGACAATTAAAATCAGCATAATGCTCATATTTTAAATGTTTGTTTATATGCTCAGATGTTAAGTTGCACAAGATGAAATCTTGGTCATCACAACACTTATGTCAAAGTTTAATTACAAATCGAATATGACAATTGCTTTGAAATAGATTAGGCCTTGAGCTCAAAATAAAATCTTGCTATTCTAATCAGACATGTTTATACAAATAATCAAGTCTAACTTTGCTAGACAACAAGTAATAGATCCTCAAAATCAATATACAATTAACACATATGTATAATAGTGATCAAAATTGGATCACATAGAATGATTATATTGATCGAAAGAATTACATGAACAACAAGTATAATGAATGAATCAAATGCACGAACAAAAGAAAACATCAAGTAATATGATAGCTCAAAACCAAACTATACTCAATTGTCACATTCAATCTCAATTTGACATTACTTCATCATCGAGCATTAACCGAACTCACAAACATCACTTGTAAAGTCTCATAGTACTAGATAAAATTACATAATGTAATTTAACTAGCACATCACACAATACTAAGTAATGCGAAAAATTGAAAAGATCAAACTCATAGTGCGGATGGCACTCAAAGCCACTAAGAAGAACCGGACAAGGCACACGAATCGTGCTGTCTCAAAAAACTAATCGCCCCGCTGTGCCGCGAATGAACGGGCGAGGTCGTCGGAGATACAATGCAAATCCACAAACCGGGACACACCAATTTGCAAAGTCGAGATACTGAGAATGCCACACAAGACCAACAGAAGTGCACCGGCCGAGTGCACCCGAGAACACCAAGCACCAAAGCCAAGTTCTTCTCTCCCAAATCGATCCCGAGCCGACCGGTTTCAAGCCTCAGTGGAGCAACCCCCAAATTAATTTCCTCACCGCAACCTCAACAGGAAGATGGTGCAAGGAACCGAACGGGGAGTGCCCAAGGAGGAGAAACCCAACCTTACAACCAACGACGCGAGACAAGCCTGGCATGCAGGCTTAGAGACCAAAAACCGAAGTTCAATCGGAGAAGAGAGGAAGAACACACCAACAAAAGGGGAAAACCTACTGTGATTTGGGGTGAGAAAGGAAAAGAGAGGAGGTGGCCTTTGAAGAGGAGGAGAGGTGGGCCCCACATCTTTTCTCTTCTATTTCTTCTTTTCTCAAATGAGAAATTACCAAATAGCCCTCAAATTACAACAACCAAAACAATTTCACCCTAAACCTGGCCCAACCCAACTAACTACAACCAAACACCTTCCCTTGCATACCGAGGGCCTGTTTCTGTTGAGGAACCGTCGCTGGCTAGTCCAGTCCGAGCGATTACCTCGTAGACACAACTAATCGTAAGAACAATGCAAGAACAATCAAGAATGTAATAAGAGATTGAACACGAGATGTAGGGGTTTCTTGCTTCTCTTTATTCCTTCAACAATCGATCCATCCTTTACAATGAATAGCACCCCTATTTATAGGCTACGACCGCTAGGGTTTGAGATGGTGCCCACTAATGGGCCGACTGCAGGTCGTGCCCATGGTTTCAACACTCCCTTGGGCACCCATCCTTCATGTCCATGTCTCGTCAAAACTCCATAAAAACCCAAAGGAAAAATTTGGAGAAAGAGTACATGATACACATTCTATTTGTGATGCACGAATTGCCTCATTAAAACCTTAGCGAGAAACTTCAGAAAACTCGTCAAGGGAAAAAGAGTACAATCCACCTAATTTCATTTAATCTCCTGGATTTATTCTTTGGGTACTGATCTTCATGATCAAGCTTTAATAATGAGTTCGTGAAGGTTCTCCCCGACTCTCGTGACTTCTAAGTCTCATCATTCCAATTCACGATGCATCTTTCAAAGTTAGACGTTGGAAGTGACTTAGTGAATAAATCGCAAGATTCTCACATGACTCAAGATGCAAGACTTTGATTACGCTCATCTTTTGCAATTCATGAGCATAGAAGAACTTGGGGTTGATATGTTTTGTGAGAGGACTCTTCACATAACCCATCTGCATTTGTGCAACACAAGTCGCATTATCTTCATACAAAAAGTAGGGTTTGCAATATTCAATCCACATGACTCGGATGTGGTGAATCATCCGTCAAGCCAAACACATTCTTGTAAGGCTTTGTACAATGCTATGATCTCCAAGTGGTTCGTCAAGTCGATACAAGATATTTCTTAGACGATTTTCATGGAATTACAATTCCACCACATAGGAGTTCATAGTCTGTTTATGATTTATCGTATATGGTCCTATAGGTACCGCCATCTCAGATTGCCATTCATAGTTAGGTCTTGGTTCTTTCAGAGAATGACTAAATTCTTTGCTTCTTTGGAGGTATCGAAGATGTCCTTTATTCCCCGCCAATGCCTTTGGTAGGTTCCGCACTATACCTTGCTAGTAGGATCACGCAAATACAATGTCCGTTCTAGTACGCTTTGCAAAATACATTAGTGCTTCTATTGCACTTCGTGGGAATTCGGTCCCGTGACTTCCTCCCTCTTCTTTAATTTCAGACGGGTCTTTGTCTTGTCGCAAAGATCTCCCGACCATTGGCACTTTCAAAGGGTATGCCCTTCCAAAGTCAAACCTTTCGACACCTTTCGAGTGTAGGTTGACCGATGTACTAATATTTCTTCAGGACATGCTCAAGCTCCAAGCCTAGGCAATATTTGGTTTTACCCAAATCTTTCATTTCAACTCCGACTCCGTAAGAGCTTGCTTTCTTAATATTCTTCGTGGTTCGATGATATTCGATCAACTTCATACACCGCGATTATACAAAATCCATTCGGGATCGTCGATAAATACACGTAGATTATTCTCATTGTTCGTAGCCTTTCTTGCATAGAAAGTCGCCTGCGATTATACCACATTCGCTCGATTGCTTAAGTTCGATAATGACTTTCTCGAGTTTAACACTGACATATTTCTATTTGCTCTGCTTTTGGTTCGGACGTTGATACATCTGTATCTTCATATAAATGTCCGAATCCAATATTTCATAAAGGTATGTGGTACCCCATCCATCAATTTCATTTCTAACTTCAAGTTCACCGCCATTGAGATAAATGTCTAAAGGGAGTTCCGCCCATGACCAGGGAATATGTTTCTTCATAATCATCTCCTGGATGTTCAGTGAAACCTTGTACAACGAGCCTTCCTTCTTTTCATTTCTCTTTCGAACAAATACCCACTTATACCCTACGGGTGCACAAGGGAGACGTGCGACTTACGTGCCCAAACGTCTTTCTTTTATTTGGAGAGAATAATTCAGTTTCTATTGTCTTCTTTCAATCTTCTCAATCTGATCTTTTCTTTCATTCAGCGAGCGATGCAGGCTCTGAATCAAGATTGATGATTGTGGCAAGTTTCTTTGCAAAGTAAATGTCGACATTGGTCGTTGTCATATTCAAAGATTCTCCGAGGTCATAAAGTTTATAACTATTTCTTCAAGGGGCGATTCTTTTAATGCTTCTACTTGCTCACCGTCTGTTTTAATTGCGGGCAAGTCCTTTAGTTTTTCAGCCCGATGTGCGCACACATCCATGCCGATGTTTCCCTTCATGGGGTGTTCAATTCGTATGTCTTTCCAAGGTTCCATACCTATGCCATGTCTCAACCGCCCTTCCGTTCGGCACTTCGGTGATCGGTGTGTCAAGTCCTTCTTATCCTTTTCACCAGCGCCCCTACATCGGATTCGAGGACCGGAGTTCTCGCCCTTTATTCCGAGGTCTCGGACGGGATTAGGGATACCTTCAATGGTATTTCAACCCTCTCCGGCATTGCTTGCGTGCAAATGCTACTTATTCACGCTCTTCAAATCACTAAAGTAGTTTGGCGCTTGATTCGCTAATACTTGCAAATCAATTATCTTCTCGACTTCAATTGTCTTCTAGACTTCAATTCAATTTATCTTCCGGACCGCAATTATCTTCGGACTTCTATTTGCTTCACTAGTGCTCGTCATATGCATAGATTTCAATTATCTTCGGACTTCAAATGTCTTCAATTATTTTCCGACATTATTATCAAGGGTTGATTTCTCCCTAATGACGGAAACTAACCTCATCTAATGTACTATCGAATCGGGCATTATACAAATCTCCATCATAAGGTCCAAAACTTGATTATGGATGTCGTCTCATAACCAACGATATCCCAGACTTTCTGAGAAGACCCTTTTCGGGCCACATGCGGTGGTGGTATAGGTATATAACCCTTGCAACCAAACTCGCGAAGATGAGGAGTTTTCGATCGACCCTTGCGCTAGTTGCATAGTTGGATGGATGTTATAGGCCGACGGTCTAAAATTGATGAGAGTCACACGAGCAGATCAGCGTGTCCCCAACATATAGTTGGTAAATTACAATTCTTCAAAGTTCTGCTAGTCCATTCTGGGTGTGGATATGCGGTACAGAATGCTCAACTTTTAATTCCCATTTTCATGCAATAATCACCAGATGCCTTCGGAGTACATTCTCCGGCGTTGTCCATTCAGATGGACTTCACGTGATGATCAGGGAAATTATTTTTTCAATTGTTAATTATCTACGAGATTTAGCTTTGCAAAATCATGGTTTCTCATAAACAATAAACATACGTGCGACCATTCCGAGGAAGCATCGATGAGCACCATAAAATACCTAATTGACCATTACAGGGGCTGTATAGGACCGCAAAAGTCTCCCTGGATACGGTCCAGGAATGCATGGACTTCATCCTTCGCTTTCAGAGCAAAAGGTCTAATAATTAATTTCCCGGTGGCACATGCGGGGCACACAAAATCTTCCAGATTCGGAAAATTCTTTATATTCATATTATGTCCCTGTGAATTGTTAATTATATCTCTCATTATCCTAAGACCTAGGCTGCATAATCTATCATGCCGTAGATAGATAAGTTCGAGCTTCTAAATACGCTGTAAAGACAGTCGCAAATGCCTTAATATTAGTGTAGTATAGCCCAGTTTCATACGGAGGAAGATATTCGATGCTATTATACTACTTTCTTCACGCTTTGTAATGAGCAGTATTCGCACCATACTCTTCTTTAGTCTCTACGTGAAAATCCGTTAGCTAAATGTCCTTGAGAGTTCTAGTCGATTCTGGTACAACTAGTCTTCTTCAATGACCAAGGATGTGCCCATTGGGGTATAATTATGGCCCTTCCCGAGCCTATTATACAAGTATCGTCGCGATTGTCGAAGACTACCAAGATTCTTGCCGATCGATCGAAAATTCCGCTTTCTCGGGATGGTATTCAGCCGCTACATGCTAAGCACACTTCCTCCAAAGGTGCCACACACGTTCTAATATAATGTACTTTATTAATATGTAGCAGAAAGCAAGCAACACATAAATAAAATACTTCAGATATCAGAACGTAACTTGCTATTATAAAGACGGGAAAATAAGTCTTGCGGGACTCATAATAAGAATTTAATGCTTTGCTCTTCTAGAGCTTGCAACCATTATTTAATAATTCAAAGTTCTGCTTCAATTACAAACTGTAAGTTTTCTATAAAAGATCCAAGTGCAATGCGTGCACTAGATCGAATCGGCGAAGTATTCAGGAACTTCTGCCTCAATCTGCTCCATGGCGATCTTCTCCTCTTGGGCAACTACGACTGCGGGCGTAGCAATGTCCAAAGGAGGGTTGATGGGGCTGCTATTGGGTCTGTCCACATCCATAGGTGCAACTAATGGATGTGGACCTCTATGCCGCAATGGCGAGGTGTGCCACATGCTATCATTTGCCCTTTTCTTAGATCTAAAAACATCAATAATATGCGACGCACAACCTACTCCTTCTTGCTCCTCTCATTCGTGAGAGGCGTCATCACCTTGTAGTCCGCATAGTGGGCTTCATGGCCAACATTGCTACTAGGTGGTTGCAGATGTAGTCCTTTCTTAAAACATCATCTTGAGTTTCTCGAACTTGCACGATGTCAATTAATTCGGCATACTTCATGTAGCCGTCTTGACGATAGTTGCTTATGGATTGCAACGCTTCTCGTGAAAGGTAGAGAGTCTTTCAATATTCTACTCATCCGTGATTACATTATCACATAATTGAAGACTAATACAAATTTTATACAAAATCGCCATGCTGGTCGCTTCTTGAACCATCTGGTTCGTGATGCGACCATATTTATATTCATGCAAAAGTTCAAAGGATTACCGCTAGTAACTGCATAAAATGGTTGCAAAATTCTCATAATGCTCATCGAACTCCAGGTTCGTATTCCCGTATTTTTCTATGCATTTTTCATGCTTTACTGCTATTTTCAGTGATTAAAAGCAAGATAATCAAAAACAGTAAATGCGATACATAAATTGCATAGAAATAACAATAACAAAGATAAACATGCTTCAAATGCAAAAATCGATTCAAAAATTGGATTCCCGAGGCTCTTTTCTACTGGAAAAGGTATTTTCGGTGAATTCTGCAATCCCAAGGGGTTAAAACACGAAATCTCAGTTCTGAGAGAAAATACGCGTAATTATCAAAAAAAATTTGAGGGGTTATTCTGCAAGAATATACATAGTTCCGTAAAATTTCCAATTCCCGGGGGGTTTCTGCAAACTTTCATTACCTGCAAAACTTCCTCGTAATTTTCAGAATTTCGAGGGTTAATTCGCAAAATCAGGATTTTCTTTTCAATTTACCCCTCCCCTTTTCCTTTTTTTTTTCTTCGGCCGGGCTCCTTCTCTATTTCGCCTTTCACGGCCCATGCACGCCGCCCATCCCGCCGGCTTAAACCATGGGGTAGGGTTTCCCCCGTCTTTGAGGCGCGCGGCGCGCGGTTTCGGGCGGGCGGGCGCCGCTGGCGGCGATCGTGGCGCGCGAGTCGGCGGCCCGAAGCGGCGATCGCGAGCGCAGATTTCATTGTTCGCTATGGCGAAGGGCGGCGCGCCGCGCTCGTGCTCAGGCAACGAGGAGACGGCGCGGCCGCCATTGACGGGCCGCGGCGCGGCGGCACGCGCCGATGGCAACGCCCTTTTTTTTTTTTCCCGATGATGCCGCGCACCAGTTATGCGGTTTCCGGCGGGCCGGCCGCGGGCCGACGGCGGCGTACTGCGTTCGGCGTGGCGCCCGCCGGGCGCGACCGTGGCAATGGGCGCATGCGCGCTGGCGGCGCTGCGGCGCCGCCTCGCGCCGACGGTGTTGGCGCGGCGGCGCGCATGGCGGCTGCGCCGGCGGCCGGCAGCGGCCGAGTTGGCGCTGCGGGGAGGTTGGCTGAGGCTTGCGCGCGCGGCCGAGCTAACCACCTCCTTTTTCTTTGCTTCCATCATTGTCATGGTGGTGCGGCGCCGCCGACCAGAGTGGGGGCGCGCGCGCGCGTGGCGGCAGAGATGCCTTCAAAGCGCGCGCGCAGACGACGTGACGGGCGGCTGGCGCGCGCAGGCAGGTGGGATCGCGAGGGCCGGCCGGCGGCGGTTTCGACTCAACCTGCTCAGGCTTGGGCTTGGTTGGGTCTTCAGTCGCCCAAGCAAGCACACTCTTAAGTAAATCACCTATATTTGGATGTTTCCAACGGAAGGAATGACCTAATCCTTATGTCATGCATGCATACATCCTAGCTAGTTAATTTTCAGCTCGTACAATGTTTCTTGTAATTGTACTCAACAACCGAACTAGTCATAGAAACTACTAATGTGACCAGCACCACTTAATTTGGTCTAAACTTGATAGAAGCTAAACGAACTACTTCAAATCATGCGCGCAGTAGATTTCAACTACTGCACCAACTTTAAGCTTGCATCCAAAGTTCAAAGTTCCAATCTTGCTTTGAAGATTATGGAATGGAAAACTTTTCCCCATGCTAGTAGCTAGGTTCATGCATCACCTAATCCAATCATATAAATTCTCTTTATAATTTCTTTGGCACTTTTTTTGTTGCCAGTCATTGACAGGAAAATAGTAGGTGAAGATGAGGGCTGAAAAAAAAGGGCTCAATAGGCACAGCTTAAATTATTCAAGCACTTTCATCTTCCAAATGTAAAATGAAAGGGACGTCTGTTCTAATTCCAGCTCCTATTCACCCTTAAAAAAGGCTGTATGCTTTGTTGTTGGTGAAATGGTGACAACTGACAAGGGATCATGGTAGGATAACACTTACGGACCAAATTTATATGATTCTCTGTGAGCATCTTATGTGGAATCACACAATAATAATGGAGTTCTCTTTCTATTTAATAAATATGCTAATTAAGCCTTGTTTTTCACCACGGTACATAGTGATGCGGCCCAAGTGCCCCCTGCTAACTCAACTTGTGTTTCTGATATTTTGTAAGCGCCAACGATGTCTCATGAAAGATTGGACGTGCTATGTTGAGTCGTGCATGCATACAAATGATCTTGCATGTGAGGACTAAGTTTTATTCGGGTGACTAGTGGAGGTGGTTGTACTCCCAGCCCAACATGGTTCAAACCCTAGGTTTGCGCATGCACGTCTTATTTAGGAGGATTTTTTTAAGTGGGAGGCGACGTGTCCGTCGCAAGTGAGGCGCCAGTGGTGCCTTCGTTATTTCTTCATCAAGCTCCGCTTGTCTAGTCTTCCGTAGGCGTCGTGTGTGTGAGTGAGTGCATGTTAGTGGACGTCTATGTGTTGTACCGGGTGATTCAAAAAAAAAATCTTGCATGGGATGAGGAGATTAATTCGGAAGCCTCCTACTTCTGTGCACCACTAGGAAAGGAAGAGGAAACCAAGTCTCCTGTGGATCCATGCATGCTATTTTCAAGGGCAGGTTTGTTTTGTTCTGAAACCAACAAGAAGTCCCAATCCTACATGTCCTTAGGACTTAGGAGAGAAATCAAGAGATAAGAAGGAAGGTTATCTGCTGGGAACGCAAGAAATCAGGAGGCACTTCCCGAGTTGGTCGGCTGGTGCATGAAAAGTTTGGCATGCGTGATTTTCTTCCCTTGCGCGGTCTTGGATGAGGGTCACCTGCTGCTGCTGTGTCAACTACGATCAGATGGCACACCAAAGTTTCTTGTTGGGTCAGTTTGCATTAGTTAATACCATGTCTAATTGGTTCCGAGATGTAAAAGAAACTAAAGCACTAGTTTAAGTTAGGAACATTGAGTTGTATGGTTTAGGAAGTTTATATTAGAGTCCAGATCGAACACGTTAATTATGTATGTGCGTGAGAGTCCTAATCAAACTTAAGGCCTTAGTGCGTGTGTTGGCTATATAAGCATATGGGGTACGCCCTATGTAGAGAGCATAGTTGAATAATGAGTTGAAAACGTGTGTGTTTTGCCGTGTCTCTGTTAGGGTGAATCCTGGTTACTAGTAAAGAGTTTCCCATCTAGAGTTTATGAGAGTTGGCGCAGATTAAAGACATGCTATTCTTGAGATTGTTAAAAGGAATCTATACGATTGGTCTTCTAATTCGTGATCAATCATTTGTTCACGGTTTGGAAGGCTACGACTTATCGCTTCTATTTCGGTTTCGCGATCTAGTGTGATTCAACCACGTTATCAAGCTCATTACTACGCTACGAAAGTTATGTTACTACACGAAAGACGCAGTGTTACTACATTACCGTCGGAACATTACTGCACACAAGACATCGTGTTAGTGCACCACCACTGATGTATTACCGCACGAAAGATATCGTGTTACTACCCAATCGCAAGAGTGTTACCGCACTTTAGCTGTTGTTTCACCGTGAAAAATCGGGCAACCTACAGGATTTAATCTCGTCTCGAGGATCGATCTGAATCGCATAATATCGAGTAAAATACACCTGTCAAAGGATAATACTAGATTCACTGCTATAAAGCTAAGGGCGACTTTGGGGAACAATGGAGAAGTTTTGTATTTGATGTACACACAGCGGTGGTGCTTTGAGTTGTATATCTTTACTATTATAAAAAGATTTGGTTGTTGTGGTGAGTCTACCATCTACCTCTTCATCTCATGAGTTGGTGAGATCTTTTATGGATAGATATGTTCATACATGCATATGTTACTATAAAAATCTTCTGTGAACAGTTAGATCATATGCACATTTGGTTTATGATAAGACTCTTTGTAGCTTGTTAATTGGATATGATTTTTTTATGCAACTTTTATATACAATGATAATTACCTTATACATATTGGTTTTTCAAGTTTAGAACATATATATATGTTTATTTAAGATCTGTTGCAACGCACTGGCACTCGGCTAGTGCCTGGAGATATTAAAGCATATATAAAAGGATGTTCAATCCAACAAGTACATCAATCACAAGTCAGAATTCAGCATGCGGCTCACATTGCGGTGAGTTGACAAGGACAAACATTTTTGCAATGGAGTAATTAGCTTAAATGTATGACGAAAAGTACAGGAGAATGAACTAGCAAAACAAGCCCTCTGATTGATTAAACTAAACAATGGACTCCCAAAATTTAATAAGTTAGCTCTGCATTGTGGAAACGGATATGATTGGCGAGGTGTGGGTTTAGGTATTGCTTAACAAGGCATGGATGTTGATTGTTGACTCATTAACAGGGGAAGCTGCCAAGCAAATTAAATCCAGGAAAGTAAAGACTAAACTTGTGTCTGCTGTCCAGTTGGTTTCTTGCTTAGTATACTTACTGCATAATTGTACATTGAATATTGGAGAATACATCAAATAGTACTTATAGATATAAGATTTCCTTAAAGGTAGATTTGTTTGTTGTAATTTTACCTTAAGGCAATGTTTTTTTAACAGGACACAATGCTTTTAGTTAGTACAGTTATTTTATCTTCGAATTTCTAATCTATTTTAAATTAGCAATACATTATGTATCTTTTACGAAACTTGCACGTCTACAATTAGATAACATTGTACTCATCATGGGGGCTGCGAGATGTGTATAAATCAAGATGAAGTGCAATAAATTGTTAATATATGGTTCATATAAGGTTTACAATGTTTGTTTACTACTAAAATGTCCATTTTATCCGATAAGTAGCCTATAGAAATCAACTAATGATGAGTTCAGCGATGTTGAATCAAAGATCTATTAATGATTTAGATCATAGACACAGCCAAAGTCTTAATGGAAGATATTGATCCAAGAACAATTATTTTTTAATAGCCCATAACCCATAAGATTTTGTTTTCACCAGTGTGAATTTGTAATTATTCTGCAGTTGTTAACAACTGAAAAGTACTTCAACCCATATCCATCCATCTACAGGTCTACCTTTCAATCTTTGGAACAAAAGAAGGGTGAACATGAAGAAATTAGACTTACTGGGGCCAACCGCCAATCAGAGAGAGCAGTCAGTTCCAATGTGATAAGAGTGCAGTCAGGGATTCCTGTGGCTTCATGACAAAAGCCTTCAAGTAAAGACAAGACCCTAGACCTCTTTCTCTCTCTCTCTCCGAGACCAAGGCTAGGGAAGAACAAAACCAACCTAGAAAGGACAATATCTTCCTCTGAACTGTGGGATTAGGATTAGTACGCCCCAGAAGGTGAAACTATTACAGTATCAGATATATCAATAAGCTGCAGGGTGAGCTAGAGCAGCTGAGCACAGAAAGGTCAGGCCTCCTTGGCCTCCTACACTGGTTTCCTCTCTGCAGTACTGTTCTGATACCTGCTCCGTTCTCATTTGTGCTCCTGCTTGTGGTAGAAGCCAAGATCTTGGTATGTTTTTTGACCCCATCTTCACTTGTGTTTGCTGAGATAGGTGTATGCAGTAGTGATCATGTGATGTTTTTTTGTGCCCTGTGTGCAGAAGCAAGGTTGCTGGTTCTCTAGAAGAGGTAGAAGAATTTAAGCTTCTGCTTCGTGGAGCCATCGTAGGATGGGAGAGGCTAGTAGCAGTTCAGGGCATTCAAGGCAGAATCCCCATGTTCTCGGCCATGGCTTCCGTGGCACCATGGCCAACTCCATGCCTTCTACAAACTTCTTGTAAGAGCTCTCTCTCTCTCTGATTATTTCGTTTTTTTTTTTTTCATTTTTTGGTGATAACAAATTATGCAAGGGCGGCAAGAAACACGAGCTTCACCATGAACTTCCTTTCAAGTATAGTCAAACTTGATCAGTTATCATTTCTCTCTCCATTCCTTACACTTATTTTGTGATATTGGTGGCCATTTTATTTCTTTACTGTTCATGCTTGCTGCATATGTTCCTACGTACACAAGAATCTTTATGTAGATCATCTTGCCCAATAACCCAATGTTGTTGCCCTCTGATAATGGGTATTAATTTAATTGCCCTTTTGCATGCCTGGCAGAGAGCAAGAAGGAGCTGCTACCTATTTTGGAGAACTAGAGGAGGCTCTCATGCATCAGGTTGCCACTCTCAGGACTGAACAAATTGCAACCACCTCCACTGCTCATCATGGAGAGACAACGCGTACGCTTCTCTCTCTCTCTGTCTGTCTCTGTTTGTGTGTGTCTGTGACCAAGACCAGAAACACACAAACTTGTGAGGCACTTTACCAAGAGGTTAGGGCATTGTAATCAAAAGTAACCATGCAAGGGCAGCAGAAGTGGCAGTTGTGCTGCTTGTGTGCGGTGTGACTACCTTCTCTCTCTCTCTAGAGTGCAACAACCAGCAAGTCTCCATGGTAGTACAAGTACCACCCTTTACCAACTCTGGCTCTGTGCAAGCACAGCTCAAAGGGAATAAATTCCACTCACTTTCACTGCCACAATGGCCCCACTTCCCTCCCTTGTGATCCCAGTGCAGCCTTTCTACCTCTGATATTGCGGATACATGTCTTGATCTCCTCCTCCCCTATGATATCTTCTTGCAGCCTTCCCTACTACTGCTACAGCTACAGCTAGGCCTCCTCCTACACTGGACATCTTCCCATCTTGGCCTATGAGGTCCTTCCACACCCCCAAGGTATGGACTAGCTAAGTCTACTGGTATTTGTATTTGTACATCTATAGCCAGCAGCAAGAACAGAAGTTGTGTAGAAAAGCTATGCATGCATAAAGTTACACAGGCTTACAGCTGCAGCTCTTGCTTTTGCTTTGGCATGTAGGAGGGTTCAAACGTGACAGCAGACAGCACGGACTCGGAGAGCAGCAGCAAGAACAACCACAAGGCCTCATCAGATCAGCAAGGGATAGTAGAAAACATGTCAAACCAGTTTGATCAAATTTCACAGCAGCAGCAGCAACACAAGGTATGCATTACTGTGGTCATATCCATGTTGGAGTTTCTTGATGCATTGGTACACTTCTTGGATGGGTCTGTGTTCTTGCTTCTCCATCTCTCCTTCCTGGTCATCCTTATCATGCAAATGCAGTGTATTGTTCCCTAGTGTGGCGTCATGTCCCTAGCTAGCCCACAACTTCCAAGATGCTCATGTAGCTAAATGCTCCCTATAGGTAGAAGAACCCACCGTTCAGGGGCATTTAAGATCTTGCTGCTCCCAAGATCGCCGATCCCAACACGTTTGGTGAAACATTTGGCCCTATAGAAAACTCTACTTGTTTCCCCTGAGGCTTCTTCCATGGGACCAGTGTTGCTACAGTATTTTGTGAAGAATGATCACTCATCCTTGGAATTTTTCATTTGATTGAGCTTTACTTGTAGGAGGATGGAGAACATCTTCCACAAGAACCAATCAGTCTAATTTTTTTAAAAAATAAATAAATAAAAGAGGTGTGGATAAGTCTAGTAGAGGATGTGTTAGATTAACGCCGCCATTGGTGCTGCAATAGGCGACAAGTGAGCATTGTTACAATATTGTCTCTAGCTTGCAAAAATTGTGCCCTAATAGAAATGCACCGACCGATACTTAAATAATGGCACTTTGGTCAGTGGTGCTTTAGGTACTTTCTGGTCAATTGATGAACTGCCAAGATCATATTGGGTAAATAATTACCCAATAATTGTACCAACTAATTAATTCACACTTAACTGAGAGAAATTTTGCAAATTAGGGCGTGATAGCAACATAAACAAAAAGCAAAACTAGATTTTTGTCTGTTGTTAAGAGTGGGTGGCTTCCACCAAATGTATATGACTATTTTTTATTTGTGCTTGATGTAACGTGCATGCAGAGATCATACTATATTGTTTGCACCATAGACACATATGCATAGCATTGCTCTTCCAATTCACTCCTAGTTTCTAATAGTACATATGTGTAGTAATTTGCATCTTGACTTGTTCATGCTCACTTGGCATGCAGAAGATGGCAACAAGCTCCACTCATAGCGAAAGGGCTGGCAATGCACTTGATCCAAAGGTATCTTATCTCGTTCTCTCGATTGACGCTTAGATTGCGCTGTTGTGTGCAGTCGTGCACAAGGAAAACGCTACCGGACGCCAAAAAATCAGAGGCTAGCGATAGGCCCGGTTACCAGTGGTAACCGGGTATTTTGGAATTTCTTTTGTCAAAATTTTCGAACACAAGTCTGAAATTCCGCATTTTACTAGCCGAAATTTCGCTGAAATTTTGGGGAAATGCGTTCACGTTAGCAGCAAGCAAAGGCATATTATCAGAAAAAAAAAGAAACCCAATCTCAAGTGCTCTACTGCTCAAGCCTCGATTCATGATGTCAAACAAGGTAGTTATTACAGTTAACAACAACAACAAAAACAGCAAATCCTTTGGTTCCAAACAAGTTCGGGTAGGCTAGGAATGAAACCTCCTCAAGATCAAAGAGACGAGAGCCTTGCAAATAAAATTAAAAAAAATAATAATAGAAAAAACCTACAAGGCTAAAACCCTAAGCCGTACATCCCGCCATCTGAATCGAGAGTCTAAAACACACCCCAAAACCTTCTTATGATTCCAATACGTGGATCCCTAACTTCCATGTGCTCCTATCCAAAACTAATTCTTTAGCTACATTCCAATCCCTCAAATCTCTTTTAACTGCTTCCTCCCATATTAGTTTTGGTCGATCTCTGCCTCTTCTTACGTTTTCAGTACGTCTTAAAATTCCACTTCGTACCGGTGCCTCAGAAGGCCTTTGTTGGAAATGTCCAAACCATCTCAAGCGATGTTGGACAAGTTTCTCTTCAATTGGTGCTATCCCCACCCTATCACATATATCCTCATTGTGGATTCGATCTCGTCTTGTGTGACCACATATCCACCGCAAGATCTCATCTCTTACACTCATCTTTCGTATATGTTGTCTTTTAGTCGCCCAACATTCTCGCTCCATATATCATCGTAGGTCTGATCGTCGTCCTATATAACTCACCCTTCAACTTTTGAGGGACTTTTTTGTCACACAGAACATCCGATACTTGGCGCCATTTCACCTACCCCGCTCTAATCCTGCGGCTCACGGCTTCATCAATCTCTCAATCTCGTTGTAACATCGATCCCAAATATCGAAACGTGTCCTTCCTAGGCACTACTTGTCTGTCCAGCCTAACATCTCCATCATCTGCCCTGGCACCGCTGAAATCACACTTTATATACTCAATTTTAGTCCTACTAAGTCTAAAGCTCTTCGATTCTAAGGTCTTCCTCCACAGCTCTAGATTCCTATCGACACATATCCTACTCTCATCAACTAACACTACATCATCAGCAAAAATCATACACCAAGGGATATCTCCTTGTATGTCTCGCGTGACCTCATCCATCACTAGGTCAAAAATGAATGGGCTCAACGCTGACCCTTAGTGTAGTCCTATCTTAATAGGGAAATCACTAGTATCGCCATCACACGTTCTGACATTAGTCATAAGATCTTGGTACATATCCTTAATTAGGTAACATACTTTATTGAGTTTTTTTCCTTTGAAGCGCCACCACATGACCCTTCTTGGCACTTTATCATAGGTTTTCTCCAAATCGATAAACACCATGTGAAGATCCTTCTTTCTCGCTTATACCTCTTCATCAACTGTCGTGTCAAGAAAATTGCCTCGTGGTCGACCTCCGGGCATAAAACCAAATTGGTTTTTCGTCACGCTAGTCACTCTTCTTAAACGGTGCTCAATCACTTGCTCCCAAAGCTTCATCATGTTGCTCCCAAAGCTTCATCATGTGGCTCATGAGCATAATTCCTCTATAATTAGTATAACTTTAAATGTTTCCTTTATTTTTGAAAATTGGTACTAATGTGCTCCTCCGTCACTCGTTAGGCATCTTGTTCGACCTAAAAATGCTATTGAACAAATTAATTAGCCAAACGATCGCCACTTCTCCTAGGCATTTTCACACCTCGCTTGGAATGTTATCAGGCCCCAACACCTTACCCACTTTCATCCTTTTTAATGCCTCTTTTACTTCTGACTTCTGGATCATTCGAACAAACCGTCTATCAGTGTCATCAAAAACATCATCCAGTTCAATCATACTATCACCATTGTCATATTGAACAGCTTATCAAAGTAATCTCTCCACCTATCCTTGATCTCATTGTCTTTCACCAAAAGTGTATTAGTGTCGTCTTTGATGCATTTAATGTGAGACATCGGTTTATTAAGCTTGTAATACTTAATCTTCCACTGGTTCTAGTATCACAAACAGAATAACACGTGCCTCGATGGACATGTGCTTCCCAGAAATTGCAGCACACATACATCATACAAAAGCATGCATCAATTCCATACAACATAATATAACAAGTCTACCAAAAGACATACATAATAATAAGTTATTACAGAACAGCCGACCGACCAAATGACATAAGTATTAAGTAAAAATGGAAGCAAAAGTTGTCATAAGATGGCTTAAACCAAAAGACGACCGGTTAGCCACATAACACCACAGGCAACCGGCCGGCCGCCAAGCTAATCGCCCACACACTGCCACAAAGACAACTCACAAAAGTGAGGCCCATCGAGCTCACCTTCTTCCTCTCGCACACAATAAGCAATGCGGTGAGTACAAAATGTACTGCAAGACTTACGAGTAACAAGCCTATACATAGCTACATGAAAGTTGTATCAAAGGAAATTGGTTATATGGTTATTTGGACGCATAAAGCAAGTTTCATTTGCAATAAGGTAATAGATTGAAAGCAATTTAACAAATCAGATTTTAAGCATTGAAATAATAGCGAGTAACAATAATTACCAAGTAACCACCTAGAAGTGACTAACCCAATAGCCACCACACATAGCATGAATCCCTGATTCGTACCACCCATCAAATTTTAATTAAAAATGTTGTAGTCTAACTCTTGAAAGACCTCCCCAAGCGCGTCCATAACCTAGGACGAGGCTACTCGAATAGTTTTAAACCCTGCAGGGGTGTACTAATGTACCCACGCTTCAGACCGCCTTTAAGCCACAAGATTAGCACACTTCCAAAGGTATGCCGGCACGGCTAAGTTCTACGAGACATTTCCAATATTGTGAATCAACTACGAGTCGCTCGTATGGATAGAAACCCATACGCTTACATTGTAAAGCCGAAAAGATAACTACCCCTCGGGGTAAAGCTTTTTGGACAACTACAATGCTCCCACACACAACCACCTCATTTTACCGCAACGCAACACACACACGCCCTCCTGCGACTCGTAGCCAACACACGCCAAAGTACTAAGTCAAGAGAGGTCTCATACCCTCTAGTGTGATTAGCACACAAGAATGCTTGGTTTAGTGTAACAAGATGTTCGGTCCTTGTCGACTCGGGCACCATTTCAATCACACCCAAAAGATCACACCATCTTACCATTGTGCCCAAGTCTAAATTGTTTTTATTTTCAGTTTTAGTTTTGCAATTTAAACTTAGCACAAAGCTTAAATATATAAACCATAATAAGTTTGTGTGATCAAGGTTATCGACAAGTCGATAACCGCCCATTTCTACCGATAGCTAAGCATGTCTAAGTACGAACTCGTAAACTAATAAGTGACAAGGATTCATCCAACGAACTCAAAATCACAGCAAGATAAACCTAGACTCGGTAGTAGAGGATTAGCATTTGCCTACTGATAATGCATCTACTAGGTTAACTATCGACAATAGTTAAAACAACATAACAATGCATACATAGAATTTGCAAACAATATATTAGAATTTGAAAATAGTAGGAACAACATGATCAAATGATGCTACATCTGCTTGCCTTGCTAGAGTGCAGGGTCTGATGGCTGTGGCTCAGAATCAATATCAATATTATCTTCGGAACCTAACACGAAAATGCAATAAACCAATAAGAACGAAGAACACTAAATAGACTTCAACAGCAAAATAACACCAAAAGGCGATAAACCAATGCATGTTGACGAGATGTTGCGAGGGCTACATGAGTCTTTGGAGATCATTGCCTCCACGCGCGGTTGTGGCAAACTCATTGGTTGGCGGCCGCGGTGGCTACGATGTACGTTAGTAGGGCCGCGGTGGGCTCCGGCAGCATCACGGTAAGACGTGAAAGTGCGGCAGCTGCTGCAGTTGCTAGAGGTAGCTCCGTCGCCGCCGTGGAAGGTGTCACCACCTCTGCAGAAGGCATCGCCGCCGCAGTGGGAGGCTTCGCTATCGTCGACACGATCATCTTCTCCAAAGTGGCATGCATGTCAAGGAAGATGGCCGCCATCTTCTTGTCGTTGTCTTTGGTACTCATGACCATCTTGTTGGCGTTACCCTTTATCATAGCTAACGACTCGGCGGCAGGTCTGATGGCTTGATCTGTCGTCATAACCATGGTAGCAGAAGTCGTGGGAAGGGATTGATTGCTCTGATACCAATTGTAATGATCTTAGATCATTACGGGGTAAACACCGCCAAGAGGACGGCCGGGCGGCGACGGCTTGAAGGGGGAGGACTTTAGAGGAGGAAGATAGACATAAACGGGGATGAATTATTGTTTCTTTGTTCTTCTTGCTTGATTGATAATGAATACATGTTACTCCTTTTATAGGGATGATCCGACTTGACCCCTAAGAAATAATCTCTAAAGAAACATATCTCTAACAATCCAATCCAATAATAACTTTCCTAACTAATAGATAACATTTTCGATTAACTAATCCCTATACAAGAAAACTAATAAACTATCTAGGGAAATAGATATTTTTATTGAGGAAGGCAATCCTTTCCTAATCCTAGTGGGTTGGGTTACTGTTCACATGTGTGAACTGTAACACGGGTACTGTAGCACATGATTAGGAAGGGATTATCTTCCCCAATAAGAATATCTATTTTTCTAAATGGTTGATTGGTTTCCTTGTATAAGGATTAGTTAATCGAAAATGTTATATATTAGTTAGAAAGTTTATCTATTAGTTAGGAATGCCATCTATTAGTTAGGAAGATTATCTATTAGTTAGGAAGACCATCTATTAGTTAGGAAGATCATCATTTAGATTAATTTTATCCATAATTGTTAGAAAAGCCCTCTATATAAGGAGGTTTATTATAATCGTTGGCATTAAGCAATGAGAATACAATAGACTAAATTCCAATCCCTTTCGTCTCCTCAATCTATAGTCTTCCTCTTCCCTAGCGATGACACCACCCGGCTATCCTCCCGGTGATGTTTACCCCTATGATCTAAGGATCATAACAACTTGGTATCGAGCTAACACCATGGTATCGACTCACCGGTAGCCCTTGCATTGCGAAACATCATACCAATTCGCCACTATTAACGGCACAACTAGCGCACCTCGCCACTACCACTTGCACTGCCATGCTTAATCGTGCCACTCCTCCCTGCAGTCCACGACGAAAGTGTAGATCCTCATTGAAGCAGCCAATACCATTTGCAATTCGTCAACATCAACTGGTGCGCTTTTATTCACCCCTCGCATAAGCTCATCCTCGATTCTGAGTTCACGCTCCTTTGCATCTCCTCTTTTGTTTGTCTGTCCCTGTGGCTCTCCTCATTGCATCTCGAGCATCAAGCGACACAACATTGCATGACATGACATTTCCTAATATGCGCCTAGGTGCTCCTCACCGAGTCGCACCTCCACCTTTCTTCATCCAATAGCAATATCGACACTTGAACCCAGCACCGACTCTCAACCCATGATTCTATACATTATCAATGTTTCTATCATCTACAATTCCTGCAATCAATAACTATCAGTTAGTAATCCGCCGGGCGGCAATCAACAACAATCAGGATGTGCTTCTGTCATAATTCCGAAAGACAAAATAATTAAAAAGAGGATGTGCTTCTGTCATAGCTCTTGAAGCACTTGCTTCCATTCCTTAAAGTTAGTTTTGTAAGAAGTAAAGGCCACAATGTTATTGTCATGAAAGAATTAAATAATAAGCACATCAGGCTAAAACATGTCCTTCTTTCATTTAGCATAAGTTCCACAATGCCAATCTTTCATTTAGCATAGCAATACAATGCCAATCTTTCATTTAGCACAACAATAAAGCATTTGTTACAGAACTTCCCTTGTATCCAGATTCCAGAGAAACCTCTGAATTGTCAAACCAACTAAAAGGTCCATCTAGATTCCAGAGAAACCTTGATTCAGTAGCAATCCAACTCAAAATCCTTAACTTGAAAATTCCTTACAGAACAAACAGCAGTGAACAACAATCATAAGCCAAATAAGCTGGACTTACCTAAGTCCTCTGCTGCGGCCGTGCTCGTTGCGGCAACCCCTGTGCCCCGACCCCTGCCGCTTCCGCCACTAGTGTCCAGGATGTTGTCACGGCCATCTGTGCCCCCCGTCCGTGCCCGATGCCCCTAGCAAGTGGAGAAGAGATCACGAAGATGAGAGATAGGGAGAGGATGAGGCGGGACTCGGGAGTCGGGAACTTGGGACGCAGCAGCTCACCTCACGGAGTGTCGGCGCCGCTGACTGAGCCGTTGGCCCGCTGCCGAAGCCGCCGCTGCCACTGCCGACTGAGCTGCTGGTCCAGGGACCACGCCTCGCGTCCTCGTGACCTCGCCTCAGCACCAGAGCAGCTCAGCTTAGTCCGCACTCTGCAGCAAGCGCCGCCGAAATCGCCTGGGGACTACGGGGTTAGGGCAGAGCGACTGAGCGAGAGAGAGAGAGAGGGGATAGGATGAGGAAGGCACTGCTCGGTTGGGCCGGGCCGAGAATTTCAAATCGGGCCGATTTTTTTTGGTAAGCACTGTTTCTTACCGGTTCACACCGGTAAGACCGAAAATCGGCGGTAACCGGTGAAATTTTTCCGAAAACGTTTTCCCTGATCGTGCATGCATGGCAAATATATGCACAGAGCCATGCAATGCAAGCCAGTCATGATTTTGTGCATGCAGCATTTGACAATTTTAGATAAATGAGTTCTTCTCTGTTGGTGTCACCAGACGATGAGAAGGTTAGCTCAGAACCGAGAGGCTGCGCGAAAAAGCCGACTGCGAAAGAAGGTGAACGCTTTTGGTCATTACATACTTGGAATCTGAAGTAATGTTGAGCGGTGAATTTTCCAAGTTCTTGACACAGTTTTATCTCAATATCCGATCATAGGCTTATATCCAGCAGCTTGAGAGCGGCAAGCTGAAGCTTGCTCAGGTGGAGCAGGGTCTCCAGCGAGCACGTTCCCAGGTACTACTTTTTAGTTTTTACACGTATCTTTTTTATGTGTACCAACTGATCATGTACATCTAATCTTATACAGTGCAATCTGAATGACCGAGTGTGTGTGTGTGACTGTGTGTCTTGTATAGGGGCTCTTGCTTGGAGGAGCTCAAGGTGGAAACACCAGCTCAGGTGCGTGATTTTATCATCATTATCATCTTCTCATCATCAGTTGTCGCCTCCAATAATATCACCAATTTGTTGCAATTAATGATCCAAATGCATGCATACATTTCAACATTTGTGTGGCTGTAGTTATTCCACAAATACCGAGCTGCCTGATTGTGACATCCATTTTCCAGGCGCTGCCATGTTCGACGTCGAGTACGCCCGGTGGCTGGACGAGCACAGCCGGCGCATGGCCGAGCTCCAGGGCGGCCTGCATGCGCACTTGCCGGACGGTGACCTCAGAGTCATCGTCGACAACACCTTGACCCACTACGACGAGCTGTTCCGCCTCAAGGGCGTGGCGGCCAAGTCCGACGTGTTCCATCTCATCACTGGGATGTGGGCGACCCCCGCCGAGCGGTGCTTCCTCTGGATGGGTGGATTCCGGCCCTCCGATCTGCTCAAGGTATGTATTGATGTCTGAATGAAACACATGATATCAAACTGCAGTACACATGACTATGACATCCTACAAACATGCAATTTGCTAAATTAAGTCAAAGGCAAATTTGGTCAGAAAATGCACCTGACATCAAAAGTATGAAGCTCACTTCACAGTTTAAGACGCAGACAGATCACCAATCAATTCAGTAGAGGAAAATGAAATCAAGCTAAATCTGAGCTCATCCTCAAAGTACATATATGATTTTCTAATTTCATTACATACTTTTCATGTTGCTGCAGACACTGATACCCCAGCTAGATCCCCTGACTGAACAGCAAGTGGTTGGCATCTGCAGCCTTCAACAGTCGTTACAGCAGGCAGAGGAAGCTCTCTCCCAGGGCCTGGAGCAGCTGCATCAGTCACTAGCTGACACGGTCGCTGGTGGGTCTCCGATCGAGGAAGATAACATTGGGAGCTTCATGGGTCATATGGCCCTTGCCCTCGGCAAGCTGTCCAACCTTGAAGGTTTTGTCATACAGGTAAAGATTTTTTTCAGTTTTTCACTACTCCAATCTTCATCATTCTGCCAGTATAGATAGGGCTGCCACACTATTTCCCGATTTGACTCAACTTTGTAGATGGGCAACTAAGCCACTTGATAAAACTTGTAGGTGTAAAAATTTGTGGCAACGGTGCTGCATTCAGGGGGGATTTTTATTTCTCTGAACACACCTGTATCATATTAAACCTCATCAGTTCTACCACTAACTGTGCCAAAAATAAGCAATTTGTCCATTTCAGAGGACGAAACAAGTTAATTACTCCAGAGTTTGCAACTCCCCCTTTCTAATATCTTATGCCGTCAACATGTAGAGCTGTCTCTGCATTGTACAAAGAAATGACCTAGTCACCTGAACATGTAACGTTATCATTCTTTTGGAATGCATCTGTTTAATCATAACATGGAGTAATCAGAAAAAAAAATTATTACTAGCATCTGCTAAAAAAAATTATTACTAGCATCTGCTTTCATTTTGTCTACAAAGAATAAGGATACTGCAAAATGTACTAAAACTACTCGTGTGACATGTAATTTCCAGGCTGATAACTTGAGGCAGCAGACTCTTCACCAGATGCACAGGATTCTGACAGTTAGGCAGGCAGCTCGATGTTTCTTTGCCATTGGCGAGTACCATAACCGCCTCCGTGCCCTAAGCTCTCTCTGGGCTTCTCGACCTCGAGAGTAAGTACCATGCAATTCCTAACCCAGTGTCCTACTCCTGCCTGTAGTTTAACCCTTTTTTGGGTTAAAAAATGTCTCCTACCAGTAGTTGTTGAAGGTAGTATTTGTCTTTGATTGGAAAATTTTAAGTACATATGATTGAGCCATGGCTTAATAGAGGCATGAATAATGTAATTTAACATACCAAGATGTGCCCTACTAAATCAGCATGGAATGGACCACCCTCCTACTTACCAGCAATCAAAAGTCAGCAAGCTTATTTTGTACACCATGGGAATATGGGATGCACATTATTTTCTCTCTTTTTTGAAGGTTAAGAGGTTCCCAAAGGGGCCACATCTGATTATATTAAGCATATGCTTGACAAAAAAAAGTGCGTGCTATGGTCTACAATATAAGGACTATACATGGTTTCTGATGCTTTCATCTAGATTTTCAACCATTTCGGCCAACTAAGTAAGTTCTATAAGGCCCTACAGGAATAATAGGATCAGCAGCCGTAGTACTATTTTTCTGGATGCATCCCTAATCTATTTATTTCTGGTGCTTATATTGCCTGCAGGATACTGGTGGCAGATGAAGGCAATTGTGGAGAACTAAGCATTGCAGCACAACCATCTGAAAGCCACTTTTCAGCCTTCTGATTCAAATGTATTTTGGAACTAACCTTCAGAGTAGGAGCAAAAGTAGAAAAACTGGGAAGAAGTTTTGGATGCAATCTAGCAGATATGTGAGAAACACAGACGAGAGCTAGGAAACAAAGGAAGCTCCAGAACTGGGAGAATATCTCAGAATGCATAGAACTTTCATGATAATTTTCCTGGAGGTCAAATTGTTTAATGTATTATGGCACAAGAACAAAAAAAGGACATCTATAATTTATTGTTGAAGCCTACCCCAACTTGTTTGGGATCAAAGGCTTTGCTGTTGTTGTTGTTGTATAATTTATTGTTGAAATAGTACTTATCTATGTGTTATCGTGGTTACTTCTGCCAAGCCATGCCTACATTTTTATAAGAGCACTTTCTACATGATAAAACGATCCATTCTACAATATTACAGGTGATGAGTGGTTATAAGTTATAACAAAACCTAATAGCATGCATCACTACCATAATACCTTGGATCGACTGGGTAAGCTGTCTATCTGAAAAAATTTACACTACTGAGAAATGAAGAGAAGGTTATATATACAGCAAATGAAATCACGTGATATTCAATTACAATTTTATTATCTCTGAGCATGTGTGCATGAATCTATACCAAATGTCAAACCTGGCACCTCATTCAAAGTTTGATATTGCAACATATTGCTGTTGATTCGAACTCCAAACTACATTAGGTTATTATGCTGTAATGTGTGCATATAAGTAATTTGTTAAGGCAAATGCCCACTTGCAGTAGATAAACAAGTAGGGGGAGGAAAAGAATCGCCTTTAAAACCCTGCCATAATTTTCCAACGCACTTTCAAGGGTAAAGCACCAAGATCTTGGTCTCCACGGTTCTGCAATTATAGCTCTGAATTTCTAATACCCCAACTTTTGGAAAGGTTGCTTGCATTATAGATAAAGTGTCTGCACAACACTGGGCATGCTGTGAAAAGAGTTGCTTACAAGAGCACTAAACATACAGCTACAAGTGTACAAAAGAGTTACCGAAGGAAGCATTTTCTTGTTTCACAACTGATTGACATACGTATTGGATTATTTCAAATTAGAATGTTATGGTATTCCTAAACAACATGACTTTATGGTATTTCGAACAGGCTTTAACATCACAAAACCAGTACATCACATAAGAAAAATTGACTTACAGCTAATTCTCCTTTTTCTGAGAAACTCGATGTTTGGACCAACCTTCCAATGTTTTCCGGTGAACAGCATTCATTTTTATCTTTCTTCTTTCTAGGATGATGTTTTCAGCAATGTCCAGTGCTACTAGAATTGCACACATGACACAAGCACTTCTTCCATGACCTGATGTGTACACCACGCACAAAACCGTTCATACAACGTTAAATAATGGTAATTGGCAAATACAGTTGTGTACACAACTAGATTATCAAATTACGTTCATTATACTAATTATTTGCCAAAAAAAAGTTGAATGTATATGTAATATCCCGCTTTAAATTGAAAAACTATGCAAAAGAATTAGAATTCAGATTAGGGGTTAAGAGGAAGAGGTGGGGGGAGAGTGGGTGGGCTGGCCAAGGCGCAGCCCCTAGCCGAGTCCGGTGGATTCGGCCGGGCGCGGGGGTAGGGCACTCTCAGCACTAAGCCCTAGCCGCCCCCTTGCCACCTCCCTCTGCCGAGCCCCTACCTCCTAGTGCCGCCAGTGTTCTGCATAACAACCGTTAAGGCCTTGTAAATGGCCGTTAAAACGGTAAAGGTCCTCTGGCCGTTACATGTATGGACATTTCAAGGTTTGTTCATTTTATTGAGCCGTTTATTCGGTTTAACGGCCGTTAACATTTAACATGCCCGTTTATTGGATAAAGTTGCAAGATTGCCATATGACATGGAACATTATGACATACATGAGATGAATGCTACCTTTGCTTTTCATTGCCACTTTCAATTATGATTCTTTAATTACATTCACATCATGTATATATTTCTCTGAATTTTAAATAGTAAAACCGTTTACAAGGCCGTTTACCAGACCGCTTACCGTACAAACACTAAAAGATGGAGTGACTGTTCATTAACCGTTTACCGTTATTTAGAACATTGAGTGTCGCCCCTCTGCCGTGAGGTAGAGCCACTGCTACCGGCGCCCGACAAGGAAGGAGAGGAGGAAGGAAGGAGAAGTGGAGAAAATTAGGGCTTTGCGATCTAACCTAGATCTTTGTCCAAATTCATCGAGTAACGATCTGAACAACCTTGCTTTGATCTTAGATTGTTCTTTATTCAAGGTTTGGAGTAGATTGATCGCGGGAATCGGGTAATTCGGGATGCCCTAATTCGATTAGATGTACTGCAAAACCTTGCAGGGAAGTTTTGGGTATCTGCGTCCAACTTCAGAACTTTGCTATGTTAGGAAAGTTTTAGATAATTTCGTAAGCTTTTCAGAGAGTACAAGATCATTAGATTTGGATAAGCGGTTGATAATTTATGGCCTCTGAAGTACTGCTATCTAGATTTCCATGGCAGTTAACAGCAGTCGTGTAGATTACTTTATCACGTGCAATAGATGTTAGAATTAAATTGTGGTCACAACTAGGTTTAGAGAGATAATTCTATGTAGTTTTTAGAAGCGGTATGGTTTGCTATTTTTCATGTTGTAGAAAACTAGTAACAAAATTGTGAAGTCCGATGTTCTATGAAGTTCTAGATTAACCTTCGGGGTTGAAAACGAGGAAATAGATGGCATAATCAGAGAATTTGTATAACTACGATATTGTAGGAAATTTTGTGTAGATTCCAGAAAATATAGATTTTATTATATTTGGAGTCCAGAAATAAATTATGAGTGTCTGATCACTGGGACAGCGGGTATGTTGTCTGGTGAAAATGGGTTATTCGTGTCTGGTTTGTCGTAGGAGCGATATTGAGTTGTTTGTGGATCGTGTACTGTGATGGCATGTTTTTTAGGTGTATTATTGATTGTTGTCCAAGGAGCATTGTTTCAAGTTCGGTGCCGCTTTTATATCGTTCGGATTCTTGTAACTAAAAGACAAGTGAATGGTAGAGCGGTAGACATCGGTTTGTTTGCCCATGTCTTTACAATTAACTTGCCATGACGTTTATTTATGCTTATTTAACTACCATGATAATAATGATATGATATGATGATGACATGACCATAGGGATGACATGGTAATAATGATAATTGATAATGTTGATGGATAATAAACATTGTTGCATCATTTGCATGCATAAGAGTCATGTCGGTGAGAACGTCCATGTATATGGCTATTCCGAAGTGCTCTTCATAAAATCCTACAGGGGTAGGGACTCCACAGGATGGAGGATAGTGTGTCACCGACAGGTGAACACTTCGCTATACCGGTATCAGCTGATAAAGTTTGCACTAAGCATTTGCATACATGAAAAGATAATGATGAGAATTGATTATATGAAAGATGAGAATGACACTTGATATGTTTATGATGATAATAATGATTTAATTGAATGATAAGTTGGTTGTTTATTGTCCTATTATATACTTGTTGAGTCTTAGACTCACTGTTGCTTTGTTGTTATTTTTAGGTGATCATTGAAGATGTCATGCATGAGATAGAGTAGCACATATGCATTACATGCAATTATCACACATACCTTCTTATTTAGTTTGCTTTCACTAAATCTAGAGACATGATAAATCATTTAGTATTTATTATTAGACTTGATTATTATTTAGTTTAATGATTGAAACTTTGGTTGATTTAATAATAGTTTGATTATTATTACTTGTTGTCATCCTATGTACTGGGAGCATGGTTCTGGCATTTCTCGGGCACGTGTGTCCCAAGCGTCCCTTGAGCGCGTGTGACTCGAGCGTTTCTCAAGCGCGCCTGACTTAAGCGTTCTTGGCACTTGTGACCAAGATATGAAAGTTAATCCTTTATGCATTTATATTGTTAAGTTGTTGTTCTGTGGTCTGTTGAGGATTTTTTTTATTCCATGCACAATTTGCTGGAATTATTATTAATTAAGGTTTAAATTAGTAGTTATAATAGTTTAGATGACATTTTAGGCTCAGTGTTGGGTTGAAGTGTTACGGTATATTAAGAGATAGATCGTTACTGACCAAATGCACAGTGGACATAAACCGGTTTCCCCTCGATGCTCTTTTCGCATGCCCAGCGTGCCGCATATTCAATTTGGTATGGCGCTGGAGCTCTTGTATCCCAAGTAGCAACACAAAGATACTCATCTGTTGGAACAAAGGCACTTCTTGGCAGCTCACATGTGCAATCAATAACAGATGGGCCTCCAGAGGGCAAATGCTTCAACATAAACGGCCATCCTCCCAGATATAGGCCTTCAGCAATCTTGTCATACACAGACTCCTTCCTCAAAAATCTCTTTACCATTGCATATGCCCGAGCAAGCATCAAGAAAGGACCAAAGAGTATATTTGACCAAAGAGGAAATCTCCCCTCTGAGTTCTTCCCCAGTATCCAAGGTAGGTTGATGGTATTATGGGATGCAACGGTGACAATGTAGGCAACAAAACTGGTTGCTAGAAAAGGAAGCAATAACAATCCTCATGCCAAGCTCCCACAAACTAATAGATGTGACAAGAAGAGTTGCAGCAGCGATGCCAGTCACCTTGGATATCCCCATTATTGTCTGATATGGCTAAAACCTCTTCTTTGGCATTACCAAGGCCAGACCTGGATCAAGATTGTCATCAGCAGATACCTTATAATAGAGCAGTGAAGAATGCGTTTAGCCATGTAAAACACTTGTGGTATATATACATGGTCAATTTATTATTGAATATGGTGAAAAAAAATCAATAATGAGCAGGAGCCTTGCACCTCTTTGTATTAAGAAGGAACGGCAACAGACAACCGAATATGCTAAATGTTGGCATGCCACCAACTCATTTGCACGCAAGAAGGCAATATGTTGTATGCACATTTTTGGAATCAATAAGGCCTGGAAATACGAGGGGGGCAAAAAGGTTTCTTCACTGCCATTTGTGTCAGTTTCAAAATGTGGGTTTTATTATTGTCATAAATACCATCTGTGTGTCGGTTACAGAATATACGTGATTCATGTATAATTATTCAAGACTTGCAGGCTCCAATGAAGAACCAGGAGACCAGATCCTACCGAAATCAAACCGTCCAGCAAATTTGGATCCGAACCAACCAGAATGGATCAAGAACCCCAACGGACAACATTAGCCAAGAGCCGTACTGATCTGAACTAAGTAAGAATTACCGCAGGAAAGAGAGCTAGATGTTCGCGCGAGAGGGAAAAGAACGCATCAGGGTTACCTCGGGAGAGATTGAAGAAGGTGGGGAGGAGAAGAGCATCCGGGGTTGGAGCGCGGAGGAAGAGGAAGTGGGAAAGGGGAGGAAGAGGAGGACACGGTCGCACGGACGGGCTCTCTCCCGGCCGGCATAGTCGGGGAGAGAGACATGCGGCTCTCTCCCCCTGAGAACACGACCGATGTACTCTCACACACACCATACGTTTACCCAAGGGCGGAGCTATGCCTCACGTCACTCGGGCAATAGCTCGACATCTAGTAAAAAATACTAGGTAAAATCAAAATAAGAAACGTCAAAATATCAGCTGCACTATGAATTTGGATTGAAACGCACTGGGCTAGACCGAGGCTTGGGCTGGCGTTGGCTCCACCTCTACATCTACCCATACACACACGTGGATACGTACTCAACGTATGTCGACGCTGGCTCTGCCTCTGCGTCTACTCACAGACACGTGGAAGCGGAGTTGAACCCCACGAAGCACAGACACACGCTTTGACTACGAAACACATCTACATGTACGTGTACTATTCCCTTAGCTCAAACACGGACGGGTGGCACGACGACGGCAGCGGCCACCACCGAGCCGACGCGAGTTCTCTCTCTCCGCTTTCGGAGGAGATGCGCCACGATGTACCAAAGGGCTTGAGCTAGGCCAGGCCATCCTAAGCACATCCTACTCAGCCCACCGTATAATGCACACGAGGCACAGCCCATGACGTTTACGGGCTTGTCTAGTGCCATTCGTTGGAACACAAGAATTTTGTAGAAAGCAGTATAATTCTTGCAGGAATCTTACTGAAATCTCACGTTCAAAATAGACCGTAAACCTGGGTCGGCACCACCCATTCAGTAGAAGTAAGCCAATGTTAGTATCATTTTCATGTGGAGCCGTCGTCCATATTTGAAGGGCAGCAGCATGCCAATCTTATCTTGACTTTTCTGGAGTCATCAGTCATCCCTTGGCATCACTATGAAAAAACAGGCTAGCATCTCGTAAGGACACGTACAATACATGGTAGCCTCAAATGGTGATTTTATCTTTCACCCAGGCACAAGTCACTCAAGACATCATCTAAACTTTTACTCACCCAATGTTTGGTAGTTTCAAATGGACCAAAAAAATAATATTGCATTTCAGCCCTTTACTTTTCCCATTTTAGCCACTACTTTCTTTCTATTTATTACTTTAGTCTGAAATTTTACACAAGAAACAATAGAAGCAGAAAAGCTATAACATATGCGCCCTCATCCTCTCCCACTCCCCCCCTTCCCCGGTCCCTCACCTCCACACTATCGTTGCACTTGAACGCCGCCCCGCTGCCACCTTGTTCTCGCCGGGGCCAGCGCTTCATCCACGCCGTGCACCGCTGCTCGCGCCATCCTTATTGTCGTCCACCACTGCTCGCGTCGTCCTCATCCGCGTTCGTCGTGACCCCGCATCACCTTCGTCAACACCGATCGTCGTCGTCATTGTCCGTAGCTAGATCTGATTGGATCTGGTCGCTGCTGCGCCATTGTCCTCGTCGCAGCTCTCCCGCTGCACATGCATTTCCCGAGTCAAACGCCATCGTTCTCACCTTACTCGGATCCAAGGTGCCCCATCCTATCTCTCTCCCTTCCTTTCTCCCTTGACCACCACCTTTCACCTTTTTCCTCAAGCCACCACCTCCTCTATACACTGCAAGCACTTACCTCGTCTCCACCGTGGCGTCCGGAGCCCACCTAGACCTAACGAAATAGAAAACACCAATTTAAAGGCAAACTACAGTAACAAAATTTTATAAAGTTTTCTTGATGAGGACAACCAAAGTCCAAAGGGCCTAGCTAACGTCAAATGCAGCGGCACACGACGAAGGGCGCTTGGAAAAACAAAGGTGAGACATGGCCCATTTCATCCAAATCTGCAATTCAAGTGGCACATAAAATAAACAAAGAACCCTTTCCCCAAGCACCGAAGTTTTTGCCCTATATGGCACTATTAGCGCCGCTTCTAGCAAACCGGTCATTCGCGCGATGTAATGCCATTTTTGGCACCTCTGCCATTCCCTGGTGACCCGGACGCCTCTCCGCCCACCACGCCGCCGCCGCTCGCCCGTGCGGTCGCCAACTTCGTTTGTGGCCTCGCCGAGCGACCCTCGTCCGTGCGCCCCTATCCCGGACGGCGCTGCTTGTGCCACATCGTGCCTCATCCGTGCCTCGCCCGCCACTGTCGTAGCTCGTGGGCGGACGCCACCTCGTTCATTGCATGGTGGACCGGACGCCTGTCGTCTGTCCACGTGGCCGCATTTCCGAGCATCTCGCCCTAGGTCCATGCCCCCAGCTCTGCCGCCTTCTAATTGTTTTCGGCGTTGAAAGCATCCTCTCTCCCCTCATCTTTTCCCCTATCCCATCCATCACATCGTTGCCTTCGTCCGCATGCATGGCTAATCACGCCGCCTCGTCTACACGAAACACCTTTGCGCGTCTATAAAAACTGACACCACACTCGCGCTCGCTTGCGCTCTTATTTTGGAATTCATTCTCGTTCTCGCACTCGTCGCTGAGAACAAAGAGAATTGAACTAAAACTTTGTTGGAATTACGCTGTGAAGTAAATAGTGTTTAGAGCAGTGGTTTTGTTGGAATTACGCTGTGAAGTAAATAGTGTTTAGAGCAGTGGTTACAACAGTATAAGTACCATGAGGTCGACATCAAAGTAAGGTAAAATTATTTCGTATGCTTTAGTTATAATTATTTCAGTCGTAGTTAATTAGTGATAATTTATTAGTCCTAGTAGTTAGCGGTAATTGACCCGTAGTTTGTAAGTGTTAATTAAATTAGTAGTAATTAAGTAGTCGTAATTAAATACTCGTAGTTAATTAGTCATAATTAATTACTGGAAATGAAGTATTAATTAATTAATTAGTCGTAATTAATATATCGTAATTAAATTTCATGTAGTTTATTAGTGCTAATTACATTAGTGCAAAATAAGTGGTCAATTTACGTGACCATAATTAATTTGTTGGTAAGTAATGACCTGTAGTAAATTATTGTAATTAAATAAGCATAATTAATTAGGAATAATTAATGACGCATAGTTAATTAGTGGTAACTAATTAATCGTAATTAATTCATTGGAATTACTTAGATATAATGCATTACTCTAAGTAATTTATTGATAAGTAATCAAATTGTTGCTAATTATTTATTTATTTATATTCACTTACTCATTTTAATTGGTTAATTGTATGTAGTATGTCGTAATTATTTGTGTCATGGGTAATTAGTGGCAAATAAATTACTTGTAATTAATTATTACTTTTTGTTTAGTCCTATTTAATTAGTGGTAATAGAAGAAATAATCCCATGTACGTGATCGTGTATGATTAATTAATTAGTGCTAATTACATGCCTTATTTGTTATATTGTGTACCATAAATAGGTCATTAAATCGATGGAATTACTTAGATATCATATAATGCATTACTCGTAAGTTATTTATTGATAAGTAATCAAATTGTTGCTATTTATTTATTTATTTATATTCACTTACTCATTTTAATTGGTTACTTGTATGTAGTATGTCATAATTATTTGTGTCATGGGTAATTAGTGGCAAATAAATTACTTGTAATTAATTATTACTTTTTTTGTTTAGTCCTATTTAATTAGTGGTAATAAAAGAAATAATCCCATGTACGTAGTCGTGTATAGTTAATTAATTAGTGCTAATTACATGCCTTATTTGTTATATTGTGTACCGTAAATCGGGTTGTTGTGGCTTTAGGTAGTTTCAAACTCGCAAGATTTGGTAGTGTTTTATGGCGACGGTCTCGTACGGAGCAGACCCGATGGGTTGGACCTGTCGAGATGCCAATACAAGGTGGTCCGGTAGAGGGGCTCAATGCGATGAATATTCATGAGCTTGGGAGCTGCATCCGGAGGGCAGTGTTCCCCTAGGCACCCGCCTACACCGCCTAGGCGCTAGGCGCAACCCTCCCTCCTAGACCACCTAGCCAATTTATCCCGCCTAGGCGGTGATTAGGCACTAGCCGTCGGTCTGCCGCCCGACTAGCGCCTAGGGGAACACTACTGGAGGGAGTTCGACATGGAGCCAACGATGAAGAAACTTATCATCGAGGCGATTACCTGCACGAGTAGGGGAGGGCGGGGCGTATGGGAGCTAGTCAAGGTGAACGGAAGTGTAGCATGTGGCCAGTACGTGCAGATTGCTTTCCAGCCTGAGACAGCGATATACGGGAAGCCGATGGTGTATATGAATTTCGTATGTAGGGCACCGGGAAACTTTGATGATGCTAGTGCCTCAGGAAATGGGCAACCACAGGTGGTGCTTGGAGACAGTAGCACGAAATGTGTTGTTTTGGAGGAAGTCCACGAGAGAAGATTTGCGCAAATTTTGTACAAAATGGGGACGGATCAGAGTGGTCAACTCGTATTGACTACCATGAGTATCTACGGACCGGTCTCGGGTTGGAGTCAGCGAGGGCGACAACTAGGCTCGAATAGTAGCGAGGAGCACGCAGGTGCAGGCTGGTCTCTACCGATGGAATTGTGTCTTCGGATGTGCCATACGTGGCATCCAGACTTAATGATATCACAGTGCGATCGTCCGTACTGCCTCAAGAAGAAGGGTCCCAGTGGGGGTTTGATGCTCACACCCTCTTAGTTGGGTAGCACTTCCCTAGCAAGGCGACTATACGGTAAGCTATAGCACGGTACGTCTTGTCCATTAACCGTGTGTACCGGTCTAACCCAGGGCATTACGCAGTGAAGTGCGTAGTGGAAGGCTGCCCTAACAAGATCAAACCTCACCGAGCAAAGTTCTTTGGCTCGATCTTCATGGCCAAGGCAGTGACCAACCATACTTGTGAGTTTAGCGAGCCACTACGGCAGCATCAGAATGTGACTTCCGCATATATGGTAAGCCTCATCAGCCACCTAGTTGTGGAGGACGTGTCCATCTCCCTCAAGATTTGTTCCGTAAGTCTTCAATCTGGTTGATTGTCTAATCAGCTTTCGCAAGGTCGAACGAGCCAAGCAGAAGGTTATCGAGTCCATGTACGGGACAAAGAAGAGGCATACAACCTTGTGCCAAGAATGCTTTACTAGATTGTCAAGCAAACTCAAACACGTACATAAACAAGCTTGAAAGAGACCCCAACCGCTTCATATGGACCGGTGTTACGAGCTTCGCCGGACCATAGAGGTCTTTAAGTTCGTCATCTGTGCTCATGATAGATGGTACTTTCCTCACGGGAGGTACAAAGGCACCATTCTCACCGCGATGACAGCCGACGCGAATGACCAATTTCTCCTGGTTGCTTTTGCCATTGTAGAGAATGAGAACGTATCTAGTTGATTGTGGTTCCTAGTGAATGTGAAGCGGACGGTTGTGGGAGACCGGTCCAACGTATACCTTATCACAGACCGCAACACTGGGTTGTTGTCAGCTCTGAACACCATAAAGAATGGGACGGAACCCCCTCACCAGTAGAACGACGTGGAAACTCGGTGATACATGAGGCATCTTGCATCCAACTTCTTCACACGGTTTTGCAGTCAGGAACTTATGAAGACATTCAAGGCATTGTGCATGCAAAACCAGAGGTGGAAGTTTGAGTCCATTGGACGGATCTTGAACATCGGACTATGAGGCATATAAGGAGTCCCTCCGAGGCACAGGAGGGACGATGAGGTCGTTATCGAGCAATCCAGAGCACCATGAGTTTCACACGGTGGATTAATCTCCACGCTCTAAGTTAGAGAAGCAGTTCTGCTCTATGACAGACGGTGCGAGGCGTGGAATTATGACGACCAACATGTCCGAGGTGTACGACAACATACTTAAAGGTATGCCATGCCTCCCTATCACCGTGATCGTTGAGAAGACATGGACTCGCATGATCGATTACTTCGTCAATAGAGACATCGTAGCAAGGCGACAGCTGGAAGAAGGGAAGCAGTGGTGTGAGAACATACAGAGGTATATGGACCAGAAGATGTAGAAGGCCCGAATGCACAACATCCGAGTAATCGATGGCCTCAAGAGAAAGTACGAGATCAGGCTACGGTAAAAATACATCAATAGTCATGCCAGGAGGGAAAGGGAACATGCATACACCCTGGGTGATGTGGCTATATGCACCTGCAACAAGCTGAAGCTCCTGCACAAGCCATACTCACATGTGTACAAGGTGTGTGTGTAAATGAGGCAGATGTCTACGCCGTATATCTCCGAGTACTACGACATGGAGCACATTTTCGGTATATGGAGTGTAGAGTTTCACTCGTATGGCTTGGACATAAACTATAGAGATCTTTGGCCAGACAGAGTGCAATGGGGCTCGAACAAGGCCTCGAAGTCAATTGGGAAGGGACGACAACAGACACAGTGCTTCCATAATGACATGGATGACAGCCAGCATGCGGGCCTGAACCGCACGATGAAGTGCGGGATATGCACGACACTTGGGCACTCCATGAAGGATTTCCCTAACGCATCGAGCTCGTCTAGTCGTCATTCGATGTCGTAATTTATTATATTGTGCATGCGGGCCATCATGTCATGTAAATGGGTAGTCTGCTCATATTTGTGCATATCTTTACGTCATTGTTTCTTAGCGCGTGCGTATCTCGACATTATATTTGTTCGAATCGACTCGCCCTTGTTTTGTGCACAACACAAAACATTAGGTTCGCTAGAATATGTCGAAGCGTCGACAAACTTTTATGTGAAGATATTGAAGAAGCGCAAGTGGCTTGCAAAGATGGCTAAACCCTACCCGATTTTTCAATGAAGAATGCGCCAAGATCACCATAGTTTCCATGCCCACAATGTGTGTGCGAACAACAAAGAAAGATCATTCAGTCAACACAACCAGCCACCACTGCCCGGGCGTACTACACGTGCGGGAATGTCCTCATAAGAGAATCTTACGCACACATCCATTTTTCATACCCTACGTTGAATTCTATATTTCTAACTTCATCCGCGTGTAATGGTAGCCCGAGATGCATTGCAATTTCTTCCAATAGATCAACAGCCCAGAGATCTACGATAGAGCGTTCATCGAGCAGAAGTACATGTTGAATTATGCGATGCGAGCTGAGACCTTCCAGTGATGGAAATGTTACGTACCAAACCCTATTGAAAAGGCACCGAAGGAGCCTAGGACAGCTGGTTGGTGGTGGAGGACCCTCAAATAGGAAGGTGAGTATGACCAGGCACAGCACGCGACGGACAACGGGAAGGCTCCTGCTATTGAGACCGGCGACCGGCGTAGCTTCTCTCGTCGCCCGGGCGCACTCCATATCAAAGAGGTGAGTTATGTACAATTTTGCATCCTGATTATGTATTTGACCTTTCATTCTTCTAACACCATGCAATCGTCCAGCCCGTATCGCAGAACATGGTGGACTTCGACACACGGCATTGATGTGGACAATCCCAAGATAAGGGGAAAGCTCTTGCTACTAAGACAGGCGACCGTCGTAGCATTTCCAATCGCCCGGGCGCACTCCATATCTAAGAGGTGAGTTATGTATAATTTGTATCCTGGCTATGTATTTGGCTGTACGGTCTACTTACATCATGGAATCGTAGGATATGGATGACTTCGACACTCGTCGCCACCGTGGGCAGTCCTGAGACAAGGGGAAGGGGCTACTATGTTGCGAAGACTAGTTTCGATCATCCTTATTCTCGATTCCAAAAAAAGTCGCGCGTGTATCTTATGTGTTTTCCGGTTTGTTCAGTCGTGCATGCTGTCGTTTGTAATGCATGTAACCAAACCGCGCACGGCATGTAACTCGCAAATCACAATGTCCATTCCAAAATGTCGTCAATTTTATTTATCAAATTTTAGATTGCAATTGCACTTGAAATGTCGACACTCCGAGTTTTCTGATTTCATGTGAATCCGCAACCGATCAGCTCTGACAATACGCACATAACATACAAAATATGCATACAAATATAGCACAATAAAAGTGTATAACATCTATGTAGTGCAATTACACACGGGATATAATATGGCTCACTCGTATGAACCACTCTTTGCTCGCTGCGTCTGCGTTCGCGTTCTGGTTTTGCGTCGAGTATGTCCCGTGGGATACGTTAACCGGTCCGGAGAGCCTGTATCAGTTCGGAGGGGGTACAAACACCGTTGAGTGGGCGGAGGTGCACTAGTAAGCTAACTCTGGCCTAGGCTAAGTTTGCTCAATGTCAATGTTATTCAGCTGAGTCATGCTGAACTGGTTACCACATGCAATAATGTCAGTAATGAAGGAATAAAGAAATCCATGCCCGGATAGTCCGCCACCCACATACACTGTCTGCAAGTCCCTTCGTGCAAAGGAGCTCTAACCTTGACTGTGCGATGTGCCAGCGACCCCAGAAGAGCTCTGCCCTTCGTACGGTACTCCGTACTAGCCAACGTACGATAGGGGTGGGTGCCCTGGGTGCCACGGTCCAAACCGTGGCATTGTGTACTACTCCTTGCTAGTAGCTAGGATGGACGTCTCCTCATCGGATGATGAATGGTCGTCACCCTACACTCAACTGAAGGCCGCAAGATGGAATGTTGTTAGGACAAATAAAAATTTGGGATGTAAACTAAACATCTCATACCTCCCGGATGTGCATTGCGAATGACTGAGGGGGCGCCAGTCTGAGTACAGGGTCCGGATGGCAGAAGAGATGCATCCCGACGAACGTGCGAGTGTAGGACGACATGATGTTAGCACAACCTAAGGCGTAATAAAAAATAGGATATAAATTTGTACATAACTTACCTCTCCACCGATCAGAGCAGGATGACCGACTAGGGCTAGGAGCGCTAGCACAACCTAAGCACAGCGGCCCACTCGGTGCACGTGTAGGGACGTCGTCGAACGACCGTGTTGCAACACATTTGGCGACAATTCGCTTTTGTGCCTTCCGCACAGCAAGAGAGCATGGTAGTTCCAAACGGTTGCTCGGACTAGCGACCGACCAGGAAAGCGGCAAATATGAACACCGACCCAACCTTTCTTTGTTTTTAGCTACGCTCGTAAGGTGAGCTTCCAAATATTTTCCAAGTTTGTCTACACACACTCAAGTAATGCAAGGAGGGGAGTGCATTTAGATTAAGTTCAGCATCAAAAGCTCGTTGTCCTCGAATCGGCGATTTTAAAGCTAGTTTAGACATGTAAAATTCATTAACGAATGTAACGGTGACCACGCCAATGTTGAACGACCCATTCTTTGTAGTCTGGTATGAGCATAAAACCCTTCATTGCGGTGTATAATGTGCGTCGTCGTTCGGCAGTCGACACATAAATCTTACTTAAAGAAAGATGAAAAAGTTTACATTCAACTAATCGGCTGTTGTCATGTCGGACCGGATTTTCTAATCCGAATCCTCTGTGAAAACAATGTGCTATTCCTGGATCAATAGATAGCACTCACGGGCATTCTTGAATCATTCATACATGGCGTGAACTAAAGTATCATTATTACAAACAACAGAGTGACATAGACCACGTCGGTCGAGTTTTACAACGAAAATCATCGTGCCAAATTGATTACAATACGTAACACGAATGCGATAGCGGAAGCAAAAGGTAGAGCTCATCTCTTCACAGCAAGCGATCGGGCACCACGTGTATGCATCGATATTATCCAAGGACCGGGTAATATCGGTTATGCGCAAGTACCAACGAGTCAACTTAGGTGCGTCGAGGCCTAGACTACAGATCCTAGACTACTCTTCATCGTTTCCTTGTCCATCAACACGGTTCCTCGTAGTAAGCATAGTCTCCTCCATCGGCGTCATCCAAGGGTTTGGGAGAGCGAGGATGAGCACAACTACCGTGCTCATGAGCCAATACACAATGCAATGATATACATGCAAGGCTTACAAGGATGGCTCGGTTCTTTTATTTGCGAAAGCAATACTTTTAAATATCATAAGTACAAATTCCTAGTACTTAGCATTTTTGACGAATTTCATTTTAGTTAAAGAGAGAAATTGTACAATATTTGTATCAGCAGAGGTTACCTCCACCTTCATGCTTAATTTTGATTGTGGTTACATCCACCACTAAACGACACTGGGTACAAAGACCCAGGAATAACCAAACTCAGGGCTAGGTGAGCCCGCCACAATTTTCATACCACCCACAAAGGAAATTTTTAAATAGAACTAACTCAAGTTAAGTTCCCATGTCCGCCTTTGACCGTAGGCACGGCTGTTTAAACAGTTTATAACTCTGCAGAGATTGTACACTTTACCCACAAGAGACAATTAACTCGTTGCCCTACACGATTCCGTGAGTCGTGTAGTCGAGAGGTTGTCACAAAAACTTTCTAAATATCTCGCCTTCCTCGTCTCACCCATACGGGTTATGCCCATACGTTGCGCGGGATGTCCACCTCGGCTGGACGAGCGCGCGGCTACACCTCGCCGATCGCGAACTTCACCCTTGACTCGGTGTCCCATCCAAGCCCGACATACCTGAGCTTGTGCCTCCTTTAACCCTCCAGTGAGATGATTTTCGAGATTCGATAAATGTACTAAGCCAAGTCGCAGTTTGTTGCGGACTTGTGGTTGTACTGTTATACAGGAGGTCGTGACAAGATTAAGTCCTTAGGGTTGTCCGGGCGGCTCAACCACATTCCCACCATTCTCGTGCTACATCCGCACTCCACCATCTTTCCATCCGCCTGACGGGTATTAGCAGTTTAGGGTTTTTGAGATGTAAAATACAACAATTCAACCATCTCAGTCATTTACCCGCAATGACTGCCCAAATCATTTTATGTTTGAAAAGATGATGATGTAGGACATTTTAATGTCCCGGTACTTAAGCAAGTCTAGCATGTCGCTTAAGTACAACCTATAGCTAGTATTACCATATAGTTACTAGGGTGACAATGGTTAAGGGATTCAAGTTGTCAAGGATGACATAGTAATTAATTAATCATCAAACGGGTATTAACTACCTTAAGCTTTAACATACATTTGATTAAAGAATTAACGCATGCAGTTTGCTATTTTAAAAGAATATAATTTGCATAAAATGTAGGCTCAATATGATCAAAGCATTGACTCGCCTTGGTTGTAGGGGAGAGAGTCCGAGTAGTCTTGTCCTTGATCGACGTGGAGGTCTCCGGCGTCTCCGAAATCTACGTGGCGAGAAACCAGGCAAAATAAACGACAAGCAACGAGCAATTAAATACACAAGTATACACAAATGAACTCCAAATTGAACAAGACCTATGCCATTAGCAAGATCTTGATTTTAGAAATTTTTAGAAATTTATTTCATAATTTTTTGGAGCTAAAATGGGGAAGTTATTCAATTTTGAAACCTCACTTTTGAAATAAAATAGAAAAGAGAAAAGAAATTCAATCCAAAAAGAAAACCGGCTGCCCACAACTGAGTCTGCCCACCGTGGCTTGGGCCGAAGCATGACGCGACGTGTGCGCGGCCACTGGCGCGGGCGAGGCCACGCGCGCTGCCCTAAAGAAAGAGCAGAGGGCGCGAGAGGAGGTAGAACGGCGCGGCGGCGACGCGCGCGGAGGAAGAAGGCGGGCGGGGAAGAGGAGGCGGCGGCTCGGCGACGCCGGAAGGGAGGAGGCCCGGAGCTCACGGCGATGGCAACGGGGAGGGCGGCGGCGGCGACGACTACGGAGGTGCGGCTAGAGGCGGCGGCGACGGCGGCGGCGGCGGCGGCAGAAGCGACACCGGAGGTACGCAAAACCGGCTCTCCTTCTTCCTCTTTCTCGGTTGCTTGCTTTGGGGAAGGGCACCGGGGTCTTTAAAGCCGCGGAGGAGCTCGGGGAAGGGGTCGGGTGGGCGCGAGGGCGGCGTGCGCGCCGGGGTGATGATGGCGGCGGAGGTAGCGTGCGCGAGGGGAAGGGAGGAGGGGGGGTCCGGTCCGGCGAGCGTTGACGGGAGGAGGACGAAGGGGGCCCCGGCGAGGGTTGACCCGGGAAGGGGGGGAAAAAGGGGCTTCACACGTCAAGTATTTAATATTTCCACAACTATTGGCTATTGAACGCCTCATCAATAAATGAAATTCACACGAAACTCACCCACTGTCAACCCAGGCAACAACTTGGTACTCCTGTGTGCTTGAGAACTGAATCATACCCAATCAAGAGGCGACACATTGATCCATGGAGATTCTTTGGGACCTGACATCCTCCCTCTGAAGTCTTCCTGTCATTGATCCATGGAGATTCTTTGGGACCTGACATCCTCCCTCTGAAGTCTTCCTGTCATCATCTGAATATCTGATTGCCTCCCCCACATTGACAGCGTATATTGACTGTTTAATTCCCCTAATCAACTGGACCTACCCGCCTGTAAGCTCTGTTGATTATGGGGTGATCGTAACTGACCTGATCGTAGAAGAGCTTACGACCATAAGGTAGTCGTAGAAAGACTGAGATCGTAGAAAAACTTATAATCATGATGTAATCGTAGAAAGACTTACGACTGGTGCTGATTGTAAAAGAACTTACGACCAAAAAGAGATCATAGAAAGACTTACAATCATGAGGTAGTCGTAGAAGGACTTACAACTATGTGGGTGGTCGTAGAAAGTCTTACGCCCACCCGTTTGGTTTCTCCCTTATAATAAGGGGTATATTCAAAGACTATATGACGTCATATTTATCCATAATATCAATTACAGATAAATAGTAAAATAAGGATTATTAGATCCTCATCACAATTATTTCTGAGTACAAGTTCTTCACAACATGACCTATGTTAGTCAAAACATGCATCATGCAATATTTATGCAATGAAACTCATGAAATTGACCTAACCAGCAAGGTCTACGATCAGCTCCACAAGGTCTACGAGCAGTGTCCACGACCACCGCCTGCGGCGTAATCCACGACCGATCGGTACTCGGCTCTGATGATCGAGCTTTGACCACTCAAGACTCTGAACTCAAGACTGAGCCTTCGACCACCTCTGTACTCGTATCACAGATGCTCGGGTCTTCGACCACCCGGTACTCATAGCTACAGTACTCGGAGCCTTCGGCTGCTCAGTACTCGGAGCTACAGTACTCGGAACCTTTGACCACTCGTACTCGTAGCCTTCGACCACTCGGTACTTATAGCTACAGTACTCGAAGTTTTTGACCACTCGGTACTCAGTTGCGGTCGAACCGATATTCCTGAACTCTGCAGAAAATAAGTGATTCGACAAATTCTCAACGCCATTGCCAATTATATCACCATCTTAAGATCATGAATATATCCCCATGATATCCACAAAGAAAAAGAAGACGACCAAACGGCATCAGTCTTTTGCAGCCTGTGAGACACGACGACGACACAATAAACATCAAACGGATCTGAGAAGGATGTTTGGACCACCGACTCACGGAATGAAGCTGCCAATGCGGTGAACATTGATAGCGAAACTGCATTGGCGCCCTAGGAGTTCCAAGTTGGTAGCAGGCTATTAAATCCTGGATTCAGATTAGTAGCCCATATGTGGGTCTACAATACACGTTTGTAGTCTTCGAAGGGAAAGAATTCTTCGTCGTTGTCATGGGCTCAGGGACAGCCCAAAATACCGGGCCTCGAAGCTTCTTGTTCCTTAGGAGACCAAAACGTCAGACTTAACCATCCTCTTTCATGCACCAGATTATGCAATCCTCTAAAAAAATGCATCAAATAATGCAAAATACTTTGAAGTTTGAACAAGGATACAAAATGACGAATTCTGGTCCAACATTGCAACACATTTGAGCAGCAATTCTGCTTTTGTGCCTTCCGAACAGCAAGAGAGCATGGTAGTTCCAAACCGTTGCTCCCGGACCAGTGACCCGACCAGGGAAAACAGCAAATATGAACACTGACCCAACCTTGGCTGTTTCTAGCTACGCTCAGAAGACTGAGCTTCCAAATATTTTCCAAGTTTGTCTACACACACTCAAGTAATGCAAGGGTCATAACACTCGACCAGAAGGGGAAAAAACTGCATTTAGATTAAGTTCAGCATCAAAAGCTCCGTTGTCCTGAACTGGCCAGTTTTCAGAAAGCTAGTTTAGACATGTAAAATTCATTAACGAATGTAACCAGCTGACCGCTGCCAATGTTGAACAGCCCATTCTTTGTAGTCCTGGTATGACTAGCATAAAACCCTCCATTGCAGTGTATAATGTGCGTCAGCGTTCGGCAATTCGACACACAAAGCTTACTTAAAGAAAGATGAAAAAAAAGTTCACATTCAACTAATCAGCGGCTTGCCGTCAAGTATATAATATTTCCACAACTATTGGCTATTGAACGCCTCATCGATAAATGAAATTCACACGAAACTCACCCCCTGTCAACCCAGGGAACAACTTGGTACTCCTGTGTGCTTGAGAACTGAATCATACCCAATCAAGAGGCGACACACTGATCCATGGAGATTCTTTGGGACATGAGAACTGAATCATACCCAATCAAGAGGCGACACATTGATCCATGGAGATTCTTTGGGACACGACATTCTCCCTCTAAAGTCTTCCTATCATCATCTGAATATCTGATTGCCTCCCCACATTGGCCCACAATGATCCTCCCATCAACATGCGTTCAGGTTACTTGTCACACTGCATGTTGAGGGCCTGAGGTTTGGTGGGCGGATCCTTTTTGCTGACGCATTTCAGAGGTGTCGAGTAACAGTTTTGACAATAAACAGAAAACATCGCCATCTGCATGGAAGTGAAAAGTCGTTATTGCGTCTAAGGGATATATAAAACTCACTATGAAGTAGAATATGGTAAGAAATGTTCTCTCTTTAGTTCATGTTCTTGTAGAAGTAACTAGCAAAGTAAGTAATGTGACAACCAGACTGGTAACTACGGGTGATCATGCCTGCCTGTAAAGCCTGTCAGCATACCAAACAAAAGATGTTTTTTTACTTGACGGATTTTAGATGTTTTTTTACTTGATGTCCTAAAATCCGAGTTTGACAATCAACATGTTTAATACTATCTAGATTGCTACTCCCTCCGTTTTTATTTAAATTACATGCTACAGTACAAAATTGTACAAACTATATTATTATATTTGTCGTTAGAAATGATTTCATAATATTATCAATATATATTAATATAAAGTTATAAAAGTGACCGTCAAAGCTCATTTTGGAGACCGTGAAAAGTAAAAAAACGTCAAATAAAAAAAACAAAGGAAATACATTGCAGATCTATGAAATTTTCAGTATACGAACTTTCGACAGGTGCCTAGTATCGTTTTTTTTGTTCATACAACCTGGACACCTGGTATGCTGGCGAGATGCAGCTTTGGCCCATCTTTCTAATAAAAAAAATATTTAAACGAAAAATATTTCCTGAAATAAGTGGAAATCATTTGAAGTAGGGCACAAAAAAAACATGACCAGAATCACTAAACAGTATAAATTTGCCAAAAAAAAAAACCCTGTTGGGATTTCCGACCAATGGAGACAGACCGGTTACCATTGGTTGGAATAGCTATGAGATTCCACAACTTCAGCTAGGTGTCAAGCAGCTATCATGGCATTAGAATGGAGCAGAAAAATGTCACGAGCTGTACTTGACTCCACTACTTCTACTTGCATAAAGTGTCAAGCAGGCATGATGGAATTAGACCAGAAACCGAGGAACACAAAAAGCTGTACTTGGCTCCACTACTTATGGAAATCTAGAAAGATTTTTTTTAATGCCTCAATTAAGGAGAACCTGCGACCTTTTGATCATTGAAATGACATCCCAGCACTAGACAGCACCTCTACACGATGAAGTGGTGGCGGCACTGCATTCCATTCCTTTATTCTCTTCCATGGTATGTTGCCATGCACTCCAAAGAAGAGAATATACAGATTATAATGGTAATCCAGTTGGTTTCACAGTTTGAGGTAAAGATTCTAGCAGCAATTAAACTCAACAACTTCTCTTTTCCACAACAGAAAAAAGGGTAGCTAAAGGAGGCTTACCTAAATAAACAAGACTGCAAAGATGAAATTATGAGGGTGCAGAGGCTTCTGGCGGACAGTGCAGCATGTTTATGTCTCCTAGATATAAATAATAATAATCATTAGAAAACAGGAGAATAAGAATATCAGCAGGCCAGGCCTTAATGTTTCGGAAGTACACATCAAATCAAGCACGCAAAAATGAATTGAAAGTTTAGGCAAAAAAATAAATAAATTAGAGAATAATTCCAAAGTGTTATATTCCCTCTTTCATTTGCTCTACCAAGGGCATACTTCCCAAGTTGCCACGAACAACTTCACCTAGATGTTTCTTTTTTAGAAGGTATTTGAAGTGTGCTCTGCAAAAATCAGATGTTACCGTAATGGTACTGTAATGTCACTGTAAATTTTGCAGAATAGCTCATATGTTTTTCCTTTGGAAAGGCAATGGAATAATGATACCAAACAATTTCATAACGTGCAGAGTTAAGCATCAAATCCTGCAGTATGTACTGTTATCCATGTTATAAATATTGTGTATGTTGGACCGAAAAGACGACTAGAGGGGGGGGGGGTGAATAGGAGCACGATCTCTTTCTCCCAAATCGAATTCAATACGAATTTCATTCCAATAGCTATGAAAGCTATGAAGATCAATCAATCATGCACAGCGGAAGACTTGTATTGAATCCAATCAAAACCCCAAAGCAAAATCAACACAAAACCAAAACACCAATTCTCGGGCGGTCTGACCTCTCACGGGGGCGGTCAGACCGGTTGGCCTAGCGGTCGGACCGATCCAAGAGGTCGGACCTCTCCTTCGGGCGGTCAGACCGCTAGTTCAATGAACAGTGAAATCAGCCCGAAAAATCAAAACACAAATTGATCTAACTTTTGATTCGTGCGTCCAAACTTCGTGAAACTTGACACACACCTTCCCAAGGATGTCAGGAACCTATTCCAAGCAACGATCGTGAAGATCCTTGCCAAAGTTCAGACCTTTTCCCGTTTGAGTGAAGGTGGATCAAAAACCGAGTCAAAACGCAAATATGATCTTGAGACTTGCTCGTGGGTGATTGATGATCTTGAAGATCCTAGATGTATTCCCACATGTCACAGCAAGCTAGATCACGGTCAGAAACCAAGCAAAAACTCGCGGATCAAAGACAGACTCAAAATCACCAAATAGAGAGGAAGAAAGCAAATAGACTCATCTTTGATGAAACTTTCTTTGGATTGATTTGATGTGGTATTGGTTTACAGTCACTCCATCAATGGAGGACAAAGACTCAATACATGAGCACGAAATCAAATCCAACTCTCTAGAACTCTAACCTCCAACTATCAACTCCCTAAGCACCAAAGCAAAAACTAGGGTTTACAAGTAATGAAAGGGTTGAGGGGGTGCAGCCACCTCCCTCCTCTATTTATAGTGGAGGCCTAGACCTTCTAGAAGAGTTTCCCTAATGGGCTCCCGTTAAGGCCCAAAACAAACGGGTGACACACGCACACATTTTAAAGCGTCGTCTTCATCTCCTCTTGACCTAATCCGCTTCTCCACGCACCGACTTGCGCCGCGGGTTGGCAAAAGGTAACCAAGGCGGTATTTGGTAAGATTACCAAAATACCCCTTCTCGGTCCTTCTCCGAAGACCGAGTCCAGACAGCGGCACTCGCTGCTCGCCACGTGTAGGTTGATCCAACGGCTCTCATCATGTCGGCAAGTCTCTCCCATCCGCTCCCACCGAAACCACCATGGCACTTGCACCGACCCGCGCCGCTTGATTCAACGATCGCCGCACCGAACGCCCGTTCGGTCACCTTTGTCCATCTTGCACCATACTTGAGTCCAATGACTTCACCCGCATCGTCGATCGTTCGAACCTCGACTCTCCAAGCCTAGTCCGATCATCCTCGCCGTTGACCGTCGTTGACCACCAAGCAATCTCGCACAACAATAGACAAGCAAATCAAACCGGGAACAAGTTTTCACAACTTGACCCACGTTAGTCAAAACATGCATCATGCAACACATATGCACCGAAACCCATGAGATTGACCTAACAAGCAACCATCGCCGCCACACGGCCGGCGAGTTAAGTGAAAACGGTCGCATCGCCACCCTTGGGCTCGGTCGACGCCATCACGGCCGATCGACCGCCAATGAAGGCGGTCGACCGCCACCCAGGACTTAGCCAAAATTTCAACATGAAATCCACAACCTCTCGGAAATTTCAAACGAATAGAACTTTTGCTGGAGGCTCCAAAATTATGGGACCAAGTGCGAGAATCTCCTCACTTGCCTACACCTCTATTTTTGGCCCACTCAAAATCCAATGCCACTTATATGGCGGTCGGACCGCTCATCGACGCCGGGTCGATCAGCCACCCAACTGCGGATCGGACCGCCTACGGCCGGTCGATCGCCGATCCAATTCACGAGGCATGGGCGGTGACCGCCACCAAGGCCGGTCGGACGCTGAGACCGACAGAACTCGAACTTTGCCGAAACGCGTGTTTCGCAAACCTTCAACGTCATTGCCAATTGTCACATCATCCTAAGATCATGAGCATATCCCCATGATATCCACAGTGTATATATTCAAGAGGGTCCAACAATTGTGCAAATTTGCATTCATGTTCATTCATATCTTAAGATTCTGTTGAAGAAAATGTTATTATCCTATAACTTGAAAGAAGATACATGAAGTATTGCTTGTATAGATTCTATCTGAAACTGTTAGACAAGAAACAAGACCCTTGGTTGGCTGTCTTGGAAAAAGTGGTAGGTGTTAGAGTATATTGGTATATCTCTATATTTGGTAGTTTATGATTTGTAATCCCGTGATACCTGCCTTATCTCTAGGATAGGCTTCTTGCCCTTCAAGCCATGTACTCTATATAAACCGCCCTCGAATCTTAATACAATCATCCATTACACATTATTCATCATCCCACATGGTATCGAGTGGTGTCACTCTGAGCAGCCGCCTCCGCCTCCGCGCGCCACAGGAGATGATCTCATCTCCATGATCTCTCTCAGGGGCAACACAACCTGTAGTTTAAGTCGTGTCACTGATCATCCGATCGGCTACCAATTAGAGTTTTCCCTAGTCATCTTCAGATCGAGTTTTCTCTATTTTTTCGATCATAGATCGGTTTGCGTCGCTCTGCCGACCCATCGACGTTCCTTGACTCTGGACTTCACTGCCTCGGCTTTGACCTCTTCGGCGCCTCCATTCCTCTAATGATGTCGTGGCGTGACACGGCGCGCTTGTCGACACGGCCCTCCCTCCACAGCCTTCCGAGCGACCTGTCTATCGTCGTCATCATGTCGGATCATCATCGCCGGCCCATCGTCTGCGAGTACGAGACGTCGCACCACCAGGAGCCTGTACTTGTGATCATGCCATCGACATGTACAGGCTGCCATATTGGCATATCTCTATATTTGATAGTTTAGGATTTGTAATCCCGTGATACTTGCATTATCTCTAGGAGAGTTTTCTTGCCCTCCAAACCTTGTACTCTATATAAACCGCCCTCAAGTCTCAATACAATCATCCATTGCAGCGTATTCATTCTCCCACAGTAGGTCCTTTTTGTGGCCTTTTCAGTTATTTCCACGCCATACCCAACTAAAAACTACACATATACTACTCATGTCTCACATTCTCTTTTTAAGCTTACACTTAACAGCAGGCTTCTTGCCACTATAAATAGAGGCTCATACTCTACCAATGCCCAATAAGCAGGCCACGGCACATCGAAGTGCATCAGCTTTGCTACAACTAGCCAGAGCATTGGTTGTGCAAAATACAAATAGTTGTCCCTCCTACCATGTCTATGTCTGTGGAGCCTCTCATCGTCGGGCGGGTGATTGGAGAAGTTCTCGACTCCTTTGACCCATGTGTGAAGATGATAGTAACCTACAACTCCAACAAACTTGTCATCAATGGCCGTGAGCTCTACCCATCAGCAGTTGTATCTAAACCAAGAGTAGAGGTCCAAGGGGGTGACTTGCGGTCTTTCTTCACATTGGTAGAGAGCATTCAACACAATACTGGGAGTACCATAGTTCACTTCGAGTATTTTTACACTTACTATTTCTGCCTTCATGGCCGTATTCTTCATATTTCAGGTTATGACGGACCCAGATGTGCCAGGACCAAGTGATCCAAACCTAAGGGAGCACCTTCACTGGTAATCTTCAGCACTTCTTATCTAAAAGACGTACATTTATTTCTGCTAAGTGGTTACTGATTAACTAGACAGTAGTATATGGTTCTAAGGAAGATAGCACCGCATCTTTGTCTTGCATTTATACAAAAAAAAAAAACCTATTTTCTGAACACTTATAATGGGAGTCATTACATCTTACCCTTTACACTTGTACAGGATTGTTACTGATATACCTGGGACAACAGATGCTTCTTTTGGTAGGTTCTTCCTCTGAGATTTGTATTAGTCTATTCCATGTTCTGCATCCATTTGTTCTTTTGAATAAATGACTGCCCACCTTTTGAATTGCAGGACGAGAGGTCATAAGCTACGAGAGCCCAAAGCCCAACATTGGTATCCACAGGTTCATTTTTGTGCTCTTCAAGCAGAAGAGCAGGCAGAGTGTAATTGTGCCATCCTTCAGGGATCATTTCAACACCCGCCGTTTTGCTGAGGAGAATGACCTTGGCCTCCCTGTGGCTGCTGTCTACTTCAATGCTCAGAGGGAGACTGCTGCCAGGAGGCGCTGAAAATCTCAAATATCATTGTCCCGGTTATGATAAATAAAGGCCTCCCGATCTTTTTCTCTGAAGGCGATGCTTCTCTGCTACATTACTTGCTCGTGAATCTACAAATAAATCAAATGCATTGTGCGGATTGTATTAGTATTAGATTGTTTTGCAAACCGTAAGATTGAGAATCATGTTGACAAATGCGGGTACACTAAGTGACCCCATGATAATGGTTCAAACTCATGTATAAGCCCAGCCAGTACCGGAGGCATGTGCAGCCTGCACAGGGCCCAAAAAAAAATTAAGGATCCTTTTTTTCTATCCATTCTTCAATGACTACTTGCTAATCTTTGTTTTAGTAATAGTAAGAACTAATAAGCGAGCAACTCTTTTATTCACTTCTTACTGAAAACTAGCACTGGTTCACATCCATTTTCCCTCGCCTCCTCCCCTCTTTGTGTTTCTTTTGCTAAATATTTACTCTAAAAGTTAATTCCTAAGAAAAACATGGGTCCTGTTGATATTTTAAAATTTATGAGATGGTTAAATTATTTTTGTAATGCAATTGTTGCATATAGAATGTTGTTGACTATTTCAACGAATATTGCATTTGTAAAAAAAATAGCTTTTATAAATTGAAGTTGTTAAAGTTCTACTTGCATTCTATAATGAATCGGGAAAGACTTAACCATGGCACTTGCCATTGATGTTTAATTTGGCGAAGACTAGTTAAGAAGATAATTTTTTTTCGAGAACGCGCAAAAGGATTGCACGTCATTCTATTAAAGGAGAAAGCAACCGAGTTGATCAAATACAAGCGGGGTTAGGGGGTTTGAGAAGAAACATTATAGGACCACTAGAGGTGACCTAACCCGCCCTCGACTACGCACAAGGAGAGGACCTTACTATAGACTATAGCGATTACAACGACGTCTCCCACCTGGCCACTCTCACCAATCGCCATTGACTGAGCTCATCTCGCATCTTTTGAAGTAGCTGCTCTGAAAATGCTATCTCTTGGTTAAAGACCCTATGGTTCCTCTCCATCCATAACATCCAGGACACCAGGATGATGTAGGTGTCTAGTGCCCGCCGGTTGCTTTTAGGGACTTCTCCCCAGAACAGTCAGCCAGTAGTCTTCAATGGAGGAGTGCCCCACCGGAAGGTAGCACTGGAGGTTTAGGCCCCGAAGGAAACACTACCAGAGCTGCGAGGTAACCACACAACCAACAGAATGTGATCAATAGTTTCCCGCGCGGCAAGGCAGAAAACACAGTGCACTTGATTTAAAAGACCTCGTCGTTGTAGACGATGTGCTGTCCAACAACGTCGTCGCACTACTAACCACATGAAGCACTGACATTTTAGGGCGCATAAGAGCTCCATATTGCTTCCGCCGTGGCAAAAGATACCGCTCCTAGAAACATAGCGTTGTAGGTCGACTAGGTGGAGCGAAGGCCAAAGGCCTCCCAAGCCCACTGGAAAGAATCATCTTGCCCCGGTATTAGTGCAATTTCCAATGTCATGTCCCACAGAGTTAGGAAATCTCGAAGGATCTGGAGATGGATGGTGGCCCTGAAGTCTCAGATCCAGGAGTGGTTATGCAATGCTTGCGCCACCGTACACGTGTGCCTGACCGCCGCTGGAACCAACCTGAAGAGCGATGGCGCAATTGAGGCGATGTTGGAACCATGCAACCATGAATCCGTCCAGAACAGTGCTCGAAGGACGTTACCAAGACCGACCTTGAAAGAAGCTTGGAACACAGCCAATTCCGTGTTACTAGCAGGGATGGGTAGGCCATGCCAAGGACTAGTAGGCCGGTTCTTTGTCGTGGGCCGGCGCTGGTTTTGTTTTTATTTTATTTTTCTTTCCCTTTTTCTATTTTATTTCCAAAGTCAGACTTTAAATATTAATATCTCCCTCATTTCAACTCCAAAAATTATGAAATAAATTTCTAAAAATTTCTAAAATCAAGATCTTGCTAATGGCATAGGTCTTGTTCAATTTGGAGTTCATTTGTGTACTCTTGTGTATTTAATTGCTCTTGTTGCTTGTCGTTTATTTTTCCAGGTACTTACGCGTAGATTTCGAGACAGGAGACCTCCACGTCGATCAAGGACAAGACTACTGGACTCTCTCCCTACAACCAAAGCGAGTCAATACTTTGATCATATTGAGCCTACATTTTATGCAAATTATATTCTTTTAAAATAGCAAATTGCATGCTTTAATTCTTTAAACAAATGTATGTTAAAGCTTAAGGTAGTTAAATACCCATTTGATGATTAATTAATTATTATGTCATCCTTGATAATTTGAATCCCTTAATTCCGTTGTCACCCTAGTAATTATATGGTAATACTAGCTATAGGTTGTACTTAAGCGACATGCTAGACTTGCTTAAGTACCGGGACATTAAAATGTCCTAATCATCATCTTTTCAAACATAAAATGATTTGGGCAGTCATTGCGGGTAAATGACTGAGATGATTGAATTGTTGTATTTTACATCTCAAAACCCTAATCGCTAATACCGATGCAGACGGATGGTAAGATGGTGGGTGCGGATGTAGCACGAGAATGGTGGGAATGTGGTTAAGCCGTCCGGACAACCCTAAGGACTTAATCTTGTCACGACCTCCTCGTGTATAACAGTACAACCACAAGTGCGCAACAAGCTGCGACTTGGCTTAGTACATTTATCAAATCCTGAAAATCATCTCCTTTGGAGGTTTAAGGGGCACAAGCTCTGGGTATGTCGGGCTTGGATGGGACACCGAGTCAAGGGTGAAGTTTGCCAGTCGCTGAGGTGTAGCCACGCTACGCCAGTCGCTGAGGTGGACATCCCGCGCAACGTATGGGCATAACCCCATATGGGTGAGACGAGGAAGGGACGAGATATTTAGAAAGTTATTGTGACAACCTCTCGACTACACGACTACGGAATCGTGTAGGCAACGAGTTAATTGTCTCTTGTGGGTAAAGTGTACAATCTCTGCAGAGTTATAAACTGCTTTAAGCAGTAGTCCTACGGTCAAAGCGGACATGGGAACTTAACTTGAGTTAGTTCTATTTCAAAACCTTGTTGGGTGGTATGAAAATTGTGGCGGGCTCACTAGCCCGAGATTGGTTATTCACGGGTCTTTGTACCCAGTGTCGTTTAGTGGTGGATGTAACCACAATCAAAATAAGCATGAAGGTGGAGGTAACCTCTGCTAATATAAGTATTGCACAATTTCTCTCTTTAACTAAAATGAAATTGTTAAAAATGCTAAGTGCTAGGAATTTGTACTTATGATATTTAAAAGTATTGCTTTCGCAAATAAAAGAACCGAGCCATCCTTGTAAGCCTTGCATATATATCATTGCATTGTGTATTGGCTCATGAGCACGGTAGTTGTGCTCATCATCGCTCTCCCAAACCCTTCGGATGACGCGATGGAGGAGACTATGCGTACGAGGAACCGAAGTTGATGGACAAGGAAAGCGATGAAGAGTAGTCTAGGATCCGTAGTCTAGGCCTCGACGCGATCTAAGTTGACTCGTTGGTACTTGCGTACAACCGATAATATCCGGTCCTTGGGTAATATCGATGCATACAAAGTTGCCCGATCGCTTACTGTGAAGAGATGAGCTCTACCCTTTGCTTGCTTCCATCGCATTCGATTGTTACGTATTGTAATCAATTTGGCCTTGATCGCCCTGTTGTAAAACTCGACCCGGACGTGGTCTATGTCACTCTGCTGATTGTAATAATGATACTTTAGTTCACGCCTTGTATGAATGATTCAGCAATGCACCGTGAGTGCTATCTCACGATCCAGGAATAGTACGTTTTCTTCGCAGGATTCGGATTAGAAAATCCGGTCCGACATAGTAAGGCATGTCTGTTGAGACCACAACCATCGAATACGGAGAGCTTGTCCCAGAGATGAAGATTATGAAGTCCAAGGCCCCATACCTTGTGGTCGACGGACAGTGTGCCGAGCAACGTGCAATGACCACCCGCGATCGCTTCCGATCCTTTCCAAAGAAAAGCCCTCCTACATTTATCTATTGCTCTAATTACCAAAGCAGGGGTTACAATGCCATGAAGGCATAGATGGGGATTGTCGTCAACACCGATTTGGCTGAACCAATTGCCAAGAGGCAAGGCGGTTAGCGACCTTATGAATAAGGGTTGAAGTCCAATTTCGTCGACTTCCTAAGCGAGAGGAGCCCTAGATATTTGCATGGAAAAGTTACAACCTCGCGAGTGCAAAATCGACACCGGAGTGAAGATGTGATCAAGGCAAGCGATAGGGACGATGGAGTTCTTTGAGAGATTGTGCGCAACCACGAGGATTCACCAAGATGTCAAGAATCTAGGAGATGGAGTGAAGATGTTGGGTTACGGGGTGAGGAAGAGGGCGGTGGCATCGGCGTACAGCAATTTGCCGCCCCGCCAATCGGCTCTAGCAGTGAAGACACGTCTGCCTCATCCGAGGTAATTCAACACATCCATTGCAATGACGAAACACATTGGCGGTAGAGGGTCCCCACGCGAGTCCTCTAGCATGTCTGATTGGCTGTCCCGGGATTCCATTGAGCAGCACTCAGCGAAAGCCAAGGCTAGAAGGAATACTAGAAGAATGATAATTGGTACTGGTTTAGAGATTTGTTTCTTAGCGAGAGATTTGTTTCTTAGCGAGACGTAACCCTTTATACCATAAGAAAAAATGTATTACAATTGTAATATCAAATAAAGAATATATTATAGTTTTGGCAGTTGACTTTTATTAAATATATGGTCTAATTTTAAATTTAGCACATGGTCCCCAAAATATCAGATACGGCCCTGAATGAGCCTATCTATCACTGAAACCAGGGTCGGGTGGACAACCCCAATTGGCCAAAAAAGCTTTATCTACTGTATGTCGCTTGCCAGCTCCACATTATGTGTGCTTTTTCTGACGTGCGATCTCCTGGAAATGAACTTTGTTAGATCTTGTTGTGCCACCTTGTAGAACAATGAAGACCCTCCAAACTGTATTGCACTGCTACGATATTCTCTCAGACATGGATAAAAGGGAGATATCCAACAAATCTAGAGGATTACCCACTAGAAATGCTAAAAGTACGAGGATGTCTATGTACTGCGCTTTCCCCCTACTGTGCCCTCATCATGTCCTTACACCAAACGACGAGAACTACATATTTGATACATATATATTCATGCGCATTAATTCCATACCACCAATATATCCAAATCTGACTGTAAACTGGCCATCTTCCCCCCCATTATCTTGAATCATGTTAGTCCCCTCTGCATGTTCATTACCTATAACAGGGACGGAGCCAGGAAAAAAAAATCTAGCCTGGGCAAGCTTTACTATGGAAGGCTGTGGAGGTGACTAGTTCTGGCCGAGGCTAGTTCTTGATACTTCAAAATCCAGCCTCAACTTCTGGCTGACTCAGCTCGATTCGCTGGGGCCTTGACCGCAAGGGCACAGGCGCACCGCGCACAGCACGAGCCACTGGTAGGACGGCCCATATGCTGAAGGACGTCATCTTCCACCTCCAGAACTCCTCCTTCCCAGCAAGCAGCCATGGATGCTCGGCTCAAATCTCAATCCTTGGCACCGGTGACTCCATGGGGGTTTAGCTAGGCATTAGCTGGCTCGAAGCCCGGGCAAGTGCCCACCCTGCTCTAACACACTAATTAACTGTATGCCATTACAATACAATCTCAACAACTCTGCTGTTGGTGAATGGTCCACCCAACTCTCTCTTCAACGCGGACCCGGTTGCAGTTACTGGGGTCATGTGATTTCCGACGACCTTGGCACAATTAAAGGTGACTCTTTGTATATACATGAGGTGACCCTGATTGTTCAAGTGAGATTAGCATACGGTGACACCGGTGACTCAATTTCTTGGATCCGCTACTGACCTCAAAATGGTCAGGTCTACCATGACGCATGCATGTGGTGTGGCTTATAACTTTCAATTGCTATGGATGCAAATTACAGGCGTCAAAGTGAGCAGGAGGTATAACATTGTCAACAAAGAACACGATGTATGTTACGTTCAATATATTATGGACAACTATGCTAGTAAAAATGCAGAAAAGGAAATTGAGAAAAAAAACCTCGAAACCTTGCCACACCGAAAACCTTGAAATCCTGCTGTCGGAAACCCTGTGCCTCATCGCCACCACCATCGGAAACCCTACTGCCGGTCGCCGGAAACCCCATCAAACCTCGCGCCTCTGGTGAGGTACGTTTCTGGCGATGGCGACAAGGCGCGGGGCGACGCAGCGGACGCGGGGAGAGAGGATGGAGTGAGAAGAGGAAGGGGAAGGGAGAGGAAGAAAAAAAAACGTAGCACGAATCTTAGAGTACTTTAACCGTGGAGATTTTTTTTTTTAGAAATGAAAGTACAACTCCCGGCCTCTGCATCAACTAAGGATGTACATAGCCATAATAGACACCCAAATTCGCCTCGAAGAGAACTTAAACCTGGATGGTTAGGGTGTACATCCACACCTTCCCACTAACTGAACTAGGCTCAGTTCCCACCAACTGTAGAGATAACACATGAGGTACCAAGTACATGTGCAAAAACCACACACGACTCAACGACATAGGAAGGAATTATTTTGAAGTTTCAAGAACTAGCCTAGCATAACTGTGAGGTGCATGAAATATGTAACGAAACTGTTGGTGCAATTTACAAGATGAGGGGTACTATGGGTTAACAAAAGCGCAGACACAATTCTTTGCATGGGATCTGATTCCCTTCTTTTTAAAAATCAAACGAGGGGATTAAGTCTATTGATCTAACCTAGAGGATTGCCTGGGTTTTACCTCCAGCATCCATAATAGCGAGTATTTCAGATAAAATCACTCTACATAGTATTGTTTAAATTCCAAATATTTTGCATGCTAATGATCGAAGTCTATGCTTTTCAATAATAGCGTGTTCTGCTGGATGCATGCTAATGACCATGATGTGCAAAGGTTACAAGGTGATTTCCACAAATAGCCGCCTGGAAACATAATCATCTGAAATTCAAAGGCCATATCTCACGGAGACGAATCCTCACGGCGGTAACTAGCTACGGAGCTACGGTAGAAGAGCACGCATGCGTTAGCATTAGCCCACGCCTCAGTCGTTTTATCCGCATCGAACGGTCTAGATCAATAAGGCACCGAACGGTCTAGGTCAATAAGAATGATCTAGGTCAATAAGGCACCGTAAATAGCTACAACACTAAACAGTGGAATTGAAATCACTGTAGCACCGGGCTCAAATTTCCTGTACCTGCATAGTACACTCGACAGTACTGCAAACCATTTGGATCCATATCCTACGGCTTTGCTTTCTGATCCTGTTTCTTTCTTTTCAGTGTTCTTAGTGCACGAATATTGCGCAGCTATATATTACTGTTCACTAAATACAGTAGGTCTCCTTGTTCTATCTGATCTCTAGATTCCCTTCAGATGTCGGCTGTCGTCAGGAACCCCGCCGCCGCAGGCAAGGTCGCCGTGGTGGCTCCCTCCGCGGCGACGTCAATCCCCAACACGGCGCCGACTCAGGGAAAACAATTTCGCCCCTCCCCAAAAGTTTTATATCCCGTTTAAAAAATTCAAAAATATTTGATTTTAGACAAAATTTGGTCAAATTTCGTCTAGTTTGAAAACCCATCAAAATTCTAAAATTTCGGTAATTTCATTCATTTCGTTACCCTCCTTTTTTTTTCAAAACAAAATTGTTTTCCTGCGCCGACTTGGGCGGAAATGGCACTTGTGCCGCGCCCCTACCACACTGACCACGCAAACCGTATCTGACAGCATATTTCTACGAGTATTAATTATTAAATCGATTGTACGTACACGTATACATCAGGGAACGGGAATACGGGATTCCTTCTCGTTTTGTTTCTCCGTGGGCTTGGGCCGTCGATCAGTGGACCTACCCTAAGCCCATTATTTTTGTCTGTAGAACTGGGCCATAGCTGAGTAGTAACATACATCGTTTTGGGCGACTAAACAAGACCGACGCAGAAGCTCTTTGGGCTTTGGGCCACTGGACCAATTTGGCCCGTATTACAAACACATTTTCTTTTGCGAGGATACACCACACGCACCGCGCGGGGCACAGCAACATCGTATGGTTGGACACACGAGCGAACGTGCTCGACTCGCGCTTATGGTTGGCTCGATCAGTATTCAGTACCTCTGGAAGTTCCTCATGGCGTCGATTGCCCTGCTCGATAGGCAAAACCTCGCCGAACTGCTGCCGTTCCCTGCCCGCCCAAGCCTCCTGCCGCTGCCGCCGGCCGCGAAGAACCTCCTCGAGTTGTTGTACCCGGAAAGGGAGCATAGGAGGAGAGAATGCTGCTGGCCGGCACCGGCACCGCCTTGCTCACCGAGCTCACCGGCAGCAGGCAGTTGGCCAGGAGGGCGTGCCCATCATCGTCAACACCATGGCTGCGGCGTCGGTGCTGGTCGTCGTCGGCGTCGCGGAGGAGGGCGATGTCGAGCTCGAACAGCTCGTCGTCGTCGTCGTGGGTGACGATCACCATCTCGTTGCTGTCGCTGCCCCCGGCGCCGTTGCTGATGTTGTTGTCGTCCGTGGTGGTTTCTTCATAGGTGGCCTTTGCTTCTAAGGCTGACATTCTGTGATGTTGTGTTGCCTTCACTCGTGATTTTCCATTTGGGTGTATATATATATGCTTGCAGATGTTACCATACAGTATCAGGCAACTGGGTAGGTGAGTCTGTTCGATCTTGTTGCAGATGGTTGGGGAGTGTCCTAGGGGCTAGGGTAGGTGATCCACATAGTAGGCAGCCTACTCCCTACATATTTTACCAATCGAATCCCCATGTTTGCGCTAGCATAATTTACTTGTGCAAAATCCAAGGGTACAATTAACTACTCCCTTCTGATCACAAATAAATACCATTTTGGACATTGATATGATCCCCAAAGCGCACGAGCTAATGACAACCATGCACCACATGTGTCCGCATTCCTAAGGACACCCCTCTAATTCGAGGATTCACCACCCGAGTAAAGGCACAAAGCTTGGTCGGGCTGCACGAACTTATCCTAAAATAATTAAGGAGTCAGCCCCATAATGTCGTGTCGGCTACCATTGGGTGTTGAAAAACTCGTAGATCTTATGCTTTTTCCTTCCACCAGATGCAATGCGAGAAACTTGAAGAGAAATAAGCACCTCTCTTTGCATCTTCAATAGAAAGGGAAAAGGATCTTGACCTGAAGCCTTCGATCAAAGAAAGGATAGATCCAAGATGTGCCCCGCAAGTAAAGGGGTTATAATATATATATATATTAGTTGTGCTCGAGTCTAATAAGGCTTTAAAGGTGATGAGGTCTCATAGGATTTTATTCCCAATAAAAATATATAGTTACACAGACAAGGCCTCAACACGCCTGCTTTGAAGACTTTCATTTCAAGTTTTAGGTCACATGATTTTTTCCTCCAATTCCCACAAAAATTGAATTGTTTACTGTGTGGGATAAAAACTTCCCTTTTAAAATGGGGCCTTAGTGTCTTCTCCTCCAAGTCACAAAAGAATTTCATTTTGGATATTGACACGGTCTCCAAAACACAGCATTGACAACTAATTTTTATAATATTCCTTGCAATCACAAAGAATGTTGTTTTGGACATTGGCACAGTCCATAAAAAGCAACTTTGACTACTAATTTATATTGTAATAGATTTATAGAACATAATAAAAATATACTTTTATAAAAGTTATTTTTGAGATAAATCTGTACATATTATTTTCAAGTGTCCAGTCTAAATATTGAAAAAGATGTCGATAGCTAAAGTTTAAAAAGTTTAACCGTGCGTACCATAAAACGACATTTTTTTAATGACTGAAGGGAGTATTTCGAAATTGGGAATTTCAAGAAATTCCAAGTTAAACCATTCATTTTATGGGAATCAAGAAAAATTAATAACAGGAGCTTGAAAAACTTATAGCCGGCGCTTTGCCAAGCAATAGTAGTCAATCGTGTTCGGTTAGCTAGTGAGTTTTTGGCTCATTTAGGCTCTTTTTAAAACGAAATAGAAAATATAGCCCCCGTGTCTGAAATTACAAAGTTGACACCACGGTAGGCTAGGCAAGCGACACGTATCCCCACCGCTCTCGGTTCGCGAAAGACACTGTCGCGGCCGATCTGCGGTAGATTGACATGCGCACATTCTCACCCCACGGGCAGGCACATTCCTGCCGCGGAATGGAAGCGCGGCAAGTGTCTTTCACGGTCTGGGAGCACGGTAGGTGCTTGCCGCGGTGCTATTTTTGTAATTTTGTGCTAGCAGAGACTACGTTTTCTATTAGAAATAAAAAAACGTGCCAATTCAACCAAAGACTTGTTGGCTAGCTTCTCGAGTGAGATGAGAAGAAGTAAATGTAATTTGCAAATAGTTCATAATGATTGCATTGTAGCAGGCAAGGCGGTTTGACTTAAATTACTCCCTCCAATACCCATTTGTAATTTTTTACGGTCTTTAAAGTTAAATTTAAACTTCTAATTTTATATTAATATATTATAAAAATATTATGGGAGTATAGTATTATGAAAATATTTCTTATGGCGAATCTAATAGTACTATTTTAAAACAATCAATCTATTTTTTAAAAAAATATTTGTCAAAGATTACCAAGTTTGTGAGTCAAAATCAAAGAGGACAAAGTATTCTAAAATGGAGGGAGTAATTAAGGGCATCAGGAATATGCTAAGAAGGGTCATGAGGAGAGGAGAACTTAAGATCGATTCCATACATTGTAGGGAAAAGAAGTGGGTCCCACCTATATGGTAATTTGGCACCGTCTGCGCTAGAGAGCGAAGAGGTGGAGGCAGCGGTGGTGCCACCAATGGATTTTCGCAGAGGAGGGCGCGACAATCGATCTAGGGAGGGACGCACGCCGTTGGGTTTGGTGGGAGGACTTGTGCGACAAGGACCTGTCGCCAAAGGAATAGTTGGGGAGGTCTCGTTGCGGTTCAATTGGCGGAAGACCAGTAGCCATTTGAATTGGCGACATGACTTATGTCGCCATTGAACTGCGACAGTGTCTCTGTCGTTTTTGTTTTTATTTATGTGTATCGAATTTTTAAATTTTTGTAATTTTGTTTTAAAATTTGGTAATATGTTGAAGTGTCCACGTAGTTTGGAATACAAAATCGAACAAAATATTTGGGTTTAGGGTTGCTATGCGCGCGATGTTGTCTGATATTTGGGAAAAGAGATGTAATTTATTGCATAAAATATGTGGACCATTTGGAAAGATGAAATTCTAATGCACAAATTCACATCATTTGGACCTTTATTTTTAGTGCTTACTTCGAACACGTATATTGGACCTTTCTTTATTTTTATGTTGTTGCTGCCTTGCTACACCAAGAATTGAATGCCAAAGAGAATGAGATTTGAAGTCACTTTACAATGCGATTCTGAATTACACGGCCGTAGGGTTTGGCTACGTACATAAGGAACGACCACATGCACGATGCAACAAACCAAATCGCCCACGATATATATGTGCCTTTTGGAATAGAAATAAAGTCGATTGGAATAAATATCATTAGTTTTGGCGTCCCATCGCTCCCTTCCCCTTGTCTCCTAGCAACCCAATGTCGGTCCACCCTCCACGTCCTCATGGGCATGCGCAGCCGCAGCGCACCAAGCTCAATCGCCGCCTCTCCCTCCTAGGGAGGATGGTACTAAAGCGGCTACGATGATGAAGGTCAATGACTAGGTCAAGCAACTCATACGACCAACTGCTGCGGCGTGTCTCGGGTGCGCCATACCTGAAAATTCAGTGCATACATTGTAAAAATAATTATCGTGCACAAATGCAAACCAAAATTAAGTTGAAATTATTTTTATTAAGCTATACAAATCCTACAAACCGTACTAAGCTAATTTAGGTTGCTTTTTTGCCTAGCTTTAGTCAGGATTTTTTTTAATTTAAGATGGGTCATACTATTTTCCTAGTTTAAAAAAATCAGCATTAACACATTAATTACCGTGCACAAATGGAAACCAAAATTAAGTAAAGATTATTTTCATTAAGTTCTACCTACTCTACTTAGCTACTCTGCAATTTTTACAGATTTTTAATAGGTATTCGGTACCATGCTATTCTCCGAAGTGTCTTCCTATTTTTTGATTTATTCTAAATCATTTGTATACTACAACATAAATAATATCTGCACAATTAACTAAACTACACATAGCCCAAATGATATACTACATAAAACCACTAAATTATCTAATCTATTGAATTCTATGTCGCTATTTTTATTTGCTAACCAACAAGGTTTTGAAATAATGTCTGGTTGCAAAAATATGTACCGCAAAATAGCCAGACCAAATCTAAAGCGCTCTCTCTCTCCTCTCCTACGAACTGAGGACTTCGCTACATCTTTTCTCTTCCTCTCCTTCTCTCTTCTCCCTTCCTTTTTTTTTGAATTAAAATGATATTTTTCACCAAATTTAGGGGTTTAAATAGGTAGACCTTGTTGCCAGCTAAACTGGCGACAGGAAAATGAGGTTAACTTCCCGTCGCCAGTTGAAATGGCGACAAGAAGTTGAACTGACAATAACCGGTCAATAGGTCCTGCCGCCAAATGGAATGGCGACATGAGCCTATTGCAATTCTAAATAGTGATAGGAACCTAGTTTTATATTAAAAATATGACTATTTATTTTTATAATTATCTTTTAAAATAGTATTATTTAAAAAAATATCATATTTCTTGGCCTTATAACCATGCGGCTGCGAAGGCTAGGGAAGCGGTGGTAGGTACGTACGTATATGATCCAGGAGATGGGATGGCGGCAGGTTGGACGGAGTACTCGAGTTCAGATGACGTTGCCGGCAGCGCTGATCGGCTCATGGTCAACCTCGAGTCATGTGCAAGCAACTTACCTAGCTTATCGGTTGCAATTGCATTCATGAGCTAGCTCGATCGTGCGACGCGCGCTAGCTGGTAACGTTAATTGCAACAGGACAGCATGCAGCTCTACTAGCTCATAACTCATGACCAAAACAATCTCCATCTGGATTATTCATGCTTATCTTTCTAGCTCTTCGCAAATATATATACATATACACTAGTAGTGTGCACATGCGTTATAATAGAGTTCTAAAAGAGGTGAGATGTATCGTGAGACATAACCCTAAACCGTATAGTACATATCAATTTTTGGCGGCGTGTCAATGGCGACGACGATCTTCTAGGATCAACAGTGTAAAAGTAGACAAGAAGGCCAATTAACAAGCTCACAAATGCAACCATAATAAATACAAACCGCCATCTGGGCAATTCCCAATAATCCCTACCAGCCATGAATGTTGCTAAAATACTTCCTCCTATACCACCTATTGAATCAATAAGGCTTAATAACCCAAATCCGCGCCATGAGTGACATTTTATAGCAATGAATGATTGAAGTGTTGGTATTACAATGACAAGTCCAATACCATTTACAGCTCTCCAAAATGCATCCTGCTGAAAATATTGGCTGACACCAACATCCCCTGTTGATACAACCCAGAAGAGAATCCCAATCGTAAGAACTGCATGGCGATCATACTGAAGAGCAAGGACAATAGCCAAGGGAGATGCTATGGACTTCAGAAATTTCATTAGAAAGGTAAGATACTCCAAATCAGTAGGACCAACATTGAAGGCAGCATTGACTTCCTTGTAAACAGCTGGGAGGAGATTCTCATCCGCTCGCTCCATTATGGAAGCCAGGTTGATGAGGATAAGAGGAATAGAGAAACCAAATACTATCTTCTTTGCCCTGATTATTAGAGAATGATTACATCAACAAAGCAAGGTAAGTTTTCTTCAATATTTTAGTGAATGCCACATGATACTCCTGGAATCCTAGGGATATTTCTGTGAAATAAAACACATTTCAATCTGTTTAGTTCAAGCCAATTTAACTTATTTTCACTCCTTGGTATGGATCTATATTGATCCAGAATGTTTTGCATGTGCATGGTATGTTCTGAGAGGTGGGAGATGGATGCAAAAGAGCTGCATTGGTGATGAATATTGAATTGTTTTTCAAAAGAATTTGGTCACATGAACACTACACAGGAATGGTAGCCATAAGACCTGTAAAACAAACACCTAACCTAGATGGGAATTAGTTTGTTGCGCGATGAAAAGCACAGCCGCTGGGAGCTCTTTATATACTATTGTTGGACACGCTACATGGCCCATCGACAATACATGCGTAGCACGGTTTATAGCCGGATTACAGCCAGTTAAGATATTTAAGAGGGAAAGGGTACTGCTGATGGTTAGGCTAAATGGACTGATGTTACTGATCAACCAAAGTTCAAAGAACATGGCATGTGACAGTAAAGTTTAACATTGAGAAGCTTCATGGAGACAGCGGCACCATATTGAACTATAAACTATCAACCTTCCAATGTTTAGTCTTAAACCACAGTACATAATAATACCAATTACAACCATCAAATTAATGTTAGTAATAAAACTTATGACAGTAACTACCAAGAAGAGATGGGTAGTTTATATAGAAGTTTAACAAAAGAATGCTACTGCACTTGATCAAGGGAAATTGAAAGGTTATCTGAACTTGTGTTGATGATAGCCACAAGATTTGCCATCCCCATGCAGTAATTATGTTGTGACCAAATTTAAAAAGTTACTGCTAGCACAGCTTCATGCAGAAGGATTTGCACCCTACAAGATGTAAGGTGCATTAGATTGGCTTGATTTTTTGGGTTACATAGAAAGTAACAAAAATACCTGCATTTTTCAAAATTAGAAGTGTGTGTGTTATGTAAGTTCAAAAAAGTTAGGGTTTCTCTTCAAATGCACACATATAAATCTATATCCACCTTCTGATATTATCTATCCACAAAGAAGGCGGACTAAGGAAGCAAACTAGTATAAGAATTTGAATAACATTTGTTCAATTGTAATGTGCACAAAGGGCAAGAAGCTACTGCATACTATCAATACTAATTAATCGATATGTGTAAAAATGAACAGAAAAACATTGCATAAGTAGGATAATTTGATCAAAGTGATCGGTCGAGTATAATTGCATCTAGAGGTACATTGTTCCATTAAAGCTTTCGAAATGGCAAAGGTCCAAATTTCTCTAAATGAGAGTTCTTGTAAAACCAAAAAAAAAAACACTATCAGTCGTGTGTAGAAGAAAGGCATATAAGCTATTTGAATGGTCACCAATTAGGCCCAAAAAGAGTATGGAAAGTTAACTGATTTTTTTTTATTTGGTCACTTTTCTATGAATCCTTATAAAACCAGAGACTTCCAAAGTAAACACAAGGCATAAATTCAGCCTCTACACATTCCCCAGGTGACAATTTACCATCACTTGGAGTCTGAAACCACTGTTTGTACAAGTAAACTTAAACTTGGACACAAATCAACAAGTGTCGGCATGAGATGGTTCATGGCTGTGTGCAAACGAATTGCAACCTTTTCCCAATGTAGATATGCAAATTAGCATGGCAAATATGAGTTGATCATATGGATTAATTAGTTAATTAACATTTTTGTCACATCTAATTTAAATTTCAGATACTGATAAACTTTTAAATTTCTCACCATTTCAAATCTATTTGCATAATTTCATGAAATGCTTTAGGTTATATTCAAAGACAAAACTTCCACTAAATATGTGCACTTATAGAAATGAAAAAAAAAAGATGCCATAGAAACATACATGTTTGCGGGCACCATTCTTCACAATCCACACTTCTTTTTCATTTGTTTGCTTGCCTGAAATATACCTATTGTAATCATCCCAGGCCTCTTTAGTTGCCGAAAACAAATATAAGTGGGCCCTATGTGCTCGCGGGATTTACATGGGTAATAACTTATCATAGTTGGAGACATGCTATCAACAAAAAATATTGATTCATGAAACGCCTAAAACACCAAATTAAGCAATTAGCTTCTACAATCAATGCAACTTCAAAGAGACTTAATAATGACAGCAAGATGGAAACTCCAAGTGAATCAACACCAATCTATGTAAAGTGCAGATGGTGAATTAAATTCAAGATGTAAGTAAGGTAAAAAGGAAGTTTTCCAATAGAATTGGAATTGAACATACTTCGATCTCCAATGGAACTTTTACGCATAGCTATGTGCAAAATTCTGAATAGGATACTTCTATCTATGGATCCTATGTTGGAGTCTAAAGACACTGTTACACCAAGTCTCTTTACTGAAAGCCTGATCTGTCATCATCAATTCAACTATCACATAGTGTGCAATGGACGTGTAGTCAGCCAATCACTACCCTACTTCAACCGGTCTAGATGATGTCTACTTGGCCCACGTCTATTCCCAATTTCTAGTGTTGGCACTGCATACCTAGAAGCATGGATGGTATAGTTTGCTCAGGCAGCAGTAAAGTAAAATGCTTATAGTCTCTCAGCCCTCTGCTGTGTACTGAATCTACAAAACTAATTAGACCAACTGTTTCCGGTCCCGGGCGAAGAGAGCCCTGCTCCCAAATGAATCGAAAGGCACAACAACAAACGCGACAGATTGGTAGCCACCGAGCACGGGCCTTATGCATCGATGAACAAGGAAAACGTGGTGAGTTAGGACTTCAGAATCAAATCGTCTATAGCTATGCTACAATTATCCATTGATCGGTTGTTGATCGACACCCCGCCCCAATGCCAACCGTCAAAAAGCGGAACCTAATCGTCCATCACAGCTTCCGATCGTTCATGACCGACGCGCGCCGATCTACGATGCGAAGGGTAGTGTGTGATCGCATGGATAGGCGAGAGGTTAGGGAGAGAGGGTGGGGAATGCTACCGGCGAAACCACGATCTCCAACGAGGGCGGTTCTGCGACGACCAACGGCGAAGATGGTAGAGGAGATGTGGAGGGGGCTGGGAGCCGTCTCTCTTGGGCTGGACGAGGGAGGAACTAACGAAAGGGGCAGAGGGCGTTCTGGAGCTCCCGCTCCATCCGGGACAGCGACGACGCGATGTCGGCCTCCTCCCCATCCGCCCGGTTGCTCCTCCCAACCCGTCGCGGCGGAGGTGACACTCATGTATCGACACGTGAGGTCATAAGCGCAGCGCAGGCAAGTCATAGTCGGTGGCAAAGGAGCGAGGATCCCCTCAATGGTGGAGCCATTGACCGACGGCGTCGGGGTTGGGGTTAGCGGGTGGCGTCGGGGAGGAGGGGATGGGGTCGTGGTGCATCCGGGCACGGGGAGGACTACGAGGATCTCGGGGTGTGGAGGCGGCGTGAGAGGCGAGGATCATAGTGGCGGGTGAGGCGACTTGGCGCGGATGGGAGGAGGAGCGGGTGCGGAGACGAGGAGCAAGCGTGGAAACGATGGGCAAGGGTCGCGCGGTGGGTGAGGGGTCGTAGTGGCGGGCAAGGGATGCGCGGGCGGATGAGAGGAGGTTAGGCGGCGGTTTGGCGTTTTCAGTCATACGTGTGGTGGAGTGGGATGATTGCCTCATTGCACGAGGTAAACCCTAATCTTTATTAGTTAAAATATACATACATATATATACATATACATATATATAAATAAAAAGAAACTATTTGTTTTTGCAATCACACACACTAAATAAAGAACTCTATAATCAACAAGGAAAGGAAGTATGCATATATATAGGTGACATTTTAACAGTACTGCACATGGGAAGTGCTGGAATTAACACTAACCATCTCATGTTACTAGCACTTAGCTCATTGCAGGAACAACGATTGCACGTACGTAGCACCACAAAACACCGCTCGCGAACTTGGCCCAAAACGCTGCCACTGGCTGATATGTCCGTACCACTACAGAGTCAGCTACTCAACTAGAACGACTTGGACGGCGCCGCCCGCGCCGAGGTTGCCCGCGGTGGCGCCGCCGGAGGCGGCGGACGGTGGTGCGCCCGGATGCTGGGGCGTCGAGGAGGCAGCAAGCAGCAGCAGAGGACGGCATGCTGTGGTTGTGCTTGAGCTTGAGCTTGAGCTGGGCGAGGAGGGCCTTGTTCTCCTGGTCCAGCAGCTGCGCCTTCCTCCAGAGCCGCTCGTTCTCCTCCATGATGCGCAGGTTCTCCAGGTACAGGTTCGAGCTCATCCGCTCCATCCTTGTCTCGATTCGCCAACACCCAGCGAGCCGAGCGACAGCGACGACAAGTCATCCGTATAAAGCTTAGGACTTGGGTTCAGAAAACACGTCAGAAATGTGCATGCGTGCTCTTCAGTCCTCATTAATTTCTTTTACAGGCAACTCCAAACGATCTGAAATGTGCGCATGTATGCACGGTGCTAAAAATGCAGAAGATTACGATGCGCGTGCATGCATACCGTGGCCGAAGTGAGTCAAGTTTACATGCACGTTTTGGGTCAAGGGAGAAGGAACAAGGAATTAATGGAACAAAGATGGTTAAACATTCATTAGTACCCAATCCCATAAATTTTCTCTCAATACATCTGCATGCTAAAGCTCACACACAAATAGGTCTTACACTCAAGCACGTTTCTCAAAACGAATGACGACCCAACGCCTTCGAATCCGTCCCTTTGTTATCTTGTCCTCCTCATGACCTAAACCGCTTCTTCTTTGTGTCGTCATGTGCTGCGGTTTCTCCAAGGCCATCAGCCCATTTTTTTGTTAAGATACCAAAATACCCTTTCTCGATCCATCCATCCTTAATCGAGTCCAATCTCACGAAGCAATCTCATGCTTCACAACGCATAGGTTCATCAATAGCTACTGATTCGGCTCTCACTAGACTGCTCAATACTTGCACCGGCTCAAGCCACTTAATACAACCCATTACACCAAACGTCTCGTTCTTACTGTTTTGTCCATCTCGAGTCTTATTTAAGACCAACCACTTCATCCGGCATTCTCGATCGTTCTAGACCTTAATGTCACCAAATCATGTTCCGATCACCCTCGTCGTTGATCGTAGTTGACTCCAAGCGTCCCTGTACAATAATAGATCAAAAAATCGATTTCGGATATTATTTTTTCGCAACTTGACCCACGCTAATCAAAACATGCATCATGCAACACATACACATCAATTCCATGACTTTGTCCAATTCACAAAATTCAAGCCTGACTCATCTGTCTTGAAAATCACCATGGTCGGTCAGACCACCACCACTAGTTTGGTCAAACCACGACCCTTGGTCGATGCGCGGATGCTCCTAGTAACGGGGACCGTTGATCGCTGCCGATCGACCGCCATGTAGTGGCCGGTCAGACCGCTTCCTAAAACCAGAATACAGTCCTATCTGCACTTTCAGTTAATCTTGTTAGAGATCGACAGGCAAATAACAAAGTAGATTAAGAATAGGGAGACAACGATTTTTATGTGGAAAATCCTTGCGGGAAAAAACCACGGGCGCATGACGACGATCTTCACTATATCAGAAAAAGTGTTTACAAAAAGTAGGGATTTTAATGAGCAGTCAACTCTTCCTGTGCGGCTTACAAGGGGTATATATACGGTGGCATAAAACTGACTCGAGTCAAAGATAGAAACAAATCCGCAAAAGAAGAAGAATCCTTACCGACGTGATGCTCTGCGTCTCCAGATCTTGGCCTATTTATAATTTGGATCACATATCAACAAATCTCCACCTTGAGATGAATTTCTTCCTTGTAGCATATAAAAAAAACTTCTCCAACAATAAATAACCACCGTGCACGAAAGTTTCTTGGACTAAATGTTAACACCAACTAAGCTTGAGTAAAGCTCAAACTTAGTAACTGGGCTGGCTTTATCAACATATCAACAAGATTATCATGAGTACTTATCTTGCATACCTTAACATTACCTTGAGCAAAGACGTCTCGAATATGATGATATCGACATCAATGCGCTTTGCTCTTTCATGAAACATCGATCCTTAGTAAAGTATATAGCACTTTGACTATCGCAAAATATGGTAATGCAAGAAGTATCTCCACAAAGCTCAACGTATAAACCTCTCAACCATGTAGCTTCTTTGCATGCTTCGAAATAGCCATATAGTGCTTAGTGGTAGATAAAGCTATAGTGGCTCGCAAACTTGATTTCCAACTCACAAGACAACCACCAATTGTGAACACATCACTGTAAGTGACCTCCTCTTGTCCAAATCACCGACATAATCGAATCCACATAACTAATAAGTCCATCTCTAGATTTTCCAAACGTAAACAAGTATTAGATGTACCACACAAGTATCTAAAAATCCAGGATTAACCATGAATCTACTAACAACACTTAGTGCATATGATAAATCAGGACGAGAACATATCATGGCATACATAAGAAAACCAACTGCACAAGAATATGGAACTCTACACATATACTCAACATCATCATCTGACTGTGGACATCAAGCTGAAGATAATATGAAATGTGCAGTTAATGGAGTATTCACTGATTTAGCCTCATGCATATTAAAGTGACGAATGACCTTATCAATATACCATTTTTGACTTAGGTATAATTTTCCAGAGGGCCTGACTCTGGATATCTCTATGCCAAGAATTTCAAATTCACAACTCAATTTCTCCTTTAACTTTGCTATATGTGTTTTATCTTTTGCTGCAATCAACATGTCATCAACATATAGGAGCAAATATATAGCTGAACCATTGACAATTTTCAAATAAACACAGCTATCATAATTAGATCTCTTAAAACCTTGAGAAAGTATGAATGTGTCAAATCTCTTATACCACTGCCTAGGAGATTGTTTCAATCTATAAAGAGACTTCTTTAACTTACAAACAAGGTTCTCTTTTCCAAGAACAATGAAACCTTCAGGTTGATCCATATAGATATCTTCTTCTAACTCCTCATGTGAAAATACGTTTTAACATCTAAGCTGCTGAAACTCATAATCATGTATAGGACCTATACGCTCGCCTACACACCGTTTTGTTGAGTGGTATGGGAGCGGAGTAGTGCCTAACAATGCCTTTAGTCTAGCAATATGATTCAAATTCATTAGAATGAATTTATCTCATTATCAATGCGAAAGCTTCTTTACCTTCTTTTAGTTTGCCTTTCAACCATAGTCTTCCACTCTTTAAATGCTGAAAATACTTCTGATTTATACTTTAAGAAATAAGGTCACACTCTTCTAGAGTAATCATCAATAATTGTTAACATATAACGAGCACCTCTTAGCGATGGCTTGCGAGGTGGTCCCTATAAATCAGAATGCACGTAATCCAAAATACCTTATGTAGTATGAACCGAAGTATTAAACTTCGCCCTCTTGTGCTTGCCGAAGATGCAATGCTCACAAAGTTTCATGTCACCGATGCTATATCCTTCCAAAAGTTCTCTCTTGCTTAATTCCGCCAAGTCAAGTTCACTCAGATGCCCAAGACATATATACCAAAGATTAGTAGCATCAAAATCTGGTAACCTTTTAAAACAACAGTAGCATTCCCTGTAACTGTCGTACCTCGGAGATAATATAGGTCGTTGGAAGCATTTCTGTCACCTTTCATTACAACAAGAGAACCTTTGGTGACCTTGAGGACTCCACCTCCACATGAATACTTGTAAACTTTATCATCAAGAGCACTCAGCGAAATAAGATTTCCTCATATCCAGAATGTATTGAACATTCGATAAGGTTCTGATGATGTCATCAAATATCTTGATCCGAATAGAGCCAATGCCTACTACCTTACATGATGAATCATCACCTATCAAAAAAGAACCAACACTAAGCGGTAAACCAATCTCTATTCGAGCATATATGAAAAGTGCAGCGTTATCAAGAATCCATTCATCATTAGTTTCAAGACATCCGGAAAAATAGAAACAACAAGCATCTCACCATCGAACTACTATCATGGGATATATTTGTCGTATCTTCATCTTCTGTTTTACCTTTCGATTTGTATATGTCGTTCCTCTTTTCTTTGTTCTGCAACTTGTAGTATTCAAATATGTCGTACCTACTTTTCTTGACATATTTGCCTCGTCCCACTGCCCACGGGATGGATAAGTCATGACACGACCCGTGACGCCTCGTCCGACCGAACGTGATGATGTGGAGGGAAGTCCGGCCGTCCACGAGCCGGACTTGGCAATGTGGCGCAAATTCAGTCGGTCATGAGCCGGACTTCACCACATGTCGCGTCGACATCGAGTCTGGCCGACCACAATGTGGACGAGACTACTGAGCGCTATTTGCATTTTAAAAAGAAGCGTTGGCAACAGTGCTATTCGCGCCAAATATTCTATACGGTCAATCATGCTGCATATGCTTTCATCCACATGACAATAGTATTTGCATATTACAGTTGAATCAGCTCGATGCTCAATGGCCAAATCCTCACTATGCAGGTTGGAGTTGATGCCTGCTGGACATGATATTGATACAGTAGTAGTACTAGTACTACTGACATGAACATTCCTTTATGAGCTTTGAAATCGTACCACATTCAAATCAAGTTGATTTAACTTTCACGTTGACCAATGCACGACCTGCAAGTCTATTAATACGTGCGCTACTACCATCAATTAGCGGACATGACGAACACAGAGCTAGCTTGGCGGCAGAAGTCAAGGAGAACATTTAGCACAGTGTTAGGCTTGGACCCGATCATGACCTGCATGTATGTAGAGTGCAGAGTCTAGTGTGTGGGTAGAGTGTTGTCAAATGCTCTTTGCTGATCTTGGAACAGATCTCTTACTGTCGCAAGACACGGTCTAATGATGAGCAGCATTCAAGTGCAGATCTTCAGCTCTACACTCCATTCAACTGCCCCCTGTATTGCTAATGAGCAACCATCTAGCTACCTCCTCTTCTTCAATCCTCCATCATGGCACATAGTCACACCAAGATTTTGATGTGAACAATGCATCCTGTCTTATCTTTACTCTTCTTTAAGATGAGCAATTTTTCAACCTGCCACTCAAAACTACTCAATTTCAGTAGTAGTGTCAGTTGTTCTTGATAGTACAGTATACTAGGACGACCTGAAGTCCTGAACAATTTTTTTTCCCCAATGAGTCGAAGTGCTTGGCTAAGTTTTTGAACATACTACTATCTTAACGAGTTAATTTTCTTCGGATCCTACCACGGTAAGAGTGTATGACTTATCAGACCTTAACTGACATTTTTTTAATTTGGCTTGTCTGTCACTTTAATTGTAAAAATAGGCTCTTTGCCATCAAAATTGCAAAACTCACCCCTTGCCGAGCGCGGAAGAACCGGAAGGTGACGCGTGGCACTTCCGCTGGGGCGCGAACGCCGCGAGCAGCGTGGAAGCCGGGCCGCACGGAACTTGTAGTGCGGCGCGAACATCGCGGGCTCGGCGCATTCGCGCCATCGGAGCGCGGCAGTCGGTGGTTTCGCGCCACCCGAGCGGCGGCGCCGCCCACGACGCCCACGCCACACCTGCAAGTCCTCGCGCGCCCGCTCGTGTTGCTCGTCGGTGTCCCCCCCCTCGCCGCCGCGGAAGTGCCACGCGTCGCTCTCCGATTCTTTCGCACTGGTAGGAGGTCAATTTTGCAATTTTAATGCTAAAAGACTATTTATGTAATTAAGGTGGTAGTGTAGGGCCATATTAAAAAATCCTCAGACTGATCCCTGTTCTTTGTTGGGCTCAGCTTTAAAAAGGGAACAGCACAAACAAAACACTGGCAGCTACCTGCAGAATGATCTTGCGTCCTAGAGTTGGATTCTTGGCCTGATTTGACATCTTCACATTAGGAGCTGGACTGTATGGGTCCGTTTGCAGAGAAGCAATCATGTGTAGAGATGGCAACACGGTCATTTCCGTCGAAAAGTGGTGGAATATCTCCATCTTTGAGAGACGGAAAATTTTTCATCCTCGTCCTCGGATGCTATTCTCCTCCCGTTCTCCATCCCCATCAGTTATCGGAGCCCCACGAAAACCCATACCCAAAGTTGGATGCCGAAAGAAGAGAAAATAAGATCCATAATATTATAAAATGAGTATGAACATTCACATACAATGCTAAAATGATAATATTTTTTGATTAATTAGCATCTAGAAAGTAAAGGATGCAAATAAGATTATCTCGCTATCGTTTTATCAGTTGTGCGGTAGTGAACTAGTAGCCTACATATCTTATCGGGGGCCCATACGGGTAGCGGGGATGGGGAGTAGGAGAATAGTCATATCCCCGCTTCACCCAATGGGAATCGTATTTGCATATAAACATCCCCATAGGGGAAGAAATAACCCCATCCTCATCCCCTAATGAGTGAATTCCTGTCGAGAACGGGAATGAGGCCCTATTACCATCCCTAATCGTGTGTGAGCGGGCGGAAGTTGCGATAAGGCGCCAATATATCCATGCCTTCCTCGAAGGCACGCGTTTGGTAAAAGGGTGCCGATCATGTCTAGATATGAACCGCCCATTTCGTGATGGAGAAGATCGAGCTGGCAGTGCACGAGTGAGGCGGCGCCGACGTTGAGGGAGGTGAGGGTGTGAGGCCGTGAGCCCGTGAGGGGAGGCGGGTGAAGGGGAGTTGGGAGGAGAGGAGCTCGTGAGGGGAGGCGGCGCTGTGGGAGGATCGGAGGAGAGCCGTGAGGAGGTGGTGTCGGTGCTGAGGGAGGTGAGGAGGTGGAGCCGGTGCTGAGGGAGGTGAGGAGGTGGAGCCGATGCCCGACACTGAGCCGTTGAGGGAGGTGAGGAGGCAGCGTCGACGTTGAGGAAGGTGAGGAGGTGGAGCGCTGCGGAGGGAGGCAGCAGTGGTGTAGGCGGCAGGCCAGCGCGGAGGGACCGGGTGAGGCGGAGCCACGGAGGCGTGAAGGGGCAGCACTGCGGTAGTGCAGCACTACCTAGTGCCGCACACGACACGGGCGGGCATGGGAAGGGGTAGAAAAAGGGGCCAAAGGGGGTGGGCCAAGCCGAGCAGACGGCGGGACAGGACGGGTAGGTGGTGGGGCAGGCCGGGCAGCGGCCTGGCGGGCTAGTGGGCCGTGCCTAGCATGGCACGGGCCGACGAAAATCGACTGTTAGGATCATTTTTTACCATTTTTGACCGTTAAGGCCTTAAAAAATAGCAAAAAAAATAAAAAAATTCTAAATTTTTTCCCTATAAATAGCCACCATACCCCCCTCATTCAGCACACCTTCATTCCCCATTCTCTCTTTGCAATTGTGTTGTGCAAATTCAAATTCATGTTGAGTTAATTTGACAAAATTCAAAAAAAAATTGTGCCAAAATTTGGAAATTTCAATTTTCAGCCGCAAGTCAGCGAAAGAGGTATAATACTATTTTGTAATACTTTTATTGTTAGTTTTTGTTATGTTAAGATGAAAATAGTAATAGTGTTAGTTTCGATTTTGCAGTTTTCGTTATGGATAGTCCTTACGATAGCTTTCCTATTGGTGATTACGGACTTTCACCGAAGGAAATTGCATCCATGGAGGCGGCTACGGCTCCCTCAAGCCAACTGGAGGTTTCACTGGAAGAAGTGCAAGGCGGAGTTCCGTCATCATCAGACTCCACGATGCGATTCTTTCTTGAATAATTCTAACGTAAGAATAGCACAATATAAGAACTTCTGTAGGGCGATGGGTGTACGTCCAAGAAAGTTCGGTTTGGACATGGAGGTAAGGTGGAACTCTACTTACCTCATGCTTAAGCATCTTTTACCATACAATAGCACTTTTTCTGTTTTTATTCAAACGCACTATCCTAGCACTGATGGTATTATACTATTAACTGAGCAATATTGGTTTGTTGCTGAGAAGATACTATCATTTTTAGAAATTTTTTATGAGACGACTGTTGTTTTGTCCGCTGTCTACTATCCAACATCTCCTATCATCGTGCATACTATTTTACAGATTGCTACTCAATTGAAAATGCATGAAAACGACTTAGTTTTACGCGAGGCTGTTGTTTCCATGAAATCTAAATACCTTAAATATTGGAGAGAAATCCCTTACCTATATGTATTTGCATTTCTTTTAGATCTTATGGCTAAAATTGATACATTTGGTACTGTACTTAATCTTCTTAGTGATGCTACGAGGCTATACTATACTGATTATTTTGTAGAAGTTCGTTCTCGGTTATACGAGGTTTACTAAAGGTATGAAAATAAGTTCCGGGGAGTTCGCTCGCAACGACCTCCAGTAACCCCCACCTCGAGTGGGAAGATAAATATGTGGGGTGTGATCTTCAGTGCCTCTTCCTCTAGGTCCATGTCCAGGTCTTCTTTTTCTACACCAGTGCCTGCTCAGCCAAGACCCACAAGGATCGGAGAACTATCCACCTATCTGGACAACGATACAGTTGATTTCAACTCAGAAGGCTTCGACATCTTACAATGGTGGCAAGCCCATAAGTTAACATATCCCGTGCTATCCATTTTTGCACGTGATGTGTTAACTGTTCCTGTCTCTACGGTTTTCTCCGAGTTTGCTTTCAGTCTTTCTGAAAGAATATTGGAGGAGAGAAGAATATGTCTCACAAGAAAGATGGTGGAGATCCTTCTAACTGTGAAGGACTGGGAACAAGCCGATTCACGAACACAACACTCTGTGAAAAATCCAGAGTTGGCGGAGGTGTTCGAAAATCTGTACTTAGACAATGACATCGACATATAAAACAATGATGTATCATGTATGTAGAATTATATAGCTATAGGCTGTACTCTTTTTTCTTTGTTAAGGTTTTCTCATTTTGAGTTTTTACTTAGCGAAGGTTTTAACGAGACAGCCAGTTGGATATTAATAAAGCTCTTTATTACATTTTTCAATATGATTATCTCATTTTTTCAATGTTCATGTCTACTTCTGAATTCTACATATTTTTCTAATTTTTCTAATTTTTTTTTTTTGGATTTTTTCATTCTGACGGGCCAAACGGATTAAACAGGCTCGAACCGGTCCGACACAGCACGAATACCCGATGGGCTATGCCAAGACTGCCACCCCGACCTATGGGCCAGCCCGGCCAAACACAAATAGTAACCAAGCTAGAACTGGCCGGCCTACCGTTTGGCCACCTCTGTACATAACACAAGTAACACAAGGAAGGAAAACTGGAAAAGTCTGGAATTGCTGTGAATCTCTCTGACAATGCACTGTGTAATATGCAAAGGCAGTGTGAGCTGGGCCAGTTAGGACGTCAATTTTGGCCATTATTAGGAGGACAATGGATGCAGGGAATGTGAGCTCAGCACTGCCACAGCCTGTTACACTCGATTCTCCTCTGGTTGCAGTACATGTGCCCTCTATGTCTGGAGATTAGATGCACTGTTGCAGGATTTATGAGCATGTCTGCTGGATTTGCACAAAATTGGTTAGAGTTCATGCCAGTTGTCAAAGTAGTAGTAAAAACGATGAGATGACCTCTCTGCTTCTTCCATCAGCAGTTTTACCTCAATTCAGACGACTTGGTTTCTCGCACCATGAAATTGGCCACAGAAATAATCTCGTGCACCCAGCAAGACGAGGAGTACTCCACTAGCTACGCAAGTAAGGACGAGTTTTTTTACTCCAGCGAATAGTTCGAAGGTAAGATTGGAAATAGTATTAGCACTACATTTCCTTTGATGGACAATAACCAGAGTAGGAGATTGGGTAAGCAGATCTGCAGATGCATAAGCAAAATGGGAGCAGATGGCTAATCCAACAGAGAATGCATTTGCTATAGGAGCTAAGCCAGGGCATCAGTGCAAAATGGGAGAATGACATTGTAGCAATGTTGTCAAAATCTCGATTCTAGTCATATGATCCTACGTTTCTACGACTCAGATTGACAGGACCGATCCGATCATACAGCAGAGTTTTAATTTGATAGAATCTTAATATTATTACAATTCTAATTTTTTTTTGGTATTTACGTACGGTCATACTCGATTCTAGTGATTTATTACAAATAATTATTTGCATACATTGCTTTCATTGTAATTTTTTACTTGGTATTTCGTCATGTCCATTATAATTTACATAAATAACAAATGATCTTTCATTTGCACTATATGTTGGTAAATAAAAGTTCTAAAAATATAGTTTTAAAAATATAGAAGCCTTAAAATACAAGGTAGGTTCTAAAAAATGTTTCTTCGGTAGAATCAAATAGAATCTTAGATTCTACATTGATCCTACGATTCGCGATCCTGATGAAGAACATCCGATCCGATTTAGGACCGTGATTCCAACAACCTTGCACTGTAGTACCGTAATTTGTTAGTCCTAAAATAACACGTCAGTTGAAATAGCAGTTAGCACCCTATTGATCTATAGCACAGCAGTTTTGTAATGAGAAATCAACTTGTGGCAGCAGTGAGTACGCAATGCACACCAGTGTTCTTCCTTGTTGTATTCTTGAACATTACTTTTAGTGGTTGGTCATTAGTTACAAACCTACAACAGAATGTCCTGTCTCCCACGAAAAATTTAGCTACAACTGAAGCAGATACCAGATGTCCTACCAACCTGAATAATTTACTTTCTTTTTTTGAAGCAGAGTACGTGTAAACAAACATGTCTAAATGTCAGCTAGTGATCTTTTTCACATCTAACAGTGCACGAGGCCTGAAGGTATTAGGTATGTTTATCAAGTCATACCCACTGAATCACTGATACACACATCCAAAACAAATACAGACAAGCAATATAAACCAAACATTTTCTTACCATTTTCATGATAACTGAGAATGAACAGAAAGAACATCAATTAAACCATTTGATCACAAAATTGAGCTACATTTATCCTTACATATTTCCAGATCCAATCTATTTCAGTGACTCGTTCCTTTACATTGCCCTTAATTTACAGTTCTCTCTCTGACTAAGCATTTGTACCAATCAAAGTGTGACAATTCTACAACAAACATTAGTACACATAACCTCACCGGTACAACCTGACCGGCGGCACCGTGAAGCCTTGGGCCTCATCGAGAAACGGCACCGTCTCCGGCCGCGCCTGGAGGTCGCCGTAGAATTCGTACTCCGCCTCGTAGTCGTGCAGGTCCAGCTCCTTCTTCTGGTTCGTGTGGTAATGGTGCTTCGCCCCCACCGCCTTACCGAACCCGAACACGCTCACCTCGTCGCACACCCCCAGCGCCATCACCACCGCCTGCATTCCCGACGAGTAGTGGAAGTACCTCTCGTCGTGCTTCCTCGTCCAGTTGCTCGCCGGCTCGCCCGTGGTGGACGAGAAGCGCCTCAGCGAGTAGTACTTGGCGATGCGCGCGCAGAGCGCGTCCAGGCGCGCGTCGGTGACGATGAGCGGGAAGGGGGCGGCGGGCGTGGCGGTGGCGTTGCAGATGAGGGCGTCGAGGAGGTGGGCGGGCTGACAAACGTACATGGCCATGGGGACGGTGGCGCCGTACGGGTGGCAGCCGCATCCGGCGGCGGTGACGGCGCTGCGGGCGGCGCAGAGGTGGAGGATGTTGGAGTTGACGAAGGAGAGGGAGGTCTTGGCGCCGACGTCGGCCGCGAAGCCGGCGACGCGGGCGTTGTTGAGGCGGATGACGAGGTCGTGCGCGTCGATCTGCGCGCCGCGGCCAGAGCCGAGGAGCACGCCGCTGTTTCCAATCACGGCGCAGGTCGGGAAGCGCCGGCCCAGGAGGCTGGCCAGGTCGGTCATGACGCTGGCCACATTTCTAACTGGGCGGCGTCCGTGGGCGAGGAGGAAGGAGCTGAGGGCGGCGCGGAGGGAGGCGAGGAGGGAGTCATCGGAGGGGAGCGTCCCGGCAGGGACGCGGAGGCGGGATACGGTTCTTGGCCGCGGCGGGCCGCGGGTGGAGGGGCTGTGAGGGAGTCGGAGGTAGAGGAGGCGGTAGTGGTTTCCGAGGCTGGGGAAGGTGGATATCGAGGCATTGGCGAAGAGCGCGGCCGCCTCGGTCAGGGCCTGGTCGGCGCCAACGTCAGAGGCGGCCAGGCGACGGAGGAGCGGGTCGCCGACCGGGTGGGGTGGACTTTGGGGGAGGAAGAGGCGGCGGCGGAAGGAGAGTGAGAGGAGGCATAGAAGGAGGAGGACGGGCGGGAGGTGTCGGCGCTTCATCTCCGGCGGTGTGGTCGCCGGGGACGGCGAGATCCGGGGGCCATTAGTAGGCGTCGAGGTGGAGTGGCCGACGGGGTGAGTGGGGTGGGGGAGAAGCCAGGTGAAATAGTGAGGAGCTAGTACGAAGTGATTCCTGTGGTATGAGCGAGGCCGCCGACACGTGGGACCCAAAGCACGATGGGGTCACGTGTCAGTGGGTGGTTGGTCTGTCTGCGAGTCAGGTCGGTAAGCGGTTGCTGTGGGGACGGTTAGTCGCGCTCGCGATGCACACAAAGTTTCCAAAAGTAGACAGGGTGTGAACTGCGATTTGTTTTGTGTGCAAGCCAAAGCCAATGGAGAGACGGAGGAGTGGATGAGAAAGATTGAAACGGAACGAGAAGGTGAAAGGGACCGGAGTAAAAGATAAGTTTGGCAAGGCCACTCCAGGAGGGCAACAAGGCTCTACTTGCAGCTGGTTTCAAAGCAGAGAGAAACAGTGGCGAATCAGGAATGAAAACGAGGATGGGCTCAAATGCTCAAAGCTTCGAAGGACTAAACTGGGTCTCTACAATGACAATGAAGTGGGAGTAGGAAAGACAGTGGTAATATTGCCGCTCTAAGTTCTTTGGCTTTTGTGGGAAGGTAGGGATTGAGAGCTTTGGTTTTGAGCAGCAAGGTGCTTGGAAAAGAAGGGTTGATTTATAGGATGCTAGTTCTGAGATTTTTTTGCTGGCAAAAGGTTGTTGAGTGGGGTTAGGCGTGCAAAGCCGTTGCCAGGCTGAGGCACCTAGTTCACGAGGAGGAAACAAGTTTTGCGCGCACTGTGAGTTGCAATGATGTGAGTGGAGACTAAAAGTTTGAACTAATTGAAGTGGAGTAGAATTATACTAAAAATGCTGATGCTTCCATTTTATCCAGCTGCTGGAGAGTATGTGCCAAAATTGGGGAGAAAAAAAAAAGAAACGGTGTTTTATGAGAGATCATCGACATTGGCATGATACTTTATGGCAAATAAAAGAGAGGGATGCAAACACTCCCATGGATTGTCAACTTTTCATAGCACAAGAAATCAATTGCCAACAACAATGCTCTCCAGATTGCATCATTAGCACATTTTACACATCTAAGACAAGTGTGTGTTGCTACCGAAGGTGCTAAGTTTATTCTGTCAGATCATTCCTAAACAGAAGCAAAAAAATGGTGAGGTACAAGTCTACAACTAAAAGAAAAGCTAATAGGAAATTCCATGGACTCGCCGCTCGCGCTTCTAGATCTGTTGCAAAACAATATAATCTACTGTGAAATTTCTAATTTTTGTTCTACCTGCTGATGCAGTATTGCTGATTAAGGATTCAAGAACAACCCAAGAAAGAAGCCACAATTTTCATTTCATCCCGAGCTAGAAAGCATGGAACGAGCAGTCGAGCACAGATCGAGACCAAGGAGCAAGAAAAGGAAGAAAGGGCCAAGAACGCACCTCCGATCCGGCCACGGCCGCAACCCACACCTCCACGGGCCACCGCTCCTAGTAGCCCTCCGCCCAATTCTCGCAGAAGGCACGCCCCGACGTCACCATCTCGGCCCCAACCCCAAAGCAAGCCAAGAACCATACGAGGACAACAACCCATCTCACCTTGGCGGCGCGCCTAATCCGGCGGATCCATCCAGAGAGCCGCAGACGAGGCGAGCACGAAGGTGGGAGGAGGGAGGGGTCTGGGTGGGAGTAAGGTTGGACGCCGGGGGGGGGGTCTTCCGGCCACCGGTGGAGGGTGGGCTTCAGCCCTACGAAGCCCCCCCCCCGGTGGATTCGCCCCTGGAGAGAAACGCTAAGGCTAAGGGCATGTAAAACGCGGTGCCTCGGTGACCTACAGGCTATGTAGGCTCGGATGCCACGGTGGAGGCGAGATGGATGCCTTGCAGATGTCAGAGCAGGCCGCAGAGGAGGCGGTGGTTTCAGGTGAGAGGGGTGCTCTAGGGGAGAGGGAAATGAGAGCGTCTGGGGAGGCGGTGTTGATGGCTACTACGGAGGGGAGCGGTTCTGGTCGGATCTGTACGGCGATGAATCTGGCCACATGAGGCCACGGTGGATGATGACAAGCACGTGGACTGCGTCGGTGTCTGGATTCGGCTGGCAGCAACGAGCGCGTGGGTTGCGTAGGCGTCTTTATTCAGCTGGCACCAGGAGCAGCGCGCGTTGGCGGCGGTTGGTGTTGGAGGGCGACGACAGTGTAGACTGAGGTGAGGGGAGAGAGTGGGAGAGGATAAGGATGGGTTAATATTTGGCTGGCATGTGGGGTAGAGATATATATGTAATAACTTTTCTGCTTTATAGGGTTCTTTGTGTAAAATTATGGACTAAAGTAATAAATACAAAAGAAAGCAGGAGCTGAAATGGAAAAAACTAAAGGGCTGAAATGCAAAAATTATATGTGGCTCCATCGGAAGCTATCATTACATGCCCTGAGCAAGTTTCATGACTGCAATCATACGAATAGTCTATAGTATGTTTTGAGGACGTACTACAGTGTTACACGGTCGGCGGCCGCTCACACACAAAGAAGATGACCCTTCCTTGCTCACCTTACCTTTTGCAGCCTTGGATTCCATGTTCATCGATCGAATAATGCTTGCAGAACAATTGACACATCGACCAATCAATGGACCCGCTAACTAATGCACAGGGGAAGGGGAATGGCCCATGCTGGAACCAAGGAGTATTGGAGTGGACAGCCTCAGTCAATGTTCAACTACACCTTATGCATGGTTCATACTACTCCATTGCCATAGCCCATAGGGCAGCATTTGACAGATTTCATTGCGTTGGAATTCGTCAGAGAAATTTCGGCATTTGCACTTCTGATCTCATTAGCCCAGTTCTGTTTCACCACAACGAATTTGGCCCATCACACTCACAATAGGATGGCGTATCACAACGCTGCGTCGCCACACTGACACACGTTCAGACACACAAAACTCGGAGGAATTCACGCTCTAGATTCAACCAATCAACCAACCGTAGTTCGAGTGACACACAAACATGAGACGAACATTAATCAAGAACTTAAATAATCAGACCATCAGTAACAATCGAACACTACTGATCATAATTTCGAGTGCAAGCACAAACTGTTCAGGCTTCAGCTGATCGTGGTCACTTGTTGTTGCACGCCGGGTTGGCCGCGAGGCTGGTGATCCACACCTGGTCAACCACCACCGGCTCGCCGTCGTCGTTCCGGTGCCACGTCCACAGCGCGTGCGTCGCGTTCACCACCGCCAGCCTGCCGTGCCCGAAGCTCGCCTCCCGGAACGCTGACGTCGCCGGCTGCGGGTCAATGTACCTCTCCGCCAGCCCCTCCCGGTTCCCGCCGTCGCCGATGGTCAAGTGCACCGCCCCGCACGGGTCCTCCCTGCCGCCGTACACGCGCGTGAACCTCTCGTACGCGTGCACGTGCCCCGCGAACACCGCGTCCACGCGCGCCCCGTAGAGGAGCGCCTCCATGGCCGCGCGCATGGCGTCGCCGTCCCCCTGGTGCGCTTCGTTGCTGTTGTACCACGGCGCGTGCACCAGCGCCACCACGAAGGACGTCTTGCCGCGGTCGATCCTGGCGAGGTCGCCCTGCAGCCACTTGTATTGCGCGCTGCCGGCGTCGAAGTCGGTGTACGAGCCCAGCATGATGACGTGCACCGCGCCGCCGGCCACGTCGAAGGAGTAGTAAAGATTCGACCCCGACGGCGAGGCGCCGGCGTCGTACGGCATGCGCCACCGCGCGTTGTAGGCCTTGAAGGGGTGCGGCACGAGGAGAGGGATCTTCTCGATATCGTGGTTGCCCTCCGTGATCATCCACGGCCGCGTGCTCGCCAGCGGCTCGACGAGGCGGCCATACGAGTCCCACCGCGGCTGCGAACGGTCGGCGTACGACAGGTCGCCGGGGAGGAGCAGCATGTCGTAGTCGGCCGCCGCGATGTGCTGCAGCGTGGACTTCGTCCATCCGGTCTGGCCCAGGTCGCCTGTACGTCCATCAAAGCATGCCATGGCATGAGACATGGGAAGGTCACATTAAGCATCTGATGTGAAACCCGCAGTAATTAAGGTGCATCACCGGCGACGACGAAGTTGAAGGGGAGACTGAGCGGTGGCGTACGGAAGGAGAACTCGCGCGACGGGTTGGAGCTGCACCGGTAGTAGTACGTCGTGCTGGGTTTCAGTGGCCCGATGACGGCGTCGTGGATCTTCCCCGAGTGGTAGAAGACGTAGGAGTAGGTGGTGGTTGTTCCGGTTGCTGAGAATGGGTACTGGCCTGAGGTCGTGCCGTACTCCACGATCGCCGGTGCGTCGTCGTCAGTGATCCATGTCACCCTCATCTTGTCAGAGTCTACAGCCGATACGTGCACCTGAAGTTTGCATTCAAAATGTGCAAGCGTTAGCAAATACTCCCTCCTGTCACAAAATACATGTCATTTTGAGATACGTGCAATCAAACTTTTAAAACTTTAGTTATCGATATTTTTTTCAATATTTAGATTGGATATATATATATATATGATAATCATACGTATAGATTTATCTCAAAAAATATTTTCATAATATTATGGTTTCATTGAGTATTATAACTATATTACAATAAAAATTAATGGTTAAAATTGCTTTTTGAAGACCGTGTCAATGTCCAGAACGACATGTATTTGTGACCGGAGGGAGTAGTAACTTATGATGCAATTCTTTCTGGCAACTAAGTGCTAACCGAACTATGAAATGATAGACAAACTGTGATTTGCTTAGAGCAGTTATTAAGGATTTGGGTTCTAGGAACACAAATTCAGGAAGAATCTAGGTCTGTCAAATTCACCTTCACTGACAGAACATCACAATCCTCTAAAATATACATCACATTCAGGCTAAATAAAATAACATGAAAGGCATCTCCACCTTTCTAATTCACACATTCTACTCAACGCATTCCCCCCTTCCTTGCTCAGAAGAGCTTCATGGGTTGTGTCTTACTGACAAGTAATACTTATTACTCCAAGTCAAAATTGAGCAGAATTAAGAGCACACGTATGCATATTGACATGTTCACTAATTCAACATGTGGCAGCAACTTGTGGTTCGGCTTGATTTGTTTCTCTTCTCTTTCAAGTACAAGCCATGTCATACTGACAATGACATAGTTTTGCTTCTTGCTTCATATAACTTTTTTTTAAGAGTTATAGACAGGATGCCTACTGCTTTAATTAAGAAAGAAAGAAGGCATGAGAACACCGACAGACAGTTCTTATATGCTTCAAAGACAGGGCCTTCCCTGTGCTCTAGAAAAAAACCCTAATCTCTCGCCATGACAGGCGCAAGATGCGCCGCTTCCGCCAAGCACCAAGTTCTAGCTTAATTTTTTATTTTTAGAATGAGAGTTTGGGTTGAGGCGCTTTTGCAATTGATTGCTTCATATAACAGTATAACGGAAACGTCTAGCACTTCTTTTCTAGGCTGCAAATAGACCAGACAGCTCATACATGGTTTGTTGGAAAGATTTGAAATATACACATCTTAGGCAGAAGAGAATAAGCATAATGAATGCCAAATATGGGTTTCCAGTTAGATTTGTCAACATCTCGACTAACATATACCTTGAGTTAGATTTCTTGCCATACTTGAATATTGCAATTGCAGCATCCAGGTGTCTAGAGGACACACTTGTAACTTCTTTCCTTTCACTTCCCTATTGTTGTAGTTTTTTCTTGTTTTAATAAATACTTTCTTGGTTACATTCAGAATTTGCATAAACCAATGCAGCTGGATCTGACCCCCCTCGTGAATACTAATTTTTAGTGCAAGTGTGAACATGTCAACAGTGGTTTCTGGTTGTGCCATGAGCTATCCATGCCCGTACAGCAGTAATACTATTAGTTTTCACACAGACCATATCGAAATTTGACATGTATGCAGATAATCAAATACTCCTTTTGGTTTTGCTTATTTGTTTCCAAGAGAAAAAGAAAAGAAAAGGTGAAGAATGGCTCAAGATTCTCATAATTATCGCAGCTCTGAATGTGGTGATTAGTTGCACTATCAGCAGCATTAACCGAAATTTACTTTCTGTTGCCCATGATTAAACGCCAAGAACTATCAACTATACTACCTAGGCCAAACCACATGCCGACATCAATCGTCAGAAACGATAAACAAGGATGAGATGAAAGGGAAAGCCATAGTAATTCTTGCTCCAAGATACTCCAACCAGTAGCTCTTTTAGAAAGCATAATCTCTTCCTACTTTGCACTTTCCTAGTATTATAATCCGTGATCACGAGGAACGCCAAGCTGTGCACATGAAGCAGACGAGGTTGCTATTGGGGTAGGATTCTGGTTGGACTCATGCACCAACCTTTTCTTTCACTCACTGAATTGAATTAGATGACCAACAGAGAACAAACCACGCAACATACTAACAAAAAAAGCATGTTCACCATGCAAAAATCCTAAGAAATGGTAGTAATCCATAGCTGATACTCCAAGAATTCAACTTGTTCTATGGCTGAATGTTGCATCTCGATGTTTCAGAATCTGAGGTCTTTAAACAAATCTTGTCATCTTGACAAAACAACATGGATACAGCGAGCGTTGAGAAAGCGTACCTGCTGCGGTGTCTGGCCGCCGCCGTCGTCGTCCTTGAGCACGGAGAGCATCGCCCTCGGCCCCGGCCGCACGTACGGCGACGTCACGGCGAGGGACGCCGGGGCAGCGACAGCGCGGAGGCGGCGAGGACGAGGAGAGCCAACGCGATGGTTCCATTCGCCATGGTGGTCATCATAAGCATGCAAAGGTGAAGGTAGAGTCGAGAGGGATGGATGGGAGCACGAGTATTTATGTAAGGTTGTACGCACGCAGGCGACCGGCTCAATATCAACGGGCGATCTCAAAAAGGAAATTTCAATATTAATGGGCTACCATGAATGGATTAATCCAAGTTTCGATGTATTTCAGGTAGGAATCTGACTTTTGGATAAGGTGTTTCGTCAACTTTGGGTGACTTGTTTTACCAATGCTTTGGTTTCTCAAGAAGCAGAGAGAAGCTTGTTGAGTGCAGGGATGGGGAACCGACGGCGACCTCCCGTGGGAGGCCGTGTTCTTCGGCGGTTGGTTGGTTGCCGGTGGTGATGTTACGGCTGGCTGGAGAACGGTCGGCCACAGCAACGTGGCCAAGTGCTACGTGTCCTTCTCCATCGACTCCTCTGGTGTTCCAGTTTGGCATGACGATTTGCTTTTCTTTAAGCTATCTACGAGTATGTTTTTTCTTCCTCAATTTCTTTAGAGGATGAGTAATTTTACTGGATTCTTATGAATTCTAAATTCTAAAGTCCTCGCTTTTTTTAGATAATGAAAGACACAAAACATCTCTTCCCGTCTCTGCATTGAAAATACACACAACACAATTTATTAAAGAGTTTAACGTATCAAAAGAGCCAAAGCTTTTAAAAATGACTTGAAGCCGTACAACCAAAAGACGACTGAAAAAATTCAAACATTGCAAATCCTGTGACTAAACCATCACCTATAAAGGTTGAAAATTTGATTTGCCACAAACTCCAACCTTTGGCTTCCGCCCAACATGAACTCCTTCTGATCCGCTTTCTGCAGATTTGCCCAAGCATTCAGCCAGTATGCACTTAATAAGATAACCTGCAAAGGGTTAGTGATAATCTTTTTGTTAAAAACAACATCATTCCGACATAACCAAATAGACCAACATAAAACACTAGCTCCCACCAGGAGTTGTGACTTCAACTTTTTTTGCAATGCCGGCTAACCAATTCCTGAACATATTTGCTATGTTCGTAGAAGGAAATAAATTAAACGTATATTGAATAACCCACCATGCCAGACAAGCAAAGGGGTAGTCAATAAAGAGGTGTTGAATTGTTTCCTCTTTAATACGGAAACAACATTTTTTGCTTCTCCTTCAATTTCTTTTAAGCAGGTTATCTTTAGTTAATATAACCCCTCTTTTGAGATACAAAAGGAATATTTTTACTTTTAATGGAATTTTAATTTGCAAGAAAAAAATTCTTAATGGGGGCTTGATGATTGCTAATTAGTGCCGCATATAAAGACTATACCGAAAACATTCAAGACTTATTCAAATTTCATATGAAAACATCCTTTTGAGCGCTTAATTGTAAGTTAGAAATTCTCAAAATTAACGCATTCCAAGCCTGCAACTTAGTCCCAATAATAGGTCTTCGAAAAGAAATGTTTAAAGGAGTTGATCTCAAAATATTCATCACTGTGTCATTTTTTCTTCTCACCACATTATTAAGGAGTGAGTATTTGTTCTTTTAGTGTAGAATCTTCTAACCAAATATCTTCCTAAAATCTAGTTTGTATTCCATTTTTAACCTGGAATGAACCAAAGCGTAAAAATTGATATTTAATTTTCATAAGACCCGACCAAAAATGGAAAGTCCCAGACTTATTAACCATCTACGAAAGACTCTAAATTCTGAACGCCAAGACCTCCATGCTCTTTGGGCGAACACACTACATTCCATTTAGCCAGTTTATATTTTTGTTTATGACGGTCACTCTGCCAGTAAAATCTAGATCGATAAAAGTCTAGTCTTTTGAGAACCTCTCTAGGAACCTCAAAAAAAGAAAAACATAAACATTGGTAGACTGCTTAGCACCGAGTTAATAAGTAGTAATCGTCCACCAACTGATATATTTTTTCCTTTCTATCTGCTAAGTTTTTTCTCAACTCTATTCTCAACCCCTTTCCAATCATGATTCCTTAATTTTCTAAAGTGAATGGGAATTTCTAAGTACCTGAAAGGAAAAGTACCCACTTCACAACCAAATAACTACGTATACTGAGATACTACGTCTTTAGCAGAACCAAAATAAAAAATCTCACTCTTATGAAATTTAATATTAAATCCGATAATTGTTCAAAGATACATAGAGTAAGTTTGAGGTTTTTTTGCTTGTTCTAAATCATTATGTAAGAATAGGATTGTGTCATCAGCATACTGTAAAATTGACTATCCATCATCAATCAAGTGAGGGACTGCTCATGATAAAAGACACTGCCTCTTTAGCTCTTGAAATAAAATGACAAGTATGTCGCAACAAGATTAAAAAGAATAAGAGACATATGATCCCCTTGCCTAAGACCCTTTTGAGTTTGAAAAAAGATCTAATATCATCATTAACTTTTCGGATTTGCTAGCTTTAAGTTGTCTGAAATTTTCTTAAGTTTAAATCACTTGTTGTGACCATTGGATTTGTGTAGAAATTGGTGTATCATATGATTGGATATTAATTCAATGATCACAACAAGTGACTTAAACTTAAGAAAATGTCGACAATTTATGAATAAACAGTCCCTTAATTTTTATTCCCACACTCCTCCCTTAACTAAATTACATGTTCAACAAGTTATTAGAGCATTCCATATTCGATTTGCGGCTGGCACTATAAACTACTATGCAAGGACCGGCCAGTGGCCTTGTGGTGAGAGCTACCAAGCCGGGTTTGATTGTATCCATCTAGCATGTCAACAATGTACAATGTACTAGTAGTTGGGATCCACGGGGTATTTTCTGATGGAAAAACCAAAGGATGATTGATGAGTGCCTTTTCTCTTAATCTTGCGTAGCAAACTAGATTTAGCCACCGAAATGCTATTGGATAGCTGGATAAGCATCACTGTACACATGTATGATATGCAGCAGCACAGACAGGAATAAGTATGCAAAGTTCCTTTTTATAACTTGCAGGCCTCCATCTCTAAATGATGTATCTTTCGGGCCCCAAATCTTGCCAATTTCTACATCCGAAACGAGTTCCCTACGCCAACATCAAGAGCAATAGGATTTCGTGTTTGATTGTGCCATAAAATCGTAACAATGAACCCTCGGGAGAGAATAGCTGTCAGGTACAGATGTTCATAGCTAGATGAATTCGAACTGCAGACAGGTACTACTAACACATAAGTGTAACACAATGAACTAGCTACTTTCTTCGATGTATCAACCAGCCTTGAGCAGTGAACTGGCATTCTGGGGGCATGTCTCAGAGTACATGAGATGCATAATTAATTGTGCATACTAAACACGACTTAATGCCATCTTATTCAGAAAAGGTACACCTTAGCGACTTAGTGTCACATCATTCTTACCATTGAACACCTGCAAGCTGGATAGAGCTGTGACTAATCGGTCATACAAATATTCTGATTAATGTGAAGTGTGAGCACAACAGGAATTTCTTGTAAATATGCTATATGCAGATGGTCGTACTTTACAAAACACATAGCTTAAACTGAAGGGATACGATTACAACTAGACGTACGTAGTGAAAGATCCGCGTTTGCCATCCTCCCGCTTTCTCATCAATCTTCCTCTAGTCCTCCCCTTCGCAGCAAGCACCTCCTCACGTGGGCAGGGCTGTCCCAAATGGATTTGAAGACCTGATTTTTCGGTTGAATCTCTAGCTTCTCCTCTTCCTTCCTCCAGTCCAAACCGGATCGGGCGCGCCACGCGACCACGGAAAAACTTAGCAAGTTATCATCTTGTTTCTGGTTCTAATGTTTCTTGATATGTTGCATCACGTTCTTTATTTTTGATGTTCCTCTGTTGTTTTCTGATTCTGATGTTCCTCTGTTGTTTTCTGATTCTGATGTTCCTCTGCTGTTTTCTAATTCTGATGTTCCTGTTGTTTTCTGATTGTGATGTTGCGACCTGTTAAAAAAATATTGCATATTGTTCTTTAAGATGTTGCGACCCGTTGAAAAAAAAATATTGTATACTGTTCTTTGATATATTTTGACCCGTTGAAAAAAATATTGCGACCCATTGAACGGTGATGTTGCATACTGTTCACGGTGATGTTGCAAGATTTTTTTTTCTTATGTTTTCTGTTCTTCTCTAATCTCTTTTATATATATATGTTGGCACTCGTCAAAGAGAAGAAGTTACTTGATTTTTGTTTGTTTTGATTATAAGATTTTTTATATAATGTTGCATATGATTTTTTGATATATTGCAAATAGCGAAAAAATATGCTACAACCGAACATCGACACTAGCACTTTCGGACCAGACGTCGAGTGCTAGTCGCGCTCTAGATGAAAGTACAGAACAAAGGGAAATAAAGACACATCAATGTCTATTTCTGTTACACAATTATGCAAATGCATATCTACATACAGATAATGAACTAAACCCACTATGCTCCCCTGTACATTCCCGTTCCTCCCAATATGATCAGGCATGCCATTGCCTTTTTGTAAAAAAGAAAAGAAAAAATTTACGGTACATTCTATTAGCAATATATGGTGGTAGTATAAATCAAATCTGACCATTGATTTGTTAAGAATATAGTAGACTTTTCTTTGTATTTATAATTTTTTGTGAGGGTATTATGGACTTTTTCAACTAGGATTAAAAATATTACTCATGTGACATGTGAACCCCCCACATAGGCAATTACAATTATACCCCTCTCGGGATTCTACTACTCATACTAACAGGTATAATATAACTAAATCCTAACTAATCTGAATCATTGGATAAAAAAAGAATGGACAACCCGTATTAAATTAAGTGTACCATGAAAGAGCTAAAAAAACCTATGGGCAAAGGAGTAGTATTTGAAGCACAGAATATGCAATGATCCATACCTATTTGGCAACTTTTTTTGAAGCTAGGAGTGATGCAAATAGGGAGTGGCCATTTCAACCAAGGTTGAGGAGACAACACCTCACTCACACTGCCATCCTCTAGATTGCACACACCCACATCTCTGCGAGTAGACTTGGCCCGAAAGCCCAAAATCCCGCTGAAATTAATAAAATTAATAATAAACTATTTATTTTATTCTTGAAATAAATTAAATATTACTTTTATTCCAAAATAATTAAAATAATTTTTAAATTCAAAAATAAATTTTGAGATGAGCTTGGACCGCCTGTTCGAGCCGGGCTTTTGTGCCGGCCCACCCGACGTTTGAACAGGTCTATATGTGAGTACCTTTGGAGTGCCGAAGTGAATACTCATCATCATCGGTGAAATAGACATGATTTGGCACCAACCCTAGGTAATCCCTTGTAGAAAGGTAGGTTGTATAATTGCAGTAGATGAACACACCATGTTTCCCAAATCATAGTCTACAAAGTCATGCTTCTCAAATCGATGGCACTCATCGACTTCATCTGTCTTGGATCTCTTGTGGGTTCACCTCCAATGCTGTCTTCCTAATAACTTGTAAGAGATGACCCTCCGGAGAGAGTGCAATGTACATACATGAGAGGATAGGGGTTGTTTGGTTGGTGACCGACCATCGTGCCTAAAAGTTGTGGAGATTTTGATAAAAATATGTGCATAAAAGTTGTGGCACACCTAAAAATTGTTGTTTGGTTGGAGACTTGAGCATGAGAAAGCTGAAACATGATTAAGGTTTGGCAATTACTCTTATTTGAAGGTTAACAATAGGGAAAAGCTAAAAAATGCTATAGCGTTTCGATGCAAAACAACTGGATACCCATCCGTCGTTGGATCTAGTTGCTACACATGCGTATCCTAAAACAATGGTCATCTTTGCTCCCCTTATATGCTATCACACCTCTCTTAGCCACCCAATCCATTTTCAATTCCCCCACCCATCTTTCTCTCTCTCTCTCTCTCTCTCTCTCTCTCTCTCTCTTAGCCAGATCAGCGGCGGCACAGCGTAATGGCCGTGTGGGTGCTGCGAGTGGCAACAACTAGTGCCACCCGATTCATCGGGGATAGTGGTAGATCCCGTTGTGTGTGTGGGGGGGGGGAGGGCAGCTCGGATTTTGCAAGTTGTGGTTATAATGGCTCGTGCATGCGAACTTGAAGTGCGATGGCCGGACGTGCAAACTCCACAACGACGGTGGGCGGATGATCACAGGCAGCACGTAGTCTCCATGTTGATGACGGTGGTGATTTTGCATGCTCAAGCTGCAAGCGAGTGTGTGGGCTTAATGCTAGCGACGGTGATGAACGAGCGGTTGCATGGGCCTAGCAACATTGACAATGGAGGTGGGCATGCAGGCTAAACAACTTGTGTGAGATTTCAACAAGTTTCATGTAAGTTTGATCAATCCCATGTAAACTTCGTGTAAGTTTCATCAAGTTCTATATAAGTTTCACCAAGTTTTATGTAGGTTTCGTGCAAGTTTCATCAAGTTTCATATAAGTTTCACCAAGTTCCACAGAGAGAGGAGGTCGAGCTTCATTCTTTTTGAACTTTGAATACTTGTCAAGCTTGCTAGAAGCTCGAAAGTTTCAACCCATCTTGTCCAGATGATTGAAACTTTTTTGAAACTTCTTAAAACTTGCATTTTTTTATAAAACTTACTTGAAACATTTCTCAAACTTCATGAAAAGCTTGAAAGTATTTTGAAACCATTGAAACTTGAGATCACCTTTCAAATTTAAAGTTTTGGATTTGAAACTTGAAGTTTCATTTTTTTAAAACTTGAAGCACATATGTAACTTTAAGCTTCATTCTTTCCAAACTTTGAATACTTGTGAAGGTTGCTTCAAACTCAGAAGTTTCATCATGCCTCGTCCAGGTGATTGAAACTTTCCTAAAACCTTTTTTTAAAACTTCTTGAAACTTGCAAAAAAAATTATGAAACTTACTTGAAACCTTTCTCAAACTTCACGAAAAGCGCCTAAAGCATTTTAAAACTTTCATAAAAACACTCTAAAACATGCTTAAAACATCAAACTCGTAACCTGAAATATTTTTGAAACTTTTCACGAAACACGTTGAAACCTAGTCAAAATTTCAAACTCAAAATCTGGAACTTTTAAACAACTAAAACTTCACAAAATTGCAAGCAACTAAAACTTTACGAAACTGTAGGAAACTGTTATACCATTGGAAATACATTCCAACGGTATAACGTGAGCTAGCACTTCCTAACAAATATTAACCCTTCCATAAATAGCACATGCCCATCTAAAAAAAATCGCACATGCTGAATCTAAGAAAAATAAATCACACATGTCGCACACATCTGAATCATTATCCACATCCACCTTTTATCCAACCCGATTCACGTGGACAGATCTTTCCTAAGCCGGAAGGGGGAAAAGAAGGAAAAACAGCTAATCCCAAATTCAACAGTGGAGTTCGGGGACGTCGGCTACACGCCACTACGGTGCCGAACCGCATGACGAAGCGGCTGCTGCGGCAAGCGGCAGTAACGTTGCCCAACAGGAGAGAGGATGTAGCTGCATGGGTCGCGCGACGGCGGTGGCTGCCGGCGACACAGCTGCACCAATCGGTGGCACGAAGGGCTCGATGATGGTGGCCGATGAGAAGAACTTGGGAGAGCAATCAACTAACCCCCTTTCTAAAGTTACTGCCTGCGTCCGGCTACCCAAATCGTGCGCCGGAGCCAGAGATGTCCTGCCTATCTCCGGCATCCTCAGTGGTGGCGTAAAAGACGCCATCTTGACAGATGCAATCGGGGAAGCGAGTGTTGTCATCAAAAGAGACACAATTCCAGTGCTTATCAGAAGCTCTCGCAAATGAGAGCTGCCTGAAAGGGTTGTGGATGAGCATCACCGCGCAGTCGCGTCCTCTCGCAGGGTCGGAGGATACCGCTGCTTTCATGTAGACGAAGTTGCGGAGGCCGTCGAGTGGGTAGACCGCCGGAGTACGCCGCTCCTTCCGTGGGATGTTGGCATGTAGAAATTCCAGCTATCCAGTGAGCAGTGGAGTGTTGGAGAAAGTGTCATGGTGCTCCAAAGCCACGAAACTGATGAACCTGTAGCAATTCCAGTAATCCAGCAAATAGTCCTATGGTAAAGAATTGAGTTTTTATCAGGTCACTTACTTGTGACTAATCCTGTTCATGGACGGTCAGGTCCGAGCCTGGCCAGATTTTTTTCAGATTCAAGTCCTGCTTTTTGGTCCAAAAGCCTGCCTCAAAACCCGACGAAGACAATAAAAATAAAATAAAAACTATTTTTTATTTTTAAAATGAATTAGATATTACATTTTATTCTAAAAATAAATTAAAAATATTATTTTTTTTTAAAAAAAAACAATTTTATGACTACGCGCAGGTCCACTCTATCAAGGTCGAGCTTTTCCAGACCTGTCCCGGGTTTACTTGTGACCTCAAATATTCTCAGCCTCCCAAATCGCATCTAGTAATATTCCGGTCCCCCATCAAATTCTACTGATTGCATCCATGCCAGCAAGCAGTACCTTCAAGGCTCACGTGTTACTTTCAATTCCCAACCAAACGGAGACAATTTGCTGCCACAGAAGCTCACAAGAAGAAGAAGAAAAAAACTCGTTTGCTCTAGCAATGCTAGCCCCAACCAACCTATCTCCTTCCTCCCTCCCCCTCTACACCGCCACCACCGCACACGACCTCCTGCTCTCCGGCAACCCCAACCGCCGCCACCGTCCACGGCACATGACAGGTACGTGCATACACGTAGCAAAACCGCAAGGAGCTGCATGTCATATCACCCAGTATATGCTCTATTAATTCGATCCCTATGCAAAGTCTTCTTAATCTATAGCGTAATGACGTGCAGTTATCTGCTACTACCAGGTCTTGTGCTTCAAGTTCAAGCCAGGCTGGGCGATGGAGATGGAGGCAAGTTTCTGCCGTCGCGACGACACGCGTAAGAAGCAGATAATATTTCTCATCCGCACGCTACTGCTCATGTGCAGAATATTCCGCCGGGTCGTCGCGCTGATACGCATTTTGTACGACATTGCGGTGGCCGTCCCTGTTAAAAGCGTCGTCGGCATCGCCAAAGTCTTCTTCTCCCTGATAAACGAACCGTGCCTGCGGTATATGAACAAGGCAGCTCAAGGACACAGCTACACGGGCACGTTCTGTGGTGATTTTTTGGTCGGAGCCATGGCGAATTCTTGGAGGCTGCTTGTGCAGGCCCTGACCTCGTTGATGTTTCTGTGTGCCCATGCCGATGAGTATGTCCGGCCGCCGCCGAGCCCGTTAGTGCTGATGGCGCATGATAAGCCGGCCTCCCATCCTCAGCAGGTGCGGATAGTTTCTGATTTTGCAGTGTGCGGAGTTTGCAAGAATTTGGGATTTGTTGCTTTCACCTGGCGGTAGTTGGCTTTGGGATTTATTTTGAGTTTTCTTCCTTCTCAAAGCCAGTGGCATTATGGCAACCGATTTTTTGCTGATTCATGATTCTTGCAGAGTTCTGATGCTTGAGCTATTCGTTATTCATTTGTCAGACAGATACTGTAACCTGCCTTTGTTTGTTCCCGGCAATTTTCTTCCAAATTTTCAGAGGCAGAAATGGAAGCACTACGTTTCTTTGTTTCTAAAACTCTGTTTTATCCTCAATGTTAGCCTTTCTTTAGAGAGAACCCTGGATGCTTAGCTGATGGGCAGACATTGGATTACACCGAAGAAGAAAAAACACTGCTTGTGCCTTGATTGCTTGATACCTGTATAAGATGCAGTCATGCTTGCGAGTTGCTTCAGAATAGTACGAGTTGACTAGCCAACTGGATTAAATTCTGTGCAGACTAGCACAGAATGATTGATTCGTAGTGCCCTACCCACCTGTCAATTGTACAGACGACCATAAAGGCACAAACTGACATCGTTAGTACGAGAAGTTGCTGGCTGCTTTTTGTAATTACGGTAGCTAGGATTTGCAAGTGAAAATTTCTTTCCTTTTCCCCTGATATGGTTGCCATCGATCAGGTGCACATTTCAACCGTGGGAACGAACAACATGAGGATTTCCTGGGTCACCGACGACCGGAGAGCGCCATCCGTGGTGGAGTACGGCACCTCTCCGGGGAACTACACGACGTCCGCGACGGGCGACCGCACGACGTACCGCTACTTCTTCTACAAGTCCGGCGCGATACACCACGTCACCATGGGCCCGCTCGAGCCCAGCACGACCTACTACTACCGGTGCGGGAAGGCCGGCGACGAGTTCAACCTCAGGACTCCTCCGGCGACCCTGCCCATCGAGTTCGTCGTCATCGGTCAGTAGCTGCCGCTCTTCCGAACTAACTTCGTTTCAGTTCGTCCAAGCTTTTCTGGTAGGAAAACGAAAAATGCTGGTCAAATGTGTCCTCCATCCCCATGTTACATGGAGGGTGTGAGATACTGACTAGTTTGTATGTTGCAACGCATGCAGGTGACCTTGGGCAGACGGGGTGGACGGCGTCGACGCTGTCGCACATCGGCGGCTCGGACTACGACATGCTGCTGCTCCCGGGCGACCTCTCGTACGCGGACACGCAGCAGCCGCTGTGGGACTCGTTCGGGCGGCTGGTGCAGCCGCTGGCGAGCGCGCGCCCCTGGATGGTGACGGAGGGCAACCACGAGATCGAGACGCTGCCCATCGTCGAGTTCGCGCCCTTCGTCGCCTACAACGCTCGGTGGCGCATGCCGCACGAGGAGAGCGGCTCGGCCTCCAACCTCTACTACTCCTTCGACGCGGCCGGCGGCGCCGTGCACGTGTTGATGCTGGGGTCGTACACGGGGTTCGAGGAGGGGTCGGAGCAGCACGCGTGGCTGGAGAGGGACCTCGCGGCGGTGGACAGGCGGAGGACGCCGTGGCTGATGGTGCTGCTGCACGCGCCGTGGTACAACACCAACCGGGCGCACCAGGGCGAGGGCGAGAGGATGCGCAAGGCCATGGAGAGGCTTCTCTACGAGGCGCGCGTCGACGTCGTCTTCGCCGGGCACGTCCATGCCTACGAGCGCTTTGTAAGTCTTCGAATTGATCGTCGATCTTGTGTTCATTTTTGTTCTTCCGATCAACTACTTCTCGAATTAGCTAATTTTGTCGATAAAAATTTCTGCGCGCGAACTAGACGAGGATCTACGACAATGAGGCCGACAGCCGGGGGCCAATGTACATCACGATTGGCGACGGCGGCAACAGGGAAGGCCTTGCTCTCAAGTACGTACGCCATCTCATGCCTAATTGGTGCTGTTATGCACGATTAATGTTGATTAAATTCTGATGTGTCCAACGGATTATTGTTGAAGATTCATCAAGGATCACAAGTCGGCGCACCTGTCGGAGTTCCGGGAGGCGAGCTTCGGGCACGGGCGGCTGAGGATCGTCAACGAGACGAGCGCCGTGTGGACGTGGCACCGCAACGACGACGAGTACGCCACCGTCCGCGACGAGGTCTGGCTGGAGAGCTTGGCTAGTCCGAAACCGTCCCTACCAGCCGCCGGTCGTCACGCCGACGAGTACGCCACGACAATGTAACATGCGCATGCACATAGACAGGTTTGGTTCCTGCAATACTTTAGCGGGAGATTTGATTATTTGTCACTGTTAAAGATATGCACATTCAGAATTTGTCACTTATATGTCTATGATATATGGTCTCAGAATCCAGATGTCATTCATATATAAAATAACAAATTCTGAAAACCACATCTTTGCAGTAGCAAATAATTGATTATTCCTAGTTTAGATGGGCCTGTTAGAAGGCTGCCCACAAACGGGGGTAATTGTGCTTTTCCCCCAGATTCGCCGGTGCTTAAGGACATTGGGCATTTATCCTCGATTGTTTCAGTCTCGATCATTGGTACATTTGGCGTTGCAGTGTTATGAAATGTGACAGCCATCATTTCCTATTAATAAAGTGATTGCTCGCATGTCAGCACGATCACCTGATGCAAGCATTGATGGATTTTGGACCTGTATATATGTAACTTGCTGATATGTTGGTAAATGGTGACCGGTAAGGCGTAACATGGCAATCCTTATTTCTGCGAAAGATACCTACGACAGTGTTTGGTGAGGTGGAAATAGTACTCGGCATACCTACTGTGGCATACCTACTGTAGCAACACCGAAATATTTATTGTACCATTTTTCACTGCAGCAAAAATATTGTAGTTAATGATCTGAATCTTTGTTTTTTATCGGACGGTGAAAATAGTATGCTAATACACAATACTGTACATCATCTTCGTTGATACCTTCAATGCAGAGGATTCATTTCCATATTACTATTGTAGTCTCACCTTAGTATGATTCAAATAAAACAGTGACCTTTCTCATTTCTTATCTAGTTGAGAAATATCTCACTGTTTCTCATGCTAAATGGTAGTATCTTACGGCTGCTAAAATGATGATATCGTTTTTTAGAGAGGATAAATCCTACTTTTATAGAAAGCAAATGAAAGGCTACAATTGAGTTCAGCCAAGGATACAGGCTGAGGACAACAGCGGCAAAAGTAAGAAGCACAAATGAAGTTCACCCAAACACCCTCTCAGACTCGCTAAAGGACACAGGACAAAAGCTAGAACACTAGCCCCAGCAGATACCAAAAACCAACTAAGCGCCAGAAATCAAAAGCTACAAGATCCGAAAATGATGATATCGTTGACCAAAGAAAGAAAACAAATATCAGGACATCAGGTACTCGTAACGCCCAAAGGCCAACACAATATTGCTTGAACGCGACACCGTATGACGAAGTGGTTATATATTATTAGGTATGCGATAAGATTGTCATCACCCTTATTTGTGGCATGCCGCATGCCTTTCTCTGATAAAACTGAACCAGGCAGGCACTCGTCATTTCTGATAGCTCCGATCGATCCACCTGCTCCTGCTTCGTACTTATACAGAGCTAGCGGTTGGCCGATGGCAAACCGGCCTGTGACTGGCTGCCAAGAACTAAACACACGAGTGTACAGAACGAGATGGGGATTTGGGGAGGCGACGTCGTGAGGCCGGTGCTGCACGTCATGGTTGGGCTGGTGCTGTACGGCGTCGCCGAGGAGATGACCGTGCCGGCGCTCGTCGACAAGGTCACCGCTGCGCTCTGCCCCGGCGATGATGGCAGGTCGTGCCCCCAGGCCATCTACCTCACCGGCCTCCAGTCTTCGGTACGTAGCCGTATTCTGGCCGGTGTTGTAGATTGTTGGGCTCCTCCAGTATTTTCTCCATCATTTCTCCTTGGCTTCTCGGCGCACCACTCGATGTTGCAGGATAACCGGTAAATCCACAGGATCAATCGAGTCTGATTACAGCCACCAGCAGTTGGAGATGTGTGTATGTCACATTTTTAGGCTTATAATAAAGGTTTGGAGAGCAGGAGGGGCGGCAGAATTGAAAAGGACCTAGCAAAGGAGTGGGGGAGGGCGGAAAAAACACAGGTGCTATCTGATCTGGTGACATCGGTTGGAGGTAGTCTTTGTTTTTCTAATGGAACTTTACGTTTCCATTGACCTGAGCCTGAGCGCACGGCTGAATCGCGGGCCACCGAGCTGATTACAAATTGTGGGAAACGTTCACTCAAGCCACACCTCCCTCTCGATCACCCCTAGAACCAAACGCACCTAATAAGTGAGCTGCATTGCTGCACGAACGAGGTCAAAACAAAATACTGAAATCATTCTGTTGGCGACCAGAGTGAGTGAATAGAATAGGCGTTCATTTTTTTGTTCTCTGAAATTCTATTCCCTTTTCACATCAATAGCTATCTAAGGCTACGAAGATCAATGTCTCAAAATCACAGTGAAGAATTATACCGACATCAACAAAGCAAACTTCAACACCTCTCGGCGGTTTGACCGCCACGTAAAGGACGGTCTGACTGTAAAATCAACACGATTTTATATTCACAAAGGGCCTAACTTTTGATTTAGAGATCCAAATTATTTGGGATTTCATACATAGCTCAACAGGAACGTCATGAACCTATTCCAATCGAAGATCGAGAAAATCCTAGCTAAGGTTCCATGAATTTCTTGATTGAGAGCAAGAGGGATCAAAACCGGGTGAAAACCTAAACTCCATCCAAAGGCTTGCTCGTGGATGAAAGATGATCAAGATGGTTTTAGATCAACTTCTATAGTTCGTTGCAAGCTAGATCAAAACAAAAGACCAAGACAAAATCGCTATAATACAAAAACACAAAATCACAAGAGAAAGTAAGAACAAGAGAGAACTCATCTTTACACGAATTAATTGAATTGATATTGAGGAATTAAAGGTTTACAACCACTCTACCATAAAGAACAAAAGCACACTCATGAGCACCATTCCATAAATATTCTATCAATACATCTCTCAAACCCTAGCCTCCTCTATTCTCTCCGCCTTTTCCAAATCTCCAATTATGGTTTCTAGGCTTGGTTACCTCATGTGCAAATCCTGCACAACCCCTTATATCGTGGACACTGGGTCTAGAGAGAAATCTTAATGGACGCCCGTTAAGCCCACACACAAATGGATCTCATACTCACACACGTTTGTCAAAGTGGATGACGATCTGGGTCTCCCAAATCTGTATCTTCGTGATCTTGTCCTCCTCATGACCTAAACCGCTTCTCCTTTGCGTTGTCATGCACTGCGGCTTCTCCAAGGTCACCAACCCGTTATTTTGGTGAAGATACCAAAATACCCCTTCGCGAACCTTCCATCTTTGACCGGGTCCAATCCTGTGAAGTAATCACATGTTTCGCTACACGTAGATTCATCAATGACTTTTTTCATACCGGCAAGTCTCTTTCATCCTGCTCTCACTGGACTGCCTCAACACGTGCACCAGCTCAAGCACTTAATGCAACCCGTTGCACCAAACTTTCTATTCCCCTATTAGCACAAAAATGTGTTATTGTATTTGCATCACAGTGTACAAAAAAAACCCTGAAACTCTAGAAAACCGATGCTAAGATCCTTAATTTGCTCAAGAACTGGGGCAATAGAAGCTCGGTGATGTGCTCGATTTTCCCACAAATTAACAACAACATGTGAATCTGTCTCGATGATTTCCTTGGGGTAATTCCAATCCATGACTAGGTGAACTTTGTCCCACTAGGCCATTGCTTCCGCTGTCAGAGCATTAGAAATATGAGAATACCAGTAATAGATCTCATATTTGTTGCATATTTTTGTTTTCACTTTGTATATGTTGCATTGATGGTGGATGTTTGTTGCAACCTCAATAACAAATTATTGTGGTTTACATATTTTTGTTGCACTAGATTGAATGACCAAGATAAATCTCTTTAAATGAGATTTAACAGTTGGAGGATCACACTACTACAGAAAATGTAATCATAGATGGTTCAAAATCGTCAGCACAGACGGTTTTCTGAACAAACTGACTTTATGGGTCAGTGATACTATGAGGTCATCATAAACGATTTTTGAAGTATGCGTGAAAAAGCTATTCTGAGCAGTTACGAACAATAATCGCATGCGTGATAGTCAATTATCATAGATGGTTCTTGTTCAGAACCATCTGTGAAAATAGACTATCACATATGGTTTTTTAGTAAAAACCGTCTGTGATAGTTTTTTCTATTACAAAAAAAATAATATTTGAGCTAAACCATTCAATTGCTAGACATTAGTTTTCATATGCTCTTTCGATAGTTTGCAAGAAGGTAATTAAAAAGATACTCTCCCACCTCTCTCTCAATCAATGGCTCACTCTCTGGCGAGGACGATGTCGAGTAAAGGCGTTCATCTCGAACCGAATCAGCCTCCCTTGTCAACCATAGATGGGGGTCCTCACTGATAACAAAATCTGATAGGATGGAGAGACGAAATCAGAGTGAGAAGGAAACCTAGATGTGGATTCGGGGGCAAAACTTCGTGCTCACCTGAGGCCAAGATAGAGGCGGCGGATCGATGGTACTTAATAAGGATCCAACTAGTAAGCTAGCGGGATCTCATTGTTTGGCCCGATCTTTAACGGTACACCTTGTTAGTAGCCTCCTAGCCCTTGCGCAGCACAAGAACAACAAAGCCTCCTTGATAAACCTTCTCCTACGCACACCGCAGCACGTGAACGAAGGGTAGAAGAACCGAAGTTCCAGCGAGTAAAATTCAACACCTCAATTGGATTCAACACACCAAAAAGTAATTCATTTCGAAAATCTCAAAACCACGTCAAACGTGCCACCAAAACCATGGTGATTTTTTAGTATCTATTCCTTAACTCATAACTTGTCTCCCCTTACAATGGGCTATGCACTAACCTTATATTGGCACCTAAGGATGTGGCCAAACACACACACACACACACACACGCCCTGAGGCCAGAACAAACTAAGAAACGTGATCTACCTGGACTCTATCCCTAAAAAACAGACTAAACATCCAAAATGGATTCTTACTTTCCTAATAAATCGATTTGAATTGGTATGGAACCAATCTAGATGTATCTGATCAGGGAAACCGTATGTTCTTATATTCCTGGCCCATCTCTGGCTTCCGATCTTTCTATCTTCTTCACTTGCCATAGTGGTTTTGGACCACCTGGTTGTGGACACAGTCGAAGACACGACGACGACTTGGTCGTGGTCGTAACCCTTCTGGATGTGGTAGCCCGCCTCCTGAACATGGTTGTAGACTATCTGGATGTGGTCGTAAACCACCTGGTGGTGGTCGTAGGCCAACTGGTGGTGGTCGTGAACCACCGATCGTAGTCGTGGATTTGTTCCTACTAAGTACTATAGTCGACAGAGTATTGTTCCTTCCGAGTGCTCCTCCTACGAGTCTTGTTCCTATCAGTCTTGTTCTCGACGAGTGCTCCTGCCGATGAGTCTTGTTTACGCCGAGCATCTGTTTTACTACGAGTACTCCTTCCGCCAGAACCGGTCGTAGACCCCGTGAAAGTCGTGAACCTTGCGGAGTGGTCGTAGATCCTCCAGAACCGGTTATAGACCTTGTGAATTTGGTCGTGGACCTTCTGGAGCTGGTCGTAGACCTTCTGGAATTGGTCATGGACCTTTTCTTGCAAAATGATAATTGCAATTATCACATACGATTTTTAATAAGAACCGTCTGTGATAAGTATCTCATTATGGATGATTCTTAGCGTATCCAGTAACAGAGATGGTCGTACTGGTAAAACCATATGTGATGACCTTTAACACTAATGGTTTTGGAAAATCGTTTGTTATGAGACGTCCAGTATTAGCCTTTTTGTAATAGTGGCACTTGATGGGCGCGCGGTAGGCTAGTGCAGTGCACTTAGCGCGCCATGTGCCCTGCCGTGTTTCGTGCCGCACTTTGGGAGAACTGCAGGGAACACATGTTGCCCGCCTCTTCATCCGCAGTGCTATTTTATCATTTTGCGAGAGAGGAGCTAGATTTGCTATTTTATCATTGAAGGGCAATCAAAGAATAGATGATTTGTTGTTTCGACTTGTTGATCTTGACATAAAACACAGAGTGATCATCCTCCATATGAAAATGTCGTCTATTTAGCACATCTTTAGTGTTGAGTCTATCCATGAGCAATAACCATGTGAACACTTTGAGCTTCATCACACATTTACTTTGCCAAATCCACTTGAGAGGTTTTGGTGTCACAATTGCATTAAACAAATACTTGTAGAATTTTTGTGATGTATATATGCTTGATTTTCAAATGTAAGTCCAAGCATCGAACAATTGTTTATGGGCAAGAATCTTTGGATGCCATCGATTAAAATATTGTACTCCTCCAAGGCATCATTAGAGAGCGGCAAATTGAATTTGTCTCTTATACCTAGATTATATAAAAAAATGCGAGACCGAACATTCCTTATTTTTGCAAATGCATATAAAGTGGGAATGTGATGCAATAAATATTATCATTCCAAACATTTGTCCAAAATAAAGCTGATGTCCTAGTTCCCACAGTCACCATAGCAAGGCCTCTACAATTATTGATATATTTCATAACATCTCTCCACCAGAATGATCCTTGTATTCTTGATGAGTGGGATTTTACCTCTATAGTAGGTTGATCAAATCAAATTTACCCATGGTAAGTCATGTTTGTTGTAGAATTTGTGAAGGTTTTTCAATAAAAGTGCCTCGTTCTGGGTTTGTAGGTTTAAAACACCAAGACCCATTTTGTTCTTTGGCCTGCATATAAGGTTCCATGCTACTAGATCCCCCCTTTTTGTTGAGGGGGAATTCATTATTTGCCCTCGGCTTAGTTGCGTTTTCAGAATTTACCCCTATTCCCAACGTAATATTTTTTTTGGCCCTCACTTAGTCTGTTTCTTCGCTTTTTGCCCTCTTTGCATTATTTTAATAATATCAAACCGTTTTCCCGTTACCAGAGATGTGAAAAGACATTTTTACCTCTTCTTTCTTATCTCCCCATCTCCCCAACCGGCCAACCCGGCAACCCCCATCGGCCATCTCCCATTCTCCCCGCGCGCCTCCCCTGCGGATCTCCCCATCCCTGCGGCTCGCCTCTCCCATCCTCCTCGCCTCTCCCATCCTCTGCGCCTCCGTCCTCTCCCATCCCGGAGAATGAAGCGGTTTCGGGCGGGAGGCCGAGCGGCACGTGAGGCCGAGGCGGGAGGCGCGTGAGGCCGTGTACCGGTCGCTGAAGTCGGCGATGGTCATCAGGATGAACACCGCCATCACCTTCTACGGCAGCGTCACCGCTCGCCTGCTCGGATGTGCCCACCACGACTCCTCCCGCGGGAGGAGCGATCAGTAAGCTTCTTGCGCCACGGCTTCGACGCGCCGCTCCTCCTGGTGGCCTCCATGGACGCCTCCGACACCACAAGGTGGGCCCTGAGCTCAGCGTCGGTGTAGCGGTGGTGGAGGTCCTCGTGCATCATCATGTGGCGTGGGCGGCGAGAGAGTCTTTGGATGGTGACTTCTAGTTCTTGGCCAGAACCGCTGCGGCCGCGATGGTGATGATGTCGCCGCCACCATCCTCCTCCTCTGCGCGCCGTGCGCTCGCGCCGCTTCGCTCCCCTCGTGGCGCCGCTGTCGGCGAGCACACGTCGCCACCTTCGCCTCCTGTGGCATCCACGGCGGGTGCGGCGGGCGCGGTGGTGGCGATCTTGTCGCGGTACGCGGGCGGTTCCTCAGGACGCGGCGGACCGCGGGGCTCGGGAGAAGTGCATCGCGTGCCTCGCGGCGGCGCGGCGGCTGGCGCTGGCACGCCATGTGGCCAACCTCGAGCTTGGCATTGAGCACCTTGCCGCCGGCGGCGCCGCCAAGTGGCGCCAAGATCCGCTCCTGTGCAACTCCATCCGCCTCCTCGGCGTCGCCACCTCGCTCCACGCGCCACCCCGCGGTGAAGAGCCCGACGCTCCACCTCGACCTCTCCCACGCCTCCTCCTCGCCCCACCTCCCCATCGCCCGGCGGGCTCCGGCTGGCGGGCGCCACCCCGTGCGGCTCAAGATGCGGCTCCCGAGGTGCAGTGGAGAAGCCAATGGGGAGAGTCGGGAGGCACCTTTCGCAGAGGAGGAGGCGAGTGGAATAGGGAGGGAGGAGGAATGGAATGGAATGAGGAGGAGGAGATGAGCACGATAGCAGGAGGGTAAGACGGTCATTTCACATGGCCAAAACGGAAAAACAACGGATATGATTAAAAAAATGCAAAGAGGGTAAAAGCTAAGAAACAGACTAAATAAAGGGCAAAAAATGTATTACATCGGAAATATGTGTAAATTCTGAAAACACAACTAAGCCGAGGGCAAATAATGAATTCTCCCTTTTGTTGAGGTCGGAGCTACACCATAGACAGTGCTTTCTTACTCTATCAATATTGTTCATCATTGTTACTGGAATTCTCAAAGAGCACATACAAAAGGTGGGTAAGACTGACAGAACTGAATTGACCGTTTGGAAGCGACCACCATAAGATAAATAAGCAGCACAACTCTAGATTTGCTATTTCATTACGAAACAGTGCCAAATAAACCGAAAACTCAATGGTCCTCAATAGACAGCAAAACTCCACCTATGCCTTTAGTGTCGTTTGCGATCCAAGTCTGGTCAATAGTTCTTGCCTAGTACAACTGTAGCAGCCTCCAGCATGTACACCCTGCAGATTGCAATTTTTTTAAAAAATAATCTATTTTTTTATTATAAATTACAACATTATACCTGCGACCTTTTTTTTTTACAGAAATATACTCATGTTGCTCAACTGTTGAGAGACTAGCTCCAGTAGCTCAACCGTTGGGCGACTGGCTCCAGTAACTTAATCGTTGAGCGACTGGGACACTTGTCGCTCAACGGTTGGTCCTAATGTACAGGTTGCTCAGCTAGCAGGGCATGCATGTACACCGTTGGGCGGCAAGTGTCCCAGTCGCTCAACGGTTGAGCGATTGGAGTCAGTTGCCCAACGGTTGAGCGATAGGAGTATATTTCTGTAAAAAAAAATCGTAGATATAATGTTGTAATTTATAATAAAAAAATAGATTATTTTTTAAATAAATTCAGATTACAACTATATCCTTGATTGGTGTCAACAGACAGCCAAAAGCATGCCAAAAGAGCATAGGAGGGACTTCAACAGTCCTGTGATACACCATATGGAACAGAAAAGAGGGGAATAAAATACTTTTCCAAAACAAGGCGCCACCTGTGGTAGCGGACATAACAAAGGAGGCGGAATTGTATTATTTGTATTGAATGTTTCAATACAGAGAATCTGATCTTTGCATTAAGCGATCTACACCGTCCGATCAAAAACAAAGTCTATATAAATAGGTACAGTGTTTTATTACATTAAAATCACTGCATCATTTGTCATTTGTCAATCTTGTTCACACACTCACAAAAATACTGTTGAGACAGTGATCCTTCGATCCAAAGGTGGCCCTTGAAAGGGAGAAAAGGCCTTCCACGCTTAGTAATTTGTCATGTCCCCTTTCAGTTGTCTTTTCCGAATGTGTAATTTAGCCCAGGACTTTCCACTGAGCCTGTCTCGACCAACCTGTAATAACCTCTTACTTTCTCGTTTAAATGAATCAACAGAGCTCCTGCTTCTTAAAAAAAAATGCTGTTGCACTACGTAAACTCGTAGAATAACTTAAATATTTTAGTTCTTAGATAAATTAATTGTTGATGAAAAAAATCCAAATACCAAATTGGCATACTGGGTCCTACCAAAGTGGAAAGTGCTCAAGAAAAGCACTAAACAATGAGACAGTGGCGCGTATAGCCGCTTTCCTTTCCCTTGAGCCCCTATGGGCTATGGCTCAGCCGCTCAGCGATAAGATTCATGGAGTAGTTCACTAAGGCGCGTCACAGATTTTGGCTAGGAGTAGAGTGCAGATCGGAGGCCATGGATGGATTACTGGTAGGAGAGGAGAATTCAAGAGGAGATGTGAGGGTCTTGAAGCCACTGGTGCACCTACTGATGGGGCTGGTGCTGTACTGGGTGGCCGACGAGTCGACAGTGCCGGTGCTCGTCGACTTCACCACCCGCGCCCTCTGCCCCAGCGCCGAGGACTCCTGCCCGGAGGCCATCTACCTCACCGGGCTGCAGCAAATGGTCTGATTACATGTCGCCTACCCTCCTCTCCTGCATCAAGCGACTACTATATTGGTTAATGAGATGTCATTATATCTGGTACATGGCTAATTCAGTGAAATCGTGCAATTGGCATTCTAGGAGCTTTATTGGTTAATGAGATGTAATTAAGGTAGACAGACATGTTTCTGTTTTGTCATTACAAGACTCGATGTTAGGCATCTTTTGTTTCCTCATGGTCGAAGAGGGAAGAGCCAAAGAGGTAGAGTGCTTTTTTGTTCTAGAGAAAAAAGAAGACAAATTCAGTTCACTAGTGAACACTAGTACAAATCAAAAAGTGATTAACTGATTTAGTTTATGTTAATCATTATTTTTTCCAAGAAAATAGATTAAATTTAGAGAAAGTTAAAGCTACTTTTTGCTCATCATTTGGTTGAGTACTTGCAGGTGGGAGGATTTTCAGGACAATAGGATTCACACTGATGGGCCAGCTAGCGGATGAATATGGCCGGAAGCCTCTCCTCCTCGTCACTGCCTCCACCTCCATCCTCCCTTTTGGTAATTTGACCCTCCTATCTTCTGCTCTTAAGGTGACATGTATATGCTTGTTTCTGTCAGTTAATTACTAATCTGTCAATGGGACGTTCGCACAGTACACTGTTTTCACTGGATATCAATTATCTGCATTTGGTTTGGTGTTCTTGCTTGCAGCTGTGCTTGCATGGAATAATTCAAAGGCTGCAGTGTATGTCTACCTTATTCTGCGTACTTTGTCATACATGATTGGCCAAGGAACCATATTCTGCCTTGCAGTTGCATACACGGTGGGACTCTGCTTATGTATCAATTCCTATGTTTTCACCAGTCATTTTCTCCAATGTTACCAACAAGTTGTTGTTTCTGAAATTCATTCTTTTCTTGCCCCTAGTATGGGAGATGGGGAAAGACTAACACATAAAAGGTGTTTCCCTTCTTTTTTTTTGACGTTGATTTTTTTTTTTTGACATTGTGTTTCCAAAAATTTATCTTTTAGTTTGATGGGATGTCATGTACGGTCGCACATATGCCAGGCGCAGACGCGCCCGCGACGTGCGCCGCGCGGCTGAGCGCGCTGGGCAGGCGCTGCATGAGTTAGCCCCTAGTGGCTAAAGATAGAAACTTAGAATTAGTAAGTTGTTTTGGAAATTCCTAGAATCAGGGAGAGCCTTCCCCATTCGGTTGGGCCATTGGCCATATATGCTTGTAATCGCTTGACAATCAATAGGCAAGAATTATATCCCTAATCTCTCTCCTTCTGTTAAGCCTGCGGTAGAGGGGAATAACCTCACCGGAGAAGACGGCCGACGGTTACGAGCTGCGTAGCCGCGGGCCGGCCGGTCGGGGGTTCGACGCCCTTGACATGGGAAGATATCACCTAATGTTTTTTTCAAGACTGACAGCACCCAATGTTATAGGATTCTTCCAGTGGTAGTGTTTCTTGTAATTTTAAAATGATGTATACACATGTTTGGTGCTTTGTTAAGAACAAAATTTTCTGGTGAACAGTTAAATTTTTTCTTCTAAATTTTAGAAACACAGGCTCTGGCTCCAATTTTATTCAAATGAAACCATCAGTTACAGTCAACATTGGTTCCATTTGCTGCTAAATTAGGCAGATGTGGTTGAACCATCAAAGAGGCGCCGCTTTTGGCTTCATGACTGGGATTTTCTCTGCCTCGCATGCTTTGGGAAATGTCTTCACACGGTTTCTGCCTGAGCAATGGATTTTTAAGGTATGTCTTGTTGAAACTTCTTCTAGTTCATCTTTGTTGCTGATTCTTCTTTTCATTGCTAACTTTAGTCTTACATGTGCTGAACCATGCATTCTCAGGTCTCAGTTGTTTTGTTGATCTGTTCTGTCCTCTACATGAAAATATTTCTGGAAGAGACAATTCAAAAAGCTCCTTCTGTGCCGTCTCAGCATTTGTCGTTCTCGTCTTTGGTTATCAGGTTACCACAGCAGCGTTGGGAGTCTATCAAGGAGAACATTAGCATAGTCAAAAACAGGTAAATAGTCTATATATAGTACATAATATTTTTGCCAGTTCCATAATTTAAATGGTCTAGGAATTCATGAAATTTAATGTAAAAACATAAAGTAAATATGTGCTGGGTGCACTCCTAGTTCTTGTGAAGAAAATCTAAGTAATACTTCTGCATCTGCACTCACACCAACCTGAACAATGTTGTCCTTCAGTAAAAATACCTGCAAGGGTATTTGGCTAATTTAGTATTATATATGAATTTTTATAGCAGTTCTGAAATATTAATGTTAACAGTTTTTTGGCCATCAAAATTTGAGTGAAACTTATTTCTTTTTCCTGAACTGAACAAGCAGAACTGTTTGAAACTTTGAATTGCATTAAAAGGAGTTAAGTGCAAATGTACAATTCCACCTTTGGAAACTTCTATATAATGACCACTGACCACTAACTAGTTTCCAAGCAGACAAGAGTCTGCATATGTTAATAAATTTTTGCTGGACTTTCATTCTTTTCAGAACTTTTGTTGAAATCTCCTATCTTGCTGTGTTGCTAGTGAAACACTTAGACGAATCTCATATGTTTCCTTCTTCTATGAGTTGGGGATGATTGGCATTAGCGATGTCCTACTGGTAATAACACGTCTCCGTTCTACTTTATGATATGGTGCTCAAAATTATAGGTCACTTCATTTTCGTCCTTTATTTATTTATTTATTTATTTTTGCAGTATTACCTGAAGTCAGTATTTGGTTTTGACAAGAATCAGTTCTCAGAAATTCTGATGGTGGTAGGCATTGGCTCGATCTTTTCTCAGGTGCTACTTTAGAAGTCTAATTAACACAACTTTAACGCCATATTTTGCATAGCTTAGTGTTCAGTGGATTAATTGCAGTTTATGATAAATTTTGTTCAAACTGTAGATTTTGGTCCTCCCCCTTATTAGTCACATGATTGGTGAAAAAGGAGTCTTATGTGTTTCAATACTCGCATCAATTGCTTATGTGAGTGTATTGCACTGAGGTCTTTTATCGTCTTTTCATTAATACCAGCTACAACATTGCATAACTTAGTATGTTGTTTTTGAAAAAAAAAAAAATCAGGCTTTGCTTTATGGTTTGGCATGGACTTGGTGGGTAAGTATAGCACAGACTTACCTAAACTCATTGCTATTCTAAGAAAAAGGTAGTCCAACGACTGATGGTTTTGCTTAATACAAATTACATTAATCTTGCAGGTTCCTTATTTTAGTTCTTCATTGGGTATCATCTTTGTGCTGGCCAAACCAGCTGTAAGTCAATTCTTCATATTTAGCCTCTAAGCACTATGACATAAGATAATTGGTGGGTAACCAATTGAACATTTAAATAAAGGGAATAGAGCATCGAATGTGAAAAATTTTCAGCACAAAATTCATCCATTAGATTTCCTTTGCATTTCAATGATATTCATAGACTTGCTGGAAAAATCTGAAAATCTGCAGACATACGCAATCATTTCTAGGGAAGTACTCTCAACTGACCAGGTATACTATACAAATGAGACACGTCTTGGCTTGATTTTCAATTCAAATCTAAAGCTTTTTCCTAATCTTCTCTGTTATTTCACCTTTGATATATAATTGCTTTTACTTTCACAGGGAAAGGCGCAAGGGTTCATTGCAACCGTGCAATCCGTAGCTATACTGTTGGCACCTCTATTTATGAGCCCACTGACCTGTAAGCAATCGTTTTTTTCTATCAACTTCCACATGTTGTGGACGCTGCACACTCCATTCTGTTTTTGATGTCATCCTTTGTGCACCTGTCTCAGCTTACTTCATTTCAGAAGAAGCCCCTTCAATTGCAAAGGTTTCAGTTTCCTTGTGGCTGGTTTCTTCTTGGTTAGTCCTTTTCTTCCTCTCAGTATGATCTCAAATCATAACAAGGAGTATATACTGTATGTGTCTCAGTATGTGGATATCTGAGCTTAGATATTTGTGCAGGTGATCTCCCTGTGCTTTGCTTGGATGCTTAATCCAAGAAGCAGGGACAAATGCACAGAACTTGCAGTTTCAGACCAACCTGACGAGGAAACAGTGCAAGCACCGCTATTGGCTCAGCGTCCTCAACCGTGATCGAGGGAGCTGTACGCAAACATTCAACCAGATGGACATTGAAAGAGAGTTTACTTGCACCATCTGCTAATTTTATTGCCAAATCCAACGTAGGGTTCACATCACAGTCTCTGTACATACACCGGAAGTCATCTGGAAACCTGTAGTAAGCCACCAGTGTGACTGTGTGTTTCTGCACACAAATTTAAGTTGTACCGACAAGCGAAGTGCGTGTTGATGGTAGCATGGCAGTATTGGATTCCTGTGTTTGTCTGAATCTATCGACATACGTGCATACAACACTTCAAATAATGCTTGATAATGCGTGTCTTAGTCAGATCATGCTGAATTTTGGAATTGGCGTGGAGTCTTTTTTATCAGTTTTTAATGTCTTTCTCGTTGTCGAGTTGAAGAATAGTCGTGTACCAAAAGAAGAATTCAGTTAGCATTTCTGTTGGATAAGTAAAGGAAAGGCCTTAAACGTGCTGAAAAAGTGACCTCCAATACCAAAAGAGATAGCATATGCAGTGTGCTATCCTCATCGAAGTCTGAATTTCCATTTCCCCCTTCTTTTTTGCCGCGTTGCGTTTGTCCGGTTCAAGTTTCCAGGCTCACTTCAAATTTCCAAAAAAAAAAAAAAAACTGAACACACTGCGTTGTTCAAGTTTAAACTGATCTGCCGAGGTGAGTTGTTCTTAGTTTAATAGCTTGTCCTCTGCATGCTGCTGCGTCACTCACAACTCAGTCATCACCTGCAAACCTGATGCCTCGACTACTAGAATTTCTCAATTTCATACTAGCATCTTGCTCCGACATAATGAGTCCCTGATGGAATTAGAGACACAATGGGGGCAGCACGTCAATATTTAACACTATATCTGATCCTAGTTGCCTAGTTGGTGCCATTTGACAACTTGTACTGCTTGTTCAACGTGCGTAATCATCTTGATATTGCCACTGCCAGGACGACAAGAATCATGTGGAAATTTGGGGGCTACTTTGTAGCACACAGTCCATATATAAATGGATAAGAAATCAACCAGTTGTTCTAGAAGATATCTACTGGACCGAAGAGATGACTAGAAGGGGGTTGAATAGGCGTCACACAAAAACAATTTTTCAAAATATTTTGCCTCAAAGCGTTCAAGGTTCTTTCACTCTAATAGCTATGTGAAGTTATGAAGATCAGAGATAATAATTAAAATAAGAACTGAGCAACAAAAGGATCCAAACTTGCCGAAATCCCACTGACCGGTCAGACCGGTGAACAGTGTGGTCATACCGGTGAATAGTACAATCAATATATAAACTGAATTTCAGCAGGATTTTAAAATTGCAAATTGATCCAACTTTTGATCCACAACTCCAAATATTATGAAACTTGAAACATACCTTCTCTAGGATGTCAGGAACCTATTCCAATCAAAGATCGTGAAAATTATTGCCAAAGTTCCGACCTTTTTCCTTTTGAGTGAAGGTTGCTCCATAACCAAGCCAAATAACGGTGATTGAGAGGATTTCGTGAAAATAATCAATCCAAGATGGCTAAGAATGGTCTCCCATGCGTTCTAGCACTCTCAATTACAGGAAGAATCAAGCCAAAAACCCTCAAGAGTAAAACCCATAAAATCACCATTTCTTTCACCAAAATCGGGCAAAACCAAATCGTGGGTGGATGATGATCAAAATAACCTTAGATCATATCCCACATGTCCTAGCAAGCAAGATCACAGTAAGATCCCAAATAAAAACCCAAGAAACACCAAAAATCCAAAATGTATACAAAAGAGAGTAAGAATAAGATAGAAATCATCTTAGGGCAAATCTTACATAGATTGATTAGAGAGATTGTATGTTTACAGTCACTTCACCATGAAGGACAAAAACTTAACACTTGAGCACTCAAGCAATCCATCTCTCATGAACCCTAGCCTCTCCACTTTCGTCTCCTATACCTAAATCACAAATTAGAGTTTCTAGGCTACAAGGGATGGGAGATGCACAACTAGCACTCTCCCCTTTTATAGTGGAGGCTAGCTCTAGAGAGACATCCCAAACGAGCACCCGTTAAGCCCACACACAAACGAGTTTCACTCACGCACGCTTTTCAAAGTGTCGTCTTCATCTTTTATTGACCTAAACCACCTCTCCTTACGTCTTCTTGCGCCGCGGTTTCTCGAAGGTCAAGAAGGTGGTTTTGCACACCACCACTTACCACTTTTCCGCTATAAGGCAATTTCCCAAAATGCCTCTCTACCGACATTTGGTGATTCGTTCACCTCGAAGCATCTCCTATGTGGCCCTAATGACTTCCCGCCAAACCTTTCACGTGTCCAGATCCCACCGAACCGCCCTCGCTTGCAACTTGGACCAAGTCACTTGGCGCACCACATGTCTCACTATGATTGCACCTGGCTTTCTTGACTGTTCAGAACCTCAACTCCTCCCTGAGCCTAGTCCAGATCTCAACTTTTCCCTGAGTTTAGTCCTGGTCCACCTTGCGCTGCCGTCATGTTCATCACTGGTAGCTTCTGCTCTAGTTCCTTATCTTCTCGGCTTGTAAGCACCCCGCCAGCCTCAGTCATCTACCGGCACCACGTTGATCGTTCTGGACCTCGGTTCTCCTAACATAGTCCCGATCTAGTCCCCCTCACCATGATCTAACTCCGTTGTCCTACAACCATCACAATAAGCAAACCGTTACGTAGCACTGCACTATACGCACAATCATCAATTCACATAATTGATGAGCCATGAGCACATATCTTCACAAAGGCCTTTGCTCAAACTTTGCCTTCTATGGTTCTTGTCCATCTTGTGCCTTGATTGAGTCCAATCATCTCACCCAGCATCCACGACAGTTTTAGACCTTAGTTCTCCTAACCAAGCCCGGTCCTGCTCGTCGTTGACTATAGTTGACTCCAAATTACCTGCACAACAATAGACCAAACAACCATTTTCGGACACAAGTTCTTCGCAACTTGACCAATGTTAGCCAAAACATGCATCATGCAACATCTATACAATGGAACTCATGACTTTGACCGAACCCACAAAGATCACCGTCGTTAAAGACGTGAACAACGCTCGACGAGTCATACCGCCGCCCATGGCGGTCGACCACTAGCGATCGGTCGATCACAAGATAAATGGTCGGTCGACCGCCTCAACACTTAGCCAAATTTCTAGCCTCAGAAATCCGAAACCTCTCTAGAAATTTAAAATGAATATAACTTTAGCTTGAAACTCTAAAAATTATGAGACCAAGTGTAGAAGAACCATTTCTCTTGCATACACCCTTTATTTTTAGCCCGACCTAAAATTCAACAAACACCTTTCTGACCGATCAGACCGTCGCCCATGGCCGGTCAGACCCCCACAAAGGTCGGTCGATCGCCTACAACTTTGTGTGAGAGAACTATGTCGAAAACGAGGGTTTTTCCAAACACATTGACGCTATTGTCAATTGTTCAATACACTAAGATTAGAATCATATCCACGTGATCTCCACAATATCCTATGAAAATGACGTCCATACACTGAGCGGCATGGCATGTATGCTCGATAAAGCACCAGTTAGTCGCTCAAGCTTCTTGCCTTTTGTGTTCAGTCATATGAGGAACAAGAAAAGGCGCTAGCTCCTCCTCTGCATCCACGATTTGGTTGGTTGGCTACTCCTTCACAACTCCTTCAGGCAATGCAGCCATCTTTTCAAACTCTGATCAGAAAGTTGAAGCATGCTTAGGATTTGCTTTGCTCATTTTAACCATTGTCCATAGGTGCAATCTCATTGTCATATCGTCTTTTATCACAACGAGATAGAGTTTGTTGTTGTTTTCAGACATGGCCTGCAAAAAAAATGTGCTTGTTTTGTGATGCGAATGCGGCTGGGCAGCCTAAACCAGCAGCACTTGCTCATGTTTGCTTTCTCCTATTCCTCCTTACATCTTCTTAGGAAATTGTTATGTTTGGTTGTCTCTTTGCATGTTAAACTGTTCATTTATCTTTGTAGACACACTATTTAAACTAGTACAACCACCATTTTATTAGGACATGTACAGTAGGATGACATCAACAGTCTATAATCTTTGCCACGTAAGATTTTTAATGATGTGGATGAGAGAGAATAAAGCTGTCTGGCATACAACAAACAGTCTATAAGACTCTTATAAACTGCTGTTTCGTTGTTGTATTCATGTTGTCTGTACAGTTTGTGGGGTTGTATATACATAACTTAAAGATAACCTATTGTATGAGTTGTCTTTAATTGTCTATAAATGACACTAAAAATATTACAGACAACAATCGTCTATATCATTGTACATATCGAGAGAATTCATTATTTATCGTGCAAAGTTACCGGTGAAGAACTGATCCTCCTTTCAGTGCCACTGAAGCAAAATTCGTTACCCTCCCATGTACTGCCGTCACCCCGTTAGGCTCACTTGCCGTTAGCAAAAAAAAATTGTCAGCATTTTCACAAAATTCCGATCTTGCCCTCATCTTCACTTTCTTCCTTCACGTTGCTATCTCTCCTCTCTCCTACCCACCGGACGTCACCATCTACTGTCCTTATCCATCTCGGCTCTCACCTCCTCACTCTTTTTCATTCACTCTCCCTGATCGGGTGGCAAAGCAACCAGCGTGGTGGACGGCAAAAAGACGAGGCGGCAGCGACACCACGGTCCGCGATGAGGTGGTGGCGGCGGCTTAGATGCCAGTATGACACGGCCACACGACACCGAATCTAGGGTCAGTGTCGTCCTGAAGCTCTACCTCCGCCGTGCCGTCCCGGAGCTCCTCCCTGCGCCGCACTGCACCACCGTTGCGCTTTGTTAGTTGTTAATCTTGCTTTGTTTAGCTAGTTGCTAATATTAGTTTTGTGTTTTATATTTGCATGGCTTTGTAGATGAGTCGACATGACATCATCATGACATGTATGGCGCTCAAGCGTGCAAGTTCACGTTGGGCGACTAGCGCGCATGCGTGCGTGTGTTATGCCGTGATCCTAGGGCGTGATTCTCTGCGGGATTATTGGCCTAAGTTTAGGATGCTATGTTCGGTAGTTTTCTTTGCACGTCGAACAAGTATAAGAAGGAAAGCGAAAAGACGAAAGTGATTACGCGTCGCCAAAAATATCGATCGTCTTCCTCGTGTGTGTTGTTCTCCCATCTCCTCGTGTTCGCGTGTGTTAACTCGGGCTGCTCGACATTTGGTATCAGAGCAAGATTCATTAGAGACGATGAGTGACGACTCCGTGGAGAAGTCGATACCATCGAAGGCACCGGTGAACGGCGACGAGATGTCGTCATCCGTAAGAGCTCCGGCGAGAGGAGGTGGAGTGCCAATTCAGTATCCGATGCTGAACGACACTAACTATGGCCTGTGGGCCGTGAAGATGAAGATCATCCTGCGCGCACTTGGTGTGTGGGCGGCGATAGAGGGTGAAGCACCGTCGAAGAAGAGAAAGATCGGGCGCCCGCCGCAATCTCCCTGCCGCACGGGACGCCGTGATGATGGCCATCGCGAGAAGGAGTCGGCGAAGGAAGCATGGGAGGCCATCGGGAGATGCACGTCGGGAGGATCGTGTCAAGAAGGCGCAGTACAAGTGTTGAAGAGGCAATTTGATCGGATGAACATGAAGGATTCGAGACAATCTCGAGTTCTCACGAAACTCACCACAATTTTGGGCGAGATGCGGTCATTCGGCGCCGAGGTGAAAGACTCCACGGTGGTGGAGAAGCTATTCAGCGCCGCCCACGATAAGTTCCTCGGATCGTCGCACGATCGAGCAATGGGGAGATGTGTCGACGATGTCCCCACGGAGGCGATCGGGCGCCACTGAGCGTTCGAGGAAATCCGAAGGAAGGCGACACGGCCGGGAGGAAGGGGAGCGGTGATGCTTTCGCGTGCGCAATGGGAGGCACCGTCAGTGAAAGAAAGAAGGGCGTTGAAAGTTCCAGCAGGTGCAAAGAAAGGTGGCGAGCGTGGTGGTGGCGCGGCGCGCCGTGGTCAAGGCGGTGGCGCGCGGCGATGTCGAGAGGAAGCCACATCGTAAGTTTGATAAAACTAAAATCAAGTGCTTCAATTGTTCGAATATGGTCATTTTGCATCGAGTGCACAAAGCCTAAGAAAGAGAGAGCTCACTATGTGGAGAGACATGTAGATGATGAGCGGCTTTGTTGATGATTGAGACGTGTGAGTTGTCCGGATGCTTGAGCACAACACTGAGATGGTTATGCTCAATGAAGAGAAGGTCAAGCCCAAGCTAGGAGTTGGAGAAAAATGGTCTAGTGATCTGTGGTATCTTGACACAGGTGCTAGCAACCATATGACTGGCAACGTGGACGTGTTCACAGAAATGGACATGTCAGTGAAGGGTTCAGTCAAGTTCGGCGACGGTTCCATGGTAGAGATACATGGGCGTGGCACTGTGCTCCTTCAAGGTTTGTCAGGTGATCACAAAGTACTCACGGGAGTATACTATATCCCGCGTCTCTGCAGTAATATTGTCAGTTTGGGGCAGCTTGATGAGTCCGGATGCAAGACCATGATTGAAGATGGTAACTTGAGCATCTATGACCGTGAAAGGAAGCTACTGGCCAGAGTAAAAAGATCGTGGAACCGTTTGTACATTCTACGGTTGAATCGTACTCAACCGGTCTGCCTCCTATCCAAGTATGAAGAGAAAGAATGGTTGTGGCACGCCAGGTATGGGCACATAAATTTTCGGGCATTGAAGAACTTATCTCAGATGGAGATGGTTGAAGGTTTGCCCCACATAGAGCACGTTGAGCAGCTCTGCGAGGCATGTTTGGCAGGAAAACAAAGACCGAGTCCGTTTCACACGCGCGTCGTATCGTCTTTGAAAAACCCCTGGAGCTAGTGCATGCAGATCTGTGTGGTCCGATCAATCCGGCAACACCTGCGGGTAACAAGTATTTTTTGCTCATTGTCGATGATCACTCACGTTTCATGTGGGTTGTGTTGATCAAAAATAAAGATGAGGCCCTGGCGGCTTTCAAGAAGATCAAGACAAGAGTCGAAGTGGAGAAGGAATGCAAGATAAAAGCATTGCGCACAGACCGTGGAGGCGAGTTTGTGGAGGCGAGTTTTGGGGTGAGGCTGTGATGACAGCAGTGTACCTTTTGAACCGAGCGCCAACACGTAGTGTGCAAGCAAAAACTCCATATGAAGCATGGTATCAAAGAAAGCCCAAGGTGAACCACCTACGTGTATTTGGTTGTGTAGCACATGTCAAGGTGACCACTCCTCATCTCAAGAAGCTAGAAGATAGAAGCATCACGGTAGTGTTTATGGGTTATGAATTTGGTTCAAAAGCATCTGATTTTTAACCCAAGCACGGGAGGTTGATTGTGAGCCGTGGCGTGGTATTTGATGAGAAGAGGGAGTGGAGTTGGAGTCATGCAATACAAGGGAGGTGAATGGCGCGGAGAATCTTTCATCGTGGAATTTATCACTAATACGATGCGGTACACAACCGAACCTAGAAGATGTGGTGGAGCTCGCAACTCGACGCCGACGACGGTGACGGCGTCGTGCCGACACACCGGTGCTCTGCGGCGTCGACATCGGCAAGTGCGTCAACGCCGGCGAAGTCGATTCCGCGTGGCGCGCGCACCGACACCGACAAGTCCGATGGTGCGCGTTGTCGGGACCCGAATTACGATTCGGAACCCTGCGTATACCGCACTAGTCCAGATCACGCTAGTGCACACAGTGGTTAACACAGTAAATATCGATCACACAAGCGATAATTAAAGTAAGCGATTAGTTTGAATAACAAATAAGGGTTTTGACCTTACGGTCGAGTTTACACTTATTAAGCCACGCAGGCTAACAGAAATAAAGCGGCGGAACGGAAAAACTCGGCGTAGATCCCACCAATTCACCACGGGCAACCAGCGGGATCGGACCTTAACGAACGATCGACCTTCAACGAACTCCTCCTCGAAAGCGGCGAGACTCCTCCACTTCAGAGGTTTGGGCGCAAGTTTTACAACAAGCGTGAGTACACAACCGCACTCGCAAATCATACCACGTAATGCAATGTATAGATGCGAGCTTATTCCAAAGAAAAGGCTACGTGGTTCTTTTGCATAAAAGCAACATTTGCAATTGAATACAATAATAGATTGAAAGCATAATTCAAACAAATAGACAATATTAATTTAACATTGTTTCCACAAAGACACACACTAAGCATTATTTCACATAGCCATATGATTAAGATCACACGGCTCCCATTCCCACATTTTATGAAAACTACCTCGTGTGAAATCACCGAGCATGTCCATGACCGAGGACGGCTATTCGAATAGTTTGATTAACACTCTGCAGAGGTTGTACACTTTACCCACAAGATACAACTAGTGTAGCAAGCACCAATCGTAACAAAGCAGTTGAAACTTCATCTCCAACATTGACATTCCCGAGTGTGCTTACAAACCGTTATACATATCACATAGCCCATGCATAACACACACCGTTGGGCGGGGACGCGAATCCTCCGTGATGCAACCATCAAGTAGTCACACCTCCACCCTATCACAAAGCCTAACCTACCACCGAACATCAATGCGAGAATCCATAACTTACTAAGTTAGGCCGTCCCATACCGGGCATGTGGTCGTGCTGATGAAGCTCGGTTCAATGGCGCACAAAGTTAAGTCCTTAATTGACCAAGGCAAGACTTCCATGTTCTAACTAAGCCACACAGATTATCATACCCATCACATAGTCCACCATGTCACACAGTCTCCACCACTTGCCTCAGTCCAAATCCTTTACCACCCAGTTGGTTTTAGTGCAACACATGCCATCACGAAGTAATAACACATAGCACACAGATTTTACACGGTTCCATAGACACTTAGTCATATTTAATATTTGCGACTCACATGAGATGATGATTCGTAGCATGGCTAAGCAATTATACTAGCATCTAACCAACCCACGTTGGTGCTACAATATTACCAACTCATAACCATTCTAGGGTGACAAGGATATATGACATACAAGGCCAAGGTGTGATAACAATTTGGATAATAACTATGCCCAAAGCATTTAAATAAATAATTAAAATAGAATGCAATAATTTAACACAAAGTAATTTGAAAACTGGGTTCAAGATGATCAAAGGTATGACTTGCCTTGGAAAGGTCTATGTACTGATCTTGGTCTTGGGGTGCTCCTTCTTCCACAAAATTCCCCGACGAATCGACGTCTACTCGCAAACGAAACAAAAACAAACAAAACAAATAAATAACAGAGGCAAAACAAACTCCAAAAATTAAATAAAAATCTCAGATAAATAGATCTTGAATTTAGACAAATTTAGAAATTTGAATGGGCTCAATCGGAGTTAGGATGCAAAAGTTATGAGCTTTGGAAGATTGGAAATCTAGAATAAACCCTAAATTGGAATTTACGGAATTTCCGAATTATTCTTTAAAGAAAAATCGGATTATTGCGCGATCTTGTCGTCGGTGAGGACGTTCGGACGGGATGAAAATTGGTCGGCAGTGGGACCCACATGTCGGTGGCTCGGTGCAGTGAACCAAGTCCATGCGGATCGATCTAGGGTTGGTGGACCGTGCCCGCGGCGCACACGCGTGCTGGCGACGGCGCCACGCATGCGACACGTCGGCACGCAAGCCGAGGTGGCGGTGAGGTGGCGCCCACGCCGGACCGACAATGACGGCGGCTCGGGAACCAAGGGTCCCGCGAACAGCGGCTCGCCGCGGTGAGTGGTACCAACGTGTAGCTCTTGCTATTGCGAACTGATGAGGTAGGGCTAGGTGGTCGGGAACGATGGAGGTGGCGGCGGCGAGGTTTAGCGGCGGAGGTGTTTGAGTGTTGTCGGACGGGGACTCGGTGGCTCTCCGGCGGCGAAGGGCTCGGAGGTAGACCTCGTGACGCGAACACGATGGTGTGCCCCACGACGGCGCGGCGGCGCGGTGGCGGCGCAAAAACGCGGCGGCGAAGAGGCCGAAACCCAAAACCGAATGGCGGCGGCGCTGGGCTCGGGAGGGGACGAGGGTGGCGCCGAGTTGCGGTCGAGAGGCGAACAGGGGTGCCTTTATAGGCCCCGACGCAAGACGGATAAGGAATCCCTAATTTGGGGATTTCCTCGGTTTCAAATGAAAATAGAGATAGAGTCGGCTCGATCTCGATTAAGGGTAGATACGGTGCGGGAAGATAGGAGATGAAGTTTGGTAACGAAATCACGAGGTTTTAGATAGAAAGCTCGTTGTCGGACGAGGCTCTAGAAGTTCCAATGGCGACTGGCCAGGCTCGGACTCGAGCGCGAGGAAGGCGGCGACGCGAGACGACGACCTCGGCGGCCCACCGGCGAGAGGAGGCGGAAGTGCTTGTGAGCGGCGAGAGGCGGCAGCGGGCCCACCGTCGGTGGGAGGCGCATGCGCCTGTGGCGAGCCGGCTGCAGCGAATGAATGGTGGAACAGAGAGGAATGGGCGGATCGAAGGAAGATTCGGCCGAAGGGATTTAGAGATTTTAATAGTTTTCTAATTTAGAAAATACCGAGAAATTCAAATAGGCAATAGAAAATAGCAAATGAACTCGAGAAAAATTCTAGAAAAATCTAGAAAATATATCGAGCACATAGAACCCAAATAAAATAGTTTTGGCTAATGTTCATGTTGGGATTATTCACATTAAATGTTTTTGATTGCAAAGTCAATATTAAGCTTTTGAATTAAATTCAAATAAATCCAATTGGTGAATTTTTCCTGCTAACTATTCAAAGGATTTTAAGGCTCTGAAAATTGGGATGTTACAAACCTCCCCTTAAAGGAATCTCGACCGAGATTCAAAGCTAGCTAGAGAAAAGGCTAGGGAACTCGGCTTTGGCTCTTCTTCACGTTCCCACGTTGCTTCTCCTTACGAGTGGTTGCTCCTTTGGACCTTGCAAAAACGAGCAGCCTTGCTTACGGTGAGGCGTTCTGCGACATCAAAATCCGACCGTGCTCCTTGTAGGTAAGATCCTCCTTCGGATCAATTGATTCAAGCGGGGCTTGCTCTTACGCACACGAAGACACTTCTTCAATGCGAGACATGAAAGACATCATGTACTCACGCTAACGATCGGTAGCTCAAGCGTAAGCAACTTCTCCACGGCGTTCCAAAATCTTGAACGGACCAACATACCTAGGGGCAAGCTTCCCTTTGGCATGAAACCTTTTGACACCTCTGAGCGGAGTCACTCGAAGATAAACGAAATCTTCGGGTTCAAAACTGAGATCACGACGGCGATTATCGCCGTAGCTCTTTCGCTGGATCGAGCTATCTTTAATCTTTCTCTGATCATGGCCACTTGCTCTTCTGCTTCCTGAATGATGTCTGGACCGAATACTGATCGTTCAGCTGTCTCTGACCAATTCAACGGGGTTCTGCAGGCACGGCCGTACAAAGCTTCAAATGGTGACATTTGTAGACTGGCTTGATAACTGTTGTTGTATGAAAACTCTGCATACGGCAAACTTTTATCCCATCGGGTAGCATTTGCTAGAGCACAAGCTCTCAGCATATCCTCCAATATCTGATTGACTCTTTGACCGCCCATGCATGCGTGGGTGATACGCGATCTTGAAATTGGATGGTACCCAATGCCTCATGCAAGCTTTGCCAAAAAACGAGGTGGCGAGATCCTCGATCTGATACTATCTTCTTGGGCACACCATGCAAACTGACAATTCTAGCCATGTACAATTCCGCAAGGCGATCTCCTGAGTATGTGGTTTTGACTGGCAAGAAATGGGCGACCTTGGTCAAACGATCGACTATTACCCAGATTGAATCGTAACCCGATTGGGTCTTGGGTAAACCGGTGATAAAATCCATCCCGATTTCCTCCCACTTCCATTCTGGAATCTTGATGGTTGCGAAGAAACTGCTTGGTCTCTCGTGTTCTGCCTTCACTTTTCGGCGGTGTCGCACAAGGCAACGAACTCTGCGACTTCGCTTCAAATTTGGCCACCAAAATTTAGTCTTAACATCTGGTACATTTTGGTACTTCGGTGAATTGAATACTTTGAGTCATGGGCTTCCTTTAAGATTAAGCATCTCGGACCATCTATATACGGTACAGATTCGACCATTAATCCGAGTATGTCTTGATCATCCTGGTGAAATCTTTGAATTTGCCGTTGCCATTTTGACCTTGATGTCGACAACACGGGATCCTTTGGTTGTGCTTCACGAATCTGCTTCTCCAGGGTAGACTGTACTTCCAAATTGGCTACAAATCCTTCGGACACAACTTCTAGCTTTAGCTTTTGAAATTCTTCATAAAGTTCAGGCAACTTTCCTTTACTTCCAAAGTATTGCGGTAACTCTTACGACTTAAAGCGTGCGCAACTCGTTGGCTTTTCCGGATGGTAGTGGATTCCAAGATTATAATCCTTGATCAATTCCAACCATCTTCTCATCTCATATTCAAATCGATTGGGTGAAAATGTACTTGGACTCTTATGATCGTGTAGACTTCACAGCGATTCCGATGAGGTAATGACGCGCCAAATCTTTAGAGCATGCACTACTGACTAATTCCGGATCATGAGTAGGGTAATTCTCTTCGTGAGGTCTCAATTGTCTTGACGCGTAAGCAACGGCTCTTCCTTCTTGCATCGGGACACATCCTAATCCTTGACGCGAAGCATCACAATAGATATCAAATCCTTGCGAATATCCGCAAAATTAGCATCAATGAAGTTAAGCGCTTCTTTAACTCTTGGAAGCTTTCCTCAGCCGGAGTCCAAGTGAACTTTTCTCCTTCTTCAACAATTGCGTAAGAGGCTTAGCAATTGATGAGAATCTTCGATAAAGCAGCGGTAATAACTCGCCATTCCCAAGCTATCGAATCGAGTTCTGAGTTACGCCTGGTCGCTCCCAATGTAACCTTCGCTTTAACTTTAAGGGTCAATCGCTACTCCTTAATTGGTGTCATAACATGACCAAGGAAATCCACTTCCTTCTTCCAAAAGTCACACTTATCGAACTTGGCATACTGGCGATGCTCTCGAGTTTTTCCAATATTATCCTTAAATGCTCTCGTGTTCTTCCTCCGACTTGGAGTACACGAATATCATCGATGAATACAACTACGAACTTGTCCAAATATTCCATGAATACTTTATTCATCATGTTCATGAAATAAGCGGGGGCATTAGTCGGACTAAAGGACATGACTAAGAACTCATAATGTCCGTACGCGTTGAAAGCGGTCTTGGTATATCCTTAGGACAAATTTTTAGTGGTGGTAACCCGATCGCGGTCGATCTCGAGAATAATCCGGCTCCTTTCATCGATCAAGCAGATCATCTATCGGGGTAGTGGGTACTTGTTCTTGATGGTAACCTCGTTGAGAGAACGGTAATCAATACACATCCTCATACTTCCATCCTTCTTCTTGACAAACAACACCGCGCTCCCCACGGCGACTAACTAGGTCTCACGAAACCTTTCTCAAGAAGTTCTTCTATCGCTTCTTCATCTCTACCAATTCATGGTGGCATCCGATAAGGTCTCTTTGAAATTGGTGCTGTCACGGCACTAGGTCGATGACAAACTCAATGTCACGATCGGTGGCATTCCCAGTAATTCTTCGGAAACACATCCGGATATTCACCGACCACCGCACTTCTTCTAAGGCGAGGGTCTTGGTCGTTTACTAGCAAATGTCCATCACGAATCGAGGTGGCTAGAAACTCTACCTTGTTTCCTTTGGCGTCCTCTCTATTACGACTCTTCGGCCACAATCTAGCATGACTTTGTGCTTGGATAACCAATCCATGCCAAGAATGACATCTAGGGTTTGGGTATCTAGGACTATTAGGTTGGCTAGAAACTCAACTCGACTATGAGTAACTTAGCTCCTAAACATCCCACTCTAGTACTTAGCTCTGCTCAGCGATTGGACTAACAGAGTATGCTTAAGTTGCATAACTTCAAATTATTCTTGGTTGCAAATATTCCGAAACAAGCGAATGCGAAGCTCGAATCAAACAAAGCGATCACAGTGCGAGTTAACGTAAACTTACCCGATTACAGCGTCCGGTGATTCTGGGCTCCTTCAAGAGTGGCGTGGTTGACACGGCCTCGATCACGGATCGTGGTGCTCCTCCGGCTTGACCAGCAACTTGTGACGCTCCTTGATTGATGCCTGGCGCTGGTGTCTTGGATGGCGTAGCTCCAAGGTTGAAGCGTACCGGAGTGATTGTTCCCCTTTGCGGACACTGATTGGCAAAGTGTCGGTGGCGGCAGCGTATGCGGACCTTTGGTACGTTCTGTTGGTTGCTTCCTGGATTGGGATTGACAGGTGCAGGGTTGCGGAAGTTCTGAGCAGCTGGGCGGGGTGTTGAAGTTGGTGCGGGTGTTCAATGAAGTGCAGGGTGAAACTGTTGAACTGTCTTGTGCGTTCTTGCCCTCTTTGTGATTGATGGTTCCTTGTTGAGCCATCCGGCGTTTGCGGCTATCTTCGGCTCCTTGCGTTTGTCTTCTAGAACAAAGGCTTTGTTGACCAACTCACGGAAATCGGGAAAGTATGGGCGATCAAAGCGACTTGCGATCCGGTGTTTAGTCCCTTCAAAAGCGACTCTGGCGAGCCTTGTCCGTGGCTACATCTTACTGCTGCGTGGCGAGCTAGTGAGAAAACTTGTTGAGGTAGTCGACAACGACATAGCTCCTTGCGAGGCGCGAATTCATCCTTCTTGGATCGATAATTCCGTACGGTACATGATCTTGGCGGCGCAGAGAATTCCTCCCAAGTGATATCTGTGGCGTCTCATGGGCGCACGAAGTTCTCCACCATTCGGCGGTGCCTCCATCGGTGAGTGGCATACGAACCTTTTCACGGTCCGCTGACCGAGTGATCGCGGCTTTCTTTCGATAACACGCGCGACCGTGCGCTTCCACTGGAGAGACGCGTGTCGAAAATGTTGGTGGGCGAGTCCTCATGAATTTCGCAAGTTTGGATGGTCCATGGTGACCATGAGCGGTGGGGCTCCATCTTTGGTGATTGTGGTTGTTGTTGTTACGGTTGTGCATGGCTTGCATCCGAGTCATCATCGTATTCATCGGTGAGTCTGTGCTGCCATGAAAGCTCCAAAGTTTTGCAAGTCAATTGGGGTGCTTGCGGTGAAGCGCTCCTACAATTTGGTTGCTCATTGCCTCTGGTCTTTGGGAGTGCTGGAACCACTTGCGGCTAGATCGGCGAGTTTGAACCATCCGTAAGCTCCATAGGTTAGATAAGGTAGCAAGCACAAGATAAGTTGAGAACTAGCGCGGGGGTAGGTTAAACCCAACAAAACACAGATCAAGAAACTCAAATGAAATACCTTTATTACTTAGGGTCTTAGCATGGTCGCAGCAGATGCCTAAGGGCCTTGCACTCATACTGCGCACAAAAAGGAACAACGACCTAAGCACACAAAACTACCGCCTAAAGGCGACTCACTAAATCGGGCGGCTAAGCTCGGCGAAACTAAGACCAACTACTCGAGAAAGCCTCCACAATCGCGCGGCGCTCGACGGCGGTAGAGACTCGGAAGTGGCGGCATCTTGGCAAGCGATCGATGCCACCTCGAGTGCGTGCGAGAACAAGCGTTCCCGGTGCAATCGGCTCCTCCGGCTCGCGGCTCTGCATCATCCTCTGCTTCCACTGGACCTTCCTTCGGATCTTCTTGAGGATCCTCTCGGGGTCTTCCTCTTCTTGGGAACTTGGTCGTAGAGGATCTCTTGTAGAGTGGCGACCTTTTCTTGACTCTGCAAGGCTTCATAGACATGGTCCAACTCGTGATAGTTCTCTCCAAAGCTTCCTCTGGCGGCCCGAAGCGGGCGAGTGTCTGATCAGTAGCGTTGCTCTCTCATACGTGGGCGGGTAGCGTCTTTGGCAAGTCCACAGTGCGGCTACGGGGTGGTAGCGGAAGAGCGGTGTCTTGAAGCTCCGTGCGTAGATGTTGCGAATCGTAGCATGGCCAAGCGCGGCGACTCACGGATACCTTCGGCCAAGTGATCTTCCTCACGAGGCGTGCGAAGGTTGGCTCGCCTTGTCGTTCCTCTGGCGTAGATCGTCGAGCGACAAATCACTCCGCAGTTCTCGTCCATTCACTTTGTCGATTGTTGCGGCGTCGACGGACGATCAAAACCTCAGAACTCTGCAGCTTCCAAAGCTCGGCGCATAACCTCCGGTGCGCTCACCATAGCTCACGAGCGAGGCATCTGTCAAGACAGACGAGCAGGGTAAGAGCAACTTTAAAGCAGCGGGAGAGAAGAGATTATAGCAAAAGTTGAGCGAGAGAGATATGAGGAAAGTTAAGCAATTAATTGACCTTGCAAGTTAATTTTTCCTTTAGAAAATAATTTGGACACTCTAAAGGCGGCCAATCTAACTAAGGTCAAGACCTACGATCGGTATGGCTCGATACCACCTCTGCCGGGACCGAATTACGATTACGGAACCCTCTGTATATCTTGCACTAGTCGGGGATCACGCTAGTACACACAGGTTAACACAGTAAATATCGATCCACACAAGCGATAATTAAAGTAAGCGATTAGTTTGAATAACAAATAAGGGTTTTGACCTTACGGTCGAGTTTACACTTATTAAGCCCACGCAGGCTAACGGGAAATAAAGCGGCGGAACGGAAAAACTCGGCGTAGATCCCACCAATTCACCACAGCAACCAAGCGGTATCCGGACCTTAACGAATGATCGACCTTCAACGAACTCCTCCTCAAAGCGGCGTAGACTCCTCCATACGTAGGTTTGGGCGCAAGTTTTACAACAAGCGTGAGTACACAAAGCGCACTCATAAATCATACCACAGAATGCAATGTATAGATGCGGGCTTATTCCAAAGAAAAGGCTTACGTGGTTCTTTTGCATAAAAGCAACATTTGCAATTGAATACAATAATAGATTGAAAGCATAATTCAAACAAATAGACAATATTAATTTAACATTGTTTCCACAAAGACACACACTAAACAGATTATTTCACATAGCCATATGATTGAGATCACACGGCTCCCATTCCCACATTTTATGAAAACTACCCTCGTGTGAAATCACCGAGCATGTCCATGACCGAGGGCGGCTATTCGAATAGTTTGATTAACACTCTGCAGAGGTTGTACACTTTACCCACAAGATACAACTAGTGTAGCAAGCACCAATCGTAACAAAGCAGTTCGAAACTTCATCTCCAACATTGACATTCCCGGTGTGCTTACAAACCGTTATACATATCACATAGCCCATGCATAACACACACCGTTGGGCAGGGACAGCGAATCCTCCCGTGATGCAACCATCAAGTAGTCACACCTCCACCCTATCACAAAGCCTAACCTACCACACGAACATCAATGCGAGAATCCATAACTTACTAAGTTAGGCCGTCCCATACCGGGCATGTGGTCGTCTGATGAGCTCGGTTCAATGGCGCACAAAGTTAAGTCCTTAATTGACCAAGGCAAGACTTCCATGTTCTAACTAAGCCACAGATTATCATACCCATCACATAGTCCACCATGTCACACAGTCTCCACCACTTGCCTCAGTCTAAATCCTTTACCACCCAGTTGGTTTTAGTGCAACACATGCCATCACGAAGTAATAACACATAGCACACAGTTTTACACACAGTTCCATAGACACTTAGTCATATTTAATATTTGCGACTCACATGAGATGATGATTCGTAGCATGGCTAAGCAATTATACTCGCATCTAACCAACCCACGTTGGTGCTACAATATTACCAACTCATAACCATTCTAGGGTGACAAGGATATATGACATACAAGGCCAAGGTGTGATAACAATTTGGATAATAACTATGCCCAAAGCATTTAAATAAATAATTAAAATAGAATGCAATAATTTAACACAAAGTAATTTGAAAACTGGGTTCAAGATGATCAAAGGTATGACTTGCCTTGGAAAAGGTCTATGTACTGATCTTGGTCTTGGGGTGCTCCTTCTTCCACAAAATTCCCCGACGAATCGACGTCTACTATAAGCTAAACAAAAACAAACAAAACAAATAAATAACAGAGGCAAAACAAACTCCAAAAATTAAATAAAAATCTCAGATAAATAGATCTTGAATTTAGACAAAATTAGAAATTTGAATGGGCTCAATCGGAGTTAGGATGCAAAAGTTATGAGCTTTGGAAGATTGGAAATCTAGAATAAACCCTAAATTGGAATTTGGAATTTCGAATTATTCTTTAAAGAAAAATCGGATTATTGCGCGATCTTGACGTCGGTGAGGGCGTTCGGACGGGATGAAAATTGGTCCGGCAGGTGGGACCCACATGTCGGTGGCTCGATCCGTGAACCAAGTCCATGCGGATCGATCTAGGGTTGGTGGGACCGTGCACGCGGCGCACGCGTGCTGGCGACACGGCGCCACGCATGCGACACGTCGACACGCAAGGCGAGGTGGCGGTGAGGTGGCGCCCCGTCGGACAACGGCGGCGGCTCGGGAACCAAGGGTCCGCGAGCGGCGGCTCCTCGCCGGCGGTGAGTGGTACCAGCGTGTAGCTCTTGCTGTGCGAACGATGAGGTAGGGCTAGGTGGTGGGAGCGATGGAGGTGGCCGCGGCGAGGTTTAGCGGCGAGGTGTTTAGTGTTGTCGGACGGGGACTCGGTGGCTCTCGGCGGCGGCGAAGGGCTCTGGAGGTGAACCTCGTGACGCCGAACACGATGGTGTGCCCCACGGCGGTGCGGCGGCGGCGGTGGCGGCGCAAAGCGGCGGCGGATTTAAGAGAGGCCGAAACCCAAAACCGAATGGCGGCGCTAGGGCTCGGGAGGGGACGAGGTGGCGGCTACGAGTTGCGATCGAGAGGCGAACCGGGGTGCCTTTTATAGGGCCCCGACGACGACGGATAAGGAATCCCTAATTTGGGGATTTCCTCGGTTTCAAATGAAAATAGAGATAGAGTCGGCTCGATCTCGATTGAGGGTAGATCTGGTGCGGGAAGATAGGAGATGAAGTTTGTAACGAAATCACGAGGTTTTTAGATAGGAAAGCTCGTTGTCGGACGAGGCTCTAGAAGTTCCAATGGCGGGCGGCGCAGGCTGGACTTCGAGCGCGAGGAAGACGGCACGCGAGGCAGCGACCTCGGCGAGCCCACCAGCAGCGAGAGGAGCGGAAGTCTTGTGAGCGCGCGCAGAGGCGCAAGCGGGCCCACCCGTCGCGGGAGGCGGCACACGCGGGCGAAAGCGGGGCCGCTTGCATGAATGAATTTGGAACAGAGGAATGGGCGGATCGAAGGAAGATTCGGCCGAAGGATTAGAGATTTTAATAGTTTTTCTAATTTAGAAAATACGAGAAATTCAAATGGGCAATAGAAAATAGCAAATGAACTCGAGAAAAATTCTAGAAAAATCTAGAAAATATATCGAGCACATAGAACCCAAATAAAATAGTTTTGGCTAATGTTCATGTTGGGATTATTCACATTAAATGTTTTTGATTGCAAAGTCAATATTAAGCTTTTGAATTAAATTCAAATAAATCCAATTGGTGAATTTTTCCTGCTAACTATTCAAAGGATTTTTAAGGCTCGAAAATTGGGATGTTACACGCGGTGCGCGGCTCGCCATCGACACCGCATGAGTCCCGTCATAGAAACATCAAGCTGGCGGCAAACCAGGCGTTACCGATCTCTCCGGAGATTTATGACGCGACATCCGAGGTGGAGCTAGACTACTCGGCTTGTGTGCGATGGGCTCGGAGGAACCAAAGCAAGCATACAAGAAGCAAGGAAAGAAGGATTTGGAAGAAAGCTATGGAGGAAGAGATGAACTCCATCCGAGAGAACAAAACTTGGGTGCTAACACATTTGCTGCAGTCACAAAGTCATTGGTTTAAAGTGGGTTTTAAAGCAAAGAAAGATTCGAAGGCAATGTCATGAAGCACAGGCCGGCTTGTCGCTAAAGGCTATCTTGTGGCGACAAGGAGTTGATTTTGAGGAGGTGTTCGCTCCGGTGGCTGGCTAGAGCGTGCGACTACTCATTGCAATGGCGGCGCATGGAAGTTGGGAGGTGCATCATATGGATGTCAAGTCGGCATTCTTGAATGGAGAGCTAAGTGAGGAGGTATATGTGTCACAACCTCAGGGCTTTGTTGCGACGACGAGCCACACTCGGTGTTGAGATTGAAGAAAGCTCTCTATGGTCTACGGCAAGCGCCTCGAGCTTGGAATTACAAGCTGGATAGAAGCCTTGTTTCACTTGGCTTTGAGAGGAGTCCACTTGAGCATGCAGTGTACAAGAAGGAGCATGATGGCTTGGCTTGTTGGTAGGAGTGTCGTAGATGATTTGATCATCACGGGTCGGCCATTGGTGATATACTGGAGTTCAAGAATCAGATGAAGAAGCTATTCAGTATGAGTGATCTTGGGCTCCTGAGTTACTACTTGGGCATTGAAGTGAAGCAAATCGCTCAAGGGATATCTTTGTGCCAAGCGGGTATCACGACAAAGTCATTGAGCAATCGGTATGAAAGGTTGCAACCCATGCCAAACACCCATGGAAAATAGACTCAAGTTAAGCAAGAAAAGTGATGATCGGCCGTGGATGCTACCATGTCTTAGGAGCATTGTTGGTAGCTTACGCTACTTGGTGAATCGAGGCGACATAGCGTATGCCGTAGGGATTGTGAGCGGAGTTCATGGAGTCGCCCACAACCCGACATCTTGCGCGGTGAAACATATTTTGAGGTATGTCGGTGGTACTTTAAGCTTTGGTTGTTTTTATGAAAAGATGGAAAGTGTGGAGTGAAATTAGTTGGCTATAGTGATAGTGATTTATTTGGTGATGTTGATGATCGGAAGAGTACCACCGGCACTGTGTTTTATCTGGGTACAAGTCTGATAACCTGGTTATCACAGAAGCAGAAAATTGTGGCACTTTCGTCTTGTGAGGCGGAATATATTGCGGCAACCACCGCCGCATGTCGGTATTTGGCTTGCTCGGCTCATGGCGATTTGGTGAAGAAGAAGCCGAGAAGATAGTGCTTAGAGTTGATAACAAATCGCAATTTCTTTATGCAAAAATCGATTACATCATGAGAGAAGCAAGCATATTGATACAAGGTATCATTTCATCCGAGAATGCGTGGAGGCCGAAAAAATTGAAGTAGGCATGTTAGCTCGGATGAGCGACTAGGCGATGTCTTGACCAAAGCTCTTGGGCGCGTCAAGTTTCTTGAGATGCGTCCAAAGCTCGGCGTGAAAGATGTGAAAGTGAACATCAAGATTAGGAGGTGATTTGTTAGTTGTTAATCTTCTTTGTTTAGCTAGTTGCTAATATTAGTTTTGTGTTTTATATTTGCATGACTTTGTAGATGAGTCGACATGACATCATCATGACATGTATGGCGCTCAAACGTGCAAGTTCACGTTGGGCGGCTAGCGCGCATCGTGCGTGTGTTATGCCGTGATCCTAGGGCGTGATTCTCTGCAGGATTATTGGCCTAAGTTTAGGATGCTATGTTCGGTAGTTTTGTTGTACGTATCGAACAAGTATAAGAAGGAAAGAAAACAGAAAAGACGAAAGTGATTACGCGTCGCCAAAAATATCGATCGTCTTCCTCGTGTGTGTTGTTCTCCCATCTCCTCGTGTTCGCGTGTGTTAACCTGGGCTGCTCCGACAGCGCCCCCGCAAAGAGACCCATGGATTCAGAGCTCGCAAGCTTCGGGCCATGGCATAAATGAAAGGGGGAAGAAAACGAAGGGCAAGAAGAAGGCCACGGGCCCAGTGCCGTTGTGGGCGCAGGCATGGTTGAGCGGACTCGCGGGGTGATATCATTGGGTGCGCGAGCGGCAACGGAGCGGGTCGCTCGATTCCGCCACCGCGCCGCTCGATTCCGCCATCGCAACACTCGATTCCGCCGCTGCATCGCCGATTTCGCCGTCTCCATGGCCACCATCACCTCTTCCCTCACCGCTGGCCATGCTCCAGCTATCTTCCGCCGTTGTGGACCCCTTCCTAGGACCTCCTCCGTCGGGATGACCTCAACCGTCAGGAAACATACAGATGATGCGACCTCCGCCACTGGCCAGCCATGGTGCCTCCTCCCTCCTTCCTCCCTCCTTCCTTCACCAATGAGTGGGACCCACCTATCAAGCCTTTTTCTTCTTATTTATGTGTTGAAAAATCTCTCTCTTGCATGTGGGACGGCCATCGGAGAATGAGAATTGAGGTAGAGGTGCAAGGCGAAGGGTATTTTTGTCTTTTACGGTTCACTTGATGACCCATTGTGAAAGATGAACAACGGTGGCATGAGAGGGCAACAAAATCTCATTCGCTGGCACTAAAGAGGAGCATTTTTTCGATGGTAAATCAGAAAAATCGGTAATTTTGCATGGCAAATAAAGAATTATTTTTTTTAAGAAAGAAAACATTCCAGTTTTGATAGAAAGCTAATGTTTCAGATGAGTGAACCTACGAGAAAGCAATCGGCCAAACTAGAGATACCAACTAGCTCGTAAGACCTAGACAAAGAAAAAGAACCAAGCAACGCCACCCATTACAGAACAAAACATCCCTACAACATCAGTTCCAACAACCAGAGGATTACAAAGTTTTCGTCGAACAAAAGCAATTCATCCATCTTTTTACTAAGCTGAGCATGCTATCCAACTTCATTTGTTGCTCCTTTTTTATCAGCGCCCGCCACATCCGCAAACACAACATAAATTTGAAAATCACTTCATGCGGATGCTTAGGAAAACTCCTCAATCGCTTGACTTGTTTATGATTTTCCATAATGTCCAAATAAGAGCTGCAAAACTGAAAAAAGGCAATATGATAGTTAATACCACCCAAGAGTCCAACCAATTGAGGTGAAAATCATCTAAAGTGACAGGGCATCTCTTCTACCCAAAGATCTCTCTGAAGTTGGTCCAGGTAAATTTAGCTAAGACACAATTAAAAAATGTATAATTTGAATCTTCCCTCACTCCATACAAAGAACACTTAACATTCACTTTCCAACCTCTAGCTTTGAGTTGATCAGCCGTTTGGAGTCTATTCTGAAAGGTTAACCATAAGAAGATCTTAACTTTTAGAGGGATCCTACTGGACCACAGCTTCTTCAATCTGTGGTTGACAACACCCCCAAAAATCAAATGCCGATACAAAGACTTAACAGTAAAAAGACCTTTCTTGTCAAGACACCACCCCACTTGATCCTTTTCATCCTTAATCCTCACCCCTCCAATCATTCTTAAGATCTACCCACATACCTTCTTCATGCTTACCAAAATTCTGACAAACTCGATATTCCACGTTCCTTTCACAAAACAATCCTTTTTGCAAATAAAGAATTATCTCTATGTATGTGTACTCGGAGAATCAAGTGGCCTGAATGCAAAGTAAAAGGCACCCATATGCTCTCATTTCTGTGCTCGGTGCTGTCCAAATGAGCCGGTTGTGACACTCTTGACTATCTCCTCGTCTGCGTAGAGATCATGCGAAGCACAATGCCAGATGCATGCCGTCGCAATTGTTAAATGGTAGCAAAGCAACCAGAATCCGATTTCTAGTAGTATTCTGATCAGCTCGTGCTAGAACAAAACAATCCAAACGGGATGTGCTTCTGTCAGGCACACAGCTACAGGTCGTCATGGGGAGCATGTGTTGTGAATTGTGAAGTTCTTTATGCGCTGCTCTTGCACCGTTGCACGCGATGCGTTTGCATCGATGTATACATGCATCAAGTTGGAGAGATTTGCTTTGCTCCTCGAGTGATGGACAACCAACAATAGCATTGGCCGATCTGTTCTTGGGGGCGTTAATTTTGTCAAGTCCATATATAGGATAACTAGATATAAGATGTACTATGCTAGTAATTAGTCATACCGGCTACTAATTAGCCAACCATACAAACAAATATCTATTGTCTGTACCCAACTCGAGTTGCCATCACATGGGAGATCGATATATTTTACTCCCTCTTTATTTGACGTTCTTAAATCCGTGTCGTTAAACTTTCTAAAGTTTGACCGTTAATATATTTAAAATTATACCTTTAGATTGGCTATAAAATTATATCATTAGATTTGTCGTTAAAAATACTTTCACATTATTATAACTTGGAATAAGTCTAACTGACCCCCTCAACTATTGCTCGAGTCTAGTATTCAACCCTTAACTACGAAACCGGGTACTTGACTACCGGGACCCGGATTGCCACATCTGAAACCTCTGTGTATTCTGAGTTAGTCCTCCTGATCAGTAGCTAGCTCACGCAGTATAGTGTCGATGAATATCATATCCATACAATGAAATAACTAAGAAGATAGCAAATTATTATTACATAGTAACAACTGGATCGATGGTCAAAGTTTATTTAACTTGATACGCAGGCTTAAGAAACAAATAAAACTCTTGCGCGGAAATAAAATAACTTATGGTGGCCATGGCCACATGCAATTAGTGACGAGCGCATCCTAGTTGAAAAGTCTTCAAAATACTTTTCCTCGTAGAACTCTTGATTAACTTTTCCTTCTTCAAGCGATCAACAATATATAAAGCGTGAGTACATAAAATATTAAGCATGTCGTAGGGAACAATATGCAATTAATATTCATGAAAGACTTGAATAAGGGATAGCCATATGGTTCTTTTGCAAAAAGCAAATTTTGATAATAAATATAATAAATAGATTGTAAAGCATATTTGAAAAGATATATAAATAAAGTAAACATTTGCATTGAAACAACCAATGAACTTCTCATTCACTTTCCAATCATTCCACCATCCAAACATTTTATGAAATCTCTATACCTTGTGTGAAATCACTAGACATTGTCTATAATTGGGGATACATTTGTTGAATAGTTTTTAACACTCTACAGAGGTTGTCTGACTTAACTCACAAGAGATAATTAGGTTATAATGCTAGCCATGACACGTTTCCTTGGGCGTGTGACTAAGTGATTACCTCAAGACCTTTATAATGCTCCTTCTTAACACAGTCCTGCCTACTAATGTCTCACCACCGAATGACATCGCACCCAGACCCCCTCTTGCGCCATGCGAGTCTACTCATTCATCCTGAAATCCACACCACCACATGGCAGTACCAAAGTTAAGACATTGTGAATTAATCAGCCAGATCCATCCCATACTGGACATGTGGTTGTATGATATAACCTAGTTCAATAGCGTACAAGAATAAGTCCTTAGTATTCACCCAAGCGAGACTGGCTCATCCCAAATGTGAAAACAGCACCCCCTTTACTGCACGATCACTCGCCTAAGCATGAAACCATTTTGTTTAACCATTACCAATGACATTCCCTGCCATGACACACAACTTTTACAACAGTGGCGTCGCACCACAAATTCCATATCTCATTAAGTCAAATTGATATAATAACTGATCATGTGAATATGATCCCATCGTATAGTTAAGCATGACTAAGCATATCTACGTCAACCCATGTTGGTAGCACAATTATGTCCAACTAATAATAACCATCATATGGTGACAAAGGATACATGACATTCAATATAATCAAGGCGGCATAATGACAAATAGGTATTTAGCTACTCGAGAAAACAGTTGGTATAAAAGTAGCATGCATGTTGATATGTAAATAAAATATATTTTGCAAAATATAGGTTCCATATGATCAATGGTTACGACTTGCCTTGGCCTTGCTCAGTTATCACACTCTGATCTTCAAATCCCGCTCCTCGGAAATCGTTGTCTAAATGAAAGAGGGAAACAAATGAGGCACAAATAAATTAAAAAGAAATTAAAATAAAATCCAAAATTAACAAAAACAGTACTGGGAGAGAGATCTTGATTTTAGATGAATTTAGAAAGAAGAACGGGCTGAATCGGAGTTCGGATGAAGGAGAACGGGCTTATAGAAAATTGGACGGGAGAGAAAATCGAGAAAAAAGAAAGAGGAGAGCCGTTACTACAAGCGCAGGTTGGACAAGGAATATTCTGAATTTTTGGAAAAGAAAATTCGGGAAAAAGCTTGACAGATCGACAAGCGGCCCGCTCTTTAAACCAAATCTACGAAGAAGGCTTGGCGGTCTCACGATGATATGGGCCTACAAAATAGGAATGATCATTGTGGACCAAGTCCACATGGATAGAACCTAGGATTGGCCACGTCGGCGATGATGCGACGCGCGCGATTCTCGGCTTAGTGGACACGCGGCACGAGCGTTGACGCAAGAGCGATGGGCTCGAGTCGGACGGCGGCGTTCGAGAACCAAGGGTCGGCGGTGGCGGGTGTAGCAACCACGCCGTGGCGATGGTTCGGGAGAGGAGACTATGGTGAATCCGCCGAGTGATGCACGGATCTTTGTGGAATGACGGGGATGGCGGCGGTGGACTCTAAGAGGCAGCGACACTACGGGCGCGATGGCGGGCTACGGTGGCGGATTGGCGACTCCGAGGTAGGGAGCGGTAGATGGCGGCGGCGAGGCTCGGACTCACCGGCCGCAAGAAGACGGCGACAAAGCGGCGGGGCGGGGACAACTTTGAAACCTTCAATTGCGGTGAAGAGCGCTGCGCTTGTGGGCGGCTAGGGTTTCGGGTGCGGGAATGTGAGGTGCGAGCCAGGGATGGCGGGGTTTTCAAGGCAGGAGGTGGAGTCAAGCGGAGAGAGGCGAAGCGCGTCGAGTTGGAGACAGAGATCGGGAACAAGAGCGGATATGAGCTGCACCGACAAGTGGGACCCAGTTAGTGGCTTGGCAGAGGCGAAGGTGGTGAGGCTGCCCAGCGGTGGGCTATCAAGCACGAGCGGCGGGCTTAGGTGCGGTGGGCGTGCACGCGAAAGCGACGCGAGCGAGCGGCGCAAGCAGTAGGAAGCGGGACAGGCTAGCGGGTGGCGGGGAAAAAGGGAATGGGATGGATCAATTTCGAACCAAGGGAAATTTTGGAAAAAGGAATGGATTCCAAATTTCAGAAATTATATTAAACCAAATCGAGCTCAAAGAAATAGCAACCAAATTCCAAAAATTCCAAGAAAAATTGCAGAAACTACTCTGGAACAAGAGGAACTCAAATAAATAGGTTTTGAATTTAATTGATGTTTAGATTCACATTAAATGGTTTTTATTTATGAAAATTTAAATTAAGCTTTAATTAATTTAAGAAAAATCATATGGTTAATTTTATTTTGAAAGGCTACAAAAGAACACAAAATTTGGGATGTTACATTAACCCCTCTGAACTGTCAAAAGCAGGCAACTGACACCCCTAAGAATATTTAACCCTGGTTTTCGTCTGATGTGACACATTCATGGCATCAGTTTTGACAAATGGCAATGGGGCCCACTCGTCGACCCACACTCCACCACTTCTTCTTCCTTCTCCTCTCCTCTTCTTCCCATCCTCCTCTTCTCACCTTGTCTTGCCGGATGTCATCCATTGTGGCGCCTCGGACCCCACCTCCTCATTTCTCCTCCTCATAACGCCAAAGATTGCCTCAGACGCATGGGTTACGCCAACAAAGAGAAAGTCGCATTCACCGGCCCTGCTCATGGAGGAGTGCTGAGTAAGGGGGCACAGCGTAGGGAGGCGGACACAACAGCCGCTGCATGGGTGGTGCTGACGAGCGTGACACATATGTGTCATGCCTTGGCCATCGGCAAGTCGCTGACGGAGAAGAACACAGAAGAAGGAAGAAGGCAGGATACGCTACAACATTTCTATTTTTCATTTGATGCTTTTTAGAAAACATATAGTGTTCCTTTTAACGTCTCAAACGCATCTGATTTCTTACATGGGCTAGGCCCAACTCAACTTGACACCACTCCACGCACTCGCAGCCCATTTCTTTCTCCCACCTACATGAGTCCAGCATTCAGCTCCCCTGTTGTCGCATCTAGTTCACCTTCTATTGTCGCCTGCGTCGCAGTCATCACATTACTCCCCGCCCGAGAATCAGCTTGTCCCCAAGCTGAAGCACTGGGAAACCTGACGCGCAACACATCGTAATCCTCCCATGTAGCCATTGCTGCCGGTAAAGACCCCCACTTGATCAAAACTTGCAAATGAACCGCATTACCTTTCTTGACCAACCTGTGATCTGAAATTTCTTCTGGCTGAAGCTTCACCCGAGAGAAGTCAATTGGGTTAGGTATGGATGCAAACACTGGAGTATAATCTGGAACCTGCGGCTTCAACTGGGAAACATGGAACACTGGATGTACTAATGCTCCTTCTGGTAGCTCCAGTTTGTATGTTGCCATTCTGATCTTCTCCAAAATCTTATAGGTACCAAAATACTTATATCATAATTTCGGATAAGGATGATTAACCACCGATGATTGAGCATACGGTTGCAATTTCAAACATACCTTGTCACCAATTTGGAACTCTCTCCACGATCGATGTTGATATGCATATTGTTTCATGCGCAATTGAGCCTTGGCCAATTGCAGTTTCAGCAATCCTGAATAAGTGTAACATCTCAAAGTTCTGTTACCAAAATAAAATAAATAAAGTTATTATTTTATTGGATTCTCTGAAATTTGAAAGAGTTTATTTGCTTTATTTGAATTTCTGAAGATTTAAAAGTCAAAAATAAAATTTATTAAAGTTTTTGAATTTTTATTGGATTGATTTTGAAAAATAAAATTTTAATTAATTTCTGAATTTTCTGAAATTTTAAAAGCTTTTTCGTAAATATTTTAAAGCCAAAATAAATGTATGTGCAAAAACTATTACCAATTATAAGTTGGAATTATTTTAGTTAAATCCAAAATGCATCAGATAATTTCTGTGAATTTTCTCATAATTTTTGGATTTCATTTACTATTTTTTGAAAGCTATTTTGATTTAACGGGATTAATTAAAAAAAAAGCTAAATCATTCGAAAAATCCCAAAACCTTCTTTGAGCCGAATCCTTTCGCGCGACCGTTTCCTCTCGCGGCGCTGCGCGCTCATCCACTTAAACCGCATGCACTCCACGCCGTTAGATCGCGATCAAGCGGTGAGCCGCGCTCCGCTCCTTTCCTTTCTCGCGATGCCGAGCAAGTGGGGCCGCCAACACTCACGTCACCTTCCCTTCTTCCTCCTTCCTTTCTTCTCCGTGGCGATTTCCTTTTCGCCCGCATAGTCCGCCATGGACATGATTCAAGAAGCTTCTATCTGTGACTAAATCTGATCTAATCACTGAATCTTCGCGCACATCAAAACCACTTGCATTGAATCGCGCCGTCACGCCTCTCCTTTCCATCTCCGGCCCCAATTCCCTAATTTCGCCTCGGACACGGCGGGAGCTTCTTGCGCCTCGTCGTCTCGACCTGCGCCACGCCCTATATAAAGGAACCCCGGATCGCCAAGACCTCCTCATCCCGCGACACCATCCATTCCTCCCCAATCACCCTCAATTCGCGGGATTTGAAGTTCTTCGCCGCCGGCAAGAATAGCTTCAACCACCGATTCCGCCGCCATCAAGCCCCTCCTCCTCTTCGTCTACATCCTTGGCATCGCCACGCCAAGGGCTTTATAGTGCCACCATCCACTTCGCGAGCGTGGACGGAACGCCATCATCGCCACAACCCGACATCGCGCGCCTAGCTCATCGCCGCCGCCTATCGCGCGCCTCGGTGGCGAAATCATGCGCATATTAACCCCACGCTTCACTCTCTCTTTTGGTACCTTCGCCCGTGCGCCTTGTAAGCGCCGTGAGCCATGGCCGGCGCCATGACCTCGTGCCGATGTGACACTACCACGAGGGAGCCACCTCGGTGCCACCCGGCGCCACGTCGCCATTTTCGCCTATGTGGCGCCACGCCGGCTCATGTCCCTGGTCCACCATGGACCAAGCTGCAACTCGTGGACCCTGTCCATGGAACCGGGCCCACCTGTCATAGAAAGAAACATTTTTCTTAAGAAAATAATTCGGTCGAAATTCGTTTTTCCCGGGCGCTAACGTCATGCTGACACAGTAAAAGCCTTTTCCTTTACAAAAAATAATTCCAATAATTCTGAAAAACCATAATTCTATCATTTCATGTGATTTGAATCTTCCAAAGCTCATATCTTTTGCATCCGAACTCCGATTGAGTCCATTCAAATTTGTAAATTCATATAAAATTGAGATCTAGCTAACCAAACCAAAATTATTTAATTTGGAGTTCATTTAAGTTGTTATTTGAATTTAGTTTGAATTTAGCTTATTTTCACGATTAGATTTCGACGCTGTTGGAAGAGCTTATAGGAGGATTGATTTTGACTGTAGGATCATCATGATTGTACACTTAGACTACCTAGAGAAAGTACTTGTGAGTACTAGGTGACCTGTTAAAGAAAACAACATCACCTCAACAAGCAAGACAAGTTATACCCTTGATCATATTGATCCCATTACTTTAAAGTTATTTTCAGTTTTTAAATTACTTAATGCATGCATATGTTTATACAATTATTTTAACTCCCTATTTTAATTGCCTAGTTATTCCAATTTTCCTTGTATGGCCAATTTGAATGTTGAACGTGAATACCTTGTCACCATTAGACAAAATGATACTAAAATTAATCATATGCTTAGCCAGTGCTTAGATCAAATCTTGTATTTGGGAAGTTTTTAGCCAAATCTTTGAAATTTGATTTAAATTGGATCCTTGGTATTATTTTACCATAGAAGGTTTATAAAATGCTTTTACTTGGAAAATAAAAATGGGTTGGGTTTTGGGCGAAATGGATGATTGGTGGGTGTAGGTTTATGTACGGGCTTAATTTTGGTTAAGATTAAGACTCAGGGTTTGTTTTGAAAGATGCCTAAGTCAATTGAGGACCGGCCTCTGGGCGTTCCTTTGCTATGCCTATAATGGGCTATGCCTCACCGTGCAACCACATGTCCTGAGTATGGGGAGGGGACCTGGCTTAATAATTTGTGATACCTCATTGTTATTTGTGCCATGTTGTTTGTGTGGGTGTCGGTCAGATAGTAGTCCCACCTGGCGCAACAGGGGGCTCCCGAAGGACGGTCAGTCCAATGGAAGCGAAACCTTAGCGGACACAAATACTTTAAGGTAGAACTTTGTAAAGGCCTTGTCATGTGCTCTAGACTGCTTACCTAAGGTAGTGAGTGGTGGCATCGACGGATGCCGAACAAACTAGAGAAGTCGTGTCTTGTGGGTAAAGTTGTACAACCTCTGCGAGAATGTTAAACTATTCGAATAGATGTGTCCACGGTCATGGACATGCTAGCAAAGCCTCTTAAAGTTAGACTTTGGTTTTGTTTGAAAAAGACTTCTTCAAACTGGTTTATCCGAATGGGAATTGGGCAGGAAGCCATGTGATAGGAGGGTATCCTTCACCATTCATGTGTGAATGTTATCTGACTATAAAATTGAGAATTTATAAAATAAATTTTAGTTATAGAATAACTGCTTTGGAACTTAGTACAAATATTTAAAGAAAATACTGCTTTATGCAAATCAACCAATAAGCCATCCTTTGTTACATCCATGTATACATGTCATTCGTTATTTGTGAGTGTAACTTGCGAGCTGATAGTTGTACTCATACTTGCTTTATGCAAATAAAATTTGAGAAGAATGACTTTCTTACTAGTATGGATCTCGACGACTAGGCCGCTTCCCCAGTCGATTGCCTGTGGCAGATTTCTGGACTCTACTACTTCTTCTTCGTCTTCCGCTGTGTTCTTTATTGTTGGCTTGTAAGCCTCTTTTGTAATAAACTCTGTTGATTATTAATAAAGTTGTAATATGAATTTGTTACCATATTTGTTTATTGTGTGAACTAGCTACTAATCATGGGAGTGGTTCAGAAATACACAGAGGATTCGGAAGTGTTAATCCCGGGTCTGACAATAAGTCTCTCGTTTAGACAACATGTCAATCACAGACGAATGGCTAGCAACATTGAGATCTGGGATGATGCCAAACTGGGGCTCAATGCCATACAAAACTTTGTAAGGAGTACATCCTAACACTATATGATAACTGATATTACACCAATACTCGGTTAAGGGTAGCCACTATTTCCATTTAGTTGGTGTTTCTTGAACTGCACACCGCAAATACATCTCTAAGCATTGGTTAACCTGCTCGCTTTGTCCATCGGTCTAAGGATGGTATCAAGTGCTCATTTGCAACTTGGTATATCTAGAATAAGCTTGTGAATATTTTATCTCTATTTGAAGTGATAGTTCTAGGAATACCATGTAATTTCACTACATTATCTAGGACTACCTTTGCTATATGTACTGTAGTAAATGGATGCTTGAGAGGAAAGAGATGCACATATTTCGTGAATCTGTCACTACTACTAAGATGGCATTAGAACCTTCCGACTGGAAGCCCTTCGATAAAATCCATTGTCCAATCTTGCCATGCTCCATTAGGAATTATCAAAGGGCACAACAAGCCTGGTAACTTGCAATGTTCGTGTTTGGCCTGCTGGAATACACTGCATTGTTTCACAAACTCCTCAACATCTTGTTCCAGTCCTTTCCAACTAAACACGTTCTTCACCCTTTGGTAAGTAGCTTGACTACCAAAATGTCCCTCACTGGTGAAGCATGCAGGGCATGTATCAATTTTTTTTGTAGCCTTGCATTAGACCCAATCCAAATTCTGCCATGATGCTATATGATACCCTCCACCAGAGTATATCCTTAATCATTTGAACCAGTTACTGCAAGCTGCATCAACAACTCTTTTACCTGTGCATCCACTTCATAAGAATTGAGTACCTCTTGAATCCAGATAGGTTGAGGTACAAAAATAGCTTGAAGTTGATACACATGTCCCACATGAGAGAGTGCACCAGCCACTTTATTGTTTTCCCCTTTTTTATACTGGAACTTGTACTGCGGCCCAATTAATTTGGTCATTGCCTTCTTTTGTAAATCTAAATGTAACACTTGCTCCTCCAAATTACACAAGCTCTTGTGATCTATCTTAATGACAAATGGTCCCCTTTGTAAATATGACCTCCATTTCTCAATCGCCATCATGATGGCTAGAAACTCATTTTCATATATTGACAGCTGTTGGTTCCTGACTCCAAGTGCTTTGATGTAAAATGCGACAGGATGCCCTTTTTGACTTAGAGTAGCCCCAATACCTATGTCATAGGCATCAGTTTCAACTGTAAATGGTTGTTGAAAATCCGGTAATGCTAAGACAGGAGCATAGCTCATAGCTTCTTTCAACTTTTCAAACACAATTTGAGCCTCTCCACTCCACTGAAATCATTTCTTCTGCAGCAATAATGTCAAAGGTTTGGCTAACATCCCATAACGCGTCACAAACTTTTTGTAATAACCAGTCAACCCCAGAAAACCTCGTAACTCTAACAAATTTACAGGCGCTGACCATTGCATCATTGCTTGAATCTTAGAATCATCAGTAGCTACCCCTTGATCTGAAATGATGTGTCCTAGATATTCTAGTTGTCTTTGAGCAAAACTGCATTTACTCCTCTTGACCACCAGTTGATGTTGTCTCAATGTCTCTAACACAATAGTCAATTGTGTCACATGATCTTCTAGATTTCTACTATAGACCAAAATGTCGTCCATAAACACTAATATAAATTTTCTGATGTAAGGAGCAAAAATAGAATTCATTAAGCACTGAAATGTAGCAGGTACATTTGTCAATCCAAATGGCATAACCCTGAATTGGAATTAATCGTGATGTGTCTTGAATGATGTCTTATGCTCTTCTTGTTCAATCATTCGAATTGGTGGTATCCAGATTTAAGATCTAGCTTAGAAAAGTATCTAGTACCAGCTAACTCATCTAATAATTTATCCACAATAGGCAGGAGCATAGAGGGGATTGATAGAAGGGAAGGCGCAAATGGGAAGGGAGAAGGAGGGTGACCCGATTCCGTGCCTACACGTCTCGCACATCTCGCGTGCACCCATGCGACTGCGCGCCTGCATCACTCGGGCCTAGCTTGGGAGTGAAGGTAGATTTGGCTATTCCTCTCGGGCCTAGCTATTCCGCTCGGGCCTGGCTCGGGAGCGAAGGTTGTTCGGCTATTCCTCTCGGGCCAAGCCCAAGCCAACATGCAGGCAACCATACAGTCATTTCCTGCATCTCCAAATGTGAGCCAGACCTTATGCGGGCAACCAAACACACCCTAAAGTTCCCTCTACACCTATGCAATGTACTGTCTGTGTTCCACCTCTTTTTTTTTTTGAAACAAGGTCTGCATTGCAGTTAGTACATGGAAAAAGGTATCCTAGCACTTACATCAAGCGCCGCACCTTGCTAGTTTCTAGCTCTTGTTTTGTGAAAGAGAAACAACAGTACACAGACGTACGAGACAAAGAAAAAAATCGGATGCTTCACTTGTCCCGTGGGTACTCACATGCTTCCCATTCATTTCATTGTTTCCCAGTGTTACTCCTAGCCACTTGTTCCTCATTTTTTTCCTACCCACACAGCTCCTAGCCACTTGTCCCATGGGCGTTGCATACCACCCAACCCTCATCCGTCTGCGATGTGAGGAGAGAGTCACGAGAGATTTGAAGACGACGAAGCTTCGCCAAGGCTAATTAATGGTCGTCGCCCCTCAGCTGGTGATGCGCTCTCTGTGGTGGACGGCTCCGAAGACGAGGAGTAGTAGTGCCCAAGGTAGTCAGAGTTGAGATCCTAAGTTGGATAGATTTGCCTCGGTAGTATCGAATCGTAGAATCGCGATTCTCTGAAATTATAAAAATACACATATTTGACATCTATAACAGAAAAGGGACAAAACACTTTTATCGCTGTGAGAAAAGCATAATGATCTTGACATGATGGGTGATATAGTTCGAACTACTGGAGAACAACCAATGACCATGACTAGTTTACTACAATTACATGAGAAATGTTCACAACTTTTGTAAATCAATATCTAGTTATAATACTTGCATGTTCCTTAAAAGCGACTAGACATACTTCGGGAATAAAAATAGCTTATCATTATCAAGCTCAAGATTGCTCATGTCATAATATAGATATTTATACTAACATTACCACACTGATATTTATAGTTTCATTCTCAAAAATTAATATCAAGAAATTTTGCTCTAAAACAAAATATAAGCAAACCCTGGCCTCTAAACAATAAAAAAAATTGCAATTTTTTTTGCCCAAACGACTCTACCACGGCTCTACTATGCAATTATACACGATTCTACATGATTCTACCCTTTGGATCGTGACTCTACCATGATTCTACATGATTTTGATTCACGATGCGATTTGGATCGACAAACTGTCGTGGGTTCATAGAATCGTAAGACTCTAAGAGTAGGATCGCGATTCTAACTACCTTGGTGGTGCCGCATCTGCTGCTTCCCCGCTGAGGCCAACCGCGCCCTTGCGCCATCCCTGCGCCTGCAGCGGTAGCATCAAGTTCGTACACAATGACTGCTCCCCCGATGGATCGCTACCGCCGGGGACGGCGCTCTCTGTGGTGGATGGCTCCGAAGACGAGGAGGAGCAGTGCCACATCTACCACTTCCCCGCGAGAGGCCGACCGCGCCCTTGCGCCATCCCTACGCCTGTAGCGGCAACATCAAGTTCGTCCACGACGACTGCTCCTCCGATGGCTCGCCACCACCGCCAATCCAGATGTGAGATCCGTCCCATTCCATCCCCCTCTCATCCATTTGATTGTTGCTTCTTTGAACTTTTTTGATATGTTGCGATGTTGAAAAAAAAAAGTTGCGATCGTTGAAAAAAAATATTACGACCGGTGAAAGAAAATGGTGCGACCATCAAAAAAAATGTTGTAACCTGTTGAAAAAATGCTGCAATCTGTTGAAAAAAATGTTGCGGCCCGTCGAAAAGAATGTTGCAATCCATTGAAAAAATGTTGCGCTCGTGGGGAAAAAATGTTGCAACCGGACCGTATGATGGGAGTACATCCGAGCCATAGTTGCGCCCGGTATCACCACCTCCTTTCTGCCAGACACGCAGTGGATGGAGATTTTGCTTGGACTTGGCCAAATTCATGGCCATCATGGGCGCATTCTGACGGCGATCCATCCAAACACCCCACGCGGGGGAAGAAGAAGAAGAACTGGAGAAGAAGGCAACGAAGAAGAAGAGGAACCGGAGAAGAAGGCAATGGATCCGTTATCCGTCTTGGGACTAGATTTACCTAATCTGATATGATGCTTTGACCATCCTGATCACTTTTTCCTTCTGCCATACCATTCCAGCACGAGTAAAAATATGCTTGCGCTAGTTATGAGCAATTCATTACTACCGTGCTTACCACTATTAAACCATATGTTCATTGCCACTTAATTACTTAAGACTAACTAATTTACACTAAATTAGTTATGCCTAACTGATTGCTAGTAGTTAATTTCCACTAATTTAATATGTCGATCGATAACCACTAACTAATTACGATGATTAATGTAACATCCCAATTTTACGAGTTTAAAATCTTTTAATAGTTAGTAGGAAAAAGTCATCATTTGGTTTTATTTGAATTTAATCCAAAAGCTTAATGTTGGACTTTAGAATAAAAAACCTTTAATGTGAATAATCCCAACATGAACAATAGCCAAAACTATTTTATTTGGGTTCTTTGTGCTCAGATATATTTTCTAGATTTTTCTAGAATTTTTCTCGCTTCATTTGCTATTTTCTATTGCTTATTTGAATTTCTCGTATTTTTCTAAAATAGAAAAGCTATTAAAATCTCGAGAAAATATTTTGGGCGAATTCCCAAAACCCCGCCCGTTCTCTCTCTTTTATTGACCCGCGAGGCCCGACTCATGTGCGCCGCTCGCGCCCGCTGACGTGTGGGCCCCACACGTCATGTCTTCGTCCTCGCGCCCGGCTTCGTCTTCGCACGTGGCCGCGCCCGTCCGCCATTGCCGACCTCCGAGTCCTGTACGACAACGCGAGATTTCCAACATAACCCCTTCTAGAAAACGCGTAGAATCTCATCCTTTATCTCCCCACATCTTCCCGGATCAAAATCTTATCCCGATTTTGTTTCTAACTCCGTTTTTCCCGCGAGCTCAACTCGGAGTCTTTTAGGATTCTGCCGCCGTACGCCGCACTAGCCCCCTCCCAGACACTATAAATAGGACCCCGGGTTCGCCTTTTCAGCCGCCACCTTCACCTCCTCCCGAGCCCTAGCGTCGCCGCAATCGGAGATTTAGGGTTTTTCGCCGCTTTCCGCCGGTCTTTTCCTCCATTTTGCGCCGCCGCCGACGTCGCTCCGCCCTCGTGGACTGCACCACCGGTTGGCGTCACGGGGCTACCTCGAGAGCCTCGCCGTCGGAACCTCACGAGCTCCGTTCGACAAGACCGGCGACTCGCGCTCAACCTCGCCGCCGCCGCCGTCTCGTCGACCTTGACCATCGGAGTTGCACCCAGAGGTTCGCAATAGCGCCTCTCTGCGCGGTACCACTCGCTGCCGTGGCCCGCGTTCGCCGTTGCCGTCGGTCGAAGCGCCGCGCCTCGAGCCGGCGTGGCACGCGCGTCGACCGTCGCTGCATGTCTTCGGCGTGGCATCCACGTTGGTGCCACATCGGCCTGGTGGCTCGATCCACCGGTCCCAGTCCGAGGCTCGGTGACTTGGTCTCACCGTGAGCGTGTCTCTAACATGTGGGTCCCGCTTGTCAGTTCATTTTTCGCCCCGTCCGAACGTTCTCTGATGACGTCAGCGTTGCGTAATAATCCGATTTTCTGTTAAGAAATAATTCGAAAATTCTGGAAAATCCAATTTAGGGTTTTTCTTTTAGATTTAAACTTCCAGAGCCCATAACTTTTGCATCCGAACTCCGATTGAGCCCATTCAAGTTCCAAAATTTATCTAAATTCGAGCTCTATTTATCTGAGATTTTTATTTAATTTTTGGAGTTTGTTTTGCCTCTGTTATTTATTTATTTTGTTTATTTATCTCGTTTGCGAGTAGACGTCGATTCGCCGGGAAATTTTGGAGAAGAAGGAGCACCCCAAGATCAAGACCAGTACATAGACCTTTTTCAAGGAAAGTCATATCTTTGATCATCTTAAACCCAGTTTTCAAACTACTTTGTTTCAAAGTATTGTATTCTACTTTAATTATTTATTTAAATATTTTTGGGCATAGTTATTATCCAATTTGTTAATACACTTTGGCCTTGTATGTCATAATACCTTGTCACCTTAGATTGGTTATTATTTGGTAATATTATAGCACCAACGTGGGTTGGTTAGATACGAGTACAATTGCTTAGCCATGCTGCGAGTCTCACATCTCATGTAAGTTGCAAATATTAAATGTGACTAAGTGACTATGGAACTTTGTGTAAAACTGTGTGCTATGTGTTATTACTTCATGATAGCATGTGTTGCACTAAAACCAACTAGGTGGGAAAGGATTTAGGCGAGGCAAGTGGTGGATACTTCGTGATATGGTGGACTTTGTGAATGAGAATGATAATCTTCGTGATCTAGTTAGAAAATGGAAATCTTGCCTTGGTCAATTAAGGACTTAACTTTGTGCGCCATTGAACTGAGCCTTACTGTACGACCACATGCCTGATGGGACAGGTCTAACTTAGCAAGTTATGGATTCTCGGCATTGATGTTCAGGTGGATAGGTTAGGCTTTGTGACAGGGTGGAGGTGTAACTACTTGGTGGTTGCATCGCGGGATGGTTCGCCGCATCCCTGTCCAACGGTGTGTGTTAGACTGGTATTCTCTGTGAGCTGGTCTAGCGGGAAAGCACATCGGGAATGTCAATGTTTGAGATGAAGTTTCCGAACTGTTTTGTTACGATTAGTGCTAGCTACACTAGTTGTATCTTGTGGGTAAAGTGTACAACCTCTGTAGAGTGTTAAATCAATATATTCGAATAGCCGCGTCCGCGGTCATGGACATGCTCGGGGATTTCACACGAGGGGTAGTTTTTCATAAAATGTTAGGATGGGAGCTATGTGATCTAAGTCATATGGCTATGTGAAATAATCTGTTTAGCTTTGTGTTTTTGTGGAAAATAACTGTTAAATTAATATTGTATATTATTTTTGAGCTGCATTTCAATTTATTATTCATATTCAATTGCAAATGTTACATTTCTGCAAAAGAACCACAGAAGCCTTTTCTTTTGGAATAAGCCTGTATCTATAAATTACATTCTGTGGTATAATTTGTGAGTACGGTTGTGTACTCACGCTTGTTGTAAAACTTGCGCCCAAACCTACAGAAGAGGAGGAGTCTACGCCTGCTTTCGAGGAGGAGTTCGCCGAAGGTTGCTGATCGTTAAGGTCTGGATCCTAGTCGGTTGCCTGTGGTGAATTGATGGGATCTACCCTGAAGTTATTTCCGTTCCGCTGCTGTTTATTCTCTGTTAGCCCTGCGTGGCTTAATAAATGTAAACTCGACCATAAGGTCAAAACCCTTATTTGTTATTCAAACTAATCGTTTACTTTATTTATCGCTTGTGTGGATTGATATTCACCTATGTTGACACTGTGTGCACTAACGTGATCCTGGACTAGTGCAGTATACACAGAGGGTTCCAGAATCGTAATTTTGGGTCCTGACAATTAATTACCACTCAATTAACTAATTACGACGGATTAATTACCACTAAATAAATTACGAGTAGTTCATTTCTACTAATTTAATATGTCGTTCATTTCCACTAATTTAATATGTCGTACTGATAACTACTAAACTAATTACGACTAATTACTTACCACTAAACTAATTAATTACTAGTAAACTAACTAATTACAAGCAATTAATTATCACTAAACTAACTAATTACGACTAGCTAACTAAGACTGATTAACTAATTACGACAAAAGCATTCGACAAATTACGCGCCCTTGAGTGAAATCTATCAAAAAGGCCGAGCAACGGCGGCAAGCAAGAACTTAATCTCTAAATAAATTAATTATATTACGTTCTCGAGTTCTCGCGATGGCGCGAGCGAAGCGAAATGCGATTAGGATGAGCGAAGAGCAGCTGCGGGAGTTCGGTATTTAAAGCCGAGCAAAGGAGGAGCGCGGCGTTGGGACCGGAATTCCAAAGCGTTAGCATCGGGAATTCGGGCGAGGCGGCGGATGTGCGGAGGAGGAGGGCGAGTGATGGAAAAGTTGGCCGCCCGTGTTTTTCTTTCTCCGCGAGCCGGACGAGTGCGTGGCGGGAGGAGGGCTAGTAGGAGGAGGGCGGGTGTGCGGGGAGAGGGGCGCGTGGTGGGCGGGCCGCCGCGCCACGGTGGCCGTCTTGGCGGCGCCACCGCCACGATCACCGTCGACGGCCGGGATACATGACGGCCGAGGAGGTCGCGCCGCCGGTCACCGTCGCGGCGGCGAGTCATTCGCAAAATAATAATAATAATAATAATAATAATAATTAAGGTGATCATTTCTATAAATATATTTCAAAAATGTACCAATACGGTAAAAAAAATCGTGTCACAGAGCCATGCATGCCCCAGAAAATCAACAAATAACACACCCAATAGATGACCGGTAGAATCAAACACTAGGCTAACCAATGTTTGATCTGTTATCATGTAAATTGATTCCCATTAAAAAGCCCTATGCATACTGAATTTAGCCACCACATCGCCAGATATATTGTTCCAAGCCTTGATCATTTCGATAAATGTCTCCCCTCCACGTGTGCTCCTTCACCAAATTAACACATATCTTCACGATCTGGCATCCTTTCACTTACTTGCCACATGCTGCATGTCTACAAATTTAGCCAAACCGTGAAAATACTTAAACCTGCAAAATATACTACTTTTGAATTTGGCCGGTGATGCCATCCTCAAGGAACTAACGATAAAACGTACTTGATTGATTAGAGTTATCGTTGGCTTAGTCGCAGACATGATGACATCGTGCCGCAGAAAGCATGCATGCTGCCGTTGAAGGCACTGTTCTTGGCCTGAAAATGTTGGGAAAATAGTATAAAACAGGTTCACGTATATCCACCGTTGCATAGGATGACATCCTCCGGTGTTCTATTAGGAATGTTATGGATGAACAGTGCAATAATATTCAACAGATCTGAGCCATCCAATCTGAGAAGAACAGCTCAAATCAATTGATATAGTAGTGCTACAGTGTGCATAAACAGTGTGGATGTTACATTGTTCACTGCAGTATTCCTACTGCAGGGACAAATCTCGATCTAACCCGCCAGACGCTACGTAGTGTTATAGTTCTGTAGCTACGTAGTGTTATAGTTCTGTAGCACCGAAACATTGCCCAGCAGGCGTGAGAGAATGCACGTCTGTTGCACGGGCGTTGGAGTCGCAGGATGGACAAGAAAGATACCTATATCCTAGCACCTAGGCCTGAGTGGCCACTGTGCCCGTGCTCTTGGCTCGCCAGCTATCAAACAACAGTGCAAAACGTGCACATTTTTGCCGCTGATTAGCGGCCACGGTGTTGCCGGGCGAGAAAAAGGGATGGGATGGGATGGGATGGGATGGTGGTGGGCTTAGCTCTAGTCGGCTACGAGAATACGATGGGCAGTAGCGGTGAAAACGGATAAGATACTACGGACAGTAGTGGTGAAAACGGATCAGGTACTGGTAGATATTTGCTTTTTCGTATTCTAATCTATATTTTTAATCTGAGTCAGATACGAATATGAATTTTTCAGGATACAGGTACAAGGCGGATGCAGATCGGATTCAAATTAGCCACGGGTAACTTGACGGATAGTATACACATAAAGAAAATATATAATTTCATCAACAAAAGTATCAAATTATACTACATATTAGATAACTACTTATTCTACTTAATAATATAAACGTAGTCAAATGTAAATTTATATTATACATTAGTCAATAACTAAAAAAACATAGAGGATATTGATGTTTATCGGATATCTATTTTGCTGATTTATCAGATATCTTTCAGATATCCTATAAAATACGGATACAAATCATATATTGCTCTTCCTATATTCTAATCCATATACCTTGAGATTTTCTTGATACGGACGCGGGTGATATCGGATATAGATCGGGTCTAAAAAATGATGTCCGAACGATTTTTTTTTTTACGACATCAGGTTACCCTGTTTTCACCCCTAACGGATATGCGGCCAAAAAAAGAGAGATCGAGTTGCCAGTCTCGACTCCCAAATCCCAATCAACACATGCGCCACAGTGGCACGGGCAGTGCACTGCACCGGGAGATGAAGCGACGGCATCTCCATCTCCATTGACGTCGCCTCTTGACCACATCCCCAATGATATCACTACCTACGCCCACACAGATACTCGTACACGCTAGAAAGAAAAAGTGATGTAGTTCTGTGGCGCTTACTCAAGCATAGAAACTGTGGAGTGGCCAACACCACAGTGTAGATGGTATTTGGTTTTTGCTCAGGTGTACAATTTTGTTCTTTTGTCTGGCTGATACATTCTCGTACACGAAACTACATAATCTTCCCTGGTATTAAGCCCGGTGGAATTGCCGGCTTCTACTGCTTCCCGTACCTTTAGTCCTCTTATCGCTGCGTGACACATGTCTCCGTTTCATCTGTTCGTGGGAACGCCTAGCCGAGAAAAAAATCCAATAGGACCTGGTCCACATCTCCATCAATGTAGATCGACTTCACCGCGTGACACGTGTCTTTTCACGAATCTCAAAGCGTGACATGCTAGTCTTCAGTATTCAATTCGTGAAAATTCACATCAGTGTGATTTATGGGGCTGTGCACTTTGAGATTCGTGAAAAGACACGTGTCATACAATGAAATTGATCTATATTGACGGAGTCTCCTGGTCGTTTGCCGCATCTGCCAGTCATCGCGGCGCTGGCTGCTGGTCTCTGCCTTTTGTTGGCTCAGTCATGAACCACCGTATTTACTAGCTCTGCTACTGAGAGACACCAGGCACCTCAGCGGTCTTCAGACATTATTCGCCGACAATGTTTACTGCTGCCAGCTTTTCTTACCCTCCCGGTCTCCATCTCTGGCTCCGCTATGTTGCATTAATAGCGATGAGATCGTTCGAGCATTGTATTTGTGTTTCCGTTATGTTGCATTGATAATGATATGTGATGATTCTGAATGTTTATAATTTGATTTTATGATTGTTAAGTTGTGATGATAATCGATGCTGCGAGGTAGAGATCGTGGTTGTATCCATGGGCATGGCCAAGTTGTACCACCGCTCGTGGTAGTTACAGAGATTAGAGATAAGTTTTCTTAGAAAAGTTGTTGTTTTTCCTTGAGTTTGCAATGGTTATTTTGGCTACCGTTATGGTTCATAAATTTCTTTTGTTATTGATTACAATACAGTGTTTCTCCAAACTGTATTATACAAGTGGGTCTGAAGCTGTCGAGATGAGGATAAGATTGTTCGGTTCGAACACTTCAAAGCAAAGGCGTTTGTCTTTCTTTTATTTTTGAAAGTCAAGTATCTATTTATCTCGGTTGCAACATATATGTTAGATTTTTGTTGGATGCCTTCTTATCTACGAAAACCATTTTAAATCCAGGGCCCTTGCACTGCATGACATAAGTCATGAGCAGTATGTATATGTACGCAAGAAAACCTTTTTGGCATGCAAAACTTTGCTTCTAAAACATAATGTGAAACAGAAAGTAGAAAATGCCAAAAATATGACCCTGGATGGATGGATGTCATCTAATCTAGGGCTTGCTTGCTTTTGTAGCAGTGGTTTCATGCCTACTTGTTGCTTGCTTGGTACTATATCTCCAGCTTGTGTTGTATAAGTGGGTCTGGATGAGGTGGAACATGCATGCTACTGTGTAGATAAGATTTTTTGTTTAAAGAATATTTGATTATTTGCCACTACAAATATATAATTCAGGATTTTTCACTCTATGTGTCTATGACATGTGGGTTTCAGAGTCACATGTCATAGACACATGAGTGACAAATCTTAAATTTGCATTTCTTTAGCAATGGCAACCATCAAGTGAAGGTATCGACGTATTAACAAGCAAGTATAAATATGTCCTTTTTGTTGGAAGTTGGGCTTAGCCCATAAACCAAAATCCTAAAGGCCCACTCATGCATAGTGAAAGTTTAGTACCATATTGCTACTCTAGGGGGGAGGGCTCTGGCGCTGACTCTATATAAAGGAGTCCTCTCCTCTCAGATCTTGCAAGACAAAATGCAAAATAGAGTTAAGCTTTCATAATAGCCGGACTCAGTTTTGCACTGTTGCACAATTCCTTATTGTTGTGCTACTCGGCTATTCCATCCCTTCCTCGGCGTGCACCGACGTGGGGAGAGCAATGTCTCCGAAGCCGGCGTCCCTTACGATCCTGCACGGGTTGGGGCGAACCAGGTTTTTGGGAAGCGTTCGCGCGACTGCTCACTACTTCCTTCTCTGCGAGTTGTCTTCTTCGGATCAGACTCTACTGCGACCTTTGTTGGAGTGATCCTCTGTAAGTCGCGGTGATAATATTTCTTTTGACTAGGCTTTGTTTTTCTAGAAATTATTTATATGATGATGTTGTTGCCTACTACTGTTAGTAGCATACTTGTTCTAGGATTTGCCTTGTTAGTGCATGTATATGATATAGATATATTTGAGTTGATGATCATATTACTGTTCATAGTTTCAAATATGCCTAGTATATATGCTATTGTTAATTCAATTATTATTTTAGAAATTATAATAATCACAAAAGTACACACATATCTAACACTTTTTGCATCTGTTTGAATGCGACATACATAGGGAACATAACAACTATATGAAAGAATAACGTTCCACACACTCATGCATAATTGTATGCATATGATGAAACTTAATACATCCATAGTGTAATGAAATCCCTTTTTTATATTTAATTAATGTAATATACTGTAATATTTTATTTTTTTCATTAAATTAATGAAATTCCCAAAAAACTTAATGAATACAACTTGGTGTTTTTTGTTAGAATTAATATGAGCACCTTATATAACCTTTAGTAATTTCTTGGCATGAAGGAACAAACAAATAAAAAAGGAAAAAAAGGTTATCCTTCAAAACTGAAAGTTGTGCTTATATATGGACCCAGCTATCATACACCATTCACTATTATGAGTATGTGAGTTGTTTACATGTAAAAGTTACAAGTAGGAGAAATGTCGTTTAAGCTTTAGGCCTTTAGTTCACGAGTCCAATGTTCTTCTTCCCCATCCACTAACGTTACATAAAGACATGACTCCTGGCTCTTTACACACAAACTCACATCTTTCTCCTCTTCTCAAGCTCCAACCTACTCCATATTCCCTTTTTGCAGCCAACTAAAGAGCGATGGAAGCCATGGATTTGCCATGGGGAGCGCGGTGTGCAGGCTTCGTGTTCTTCGATTTCTCCTTCTGCTTTGTTGAATTAAGCTAGTTGTGACACGTTATTTTTTTTTTTTTGTTTTGTTTTAGACTTGCAAGGGGTTGCCAACGTGTCAGGCAACACCAAAATTAGTTTGCATGGCGTCGGTTGCATGTGTAGCGTCGGGTTTGGCGCAGATTTGGTAGCTACGGTCACCTGCCGTGGGATGGCCCGACAAAAGGATAAACACAGCGTAATTGTAGGCCTTGATTTAGGCTAATCTGCATGTAATCTCTAGATGCCAATAAAAGGAAGAGAAAGCATAAAAGTCGCATGCAGTTGTTGTTGCGGCGCAAATTCCCCTCTCGTGTTCAAGCGTTTACACCTATCTCGCGTGAGTGTGTCCACGGAAAAGAGTGTGAATTGGGCCTGAATTCCAATATTTGGTATCAGAGCTCTAGTGTTCTTCGTGTTTTGAAGATCACGATGGGAGGATAACCTGCGTGAGAGCATGAGAAGCGTCGGAGGTGAAGAAAGTAAACCTAGTACTGATCGCCTGTCCACAGCTCACACGCAACAACTACACTATCTGGGCTATGAAGATGCACGTGGTGTTACAAGCCCACGAGGTGTGGGAGGTGGTAGATCCGGCGCGATGCATACAAGCAGGATGGCGCGGAGTTCCGCAAGGATCGCCTGGCGTTGTCTGCAATTTATCAGGCGATCCCGGAGAGTCTCATGACATCCCTTGCCGGAAAGGACTCGGCAAAAATGGCGTGGGACGCGATCGAGACGACGCATATGAGACATGAGTGTGTCCGTGAGGCGAAACGCAAACCTTCAAGTGGGACTTTGAGGGGCTAAAGATGCAGGACGATGAGGCGGTGGAAACATTGGATGAGATTGATGTCGTCCGACGTTTTCTCCATGCAGCCCTGGCATGCTACATGCAGCTCGTCACGTCAATCGAGCAGTGTGTGGATCTCAACACGCTTACTGTCGAAGATCTCACAGGCCGGTACGAAGCCTATGATTAAAGGGTCTGAAGCAGCTTCGGTGATCCAAAGGAGGGAGAACACCTGACGCTGTCATGCGCACAATGAGAGGCACTATCTGCTCAAGGCAACAAAAGCGATGAGAACTCCGCGTGGCGTGAAGAAGAGCGATGGGCGTGGCAATAGCCGTGGCCATAGCAAGAAGGGTGGGCGAAGAGACAGCCAAGGCAAAGATGAGCGTGGCAATGAACCCAAGCCCAAGTTTGACAAAAAAAGATCAAGTGTTACAATTGTGGGATCTACGGGCATCTTTCGTCAAGTCTGCAAGCCCAAGAAGAACAGGCGTACATGGTGAGAAGGAGGCGATGGGCCCTGCTGCGATGCTCGAGACATGCGGTGATGGAGACCAAGGAGAAACCACCGATGTGGTGGCGCTCGTGGACGGTGGATGTTGGCCTAATGCCGTGAAAAGACCACTTTAATCCCCTCTTCTTCTTCCCTCGGGATGAATCTCGCATTTTCCATGGCCATTGCGGCATGGCTGATCGGCGCCGGAGGGTAGGCTGAATCCGAGGATTCGCCCCTGCTTACAATGGAGGCGCCAGCAACCTCCCTCTTGGTATGCTCCTCTCTTTCCTCTCTCTCGAGTCCACTTGGACCCAGCTGTCATACACCATGCGAAATGACGGGGACGTGATCTGTGTACACGCAGGAGTAACGGGCAGGGGAAACGTTGTTTAAGCTTTAGCGCACATGTCCCGTGTGCTTCTTCCCCGTCCACCCGCATTATATATAGATAGGCCCCCCTGGACTGGAGTCTCCCACACAAACTCGCATTTTCTCGGCTTCTCCTCTCGCTCCAACCTGCTCCGATTTCCTCTCTTGTGAGCGACTAATTGAAGAGCCATGGATGCCATGGAGCTGTCACGGGGAGCACGGTGCGTGGGATTGGCGTTCTTGGGCTCCTCCTTGTGCTCGGTGGCGCTCAGCTTGGTGCTCCTGCTCGTGCGGCGGTGGCCGTGGTGCAGCTGCCATGTGTGCCGCGCGTACCTGACGGGGTCGTGGGCAGGGACTTCACCAACCTGGGCGACTGGTACGCGCACCTGCTCCGCCAGTCGCCGACGGGCACCGTCCACGTCCACGTCCTCGGCTGCACCGTCACCGCCAACCCGGCCAACGTCGAGTACATGCTCAAGACCCGCTTCGACAACTTCCCCAAGGGAAAGCCCTTCGCCGCGCTCCTCGGCGACCTCCTCGGCAACGGCATCTTCAACGTCGACGGCGACGCGTGGCGGCACCAGCGGAAGATGGCCAGCCTCAAGCTCGGCAGCGTCGCCGTGCGCTCCTACGCCTACAAGATCATCGCCCAGGAGGTGGAGACCCGCCTCATGCCGATCCTCGCCGACGCCGCCGACAAAGGCAAGGTGTTCGACCTCCAGGACGTGTTCCGGCGCTTCGCCTTCGACACCATCTGCAAGATTTCGTTCGGGCTGGACCCGGGCTGCCTCGAGCAAGAAATGCCCATGTCGGAGCTGGCCAACGCGTTTGACACCGCGTCGCGGCTCTCCGCCGTGCGGGGCGCGGCGGCGTCGCCGTTGGTGTGGAAGATGAAGCGGCTGCTTAACATCGGATCCGAGAGGGAGCTCAAGAAGGCCATCAAGCTCGTCGATGGGCTCGCGGCGGCGATGATCCGGGAGCGCCGGAAGCTTGGTGTCGCCAACAGCCATGACCTCCTGTCCCGGTTCATGACCTCGGCGGGAGACGTGCGTGCCATGGACGACAAGTACCTCCGCGACATCGTCGTCAGCTTCCTCCTCGCCGGGCGGGACACTGTGTCCTCCGCACTCACCACGCTCTTCATGCTCCTGTCCAAGAACCCGCGGTCGTTGCCGCCATGCGCGCAGAGGCCGGCGGCAGAGGCCGGTCACCTACGAGCATCTCAATTGCCTGCACTACACTCACGCCGTGCTGTACGAGAACATGCGGCTCTTCCCACCTGTGCAATTCGACTCCAAGTTCTGTGCCGAAGCCGATGTGCTCCCGGACGGCACCTACGTCGACGGCGAAGCGCGTGTGATGTACCACCCCTACGCCATGGGCCGCATGCCGCGCATCTGGGGCGCCGACTACGAGGTGTTTCGACCGGAGAGATGGCTCACCGGCCCCGGCGGATCGTTCACGCCGGAGAACCTATACAAGTACCCGGTGTTCCAGGCCGGCCTCCGCGTGTGCCTCGGCAAGGAGCTCGCCGTCACCGAGATGAAGGCGGTCAGCGTGGCGGTGGTGAGAGCGTTCGATGTAGAGGTGGTCGGAGAGAATGGGAGCGGTGACTGCCCGCCGAAGTTTGTGCCGGGGCTCACCGCGTCCATCAGCGGCGGGCTCCCAGTGAGGGTCAGGCGCGTTTAGACAGCTAGTAGACTTTGTTCCTGTATGAGCAAATTGGATAGGTGATAGTCGATACCCGTGTCCGTGTACATAGAAAAAGAGGAGGAGAAATCAGTAGGAAAGTTGTTTCTAATGAGACAAACAGGAATTTCGCCTATTTGTTTCCATCATGCTTTCCAAATTTTGTGGTTGGGTGCGGCAGGTGCGGCGCGCTGCCGGTGTCGCGATCGACTGGCTTCCAAAACTGGAGCGGACGTCGGATATGTTGGGAAACTATGGGCTCGCCCAGCAGCTGGTTCATAGGTAGGTGTCCCATTTAAATCTTAGCATAGTCTCTAGATTATAAATAGAGGTGCTAATCATTGTAAAATGCTGATCATAAGAAGAGCAATAAAGATAAACAAGAAGTCTCCCTATATCGTTGTGTTCAATATACTATTTTATACTTGTATTCTTGTATTGTTCTAAATAATTCTACGCTTGTCTACGAGGTGATCGCTCGGACTGAACTCGCCAACCACGGTTCTTCAACATGTTATCAGCACGATCGACTCCGGCTTACCTCTAGGCCTACTCTACTCAGATCGAAAGGTAACCGTCGTAGCACGACGCTCGTAGATCGAATCGTATTTTCTAGATCGATTTCAATTCCGTAATTGTTGCTTTCTAGATTGTTTCCTACGGTGCAAATCCTCTCTAATCTACCGCAAGCCGACTTGAAGTCGCCGGCAAAGCCAACCGGTTGGATTGCATCAAAGAGATGATGTTGATTGCACCGTAGATCATTGCATGGATAGCGATTGCATGAACAGTAATGAAAAAATCGACCAACCGCCCTGTAGAGCCGCGCCGGCCTGGAGCTACGACCGGCCACCGCGCCGTCGGCACCCACACGAAGCCGCGCTGGCACCTGCACGCACCCGAAGCCACGACGTCACGCTACGCGCTGCACCCGCCCGCCCCGAGCTGCGCCGACCATGGCACCGCGTCACTGGCCTGGAGTTGTGTCGCGTCAGCCTAGAACCATACATGGCCACAGCACCGCCCGAAGCAAAGAGAGAAAAAAGGGTGGGTAGCACCGGCGCCGCACGGACTCAGCGCCGCCGACTGCCGCTCAGCCTGGCCCCGCATGACCGACGGCCCGCATGCCGCAACACCAGCACTGCGCCCCATGGCCACCACGGCGCCCAAAGAAGCGCACGGCACCGTTTGGCCCTCCCGCATGAGGTAACGCCGCGGCACCTCACGTCCCGCATGGGCTCCGCACGCCGCCGCTTGAGCTGCGTACACCGCCCCGCATGGCCGGCGCACCGCTACCCATACCACTGGTTCCCATCACGCCACCTCCGCGCATGAGCGCGCGCGCTGCCGCCTACTGCACAGCGACGCCGCCGACACCATCGCCGGCTCCCACGCAATCGCGCCCGCGCCCTTTGCGCCACGTCCCCAAAGGTGCCACCGGGCCGAGCCTCAATGGCCCCCGCATTGCGGCCCTACCGTTCGCCCGCTCGCCACATCGACGCGCCATGCAGCGCTACCGGCTCCTACGGGATGCGCGCCACGCCGCATGCCCTCCCGACCACCCGTGCGCCGCACGAGCGCTGCCGCCTCCTACCAAGTGCTCGCCGAGTGGGTGACACCCATGCACTACCGCCTTGAAAAAAGGGGTAAGGGAACCCTAAACACCCTCACCCGCCCCTTTTAACATGGGCCTTAAGGACATGGCCCATAACCAGGTCAGGGAAGAGAAAAGGGGGGGCCGGGCCAAAAAGGAATTCCGGGAAGAAAAGACAAAAACGGGAGAAAAGGAAAATTCTAAAAATTTGCAAATAAATCCTCGAAGTTCTGATAATTACGAGGAAATATTTCAGCAAAAAAATTCTTGCAGAATAACCCCACAGAAATTAAAAATTGTACGAAAATTTCTCAGAATTGAAATTTAGCGATTTATCCCCTCAAAATTGCAGAATTAATTGAAAATTCATTTTCCAGCAGAAAAGGGCCTCAGGAATTCAAAGTTTAAATCTTTTTTAGCATTTGAAGCATATTTAACTTTGTTACTATTATTTCTATGCAATTTATGTATTGTATTTGTTGTTTTGATTATTTGTGATTGTTTATATTGCTTTTAATCACTAAAAATAGTAGTAAATCATGGAAAATGCATAGAAAATTATGGGATCACGAACCGGGAGTTCGAAGAGCATCATGAGAATTTTGCAACAATTTTACACAAATTACAGCATAATTTTATGAACTCTTTGCATGAATATAAAAATGACTAGCATCACGAACCAAGAGTTCGAAGAACTGACCCAGCATTGCCATAATTTGTACTAGTCTTCAACTCTGTGATAAGGTAATCACGGATGAGCAGAAAATTGAGAAGACTATCTCTACCTTTCACCCGCATGCGGTGCAATCCGCACGTAACTATCGTCAAGACGGCTACAAGGAGTTGCCGAATTAATTGACGTCATGCAAGTTGCGGAAGCTCAAAATGATGTTCTAAGGAAGAATTACATCTCACAACCGTCTAGTAGCAATGTTGGCCATAAAGCTAATGCTAGCAGCTACAAGGTGAGGAAGCCGTTCCAGCCGTTCTGTCGACATGTGACGCAGTTTTTGTTTTTAGGGGATGCCTCGCTTTTGATAGCCAGTTAGTGCTCGATGGTCTCCCGGGCTACCCCGAGGATGTCCTCGGGCCCATGCGAAGATGTCCGCATTGCTGCAGAGCGCCTCGAGAATGGCTTCATGTGCCTCCGTCTGGAGATCCGCTCTAAGGGCCACCGTCTTCTCTAGGGAGGCTTCTCTCAAAGGGACCCTTGTAGCCGCCTCTCGGCTCGGCCAGGCCCATTTGTTGAAGCAGGTGTCCGCATGGGTGTTTGCGTCTGCTTCAACTGTGTGAACGTGGCAGGCCAGTGTGATTGTTTTGAGCTCTGTTTGTCTTGCCAGGTCTTGGTCCCCGCGTACCGTAATTATGCCGTCGAGTGCGGGGATCTTCATGCACAAATTGTTGTGGTGCGCTATAGCGTCGAAGGTATTTAGTGTGGCTCGACTGATGATGGTGTTGTATTGGTGGGGCATCTGGACGGCGTCGCATATGACAACCTAGCTTCGTGACGCAAAGTCGTCATTGAACATGACGACCAGGTCAATTTGGCCCAAGGCCGTCATAGGCCTTCCCCCGAAGCCTACCAGGGGTATACCCGGGGGCGATAGGCAATCCCTAGGGATCATCATCTTGTTGAAGGCGTCTGCGAAAAGTAGGTCTGTGGAGCTCCCTTCGTCCACGAGGACATGCCTGACCTCGAAGTCTGCGATGCTGGCGGAGATGACGAGAGGGACCTGATGAGGGAAGTACAGGCCCCTGGCATCTTCGAGACCGAAGGTCATCGGTATCTCGGCGTAGCTAGGCGGGCTTGTGGTAGGGTATGTTGCGACGTGGTGTATCTGTCGGGCGTATGCACGCCGCTGTCTTTTTGATGTCATGCCGAGCGAGGACCCCTGGTGATCATGTTTATGATCCTTTGATTGTGCTCCCCACGACCCTTCCTCTATGCGGGGCCTCACTGGCGAAGTGGGCAGTTGGTTGCCCGACCTTTGCTCGTCTTCGCACTCGGCCGACTGCTGGCCGCGGTTCATGTATCCTTGCATGGTCGTGATGGTGCAGCAGTATCTGCTTGTGTGCGATCCCTCGCCGTGGAGATCGCAAAATAGCGGGGGGCCTCCAGCATCGGCCCGGGCGTCTGGTTGCCATCCTCCGTTACACCCGCGGCCTCAACCACCTCACCTCCCCCCTTTGGGGTGTTGCCCGCCAACCATGTCGTACACGCCCGCCTCTTACGGCGATTATCGTTGGCCGTGGTTTGTAATCGCCCCTGCGACGATAGCGCAGTTCCTCCTTCCGGGTGAACCGCTCGGTGGTGGCGCCGGGCGACGGACGCCTAGACCTCTACCCTCCGAGTGTTGTCTTCCTCCGCCTAGAGTATTCCTCCATTTTGTCGAAGAGCCGCCGCGGTGCGAATGGGCTTGCGAGCTAACCTTTCCGACGAGGGCCTTTTGAAGCCCGCACATGGGCGTGTTTATAACGGTGGTTTCATTGACCCTTTACTTGACATTTCACCTGCGAAGTTCTTGAAGAAGCTACGCGGGGACTCATCCGGCTCGCTTTATTTGCGAGCAGTGCCCCTTCCTTTGGTTCGGCGTAATTTCGTTGGAAGTTGTTGCACACGAGGTCCCATAAAGCGCTCCCATGCGTATATGGACATTGGGGTGGTGAAGAACAAATCAACGCCACGCCCCAAGGGCGAGGTGATGCTTTTTGCCTTGGTGGTGTCATTTCCTTCGACTGCCTCGATAGCGGTTTCGTACACCTTGAGGAACTCTGAGGGGTTTGTGCACCCCTCAAGTGGCCTAACGTCTGGCATTTTGAAGCACGGAGGCGGCGGGCGTATCTGATCCTATGCTCAACGCAGCGTTCAAGTATCCCGAGCTACAAAGAGGCGCGCGCGGCGCCGCGCGCGAAGGCGGTCCTTACCCCCTCTCCAGTGGTTTGCCCTTGCGCGAGGACCGCGAGCTGGAGGCTCAACATTTCCTGGCGAAGGTCCGCCGGCCCCGACTGGAGGTCTTCGTAGGCTTCCCAGGTTACGCCAACAGCTAGGGCGAGACGAGCTGCCGATGGTTCTCGGGGCGAGATGCCTCGATTGGCCGAGTGTCGCTTCCGACGATGTCTCCATGCGTGGAGTTGTTGACTTCCTCCTCCGCGGCTTCGGCGCGGCGCCTATGTGCGAAGGTCGCTCGTTCGACCTCGGTACTCGGCGCGGCCCGCTGCGCAGCCGGCCGTGAGACCTTGGATGCGACCTTCTTCCGAGGGGCCATGCCGATGCTTCGGGGCTGTGCTTTGTGACTCTCCTACCACTCCCCACAGTCGACGCCAACTGTCGTAGCAAAGAGGGCTAGACAGTATAAAAAAAGAACTCCCAATAGCTATGAGGGGAACCAGGGGATCCTTGGAGGGGGACTAGTTGTAAAGAGAAGTAAATGGGTATTAATTGTCTCCAAAAAAGGTCCCCTTTATTATATGGGAGAGGCGGTTCTTTATAGTCTTTCGGCCAGGTACATGAGATTACATATTTGCCCCTAAAAAAGCCTTACTCCCCTAAAAAAGCCTTACTCCTATAGGGGTCGTAGGGACTTTTCCTTCCCCTATGCGTAGCCTTCGGCTTATGGTGGATCTCTCTGATCTTGGTCCATCTGACTGGTGCGCTTGGCCCACCGGTGCTCTTCACCTTTCGCCCTATCCGAGGTGTCCCCGAGCCGAGGGGCCCCGGATACGCTTCGACGCCCCCGGAGAACTCCTGACTCCTAGGTCTATAGTGCTCGACAGTCCTCCGGAAGCCTTCGCACCACCTTCAAAGCCTCCTTGAAGGTATACCTGGTACCCTCGGGGAAGCACCCTATCACGCCTCTCGCCGTTGGCCCTCATGGGCCTCCTTATGGCCTTCACGTGAGGCTTCGAGGCCCTCCCAAAGGCATACTTGGTACCCCTCGGGGCCCAGACCATTGGCCCACACAAGCCTCCTGATGGCCTTCGCATGGGCTTCGGGGCCCTCCCGAGGGGTACCAAGGTACACTAGTGATACTGTTCACAAGTACTTGGAGGGATCAATTGCATTGAAACTAATGTTAGTTTAAGTTTCCAACAAACCGAAACAAGGGCAAAATGGTGCTTGATGCTTGACAAATACTACAAATTACTACTGATGGACTATCACAGCATCCTGACAGATGAGTCACAGTTGGTGCATTACAACTGCCTGAGAGCGCAATCAATTAGAAATGGATCTGCGCTAGATTACAATCGAAGCATTCATCACTTAGTATATGAGTCACAGTTGGAGCATTACCCCTGCAGATATAAGTATATAACAAAGGAACCAGTGCATACACATACAGAAACATAATAACAATATAAATCAAACGATTTACTAATTCAGTAGATCTGAAAGGCGACTAGAGCATGAGCAATTAAACATATAATGATTTCATCCTATCTCAAAATCAAGACACAGCCAGATCATAGATATAGATCCACACAAGGTTCCAAATCTCTCATCGCAACATTTTAATTAAGGATAAAGCAGGCAGCAGTTTTCAAGTAGCATGAACTCCTAACAGAGGCGGTGATAAAAAAAAAAAAACTAGATATGGAGAGACAGTACGACCACCCGCAGATCCGCGAGCTTAATCGATCTCCTGGAGCGAGGCGCCGGTGGCGGCGGCGGCAGCGGCGACGTCGTCGGCCGTGAACTTGCCCTTGGCTTTGTCCGCGGCGCGACCGCTGGCCTTGCGGTCGAGGAGGGCCTTGCGGTCCTTGTCCAGCTTGAGCTTGGTGACGATAACCTTGGATGGGTTGATGCCAACGTTGACGGTGGAGCCGTTCACCTTCTCCCTGGTGATCCGCTCGACGTGGATGACCCAGCGGCGGCGGTAGACCTGCACGACCTTCCCCTCGCGGCCCTTGTAGGTGCCGCGCACCACCTGGACCTCGTCATCCTTGCGGATCGGGACGGAGCGCACGTTGTACTTGTGGCGGAGCTCCGACGACAGCGCCGCGGACATGAGCACGCGGCGGACGGAGGAGGGCGCCGTGAAGTGCGCCTTGCGGCACTTCCGGCGGGAGCTCGTGACGCGGGGGTTGCGCTTCATGGCGGCGGCTCCTTCCTAACCTGGGCGGCGGCTAGGGTTTTAGCGGGGTGAGGAGGAGTGCGCAGGCGGCGGAATGGTGTGGTGGGAGGGAACATATATCGGGTGGGGTGCTAGGGTTTGTGTTTGCAGGCGTTTGATGGGGAGTGAACGGTGTGGATTCGTTCGATGGAGAAGCCGTCAAAAATTGTGTATCACACGGGCCACGGGCCATTTAGAACGCTGCAAATGGGCCGATGCTTTCTGAGTATGAATGGGCCATACTCAAGTCGTCTTCCTTAATTTGTTCTTTTCCTTCGTTTTGCACAGTAAGTACTAGTACCATGCTACTCCACTATGTATGTACAGGGCACTGGCACACGCATATTACATTTTGACCAAAATTATTTGGGTCTATCTATACATCATTAAGAAATAACTGATTTAATCTCGCAAAATCATTCGTTTTTTTGACCGTTGGATCAGTCCAACGGTCCACATTCCTTAGATTCTATATAATCTAACCCACCACCTCCTCCACCAGACTCCTCCGCAACTCTGCCTTCGCCCATGCGCCACCGCTACCGCAACCTGCCTCTTCCTCCCCTGCCGCTCGCATCCTCCTCTCGCGTCGTTGTCGTTGCCGCCGCCTCCTAATGCTCGTCGCCCCCGCCACCTCTGCCGCCCACCGTCCTCCTCTGACCCTCAGCCGACAACGCCACTACAGCCTTGCCGCCCCTCCCTTCCTCTACATCCGGACCCCCCGGTGAACCCTAACCCTAATCCAACAAACCGCGCTTGAACTCGCCGCTGCCCGCCGCTGGAGAAGACAACGTCGCCGGCCAGAGCACAAATCTCAAAGAAAATCGCAAATCAGAAATTCGAATGATTTTGCAAAAAATAAAAATAGGGGTTGTCTATGTGTAAGTTGCCTGAAAATTTGTTATTTTTCAATCGCTTGTTCCAACCTTTAGATTTCCATCTAACGACAAGGAAAAAAAACGTTACAAGAAAAATACAAAAAAAATATAAACTAGACAAAAGTAAATCCAGGTGAACCCTACAAATAAAAAATAGAAAAACAAATAGAACTAAAAGTTATAGTACTTGGTAAAATTGCACATCACTTGGTACTGTAATTTTAGACTTAGTACTGTGCAATTGTAGGTGACTAATGGATAAGAAAATTTCAGCCAACTGAAAATTAGCCAACCCGATAAAAATATATATATCATGCGCATGATTTATAGCAGTCATGGAATTATTTTGGTACAAGAGAATATCGCACAGCAATTAACGTACATAATCGAATTCAAACACATCAAATAACAAGGAGAGACGCTTATTGCTTTGCACTTGGCAAACATGCAGTGCAGGCATGGCCAAGTCAGGCTCCAGGCACGTGAAAGACTTCAAAGGATCTGCAGTACTACACACGCACACGTATTCTGGAAGATCAAGGATTCAGTGATTCAGTGGTTCTGGAGGAAGACTCACCCACTCTACAATGAGACTTGACAACAGAGAGCAAAGACTCAGTTTTGCGGGCGTGATCTGAGCCGTTTTGATTTGGTCTTTTATTCAGCGTCGAAACGCCGAGCAATCGAATGAGCGATTAGCTCCTACAAAGCAGCACTAAAACCACTAGCTCTCACGATCGGATCGCACCGATTCTCAAGCTTGACTAAGTGCGGACTAACACAAATATAACACAAGCATAACTCACACACGTGACGAAGAAGCGAAAATATAAATCGAGTGCGAGAAAAGAGTAAAACAAGATTATTCACCTAACATTTGCCCCCTAATCTTGTTTACCCTTATTAACTTCATGCATTCCAATCTTATTCCGCATCTCCAGAAACTTGATCCGGCCGAGCGGTTTTGTCAGGATGTCTGCCATCTGTTCTTCCGAAGTGACATGCTCAACTTGAATCTTCCTTTTCTCTATGCACTCACGAATAAAATGATACCTAGTATCAATATGCTTGCTTCTTTCATGATGCACTGGATTCTTGCTAAGAGATATTGCTGATTTGTTGTCAACCTTGAGAGTTACCACTTCAGGTTCAACATCCATCAAATTTCCAAGCGACGATACAACCGATTCCTTGACATGAAGCCGTGGTGGTGCAATATATTCACCTCGCATGACGATAACGCCACCACTCTCGCTTTTGAGAATTTCATGTCACCAGATTTGATCCAAGGTAGAACATTACACCAGTCGTGCTCTTTCTGTCATTTAAATCCCGGCCAAATAAGCATCAGTAACGGTGAGCTTCGATCTCCATCGCCACTCTTTGTGTAATGGCGGCCAGTTGTAAGTGCCTTTTACATACCTTAAAATCTGCTTAATCGCAGACCATATCTTTGTGAGGTTGGAGCTGCCATAAATCGCTAACCACTCCAACAGAGAAAGCCAAATCGGGCACGGTATTGACAAGATACCTTAAGCTTCCCACAATACTCTGTACCATGTAGCATCAACCTTGGGATCATCTTGGACTTGCTTGAGCTTTACTCTAGCTTCCATAGGTGTTTGACAAGGGTTGCAGTCTCCCATTCTTGTTTTCTCAAGAATGTTCAAAGCATAATTTGATTGGGACAAAGTTATACCTGAACTTGCTTGAGATACTTCAATTCCAAGATAGAAAGACAATAATCCCAGGTCACTCATCTTGAACAGGTTTTGCATTTGAGTCTTGAATTTGCAGATTTCCTGTTTGCTTGACCCTGTGATGATTAGATCATCCACATACACTCCAACCAGCAGCTTGGTTGAATGAACATTCCTCTTGTATACTGCAGGTTCAGAAGGACATCTTTCAAAACCCAGTGCTATTAGACTCTTGTCCAGCTTCTCATTCCAGGCTCGGGGTGCTTGGCGAAGACCATACAAAGCCTTTTTAAGCTTCAGCACTTTGTGTTTGTCACCCTTTTCTTCAAACCCTGGTGGTTGATAGACATAGACCACATCTGCTAGTTCTCCATTCAAGAAGGTGACTTCACATCCATGTGATGGATTTCCCAAGATTCTTGACTAGTGCAACAATCAACCGAATTGTTTCCAAGCGTGCTACAGTGCAAACACCTCATCATAATCAATTCCTTGACGTTGCACATACCCTTTGGCCACCAACCTAGCCTTATGTCTCACAATGACCCCATTTGAATCTTTCTTCACTTTAAAGATCCACTTCAACCCTATTGGCTTTATTGATGCGAGTTTCTCCACAAGATCCCAAGTGTGGTTTCCTTTAATCGAGTCCATCTCCTCATCCATGGCTTTCTTCAGTAGCAAAGACCTGCGCTTCAACAAATGTAGCCGGTTCTTGAGCTTAACAAGCATACACCAAGATCTTCGGATTGGTGAACGGTTCGATCTCTTCGTATAAATCTCGAGCTCGCGATATTTACATCTCTGTTCAGAGATCGAATTTGCACTTGGTGTTGTGAGTGAGAATCGAGCTACTACCAACTGGAGTTATTGGGCTTCTGCTACATGATGCATCGCGATTTGAGCAACATTTGCCTCAAGCCATTGCTCTTGATGAGTCTTGGTCGACGAGGAATTGTGAGAACTATTCTGAACTGCGAGTTTGAGGGCGCCTGATCGATGGGTGGCTCGGTGTCCTCACTTGTCGGGTAATGAGCGATGAATGAGTCGGCTCACGACTTGCGATGCATCTCCGATTCACCATTCCAATCCAGCCTTTATCCTCTTGAATACAACATCTTGGGAAGCGTGATTTTTCTCTTGAGAGGATCAAACATTGGTATGCTTTGGTACCCTTTTCATAACCCATCGGAACCATTCTTGAGCTACGGTGCGAGAGCTTCTTCAAGCACGGGCGCATGACTTCACATGCCCCAAACAACAGAAGGTTCTCGGATGTTGGACCTTTGGTTTCTTGCTGGAACCAAGCCTCATATGGGGTCATTTCCTTCACACTCTTGGTGGGTGCTCGATTGAGCAAATACATCGCAGATTGTGATTGCTTCACCCCAAAACTCCCAGGAACTCCCTTACTCTTGAGCAAACTCAGAGCCATCCCAAGCACTGTCGATTCCTCCTCTCTACAACCCCATTTTGTTGTGGAGAGTAAGGTGCTGATGAGATAGTGTTGAACTCCATACCGATCACACAGTACTCCTTGAATTCTCACGAGTTGAATTCTCCTCCTGTCGATTCCTGAGCTTTGGTTTTGAACTAGTTTCCAATTCATTGCAATCTTGATCTTGTCAATTCTGCGAGTGCTTCCACTTGTTCTTCAAGAGTACCACCACATGAACTGCTGTAATCATCTACCAATGAAGAAATAGTTTGTTACCTCCTGCTTGTCATTGGTGTGATAGGTCACATATATCACCATGCGTGAGCTGCGATGGTGAATCGCTCGAAAAGCGCCTTGGATGGGAAAGGAGTCCTCTTACATTTACCAACAAGACACCCATTGCAAACCCGATCTACATGATCAATCATGTAGTCCTTGCACCATTCCTTTGCTAGCTAACTTATGCAAAGCATGAAAATTTAAATGTCCATACCTTGCGTGCAAAGCCAAGCATCATTATGCATTCAGACGGAGACATCTGAGCTCAACCAATTTGAGTGGCAAAGTGTACAACCGGTTCTTTGACCTTGTCACCTTTGCTAGCAAACTACCTTTGCGATCATACACCGAGAGATGACCTTTTTCAAGCACAATCCTCTGACCATTTTGCTCCAGTGCCCTGAGCTAATGATCTTGCTCCTCAATTGGGAATATAGTATACATCGAAAGTGCGGTGAGAACCATTGCGACATTCAAATAGTATATTTCCCTTCCACAAATCTCCACCAAGACCCATCTCCAAACCTCATTGTTCCGAGATTGAAGTGTCTAGTTCGATGAATTTGTCCTTATTGCTGTCATGTGATTGCTCGCTCGGTGTCGAGATACCACTTCTCAAGATCATGCTTGGCTTCATGGATCATGTCGGATGGATTGCTTCTTCATTGAGCATCACCTTTAACTCTGCATTCTCTGTGTACTGGTGCAGCCCACAACTTCCTACCATCAGGAGGGCAGATTCCTCATCATCCTTCTCAGCGATGTGAGCAGCCTCCTTCTTCTTCTTGGATCGACATTCCGATGCAAAATGACCAAGCTTACTGCAATTGAAGCATTTTACCTTCCTTTTGTCGAATTTCCTCTCGCCATTGCTGCGGTCACCATCGTGGTTGGCGTCGCTGCGTCCACTCCCGTGCCCACGGCCATGGCCACGCCCGCACCATGCTGGCTTGCCGCGCCCTTGAGTGGATTTTGAAGAAGAACCCTCAGTAGCTTCCTTCTCTTTGGCTTTCCACTCAGCACGTGTGAGGAGGCTGATCTTCTTCGCCACCGCCATAGCGGCGATCTCCTTCTTCATGTGTCTTCAAGCGACCGATCGGTTCTTGATCGACATCGCCTCTAGGTCCCCAAAGCGCTCAAGAGTGGAGACAACGAGCAAACCTTCTAGGAACAGCACGGAGGAATTTCCTTACCACGTAAGACTCCTCCATTTTGTCCCCCAATCCACGGATCGTGTTGACAATGGATGTCAACCGCATAGCGAAGTCGTCAATCGATTCGCCGTCCTTCATCTGTGATTGTCGAATTCACTCTTCAAATTCGCACTCGCGCCTTCATGCGCGACCGCACCAAGGTGCATGGTCTTGAGGTACTCCATGCTTCACGGCGGTCTCCTTTTCCGCCAAGAGCATGAGCATATCCTCGGCACCACTTGGAAGATGGCGGCAAGCGCCATTTGATCCTTCCAGACATCGATCACCTCCTTCTCCTCGACTGCGTCCCAGACGCCTTGTGCGCGCATGAAGACTTTCATCTTCACCGCCCATGCCGCGTAGTTGCTCCTCGTGAGCATTGGGTGCTGAAGGATCGCTTCCCTCCGTGCCGCGCGCCGGCACACCCACCTCGCCGGAGACACTACTCCCAGGCGAAGTCGATCGCGGCATGATCTTTGGCATGTACTGAACCTGCAGCTCTGATACCAAATGAAAGACTTCAAAGGATCTGCAGTACTACACACGCACACGTATTCTGGAAGATAAGGATTCAGTGATTCAGTGGTTCTGGAGGAAGACTCACCCACTCTACAAAGAGACTTGACAACAGAGAGCAAAGACTCAGTTTTGCCGGGCGTGATGCAGAGCCCGTTTTCAGTTTGGTCTTTTATTGGCGTCGAACGCTGAGCAACTGAATGAGCAGTTAGCTCCTACAAAACAGGCACTAAAACCACTAGCTCTCACGATCTGGATCAGACCGATTCTCAAGCTTGACTAAGTACAGACTAACACAAATATAACACAAGCATAACTCTGTCACGTGACAGTAAAACGAAAATATAAACTGGTGCAGAAAAGAGTAAAACAAGATTATTCACCTAACAGCACGTAGTCGTAGATATGTAGGTTGATCGATCAGTGACCAATAAGCACCTTACTTCTTGCACACCACCCCTTGGCCTCCCATGCCGCTGGCGCAGGTGATACCAGCGAGCTCCGACATCACGGCCGCGGCGGTGCTGCTGCCACGGCCGATCCCAAACCGCGCCACGCCGCAGTCGGCGGCGAACAGGCTCGACGTGGTGAAATTGCGCTCCCCTCGCATGGTCGGCATGGAGGCCCTCACGTCGAACCGGTTCACGTAGTCCGACCGGTACGTCTGCCCGACCACGCCGTGCACGTCACCGGTGAGCGCGTCGAACCTGAACGCCAGGTCGAGGTGCGCGAGGCAGTCGTCGGCCGTCATGCCGTAGCGGTGCACCCTCGACTCTTCCTCGGTGATCGGCACGGCGTTCGCCTGACCTGAACAGGCCGTCGAGCGCGACCAGCACGCCGTTCGCCGCCTTCGTGCGGGTCACAGACAGCGTCGGCACGGCGCTGGACGTCCACGTGGCGTCCGCCTCCTCAGGCAGGTGCACGGGCTCGCCGTCCAGGGTGATCTCCAGGCGGTCGACGTCGTCGTCCCACGTGGCGGTCTTCCTGGCGCCGACGTAAAGACGGTGGCCGTCGAAGAGCACGGCGATGGCCTGGATCCAGGTGAAGTCCCGGGTCATGCCGGAGCCACGCCTGCCGATGAAGTGCGCGTTGATGTGGAGGTCGCGGTCGGAGAGGACGCAGAAGTCGGCGTCCCTACGGCCGTGGAAATAGAAGGCGTTGCCGTCGCCGCCGATGAAGCGCGGATCGCCGCATGCCCCCGGCACGCTGCACACTGCATGCATGCGCGCATCGCAACCATTAACTGACAAGATCAACGTATGGAAAATGCAGTTAAGCGCGGGCGTAGTGGCGTACTCACCGCAGACGGGTTTGCAAGAGTTGCAGTCGACGTAGCAGGAGCGAGGGCAGGTGGCGGGGCACTCCATCATCCTGCCGGAGCAGTAGGGGTAGAGCTTACGGTTCTCCTGGCACTTCACCTTCATCGGCGGCGGCTTTGGCTTGTGTTGCTCCGGTGCTGCCGGCTTGTGTTGTTCAGGCTCTGGCGACTTGGGCCCCCGGGCCTTGGGTGGCCTAACAGAAGGCGCAGCGGCGGCCGTGACGGCAAGCAGGAGGACGGCTGCCAAGGCCAGGGGAAGCAATGCTCCCAGCCTCGCCATTAGGAATTAATTAATGCAAGTCCTTACAAGCTCGATCGATCAGCTCTTAGCTAGTTGTGTTTTTGGTGCTAGCTGTATGACGAAGATGGTATATTTGGCATACATGATTCCTAGGAAATTTATAGGCGATCGAGTGACCGATCGAGTTGCTATCTGGCTAGCTTCGTACGTACTACACGTCTCAGCGTCATGTGCTCGTTTGATCGAGTTTTTTCTGAAATTGATATAGTTTAATTTAATATCTTTTAATTTATAGTTTGAAAGTATTTTTAAAACTGAGCTAATGAGTTGAGCCAAGCCAAGTCAGACCAAAATGCAATTTTATTTGAAACGTTTAATCAGTTAACAGTGTAATTGAAGCTGTGGAGATCATGTGGATATGATCCTAATCTTAGTGTGTTGAACAATTGGCAATAGCGTCGAGGTGTTGCGAAACCCTCGTTTTGGTGAAGTTCTGTCTTTGTCAGTTCGAGGCGGTCTGACCGGCCTTGGTGGCGGTTAGACCGGCCGTGCCTTTGGTTGTTTTGCTTGTGAGTGGCTGGCGGTCCGACCGCCAGGCAGCGTCCGACCGGCCATCGATGTGGCGGTCGGCCGGCTCACAATGTGAGCGGTCGACCGCCATGGAAGTGGCTTTGGATTTTTGAGCTGGGCCAAAAATAGAGGGTGTAGGCAAGAGAGGAGGTTCTACTGCTCTTGGTCCCATAATTTTTGGAGTCTCCAGGCAAAAGTTCTATTCGTTTGAGATTTCCAGAGAGCTTGCGGATTTCCAAGTTGGAATTTGGCTAAGTCTTGGGTGGTGGCCGCCGATCCTTTGGTCGGCGGTCGGGCCGCGGAGGAGCGATCGACCGCCAAGGGTGGCGGTCTGACCGGTTTTGACTGGTTCGTCGTCCTGCGTGGCGGCGATGTGTGTTTGTTAGGTCAAGTTCATGTTCATTAGTGCATATGTGTTGCATGATGCATGTTTTGGCTAACGTGGGTCAAGTTGTGAAGAACTTGTTCCCGGATTCGTTTTTGCTTGTCTATTGCTGTGCAGGTGGCTTGCAGGTCTATGACGGTCAACGGCGAGTAGGATCGGGACTAAGCTTTGAGAGCTGAGGTCCAGAACGATCAAGGATGCCGGGTGAGGTCAGAGGACTCAAGCGGAGCGCAGAATGGACATGGATGACCGAACAGGCAGTTCGGTGCGACTGGTTGGATCAAGCGGCGCGGGAGTCGTTGCAAGTGCTCAGTGGTGCCGGTGGGATCCGGACGGGAGAGACTTGACGACAAGGAGACATTGATCAACCTACACGTGGCGAAGCAGACGATTGCTTCACCAGGATTGGACTTGGTCTTTTGGAGAAAGATCAAGATAGGGGTATTTTGGTAATTTCACCAAATACCATCTTGGTGACTTTTGGTTAAACCGCGGCGCGGGTCGGCGCATGGTGAAGCGGTTTAGGTCAATCGATGACGAAGACGGCGCTTTAAAATGCGTGCGTGTGTTAACCCATTGTGTGTTAGGGTTTAATTTGTGTCCTAATGGAATATTCCCTAAGATCTAGCCTCCACTATATAAGGGCTAAGTGTTGGTTGCACTTCAAGCCTGTTAGCCATTTGAGTGCCCTATTGTGTTTTAGGGTTTTTGGGAGAAGAGAGGAGAGCTAGGGTTTCTAGGGATGAATTGAGTGTGTGCTCTTGGATAGAGCTTTGTCCTCCATGTGGGAGTGGCTGTAAACATCAATCATCCATCTATCTAATCAATCCAAGGAAAGATTTCACGAATTGTATCTCTTTGTGTTCTTCCTATCTATTTGTGATTTTGGGGCTTTCTTTGATCCGGGAGTTTTACTTGGTTTTTCTTCTTGATCTTGCTTGCTAGGATATGTGGGAACCCATCTAAGGTCATCTTGATTATCATCCACCCACGAGCAAGTTGTTGGATCAAGTTTCGTTTTGCCTGGTTTGGTGAAAGAAAGGGTGATTTCGGGTTTTGCTCTTGAGAGCTTTTGGCTTAGTTTCTTCTCTTGATCTAGCTTGCTGTGACATGTGGGAACACATCTAGGATCATCTTGATCATCAATCACCCACGAGCAAGTCTCTAGATCAAGTTTTCGTTTTGCCGGTTTTGAACCCTCCTTGGTAAAATAGAAAAATATCAAAACTTTGATGTGGATCTACTCAATCGTTGCTTGGAATAGGTTCGTAATATCCTTAGGAAGGTGTGTTCCAAATTTGGTCAAGTTTGACCGAGTAGATCAAAAGTTAGACCGATTTTAGTTTGGTTTTGGTGATTTTCCTATTCATCGTGCTAGAGGTCGATCGCCCATCCGAGAGGTCGACCGCTAGGCAAATCGGTCGACCGCCCCGTGAGAGGTCGACCGCTAGGCAAAATATTCGACCCGATTTTTGAGAGATCGGACCTTGAGACTCGTGATTTGAGTTTTTGTTGATTTTGCTTCGGTTTTGATTTGATTCAATATAAGTCTTCCATCGTGCTTGTTGATTGATCTCCGTAGCTTTCATAGTTATTGGAGTAAATATCATGTTGAATCCGATCATTTGTGAAAAATTTGAGCGTGCTCTATTCACCCCCTCTAGTCGCCTTCCGATCCAATGAAACAATTTTAAAACGAGCCAACGAGCTCAACTAACTAGCTTTTTTCCACCCTACCTGCAAGCTTGTAATGACAACAATATATATATTTTGCGTGCATGGATCAATGCGTACGTGCGTATATATATGGATAGAGCTTTATACTACCCTGAAGGCTACCAGCAACATACATGCACGCATAGTTCTAAGCTAGCTTTTTCCCCAGTTGTTCGAAGTAGCGTCGCACAGATTTTCCGGATCAGCTGGCTAGCTACCTATGCACTATATTTTGGTTAAGACGTCAGTATTAGTGCAGCATTTCATTTATGAATTGCATCAACATAAAGTAATTAAGCAGCGCGATGAGAGCATGTACAATAGTGTGACATCGGTTGTTCTGTAAGCTTTGTCACGAGGACACGAGATGATATGGATGAGAGAAAGGGAGCCTAGAGAATTAGACCATCCTCATACATAGAATGATCAGAACACGAGAAACAAGACATGTTGCACATGGATGAGCTGTCTAAAGAAATATGTAGAAAGACAACCCATTGTAGAAGCTGTCTTTAGCGTTATCTATATATAACATAAAGAGATACTATAGACAGCGGTTATCTGTACCGTTATAGCCGGGTTCTAGCTAGATGGTTCCAGCTAAGATACCGCCACGTCTATGACCGTTCCTCCAAGAAAAGAAGCTATTACATGTGCTCGGCAGCCTACCAAACGAAGCGATCCGAGCGTACGTGTCTCCGGTCGCTAAATTACATTATTATCACCGGCTAGGCTAGTCTCCTTGCCATGTTCGTTTCGCTCAAATTAAGGTCAAATGCATGCGTGTATGAAGAAAAGACGCAGGGGATCGAGTAGCACTGCGTCTAGTCCTGGCAGAACTGTACATGCATGCATGCATGGACACGCGAACGTATTTTAGGACTTGTTACAGGTGCCGATGCATCCTGGACGAGTATGGACGGATCCAACGTCCCTCCGGCCTGAACAACTGTCGGACTTCATCGGCGACGCGCCATGGTAACTTCCAAGAAGTTTCACGGTGATCACGACCTAAAAATGGCATCCTGCCCAGGCAAGACGATCGATACTTAGCTTATGACTTACCTAGGTTGTAAAAAATTTCTGGCTCCGCCACTGCTGAGTGTATCTTGTGTTCTAGTCTCGGCTAGGCGCATGCGTGTCGGCATCATGCATGCTCTGTAGCAAATGCTAGAGCAGCTGAGACCGAAGCAGATACAGCGTAATCTGCTGCGCTTTGGGCTTCATTTTCGCAGAAGTAATCCCAATCTATTCGATGGGCCCTTTCTTGTATATTCCTTTTGATGGACACCCCGATTAGCCGAGCCCAGTTCATTTTGCCCAGGTTTCTGCCGGGGTTCGGCCTCCCGAACAAGCACAGAGGGCCTGTCTGGTTCTTAAACCCAGTTAGCTGTACTAAAATTTAGGCAAAAAAAATAGTATTTGGATTGTAGTCATATCAATTTACGGGTAATACTGAAATTGATGTGTTTGGATTGCAACAATTCCAAAATTTGCCAAAAATGTGAATATGACATGTGGATCCTGTATGACATATAATTTTTTTTGCACCAAAATATGTCAATATGAGTCTTGTTTTGTTGATTAAATGACAAGGAACACAACGGTTCAAATGGATCACAGATCGGATACTCAGTTTAGAAAATATGATCATTTAAATCGGATTAATCAAATGCACTAGCCACCTCAAATCACCGTGTGCCACCTGTCCATGGGTTCCCTAGCTGCCGAACCAAAATTGGTGTTAACGTTTTCGCGGCCTGAAAGAAGCCAGCAGTTTGTGAAGAAAATATTTAGCGTGGCCAAAATTTTAAGGGCGATGCCGAATATCGGAATCGAATCAAACGCTAGCCAAATTTTCAGGGTATCACGGACCTAAACTCTGAAGAAATTTCGCTAGTCTTTCGAAACACGTAATCAACCGGGTATTTAACCCGTCAAACATACGAAACCACGTGGATTTGCACGGAAAATAATCCTATAGGACCTGGTCCACAATTCCATCAGTGTAGACCCATTCCACCACGTGACACGTGTCTTTTCACGAATCTCAAAGCGCACATCTCAATAAATCACTGATGTAAATTTTCACGAATTAAATACTGAAGACTAGCATATCATACTTTGAGATTCGTGAAAAGACACGTGTCACGCGGTGGAATAGATCTACACTAATAGAATTATGGATCAAATTCTATAGGATTATTTTCCGATTTGCACCCCCACCCCAAGGCTCTCCCGGACCGTGGTGTCGCTGAGGGTAGAGGTGGTTTTGCCATGCACGGCACGGCGCCAGATTTTACCAGGGTGACATCATAGTCAGCAGCAGCACCCTAGTCGTCCCGGTTGGAAGAAGCGACGACGCGATGCCTATTGACGCCGGCTTGACGAACGGAACGGGGTAGGTCGACGCTAGAGGAAACAAGGCTGGCAATGGTCCACAGTGACGTAATTAATGGCCCCCTAGCACAGATAATGTGAGGTACCGTTTCAAAGTTTGCAACGACGCCGCCGGACACGAGGAAGAAAGGGCTTAACTTAAATGACGACCTGATTAAAAGTGGTTGTTAGCCCACTAGCGCCTGCATATATCATTGGTGAGTAGGAGACCATTGTTAGCTTGCTGCTTCGCGATGGGTCGTCGTCAACGCTCTTCTAGTTCCAGAGCAGTGGACCACGCTCCTTTGTCCTTACTCCTTAGCTACCGGTGGGGTCGGATACTTACGGTACTGCAGAAGCTCGCGATGTAAGCAGTGTTTTATAAGTGCCTGAATAGTATTTTGATGTGACTGTAGCAAGCATTGTAGTAGCAACAAAGCACTTACCGTAGCAAAAAAAAATATTACATCTATTGCTTTTGATCTTTGATTTTTTATCGAATAATAGAGATTGCTATTAATATTATGCACTATAGATTCTCTGCATTGACTACTTTAATACACATAATCTCAATCCAGCTACAGCTCGGTGAGTCACGGTGACCGTACTACGCTCTACTGCTCCTTAGCTAGAAAGGGTTTACTAGCTGTAACTGCACTGCTGTTAGTAACTGCTCGATGAGCGAGCTGGTTACGGGAGGTTGAGGTCTTGCACGTTGAGCGTGTTGGGTAGTGAGTAAAAAAGGGATAGGTGACCGCTTGGGAAAGCACTCGGGAGGTCGAATGTAGATGTATCAGTTTGGATCTGTGGATGATGATGCGCGTATCATCAGATAGATCAGTGCTTGTGGTGGTTTACTAATTGAAATCGGAGGAGATAAGCACCTTTAATAAATAAAAAAAACTGCACTGCTGCTAGTAGCGGAAGACGACGAGGTCTTCGTGCAGCTCGTGACAGCATAGAAAAAGCAGCTAGTTGAACGGCACTTCTCCACCAACAACTACCAAAAATAAACGACAAGAAATAGCATGACGTTTCCATGCTAATGGCTTGGACCAATCGATATCAACCGGTTTTCTATGTGGAGCAGGTAAAGAATTGAACATTTCCGTCGTGAACCAACCATGGAAACGTGGCGGAATCGTTGTTTTCCTTCGATTTGCCGTGATGCATTAAGCCTACCTCGCTCTTTGTTCCATTGAGATGCAATGTTTTAGTTCATGCAGCTTTTTTTCGTTTTTATTAAGGCAACGTAGCACCCGGATGCCCGGCAACTCTGTCAGTAAAATGAAAGAGGCTTGTATACCAATGTTTAAAGAAAGATAATATAGTTACGTCATCAAATACCTATATAAAAATTATTTTCTTCAATACAAACATATTTTTATAGGTGCTTAGATGATTCTATTATCTATTAATTATATATAGTTATATACATGAGCATCTCTTAAACATCGGTGTCTAATCAAGCATCGGTACTACAAAATAAGCATCTTACATATTCTACGTGGCAAAAAAATCAATTTTTATTTGCTAAATACATCTTTAAGCACATGCATTGTACATGCTCTTGAGAGCATCAACAGCTTATGGAAATCATCGGTGCTTCAAAGAATGCATTGGTTCTAGCTCAAGAAAAAATGGTATGACCCACTAGTAAGTGAAAGGATTAAGTACATTGTTTGTCTCTCAACTATTGTCTTAATTTAATTTTTGTTTATGAATTGAGCGTCCTTGAACTGTCAATACCTCACAAAAGATACTCTTTCGTCTGTTTTAGAGCGGTTTTGACCAGTATTTGACCCACGTGGCTCGCTCGTGGTACTGACACGTGGTACGAATCCGCTCTCAAAATAAATAAATGACGGTTTTTGCACGACATTGATATTTGGAGGACACGTTTTATTCGGTATTACAATTTAGGGACGAACTTTAAATTAGGGCAAGAGTTGAGAGAAGAACAATGTCAGTGAAATAGAGTAAGAGGAAAGAGAGTGTGGTACCATAAAAAGATATAATATTTCATTGAGAACTGCTATACATCTTTCAATTTTAGTGCTATGTGATTGGTGAGAGAGAGGGAGAGAGAGTGGGAAGTGAGATTGGGTTAGGGATATAGGGGTGGGGGTGATATCTGGAGCATTAGATCTCCATCTAATGGCTCAAAAAGTGACTGATTTTCAAAAAAAAATCAGTCGCATGTTGTATAGACACTCCCTATTTCATTTAGTTGTGGATCATGAATGATAGTGGGGAGAGAATCTAGCACGACTACAATGTGGAGTGGCCTAACTGGTCATAGCAAAATTTTGGTACCTCTTCCATGTTTTACAGGGCGTCATCTCCTTCTTATGGGCCTCTGCCATGGAGGTTGTTGGATGGCACAGGTGGTGGAGAAGAGCATCGGTGGCTCGTAGCCATTGCATCAGGATCCGGCTTGCAAGCTTGAACTCCCCCTTTTTTGATTCGGGGGAGAAAGGTGGAGAAGAAGAGATACCAACCATGCCAGATCCAGAGACATCCCATGGAAATTTTTTCCCGCCGACACCATTCTCCTTGAAGCTTCGAAACACACGTGTGTACGAGCTGAAACTAATGTCAAAGTCAGTGCGCACTCAGGGGATTAAGCAGGAGCGATTCGGTCCAAACACGATGAACGATCCGGCATGGAGAGAGACCGGTGTTGACTACCTGACGGGGGAGGACAAGCGACGCTGCTACAGTCGTGTCTCGCTGTCGTGCATGCTCAACCACAGCCGAAACCGGCGAATCCCCGTCAAATTTCCATTACAAAATCCGTATCACGGGTACAACCGTGGCTCACTGCGATGTGGGCCACATGCCCGCACGCAATCATGAAGGCATGGCCTGTGGGGGTAGAGTCACACTAGCATGTTTGTACTCTACGCTTCTCTTCCTCCTTACTTGCTTTGGCCATAGCAGACCGGATAGTCGGAGATAACCGTTCACCCTGTGTCACGCTGTTCCTCACCCTCCTCCAAACGCCCATTGGGGATGGTCATGTCACCTCCACCGCACCCCTCACCCCCTCCGCCGCCGCGAACTGCCATACGTTTTTTTACAAAAATTCTGTAAGTTCGAAGTAGAACTTAATTGAACAAGTCAAGCAATTCTATTTGCTCACAAGAAAATTGTCCCCCGCCATATTTTCTTTCCCTCTGTTTGTCCACTTCTTCTCCTCTCAACGCCCACCACCTCCTCTCCCACCCTACCCTCGCCTCCACTACTACAAAATAGGCTATCACGACAGTTCTAACCGTCATCACGGGCGGTTGCCGCACCATCGATTTTATATGTCCGTGATAACAAAGTGTTATCACGAGCGGTTTGCGAGCCGTGCGTGATAAGTCACAACACAGACGATTTTATAGTATAAACCGTGCATGAAGGCCTAATATCACGATTTACTTCTATCCAAAACCGTCTGTGATACGTCGGACATCGCAGACGGTTATAAGTACCAACCGTTTATGATTGGATGCATATCATAGACGGTTAGTAAAAATAACCGTCTGTGATATCAGACATATCACAGACGATTAGTAACAAGAATCGTATGTGATATCCGACTTATCACATACGGTTGTTGGTTATAGCCATCTGTGATAGTAAAACTTTACAGACGGTTTTAACTATCAAATCGTCTGTGATGCGTTGGCCATCACAGATGGTTTTATGTATGAACCGTCTATGATTGGATACATATCACAGACGGCTAGTAAAAAAGAACAGTCTGTGATAATAGGCCTTCACAGACGGTTTATACCACAAAAATATATGTGATATTAGGCTTTTATGGATGGTTTATACCACAAAACCGTTTGTGATAGGTCTTTTTATAGCTAAAAAACAGAATATTTTTCGGCTAGCCTCAGGAAATGCTAGCCATACCCCCTGAAAACAAGCAAGTAGAAAACAGATAAATCACATATATACAACTCAAAGTGATTCACAGCTCAAAATCAATTACAAAAGAAAATTCATGTATTGTTACTAGAGTTACAATTGAATTACAACTCAAAGTGAATTACAATTGAATTAATTGTTTGACCATGTATTAAGCGGTGTCGCGCGGAGGAGTGAAACTCTCCTTTCGGGTCAATGATCTCTGTCTTAATGAAGAAACAGAGCTGTCGACGATCAAGACGTCAATCTTACGAAAATAAAAAGGAGAAAGTGACGTGGGAAATCTCAGGAAATGATGGGGCTGCTCTTTATTAATATGAACTGGAATTTACAAGGTATGTAATAAGAACTCTGCTTGCTCTCTTGCTATCTCAGGTCTATCACACGAAACTATGGTTTGTGTTCCTTCCTTCTTCTGTTGTCTCGTTCTCCCCTCGATCAGTCCAGGTTCCATCTTTAACTAGCCCTCGAAGAGGTGGCGAGCATCAGGAGAAGACGTCGATGCGAGCGTTATGCCCGCTCGAGTCAAGTGACGGTTGATACTGGAACCAACCGTCGCGCGGTTATATGTCTAGGAAACATACAACCGCATGGAGGTTGTTCGCTAGTGTGTCTGAATAAGATGCGTCGTATGGCATGGAATATACACGTGCTCCATTCATCATACGGTAGAGAATATACCTTAAGATTTATTAAGTATCGATTCATACCTTCTACTAGTAGATTCCCGGTCGGAAGCTTGGCTTAGGCCTTCGTCAGACCAGGTACCCATTATGTAACCTCGGAATCTCTACGACCGGTGGTCGTGCACCTCGTGGTTACGACCATGAAGACGTATGGTCTTTTATATATTAAAGATAATATATAGAGGTTTTAATCCTCGTCAGCTAGCTCCCGAACTTTAAATGAATAAATTGTGTGAACACTTTCCTTCCGATGAAATTGTATCGGGCTGACGCTCATTTAAATGCAAGGGCATTTGAAGCGGTTTGTATTCACTTTAAAGTAGAGAACTTTGCTTTGGGAATTGAAAAAGTTTTTGTGTCCGTTGGACTTTTTTGGGTAACTCCTTATTACGGTTAGAAATTCTGAAGCTTATAAAACCCTTTGTATACTTAAGGTTTTTTCACTTCCTCCTTTCCTTCTTCATCTCCGAGTAAAAACTACCTCAGGCCTCCTTTGCTTTCTTCACCCAAAAAGCAACTGATCATGTCGGACCAAATCACCAACTGAGTGGTTCCGACTTGAGTGAGAAGAAATTAGAGAACCTAGAGAAGATCCAGATGCTTCCCAAAAAGACACGATTTCTTGGAGATCTGCGGTTGGGGAACATTCCCGAGTAGTGAAGATGGAGAAATTCTGTTTTCTTGCATATATTGAATGCGGATTTAGGCTACCAATTCACTCCTTTCTTCCCAAAGTTTTGGAGTATTATGGAGTCGAATTGGTGAATCTTGCTCCCAATGCCATCGCCAATCTCGGTATTTTTATCTATCTCTGCTGGCGTACTTGGGGATTTGTGCAGATCTGGATCTATTCAGTACTACTACGAATGACAAAGTCCGAAGACGATTGGAGCGCTGGAGAATGCACCTTGCGCCTCCATGATGGAAAGCCGATGAGTACATTTTTATGTACTCAAAATCTTCGTGGTCGTCGTGGAAGAAGAGGCGGTTCTATATGAAGATCGCGAAGAAAGAATGATTTTTATTATTCAGTAGGAAGGCGGTCGAGAACTCGAGATGGCGCTCCTCTACAGAAAAAGAGGGAAACGTAAAGAAGTGGGCCGAAACAATCAAGCTTCTTAGTGTCAAGGGTCTAACATCTTGGCATGTAGTAAAAGATTTTTCTATACGCCGGGTTAGTCCTTTGAAGACCCGAGCACATAAGATGCTCTGGTACATTGGTCGTGATGATACAACCAGAGATTCCAAAGATGGTAAGCCATTAATGATTCCGACCAGTTTACCTATCTTAGTTGATTATTTTCGTATCCTTAAATATTTTATTTTACCTTTACAGCTCTATCTTCTGATGAGATTAGAAGCCGGATCAAGATTATCTGCGCCGGAGAACCTCGCGACAAGGCTAGTTTCCCTCGGATCTTAGCGGATGTTTCCGCTGAAGAAAGGATTGAAAGACTTAAGGTAAAAATAGCAGCCGCTGTTTTGTTGTCGTACATATTATTTCTGATCGGTATACCATAAATCCTCTTTGGTGTGTAGTTGGTTGGGTTGAGAATCAACGAGGCCACTAAAAGATGTGAGCCAATTGATGATCCGATCTCCCCTTCGACCACATAGGATGTCAGCATTCCAGAGGTAGGTGACCGAACATAAATAATATTTTGGACAAACTATGTTCATCGCCTAACTATCTTTGATGATGAATTTAGGCGGTTGTCATACCTTCCAGCAAGGTCACTGAGGACCCACCAGTGCCCACTGAAGCTACTGTTTTGGAGGTCGACAAATCTACTTGGTCGCGGATATTACTTCTGAATTCCGACCAGTGGATGTGCAAGATATTACTTCTGAATTCTGACCAGTGGATGTGCAAGATGTGGCCAACCCTACCGGTTTAGAACCGGTGAAATCGGTTGAGAAGAAGAGGAAGGCTAATGCAACGAGTTTTGCTCCGATGCGTTATAAGGGTAAATTCAGAAAGACGACAAGGTAAATATATTAAATGAAGATGTCATATATATACATACCTTGGATCTTCCTTACCTTCTCTCTCTTGTTTTCAGATCTTACGTGTTCGTCGCGTGTCAGGCAGAGCACCCTCGAAAATATTCACGAAGAAGAGGTGGTCGAGGAGGTTCCTGATCAGGATACTCCTAAAGCCAAAACTATTGAGGATGAAGTAGGAAAAGAAGCCCCCGAGCAGGTTTCAGCATCTGCTCAGGATCCTCTAGTAATCCTTACTCCTTCTCCAGAGGTAGTCATCTCCAGAGATCCTCAACAGGTTCCACCTCCTCCCAGAAATGCTTCTCAGGTTAACAAATTCCCTTTTCTCCCCGATTTATCGAGGATAAGGAACTTGATGAAGCCTGGGGAAAGATATCGGACCATTAAGCCGAGATTGGTCCAGATACAATCTTTTCTGAATATAACGATATGGCAATTCGGGTAAGTGTTCTACGACCATCCTTACAACTCTTTCTTTTGAAGTTGCTTTGAAAGCTTATCAAAAGAAAGGGATTTTTATTTTTGTAGCATATGGTCGAGAAATATGCTGTGGTCGGAGGACTAACCCAGCGAATAAAAACTTTGGAGCAAAAACACTCCGATCTGAGAAGTAAGAACATTTCTCTTCTTTGACCTCCTAAGTTTTATTATCTTGTTTCTCTTTATAGCTTAATCTTTTCTTTCTATCATATTTGATAGATTTAGAGAAAATTAAAGAAGAGATTGTGGCTAAAGAAGCTATAATAATAAAACCGAGGGAAGAAAATCAGAGTAAAGACCGGTCGATCGAGCATGCGACGACCAGACAAAAGGAGATTTTCGACTCCTGTGAGAAGAAAATCAAAGGTAACTGGTCGTAGACTTAACCAGTATTCCATAACTCCAATTGTAAAGAGTATATTAGTTTCTTTTTATCCACTCGTGCAGGAAAAACCCAAGCACTTGAACGAGCGGAGAAGACTCTCGAGTTTGAGCGTGGTCAAAAGGCAACCCTTGTATTCGGCCTTGATGAGAAAATCATGGCTCTTAACAAAATGATCTTTGATATGGGATCAGGATCAAGCTTGCCTTCTTTAGGAGATCCAACAGAAAAGATGAACTATTTTGGTCAACTTCTGGAATATCTCAAAGGCCTGCTCAAAACTATGAGGGAAAACCATACCCAGATAATGAAGGAAGCTATTGTAACTGGAGTTGGTGTTGCTTCAGCAAAACTAAAGGCTTCCGACCCCTCTGTTAATCTTAAAGATGTGGAAGAGAACTTCGATTGCTCTGAAAGTGAAGCAACAAAACTTCTCGAGGAAGTAAGGCCTCTCGGAGAGAAAGTTGCTGAGGAAATAGAAGTCGGATCTCCATCACGTAGCGACCAGTCTGGTGGTCCCAATATGTAAATGGATGTAATATTTAGAATATGTAAAATAAAACTTACCTTTTATCAAAGAAGATCCTGCTTTGTCTTATCAAATGTTGTTAAATACTCATATATCTCCTAGCCCCCCGACTGCTTATATTAGTAGATGAACGTTACTAAAAAAAAGCAGTAGACCAAGAAATTGAGTAATAACAATGACCATAGGAGGGGTACTGATAATGTGTATGACAATGATCATCGAAAACAAGGAAATTATGTGGTCGGAACCAGCTGATGATTTCGACTAGACTAGATATTGTCCATTATCGAATACCACTTGTAGTCATAAGATATAATAAAGACTGGATTTGTTGATAAGAAGATATGCATTAAGAATGTATGCAAAAAAGTAAATGAAGAGATAAGTACCGTTGTTTAGAAAATATTCGGATCTGGTAGTATCGAATCTCAAGAACTGAAGATTTGTAAAATATTTCGCAAACGTGCTCATGATCAAATCCGACCGCGCGAGGATCGTAGGAAAAGGACCGTCACTAGGAAGCTCCTTCCAGTGGGCAGGACCACGTGCAGAGAGGAGAGACTTCGACCAGGAGGCTTTCTGTGTCTCGACCAGTAGCCAAACTTGAGTAGAACAGAATGTTGAAATAAAATAACAGTCTTCAAATTCAAGAAAGAAACGAAAACCAAGTAAATTGTCTGAGTTGGTACTCCTTATACTCGTATGTTTCTTTAAGAAAAGAATATCTGGCCGTGCGTGTGTATCATTGAAGCAATGATCACGACTAAAACCGGTGTGGTCGGTGACATTCAAGTCAGCAACCATGAGTAGTGGAGATCCCTTTGAAAGGAATATCGGAGAGAATGAGTGTCTTCTCCGACCAACCAGCAACGGGAATGGCATAGGACCAGATGCAACGAATAATAAGTATAAACAACCATACTTATCGTTTTGAAAAAGGAAATGCATCTTTATTGAAAAAATGAATGGAAATAAATACAGGAATTTAAACAAAGAACTTACGCAATTGATCAATATTCCAAGAATTAGACAAAATTTGCCCATCCGACATAGCAATCGTACCGATCCTGGTCGGGTGACTTCGACCACATTGTATGGACCTTCCCATTTAGGTGAAAGTTTGTTGCGACCGGCTTATCGAATTTTTGAAGAACCAAATCACCTCATCGCTAGGTGCGAGGTTGCACCTCACGATTGTGGTACCGACGCATGGCTTGGCTTGGTAGATTGCCGATCGTAGCAAAGCTTGATTTCGTCGTTCTTCAAGGAAATTGATGTCGTCAAGTAAATCGTTCATATTGATTACTTTGGAAAAGCAATCGGTTCAGCAGAACCAATTTTAAGTTACGGAGGAAGCATGGCTTCACTCAGTAAACCAAAAGAATGGTGTTTCACGGCCGCACGACTAGTTGTGGTACGAACGCCCCATAATACCGAAGGAAGTTCTTGAACCCAAGCCCCGACCGTTGAAATGGCGGTCGAAAACTCGTCGTTTGATTCCTTGCATTATGATACCATTGGCTCGCTCAATCGCTCCATTGTTCGTGGATGAGCAACGAGGCGAAATGTATCTTGATACCTAGATCTTCACGAATTTTGAAAATTGCCGCTCGAATCGGCACGCAGTTGTCGGTGATTATACGATCGGGTACACCAAACCGTGTAATCACACTTTTGTTAGGAACCTCTTGGCGGCCGGTTGTAATTTTTACAACGGCTCGGCCGATCCATTTAGTGAACGTGTCAATCATGACGAAAAGGAACTCAAAACCCCGGTGCTCTTGGGAAAGGTTCCGAATGTCTAGTCCCAAAGTTGCAAAAGGCCAAGAAAGAGGAATTGTTTGCAAAGCTTGAGACGGTGATGTACTTGTCGGCCGTGGCCCGACATTGTACGCGCCGTCCACGAGCTCTTTTGCGTCATGAAGGCGATTAGCAAGAGTATCCTTGCCTAAAGGCTTTACCAACCAAAGTTCTGTAGGAATGATGAGTTCCACAGACTCCTCTATGAATTTCGGCTAGCAATTTAATGCCATCCGAGCGAGATATGCATCTCATCAACACTCCGTGAGATCCTCGTTTATACAAGGTACGTTCAATGAGAGTGTATGATTTGGCTTTTCGTGCGATACGATTAGCCTCTACATCATCTTCTGGAATTAGGTCATGCTGAAGATAATTGTAGATCGATGTCATCTAATCTCTACCGTGATCGTGATGGCGCCAACCATCATCGACACATGGAGCATCCATGTTTGCGTAATCAAGGTGTGCAACCTCCTTGCTAACATTTATGTCCTCGGAAGGCTCGACTACGAGGGTGAATCGAGTTTCTCGAGAAAAACTCGGCGGGACGGATGTCCTTGTGGAAGCCATCCGCCAATCGGTCCGCGAAAGTTTTCCTTTCTAGGAATGTGTTGGATCCGAAAACCAAGAAATGCTTTTGAAGTTTCGCATTCCGCGAGATATGATGACATCTTGTACTAGAGCATTGATTACTCTTTCCTACTTGATTCGCTACTAGTTGAGAATCGTCTTTCACTAGCAATCTGCGAATCCCGAGCTTAACGAGCTCGAAGTCTGCCAGTAAACCTTCGTATTCTGCCACATTGTTAGTAGCAGGAAAGTTAAACTGAATGACGTACTTTATTTGTTCGCCAGTAGGGGAAATCAAGACGACCCCAGCCCCCGAGCCATGCAACATCAAGGAACCATCGAAGTACATTGTTCACTCATCGTGGTGCTCGTACTTGGGCCCTTGGGTGGGTTCAGGGTTTGTCCATTCGACAATAAATTCTGCTATTGCCTGTGACTTGATTGTTTGTTCGTTGGACAAAATGGAGATCGAGCGCCCAAGCTCAACCGCCCATTTTGATATTAGTCACGATGACTCCTGTTTCCTAGGACTTGACCAAGAGGATATCGGTAGAGGTATGCGACCACTTTGTGGGCACGAAAATAATGTCTTAGTTTCCTTGAAGCCATAAGGAGACCATAGAGCAACTTTTGTACTGCGGATACCTTTCTTTTGGTCCATGCAAGACTTAACACGTAATATATTGGTCGTTGAACATGGTCTCGTTCTACGACCCAGACACCACTAACTGTTTGTGGCTTGCACCACGTAAATTAGCAATGTTTCTCCCAATCTTGGAGAAACTAAGATTGGGGACTTGTAAGGTACCGTTTTAATTCTTCAAAGCGCGCTTGCTTCTCTAGTCCATTTGAAACTCCCATGTTTCCGAGAAGCTTAAAGAAAGGTAGTCCTTTTCGCCTAACCGTGCTATGAAACGACTTAACGACGCCATACAATAGGTTAATTTACGAACTTCCTTCTTTGTGGTTGGATCGCGCATCGATCGATGGCGGCAATTTCGTTGGATTTGCTTCAATGCCTCTAGCGAAACTAGGAACCCAAGAAGCTTTCGACGAAACTCTAAACACACATTTCTGGATTTAACTTAAGGTTATGACGTCTTAAGTTATTGAAAGTCTCTTGTAGATCTAGAATATGATCGCCGCGTTGATGCTTTTACGACCGGATCATCAACGTAGGCTTCAAGATTCCGACCTATCTCGAGGGCTAAAAGTCTTTGCATCAACCTTTGAAATGTTGCACCAAGATTCTTGAGACCAAATGACATTTTACATACAATAAGTACCATATGGGGTGATAAAGGAAGTTTTCTCTTCATCTTATTTACTCATATTGATCCGGTGGTACTACGAATAAGCATCCAAAAACTTAACAACTCACACCCGAGTAGAGTCTACAAGTTGATCAATGCGAGGAAGGGAAAGTCATCCTTCGGACAAGCTTTATTAAGATCTGTAAAGTCAATACACATTCGCCATTTCCTATTGGCTTTTCTAACCATTACAGGATTGGCGAGCCACTCTGTATGGTCGACCTTACGAATGAACCCAACTTTGAGAAGCTTGTCAATCTCCGACTGGATTGCTTCGTTTCGATCGGATGCGTAAACGCCGTAGCTTCGCTTGGATCGGTTTTTGTTAGTCAGAGCTAACCTATGCTCGATCACCTCACCCGGGACTCGGGCATGTCGGACGCTTGCGGGGCGAATACGCCCCGATTAGCTCGGAGGAAGGAGACGAGCGACTCTTCCTATTTAGGGTCGAGTCCTGCTCCGACCAATATCTTGGCATCCTCTGGAGAAGTACTTCCGTCGAGTTGTACCTCCTTTATCTGGTCGGAAGGTTTTGGTGTCATCTTCGGTCTTGAATTTTTGACCTGCATGTTAATGGTGTTAGTTCCCCTGGTCGGGAGTTCATCGACCAGTTCTAAACACTTCCGATCGCATGTGTAGGCTATCTTTTGATCGCCTCGGACCGTGATTACACCTTTTGGTCCCAGCATTTTCAAACTCTGATAACCGTAATGCGTGGCTATCAGGAATTTTGCTAAAGCCGACGACCAAGAATTGCATTGTATGCGATCTCAAGTTCACCACATCAAATGAAATTTTTCGTCCAGGAAGTTGTGGGCTTTCCGAACGTAACCGTGAGGGACAAGTGCCCTATTGGCTTAGCGGTAGACCCAGGAACTATGCCATGAAAGGCATATTTCACTGGTTTTACCTTGGATTTGGGAATCTGCATGTCTTCCAAAGCACTTGCAAATAAAATATTCAAAGAACTACCCCTATCTATCAAAACCCGATTAACCTTGCAGTTATTAATAGTAGGCTCAACGACAATTGGAAACCTACCTGGTCGAGTCGAAGGAATGTGTCAGTCTTCTTTGCTGAAGGAGATTATCGTCTCCGACCACCTTGAAGGTTTAACGACGATCGAAGGTTCGGTAAGGTTGACTTCTTGCTCCATGGCTTTGGTGGCGTGCGGATTACGTGCGAAGAAGATCACAGAAGATCACATCGACGGTGTGTTGAGGTTCTTGGTACTCCATTTCTTCGTCACCATCTTTGTCCTTCTTGGAGCTTGTTTCCCCGAGTTCTTGAATCAACGGGAGTGGTCTTTTACCTGTATAATAATCTTCCAGCTTCTTTTGCCAAGCGACAATTGCGCAAGTCGTGTCCGCTGGCGATGAAGAGGACACCATTTTTATTTCTCTTGTAATCATTGGTCGGAGCCTTAGCCTTGCCACGACCAGTATAATCTTTTCTTCCTTTGGTAAATTTTTCAGGAACAGCAAGAACCTCTTTGTCGTTGGCTCTGCCATGCTTCTTTTTCTTGAGAGTCTTCTTTTGTTTCTTTTAGTCCTATCTAAGCCGAGTTGGGGAATTTTATCCTTTCGATCAACGGCTTGTTCCACTCGACGCTTCATTGGCGTTGCGTGCTTGTCACCATGTCGAAAAGCTCGATGGTTGTTCGTGGGGATGTATAGCTAAATCCTCAGTAAACCTTCGATTTCTCAATCCTCTTTGAAGGCTTGGATAACGGAAGATTACGCAACCTCGGTATTGAGTTACGAACTTGGCTAAATCTTTTGATGTCTTCAGGAGAGTCTCGTTTGATTTTTGCCGTATTCTATGGAGATCGTCTTCCTTTCGAGCGATCATCATACCTAAAATTTACAATCAAAAGGTCGCGAGTTGCTCCCAAGTATACGAACCCGACCGGAAGGTTAAGCAACCATGATCGGTGATCCTTCTAATACCATAGGAAGATAGTTTGTCATTACATTTTCATCACCACCGGCACTCGATAGCGGTGGTGTATATCTGAGAAATTCTAAGGGATTTTGGGTCCCATTGAATTTATCCATGTTGGCGATCGGAACCTATTTGGCCAACGTCTGACCTGAGAGCCTGCCGAGAAAGCTCGGCGACTGTAATAGTTTCGTGATGCCTTCTTTGAAAAGGTGCCGGATTGTAATCGGTTGGAGACCGATTTCTAGGAACGGATTGTCGGTGCTCCAATATCCCGATTCGGTCGTGGACGTTAGTGGAACGCCTCCGACCGCTTGCCTGGTTTAGGTGATATCGAAGATCACCAGGTCCAAGCGATCGCTCCTCTCGACGAAGTGAGGGTGAGGATTCCTGGAATAGTCTCCTCCCCTCATGACTTGTTGGTCGGAATCGTCGAGGTGGTCGCAATGTCAACTGATCCTCAACACGACCATGCAGGCCCCTGCTTCGGGAAGAATGCTGTGATGAAGTCATAGTCTGACTTTGCGGGTGCCTTCGTTCCCGATATGCTTCTGTGCGTTGCATCGTCGTTGAATAATCTCCGATACTTGGCCTGCGAGTTGGGCAAAACCTGGAGTCTCTGCCAGGGCAGGGTTAGAAGTATTTAATATATCTCTGACTCGCTGCAAGTTTTGGATTGTTACCGAAGGTCTCGAGGGATTTCTGCCAGAAGAAGGTGTTTGATGGCTTACATCCTCCGACCTTCTGGTCGATCTTGCCCGGTCCCTTACATTGGTTGGGGGAGGATCAGGCGAATTAACTGGTGAACGTCCACCAGTTCTGTCACCTCGGGCATTTGGTGCTTGACCGCCCGTACCATCTCCATTAGGACGTGGTGGCGGGGCAACGTATGTAGGACCGTACACGGCATTGTGATCCGTATCTCCGATCGCATTGACCTCGTGCTTCCAGCAGCGGTCCTCTGATGAGCTTCCGTCGTAATCAATGGAGAGCCTTTCAGAGTTTCTGCGAGAAGCTTCCACGACGGAGAGCAGTCGGTGATCAGCACCTCCTGAGGTTTTCGGAAGGACGTCAGCCTGATCCGGCGAATTGCTGATCGAATGCTGAGATTTATCATCCCCACTTGGTTTACGACCAACGGAGGTTTCATTGACACCGTCACCAGGTGTCGGTTGGCTCCTAGAATTACTAGAAGCCGTCGGTGAGTACCTATCAACCATGATCGCATCAAAGGTATGTTGAGCCTCGGGTTGCGGTGTTGAATTTTCGTCACCTCTTTTGCCGGTCGAACGGCCCGGGCTTGCTGAGGCTTTGGGATGTTCCGAACTGGTCGGAAGCACTTCCTCTGAAACCGCCACTGATTGTAGCGGTGTGTCTTCATCCATCCGGTCGTCTTCACCGATTTCTGCCCTGGGCGAGCCGGCAGAGGAGGATGATGAAGAGATTCCGTTTTCCTCCATGGCGCGCATGCATGCATCCATGTCGAGGTCGGCGTAGTCCGCCAAGTCGAACCAATTTTCTTCATCCCAACTTCCCGCCATAACCGCATCAGCGGTCACAAACGGGGAATAGACAAAGATTTGATGAGCAGAGAAATTCTTCTGAGATTCCACGCCGCGTTCCCCACGGTCGGCGCCAGCTGTCGACGATCAAGACGCCAATCTTACGAAAATAAAAGGAGAAAGTGACGGGAAATCTCGAGAAATGATGGGGTGCTCTTTATTAATATGAACTGGAATTTACAAGGTATGTACTAAGAACTCGCTTGCTCTCTTGCTATCTCAGTCTATCACACGAAACTATGGTTTGTGTTCCTTCCTTCTTCGTTGTCTCGTTCTCCCTTGATCAGTCCGAGTTCCATCTTTAAATAGCCCTCGAAGAGGTGGCGATTACTCCGGAGAAGACGCGTCGATGCGGCGTTAAATGCAGTGAGTCAAGTGATGGTTGATACTGGAATCAACCGTTCGCGGTTATATGTCTAGGAAACATACAACCGCATGGAGGTTGTTCGCTGGTGTGTCTGGATAAGATGCGTCGTATGGCATGGAATATACACGTGCTCCATTCATCATACGGTAGAGAATATACCTTGAGATTTATTCCGAGTATCAGTTCATACCTTCTACGAGCGATTCTCACGGTGGAAGCTTGGCTTAGGCCTTCGTCCACCAGGTACCCATTATGTAACCTCTGGAATTCTCGACCGGAGGTCGTGCACCTCAGGGTTACGACCATGAAGACGTATGGTCTTTTATATATTAAAGATAATATATAGAGGTTTTAATCCTCGTCAAACATACAATTCGATTTGAAGCATTAACATAGCAATCAGTACACCAAGTGTAACTAGGGCTAGTTCATTGTCTGGTAGAGGGCATCCCCTGTAATAGCTAGTTCAAAGCAATAAAGAGCAGTTTCATTCTCTCCTAAGAACTCTTTGCCCTTTTCTTCTATTTTATTTCATAAGATCGGTGACTCGATCGTCGACAGCTAGCATCAGGAGTAAATATGTATGACATAAAAGACAATAAGATAAACATGTTATTCAGTAAATATGTTCAACATAGAGAATAACTTAACTTCAAACTAGTTTTTTTTTGTATTTACATATGACCAAACAGCGTGACCAGTCGCTTCTCACAAAAGATTTAAAAAAAGTAGAAATAATAAAAGATTAAGTTTTTCTAGTGGCCCAAGTAGCCTGATATCTCCGTTATCAAAACTTCGTAGGCAACGTCGTTGGCATCGGAGGGTTCAAGATCAGCGTAGGTAGCCTGAAACACTTCCAAACGTTGATGCGATCATTTGATAGTCGCCCAAAGACACTCTGCCTCAAGAAGCAAGAAGAAATGCACCCATAGGCTCTCTTCTCTTGCTTGAGGGGGTCTCGGTTTGGTCGACTCGGTCGCCCGCCGCCTCGATGTCGCATTCCAAGCAACGATAATCCTCATGCAGACGTGCAACATCATGCTAGAGGAATACATCGATGGTGAGGTTAGCTCAACGAAAGCTACAGACCACCCGGAAGACACGGCGGAGGAGGTCATCTAGACGGCGGAATGTCGCTGTCACATGTCCCAGCATAGCCTCTGTCGGAGGAGGGATCTGTAGCTTCCGCCAGCGTACGATGGTGAGGTGCTTGTACTGGATGGTCAGGTAGGCCATCAATGCCGGTGTCAAGGGAGAAGAGTGGGGAGCCATTGTTTTTAACTCGACTAGTTGTTGATGCGAAAGAGAGTAGAGCGATGTGGGAATTCATCTTCGGTGCGTGGATTATCATTCTTATAAAACAAGGAGTAACGTCGGCGCGCGAGACAAAGAGACGTATCGTAACGTTGGCGCGGGAGCCGAAGAGACGCATCGTATAGGAGCCGAGACAACCTTGAACATATCACATACACTTTCAACCACAAACCGTTTGTGATACAAAATTATCACAAACTGATATATTTAACAACCTGTCTGTGATATTCAGTAGTATCATATGCGGTTCTTGTTAAAAACGGTTTGTGATACTTCATAGACGGTTTTAACAAGAACCGTCTGTGATATTATCTCTTCACAGATTGTTTTTAGCGCGACCAGTAACACAGACAATCTGTAAGCCAAAACCGCATGTGATTGTATTTAATACTGACGGTTTTGGTCAACCGTCTGTGATGAGGTATTCAGTATAACCCTTTTTGTAGTAGTGCTCCCACCTCGCGTCGCCCCCTCCCCATCCTGTGTGCTCGTGCTCCTCTTCCACGACTCCTTCGCACAGTCCTCACGCTCGTGTGACGCGGCTATCGCCAAGGCACATGACACTAACGTCAGGGTCAACGGGCCAGAGAAGTAAGCCACTATGGCGAGGAAGGGCCCAAGGCAGCGAGGCAGGCGAACGAGACGTAGAAGTCCGCCTCTTTGGGGGAGTGGAGGTCAAGGTCGAGCGCTGTCGCCAGCCAGATTTGCAAGAGGGGACAACGGTGGACGCACAGGGCTTGGGGACGAAGACGGCTTGGTGGCGTTGGCCGGGGAAAAGACGACGGGACAGTGTGGACAGAGGGAGGCGTGGAGAGACAAGGCAGCGCGAATGAAGGAACGACGCAGGTGCCGGCGGCCAGCTAGTGGTGGTGTGGGCCGTGCAAGATAAGAGAAGAGGAGAGGAGCAAGAAGGGGAAGAAGCCGGTGGCAAAAATATTCAAACATGATAAATGGTACTCGAGTGTTTTTTTGTTTGTGAGTACTCAAGTTTTTTATTCATGTTATGCTTGGTGATTTCTCTCTAGACAATGTGATAAGTGAGTAATCAATTTGTTTAGGGATGTCGAGAGTCAAACATAAATGAATATGTATGTTTTTTTGTAGTTTTTGTTGTGTTTTTATAGTTTATTTTGTTCCTCTTTTACATAAAATCACACCATTTTTACATAATTTAATTTATGTAAAACTAGTATATAACTTATGTAAAAATTCAGTGTCTAAATAATAGAGTACTCCCAGATAAAATAGTACTCAGATGAGGGGGAAAGAGGCAAAGTAATCTAATCCATTGAATCTAGATCTGAGAGTTCAAAATTTAAGTACTATTTAGGAATAAAACACTCAAGTACTCGCTAGACACCTCCAAGAATTAATTGTCTCTGTAACTTCGTGATAAATAAATAAGTGCAGCAAAATTAGTGACAAATAATAAAGCCACGTCAAAATAGGACTCTTAATCAATTTTTCCGCGTACGATGGAGTGTTGACTTGACAGGACTAACAGTAGTCACTGCACCTCCTTGCGTCCCACGCCTCACTGAGTCACTGGTGCGCATCTGCAACCACAGCCAGCACCGGCGAATTATCCCCGTATTTTCCAGAATTCCAGGTTGCAACTCAAACTCCAAATCGGCCTCCCAACACCTGCTCCCATGGCCATGGATGACATGGGCAGATCGACTCGCGGTAAAATTTTCTCTCTACTTTTCTTGTACGCTCTTCTGTTCCTTCCTCTACATGTAGACCGCGAGTAGTGTAGTAGAATATAATTAATAATAGAATAAACGCCTTTAATTATTCTCTGATTTCGTCGTGTTACAGCGACGCAACTCTGCTTAAATTCCTACTGCTTGCTGGCTTGCTGCTACCTCCTCGCCGGAAGGAAGTGGAACTGCTTTAGACTCCCTCTTAAACATCGGAAATGGGGGTGGAAACGGCGACGCCTCCTCCGGCCGGCTTGGATCACACGGACTCTCACAGCTTCGACTCGAGTCTTCTGGAAGCCTCCTCGCCGGTGGCGGGAAGCGCTGGCGGCGGCTGCGTGAATGGCGCCGCGACCAAGCTGCAGAAGGTGTACCGGAGCTACCGGACCAGGCGCAAGCTCGCCGACTCCGCTGTCGTCGTCGAGGAGCTCTGGTAACCAGATCCTACGCCAACTCCCCCCGCCTCCTTTTTTTTCGTTTCTTTTCCTTTTCAAGCTTCCTGGTTCTGATTTGTTCCATCCGTTTGGCCCCTTGATTTTGGTACCCCGTTCTTGGAATCTTTCGCTTATTGCTTAGTTTGCTCTTGTTCGTGTGTCATGGCCTCATGGGTTGGCTTCCATTAAAAGGTGGCTCCTTTCCTGGAGATTTTGGTGCCCCGATAAATGGCTGATTGGGGTTTTTTCATTGATGGTTACGGGTGGTAAAATTCAATCTCTGAAACTGAGAGGGTTTGTGGTTGGGATTGATGAAGGTGGCAAGCACTGGACTTCGCTCAGCTCAGCCACAGCACCGTCTCCTTCTTCGACGACCCCAAACCGGAGACCGCCGCCTCGCGCTGGAACCGCGTCAGGCTCAATGCATCCAAGGTCTCGTTTCTGTTGTTTTCTGTGCATCAAGTGCTACCGCCATACACCTTGACATGTTCTTTTCTTCACAATAAAGCAATTCTTTTTCTTTGGACTTCTGCTTTTGGTGTGTGCTGTGTGTTTAAGTTGATACATGTTTGTGAGCTTGATACAGGTGGGCCAGGGTTTATCCAGGGATGAAAAGGCTCTGAAGCTGGCTTTCCAGCACTGGATCGAGGCTGTGAGTACAAATCGTACAAATCCAATACTGTTTTTTATGGGAAAATTGAGCGTGTGCTCCGTCTTTGCCTTCTATCATTTGCCATTGTTTTTGTTGCACTTGATTATTTACCGGCGACAAACGGTAGAACCACGTAAAAGTGAGGGCAAACTATCAATTCTCCCTTTTTTTTTAGTAGTATAGTATCTGCTTTGGATATTGCTGCTTTGCTCTCACATGTGTGTGAAAAGAGGCTACTTTGCAGTAGAGTTGACTTAGACTTTTAGTCAGGTGTGAACTTTGATAATAAAAAAGGTCAACAGCTTGGCATCGTAGAAGTTTCTGCCCCTCTCTGAGACTCTCTGTCAAATCTTATGCAATCTTGACAGTAATGTTCATTTGAGATTTGTTGTTGTAGATCGACCCACGTCACAGATATGGGCACAACCTGCATTTCTACTATGTTGTCTGGCGCCAAAGCCAGGACGGCCAGCCGTTCTTCTACTGGTAAGAACTTGACCTTGATTTGCGTATTTACATTCGCAAATTCTGTTACTGGAGCGAATTGGTGCAATGTGTATGACAAAAGAGATTTGCATATAGGATAAGTGTGTCCAATGTTGCATCGCTGTACTAGAAATTCCAGTGAGGGGTTTGATTGCACAGTGATTTCAGTTAGTCTTTTTGGCATATGCAGGCTTGATATTGGGGTGGGAAAAGATGTTGATCTTCCAGAATGTCCAAGAGCTCTGCTGAAGAAGCAATGTATAAAATATCTTGGCCCGGTAAGATCAAGTTCTACAATAGTTGCCTATCCTTATTTGGAAATCATGGTATCCTTATTGAAAAAACACACTGAGAAGAGCTGCGTTAGGAGTTTTTAACTTTATTCAACCCTCAATCTTGTTTTACCAAGTCTTTCTTCCATCAAGCCTTAATTATGATTAAGTATCACTAACATTTTACTGTATCTTTTTCATATTCACCTATTATAGATTTCTCTCGAATTGATAACTTGTGTATCTTGATGCTATTGTTATTAGTAAATCGCTGCATACTTGAGCTATATTTTATACAACCAAAGGTCCACATATTAATACTTCATAGGTTCTAATATGACCTGGCCTACTTGCACTCACACTTTTCTTCAATTGTTCTTCATAATTATTAAATAACTGACACAAGTACTTGCTCAAAATCCTACAAAATCGTCGCATTACAGTATTAAAAAAAAGGTTACATGCATTCTATTTTGCTGCAGCTAAGCCTACCAGATAGTCTAACGATTGTCCGAAGTTTTGCAGCAAGAGCGTGAGCACTATGAATACATCATTACAGAAGGAAAGATTATCCATAAACAGTCTGGAGAACCACTTGATACAAGCCAAGGTCCTAAAGGGAAGAAGTGGATTTTTGTTATGAGCACAGTAAAGAAACTTTATGCTGGCAAGGTAGTTTGCCACATGTCGCAAGGATTTTGCTCTCTCATTGCTGTTGAACAATGTTATATCATATATTTTGGTAGTTTAGCATCGCTGAATCTGTTACTCATAAGCTGATTTTTCCATCCAGAAAGAGAAAGGTGTATTCCAGCACTCGAGCTTTTTAGCAGGAGGTGCTACCATAGCTGCTGGAAGGTTTACTGCAGAAAATGGAGTAATCAAGGTATTGTTGAGAAAACATGCCCTATTGAAATGTCACTATTTACACACGGAATTTTACTTTCCTGATATGGCTGCTTATGTTGTTCCTGAATCCTGCATCTGTGACCCAAAAGATTGATTATTGCCTAGGACATAGTCACCAGATTCACCACAACCCCCCGCGTACCACGTACCGGATTTATCGACCCGGGTACGATTCGTGGGACATAGCACATCATTCCGATGTGATTTAGAAGGAAAAGTGGCGTACCATGTCCCATGTTTCTAGTGACTATGGTCCATGAGTTGATGAGTCATTCACTACATGGTCCTTCTAATTCAAACCATTCTTTTGTGTTTCATGGACTGCCATAAAAAATATTTGAACATGCGTCCTTTTGTGAGGACAGATTGGAAAAATACCAGATTGGGCTGTATTTATGCATTATTTCCACATGATTGAAAGTTGCATAGTGGGCGAACTACAGTTTTCTAAATCTACATTTTTCTTACCCCTGGTACTCATCAGAGTATCTACTTATCATGCTTTGGCCAATATGCAAGTTATGGAGATATTAGACCATCGATTCTACTTTTTGGCTGCAGGCACATTATACTCATTTGAGAATTTCATTATGTTGTATTGTTCTTGTGCTTGTTCATTTGCTGCATTCTGCTAATCTCTGATGATCTGTTCTGATTTCAGTCCATCTGGGCCTATAGTGGTCACTACAAACCAAGTGCAGAGAATCTCAGTAATTTCATGAGCTTCCTTGAACAGAATGGAGTTGATCTGAAAGAAGTTGAGGTACACCATTTTCGGACCAGCGCAGCCTAAAAATACTCCTATATATGTTACCAAATATAAGATGGTTTCATTTAATGAGCTTGTTTTGCGTATTTAGGTGCGTTCATCTACCAACGAAGACTACTATGAAGATCCAGTGCCTAATAACACACAGAACCCTACTTCTGCTATCATGGCACCCAATCCTTCACAATTGATTCTCAACCCAAACATGATAGAAGAAGACAAGACATCTGGGCCATCTCCACAAATCAAAGGTGACGAAGGCGACAGTGTTCCTACGGAGCAAGCCAAGCCAACCTACCAAAGAACCTTATCAGGTGGCCTGCAAAGCCCTAGAGCTGCCGACATCCCGCAGAAGGCAATTCTTGAGAGGATGAAATCCAAAAGCGAGTCAAAATCCTATCAGCTTGGCCACAGGCTGTCCCTGAAATGGAGCACTGGGGCTGGTCCAAGAATTGGGTGTGTGAAGGATCATCTCATGGAGCTCAGAGTGCAAGCACTGGAGATGGTGGACCTCTCACCAAGGGCATCAACTCCTTCGACCTCAAGGAGGCCACCGGCATGCCTCTCACCCACCATACCAACACCTCCGCTCGCGCCAATGCAGGCCTCCCTGCCCCAGCAAAGTTAGAATAGCTGATGAGTATGTAACTAGTGCGCAAAGCAGCAAGAGAGCTTGGTTCGTACTTGCTGCTTTTACGATGTTCTCTGGATCAATTTATGCCTGAAATAATTTCGCGAGTGTTATATAAGTTTTCTGAGTTGTTTGAATTAATTTAGCAATGTTCACTTGCGCTTCTGTGTACCGAATGTAACTATTGCAGAAATAGCTTCAGCACAGAATTACCTATGTCTCATAATCAGGAGTCAGGACAGCTTGCAGCTACTATGATAGTATGTTTGATTACAACAATCAGGAAAGATTCAGGGACAAAACCTATAAGTCATGAATGATTTAACAGGGAAGAGAAGTGCCGACTACTGTAGTCTTTCTAAATGGACAAATCATAGCTGTCAATACTCAGAAATAGTTAGCAATGAGTCAAATTCGCTAGAAAGCTCGTGAGACTGCTACCATATTCTACCATATACACAAACAGAAAAAGAAGGAATTGAAAGAGTGTTAGCAAACTCGAGGTTTTTGCATTTCCAAATGCAGCATCTTACAGGCACAAGTGGTTTACTGAAGTAAGAGAGTTTACCACGATACAGTTTTTCAAGTACATAAGGGATATCGCTACATCAGTTTACATTCATCAGCGTACACCTGATATGATCTGTGAAGCAATCACATTAGTCACTACTTAGTCACCACTAGCACAACCCTTGCATCCACAGTGAACACACTCTATGATGTGTTCTTCCCTGAGATGTTTAGGAACCCTACAAACACAGGTGGTTGAGAAGTTGTGGTCTCGCGTCTGGATACAGTGCAGGCAGCAGAGACGTTCATAGCCTGGCTGCAATGGTTCGATGCAAAATCCTCAGCAATTGGTCATGCAAGTTAAACCATAAAATATAAGAACAATGTGATATCGTATACATGTTGTTAAATTATAATAATTAACAAGTGGACTGATTAAAACTCACATCAGCTATATATCTGCTGTACTGCTAGAATTATTGCAGCCTTGACTAATTTGCATTCTAACTAATAGCAAAATGAGGAGAGCACTCTTCAAATTAATTATTAATTGGTTTGGTTGCTGGTTAATATTTCTATAGATGTTTTTCAGTTCAATTTTAAGTACTTAACAGAGGTCCACAAATTAACACAGCACATGCTCATCTCCTGAAGAGATCATACAAGATGCATACCTTCTTCCACTTAGCAATGAGATTACGATCAGCGTGACCTTGATCAAGGCAGAACTCATAAAGCTCCTGCGAGATCTCCTTCCTATTGTAGTAAAGATCATACAAATATCGGCTCCTCTGGTGATTGATCTTGAAGATGGGCCACAGTGCTTCACACTTCCTCTTCCCATCATGCGGATCATTCTCAGCTACACCAAAACACATTGTCGTCACTCACAGTTCAACAGTGCATAGATTCCCGATGAGATTGCGGATAACCACTGACCTTCCCTCATCTTGGCGTGAAGCTCTGACAGGGTGGGCTCTACAAGCTCCCACCCATCAGGATATTTCACACCACTCGTCTTTATCTTAGGCATGGTGCTTCTTCTGCTGTATAACAGTACAATGCAGGAAAAAATTACAAATCTGCAGTGCAGAAAAATCGGGGAAAGAACTAACAAAAATGAACCATATAATATGCTGCAATAAGTGTGCCACTCTTCAGCGCAATCAAATTACTACGAGTCTAGTACTTATCGGCGTGATATTACACTAGAGAAAAGTGGGAACAGACAACAGCATACTGGGTGCAAATCAACCCATCACACATCTAGCCATCAATCGAGTAATATCTACTTTCCTGTCATCATGGATTCATGGGGACATTGTGGACGCAGTAACATCATATTTTTTTTTGAGACCGAATGGGTCCAATAACATTGAAGTTAAAATGGGCCAAGACACACCACAATGCTCTAAATCATCCATCTTTACCAAGTATAAACCAGATCTAACTATATGCACAAATCAAAGTCCAGGACAGTCGCACAGAACCCTCACTCACAGTTTCACACAAATACTAAGCCAGGAAGAAGAGAAAAAACAGAAATTTACCACTGCGACACATGTAGATGCGCATCCGTGACAAGCTCTAAATGCTAAAATCATAGGAGAAGCAACAGCATTACTTACAGCTTCTTTCGCCCCCCGGATGAGAAAGAGACGAAATTTAGGGCTCCGCCGCGGGGAAGAGGAGGAACAGGTGGTCGGAGGTTTCCAACGGCGAGCGGTCATGGCTTTATCAGGCCAAATATTTCCTCCTGTGAAAGGTATTGGGCTTGTGCAATCATAAGGCCCGATGTGGCTACGTGATTGAGAGGTTAACGGGCCAGGAATGTTTGCTTCCAAAACATGTCAATTTTTCTAGGATTGAACACTCCGCTGCCGCCACTTCTCCTCGCCGCTGTTCTTGCTTCCTGGGACAGCAGGGCGAGTTGATCCGGTAGCATTTGTGCGTGCACTTCCACCGAGTAAGCGTTGAAAATTTCCAGTTTCAGATTGCCACGTTCTAGATTTTTCTATAAAACGATGTTCTCCTCTTGATTCGTTATTTGTATGTATCATTTTTCTAGATTATGGAGATAACAAGTGCATCCCCGGCCTCCGTTTCCAAACGAAAACAGATAACCCAGCAGTTCAGGTACGCCCACATCACATGTCCATACAAGCATGAAACCAGAAAGAGAGAATCTAGTAGTGAGCAACGTCACCAACAAAACAGGGCTGGCCTACAACACCATCAAACTAATCATCATCTTGGATCAACATCGAAGCCAAACTGAGATCCACTCGCTAATCCTTCATCCTGTTGGGATACAGATGCCATCGCGTTACCCCTGCCCCAGTCACTACGAAAGACTTCGTAGCAGACTGGTTGGGCTGCACGCCGCTTAAGCCATCCTAATGGACTGCCAGTCACGGCATCGAGGACTGGTGAACGACAATTTTCCACTCTGCCCATCTGCCAAGGAGGGCGACAGTCACGGTAGTCATTTTAATCATCTAGGAGATTTTGAAAGAGCTTGAAGCTGGTCTCTATGATTAAAGAAGAAAGAAGGGCATGGACACTAGCAGGGGAAATATCTGGAGCAATTAATCCCCGTATAATTAATTCGTAGCTTGTTTTTCAGGGCCTCAGGCCTTTCATTCCTTATTTTTTACTCTGCTTTATCAATATAATAGGCAGCCTGTCGTTTTTTTTTTATAAAAAAAAAACCCTGCTCCAAGGCTGCGGGTCCTTCCTGTTTCTGTAGCAAAGATCAAGAACAAAGCAAATGGTAACAATGGTAAACCACATGAACCGGGTGGTTTGGCCACTTTTTGTTCAAAACACGCCGCGTTTCGAGTTTTCCAAATGACCCTGCGAAGCAACGTCACCCCTACGGCCCTACAAAAATCAAAGATTTCACTGTTTTTCCAAAACCTTTCAACCAATCCCCCGGCACATGGTCTATGTATACAGGTGAAACAAACCCAAAACATGCTGCTGTCACCTGCCAAACATAACGAGCCATTAGGCCATGAAAAACCAAATGGTTCAAAGTCTCAATACAAGAACAGAAACAGTACCATTTGTCTTTGTTTCTCTTGTTCCTCTTACACATTTATCTTTTGTTAAGATCACCTTCTTTGAAAGGTACCACAGAAAGACTTCAATCCTCATGGGAACCTAAACCTTCCAAATGTATTTATGAGGGAAATGAACATCTGAGTTGATCAGTGCTGAGTACATCGAATGAATCGAAAATTGGCCATTTGATGTTAGCCTCCATCTCCAAGTATCATTACATTCAGACTAGATTTGTAGGCTGCCTTACCTGCGTTGTACAGACTTTGGCCTATGATTCATGTGTATATTTTCAATTGTTGCTGGAACAGGCGAACAAAAGTTAGATATTTGTGTGATCTATAGAACCTTATATTATAGCCATTTTACCTATGTAATCATGTATTTGTAATAAATCGGGAAAGCTGCTTGGATAAAAGCTTATCTAGCAGATAGATGGCATGGGATGCATCTTGTTAGAAATAATGCACGGATCAACAGGGACAAGAGACACGAATTTTACGTGGAAAACCCTTGCGGGAAAAAACCACGGACACCAACCGGCGATGAACACTATATGTGGAGCGATTACAAAACGCCGGGGATTACAATGAGGCGTCAGGCGTCAACTCTCCCCGTGCGGCTTACAAGAGGTATATAAAGGGGTAAAAGGACTTAGAGTCCAAGTAGGAAACTAATCCGCTAATATGGTAACTAATCCGGACACTTCCATATTAGAAATTCGGATCACAATATATCCCTTATTTCAACAATCTCCACCTTGAGACAATTTCCTCTTGCGAAGATAATGAAGAATCATCAATCATCAAATATCTCCATAATAAGATAAAAAATCACCGTCGCCAACTAGTCTCTAGGACTAGATCAATACCAACTAAGCTTGAGCAAAGCTCAAACTTAGTAAAAGGAAAGAGCTTTGTCATCATATCATTTGGATTATCATGAGTACTTATTTTGCACACTTTGACATCACCTTGAGCAATAACACCTCGAATAAAGTGATATCTCACATCAATGTGCTTTGTTCTCTCATGGAACATCGATCCTTTGTAAGGCATATAGCACTCGACTATCACAAAATATAGTAGTGCAAGAATTATCTCCACAAAGCTCAAGATACAAACCTCTCAACCAAATAGCTTCTTTACAAGCTTGAAATAGCCATGTATTTCGCCTTGGTGGTAGATAAAGCAACGATGGTTTGCAAACTTGCCTTCCAACTAATAAAGACAACCACCAATGGTGAAAACATAACTGTGAGAGACCTCCTCTTGTCCAAATCACCAAGATAATCGAATCAACATAACGAACAAGTCCATCTCTAGAATTCCCAAGCGCAAACAAGCATTAGAAGTGCCACGCAAATATCTGAATATCCACTGAACTGCTTTCCAATGCTCTTTTCCAGATTAGCCATATATCTACCGACAACACTCAGTGCATGAGATAAATCAGGACGAGAACAAATCATGGCATACATAAGAGAACCAAACTGCACTGGAATATGGAACTCTAGACATGTACTCAATATCATAATCTGACTTAGGACATAAAGCCGAAGATAATCTGAAATGCGAAGCTAATGGAGTACTCACTGGTTTTGCATCATGCATATTAAAGCGACGAAGGACTTTCTCAATATAACCTTTTTGACTAAGGTATAACTTGCCAGATTTTCTCTCTCTAATAATCTCCATGCCGAGAATTTTCTTTGCTGCACCTAGATCCTTCATCTCAAATTCATTACTCAATTGTGCTTTCAGTTTTGCTATTTCTGACTTATCTTTTGCAGCAATCAACATATCATCAACATAGAGAAGCAAATAAATGGTTGAACCATTAACAGTCTTTAAATAGACACAGCTATCATAATCAGACCGCTTAAAATTATAAGAGAGCATAAAGGAGTCAAATCTCTTGTACCATTGCCTAGGAGATTGCTTCAAACCATAAAGAGATTTCTTTAATCTACAAACAAGGTGTTCTTTTCCAGGAATAACAAAACCGTCAGGTTGGTCCATATAAATATCTTCTTCCAACTCCCCATGTAAGAATGCAGTTTTAACATCTAACTGCTCAAGTTCATAATCATGCATAGCAACAATACTAAGTAAAGTGCGAATAGAACTATGCTTCACAACTGGGGAAAAGACATCATTAAAATCAATACCTGGAATTTGACTATAGCCTTTAGCAACCAACCTTGCTTTATACCTTGCTGGTTCAGTAGAAGAAATACCTTCTTTTCTTTTGAAAATCCACTTACAACGAACAGGCTTCTTCTCCTTTGGCAATTTCACTAATTCCCAAGTGACATTTTTTTCAAGTGACTCCATCTCATCATGCATAGCAATTATCCACTTATTACAATCAGTGGAGCTAATAGCCTCAGAGTATGATGAAGGTTCTGCATTACCTTCAATTTCTTCTGCTACACTCAAAGCATAAGCAACAATGTTAGCTTGTTCAATCAACCTCCTGGGTGGATTAATTTCCCTCATAGGTCTGTCAACTGCAATAGACCGTTGTGGTGACTGCTCAACAATGGGAGTATTCTCAACAATAGGTGCATCATGAACAATAATATTTTCTTTATCTGATGTGCTACCTGAACCAACAGAGTGCTCCACCTGAACACTTGAATTCTGCTCACTCTCAACAGGAACATTAGTGGGCAGTTTATCAGGAAGCATAGCGATTCATTAAAGATAACATTTCGCTAATCACAACCTTCCTTGTTTCAGGATTCCACAACTTATATCCTTTAACACCAGATTTATAACCAAGAAAGATGCACTTAATAGCTCTAGGCTCTAATTTTCCATTATCAACATGAGCATAAGCAGTACAACCAAAAACTCTCAATTCTGAGTAATTTGCTGGGGAACCAGACCATACCTCAATTGGAGTATTCTTTTCAATTGCAATATTGGGTGATCGATTAATAAGATAGCAAGATGGAAGCGGCACCTTCAAAACGCCTATGCAAACCTGCATTAGACAACATACAACGGGCCTTGGAAATGATGGTTCTGTTCATACGCTCAGCTACACCGTTTTGTTGAGGAGTACCAGGAACGGTGTAATGCCTAACAATGCCTTCAACTTTGCAATATGATTCAAATTCATCAGAACAGAATTCCATCCCATTATCAGTGCGAAGTTTCTTTACCTTCTTTGCAGTTTGCCTTTCAATCATAGTCTTCCACTCTTTAAATGTTGAAAATGCTTCGACTTATACTTCAAGAAATAAGACCACACTCTTCTAGAATAATCATCAATAATTGTTAACATATAACGAGCACCTCCTAGAGATGTCTTACGAGATGGCCCCATAAATCGAAAGCACATAATCTAAAATACCTACGTAGTATGAACTGAGGTATTAAATCTCACCCTCTTGTGTTTGCCAAACACGCAATGCTCACAAAATTTAAGCTGTCGATGCTATGTCCATCAAGAAGTCCTCTCTTACTCAATTCGCTAAACCAAGTTCACTCATATGCCCAAGACGCATATGCCAAAGATTAGTAGCATCGAATCGGATAATGAACTTGACATTACACAACATTACGATATTGTAGTACCTCATGCAGATGGTACAAATTGGCGATTTAATATCGACTTTCATCACAATAAGAGAGCCTTTTGATACCTTTAAAACTCCACCTTCACGAATACTTGTACCCTTTAGTATCAAGAGTACTCAAAGAGATGAGGTTTCTTTTCAAATCTGGAATGTGCCTCACATCTGTCAAAGTTCTGACAATACCATCAAACATCTTGATCTGAATTGAACCAATTCCTTCAACCTTACAAGATGAGTTATCACCCATCAACACAGTACCACCTTCAACAGGTTCATAGGTGGCAAACCAATCCTTATTATGACACATATGAAAGGTACAGGAAGAATCAAGAATCCATTCATCATTGGTCTTAGCACATCCAGCAAAGGCAACAAGGATTTCTCCATTAGGACTATCATCAGCAGCAAGAGTGGCTTTACCTTCATCATCTGGTTTACCTTTTGGCTTATAATGGCGGTTCTCTTTTCTTTATTCTGCGACTTCCAAAGATTCGGAGATGCCGTGCCCACTTTTCTTGCAATATTTGCACGACTTATACTTGCCTCTAGATTTAATGGCTCTTATAGCCGTTCGAACTTTTGTCTCGAGGTCCATTATTTGAGTTCTTTTCCTTTTGCTCGCCACGAACAAACAAGCCTTCTCCTTTCGAGCTTGAATTTTCGAAGGTACCATCTGTTTCATCTTTTCCTTAGCATGCAAAGCTTCATAAACTTCATTAAGAGTGAGAGTATCTCTACTATATAATATGGTATCTCTGAAATTTGAAAATGAACTAGGCGGTGAACACAAAAGAATAAGACCCAAATCCTCATCCTCATATTTTACCTCCATCGACTCTAGGTCAAGCAACGATCTCCTTAAGCGTCGAAAGATGATCAAGCATGATTCTCCTTCTTGCAATTTATGAGAGTACAACTCGCTTGAGATGCATCTTCTTTGGTGAGATCTTTTGTCATGCAAATTTGTTCTAGCTTCACCATAATCGTGAAATTGTCTTCTCCTTCAATACATCCTGTAAATATTATTTGATAGATGAAGGTGAATGCAGGATAAAGCCTTACGGTCTTTACGCTTGTCATCTGCGGTCCATGCGGTAGGTTCTTTTGCAAAACCTTCCAATGCATCATCCAAATCCATCTGTGCCAACACAGCTCTCATCTTGACTTGCCACAGCGAAAATCTTGTGTCTCGATCCAGGAGTGGAAGATCATACTTCAAAGTCGCCATGAGGAATAAAACCTGAAAATTGCTGGTACTGATTTGTGTAAACCTAGCAAAAGCACGACCTCTTTGGTACACCTTTTATGTACGCAAATCAAAGATCTTCGAGTCTCCTGGTAGAATTCTCGGGTGGACTTAGCAAAAACGACAACCTTGATTTGTGTTGCTGGAGAAAACCAAGTGCTGCTCTCCACGTGAATTGATCTAGCAAGGAAAAACTTGATGTGAGATATAATAAAATAATGAATGTTCTTGGGAACCGTGCATTAGATGGCAATTGTTTTTGATTTGGTTTGATGTCTCGCAATCTTGTTCGCACGCACGCGCGTTGGTTGCTTCTTCGCTGCGCCGCGTAGAATGAGGGCTGGCAAGCGCGTGACGATCGAGGCAGACGAAGGTCGTGGCGACGCACGGAAGAAGAGACGCCGTGTCACTATCGCAGCACAGGGCGAAACCGATGAAATCAGTCTTCGATGACGCCGGCTCGTGGACGGACGGACGAAGACGGAGCCTCATGTGTCAGACGCCCTCGAGCGGCAGCGGCGGAGATCGCAGATCGACACGGCAACGCTTGTTGACATGGCGGCGCCGATTGGATCTGTTATTTTTCCTCGTGTCTCTTTCCAAACCCTAATCTCCTGTGCTCTGATACCACTTGTTAGAAATAATGCACGGATCAACGAGGACAAGAGACACGAATTTACGTGGAAAACCCTTGCGGGAAAAACCACGGCGCCAACCGCGATGAACACTATATGTGGAGCGATTACAAAACGCCGGGGATTACAATGAGGCGTCAGGCGTCAACTCTCCCCGTGCGGCTTACAAGAGGTATATAAAGGGGTAAAAGGACTTAGAGTCCAAGTAGGAAACTAATCCGCTAATATGGTAACTAATCCGGACACTTCCATATTAGAAATTCGGATCACAATATATCCCTTATTTCAACACATCTTATGAACATCCATTCGCTAGAATGATCAACACAGTTTTGTTTGTGCTTTAATTTGTGTTGCAATCAAGAATATTTTTTGCAGTCATATGAAGGACATCGAACATTAAATTTCTGTTTGTCTTTTAGATTTTTTGGATGAAGCACATTGCAGCTGCTTGCCACGGTCACCGGGAACAGTAGCCCTTCAGCTGATGATCTGACAGGCATCCTCGAGGGCCTCCTAAAAGGACTACTCAGCAAAAATAAAAACCTATGGAGAAATTATTCAAGTACCCTGAACCTAAACTACTATTGTGGGGCAATGAATCATAACACAAACCTATGGATAATTTCTTCAACTACCCTGTTAAGTGTTAACCTATACGACTATTGTGAACAAGAAATAAAAGAGCGAGGTACCATGAAACAGGGAGGTCATCCAAATTCCTACATCTTCCTTCTTCTCCACCTTCTCTCCTTTCTTTGCCTCAGCAGAAGCAGGAGCCGCAGCAGCGTCGCCACCCGCAGCAGGCACTGCCGCTACAACACCACCACCGCAAGGTACTGAAGCAAACTTTTCCCTTCCAGCAACAATCAGTTCAGTAATGTCTCTACCATTAACTTCAGCAAGAAGAAATTATATCCTCTCCTTCTCAGTCTCGGCTCCACCTGCTCAGAACAAAAAGATCTTTAACAAACGACACGATACTATAAATTCGAGCAGTGTGACATCACACTATAATGTTAATCAGCTATGCAGAATAGGCATGTACATATCTAAAGAATCCTCGCAGTTCATGGACATTAATTTTACAGAAGTATAGCAGAAATTGAAATGCTACAGACTAAAATAATGCAACTATGGATCAACAATTACAACTAAAATATTTCATAACAAATATGCACACCACTACTCACATCAATATCATATAACCAAACCAGTAGGACCAAATATTATCCTAGGATTACCAAAATTATAGAGGATTTGACACTATCTGACACCAAATGTGTCAGGTTTGATCAACAATATTTGCCACTAGTTCAACCACCAACACCACCAATGAATATCAGACAGTACAACCAAACAAAAGTAAGAAACTAGTTAATTGAAAGAGAGCTAAAGTGCTAAAAACACCAGTAAATACTTTCTAACAGAAGCATAAATTGACTCAAGACAGATCCATCCAGTACAAGCCATGTGCCTAACTAATGAACGTTGGCAAAAAATAAATAAATGCTAACACCACATGGAGGTGCACATTAGAAGACTCTACGTTTGATGAAGACATGACATTCTACAAGCTTCTAATCATGTTACTAGGTACCAGTAACCACTTCGAGAGGCCGTTTGTTAGGGGAAAAGACAGGGCTGTCCCCGGCGGCGACGTTGGTGGAGGAACCATGCCGATCGCGGACAAATCTACCCCCGGCTAAGGAGTTGGTGGTGGAGCTGCGTCATTCGCCTAGTGAAAGGTTGGGACTGCCCCCGGAGGAGACTAGCGAAAGGTCGGGTCTACCCTTGGCGGAGCAGGCGGTGGCAGAAGCTTCACGAGAGGGTTTGCGTGGTGGTAACATCCTCCGTTCATTGGCTCACGGTGGTGGCGTGTCGACTCATCTCCACGGCAAGTGCGAGATCTAGGGATCCCACAGGTTTGATACATCCTTATCTGATCTCTATGCTCATTCCTGGCATCCCATTCCGTGTTCTTTGTGGCTTTGGATACTCAAGCGTGCGTGCATTGGTGAGCTAGGGTTTTCAGCTAGAGACAGTGAAGTTTGCAGTTTGGGGTGGTGAGCTAGGGTGGTTAAGCGGATCCGAGATCCATCGCCATTGCAACGTTCCTTTGCTGAAGTGGTGTGGTGAGGGGATGGATCGGGAAGAGGTCTATATTCGCGTCGTTTTGCGGTCATCATCAAGCTAGATGCTCTAATCCTCTTGTTTGCTATAAATGCAAAAAAAAAACAGGGCATATGACTACTGGATGTCCTAAGGAACAGAAAAAGTTAGGGTTGAATCTCTTTGGGTTTGAGATTCCACGACAAGGCTTCTATAGTTTACAAGTTCCTGGGTTAAAATTGGAAGAACAGCAAGCAGCTACAGGGGTGTTAATTGTTCTAAGATTGAAGCTGAGTTGAAGCATTTAATTCAAGCTAATTGGAATTGGAGAGTGAGGAAATTGTTAGATTCTGATTATGCAATAGTTTTCCCTTCTAAAGAAATGCTAGAGACTTGGTCCAAAACAAGAGGAGTTGAACTGGCACTGCATTTCATTAAAGCCAAGATAGAAAATTCCAATATGGACCCGGATGCTTCTTCAGTCCTTTCAACTTCTTGGATTAAAGTTTATGGTATTCCTCTTCCTGCCAAAACAGTAGAGATTGTGAAAGAAATAGTTGGTACTGTAGGGGAACCTTTAGAAGTGGATGAGATAAGCCTGATAAGGGTTGACCCTGTTAGGGTTAAAGTCCTCAGTAGGGATCCTTTTTCCATCCAATTGTTATGTTGAAGTGTTTATTAACTCTGTGGATTATGAGATTAAATTTGAAGCGGAGGAGGGTGTGGGAAAGAAAGGAGCTCTAGTTTGTGATCATTTTAATAAATCTCATGCTCGTAGAAAAGATGATGATGATGACGAGGAAGATGAAGAAGATTCTAATGGGAGTGATCATAAAACTGAATGGGAGAAGATGGCTGGGAAGTTTGATGTGGATATTCATTCTTTTGCTGACCAAAAGAGTGGAGGTGGTTCAAATCAACACAAAACTAAGAAGCAATCTGAGGTGGAATTCGGGGAAGGGGAGATAAATTCTGGGAAAGAGGTTAGGGAATCTCATATCATCCCATTTAAACCAAATAATGCCCTGATGGTGATGCCTTTAGCTTATAGCTTCCCTAATTATTTGCCTCAAGAGGGGGGGTGCTGCTCTTCTGGATTATGTACCTAATGTGATTGGGGGTTCTGGGCAGGATAATCAGATTGAGGGGAATAGTCCCGAGGAGGATTTTATTTCCCAATGTCTTGATGATGCTATAGTGGTTCACACTACAACAGGTCCTACCTACATGCAAGCTTCTTTGTGGCCTTGTTTGCAGTCACCTGATAAAGGTAGGGGTTCAGCTGAGAAGCAATACTCTGAGCAACAGGTAGTCAGTGGTCGTTTGAGGCAAGAAATTCAGTCTCAGGAGCATCTAACTATGAAATGTTCGGTAGAAGATGATATTGTGGATTTAGGAACTACAAACGAGTTAAGAGACGAGGTGAGGTTTACCACAGGGGTGACAGTTGAAAAGCTGGAGAAGATACAATTCATATATCCAATTAGGGGGTCTTGTCAGAGGAGTGGATAACATCAAAGAAACAAGGAGACAAGAATAAATTTAAAGAGACTTAAGTGGCAACTAGGAAAAGTACCCATACCCAAGATCAAGGTATACCTATGTAGGAGAAAGTAACCTTGTTGAAATCCATTCAGAACCTAGAGACTTAAGGTAAATCTAATTCTTTTACTATTCTTAATGATGCTTCTTGTAGTTATTTAGAAAATGTTGCCTCCTCTTGTGGGATCATCTTGGGATCACAAAATGAAAGTCCACAAGAGGTGATTTCTGCTTTTAAAGCTAGTGAGCTTGTTAGGGCTGCCATTGCCAAGGCAGAGCTGGAGGTATCTAGTAAGTCTGAACAAACAGGAAAGAGTCTGGATGGTCAAAAGGGGGTGGCCATAGGAGAGGATTTGTTTAAAGTTGTTGATAATGAATCAAAGGGTGCCGTGGGATTTAAAGTGAATAAGCAAGTCAGGAGGAAGCTTAAATTAGGGAGAACTTCATCAAAAAAGAGTAATATGTGAAAATTCTTTTTTGGAATATAAGAGGTTTGGGTAAATCAACCAGGAGAGGTCAACTTAAAGAATTGATCTGCAAGGAGAAACTTGATGCGATGGGGGGGTGCAAGAGACTATTAAGTCCGACTTCACTAATAGAGAGCTTAAAGCTTTCTCTGGTAATGGTGATTTTGATTGGAGTTGAATTCCTGCTCAAGGTCATTCGGGGGGCATTCTTTTGGGGGTAAGAAAGGATAGGTTGGAAATTGAAGGGTATGATCATGGCAAGTTTTCTTGTTAGCATGGTGGTGAGGCATAAGCACATTAACTTCAGATGGGAACTTGTGACAGTTTATGGTCCAGCTCATCACGATTTGTCTCAACAGTTCCTGGAGGAGCTTCACAAGAAGTGTCAGCACTCGCAGTTACCTCTAGTTCTAGGGGGAGATTTCAAGTTGATTAGGAAAGTGGAGGATAAAAGTTCTACTAGTAGCAATTACAGTTTGATGGATAAGTTCAATGATTTTATTGATAATAACAAGTTATTGGAGGTCAAGAGGAGTGGACCTAGATACACTTGGACTAATAAGCAAGCTAACCCTATATGGTCAACTTGGACAGGATCTTGGTTTCTACTGCTTGGGAAGCCTAGTATCCTCTTTGTTCTGTTTCTAGCCTGACTAGAATTGGATCTGATCATATTCCTATCATTTTACACTCTAGGGTGGATGAAACAGTTCCTAGGGGAAGATTTTATTTAGAAAAAAATGGCTTTGTCAGGATAATTTCAGAAAACTTGTCATGGACAAATGGGAGGATATTAGTAGGAGAGTTCCTAAGCAGAGCTATTCTCTGGATAAATGGAATGGTAGTTTGGCCTCTCTTAGATAGATTCTCAGAGGTTGAGGTGCAAATCTGAATGAAGATTGTCTTAAAGAGAAGAATGTCATTTTGGATAAACTGAATAGACTGTATAAGAAAGTTGAACATCAGTCTATTAAGGCTGAGGATTGGATTTGCAGGTATAAGGCAGAGAGAGAGAGTTGGAAAATATTTATGATATGGAGAAAAGGTTTTGGCAGCAGAGGGATAATGTGAAATGGTTAATCCAAAGGGATGCTAATACTAGGTTTTTTTCATAGTTGTGTCAATGGTAGAAGGAGAAAGAACTTGATTTTTAGTTTGGATAATGGGGAGAAGCATTTTACTTCTGATGAGAGCATTAGAGATCATATCTATAGTTATTATAAAGCTCTGTTTGGTCAGAAATGTTATCAAATTATTCAGTTGACTACTGATTTATGGCAGAAAGACTATATGGTTACTGATAATGATAATGATTGCATGGTCCAACCTTTTTCTAAGCATGAGGTTCTTAGTATTATCAAGGATTTGCCAGCTGACTCTACACCTGGGCCAGATGGCTTCCCCACTTTGTTTTACAAAATCTTCTAGGAGATCCTAAAGAAGGTTTATATGGAATTGGTAATAGACTTCTTTTAGGGGGATTTGGACTTAAAGAGATTAAACTTTGGGGTGATTACATTGATTTCTAAAATCAAGGATGCAGCTTCCATTAAGCAATTTAGGCCTATTTGTTTGGTTAATGTGAGCTTCAAAATTATAACTAAGATTATGGCAGTGATATTTAGTAAGATTGCTGACAAGATTATCCATAAAAGCTAAATTGTTTTTATTTAAAACAAAAATATTCTGGATAGGGTGGTCTTTCTTCGTGAGATTCTTCATGAGTTGAAAGTTTCCAAGAGGAAGGGGATTATTCTGAAACTGGACTTTGAGAAAGCCTATGATAAGATCGAGTGGGGTTTTTTTTTAGAAAATATTATGAAAAGTAAAGGTTTCTCTAAGAAATAGATTGATTGGGTGATGAGCTCCAATAGGGGAGGTAAAGTTAGTATCAATATTAATGGAAAAGTTGGTCCTTACTTTACTACCCATAGGGGTTTAAGACAGGGAGACCCTTTATCCCCTTTATTATTCAATCTGACAGCTGATGTCTTGACAGAGATTGTAGTGAAAGCTCAAGAGAAGGGTTTGATTAAAGGGGTGATTTCTCACTTGTTACCAGGGGGGTTACTTTGCTTCAATATGCAGATGATACTGTTATGATAATTGATTGTGAAGAGGAGTATATTTTAAATCTTAAATTTCTTCTGTATTGTTTTGAATGGATGTCATGCCTCAAAATCAATTATCACAAAAGTGAGGTGTTTGTTTTGAGGGTGGAAGCTGCAGAAGCTGTTAAAGTCTCCAATAATTTTAATTGTAAGCTGGGGGGAGCTCCCTCTTACCTATCTGGGCATCAATATTGGAAATAGGAATCTGGGTAGTAGGGCTGCAGGTAAAGTGATTGATAAGATGAAGAAGAGGCTAGATAGTTGGAGAAACAATTTGCTTTCTTCTGGAGGTAGACTGGTAATAACTAATAGCTGTCTTAGCAGTCAACCGATTTATACCATGAGTTTTTATAATTTGAATGAGGACATCCAACATAAGATGGATTCTATTAGATCAAAATTCTTTTGAAGAGGGTCAAGTGATCGATTCAAATACCACATGGTAAAGTGGGGAGCAATGTACAGACCAAAGGATTTTGGCGGTTTGGGGTGCTCAATACCAGATTATTGAATCAATGCCTTCTTTGCAAATAGTTCTAGAAGTTGAATAAAGCTAAGGATGAAATTTGGTTTAGGATCTTAAAAGCTAAGTACTTTCCCGAGGGGGATTACAGAACCTCTGTTCCAGTTAAAAGTTCTCAATTTTGGAGATCTACTCATAAGGTTCAACATTTGTTTAACAGAGGGATATCCTTTCAGGTGGGAGATGGGAGAACTATCTCTTTCTGCTATGATGTTTGGGTAGATGATTGTCCCCTTAAGATTAGTTTTCCTCGTTTGTTTAATATCTGTTCTGATTCAGGTATCAAAGTAGCTGATTGTGTGGTGAAAGGAACCTGGTGTATTCATTTTGTGAGAAATTTTGGGAGAAAAGAGGAAAGACAGTGGGGACTTCTAAATGATCGGCTAGAAGGGGCGGTTTTGAATGGGGAGTGGGACAAGATGTTGTGGTGTTTAGATAGTAAAGGTCAGTTCACTGTAAAGTCTTTGTATAGGAGCTTAACCTTTGGAGGGGTCATTGACATCAAAATAAAAAGTTTTAGTCTAGTATGATTCCTCTTAAGGTTAAAATTTTTTGTGGCAAACTTATCATAATAGATTACAAACTGTTGTTCAGCTTAGTGCTCAAAATTGGAAAGGAAATGTAAACTACATTCTTTGTGGGGTGTTGGATGACGCGAGACATGTTTTGTTTCAGTGTGTGCTTGCTAAGTTTGCTTGGTCCTGTTGTATGGAAGCTTTTGGTTGGAGGAGATGTCCTGGCTCTCTTGAAGATTTTCATCTTAATTGGTTAGATATGCAGGGTGTTAATGATTACAATATCTACTTATTCAGTTTTGCAGCTATGGCCTGGACGCTTTGGAAAAACAGGAATAAGATGGCAATCAAGAGATCTTTACCTAAGTAGCCATCTGAAGTTGTGTTCCAATTTATGTCATGCTTGCAACGTTGGAGGGTGGTAATCAGAAAGGAGGAGAGCCAAGATCTGGAAGAAATGCTGACGACGCTTGAAGCCTGGTTAAAAAGTTTTTGTGCTATGGATGCAGGCTAGCTAGCTAGCTTTGTTCTCCTGGGTTGTATTGTCTTGTTGGTTGTTTGTAGAGCCTTGGTTCTAGAGTTTTTGTTGTCATTGTGTTGCCGGTGGTCACTCTTAGGGCCTGTTTGGTATGGCTCTGCTCCAAGTTTTTGCAGCTCCAACTCCAGCTTCACTATTGGATCTACTCCTATGAGAAGTTGAAGCATTCTGAGGAGGTGTTTGATTAGAAAATTGACTCCAACTCCAGAAATGAGAAAGATCATTGTAAAAAGGCTGCACTACCCTTGTTTTGTGACTTGTAAACTTTTTTGTATTGCTTAACTCATAAAAGTTTAATAAGTTGATTTCATTTATGTTGTGATTTTATTTTATTTTATTTTATTTGCCATATTGTACCTGTTGTACCATCTTTTACGCCCACGTTGAAATTTTTACTTGAAAAAAATTAAATAAAACGTATATAAACATACAAAGTTCATAACAAATATTCTAATTCAATAAGTATCTTCTCTCTAAAAAAAATCAATGAGTATCATAACAAAAGTCAATAAGAGAGGCAAGGAGGCAGGAAATATCGTTCATAATTCCCCTCATCTTTATTAATCAAAGCTACTATCCTTGTCGTTCATAATTCATAACAACAACGGAATGAAAAGAAAAAAAAACATCCAAGGATAGCTTGCCCAATTCACTTTCTACAACTATTACAAAAACATTCTTTCCTTGTACATCCTCTGCACGAAGTCCAATCTTTCTGTAGGCAATTGTGACCTAATGCTGGCTTCGTCAATCTTCAAATATCTCCATCCAAACAACTTACATATTCCAGTCAGGTCACTCGATGTCAAGTTATGGAGAGGAGAACATCCAAGAACTTGATAATAATCAGGACACAATGATGTAGCTGGAAAGGCAAATGTAGTTGATACATATGAAAGTGCCCTCAGTTACTTTTTTTCTCCTCTCAAGGTTCATGCCAATCAGCACATCATGGCAAACAAAGTGTGGAACATATATAAACCTTTTAGCTTCGAGTTTTTTTTTCTTAAGTCTTGTTTTTAGTACCAGTCTATATTCCATGAAGGCATGATTGCTGATTTTTGCATACTACTACCTCCTACCTCATTCAGATTCATACTCATGCTGATGTGCAGATTTACCTCAACTATGTAATTGCATCAAGTCCAGAAAAACAACAATAACTAGGATAGAAGGAACAGGAGGATGGAGTTTACCTTCGGGCGGCAGGTGCCCGGACGACGGAGCCTCGAGTCGGTTGGTCGGCGTCTTGATGAAGGAGAGCAAGCATGGAGGGAGCTTCGGCCGATGGGGAAGGCGATGAGGGGATCTGGGTGCAAGGGAGGTTGGCAACGAGGGGATCCGGGGCGGTGAGGGTTCGCGGCGAGGGGATCGGGGCGAGGGGCGGGATTGGGGCGAGGGTGTCGCCGCTGTGGAGGTGGTCGTCGCCGGGGAGGCGTCGCCCTAGTCACCGCCGCCTCTTCTCTCCTCTCTAGGGTTTCTCTACGATGGGTTGCGGGGCTCGGGATGACCACTTGCGCCTGTGTGGGGGAGGAGAAGGGGCGGTGGTGAGTGCGGAGGAGGAGGGCGGCGGCACGGCGCGGGAGGAGGTGGGGGCTGGTGCAGGAGGAGGTGGGCGACGCACTGGAGGAAGAGGAAGGGGCGGCGCGGGAGGAGGAGGAGGAGGAGGGGCTTGGCCGTGTGGGGGAGGAGAAGGGGAGGCGCCGACGGGGAGGAGGGGGCCTCGGGGGCTCGGGGAGGAGGGGGCTCGGGCTGCGCAGGATGCGAATGGGTCTTGTGGGGTGGGGGGGCTGTGGAACGGGTGGGGTATATCAGTGGCAAATTACGGGTAATTACCTTAAACTTCTAAAGGTATTTTGTTTTGTTGGTCCGCAGCTCCTCAATTGGAGCAAGGTTCTACCCGCTCCCAAAATTTGCACTACAAGCTGCTCTGCTCCTGGTTGCTCCAACTTTAGAAAAATTGTGGAGCAACCCCGTTTGACACAGCTCCACAAACTCCAACTACGAAGTTAGGAGTTGGAGCTGTACCAAACAGAGCCCTTAGTAAACTGGTTTCCCCAGTTAGTTTCGTTTGTTGTTTGTACTCTGGATATTAGCTTTCTATAAAAGCTGAGTTCTTCATGTTAAAAAAAAGAATACTTGAAGAAGTATTGATCTTTACTTCGCATTATCAAATCATCTGATAAAAAAAGATGGTGACCTTAGTGAATTGACCATCTTCCCTTTGTTGTTCTCTTTGACTTTGTGCAGCATATGGGCTTTCGTCTATTTGATTGAGTTGGTTGAGTGCAGCCTTTGTCCCCAGAGAATTCCTCGTGTGATCATTTGCTACTTTCGGACCTGCTCTACTTTTGCAGTACACATCTGCCATCTAACGCATACATACCTGCAGATCCCACAAAGTAAAATCTAATTGCTGCTGCTCTTCATCTCTGTATTCTGTATTGTGTTGCTGTGTACACCTCATGCTTGACTTCTGGATTTCTTTCAATCAGCTGTCGGTCAGTTAAGAATTGAAATCGCGCTGCTTCATGCCGGTAGATTTGCCATATTTGCGTGTTTTGGTGCATCCCTGCGGTTTCCACCTGAGTTTTATATACCAAGAAGATGGAAGGGCAGCTTGCTCCTGTATGGTTTGCCCTTTTCTTCTCTTTTCTTTCCATGGTTAGTTGACCTGCATTTGATGGCGCATAGCATGATCATTGTGACTGCAGTCTGTGTATCCTTTACCTCTTTACAACTGCCAGTTGCTTTAACGCAGGCACACAGCTATCTACTCCACTTTCGCTGCATATAGCAGCATCTTTACTTGTTCACAGCATATGCTCTCCTGCCCGTTTCCCATCATAGCATGAAAGAGGATCTACAGCGCCACGTATTAAAGCCGATCTCCATCGTCCGATAAAAAAATCATGATTTTTGTTATAGTGTTTTTGCTACAGTAAATATTTTGCTGTTTTGATTTGACTATATTTACCACAGTATTAATGTCAAGTATTGTTCACACAGTAATCCTTGCATTACAGCAGAGGATTCGGATCCGGCACGAAGAATTACGGCGAACTGGCATCGAGAAGTAGGCGTCCTCTGCGAGCCTGGTGATCAAAGCGAAGCGCACGAACGCGACCGAAAGCCCAAGATCAAATCCACGCTCCAACACTCCATATCATTAGCCATTAGCCATGCCCCTCTCGTACGTACCATCTCATTGTTCCATTTCCATCCCAGAAACGCACATGAGCTTCACATCTTTGCAACGCAGAAAGAACTAGGAGTAAGCAATGCCTTCACATCTTAGCAAATAACGCACACGATATAACTCTACTATACATTGCTAGCGCCTAGCCCTAGTGAAGTTACACGATTGAACTGACACGCACCGACCTGGCATGCAGATGCAGATGCATGCAGATGCAGTGGCGCCCGCGCGAGCTACCTCTCTCACTCCGAGACACGCAGCCGGCAACTATTTGAGGCGACGACGCAGAGGCGGCGCGCCCTGCACCCCGGGCCAAACGGTTGGCTGCCTCGTGCGCGTGGGTCGAACAAGAGGTGCTTGGGTCCCCGGCAATGGCAATGGCAGCTTCTTTTTGATCCTACATGGGAGCTTCCTTGGCTTGTCTAGTAGTAGTCCACGGGCGTGCCGGGGCAACTGTCGTCCGACATGTCATCGTTGGCGTTGTTGCTGGCACCAGCGGTCGCGGTCGCGATGCTGAACGGCGGGGGCACGTACGGCGGCGTGGCGCACCGCAGCAGCGCCCAGTTCACGCCGTTGAAGAACGGGTGCCGCTTGATGGCCGCCGCGCCCACCGTGGCCCCGAGCCGCCGCGTCGGGTCCTTGGCGAGGAGCGCTGTGACGAGGTCCTTGGCGGCCGACGACACGGACGGCTCCTTGGGGAACTCGAGGGCGCGGGCGACGATGTTGACCAGGGTCATCTCGTTGTCGTAGCCCTTGAACGGCGTCACGCCGTAGAGCAGCTCGAAGATGAAGATGCCGAGGGTCCACCAGTCCACGGAGCTGCCATGGCCCTCGCCGGAGACGATCTCCGGGGCGAGGTACTCGTGCGTGCCGACAAACGACATTGACCGGAGCTCCACCGGCTCGGCCACGAACTCCAGGTCGAGGCCGCCTGAGGGGAAGCTGCTGTTGGCACCATTTGATAGCCTCTTTCGGCGCCGGTGCCGGCGGCCACGGCCGGGGAAGAGCTGGAAGCACGACACGGCGGGGACAATGCACGACGGGATGATGCACGAAGAGGACGCCGAGGAGTGTCCGGTGAGGGAGATGGGGTCGGTGATGACGTGCGCCGGCGTCGGGGCCGCGGGGTCGCACTTGAGGGAGAGGTCAAAGTCGGTGAGCATGATGTGGCCGTCGGCGCGGACGAGGACGTTCTCCGGCTTGAGGTCCCGGTACACGATGTCCATCATGTGGATGTACTCCAGCGCCGCCACCACCTCCGCCGCGTAGAACCTGCCGCAGTACATAACAGTGTCATCATCCTCATTTGGCAGCTCGTCCCTTCTCGCACCAAAAAAACCCCATTAATTTAGCAACTGTTACTATCACATAATCAGACCTGTAAAACGAACAAGACAGCCATGCAAGACGCACGTAAAACAGATGCATTTCATTTACATCAAAATTGAGTGCTGGATCAGCACTCATCAGCTGGTTTTTAGAAGTTAGAACTTACTTGCAAATGTTATTTGCAATTGTACAAAAGCAAGTTATCGCGCACTACAAAAGTATAGAAACTGCATCCATTGACTTTACTGACATGTAACCAAAAGAACCCACATATGTGACATATATAACGACAGAGGCACCAGTATCTGAAGCTGTACTGATTCTGCCATGCTGGCATGGTAGATGCCACTGTGCGCTCCGGTACCGAGCAAAAGTCACAAGGAGCAGAGGAAAAAGGCAACAGACAGTACTCGATTTGCTGCATCATTGATGCTGGGAGTTGCACGTTGGAAGCCTAGTTTAATGTAAGAAAGTAATGCACCACATGTGTGCACTCAATGGATAATTCCTTGGGTTAATTAGATTAATCCTTACAGCAAGTACCCTATGTTGATCTCGACTGAATCCATTCATAGGGCTGTATGTGTTTCAGAGCTGTGATTCTTACCCATCACATGGGGGGTCAATAAAAGCCTCCTTGACTAATGGCATCTGTAATCCATGAGAGGAATACAAAGCCATGTTCTCCAAGCGGTTCTAGCGCCGTAGCGTAGCACAAGGGCTTCGCTCGTGCCACACCGGCATTAGCACAGCCGGCTTTACCATGCGTCGATGGCAAAGTTGTTGGCCGTAGGCAGCTATGCGTGTACCGTCCCAATTCACAACGCCATTGCATTGCAAGCTAGGAGTGGTACTACTGCCCCCGTAAAATGAGGATTGATCCTTTTGGGTTGGAATCCACATCACACAACGCTGTATTTGGAGTTGTACGTCGTGGACTTCTTAAATGAGGTGCATAGAGCGGCACCAAAAGCTTATAAAGCTATATTTTGGAGAAATTTTACGGTTCATTCTACCAATAGTATATGGTGGTGGTATAAATCAAGTCTGATTATTAATTTATTAAGGTCATAACAGACTTTTTTTTTTGTATTTATAATTTTCGTGAGAGTATTATAGATTTTTCCAACTAGGATTGAAAATATTACTCTTGTGTCATGTAATCCTCATATGAGCGATTACAATTCTATTCCTCTTGGGATTCTACTACAACTCATATTACCAGGTGTAGTATAACTAAATCTTAACTAATCTGAATCATTAGATAAAAAAGAATAGACAGACCGTGTTAAATTTAGTGTACCGTAAAAGAGCTCATATTTTGTCACTGTGAATTCATGGTTTGCCTTTTTTTTTTTGTTTCCACACAGTTTAAGCAAAGACACTAACTAATTGGCAGGCATTTGTACTGCCAATATCTTCAACATTTGTTACTACCTGCTAGTCTATATATCTATCATTAGTTTATTACTAGTGTTCTCGTTAGTTGATCAAACCTCATTTCTATATTTAAAAATGGAAAAGCTTGCTAATTCCGCCATTTTGCGATGACTACAACTCTACAAGTGAATGCTATAGCCGGACTAACTACTGATGTGGTGCCTTATCCTTACTAACTGAATATAGCCACATGATGCTGTAATGGAGCAGACGTAGCTAACAATGGTACCACTGTTTCCTTTCTGTGTACAGTTTAGTAAAGTGGACGTATTATGCTTTTTAATCTCGGGTATGGCCTACATCTTCACATTCCACAGGGAAATTACGGCCGGGATTAATGCTCTTTTAAGTTTCTTCTGGGAGGAAATAACATCACTATCCGTGTATAGTGGGAAGATAATATTGGCCGGCAGTGACCATCACCTAGAGAGAAGGCAAGAAAAAGATCCTAGTTGTGTGATGCAGGAGGGTTCCTAATTTGCCTGCAAGGAGCAAACCTGCAAACGCATATGACAAGCACAGCTTCACTTCCACATGCAGACACCGACTAGTGATTGGAAGGTGATATGAGCGTGCGACTGTGTGACTGACTGCGTGCAGCTGCGTGGCTTCAGTGATCAGTATGGCTCAAACCAAGAAACTGTATTGTGGCAGTGAGAGCTGAGAGCCCAACACGTGAATGCTTCCTACTCCTACCACCACATGAGTGCATTCCCAGAAGAAACAGAGAAAAGGATGTTGAATGAGTAAGTATTTCATGGGCTCATGGCTTCATTTGCAAAATGTTCCCATCCTCATATGCCACAATCATATTTCGTTCTGGAAGTTCTCTGGTATAATTCTGATCAAGGATGCACCCAAAAAGCAGAAATCTGATGTTATGCAGTGTGTTTTCAGGATGAAAGGCATTCCGACTAAACATGCACGATATGAATGGACAGATGCATGCCTAAGAGAAGACACTTGGAGCCAAACCATGCACACAACAATTGATCAGCTGCATCCACTAGATCCTTAAAATACATACTATACATAAAGGGAACAGAAAAAAGAACCCCAAAGAAACACCAAAGCCAACCTAGAACGCAGGAAACCAGCCACATTATTATCCAAAAAAAGCCTATGATCACTAGCTTAATAGCCACTTCACGGCTCACGCCCAAAATCGCATCAAAACTTGCGAGCGTCGTAAAATTTGCATGTTTGTAACTGGTTAATTGACACACTAAAAACGCTTAATTTGGAAGTATACACGATGGATGCAATGTAAAGTTGTAAACAAGGTGCTAATCCAGGAATCGATGTCACGTACCTGACGGCGGCCTCTGAGAAGCGGCGGTGCGGCTGCCGCCGGCGGAGGACATGGATGTCGCCGCCGGGGCAGAACTCGGTGAGGAGGCAGGACCACCGGTCGCCCTCGGCGACGCCGTAGAGCCGGGGGAGGAAGGGATGGTCGACGGCCTCGAGGATCTCGCGCTCGGTGCGCGCGCGTCCCTCCTTGTTCCTCCCTTCGAGCTCCTTCCTGTCCATCACCTTGGCCGCCACCAGCGCGCTCGCGGTGCTGTGCCCCTTCCGCTTGACCTCGGCCAGGTAGACGCTGCCGATGTCCCCCGCGCCGAGGCGGCGCACGAAGCGTATGTCGGAGAGCGCGACGGTGCCGAGGCGCGGGACGGTGGCGGTGGCGCGAGGGGGGAGGTGCCCGGAGGAGGAGGTGGAGCAGGAGGCGGTGGCGGTGGAGACGGAGCGGGAGCGCTCGGAGGAGCCGAAGCTGAGGCTCTGGAGCTCGTCCGCGGCCAGGTCGGCGTCGCCGTCGGGAGGCATTGCGGCGACCCACGCGGGAGGGGAGGGAAGCCGAGCGAGCTGGGTAAGAAAATCGGCTGCGGCAATCGCGGAGACACGGGAGGAGAGGGTGGTGTCGGATCCGAATCCTCGACTTTAAAAAGCAACGTCACGGTGAACATTATAGTGATATTATTTTGTAGCCGTCAGATTAAAAATAACGGATGAGATCAATATCTGTCACTGTAACACCTCTACAGTGATAATCCTAGCTGTTAGATTAAAAATAACGGATGATATCGATATCTGTCACTGTAACACCTCTGCAGTGATGATCATATCTGTTGTTTTTTCAATTTGATAATTCAGATTCGAAGAATATCGTGATACTGTTCACCGTAACACTTCCGGAGAATGCAAGTCCGGTGTGTCGGTGTTTTTAATTTGAAGACAACAGGAGCGAGGTTGACGGATGGTGATGGGCCGGGCCGTAAACCCCGTGTCCGCATTGAGGCAGGTTTTTTCATTTTTTTAAAAAAAGAAGAAAACTACGTTTGGATTTCCGGGGGACATGCGGGCCGTGTTCTCCGGGTGGGATTTTGTTCTTGGACTATTCTCTCCATAGATGCATCATGCATGGAGCATTCTACGGCGATTCCAATTACAGCTTGATTTGATTCGATCCTTACTGAAGATTGCCATTGCTGGGTTTGACCTAACGACTAGCCTAGTGATTCACGGTTCGAAAAGCCAGGGCGGGCATTCGGTGGTTTTTGTGGGTAAAAAAATCGGTTTTTGATAGGTGGCAACCGGATTAACCATCAAATAAGAAACTAATTCGGTACGGCTTTTCAGTTTACCAAAATATATTGAGTCACACACACTCATCATCGCTTCAGAAATCAGATTGAGTACCGAATTACTGATAAGTGATAACAGCAGTCAGCAGGGCAGCAGTACAACCAAACGCACAATAACGGGGCAGCAGCACATGACCAACAATCCAGCAGTCTAAACAGCGTAGTGACATAATCTAATACATGACCAATAGTTGCTTAAGTACATTTACATCAGTGCATCACCAAAGCGCAGATCTGTTCACAAATGCACATCATACATGTCGAGCATGACAAAATGCACAACGACATGCAGAAGCGCTCAGCAGGCCAGCAGCAGCACAATCTCCTGTTCAGCGCTTACCTGACTCGGCGGCTTGGTGCGGCGCCGTAAGCAGGCGGAGGTGGCGACAGATCAGAGGCCGCCGCTCCCTTGTCGGCTGTCGCGGCCAAGGCGCGGCGCGGCGTGCGTCCAGGGCGTTGCGAGCCGGCGACCGGCGTCCAGCGAGGCTGTAGCAGTAGGTTGGCCTCTCAATATCTGATTCTCTAATAATCAGTGGTTCTTGTGCTGATCATGGCTGTTGTGCTCCTGTCAAGTTTGGACACGGCTGGTTAGATCAAAGTCCTTATTTGTGTTTACTATGTCTGCATTGTATGTTTGTCCTGGCCTCCTGGGTCTCCCAGATTCCTGGCTACGCCACCGCTCTGAATCTCGAGATGTTCTGAATCTCTCCCCCTCATGTCGCATCGCATCAAATATTCAGGCCTAAGGGCTATTAATTTCGGGTAGGACGCTTGTGTTTGGAATCACACGTAACAATAGTAGTAGCATAGCGTTAAGTGCAACGCTGGCTACTGGCTACAGGCAGCAGAGAGGTGACTGACAGAGTCGCAGAGAAGAGCCGAGGCCATTTTCGAATGGATGGGCCTACGCTGATGCGAATGCGAGGGGATGGATACGTCCAAGTATAGCCGGGACAAGGCGAGTGACTGGACCCAACCCAACGATCGAACGGCCGGACCAAGGTGAGCATATGCTATTTCTGTGGGAACGATTAGGGAGGTAAAAATGAATGGGATAGTTCGTTTTATCTGTCACCCGTATCTGGATGGTAATGAATGTGGTGAAGAAAATAGCATTCGTATTGCAAAACAAATATGGATCTATATAATATCCAGATTTATTTTTGTCGGATGCGAATATAAATATGGTCAAATGCGAATACATATAATATTCGGATCCAACAGTTTTATTCCTCTTGCCATCTAGTCCATTAGTATTTTTGTGTGTGCTGTGTTACCGTATTGTTTGTGAGAATTTGATATGTAATTCCATATATTGGATCTATTTTTCGTAGATGTTTGTAATTTAAACTTCTCATGTGAAATTTCATGGTATCTTAGGATATTCGAACCGACCGAATTCAGCAGGGTATTCGATTCACGTTCTTATTCATTTTTATATTTGTTTAAACAATACGAATATGATATGACTACTGTTCGACCCCTTTTCGCCTCTGCTTCCGGTTGTAGTGGCAGGCCGTCTTTTATGCCTGATGAGTACTCCGAATCTCGAGGGACCCATGCGTGTATTACGATGGACGTGCCGGGTTGGTCCAGTACAGAGGAGGTCGGTTTCAGCGAGACATGCATTCCTTTTTTTGAGGGGATTCAGAGAGAAAATGGCCATGAGTACAGAGAGGGAGACAGAGCATTTGTGCCGGTGAACGAGACCAGCAGTCACCTCACAACAGTGAACATGTTTGGGGATGAAAGATGATGCTTCTATGGTTGTTTAAGATCCATGGTCCTGACCGCAAGAGTAGAGACATGCAGGATTTTTTTGAAATAATCTTTTTTTATTCAAAATTACAGAAATAATACCACTTAATTACAGAAATCTTGTTTAAGATCTATGGTCCTGTCCGCGAGAGTGGAGACACGCAGCATCTCTTACTCTCTTGCAATGGCCGTCAATGGGAAAGTGGATGCACGGCGTTAAGAAGCTATCTCTACCGTCCGATCGAAAATTAAAGAGCGAGGACAATAGCTAGCCACAGTATTTTCTTGCTACATTAAAATCCCAACAGCATCTGTTCCTCGGTTTCCACAGTACTTGGTACCGAGCCACTACAGGGTATTATTCACTTACTCATAAAACACTATTTACGAAGTGAACCTCTGCAGTAATGAGAAGCTGGTTGCTCCTCCCTGTTCCTGTCGCAACTTGAAGCCTGCACCAAATAACAGCCAGGACTTTTTTTTTTGAAAGGCACCTGTTAACTCTGGATCGATATTAATAAGTAGTTGGTACAGCCACTCGATGTTTTTAAAAAGGAACTTGAGAAGATATAGAAGTACAATTTGATCCATAGAGTAGGTAAGAAAGGACCCCAAGAATTGTGAAATTACGACCGGGTCCTTGAGCTTCAAACCAGCTTCTACCGTGGAAGGCCCCGTGTGGATGTGTGGGCCTAATTGCCGAGACGTGCATGCCTTCACCCATGATTAGCGAGCCGTGCAATTCGGCCCAAGACGACACACGAAGGCTCAGAACTCAGACGGTTGCTCGCAGGACCAAGCCCAGGCAAATTTAGAAAGGACCCAAATAGACAAGAAGCCCCACAAGGCTTCAAACAATCGTAGCATTCCAATTTCCACGGAAATAAATTATACGGGGAGGGTCTCGGTGAGCCTCTCCCCCACAACCGTCGGATCGCCGCCCACACCCATGTGCTACAGTATATATCTGACGATCAGATAGTTGTGGGAGAGAAGCCTCACAGGGACCCTCCCCATAGAATTTATTTCCAATTTCCACAACATAAGCCATGAGTCCCCGTTTGGAACCTAATAATATCTCGTATTTCATAACTAACGAACTATTTTTGTGTAAAAATTATGTGTTCCAAATAAGCCTAAAGCCCCCGCAAGATGACAAGCTCGATCCAAGTTTTGATAAGGAGACGCTTTAGGCTTGAGGGGGCGTTCAGATGAGGTGAAGGGGATTTCTTTGAGAATTTTAGAATTTATTTCAAACTAAAATTAAATCATAAGGGTTAGAATAAATACCACTTCGTCGAGGTTCGGTGACCCGGGGCTGATGATGGAGAAGCACCACCCGGGGCTCGGCGACGAGCGGTGGCCGTTCGTCACGCACTTCGTCGGGTGCAAGCCCTGCAGCAGCTACGGGGACTATCCGCTGGAGCGGAGCCTCAGTAGGAGGGATAGAAAACCCGATCGGTTACTGCCGGTACCGGTGGGTACCTGGTAGTGAAATACTGGCCAGTTTTTCCTGGTTTGCAAATTCAAATTTCAAATTTTGATTCTTGAATGGTTTTTAAACTAATTCATACAAAATTCGACCGAGTTTTTCTCGGAAAAACTGGTAACCGCCTGGTTTTTTACACCGGCCGCCTGACGGGATTTGGTCCGGTACAAGCTTTTGGATCCCTGCTCAGCAGCATGGAGCGCGCCTTCAACTTCGCTGACAACCAAGTGCTCAGGCTGCACGGCTTCCGGCACCGGTCGCTGGTGAGCGCCAAGGTCAGGCGGGTGGCAAACCAAACGGCGAGCCCGCCGGAGGCCAAGGAGGCGGCTCTCAAGATGGACGCCAAGATCGAGACTTGAGAAAGAATTGAGTGATCTTTGCTGTTGGAATCCTGATTTAGGCACAGGGAGATACGAGAGATGTCATGTCTGGAATTACAGGTTACTCTTGGTTTCAATTTTGCACCAGTCTACAAGGGGGAATTAGTTATTTGCCCTTCCTTTAGATTCATTTTCAGAATTTACCCCTATTCCCGACCTAATACATTTTCTTCCCACTCCTTTGTCTATTTCTTCAAGTTTTGCCCTCTTTGCATTATTTTATTCTTATATACCAGTTTTCTCGTTACCTAACACGTGAAATTACCTTCTTACCCTCGTTCATCTAATCTCTCTCTCTCTTTTATCTTCCTCCCGGCATCTCATCCCCTTCCCCATCTTGCTTTTCTACTCCCTACGCCTCCATGGACCTTGCTCCTCGGCTCCAACCTCCTCCCGACCGGCCCGACCTTTAATACCGCCACCGCCGCTCGCCTACCGACCACCGTCGCCGCCCGGCTCCTCCCCGATTGCGCCTAGCTTGCCTTATTGTCGGCCCGGCACCTCGCCGCTCCTCCCTGGCTCGGGTCGCCTCCCCGGCGCCTGCTCCCACCGACCCACGTCGCGGCCTCCCGCGCGCCTCCATCGGCCTGGCTAGAACGAGGCGACAGACGGCGCAGCGGTCACGATGACGAGCTCCTTCTTGCGGCGCATCTTGAACACCTTGCAGTGGGAGTTGGAGTGTAGCGCGTTGACGAAGGTGGGCCGCAGCGGGACGGTACTCGGACGCAGGCGACCCGACTTAGCGACGCCGTAGGCGTGCACTGCGTCTTGGTGCCCTCGGGACCGATGCGCCACTAGGGCATCTTACGACGCGCGCGATGGTGGCGGCGGTCGCCGGGACGAGTGGGAGGCCGCGCCGCCCGAGAGCTGCGGCGGGAGGTGGTGCCGGCTTGCGCCGCGCTTCTTGGGCATGTGCTTGCCGTTCTTGCCGTGCTTGGACTTCTTGGGAGCAGTGGCCCGTCGAGTAGGTCAGAAACGACGAAGGTGGGTGAGTCCAGCAGAGGAACGGCGAAAAGGAGCGAACGAGGAGTAGGAGGAGGTGGTGGACGACGACGGCGCCGAGTCCGGACAGGACGCGCCGGAGAGCGACCACACGGGGCTCGCGGCGCTTGCTGCGCTCGCCTTCACCGGCACCAGCGCCTCCGTCGACAACGCGCATATGTCGAGATGCGATAGGGTCCGCCCGACAAGGCGATTTCTGCGGCCGCCGGTGCTTGGCAGCCACGCAGCGCTAACGGCGCGCAGGAGCTCGACGAGCGAGTCGTCCATGAAACGGGACACCCACTCCAGTTCCTCCGCGTCATGGGCCTGCACAAAACACACCAGAAACTCAACAAACAAGACACGAGACCGTGGTGGACCGTGCGTGTGACGGGAGGGGCTGTGCCGACACAGGGGTAACGGAGTAATTTCGCATGCCATGTAACGGGAAAACTGGCATATAAGAATAAAATAATGCAAAGAGGGCAAAATATGAAGAAATAGACAAAGAAGGGGGCAAAAAGTGTATTAGATCGGGAATAAGGGTAAATTCTGAAAATGGATCTAAAGGAAGGGCAAATAACTAATTCCGTCAGTCCACAACGGAAGAGGCACACAGTAAATTAAATCAGTAATACAAAATGAAGCAGGATAAGAGAGAACGGAAACTTTCTTGATTCGAGAGCTCTGATCACTTTGGGTTCAAGATTTGCATCGTTTTATTCCCTTCAGTTCAGGCTCAGGTCTGTGAATGACGGTGATGCCGTTGGCCTTGCGCTTGTGTGTGGAAGAGATCCTCAAAACCTGCACTGACCAGTGACCACTGATTGTTATTTGCCAGATACACTACCTCTTTACAAACATTGGCTGCATTTCAGCTGCCACCGCTACGAGTTATCATTACAAAGCAGCAACATGTTGATGCATGTGTCGTACGTATTCAGATCATATGTTTGCCAAACTCCATTTTTCCTTTTGCTGGTTTTGCTTTGACTGTTTTAAGTGCAACAGAGAACTTCCGGTGCAGATGCAAAGCGCTACTACTTTTCGCTATTCCAAAATTTTGTTGGCATCATTGGCAAGCGATCGATCGGTCCTCAAATCCAACTCTCTCTCTCTCTCTCTCTCTCATCCTGCAACCTTTGATTGAAACAATGGTAATGACACTGATCATCCCTAAACAAGTACAAACAATAAAACCTGTGCGCTAGATCCGGGGACGTAGCTCAGATGGTAGAGCGCTCGCTTAGCATGCGAGAGGCACGGGGATCGATACCCCGCATCTCCAGTAAATAATGCTTTTTTTGTTACGCCTTCGGAAAGGTTTCTTAATCCCAATGTTGATTCTCGACGAGAGATGCTCATTTGTTTTCCACGCTAGCTCGGCATCCAATCTACTCCTACATGCTAGCGAGATGTTCTTTCGTCTTCCCCTCTGCGTATTCAAGTTTCTGTTTTTTTTTTGTTTGACACACACTGCGTGTTCAAGTCTACATGGTATCTTGCTCAATGTTTTCCACGATGTTCTTTCGTCGTCCCCTCTGCGTATTCAAGTTTTTGTTTTTTTTTTTGTTTGACACACACTGCGTGTTCAAGTCTACATGGTATCTTGCTCTTTTCCACGACTCCGCGTTTATACATCCAATCTACATCTACTCTCCTACATGCTAGTAGAGATGAAAACAAATCGAATATGGATGGATAATAGCTCTGCTATATTTGTTTTCGTATTTTTTCCAGATGCGGACACAAATACGAATACTCCGGATATGTATACGAATACGAATAATATCGAATATAAATATGGAGCGAATACAAATCGAAACAAATACGGTCACAAATATTTTTCGGAACATGAAATCTCTTAAATTGTACGCCAGAAATTAACGAAAACATATAACTAGTTTATTTGATCCAAACATTCATGAATTGTTCATATTTTTAGCAACCACATATAACATTGGCACTTGCAAGCTGCATTAATTAATTTATCACGAACATAACACTTAGTTTATCATAGTTTGCTCATAAGTCATTACACATCCACACTTAGTTCATTACATACATAAAACTTAGTTCACACTTAACTCATCACACCTAGTTCATTCATGACATATATAGTTCGATAATACATAGATACCATGTCTCAATATTTTTTTTTATATAGCACTTAGTTCATCACATACTCACATACACAGGTTGATAGACAAATTTTAATAACATAGATAAATTTATCACATGCTTCACAGCCTCTTGCGAAATTTGGTCATTCCTTCATGTCCTAAAATACATCCTCCTCCAAATCATACATATCCTCTTGCTCCTCCGGTTGTAAGCTATAATTCAATGAGTATCATGTATCAAGGTGATATTAAATTAAGCCAAACAACTAGATAGTTAGATAAAAAAAAAAGTAGCAAACTGTTGCCAAGCTTGTGAAATGTCGCTCAATACCCTCCATGTCGATCTCAGTGAGGATAGATCCGCTAATATATCCACCTTCATGCTTTGTGAAAGTATTAATCATGCTCAAAGATTTCCTCATAAACTAATAAAGCACAAGTGCATAACTTAACATTACCTTTTCGAGATGTTGCAGTCCAATCTTTGGTACAAATCAAAGCTTGCACGACTTCAGGATCAAGGAGACTGTGAAATGGATCAACAACATGTCCGCCAGCACCAAAAGTTGACACCGAAGCAACAATCGACAATTGAATAGGTAAGAAACTACAAGCAAATCGAGAGAGAATAGGGAGCTCAGGTTGCTTGAGCTTCCACCATGACAAAACATCAAATACTTTTTGCCTTTTATTTTCTATTCCACTCGTGGTTGTTCCGTGTACACTTCCAACTCAGTTTTAGTACCTTGGTCTACAACACTACCGGCTTGCAATAACCTTTCAAGATCTGCATCAAAGATCGACATCACTCTCCTCATCCTCAACCCCTTTGTCTAATTGTTGAAAATCCACTTTTTGCACATTCGTAGATGTTTTCTTCTTTGAAGTTACAAGTGGACTGGACACATAAGCTTAGAACAACTGGTTAATAACACTCATGAATTTATCAACCTCTTCTAGAGCATTGTCATGGTAAATCTTATATGCAAGATATTGTATCAGTTTTGCCTTGTATCTAGGATCAAAAAAACATGCTACAGGAAGAGTCATGTTGGACTTTTCCTAATACTTATCATACTTAATTAGCATGGAATGTACCATAGTAGCTATAAATAGGATCAGTGTTGTTACACCAACCTGCAATTGCAAGCTTAATCGTACAAAAACTGTTGAAAAACATATTTGTTGTTGGATATTTTGTGCCGGAGAAGATCTCGGTAGCATCATAAAATCTCTTCAAACATGTATATATAGATTTTTGCCATAGTCCAATTTTCAGTAGTTAGGGTCTTGGGGACACATTTCACATATTTGCTTCTCTGTCGAAGAAAAAGCCTACTAAAAGCATGGTTATAGTAAATATGTTGCTTTAACATGAGATATGTAGAGTTTCACCTTGTTGGAACATCCAATGGGAGACCATTTGTCACATCTAAGTCATATTTTGATGCACACTTCATAAATTCCTCATACTGCAATGGAGAGTTCTTCACCATTGCAATTGTATTTATGATATTTGCAATAGCTAGTGCAATTTGCTTCGAACCATCTTAGGCAACTAGGTTTAAAATATAATTCAAACATCTCACATGAAAAAAAGATACAATCGCATATCAAGGGTGATGGGAACGGGGTCCCGATCTTCCAACAGGTTCTGGATAAGTTCGATTTGGTGGAGGCACGACACAAATCGACTCGGCTTCCGAACAACACGTTCCGAACCCCGCAATCGCAGCACCACGTCTCCTCAGGTTATCAACTGTGCGCAGCCCGGTTGACATCGCCAAGAAGGCTAATCCTCACCTGCGAATCGAAGAACACAAGCAAGAACAAGGAAGAACACAACGGAATTGCAGATGTATTATTTTAGCACTCGAAAGTTGGGGTCTCACAAACCGATGAACGGCGAAACTGTTCAAGACAGAATTAATCTAAGTAAAACCCAACCCTAATGATGGGGATGGCGGCTGGATATAGAGGACTGAGGGCGTGCAAAACCCCTGGATGCGCCCTAATGGGCTCCAACACGATACAAAGCCGAACGGCCCAAAAGACGGTGACGTAGCACCCTGACAGATTCTTAATACCCATTTATTTCGATGATTCCCGTTGACTCAGAAGAAATTTTGACATAGGACCAGAGCCATTGGAAAGGTTGTCTTCTCAGCTTTCGATACATATGTGGAACGTCCAAAACGGAGCCCGGATGCGATCTGGCGTCCATTTTAGTGTGGCTCGGTCCGACTCCGAATTGGATTCAAGTCGGCTTGAGTTGGGCCTCCAACATGATTCGACCGCCCTTGCTGGACTTGTGCGCCTCGTAGCCCTTCTCCAAGTACTTCGTGTCCTCTCCATGGTTCCTAATCATAATTAAATCATTAGGTAGCAATCGATTCTCAAATGAATAAAAAGAAGTACTTAGGAACGAGCTCACCAGTAAATTCAATTGTCAGCGCGAGCTCTAGTGATTGGTTCTTGAATGTCAAGTGGAGGATTGTTGTGTGTATCCAAGAAGTGATATCCTCATCATCCTCCCCTCTTGAAGCGGAGTTGTCCTCAACTCACCTCATCTTCTTCTCCCAAGTATGGCTTCAAATCTGAAATGTTAAAGGTGGGACTAACCCCAAACTCGGAAGGCAACTCAAGTTTATATGCATTATCATTTATCTTCTCAACTATTTTAAAAGGACCAGACTCTAGGCATCAATTTTGACTTTCGTAACTCAGGAAATCTATCCTTTCTCAAGTGCAACCAAACAAAATCACCCAGTTCAAGTTTAACTTCCTTTCTACCTCTACTACTAGTAATCCTATATTTTTCATTCATCTTTTCAATGTTTGCCTTAGTAGTCTTATGCATTTTGACAATAAAATCAGCACGCTCCTTAGCATCATTATGAACTCTCTCACTAGTAGGCAAAGGTAAAATATCAAGAGGGGCACGGGATTGAATCCATATACTACCCGAAAAGGACTTACCTTGGTGGTGGAGTGTTCCGCTCGATTATATGCGAACTCAACATGCGGCAAACACTCTTCCCACGACTTCAAATTATTCACAAAACAGCTCGGCATGGTAGACAATGTGCGGTTCACCACCTCGGTTTGGCCATCGGTTGTGGATGACATGTTGTAGAGAACAACAACTTTGTACCCAACTTGTTCCATAGAGTACGCCAAAAGTGACTCAAAAACTTGGCATCACGATCTGAAACAATAGTAGAAGGCATACCATCACGATCTGAAACAATAGTAGAAGGCATACCATGTAAACGAACTATCTCTTTGAAAAAGAGGTCAGCAATATGAATGACATCATCGGTTTTATGACATGGTATAAAATGAGCCATCTTAGAAAAACGATCCACAACAACAAAAATGCTATCCCTCCCCTCTTAGTCCAGGCAATCCTAAAACAAAGTCCATAGAAATATCTGCCCACGGAATAGAAGGAACAGGAAGAGGCATATACAAACCATGTGGATTCAAGCGAAACTTAGCTTTTTGACATGTGGTGCAGCGAGCCACAAACCGCTCAACATCTCGCCTCATTTTTGGCCAAAAGAAGTGTGTGACCAGAACGTCCTCTGTCTTCTTAGCACCAAAATGTCACATCAAACCGCCTCCATACGCCTCCTGCAACAACAAAAGACGAACGGATCCAACTGGAATGCATAGGCGGTTAGCTCTAAACAAGAACCCATCATTGATCACGAATTTATTCCATGCTTGTCCCTCTTTACAATGCAACAACACATCCTTAAAATCAGCATCTAAAGCATATTGTCCTTTAATGGTTTGAAGACCAAAAATGTGACAATCAAGTTGAGACAACATGGTATAGTGTCGAGACAAAGCATCAGCAATCACATTATCCTTCCCTTTCTTGTGTTTAATGACATAAGGAAAAGATTCAATAAATTCAACCCACTTAGCATGTCTACGATTCAAATTGGTTTGACTACGAATATGCTTAAGTGATTCATGATCAGAATGAATGACAAATTCTTTAGGCCATAAATAGTGTTGCTACGTCTCTAAAGAACAAATAAGAGCATACAATTCTTTATCATACATGGAATAATTAAGAGCAGGACCATTCAATTTTTCACTAAAGTAGACAACATGTTTGCCTTCTTGCATCAAAACACCACCAATACCAATTCCGCTAGCATCATATTCCAGCTCAAAAGTCTTACCAAAATCCGGAAGTTGGAGCAATGGTGAGTGTGTAAGCTTGTCCTTCAAAAGATTAAAGGACTCCTCTTGTGATGGCCCCCAATGAAACACGACTCCCTTTTTTGTCAACTCAATCAACGGTGTCGCAATGGTGCTGAATTCCTTGACAAAACGGCGATAAAACCCTGCAAGGCCAAGAAAACTCCGCACTTGGGAGACCGTCGTGGGCGTGGGCCAACTCCATATCGCCTCCACCTTGGCTCTATCAACCTCAATTCCCTGTGGAGTCACAACATAGCCAAGAAAAGAGACTCAATCCGTGCAAAAGGTGTACTTCTCAAGGTTACCAAACAAACGTGCATCTCTCAAAGCATTAAAAACAGCACGTAAGTAATTCAAATGTTCATCCATGGACTTGCTATAAATTAAGATATCATCGAAGTAAACGACCACAAATTTGCGAATGAAAGGACGTAAAACCTCGTTCATTAATCTCATGAAAGTGCTAGGTGCATTAGTTAAACCAAAAGGTATGACTAACCACTCATACAAGCCGAACTTAGTTTTAAAAGCAGTTTTTTATTCATCACCAAGTTTCATTCTTATTTGGTGGTATCCACTACGCAAGTCAATCTTTGTGAAAATTATAGCACCACACAACTCATTAAGCATGTCGTCTAGCTTGGGAATAAGATGACGATACCTTATAGTAATGTTGTTAATGGCTCTACAATCTACACACATACGCCAAGAACCATCATTTTTGGGTACCAAAAGAACAGGAACATCACAAGGACTAAGGCTCTCATGTACGTACCCACGGTCCAAAAGGTCATGGACTTGTCGCTGAATCTCCTTAGTCTCTTCGGAATTGGTCCTGTACGCCGCACGATTTGGCAAACTCGCTCCAGGGATCAAGTCAATCTGGTGCTCAATCTCTCGAATGGGTGGAAGTCCTGGAGGTATCTCATCAGGGAAAACATCTCTAAAATCATGCAAAAGGTTAGTGACAGGAGCAGGCAAAGTGCAAGGCATATTATCAAGAGAAAATAAAGCATCTTTGCACACAAAAGCATAGCATGTATCATTAATATCATCAATTTCAGCAAGGTCTGATTTTGTGGCAAGCATAACAAAATGTTTTTCAGATTTGTCATGTTCCTTTGGATCATTAGCAGCAGCAGCTCGCTCTCTATCGGCCTCTATAATCTCAGCTTGGGTCAAAGGCAGTAAATTAACTTTCTTTCCCTTATGCATAAAAGTGTATGTGTTACTACTACCATGGTGTAAAGCATCATTATCAAATTCCCAAGGTCAACCCAATAAAAGAGAGCATGCTTGCATGGGAACCACATCACAAGCAACATGATCAGCATAACCACCAATGGAAAAATAGACTCGGCATATTTGTGTTACCTTAGCTTTTCTAGAGTCATTTAACCACTGAATATGGTATGGATGTGGATGCGGTCGCGTGGTCAAGCCAAGCTTCTTGACCAAATCAGAACTCACCAAGTTGTTGCAGCTTCCTCCATCAATGATGACACGTGCGCGCCGGTTCTTGATTGCAAAGAAAGTCAGCAACAAATTATGGCGTTGAAGCTTATCGGGTTGTTGTACCTGTGTGCTGAGGACTCGCTGCACAATGATGCTCCGTAGCATCGCTGTGGACGCCCCACCAAGGAACAGGTCGTCATGACCACCGCCATCGTCATCCGAGGCAAGAAGCAACGCCATCATCCTCCTCGACATCCGGCGTCGATGTAGCCTCCATCTTCCGTGGCGATGTATGCCCGTTGGCTAGGGCAATTCCTCTGCACATGACCAAGTCCATGGCAGCGGTGGCACTGAATGTCGGAGGAGCGGCCGGTGGAAGCCACGGAAGAAGAACTCTTGGCCGAGCACGCAAAGAATTTTTGTAGAATCTGCGGGCGTGTCGTGGAAGGTGGCTTGGTGGCGCCGCAGCAATCTTGTTCATCGGTGGTGGAGGAGAACGAAAACTCAAGAAGACTTGGGCGTCCCATCGATGTAGTCGTTCGCGCGTGTAGGAGGGTCGTCCGGTGCTTGCCGTCGTTGATTCCTTGCGCCCCCGCAATTCTTTTTTCGCAAGCATAGCAAGTCGGAACAAGCGGTTGTGAGTAAATTCTTTATAATCAACAATGTCCTGAATTTCACGCCAGAACCCCATAGAAACGACAAATCTTATCCTCTGCTTCCTCAACAACCCCACAACGCACCATACCCTTTTGAAGCTCAAAGATAATAGTCACGAACAGAACTATCACCTTGTTCTAAGAGCTGTATTTTTTCTCAAATCACGTTTATATGAGGAGGAACAAACGATTACACATAGCTTCTTTTAACCGCTCCCATGTATCAAAGTTGTAGCGCATGATACCCAGATTCATTCCACCGGATAATAGCAAACTCCTTAAACTCACTAGTAGCTTGTCTAACTCTATGTTGTTCAGGAACCAAGTGAGAATTAAACTTCTGCTCTACCGTCATATCCCAATCAAGATATATTGCAGCATCATAAAGACCAGAAAAAGATGGGATGGTAAACTTGACTTTAGCAAAAGGGTCATCGTTACCATGACAGTTTTGGTTATTACCTCCCATACCATGTCTTTTTGTCAAGACGCCGACGTAGTCGCGCATCTTGTGTCTCCCCGATCAATGTTGCCAACCGCGTCATGCACTGTGTCATCATCATGATGATGGCCGTCATTGATGGGTGGCAGGCGTGCCTCCAATGTGTCCATCTGACCAGTGAGGTCAGTCATCCGCCGCTCCACCTGCTCAATGCCTTCTGTGGTGTTCAACTGGGCAATGGCGGCGACAATGGTGTCCATTCGCGCGCCGAGATCAGTGAATGAAGCATTTTGTTTGTCGAGCGCAGATTTGTAGCCGGCGCGACTAACACACTCGTTGAAGTCGACCGGTGTCGCGTCCCTTCTGGTCCTCGCCATGGTTAGTGGAAACACAGGGAAAACAAAATGATTATCCCTATCAACTACAAAGGAGGACAGTGGGAACCCGCAAAGGAAGTGGCTTACCAAGCTCTTACAAGTGTTCTTACCATCGCAAACCGTAGGTGATACAACCGGTGGCTGGTTCGTGATACCTAGATAGTGTGACCCGGCGATTGCAAGGGTCAAAAGCTGTGCTATCCGGAAGTAGGTATATGGAGCTTGGAAGGCCAAATATGTTAGTGGAACACAAATCAATAACAGATAGTAATGCTGAGTAAATGTCCAAAACACGGGTTCTAGTTGCTGGTCTAAATGTGTCCTATAGCAGGTATGATATGATGAATAAGGAGTCAAGACCAGAATAGTAAAGCAAAGACAGCAACAAGGATGGCTGTAAAGACAAAGAACAAGGATGGCTGTAAGGACAAAGACAAATCAATATCTATCACCTAAAATCTGACTTCTCTTTTTTTAGGCACGGAGTGCTCTCAGTGCCTTTGCTCTCAAGCAAAACCAGGTTCTGATTTTTTTTCTGTTATTTTTTTCACGGCTTGAGCACGTAAATAGGAACCGCACAAAGTTTCACCTCAATCTGATGTAAGGTGTGATCTACAGAAAATGATGAATGTGTTGTAAATTCGGTGATGAAAGTTCGAGCTCGAGCATCGCACTTTCCAGCCGAATTTGGGCAAAATAAATTCGCCGAACCCGACGGTGGGGAGTTTCGGATGCAAAATTTAATTTCACCCAATTTCAAAAAATCGTCGATTTCGAGTTCAGATGCGAAAGTTACGGTTTGTTTGAAGGAGGGCCTCCGAGTTATGGTTCTTGTGGAGGCCGAAACGAAATCAGGTGGAGGAAATTGGTGGAAAATGGGGGCGGAAGCTCGGGAAGAGGTGGGGGATGGTGCTGGGTGATCACGAGACTCAATGGGGAATGGTGCTGGGTGATCACGAGACGTGATGTATGACTCAAAAACAGAGGGTGGGAGAAACAAACGTTGACGGCTAGGGTTTGTATGAGAGGTACCGGAAGCAAGACAACCCGAAATAAAACACGATCTAAACCAGCAACACAACTCGACTAAGGATACAAACTCAACACTACGGACTCTGAAATCAAATTGTGCAAAAGGTTAAACGAGATCTGGGACAGGGAATAACCTATGACTACAATTTTTTTTGTAGGGCTTTTTCTTGGACTCTAGGATGAAACCGAAAACAACAAGGGTAGGGTAAACTCGAACCTGAAGGAACACCTGAAGCTCTGATTACCACTTGATGGGAACGGGGTCCCGATCTTCCAACAGGTTTAGGATAAGTTCGATTTGGTGGAGGCGCGACACAAATCGACTCGGCTTCCGAACAACACGTTCCGAACCCCGCAATCGCAGCACCACGTCTCCTCAGGTTATCAACCGTGCGCAGCCCGGTTGACCTCGCCAAGAAGGCTAATCCTCGCCTGCGAATCAAAGAACACAAGCAAGAACAAGGAAGAACACAACGGAATTGCAGATGTATTGTTTTAGCACTCGAAAGTTGGGGTCTCACAAACCGATGAACGGCGAAACTGTTCAAGACAGAATTAATATAAGCAAAACCCAACCTAATGGTGGGGGTGGCGGCTGGATATAGAGGACTGAGGGCGTGCAAAACCCTGGACACGCCCTAATGGGCTCCAACACGATACAAAGCCGAACGGCCCAAAAGACGGTGACGCAAAGACTCGACAGATTCTGAATGCCCACTTGTTTCGACGATTCCCATTGACTCGAAGGAATTTTGACATGGGACCAGAGCCATTGGAAAGGTTGTCTTCTCAGCTTTCGATACATATGTGGAACGTCCAAAACGGAGCCCAGATGCGATCTGGGCGTCCGTTTTAGTGCGGCCTGGTCCTGGACTCCGAATTGGATTCGAAGTCGGCTTGAGTTGGGCCTCCAACATGATTCGACCTCCCTTGCTGGACTTGTGCGCCTCGTAGCCCTTCTCCAAGTACTTCCAGGTCCTCTCCATGGTTCCTAATCATAATTAAATCATTAGGTAGCAATCGATTCTCAAATGAATAAAAAGAAATACTTAGGAACGAGCTCACCTGTAAATTCAATAGTCGGGCGCGAGCTCTAGTGATTGGTTCTTGAATGTCAAGTGGAGGATTGTTGTGTGTATCCGAAGAAGTGATGTCCTCATCAAAGGGGGTTGACTTACTAAGTTTTAGTACTACCCCCTTAGCTGGCGTATTGTCCAAAGTAAGGGCAAACAATCTTCTATCAAGATTCCAATCCACTACACTACACTCATAAAATTGTGTGCATAAGTTCCTTCCCGAATGGTGTCCTTCTACATGCATAAACTTAAGAATTCTTTTTTACATACTTCAATTGTCATCTATCAAATGCACAATGATGCACATGTAACTTTTATTTTGGTTCGACATCCACATGTCCATGGTTATACTAAAGCGACATGGAAGTGCTTTGAAGCATAGTTACCAGAAACGTGGTTTGTCTGAGTCGCGGTGCGGGTTTCGGGTTCGTAGTTCGTCACTTTTTTTTTTTCAATTTCCACTGCGAACACAAACCCCATACCCTAATTCGGTTTGGGTTCAACGAATCCGATTCGCGATTCGCATGGTTTTATAGTGAATCTGTTAACTATGCTTTGAAGTAACCATACAATTTCTTCTTTTCCTCTACAAAGATATTCAATATATCTTTTTGACAGTAATACGACTCTTAATCGGAAAACTTTCTGACGGTAATGCGACTCTTAATCGGAAAACTTTCTGACGGTAATGCGACTCTTAATCGGAAAATTAGGGCGCAATGACTTGATAAACTCCACGAAGTACTCATGCTCAATAATATTAAATGGATAACGACACCGTCCTCCGTCTTGCTCCCAAATGCCCATGCCAAGCCGTCGGGCCACGTCGCTCGCATGCATCGCCACCACCTCGTCGTGTACGTCGCCGGGCTGCCACGCTTGGCCACGCCCATGGCTGCCACGCCGCATGCGCTCGCTGCGCCGCACGGACCGTTGGGCAGCGCCACGCCCAAATGTCGCTAACCGGGCCACCGCCGGGCCGACGCCACCACGTGCCGCTACATCACCTTGTCTTGTTCGGGCCGCCACTCCCTCGCCTAGGCGCCATGCCACTGCATGTACGCCGAGCCGCTGCTCCACCGGCCTTGCCTCATCGCCTCGGCCGCCCCAGGCTCGGCAACGTCCGCTCTCGCGCTGCCGGCCGCACGACGGCCGGCCACCGGGCCGCAGCACCACGCCAGGCGCTGGGCCGAAGCCGGCCGAGCCGCTTGACACCGCTTTGCGCCGCCACCAAGGCCCTGCCGCCCGGCCGCTGGACGACCCCTCAAGACCTCGTCTCGTGCCTCCGCGCCGCCGACGGCGTTGCGGCGCGGCGTGTGCTCGCATGCATGCCGCTGCTCCTTGGTCGCATTCGTGCGCCCGGCCAGCCGGGGCTGCTGCAGCAGCTAGCTTGCCATGGTCACAACGACCACCAACCCATTGCCTCCCCCTCTCTCCTTGCCAAACGCTCAAAAGAGCTTGCATGCACAAACTAATTGGGTGAAAGGATTGCTCTTGCGATGAGGATGAGGATCGAGGCTGCATAACATGCATGGAAGGATTCACAGTTTTCGGAAGGGATTGGAAGGAGAGAAGGTAGAGAGATGAATGTGTACAAAAGGCATTGCTTGGTGACTAGAGGTGGCTCTTTTGTTTGGGGAATGTTGGCCCAGCACCCGAAGAGAACTCACACATATCTAAAGAAGAAGAAGAACACAGATGGACACAAGTAATTGGGACGTGCAAAACTTTCTCACGTCATTTTCTGGCTTCTTGTCATCTCTATTTAAACACAAAAGAAAGAATACATGCACCATGAGTCAATGCTCAAGGAAGGAAACCACCAGGAAGGAAATATCTAATCTAATCAATCCTAATCAAATCAATCAGCCAATCCTAATCAAATCAATCACTACTAATCTTGTCAAGATTAAGTCCAACAATTTTTCCCTAATCTTGACATGCGACTCAACATTGCGGATCGCCCGCAACATCTTGCTGACCACGCCACACAACTGCTGCCCATGAACAGAGGGTACTAGAGGGACGCATTTTCCTTCTCTTCCTCCTTTCGCAGCCATCTCTTGCCGCCGGTGACACGACTTGCCGGCAACTCTGACCTTGACAACTTGGGCATTCAATAACGTGGCTCTTCTTGCGACGATGGACTCAACTACATCACCGCAACGTGTTTGCAGCTAGGGACACAACTTGCTGGCGATCCCAACCTCGATCTCAGCTCCAATTGTCCTTCGCCGGTGACACAACTCGACGACGACGGGGACACACCTACAAGAAGTCATGCGCGCACACATGCATCATGCACTGACTCACCTACATGCATAACCATGACACAAATATACGCACGTATGCAACACACCTCCCACGTGCACAAAGAAATAAATGACACATGCAACACTCCTACTGTGCCATCTCCGTTTGTCGGCCTCATGCCAACTCTCCTCATGGCAGCTCCGCACCGCTGTTCGTCGCCCTTCGCCGCGGCAATCACGCCGACGCTGCTGCTGCATCCGGAGCTACGCCGCGCATGCCCTGGGCCGAGCCGCCGTCGCACCCCCGGGGGTGAGCCGCTGCGCCAAAGCCCTGTCGCGACTCAAACCGTCGCCTCGTGCGCGCACTAAGCGCTGGCCGCTGCCGCTCGCCGTCGCCGCGCCGCCGCGGAGCTGTCACTCTGTCATCGCCGCGCCTCGTAGGCGCCGATGCCGCCGCCGCGCCCCGCAGCCGCCACGCATGTCGCCGGCCGCACCACGCCGCGCGCTCTCGCGCCGCACCATCCCGGCGCCTTGCGCGCATTCCCGCTCGAGGAGTAGCGCCGCAGCCGCCGAGAGCCACCGTTGCTCAACCGAACAGCGCGCTGCCCGACCGCGCCGAACGGCTTCTCCACCATCATGTTCCTGGTGCACGGTGTTGTAGCCGGCCTCGTTGCCGGTGCCCCGTACACCTCCTCTCAACGCGCCATCTCTCCTCATCGCGGAGCCGCATGCTCCGCCTGCGCGCAGCACCAACGTGCCCGCCTGCGCCCGATGCGCCGCTGCGCCACCGAGCTTGCCACCGAAACGCGGCTTGGCCGATCCACCACTACGCGCGGCATAACCTCGCTCTGATACCAAATGTTGGCCTAGCACCCAGAGAGAACTCACACATATCTAAAGAAGAAGAAGAACACGGATGGACACAAGTATTTGGGACGTGCAAAACTTTCTCACGTCATTTTCTGACTTCTTGTCATCTCTATTTAAACACAAAAGAAAGAATACATACACCATGAGTCAATGCTCAAGGAAGAAAACCACCAGAAAGGAAATATCTAATCTAATCAATCCTAATCAAATCAATCAGCCAATCCTAATCAAATCAATCACCACTAATCTTGTCAAGATTAAGTCCAACAGGGAAAAGGTGGCGGCGTGAGAGATGAAGTGTGGATGAATGGCTGTGTGTTGGGAGAATAATGATTAGAGGTGAGGCTTTGGTTGGGAGAAAAGATGGCGGGTGCTGTTCGGTTGTGAACAAAGAACTGGCAGTGTTGCTTTTGTAGTGGAAGTGAATAAAAGAACAAAGAAAGGTGGCAGTGTAGGTGTGCTCTGCTGGGAGAAAGGAGATGAGGCGTGGGAAGGAGATGGCAGTGGACTGCTCTGGTTGGGAATAAAGAAATGGTGAGAGGGGAATGGGAGTGGAGAGGAGAGGAGGATCTGGCTGGGGGTTGAATTGTTGAGTGCTTCGGCTGGGCAAGAAATGGGCTGTGAATTGGGGAGAAAGAAATGGCAGTGGAATAATAGCAGTGCATTTCTCCCTCTTTTTCTCCAACTGGCTCAAATGATCTCCTTTCGCGAATTCGGTCAAACTGCCATGCATACGAAAACGAATGACATGTGGGCAAGAAACTTGTTTTAACTAATTCCTCAATTTATATTTAGAATAGTTATGCTGAGTTTAGATTTTTTAATTACCAATTTTCAATTCCATTTGTTTTATTTACCAATTAAGTTTGTGTTTTAAATTCAAATTCAAAATTGAACAAGCAAATTAAATAGGGAACCAAATAAGCTCCAAAAATTCCAAAAAATCCAAACAAGCATATCAAAGAATATAAAATCCAACTAAAATATTCCTGCACTCGAAACCTTTTTAGTTTTGCCCCAACTTTAAATTGAGCTTTTGAATTGGAGAAGGAGTAATGGATTTCTAGGTTTAAATTCCAATCTTCAAAACCAAAGTTCCAATCTTCAAAACCAAAGGATTTTCAACATAAGATTTACACAAAAAGTTTTTAAAAATCCAAAATTTCACAAATGCACATAGAGATGCTTAACTAATCCAACTTAGGGATTTTAGGCTGTTACCCTTACCTCGATGGCAGGCTCCTAGAGGTTGATTGAAGAGCAGCGTCGGCGAGCAGGGCAAGGAGTGGGCGTGGGCGTCATCAAGCAGGGTGAGCGGAGTGCGGCGTAGGCGGGGCGGCAAGGCCACGACCGGACGAGGGACGGCGACGGCAAGCATGGCGTGGGGATTGTACTTCAGAGGCAACCTGACTCCCTAAACGAATGGGGATGAGCCTAAGGGTACTCTACTATGTTGGTATGTTGTATGTTGATGATGATGGGCGGGTTGGGCTGAACTGTTAAAGCCTTAAAGGGGTTATGAATTCCAGATATCTGGTCTTCTTAATTTCCGAATAATCTGTATTCATACTCAATAGATACTGGGATACCGTATTTATATCCGTTTCGGAAAAAAAAAAAAACGTATTCATTTCGGAACCGACCGGTCCAGGTTCATTTTCGTCCAGATCCATAATTGTCCTTTTCGTTTTCACCCTACATGCTAGCTGTGGCCTGGTGGCTAGTGCGTCTCCGCTGGTATCACGGCCCCGTCCGTTGCAGCCTTGAATGAAGGCTAAAATTTAACAGCCGATCGGCGCACGCGGCGGCGGCGGCGGCGGTTGACATCGCATCACTCCCCACCAAGAGACGCGACCAGTGGAAACAAGACGAGAGGGAGGAGGGGCCGCGCTCCGCCCCATCCTTCGAAGCCGTCGTCGCCACGGGGCGTGGAGATCCCTACCGCGGCCCGCGATGGCGTCCGGCGTGTCGACGAGCATGGTGCTCACGCTGCTGGGCTTCTGCGTCAGCGTCCTCTTCATCGTCTTCGTCTGCTCCCGCCTCGTCTGCGCCCTCATCCGCCGCGGCCGCCGCCGCCGCCGCTCCCGCCTCTCCCCGCCCCTCCCCGCCAACTACTCCTTCGCCATCCAGGTCGACCGCCAGGGCCAGCCCGCTGCCGCCGGCGGGGGGCTCGACCCGGCCGCCGTCGCCGCCTTCCCCACCCGCGCCTTCTCCGCCAGTGGTCCCCGCGGCTCGGCCTCCTCCGATTCGGCGGACGCCGCCGCACAGTAAGTGCTTCTCGACTCTCCTGTGCCGATCGCGGTTCATTGGCTTTGGGTTGTCGATTGAAGATTCCAATCTGTGCCTGTGCGGTACCTGAGCACACTAGCATTGCGTTGCGTGACATCTAAGCTTGGAATTTACAGTTTGACGGTGCTACTGCTTAGTGTCCCGATCGAGTTGATGGTCGCATTGGGGAGGAATATTTTCGGGCTCGATCGCACACGTTTTAGTTGGTATGATTAGGTCGATTAGTGCGGGGAACCAGCGCTGCATTTAGGAGCTTGTAGTTGTGAGTGCGCCGTCAGATGAGTGGGGAAAGGGGGATCTCTCTCCCATTATAATATAAGAGTAGAGATTAGATGTCTAAGCAGATGTCATTATCAGTGTTCAGTTGGATTGTTCTGGATTCTAGTGCTGTGTTCTCTTCAGAGTATTGGATCTTCACATATGTGGGAAATGCTTTTGTTCAGCGTACTTGTATGATCCCTGGGGTGGAACTGGGATTATGACATTGTTCAGTTTGTAAATGTTGAACGTCGATGTTGGTTAGAACAGTATGAGCTCTACTGGTCTTCATCGCATGGAATTGTGTGTTTTTAGTGATTATAATGACTGAGCTGAATTTAGGGAGAAATAGTGATTGAGCCTCACTCACCATTATTTAATCTCTACTTATTTCCTAAAAAGTATTAGCTTAGGTGTTTGCCCAACATTTTCCATCTTAATCTTTGACAAGTGCGTGCTTGCTTCTAAATTCTAATCAATCCCAATGCTGTGCATATCCGATCAGGGCAAGGCACAGCCATAGATGATTAATGTTACTGAAAACTCTTGAACAAACAACACCACATTGGGAGATAGATTTTTTAGTACCAAAGAAGTTGATAGATATTTTAGTACCAAAGAAGTTGTCCTTGTGGATGTTGGTGCCCAAGAGAAACAGTGACTTTTTTAGTACTGAAGATTGACTATTGAATTGTTGGATGTTTAGTACCAAAGAAGTTGTCCTTGTGGATGTTTAGTGCCCAAGAGAAGTCTTGATTGTTGTGTTCGACTGAAGATTGACTATTGAATCATGAGGTCCCGGAGCTTGCACTGTTCCTGAACAGCTAAGACCACTCGATCAATCACATCAAAATGGAGTACAAATATTTAACTGCTCCTGAACAAGATGGTAGAGAGGAATGATGGGACACTGTCATCAAGTAGGTTAAATCCTCACCTGTGCTTGATGAGAGCGAAGCATGGATTAGCTTGGTTGTCTGATGCACTTGACTGTTAGCTGAAAAAGTTACAAAACTGTGCTCGAACCTAATTGCATGGATCACTTTGTGTCCGTAATCATGAAGCATGAATTTGGAAATTTGACATCGTAAACATTAAACACTAGAAATTTCATCCCAAGGTTTTCAGCTGAGTGCTTATTTTTTTATGAACAAGTTGATTGTTAGACATATGTGCCTTTAAATTACTTTGCACTGCTGATATTCCACTAAAGAATAACAGCTCATCAAATGATGAAGTGTGGAAGAAAAAACAGTTTTTCAATCTGAGGCATAAATATCTCAAAGATGCTTATGTTGATCCTGGTGATGCCATCTGCTTTCTTGTGAATGTGTTATATTAAAACAAGAGTAACTATGTTTGACATTCTTTTATTGCATCTAAAATAAAAATGGTGACGCACTGTTGTTAACTCTGCTGATATATTCTGAATCGCCATCTCTGTTTCGTGTTGATGTATTTTTAGCAATTGTCCCTGATTACACCAGAACACATAGTCTGAACTGTTTGTGTCATCATTGGCAGGTGTGTCGTCTGTCTTGCAGAATACGAAGATAAAGATGTACTCCGTGTTCTTCCTTACTGTGGCCACAATTTCCATGTGGCCTGCATAGATATTTGGCTAAAGCAGCACTCAACATGCCCAGTTTGTAGAATTTCATTGTGTGACTACCCTGATAACAAGCATACCGTGCCTCCTCTACCAAGTGCAGTGATAATACCTCCCTGTTCTCCTGAAGCATCAAGATCAGATCCATGCCATTGCCTATTTGTCAGCACAGGGCATTCGCCAAGGACATCGGAGGTTCTTAGATGTGAACCCGACCAGGCGAATCAGATGGTGCGTGGTCCATCCGTGGATGAAGGAAACAACTTGACATTACCTGAGGTTAACTCTCCTGGTGAAAATAACTACCAAACAGTTAAATAGCACGGAGATTCCTCGTATCCTTGAGACCTTGACAGGTCGTGATCTAGTCAGGTAGGACCCTGCAAGTAGCTGCCTGGAGTTTCTTTTGTGCAGTCTTCAGGATGAACGGCCTGTAAAACTAGAAACATCGACACATTTGGTGCGTGGATGGATGGCTGTCATAGGTTAGCTTTCGGGGATTTGATGTAAATATGAGAGAGCATTTGGATTTCTTGTTAAAAAAACCGCATTTATTTGTTAATCACACTGATTGTATTCAATAGCTTATCCCACTTATGGAGTTATGGTAGCCCACTGAGGAATTGTTGTTACAACAACAGTACATCTGCCAAAATGAAGTACCTGTCAATGCCCTCAGCTAACAGGATGAAGGGAGAATCTGGATTAGTTCATTGATCAGAGCATTTGAAACGGGCATGGCGCTTGTGCTGTACACATGTACAATAGATGCAGATCATTTCTATAGCAACTCTCTATGCTAAAGACAGCATACAATTGATACGGTCGGCTATAGGATTGTAGACAACACACAATTTTTAATGTTTTTATTGCAGATTATAGACGATATCTTTCTCTCTTCATTCTCTTTCATGCTGCACACACTAACTGATGAGCAAAATGCAGTTAGTCTCACTCATGCAGCCATGCGAAAATTCTTCCTGAACAGCTTCAAGATTAGCTGCCATCTTGTTTGCATCCGCTTGGAAGCGCCTAGTCAGACATCGCACGGTGCTATTCGTACGTCTGTTGCAGCACCATGTGGCCCCAGTGTCCATTTTTGTCAAGTTCGATGCTCGATTTCACAATGATAAAATGAGCCAATCCAATGGATCTGAATCTGAGGCTAGGCCGATCAAGCATGACCTATATTGGTGGGAACCAGCACAGTGCTAAGTAATTCTGATCCAAGATCATAAGAACCTTGTCAAGATGACGATCCCTCTTCTGAAAGCGGATCCTGGAGGGGCCTCCTGTGTCAGAAGAACAGCCTATGGTTGCCCACACACCGATGTCGACGCCGGTCGGGTCGGTCCAACCATGGCTCGTGATAGATCTAACTGTGTGCTCAGAGCAGGCAGGTGCAGCAGCATGGTTGGCTTCCCCTCCTGTAATAGCGCGGGGGACTGTGCTGAAATGATTCCATCAAGCGTACTGCCAAGAAAAGCCGTAATAAGCTTTACGGTGATTCCTGTCGGTGGTGGTGGTGGCCCTCACCGGAGCAGAGCTCCACCCGCCCTTAAAACGGTGAGCATCACGGCGTGGTGATCGCGCTCTCTGCAAAGCCACCGGGAGAGGGGGTGCTCTGCTTTGCGCTCTTCGAGTTTCAACCATGGCGGAAGTCAAGCACCTCTGCCTGGTGAAGTTCAAGGAGGGCGTCGTGGTGGACGACATTCTGCAAGAGCTGACCAAGCTTGCTGCAGAGATTGACACGGTGAAATCCTTCGAGTGGTATGCTGAAATCTGAGTGTTGTTGAACTTGTGTTTAGCACTTCAGGGGACAGATGTCCAACTTCTTCCCCATACTGAAGATCTTGCTGCACTGTTCTCACACAGAGCCATCCATGCCCGTGATCACGAGTGATCGAGTAGCAATAGCTAAAGGAATAGTTCATTATTAAACTGCAACCTTAGACATTTCTGATTCAACTGTATTTTTGCATCTGAAGAGGCTAACTCTCGTTTTGGTGAACTCGTTGCTCCTCGTGTTGGCAGGGGAAAGACGTGCTGAACCAGGAGGCTCTGACGCAGGGTTTCACCCATGTCTTCTCGATGACTTTTGCGAGCGCTGAAGATCTGGCGAGCTGCATGAGCCATGAGAAGCACGCCGCGTTCGCAGGCACGTTCATGGCCGCACTCGACAAGGTCGTCGTCATCGATTTCCCCGTCGTCGTCGCCAAGCCACTCTCGGCGGCTTGATCAGATCGAGTGTCCAGCAAGCATCTGTCAACCATTGTATGGTTCCTTTGCAGGTACTCTTCATCTATTTTATGCAGTTGTGATGTATGAATGATGTACCTAAGCCTCCCAGTCCTGCTACTTCAGTGTTGAGCTGGTGTAGCTGTAATGCAGCTCTATGCCGTGCATTCCGTTCAAAGGTTGTTTGGTTATCCTTGGAATGAATAAATTTCGGTGATCTTTCTGGTTGCTGTTACTTCTCCCTTTTCTTTTCGGTCTTAACGATGGAGTGATGGATTACTAAACGATTTTATGGCTCAGCCGTGCTTATTACTGTTGCTTAAACATTGGCAAGAGCAGGTTTGCAAAGTGGTTACTCGTACATTGGTAAACAGTGAGGTGTCAGTACTTTCATGTGAAGGCATTTAAATTCCGTCCCAAGATGAGGGGTGCTATCTTTATTTCTTTTGCTTTTGGCCTTTTGGGACATGTTGGAGTGCTATCTTTCTAGCCTTCGTAGAAAGCAACTGCAGATTTCCCATAATATTCTCACGAATGAAAGCAGTGGCGGACCATGAGTAAATCTTAGGTATAATGGTGTTGTTTCCTCGCCAAACGTCGTCTCACTACGTACCGTTAGGGTTTGGCTGCACGATCCTCGCTCGATGGTCTCATTGCGTCAAGCTTTTTTTTGTTCAACTAAACTTTTTTAGAGAACTAGTGTTCAATGAACTAATAAAATAAATCCTTTTGGAATATGTAAACATCCTATACGCATGAAGCACTCATATTACTCCATGCATATCTTTTCAAGGTTCTTAATTATGAAGTTGTGCTCATGATTTAGGATGATTACTTAGTAGAAATTCTAAACGAACAAATCAAGGAAAGGGAACACCATGCAAGAACTTAATCCATAAATACAAATCAGAGCTCGCCCGAATGGTGGATCCGTCAGAGCTTGCCAGCATGATGTGCAAGCATGCGAAATACTGAAATCTGACGATCATAGTGTCTCTCTTATGCATGGATGACAATACATGGAAGCTAAAGAAGGACGATAAAAAATGGATATTTTAGTTCTAGCAAAAGAAATGAAGATTTTTGCAGTTATCATCTGTAACTTTCATGTCTGTGGAAGTACTTATTATCCAATTGATGCTTGGTAATAAGATAATGCCCATCCTACGTATGATATACACTATCACAATCGTGACGAAAGATCCAAGGGCCATTGCGCTTATCTAAATGACACGAGATGATCAGAGCAGAGATAATATATGCCACTAGTTGATAGATGGCGTACTATAATCTATTTTTTATGGATTTCTTTTTTTCCCGAAGACGTTATCTATGGATTTCATGGCCGGTGATTTGATAGTTCTTCAACTTTCCAATTTCTTCCATTGAACCGTTCTTGCAGCCAGTAAAGATTGGTGACTTGTAGAATTGGATTAGACTGAAGAGAGAAGGCAAATAGACTTCGGATAGGCCGGATCTAGATTTGCATCCAGACTCTCTGTATACATCGAGTTAGTCCTATGATCCGTAGCTAGCTCACATAGTACAACATCGATGAATATCACATACATTCGTGCAAATAAAAATGATAATAAATGTGTAAATAGACCACATGGTTGAAGTCTTCCATCATGGACCGGAAAGACCAAATATAGATGAAGTCTTGCAGCGAAAATGATAAATAGTCGTGGTGATCCTCGGGATATGTCCACAAGCAATCAACTGGGGTAAACGACCTAGTACTTGGCGTCATCCTGGACTCTCGATGGGTAGAGGTAATTGTTCATCGATTGATATCTTCGAGCACTAAATCCACATATATGAGCAACCATGAGTACAAAAGTACTCAGCAAGCCCTTATACCAAATGCAATTATATAGATGTTTGGTTTGCCAAAGAGGGGTCTTATGATTATTTTAGCACAAGGCAAGTTTAGCCCAAATACCGTAATTATTTTCCAAGCTTATAAACTAGCCTTTTTAACTCAAAACCAAAGTATCGTTTTGTATAAGCAAGTTTTATCATAACAAGGTTCCCTCCACCTATTACTACTGATAAAGTTCTATCCACCTATCTCCATATATCAGGTTCCATCCACCCAACTCTAGATATCAGGTCCCATTCACCTGACTCTAGATCATAAGGTTCCATCCACCTAACTCAAGATCTCAGGTTCTATCCACCAGACTCTAGATACGAGGTTACATCCACCTACAATTATATTATTGCTACAACCATTTTTAAGCTAACAAGATCACATCGCATATTTTAACAAAACTAACCAAGTGTGGTCTTTTGTGCCACGCCATGACTGGGGCATGGCTATTCGAATGGATTATACACTCTGCAGAGGTTGTACAACTTTACTCACAATAAATAATTAACTCATAATATCTGCTAGTGGCATGCTTCCTTAGGCATGCGGCTAAGATGATTATAACAAAACCTTTACAATAAATCGCCGTAATACTACACCATCCAATGGGTTTCGATCCACGGATGTTTGAACACATTAGCTTCGAGGAATACCACTGCTGGTAAAGTAGACGTATCCCGATTTAATACCACCACAACTATTAAAGGGTACGTACACAGAGATACACCCTCCTATAGTCTAGGTCCAACAACCCGACTCAAACTGCCCAAAATATGGTGATAGCACCACGACTCGGTAAAATATTCAGTTAGGTCTATCCTATACTAGACTTGTGGTTGCACGATTATTAGTTTAGAAAATGTGGCACATGATTCGGTCCTTAATCGACTTAGACGAGACAATCCACAAATCCATATCTTGTGCGATTATTGCACCCATCTTATACAATCCACTCGTCCAAGTCTCCACCAATTTATAAAATATATTTCTGTTTCCAGTGGTAACCAACGTTACCACACTACGAACCGTACCATGTCCCAAGTGCTGTAGTGACAATGTTTGTGTCATATTCAAATTAACCACTAGGCATCTCTACGTATAACCTTTATCCATGTTTAGTTAACCAAGGACAATCTTCTTAATGATATCAGCCTAGGGTGACAAAGTAGATGTAATGCCAACAATCAAGGAGGGGAATAGTAAATAACTAACATATGGAGTAACTAGGCATCAATGTTTAGCATAATATTTCATAAAAAATAATAAGTATGCAAGTAATACTTTAAATCAAAGTAATTTGCATTTGAAAAGTAGGTTCAACATGATCAATTATAAGGACTTGCCTTGCTCAACAGTGGATATCACTTAGTCTTGATCAACAATGACGGTGGTGTCCAAAACGTCAAAGTCTATAACCGCAAATATAGGTCAATTCAACACAAATTCAAATGAACTCTAAAAATTATGATTTTGGTTTTTTGAAAGTTTTTGAATTTAGATGAATTTAGAAACAAAAATAGAATCATTTGGATTTAAAATAAGGGAGAACAGACTCTAAAGTTTGACCCGAGAGGAAATTCCAGAAAATCCTAATAGGTGGGGTCCGACTAGGATTTTCATTTATTTTCCATTTATTTTTCTTAAGGAAAAACCTCCATGGCTAACAGGTGGGTCCTCGGGGTTTTTAATTTCTTTTCTAATTATTTTTATCCAAGAAAACCCAAGAGACTAACAGGTAGGACTGTGGTCCACATGGACTCGGTCCACCCTACAATTCACAATTCACAGGGCTAGGGGCCCACACATTAGCAGCTACGGTATGCGGACCAAGTCTATACTGAGTGTTTCAAGTGATGGGGCCTACATGTCATACTCTCAGACTTTAATCTAACCTTTAATTAGAATTTCTAATTGCGTCGGGCCCACATGTTAGTGACTAATTAGTTTTAACAACATGATTAGTGCTTGATTAAACAGTACCCTGTGGAGCCTACTGGTCAGAGAGAGGGAGCAGGCGCGACCATGGCCGAGCGGCTTGGCAAGCTCGCCGGCGATGATAGAATGGTGGTGGGGCTCGGAAATCGACAAAATGGAATGAGGAGAGGACGACGAAGATGTGGGTGGTGGTGGTGGTGGCGGCTAGAATAGTGGATGGATGTGGTGGGTGCGATGGCGTTGAACGGCAAGGTTGTTTCGTCCCTGCAAAGGACTCGACTCAGGAGAGACTGGGGTGGTTTCTGGCCACAATGCGAGCTAGAGGAGTATGTGCGATGCTACAGGGATGGGCACGGGGACCTAGGTTCATTGGAGTTGAGGCGGCGAAGAAATGCGACAGCACTAGCACTGGAACAGTGCGATGATGTGGACCAAGGTGGGGTGCAACATTAAGTGACACAAAGTGATCCCGGGACTTCAGGGAGCTCACTAGTGTGGTTAATGATGGCGGAAAGGCACGGTGGTGGCAGGTCGATGAGCGGCGACAGAGACAGGGTTTCACGGTGATAGCCTTCCTCGGTGACGGGTAGCTGAAATGAAGCCACGCATAAGGCCAAGGGGGTCACATAGATGGTGAAAACACAGTCGAAGAAGGCAGCGACTTATCAGAGAGGTGGTAACGGTGAAGACGACGGTGGAAGCCGAAGATGAGGAAGACAACACGGGCACGGTGACACGCTGTAGGGAGAGTGAGATTGATTGAGGCATTTTGCTCCTCGGGGATGGTGGCGTAGAATGACATCATTGATGAGAAAAGGACTATCTGGACGGAGCGAGAATGTGGGCGGCTTGTGGCAGAGCTTGACGGAGTGCATCTGCCAGAGCCGAGGACGTCGACAACCTTCCGACCAAACCAATGCACTAAAGAGGAAACTACTAAAGAGGAAAATGTGAGGCGAAGCGGGCGAAATAGGTGGCGCGCTCGGCTTGGCTTAAAGGGTAGAGGAGCTTGGCATTTTCTTGCGAGGTCACGGCAGCTTGCACATGAGTTCTCGTGGGCATGGTGCGTGTTGTCCTTGACGCGACTACCTTGCGGCGCTTGGAGGGGGGAGCAAGGCTCGAGGTTGCAGGCGCTCTGCGTCTCCCTGCTGTAGCACATGGCCGGGCGTACATGCACGTGAGAGAGGGGGGGCTTGGGAGAAGATGAACATGGGCACGGCTGGCATATGAGGCCTGACCCATGCGGTAGTGAGCATGCGAGAGAGAGGGATGGAGTTGCTGCGGTTGGCGCCGCTGGACTGGCTCAACCTCAAGGCCAGCTAGGTTGTGGCTGGTTGCTGGGCCGCCCTGAGGAAGGGGGAAGAAGGAGGAGGCAGCTGGGCTGGTCGTGCGCGAGCTGGGTGGGCTGCGGCAGGAGGGAAGGGAAAGGAGGTGAGGGCGACAGCGCGAGCGGGATTGGGCCGTGGGGAGGAAAAGAGAGGGGGAAGGATGGGCCCACAGTTGGGTTGCGATGCGAGGTGGAGAAAGGGAAAAGAAAGGTTTGCAAAATTTATTTCCAATTCAAAATCTGATTTGAATTTGAATTCAATTTCTAAAATGGTTTTGTACAGAAGTAAACTTTTAGATTTTAGCAAAAACCAAAATCTTGACACAAGGAAATTGCTTTAAAATTTTAAATTGCAAGGCAAAGCTTTTGGAAATTTTGAAATGCAGCCAAAGTTTTTGAAAATCATGCATTTTTAAATTAGAGCCAAATTTGAGCTGTTACATGACAGTGATCAGGTGAAAGAGTGAGCCCGTTGCTTTCAGCTTCTCAACAGTTGCCAATCACCATCATACCCATTTAAACCGGAGGTTTACGAGACTTGCAAGGCTTAACCTTATGAAACATAGTTTCCTGAATACTTGTAAATATCCAAAAAATTTCCAGGTGTGCACCAATGAAGAATCAAACGATAGACCTGCTAATTTAAAGTAAACGTCGAGATCACAAATCGCTGAAACAGTATGAACACTGTCAGCAGCTCAGCATACCATCATGCATCTATACATCGGGTCACCATTCATCAACCTATACGTTGCATACCTTGAAAGCAATGCGTAATAAATCGTGAAAGCAATGCTGCATTTAGCATACCTCCAATCAAGCCACAGCTCACAACCAAGATCAGGGCGGCCTGCCGGAGTCGAGTCACTCCATTCCATTAACCGGTGCCGATGTGCCGTGATGAGAGGGATCATCTCGTGCTGTACTAGCTTCTTAATCAGGTCTAGTTAAATTGGATTAATCCAGAAACAAAGTAACGGAAGCTACTGTCAAGGTCACTGCATGATCAGATATTCAGATGCATGAACAAATGGAAATGTGTCCACAACAAGAAGCCAACTATTGTAGCGGGTATACGAGGGGGGGAAAAGGACTAAAAAGTAGTTGCAATTCTGTCCACTGTACCAACGCAGTTGCTTGGCAAACAGAGTTAGTGTAGAGCTGATGATGGAGACAACACCTCACATGTGGGGTGACTGGTATCAGCATCAGTCTCTCCCCCACTTGTAATGGCAATTTGGCATCAAATGGAAGAGTAGAACAAAATCCAGAGAAAAACATAACAGCCAAGGAATGCAGAATCTAAGACAACTCATTCTCTCGTAGTCTCGTGAGAAGCAGCGGCAGAAAAGGTGAAGATCTCACGAGCTGTACTGGGAGAGAGGGGAAGCATACACCGAACAGTACCCCCTCTACTTGTATGCTGGGACAGCTGGGACCAAGGTGAAATCAACTAGTGCCATTACATTTACACCTGCATTAGACTGTGAAATGCAGAAGAGCATGTGCCGCATCACCGATACAGTCGTGCGACCACAGATTACCACCGGGACAGCAATAAAACGATAGAAATAACATGTCTTAAGAGTGGCACGAAGGAAATTTATAATGTTTACTGCAGAACAACGTATGCGGGTTTTTGGCTTGTTAAGCATGTTTTTAAAACAAACTGGTATCGTGGTAGGTCGCTTGCCGTGAACATTCTGCGCTGCCTGCCACGACGCTGTCTTGTCGCTACAGTACCTGAAGTGCTCCGAACTCTAGGAGCGCTGCAGGCGACGTGACATATGTTACTTGTCTATCCATCCGTGGTGACTTTTTTGCTATTTCATCAGGAAAAGGATTAAATTTGCTATTTCGTCTCCAAAACAGCTAAATGAACCAAAAATTAGCACAATGTAAGACATGACAATCGCACGATAGGCTGATACTATCTGTGGATCTCAAGAATCAGTACTAGATAGAGTTGAATTGCAGGATAAGAGTAGTATACAGATGAACTATGCAAGAAATTTCATAGGACAGTGCAATAATTTATGCAGACATTGATTACATTACATAGTATAGACACACAGAAGCTGTCTGAAATGGTGCAAGAATAACTTGTATCAATGTTACTGCTGCATTGCATAAGAACGGTAAAGAGTAAAGCCAATGAAGGAGGTAAACATTGATTTCTATTGCACAGCAAGCAGAAACTAGAACCCCATATATACACCACCTCATACAGCAAGCAGAATAAAAATACACTAAACTGTTTTCTTCTTGTTGTTTGTTAACTGTATGGGCACACATAACTAAAAACATTCAGAAAAACAAAAAAAAAAAAAGGATCCTACACACTGACGCATAGCAATCTTTCTGTATACCACCTGTTCATGATCTTGTTTCTTCCCAAACTTATTTATCCCTAAAAAAATATAAATTTCTTGGTTTGCTTAATTCCACTGATTCCCAAGTAGGCAGAGCAGTGAGCAAATGAGAGACCTCAACTAGACCATCAAGGCGGGCTTTTGAAGGCCTGCACGACAAGGGAGAAGCCCGGCGCGGCGGCCTCCTCCTCCAGCCATAGCCGGCTCTCGAGCGCGCTCCGCGCCCGGAGCAGCACCACAGCGCAGCCCGGCGGCTCCCGGAACCACCAGCCGTGCAGGTCCCACATGACGTCGACGGGCGCGCCGTCGACGAACACGGTCTGGTTGCCCCTGAAGTTCCACCGCAGCCGCCGCGCCTGCACGGCTCGCTTCCCGTCGATGCTGACCCAGAGCTCCTCCCCTCCTCCAGAGCTCGGCGCGCACCCGACGCTGACCTCGTGGTCGGGCCCGCCCTCCGCGAAGCGGACGCGCGCGGTGTGCATTGCCGCCGGGTTGGACACCACGACGCGCTCCCTGCGCGCGAGCGGGAGGAAGCGGGCCTTGGGGATCTGGCCCTCGAACTTGGTCTTGACGAACTCGGCGGCCAGGTCGCCCACGGCCAGCACGACCTCAGCGTGGGCGACGGCGACGAAGTAGTACCCGGAAAGCGGCTCCGGCGATGCCGCGGGGTCGTAGCGCGCGGCGGTGAGGTCCCAGAACAGGGCGAGCGGAGGAGGGGAGTCCGCGTCGCCGTCCGAGGAGTCGGACGGGACTGAGCGGGTGCCCTTGCGCCTGCGGACGAGGAGCGCGGGGGCGGAGGCGGAGGGCGAGAAGGAGAGGGTGGGGCCCAGCGGGGAGTGGGACCAGGTGAGGCGGAGGACGAGGGGCGGGGAGTTGGAGGAGAGTGGGGTGGCGCGGTAGGTTGCGGTGACGGAGAGGGCGGAGGGGGTGGTGTTGGAACTGGAGGAGGTGGAGGTGAGGGTGGAGGAGGGGGTGGTGCAGGCGGTGACGTCGGCGACGCGGACGGCGCCGTCGCCGATGCAGGAGGCGAAGTCGCGCATGGAGGACGGCAGCAGCAGGCTGGAGGCCCTCACCATTGCTGATCCTCTCCTCTCCTCTCTCGCAGCCGCCAGCGAGGAATGGGGGAGATCTGCGCTGCGCTGGTGAGGTGCAGGGGAAGGCAAGGAGTTAATGAGTCAAGTCGGAGGAGGTGGTGGGGTTAATGGGTTATGGACTGCCTCCAAGTCTCGTAAATAGCGACCCGACGGGCGACGGCGAGGCTGCTGCGAACTGGTAACTGCCGGAGCGGAGGTGGCGACGAAGCTTCTGCTTTAATTCTACCTGAAACGGTGCTGGCCGTCCGATCTTGAGAGAACGAAAATGAACCGTCCGATCACACGAGAAAGTGTTGCCATCCTACATTATATGCAATGGTCAATCATAAACCGACACGAATTTTGCAGAAATATCATAGACGAACAGTTCTATCCCTGCACAAAACATGTTGACAGAGTAGGAAGTACAAGCGATTGTCTTATATATCTATGACATGTGTAACCTTGGAACCCAGATATCATTCACACATGGAGTGATAAATCCTGAAATTCACATTTTTACCGTGACAAATAATTGATTATTCGTTGTATTTGGGAGGAGTGGACATTTTGGAGGGGGAATGGGATGTGTGTTTGGATTTGAAACATTTTGTAAGGAGGAAATACAAATATTTGAGCACTTTTGTTCACACAAAATAATGTGTTTGTACAGATTTTCTTTTGCTTGGACAATATTAATTTGTTTGTGTAAAAAAAAATTGTTCGTGCAAAGTTACTTTGTTCATCCGCCAAGCCATTGTATAAAAAGATTAGTTTTTTGGGGCCAGGTCCAGGCCATGCTGCTGGCGTCGCCATCCGGCTGCAGTCACCAGTAGTTGAGACTGAGGAGATGAGGTGCTGACGGACACATGGGAGAAGTGTTCAAGCAAGAGGGGGCAGCAGCAATGCAGAATGCGTGTCTCCACGAGGTCGCCCATAGAGGGCTCGCAGCCGAATGATGTTCGTTTCTGGGCAGCCTTGCTGTCCTGCTCTCCCCTCCCTTTCACGAGTTTTTCCCCCCCTAAATGGCACTATTTGAAACATATTAGTAAAAATATCGCCCTCGCAGCGACGCCCCGTGACTTTCGCCGTATAGTATGATGGTGCGGACGAGGGGTCACGTGGCGTCCGTAGTTTGTTCATCTCGTGATGGTGCGGACGAGAGCGTTATTCGTAATTGCGGTTGTAGGGACGTTAATTTTGCAAATGTTGCTTTAAATAGTGTCATTTAGGGGAAACTCGCCTGGCATCTTGGATCTTTCTTTGCTTGTTTCTTCACTGTTGAGTGTTGACGCAAAACACCTCTGTCTGTGCAAGCCATGTATCGCAGTCTAGTCTGTTCTGCCGACGAAATATAGGTTTGGGTGGACATAGTTTCAGCCAAAACAAAATTGATCAGACATATTAACAGTGAAAAGGGACATCAGGGTGAAGTGTTGGATCAGGCTGATCAGTGTGGAGGAGGGATCTATATGTTTGGAAAAAAAAGAAATTGTGGGGAGGGATCAATGGATCATGCATGCATCACTCATGGTCCCATGACATGTGTGATGAACTGATGAACAAAAAGGATGGGTACACCCTAGTACGGCCATCCATCAAAGCATGCGTCAACACCAACAACTCCCAGGATCACAAATCCAGTGGAATACAATGGCAAGTTTGTCGCCTTATTACCTACAAATTCTGATCATAGATCAGAAGGTTTCACCTCCCCATGATTGAGGATTAACTGGTGAATAAACAACACCAATGAAAGCAAGGTGAAGGATTAGGACTGAAGCAAAAAACTTGCTACCTTGGCTCTTGGCTTGTGTCTCCATTTTTCTAGAAAGCGGCTAATGTCACTATTGTGAGGTGACTCAACATTTAAGGTACCAACTCTGTACTAATCGCTCTTAAGTTGCAAAACTCCAACGAACACATGGCAGATAGAATGTGTCGCACGGAAATGCAACCGTAATCTCATAAATTTGCCCAATTCATTGTGTTAACTAACAGACAGAATGTGCCAGATTAGGTAACAGGCAGCAGTAATGAGACTCACCTGCTGCAGCTGCAGACTCTGCACAAGCTCATGGTCCATTGGTCCATGGATTGGTCCATGCATAATGAATCAATCTGATCTGGGAAGTGAGAATGTGAAATATAGCTAAAAATGCTCAATTATAATATGAGTCATGGGGGCAGTCTGCTATGAGAAGTGAGAATGTGATTCATGCATCGGCAGAACCAGGCACTTGATCCTAGAAGCATTATAAAATTGGTGCATGCTTTGTTGATTTTGTTTCTAGATTCGTGTGGGGGAGAAAAATTGTCCCATACTGCATTCTTGGTAAAGCAGAAATGCGACGCTCACCTGAAAACACGGAAAGCAGGATCCCTGAAAACAGTAGACAGCAACTCTTTAGCTTTCAACAACAGGCAAAAATAGAAATCAAATGCTAACACTGAATATTAGTTAGTTCCTTCTTATAGTTGGCCAGATAATGTGGGTCTTCAAACAGAAGGGTCTACATGATTTAATCCAGTTGGTAAGAAGACAAATGTATTGCCAGGAAAGCGATAGAGGGAAATAGTATGCTGCAGTGCAAGTATACTTGTATGTTTGAGCAACAGATAGATGAGTTATGTACATTGGACATGGTTTCTTTTCTTCTCTTCTTGTTAAACTAGAACAAGTTGACAATGCAGTTTTCCTTTTATAAATGCAGCAAACACAAGTTGACAAAAGAGGCCTTTCTGTTTCAAACCTAATATAGAACCAGCGCACAAGATAATATTACGCAATTGGAGAGAAGATATATTGCTCTAACCAACAGCAGAAAGGCAGTTGAGGAGTAGAAAGCCTTTTCCTAATCTTCAAAATACCAAACCGAGAAAGAAGAGAAGCATCAGCTATGCATGTAAATTTTAGATTTCCAAATGAAGGCATACATCAAGGAGGAGGACAGCAGGTTGCTCCTATTAGAAATGAACTCGTCTTCTTCCATGCTGTAGTTGGAAGTTGGAACAGCGCCTACCCAAGCTAGATCCAACTTGAAACTGCTGAAAATAATATAATCTGCCGATCAGCATCAGAACTTCCTATTCCATCATGAGCCTACTTGGTCCTTGTTTAGCATGCAACGCCTAGACGTTGAAGAATCCTTCCACAGTAACACTATTCTTTAAAAATGGCACATGGGGCGTGGTGCGCTTGCTCTAAGAATAAGAAGACCGTGCGTTGCAAATGGATCTTCAAGAGGAATGAGGTCTATCTCCTAGTGAGCCTCCAAGATTTAAGGCAAGGTTAGTAGCTAAAGGTTTGATCGATTAGGGTGTTGATTACAATGATGTGTTCTCCCAGTTGTGAAGCATAGCTCAATCAGTACATTCTTTAGTATTGTTGCTATGCGTGATCTTGAGCTTGAGCAGCTAGATGTGAAGACAACATTCTTGCATGGAGATCTTGAGGAGGAGATATACATGGACCGGCGGAAGGGTTCATAGTGCACTGTAAGGAGGATCATGTTTGCAAATTGAAGAAGTCCTTATATGGTTTGAAACAGTCTCTCGTCGATGGTATAAGAGGTTTGATTCATTTATGTTATCAAATAACTTTAAAAGATCGATTATGATAGCCGTGTCTACATTAAATTTGTTGATGGATCACCTATATACTTCTTTGTTATATGTTGATGATATGTGATTGTCGCCAAGAGCAAGAAAGAAATCACTGCATTGAAGGCTCGGTTGAGCGATGAATTTGAGATGAAGGATCTTGGTGCTGCTAAGAAAATTCTAGGTATGGAAATTACTAGAGACCGTGCTTACGGTTTATTGTTTCTTAGTCAGCAAAATTATATTCGAAAGTGCTTCATCGTTTCAACATGCATGATTCAAAGCTCGTTAGTACTCCCATTGCACCTCACTTTAAATTGTCGACTTCACAATGTCCTAGCATCGATGAGGAGGTTGAGTACATGTCCGAGTTCCGTATGCTAGTCTTTGTTGGGTCTTTGATGTATGCCATGGTTTGCTCTCGTCCGGATTTATCTTATGCTATGAGTATGGTCGGTAGATATATGGCTAATCCTGTTAAAGAGCATTGGAAGGCCGTTCAGTAGATTTTCAGATACATGCAAGGCACATCGGATGCTTGTTTGAAGTTTGGCAGGACTGAAAAGGAACTCGTTGGCTATGTTGATTCAGATTATGCTGGTGACTTGGACAAGCGTATGTCGCTCACAGGTTATGTATTTACCATTGGAGGTTGTGCTGTGAGCTGGAAGGCACATTTGCAGGATGTTGTTGCGCTGTCCACCACTGAAGCAGAATATATGGCTATTTGTGAAGCAAGTAAAGAGTCAGTTTGGCTGAAAGGTTTGTTTGCTGAGCTTGCTGGAGTTGATTCTTGCATTAATCTGTTTTGTGATAGCCAGAGTGCAATTTATCTCACTAAAGATCAGATGTTTCATGAGAGGACAAAGCACATTGAGATTAAATATAATTATGTCAGAGATATTGTAGCAAAAGGTAAGCTAAAGGTATGCAAGATTAGCACTCATGAAAATCTTGCTGATATATTGACAAAGCCAGTTCCTGTTGCTAAGTTTGAGCTTTGCTCAAGCTTAGTTGGTATTGACTTAGCCCAAGAGGTGTGTAGTCTTGAAAGTATTTCTTTCTTTGTTGTGTTGTGGTGAAGACTGCCTTGCTTAAATTGACACATCGGAATCAAGATGACTCATTCATCATTGCTGGAGTGCTACGCGCACTGCTGGCATTGTTTGGTACTCAGCACTGCTCAACAGATAATCTGTACTGCTCATACTACTAAGGACATGTTTTTGGCCTTCATCATTACAAATCCTCTCTCTTTTGTGGAAGCCACTGATTTATGAGGACTTCAAATTAGTTGCCTAAAGCTTGAGATGACCCCATCTTCGACAGTTTTCAAGTACCTGCAGTAAGATTAGGCCCTTTCTGGCAACAAAACGAAGACCCCCAAAGCCAAATATGCATTGCATAGACAACATTTTTCTTCATGTGTCAATTATCCAAGATCATTAGGAAAAAATGGTGTTCCTCTCATCACATGCATAAGCATTGTGCACAGCTATAGTTCCAGAGGCAAGTTTGGACCTAAAAAGACATCCTAGTTATGTGCTGAACCTTCAGTAAAATATGAGGTTAAACCGATGCCTAGGTTTGGACCACTTCAATCTGGTTCTTTCCACAAAAATTTCGTTCCAATGTTCATGCACACACTAATTAAATTAATCAAGTGGTATCAGAACCTAAGCATGCATTGGTGAGCAATGATGCTGCAGAGTTAAATATAGAAGTATGGAAACCATCTTATGTGCAGATAAGCATTATCTATTTAATATTGTCTCTGATGGACAAAGAATGCTCTCGGCAAAAAAGGATGATATTTGGACCAGTACTATTTTCTTTTGACTTTGGCTACAAAAAAAAAACATAAATTAGCAACAGAAAGGACACAGTAAGTATATGTTTACGAGTTCTGCGACAGCATGTATTAAATGTTCCAGCACTATAAATGATGGGAATAGGATAGTTCTCTGCTTGATATAATTATATATCAACTCTGCTACTAAAATTTTATTTGCGAGAACCGAGTTCTTAAGTAAAAAAATAAACACAACTGACAGCCAGATAGCATGGAATTTCAACTTCTAGACAACTAATACAATGTCTTTTAACAAGTCTAGAATATATGCCACAAAAATGATACTGCTCTCTGTTGTGAAACTGGCTCTGCCACCATTATATATATAACCTTTCCCTGAAGGAAGTTTGCAGTGATAAAATGATTAAAGCAACTAAGGAAATGAAAGATACATGATCACCAATTTCCCAACTGCTATATAGCAGGTCTACAACATGGCCAATTCCAACCCCAACGAAATTTATTGATCCAACAACTTGAAAAAATTGGCAAGCTTCATGTAGCTAAGCAGCCTAAAGAAAAATGACAATCGATGCAGGTACTTGCAAATGAAGAACATTATTTAGGTCATTCCATTATATTCTCCACTTTTATGTTTTAAGCCATAAATTGAAAATTAGTTTGCATAATGCTTTTGTTTAGAAGTGATTCAACTAGGTATGGATCATACCCAACAAAAGCACACAAAAAATAAAAATAAAAGGCCGGTAAAATACATAATGGCAGAAAAGCAACTGGTTCTAAATAGATAATTCCCTGGCTAGAAAGGGTGTAAAATACACGGATTGCCGAGAAAGTGACCTCCTGAAATAAAAAAAATACTGGCCTGTAGAAAGTAGAAACATGCTGCTCCATGCTCTTCTGTGCATCTTTAACGATGAAGCGAGACACTTCACAATTTCCGTACGAACATAAGTAGCCCAAACAACTAAAAGGACGGGAGGAACATGAATAAGAAACAAAAAATTTCGTGAACTCCGTGCAGTTTATTCATCAACACATGTTTTTGCCATCATTTGCATTGCACTCTATTTTCATATGTAGGCCCTTTAGATCTCATACACAAAAGATCGGTTGTAACAAACAAACTGTGATTAACAGTCAACACAAACTTCATAACAACTTCTTTGACCGCAGTAATTGAACTCAGACACTGACGATTGGGCACAAATGAACTCTCCAGGATCGTCAATGAGCTCACCAGTCTCCACCACCGCGACACTGGAAGCTGAATCCTCAGTAAACTTGAGATCCACCCTGCCTCCATGTAGCGTCCTAAGCTGTGCCTTCCTCCTGCTTCTCCTCTCCCTCCACTTCACTACAGCACTTCCAGATATTTCCTTATTTGAGCTCTCACCTAAGTCTCTTCTACCCAGACTAGAAATTGTCTTCCCACTGACCTGATGATCAGATAATCTCCTGCCCCACGCTGATAATACGACGGGGTGTACACAACAAACAGCAAGAACAATTAGGACAACATAGACATAGAAAGACACCCACACACACACTGTCCATTTTAAGCTGCGAACCAGCTCTTTCGCCCATGGAAGACTTGTCTGCACAATGATCTCCGCTCTGTACACTTGGGGCAAATGTACTGTCATAGCTCTTGGCTGAAGCAGAACTCTGATGAGCCCTATTTTCTTATGACGGCCATGACCTTCCCTGTAGCGCAACAGCTTGAGTGTTGCAGTCTGGCTCTCGCTGCGTATGCCCAGCGTGAGCGGCACCCACATAAGTGCGGTTTGCGCTAGCCGAACTGGAGGACTCTTGTACCTTAGCATATATGGCTGCGTAGTTGATGCTATGGTGTTTCCACTGGGAGAGATCGCCTCTGATTTAATCTACGGAAAGTGAGTTTGAAAAAGATCGGCGAATTAGTCAAGTAATCGGTTAGTTGCAAGAAATTTTGATTAGGAATGAAGTTTATAAGCATGTGTACCTGGAACACGCCGAGCTGGCGATTGTGGTCGGAATCCGGAAGCAGCAACGCCATTGAAACCGTCACAGAGTGCCCCGCCGGCAGTGCCGTGCCTCGCGCTCCGCCAAGGGTCACCGCGGCGCTAGGTTGCGCCTCGGTGTAATCAAAGTACAGCGGCTGGCGCACCGTCACCGGCTCCTCAACCCAGTGCCGGACGAGGACAAAGCCGAGCAGCAAGGACACGACGAACGCAGCAACGAGGACTGCGAAGGTGCACGCCGCGGCGAGCAGGCCAGAGGCGGCGCGCCGGACGAGAGAGGAGACAGCTGCAGGGACGGCGCGCAGGTCGCCGATGAGAGCGGCAACGGGGAGGACGAGGCTGAGGATGGCAGTGGCGACGTGCTCACCGAGGAAGGCGGCCAGCCGGATGAGCCAGCCTGCCGGAACGGAAAGGAAGAGGATGGTATCAGTGGCCTCTCCGGCGGCTTGGTCCCTTGGCTGGCCCTGGCCGGTGTCTAAGCGTTTGCCGGAGGCTGTGGCCGGCAAGAAGGGGTAGTCGTGGTGGTATTTGGATGCGTGGCATGGCGGTGGATCCATTAACAGCTATGGTGTAAGACTGTAGAGAGGGAATGGAGCAAACTCGGCGGAGGTTCGAGGGTTGCTGTAGCCTGCGGTGCTGCTCGAGGGTGAAGAGCTACACGTGGCAGGAGAAAGACACGTGTCATGCCCATGCAGATCGCTGATGGCATTCGCCTTTGTCGCCGTCTTTTTTTCAAGAACGCGCAAAAGCTATCTTGGCCTATATGAATCCAACATCACTCCCTCCAGCTGATAACCACTTGGGAGCACACATCATGCGGCAGATACATCCAACAATTCATTCTTGGCGATATCCTTACAGGTACAAGGAGGGCGAAAGGGCGTCGGCGAGGGTGGCCACGTCGACCCTATTTTTTTGGCTCGTTCGATTTTTGCTTTTCTTGTCCCCTCGTCCGATTGCCTTCGGCGTTGTGTTCGCGTGTCGTGTGAGGATCCAGGCTGGTTTCTTGTGGACGCTTCGCTCGGCTCTCATGCCGTAGGCGTCTCGTTTCGCATGCATATGCTCAGCCTTTACTCTCCACCACGCCCCCTCGGTTTCTTTCTCCTTGGTTCTGTCGCTCCTCTTCCTTCGGTCTTTCTCGCTTCCGTCGCCAGCCAGCCCTCTTCGTTTGGGTTGTCGCCGCTTGTCCTTCTTGCTCCTTCCTATGTTTCTCGTCTCCTTCATTTCGCTCCCTGCGGGTTTGTCTTCTTCGTTCCACTTCTTCTTGCTGTTGGTTCCTACTCGGGCTATGGTTCCTTCGCCTACGGTTTTGTTTGGGGAAGAAAGTGTTCTTGCCACTGCTTCTTCCTGTGATTTTCGCCTCCTTCGTTTCGCTTGCTGTGGGTTTCACCTTTTTTTTTGTTTCACTTGCTGTGGGTTTTGCTTTTTTTCGTTCCGCTTATTCTTGTCGTTGCTCCTTCGTTTGGTTGCACGTGGTCCTTCGTCATTAGTGGATGGTTTCTAGTCATTTTGGCGTTGCCTCGCCTGTTGTTTTTGGGTGGGGGAAGAGGATGTTATTGCTCCATGGATCTGCATCCATTTGGTTGCTTGCGGTCTTTTATCCTTTCGTTTGGCTTGATCGCATCGAGCAATCTCATTCCCCTGATGTCTCCCCCCACCCCACCCTAAATGCATTTCCCCCCAAATTAATCTACGCTGATGCCAATCAAGATCGATGGTGATTGGGGCGTTGACATCTTTGTCTCCCTCTCCTCCACTCCAACTCCATGTTGGCCTCGATTCATTGTCCTTGCCACAAATCTCCTACCCCTGATCTGCTTATAGCGATGCCTAGAAGGCACTGTCATGGAGTTTATGGTCGATGACGACGTGCCAAGTTGAACGAGGAGGAGTAAATGGTTGGGGTCGGAACTGGGCATCGCATGTAGCCGTAGAGGTGCATTGTTTCCGTTGAGTGAGGAGGTAGGGGTGGTGGCCGTCTAGCTGATATGTGATTCGATTCAGTGGTTTAGTGTTGAGTGGATTGGTGTGTATTTCGGTTCTAATATCTTGTTGTTTGTTGTATTTTTTGTATTTTTGTGTATTATTTGTATTGGATAATATCTTGGTGATCACACTATTTGCTTTGTTGTTCTGATGCCAAGACCAGCTACTGCTGTCGGCAGGGAAAAGCTTTTTTCTAGATACTTAAGGCTTAGGTTAATTTTATGTTCAGTTGGCTAATTGGATGGGAACTTTATTTGATCTAACATTTAATATTTGTTTAAACCAATATATACCTTCCTTTCCTTTTTGAGTTACCGTGATAGAAAATTTTGCCAACCACATCATTCACTTCATATTTGAAAAAAATGGCAAGCACCTATTTCTTACTAACAACAATAATGGAAAGCCTTTGTTGTTGCAACGTATGGTGGATGATTGGGGGACCTACGGTTCATGTATGCTTATCTTCGCCAGCTGCCTTTATGTGCTTGGATTGTGAATACTTAGTGTACTTTTCATGCTTACTGATTTCTATCTGTAGTTCTGCTTTGCAAGCATTTAGGGGAAGAGTTTCATACTCCAATGTCGGTCATGATCATATCCTTACTTTGCTCCTAAAATAGGTATGCAGTAATAAATATTTTTAAAGTTTTTTCCCATAACTGAATGCTGATTAAGATATTGTCGGGTGGAGGATATCATCCATCAGGCGAAACTCCGAACTACTAATGGTAACCCTTTATGTCCTTTTATATGTAATTTTTGTTGGTTTGGCCTGTAATTCTGAACCTATGGCATAATCTTTTCACTTATTTTACCATTTGTAATCTGCTTTTGATTGTATTCTTGCAGTGGGCTGAATCAACAAGCAAGATTTACCCACATATTGTATATGAGGAACTATCCAAACCAGAAATTCATAACCAATGTGCTGAAGTTGCCGATTCGGACAACTGCACGCTAGAAGGTTCGTATTATAGTTTTGAGTAAATCATTGATCACTTGTGTTTGAATTTCACTATTTTGTGACTCGTCTTCTATAGGCAAAATATGCAATACCAGTATATTATGGAAATCTTTGTTATATTTTGACAAATAAGTAGTGCTACAAATCCCAACATAACATGGGAGTACGAACACTAGCATTCTAGTGTCCAAAGCTTTCTCCCTATTTCCCTCACTATAACTTAAGTGGCAGAGATGCTAAAATGTGGGATGGGCATCCTGCTTGTCTTCGGTGTGCTACTTAGTTTAGCTACCATGGATGGGCTAGGTTGAGGTGGGTTTTTTTAGCCTTCTTTGTGAGATCATCATAGTGCCTTGCTCTTACATGTTCCTTCCTCTTCCGTTAGCACCTATATTTCATCCTGTTTGATTACGGTTGTGTTTCGCTGGCCAGTGTTACGCGGGTTCGTTCATGTCCTTTTGCTGCTCAGTTTATTGTTGTCCTATGTCGCGGTACTGACCCTCTTTTGCTTGTTTGTTGCCTCTTGTCTTCGCAGGTTTTCTTACTGTCTTCCCAGTTCCTCCAAACAGGCGTGCTTTGCCTGCTCTGCCTTGATTAAGGTGGGTTCTCTTTTTTTGGGGTCGGTTGTGAGACCATCGTAGTGCCTTGCTCTTACAAATTGTTCATTCCTCTTCAGTTAGGCTCTGCATTCTGTCCTGTGATTATTGTTTTGCTTCGCTGCCCGGTGTTGCGTGGGTTCGTTCGTGCCCTTTTGTTGTTCCATTAATTCTTTTCCTATGCCGCGGTATTAACCCTGCTTCGTTTGTTTGACTGAATATTGTGTTTTAGGTACTGAAATGCTCAGCCTGCATTTATTTTTAGAGTAGTTTGTACTTTGTACCACCTTCCATTTTGACAGTGCGCATGCAAGCTAAATGCATGCTACTTTAGCCTCAACTGGTAAAACAACTGTGATAATGACTTTACCATAATAAAGTATGCTTCTTAGTTCATGCATCATGTAGAGTTCCCTTTTCTATACCTAATTTATCTCCGTTATCGGATCTTAGGCAAAACATGTCATGCATGGTGATACGTTTCTATAGTCATAACAGTCAGAACTCATTCCTATACAAAAAAATGTTTTACAGAGTAGTCAACTAGAAAAACATTCTGTTAATTGATTCAGCCTCTAATCACAACAATTCGTTGCTAATCGGGCTACCTTCGAGGAGACCTCTGGCAGGCTTCGCTCCTGCTACAAAGCCTTCCTGGAGGTGTGCCTGGCACCTTTGGCGGGCTTCGCTCATGCTCCGAAGCCTCCCTAAAGGTGTGCCTTGCACTTTCGGGGAATCCTCCGGTGGGCTTCGCTCATGCTCCGAAGCCTCCCCGAAGGTGTGACTGGTACCTTCGGGGAGTCGTTTGGCAAGCGCGAGCCTCCTAGAGGCCTTCGCATGCCCTTCGCTAGGCTCGCGATCCTCGGGGGAAGGGTCCTTGCAGTCTCCATCAAGTCGTTGGGGTCGAGGGGCTGCTCCTACGACAAGACTCTCGTGGTCAAGGTCCTACTTCGTTATGGCTGAAATCGCGCCCCTTTTCCCGAAGGGTCTAGGCACCCTGTCCCCTTCGGCCTGGCAAAGCTTGATATTATCGGGTCCCTCCCTCGGAGGTGTGGGCCGGTCTGGCTGGTTATGGCATGTCGAATGCCCATGCCTTGATGGTGGTGGCTGGCAGTAATGGGGCTTCCTCGGAGCGCATGGGCTGCGTTGGTCACCATGCCCCATGATGCCGATGGTTGGCAGTAATGGGGCTTCCTCAAAACGCGTGGGCCACCATTGGTCGTTGTGCACCATAATGCTGGTGGTTGGCGGTAATGGGGCTAGGACGTTCGCGTGACACGTGTCATAGTGTTGTTGGCCCTATCTCTTCGGCTTCCCCGCTTTGTCCTGTTGGGGTTTTGGTGTGTGTATAAAAGGGGGGAGTAAACCCCCCGTCCTTATCCCACGCCAACTGTAGGTTATTATTTTTCGTAAATTTGAGCATTCTGGTTTCTGGAGCTAGCTGGCCTTCGGCGTTCGGGCGTTGCACCTTCGGGAACCTGGATATGACGAAGCGGAGTAAGGAGGGTGGTGGTAGCATAGTATACACCAGCAACCTCGGTCATTCAACTGTGACGGAGCGGGTTCTTCACGCCTTGAGGGACGGGAGGGGGGAAGCTGGAGAACCTCGCGTAGGTGCGGATCCCCAGGGCGGAGACAACGCCGACGCCTCGAGTGGATGAAGTAGTGGTCTTTGTCGCCTTCTTCGACGTAGGTCTTCAATTCCCCTACGTGGAGCTGGTGGCAAGGGTGCTTCGGCTGTACCGGGTGGAGTTGACGCAGCTAACGCCCAATTCCCTAGTCAAGCTCACCATGTTTGAGTGGATATGCGCTCTACAGGAACGAGTGGGGAGGGGTGCCCATTTGCATACCTGCACGACAGGAGGTGTCAGCTGAAGAAGAAGAAGACCACCGCGAGACGCTGAACTTCGATAGCATCAACTTTCAGCCGAAGGTCCGTTGTCAGATGTACAAGCCAGCTCAAGCAGCCCATAATCGATGGGACATCGACTAGACCCAAAGGTGGTTCTATCACGTCTCCAGCGGGTGATGGTCTTCAATCAGGTGGAGGGCCGATTCAATTCACTACTACCTCGGAGATCGCGCTCACTTCGAGGGAGGAGGCCTTACTCCACCTCTTGCTCAACGTGACAAGGAGGCTTTCCACGCGGGACCTTGTGGAGGAGTTCTGAGCGCTCCAAATGTGGCCCCTAGCGCGGGGCTAGACCGTGGAGCTCGGGGCCCCGAAGGGCTGTCTTCCCACCCTCGTCGTAGCAGGTCATGAAGGTTTTAGCCTTTACCCTAGCTCTTCTCTCTTTTTTTCTTTTTTTTGTTTTTATTTGAAGGAGGTGTGCTGGTATTATTGTAGTGATGCCCATCGACGAGGCCGCGTGCGTCGCAGAGCAACTTCTGAGCCCCTATACCGGCGAGGATCATGTGCAGTGCGGGCTGGTCGTACGCGAGCAAATAAATTTACAAACGAGCAAAAGTTAGTGATCCAAATGAAGTTACACTCACCTGATTTAAGCAGTTAAGGCATACACTTGGAGGGCCTCCACCAATCTATGGGGTGAAATCCAGCACACTAGCGCCACAATTGATTTGGAGTAGAATCCAGAAGTACTCTGTGCCAAGTCCTAAACACAAAAACCAGGATCCACACATCAATTGCAAATAAACCCCTCACATTACAACATGATCCGCATCAAAACCTAGCAGCACCCACCCAACGAAGTGGCAACGAGCGCCTGGTTAACTGCATTGTGCGCAACCACAAACACCGAGTTGCCCTCGGGTGCTAGGATCGTCTGCCAGTAGCTCTGTGCACGGTCCCAGAGCTCCCGCACCGGGTAGTGCGGCCAATGCTAAAGTTAGCCATTGCTGGTACAGAACTCCATACCTCTCCTTCCCTTCGTGCTTTAACAGCCCCTGCAAATCACAACATTCACTCAGGAATTCTAACGAACACATTACGAGCATTACACGAAGAACCCAACAAGTGGAGGAGTACCCAACCTGGAAAGAGTAGAGGCCAGTCTCGTGGAGGTCAGAGTCCGGGATGAGGTCCTCGTTGCGTTTGGCCTAGATGATCTCAGCGGTGTGGCGGGAGCGAGCGAGCGGGATGGTGAAGCAGGCGTCGAAGGAGTCGGAGAGGAGCATGAGACGGGAGGTCTCGGCCTGGGACTCGCCCTTGGGTGTGAGCACAGAGACATCAGAGCTCCCCTGGATGCGTCCCTCCTCGTTCCACGTGCTCTACCCATGCCGCACTAGCACCACCCGCTTCGCCTCCCACAGCGGCGGCAGCCCCGCACCCGGACAAGGCCTCGTGAACCTCTCCAGCTGGCGCACGCATGAGCAGCAGCGGCGAACACGAGGTGGGAATGAGGAGGTGCATGGGTGGAGAAAAAGGGTGGGATTTTTTGCGCCCTGCTAGGTCACCTGCGGTTATGCTCTGTGGACAGTGGTGACCAGATGGGCGGCACGGTCGGCATGGCACAAGCACGAGCTGGCTCGGCCCATCTCAACACCGTCTATCCTGGCCAGCGAAATAGATGGGTCGTGCCGTGCTGGCCCACGTGCCGAGGAGGCGGCCCAGGCATGTCCCGAAGGCCTATCGTGCCGTGCCATATCGGCCCGAGCACATTGCGACCCACTACCCAGTTGCCTTGCCGCCTACCCGGCTGTTGTGCCCCTGCCCTTTCCTCCCCCCCGCGTGAGCCCTTACCCGCGCGTGCAGCAGTGTGCCCGAGTGCGACACTCCCATTACCGCTGCCGCGATGCCGCCTGCCACTAGCGCCACTGCCTTCTCCTCCCTCCATGTCGACGCCACCCCCTCCCAGCCTTCGTCCTCCACGCCAGCGTCACCCCCTCCTCCTCTTCCTCCACCTCCACCTCCTCTCGTCTCCTCCTCCTCCTCCCGGCTCCCTCCTTCCCGAGCCGATGCTGCCTCCTCTTGGCTCCTTCCCTCCCTTGCCTCTCCTCCTCACTCCCTCGCCGTTGACTAGCCGCCGCTCCGACCTCCCGGCGCTCCCTACGGCATATGGCCCTGGGCTGCCTAGCGGCTTGCCTCCCTCAGCCTCGCCATAAGCGGGCTACGTGGGCCGTGCTTGGCACATTCCGACAATGTTTGTGCCATGCTGGGCCAGCCCATCGTGCCAAGGGGTCAACCCAAGCATGGCACGAGCCTTCGTGCTGTGTCAGTCCGACCCATAAACAGTGTGGGCCGTACTGTGCCTCGGGCCGGCCTGGCAAGCACGGCCCATCTACCCACCTCTATCTATGGAGGTTGTCCACCATTGCGAGAAGGATGTGTGGTTTGGGTCGAGCCATTGAGCTTCCCGCGAAGATTTTGCTGGAGAAAACCCAAAAGAGGCGTATTAGGAAATGACGCCTTCTCGTTTTGAAGGTGGACGGGTGAAACGAATTCCATGAATGATTGATTGGTTGATTATTACAAGACTAATTGCGATCAATGGGCTCATCTTGGACCACGAGTCGAGCCACGACCGGCTGTCTGGCCCAGAAAAAACAGAGGAGCAAGCAAGCCAAGCCTGCCTAGGAGCATAACTATGAGCTGGCTTTTCTTGCCGTGTAGGACAAATAAGGTGTTTAACGAGTGATTATGTACATAACTGTACCTGATTAATAGATACATAACATCCAAACACCTATAAAAAATATGCTTGCATTAGAGGAAATGAATTTTAACTAAGTGTTTGGTGACATGGTTATATTCTCTTTCTTTAACCACTCATGTATAAACATCTTGCACAGTATATGGCCTAATATCTCAAATCATCTTCCCTTGTTCCACCTTCGTTCCAATCTGCGAGGCGTGATCGTCGTCATCCCCCGACCGCCAACTGCCACCACGGCACCTAGAGGTGGCCAGATGGGCCGTGCCTGTTGGGACGGCCCCGAGGCATGGCACTGTTGGCTCGGCCCAGGCACGGAACTGTTGGCCTAGACCAGACACGGCACGACCCACACTGTTCATGGGCTGGGCCGGCACAGCACGAAGGCCCGTGCTGTGCTTGGGCTGATCCCTGGCATGATGAGCAGGCCCGGCATGACACGAACAGTGCCGGGCCGTGCCAAGCACGGCATGTGCCCAGCACAGCCCACGTAACCCACTTGCGGAGAGGCCAAGGGAGGCAGGCGGCCCAGGGCCCTAGGCCGCAGGGAGCGCCGGGAGGGAGGGAGGAGGAGCGGCGACTAGCCGGCGGCGAGGGAGGGAGGAGGAGCGACGAACCGGCAAGGTAGGGAGGGAGTCAGGAGGAGGAGGTGCTGGCTCAGGAAGGAGGGAGCCAGGAGGAGGAGGAGGAGAGGACAGGAGAGGAGGTGGAGGAGCGGGGTGAAGGGGAAACGCCAGCGTGGAGGGAGGAGAAGGTGGCGGGGTCGGCTCGGGAAGGAGGGAGCCGGGAGGAGGAGGAGAGGAGAGGAGGGGGCAATGGCGGCATGGAGGGAGCGGGGCCGACTCGGGAAGGAGGCAGCCGAGACGAGAGGAGAAGGAGAAGGGGGCGGTGCCGGCGTGGAGGAAGGAGACCGGGAGGGGGCGGCGCCGTGGCAGTGGCAGTGGGCGTGCAGCGTACTGCACTCGGGCGCACTGCCACATGCGTGGGCAGGGGCAGGCACAGGGGGAGGAAAGGGCAACCGGGCAGTGAGCCGCAGTGGTTTTATGATGTGATAAAAGCTTGCTAACAAAAGTTAGTTCATAGAATCAATCATATGAAGCTAATCTGACATGTTTAGCTCAGTAGTTTACACATCCTCCGACTCTAGATGAAATAACTCTTGCTTAGGAGCTCAAAACTAGAGTTCTGTGGAGCTAATTTGAAGTGTGCCATGTGACATCTCATAGTATTGCAAAACATTAGAACTATCTGACATTAGATTTAGGATGCCTTCATTCTGGCCCTCCAATGCCACCAGATTTAGGATACCACCACTCGGGGATCCATCTCCAGTCGGGGATCGAGATGCAGAGTTACATTCACTTCGTAGGCTTGTTGCTCAATTTGGATTTCTTTCTTCCGTCATTGTCGGAGTCTACATTGAACGAAGATCTTTTGTCCGTCAGAGGAGCACTTTCCTTGATATTGTAACACCACTGGTGTATGCTGCAGCATGTCTAACGTTTGGAGAGAACAATTGTATGTTTAGTTGATGACTCAATCTTTGCGTCAGTATACCATGAACTACTCCTAGATCCGAGTCTAAGGTGGATCTGTACAAGGTTTTTCTGAGTAGAGCACGGAGACGGAGAGGACGACAAGACTAAATGCACAAATGGAAAACGTGTTGAGTTATGTTACATGAAAAATTTAACAGTTTTGGGTGAGGTGGTTTTGTAGGTGGCTGTGATGATGGTAGTTATTATAGTAAATTACGCGAAACCGCATGTAGTTGTACCAGGGACGGAGCACCGCAATAAATTCAGCACATCGAGTTTCAACAATATTCCCTGAGTATGTAGTAGAAACCTAAGTTGATGTCGTGGATCCTACTTGTTCGTTGGCAGGACAAGAAAGGAACAAGAAATAACTTTGCTTGCTCAAAGTTTAGCACATCAAGTATTCAATAGTATTCCAGTGGCCTTGGTAGTTTGGCCCCCTTGAAATTTCGCTGCAGTTCCATCACTGAGTTGTACACCAGTTGCAAAGAACGTCAGGTATTTTCAAAGTGTCATATTTGTGCCAAAATGTTTCACTTCACCTCAAATATTTGCAAATGTGGGCAACCCAACGTGCCCGTAGGAGAGAACATTGTATGTTTTAGTCGACGACTCATTTCTGTCAACATATCAGCAACTACTACCAGAATATCCGACTGTAACATGGATTTGAAGAATGTATCGGCAACTTCTACCAGGATATCCTACTAGATTTACGATGCCTCCCATCAGTGATTCTTCCCCGAACATAGACCTACTAGGGATTCAAATCCTTATTCACGTCCTCGACTTGCTGCTGAATTTGGATTTCTTTTTTTTTTCCGTCATTGCTGGAGTCTACATTGGAGGAAGCAGATTAGCCCATCAAAGGAGTACTTTCCTAGATTTTGTAAGCACTTGTGTGCGTTGTAGGAAACTTTACAATCGGAGGTAACATAGCCACTTTGCTTTGTTTTATTGCTCGATATTTTCGCTGACATTTACGCCCGTAGTAAGGCGACGAAGAAGGCTTCCCCGAACACAGACTTAGAAGGCGAGAAGATTATGTTAGACCAAAAAGGCGACTAGAGGGGGTGAATAGGAGCACGATCACTTTTTCTCCTAAATCAGATTCAATACGTATCTCACTCCAATAGCTATAAAAGCTATGAAGATCAATAAATCAAGCACAGCGGAAGACTTGTATTGGATCCAATCAAAACCCCGAAGCAACACAAACAGAAACTCGAATCACAAAGATTCGGGCGGTCTAACCTCTCATGAGGGCGGTCAGACCAGTTGGCCTACCGGTCGGACCTCTCACACGGGCGGTCAGACCTTTAGTTCGATGAACAGTAAAATCAACCCGAAAAACCAAAACACAAATTGATCTAACTTTTGATTCGTGCGTTCAAATCTCATGAAACTTGACACACACCTTCTCAAGGATGTTAGAAACCTATTCCAAGCAACGACCGTGAAGATCCTTGCCAAAATTCTAACCTTTCTCCGTTTGAATGAAGGAGGTTCAAAAACTGAGTCAAAACGAAAATATAATCTAGAGACTTGCTCGTGTGTGAATGATGATCAAGATGATCATAGATGGGTTTCCACATGTCACAGCAAGTTAGATCAAGACAAGAAACCAAGCAAAAACTCGCGGATCAAAGAAAAACACTAAATCACCAAATAGAGATAAAGAAAGCAAATAGACTCATTTTTGAGATAACTTTCTTTGGATTGATTTGATATGGTATTGGTTTATAGCTACTCCATCTAGGAGGACAAAGACTCAATACATGAGCACGAAATCAAATCCAACTCTCTGAACCCTAACCTCCAACTATCCTCTTCCTAAGCAAACTAGAGCTTCAAAACAAATGAAAGGGTTGAAGGGGGTGCAGCCACCTCCCTCCTCTATTTATAGTGAAGGCTTAGACCTTCTAGAAGATTAAACCCTAATGGGCTCCCGTTAAGGCCCACACACAAACGGGTCACACACGCACGTATTTTAAAGCACCGTCTTCATCTCCTCTTGACCTAATCCGCTTCTCCACGCACCATCTTGCTGTGAGGACCCCGGTTTATTCGGCTTGTACTGTTTAACCATCCACTTGGTCCTAACAGTACAAATCAAATAAACCAAGCCTCGAGATATGTATACTTCCCAGAATTGCAGTATACACACCCGTTACAAAATCATCGTCAATTCCATTCATACACATAGAGCCAAGCAAAAGCAACAAGCGAAAGACATAGATAATATAAAGAGAGTTATTACAAAGAGAGGCCGACCAGGCCAAATAACACATAAGTAACTAATTTAAGCAATGGAAGCAAAATGGCCATAAGATGGCGATAAACAAAAGCCAATCGGTGTGCCTTTACCCACAAGGCAACCAACCGGACCGCCAAGCTAATCGTCCCAAACAGCGCAGAACATGACTCACAAAAGTGAGGCCCTTGGGGCTCACCTTCTTCCTCTGCAACAATTAATATTAAGCAAAGCAGATGAGTACAAAACTTGTTTTTGTACTCGCAAGACTGACGTGTGAGATAACAGAACTATAATTAACTACATGCAAGCTTTATTTAAGTGGATGAGGCTCTGGACTTATTTTCAGCATAAAGCAAGTTTTCATTTGCAATAGGGTAATAGATTTAAAGCAAGTTTGCAATTAACTTTTATTGTTCAAATAAAAGGAAGACAAGTATAACAATAGATAGATGACAACACCAACCTAGAAGTGACTAACCCATAGTCACCACAACAATAGCATGAAGTACCCCTTCATACCACCCATGTCAAGTTTAAGTTTTTAAAAGGTTGTAGTCTAGTTCTTGCGGGAAATAACCAAGCGTGTCCATAACCTAGGACGAGGCTATTCGAATAGTTTTAACCCTGCAGGGGTGTACCAATGTACCCACACGATAGACCGCCTTTCCACCAGCCACGGTTAGCACACTTCCTTTGGTATGCAGGCATGGCTAAGTCTAACAAGACGCTTTCCAATGGACGATGCTAATTAAGAGCCGCAACCCACGGGAGAAAGACACATTAGACAGCCTAACCGGTCTGCTAATGCTCCCCTTCAACACCACAAACACACACACACAGGAACACACCCACCGACCAGCTCATAATTAACACCTCCCAAAGTACTTAGTCAAGAGAGGTTCCATATCCCCATCGTGTGGTTAGCACGCAACAATTGCTTGGATCAATGAGACAAGTAACTCAGTCCTTAGGGACTTAGGCACCATTCCAATCACACCCAACAGATCACCCAACATACCATTGTGCCCAAGCCAAGATATAATTTTTGTTTTCAGTTTTTGATTTGCAAAAGGGTAAAACACCAGGGTTGGACATAATGGAATAATAATAGCATTTGTGTGATCAAGATCACCGACTAAGTCGATGATCGCCCAATACTACCGATACTAGGCATGGCTAAGCAATATTTATTCGAAATCTACTAAGTGACAAGAGCTCATCCAACGAACTCTAATCACAGCAAATAACCTAGGCTCAGGTAGTAGAGGATAATCATTTACCTACAGATTATGCAACTAGAGGTCTAACTAATCAATTTAACAACAAAATAGCAATGCATACATAGAAGTTAAACAAAATATTAGACTTCAAAAGTAATGGGATCAATGGGAAATGATCAAACTGCTTGCCTGCTTGTGGTTGCTCAAACTGTTGCGGAGGGTCGTTCTCGGGGTTACCGCAAATGTCGAAGCCTAAGCGAAAAGCAAAAAGAAGCGAGAACAACCAATAAGACGAGCAACACTTAAACAAAAGAGCAAGCAAAATTTATCCAATTGCGACGAAATTTATGCACAAGGTAGAATAGGAATACACCTAGACATAGAAACTGGAAAAACCTAATTTGGATTTGTGGTGCAAAAGATATTCCCTAAAAACCTATTTTCGGCCATAATTAGGTACTGTAGCAAAAATATTTTCTAGAAAGATTTTGAAGCTGAAACTTTTATGGTAGCTACCTACTGGTATAGTGATAAGCCATATAAAATTTCAGGTCATTTGGAGTTATATTGAAATAGTTGTGATTTTTCAAGTCATGAAAATGAATAGAATTAAATTGCATGTGAAATCTTGTTAAAAATAGTAACATGCTTAAAACCAATTTTATCATTTAGTACATTATTAGAGGAAGCTAACAAAATTGGTTTCACTAAAAATTGATCTCCAGAGAATTAGTTATGCAATTTACAAGTTAATTGCAAATTTTAGAATAATAAGTAGAACCTATTTCTAAACAAATTTTAAAATCTGTTTTCTGGAGCCGAACTAAACTCCTATTCATTTTTAGATTAAAGTACAGCTCAAACTAAAGCTAACAAAATTTGAATCAACCGATTTGGGTTTAAAATGAATTAGTTATGCATTTTTAAAGTTTAATACCTTTTTCAGTTTGCAAATAAAGCTTTCGGGAAACTCATAAAGGCTATTACGACGTGGCTGAATAGGGACCGTCGATCCTGGATCGGACGGCCCACGCCGGCGCACACAAAGACACACACACGCGCCATCGAGGCTCACCGTTGGATCAAGATCCAACGGTCCAAATGATGATGACATTCGACCGAACGAATGCCTTCGCAATCCCACCGTTGATCTTCGATCCAACGATCAGATTGAACCACGCCGACGCGTTTGAAAACGCGCGCAGCGGCAGCGGCGGCGTGGGCGTCGATCGCGAGATGGACGGCTCACAATCAACGCTACACAAAGACACCGCATGAACACACGAAATCTCAACCGCAGATCTAAGGATGGACGGCGCACGTTGGGCCACGTCGCGCACTGCGCTGACGCGTCCGACAACGCGACCGAGAGCTTCGCCGGCGACCAAAGGCACGGCGGCGCGAGAGGATGCTAGCAACGGTGCGCAATAGCATTGCGCACCCTCGCACCACTCACACCCGCGGTGGTGGTGGACGAGCGGCGATGCGACGGAGAGGCGGCACGGCAAAGATAGCGACGACGATAAGCGGCAAAAGAGCTCCGCATCGGTCCATTCAAGCGGTACCGAGCATCTAGGGACTACTGAGGAGCTACGGACGGACGCGGAGGTGCAGAGGCGGTCGGAGTAGCTCGGCGACGAAGCTCGCGGCGGCAACAATGGCGCAACGAGGAAGCCGTCTGGACAACTAGAGAGCGACCGCATCATCAAAATAGGTCCCACGTGCACACCGATGCTCCTAGAGAAAGGAATTGAGGAGATGGACTCACCAAGACCGAGACGAAGAGGGGCGCTCGCGGCCGAATTGGGGGAACTCCGAAATTAGCCTCCCCTGTGACGATAAACCCAAAATTAATTGAGGGTTAAGCTTCAGGGAGTAAGTAGGGAGCAGAGGGAGCAAGAAAAAGAGAGGGAAAGCCACTGTGGTACCGCCTTCACCGAGAAGCCCGAAGCTCGGCAATGGCGGCGCGAGTGGTTACGGGGTTTTGGAGCTCAAACACGCACAGCAGTGCACACAAGAGCTGCGGAAGGGTGAAAGGGAGGTCAAGGAGGGAGCAAGGGGGCTTAAGTAGCCAGGAAGAGCGAGAAGGCACCGTTGCTCCGCCTCGGATCCCTGCTGCTGCCGCGGCCGAGAGAAAGCGAGGGAGCAGGTAGAAGGTGGACTTTCGGGGACGACCTGCTGACGTGCATTTAATGCACCTGCCCGTTGGCGTCGAGGGTGAGTGGACGCGACGCTATTGCCCACGAGCCTCTCTGCCATGGCGCAGAGCGAGCGCGAGCGGGCTGGCGAGCGAGTGCGAGGAGGACGACAAGGGGTGGCCGCCCGATCTTGATCCAACGGCGGACAAGAGAACGCGTCACCACCTCGTTGGCCGAACAGGGACCGCGCGATGGAGATCCGACACACACAAGCGAGCCACGTCGACGGGTCCAAACCTGAGCCGGTACAGTTAGGTGGTTGGACCCAGCCAACTGACTCGAGCCCGATGAACAGTGCAGACCAGATTAGGTTTGATTTTTGAACTGAAACTTTAGGGATTTAATTGAGGCATCAAATCAACTCCAAAATTTATGAAATTTTAACTAGAGCTTGCTTACCTTGGGGTTTACCTCCCATAAAATTTCCAGAGGTTTGTGTGCACTGAATTTTTCTCAAGAAATTCCAGAAGGCTATTTCAAAGGTTTGACCAAGGTTTGACTTGCCTCTAAAATAGTTCCAATAATTTTCAAAAATTATGAAATAATTCAGATGGGTCACAAGGCAACCTTAGAACACAGGGAAAATTATTACCAAGGTTTGACACAAGATTTGACCAAGGAGGTTGTTGACTTTAGATAATTGAGGGTTTTGATTTTGAATTTCCCAAAATTCTTTTACAAGAATTTTCAGAAAAGTTCAAAAGCACAAGGATGTAAGAAAAGTTTTAATTTACCCTCAATTTCTTACATTTGAAACACAAGCCAAAATAGGGATGTTACACTTACGCCGCGGGTTGGTAAAAAGTAACCAAGGCGGTATTTGGTAAAATTACCAAAATACCCCTTCTCGGTCTTTTTCGAAGACCAAGTCCAAACTGCGTGAAGCACTTCCATGCTTCGCCACGTGTAGGTTGATCCAGCGGCTCTCATCATGTTGGCAAGTCTCTCCCATCCAGCTCTCATCATGTCGGCAAATCTCTCCCATCCGGCTCTCACCGAAACCACCATGGCACTTGCACCGACCCCCGCGCCGCTTAATCCAACCAATTGCACCGAACTGCCCGTTCAATCACCTTTGTCCATCTTGCACCATGCTTGAGTCTAATGACTTCACCCGGCATCCTCGATCATTCTGAACCTCAGCTCTCAAGCCTAGTCCCGATCATCCTCGCCGTTGACCATCGTTGACCACCAAGCTCCCTACACAACAATAGACAAAGAAATCGATTCCGGGAATAAACTCTTCACAACTTGACCCACATTAGTCAAAACATGCATCATGCAACACATATGCACTGAAACCTATGAGATTGACCTAATAACCAACACACCGCTGCCAAGAAGGTCAGCGACTTAAGTCAAAACCGGTCAGACCGCCACCATGTCCAGTCGGACCGCCCCTGACCGGTCTGACTGCCAACCATTGGCCGGTCTGACCGCCGAGCTGGGGCTTAGCCAAAAACCTACTTCGAAGTTTGACACCCTCTCTAGAAAACCAAATAAGTGTCGGTCAGACCGCCACCATGGCCGGTTTGACCGCCAGCTCTTACGCCCGAAGCAAAACCGGTCGGACCGCCAGAGGTGGCCGGTCTGACCGCCTGAAGCCTGACAGAACAAGAACTTTGCCGAAAACGCGTGTTTCGACAAACCTTCAATGTCATTGCCAATTGTAACATCATCCTAAGATCATAAGTATATCCCCATGATATCCACAAATTACATACACAAATGGTGATGTGGTTGATCTATGTGCATTTTCATAGTTACGGTTGGGGTGAAGAGTTGTGGGTAACTGTGATGGTGATAATAGCTTTTAATAAATGTGTTTTTGAGGCAGATTATTGGCATTACCATTTTGGGAAAATTGCGAGGACTTCTTCGATTGTATTTTCAAGTTTCAAGCTTTGTTTGGTCGGAATATATTTGTCCACTAACGCAAGCCTTGACGAACGATTAATTGGAGGATTTGTGCGCTGCCGCTTCCGGAGAACACTTGTGGTTCATCGTCGCTCAAACATGTTTTGATGCTACCGATTATAAACGAACTGAGCCTAGCTCAGTTGGTGGGAAGGTGTGGATGTACATCCTCACCACTCAGGTTCAAGTCCTCTTCGAGACGAATTTGAGTGTCTGTTATAGCTGTGTGCATGCTTAGTTGGTGCAGAGGTCGGGAGTTATACTTTTATTTCTAAATAATAAAAAATAAAGGTATTTGGTGAATCTGACTGCTGCGTATGGTGCGCAATTTTCATAAAAAGGTGAAGCCTTTCTCTTTCAGAATGTGCAAATGCAAAGCGGCAACGGAAAGAAGCAGATCTCAAGTGGACGCCTTCTCTTTCTGTTCGTTACGTAAGTGGAAAACGGATTATACGTTTGTCACTTGCAACTAAGAAATTTGAAATTCATATGCTCCTGTTCGATGATTGATGATTGATCAACCTACTGTTTTCTTCACCGATCGATACTTACAGAGGTATACTGTTGATTGAACATACATGTTGACAAACATGAAAGGTGAAAAGAGAAGTGTATACAGCTATCATAAAAGCCAACGCAAAAATAGCTGTGTCTGAGTGTCTGATACTGACGAACAGGGAACAGATCAAAGGCAGGGGAAAACTATAAACGTGCGTAGCAACCCTGACCACACCTCCTATCTACAGCTATTATCTTCTCCAAACTACGCAATTCAGTGAGGAGAGTACTGAGCTCGCATTGCGCAGGTCATGCAATTCAGTCACACCAACCGTGCCATCGATCAAACCTTGAACGAGTTGTTAGAGCTGCCCATGGACTTGAGGTCCTTGTACGGCCCCGGCGTCAGCTCCTGCTCCATCCCCGAATCGCTGTCCTGCCGTCGCCGCATCTTCCTCTCCCACAGCCGGTACCCTATGCACGCTCCGGCCACGGCCAGGCTAGCCAGGATCAGCGACAGCACCACTGTCACGGCGGTCGCGCCAGGCGACATGGCCGGCCGTGCCGGGCTCTGCACCTTCCTGACCTTGAAGTAGCCGACCTTCCGGTCGTCGGCCTCGTACACCACTGTCTCCACCGGGAAGTCGATGAGGTAGCAGTAGCCGCTCGCGCCGTTGTACACCGCGCCCCAGCAGCTGCAGTTGGCCGCGCACGCCAGCTCGCACTCCTCCGCCGTCTTGTACGTCTCGAACGGCAGCTGCTCCTTGTACGCCATTGACACCCGCTTCCGCTGCACCATGTCGAACATCTGTCCACCTCCGCTGCCGCCACAGAGATCGGTGGTCTCCTCGGCGTGGCACGGCGGGGATGTCCCGGTGCTGTTGATGAGGCACTGGCACTGGGCCTCCCCGGGGACGCACAAGCCGTAGGATCCACACGAGGTTGGCAGATCGCACGGCTCGTAGTCGGAGATGGCCTTGTAGTCGGAGGTCCAAGTCTTCGAGTCGTTGGTCCAGTAGTACGCGCGGAGGTTGCCGTCGTCATCCAGCGTCATGCGCCGGAACGCGCCGGGGAGGTTCTGCACGAACGTGTCGAATGAGAGCACGTCGACCTTCTGGCCGCCACCCTCGAGGTACAGCCCGAAGAAGCCGCGGCCATCCAAACGGCCGTAGATTGGTGGCTGCGAGATGTTCTGCGGCTGGGCCTCGAGAGCCGTGTGCTGCCAGTACATCGGCCTCGTGCGGCCGCCGTAGAACTCCATATGCAGCGCCATGTACGTCTTGGCGAGCCGCAGCGCGAACCGGTGGTCCTTGGAGATGAGCGGCGGCGAGGACATGGTGAAGTTCTGGTCCAGCACAAGCGTGTCGGACGGGTTGTCGAAGCTCTGCCATGCCAGACCATGCTCATCGAAGAGCCGGATGACGAGGTTGGAGGAGTTGAGAAGCGCGACGGTGTCGCCGACGACGTTGAGAGTCTGCCACAGCACGCCGGCGTTGGAATCGGTGAGGACCAGGCGGGCGTCGAAGGTGAGGGTGGCCAGGCGCGACCAGTCCCCGACGCGGGCCGGCGTGGCGCGCCATAGCGGGAAGGAGGAGGGGAGGTGGACCACGGCGAGGTCCAGGGACGCCGTGCCCACCCGGAGGAAGCCGAAGGCGAAGACGCCGTTGGGCGCGTACAGCACCGGCTCGAACGGTACCGACGCGTCCGCGGAATGCGTCGCGGTGAAGCCGTTCGACAGCTGTGTCACGAGCTCGTCTCCCTTGGCTCCGTCGACAAGAAGTACTACTGCCGATGCCGCGCAAAGCGCAGCGAGGATCACGGCGATCGCCAGATCACCCTTGCGTTCCCTCATTGCAGAGAAAAGAACGTGGTAGAAGTCAAATGTTTGGGAGAGGAGTAGTACATACTTCATGTGTGCATATGCACCATCTCATGTAATCGATGGCCAGTGACATAAAAGAATGCAAATTACATGGCTGAGTTTGTGGCCGAAACTTTGCGTCATCTGCAAGTTGTATGTTGCAAGTTGCAACTACTCGCAAACAATGTAGTGTTATGAACTGGCCAAAAGTCAACCCTCTGTTTCTGCATTGTTTTCTCTCTCCGTGGAACGGCTTTCCATAGTAAACGGGGAGAAAGATACGATATTGCTTGGCGGATTGCTGCTCGTTCTTACTTCTTGGGCCGCATTCACAGTAAACAAATAGTAAAACATTCAGGTGTCACAATCCTTCAGTTCATCAGTCCATGTTAGAGATGGTCAGATGGCCCATGGTTCCCAGGCCGCCCCGAAGCATGAGACTGTTGGCTCGACCCGGACACGACACGGCCGGCACTGTAGTTGGGTTTGCCGTGCTTAGGTCACCAACTCACCATCTTGTCCGTCGGCAATGGCAAAGCCAAGCTGAAAATGGAGGGTGAACTCAAAGTCTCGAATGACAAAGCTAATTTGAGATAAATATAGTCTTGTGTTCTTGTGCAATCAAATTCATATATGAATAAAAGCAAAGCGAAGCTAAAACAGAAATGCAATGAAGGCACCTAGCTAATAGAAAGTGCATCTCCAAAACATATAAATATAGTTCCAGTGGATAATGGCCTATACATCAAAATTAGAAGAAAAAATAGTAATATAATAGCAAATTGTATTTAAATGATCATGAACATTCAAAATAAACGAACTATACCACTAAGGCACTAGCTTGAATCATAACTTTCACGAGGCAAATTTATTCTGCGAGATTTCATGCCTGATTCTATTATCATCAATGGATCTAAATATGTCTCGCTCGGTGTAGCACACCATCAAATCATTCAGCTACGCATCCGCGATCTAGTTGCACAAATCTGTTTGATAATTTTAATTGCTGAAAATATTCTCTCAACAGATGCCTTTGCCACTGGACGTTTCTCCATTATTGCAAACTTACGAATAAATTGCTAATTGAGTATATACCACATTACCAGACTACATTATAACAAATTGCTAATTTACTAATTGAATATATTCTAACACTATATACTACATTACCACAATATATTATAACAATTTGCTAATTGACTAATTGAGTATATTCTAACACTATAGTCTATATACCACATTACCAGGAGATTAGTAGACAACTGTCATCAGAGGCTCCTTCAATTTTCACTTCTTCATGCTTCAACCTTCACTTCAATAGATGCAGATCAGCAGATGGCCAGTGCCCAGCCTCCTCTCACCTCGCCTCCACGGCTCCACCAGTCCTCCTCTCACCTCACCTCCTCCTCACAGAGCCCAACGCAGAGCTGCAGAGGCCTCCTCGCCTCGACACCTCCTCTGCTCCTCCCCTCCGGGCTCTAGCGCTCCTCCTCCTCGTCTCCGACCCTCCTCCGGCTCCCCCACCCGAGGATTTGGCTCTTTGTCCTCACCTCCTCTGGTTCCCCCGCCCCAGATGGCCAGATCCGACCTCCTCCGGCTACCGGCGGCACTACGGTGATTCCCTCGTCGTCCTCGGTGGCGCTCCTCGGCCTCCTCCAGCTACCGACAGCGTCGCGGTAGCTCCCCCGCCCCAGCTCCCTCCTCGCCTCATGGGAATGGGATATGTGTTCTCGACTTTTGGTTTTAGCTGCAGTGAGAATGTAGCATTCTATTCGTGTTGGTGTGTGCGTCTCAGCCTGAAAATGATCTTGTGTTGGTGTTTTTGTGTCTTTAGTGTGTATTTTTAAGACTTAGCACAAGGATGCTCTCAAGATCAAATAATAAAAGTTCACAAATATACCACATGTGTACACCCTCCAATAAAAAAAAAGGCGTTCTGGGTTTACATAGTCTCATAAATGCAATTTTGACCACTAATTTGCATTGTATATTTGTATTAGCTTATAAAATAATAATCTAAGAGTAGTTTTTGTGGAAATTTACCCATATCATTTCCTTATGACCAAATTAAATATTACCTTGCAACTAAAACAGTAGCAAATTCCTTCCAATGATATTACCTTTCAACTAAAGTTTCCCAATGATATTCCGTATTGGCACCGGATTACTTGAGCACTGGACTGAACATAGTTTCGAGTAGACCTGTTTACAGACGACCCGGCCCACCGACTGTCCTGAGCCCAACTCTGTTCGGACCGGGCTTGGGACTGGATTCTTAGCCCGAAAGCCCGAAAAATGCAATTAAAAAAATGAAAAACTATTTTTTTAAATTCTGAAAATAAATTAAATATTACTTTTTATTCTGAAAAATAATTAATATAACATATTTGAATTAAAAACATCAATTTCTGGTTCGGCTCGGCCCAGCGTTTGAACAGGTCTAGTTTCGAGTTGTAGCCCATGTGAGACACTAGCTAATGGATGCTGGGGTCCATTTCAAGACCATCCAAATAAAAAGGGCCTTCAAAACTCAGTATTTTCGGCTCCAACAACAGGGCCCGCCCAAAACCACCCACTTACTGTAAGCGCCCTAGCTAGCCTGAACATCCTAATAAGCCGGGCCCCGACCTTGCTCCAGCAGCCCAAAACGAAATGCAACAATGCAGTATGTCAGCACGCAACAATGGCGCAAAAACACGGCTTATTTCTTGGCTTGTTTCCTGATACGAGTTCATTCATCTGTTGGCCAACACTATGTTCAACTTCAAACAGCGGAGATAAAAACCAAGTGAAATTGAGTGTTACTCTGGAGTTCTCAAAGATGTATGTAGCGATATTCACATATTCAAAGTTCGCTGGTATGGATTGTAAAAACACGGTAACAAGGAAAGGAAGGAATGAATGTGCAAAAATGAGGATCGCAAAACACGGTAAAATCAGAACTGAGGGGTGCTCAGTTGGTTGTGGTTGAGGTTGAGCGGAGCTCCCTCAACCCGCGTGCATTTGAGCCTCGCTCGACGCACGGTGCTCACAGGGTCTGAGCAAAGCTCAGGGGCACAGGGGACTTTAGGCCCTCGCCTGCCCGGTTCGACGCTGATCGGATGCGTAGCGCCTTGTCTTCTTCTTCTTTAAGGCTGTCCTGGCAAATCCTGTGGCTATATAAAAAAAAACACGGTAAAATTCTCATATACCAACTATAACCACCCCGTGCAAGAACAAGTACAGCACTCAGAGGTGCTGATATCAGGTGGTAACGCCTCCTCCCATGCCATCCAAATATGTCATATGTGGCAAACGAAATAATCCAATTTACACACTTGAGTTTATGTTGAGATGAACACGTGCTGAAACTCTACATCTTTTTAAGTCGCAGCAGAATATCACTGTGACCTGACCAAAAGTGCACTTTTGCATTTCAAAAGAGCTAAAAAAACACAGATGTAGAGCATGCTAGAGTATGTGTGTTAGAAATAATGCACGGATCAACAGGGACAAGAGACACGAATTTTACGTGGAAAACCCTTGCGGGAAAAAACCACGGGCGCCAACCGGCGATGAACACTATGTGTGGAGCGATTACAGAACGCCGGGGATTACAATGAGGTATGAGGCGTCAGGCGTCAACCCTCCCCGTGCGGCTTACAAGAGGTATATAAAGGGGTAAAAGGACTTAGAGTCCAAGTAGGAAACTAATCCGCTAATATGGTAACTAATCCGGACACTTCCATATTAGAAATTCGGATCACAATATATCCCTTATTTCAACAATCTCCACCTTGAGACGAATTTCCTCTTGCAGCATAATGAAGAATCATCAATCATCAAATATCTCCATAATAAGATAAAAATCACCGTGCGCCAACTAGTCTCTAGGACTAGACTGTAATACCAACTAAGCTTGAGCAAAGCTCAAACTTAGTAATGTGGGCAGCTTTGTCATCATATCAATTTGGATTATCATGAGTACTTATCTTGCACACTTTGACATCACCTTGAGCAATAACACCTCGAATAAAGTGATATCTCACATCAATGTGCTTTGTTCTCTCATGGAACATCGATCCTTTGTAAGGCATATAACACTCGACTATCACAAAATATAGTAGTGCAAGAATTATCTCCACAAAGCTCGAGTATACAAACCTCTCAACCAAATAGCTTCTTTACAAGCTTGAAATAGCCATGTATTCGCTTGGTGGTAGATAAAGCAACGATGGTTTGCAAACTTGCCTTCCAACTAACGGCACAACCACCAATGGTGAAAACATAACCTGTGAGAGACCTCCTCTTGTCCAAATCACCAGCATAATCAGAATCAACATAACCAACAAGTCCATCTCTAGAATTCCCAAACTGCAAACAAGCATTAGAAGTGCCACGCAAATATCTGAATATCCACTGAACTGCTTTCCAATGCTCTTTTCCAGGATTAGCCATATATCTACTGACAACACTCAGTGCATGAGATAAATCAGGACGAGAACAAATCATGGCATACATAAGAGAACCAACTGCACTGGAATATGGAACTCTAGACATGTACTCAATATCATAATCTGACTTAGGACATAAAGCCGAAGATAATCTGAAATGCGTAGCTAATGGAGTACTCACTGGTTTTGCATCATGCATATTAAAACGACGAAGAACCTTCTCAATATAACCTTTTTGACTAAGGTATAACTTGCCAGATTTCCTCTCTCTAATAATCTCCATGCCGAGAATTTTCTTTGCTGCACCTAGGTCCTTCATCTCAAATTCATTACTCAATTGTGCTTTCAGTTTTGCTATTTCTGACTTATCTTTTGCAGCAATCAACATATCATCAACATAGAGAAGCAAATAAATGGTTGAACCATTAACAGTCTTTAAATAGACACAACTGTCATAATCAGACCGCTTAAAATCATGAGAGAGCATAAAGGAGTCAAATCTCTTGTACCATTGCCTAGGAGATTGCTTCAAACCATAAAGAGATTTCTTTAATCTACAAACAAGGTGTTCTTTTCCAGGAATAACAAAACCTTCAGGTTGGTCCATATAAATGTCTTCTTCCAACTCCCCATGTAAGAATGCAGTTTTAACATCTAATTGCTCAAGTTCATAATCATGCATAGCAACAATACTGAGTAAAGTGCGAATAGAACTATGCTTCACAACTGGGGAAAAGACATCATTAAAATCAATACCTGGAATTTGACTATAGCCTTTAGCAACCAACCTTGCTTTATACCTTCTTTGGTTGATGAAGAAATACCTTCTTTTCTTTTGAAAATCCACTTGCAACGAACGGGCTTCTTCTCCTTTGGCAATTTCACTAATTCCCAAGTGTTATTCTTTTCAAGTGACTCCATCTCATCATGCATAGCAGTTATCCACTTCTTACAATCAGTGGAGCTAATAGCCTCAGAGTATGATGAAGGTTCGCATTACCTTCAATTTCTTACGCTACACTTAAAGCATAAGCAACAATGTTAGCTTCTTCAATCAACCTCTGGGTGGATTAATCTCTCTCCTAGGCACATTAGCGCAATAGACTGTTGTGGTGGCTGCTCAACAATAGGTGCATCATGAACAATGGTATTCTCTTTATCTGATGTGTTCCCTGAACCAACAGAGTGCTCCATTTGAACACTTGAATTCTGCTTACTCTCAACAGGAACGTTAGTAGGCAGTTTATCAGGAAGCATAGCAGATTCATTAAAGACAACATTTCTGCTAATCACAACCTTCCTTGTTTCAGGATTCCACAACTTATATCCTTTAACACCAGATTTATAACCAAGAAAGATGCACTTAATAGCTCTAGGCTCTAATTTTCCATTATCAACATGAGCATAAGCAGTACAACCAAAAACTCTCAATTCTGAATAATTTGCTGGGGAACCAGACCATACCTCAATTGGGGTTTTCTTTTCAATTGCAATATTGGGTGATCGATTAATAAGATAGCAAGCGGTGGAAGCGGCTTCAGCCCAAAAACGCCTATGCAAACCTGCATTAGACAACATGCAACGGGCCTTGGAAATGATGGTTGTTCATACGCTCGGCTACACCGTTTTGTTGAGAGTACGAGAGCGGTGTAATGCCTAACAATGCCTTGACTTTGCAATATGATTCAAATTCATCGAGCAATTCCATCCCATTATCGGTCGAAGTTTCTTTACCTTCTTTTCGGTTTGCCTTTCAATCATAGTCTTCCACTCTTTAAATCTTGAAAATGCTTCTGACTTATACTTCAAGAAATAAGGCCACACTCTTCTAGAATAATCATCAATAATTGTTAACATATAACGAGCACCTCCTAGAGATGTCTTACGAGATGGCCCCCATAAATCAGAATGCACATAATCTAAAATACCTTCTGTAGTATGAACTGAGGTATTAAATCTCACCCTCTTGTGTTTGCCAAACACGCAATGCTCACAAAATTTCAGTTTGCTGATGCTATGTCCATCAAGAAGTCCTCTCTTACTCAATTCTGCCAAACCAAGTTCACTCATATGCCCAAGACGCATATGCCAAAGATTAGTAGCATCAGAATCATATAATGAACTTGAAATTACAGCAACATTACCTGATATTGTAGTACCTCGCAGATGGTACAAATTGGCAGTTTTAATATCAGCTTTCATCACAATAAGAGAGCCTTTTGATACCTTTAAAACTCCACCTTCACCAGAATACTTGTACCCTTTAGTATCAAGAGTACTCAAAGAGATGAGGTTTCTTTTCAAATCTGGAATGTGCCTCACATCTGTCAAAGTTCTGACAATACCATCAAACATCTTGATCTGAATTGAACCAATTCCTGCAACCTTACAAGATGAGTTATCACCCATCAACACAGCACCACCTTCAACAGGTTCATAGGTGGCAAACCAATCCCTATTCGGGCACATATGAAAGGTACAGGCAGAATCAAGAATCCATTCATCATTGGTCTTAGCACATCCAGCAAAGGCAACAAGGTTTTCTCCATTAGGACTATCATCAGCAGCAAGAGTAGCTTTACCTTCATCATCTGGTTTACCTTTTGGCTTATAATGGCCAGTTCTCTTTTCTTTATTTTGCAGCTTCCAGCATTCAGAGATGTCGTGCCCACTTTTCTTGCAATATTTGCACGACTTGTATTTGCCTCTAGATTTTGACCGGCTCTTGTAGCCGTTCGGACTTTTACCTCGAAATCCATTGTTTGAGTTCTTCTCCTTTTGCCTGCCACGAATAAACAAGCCTTCTCCTTTCGAGCTTGAATTTTCAGAAGGTACCATCTGTTTCATCTTTTCCTTAGCATGCAAAGCTTCATAAACTTCATTAAGAGTGAGAGTGTCTCTACTATATAATATGGTATCTCTGAAATTTGAAAATGAACTAGGCAGTGAACACAAAAGAATAAGACCCAAATCCTCATCCTCATATTTTACCTCCATCGACTCTAGGTCGGCAACAATCTCCTTAAACGTCGAAAGATGATCAAGCACAGATTCTCCTTCTTGCAATTTATGAGAGTACAACACGCTTGAGATGCATCTTCTTTGGTGAGATCTTTTGTCATGCAAATTTGTTCGACTTCACCATAATGCGTGATTGTCTTCTCCTTCAATACATCTGTAAAATATTATTTGATAGATGAAGGTGAATCGGGATAAAGCCTTACGGTCTTTACGCTTGTCATCTGCGGTCCATGCGGTAGGTTCTTTTGCAAAACCTTCCAATGCATCATCCAAATCCATATGTGCCAACACGACTCTCATCTTGACTTGCCACAATGAAAATCTTGTGTCTCGATCCGAGTGGAAGATCATACTTCAAAGTCGTCATGAGGAATAAAACACGAAAATTCTTGATGCTTGATCTGTGTAAACCTAGCAAAAATCACGACTGAATGGTACACCTTTTGTGTACCGAATCAAAAACTTCAAACTCTGGTATGATTCTTGGGTGGGCGAAGCAAAGATCTTTGGAAATTTGGATATTCACGTGTAGCAGCGAGAGCAGGAATCAAGCTTTGCTCACCTCGACGTGATCTATGCTACCAAGAAAAAGAACTTGCTTTGTAATTAGAAAATATTTCTTGGAACTCGTGCAAGCGGCACACTGTGGATGTCTTGCTTTTTGGAGGCTTGACTTTTGGTCTTGGTCGATGAGTTTGATCGCTCACGCGCTTGCGTTTGTTTGAGGATGCGGATCGAGGCGAGCAGCAGCGCTGCACGCCGCAATGATCACTCGCGAATCGTCTTTGGTTCCCTTTGTCCGCACGCGCGTTGGCCGGAAGCGCGCGCGTGCCGACCGAAGGCGATGAGGATGCGAGCGCCGCTACCGACCGACGCGAAGGACGACGCGATTGGAGGACGGGCGCGCGACAGGCGAATCCTTTGTTCGGCTTGCGCGAACTTCGCGCCGGACCGAAGAACGATCAATTGTCGGCGGCGCCGTCGATGCGGTGCGTGCGAAGGCGGGCGACGCCGAGCGCGGCGGCGCGCGAGATAGATCTTTTTTTTCTTGTCTCTCACAAACCCTAATCTCCTGTGCTCTGATACCACTTGTTAGAAATAATGCACGGATCAACAGGGACAAGAGACACGAATTTTACGTGGAAAACCCTTGCGGGAAAAAACCACGGGCGCCAACCGGCGATGAACACTATGTGTGGAGCGATTACAGAACGCCGGGGATTACAATGAGGTATGAGGCGTCAGGCGTCAACCCTCCCCGTGCGGCTTACAAGAGGTATATAAAGGGGTAAAAGGACTTAGAGTCCAAGTAGGAAACTAATCCGCTAATATGGTAACTAATCCGGACACTTCCATATTAGAAATTCGGATCACAATATATCCCTTATTTCAACAATGTGCACTCGCAGAAATTTCTGCAAAAGAAAAAACATATGGTTGTTTGTGCACTCTAGCAACATTCGCTATTCATCTTGTTCAGCTTGAGTACGCAGGCTATATGGGACCTAAAAGGATCTCCGGTTGCCAAGCTTGGCCAACTGTCCGGCCTACCGTAGTGGTAAATTCGTTCCAAGCAATATTTCAGTGGTTCAGGGTTTAGTTAGGTGCTAATTATGGACTATATTGATATTTTTAAGACTTAGCACAAGGACGTTCTCAAGATCAAATAGTATAAGTTCACAAATACACCACATGTGTACTCCCTCCAATAAAAAAAATATGTTGTTTTGGGGTTTACATAGTCTCAAAAATGCAATTTTGGCCACTAATTTGCATTATATATTTGTATTACCTTATAGAATAATAATCTGAGAGTAGTGTTAGTGGAAATTTACCCATATCATTTCCTTATGACCAAATTAAATATTAAAGACGATGTTATTTGTCAAAGTCAAAATAGTTTATCCGCACACATACTAGAACGCCTTTTGTTGACTAGAATATTATTAAAATGTTTTTTTAAAAGATTCTTTAATTAAAAAAATCTGATGTAACACAAGCTTTAGCATTTAGCTAGGCAAAACAGTGGCAAATTCCTTCCGATGATTTTGCCTTGGGTAATGATAGTACACAAATGTACGACGACAAAAGGAAAAAAAAAACGGACGTCTCTCCACCACTCACATTCAGTCTTATACTCTTATCCATATATCCAAAGCAAGCCCAACCACTCATTCCTCACCTGTATGTTTATATCATCCCCGGGCAAGCTTCCTTAGTTCCTTCTTCTGCTTGCTCTCTCTCTCTCTCTCTCTCTCTCTCTCTCTCTCTCTCTCTACGCTTTCGCAACTTGAGCTACACGAGCAGATTCAGGGTGACGCCACCGTGGCCACAGAGACCAGGTGATGAACCCGAAGGTCCGATTGTTGGCCCGATCTTTCAATGAGAACGATAAGTTCGGTAGGCGTCGCTCAACTCTCACGATCCTGACTACGAACAAGCAAGGCTCGAAATCACGCAATCGCTGAACTGCTCGACAAGTCGTTATCAACCGTGCACGAATACCCGGTTGACCTGACCACGAAGGTCGATTCCTGCATACACCGAAGAAGCACGCAAGAACAAGATAAAGCAATCTGAAATTGCAAATAGGAATTGAAATATTTGAATTGAGTTGGGATTCTGAATAAGGATCTTAATTGGGTGGTCTAGTCGACACACGCAAAAGATACAAGTTGCAACGAAGGCAAACTAAACATAAACAAAATCCAAGAAAACTAGAGGGGGTGCGACCTCCTTAAATAAGGGATGAGGAGCCACACATCTAATAGAACTAAGGGGGTGGGACTAATCTCACTGATTACTGTTCATGTGAACAGTAACAGCACCCCAGGTGGTCCATCGGCAGATGGGCTAAGTTCAGTATGATTACAAGGTCCAGATTGGCCCAAACAAGTGATATGACGTCTTCTTTTGATGATTGCGATCAGTCCAGAAGGAATTTGAAGATGAGACTAGATCCATTTGAAAGAGGACGACATAAGCTTTCAATAAAGTACTCATGGACCTCAAACGGAGTTCGTATGCGAAAGTTATGTCTGGTTTAAGTTGATGCTGCCATGCTGATTCTGGAGGCCGAACTCGATTCCAAAACAGGTCCAGCTCAAACGGCTTGCTTGTCTTGGACCAAAAGTGACATGGTGCTGCACATATATATATATATTTCATCATTAGGTAGCATCATATAGTTCATATAATATAAAGACACTCCTAAAAACGAGCTCACCTTATAATTTAAGTGAAGTGTACAAGCTCTTGAATTTGAAACAGCAAGCATAGCAAATTTGATTGTATCTATAGGGGTCATGTCCTTATCACCAGGCTGCTGATCCCCAGCTTCCACCACCCCCCACCGGATCAGGACGCCGCCACCGCGGCCATAGAGACCAGGCCGCTGCTCCCCCCAGCTTCCACTGCCCCCACCGGATCAGGACGACACCACCGCGACCACGGAGACCAGGCCGCTACTCCGCAGCTTCCACCGCCCCCACCAGATCAGGATGCCGCCACCGCGACCACGGAGACCAAGCCGCTGCTCCCCAGCTTTCACCGCCCTCATTGGATCAGGACGCCGCCACCGCAGCCACGGAAAAACTCGGCAAGTCATCATCTGTTGTTTCTGGTTATGATGTTGCGACCCGTTGAAAAAAATATTGCGACCGTCGAAAAAAAAATATTGCATCTTGTTTTTTGAGATGTTGCGACCTATTGGAAAAAAAATATTGCGACTGCCAAAAAAATATTGCATCCTGTTCACGGTGATGTTGCGAGATTTTTTAACGCGTCTTTTTTCTAAATGTTTGTTTTAATTATGAGATTTTTGATATGTTGCGTTCTTTTCTAGATGTTTGTTTTGATTCTGATATTTTTGAGAGAAAATATTGCATAGGAATTTTTAATATGTTGCGCACATTTTATATTTTTATTGGCGCTCGGACGTACGGCGCTAGCACTCAGACCGTACGAGCGCTAGCTAGTCGCGCCCTATTGCCTTGCAACTAAAGTTTCCCAATGATATTCCACATTGGCACCAGATTACTCGAGCACTGGACTCAACGTGACTATTCCTTGGCGCGAGCCGACCTAGCCTCTCCTCCTCGCTCCATAAATCTCCACCACCGGCGCTCCCGTACGCACCAATTCACCACTCCCCCCTCCTCTCCAACCTCCGCTAAGCCCTAGCAAACCCTAGGTGCGGCGCGATGGACGCGGTGTGCGTGGTTGGGCTCCCTCCGGGCTACAAGTTCGATCCCGAGGACGACGAGCTCGTGGCGCATTTCCTCCTCCCTCGCCTCCAGGGCCAGCGCCTCCCGTTCGATGGCATCATCCTCGAGGACGACCCGCTGAGCATGCTGCTGTGGAAGTTCCTGGACACGCACAAGCGGAAGGACGACGCCTTCTTCTCTGCGGACGGGCAGTCGTCAGAAGCAGACCTTTCATGTATCTAATATTATGGAAGTATCTTTCAAGACGAATCTGTCTATATGATTTTCATGTATCTAATCTAAATATTTAAAAACATATCGATAATAAAAAATTCAAAAGTTGGACAGCGTGCATTCCAAAAATAATTTGTTTTTGTGAACTGGGGTGTAGCTCACTAGCCAGTCAGGGGCCAGACCTATCGTTAGCAGTCCGTGCAAAAAATATCAAAACTTGTCCCAAGCTAGGATTAAACTGGTTCGATTCTGCCATTGATGCATGTGTGCATGGGAGCCTATATAGTACATACTGCAGGCTATGTAGGCTGCAGCTGGCGTTCAGTATTTCAGGCTTGCGCAACTTCTTCCGTTCTTGCACCGTCATGCTCACTCAAACCTATGTTGTAGCTTGTAATGTCATTGGGAGCCTATTTTTCTTTTTGCACACCGTCCTACCTGCATTTGATGGATTTGATTATACCTATAACTAACTAATTAAGGGCTTCACAGTTTCACTAGTCATATATCCACCACGCAGGAGAGCAGTTGATGGCGGCAGAGGGGGCACACATTGCTGCGCCCAGGCAACTGAACTCTGGTGGAATTTATGCCCGTGCGAGCACGGCATCACGCTAAGCTCGTCGTCGACCTGAAAGTCCTCCATGCAGATGACGCACCCGTAGCTTCCTATCCCGTCATCTCCTTCCTCGCGATGAATCTGCTTCGACGCGGCGGACGCGGGGACTCCTCCAAAGCCGCCGCCGCCGCTCGAGCTGATGCATAATACTTCCTACATCGAGCTCGGGCGTGGGCTGGCCTTCTAGGACCCGCAGTACCTCGAGGACATGGTTCAGGTTGTTAGATTTAATCTTGACTTCTTAGTATTTTACATGTTAATTGAATTTACATGTCAGTTTGCATGGTAAGTTTAGTGGAGCTAGTGGCTGCAAATTAGTTAATAGAGTAATTAGCTAACGCATGTAGTGAAGACAGTTGTGTTAGTAATTAAGGAGGTTACATGTCATTTTGCAATTATAAAAAACATTGTAATTAGTTTGTAACGTGATAAACAATGGAATAACAAAATAGAGAAAACACGCAAGTGGTTAGACATCGTAAAACTCATCTGTGTCCGTACATTCTAAATAGAAAATAATGTACGAGTTCCCTCCGGGAGTTGGACCAAAAGAGCTCTATGTCGGCCAATGTTGCATCCTGGAACTGGCGCTGCTGCCTGCTGGGATGGACGCGGAACCAAACCCATGCTGAGCGTCGCCGGCGGTTTCTTCAAAGCATTGGGCTGTACATGAATTGTAAACAGACCACAAAATGAACTGTAATAAGAACATGAGATGTCCAACCTAACTTGTCATAGTCAGAGTCGTGCCTCCTACCAGCACGTTAGTGCGATCCGGATTGTGCTTCCTTCGTTACCGAACTTGCTAAATAATGGGGCCAGAGCAGTTAATCCGTCATACAATCAGAGCTAATTAGAGATAGGCCAGATTCGTTGATGCTTAATACCTTTCATAAGTATCAACATGGCATACGACTTGACGTGAACCTACATGTTGAATTGGTACCTGACGATATTATCCATGCTGTGCTGCCACTATAAACTTATTAGGGGTTGTTTATTCATAAGGTGGTTGAATTTTTCTTAAGTATGGATCAACATCTAATCATATAGTGTATCAATCTCTATGCAAATCCAATGGTTAAAGAAATCGGCTTAAACTTTTGAAAATGTCAAGCGGCTTAGAAGTAGCGAATCCGAACTTCTTAATAAACAAGGAAACCGAGTAAAACAAGGACACGGAATAATAAATTACCAATTCTGTGAAGCCCATTAAGGTGGTTTGTGTTTCAACTTTCAAGTCATGCAGCCATTAAGGTAAAAAAAACGCAAGAAATTTATACAAGTTCCGACCGAATTGAATATGAATATGTACGAAAGTTCAAACATGTATATAAAAATGTGACCGGATCTAATTTGAATATGTACGAAAGTTCAAACATGTATACAAAATTTGCAAAACATATATCAAATTCTGAAGTTAAGATGCCAAAAAATAGTAGCGTCCAGATAAATACAACTTCACGATTAAAAAAAATGTAAAAACAGATAGGACTATAATTTCAAGCTAAGGCCGCTCTATCCATTCCTTCCCAAAATTTATAAATGAGAATTATTAATATCAAAATAAATTCTTCAAATTACCTAGCCCTACCCAAATTATGTAACCGGTGCAGGTGCACGGGTTGATGTCCAGTGTGAAGTAAAGATGGGGGATTTGGAAGGGCAAAGTAAGTGAGGAAAGTCCAGACGGTCGCCCTCGTCGGCAACCTCTCCTCCACTCGTCGTGGCATCCTCCAACCTCCCTCACCGCCATCCTCGCCTCCTTGAGCCACCACGCCCCGAGATCACTGCTGACCTCGCCTCCTCTAATCTCCCTCGCCGCCGTCCTCGTCTCCTCTAGCAGGGCTTCGGGCTTGTAAAATGCGTGCTTGGTCGGCCCGACTATTGAATAGGTCTTAACCCGAGCTAGCCTGCTAGCTATCTGCTTGTAGCAGCAATTACAGTATACGTGCAGAAAAAGCAGTATATAGGCCAGAAAATATAGTTGTACGTAGTAGTCTGACGATAACAAGTCAAAGGGCAAGACCTATCAGCCCTTGCAGAGAATCACATTATTGTTCGAAGCTGTGATTAATTAAGGGTTTGTTTGGAACAGCTTCGGCTTTGGCTTTTCGCTTGAAAAATCAAAAGTCGTTCCAAACAAGCAGCTTTTTGCACCGGTTTTTTCCGAAACCGGAAGCCACCATAACGCGAGAAAGCTGGAAGCCGTCGAGGGGTAGCTTCTCACGGCTTCCCACTGCCCCTGTTCCGAAAATACGACGTACAATTGTCAGTGAGTTGTTTTTCTCTGAGATATAGCTGCATTGGGGTTCTCTTAGGGTATTGGTTTACAATACTCCATCAATGAAGGACAAAGACTCAATACATGAGCACGAAATCAAATCCAACTCTCTAGAACCCTAACCTCCAACTATCAACTCCCTAAGCACACAAGCAAAAACTAGGGTTTACAAGTAATGAAAGGGTTAGAGGGGGCAGGCCACCTCCTCCTCTATTTATAGTGGAGGCCTAGACCTTCTAGAAGAGTTTCCATAATGGGCTCCCCGCAGGCCCAAAACAAACGGGTCACATACTCACGCATTTTAAAGCGCCGCTTCATCTCCTCTTGACCTAATCCGCTTCTCACGCACCGCCTTGTGCCGCAGTTAGCAAAAGGTCACTACATGCATTTTGTAAGATTACCAAATACCCCTTCTCTGGCCCTTCTCCAAGACCGAGTCCAGTGACAGCGGCACTCGCTGTTCGCCACGTGTAGGTTGATCCAACGCCTCATCATGCCCAAGTTCTCTCCATCCGGCCCCACCGAAACCACCATGGCACTTGCACCACCCCGCGCGCTTGATTCAACCAGCCGCACCGAACCCGCTCGTTCGGTCACCTTTGTCCATCTTGCACCATACTTGAGTCCACGACTTCACCCGGCATCGCCGATCGTTCAACCTCAGCTCTCAAGCCTAGTCCCGATCATCTCGCCGCTGACCGTCGCGACCACCAAGCAACCCGCACAACAATAGACAAGCAAATCGAACGGGAACAAGTTCTTCACAACTTGACCCACGTTAGTCAAAACATGCATCATGCAACACATATGCAATGAAACCCATGAGATTGACCTAACAAACAACCATCGCCGCCACACGCCGACGAGTTAAGTGAAAACCGGCCGACCGCCACCCTTGGCTTGTCGACGCCATCGCCGGCCTCGATCACAATGTATGGTCGGTTCGACCGCCACCTGAGGACTTAGCCAAAATTTCAACATCAAATCGCAACCTCTCCTGAAATTTCAAACGAATAGAACTTTTGCCGGAGGTCGCAAAATTATGGGACCAAGTGAAGTAGAAACTCCTCACTTGCCTACACACTCTATTTTTGCCCACCTCAAATTCAAAACAGCTTTCATGGCGGTCCCGATCGTTGGTAGCCGGTGGGACGCCACACCGGCCGGCTCGATCACGCTTCGCTTCGGCCGGACCGCCACCTTGTTCACCCGATACACCACTTGAGGCATGGCGGTCCGATCGCCACCGGCCGGCCGATCACCGAGGCCCGACGAACCCGAACTTTGCCGAAAACTCGTGTTTCCGCAAACCGTCAACGTCATTGCCAATTGACACATCATCCTAAGATCATGAGCATATCCCCATGATATCCACAAGTCCTGAACTGTCTCCTTCATTGGTGTGTAACACTTGTGCATCCTTCTCATTTCAGTTGATGAGGCTCACAGATTGAAGAAACTATTGCAACCTTGCAGCCTCCCTAAAGCGATATAGCTCTGAATTCCGCTTGCTACCTACAGTAAGTCTTGCATACCCTACGTGTACTTCTTGTCCAATTTGGAAAGTGAATATTTTGTTCCATAATCGATATTGTTATTTTACATTGCATCCTTCAAAATTTATTATTGTAGTAAGACTTGCATACCCTACGTGTACTTCTTATCCAATTTGGAAAGTGACTATTTTGTTCCATATATCAATATTTTTATTTTACATTGCATCCTTCAAATTTTAATATTGTTTGTAAGCCTAGAACTGGGTGCTCATTTAGCCACATCTTATTCACTTGAACTTAGCCTCTTTCTCCTTGTATATTTATGGAATTGTGTGCTTCTGGACATTTCATGACAACGTTTCTTCACTTTGACAATGATCTGTGTGAGGTACTGACGGAAGAACATATGCAATGCAAATGAGAAGTTCAAAGTAGACCTTAATATTATTTGCAGTATGTCTGAACTCTGAAGCATTTGATTACAGTTGGCTGTTGCAATGATTAGCAGAAAACATAATTTTTGATCTGGTGTGTTGTTTGCTTTGCATGTTAATTTTTATCTCTGGAAACCAATATTTTTCCCTCTTCTGTCAGTATCTATTTCCCGGACTGGAAGTTAAACAGATAGCAGAAGAAGAAGTTTTCATATCGCTTGTTGCTGCATCAGGGATACTTCAACTGTTACATAAGGTCCCTTGACTTTCTATTGCATCCTATGTGGGTAGGGACATTTGTTCCATGGCTTTTGTCTCTTTCTGTGCACTTCATTGTTGGAAGTACTCCCTGACAATTGTTGATCTATAGTTGCTTCCAAGATTGAGAGAAAGGGGAAATCGTGTACTGATCTTCTCTCAAATGAACAGGATGATTGATGCTCTTGAGGATTTTATGTTTTTCCTGGTATACAAATTGCGGTCAATTGCATTAATTGTGGATAATTGTTGTAAAGTGCTGTCAATTATGGTTAATTGCCGTTAGTCGTTAATTGTAGTAGTTGTCGTTAATTGTAGTGGTTGTAGTCAATTGCGTTAATTGTCGTTAGTTGATGTTAATTGCGTATCGCGATAATTGTCGTTAATTGTGGTAGTACAATTGCATTCAATTACGTCAATTGTCATTAGTTGCGTTAATTATCGTTAATTACGGTCAATTCCGTTAATTATCGTTAATTACGGTCAATTCTGTTAATTATCGTTAATTGCGGTGGTTGTCGTCAACGGCCGTTTAAACGACATCAAACAAGTCATCATTTGCCTCAGAGTTCTTTTAAACATTTTTTATCTCGGAAGTTATAGCTAACCTATCTAAAAGTTATACAGTCAAACATCAAACCTCTCCAGCTCAACCGTTCAACCAAACAGGCCGACGAAAATCACTTTTAGAAAACTCTAGCAGTGACAAACAGGCCTTAAACTAGCCTGATTCTGCGCAGCTCTTCCTCTTCCTGCATCGATCGACATGCTCATTCACTTGTCACGTGACGTGAGGACTGAGGAGTTTTGTTGGCACTGAGCTAGCGGCTACTCTACGTTCTAAAATGCAGGTGCCCACGTGTAGGTTGATCCAACGGCTCTCATCATGTCGGCAAGTCTCTCTCCATCCGGCTCCCACCGAAACCACCATGGCACTTGCACCGAGCCCGCGCGTTTGATTCAACCCGGCCGCGACCGAAGCGCCGTTCGGTCACCTTTGTCCATCTTGCACCATACTTGAGTCAATGACTTCACGGCATCGTCGATCGTTCGAACCTCGGCTCTCCAAGCCTAGTCCGATCATCCTCGCCGTTGACCGTCGTTGACCACCAAGCAACTTGCACAACAATAGACAAGCAAATCGAAACCGGGAACAAGTTCTTCACAACTTGACCCCGTTAGTCAAAACATGCATCAGTCCTGAACTGTCTCCTTCATTGGTGTGTAACACTTGTGCATCCTTCTCATTTCAGTTGATGAGGCTCACAGATTGAAGAAACTATTGCAACCTTGCAGCCTCCCTAAAGCGATATAGCTCTGAATTCCGCTTGTTACTTACAGTAAGTCTTGCATACCCTACGTGTACTTCTTGTCCAATTTGGAAAGTGAATATTTTGTTCCATATATCGATATTGTTATTTTACATTGCATCCTTCAAAATTTATTATTGTAGTAAGACTTGCATACCCTACGTGTACTTCTTATCCAATTTGGAAAGTGACTATTTTGTTCCATATATCAATATTTTTATTTTACATTGCATCCTTCAAATTTTAATATTGTTTGTAAGCCTAGAACTGGGTGCTCATTTAGCTACATCTTATTCACTTGAACTTAGCCTCTTTCTCCTTGTATATTTATGGAATTGTGTGCTTCTGGACATTTCATGACAACGTTTCTTCACTTTGACAATGATCTGTGTGAGGTACTGACGGAAGAACATATGCAATGCAAATGAGAAGTTCAAAGTAGACCTTAATATTATTTGCAGTATGTCTGAACTCTGAAGCATTTGATTACAGTTGGCTGTTGCAATGATTAGCAGAAAACATAATTTTTGATCTGGTGTGTTGTTTGCTTTGCATGTTAATTTTTATCTCTGGAAACCAATATTTTTCCCTCTTCTGTCAGTATCTATTTCCCGGACTGGAAGTTAAACAGATAGCAGAAGAAGAAGTTTTCATATCGCTTGTTGCTGCATCAGGGATACTTCAACTGTTACATAAGGTCCCTTGACTTTCTATTGCATCCTATGTGGGTAGGGACATTTGCTCCATGGCTTGTCTCTTTCTGTGCACTTCATTGTTGGAAGTACTCCCTGACAATTGTTGATCTATAGTTGCTTCCAAGATTGAGAGAAAGGGGAAATCGTGTACTGATCTTCTCTCAAATGAACAGGATGATTGATGCTCTTGAGGATTTTATGTTTTTCCTGGTATACAAATTGCGGTCAATTGCATTAATTGTGGATAATTGTTGTAAAGTGCTGTCAATTATGGTTAATTGCCGTTAGTCGTTAATTGTAGTAGTTGTCGTTAATTGTAGTGGTTGTAGTCAATTGCGTTAATTGTCATTAGTTGACGTTAATTGCGTATCGCGATAATTGTCGTTAATTGTGGTAGTACAATTGCATTCAATTACGTCAATTGTCATTAGTTGCGTTAATTATCGTTAATTACGGTCAATTCTGTTAATTATCGTTAATTACGATCAATTCCGTTAATTGTCGTTAATTACAATGGTTGTCGTCAATTGCGTCAACTGCCGTTTAAACGACATCAAACAAGCCATCATTTGCCTCAAAGTTCTTTTAAACATTTTTCATCTCGGAAGTTATAGCTAACTTATCTAAAAGTTATACAGTCAAACATCAAACCTCTTCAGCTCAACCGTTCAACCAAACAGGTCAGCCGAAAATCACTTTTTAGAAAAACTCTAGCAGTGACAAACAGGCCTTAAACTAGCCTGATTCTGCGCAGCTCTTCCTCTTCCTGCATCGATCGACATGCTCATTCACTTGTCACGTGACGTGAGGACTGAGGAGTTTTGTTGGCACTGAGCTAGCGGCTACTCTACGTTCTAAAATGCAGGTGCCGCTCTCTAGCTGCAGAGCCTGGCCGTCAGGTAGAGTTGTAGCTGCCACTTTCTTCTTTTTGAACACCGTCGTACCTGCCACTTGATGGATTAGATTATTCATTTTGACATAAGCACACTTAATTTGTATGGTCACCATCGCAGATTCGCAGTCAATAAAAAGAGCGTAAACCGCGTCCTAGCCAGCCACTCCAGAAAGCAAGCCTTGCCAACAAAGACCTGCATTGTCTGAAGTCTGAACATGCATGGATGAAACCAAACACCCGAAATACACACACACACACACAGGTAAATAATTTTCATCTGCGTAGACGTATCCGCGTATGTCGATCGCCTACCGGCTCCGTGCGGCGGGGCTAACACTTGTACTCTTCCGGCCGGCTATCTACTTTGCGGCGCCACTACAACTGTTCGGTGAGATCTATTCACTGAAACCGGCGGACACCGATGGCCTGCCACTAAGGACCTTTGTTTATCCCAACAGTGTATCGACCTGTCCTACATATATCCTACTCGATCCTTCCCAAGGTTGACCGAGTTCAGCCGGCCTTGCCCTCGCAGACATTTCATCGATCCTACCCAATGGCACACAGATCAGAGCAAGATCTGTGTGCACGAGGGGATAGATACTTGGGTCATGTTGTTGTGCAGGCGAAAAGTGCTCCCTCCAATTGCAAGTGGCCGGCCTCTGTGTTTCACACTGATCTGTTGGAAAAGAAGCAACTAAAGCGTTTCCTCGTGTAGTGCGAGATGCTGACAGGCTGCTTTAACCAATTAAGCCCACCCGAGCGCACTATCGTGGAGTACATTAGTACTACTAGTAGTAGTACTACAAGTATAATCTATAGTAGCTAGCAGCAGATGCAGCTAAGATCACAGTACTGATCACTAGCTTGCGTTGATCAGGTAATGGACTTGGCACTGTTGGCCACTCTGCACAAACCCAACAACTAATCAAGGAGAGAAGAGAAAGAAGCTAGTAGTGGGCACTACTTCTGTATCTGTTCATCGGTCAGCATGCGCATGCATGCAGCAATACAAGTGGACTGATGCCTAGAAATCCATCAGATCACAAGAATAGCTAGCTAGGCTTGGCAACGTTGTGGTCTTTGGCTAAATTGGTACAAAAAAAACTTGTTTGTGGGTGGATGGTGGTCAAGATGACCCTAGATAGATTCCTACATATCCTGGCAAACTAGATTGCAGCAAAAGAACCAAGGAACATACAAAATCCCAAAAGTCATCAAAGAGAGTAAGAACAAGAGAGAACTCATCTTGAAGGAAATCTTGCTTGAATTAATTCAAGAGATTGTTGATTTACAGCCACTTCACCATAGAGGGCAAAAGCTCAACACTTGAGCACTCAATCAATCCATCTCCCTCAAACTCTAGCCCCCTCTATCTCATTTTCCCCCAAATCATAAATTATGATTCCTACTTGGAAGGACTCAAGAGGTGCAAATTATGCACCCATTCCTTTTTATAGTGGAGGCTAGTCAAGAGAGAAAACCTTATCAGACGCTCGTTAAGCCCACACACAAATAGATTTACACCAACGCACGTTTCTCAAAGCGGATGATGAATCGGGTTTCCCGAATCTGTCTCTTCATGATCTTCATCTTCACTTGACCTAAACTGCCACCCTTTCTCGATCCTTCTCCGAAGGCCGAGTTCAATCTTCGTGAAGCAATCATGTCTCTTCGCCACGTGTAGGTTGATCAATGACTCTCTTCATATCGGCAAGTCTCTCCCATCCAACTCTTACCAGAACCACCATGGCACTTGCACCAACTCATACACCACTTGATGCAACTGTCCTATCGAACCTCCCATTTGGTTATGCTTGTCCATCTTGCGCTATGCTTGAATCCAATTATTCCACATGACATCCTTGATCGTTTTGTACCTTAGCTCTCTTAGCTTAGTCTCAATCATCCTCGTCATTGACTCTAAGACATTTGTGCAACAATAGACCAACAAGTTATTTTCGGGCATAAGTTCTTCGCAACTTGACCTAAGTTAGCCAAACACATGCATCATGCAACACATATGCACCGCCCAGTTTGACCGCCCCCTCCTGGCCGGTCAGACTAGCCACCGGTTTGACCACCAAGTCGCCAACCACTAGCGAGTCAAACCGCCTAGGACTTAGGGAAAAATCTCAAGTCCCAAACTAACAACCTCTCCAAACTCTATCTAATTTTAGCTTGAAACTTCAATTCCAATGAGACTAAGTGCAAACACATCCTCTCGGCTTCCTCTATACGTGATTTTTTTGTTGATATTCAAAATTCACAAGTTGTCTTTTTGGCCAATCAGACCGCCTCATGTGGCTGGTCTGACAACCATACCCCGGCCAGTCTGATTGCCACCTTGGCGGTCTATCCTCCTATGACACGACAGTAGTCTGAAACTTCTCGAAAACGAAGGTTTCTTCGAACGTCTCGACGCTTTTGGCAGTTGTTCAGCACACTAAGATTAAGAGGGTAGGGCTTGGTGGGTGGGGGGGGGAATTAGCTTGCAAATGGAGAGTACCGTGTGAATCATTGCCGTCGCATGTGGGGAGCACCTTTTCATGATCAGCTCCGATTTATCAAAGGACTTGTAGCTGCACGGTGTTGACTTTCGAGCTGTGACCATCGCCTCAACATCATATGGAATATTAGAGAACAGATACGATCGATGCAACCAGACCATAATTTAGCACTGTAGCCAGATCGATCACGATGGTTGTTTTCTTGGACTAATAGAAAAATTGTTCTGTTCTGTTCGAGAAAGTAGATTGGGGACAAGCAAGGAGGTAAGGATGAAATATATATATAGGCAAGTAAGTCAGGGATTCGTCAGTTTTCAGACAGGGGTCACAGGCAGGCAGACATACAGACAGACATGCACCAGAAAACAAATGCAAGTGCGTATGCATTGCATACTAGCACTCTTTAATACAACAAGGAAATGTACGGGATATATTCATTCACGACTTCACATCATGCCAAGCCAGACTAATCCTAAATTAGTCAGAAAAGCACTCATGCATTGTATGCTAGCGCATATGAACCTAGCTAGATAGAAATCCTCGTCACCTTCACCATTTTACCCTGCACACTCTGAACACTACCAAGCAAACACTCGGATAAAACACTAGAAGAAGACGATACCATGTATATTAGACCATTAGAGATGTACAGACAGATGTGACACACGTCGCATATATTACCTAGATGGATCATGGATATAGCAAAAACTGCAGGTAGATTAGATATATTATTATTATTAGATGTAATCTCCAGCATCTACTTGTCCGGCCACGGCCAACCAGCTAGCCCCCAAGCGAGGAAGATCGATCCCTCTCTTTCCTCATGGTTTGCCCTTGTGCTGCGTGTAGATGTAGTCGAGGTGCGCGTCGTGGAGCAGCCTCCTCTGCATGCAATCCTCGTTCCCCTCCTCGCACGCCTCCTCCTCTGCTGCTCCCATCATCTTCTGTATATATTGCACAATCAGAAAACAAGCAAGGGTAGCTCTAGCCTCTAAACCTGAATTTTGAATGGATGGCTCAAAATGAAAGTAGTACCAAACTTAGTAAGGCTTTTCTTCTCACCTCAGAGACCTCGTCGCCATTGCCCTCCTGAAGCACCAGGCCATCTGCAGCTGCCTTGGCTCCATCTGCAGTGGGCAGGAGGCGAGCAGCCGCTGCGTAGTGGAAGCAGCAGACGAGGAGCAGCAGGACAAGAGCAGCAAGCAGCGAGGAGATATTGTAACGCCTCATCTCTATCGATCGATCTTAAGCTATGCTGCGTTGTCGAAAGGTGAGTGCTTGAGCTGTAAGCAGATGGTAGGTTAGTACTAGTAGCAGTAGCTTTGGGAGAGAATGGGTATGGGGGTGGCGAGAGGCGCTATTTATAATCCGCGAAGGCAACTCGCAAGTGGCAACTTGCAGCGCATACACAGTGAAGAGAGAAAACATGCACAGTACACAGGAAATGACGATATTTTATAGGTGTTTCGAGTGAAATGCACGCGCGCGCGCACCGGAGTCGGCCACATGTATAACACGAGTAGATTAAGGTGGTTCCAGCTTTCGATGCCAAACAAATTACACCTAGTTCTAGCTAGCTAGTTGTATCTTGTGTCAGTGTTAACTGCACTGTACACACGTTTTGTTCAAGGCCCAGGTAATTAAGCTTCCCCTTAACTCTCTAAAAGCATAGATCAGTCTGACAAGAATGGAATGGTTGTTTACAGATCGATCATCAGCGTTTCCAATTCTCAAGAAATCATTTTGTGTGGGAATATGGTTGTGGGTCATCTGGACTATACTGTAGCACGACTTCGAAAGTATGTGTTCCCACTTTTGTGTGCACCCAGAAAAGAATGAAACAGTGGAGCAAGGGAAGCAAAAAATAATGAAAGAGGAACATAAAGGCAAAAGGAGCATGCGATAGTCAATTGCTACTGATCGTGCCTTTGTCTGATTTCAGAAAATGACCGATCTCTTCATCCACCAAAAAAAGTCTAAAAACGCTTACACAACTGCTGTTTCATGGATGTAGCGTTTGAGCCAGAGAAAGATGCGCTGGACTCTTGGCACTTTGCAACAAGGAGCAGCATGGAAGAGTAGAGATTTTTTGACCTTTCGCCAGCTTCGTAACTGAACTTGCTTACGTTGTGAGACGCGTACTCTGCTGTCCTTTCTTTCTTTTTCGATCATGGAAATTCCGCTTGCTCGGTTAGAGATAACTTGCGATTATGTCAACCAAAAAAAAAAACCATGCTAATTAATATAGATAAATATTTCACATCTAGTAAATCAGAAGCATGTAGAACTCAAAAAGGAGCAGAAATAGAGGGGATAGACATCTTCCTAGAGAGTAGAGACCCCTCGAGTCTTGTTCTGTCGGATCATTTTCCACACAGTTGCTCAAAGGCTGAGCTGGTACAGTAAGCAGCAGATTCAGAGAGCTGCTGCGTCTGTGGACATCCATCCAAGTAGATACAACTAGTGCATGCACAGCCCCACGCACCACCACTGCTGGCTGTCCCAGTGGGCCCCACACGCACAGCACACCCATGCGGCAGCGGCAGCAGCAGCAGATAATGGAAGCTCCACTAGGCACCGGTAGCCATGCTCTTCTCTGTTCCTGCTTCCACTGCGCTGCATGCCCCACTTGGGCCAATCCTTGCATCGTTGACATTGGCGTCACTTCGTATCTGCTGCAGTGGTCATGGAGTTTTTCCCCTTCTTTAGCTTTTTTTTGAATCCAAATAGCAAAATTAGTTCTCGTGCGAACGAACCGATAAAAATAACATATCTACGTGTACGTGAAATCGCCGCGGAAAGCTACATACCACGAACTGGAGCCGTGGTATGTCGTTTACCGCGTATCACGTCTTATCGTCGGGACCACTCTTATCCAACCGTAGTGCTATTTTTATCAGTTTTATGAGATGATGGACACTAGATTTGTTATTTCGTCGCCAGAACAGTGCGAAAAGAGTCAAAAGTCATGTGCACCCAGTGTCCAGCGGTCCAGCACCCACGCGGTGCCGAGAGGAGGAAGTTGCGTCTGCATCCGCATGTGTACTGCGTTCGATCGCGTCATGGTCGTCGTTGTCGCCGTGTCGCCTCAGTGGGTTGGGCGCGTGATGGATCCATGGACTAATGGCTCCCTGCTAGCCTTCGCATCGGGCAGCTGGGCAAGCATGCATGCATGCATGCGTGCAGCAATGGACGCCACTGGCCTACAGCACAGGGAGGAGACGAGTCAGGGACAGGCACTCAACACGGAGACGCGCAGGAAGAGAGAGGCAGACGGCGAGTGCAGTGCAGTGCAGTGCTCGCGCGATATCCTCACTCGGCCACACATCCACACCAAGATACAGGCCACACGTGATGTATTTTGGAGAGTGAGAGAGATGGAAAAGAGAAATCCATTTGCTCCGGCTATCTGTGGGCGCGATCTGAATCTAGAGATCGCGTACGGGCGTAGTGTGTGTGTGTGTTTTAGTTGCGGAGGTGTCTAGGGAGTACTTGAGTGTTTTATTGCTAAATAGTATTCAAATTTTGAACTCTCAGATCTAGATTCAATGGATGAGATCATTTTGCCTCTTTCCCCCTCATCAGAGTACTATTTTATCCGAGAGTACTCTATTTTTAGACATCGAATTTTTACATAAGTTATATACTAGTTTTACATAAATTAAATTATGTAAAAAATGGTGTGATTTTATGTAAAAAGAGGAACAAAATAAACTATAAAACACAACAAAACTACAAAAAACATACATATTCATGTATGTTATGAGAGAAATCATCAAGCATAATATGAATAAAAAAACTTGAGTACTCACAAATAAAAAAACACTCGAAACATGAATAAAAAAACTTAAATACTCACAAATAAAAAAACACTCAAGTACCATTTAGCAATTCACTTTCGTTGCCTAGCTGTTGGCCGGTTTGCTAGTGGAACTCACTAGATCCGCTAGAAAATTTAGTACGTACGCCGGCTGCGTGACACGTCGTTGTTTCCGCGTGTGCCGGTGGTAACACGGTAAAGATATCATAAGTTGAAAAATAACGATCGATGTGCTACTCATATATAGCTATATGATCTACATGTTATCCTCGTATTAAATATTATTTTCTAATTTATACGTAGTCGCGGAGTTACTAAACATATTTTCAATAATCAGTTTGGAGCTTACTACCGGCTCCTGGCGTGCAAGGTTACGCGGTTTTCCTTATCCAAGAGGGCGCTCGCGCATGCGAGTTTTATCTGCGCATGCATGCACTAACGAGAGCCCGATCGTGTCATCAACAATTAATTGGTCATTTCATATCCTACACGTGTACATCCAAGATCCATCCACTTGGGAATTAGTATCCGTAAAGCTAGACCTTTTTTTTTAAAAAAAAAAAAAAAGTAAAGTTCCTGCCTAGCCAAGAAAACACTACCGGTAAGAAAATTTTTATCGGAGTAAGAAAATTTTATCGGAGACGACAAAACTGCCTAGCCAAGAAAACACTACCTGTAAAAAAAAAAATCGGAGTAAGAAAATTTTATCGGAGACGATAAAATTTTATCCGTGGCACCTTGTAATACAAGAGATGTAAAGGAATCAGCGCTAGCAAGGGAAAACACTACCGGTAAGGCTGGACCTTTTTTTAAAAAAGAATGAAAAAGAAAAATTGCCTGGTTTAAATGAATCTAGAACATAGAACAAAGTCCCGGCCTGGAATTACAGCAAAGTCCAGAAACGGTGGGAAATTACAACCGAACTGAGCTGCAAATTACACTCCATCACGGAAGAAATTTCGCCGGGGTCGAAGTTGCCAGAGATGAAGATGATGCCCGGCGATAACCTTGTAAAGCTAGACCTGCTTGCGAGCATGCCAAAAGAGCAAATTAAGATACGTGATCTAAGCAACTTACAAAATAAAAGGGAAAAAAAATCGAGGAGAAGGCATAATCTTGTGACTAATCGACCGCATCTAGTGGGGAGTAATGGAAGATACCATCCGTTCATGGCAAGTGCTCAATTTAGCAATCGTTTTCAAGTGTAGCATGCGTCATTCCTAGCTTTCACACCCTAATTAAGGACTAAGCACAACGCCTAATTAAGGCCTAAAAGACCAAAAAAAAAATCGAGTCGAGGAGATGGCATAATCTTGTGAGCATGACGTGCCAAAAAACAATAATCTAAAATAAATACCCAGTTTTAGGATATTCCTCATGTATCATATATAGTACGATCTCCTTTGTGGACAAGGAATCAACGACGACCGGTCACACAGCACATTAGTCCACAATTACTAGGCGCGCACCACTATACCCACCAGGCCAACAATCCGTTGTGTTATCCGTCGCCAAGAACATGGCAAACAGATCCAACCACATCTCCGCCTCGTGCACGCCTCTCCCCATCCATCCCTCAAGTCTAACTATTTCCTTGGTTCTCAAATATACGATATTTTAAAAAGCTGTAGTCAAATTAACCTAGCTTTGACTACTAATTTACGGTTGAATGTAGAATAAATTATTATACGCTTAGGCCAACCCACCGCACGCGGAACGAGTCACCCCTACGGAGCGCCGAACAGCCCATTTTGCCCCCACTAACTCACAACACCCCCCCACACACACACACATACGCTGACGGCACGTGTCCAGTGCGTGCTATGACCAGGTTGAAAAGTAATTGTGCTTTAATTTTTTTTAATGATTGTTTCATACGCGCATGGTTGGATGTGCAATAAACAACAAGTGAAGTCCAATAGATCTTTGTGTAATAGAGTAGTAAAGTCATATGGAGGCTGTAGTAAGTCTCTTTTAGCGACGTTGTATTTTTTTAGTAAATGCATAGTGAGGTTTTTATTTACGAGACTTATATCATTCTCTTACCCTCGTCGTCACCAAACTACCGGTGAAACCCGTTCGTGAGTCGGAGCTTCCAATCAAAAGTTATCGCAAAAATAAAAAAAAATATTTGTGTACAAAACAAGAAACCGATTATTTACTAGTTGGTTGTCTACTTGTCTATACTAGCTGGCTAAGATGGTAATAAAGTCATGTGGGGGTTACAGTAAATCTTTTTTGTAACAGAGCAGTAAAATCATATAGAGGTTATAGTAAATCTTTTTTGTAATAGAGCAGTAAACTACGAGCGGAGTCCAGTAAATCTTTTTGTAGCAGAGCAGTAAAATCAAGTGGAGGCTATAGTAAATCTTTTTTAGCGATACAATAAATCTTTTTTAATAAACGCACAGATATATTTTTATTTGTGAGACTTATATCATTTTGTTACCCTCGTCGTCACCAAGCTGCCGGTGAAAACTGTTAATGAATCGGAGCTTCCAATCAAAAGTTGTTGTGAAAACAAGAAAAGAAATATCCATGTACAAAACAAAAAATTGATTGTTTGTTAGTTAGTTGTCTACTTTTCCGTACTAGTTGGCTAAGATTGTAGTAAAGTCATGCGAAGACGGTAGTAAATCTCTTTTAGCGATGTACTAAAATTTTTTAGTAAAAACACAAAAAGATTTTTATTTATGAGACTTATACCATTCTGTACTCTCGTCGTCACCAAGCTACCGGTGAAAACCTTTCGTGAGTCGGAGTATCCAATTAAAAGTCATCGTGAAAACAAAAGAAAAAACATTCGTGTACAAAACAATAAACCGATTTGTTTGCTAGTTGGTTGTGTACTTGTGTGTACTAGTTGGCTAAGATGACAATAAAATTATGTGAAAATTACAATAAATCACTTTTAACGATGCAATAAATCTTTTTTAGTAAACACAGAGAGATGTTTTCATCTGCGAGATTTATATCATTCTGTCACCCTCGTCGTCACTAAGCTACCAGTGAAAACCGTTCGTAAATCAGAGCTTCCAATCAAAAGTTATCACAAAAATAAGAAAAGAAACTTTTATGTACAAAACAAGGAACTGATTGTTTCCTAGTTAGTTGTCTACTTGTCTACACTAATTGGCTAAGATGACAGTAAAGTCATGTGGAGTCTGTAGTAAATCTATTATAGCGATGCAGTAAATTTTTTTAGTAAACGTACAGAGATGTTTTTATTTGCGAGACTTATATCATCCTGTTACCATCGTCGTCACTAAACTACCGATGAAAACCTTATGTGAATCGGAGCTTCCAATCAAAAGTTGTTGCTACAATAAGAGAAAGACACATTCACGTATAAAACAAGGATATGCATGGGTTTCTTGCGATTTGATGATCCGAGACCAGTAATGCTCACACACGTATACTTGAATATCGCTACCGTGTGTGTATATATATGTGTGTGTTTGTCTCTCTCTATATATATGTATTGGTCATGTGAAAATGGTTTCATTGGATTAATCATAAAAAAAAAAGGTTTTCATAATATAATTATTTTATATTATTTTATGAACATATTCATGTAAAAAGTAATTATCAAAGTTGAATATTGGAGATCACTTCAATGTCCAAAATGTCGTATATTCTTGACAGGTGGAGTACTTGTTAATTCAAGCAAATCAAATTAAACCATGCGTATCCATGCTAGCTTGAACACGGCTGGTGACATTTGATACATCATGCATGCGTGCGTATATGTGTACATTAGAAAACTCAGCTGCTTTAGAGGATACAATCACAGCGTTGCATGTGATGTGTCAAGTGCAGACGAGTAAAAGAGGAACGCATGCATGGGATCCTTCACCTTTTTCTCTGACGATAATGGCGATACGGAGCTGATGGTGAGTTGGTGACAATGAGGCTGCGTAACTCGAAGGAATGGGCAGTGTGCTTAATAGCATGCTGAGAGGGACGTACATGTTCATCCTCACGGCCGTAATGCAATTGGGTGTGATGAAAGCTTCTCCCTTTTCTTTCAAGATGTCAGAGCATTCTCGACGCCTCGCAATACAAGGTCTAGTAATCGATATCCAGATTGCATTACGGCCTTGTAAGAGATGAACATGAAAAAACTAAACACTCGAACATCGATCAAACAATGAAAACAACACACGAAAAGCAATCGGCAATGCATGATAACTCGGTAGATTCTCCATGGCGCCATGTAAAAGATGCAAGGTCATGTACAATATTGCAGGTGTTAGATTCGTCACCTCACTGCCACAACACATTGGTGCTATATTTATCTTTCTCCTACAATGTTTAGCACCTCATTCTCTCTTTAAGACAGGACCCACAACTAAATAAAATATCATTTCTTTTTCTCTCTGCTCACTCTCTTTCCCCCTCTCTCATTTCACTTACAAGTGGGGCCTGTATTTTTTTTTTGACCTATCACAAGGTGTATGTAGTTGCACTAGTGCCAGAAAGGAGGTCAAAAGTTTGCTAGCACCGATACACTACTCATACTCAGCTTAAAGGAATGCTAGTTCCTCCTCTGTACGTGCCAACTTGCAAATTAATAGTAGTAACACAAGCTATATGTTTGGGCTTAAACCGCCTTTCCTGAGGAAGATAAGCTCGATCAAGCATGCTGCTAAAAGGCTACTTTACCGGCTGTGATTTAGTGCTTAAACATGTGCTCTGCTTGTTAGACAACAATTTTATCGGCGGCCAAGATCTGCATTCTGCAGTCACAAACATACCACCAGGTCGTGCATAGAAACTTTGCTTCCTTGATGTATCTACAAATTTCGGCATGCCATTTGCTGCAAATGGGTCCCAACTCACCAAGATCTTCCACTAGATTGATCTAGCTCCGGCCCAAAAGGTTTCCTAGTGTGAGTACTAGGACCAATCCTGCATGACAAAGGACGCACAAGACTTTACTTGTTGCAACCAACTCAGCAGCAGAAGAATCTATTGAGTTGAGGCGCAGAGAAAGGGAGAGGTGCGCAAAGATGAGAACTGAGGTGTAAAGAAGCTGTGTCTCTGACATTTTGATGCACTTTAAAGGTCCAGAAATCTGTCAATTGTGTGCCTTTTCTGCTGCCCTTGGAAAAGAGAAAGGGGGCAAAGGGGCGGTGCCTGATAGCTGACCCACTTCCTTGACAACAGTAACAATAATAGAAGCCAGTGACTTGTAAGTCTGCACCTGAATACTCTACTGTGTTTGTGTTCACTGTAGCTTATTCATCTTTAGGAGCCCATAGGCACAATTGAATGCAAATGCACATCAGTTCTTACAGACAAGGACTTACACCGCATTCACAGTACTAAGTTAAAGAGCTACATCAAGGCCAAAGATCATCGGCTCATCGCCATGCTGCTGACACATGAGAATTATATTGAAAAAACCGCCGCAAAACTTACAGCATTGACAAAATTGCTTCGTGATAGGATGACCCATGGATGGTGTATAATATGATAGTTAATCAGATTCACCATGATTGGCTGATAAGTAAAACTAATCCTGCTATGAGGATTCCAATGTCTTGAGAAATTCAGGCACCACCTGGCCACAGTTTGCAAGAACCTCAGCCAAGGGTTCTGCAAGAGGAGCATCAGTGTTAGAGAAGATACTATGAACCTCCCCCACAATTGCATGACGAGCTGCCACTGTGAGGATTTCAACATATTCGTCGACTGAAGGACATTAATCTCAAATTCTTCAACCTCTGCCATTGCCATGCTCTCCTGATCTTTCACAAGGACATTAATCAGCCCCACACTGCAGAAAATACAGAGGAACGTAAGTCGTCAGAGTCACAAACTTACAGCATAGCACCTAAAATGGTGCAACTAATATTCTCTGAAAATTGAAACCCATAGTCTTGGCAATCTGGTTTCAAAATGAGAAGTTCAGAAAATACATATAGGCTTTGCACATGTACTCAGTTTGTCTTCAGACATTGGAAATCTCACAAAAGCTACACATTAGAATGGTTCACTGGACCTGCTGCATATGGTAAAAGAGCTGCCATGTGAGTCATCATCAGTCACTGTGCAATTTTCCAATTTAAGGGATGATGAAAGGTTCTGTGCTTCGTGATCATTCGCAGCTACTAGCAAAACCTTTGCTGTCTTTCTAGAATGGTTATTTAAAACATGCTCAAGAATTTCCTTGACCTGAAAATAGGAGTTCATCAGTGTTCTTGAATAATCACCATTCACCAAAGCTGCATTTATGAAGTTTGAAGTGCTAAACAACTATCATCCATGAAATCAGGACAGGCATGCAAGTAGTTAACTATCAGGGTGCAGGGTCCAAATGCCTACTCAGGTCATTAATGTCGGAGTACATCTACGGTTTGACAACCTAAACAACACAATCTCCAGTAAGAGGAACCAGCTTACTTTAAGTGCTGCCACTTCAGTGAATAACTGAGTACTGATCGCAATTGCTTAAGGCATGCAACAAAAAAAGAAATAAATAAATAATGATATTTAAGTAAGACAGAAATGGGCCATACCTGCATGCTCCAAGTACCTTTGATGTCTTCTTCTCCTCTGATGGACAGAAGTGTACATATTGTGCCATAAATGCACTTCGAGAAGTAACAGAATCATTGATAGTGAGCTTTGTAATTCTTCGACGGAGTAGATTTCTTGCCACCGTAGTGGCACATTGGACAAATGGGTCGCTGAAGATGGTTATCCGAGGATCGCTCAATATGGCATTTCTAATAAAACAAAGCTTGTCGCTGATATTAAGGTCCATGAAACATTTTAGTCCGTCAATAACCTGTTAAAGGAAGTTGAGCATCTTTAGATGATACTTGATGATAGGATAACTAAATTACCAAATATATTGGGAGTAAATTGTCGGATACTTAAGCATGTTGGGTGTTAAGGTTATACATCTGCTTAAAACTATTGAAAAGCACGTATCTTTCAAAGTGGAATACTGAAATTACATAGAGCAAAAGGATGCCATAGATGACTCCAATTACCATATTTACTCACCAGCATTGATACACTCGATATGTCAATTGCCTTTAACGAAAGGAGTTCGAGATGCCTCCCTAGGGTAGATATAAGAAACTCCGGCTCACAACTCTTTAGTCTGGTAGAGAAGTTCAGGCAAAATGAATTAGCAGTTTAGCACTGAACATACCAAATGCAGTTATCATATCCATAGGCTCTACGCTCACAGATAACACATTTTTTTGACGTGGTTTTTTTTTTTTTTTGACGTGAGGATAACACATTCACATTCAAGAGGATGGTAATGATTGAGGAAAACATACCCAGACATCTGGTGTTCAATGGAAGCCCCAGGGTGCAAGCTTACTGAATGGATTCCAAGAGACTTTAGTGGTTTGCATATCGAACGCACCTGCACAAACATCACTAGAACATTAACTTTTTTGCGGAAACAACAGCAAATGAGACACTAATAAATTATTAACATTTTGTGCATACGTCCTAATACCATACGATATCCTTGAACAAATAATGAACAACAGGATCCAAAGAGCACAATGTTAGTACCAACTTGCACGGCCTTTTCCTGGGAGGGGACGAGGTACAGTAAGAAAGGGCAAGAGACGACTACTCCAAGCTTCTCCTTCCTGGCGACGATGTCGCAGGCGGTGGAGACGAGCCATGCCGTCTGCTCCCGGGTGGCGTACTCGCCGCTGGTGTCGAGCACGTCCGAAGGCGATGCCGCGGAGCAGCACTTCCAGAGCTCCAAGCCCCAGGAACCGGTGTCGTGGATGCCGCCGCCGCCCTCGGAAGCCATCGCGTCCCGGATGGCGTTGAGGCAGACCACCAAGAACTTGGACGGCCGGTCATACTCCACGCTGTCCTTCTCCTTCTCCATCTCCCGCTTAGGTATGGCCTTGGACTTGGACTTTGCCCCATCCTTTTCCAGCGGCGGCGGCTTGGTGCTGTTCGAGTCCTTCTTCTTCTTGGGATCGTCCTCGGCGGCGGCGGCGTCTTCTGTCGGCTCGTCGCTCTTGTGCTTCTTTCCGTGGCGTTCGTTGAAGGGGTCGTCGGGTGTGGGGAGCGAGAAGCACATGCCCTCGCAGATGCGGCGCTTGCCGGACTTGCGGCGGCGCTTGGAAGCGATGATGCCGGCGACGCGCGCGGAGACGGCGTTCTCGCTGTTGCGCAGGCGCTTCCGGCGCACCCTGCTGCGCTTCCGCGCCACCGCGTCGTCGCCCTTCGCCATCACTGTCTTGCTTGTCCGCTCCGGCGAGGCAAACTGTAGCCGCCGCACAGAAGTTGGAAGAAAGCCCAAAGAGGTGGTCATGGGTTGTATTTAGTTTGCGGCCTAATACAATTTTCCAATACTAATCTTTTACGTTAAGGTGCGCTCGTGGAGGCCCATTAAGCTAGTTTGGAGGCCCAATATGTGGTTGCAACCCGAAGCGTGGTGGGTCGCAGGTAATATCCGCGGTACTATCCATTGCCAAGCGATTTTTTTTTATTTTGGCCTCTGACGCTAATTAATTGCAAAAATAGCTCTTGTGACATCGTATTCACAAATCTAATCTCTCTTCCGAGTGCGGGAAGTGTGGAAAGCAAGCGGCGATCGCGGGAGCGCGAGACCAAGCCGATCAGCACAGAAGGTGGCAGGCCCGGTCACTTTCCGCGGTGTCGGAGCGCAGGAGGTGTCCGCCACCTTCCCGCAGTGGGCGAGCGCAGGAGCCGGCAGCTTCCCACGGTGACCAAGCGCATGGAGCCGAATGCAATTAAATGGAAGGTGGATGCAAAATTTGAATGCATTGAATGCAATTAATGGCACACTTGAAGCCAGATGCAAAATGCTAATGCTCTAATGCAAATCATTGCATTGAAAGCTCTATGCTGCGCTTGCGCTCCACAGAATGCCGCCTGGTTCCTAAGAGCATCTACAACAATACACGTCAGCTGTTACTAAAGAGTAGCCACATCAGCATTTAGGTGATGTGGAGGAGAGAGGGTGAGGAGAGATAGTGAAGTTGTTTCTAGATGAAGAAACAATCAAGTTGTTGATACCAAGACACAAGAAATAACAAAATAGCTATTGGAGACTTGGTTGTTACTTAAAAACACGTTTTGTTGATATCAAGAATCATCATGCACACTTGTAGCAATTAAAATTAGATACAAACTCAAGTAACAATCTATTGGAAGAGTAGTTTCTTTTTATTAGATTGAATACTCTCTCTTAAGAAACAAACTATTGTAGATGCTCTAAGCTCGGGTGGTGGAGAAGCGCGCTGGCCACTTCCTGCGCTCGTGTGGCGCGGAATCCGCGCCCGGCTGGCTTCCTGCATTGGCGCCCCTTGCTTCCCGTGCCCTTTGAGCGTGCGATGTGCCACATGTCAGCCTCTGATACTTCCACATTCGACAAGAGCCAGATTCGTAAAATTGATATTAAGGGTGCTATTTTTGCTGGCAACATAGGACCAAATTTTTTTAAAAAAATCTTGCCGGGCCTGCAGCCTGGAGGGGGCCCATATTAGCTGAAGCGATGGTCCGGGGAGGCGTCGGAGCTCCGGCGGCGCCGTCACCGGCCGGTAGTTGGGAGAAGCTGTGCTCTAGCCTGTCAGTGGCACACATCATTCACTATTGAGACCTAAATTATTGACGTTAGATCACAAAATTATTCACCGGCGGCGCTGCCTCCTCCTCGACACTGGCACTCGAATCTCATGACCTGCGTCCATGCGAAGATCTGATGGCGGCACCGGTGGCCTTGCTCAGCGCGGCGAGCGCCCGGTGCTCCCCCAGCGATGGCGAGGACGCGGCCTAGAGATGCGCAGCAGGCTGCTAGTGTTGAATTGTCTGAGCAGGCTACGTACAGCCAATCAGATAAAAGGAGATCTGACGGTTGCTAGTCCCCGCGGTGAAATCTGATTACAAATTATAGTCGTTCCCAAATAAATAAGAAACCAGATTACAAATTTTACGCACGATAACATTTCCAACCGATGATTACGATGTACATCATAAAAAAATTAATTAATTATCACTGTAAAGATATAAATTTTAGTATTTACCGCTATACGTGAATGATACCTTATCCAGAACCTCATGTCAGAGACACATCGGAATCCTAAACCACATACATAAGTATAAGTAGCCGTCATTTATACATATAGTCGTAAATCCTTAATTTACGTATCTTTAACGATAGCAAAGAATCAAATCTACCGGAAAAGAAAAAGGCAGAGTTGATCAGATTTTGCTTCACAGCCGATTATTGAATAAACCCGGACATAATTGCATGCTAAGCACGGAAAAGACTAACGCCCAAACACGAATGGCGCTCAAAACCGAACACGCACGCAGGTGACTAGTGCTGTTCCCGCAGGAGAGGCGGCGCGACGTCGACCCTGGCGACGCCGTCCCTAGCCTCGGCCAACTTGGCGACCTCCACCTCGCCCACCACCACCTCCTTGGCCACCTCATCGCGATCTCCGACATCTTCGCCTTCCTCCTCGTAGTTGGGGTCGTTGCGGTCGATGGCGGGCGGGACGGGCTCGAGCTCGCTCTCGACGAGGCCGCCGGGGCCCTCCCAGGTGTACTTGCCGCCGCGGCCGGACTTGGGCGGCGGCGCGCCGATGCCGCGGGGCCCGTTGGCGGGGTGGCGCTCGAGGCGGTGCAGGCCCTGCTCCTCCAGCTTGCGCTCGAAGTGCTTGGCCGTGTCCGGGCGCCGCGTCTCCGGGACGGGCAGCTTCTCCACCACCTTCCTGCCCTCCTCGTCCCGGTGCGTCACGCGCATGTACGCCATCTTTCTTTGGTCTAATCGAACGAGCTGGTGCTGAATCAAGCTGTGGCTGTGGGCTACTGAGTTCTTGCTGCCGATGCGGCGGGCGGGGGGGTTTATAAAGGAGGCGGGTGGATTGTGCGGTGGAGGAGTGGAGAGGAGTCTAGAAAACGAGGGAAGGTGGCAGAAGCTGAAGGCGACATCTAGGCGACGGCGAGAGGCAGATACCGCCACGTCATGTGCTCGTGTAACGACACGTGTTCACGGGTGATCGTCCGGGTGTTGGCGATCACGGGGGGGAGAAAAAACGCCGGCGTGGATGATGTTCGGTTACCTATACGCGTGCAGCATCCATCTATTTCGATCAACCATACACTGTTACAATATGCATCAATACAGCGCAGCTTGTAGTCTTTTTCTTGCATGAAAGACACGGTACCAGAATGTGACACAAGAGTTGCAGACACACCTGACATTTATCAATACATACATCAGATGTGAAACACCGGAATACTTGATGAACACATGGTCAGCAAAGATGAACAGAACAGGCTGCACAGCACGAATAAACACACACAGGTTGAAGCCACGCTAACAATGGAGCACAAGTAACCGCCACAGTAAAGGCAAAAAAAAAAGTCACAAGGAATAGTCCAACAAATTGACATCTCCTAAAGATCATCAGATTACATCATATATCCCATTCTATCACATCTTGGCTAAATTGTCCTTACTCTAGCTTAGTTTTGGCTAAACTATGGCATATGGCCGGTTGGAGCCATGCCACACAAAATGCTTAAGGGGTGGAGGCGACAAAAAATGACAACCAATCCTACTCCTGAGGAGTTAGGCAGACATTGATATCAGGTGAAGGCCTGTGCCCAATGGACTGCGAGCTGACAGGCCAACCAATCATCGTGAAATTTGTCGAGTTTGCATTCAGGTTCATGGCGCTACTTGCACTGTGCTCCACATTGGCATGGGCTTGCAGGGGTGCCGCGGATACCGGCGGCGCATGGAAGCCGTTGCCAGGAGCTGCCTGAGAAATGGGCATTGCAGCTGTGAGCACAGAGGGAGCTGCGGCAGCCGCTGGTAGTGCCGGAGCAACAGATGATTGATGCTGCAGGCCCATCCTCCTCTGATGCTGCTTCAGGCTGTTGGGCAGGAAGCTCCCCACAACCACCTGTCCAGAAGGTTTGTGTTAGAGAGAACAAAGAAAAGATGGCTACAAAGTTTGTCATCCATACGCGATACACAACAGATTGCGATGAACCAAAAAGAGACCAGTGTTTTCCTTTTTTATAACTTAAGTGTAAGAGCATTGGTAATTTGGCATGGGTTGTTCGGTCGGTTTATACCTGAATAGGACTGGCAGCACGCAGCATCCCAGCCACTACACCACCAACAACACGGCCATCAGGGCCAGCAAGTGAGACACTGAGCCCACCAGATCTCCTCCTACCACCTTCCTCAGCGATTGTAAAGGAGCCAGTCAATTGCAGAATCTCAAAATGACCCTGAAAATCAGATGCCCAAAATAATGCCATTTTAGAGGGGGGAAACGAGCAGCTTAAACACAAAGAACAACTTAGTTATCCTACACTGATGCATCAACTCAAAAGACTTCTGTTGCCATCTCTCTCAGGCGATGGGAGACCTCGGAACAAATCCCATGATCATTTACCATTTACAATTTTCTGGATGATGTTGCTGAGCCTCACTTACAATTTGCAGACTTTATCCATATATGCTAACACAGACAGCCCAAAATCAGATGCATGTATGCTGACACAAACTGCCCAAAATCAGTGTGACCTAATGGACACACAAAATAATGGGAAAATAAAGCCTTTTTCAACAGAGTACACCTACAATCTGTGATATAGTGTTTGATGACTTGTTGTATTGAAGTCTCCAAAAGTGGCTTATGCTGAGGTGGTTGAGAATTTGATATCAGTGAGACACAATCGATCAAATTATGCAAAATACCCATTTTAAGAAATAGGCAAGAAATTCATTCATGCTTATGTAAATAGCCATTGCTAAGTTGTCTTGTACAAGACAATACTAAACCTATATAGACCTAATTGGTCCAGAGTACTCAGGACTAACTAACTACCCATCAGAAATTCAGATTAGCTAATAACCGTAGGCCATAACTCAGTCTCACAACATTGCGGCGAGTGATAAGATACAAACAAAAATCTTAATCCGATTTCATACCTCGTAGGTGAAGGTGCTACCGGATGAGCCAGGTTGGTTCAATGCTACATTGGAGATGGTCCCATTGGCAGAGAGGATGCACACCGAGCGTGGACCCTTCTTGGAAAATGACATTATGCGTTCCGCCACATCCTAACAACAAATTGGAGAAGAACACAGGCATTCATCACCAGATCACAATGCCAAACTTCTGAGCAATATGTGAAGGAACCTTAAGGTTGTGATATCAAAGATGGCTTACCTCCCCAGCAGCCACAATGATGATATGAGGTGTGAAGCTCCCTCCAGCAGACAGCGCATACCATTCCCCTTCACAAGTATTGAATACCAATCAGGCAAACATTTGTACATTTCTGAATAACTAAACTACAAGACGGTAGGAAACAGAAATCTTAAGTACAGTTAATCTATATGAAATTAACCAAATCATGCCACATGATTTGGATTTGGTCGATTAGTTAGCCCACCTAGGAAAATCTCCCAAGAATGCATACACAAGTAAGGTTGGTACGAATAAAGGGGGGAAAACATAAGAATCACTTTAATAACATAGGAGATGAATGCGACAATATAAGAACAGCAGAACTGTGCTAACGGATATTGACTGGACTGGATAGCCCTCTTCAGTGTAAAAGGGTAACATACATACCATCCAAACTGGACCCCATCCTAGCAATGAAACAAAATCCACAAGGGGAGCAAACATAGCAAGAAACTAAACAGCAAAAATGGAAGCTTTGGGTTGCTCAAGAAGAAGGGGGGAAAAGAAGCTTTGCATTTCAGAGGGAACATACTTACCTAGAGTCATTATCTAAAAAAATACTTACCTAGAGTGGCCAGGATCTGGCGTCTCCCGGAACCGCGAGGCCGGCCCCTACGCCGTCCGGAGCTCAAGTTGGCATGCTCACTGTGCCTCGGCATCTGCACGCCTTCGTCTCCTTCGGCCTCACTTGGCTTCTCACCACCGAAACTCCACGCGGGTGGCGTTGCAGCGGAATCGCCTCCATGGCCAGCAGCAACCGCTGGTGGGGACGGTGTGGGGGACGTCGACAGCGAGGAGGGAGAGGACTGGTACTCCTTCGCTGCTTCTTGCGCTTCTGTCATGGACACATCTGCTCTGAAGAGACCAAGACCGGCTTCACAGCCACCTGCCACTGCAATGCCCTCCCTTCCTTCCATGTAGCATGTGAGAAGAGGTCTTCTTGCTTGCTTGGTACTTCGATTGTGTTTCTTGGTTTGCTTGATTGGACTCCAACGAGGACGAAGACAGACAAGAGGAGACACCTACTCTAGTTTTGCTTTCCCTTGTGTCTGGTTACTACCTAGCTGTTTGTACCAGTATTACACCGAAGTCATTGGGGAACAGATTTTAAAGATAGGAAAATGACAGAAAATAAATAAAAATAAGAGAGAGAGAGAGATTTTCGGGGCAGAAACTGGACAACAGCACAAGAATGGCGGGGTTCCTGCTCTGTGTAACTCTCTCTCCATCTCCTTTGACCAACCAGCTGATTGGTTGGACTGCAAAAGTGTACTGGAGTGTGTAATGAAAACTGAAAATAGGGTAAGACAAAAGATAAATAAAAAAAGATGTGAAACAGCTCTAACTATAAAACAGTTAAAAACTGTAGTGACTTCATTGATTTTCCTACTACTACATCAAAATATACAAAGATTTTACTCATAGAAATATGCCATATATTTCATAAGCATCATAACTCAAGTTTGAATCTGCTATGCTTGTCCTTTATGTCTTTTCTTCCTTACTTCCCTCTCTTTTTGAATTTTTTTTATTATTTAATCCTTTTTTAATTTAATTTTAAAGTTATCATAAACTTTATTTCCACTCGATCCCTTTGTCACGCGCTACGCACGTGGCGTGACCAAACAACACTGTCACGCCAGCCCATTTCTGATCAAAGTCTTGTCACGCCACTGATAGTGGCGTGACACTATTGTTTGATCACGCCACCACCAGTGGCGTGACAAAAAATACGATTTTGAGGACTTATTCTGTGGCGTGACAGTGTTGTTTGATCACATCACGGGTGGTGGCGTGACCAAAAGGGTCAGAATTGGAAATAAAGTTTGCGAGGGGTTAACTTTAAAATTAATTTTAAAAAAGGATTAAATAATAATAAAAAAAAGTTCCCTCTTTTTCATCTGTTATAACTGTTTTAAAACAATAGCAAGTGAAAGAAAAGCAATCACATCGGATAATGTGCCGTACAGTCATTGCTTGGAGCAGTGATACTTGAGCATTTCATTTTCAGTGAAGCTTTCCCGATGTTCCTCTTTTGAATTTTCAGACTCGCATAAAAGGCATCAAACGTAGATTCTTGTTTGCTTCCTCTTCTTTTTTTCACCCACAGTTTCAACTTTCAAGAAAGCTTAAAACCCCCGTTTAAGGCAAAGGAGTATTGCAGCAGCAATTTTATAGAAACAACTCAATTAATGCAAAAAAAAACTTCGAAAAATATCCGGCGTTTCCAATAGAGCTTAAAGAGACCATGGGACTAATTATTACTCCTCAAATCACAAATAAATTTTTTTCGGACATCGACAAAGTCCTCAAAACACAATTTTAACCACTAATTTTCATTGTAATATATTTATAAAACCCAATATAATTATAAGGTTGTGAAAGTACTTTTTGAGACAAATATACGTATATAATTTTCATTTATCTAAATTAAATATTTTAAAAGATATCAATAGTTAAAATTTTAAAAATTTGATTACACGTATTCTAAAATGACACGTATGCAATCTTCAAATATTGACAAGTGTATACTACTCCTAAGATAAGAACAGCAAATGACAAAACCGAACCTGTTTTGTTCAGCCAAACTGGACAGCTGTTCAACTAGGGGGATAAGACCGAAAGGAGCAAGCTTTGGCCTTTTGGGAAATCAGTAGCTGGGGTTAATTCAAAGTGGAAAATAAAAAAAGCTCAGTCAAATCCATGATGTGCTGTAACTGTAAAATCTCGAAATCCTCGTTGTTATAAAACTAATAAATATATCTGAATAAACAAGGCCAACGCCCCAACGGTGCTATGCTATCCATTTTAATACCCCCAATGATGAGAAAAGAAAACTTACTGCTGGCAACAAGGAGAGGACCCAACCATAAAGAAAAACATTAGGAGCAACAGACAACCAAGAGGCAGAAACAAGTAATGGAGAATCAAGAGAAAATAATTGGAGTAAAATATAGATACTAGAAATGTGCAGGGAAGTTCTATACAGTACTGAGGAGTCTGTTGTAGCGAGCGGCTGGTCCGGGGTTCGAACCCGAGGGCCTCATCGGACTGTGTAGGAGGAACAGTTGATGGAGGACTGTGCAGCTGGTCCGAGATTCGAGCGCTACTCCTGTGGATGCTTTAAGAGGTAGAGTGTTTTTTTTTAACGTGGATCGGATGAGGAAAATCCTGTACATAAAAAAAAAGTTCTATACAGTACTAATGTAGTACAGATAACAACTAGAGCTGGGAGAGGAGGAGTTTCAGTCCCTTGCCTTGGAAACAAAAAAACTTACAGTGTGTACAGCTGTAACTCTGAAGCTGTACATCAGCTGGAGCAAATTTTCTGCAGCATCCACTGCAAAAGATTGAAATGTGTGAGCTGCGGATCAAAAGATGGATACTCCACAACGTACCAGTAATAGCTATTGCATTTATTGCATTTCAGATACTGAAACAAGCACGAGCAATTCAGAACGTGTGTACTGCTTACACGTAGAAATAAGCAGCATTACTCCGGTGAGTTGTTGGCTTATTTGATAATGTTTATCATCAAAATTGCAAAAATAGTATCTTTTCAGTGAAATTGCACTACGGACGTGTCGGCAGGCGACATGTGTCGCCTGTCACGCTCCCGTTGAGCGACATCGGCCTGTTGCGCCCCCAGCGCCTTGCAAGCGCCCGGGCCCACCGTCGTGTCCTTGTCCCCCGTCCCCTGAGGACATGCATATCCGTTGTCACGTGTCATGTCCACGTCACCCTCGTATCACTTTACAATCACCTAGTCGACTGCCTTCCCGAGGCTATAAAACTCGTCGTGCGTCGCTCTTAACTCCCACACTAGCATTTCGCTTAGCGCAGAGGGCAGTGACGGAGCTTCAAACAAATTATACAGGGGGTTAGTCTCGAGAAAATTGCAAACTGAATACGATAGAGAGCGCATATTAGTAGCATAATTTTCTTAGAGTTTAGCAAAATGCAAAAGGGCCTCTCGCCCAATCTAAATTGCACTAATTATGCTCAGCCAGTGCTTACAACATAATATATAGCGTAATCATCATGTGAATTACGTATACAGATTCATCGAGAGTATACGTGTATACGTATAGATATATATTTATACACAAACATAGGTGAGCGTAGCTATCATCGAGAGTATACGTGCATACGTATAGATATATATTAAGAATGCATATATGGTGTTCAAAAAAAATTCTAAAATGCAGAGGGGGCCACTTCCCATGTTGGCCTACCTTATGCTCTGTCCCTGGCAGAGGGACAAAGAGAGCGAGCGAGTGAGAGGTTGCGCGATAGGCTAAAATTAGTTCTGATTTCGTTGCCGATTTGAGAGTGTTTAAAGCAATTTTTAGTGGTTGTATTAGTAGAAAAAGTTCGACGTCAAGAGAAGATCTACTAGAAGAGGTATTTTTGCATGCATTAAGTTTATTAACTGTGTAATTAGTGTTAAATTAGCTTTTTCAAAATATTAATTTAGTAGTGCAAACTATTAAGGATTACAGTAGTTTGTTAAGTAGACACTGATTAAGCAGCATAATTAGTTATAATTAATTAGTCATAATTAATTTAGTAGTTTGTTAAGTAGACACCGATTAGGCATCATAATTAGAAAAGGATTACGGAAGTGTAGTTGGTTTTGGCGACATAGGAAAAAGTAGATTAAGTAGTGCAAACTGTTAAAGTGGTTGTGTACAATTTCTGGTACATGTTGTGAATGTGTTTGGTAGGATTGTTGGGTATGTAACAATATTTAAAAATGTTTAACAAACTTACCACGTAACGTACTTATTAGTTAACGTATTTAGGTCTAGATTACCAAAGTTTAGTTGCTCCGACGATATAAGAAAATGTAGATTAAGTAGTGCAAACTATTTAGATGATTCTGTACAAATGAAATGTTTTGCAGAAATTTTATAGTTTTTTATTATGCACCGAATAGGTTAAATTTGTAAATAAGGATTACCAAAGTGTAGTTATTTTGGGGAGGTAAGAAAATGTAGACTAAATAGACCGATGGTGTACCTGCAATTCATACACATGGTGCTATCAAACCTTGATGATGTTGATGCTAGTGGGAGCGGGAAGTGCAAGCAATGCGTGAAGACGGAGCAGGAAATATGTTGTTTTCGAGGAATACTATGAAAGAAGACTTGTGAAGAATTTTATTCAAAATGAGGGGGCAGAAGAATGGTGGCCGGGCCGCATTGACTACCACGAGTTTCTGTCAAACCAGCCGGATGAGTCTGAGACCGATGAGTAGTGACAGAGCTTGACCAAAAATAAGAGGGGACCATCTACAGAGATGGAGCAACAAAATGGGAACATTAACCTTTAACCTTACAAAACTATGGATTAGATTTGGCAAAACTAGTCGTTTTTAGCCTAATGTGTGATATAAGATACTAGCTTCTTAACTATACATAGAGAGATTCCAAAATGAAGGGGGCACGGCCCAGGTTGGCCAACATGAAGCTCCACCCCTGCCGATGAAGACACCGACCCAAGCTCGGATGGTAGCGAGAAGGACACACCCCAGCGGAGCGCACACACATCAAGGTCCATCCTCTGCGAGAGCGGTCACACCGTTTGGGGGCTTCTCGGGCTAGTAAAGTCCATCTACGACGATGCCAAGAAAATCGTTAAGAACTTGAGCTGCGGTTTGACAAGCGACGACGTGCTTCGAGCTGCTTACCAAGTGTACCAACCTAGCTCCCCGCCTAGGTCGGCGTGGCCTAGTGAGACTGGCGGCAATCATAGCGCTCCCCGTCGGACATCTGCATTGTGGATTGAAGAGGTAATTATGTTCAATTTATGTCATGTTTATTGATTTTGCCTGATGTTCTGCTAACCTTATTCGATCTTCCAGCCGCACGTCCGTCGGGATGCATCACTAGTGCAATCAACGTCCGTACGCCCGCCCGTGGATGGAGGAGACACTACAGGCATAGTTAGTTCACGATACTACAAATTTTGTTGGGTTGTTATTATACCTTGTTGTAATGAGCTGGACCTTTTTGGCAGCACGGTGTGCCCACACCATCCACTACACAAGTCTAGTGGGGAGGAGCATACTCCCATGGCATGGTATGCGTCATGTGAATGCCTACTTTTATTCGTACTTGCATTACTTTTTGTTAAGTCATAATAATAGTTGTTATATACTAACAGAACTTCTTAAACCAGGTTGGGCATGGGGTGACGATGAATCAACTGATGAAGAAATGGTCTTCCCAGCTACTCCCATGGAGGGCTACATGATACCTAGAGTTGCACCGTACCACCTAGGGTGTCCCCTAGCATACAGTCAGCTGTACCGTGACTAGTTCGGAGGCGCGTACCACGGCGACACATCGCCGTGGTCGCAGCACCACTGCGAGCACGTAACTACCTCATACCAGCACGAACAGAGCTCTGCCACACCCAGGGTCGTTGGCACATCGTACCATCACAGCCAGAGCTCCGTTGCACCCAGGGCTATTGGTACATCATACTTGTAGGGCCATGACTCTGAGGGGGGTTCTTACATGAGTTCATTAGTGATATGCTTGCAGGTGGTGACCAGCTTGGCATGACTCAGCTGGTCCAGACTCAGCTTGCCGAAGCACCTCAGCCAACTCAGCGGTATCCCTATGTTCTCCGCACATAGACACGCTCTCTGGACCGGTTGACGTACCCCACAAGTCATCTTCCACACAAGACGAGGACGCGGACACAGTGGCCACATGGCAGCTCAAACAAGTGAGACAGATTGTACTGGCTAGTGTAGCATTGTACTTCTTTGTATCGAGCATTGTACCACTTTGTATCGCGCATGTACTTTCTTTGTACCAATCCATATGTAGTCATATTATATGCAATATATACATTGTACCAGTACAAACTTTCCACCTTTCGCATGTACTTCGAAGCACAACTTTTTCGTAGTGAGTAGACACCACTCACCAACTATCCCACCTTTTTCAAAGAGAATTGACTACACATTGTCACGCTCACGCCAACCTTTTCAGACCGAAATGATAAAACGTGCCAGCATTTCTCAGTGAGTACACATCACTCACGAGTCATCCCACCTTTTCAGACTGAATTGACCACATTGCCACACCACCTTTTCGACTGAATTGACCACATTGCCACACCACCTTTTCAGACCGAAATGATAACTCGTACCAGCTTTTCAGTAGTGAGTGGACACCACTCACCAAGCATCCCACCTTTTCAGACCGAATTGACCAGACACTGCTACGCAACCTTTCTAGACCGAAATGACAACTCGGACCAGCTTTTCTCAATGAGTAGACAACACTCACGAGCCCTTCCACCTTTACAGGGAGAATTGACCACACCCTGCCACGCCATCTTTTTAGACATAAATGACAACCTGTAACAGTTTTTTTGAAGTAAGTAGACACAACTCACCAGCCATCCCACTTTTTCAAAAAGAACAAATCACACACTGTCATGCCACCTTTTCGGACCGAAATAACAACCTAAACCAACTTTTCTTTGTGACTAGACATCACTCACCAGACATCCCACCCTTGCCATTCGCTATAATTTACACACTCCACACGACACCTTATCCTCTTATAAAAGCAGGATACACTACACCACCACAGCCAACACTCCACTCTAACTAGTTTCACACAACAGAGAGAAAGGAGGGAGAAGAGAGCTAGAAGAGAACAGTAGGTCGGGTTTGGAGATGTCGGGTTACGAGGAGATGATGCAGAAGCGGAGGTAGCTTGCCGGGAAGGCGGGAACCTACCCGGATCACTCGATGAAGGATGCGCCTGTACCATCGGAGTTTCCACACCGCAGTGTGACTACGGTACCCCAACGCATATCATTCAGTCCACACACCCAGTGACCGCTGCTTGGGCATATTACACGTGCTTGGATATCCACGTAAGAGAATCTCACACACATATAGATTTTTCATATTGTACGTTGCATTCCACATATCGCTAACTTTATCCGTGCATAATGGCAGACGAATGAGCGTTGCTTTTTCTTCTAATGGATCGACGGCCCGGACAAGTACGATAGGGCGTTCCTCGAGCAGAAATACATTCTAAACTACGCGCTGCCACCCGAGATCTTCCACTGCTGGAAACCTTATGTACCCGAGAGCGGGCAAGACAAGAGAAAGGCAGTGATGGAGCCCAAGAGCGCTGAACAACACGTTGGAGACGGCCGGGCCAAGCACGCGGCGGACAAGAGGAAGGCACCCATGGTCCCCGTGGCTCTTGCTAAGCAGGTTGTTAGTCCCGAGGAGATCATGGAAGCCCAGTACAGGGCTGCCTTCGGGATTGATCGCGCCCACGGATCTGCAAGAGACAAGGGGAAGGCACTGATGGGCCCTCAAGACCGACTTCTTTCCGATCCACCATTTTTGCGATTCTAAAAAGGTGCATATGTATCCTAGTGTAGATCGGTTTGATGATTCGTGCGTGTTGTGTAACCAAGTAGCGGGACAAACAAATGCATATAACCAAACTCTACACGCCATGTAATTCGCAACTACATCACAAAGTCTTTTAAATTTAATTCACAAATATTTCTCAATTTAAAATTATGTTCTCTTTTTCGAAAGAAATCGATTGTGCAAACAATACACTCGTAACAACAACACGGGTGCAAACCCTAATTCCACCGCGAAATGGCAAAAAGGATGACAATCCAAAGTTGTTCTTCTATGTTGGAATCCTAATATTTTCTTTTTCCAATATTGAATTGGATCTTCATGGTACTAGAATGCTCATTGTCATCTGTAGCTACAAACAATCAATAATCCTTAATTCCAGCCGGTGGCATGGCAGACGACTGCTAGGCCCCGAGCGCGCGGCAGGGGCCTATGCACAAGATACGGGAGATGAGGTCCTATGGTATGGGTCTTCACCCTTGGTCTAATTGTGTCACCTGCTGGTATATCCGTGATGTCATTTTTGCAAATTCGCTGAGGAGGTAGCTAGTTCTACAATTTTGATGTGAAACAATGTCAAATAAGCTAAAAACTCATGTCTCCGATCACTTCACAAAATGTTTGTTTGCCTCTACTTTTCACATTAAAAGGAAAAATGCTACTATACCCCACTTGCTATTCCTTTTTTGGGAATACTCAACATTTGGAAATAGGTCTACAAAATAATTTTCCAGAGGACCATGAAACATTAGCATATAATTCACAGAAGGTAAATGCAAATCAGGGCCAACTGGAGTCCTAAATATAACTGTAAGTCTTCTCATTGCTGCTGGTGATGGGTGAACTACAACTATAAGAAAAGAAAGGAAGACAATTTTTTTAAAAAAAAAACTTTGAAGTCTACATGTTTGTTACTACACAGGAATGAAAAATTGGAATGATGTTTGTCTCTTGAAAGGACCGACTGTAATAAAATTTCAAAATAACCTGAAGCTAGCTTGTTAGCCATAGGCATTATATGGCCTCCCAAAGAAGCAAGATTCCTTTCTGAATAATCATTTGATTGCTCATCACACACAGCTTCCAACGATCGTAATTTTGCAAGAAATTAAAACCCTCACAATGAAAAAGGTTGCAGAAAAGATCAGATCCACAGTTCCACACTACAAACAAAAATGCAATGCCAAAGAGGTGGGTTTTGTTACAGGAGGTGATTTAGTGATTAGTAGGAATTATTCATCTAAAATTAGGAATGGCTTTGTGGTTATGATGGACCTTTGCAGAATTTTGTGAAGGATGCTATTCATATGCATATTTAGCACTCAGAAAATATTGGCCATGCAAATAGCAGTAAAAAAAAGATGACATACTACTTTCAGCGCGACAATGTTGACAATCATCATGTGGAAAATAATTTTTCATACCAGTGCACCACTAAATTCAGTGCCTTTTTTTGTCTCAATCATCTAATCTCATATCAGAGAAACATGCTCGGAACAACATGTTCTCTACTATTTGAGCTCAACAGCAAAGATCGCAATTTAGTTAAGCCATGCCCATGATAACATGATCACTAACAAAGTAACAAGTAACAACCGGAAGAGAATTCCTACTTCCAACTGCGCAGGCTATCAATCAAGTTCAGATAAAACCATGACAAAGTACCGTGAGACTAAGAATCTATAATTAGACATTGTCAATGATCTCGTCTGAATTCTAAACAGTAGACAACCATAAGCTACAGCATAAATCTATTGAAGAATCCATTATTTGCAGACCCGAAAAAAAAAAGAAAGGAAAAGAATGGGAAACCAAGTAAATTACTAGTAAAGTTTGTTGAAGATATTGACAGACATAGAGTATGGATTAATGGATGGCTGTACTTGCTTCAAGAGTACTCACAAGGAGCCAAAACTCGTCTCCCAAGGTTTAATATAACAGAGGAGATTACCGATAAGGCTTTGACTAAAGAGACGTAGTGTAATGTAATTACTAATTGGCCATAGAAAGTGGAAAGCAGCTCACACGCCACTAGTGATATCTGGACGAGTATGACAAGATAGACAAGACTCCCAACAAGATGACGATAGCGAGTCGACGTAAAGAGGCTCACCATCGAGGGTCGGAGGTGAACATTGAGCTCCATGGGAGTCTCAACAAGATGACTGACGGTGAGAGAGGCGCGATCAAGAATCTCGAATATACTTCTCTTGGGACATAAAGAAACCATCTCGAGTGGAAGTAACCTCAATCCCAAGGAAGTAACGAAGAGGACCAAGATCCGACATAAGAAATCGCCACTAAGACGAGCCTTAACAAAGGCAATGTACTCAGATCATCTCCGATAATGATCATATCATCAACATACGTAAGAAGAAGAGTCCGACCACGAGACGAAGTGTGGACAAAGAGCGCAGATCATGATCACTAGCCGAAAAGCCGCAAGTAGTGACCACAGGAGGAGAAGCACTCAAACCAAGCACGAGGAGCTTGCTTAAGGTCATAGAGAGAACGACGAAGACATGCACCATGCCCTCGTGAATGTAATACCGGTGGCGGAAGCATGTAGACCTCCTCACGCAACTCGCCATTAAGAAAGACATTCTTGACATCAAGCCGAGAAATGCACTCGCTGGCGGAATGACGCCACCGCAAGAAGAGTGCTGACGGTGGTCATGTGAGCCACAGGAGCAAAAGTCTCGTCGTGAGTCACGACCATGCTCCGAAGCCACGAGCAACAAGACGCGCTTTATAGCGCTCAAGAGAGCCATCGAGCGAGTCTTAATCTTATAGACCCACTTACACGTGATGGGACGAGTGAGATGGAAAAGGAACAAGATCCCAAGTACCAGATGCTTTCGAGGCGCATCTCTCGCCATAGCATGTCGCCACTCAGATGAGTAACAACATCCCGATAGGAGACAAAGCTCAAGAGTAGCCGCACCGGAAAAACCAAACAGGCGGGAGGCCGAATCGATCGCGATCGCGAGAGCGAGCAGGAGAAGATAACCCATCGAGGAAGATGGATCATCGGGAGAAGATAGAACATCGGAGAAGATGGCTCATCCAAATATCCTCATACGAGGTCGACGAGTGTAGACGAGTGTAGTGGGAGGAGTCCGAGGAGCCGCAGAGACGGCAGCGAGCGACACGACTCATGAGAGGCCACATGAGGAATATGTGGAGACTCGGTGGGGCGGGTGGATGAGGCAAACAGAGATAGGTGTATATGGAAAGGTCAAAATGACAGAGACTCAAGCAGAGGAAGCCGAAACCAAAGGAGAGGTAGGACGTGGGTAGAAGGGACGGGACACGTCGAAAGTCACATCCGAAATCCGTGACTGTCGACCAACAGATCCCAAAGACAGATATCCTTTGTGCTCGACATCTGATCCCAAAAGACACACTCAACAGATGGAGTCGGTTTGGTACGTTCTCGAGAGGCGAGGAGAACATAGCAACGCACCAAATGCATTTGGCGACGAGTAGTCGAAGAAGACCACAAAGACGCTCAATAGGAATCGCACCTAAAGAGCGAGAAGAGGTTGGATGTTAACGAGATGGGTGGCGGTGGAAACAAAACCTCGGCCAAAAGTGAGGTGGAATAGAGCGGCAATCATCGATTGCACTAGCCGTCTCAAGGAGATGACGATGCTTGCACTCGCGACACCATTTCGAGCATGAGCACCGATGGAGAGGCGAGCGAGAGTACCGCCAGAAGGAAGCGCAGTAACGAGAGAGGTACTTCGCCAATGAGTCGCCACGAAAGACACGAATAGGGGTGGAGAACTGTATGGACCATAGTGGAAAATTATTTATAGATAGATAAGACCTCACTACGAGAAGACATAAAATATATCCAAGTGTGGCGAGAAAAATCATCTATAAAATGATATAATATCGATGACCCTTTCAAACGAAGGGGCCGGACCTCAAACATCTCGAATGAACAAGATCAAAGGACGCCGAGACATCGACTCACTATGAGGATAAGGAAGTCGAATCTGTTTACCTAGCTTACACCTCGACAATCTAAAGACACATCTCCCGAGATGCACCCGTAAGACCACGACGAACCAAAGACGGCAGGCGAGATCCACACAGATGACCGAGACGGTGATGCCACTTCTTTGAAAAGAGCCGTAGGCGGCGACGTGTTGGAGAGATCACGGCAACGTGTAGGCGGAAGGAAGGTGAAGCGGCCAAGCTCTGTGAGACGCTGTGAGTCAAGGCAGCGCGAGGCCGAACCAACCGAGCTCCTGCGGGCGGTCCCGAACACAACAAGAGTCGAGTCGAGAATGACCCGACAACCAAGATCGTGTACCGCCCAGCAGAAGAAGTCGCATGGTAAGGCGAGGAACATAAGCAAATGTAAGGAACATGAAAAGATGAGTTGCTAAGAGGCCTCGCCACTGCAGACGAGAAAGAGATGTACCATCGGCAGTAAGAACACCGAGCGGGAGAATCAAGAGGTGTAATGAAAGACAGTGGAAGGCTCAGAGTCATGTGAAAAGATGCTCGTAATCAAGAATCCACTGGAGGTACCGATCGTGTAGAAGGTGGTTCTCGATTGCCGAAGAGTCGAGAGCGAGCCCGCAGAACTCGCCGAGGAGAACTCGGCGCAGCGGCGCCGAGAGTCCGGCTATCTCCGCTCGCCGCGAGAGAAATGTCAAGAAGTCGATGCAAAGCGTCGATGTAGAAGATTACCAATGTCGATGCTAGTAGAAGAAGCGAAAGATGCCGCTTCTTATAGCATGGGATTCAATGTGGCCGACCTTATTGCGTAGAGGAGCGCGAGGACGCGACCACCGCCGATGGAGGGCGCCACCACCACCGTGGCGGCCGTGGAGGAGGCGGTGCGCTCGGCACGCGGAGCCGTCGCGTAGCGGTGGGCGGCGGCGAGCACGAGGAGGAGTGGTAGCGAGCCGCACCACTCCAGCGTAGTCTCCTCCGCACGTATCTCGCTGAGAGCCTCTGTGAGAGTGACACGAGGGTGGCGTGCAAGGAGCTGGCACGCCGCCGCCGAACCTCGGGACGGCGAGTAGGGAACTCGTAGATCCGCTGAAACCTGTGTCAAGACGTCAGCCTAGGCAAAGATCGACAGAGCGACAACGGCCGGCTAGTGCGAGAGAATCCGGTGACGCTGCATGCCGAGCTCGAGCGTAAAAGGCGCCAACGGTAGCATCACCTGCTGAAGAGAGTGCTCTGGCGGACTACGCATGGTAGATAGCATCACCGAGGGCTCGTAGCGGCCCGACGAAGGTGAGTCCACATCCGAAAGCGATGGAAGTCCCACAACCTCGTAAGAGAAGCGAGGCTGGATATCGGCGATGAGGACAGCGAAGACCGGCGTCGTCGTCGTACCACCGAGTGTAGGTGGTCGGCGATCCTTGTAGAAGTCGAGCCTCCTGGTAGGCGAGATAGCCTCATCATCGCATGAGCAAGCGGTCTCAGCAAGAGCCTGTCGGTCATTGGGAGTAGCGCACAGCGTAGGCTCCGTCGGAGGTGTAGGCAAGCGCGACAGTAACATCGCGGAGAGGACGCCTGAGACGAAGGTGTTTACAACCTTTAATATGTCAAACATGTGAAAGCAAAACAAGAACTAAAATTATAAAGCTGCCAAATAATAAATAAAGTGAAAAACGAACAGAAAATCCAGACCTAGAGGATCTTTTCCGAATGTAGACTGCAAAATAATATGTTATTTAATCCAACCTTGCACATGGACTTCAACTTCAAGCATCCTCTCAAGTCTCAACTCTCAAGGGAATAACCTAAATGAACTAGCACACCAGACAAGTAGCTGCACCGTTTGGCTGAGGTCCGGGAACAACGAAAAATATTAATGTATGAGTTTCATGTCGTGTCAACATTTAGCTTTAGTGTGCAGCTTTCATTAACTATTGTGTGTTGTTCACTATAAAAATAAACTTTGATGCTTAAAGATTAGGAGATGCATACCTGCTTAATGTAATATTTGAGAAGGGACTGTTTGGATTCATGCCAACTCTGCCCTACCAAATATTGGTCATGACCAAATCACGAGTGCGACCAAAAATCTTTTGTAGTAAACCAAGCACTAACCAAAACTTTGGCAAGCCAAACTTTGGCCCACATGTCATTGAGAGAGGAGATGGTACCAAAATTTGGTCATCAATTTTGCCACCCATGTTTTGGACAAAAACTTGGCAAGAATCTTGCCAAATCTTACCCATTGGCATGGGCATGCTAAAATTTGGCATCAAACCAAGTGAAGGCTAAAATACAAGGGTCATACCAATTTTTGGTAAGATTTGCTTTGACATTGGACCAAAAAGCCCCAAAATCAACTAGGAAGAACTGGTTGAATGACTTTGCATTCATAGCATTGGGCATTGGCAATCTTAAGCCCATAGCTCCAATTCAGTTAAAGAGTTTACTGAAGAGCATTGAGCCATTGGAATCAAAAGTCGCTAATATAACCCAAAAACTTTCTGCAGATGGTGAATACTGGCATAACAAACCTTTTGTACTAAACTCACGTGAAGTACGGGGAAATAGACCAGCGAAACAAAAATGCAGAGGCCATTTGTGATGAACTTTGTACAGCTTGGTGATTTCTTTCTTTCATATTTTGCATCATGACCCAAAGTCTTGCTACCAAAATACACGCACCATTCTAACAAGGAGCTTGGACTCAACTCCAAATTTAAATTCACTCGAGTGATTAAAACGTATTGAAGCATGGATTGCTGAATAAACTTAATGTAAGAGTATAATATCTTTATATGCTATGTTGTCAACAAAGACCTTACTTCTTATGTACTGAAAGTGCAAGCAACAGAGCATTGTCATGCTTGAATTATGACTCTTTAAGTGCATCAAATGTGATTTACTACCACCTTTAAACAGAAACTCTAAGAATAGTCTATCACACATGACAGCTTTCCTGAAAAATCTACTCCCTCTGGTCACAAATACATGTCGTTTTGGACATTTACATGGTCCTCAAAACACAGTTTTGATCACTAATATCTATTATGATATAGTTATGATTAACACCAAATGAAATAATAATATTATGAAAATACTTTTCGAGACAAATCTATACATATGATTTTCATGTATCCAATCTAAATATTTTAAAAAATATTAATAGACAAAGTTTTAAAAGTTTGACTGCATGTATCACAAAATGACATGCATTTGTAATCGGAGAGAGTTGTTTTGTCCGGGATGCACATAAGGAATGACAGAATAGACGTGATTGAATGCGGTGTGTAGCAAGCAGTTATAGCTTTACATATGGCCACAGAAAAGTACAAGTTGTTTATCTCCTACCATGCCAATTTATATTTTGAAGCACTAACCCAATTCCTATATATTTCAGAATGAGTTCAATGGCATATAGTCCCTACTTTCATACTGACTTCAACTTAATGTCAGTGTAGTATATAATAAGTAATATAATGAGGACTACCTATGCAGCTTTTATTGACCATGATGCCCCAGACCAACTATAGTAATTAAAGCAAAATGGAGTGAGGAATTAGCTGCGATGCTGTCATCCAAAGTACCTTCGCATGAGACCATTACAAGGAGTCCAGAGACTGAGTTTAGTATTTCTCCTTGCAACCCTAACTGTTAGTTACCATTTTGATATTTTAAAAACATCGAAAAGCATTTTTCTGCATCCATTGTAGGACAACTTTTTTAGCAACTTTTATAACTAGGTAATATCATGTGGACATGAACTTTTCAGAGATACAGCTCAAGACTAAGAGATTCTCTTAAATCTGAAGCAACATCTTGAGATTGATCTATGTATAGTTCAGATCTGAGGGTGGCACTATGCATTAGAAATCATTAATTTGTGAACAAGGGAAGTTAATAGTCATACCGTAATACACAATGCAACCAACATGTGGGTAAAATATAAACAAACGAAAGATATAGTGGTCCAAGCTTAACACCTTTAATCTGTATGCACTGAAAACCGAGATCTTACCAATTTATATGAAGTCCTTCCATTACTCTATATTCTATAAGCTTTATTGTCTCCACACTTGTTATCATCTCTAGGTTAGTGGGAAAAGGTGGGGTAAACACATGTGGTAAACACATGTTGTCATCATCTCTAGGTTAGTGGGAAAAGGTGGGGTAAACACATGTTGTCATCATGAAACAGTTGGCTCTCATATTGGTCCATTTCCTAAATTAGGATTTTGATTATTTACAGCCACTCAGTTAAAAACAGTGAACTCTAAAAGAAGCTCAGAACAACGTAAAACATAATGAGCAACGGAAGGCCGAAAACATGTATGTAGTGCAAGGGGATTTCAGAAATGTAATACTGGGAATTGCATTGCTACGACAAAAGTTAGACAACAGAAGCTGAAAACATGCAAACAAGGGCTTAATCCTTAACTGGATCAACCTCTAACCAAAACAACAAGCGTTCCACACGCAAATATTTGCAAAAGTTGTGTCTGTGTTAACTTGGACATGATGTGGTGCCGGGGAGCTTGGATTGAATAAGAGGGGAGAGTACCGGGGAAGTCACCGAATGGTCGAAGAGGTGAGATGCCGAAGCCATAATTGGGGAAGGAGATGGAGCTAATCTGCAGAGACAGTAAAGGAAGCCGGAAGGCGTGGATCCCAGCTGACCCAACTTTTGTCTACCATAAGATGGCTCAGTCTCTAAAAAAAAGGCGGCTTTAAGTTCGGCCCGATGCGATTCAGTCCCCAGTCCTAAACGTCTTTTCGGCCATCTTCCCCGGTTGCATCGAGATTCAGGAGTCAACTTTGAGCAGTTTTTCCTTGGCTGCATGCTGGGCTAGGGTTGGACCCGGGAACATGAAGAAGCAAAATCGAGTGAGAAAACGGAAGGACGAGTGCTATGGTAGCTCAGGGAGTTGTTCAGCGGTGATATCCATCGTCTCTGGCGATGGATAGGCCTCGCGAGCGAAGCCGGGATTTCGCGCTTCCACCGGACCAGGCCCGAAGGGCATCTTGCATACACCCAGCCCGGCAAGCGTGCAGGCAACCAAAAGGCCCAAGGTCGCGTCCTCTCATGTGAGCTAGGCTAGAACTTTGTTTTTATTAATTAACCTATTTTTTAATTTAACTTTATTATTTACTCATCACCAACTTTATTTCTAATTCTGACCCTTTTGATCACACCATCACACGGAGTGGTAAAATAATATTGTCACGTCAACACCATGGCGTGGTCAAATCATGTCACTCCACCATCAGTGGTGTGATAGTGTTGTTTGGTTATACCGTCACCAGTGGCGTGACAAGAAGTGCTATTTAGCTAGATTACCCTATAGCGTGGCAGTGTTGTGTTGCCACGCCACGGGTGGTGGCGTGGCTAAAAGGGTCAGATTTGGAAATAAAGTTAACGATGTGTTAGTAATAAAATTAAATTTAAAAATAGGTTAATTAATAATAAAAAAAGTTCTCTAGACTAGATATGAGTTTTTGGCTTAAATGACACTGTTTGCACGTGAAATAGCAAATCTAGCTCCCTTTAGAGATTGTAATTACAACTAAATAATTACACGGTGGGGTTATTTAATTAACCTATGTAATTAATTAGTTATAATTAATTGGTCGTAATTATTTGGTTGTAATTAATTAGTCAACATTAATTTAGTTGTAATTAATTAGTCCTAATCAATTTAGTTGTGGTTAATTAGCCGTAATTAATTTAGCCATAACTAATTATTCATAATTAATTAGTTGTAGTTAGTTAGTCGTTATTAATTAGTCGTGGGGAGGCGGCGTGCATGGCTCCGCTGGCGTTCGTGCCAGTCGGGCCAAGACGAGCCTGGTATTGCATTGGGCTAAGGCTAGCCCATTTAGCCCATGAGCACGCTGCCCCACAGACTGCCCCACTCTGCTCGCCTTGCCGGCCAGCCTCTTAGTCTCTCTCACTACTACACAAATGATCATCACAAACGGTTCTAAACCATCACCATAGACGGTTTCTGAACCATCTGAATTTATGTGTTCGTGATAATGCACGATTATCATGCATGTGTTTTTAGCCATCCGTGAAAAGTCACAACACGCACGAGCCAGATAAATAACTTGTAGGAAAGCATCACAAACGGTTCTGAACAATAATCATTTGTGATAATAAATTATCACAGATGGTTCTTGTTCTGAACCGTTTGTGATAGTTTTTTCTATTGCAAAAAAAAAAAAGAAATTTTGAGCTAAACCAATCAATTGCTCGGCAGTTGGACTCGAGTATCTGCATATGGTTGATTACACAATTTTGAATGAAAGAAAACTCAAACTAGACAGCGAACAAACGACAAAAAACGGTTCTGAAACTTCGGAGGCTATTTTGAGACCTTAAACGACTTTTTTTTTTTGGATTTTTCACTTTTCTAGTGCCTCGCGAATGAATCTAATGTGGACTGTTAATTTTTAGTTCCTCGTCAATCATAGAATCAGCACTATTAATTTTTCTTTATGATCTTACTCTGAAGGAAAGAGACAAACAAGGTTTTAGCCACAAACAAACAATTTTTTTTTGATGTCCAGGATTTTACCACATCCGGCCCACATTAAAGAAGAAGAAGCACCCCATCTCGAGGCACCACGGGAGCCAGCGCTCAAACCATGGCGGGCTGAGAGCCTATAGCTCTCCTCTGCCACTTGGACCCCTACCCAGTCCTCAGGAAAACCTCAGAAAATTCCCGGGGAGACACCCAAGGTCGGCCCGTGCTCGAGCACGGGTGGCGCCATTGCGACGACAAGATCACAAAGCGAGCAAGCGCTCTCTTCTCAAACAAACAACATTTACCTTGGAAGTTTCACTCAGGCTTTGTGGCGCGCTCATGCACTCAAGCCTTTCTAGCACCTCTAGAAATTTGGAGCATATGTTGTCACAGATACATATGCATTTGATTCGACTTATTTATTTCCTTAAACTACTCTTTATACAACACAAGACTTACACAATCTAAATCCTAAAACCTTCCTTGAAATATTGTTTTACTAGATAATTCCATTTTTTTATTTTTAATGCAAACAAAGAGCTCTAAATTTTCACGCGCGGCGAGCCCGCCCGAGATAGCATTGTACTAGTAAGGCATTTGGACGACGTCAAGGTGATGAGCGGTGCGGGAGGCGACCATCGCGAAAGTGACGGCTAAGTCGTCCGCCCGTGGTCGTCACGCCGCCGCCGGCCTATGAGGGCACGCCCGGCGACAAAGCGGTCGGGGATCATCATCCTGTTAAAGGCGTCGGCGAACAGGAGGTCTGCTGAGCTTCCCCCATCGACGAGGACTCGTCGGACCTCGAACTCGCGATCTTTGGCGAGACCACGAGGATCTTGGTGCGGAAGTACACTCCCGCGCCTCGGGGCCGAAGGAGATGGGTATCTCGGCGTAACGAGCGGTGGATCCGCACGCGTTGCGAGGTGGTGGATTTGGCGAGCGTACGCGCGGCGTTGCCTTTTGGATGAGACACCGAGCGAAGACCCTCCGGCTATCATGTTGATGATCCGATGGTGGCGGTCCCCCCGGCCTTCCTCTATGCAGGGTCTCTGCGGTGGGGCGGGTAATGCATTGTCGGTGTTGCTTCGGTCCTCCCGCTCGGCCTGCTGGCGGTTCTGGCCCATGTAGTACTTCATGGTCGGGATGGTGCGGCACTCGGTGGTCGTGTGCGATCCCTCGCCGTGGAAATCGCAAAATAGCGGTGGGCGTCCGGCGCCGGCACGCCCCCCGGGCTGCCGGCCGTCCATGCAGCCTCGCCCTCGGCCCCTGAAGCGACCTCCTCGGGTTGCCTGCCTTGCGCTCTCTGTGGGCGGGCCGCCGTCCACATGGTAGATGCCACGCCCCTTGTGTTTGTAGTCGCCGGCGTGAGGCTTGGCGGGCACGGCGGGGGTGTGGGCCGATGCGGCCAGGGCCCTTCGGGTGCTATCCTCTTCTGCCTGGGCGTACTCTTCCATTTTGTCGAAGAGCTCCGCCACCGTGCGAATGGGCTTGTGGGCCAGCCTCTCCGACAGGGGGTCGTTCTGCAGCCCGCAGGTGGCTGCGTTTATGACGGTTGTTTCATTGACGCCCCCCACCTGGCACTTTACTTCCGCAAATTTCCTGAAGAAACTGCGGAGGGTTTCGCCTGGGGTCTGCTTCACCGCGAATAGGTGCCCGGTGTCCTTGGGCTCCGTATAGTTCCCCTGAAAGTTGTTGCGGACAAGGTCCCAGATTGCTCTACACTGCATATACGGACCGGGGTATGGTGAAGAACCATGTGAGCGCGACGCCCTTGAGGGCGAGGGTGATGCTTTTCGCCTTCGTGCTATCGTCTCCCCCCGCCGCCTCAATGGCGATCTCGTATACCCTTAGAAACTCCGACGGGTCCGTGCGCCCTTCGAATGGCACCATCTCCGGCATCTTGAAACCGAGCGGCCAGCGGGCCGCCTCTAATCCGATGCTGAGTGGGGAGCTAGGGTCTCTCCGAAGTAACGGGGCCGGTGCCGAGGATGGCAACGGCGCCGGTGGTGGCAGCGGTACGGAGGGGGGCCGCGCCGAGGTCGACGGGACGGCCTCCCCTTCGGCCGTCGGCGATGCTTGGGGTAGGACCGCGAGGGTCACCGTTGGTGGGCACCGGAGGATGGCCATCTCCCGGCAGAGATCGGCCAGCTCCTGCTGGAGTGCCTCGTACGACTCCCGGCTGGCACCTCCCGCATTGTGCGTGAAGTCGTTCGCCTCTTCCTCCGTGGGGGCCGTCGCCGCCGAGGAGGCCCTACTCCGCTTGGCCTTGGGGCGTCTTGATTCTGCCACCGCTTTGGCCCTCGTTTTGGGAGCCATGCTGCGTCTCGAAGTAGGGCTCCGTGACTTTCCTGCCGGTCCCCACGGACGGCGCCAACTATCATAGTAGAAAAAGGCTAGACAGTAAGAGAAGGGGGAACCCCGGCGTCCACAGGGGACCGGGATATCCTAGAACAGGGGACCAGCCGTCAGGAAATGAATTGAGTATATTTCTTAACCAAAGAGGCTAGACCCTTTACATGGGGGGGGATGGCTACTTATAGCCATTCCTCCCAGTATGCGAGATTACAAGTTTACCCCCTACAAGGCCCCATCTAAGTAGGGGCTGCAGGGTCTTTTCCTACCCCTAGGCGTAGCCTTTGGTCCTTAGTGGACCGCCTGGTCCGGATTCACCAGCCAGTGCGCTGGTCAGTGGATGGCATTGCAGAAGAAAGGGACGCGGGCATTCCTTTCTACCGAAGTCCTCAGGCGTCCCGGACGATCGCCCTCCGGCCGCCGCTTCGCCCCGCCGGACCTCGGGGCCGCCGGATCTCCGGACCTCGGGTCTTTTGGCGGGGTCGGCACGTTCGGGCGCTTGCCTGGCCACGGGAGCCGGTGGGCCACCCCTACGACAGAGATCAAAGACAAAAATATCACCGCGGACTCGTCAGCAGGCGACATGTGTCCTCGTCTATGCCACGGGTGCGCGGACCCCCCTGGTCCCCTCTCTTGGAGAGGGGACTCCCGACACGTGTCCCTGTCCCCTCTTGTGGAGAGTTCCCCGCTCCTAGGGAGTGGACTTCCCTCGTCCACGCCCCTCATACTGCTAATTAATTATGATTAAATTGATTATGACTAATAATTAGGACTAATTAATAATGATTAACTAAATATGACTAATTAATTATGAATAATTAGTTATGACTAACTTAATTACGGCTAATTAATCACAACTAAATTGATTAGGACTAATTAGTTACAACTAAATAATTATAGTCAATTAATTATGACTAACTAATTATGACTAGCAAAGATTAATTAAACCTATGTAAAGTCCCCACCGTGGTGCGGTCGAGGATTAATTAACCTGTGGCGCCGACGAGGATTAATTAATTAAACCCATGTAATTAATTACACGATGGAGGTTAATTGATTACAACTAAATAATTACGCGGTAGGGTTATTTAATTAACCTATGTAATTAATTAGTTGTAATTAATTGACCATAATTATTTGGTTGTAATTAATCAATCAACATTTATTTAGTTATAATTAATTAGTCCTAATCAATTTAGTCGTGGTTAATTAGCCGTAATTAATTTAGCCATAACTAATTATTCATAACTAATTAGTTATAGTTAGTTAGTCGTGGGGAGGCGGCCCAGGCACGGCTTGTTGGCAGTTCGTGCCAGGTTGGGCCGGCACGAGCCCGTTTGGCCCGTGGGCCAAGGCTAGCTCATTTAGCCCACGAGCCCTGCCTGCCCCGCTTGCCCAGTGCCCTATCCCACCTGCCCAGCTGCCCTCACCTCCTCTTTTCCCCTACCCAACCGCCTCTCTGTTTCTCTCGCTATTACACAAATGGTTCTAAACTATCACCATAGACGGTTTCCGAAGCATTTGAATTTATGTGTCTGTGATAAAAAGCAATTATCACAGATGATTTTTTAGCCATCTGTGAATAGTTACAACACAGACAGTTCGTATAAATAACCGTGTGTGAGATGTGATAGCTTTTTCTATTACAAAAAAAAAACAAATTTTGAGCTAAACCAATTAATTGCTGGACAGTTGGACTCGAGTATCTACGTATGGTTGATTACACAATTTGTAATGAAAGAAAACTCAAACTAAACAGCGAACAAACGCCAAAAACAGGTTCTGAAACTTCGGAGGCTATTTTGAGATCTTAAACGACCTTTTTTTTTTTTGATTTTTCATAGTGCTTCGCGAATGAATCTAATGTGGACTGTTAATTTTTAGATCCTCGTCAATGATAGAATCAGCACTATTATTTTTTCTTTATGATCTTCGTCGTGAAGGAAAGAGACAAACAAGGTTTTAGCCACAAACAAACAACATTTACCTTGGAAGTTTCACTCGGTCTTTGTGGCGCGCTCATGCACTCAGCCTTTCTAGCACCTCTAGAAATTTGGAGCATATGTCGTCACAGATACATATGCACCTGATTCGACTTTACCGCGGGATAATACAACTTATTTGTTTCCTTAAACTACTCTCTATACAACACAAGACTTACACAATCTAAATCCTAAAACCTTCCTTGAAATATTTTTTTACTAGATAGTTCCAATTTTTTTCCTTTTTTTTAATGCGGCAAGAGCTCTGATTTTTCACTCAAGATAGGAGAAAGAGTACAGATAATACAAGTCTAAGTATAATGCGAAGGAAAATAACACTCGATTGCCACCACACGCAGGGGTGTCAATTTCCCCCAGAGGCAAAACTCCTCCATAAAGGGCAGAACAATGGGATTATCTATTAGTAAGGTGACTGAAATTTTATTAAACATAAGTCATATGTTTTATCTATTGGATTAATATCTAATCATATGACACATCAATCTCTACACAAATTTAACGGTCACAACAATTGACTTAAACTTAATAAAATTTTAGACGACTTAAAAATAGAAAATCCGCAGAACAATTCCCACTATCTTAGCAGGTATGACCGGCTGAGACCGAGGTCAAACTGCCCCCAAGGCTGTGCGGACCCGGTAAACAAAAAAAAATTATTTGCATATTCTATATTTTTAATATTTTATCTTTTATATGTTTAGACTAAAACTTGTATCTATACATTTGGATTAAAGTTATGAAGTTATATTTTGAGAAAAAGTACATATAAATAGTTATAAATTAACGAATAAAGTTATATTAATATTTTAAAAAGAACATAACATCAATATTATCGATTATAAATACATTAGGATCTATGTTTTTATAGAGGCTAGGCTTGCTCATGGTACTTGAAGCCTCTGTAGAAGAAACCATACACTTCCATCAGTATAGTGGTAAGGACACAATATGGGTCTGTGTCCACTGTACACACTTAAATTTTAGAGGCTCCAAGGCACACGAAGAGTTGACACACAATTATTTAGGGAGCAGCTAACAACGGTATAGCAAAAGGTTTCATGAAGTTTCATGAAAAGATTTAAAAAAAATCAGGTTTCGGTGAGTTCGTATGTTTTTAGAAGATTTTAAGAAAGTTTTAAGCCAAAAATTCAATAAGTCTCAGATTTTAGAACTCAAGTTTCAACAAGTTTCGCTCAGAGAGTTACAAAAAATTTTAACAAGTTTTTTTTTATGAAACCTTTCAAATCGAAACTCCTTTAAACGCTCTTGAATTTTTTTATGAAACACTTTGAAATCTACATGAAAACCCAAAACTTTACGAAACTTTTATGCAACTGAAACTCCTAACTCTGAAATTCGGGGACATACATGTTATGGACTATGGACTGTAAAATTGAACCTTTGTATTCGCTCGCTACTCCGGCCGGGAAAGCCCGAGATTTGGGCGATATACATGGTGCATGGGCAAATTGCCAGACGCGCTGCCTCCTCTTCCATGATCCATCGATGGGGGCAACGACCCATGGTCCACGCAGATGAGCCAAGAACAACGAGAACAACAAACGCCTGCCTGCCTGTCTGCCTCTGCCTGTCCACTCTTGCCAATCATTGGAAGTGCCGGCCAACATCCCAAGCTCCGACACACGCACGACGACATGCGGAGCTCCGGACGCGGACGCGGACGCGGGCCCCCATCCACGTCTCTCCTGAGTCTCCTCCCGTCTCGTCTCGTCTCGTCTCCCGACCAACCGAGTCCAGCAAATTTGCCAACCTTTTGCTTCCACGACCACCACGCCTGTCGCGCCGAATAATCCCTCCCGATGCCGCAACAGCCGCTCGGTTTCACCTCCGCCACACTGCCCACTGCCCACCCCGTGACACTACCTATGCAGCAGCGCACAGGCACAGGTGCCTTTTGACCTCACGCGCGCCGCATACATAACTGCGGCCCTGCCACTAACACATCTCGACGCCGTCCCCTACTGCCGCGGCGCTGTGAGATGCGGAAACTGAGCGCCCCGCGGGGCGGCGGGAGAGGGTGGGCGTGCTGTCCTCGAGGTGGCCGCCCTCATGTCGCGGGCGGCCAGCCTGTGGGGCGCGATCGGGGACGCGTACGTCGCGCGCCTCCGGGCGAGGCCATCCGCCTCGAGGGCGTCCGCAGGCTCGTGGCCGACGACGACGACGCGCTCGTCGCGCTCGCGCTCGCCGAGATGGTGGACGCCTGCCGGGATCTCTCCCGCGCCGTCGCGCGCCTCTCCGGCCGGTGCGCCGACCCGCTGCTCCGCCGGTTCGACGCCCTCTTCGCCGGGCTCGTCGAGGGCGGCGCCGACCCGCACGGGCTGCGCTACGCGGCGCCCAAGAAGATGGACAGGAAGGCGTGCAAGATGCAGCGCCTGGTCGCGTCCACGGCGCACCTGTGCCAGGAGCTGGACGTGCTCGCCGAGCTCGAGCAGGGCCTGCGCCGCCGCCGTGGGCAGGGCGCGGCCGGTGGAGGCGACGAGACCGCGCGCCTCGTGACGCGGCAGAGGCAGGAGGTTGACCGCCTCCGCGCGGCCTCCCTCTGGAACCGGAGCTTCGACTACGCCGTCCGCTTGCTTGCCAGGTCGCTGTTTACAATCGTCGCAAGGATCATAGAGGTGTTCGGGTTGGAGCCCAAGAACGTTGCCATGGATGATGACGCCATGGTTTCGTTCACCAGTACGCGGCTTTCATGGAGTAATTCCTTCGCTGGGAGCATGAATTCATTGGTGTATCCTTCAGATTTCCCTGCGGATACTGCTCGGAAGTTTTTGAATGCGAAATCCGTGAAGGTAAATGGCGACGTTCGTCGATTTCTACTGTCAAGGAGCCAGAGTTTGAGGAAGCTCAAGTGGCCGGTGGCCGGTAAGCAGCTGATAGGCTGCATGGTCAGTGGAGCATGTCTCCAGTCAGGAGAGGTGGATCCATGGAGACGGTGATCCTCCTCTAAGTTTCAGTTATGTGTCAGCCAGCAATGATGATTTCAGCATCAGTTACCAATTCCAAGAGGATCATATGAACAGAAAGCTTTCCACGTCCGTATTTGAATCGTCACACAATATACTGATGAACGCGCCTGAGGCGACCCTCGGTGCCGCAGCCTTGGCGTTGCATTACGCAAATCTGATCATCTTCATCGAGAAGCTTGCCATTTCACCCCAGCATATCTGCCCAGATGAGAGAGATGCTCTGTACAACATGCTGACTGATAGGATACGGGCACCTCTCAGAGCGCGCCTCAAGCCGTTCGCGAAGAATATGTCCTCCTCTTCTATTTGTGATCCTATCCTGGCTGCCGAGTGGTCCGACACGGTACAAAGGATTCTGGGATGGCTAGCTCCACTTGCTCATAACATGATACGCTGGCAGTCCGAGAGGAATTTCGAACAGCGGAATGTTGCTTCGAGCACTAGTGTCCTACTTCTGCAGACGCTCCATTTTGCTGATCAGAAGAAGAGTGAAGCTGCCATAACTGAGCTGCTTGTTGGTCTAAATTACATGTGGAGATTTGGGAGGGAACTTGGTGCAAAAGCTAAATTAGAGTCTACCGGAAACTACGATGGTTGCGTAGATTACATCGGATGACATATGTCAATAGCATATGTGCACTTGCAGATAGCTGCCAACAGAATTGGATGAGCTGGGGATATTTAAACAGAGGTAGCATCTTTCAGACAAAGCAATCCCTTGCTAATTTTGCTTCTTCGATCCCTAGAAACAAGCATCATCATGTTCATCTCGTAATCTATGTTGCTGTTTTGTTCAGTGGAAGTTCTGTAGCGCAGTTAGGTACTTCCATGTAAATATACTGCTATGTAGCTATGTACTAATAAATGAAGACAAATCAGACTTACATTTTGTCAAAACATTGCCCAATGTCATTAAAGGAGAACTGAAGATAGACTTCTATTTTTGTCCTCGCATTTTAGCCCCCATCTGCGGTTCTAGATTGTCTTGAAACCAACTTTTGTTGTGTTGATACCATTATTTGTACCATAATAACTTCAATTACGAAGTTACTTCCTGCTTAGCTGATTGCAGACTCGTGTTCTTATTGGGTAGATATCACTGGTTTTAGATGACAATTGCTGGGCTACGTCTATAAAGCAGGAGCGCAACGACGTTTCCGGAACACTGCCCTGTAGAGGGAAGCAAGTTAGAAGGGGTTATGTATTATTGTGGGATAGGGATGCCTATGGGAAGGACGACAAAGAGGAGGTGAATAGGAGCACACTCTTTTTCGATTCGATGGATAGGGTTGTACATCTTAACACCGAACCGAAACCAAATCATATGGTCAACTCGGTTTCACGGTATTCGTATGGTTTTGAATTGATGTTTTTCCGGGGTTTGGTTTTTCAGGAAAAATCGTCTGAAAACCGAAAATACCGATTGCTCGTTGGACGGTTCGCGCTCGACGGCCTGGACCTAGACACTAGACAGCTTGTAGCGAGGGTTGGACGGGCCTAGGCTGCTATGCTGGCCTGAGTTGGTTGATGCCTTGATGGGCCCACCGTATGCATGCATGATGCGTCGTATGTAGGGCTGGAAAAATAGCAAGTTAGAAGGGGTTATGTATTATTGTGGGTGTGGGGACCCCGGAGTTATCTCCATAAGACCGAGACTAATCAAGGGCTTAGGGACATAACTCTGGATCTCCGGTAAATGGATTCCAACTTAACTCAACCTAAATGAGAGACTTGACTACAATTTAGAGCCCCGACGATCATGCGCGCCGCTCCTTGCGAGCTCGCATGATTGTCGCTCTCCAACAAGTCAAGCCCTACACTTAGTGGGTTAAATGGGAAGCCATGAACAACGAGTAAGACTTATATTGGCTCCCAAGATCAGCGACCAATATACTCATACCTCATCCAACGTTGGTTACATCCATACAACGATACAACAAGAGATAAAAAGACATACCGCATAATAGTCAAAGTCTACACTTATTACATACGCGGACCGCCAAATTCAAAGTAAAGTATCAAGTAGTAGCGAAGCAAATAAACAAAGCAAAAGACCAGTGAGTGGTATGCCCATCACCCATCGCAACCGATCGGGGTTAAATGATAGCACACTACTCGTTAGTGTCACCCAAGTCCATACTAACAAGATCGTCGACTCATAATCTTCCTCACCGAAAAGGCCAAGAACATCCGCCGAGTACAAGTGTACTGCAAGTCTTACACAAATAAAAATAGTTATGCATAAGGGTCATTCAAAGGATGGCTCATATTGGTTTAGTTTTATAAAGAGACGCAACAATTTAACATCCTACACATACTAGTTTTTCATGTGCCCATTTAAAAATCAGATTTGAAGTAGAAGTAAAGCATATGGTAAAGCATTTCAGTAATAAATAATTTAATCATACAATGACCAAAGTGGCAGCCCACTTTGATGAACTAACACATGAACATCCCGCTCATGACGAATGCCAAGTTCAACCACATTTTTAATTAAAAATCTAACAATAAGCGACCACAAATTTCAAGTTGTCGTCCATAACCGTGGACACGGCTATTCGAATAGATTTATACCGCAGGGTGTACTACTTTACCCACACGACTTGATTAGCCCGTAAGCCTCCGGATGCCTCCGAATATAGCATACTTCCTATGGTATGCCGTACGGTAAATCGAGATACGATCGCTTTTAGCAAGAAGATCCCATTGAGCTAAGTCCTCAACCCATGGCTCCTAGAAACACAAGACGTTAACGCTCCATCCTATATATCCTAGGAAACACAAGACGTTAACGCCCCCATCCTATCGGCCCAAAAGGAACACGGGATTTCACGGTCTCATGCCCTTACAATTTCACCACCGTGGGACTCAACACAATAAAACCTTCCCCCTACTTAACCATACGGCACCCATATACCGCGTGTGATAGTACGAGTTTTGCTTGAATCGCAACAACCCAAAGTTTGGTCCTTAATTGTCCAGACAAGCCAAACCACATACCCAAATCTCGTGCACGAAGGCACCATCACTAACCAACACTTGTCCAGACCAAAAGCTCATTAAAAAAAATGATAAAATTTCACTTATAAAACAGATACGAAGATCTGAAACAAAAGTATATCAAGAGAGTTGTGTTTGTCCCATAATTGTCGGGTTATTCCCGACAATCAAACTACCGGTTCTAGACTTGCACGACTAAGCAAACTCGAACAACATTACTTCACTCATCCTACCATAGCATTTCAGTAATGGAATAATTCATGGATAGCCTCAATGACAAGATAATAGGATGTGTCTAACCATTCATAACAAAAATAGCGACAATATAAGACTATCATGCAAGCAATTATCATTGCATCTACCCTAGCAAAATTGGGATCAAATATGATGCAAAAGAAAGTTCAAAGTATACTTGCCTTGCTGGTAGTTCACTTGCTCACTCTCGTTACGTACTCTCTTACTCCCGCAACTCGAATCTAAAGAAAGACGATATCGAATAAACATCGAGAAAAGTCGAAAAAAATCAAATTGCTCAAAAATGCATGAATTTTCTACAGTAGCTAGATGATGATTTTATATGAATTTAGGTGAAAGAATTATTCCATTTGGACTTAGTATGCGAGGGTTATGAAGGTTTGAAAATTCAGTTTTTTGAGAAATTCCAATTTAATTCAATTCGGTTGCTGTTCACTTAATTTAATTATTTAGCCAAAATTTGCAGAGCAGTGGTGAGGATGAGAATTATATGGATGGATAGAGAATAATAATATAAGACCAAAATAACTTAGTTCATATCATTTGGAGTTTTTATGAAATACTTATGCATTTTCAAAGTTAGAAGCATTTCTAGTGTAAAAATAATAATACGTCTATGAACTTCCTATAGCACTTAATACTTTTTGCACTCAACTTAACTTAGACTCTGCCATGACAAGTGGGGTCTATGTATTTTCTTTTCTTTTCTATTTATTTCCTAAGGAAAACATCTACCGATAAATCTAACCTTCTCATACTCATACTTAACCGATTCTCGAGTGTTGAATTTAATCACATGTATAACACTATCCAATCATATTCTCATATCTTGATCTAAATCCCATACTAACCTCCACTAAGACATTATCAAGGTAGTCAATCCATCGAGTGATGCCCGAATTCACGATCTTCCAAATAAACAACCTATCTGATAATTACACGAAATCCACCGACTCATGGGCACATGACCTTGATTAAATCCATCAATCATTCTCTAATATACTATTTAAACTAATACTAACTATCTAGCTTTACTAGTCTCGCCCGCAAATCACCTCGCATATACCAAAATTTCCACCGATTGAGGTTTATTTGACTAACCGACACCTAGCGAGCTTTTACAATTTACAAGCATGTCTATCATTTAACAACTCACTAACCAATCAACTTATATCCATTTCACCGGATTAGTCGCGTATGACATCTAACAATCCAATCACACATGTCTCTCTATGATCGACTAATAATCATTTAGCTACTAATCGAAAAGAGAGTAACATTGCATCGACTCGGCACATGGGACTTACCTACTAATTTCATGGCAATCCAAATATTTACCCGCAATCAAATAATCCATTCCTACCATCTCCAAATTCTAGCACAAATGACTCACATAGATATTACTTAAGGCATCCGATCAATTTGCTCATGATTAAATAAATCGTCCGATTCTACACCCATATTTCCTTAAATATCATCTAATGAGCTATCCATCAAGTAATAATGTATAAAATCCTTATGCATCCTATCTCCTAAAATTACTAATCCAATGTGAGAAGAAATCTCCAATTAATTTATCCTCCAAAGATCACCACAATCTTTCATGCGACTCTAAATTAACATCATTCGATCCACAACTCCAATAATACTTAATCTAGCATCCACCAACCAACAATATACATAATCCGCAATGACGATAAAATTATTCGTAATCCACCGACATACATAATAAAAACATGCCTATGCATAAATAAGACATAACCAGAGAATTTTACCGGTCTAAAGCTACCAATTCATTTTTATAATTAAACATGCATAAATAGATGCTATGCTCATGACTAATATGCAACATGCACAAGTAAAAATCGTAAACGCGATTTGACACTAAAGATTTTACCGCGCACTAGGCATGCGAAATATCGCCGCATCGTCTTCTCGGCATTCGCTTGCATCCGCCGTAGTCGCCGCCGATATCGTGTGCATCGCGTCCGGCTCCTCGTCCATGTCCCGCTCCGCGACGGCGCTGCCGCCGCCGCCGCCGCCGAGCCCGGCCGCGTGCATGCATGGCTCGGCCGCATGCACCACCGCCGACTCGTCGGCTCCACCATCTCGGTGCCATGCCACAACGAGCTGCCGCTGCCGCCGGATGCACCACTCCGCGCCACGCCACGCCTTCGGCCGACTCCTCCACACCGCCGCTTCGCGCCGCCATGCCGCCAAGCCTCGCGTCCTCGCCTCCTCGACGCCATGGCCGCCGCCGCCCGCAAACGCCGGGCGGCGCTCGGTGCTCTCATCATCGCGTCTGGCTGCCGCCGCTTCACCAACGATGTATGCCGATTTGGAGCTAGATTTTTCTACAGCCGGCCAAGAGCCTCGATCCATGCATGCATGAGACCCGCGATTGGGTCGCTTCATGCCGACGACGCTCGCAGCAGCCGCGCATCACGCCACCGGCTTGCTCGGCTCGCCAAGCTCCAACCGCCGCCGCGCGGCGCCGCCATCAACGAAGCCGCCTCACACTCCGGCCAGTGCACGCGCCGCCTTGGTCGCCATGCCGCTTGCCGCCTCGCCCACTTTGGCGCCATCGCCTCGCTAATGCCGCACGCTGGCGCCGACCACTCGCCTCGGCAGGCCACCTTGCCGCTGCTGCAACGCTGCCGCATGTAGGCACGCCGCACACGCCGCCGCTAGCTTAGCCGCCGCAAAGATGCCTCCATGCGCACGGCCACAAGATGTGCCCACAAAGACGCGCCTCACCGTCGACTAGTGCTCCAAGTGCCTCCATGGCCACAAGCTCACCGCCTCCCCTTCCCTTCTCCAAAACTTGCCCAAATAGCCATGCATGCGAGAGCTAAATAGGTGAAAAGGAGGCTCCGTGATGAGGATCACAATGGTCTAGCATGCAAGGGTGATTCTCGCTTTTGTGTTAGACGGATAAATCACGTGCACGTTTATATGCACATTGTTCGGTCCTCCGCACTGCACGCCATGCATCGTTACGGCAACAACCCGTGATTAGGCTTTGTTTCTATCTTTTGCATGCATGTAATCCTAGGATTAGTTGCCTCTTTTACGCCTTTCCGGCTATTTGTACCGATCCCATCTAATGGAATAATTATTGCGTGATTACCCAAGACTCTATACGCTTTCATGGTATCATGAGTGGTTCGCATCCCGCGACCTCGCTCGCACTATAGCCGCGGCGCTCGCCGCCCGCCGCTACTACTCGCGCTGTCGGCCATCTCTCGCTCGCGCGCTTCCTCCTCGTCTCTCTTCCTTCTTCCCACCTCGGTGCCATGGTCGATCCCATGAGCCGAGGAGCGAGCGCGGCCAAGAGGCCGAACGCCTGAAGCACGCCTCCGCACTGCACGCCATGCATCGCACGGCAACAACCTGTGATTAGGCTTTGTTTCTATCTTTTGCATGCATGTAATCTTAGGATTAGTTGCCTCTTTACGTCTTCCTGGCTATTTGTACCGATCCCATCTAATGGAATAATTATTGCGTGATTACCCAAGACTCTATACGCTTTCATTATGCTTGGGATTTAGAGGAGAGAAGGGAAGAACTTTGCTTTTGGTGTTCTTGGGGAGGAGAATGGCCTCTGAACATGTGACTCCTTTTTTTTTGGGGAACCAATGGAAGGAGAGGCTTTGGTAGTTGTGGAAAGAAGTGGCAGTGGGAAAGAGGTGGTTCGGTTTGGGGTAAAGAAATGGCAGGGTGGTGCTCTGTTGTGTTGGGGAAAAGATGGCAGGAGAGGAGATTGCTCTCTTGGGTAAAGAAATGGCAGTGAGGAACAACAATATACAAAGAAAGGTGTCCCGTGATGGCAAGGTTGCTTTACATGTTAGATAGAAAAGTCAGTGAGGTGAACACACAAGTAAAAGAAAGATTGCATGGATTGAAGGGTGGCTCGGCTGGGTTACAGAAAATGGCAGGGAGTGGTGAAGCTTTTCATGATGGAGGAATAAACAAATAGAGGTGAGTAGGGGTAGAGGGATGGTTGAGTAGTTATGTGCTGGAATAAAAATATGGAAAAGGTGGCAATAGGGATGGCATTGAGAAATGGTAGTGGGTGCTCCCTTGAGAAAAGAAGACTGTGGTGGCTTTGGTTCGGCTGGCACAAGGGTGAGCAGGAAATAAAAATTAACAGTGAAATAAATAGCAGCAATTCTTCCTCCTTCTTGCATGCCACGCAAAAGAGCTCGCACTCGAAAACCGATTGGAGAAACAGAACGCCCTCGAGACGACGATCGCAACGCTATAACATGCGTCGCATGATTTTTGGTTTTCGGTTGTGTTTGCGAGGAGGAAGTTAGGAAAAGAAATGGATACACAGACGCCTCGCTTGCGGCCGGCCTGATCAAAAGAGCGGTCTAATGTATGCACCACGGTATGATTTTTGAAATGCATGTGAAAGCAAGAGACCAAAATAATTTTCTTTCATTTGTAGTCTCTCGACCAATTCAATTTAATATTGTTTACTATTATTATTATTATCTTTATACAACTTTTAGACAACTCGATTCGATTTTAAAGGCAACATTTGAATTAAACATGGGAAAAATTTTAAAACATTGCCAAATTTTTATTAGATCGCCTACTTAAATATTCATATCCTGATCCTGAAAATCGGGATGTTACAGTGGGATAGGGATGCCTATGGGAAGGACGACAAAGAGGAGGTGAATAGGAGCACACTCTTTTTTCGACCCTGATGGATAGGGTTGTACATCTTAACACCGAACCAAAAAAACCAAATCATACTGGTCAACTCGGTTTCACCGGTATTCAGTATGGTTTTTGAATTGATGTTTTTCCGGGGATTGGTTTTTCAGGAAAAATCGTCTGAAAACCGAAAATACCGATTGCTCGTTGGACGGTTCGCGCTCGACGGCCTGGACCTAGACACTAGACAGTTTGTAGCGAGGGTGGACGGGCCTAGGCTGCTATGCTGGCCTGAGTTGGTTGATGCCTTGATGGGCCCACCGTATGCATGCATGATGCGTCGTATGTAGGGCTGGAAAAATAGCTCGAGATTCGTAAGCCTGCTCAAGCTCGTTGCGAGCTGAGCCAGCTCGGCTCGAGCTCGTGATTTTTCAAGCCGAGCCGTTTTGGGTTCATGTGGATGTGGATGATGTTTTGGGTTGCATATTGCGATTGGTGTTTTGTATGCGTGGATGATGTTCTGAGATGATTTCATGCTTTTCATGTTGGATTGGCATTCTTTTGCTAGTTCTTTCCCTGTTTCAGCTCTGAGATGACCATGGAGTCATGGTCTCATGATTCTCATGGAGAGGTCAGAGGTGGTAGAGTAGGAGCTTGATCGGGGGAGGCAGAGGGGGGGGGGGGGAGCGCCGGTGGCCTTCTTTGTGCTGGCGTGGTGGTGTCTGGATGTGCCGTGCGCTGCGCAGATGACATGGAGTCTATGTTGTGCCTCAAGCTCGCGAGGGCTCGCGAGCCACTTCGAGCCCACTTCCTCGACCTACGACCTGTTCTTCGACCCGGTCGACCTGCCATGGGATGAAGCATAGAGCAGGATGAAAGGGCACCCAAGCGAAGGGAACACGTGTACGCTTGCACAGTGCACAAATATGTCGTTGGCATGCTACTAGTACAAAAGACTCGGAGAGGCAAGGGGGAAACACCTGCAGCCTGACTCCCCTCCACCGTTTTGAATTTGAAAAGCGCACCACCTCCCTCCCTCCCTCCCTTTTGCGGGAAAGAGAAAACGCGCGCATGCTCGAGCAATCTGCCGTCGTATCGTACGTGCAGGGCAGCTAGGTAGAGTCTGCGTGCGCGCAGGCTGACCCGGTTGAGCCAAGTCAGGCGGACACAAGAAACCTGCACGTTTGCGACAACCGCACCGGGTCGGTCCACTTCCCCACCCGCATCCACCCACGAACTCTCTCGAAACGCCGAATCCCCCCACCTCCTCCCCCTCCGTGGGTCGGGCTGCACAGCGCTCCGCGACCTCGCAACCGACCCGAACCCGCACTCCGGGCGAACCGGAGTGACGCGACGCGACTGCGAGCCCGACTCCGGTTTGCCTTCCCTAGGCCCTATGTCATGTGCTGCTGCACTTCTCTCTCCTTTCCTCTACCCTCCTCGTCGTCTCCACCACCTCCCCATCTCGCGTCCCACCGCTTGAGTTCATGCCGCCGCCGCATAGGGTTACGAGCCCTGCCGCCGACCAAATCCCACTGGCCCGTTCCATCCCGCCCGCGGGGCCTTCGCGCCGCGGCAATCGCGAGATCGGTCGCCTTCCCCAACTCCCCAGATTCGCACCCGATTTTCTCATCTACCCCTGCTCTGTGGCTCCTCCGGCCGGCGGATCTCACGGGAATCTCCGCTAGAGTTCGGTGATTCGCAACGCGGATGCTTCTGTAGGCGCGCTCGCTAGGGTTTTCGCGTCTGATGCTATGGACACCGTGGAGCCTCAGGAGGGGGTAAAGCAAGTGGAGGGTTCCGATCGGATGCTTGACGCTTCTCCTCCCGCAGCCCCGGCGCCGGATGCTGATGAGGTGAGGAGAGAGTGCGACACGGAGATGGCTGAGAGGCGAAGATGGGGGAGGCGGGTGAAGGCATCACGGCGGAGCACGAGAATGTTGTGGCGCCCTTGGTGAGCGAGGCGAAGGTGGAGGCGGATGAGGGCAGCACGGCGGGCGAAGAACATGCTGCGGCGCCTGTGGCAAGAGAGGTGAAGATGGAGGTGAGTGAGGGCAGCATCCTGGATAAGGAGCAAGATGCGGCGGTGCCTGTGGCGGGCGAAGCGAAGATGGAGGTGGATGAGACCAGCATTCCAGAGCAAGGGCACACAGTGGCGGCTGTGGCAAGTGAGGTGAAGATGGAGGAAGGTGAGGGCAGACTGGTGGATCAACAGCCCACCGCACCTGCTGGCATCAGTCAGGTAAAAGAGGACGAGGGGGAATGCTTGGTGGGCCGCTACATCAGCCGGAGTGCTGCAGGTCATGGAAGGATTCATCTTGGGAAGGTTGCATCCTATGATAGCAGCACTGGGATGTACAGTGTGGTGTTTGAGGGTGGACAGGGTGAGGATTTGGGGCTTCCTCAGCTCCGGGAGATACTCATGGCTGAGGAGAATGGTGCATCTGGCATGAAGGTAAGCTGCAGGAAGAGGAAGCTGGATTTGCTGGTTTCATCGGGGAGTGCCACGGAGGTGAAAGGGCCACCAAGTAATAGGCAGAGGGTTGATGCATGCGAGATGTCTGCCAGGCCTGATGCGTCACAGCAGAGTGGGTCTGGCTCGGATGTATCCGAGGATGCAGAATCTTCGAGCAATTCATCAGATTCCACCAAAGAATTGCCAGCTGAGACGTGCCCGCCACCACCAGTTCAGGGCCCTGAGTTGCCTCCATCATCGGGGGACATTGCTGTGCCGGAGGAGTCCATAAGTTATCTTTTTTCTGTTTACAACTTCCTGCGATCATTCAGTGTGCAGTTGTTCCTCAGTCCATTTGGGCTGGATGATTTTGTTGCATCCATTAATTGCACTGTGCAGAATACATTGTTGGATGCTGTACATGTCTCGCTACTGCGATCGCTGAGACGACATCTTGAGACTAAATCCTCTGAAGGATCAGAACTTGCTTCAAATTGCTTAAAGTACGTAGTCTATCTGCCCTCCCTCAACTAGAATAATTATTTTCATGAATGCTGTGTCTTGTTACTTCAATGCTGATATTTCTTTTTTTTCACTTTTCTTTGAATTGCTTGCAGGTATCTAGATTGGGCATTACTAGATACATTGACTTGGCCAATTTTCTTACTGGAGTACCTCTATGTAATGGGTTGCATTAAGAATCTAGGGGGCCAGAGTTTCGGTAGAAGCCTCCTAGCGATTGAATACTATAAGCTTCCTGTTACCATGAAGCTTAAGGTCCTGCAGATACTCTGTGATCATGTCACTGATTCAGAAGAACTCAAAACTGAACTGGAGGCTCGGGAAGGCTACAACGAGGAAACAGAATATGAGGTAGATTCTAGTATTTTTTCGGAGGCTGGGTCAAGAGCACTCCTGACTAGAGCCTCAAAGGCCTCTGCTTGCAAAAAGAGTGAAGATTTACAGAACTTGGAAACTGCTCCAAATGTAACCAACCCACAAGCTGTTGTAGCAAATGCTTCTCAGGATGGCAACAGTGATGATTGCCGATTATGTGGAATGGATGGCACTTTGGTATGCTGTGATGGCTGCCCATGGGCATATCACTCAAGATGTATTGGTCTCAACAAAGCGTTCCTACCCCAGGGACAATGGTTCTGTCCAGAATGTGTGGTTAAAGCTTGGGCCAACATCTTCAAGAATAGAGCGTGGGGCAAGAGGAGCTCAAATGTTGGGCATTGATATTTGTGGGAGGCTCTTCCTAGGATCCTGCAACTATTTGCTGGTGTAAGTTCTTGCATCTTAATCCTACATTACTTGGGGTTTACTAATGGTTTTATTCTGCATCACCAGTATGCTATTGATAAATAGTTAAATGCTGCCAATTCATTTTGAATTCCAAAAGTAGACCTTTTTATGTCTGAAATAAGGATAAACATGTCAACACTAGAAAGTTGGATGAATTAAATTAAGAGGGAAGAATCATATTCTATTTGACTAGATAACCATAGTTAAGATGCATGCCAAGTCCTCTAGTATACTATGCCCTTTCTGTTCTCATGTAGTTCAGCCATTTGTGTCACCTTTCCCCTTTGCATCTTGTTCACAGCATAAATACCTACACTTTTCTCTCTTACCTGTCCTGGATCTATGGTTGTTTATATACTTTCTTTAATGTTAATTGTATCAAATAATGCAGGATTGGAACATCTTCGAATGCAGTCTCTTATGCAAGATATTACAATCAGTATGATGTTGTCAAGGTCCTCCAAATACTTGCCTTTTCAGATGCATATACAGATATATGTAGGAGAATAACGGAGTACTGGAGGCATCTGCTTGATATATTTCAGAACAAGAGATCAAAAATAGGTAAAGAAGCTGGTGCAAGCCTTACCCCACAGCCCAATACGTTGTTGAGTGTTACTCCAATGAAAGCAGGAGATGGAAGTGTTCGGACAACCTTAAAAGACGGTGGGAACAGTAAGACAGTAGCACTTTCTCAGATAAATGTGAAGCATGAATCTGTGGCTAATCAATTTACAGTGTGCTCAGCCGAACACCTGGAGGAACATAAATGCATGATGACTAGTGTAGTTGCTGCCACTGAGAAGAACAATGAAGTTTGTAGGCAAACTCCATTAGCTCAGAACCACGTACTTAATGCATCCAGAAATGGAGCTTTTGGACCCACTGGGATATCCTCAATTTCTCATCAGAATGGGTCCATGGTAACAGGTGTGTCTAACATAACACATGCACAGCCAGCACATGGGTTAATTCGTCCAGACTTGTCTGCCTGCGGTTCAGGTATTGATAATGGCATGTCCAGAGAAGATATTGGGAGCGCCATTTCTGCGAAGGCAGACTCGTTTTGTCCATCTTATCAAAGCAAACAGCCCCTTCAGCTGATTGCTGAAAATTTTGGAAATATGAGTGGTGGCAAGCCAGCTAAAGTGCCATCTTTTAAACCTCAGGCTTACATGAATCTGTACAATCATGGCAATGTTGCAGCATCTGCTGCCGCCAATCTAGCTGTTCTTACATCTGATGAAGGTAAGGTTTCAGCATCCCAAATCACCACAAACCCAAGGAAGAAATTGGCTGCTGATTGTGCTCTACAAGTGAAAGCATTTTCCTCAGCAGCCGCACAATTTGTATGGCCAAGTACTGAAAAGAAAATTATGGAAGTCCCAAGAGATAGATGTGGTTGGTGTCTTGCTTGTAAAAGTTCAGCAATTGGAAACAGAAAAGCTTGTTTTCTTAACTTAGCCACTGCAAATGCTGCTAAAGGATCTGCTCGAATTCTTAGTATTATGCATGCAATCAAAAGTTCTGAGAGCCATTTCCCAGCATCGTTGCTTATCTGGCCAACATGGAGGAAAGTTTGCGTGGCCTTTAGTTGGTTCACTACAAGACGCGCAGCAGAGACAACGGTGGCATAAACAACTAGAAGAAGCTTCCAACTGCAGAACTATAGTACCCCTCTTGCTTGAAGTGAGTTACAGGATTCAATTCATGTTTGTTTAAGCATCCTTTGATACTTCTCAATAATACTTTTAAGAACAAAAAGGCTGTGTAGCACATTATTGGTATTCATAGTTATATGAAGACTGTTTAGTTTATATATAATACAGAGTAGAGTACTAAAAGCGTGTACCCATTTAGGGAACATGTTAATGGGTACTTTTTTGTTCCCTTGAGATGATGAAATTTGACTTCCTCCCATTGTAGTAGTTACCATTTACAACCAGAAAACTATTGGGATATGGGTGTCCAGAGTTTTATTTTTGACTGTTAAAATCCTGGGCATGGATTGGTTTCTGGTTAAACCTCTTTCAAACCTGACCTCAGCTTATAGTGCCTGGGTCTGGTGCCATGCCTGAAGAAAAAATAGAAATAAAAAGCCTGAAGCCTATCCTGGCAGTATTATAGATTTTTAATAACTCAGAAAAAGCATATGTTCAGATATGTTATGCAGCTTGAGCTAAATACATAAACACCTTACATGCATTTATTGCAACAAATCAATTAACTCAAGCAAACCAAACTTGTTACAATTATAACCAACCATTTCAGCACCCAAAGGGGGAAAAGCAACACAGAAGAACACAAATAACTACCAAGGTTTTTTTTCAATTTGAGATTGCAGATACGGATTAGTAGAGAATAATAATTAGATGGAGATGAGGGGCTGCTGCTATTTTGGTGTGAAAATGTTATGATCTAAGTGCCACAAACACAAAAAGTGTGGGTGGAAACTTCGCCTAGTGCTTCACAGGCTCAACTCTTAGATAATACTCCTCCGCTCATGTTTGCATGTCACTTTTGACCATGACACAAATACCAAGGCAATCAACCTTTTCTATGCAAAATGACCAAAATGCCCTTTACAATCTGTTGAAGTATAAGTGAATTGTCTGCCTTTGCTCATGAGCTCAAGTTTTTGGGTGAACTGGTTGGTACATACAACTCAATATGGTACCAGCATAAGAAATTTTGGGTTCAAGACTCGTTGACGCAATTAAAAATAATAATTGCAGTTCATTTCTATTTCACGCTTTAGGTCCGAAAGAGCCTACACGTGAGGAGTGTTGAAGTATAAGTGATTTGTCCGTCTTTACTCATCAGCCTAAGCTTTTGGGTGAACTGATTGGTATATGCAACTCAATAACAACTACTTAAAATTGACCATGGACCCACAATGGGTGGGGAGGTGTGGGATATTTAGTAAGGGCAAAATGGGTAAGTATGCATTGGTAGACATGAAGCAACAAGTATTTGTGAATAAATAAAGTGGTCAAAAGTGTCAAGTATTCGCAAACGGAGGGAGTAAAAAAAACTAGACGTTGAAGTCTTTAGTAGGCAAAGAAAATAATATCGAAAATACAGTAGCATAGTTGGTGTAATTATGTTCCATGCTAATGTTTCTGGAGAATCAAGTTGATATGCGATAAATAGCAGTAAAAGAAAGTTGAAATCTCTCTACAGAAAATTATTGCAATGAATGGCAGTGGAAAACAAAATACAATTGTTATCTTACAAAAGTTGTTGCATGTTATGTGCAGTTGGAGAGTAATATTCGTGGCATAGCATTTTCTGCAAGCTGGTTGAAGCTAATAGATGACTGGCCTGTGGAATCCCTGGTGTATCTGCTGGAGCATCCCGTCCTGCAGCATACCAAAACGTGGAACTGGTGGAAGGCGGAACAGAAAACGTTCGTTGGCATCTGAATCTGCTACTGCTACTGATGATGACAACAGCTGGAAAGAGGTGAATTGGTGGAGTGGAGGAAATATTTCTAAATGTATTTTGCAGAGGGGGACTCTTCTGATTCCGACCATAAGAAAAGCTGCTCGTCAAGGTATTGCACACCTTTGACTGTTATTATTACTAATTCGTCCTCTATGCGTCTGAAGAACGAGAACAAGTTGACGTGTTCTGTTGCTCACTAGGTGGTAAAAAAAGGATAGCAGGTCTATCTTACCATGAAGGTTCCAATTTTCCAAGACGAACTCGGCAATTTGCTTGAGAGCATGTGCTGGATTAAGCCAGAATTCATCTCAACTTGCTCTGCAGGTTAGCACCTTCTATCTTGATGTTTAAAAGAGTATTACATCGACCTATAGATTAGCAATGATCCTAATATTCGTATCTCGCAGGTTAGATATCTTGATGCCCATATAAGATGGAAGGAATTCATCACTCCAGATCAAATTCCTTCAGATGGAAAAGGTTCAGATGCTGATTTTTCTGCTCTCAGAAATGCAGTGGTTTGCGATAGAAAAATAGTCGAGAATAAGGTAAGATATGCACTTAAGTTTCCCAACCAGAAGCATCTTCCTGTGCGTGTAACGAAGAATATTTTGGAAGCAGAAGATAATCAGGACGAGAATGGCAAATTGTGGTTTTCTGAAAACCATGTCCCACTGTACTTGGTACGAGAATTTGATCAGAAATCTGGGGTTAGCTCCTTGCCTAGTCCAGGAATGTTACTCTCTAACTGTTCCACCAATTTCTACCAAAGGCGAGCAAAAACATGCATTGAAGATGTCTTTTTTTATCTCTTTCACAAGGGAGATGTGTATCCCTGCACCTCATGCAAGAAGGATGTCCCCTTCAGGTTTTCGTCTTCACCTTTTTGTTGTGCGTATTCACTTGTTCTATTTATAAGATACTTGACTTGATCTTTACTTCTCATATGTGTTTTTTGGATGAATCACATGTAGGGATGTTGTAAAATGTAGCTCTTGTCAAGGTATGGACTGCTCACATGCCCTTTAAGTCGTTTCTTTTTGCTTTTTTCTTGTAATGTAGTAAAAAAGATAATGGACCAATTTCTGAGCTGTCCAATGCTAAGTGACAATATTGCTAACTAAAAATAACTTTTCAGGCAATTGTCATAAAGAGTGCACATCGAGATCTGTTGGTAGCAAAGGAGGCAATGCTGCTCCCATTTTGATATGCAAGTTATGCATTCAGAAGCGTAATCTTATGCTTACAAGTTACAATTCAAATGCAAGTTATGTCCTGTCTCAACAGAAGAGTAATGGCCAACTGCCAGTGACTTCTCCCAAAATAATCTTCAAGGTTGGTTCTTCCCATTCTGCCGAACCAGTTGCGAAGGTTGAAGCCCAGCCAGTTGCAAAGGTTGAAGCCCAGCCTGTCGCAAAGGTGGAAGCCCAGCCAAGTGCAAAGGTGAAAGCCCTTCCAATTGCGAAGGTGGAAACCTGGCCAACTACAAATGTGGAAACTCAGAATATTGCAGAGGTGCAGGCTCAGGCAAAGACTAAAACTAAAAAATCCAAGTCAGAAAAACCGAGAAAACCTAAAAAAATCCAAGAGATCACATACTTTGGTCTCGTTTGGAAGAAAAATAAGAATGACAATAGTGGAAGTGATTTCAGGGCGAATGATGTAATCCTAAAAAGCAAGGATGGTGTAGGTTCGTCAATAAAACCGACTTGCTGTCTCTGTAACAAACCTTACTGTCCAGATTTCCTGTATGTCCGCTGCGAGAGGTGCAGAAGTAAGTCCATTTGTCACTGTTGCTTAAAACTATATCTCTGTGTTCTCTTTCATTTTTTTAAACTTCTTGATATTCCTTGCATACAGAATGGTTTCATGGTGATGCCTTGCAACTTGAGGAAGAAAGAATAGTAGAATTGGTTGCATACCGATGCTGCAGATGTCGAAGACGAGCCATACCAAAATGTCCTCATTCAGATGATTATAAGAAGCCTGAACCAGAATTCAGTGAACAAACAGTTGCTACATCATCACAATCAATTATGCTCTCTAGTGAGGAGACATTTGCTGTAGCAGATCAAGACCCACTGCTTGCTTCATATGGAATAGTTGAACCAATTGGGAAAGAAACGATAGATGCTGATTTATCAATGAACATGGCAAGCTTTACCCCAGGAATTAATCAGAAGCTATCCATAAGAAGGGCACAAGTTAAAAATTGCGAATATCTTGATCAGTCTGGCATACCTGTGAATGAGTATTATGTTCAGAATCAACCTCCAGCTCCAGGGAATGCAAACATCAATTTCAGTCATACGAACGAACTTTCTTTGTCAGAGGATGATGGTGTGGATGCTTCAGAGCTATTGGGGTGGGATTTTCCCAAGGAAATGCATATAATGCTCCTCCTCCTGATTTCACCGTTAATTGCCAGTGGAATGACACAAGCTGTGGCAGCTTTGTGACCGAGGAATATGAGCCACAGACTTATTTCTCATTCACCGAGCTGCTTGAAGCTGATGATACACAGCTTGATAATACATTTGGGATGTCTACTGGTCTGCAAAATGATGGTAACTGCACAGGAAACTTTGATCAACAAGAAATCAGTTTTGATGAAATGGCTTTCATGGTAGAAGATGGGTCTTCAAATACGCACTTCCCAGCAAATAATCCCTCCTCTGAAGAGGTAGCATGTCACAAGTGCAAGAACCTCAGCCACCACCGGATCTCAAATGCAGAGTCTGTGGCCTGCACATACACCGTCATTGCTCTTGGGAGGAAAGTGAACAGCCTTCTGATTGCGCCAACTGGAGTTGTGGCGTTTGCCGGGAGTGGCGATGATGAGCTTTGAACTTCATTGCATTTGTTACCTTAGTAGCAGCGCGGCGGCAGCTATTTGCTATGGCAGGTAAACACAACGTCATTCTATTTGGATACCTACCTGATTTTGTTTTGAGAGAGAATCTGTGAACAAGAATTGGGTTCATGGTTCCTGAGCATGCTTTCTATTAATTTTAGGTGCAAGGCATCTCGTGATCTGGGTGCAAGATTTTTCCATCTAGCTGTTGGTATGCACTATGCAGTATTGCAGTGCTACTGATTGTTCATTCGTTTGGAAGCTGGCGTTGATTATTGACATACTTTCAACCATCATAATGTTAGGCTAGTAATGACCACTGCGAAGTTCACACTGTACATATTACAGGATGGGTCGTCGAAGAACGTTTTCCATTCTTTCAGGAGGTTTATTTTGTGGGCGAGAATTATAGAATTAGGACGCTGCTAGCTAGCAGATATATGGGACATTGGGACTAGAAAGCCATATTCCTGTCATTGTACCATCTTGCATTCTTTTTTCTTTCAGATAGAAGTGCCTCTTTCTCAGAGTGGCTATTGCCAGGAATAAAAACTGGCCACTAACCGGTTACCGCTTACCGGCAGGGGTCCGGGAAATACAAACCCAGCCGGTTTTGTTTATGTTTGGCAAATTCAAATTTTGAATTTTGGTCGATTTTCAATTAAATTCAAGTGAATTTCATCCGGAACCGGAATTTCGGTTCCGGCCGTTACCATTCTCGCCAGCCAGCTGGAAGTTTCCGGTAATGGTTTGATGATCCTTGGCAATTGCTATCCTTGATATACGCCTCCGCCATTTTCTCAGTCATGTTAAAATGCTTGTTCTTCTCCGTGCCACTTGCTGCTGCGAATGTGCATTGAATGTGAAATTTCAAGTAGCATTTGATGTGTGCTTGTTAATTTAGTTTGGAATCTTCTCCAATTCTCACCGAATATGGGTCTGAGCTATTAGTATTGCTACGTGGATAGATTTCTTGGTGTTTTTAGATTTGCGAAGAACGAATGCGATCTCGTCCAGGTTCAGCTACGTGTATTCTTTGTTTCTTACTTTTCTGAATCTGAGCCAAGCTTTCTAAATGTTGTTACGCCACGCTGTTGAACCAGGAACTGGTAAAGCATAATAATTCAACTTAAATCCAAACAGAAATGCAGAATGCAGTGTAGAGTACGGTGTCAGTTTTCTAACGCATTGACGATCAGATCATCTGTTAGACCGAAAAGATGGCTACAGGTGTGAACAGGAGCATCTATTCCTTTTCAATCCTGACGATGGTGTTCAACTTCTTCACTACAGTAGTTATGGAAGCTATGAAGATCAAAAACATAAACACAACGTAAGTTTTGTGTTAAAACCGGAAATCCCCAATGTCAAAAATCTCTTGACCGGTTTGACCATGAAGAGCTAGCCGGTTTGACCGTCGGCTATAGGAGCAACAACTCACGATGATCTCAAACTATCGTAACTTCTGATTTCGAGATTCAAATCCCCCAAGATTTCAACCTCCTTCGATATTTCAACCATAGCTCACCAAGAAGATTAGGAACGATCGGGACGATTGAAGTTAAGGTTCTACGAATTTCTTGATCGAGGTCAATGAGACACAAAAACAAAGAAAATTCAAACTTCAATCCGATCGAGGTCAATGAGACACAAAAACAAAGAAAATTCAAACTTCAATCCAAAAGTTTGCTTGTGGGTGGAAGATGATCAAGATAACCCTGAATCATTTCCCACAGGTCCTAGGAAGCTAGGTCATAGCAAAGACCCAACCAAAAACCAAATGAACACCAAAATCACAAAGATGTCAAAGAGAGAGTAAGAATAAGATATAACTTATCTTGGGAGTAAACTTTGCTTGAAAAATTCAAGAGATTGTTGATTTACACCTACTCCACCATGAAGGATAAACAGTCAACACGAGTACTCAATCAATACAACTCCCTCAAACCTTAGCCTCCTCTATCTCTACTTTCCCAAAATTACAAATTAGAGTTTCTTCACTTGAGAGGGGTTGATTGCAAATCCTGCATTCTAGCTTTTTATAGTGGAGGCTAGGTCTAGAAAGAAAATATTATCGGACGCCCGTTAAGCCCATACACAAATGAGTCTACATTCACGTATGATTCTCAAAGCGGATGACAAACCGGGTCTCCTGAATCCATCTTTTCGTGAACCCCATCTTCTCTTGACCTAAACCGTCTCTTCTTGCTCGTCTTGTGCCGTGGTTTCTCCAAAATCACTACGGTATTTTATCAAGATACTAAAATACCAATTCTCTACCCTTCTCCAAAGGCCAAGTGCAATCATCGTGATGCAATCCTATGCTTCGCCACGTGTAAGTTGATCAATGACTCTTTTCATGTTGGCAAGTCTCTCCCATCCAATGATTACGTAACTACCATGACACTTGCCCCAACTCCCAAGCCACTTGATGCAATCCGTCAGACCGAACTTCCGTTCGGTCACTCTTGTCCATCTTGCGTTATGTTTGAGTCTAACCACTTCACTCGACATTCTTGATCGCTTTAGACCTAAGCTCTCTAGCTTAGTCCCGATCATCCTCACTGTTGACCGTCATTGACTCTAAGCCATCCAACAACAATAAACTAAGAAATCGACCTCAACACAAGTTCTTCGCAACTTGATCTACGTTAGCCAAAACATGCATCATGCAACACCTATGCATTGAAACCAATGACTTTGGCCAATCCCACGAAGTTCACCATCTTCCTGATGTATGAAAGCTCACTAGCTGGTCAGACCGCTGTCTGGCCGATTAGACTACCCAACCGGTCTGCTCGTCGGTAAGCAGCTAGTCAGACTGACTAGGACTTAGGAATTTTCCTAGGTCTAAAAACCGCATTCTCTCTGAAAATTTCAAACTTCATCTAGTTTTTCCTTGAAACTTCATTTTCAATGAGACCAAGTACAAACACATCCTCTCGCGTTACTACACACGTTATTTTTGGCCGATTCCAAAAAATCCACTTTTCATTTTCGACGGTTTGAACGCTGCCTCTACTGGCCCAACCGCCACCATGTGGTCACCGCCTCAACCTCGACACTCAGCATGAACTTTCCAGAAACAAGGGTTTCTCCAAACACCTGACTTTATTGCCAATTATACAACACACTAAAATCAGAATTATCTACCCATGATCTCCACGCATCCATTGGTTGTATTATTACTGGGCTTAAAATTAGGCCGTGCAGGATCTTGGGTCAAGCGGGCCGTGAGGAGTCTTGGAGACGTAGGCACGTAGCCGCACAAGGGTTTAGTCGAGCTTCATCGGTGCTCCACTTCGCCAGGCACAGCCACGGTGATCTGTCCCGCGGCAGCGATGGCTCTCTCCTCCTCCTCCCGGCCGCACCACCTCCTGCGCCCTCTCCTCCGCCGCTTCCACGCCTCCGCGCAGGCCCTGGCGAGGGCGGAGCCGCACGAGTTCTCGAAGCCCAGCGAGTACCTGGGGAGCTGGGAGCCCGCGGGCGAACCCCGGGAGGCGTGGGCGCGGCTGGAACGGCTGCGCAAGGGCTACGCGCGCGACGTGCGGCAGCTGCGTCGGCAGTACGCCTACGAGATGCAGCTGCTGGAGGCCGAGCGGCAGCGCAAGGCGGAGGTGCGCGCCGAGGCCGCCCGCATCGCCAACGAGGAGCGCAAGGCGGCCAAGGCAGCCGCCGCGCAGACACGCGCTGCCGAGAGACGCGCCTTCGAGCAAGACTTCCGCCAGGCCCTTGTAATTCTCCTTCCCTCTCCTCATGTCGCCTCCTCGCATTGTTCAACCTTGCACATAACTTGTTTGTTGAATTGTCTCGTCCATTCGGGCTTGTTGGAGTGGAAGTTTATTAACATTTGCTAGCATGCCGTATGACGGTATGAGTCTCTTAGAGGATTAAGTGGACATCTTACTTGTTTGTGGAACTGCCTGTATCACCCAACTTTGTTTAAGTCAGGATCATGCCAAAAAAATCTGCCACTTTAAGCACCATTAGGACTGGCCTGTAAAGCTAAATGAGATTTATACAGCAAAATATGTTTGTAACTGAGATGAGATGATGTACAGATGAAAGAAAGAACCGAGAAGCTGGAGAGCTGGAGGAGAAGGAGAAGCTCAAAGTGCAGAAGAAGGTGGAGCACAGGAGCTCTTTGCAAGCAGAGTTCTATGTGGGTTGCTGAGGATAAACTGGAAAAGAAAATTTCGAGGCTATCACGCATACCACACCTCTCTGAGGTGGATGCTGAGGTCAGTTGAATTTGTATTCTACTTTGGTATTTCAATTCATTCTAAAATTAGTCAACCGCTCATATTTTTCTAGGCCACTTCGCTAAAATTTGATACCAAAAACACTACCTATGTTCAGTGGCAGAGCTAGAAAATTTGTGTTGGGGTGCACCATTGATACTTAAAGATGGGGTAAAAGGACGAATGTTAAATGATTATCTACTGATCAAAGTTAGCAATAAGTAAACAATGTATTATCAGTACTTAATGTTTCTATGTAACTAGTGGAATTTCCCACACCATTGTACGACTAGATATTACAACATATTGTATTTGTTATATAACTCTATTGCCTTTCGAAAACATAGTCGTATTTGTTATACAATTGTAATAGTTGTAATATCTATACATGATTAATTTGCACTGTTATAATTTGGCCCCACCAAAATAAGCAATGTAGATCTTCTCTTTTTCTCTCGATTAATGAGAGAATTTATAGGAATTTTGCTTTTTATGATTTAAGGATTATTGTGGGATTTTCTAGACTTCCAAAGCGAAGGAGATACCTTGAATATCACCGTTTGTTTGTAGATATATAGATTAGTTGAGCTTTCTTTCCAATTAATTGGATACTTTACACAATTAGTTGAGAAAACAATTTATTTTATGGAGTGATAACGATAACAAATACTAACATTGATAAACAAATTTTAATTATTAAAAATATATAGTAATTCTATAAATTTTTATTAGTATGCCAACTGTTAAACAAAAATATATTTTTATTTGCATATTATATATATTTTTAATATGTTATCTTTTATATGTTTAAAAAAATCAGGTTCGGTGAGTTCATGTGTTTTTAGAAGATTCCAATAAAGTTTTAAGCCAAAGTTTCAATGGGTTTCAGATTTTAGAACTCAAGTTTCGCCCAAAGAGTTTCGAAAAGTTTCAACAAGTTTCTTATGAAACCATTCGAATTGAAACTCCTTGAAACGCTCTTAAACTTTTTTATGAAACCTACGTGAAAACCTAAAACTTTACGAAACTTTTATGCAACTGTAACTCCCTGGAAACCTCCCCTCTGAAATTCGGGGACATACATGTTGGCCGCATGGACTATGGACTGTAAAATTCGCTACTCCGGCCGGTGTATCTAGCTGGACTGGAGAAAGCCCGAGATTTGGGCGATATACATGGTGCATGGGCAAATTGCCAGACGCGCTGCCTCCTCTTCCATGATCCATCGATGGGGGTAACGACCCATGGTCCACGCAGAGGAGCCAAGAACAACGAGAACAACAAACGCCTGCCTGCCTGTCTGCCTCTGCCTGTCCACTCTTGCCAATCATTGGAAGTGCCGGCCAACATCCCAAGCTCCGACACACGCACGACGACATGCGGAGCTCCGGACGCGGACGCGGACGCGGGCCCCCATCCACGTCTCTCCTGAGTCTCCTCCCGTCTCGTCTCGTCTCCCGACCAACCGAGTCCAGCGAATTTGCCAACCTTTTGCTTCCACGACCACCACGCCTGTCGCGCCGAATAATCCCTCCCGATGCCGCAACAGCCGCTCGGTTTCACCTCCGCCACACTGCCCACTGCCCACCCCGTGACACTACTACCTATGCAGCAGCGCACAGGCACAGGTGCCTTTTGACCTTACGCGCGCCGCATACATAACTGCGGCCCTGCCACTAACACATCTCGACGCCGTCCCCTACTGCCGCGGCGCTGTGAGATGCGGAAACTGAGCGCCCCGCGGGGCGGCGGGGAGAGGGTGGGCGTGCTGTCCTTCGAGGTGGCCGCCCTCATGTCGCGGGCGGCCAGCCTGTGGGGCGCGATCGGGGACGCGTACGTCGCGCGCCTCCGGGGCGAGGCCATCCGCCTCGAGGGCGTCCGCAGGCTCGTGGCCGACGACGACGACGCGCTCGTCGCGCTCGCGCTCGCCGAGATGGTGGACGCCTGCCGGGATCTCTCCCGCGCCGTCGCGCGCCTCTCCGGCCGGTGCGCCGACCCGCTGCTCCGCCGGTTCGACGCCCTCTTCGCCGGGCTCGTCGAGGGCGGCGCCGACCCGCACGGGCTGCGCTACGCGGCGCCCAAGAAGATGGACAGGAAGGCGTGCAAGATGCAGCGCCTGGTCGCGTCCACGGCGCACCTGTGCCAGGAGCTGGACGTGCTCGCCGAGCTCGAGCAGGGCCTGCGCCGCCGCCGTGGGCAGGGCGCGGCCGGTGGAGGCGACGAGACCGCGCGCCTCGTGACGCGGCAGAGGCAGGAGGTTGACCGCCTCCGCGCGGCCTCCCTCTGGAACCGGAGCTTCGACTACGCCGTCCGCTTGCTTGCCAGGTCGCTGTTTACAATCGTCGCAAGGATCATAGAGGTGTTCGGGTTGGAGCCCAAGAACGTTGCCATGGATGATGACGCCATGGTTTCGTTCACCAGTACGCGGCTTTCATGGAGTAATTCCTTCGCTGGGAGCATGAATTCATTGGTGTATCCTTCAGATTTCCCTGCGGATACTGCTCGGAAGTTTTTGAATGCGAAATCCGTGAAGGTAAATGGCGACGTTCGTCGATTTCTACTGTCAAGGAGCCAGAGTTTGAGGAAGCTCAAGTGGCCGGTGGCCGGTAAGCAGCTGATAGGCTGCATGGTCAGTGGGAGCATGTCTCCAGTCAGGGAGAGGTGGATCCATGGAGACGGTGATCCTCCTCTAAGTTTCAGTTATGTGTCAGCCAGCAATGATGATTTCAGCATCAGTTACCAATTCCAAGAGGATCATATGAACAGAAAGCTTTCCACGTCCGTATTTGAATCGTCACACAATATACTGATGAACGCGCCTGAGGCGACCCTCGGTGCCGCAGCCTTGGCGTTGCATTACGCAAATCTGATCATCTTCATCGAGAAGCTTGCCATTTCACCCCAGCATATCTGCCCAGATGAGAGAGATGCTCTGTACAACATGCTGACTGATAGGATACGGGCACCTCTCAGAGCGCGCCTCAAGCCGTTCGCGAAGAATATGTCCTCCTCTTCTATTTGTGATCCTATCCTGGCTGCCGAGTGGTCCGACACGGTACAAAGGATTCTGGGATGGCTAGCTCCACTTGCTCATAACATGATACGCTGGCAGTCCGAGAGGAATTTCGAACAGCGGAATGTTGCTTCGAGCACTAGTGTCCTACTTCTGCAGACGCTCCATTTTGCTGATCAGAAGAAGAGTGAAGCTGCCATAACTGAGCTGCTTGTTGGTCTAAATTACATGTGGAGATTTGGGAGGGAACTTGGTGCAAAAGCTAAATTAGAGTCTACCGGAAACTACGATGGTTGCGTAGATTACATCGGATGACATATGTCAATAGCATATGTGCACTTGCAGATAGCTGCCAACAGAATTGGATGAGCTGGGGATATTTAAACAGAGGTAGCATCTTTCAGACAAAGCAATCCCTTGCTAATTTTGCTTCTTCGATCCCTAGAAACAAGCATCATCATGTTCATCTCGTAATCTATGTTGCTGTTTTGTTCAGTGGAAGTTCTGTAGCGCAGTTAGGTACTTCCATGTAAATATACTGCTATGTAGCTATGTACTAATAAATGAAGACAAATCAGACTTACATTTTGTCAAAACATTGCCCAATGTCATTAAAGGAGAACTGAAGATAGACTTCTATTTTTGTCCTCGCATTTTAGCCCCCATCTGCGGTTCTAGATTGTCTTGAAACCAACTTTTGTTGTGTTGATACCATTATTTGTACCATAATAACTTCAATTACGAAGTTACTTCCTGCTTAGCTGATTGCAGACTCGTGTTCTTATTGGGTAGATATCACTGGTTTTAGATGACAATTGCTGGGCTACGTCTATAAAGCAGGAGCGCAACGTACGTTTCCGGAACACTGCCCTGTAGAGGGAAGCAAGTTAGAAGGGGTTATGTATTATTGTGGGATAGGGATGCCTATGGGAAGGACGACAAAGAGGAGGTGAATAGGAGCACACTCTTTTTTCGACCCTGATGGATAGGGTTGTACATCTTAACACCGAACCGAAAAAACCAAATCATACTGGTCAACTCGGTTTCACCGGTATTCAGTATGGTTTTTGAATTGATGTTTTTCCGGGGTTTGGTTTTTCAGGAAAAATCGTCTGAAAACCGAAAATACCGATTGCTCGTTGGACGGTTCGCGCTCGACGGCCTGGACCTAGACACTAGACAGCTTGTAGCGAGGGTTGGACGGGCCTAGGCTGCTATGCTGGCCTGAGTTGGTTGATGCCTTGATGGGCCCACCGTATGCATGCATGATGCGTCGTATGTAGGGCTGGAAAAATAGCAAGTTAGAAGGGGTTATGTATTATTGTGGGTGTGGGGACCCCGGAGTTATCTCCATAAGACCGAGACTAATCAAGGGCTTAGGGACATAACTCTGGATCTCCGGTAAATGGATTCCAACTTAACTCAACCTAAATGAGAGACTTGACTACAATTTAGAGCCCCGACGATCATGCGCGCCGCTCCCTTGCGAGCTCTGCATGATTGTCGGTTCTCCAACAAGTCAAGCCCTACACTTAGTGGGTTAAATGGGAAGCCATGAACAACGAGTAAGACTTATATTGGCTCCCAAGATCAGCGACCAATATACTCATACCCTCATCCAACGTTGGTTACATCCATACAACGCATACAACAAGAGATAAAAAGACATACTGCATAATAGTCAAAGTCTCGACTTATTACATACGTGGACGGCCAAATTCAAAGTAAAGTATCAAGTAGTAGCGAAGCAAATAAACAAAGCAAAGACCGGTGAGTGGTATGCCCATCACCCATCGGCAACCGACTGGGGGTTAAATGATAGCACACTACTCGTTAGTGTCACCCAAGTCCATACTAACAAGATCGTCAGACTCATAATCTTCCTCACCTGAAAAGGCCAGCAAACATCTGGCTGAGTACAAGTGTACTCGCAAGTCTTACACAAATAAAAATAGTTATGCATAAGGGTCATTCAAAGGATGGCTCATATTGGTTTAGTTTTGCGAAAGAGACGCAACAATTTAACATCCTACACATACTAGTTTTTCATGTGCCCATTTAAAAATCAGATTTGAAGTAGAAGTAAAGCATATGGTAAAGCATTTCAGTAATAAATAATTTAATCATACAATGACCAAAGTGGCAGCCCACTTTGATGAACTAACACATGAACATCCCGTTCATGACGAATGCCAAGTTCAACCACATTTTTAATTAAAAATCTAACAATAAGCAGCCACAAATTTCAAGCGGTCGTCCATAACCGTGGACACGGCTATTCGAATAGATTTATACCCTGCAGGGGTGTACTACTTTACCCACACGACTTGATTAGCCCGTAAGCCTCCAGATGCCTCCGAATATAGCATACTTCCTATGGTATGCCGGCCGGGTAAATCGAGATACGATCGTTTTTAGCAAGAAGATCCCATTGAGCTAAGTCCCTCAACCCATGGCTCCTAGGAAACACAAGACGTTAACGCCTCCATCCTATATATCCTAGGAAACACAAGACGTTAACGCCCCCATCCTATCGGCCCAAAAGGAACACGGGATTTCACGGTCTCATGCCCTTACAATTTCACCACCGTGGGACTCAACACAATAAAACCTTCCCCCTACTTAACCATACGGCACCCATATACGCGTGTGATAGTGCGAGTTTTGCTTGAATCGCAACAACCCAAAGTTTGGTCCTTAATTGTCGGACAAGCCAAACCACATACCCAAATCTCGTACGAAGGCACCATCACTAACCAACACTTGTCCAGACCAAAAGCTCATTAAAAAAATGATAAAATTTCACTTATAAAACAGATCGAAGATCTGAAACAAAAGTATATCAAGAGAGTTGTGTTTGTCCCATAATTGTGGGTTATTCCGACAATCAAACTACTGGTTCTAGACTTGCACGACTAAGCAAACTCGAACAACATTACTTCACTCATCCTACCATAGCATTTCAGTAATGGAATAATTCATGGATAGCCTCAATGACAAGATAATAGGATGTGTCTAACCATTCATAACAAAAATAGCGACAATATAAGACTATCATGCAAGCAATTATCATTGCATCTACCCTAGCAAAATTGGGATCAAATATGATGCAAAAGAAAGTTCAAAGTATACTTGCCTTGCTGGTAGTTCACTTGCTCACTCTCGGTTACGTACTCTCTTACTTCCGGCAACTCAGAATCTAAAGAAAGACGATATCGAATAAACATCGAGAAAAGTCGAAAAAAATCAAATTGCTCAAAAATGCATGAATTTTCTACAGTAGCTAGATGATGATTTTATATGAATTTAGGTGAAAGAATTATTCCATTTGGACTTAGTATGCGAGGGTTATGAAGGTTTGAAAATTCAGTTTTTTGAGAAATTCCAATTTAATTCAATTCGGTTGCTGTTCACTTAATTTAATTATTTAGCCAAAATTTGCAGAGCAGTGGTGAGGATGAGAATTATATGGATGGATAGAGAATAATAATATAAGACCAAAATAACTTAGTTCATATCATTTGGAGTTTTTATGAAATACTTATGCATTTTCAAAGTTAGAAGCATTTCTAGTGTAAAAATAATAATACGTCTATGAACTTCCTATAGCACTTAATACTTTTTGCACTCAACTTAACTTAGACTCTGCCATGACAAGTGGGGTCTATGTATTTTCTTTTCTTTTCTATTTATTTCCTAAGGAAAACATCTACCGATAAATCTAACCTTCTCATACTCATACTTAACCGATTCTCGAGTGTTGAATTTAATCACATGTATAACACTATCCAATCATATTCTCATATCTTGATCTAAATCCCATACTAACCTCCACTAAGACATTATCAAGGTAGTCAATCCATCGAGTGATGCCCAATTCACGATCTTCCAAATAAACAACCTATCGATAATTACACGAAATCCACCGACTCATGGGCACATGACCTTGATTAAATCCATCAATCATTCTCTAATATACTATTTAAACTAATACTAACTATCTAGCTTTACTAGTCTCGCCTCGGCAAATCACCCTCGCATATACCAAAATTTCCACCGATTGAGGTTTATTTGACTAACCAGACACCTAGCGAGCTTTACAATTTACAAGCATGTCTATCATTTAACAACTCACTAACCAATCAACTTATATCCATTTCACGGATTAGTCGCGTATGACATCTAACAATCCAATCACACATGTCTCTCTATGATCGACTAATAATCATTTAGCTACTAATCGAAAGAGAGTAACATTGCATCGACTCGGCACATGGGACTTACCTACTAATTTCATGGCAATCCAAATATTTACCGCAATCAAATAATCCATTCCTACCATCTCCAAATTCTAGCACAAATGACTCACATAGATATTACTTAAGGCATCCGATCAATTTGCTCATGATTAAATAAATCGTCCGATTCTACACCCATATTTCCTTAAATATCATCTAATGAGCTATCCATCAAGTAATAATGTATAAAATCCTTATGCATCCTATCTCCTAAAATTACTAATCCAATGTGAGAAGAAATCTCCAATTAATTTATCCTCCAAAGATCACCACAATCTTTCATGCGACTCTAAATTAACATCATTCGATCCACAACTCCAATAATACTTAATCTAGCATCCACCAACCAACAATATACATAATCCGCAATGACGATAAAATTATTCGTAATCCACCGACATACATAATAAAAACATGCCTATGCATAAATAAGACATAACCAGAGAATTTTACCGGTCTAAAGCTACCAATTCATTTTTATAATTAAACATGCATAAATAGATGCTATGCTCATGACTAATATGCAACATGCACAAGTAAAAATCGTAAACGCGATTTGACACTAAAGATTTTTACCGCGGCACTAGGCATGCGAAATATCGCCGGGCATCGTCTTCTCGGCATTCGCTTGCATCCGCCGTAGTCGTCGCCGATATCGTGTGCATCCGCGTCCGGCTCCTCGTCCATGTCCCGCTCCGCATCGGCGCCGTCGCCTTCGGTCGCCGTCGAGCCCGGCCGCGTGCATGCATGGCTCCGGCTGCATGCACCACCGCTCGACCTCGTCGGCTCCACCATCTCGGTGCCATGCCACAACGAGCCAAGCCGTTGCCGCTGGACAGCACCACTCCGCGCCACGTCACGCTCTCGGTCGACTCCTCCACACCGTCGTCTTCGCGCCGCTGGCCATGCCGCCAAGCCTCGCGTCCTCGGCTCCTCCTCGGCGCCATGGCGCCGCCGCTCGCAACGCGCCGGCGGCGCCTCGGTGCTCTCATCATCGCGTCGGGCGCCGCTTCACCAACGTATGTATGCTTGATTTGGAGCTAGATTTTTCTACGGGCGGTCAAGAGCCTCGGATCCATGCATGCATGAGACCCGGCGATTGGGTACGCTTCATGCCGATCGACGCCACAGCGGCGGCCGCGCATCACGGCCACCGGCTTGCACGGCTCGCCAAGCTCCAACCGCGTCGCTCCGTGCGCCTCGCCATCAACAGCCGCCTCCTCACCTCGGCCGTGCACCGCGTGGCCTTGGTCGCCATCTTCTTGCTGCTCTGCCCGCGCTGGCGCTCATCGCCTCGCTAATGCCGCGCGGCTGGCGCCGACCACCTCGCCTCGGCAGGCCACCTTGCCGCTTCTTTGCAACGCTTTGCATGTAGGCACGCTGCACACGCTGGCCTGCTGCTAGCTTGTCTTTGCCGCAAAGATGCCTCCATGCGCACGGGCCACAGCATGTGCCCACAGCACGCGCCCTCACCGTCGACTAGTGCTCCAAGTGCCTCCATGGCCACAAGCTCACTGCCTCCCCCTTCCCTTCTCCAAAACTTGCCCAAATAGCCATGCATGCGAGAGCTAAATAGGTGAAAAGGAGGCTCCGGTGATGAGGATCACAATGGTCTAGCATGCAAGGGCTGATTCTCAGTTTTTGTGTTAGACGGATAAATCACAGGCACGTTTACATGCACATTGTTCGGTCCTCGCTTTTGCACGCCATGCGGTATTACGGCAACAACCCAGGATTAGGCTTTGTTTCTATCTTTTGCATGCATGTAATCCTAGGATTAGTTGCCTCTTTTACGTCTTCCTGGCTATTTGTACCGATCCCATCTAATGGAATAATTATTGCGTGATTACCCAAGACTCTATACGCTTTCATGGTATCATGAGTGGTTCGCATCCTGCGACCCTCGCTTCCGCACTATAGCCGCCGGCGTTCGTCGCCCGCCGCTACTACCTGCGCCGTCGGCCATCTCCTCGCCTGCCGCGCTTCCCTCCCTGTCTCTCTTCCTTCTTCCCACCTCGGTGCCATGGTGATCCACCACGAGAGCGCGAGCGCCATTGCTTGAAGAGGCCGAACGCGCCTGTACACTCCTCCGCACTGCACGCCATGCATCGTTACGGCAACAACCCAGGATTAGGCTTTGTTTCTATCTTTTGCATGCATGTAATCTTAGGATTAGTTGCCTCTTTTACGTCTTCCTGGCTATTTGTACCGATCCCATCTAATGGAATAATTATTGCGTGATTACCCAAGACTCTATACGCTTTCATTATGCTTGGGATTTAGAGGAGAGAAGGGAAGAACTTTGCTTTTGGTGTTCTTGGGGAGGAGAATGGCCTCGGCACTGTGCAGCTCGGTTTTTTTTTTGGGGGGGGGGGGAACCGAATGGAAGGGGAGAGGCTTTGGTAGTTGTGGAAAGAAGTGGCAGTGGGAAAGAGGTGGTTCGGTTTGGGGTAAAGAAATGGCAGGGTGGTGCTCTGTTGTGTTGGGGAAAAGATGGCAGGAGAGGAGATTGCTCTCTTGGGTAAAGAAATGGCAGTGAGGAACAACAATATACAAAGAAAGGTGTCCTGGTGATGGCAGTGGGTTGCTTTACATGTTAGATAGAAAAGTCAGTGAGGTGAACACACAAGTAAAAGAAAGATTGCATGGATTGAAGGGTGGCTCACTGGGTTCTGAGAAAATGGCGAGGAGTGGTGAAGCTTTTCATGATGGAGGAATAAACAAATAGAGGTGAGTAGGGGTAGAGGATGGTTGAGTAGTTATGTCTTTGGAATAAAAATATGGAAAAGGTGGCAATAGGGATGGCATTGAGAAATGGTAGTGGGTGCTCCCTTGAGAAAAGAAGACGTGGTGGCTTTGGTTGGTGGCACAAGGGTGAGCAGGAAATAAAATTATGATGAAATAAATAGCAGCAATTCTTCCTCCTTCTTGCATGCCACGCAAAGAGCTCGCACTCGAAAACCGATTGGAGAAAGCAGAACGCCCTCGAGGCGGCGATCGCAACGCTATAACATGCGTCGCATGTTTTTGGTTTTCGGTTGTGTTTGCGAGGAGGAAGTTAGGGAAAAGAAATGGATACACAGACGTCTACGCTGCGGTCGGTCGGATGAAAAAGAGCGGTCTAATGTATGCACCACGGTATGATTTTTGAAATGCATGTGAAAGCAAGAGACCAAAATAATTTTCTTTCATTTGTAGTCTCTCGACCAATTCAATTTAATATTGTTTACTATTATTATTATTATCTTTATACAACTTTTAGACAACTCGATTCGATTTTAAAGGCAACATTTGAATTAAACATGGGAAAAATTTTAAAACATTGCCAAATTTTTATTAGATCGCCTACTTAAATATTCATATCCCGATCCCGAAAATCGGGATGTTCTGATGGGATAGGGATGCCTATGGGAAGGACGACAAAGAGGAGGTGAATAGGAGCACACTCTTTTTCGACCACGATGGATAGGGTTGTACATCTTAACACCGAACCAAAAAACCAAATCATCTTGGTCAACTCGGTTTCACCGGTATTCGATATGGTTTTTGAATTGATGTTTTTCCGGGGATTGGTTTTTCAGGAAAAATCGTCTGAAAACCGAAAATACCGATTGCTCGTTGGACGGTTCGCGCTCGACGGCCTGGACCTAGACACTAGACAGTTTGTAGCGAGGGTGGACGGGCCTAGGCTGCTATGCTGGCCTGAGTTGGTTGATGCCTTGATGGGCCCACCGTATGCATGCATGATGCGTCGTATGTAGGGCTGGAAAAATAGCTCGAGATTCGTAAGCCTGCTCAAGCTCGTTGCGAGCTGAGCCAGCTCGGCTCGAGCTCGTGATTTTTCAAGCCGAGCCGTTTTTGGGTTCATGTGGATGTGGATGATGTTTTTGGGTTGCATATTGCGATTGGTGTTTTGTATGCGTGGATGATGTTCCTGAGATGATTTCATGCTTTTCATGTTGGATTGGCATTCTTTTTGCTAGTTCTTTCCCCTGTTTCAGCTCTGAGATGACCATGGAGTCATGGTCTCATGATTCTCATGGAGAGGTCAGAGGTGGTAGAGTAGGAGCTTGATCGGGGAGGCGAGAGGGGCGCGGTGGCCTTCTTTGTGCTGGCGTGGTGGTGTCTGGATGTGCCGTGCGCTGCGCAGATGACATGGAGTCTATGTTGTGCCTCAAGCTCGCGAGGGCTCGCGAGCCACTTCGAGCCCACTTCCTCGACCTACGACCTGTTCTTCGACCCGGTCGACCTGCCATGGGATGAAGCATAGAGCAGGATGAAAGGGCACCCAAGCGAAGGGAACACGTGTACGCTTGCACAGTGCACAAATATGTCGTTGGCATGCTACTAGTACAAAAGACTCGGAGAGGCAAGGGGGAAACACCTGCAGCCTGACTCCCCTCCACCGTTTTGAATTTGAAAAGCGCACCACCTCCCTCCCTCCCTCCCTTTTGCGGGAAAGAGAAAACGCGCGCATGCTCGAGCAATCTGCCGTCGTATCGTACGTGCAGGGCAGCTAGGTAGAGTCTGCGTGCGCGCAGGCTGACCCGGTTGAGCCAAGTCAGGCGGACACAAGAAACCTGCACGTTTGCGACAACCGCACCGGGTCGGTCCACTTCCCACCCGCATCCACCCACGAACTCTCTCGAAACGCCGAATCCCCACCTCCTCCTCCGTGGGTCGGGCTGCACAGCGCTCCGCGACCTCGCAACCGACCCGAACCCGCACTCCGGGCGAACCGGAGTGACGCGACGCGACTGCGAGCCCGACTCCGGTTTGCCTTCCCCTAGGCCCTATGTCATGTGCTGCTGCACTTCTCTCTCTCCTTTTCCTCTACCCTCCTCGTCGTCTCCACCACCTCCCCATCTCGCGTCCCACCGCTTGAGTTCATGCCGCCGCCGCATAGGGTTACGAGCCCTGCCGCCGACCAAATCCCACTGGCCCGTTCCATCCCGCCCGCGGGGCCTTCGCGCCGCGGCAATCGCGAGATCGGTCGCCTTCCCCAACTCCCCAGATTCGCACCCGATTTTCTCATCTACCCCTGCTCTGTGGCTCCTCCGGCCGGCGGATCTCACGGGAATCTCCGCTAGAGTTCGGTGATTCGCAACGCGGATGCTTCTGTAGGCGCGCTCGCTAGGGTTTTCGCGTCTGATGCTATGGACACCGTGGAGCCTCAGGAGGGGTAAAGCAAGTGGAGGTTCCGATCGGATGCTTGACGCTTCTCCTCCCGCAGCCCCGGCGCCGGATGCTGATGAGGTGAGGAGAGAGTGCGACACGGAGATGGCTGAGAGGCGAAGATGGGGGAGGCGGGTGAAGGCATCACGGCGGAGCACGAGAATGTTGTGGCGCCCTTGGTGAGCGAGGCGAAGGTGGAGGCGGATGAGGGCAGCACGGCGGGCGAAGAACATGCTGCGGCGCCTGTGGCAAGAGAGGTGAAGATGGAGGTGAGTGAGGGCAGCATCCTGGATAAGGAGCAAGATGCGGCGGTGCCTGTGGCGGGCGAAGCGAAGATGGAGGTGGATGAGACCAGCATTCCAGAGCAAGGGCACACAGTGGCGGCTGTGGCAAGTGAGGTGAAGATGGAGGAAGGTGAGGGCAGACTGGTGGATCAACAGCCCACCGCACCTGCTGGCATCAGTCAGGTAAAAGAGGACGAGGGGGAATGCTTGGTGGGCCGCTACATCAGCCGGAGTGCTGCAGGTCATGGAAGGATTCATCTTGGGAAGGTTGCATCCTATGATAGCAGCACTGGGATGTACAGTGTGGTGTTTGAGGGTGGACAGGGTGAGGATTTGGGGCTTCCTCAGCTCCGGGAGATACTCATGGCTGAGGAGAATGGTGCATCTGGCATGAAGGTAAGCTGCAGGAAGAGGAAGCTGGATTTGCTGGTTTCATCGGGGAGTGCCACGGAGGTGAAAGGGCCACCAAGTAATAGGCAGAGGGTTGATGCATGCGAGATGTCTGCCAGGCCTGATGCGTCACAGCAGAGTGGGTCTGGCTCGGATGTATCCGAGGATGCAGAATCTTCGAGCAATTCATCAGATTCCACCAAAGAATTGCCAGCTGAGACGTGCCCGCCACCACCAGTTCAGGGCCCTGAGTTGCCTCCATCATCGGGGGACATTGCTGTGCCGGAGGAGTCCATAAGTTATCTTTTTTCTGTTTACAACTTCCTGCGATCATTCAGTGTGCAGTTGTTCCTCAGTCCATTTGGGCTGGATGATTTTGTTGCATCCATTAATTGCACTGTGCAGAATACATTGTTGGATGCTGTACATGTCTCGCTACTGCGATCGCTGAGACGACATCTTGAGACTAAATCCTCTGAAGGATCAGAACTTGCTTCAAATTGCTTAAAGTACGTAGTCTATCTGCCCTCCCTCAACTAGAATAATTATTTTCATGAATGCTGTGTCTTGTTACTTCAATGCTGATATTTCTTTTTTTTCACTTTTCTTTGAATTGCTTGCAGGTATCTAGATTGGGCATTACTAGATACATTGACTTGGCCAATTTTCTTACTGGAGTACCTCTATGTAATGGGTTGCATTAAGAATCTAGGGGGCCAGAGTTTCGGTAGAAGCCTCCTAGCGATTGAATACTATAAGCTTCCTGTTACCATGAAGCTTAAGGTCCTGCAGATACTCTGTGATCATGTCACTGATTCAGAAGAACTCAAAACTGAACTGGAGGCTCAGGAAGGCTACAACGAGGAAACAGAATATGAGGTAGATTCTAGTATTTTTCGGAGGCTGGGTCAAGAGCACTCCTGACTAGAGCCTCAAAGGCCTCTGCTTGCAAAAAGAGTGAAGATTTACAGAACTTGGAAACTGCTCCAAATGTAACCAACCCACAAGCTGTTGTAGCAAATGCTTCTCAGGATGGCAACAGTGATGATTGCCGATTATGTGGAATGGATGGCACTTTGGTATGCTGTGATGGCTGCCCATGGGCATATCACTCAAGATGTATTGGTCTCAACAAAGCGTTCCTACCCCAGGGACAATGGTTCTGTCCAGAATGTGTGGTTAACAAGCTTGGGCCAACATCTTCAAGAATAGAGCGTGGGGCAAGAGGAGCTCAAATGTTGGGCATTGATATTTGTGGGAGGCTCTTCCTAGGATCCTGCAACTATTTGCTGGTGTAAGTTCTTGCATCTTAATCCTACATTACTTGGGGTTTACTAATGGTTTTATTCTGCATCACCAGTATGCTATTGATAAATAGTTAAATGCTGCCAATTCATTTTGAATTCCAAAAGTAGACCTTTTTATGTCTGAAATAAGGATAAACATGTCAACACTAGAAAGTTGGATGAATTAAATTAAGAGGGAAGAATCATATTCTATTTGACTAGATAACCATAGTTAAGATGCATGCCAAGTCCTCTAGTATACTATGCCCTTTCTGTTCTCATGTAGTTCAGCCATTTGTGTCACCTTTCCCCTTTGCATCTTGTTCACAGCATAAATACCTACACTTTTCTCTCTTACCTGTCCTGGATCTATGGTTGTTTATATACTTTCTTTAATGTTAATTGTATCAAATAATGCAGGATTGGAACATCTTCGAATGCAGTCTCTTATGCAAGATATTACAATCAGTATGATGTTGTCAAGGTCCTCCAAATACTTGCCTTTTCAGATGCATATACAGATATATGTAGGAGAATAACGGAGTACTGGAGGCATCTGCTTGATATATTTCAGAACAAGAGATCAAAAATAGGTAAAGAAGCTGGTGCAAGCCTTACCCCACAGCCCAATACGTTGTTGAGTGTTACTCCAATGAAAGCAGGAGATGGAAGTGTTCGGACAACCTTAAAAGACGGTGGGAACAGTAAGACAGTAGCACTTTCTCAGATAAATGTGAAGCATGAATCTGTGGCTAATCAATTTACAGTGTGCTCAGCCGAACACCTGGAGGAACATAAATGCATGATGACTAGTGTAGTTGCTGCCACTGAGAAGAACAATGAAGTTTGTAGGCAAACTCCATTAGCTCAGAACCACGTACTTAATGCATCCAGAAATGGAGCTTTTGGACCCACTGGGATATCCTCAATTTCTCATCAGAATGGGTCCATGGTAACAGGTGTGTCTAACATAACACATGCACAGCCAGCACATGGGTTAATTCGTCCAGACTTGTCTGCCTGCGGTTCAGGTATTGATAATGGCATGTCCAGAGAAGATATTGGGAGCGCCATTTCTGCGAAGGCAGACTCGTTTTGTCCATCTTATCAAAGCAAACAGCCCCTTCAGCTGATTGCTGAAAATTTTGGAAATATGAGTGGTGGCAAGCCAGCTAAAGTGCCATCTTTTAAACCTCAGGCTTACATGAATCTGTACAATCATGGCAATGTTGCAGCATCTGCTGCCGCCAATCTAGCTGTTCTTACATCTGATGAAGGTAAGGTTTCAGCATCCCAAATCACCACAAACCCAAGGAAGAAATTGGCTGCTGATTGTGCTCTACAAGTGAAAGCATTTTCCTCAGCAGCCGCACAATTTGTATGGCCAAGTACTGAAAAGAAAATTATGGAAGTCCCAAGAGATAGATGTGGTTGGTGTCTTGCTTGTAAAAGTTCAGCAATTGGAAACAGAAAAGCTTGTTTTCTTAACTTAGCCACTGCAAATGCTGCTAAAGGATCTGCTCGAATTCTTAGTATTATGCATGCAATCAAAAGTTCTGAGAGCCATTTCCCCAGCATCGTTGCTTATCTGGCCAACATGGAGGAAAGTTTGCGTGGCCTTTTAGTTGGTTCACTACAAGACGCGCAGCAGAGACAACGGTGGCATAAACAACTAGAAGAAGCTTCCAACTGCAGAACTATAGTACCCCTCTTGCTTGAAGTGAGTTACAGGATTCAATTCATGTTTGTTTAAGCATCCTTTGATACTTCTCAATAATACTTTTAAGAACAAAAAGGCTGTGTAGCACATTATTGGTATTCATAGTTATATGAAGACTGTTTAGTTTATATATAATACAGAGTAGAGTACTAAAAGCGTGTACCCATTTAGGGAACATGTTAATGGGTACTTTTTTGTTCCCTTGAGATGATGAAATTTGACTTCCTCCCATTGTAGTAGTTACCATTTACAACCAGAAAACTATTGGGATATGGGTGTCCAGAGTTTTATTTTTGACTGTTAAAATCCTGGGCATGGATTGGTTTCTGGTTAAACCTCTTTCAAACCTGACCTCAGCTTATAGTGCCTGGGTCTGGTGCCATGCCTGAAGAAAAAATAGAAATAAAAAGCCTGAAGCCTATCCTGGCAGTATTATAGATTTTTAATAACTCAGAAAAAGCATATGTTCAGATATGTTATGCAGCTTGAGCTAAATACATAAACACCTTACATGCATTTATTGCAACAAATCAATTAACTCAAGCAAACCAAACTTGTTACAATTATAACCAACCATTTCAGCACCCAAAGGGGGAAAAGCAACACAGAAGAACACAAATAACTACCAAGGTTTTTTTTCAATTTGAGATTGCAGATACGGATTAGTAGAGAATAATAATTAGATGGAGATGAGGGGCTGCTGCTATTTTGGTGTGAAAATGTTATGATCTAAGTGCCGTCAAACACAAAAAGTGTGGGTGGAAACTTCGTCTAGTGCTTCACAGGCTCAACTCTTAGATAATACTCCCTCCGTTCATGTTTGCATGTCACTTTTGACCATGACACAAATACCAAGGCAATCAACCTTTTTCTATGCAAAATGACCAAAATGCCCTTTACAACTGTTGAAGTATAAGTGAATTGTTCGTCTTTGCTCATGAGCTCAAGTTTTTGGGTGAACTGGTTGGTACATACAACTCAATATGGTACCAGTGCTAAGAAATTTTGGGTTCAAGACTCGGTTGACGCAATTAAAAAATAATAATTGCAGTTCATTTCTATTTCACGTTTTAGGTCTGAAAGAGCCTACACGTGAGGGGAGTGTTGAAGTATAAGTGATTTGTCCGTCTTTACTCATCAGCTTAAGCTTTTGGGTGAACTGATTGGTATATGCAACTCAATAACAACTACTTAAAATTGACCATGGACCCACAATGGGTGGGGAGGTGTGGGATATTTAGTAAGGGCAAAATGGGTAAGTATGCATTGGTAGACATGAAGCAACAAGTATTTGTGAATAAATAAAGTGGTCAAAAGTGTCAAGTATTCGCAAACGGAGGGAGTAAAAAAAACTAGACGTTGAAGTCTTTAGTAGGCAAAGAAAATAATATCGAAAATACAGTAGCATAGTTGGTGTAATTATGTTCCATGCTAATGTTTCTGGAGAATCAAGTTGGATATGCGATAAATAGCAGTAAAAGAAAGTTGAAATCTCTCTACAGAAAATTATTGCAATGAATGGCAGTGGAAAACAAAATACAATTGTTATCTTACAAAAGTTGTTGCATGTTATGTGCAGTTGGAGAGTAATATTCGTGGCATAGCATTTTCTGCAAGCTGGTTGAAGCTAATAGATGACTGGCCTGTGGAATCCCCTGGTGTATCTGCTGGAGCATCCCGTCCTGCAGCATACCAAAAACGTGGAACTGGTGGAAGGCGGAACAGAAAACGTTCGTTGGCATCTGAATCTGCTACTGCTACTGATGATGACAACAGCTGGAAAGAGGTGAATTGGTGGAGTGGAGGAAATATTTCTAAATGTATTTTGCAGAGGGGGACTCTTCTGATTCCGACCATAAGAAAAGCTGCTCGTCAAGGTATTGCACACCTTTGACTGTTATTATTACTAATTCGTCCTCTATGCGTCTGAAGAACGAGAACAAGTTGACGTGTTCTGTTGCTCACTAGGTGGTAAAAAAAGGATAGCAGGTCTATCTTACCATGAAGGTTCCAATTTTCCAAGACGAACTCGGCAATTTGCTTGGAGAGCATGTGCTGGATTAAGCCAGAATTCATCTCAACTTGCTCTGCAGGTTAGCACCTTCTATCTTGATGTTTAAAAGAGTATTACATCGACCTATAGATTAGCAATGATCCTAATATTCGTATCTCGCAGGTTAGATATCTTGATGCCCATATAAGATGGAAGGAATTCATCACTCCAGATCAAATTCCTTCAGATGGAAAAGGTTCAGATGCTGATTTTTCTGCTCTCAGAAATGCAGTGGTTTGCGATAGAAAAATAGTCGAGAATAAGGTAAGATATGCACTTAAGTTTCCCAACCAGAAGCATCTTCCTGTGCGTGTAACGAAGAATATTTTGGAAGCAGAAGATAATCAGGACGAGAATGGCAAATTGTGGTTTTCTGAAAACCATGTCCCACTGTACTTGGTACGAGAATTTGATCAGAAATCTGGGGTTAGCTCCTTGCCTAGTCCAGGAATGTTACTCTCTAACTGTTCCACCAATTTCTACCAAAGCGAGCAAAACATGCATTGAAGATGTCTTTTTATCTCTTTCACAAGGAGATGTGTATCCCTGCACCTCATGCAAGAAGGATGTCCCTTCAGGTTTTCGTCTTCACCTTTTTGTTGTGCGTATTCACTTGTTCTATTTATAAGATACTTGACTTGATCTTTACTTCTCATATGTGTTTTTTGGATGAATCACATGTAGGGATGTTGTAAAATGTAGCTCTTGTCAAGGTATGGACTGCTCACATGCCCTTTAAGTCGTTTCTTTTTGCTTTTTTCTTGTAATGTAGTAAAAAAGATAATGGACCAATTTCTGAGCTGTCCAATGCTAAGTGACAATATTGCTAACTAAAAATAACTTTTCAGGCAATTGTCATAAAGAGTGCACATCGAGATCTGTTGGTAGCAAAGGAGGCAATGCTGCTCCCATTTTGATATGCAAGTTATGCATTCAGAAGCGTAATCTTATGCTTACAAGTTACAATTCAAATGCAAGTTATGTCCTGTCTCAACAGAAGAGTAATGGCCAACTGCCAGTGACTTCTCCCAAAATAATCTTCAAGGTTGGTTCTTCCCATTCTGCCGAACCAGTTGCGAAGGTTGAAGCCCAGCCAGTTGCAAAGGTTGAAGCCCAGCCTGTCGCAAAGGTGGAAGCCCAGCCAAGTGCAAAGGTGAAAGCCCTTCCAATTGCGAAGGTGGAAACCTGGCCAACTACAAATGTGGAAACTCAGAATATTGCAGAGGTGCAGGCTCAGGCAAAGACTAAAACTAAAAAATCCAAGTCAGAAAAACCGAGAAAACCTAAAAAAATCCAAGAGATCACATACTTTGGTCTCGTTTGGAAGAAAAATAAGAATGACAATAGTGGAAGTGATTTCAGGGCGAATGATGTAATCCTAAAAAGCAAGGATGGTGTAGGTTCGTCAATAAAACCGACTTGCTGTCTCTGTAACAAACCTTACTGTCCAGATTTCCTGTATGTCCGCTGCGAGAGGTGCAGAAGTAAGTCCATTTGTCACTGTTGCTTAAAACTATATCTCTGTGTTCTCTTTCATTTTTTTAAACTTCTTGATATTCCTTGCATACAGAATGGTTTCATGGTGATGCCTTGCAACTTGAGGAAGAAAGAATAGTAGAATTGGTTGCATACCGATGCTGCAGATGTCGAAGACGAGCCATACCAAAATGTCCTCATTCAGATGATTATAAGAAGCCTGAACCAGAATTCAGTGAACAAACAGTTGCTACATCATCACAATCAATTATGCTCTCTAGTGAGGAGACATTTGCTGTAGCAGATCAAGACCCACTGCTTGCTTCATATGGAATAGTTGAACCAATTGGGAAAGAAACGATAGATGCTGATTTATCAATGAACATGGCAAGCTTTACCCCAGGAATTAATCAGAAGCTATCCATAAGAAGGGCACAAGTTAAAAATTGCGAATATCTTGATCAGTCTGGCATACCTGTGAATGAGTATTATGTTCAGAATCAACCTCCAGCTCCAGGGAATGCAAACATCAATTTCAGTCATACGAACGAACTTTCTTTGTCAGAGGATGATGGTGTGGATGCTTCAGAGCTATTGGGGTGGGATTTTCCCCAAGGAAATGCATATAATGCTCCTCCTCCTGATTTCACCGTTAATTGCCAGTGGAATGACACAAGCTGTGGCAGCTTTGTGACCGAGGAATATGAGCCACAGACTTATTTCTCATTCACCGAGCTGCTTGAAGCTGATGATACACAGCTTGATAATACATTTGGGATGTCTACTGGTCTGCAAAATGATGGTAACTGCACAGGAAACTTTGATCAACAAGAAATCAGTTTTGATGAAATGGCTTTCATGGTAGAAGATGGGTCTTCAAATACGCACTTCCCAGCAAATAATCCCTCCTCTGAAGAGGTAGCATGTCACAAGTGCAAGAACCCTCAGCCACCACCGGATCTCAAATGCAGAGTCTGTGGCCTGCACATACACCGTCATTGCTCTCCTTGGGAGGAAAGTGAACAGCCTTCTGATTGCGCCAACTGGAGTTGTGGCGTTTGCCGGGAGTGGCGATGATGAGCTTTGAACTTCATTGCATTTGTTACCTTAGTAGCAGCGCGGCGGCAGCTATTTGCTATGGCAGGTAAACACAACGTCATTCTATTTGGATACCTACCTGATTTTGTTTTTTGAGAGAGAATCTGTGAACAAGAATTGGGTTCATGGTTCCTGAGCATGCTTTCTATTAATTTTAGGTGCAAGGCATCTCGTGATCTGGGTGCAAGATTTTTCCATCTAGCTGTTGGTATGCACTATGCAGTATTGCAGTGCTACTGATTGTTCATTCGTTTGGAAGCTGGCGTTGATTATTGGACATACTTTCAACCATCATAATGTTAGGCTAGTAATGACCACTGCGAAGTTCACACTGTACATATTACAGGATGGGTCGTCGAAGAACGTTTTCCATTCTTTCAGGAGGTTTATTTTGTGGGCGAGAATTATAGAATTAGGACGCTGCTAGCTAGCAGATATATGGGACATTGGGACTAGAAAGCCATATTCCTGTCATTGTACCATCTTGCATTCTTTTTTCTTTCAGATAGAAGTGCCTCTTTCTCAGAGTGGCTATTGCCAGGGAATAAAAAACTGGCCACTAACCGCCGGTTACCGCTTACCGGCAGGGGTCCGGGAAATACAAACCCAGCCGGTTTTGTTTATGTTTGGCAAATTCAAATTTTGAATTTTGGTCGATTTTCAATTAAATTCAAGTGAATTTCATCCGGAACCGGGAATTTCGGTTCCCGGCCGGTTACCATTCTCGGCCAGCCAGCTGGAAGTTTCCCGGTAATGGTTTGATGATCCTTGGCAATTGCTATCCTTGATATACGCCTCCGCCATTTTCTCAGTCATGTTAAAATGCTTGTTCTTCTCCGTGCCACTTGCTGCTGCGAATGTGCATTGAATGTGAAATTTCAAGTAGCATTTGATGTGTGCTTGTTAATTTAGTTTGGAATCTTCTCCAATTCTCACCGAATATGGGTCTGAGCTATTAGTATTGCTACGTGGATAGATTTCTTGGTGTTTTTAGATTTGCGAAGAACGAATGCGATCTCGTCCAGGTTCAGCTACGTGTATTCTTTGTTTCTTACTTTTCTGAATCTGAGCCAAGCTTTCTAAATGTTGTTACGCCACGCTGTTGAACCAGGAACTGGTAAAGCATAATAATTCAACTTAAATCCAAACAGAAATGCAGAATGCAGTGTAGAGTACGGTGTCAGTTTTCTAACGCATTGACGATCAGATCATCTGTTAGACCGAAAAGATGGCTACAGGTGTGAACAGGAGCATCTATTCCTTTTCAATCCTGACGATGGTGTTCAACTTCTTCACTACAGTAGTTATGGAAGCTATGAAGATCAAAAACATAAACACAACGTAAGTTTTGTGTTAAAACCGGAAATCCCCAATGTCAAAAATCTCTTGACCGGTTTGACCATGAAGAGCTAGCCGGTTTGACCGTCGGCTATAGGAGCAACAACTCACGATGATCTCAAACTATCGTAACTTCTGATTTCGAGATTCAAATCCCCCAAGATTTCAACCTCCTTCGATATTTCAACCATAGCTCACCAAGAAGATTAGGAACGATCGGGACGATTGAAGTTAAGGTTCTACGAATTTCTTGATCGAGGTCAATGAGACACAAAAACAAAGAAAATTCAAACTTCAATCCGATCGAGGTCAATGAGACACAAAAACAAAGAAAATTCAAACTTCAATCCAAAAGTTTGCTTGTGGGTGGAAGATGATCAAGATAACCCTGAATCATTTCCCACAGGTCCTAGGAAGCTAGGTCATAGCAAAGACCCAACCAAAAACCAAATGAACACCAAAATCACAAAGATGTCAAAGAGAGAGTAAGAATAAGATATAACTTATCTTGGGAGTAAACTTTGCTTGAAAAATTCAAGAGATTGTTGATTTACACCTACTCCACCATGAAGGATAAACAGTCAACACGAGTACTCAATCAATACAACTCCCTCAAACCTTAGCCTCCTCTATCTCTACTTTCCCAAAATTACAAATTAGAGTTTCTTCACTTGAGAGGGGTTGATTGCAAATCCTGCATTCTAGCTTTTTATAGTGGAGGCTAGGTCTAGAAAGAAAATATTATCGGACGCCCGTTAAGCCCATACACAAATGAGTCTACATTCACGTATGATTCTCAAAGCGGATGACAAACCGGGTCTCCTGAATCCATCTTTTCGTGAACCCCATCTTCTCTTGACCTAAACCGTCTCTTCTTGCGCCGTCTTGTGCCGTGGTTTCTCCAAAATCACTACCTGGTATTTTATCAAGATACTAAAATACCAATTCTCTACCCTTCTCCAAAGGCCAAGTGCAATCATCGTGATGCAATCCTATGCTTCGCCACGTGTAAGTTGATCAATGACTCTTTTCATGTTGGCAAGTCTCTCCCATCCAGCGATTACCAGAACTACCATGACACTTGCCCCAACTCCCAAGCCACTTGATGCAATCCGTCGCACTGAACTTCCCGTTCGGTCACTCTTGTCCATCTTGCGTTATGTTTGAGTCTAACCACTTCACTCGACATTCTTGATCGTTTTAGACCTAAGCTCTCTAGCTTAGTCCCGATCATCCTCGCTGTTGACCGTCATTGACTCTAAGCCATCTGAACAACAATAAACTAAGAAATCGACCCCGAACACAAGTTCTTCGCAACTTGATCTACGTTAGCCAAAACATGCATCATGCAACACCTATGCATTGAAACCAATGACTTTGGCCAATCCCACGAAGTTCACCATCTTCCTGATGTATGAAAGCTCACTAGCTGGTCAGACCGCTGTCTGGCCGATTAGACTACCCAACCGGTCTGCTCGTCGGTAAGCAGCTAGTCAGACTGACTAGGACTTAGGAATTTTCCTAGGTCTAAAAACCGCATTCTCTCTGAAAATTTCAAACTTCATCTAGTTTTTCCTTGAAACTTCATTTTCAATGAGACCAAGTACAAACACATCCTCTCGCGTTACTACACACGTTATTTTTGGCCGATTCCAAAAAATCCACTTTTCATTTTCGACCGGTTTGAACGCCGTGCCTCGGCCGGTCCAACCGCCCACAGGGGTCAGACCGCCTCAACCTGACACTCAGCATGAACTTTCCAGAAACAAGGGTTTCTCCAAACACCTGACTTTATTGCCAATTATACAACACACTAAAATCAGAATTATCTACCCATGATCTCCACGCATCCATTGGTTGTATTATTACTGGGCTTAAAATTAGGCCGTGCAGGATCTTGGGTCAAGCGGGCCGTGAGGAGTCTTGGAGACGTAGGCACGTAGCCGCACAAGGGTTTAGTCGAGCTTCATCGGTGCTCCACTTCGCCAGGCACAGCCACGGTGATCTGTCCCGCGGCAGCGATGGCTCTCTCCTCCTCCTCCCGGCCGCACCACCTCCTGCGCCCTCTCCTCCGCCGCTTCCACGCCTCCGCGCAGGCCCTGGCGAGGGCGGAGCCGCACGAGTTCTCGAAGCCCAGCGAGTACCTGGGGAGCTGGGAGCCCGCGGGCGAACCCCGGGAGGCGTGGGCGCGGCTGGAACGGCTGCGCAAGGGCTACGCGCGCGACGTGCGGCAGCTGCGTCGGCAGTACGCCTACGAGATGCAGCTGCTGGAGGCCGAGCGGCAGCGCAAGGCGGAGGTGCGCGCCGAGGCCGCCCGCATCGCCAACGAGGAGCGCAAGGCGGCCAAGGCAGCCGCCGCGCAGACACGCGCTGCCGAGAGACGCGCCTTCGAGCAAGACTTCCGCCAGGCCCTTGTAATTCTCCTTCCCTCTCCTCATGTCGCCTCCTCGCATTGTTCAACCTTGCACATAACTTGTTTGTTGAATTGTCTCGTCCATTCGGGCTTGTTGGAGTGGAAGTTTATTAACATTTGCTAGCATGCCGTATGACGGTATGAGTCTCTTAGAGGATTAAGTGGACATCTTACTTGTTTGTGGAACTGCCTGTATCACCCAACTTTGTTTAAGTCAGGATCATGCCAAAAAAATCTGCCACTTTAAGCACCATTAGGACTGGCCTGTAAAGCTAAATGAGATTTATACAGCAAAATATGTTTGTAACTGAGATGAGATGATGTACAGATGAAAGAAAGAACCGAGAAGCTGGAGAGCTGGAGGGAGAAGGAGAAGCTCAAAGTGCAGAAGAAGGTGGAGCACAGGGAGCTCTTGCGCAAGCAGAGTTCTATGTGGGTTGCTGAGGATAAACTGGAAAAGAAAATTCTCGAGGCTATCACGCATACCACACCTCTCTGAGGTGGATGCTGTGAGGTCAGTTGAATTTGTATTCTACTTTGGTATTTCAATTCATTCTAAAATTAGTCAACCGTTCATATTTTTCTAGGCCACTTCGCTAAAATTTGATACCAAAAACACTACCTATGTTCAGTGGCAGAGCTAGAAAATTTGTGTTGGGGGTGCACCATTGATACTTAAAGATGGGGTAAAAGGACGACTGTTAAATGATTATCTACTGATCAAAGTTAGCAATAAGTAAACAATGTATTATCAGTACTTAATGTTTCTATGTAACTAGTGGAATTTCCCACACCATTGTACGACTAGATATTACAACATATTGTATTTGTTATATAACTCTATTGCCTTTCGAAAACATAGTCGTATTTGTTATACAATTGTAATAGTTGTAATATCTATACATGATTAATTTGCCTTTGTTATAATTTGGCCCCACCAAAATAAGCAATGTAGATCTTCTCTTTTCTCTCGATTAATGAGAGAATTTATAGGAATTTTGCTTTTATGATTTAAGGATTATTGTGGGATTTTCTAGACTTCCAAAGCGAAGGAGATACCTTGAATATCACCGTTTGTTTGTAGATATATAGATTAGTTGAGCTTTCTTTCCAATTAATTGGATACTTTACACAATTAGTTGAGAAAACAATTTATTTTATGGAGTGATAACGATAACAAATACTAACATTGATAAACAAATTTTAATTATTAAAAATATATAGTAATTCTATAAATTTTTATTAGTATGCCACTGTTGGATTAATCTTGTTTTAGTTTTTCCTTTCCTGTTTTTAGCTGATTTGGAGTCCGAGTCTTGCTTGGTTTAGCTGTTAGAGTTAAAGTCGGTTTCGTATGTGTGCGTGAGTCGGCTTCGGCCTAGGTTCTGTGTGTGTATAAAAAGGACCTGGTACCTTGTAAAGATTGAGAAGTAGGGTGAGTTTTGGAGTTGAGAAGCGATAAGAAATAAAATACAAAAAGGAGGAGCAGCAGCTCCCGGAAAGAAATCAGAGTGTCTGGCTATGTTTCTTGGTTTGCTTGGGTTTCCTTTCCTCTCAGCAGGAAGGAAAGTTTAGAGAGAGAGAGAGAGAGAGAGGCGCAGAGGGCTGCAGCAAGCACAGTGGTGGTGCAAGAGCACAGGAGGTGCACGGCAGGAAGGACAGAGGTGCTGCTACTTGGAGGCTTTGCTACTTTACACGTGAGTATTTTCTCTGGAAGAAGCGGTGGATAGAACAAAGATCAAGAAAAATTCCAACAGTTGGTATCAGAGCGTTCTGATCTTGGTGGTACCTGAAGATCATGGGTGACAAGGTGAAGACCCGGGATGGGCCGTTCTCTCTCCTATATCCTGTCCTGACGACTGACAATTACCCAGTGTGGGCTATGAAGATGAAGGCGAATATGCGCGCCCAGGGAGTCTGGGGTGCAGTTGATCCAAAAGCGAAGGACAAGGAGGTGGACGATAAGGTGGACCAAACGGCTTTGGCCATTATCTACCAGGCAGTGCCAGACTCCATGATGCGACAGCTCATTGGCAAAGAGACGGCACGTGAGGCGTGGGTGACGCTTCAGAAGATGCACGAGGGAGTTGATCGCGTGAAGGAGGTGCGGCTCCAGAATTTGCATACAGAGTTCGAGAATCTCCAGATGGGAGAAACCCAGTCGGTGGATGAGTTCGCCGGCAAGCTGACTTCATTGTATAATCAGATTGTCTCTCTCGGCGGTAAGATGGAAGAATCTGTGGCAGTGAAGAAATACCTGCGCGTGCTACCAGAAAAGTTTGTACCTGTCGTCACCACGCTCATGTACTCATCGGATTTGGAGACAAAGAAGATCGAGGAGATCACCGGTTCCCTCAAGGCGCATGAGGAGCTATTGAAGGGGTATCAGCCTCGTAACGAGCAGAGTTATCAGTCCCGTAACGAGCAGGTGTTGCTGTTAAAGGGAGATACAAGAAGCGAGCGTGGACACGAGAGCGGGCGAGGCGGCAGAGGAGGACATGGAGACGGGGCTAGGCAAGGCGGTGGTGACAGACCACGTGATAAGTCACATATCAAGTGTTTTAAATGTGAAGAATTCGGTCACTACGCGGCGGAGTGTCGCAGCCACATAAAGTGCTTCAGTTGTGACAAGTACGGGCATTACGCTGCGGATTGTCCAAATAAGAAGAAGAACGAGGAGGCAAACCTCACCCGAGCTTGTGAAGATGATGACGAGCCAGCCCTATTTTTTTCTTTATGTGACAAAGAGGCACCGGTCATGGTGATGTTGAATGAGGAGAACGTAGTTCCTAGACTACGCGCGGAGGGAGGCAACCATGATCATACTGATGAGTGGTACTTGGACAATGGAGCAAGCAATCATATGACGGGAGATCGCTCCATGTTCCATGAGCTTGACGAGAAGATTTCGGGGAAAATCAAGTTTGGCGATGGCTCCACGGTGGAGATAAGAGGCAAAGGATCAATGCTGTTGCAATGCAAGAACGGTGATCAAAAGGTGATGCCTGATATTTACTTTATACCAAGTCTGTGCAACAACATACTCAGTCTCGGGCAGATGGCGGAACGGGGGTGCAAGGTGGTGCTGCAGGATGAGTTCTTGCGTGTCTATGACAAGAACAAAGATCTGTTGATGAAGGTGAAAAGATCTTCGAACCGGTTGTACAAAATTTCTCTGAAAACTTGTAAACCGGTTTGTGTGAAGAACAGTCTGGAGGAGCCAGAGTGGGACTTGGGTATCGAACCAGAACATAGTGGGACCCAGGAGAGGCAAGCAGTTGGCGCAGGAGGCGCAACAGGTGGAGTCTTGGGAGGTCCAGACGGCGGCGACAAGGTGCGCGGAGGTGCTCGAGCGCAAGTCCCACGTGCATGAAGAGCGCGGTGTACACGAGTTGACGCCGAGGAGGAGGCGGTGTAGCCTCAGCTAAGATATACGTGGGGAAGTGGACATGCTTGGTCCAAGAGAGAAGAGCGAGAGGTTCAGGTAATGCCGAAGACAAGGTGGTCGTGGGAGCAGGTGCTCCAGCCAAGGGGTCGTGGGAGCAGGTGCTCCAGCCCAGGTGGTTGTGGGAGCAAGGGCTCCAGCCCAGACGAGCGTGCAAGGAAGGACAAGTTCAGTCCAGGTGCAAGACGCGGCAAGCGTTGGTTTGTGCATGGCTCAGGATGAAGCAAGCACAGGCGGTAGGGCAGCATCGGCCCAAGAAGGAACGACGCACAGGAGTGCAGGTAAAAGAGGAAGACTTGGAAGTTCAGATGAGAGAGAAGATCGGCTTGATCAAGATGAAGAAACAAGATTAAAGGGGTGATTGTTGGATTAATCTTGTTTTAGTTTTTCCTTTCCTGTTTTTAGCTGATTTGGAGTCCGAGTCTTGCTTGGTTTAGCTGTTAGAGTTAAAGTCGGTTTCGTATGTGTGCGTGAGTCGGCTTCGGCCTAGGTTCCGTGTGTGTATAAAAAGGACCTGGTACCTTGTAAAGATTGAGAAGTAGGGTGAGTTTTGGAGTTGAGAAGCGATAAGAAATAAAATACAAAAAGGAGGAGCAGCAGCTCCCGGAAAGAAATCAGAGTGTCTGGCTATGTTTCTTGGTTTGCTTGGGTTTCCTTTCCTCTCAGCAGGAAGGAAAGTTTAGAGAGAGAGAGAGAGAGAGGCGCAGAGGGCTGCAGCAAGCACAGTGGTGGTGCAAGAGCACAGGAGGTGCACGGCAGGAAGGACAGAGGTGCTGCTACTTGGAGGCTTTGCTACTTTACACGTGAGTATTTTCTCTGGAAGAAGCGGTGGATAGAACAAAGATCAAGAAAAATTCCAACAGCCACATGGCTCACACGACAGTTCGCGTAACCTACCACCCGACAAACATGTATGCTTTTAGTACATATATGCTTATTAGGCTAGTATTTATACGGCCTATTTACGTCACATATGGCTTCAAAATTTATAAGTAAAATGTCTCATATAAGATACCCAATATTAGTTTGAATCATTGCTCTCACCGTGATGGTCGCAACGGCGCAAATAGATAGAGAATCAGACACTTGATTTTTGAGTTAGAAACTAAAGAAGTTCCTATGAGCTAAATAAAATAAAATACTTTCGTACCCCTTCACAGTGCCACATAGGTAGAGAAAAAAAGGTGTCAGATTGTCTACAAAATTTGAACGGAGGACATGGAATACAGTCTGCAACTAATTTCTTTAAGTATTATCAACTTGTAACGAAGTCCAAATTTAATAGAACCTATAGCTAACAAGGTATATACATAATTTTTGAAATATTTGGGGGTGCTTGGGCATACCGAGCACCCTAGCTGCCGTCCCTGCCTATGTTCCTATGTTTTATCTTTTAATTCACATTTGGCAATAAAAAGGTCTACAATTTTTTTAAAGAATGTTTATAGATTTGTTGTGTTTGATCCTAATGGAACAGCATATGTTCTGAACATATAAAGGCTAGCCAATTTTTGAGTGCGAGATGTATCTTGGCTTTGAGCTTATGGAAGAACTAAATATGAGAAATGAAAGGCTATAATATTGGTCTCATTTCTCAGTCATGTAAATATTTGTGCAATGTATATTACAAGCTGTCGTAGTAGGGCACCAAAGGTGCCTCACCCCCTAGGGTCGTCGACAATACTCAGGAGGCTCTAGAGAAAGTCATGTCATCATGTGTGTATGGACCAAATCCATGAGGTGCATCTATACAAATGTACCTAAATACCCTACCCTCTCTCAATGTAAGGCAAGGGCAAAAGAAAAATGTCCCTTCTTGCCCCCTATATATATGTGGCCCTAAGAGCATGTAAGAAGGAGGCTCTCACTCATTCATAATACAACACACATTATCTCTCAATATCTCTGGCTCCTCCACTTTGTGGTCCACTAAGACAAAAGAGTACTCCGTACCCACTGTCTAGTTTTGATGCTACGACACAAGCAATGAGCTCCTCAAATTAAAGACATAAGTACTCTTCGTTCGAGGTAGCGCCATGCGGAAGCACTATGTACTATTTGCCTTCGAGTCAAACAGTTCCAACTAGTTCCTGTATAACTTAAAATCCTGTGTGCTGTAGAACTGGAGCTCCACAGTAAGCACATTTTGCTGTGGAATTATAGCATATCTTATGGAGTTGAGAAGATTCTTGTTAGAATAGGAATCTTTTTGTATTTCCTTATCTGTATATGATATATCTCCCTTATACTCCATATATATATTGTCCATTAGGCCTCATGAATATACACAAAATATTCATAATATGGTATCAGGGTTAGGGCACTAACCTAGCTCTTTCCGCTGCCACATCCGTCGCCGTCGCTGACCTCGGGTTCTTGCACGGCTAAAGCCAAGTTGGTTCCGGTCTTTGCCGCCGCAGTACCGGAAGAAGTCGTCCCGCCGCCGCCCCGCACGACGCCGCGCCGAGCCGCTCCGCGAGGACGCGCGCCGTCCCTGACGTCGTCCATCCCCGATGTGAGGACAACGCCGCCCCGTCGCCGTCTGCCCCCGCGCTTACTCGGCTGCCGCTTGCCCCCGTCACCGCCTATGCTTGCCGGAGCCGCTTGCGCTCGTTGTCGCCAGCCCTTGCCGGAGCCGTTGTTCGCCGCTGCCGCCCCTGCCGACAGTGTCGGTATCCTCTGTGTAGAGCAACTTAGAAACCGATTCGGGTTCTCTCTCTCTCTATATAATAATAATAATAATAATAATAATAATAAACAGCACATCGATCTAACCACGCGCGTTGGTGCGCGCGCTAGACTTTGTTGCCTCGTGTCGCGCATGGCGCCACCGATGACTTCCGTTCCATCAGCTGCGATCCCATTCTCGGCAACAAAGCTTCATGGGACAAACTACAGGTTGTGGTCTTCACTCATGGAGATTACGCTCGATGGTCTCCGCCTCAGAGGACATGTCACTGGTGCTCAACCTTGTCGCGTCGTCGGTTGACCTATTCCCGATGACCTTTACGCACTTCTGCAGAAGATAGGGCCGCCAGGCGGCGTGGCTGCCGTGGCGACCTTGCTGATGAGGCCTTTCAGTATGCCAGAGGCTTTTGAGCGCTAGTGTGCTGATGAGGCCCGTGTTCGAGCTATCCTGGTGGTCAGCTTCGACGACTTCATCTAGCCAGATGTTGTTGGTTTGTGTTCCACTCGTCAGATCTGGGAGTACTTACGCGAGCGATACCAACAAAGCAGTGATGCTCTGTTCTTTTCGCTTCAGCGTGAGTTGGAGACGCTTTTCCAGGAGGAATCCTCCGTCGACGACTTCTTCCGAGCCCTGGCCAGCCTCTAGCGCCAGCTGGACGAGCTGGCTTCTCCGCTCTGCCAGTAGTGTCACAAGGTGTAGAAGGTGGATTGTGACCGTCTTCGCCTTTATGACTTCGCCCAGAGTTTGAGCCTGTCAGGGCTCAACTGTTGAGCCGCTCACCATGAACGACAGTTATCGAAGCTCTTTCGACGCTTCGTGTTGAGGAGCTTCGCCACGGGTTAGCAGCACAGTTTGTTCCGGTTGTACTTGCTGCCCCTTCTTCTTCGACTACACCGACGGCTTTTGCTTTGACTACAATCCCTCTTTAGGTGTCTGTTTCCACTCATGTTTTTGTACCAACTGGGGTTCAGTGCAATTATTGCAAGAACTTCGGGAACGACTACCAGAGTTGTGCGGTGCGAAAAAAAGTGGAACAAGGCGCGTGGGGGTGGATGATCTAGGGGGCAGGGAGGCCCTTCATCGACGGGAGAAAGACTAGCACGTGCTGACCTTCTCAGTGAGGTGACTTTGTTCAGCAGTTCTGCCAGGCTCTACTTCAGCAGCTCTCTCACAGCTCAGTAGGTTCTGCTAGTCTAGCTCAGACGTCTCCTCCAGGTAGTCCTTGGGTTCTGGATTCTAGTGCATCTTTCCACGTGACAATGGACTCCACATCTCTCACTTCAGTAGGACCCTCCCGCTTTTTCTATCTTTGTTCAGACAGCTGACGGTACTTCTCTATCTGTCAGCTGTCAGGGCACTCTTTTGTCCACTGATTTTCTTGTTCCAGTTGTTTCTCATGTTCCCCAGCTTACCATGCAGCTTCTCTCGGTAGGTCAGTTTACCGATCTCATTTGTGAGGGTTGGTTTTGACTCTCACTGCTTTCGTCCGGGACCGATGATGCGAGGGGCGGTACTTAGGATTGGCCGTGCTGCCAGAGGGATCGTTAGGGTATCTACATCTTTGACCATCTCCACCTTCTGTCCACTTCAGTTGCTTCTATCACTTCTACGTCTACCTCCACTGCCACTGCTGCCACCACTTTTGGAGTTTTTGCTCAGTGGCATCATCGTCTAGGTCACTTGTGTTGGTCTCGTCTTTCTTCATTAGTTTGTCGAGGTGTTCTTGGACGTGTTACCATTGACACGACCATGTTTTGTTAGGGTTGTAAGCTGGACAAGCAGCTACAACTTCCGTATCATTCTAACAAGTCCTTGTCTTCTCATCTTTTTAACTTAGTTCATTCAGATGTATGGGGAGCTGCGCCTATTATCTCTAAAGTCTGGCATAAATTTTATGTGATATGCAGAAATCGTGGTCAGTTTCTTGCGATCTATCGTAGCTTTGCAACGATGGTTCGTACTCAGTTTGATTCTTTCATCCGTACTTTTCGCTGTGATTCTGCTGGCGAGCACTGTTCTGGCGCTTTTAGACAGTTTCTTTTTGAGCCGGACACTTTTTACTAGTCTTGTCCTGGTGTCCATGCTCAGAATGGGGTTATTGAGCGCGAATATCGTCATCTGATTGAGACCGCCCGCACTCTTCTCCTTGCCTCTCACGTTTTACCACAGTTCTGGGCTGAGGCTGTTTCTACGGTTGCACATCTCATCAATATGCAGCCTTCCACTGCTCTTAAGGGTGTTAGTCTTATAGAACCTCTCTACTCTCGAGGCCCCCCAGTACACTCATCTTCGTGTTTTTGCCTGTACTTGTTTTGTTTTGCTGCAGCATCGTGAGCGCACCAAACTATCGGCTCAGTCAATTGAGTGTGTTTTTCTTGGTTATAGTTATGAGTATAAGGGTTATCACTGCTATGATCCTTCTGCTCGACGGATCAGGATTTCATGAGACATTGTCTTTGACGAATCTCGACCTTTCTATCGAGATTCGGCTCCTTGTCCTGTTTCAAATGTTGAGTCGATTTCATGGTTGTCTCTTTCTGACTCTTCACCCATTTCTCCACTATCACAGTCTTCCCCTGGTCTATCCCCAGTGGTTCCTTCTGTACCTCCGCCTCCGATACCGCCTTCTGCAGCACCGCCTCTTGTTCCTGCAGCACCACCGTCTCGTTTATCTGGTATTTACTACTCCAGGCATCCTCGTCCTTCACCAATCTCCTCTCCTGGTATCTTGCCGACACCCACATCTGATCCTCCTGATGATGCTCCTCGTTACGCCCTTCGTGACCGGACATCCCTTCGACCTCCTGATCGTCTTGGATTTACTCCGATAGCTTGTGCTCTCTCTATCACTGAGCCTAGTTCTTATCGTGAGGCTACTCCTCATTCTGAGTGGCAGCTCGCTATGGCAGAGAAGCTTGATGCTCTTCGACGTACGGAGACTTGGGATATTGTACCGACACCTGTGCATGCTCGCCCTATCATGTGCAAGTGGGTGTACAAGATTTAAGACCTGGTCTGATGGTACTATCGAGCGCTATAAGGCTTGTCTTGTGGCTTGCGGCTTTCAGCAGGAGTACGGTTGTGACTACGATGAGACTTTTGTCCCTATTGCGGTTGCTTCTGTTTGCTGGTGGTCTATCTCTCAGCTGGATGTTAAGAATACCTTTCTTAATGGTGTTTTGCATGAAGATGTCTATATGCAGCCACCACCTGGGTATTCTGTTCCCGATGGGCACGTCTGTCGTCTTCAACATGCTCTTTATGGCCTCAAACAGGCTCCTCGTGCCTGGTTTGCGCGTTTTACCTCAGTGATTACTGTTGTCGGTTTCACTGTCAGTTCTTACGATCCTGCTCTTTTTGTCCATGTCTCATCTCGGGATAGGACACCGCTTCTTCTATATGTTGATGATATGCTCATCACTGGTGATGATTCCCCATTCACCACGTATGTGAAGAAGCACCATAGTGAGTAGTTTTTGATGACTGATTTTGGTTCTCTTACGTACTTCCTTGGGATTAAGGTCTCTTCCATGCCTAAGGGTTACTACCTCTCCAGCAGAAGTATGTCTAGGATCTTCTTGAGCGGTCTGGTCTGACTGACACTCGCACTGCTGAGACTCCTATAGAGCTATCTCTACAGCTTCATGCCACTAATGATGATCTTCTTGAGGATCCTACTCGATATCGCTATCTTGTTGGGAGTTTAGTGTATCTTGTGAGCACTCGTCTTGATATTGCTTATGCTGTTCATATCTTGGGTCAGTTCATGGCTCGTCTTACCCATCTTCACTACAGTCACTTTCTTCGTGTTCTTCGCTACTTGTGTGGGACTATCTCTCGTCGTTTGTTTTTCCCTAGCTCCACCTCACTACAGTTTCAGGCATACTCCGATACGACCTGGGCTAGTGATATTTCTGATTGTTGTTCTCTTTCTGCTTACTGTATTTTTCTTGGCTCCTCCTTGATTGCCTGGAAGACAAAGAAGCATACTGTAGTTTCTCGTTCGAGTGCAGAGGCTAAGTGGAGAGCTATGGCAGCAGTGACAGCAGAGGTTACTTAGTTGAGGTGGCTACTTGCAGATTTTGGAGTGCCCGTGATGGGACTTACGACTCTTTTGTCTAACAGTACAGGTGCTATCAGTGTTGCCCGTGACCAATTGAAGCATGAGCTCACCAAGCACATTGGTGTGGATGCTTCATACACACGTTCACAGGTGCAGGAAGGAGTACTTACTTTACAGTTTGTGGTCTCAGAGTTACAGATTGCTGATTTCTTTATGAAGCCACGTACTATGGTACAACATTTGTATTTTCTCTCCAAACTCAGTGCGTGTGATCCACCATGAGTTTTGAGGGGGGGGGGGGGGTTGTTAGAATATGGAATCATTTTGCATTTTCTTATTTGCTTTTTGTATTTTCTTATTTGTATATGACATATCTCCCTTGTACTCTCTATATGTATTGCCTATTGGGCGTCATGAATATACACATAATATTCATAGCAATTCCAAACTTAAAAAGTTAGACATTTTTAGACAACATTACTCATGTAGTATACACAGTGCAGTAAAAGGGCGATGCACTTTTGAATGGATACATAACTCTTCTGTGTAATCTTTGCACCAAGCCCTGGCCACGGATTTCAAAAGTAAATGTCTCAGCTAGTGATGGAGTACTAGATACACCAATTAGGTACAGTATGAGCCATGCTGAATATTCATAATAAAATATTGTTTTCTGATTTCCTCCGCAAGTCGTAAAGCAATAACAGCTCAGGCCCGGGTGGAGTTCTATTCACAGCCGTTAGCTCAGGTGCTTCAACTTTTAATTGCTTGTCTAAAGAAATGAATAAACAACTGCAAACCATCGTATATCAGCAAATTCAGTATGTGTGATATTTCGTAAGCTTTGTAAAAAGTCTAAAAGATCATAATTGCAGCCAACAGCAAAAATGGAGTATGTTTGTAGAATGAGATTGCAATAGAAAGTCTTAAGAGTATAGGTACTCTGGATCCCAACGATTTTTAGCATGGCAGATGTTTGTTTTTGAACCATCTCGATGCACATTTGAATTCATTTTAAGGCACTGTGTCCCTGTACTTAGATTGCCCTGAGATTTGTGGAGCCGGACTGAAGTCTAGCATGGATTTTGGTGCAGAATAAACTACCATGAGACAGCCCCGCTGATAATTACATAGATACACTCTGTTTAATATATTCAATGAATATTTCTTGCATGCTTGCATCCCCTGGGCATGGCACCCTTTCTGGCTAGCACCTTATTAACACGCTTGGAGTTCAGTAAACTTCATGGTCGCTGGCATACTGCTAGCATCAAGTTTTCCAATACAACTTGAATTGCACAGGGCACAGTGCCATGAACTATTTTAAATTTAGAATTTAGTTGAAGACTTGAGTTAGATGAATGTCCAAAAGCAATTGTAAGCTTTCTGGAGTCGGTAGGTACAGGTATTAGTATCACTAGGTTTCTGCTCACGAGAATTTCTTCTTTTGTAGTCTTTAGCTGCTCAAGATGCTTTGATGCCTTTTCTTTGAACTCAACTATGGCCAAGTTCTTCCAGATACTGATGGGCATCAGTGTTTTCCTTGGTGCAGGAAATTAGATAATGTATGCTGAAAAGCGGGATGGCGTATGAACAGAAGGAATCTCCTTTGTCATTCCATCCTAGGAACTACTCCTGCCATAACAAACTTTTAAGCAACAACAAACTTTGGAATTCTGCTGTAACATTGTGTTTTAAGTAGTTAGACTACTGGATGAACATCGAGCGGAAGTTGTGTTTTGGAATTGATTTTCCAGAGAGACTTCTCTCCTCAAATTTTCTTTTTAAATCTCTGTGCAGTTTAAAATGAGTTTGGAATAGTTGGAAGTTTCATATTTCTGCCTTAAGTAACACGAAGTTCATCAGGGACAAACTGATGCCCTGATTTCCCCTCTTGAGTCTTGAGTCATGATGCCCTAATTGCATATTGTATTATACTTTGCCATTTGCACTAACTTTTCCCATGATTTGGATGCTGGAATCTGGAAGTGCGGAACAACAAAATAGTCCCCTCCTCTTGGACAAAATGTAAACTGGACGTGAGGTCGGCATGATTTGGATGCTGGAATCTGGAAGTGCGGAACAACAAAATAGTCCCCTCCTCTTGGACACAATGTAAACTGGACGTGAGGTCGGCATGCTGGCTACTATTTTGTCCAATCTGCGATACTGCAGGTAACTGCGGGAGGAGGGGGATGGAACGGGAAGGCTAGCGTGAAAAGAGGCGGCAAAGAAAAAGGCAACGGCGCGACATGATGCCTCCTCCAACCTTTCTTGTCACGCCGGCCAAGTTATGATGATTTACCCCACCTCTCTTCTTAAGGTCAGATCACTGCTACATCACCGTCATTAGCCAAACAATGAACGACGACACTTTTTCCCCGGTTGCAACTGCCTGAAGCATCCACTGGACCTGCAGCTGCAGCATGGGGTAAAATAAATGTAGCTCCTTGCTGGTTCATATGTCTTTCACCAGTAGCATAATTCTAACCTAAACTAATCTTTGCTCATATAAGACATCCATGAAAGCAGTAATAAAAACAGTGTATAGTTTCTGGCAATTAGCTTCTGACTAATGTTTGCTGTGCTTTCTGAGCTGAACAAGGTCAGGTACCTAGTCGGCCTGTATACTAGGGGCCATGAGCAGACAAGAACAGAGCAAAAGCGAAAAGCGAAAAGCGGAAGCGTCCAGTACTGACAACCTGACACTGGGTCACGACTCATGAACAATCCACATCACTTGCCGAAACAATAAGGAGTCCTCAGTTAAAAAACCGGTCGACTTCGAAAATCAAAAGTTGCACGAGAGAAAGCACAGCGCTTCTCTTCTTTCTCCCAATGCAAGATTGATGGAGTAGCAGAGCAGAGATCATGGCCTTGATTGAGTGATTCGCTTTCATCCATGCCAATCTTCTAGCCGAAGGATCATCTGGTCCCCACCACACTCGCAGTTGCACAATGACAATGCATTCCGTGGGCTTCTTGGCGATCATTGCGTGCTTGAGCTTGACAATGCCCGCGGCAGCAGCGGCGGTGCCGCAGCCGGAGCCGGAGCTGAAGCCTTGCGACACGGACGCCCTCACCATCTTCCGCCACGGCGCCGACGCGCACGGCATCCTGGCCGCCAACTGGAGCACCCCCGACGCCTGCGCCGGCCGCTGGACGGGCGTCGGCTGCTCCGCGGACGGCCGCCGCGTCACCTCGCTCTCGCTCACGTCGCTCGACCTGCGGGGGCCACTCGATCCGCTCTCCCACCTCGGCGAGCTCCGCTCCCTCGACCTCCGCGGCAACCGCCTCAACGGCACGCTCGACACGCTCCTCCTCGGCGTCCCCAACCTCAAGGTGCTCTACCTCTCCCACAACGACCTCTCCGGCGCCTTCCCGGGCACCATCGCCCGGCACCCCCGCCTCCTCCGCGTCGACCTCGCCGACAACAGCCTGCGCGGGCCCATCCCGGCGGCCGCGCTCGCCAACCTCACCCGTCTCCTCACGCTCAAGCTCCAGGACAACCTCCTCACCGGCCTGCTCCCGGACATCACCACCGTCCTCCCCCACCTCGCCGACTTCAACGCCTCCAACAACCAGCTCTCCGGCAGGGTGCCCGACGCCATGCGCGCCAAGTTCGGCATCGCATCATTCGCCGGCAATGCCGGCCTCTGCGGGCTCGTGCCACCACTGCGACCCTGTTCTTTCCTGCCGCGTGAGCCCGCCCCGACGTCTTCCTCCGTCCCTTCGTCGTCGTCGCAGTCCGTGGTGCCATCCAGCCCGGCGGCGTCCTCCTCGTCTTCGGTTGCTTCGTCTTCACCGGCATTGGCCACACCGGAGTCGCACAATGGAGCTGGCAAGGGGGCCTTGAGCAGCGGCGCAATCGCCGGGATCGCCGTCGGCAATGCCATCTTCTTGTTCGCTCTGCTGTCACTGCTAGTTGCGTACAGCTGCTGCAGCACAGGCGGCGGCAGCGCGACAGCCAAGAAAAGGAAAAGAGGTGGCCGCGTCGGCCTGGAGGATGGAGACGGCGGGCTGTTCGGCCACAGCAAAGGAGTGCAGCCTGCTCGCCCAGGCAGCGCGGGTAGGTGCAGCGACGGCGGGGACAGCGACGGGGCACGCAGCAAGCTGGTATTCTTCGGGGTGGACGGTGAGGGTGGCGAAGACGACGACGGCGGGGGCAGTGACAGCAGCGCCGGCAGGAGGGCAAGGGGTGGCTGGACCTCGTCGACGTCGCACCAGCAGGAGAGGAAGAGCAGGTTCGAGCTGGAGGAGCTGCTGCGTGCGTCGGCGGAGATGGTCGGCCGAGGCAGCCTTGGGACCGTGTACCGCGCGGTGCTGGGGGACGGCCGCATGGTCGCCGTGAAGCGCCTGCGCGACGCCAACCCCTGCGCCCGCAAGGAGTTCCACCGCTACATGGACCTCATCGGCCCGCTGCGCCACCCAAATCTTGTCCCTCTCCAGGCCTTCTTCTACGCCAAGCAAGAGAAGCTCCTCATCTACGATTACCTCCCCAATGGAAACCTCTACGATCGCCTCCATGGTACATTTTTCTTGTTCAATTACTAAGCACTACTCATTGTTGTTATTTGGGATCGACCTGAAACTGATACGGATGTTCTTGCCATTTCCTGTTGACTGATTCAGGGCATCGGATGTCCCGAGCGTCGCCATTGGACTGGACAACCAGGGTGAGGTTGTTGCTCGGCGCGGCACGCGGGCTGGCATGTATCCACAAGGAGTACCGCATGTCTGCCATACCCCATGGCAACATCAAGTCCTCCAATGTCCTGCTCGACAAGAATGGCACTGCCTGCGTCGCGGACTTCGGTCTTGCTCTACTACTCAGTCCTGCGCATGCCATTGCCCGTCTTGGAGGTTACATTGCTCCCGAGCAGTCGGACAACAAGCGTCTCTCCCAGGAGGCAGATGTCTACAGCTTCGGCGTGCTCATCCTGGAGGTGCTGACCGGCAAGGTGCCGGCGCAGCACCTGCAGCCGTTGCCAGACGCCGACATGCAAAGGAACGAGAAGGGGATCCAGAGAGCTGCCAGTCTCCCCGAGTGGGTGCGGTCCGTGGTGCGAGAGGAGTGGACGGCGGAGGTGTTCGATGTGGAGCTGCTCCGGTACAAGAACATCGAGGAGGAGATGGTGGCAATGCTGCACATTGCGCTGGCATGTGTCGCTCAGCAGCCGGAGCAAAGGCCTTCCATGGCTGATGTGGTGAAGATGATCGAGAGCACACCGGTGGATCAGTCGCCACTTCCGGAGGAGGATATTTCAATGTCGCCGTCTATCGGCATCACCACAGACGATGGGGATGGTCGTCTCAGCTAGTAGTTCGGCATCTGCTTAATTTCCTCTTTCTGGATTGTGATATGTTCATAGTTAGTATTCAGCCTAGTGTTGTGGCCTCGGTATACTTGACAGTAAGAGCTATTCATCTGCCGAACCGCCTAAGTACTCACTGTTTTTCTCAAGTCTCTTAGCATTCTCAAGTTGCTAATTTGCTATTGCAGCTAGTACCTACCGTACTGAGCTGCTTCACTTGAAGCAGAAGTACCTGTGCTTAAAAGATGCTCCTGTATGTTTAGATTTGAAGTCTGATCTCTGACGGTTAAGGATCTAACTTATGCTTCATATCAGACAAGGAAGGATTAGCACTCGCAGTACCTGTGCTTACAATGCAACTGAAGTACATACGCTTAACGATATTGTATTTCTGGCTTGATATGCGTTTTCCTGATTTCGATCATGGACAATATTTCCTTTCTTTCAGATTCTCAGATTCTTCAGTGAGGTCATTCACGGTGGTGACGGTTAACTTGTATTTTGTTCGGCGATTAGCAATTGTGTTACTGCCTGAATTGTTAATTTAAGTGTCAAAGAAAGCTGGACTGGGTAACCGAGCTATCAAAGATAGAGAAAGGATGGTTAATCAATACGAGTGGTGCTTATCAAGCAGGACCAGGATTCCTGCGCCCTATTTGGAACCAGCACATGTTCGTGTACCAAAATATTTGATCTAGAAGTGTAGTAGAACAATCTGGTCGGGTGTCGCAGATTCAGCCTTGAATGGAGAAGGGTGACATTAGTCGTAAGAACTGTCCGCTTTATGGAATTCGTAAAGAAATGTTCGAGAAGAAAGAACAAGGAGAAAGGGACAGGCAGTGCTAACTATGGTCCATGAGACGCAGGAAGGATCCGAAGAAAAAAGAGAAGGGGAAATCAAAGTGTGGAAATGTGGAACTGAAGGGTATTGACCGAGACATGGAAGACAGGAAGAAATGCGTCAAGAAGTTGAGAAAGGATCTGTTTGATCTTGCACAAAGTAAATCTTAGTGATAATTTGCACACAAGAAAAAAAATGAAAATGAAGGAGGTGGAGGCCGGGGCGGCTGCACCGAGGGAGAAGGGAGAGGCTTAGTGTAACGCCGGCGGGAGGGGGTGGCGTCGGGTGGATGACGCGCAGGGCGGTGCCAAAGCTTGCTATAGGCGAACGGAGGCGACGTGGGGCAAAAAACCCTAGCACCGCCGCTAGGATCCGGGTGCGGGTGGGGAATGAGGGTGAGAGAGGTGGGTGTGGGATTTTATACGTGGTATGACAGAGTAATTTTCTTCAACTCTAGGGGTAAATTTGGAACCCTAACCCGCCGAAACCATGAGAAGCTACGGCTACCCTAGGGCGGTTTCCTGCTTCTGGCTTCTCCAAGTTGAAGATGGTTGCAGGTTTCTGTCTTCTCTCCGTGAGGAAGCCTGCTGTTTGGAACGGTTTTCAGCTTCCACGAAGCCACAGCCGGCTAGGAAGTCGTCCCAAAAAGACCCAAAATTGGACTCCCTATCCCTGTGCAGCAGTAGAAGCAGCAACAACTTTTATCCGCACTTGAGAGAGGTGGGTCGATTGTGTTTAGGGGTGTCAATTGGTTACGAATGATCCGTTTTATTCGACCACTGTATTCGCTAGGATACGAACATGATTTAAAATTTTCTATCCGATTAACAATCTGTCTCCTACTCGTATTCGCATAAAAAATGGATACAAATATGGTATGAATTTTTGCTATCCGAAATGTTATTTTATCCACACTATTCGTATTCGAACTTGATAAAATAGTATATATATTTTATTGCAGCATGACTAATTAGTTGGATGAGTATTTTTAGTAATGTGAATTCATGTTTTTAGGTGAAATAGATAAACTAGAATGATCAAGTGTGCTATGTATGAAGATAAAATATCATAAATATCTTATCATCATGTAAGTTACAAAGATATCCGAATCTGACCGAATTTAGTAGATATTCAATTCGTATTCGTTTAGAAACCCTAGCTGTGTCGGGTTTGGCCTAAACAAGGTGCTGTATCGCACGCAGAAAACCAGCGGCTGTGGCCGTCAAAATCCGCGTCACCATCCACTGGTTCGGGACTTTCTTTACCCACTGGATGGAACTTTGGAAGGAGAGGCATATGCCGCGGCCGTTCAAGCACCACGCAGACCTACCTATAAACACGAGAGATTTGTGACGATTCGCATCGACCTGGGCTTCTTTTCCTTGGAGAAGAAGAAGAAGAGGGGAAAGCTGCTTCCTTCAGCCGCAGCCGCTGCTGTTTGCCGCCTCCCTTCCTCTCTGATCTGATCTGAGGAGCGAGCAAGAGTAGGGCGAAGATGCATTCCACGAATCTGCTTCTGGAGGAGCCCATCCGGATGGCATCCATCCTCGAGCCATCCAAGACCGTAAGTAGTACTACTATCTGTCATCCCTCTCATTCTTAGATTCGTTCGTGGATTTGGGATCCCTGATGAGAACCCTAATTGAGTGGATTAATTGGTGATGGATAAAAAAACAGAGCTTCTTCCCGGCGATGACCAAGATCGTGGGGACGCTGGGTCCCAAGTCGCGCTCCGTCGACACCATCTCCTCCTGCCTCAAGGCCGGCATGTCTGGTTCGTGTTATTATCACTGTCTCAATCTCTTCCACAGCACCACCGCCTGTCCGCCTCCCCTTGCTTGTAGCCCAAGATGTGCTAAGCAATCTCTTCCACAGCACCACCGCCTCCCCTTGCTTGTAGCCCTAAAGATGTGCTAATCTAATATCTTCTTCTTCTTCTTCCTGTTGCAATTATGGCGTTTTCGCAGTGGCCCGGTTCGATTTCTCGTGGGGGGACGCCGAGTACCACCAGGAGACCCTCGAGAACCTCAAGCTCGCCATCAAGTCCACCAAGAAGCTATGCGCCGTAAGTCCCTTCAATTGCCATCAGTACCTAGCCAATAGTCATACATACTACAATTCATATCACGCGCTCTTGTCTTTGTTGCGTAATGAAATTATACTGGATAACAAGAGGGTCAACCACAAATCTGCACATGTCACATAGACTTTGACAACAGTTAACTATGAATGGATCTACTAATGCTACCTATGTGAAATTTCTTTTGAGGTGAGCTGACATTTGGGTCCTTTTTGGGCAGGTCATGCTCGACACGGTCGGCCCAGAGTTGCAGATTGCGAACAAGAGTGAAGCCGCAATTTCCCTTGAAGAGAACGGTACTGTTGTTCTCACCCCTGATCAGGGGCAGGAAGCCTCCTCCAACTTGCTGCCCATCAACTTCTCTGGACTCGCCAAGGTAACTTATTTTAGTGTAATTTATGTGAGATCTTATGCTGTATTTACTTGTACACAAGCAGCTGCAAGTAGATCGCCCCGAGTCCATCTTCTATAGAATTTTTTGTTTGTCATTGTGTCAATATAGTATCCGTTATTTACTCATTTACCCACATGTATGTGAAAAAAATTCTCTGTTGTTCTTTGCAGGCTGTGAAACCAGGTGCCACAATATTTGTTGGGCAATACTTGTTCACAGGCAGCGAGACTACTTCAGTTTGGTTGGAGGTAAAAGTCTTTGGAACGCTTCACTTAAGCGTTCATCATTTTTGATATTTATATGCCTGTTAGTAGGATTTTGTCTGTCGTCTACATTTACTCATACCAAAACTCTCATCTGCCTGATGTAGGTTTCTGAAGTTAAAGGAGATGATGTGGTTTGTGTGATAAAGAACACAGCTACCCTGGCTGGCTCATTGTTCACATTGCATTGCTCCCAGATTCATATTGACTTGCCCACACTGTCTGATGAGGACAAGGATGTAAGGAATTCCTCCCAGAATAGTGATTTATATCTCCTTGTGTAATTGTTGCTTTCATGTCTTCCCCTTCTTCCAGAACTTCACTTTGTAACAATATTTCAAGTCAAAAATTATAATTTTTCGTTAAGTTGGAGCCTTTGCTCTAACCCATCTTAAGAATTTTGAGCATGCATCGTTTTCAGGTTATTAGAAAATGGGGTGCTCCAAACAAGATTGACTTCCTCTCTCTTTCTTATACAAGACATGCAGAAGATGTGCGCCAGGTAACTTGTGTCTCAAAGTAATATATATGTTTCCTCGTCAGTTGCCATCTTCATCGAAAATATTGCATCTCTACATTCGAATATAGTATCACCTGTTTGTTTGCATTTCGTACTTTGAGAAGAAAGTTCTCAATGGTGCTAGTATTTTCCTGCAATACAGGCACGGAGTTCCTCTCGAAGTTAGGTGATCTTAGCCAAACTCAGATTTTTGCCAAAATTGAGAATGTGGAGGTATTTTCTAGTTACTCTTTTAGCATTTCTCAGCAACTTTGATTTGTTATCCACCTATTCACTCCTTATTCCTTTGCAGGGCTTGAACCATTTTGATGAAATCCTTGAAGAGGCAGATGGTATCATTCTATCAAGAGGAAACCTGGGAGTTGATCTTCCACCTGAAAAGGTAGGCTATCTCAACTTATTTTCAGGAGTTCAGAAGGCATCAATTAATTGAGACATCTATTATTTTCCGTGCCATTTGCTGCTTTTGTGTATGCCAGCCTGGCTGGCACACCTCCAGCACAGAAGCTTAGTGACAGGGCCTTTAAGTCCTTTAGCCATAATTGCTTTCTTTTCATCTTAAGATGCCATAGTTAACCTTGATTTAGCACTAGTTTATTTGGTCGTTGGTCTTTACCTACCCATATTGTAGGTCTTTTTATTTCAAAAGTCTGCTCTGTACAAGTGCAACATGGCCGGAAAGCCTGCTGTTGTTACTCGTGTTGTGGACAGTATGACTGACAACCTCAGGCCTACTCGTGCGGAGGCAACCGATGTTGCAAATGCAGTACTTGATGGTGAGTCATTTCCCCATTGATGATGTAATTGCCTTTTGGAGATCTTGGGTAGACTTGGGTATACAGCTTCTCCTTATTGCACTCCATTCATGAACCACGTGTTTCTTACTTTTGTTCAGGGAGTGATGCCATTCTCCTTGGTGCTGAGACTCTCCGTGGTTTATATCCAGTTGAGACTATTTCAACAGTGGGCAAAATTTGTGCTGAGGTAAATTTTATTTCTAGTTCTATGTTTTCTTGGTAAACAGTTCATGCATTTTCAGCAAGTATATCTTTAATCTAATGGAATTGCATGGCTGCCTGCCTTTTCTCTCTGCATCTATTTAGCACCGTTGTTTAGTGATACATGTTCATCAATTGTTTCACAGGCTGAGAAGGTTTTCAACCAGGATTTATACTTCAAGCGAGCTGTGAAATACGTGGGAGAACCCATGACCCACTTGGAGTCTATTGCTTCCTCTGCGGTACGTTCTTCGTTTCTTCTCTTGTTCTAACCTTTGTTTTATGTTCACATGGGTTAAGTTTTTTTCTGTCTCCCATTGATTCAGCACCACAAAGTCTTCATGAAACATTGATTTCTTAGTCTGAAATAGTTCCATACCTATTTTCCAGGTGCGAGCTGCTATCAAAGTTAAGGCTTCTGTCATCATTTGCTTCACCTCATCTGGTCGGGCTGCAAGGTAGAAAGAAATGAATATTGCCTGTATAGGGTTGTAGTTTAATGGAAACTAATCTCATATATAATCTGTACTCTCTGCAGATTAATCGCAAAGTACAGGCCCACCATGCCTGTTCTGTCTGTTGTCATTCCTCGTCTGAAAACAAACCAACTGAGGTGGAGTTTCACGGCGCGTTTGAAGCACGTGGACACCTTTTCCTTCTATGTTTGTGATCTGTTTTAGTACATTATATTTTCTAGTTGTGCAATCTGGGTAATGTTTAACGTTACCATGTGGTCCGCGCCAAGGATCAAAACCTCGAATCGGAGGAAAAACGCCCGACGGGCTGTAACAATGTGACGGTAACCAGAAAAACCCGGTTAAAATTGAAAACTGAAATTTAAATTGGTGAAGTTTTGAAACCGGTAACCAGACCGGTTATCGCCTAAAACCGGAAAATCCGCTTCAAAAAACTAGAAAAACCACTACCAAAACCGGAAAAAATGGCTAAAAAAATGTTGGGATTTGGGAGTACAATAATTCAAACATATTTAACTCATACAATAGGTAATCTAACACAAAAAAAAGCCTAAACCAACTTAGGAAGTGCATTATACAGTCATAAATTTAAATTTGAAAAAATCCAGGTGGTTTTTTTTTCCTCCCAGTTCCCACCGGTTTTTCCAGTAACCGGCGTTGGTTTTTTTCCTTGGTCCGCACTGATCTTCAATTTGTAAAAGATAACTTTGGGCTAACAAAGTTTTTCTTAGTAACATCCAACATTTAGCCATAACATTGTGCAACTCAATATGGAGGAGCAATATATGAGTTTGTCTCATGTGATATTAGTAAAAGGTAGTTCACATAGTGATTAACATTATGATTTGCATAGATGCAACATCCTTGTTACCTCTTAGGGAAAGTTGTGCTGATAGATATTGGTTCTTTCTCTTTCCTGGAACTTAGTTCCTACACTGTTCAAGTGGACTCTTGCTGTGGAATTTTTCAGTTCTATGGGACTCTTTTCTTTGTAAATATTTTTTTCTTTGGGAGACAGTAGGGAAGAGCCTTGACAACTTTTTTTAGGAAGGCGAATGTTGAAGTTTGGCACTGTTGTAGCTCATATTTGTTGTATGCTTCTCTTGCAGGCAAGGCAATCACTCATAGTTAGAGGCCTCTTCCCAATGCTTGCTGATCCACGGCATCCAGTAAGTTAACTTTCCTTTGTTGGCAACAGAAATGAGAAATCAAAACATAACTATCCAAGACATACTTGTTGGATTTGTTCACTTGCAAAACACATGACCCTATCATGATTCATGGGGAGGAATGGACTCATGCATATTTCTGATAGGTATCAAGTCTAGTAGATGAGCATAAAATATAATTTGAAAAACCAAATTGCCTTATTAGCCCATGGCTGGGTTCAACATCCTTGTTCTGATTAATGAATAGGGTAATTGCAGACCAGCATTATTAGTGCATACTCCCAGGATTAAACTATGTATTATTCAAGGAGTAGCATCCTTTCAATTCTGCTACTGTCATAAAATGTCCTATAAAATTTAGATGCTCAAAAAGTAGTACTAGGCTATAAACGTACTACAGATGCCCACCTGTATTAAATCACATTCTAGTATTCTTGCTTGCGTCATATTCCATTGTTATTAATAAATTACCAATAATAAATGATTTGAAAGCAATAGCACTAGAATGCAAGTTCAGTTTGAAACAGTTAGTAAAGTCTCATCACCTTGGTCAACCAAAACATTTTTTCAAACTTGGTTCATAGACTGGTTTATTGACTCTATGTACTGTAAGCGCAATAAGCAAGCTTATAAGATAAGGCTAGGGTAGATTAATGAGGTCCTTCATTGAACTCTTTATTGTGGGTTTGAACTTTGAACTGTTATCCACTTATCCCACAGCTTATGCTTAGGCACTGATTCTGTATCAACTCACAGAGCAGATTTTAAGATTTTGTTCATCTCGAATGGTTTAGGTATGCCCATTGCTGGATTGATTTTTACCTAACTAATGACTACTAGAGTACTAGTTGGGTTTGTTGGTAACTTCTGAGTTCTGACTTGGTATTTAATCTGACCACACTTTGTCTTGCAGGCTGAATCTACCAGCGCTACTAATGAGTCAGTTTTGAAGGTTGCTCTTGACCATGGCAAAGCTTCCGGTGTGATCAAGTCGCATGATCGTGTTGTTGTTTGCCAGAAAGTGGGAGATTCCTCGGTTGTGAAGATCATTGAGCTGGACGATTAGATAACTAGCCTGTGCTTTTTGTTTGATACTATTGGCATGCTGTGCCAGATTTTTGACTAGGCCAAAACATTTGCTTCTTGGCTATGTATAATCCTATAGCTTGCAAAATGAGCAGTTTTTCCTATGGTGTCATCATAGGATTTGCCTTACAGTTCCAAACAGCTACTATCCAGTCATGGAAATTTGCGAAAATGAGTAGTGTATCACTTAATATGGGCAGATGGAATAATGAAATCGATACTATGCCCTTGCTATGGTTGAGGCTTATTTTCTTACGTCTGTTCGTTTTGCTTCTTTTCATGTCTATCGGTGGTCAAACTGATTGGTATTGTCTCCACTTTTGCGCTGTTTATGATTGTTTTTCTTTAAACCTTCAGTTTATGGTTGGTTACCTATTAGATACACACATGCCTTGCAGCCTTGCAGGTGTTTTTTGTCTTCTGAAAAGCGGGGCAGCCTTGCAGGTGTAACAGTTCCATTTTGTGGATACTGCCATCCAAGATTTTTGTGTTATGGAGCGTTGAGACCAATTTTTCTCAACATGTTAGCTTCATCTAACTGGCAAGATGCAGAAGGATGGCAGCTCTATGTAAGATGCAACACAGGATTGTAACCAAGTCCACACAAACGTCCATAACGGTTGCAGTTTAGCTAATAGCTGTGTTGGAGGAAAAACGTCCATAACGGTTTTTCTGACCGGTTTTCAAACTCTGCAACTCAAATTTCAGATTTTGAAATTTGTTCGGTTTTTCTGGGATTTCTAGTAACCGGTCGGTTACTAGTACCGTCCGCCGATCGGGATTTGTCCCGGTAACGGTTTTTGGATCCTTGGTTGGAGGAATAGCTAAATCCCTCTCTAGGGAATACAAGGTCTAAGCAGAGCCACACGAGTGCCCTTTGCTTCATGGCCTGAGGCGGGGGCTCCTACTGAGGTCATCACCTTCGAAGGTTGCGGGTGTGTTTGCTTACTGCCCTGGAGCGCTGCTGCTGATCGGGAGCTTATCGGGACCCTATTTGGTTGCTGACCTAGCGAACGCTCAGGCCCAGGCGAGCTTTGCCGACTTAGGCGACAAAAAACGAGCACTTGGTTTCCAATCACTCGATCCACTGTTCGTGTATTCAATTCACTGTATCTGATTTCATCCACTAGTCTCGGCCACAAGCTTCCAACCAAACAACCTATCTCTAGTCTTGCCTAGTCAGAGGCTACGAGCATGTTTGCTTGCTGCCCTTGAGCGTTGCTACCTTGCCGGGACCCTATTTGGTTGCGGACCTGGTGAGCGCTCAGGCCCAGGCGAGCTCTCCAAACCCAGGTGACAAAAAACGAGTGCTTTGTTCCCAAGCACTTGATCCACCATTCCTGTATTTGATCCACTGTCCCTGATTCCATCCTCTAGTCTCAGCCACAGGTTTCCAACCAAACAACTTATCTCTAGTCTTGTCTGGTCAGACAAAAATCATCTGATTTTCAGGCTACCTCCAAACACCACTTTTTACCAGGAATGAAGCCCAAGCCATCGATCAAACAAGCCCTACACCCTCAAGCCTCTGACTACACTAGGCCGGGTGTCACCATGGAAGCCATACACCGCTAGCAACCCATACCGGGTGTCACCATGGAAGTCGTACACCGCTAGCAACCCACAGAAGGCATTAAGGACATTGTGATAGAGGTGAATATGTCCCTAGGAGCCCTCATTCCCGGTGAGTCCCGTGCTAACATGTGGGATCCACTAACTCGAGAATATTTCCTCGTGCATAGAAGTCACCGAAAATAAATCCTATTGGGGGGCTTGGGGAGGGTCCCCCGCATCTGCTGTCCATTGGCCTGGCGCACGAGGGGGGTGGGGGATTGGATGGTGGGGGGAGGGGCCTCTTGATGAGCCCCCGAGAATTTGCTCTCGGGGTCACCTGTCAAATGGCCATGCAAATACAGCGCGACAGACACCTGATTAGATGACATACATATCAAAGATATTTTTGTACCTCAAAAGGACAATAATACCCCTCGCCTGTATTAGTTATGTCCATGAGAGATACCTCAGTCGTTTGTACAGGCCTAAGAGCCTATAAATACCACATGTATTCCTTATTTGTAACTTGGGCTCTCAGGAATATAATGAGTCATTCAAACTGGTGTGCCTCCGGGAGCACCCCACTTGAAGAAACCCCCATAGGCCACCGATATGAATAAGGTGGTCTTTTCAGACCCTGGACTTGTATAGATCCTGTGTTATTTTCACTCTTATGGACGTCGACCTGTCACACGGCGATGTCCACCCCCTCACTTTTGTTTGGGTTTTACACCTACGTCAAGCAGCAAATCGCAGGTATGGACTAGAGAGAACAATAACACCTGACCTTGTAGAAAAAAAGAACATCTCAATTCAACTTCCCTCTGTTGCTCCATCTGTGCTCCAAATTTTCAATTTGACAATCTACAAGTTTGTACAAGCACACTGGGCTATGCTGCTTGTGCACTTCAATGTGCTGCATCACACTCCAGCCTAAATAAATGATATACATGTTGATAGCGGTAATTACATTTTGGTTCACCATACTAGTGCCGTTATTATTAGGAACCATGAAAATCTCTACTACTTAAAAATTAGAGTTGGTAGTCGTCCGTCCTCCCATCCACGCTGCTTTGTCTTGCACGAATCCTTTCCACCTCTTGCAACGACAGGTAGGCCAGTTCTCCCATGAAAAAAATCCATCGATAAATAACAGAAGTTGCTCCCACGATCTAATCCATGATTCTTCTCCTTCCTACTCCACGTCATCCATGATTTTTTTCCTTTGCCGAATTGAAAATCCATCGTTTCTTTTCCTGCCACGATTGTTTCTTCTCGGTTGCTGCCTCCCATTCCCGTTCCTTCCCATCTATCTCTATCTAATTTTGCTTTGCCCATTGCATTTCCTAAAGGATTAATTTGTTCAGTAACACCATGTTGAGGTAGAAATTGAAAAATAACATCCAATGTGTGGATGACATATGGGTCATGGACTCACATGTCATCCACACATCGATGTTATTTTCCAACTTCTGATTTTTGTGGGATGTTATTGAGCAAATTGCCCCCTTCCTAAATACCTCACCATCCCCGCACGGCTGCACTACGATGCTGCTCCCCTCCACCACCCTTTTGATCCATCATGACAGGGCCACTCTCTCGATTGTCACACCTCTCGATTCGGGAGCAAGGCGGCAACGCACAGCAAATGTGGAGAGGCAAAGAGGCGGAGCTAACGAGGCATGACACGAAGCCGCGGTCATTCAGATGATGGGTCAAAGCGGGCAGCCAATGTATCGGGCGTTGCATGATCCAGGGAGGGTAGATGCGGCACCGACAGTAGTCTCAGAGGCGGCCCATGGGACGACATCACTGGCGTGGCGCGGTAGCTTCGGAGATGGGTTGAAGCTCTAGAGTGGAATTGCGAGATGCTTGGGTTTGGTTCGGTTTCCCATGAGCATTCATGTTGTGGTGTCTCGAGATTTCAATGGTGGGTGTTACAATTTCTTACTGCTTGATCCATAAACGCAGGAGGAGGCTTGCCACAATGCTACGACTACTAGCGATCAACAAGAGACAGGGTTCTCTCTTGGTGTGCTTTTCCTTCTCCTTTGACAGTCAATTGGTAGAGGGAAAGGTGATTTTTCTTTGGTGATTTGTTGGGAGTTTAGATTTTGGTTTCAAACGATCGCATTTTAGCTTGATTTATGTGTTTGTTTCTCCTGATTGGCGTATAATGAGGTGAATTCAGTACAAGTTTACTAAACTTATAAATTTCAATTGTGAGAGAATTTAGTACACCCAACGAAATGTCCATGAGGTGGACATCCAAGCATTGGCATTACTGCTGCCTACAAGGTGCTCAATAGGAAGTTTTAAGAGCTGGTCAAGGCTCTCTCCCATGTTTTGGTTGGATTGATGTCTTCAGAATTTTGTAGGTTTGATGTTCGGTCGATACTACTTCTTCATTCTCTCCCAACAAGTCCACTTGATGCTCTGGTAAACTCATATAGTGCCTTACTCATACAAAAACTTTAGAAAACACACTTACATTCTAATTGTTGGTTATAGTTGAACTGGATTAGATAGTTGACTGTTTTGATCGAGTTTTTTTGCAAAATATAAACGTGTCCAAACAATTTTTAATTGAATTGGACATTGATTTGAACCGGTGCATTTCCTTTGTTTGAGATGGAAATGCCATCAAATTGGTGGCTAGAACTTATTCCATTGACAATGGAACATAGATGTATGTTTGTAATGGATTTTTTATGTTAGTACTTTTAGCACCATTGTGTGTATTTCAACTATGTAACTGTTGGGGATGCGACGCAGGTCGACGATGGCGATGGAGGCGCAACACAGGTCATGCGGGCGGAGCCGAGGGCAGAGTTTAGGGGAGCACAGCGGCGGTGGCCCAACACGGGCAGGGGCAAAGCTCGGTCAAGTGGCACAAAGAAAGCCGAGTATGGTGCGGAACGAGCTCGACGATGATTAGGGTGATAGGATAAATATGATTTTTTTAATAAAAGGGAGAGTTTGTCCATTGTCCTCCCTAACTCCTACACACACACTGATCCAGTTTTGTATGTGTGCCCCGCGAGAAAACCCGATCCTCCGCTTCTCCTCCCATGCCCCAAAAAAATCGAATTGGAAAAACCGTGTCCACCCCAAATATCCTTTCCACACGATTGCATTGTCATCGGCAGTTCCTTCTACTTCTTCCTCGTGTACTAAGTCTCCAATCTCTCCATGAAAACTGAAAAGGCCACCACTGGCTATCCGTGCATCCACCAATCACCTCTATTGGCACAGCCGGAGTTCGTTGACAGCAGCCGTGCGTGCGGATGGCGTCCGACAAGGACAACGACTATGGGCAATAGCGATTGTCTTTGTCACTGTGATGTGCATGCCTGCTGCGATGTGTCGCCATTCACCACGCCATGTGTAAACATAGGGTGCTTGCTTGCTTTGAATTTCTGAAGTTGCATGGTTACAACTTTGATTTTAGAAAAAGTGTGTTCTCTAGGTTTCGCTACATCACCAAGAGTTGTAGCTGTTGACAACACATAGACCTTCTTCAGCATACATGCATGCAACCGATCACCCTCCACGGTGATCACGTGCATATATATAGAAGACAGTGCCAAGGACCTATGCATTATAGTCCCATAATTCATTTGTCTCATAAGGATTAAGTAACTGTCAGGTTAGCAATGTTTGGCAAAATAAAATAAGCCTATCTACATTAAACTTTTAGCAAGCACTAGTTGTTTTTAGTCATTTTTGTTTCATAGTGATGAATTTTCAATTTGGTTACAGATCAATTGTGTTTCTCCCGGAGTTCCCAATTGGGTATCAGCTTGGTCATATCCTATTATTGATTTCCGTTGCAATGCATGGGCCTCTTGCTAGTAATAGTTAAAATATAACTTTTACAAAAGAATGACCAGTACTGGAACGTACACCATAGATTGAACTTCGAAATGCAGTCCCGCAGTCGACACGATGTATTTATCTATATTGTGCTCACGACAACTTGATGGATAAGTTTTATTCAAAAATAGCTTTTGATACTTCCGTCAGAATAGGTCACAAGTTTCCTCCTCAAAAAAAGAATATTCTAAGTCGTTGACAGGTTATTCAACAAGATGGGCATGCATTGTTTGCATTATTCATCGAAGATACAGGAGTGAGTGACAGTTGGGGAGGATCAGAAGATATCCGATTTACACACAAATTTACAACTTTAACAAAATAGTGATCACCATTCCACATGGTCACTTCAATTCCTACATGAAATGAAGGGAATAATTAGTCGATCTCTAGAAAGAAGCATCTGGATAGTGGATACCTTAAATAATCTTTCAGGGGAAAGCGCAACAGTAGCAAGAGTTTTACCTGGTAAAGCACTGGTTGGTAGAAGGGTTAATCTACATGTTATCTCGTTGTTAGGAAGAAACTTATCAAGATCGGGCTCCTCAAGTTCAACGATATTCTTGATGGATTCGAGAAGTGATTTAGCAATAGATGCATATGAATGATCACTGTCAACAACCATTTTAAGAGCCCTTTCTAAACCACTGTTAGAATATTTAGCACTTTAGTGATTACATAACTTCACAAATAAATCATGACTACAGAAATAGCATGAATACGATGCGAAGCGAAGAGTGTCGTTGAAACGAAGAAGAAGATGTTGCTGATGAAGAGGATGCGATGTAGACGATACAGGAACAACGAGCAGGAGCATAATCGCTTCCCAAAAACCCGATTCGCCTCTCCGTGCATGAGATTACAAGGACGATGGTTCTGGAGACATGCTCTCCCCACTACCAGTGCACGCCGACGAGGGCGAGTGCGCTAGCAAAGACAACGCTCGGGAACAATCTCACACAGATGTGTTTTCACGATGCGAGAGAAGACAGGCGGAGTCTTCCAATTAAAAGGACCGTAGAAGGAAATGACTCTCAGATTAGAAAACGACAATCACAAATTGCGCTCATTAATCGCAATTAATTCACCGTGTAATCATAGCGTTTCTTTCCATCCTAACAGGATAACGGCAATCAGAAATCACACTCATTAATCGTAATTAATTAGCCACGTAATCAGAGTGTTTCCATTTCTTTCCATCCTGACAGGATTGCATGGTAAAAGAAAGCTGCGTCTGGACCCACGTCCGAACCCGGAACGACCGCACCATTCACGCGCACGTTGCGCGGCCGCGAAGCCTGGCGTGGTGTGGCGAGGCGAGCGAGTGCGCGCGTGTCGCCCTCCTTTATCCTCCTTTCTCTTGCTTTTCCAAGGTTAGACATACTCTACCATATAAGGTGGTGTCTCTCCATCTTGGCTAGCAATATGGGACTAAAGTATCACATATGCCACCATACATGAGTGGGCCTTTGAAATTTTTTTAGAATTATTGATAAATGAGTGGGCTAAAGCCCAACTAATTCCAATAATCCCCCACCAGATCCCAGAGGCTCACAAAGTTTGCCTGTTGTTCCAAGCACTGTTAATATACCAGTTTTTCAGTGAAGACGTGTTAGGGTTGAACATCCACCTAGAGCATTAAGCTACATTCATTCACAACTACACAATGGACTAAGCCTTAAATTGACAGTTTTGCGTGAACGAGTTTCACCTAAAGCCTTGACTAATACTAGGTTGCCAATAGGCTACCCCTCGGGTGGAGCATATAAGTCATACTCCGGTGCCTCTTCATGAGCTTCTTAAAGAGTACCCAATTCTCACAGACTGTGACTAGTAGTCGGGCTCATATATGTGTGTTCTTTCAAGAAGAATGCTATGTAGGATAACATCTTTGCTATTTGAAGCCACAGAACACATTAAGACAAAGTCATCATACCATACAGATTTGAGAGTATAACATCTTCAATGGAGTGGGTTATAGAATGTACTCTTCTTCAGTTAACCAAACATTTTGTTTTTCCCAGGTCCTACTTCACGAGATCTCCGATCACATAGCTTGGGTTGCCACTATGGTGTAACTCACATAGGTTTCATTCCCATCTCCTTCGATGCATAATCTATCATATTCCGTGATAAACTCTTTGTAAAGGGATCTACCGGATTCTTAGCCTTTGGAATATAATCCATAGCAATTATTCTGGAATTTCTTAATTTTCTGACAGATTTCAATCATCTTTTTACATTCCTGGAGGACTTCATGTTATCCTTTGCACTATTCACTTTAACTAGAACCGTTTGATTATCACAGTACATCAGGATGGTCAGAATCAATTTTTCAACCACCTGTAAGTCCATCAGGAGTTCACACAGCCATTTTGCTTCAACAGTGGCTGTATCTAATGCCGCGAGTTCTGCTTCTATGGTTGATCTTATCAAAATAGTTTGTTTACAAGACCTCCATAAAACAGCAACACCGCCTAGAGTGAAAACACCGCGAGTTTTGAGAAATTTAACGAGGACGATTAAGATAGTAATGAGTCGTCAGTAGGAAGGTAAGTGATATTACGATGTGCCTGTTAAAAATGACAGAGTTAGAGCATATTACTTTATGGAGCTTCTACAAAATGCAATTAAAGGGGCTGGGAACGCTCGTTGTGATTATGAAGATGAAGATGGCCTAAAACATTAGATTGAAATGTTTGGGGCCAGAAATGTTGTGGTTCCATACTCTATATGCACTGCACAATTTTCTTGAGTCATTTCAATTAGGGTTTGCAGAAATGAAAAAAAGTAGGGTTTCCAGTTTGGGTTAGCGTTGATAGGAATACGAATTTTTGTTTAGTCATTTCAATTAGGGTTTCAACAGGCACTGATATTTTTAAAAAAACATCCATTAAGTAATATGGGCACCGAGGTTTGTAAATTAGGGTTTTATCGTCTGAACGTATACGCGTATGTAGACAGGCAGTCGATGAAGTACTTTATGAAGCTTATACAGAATATGATTGAAGGGGTTGTGAACGCCCGTTGTCATTACGAAGATACCCTAAAATATGGACGATTCGATGTCGGTGCGAATGGTTGTTTATGGGATTCCACTAGAAGAGGCATACTTGCAATATATGCTTTGATGACTTAGCGGAGACACGGAACCAGAACTACATTAGAGTCCGCGGACAGAAGCACGTTACACGTAGTGACATGGCATGATAGTTCGGCTAATTCCTTTAGTCATCCTCACTACTACTACGGTACACTGCAACACAAGCATCCGGACCATATAAGTATGCATGCCTTTAGGGGATAGTAATGTGGGGTAGGACGGCGGACTACTACGTAATGACCTGACCTACTGCGTTGACCGGGGCCATTTTTCCTTCCTTGATAGCTCGGCGTTGAACTCCTCGCCGGCCTTCCCCTTCCCCTTGTCGCGGGAGTGTCCACGTCGGGCTGGTATATCGAAGTCGTCCATGTCCTGCGATTCATTGATGTAAGTGCACCGTATAGTGAAAATCATAAGAAGGATGTAAATTCTTCATAACTGACGTCGTCAATACGGATTACGCCCGGGCGACCGGATACGCTGTGGCGGCCGGGCTCGGCTGCATGAGCCTTTCCCTTGCCCTTGCTGCGGGACTATCCACGTGCGGCAGGTATGTCGAAGTCGTCCATATCCTGCGATTCCATGATGTAAGTGCATCATAAAGTGAAAATCGTAAGAATGATGTAAATTCTTCATAACTCACGTCGTGGATACGGATTACGCCCAGGCGTCCGGATACGCTGTGGCGGCCGGGCTGAGCCGCATGAGCCTTTCCCTTGCCCTTGTCGCAGGACTGTCCACGTCGGGCTGGTATGTCGAAGTCGTCCATGTCCTGCGATTGTATGATGTAAGAACACCGTACAGTGAAAAACGTAATAAGGATGTAAATTCTTCTTAACTCACGTTATCGATATGGATTACGCCTGAGCGACTACTGGGCTCCTTCGGTACCTCCTCAGCAGGGTCCGGTACGCAAGGTTTCCACCGCACGAAGTTCTCAGCCCGCACTGAGTAGTTTAGCATGTACTTCTGCTGGATGAATGCCCTATCGTACATATCTGGGCCGTCGATCCACTAGAAGAAGTGGCAGCGCATCTCGGGCTGCCATTACGTGGGGATGAAGTTAAAAATTTAAGGAATTCAACGTTGACGAAAATCGATGTCCGCGAAAGAAACGCTTACGAGGTGGTGCCTGCACGTGTAGTACGCCCGGGCGGCAGTGGCTGGGTGTGTGGACTGAATGATCTCTGCTGGTTCGCCACACACACACTGCGGGATCAGAGAACGTGGTGGTACTGGAGCATCTTTTATTGAAAAAATCTGGGTATTGTAAGTGTTTCCTCTTCTACTTAAGCCACTTTTGCTTCTGCAACATCTTCGCGTAGAAGTTTGCCGAAGAGTCCATAGTTGGGTATCTATTGTGTAGTGTTGTGTAGTGTTGGGTTTGGTTTGGTTCAACCCCCTTTTGTAAGCTCCATGGTTGACATGGTGTGGTTAATTTCATGTAGAATCTCGTCTTTTAGTTCTGGAAAGCTGAGGAGGTAGAGTGTTGTCATGTCCATCTGAAAAGCTGGCGAGGCATAGTGTTGTCACGTCTTACTTTGCACAGAGAAGTCATGGTGTGCTTTGCAGAGTGCTATCTTATCGGTCTGAAAAGCTGGCGAGGCAGATTGTTGTCACGTCTTTCTTTGCAGAGTCTTGTATTTTTGACCTGAAAAGCTGGCGAGGTATAGTGTTGTCACGTCTTACTTTGCAGAGTCTTGTCTTTTCGGTCTGAAAAGCTGGCGAGGCATAGTGTTGTCACGTCTTACTTTGCACGGAGAAGTCATGTCGTGCTTTGCAGAGTGTTGTCTTATCAGTCTGAAAAGCTGGCGAGGCAGAGTGTTGTTACGTCTTTCCTTGCGGAGTGTCGTCTTTTCGATTCGAAAACCCGGGAGGCGAGTGTTGTCACGTCTTACTTTGCAAAAAATGGTCACGTTCTGCTTTGCAGAGAGAAGTTGTGTGGTTTTGTCATCGTGAAAACTAAGTGTTCTGAATTTGGATTTGAGGTTTCGGAAATTAGGATTTCATGAATTCGCACACAAAGTAATGCAGGGACACACGACAGTTCATCCATTCGTACATAATGTTACTGCTTTATTCTCATTCATGACGGACTGCGATGCATAGATAAAGAGTGGAGATTACGATCGTATTACAACTTAACTTCTACTTGGCAACAACAAGAAATAATAGAAGAAAGACCGCAAAACTAACTAGCTTAACTAATTTCTTAAGCATTTTCTCAACTCTTTCCATCTTTTCATCCAGTCTTTTAAGTCTATTCTCTTCATTCTGCGTTGGTGGATCGGAGGGTCGAGCCACTAGACGAAATGGAGGAACACCACGAGAGTCGTCTTGCAAGGCAGCAATTTGCATTGCAATATCTTGAACCACTGGGACAACTTCGTCAGCTCACTGCCAAAACCAGCATGTTGTGCTCTAAAAAAGAATGACAGCTTGAAGTGAAAAAACAACACGTTGTTTCGAATGCAATTCATTCGAGATGAATAGGAAAAAGTTACCGTAAGATTTGAACACTTCATGAACACTCGGGATGGATTCGTTGGCGTATGCGAGGTGAACACATTCACCGGATCCCTGCAACGAGGGCAAACCAGCTGCTGCCGTAGTGATTCTAATTGTCTGCTCACTCGAAAGTTTGATGAGGCCGTAGACATCCCGAGTAAGACTGGGAGAGAGGAGAAGAGGAAATGAAGAGTGAGGTGAATGGCAGCAAAAGCATCCATATATAGCATGCGGCTGAATTGCAATTGGGTTGAAGGAAAATCGCGTCCGTGAGGCAGCGGGCCCGAGGAGGAATCGTGTGGCAGCGTTGAAGGAAATTCGCGTCCGCGAGGTAGTGTCGGATCCCCTAGCAGATCAACCACGGTCAAGCTGCAAACCCGAGCTTAGAACATGTTGTGTCCATAAATCACAAGGTCATGCTGCACACTAACACTACGTAAATCACATAACATGACATGCTGCACACAATACACAATGATATTACATAAAATGCATTATACGACCATGACATTACTTATGGTACATCGCCCCGTCGATTGCCCGGACGGCGTAGCTGATCCTCAGGGAAGGTGAACCTGTCGGGGGAGCGGCGTACGTCTCGCAAGGCGTAGTAGGGGCGTTGCGTGGGAGGCGTCGCTGCGGTGATCTCAGTGTAGGTGTCCGGGTCAAAGCTGAGTATATTATCGATCCACACGTGCTCATCCTGAGGGAAGGGTACTTGGTGAGTTAGCCATTGGTTTTATGCATTGCGAAAATTGCTACAACTATGTTAAAGCGTACCTGAGTAGGTTGTTGTGTGGACGAGGATCCTCCTGGCCAGTCTGTGCTGTAATGCTGCACGGTGTACCCTTGGTACGTCTCGGCAAACCACTGGTCGCGCTCCCGCACGTGCGACTGAATGCCCTGCGGCTGAATGCCATGCGCCAATGATCCCAACCCGTCGTCCTGGCGCTACGGCGAGTCAGGGTCGATGTCTGCAGTGGAACAACATCGCGTTTGTGACGAAGTCGTATGCTGCGTCTCCCTCTGTGACGACGACGGTTGAAGCAAAGTGTTGTCCCCTCGCAAGTGCTGCGCCTCCCTCCGTGACAACGACGGTTGAAGCAGAGTGTTGTCCCCTCGCAAGTGCTGCAAGAATAAACGGTGATGTCAGATATGTTCAAAAGGAGTGCTTGGACAAGTATTGATGACAACAACCGGCAGACATATGACATACCTATGGCCCGAGGCGCGTCGAAGCTGACCGACCATAGCTCTGATGACTCGCAGAGTGCGACGGACGTGCGGAGGGAGGTGCCGAGGGTGGAGGGGGCGGAGGGTGCCCTCGGTGTCCGTGATGCTGTACGTGAACGTCACTGTGGCGACCACAGGTTATGATCCTCATTGCAGTCCTTGCATCCTCGGTCATCGTGCGCACCGCGTGTAGAAGGCGATCAAATGTGCTATTGCGACCACGGCGTAGAGCATCAGCACCCTCACGCTCGATACGATCAAGGCGGTAGTACTCCAAGGAAACCGATAGTAAGTTAGAAACGTGTAGCCAGATGAAATTTTTAGGAAGAATGTTTTACCATCTCATCGTGGCGTGCCGCCCGATGACGGTCGGGACCTGCTAGTACAACAGCATCTTGCATGACCTCCACTGGTCACTGTGGCACTGGCCCAGTAAGCCTACACCTAGTGCGCGGAACGTACCACCGCAAATGCGCACGTGCACGCCCGATGGTGTAGCCTCGTAACTCGTGCACCACGCTCGGCGCGCCTCTCGCCCCACGTGTGTCGTCTACTACGCTGTGTTCGCCTCCGATCATCGCTCCTCCAGCCTCTTCTCGTTTGCCTGCAATTGAATTCGGATATCAAAAAATGTAAGTCAGACATGTGGCTACTATGATACCGAAAAATGACATACCGGTGGGCCTTCTCCGTGAGAGGTCGTCCCGGCAGTGGTGGCACCTCTTGGTAAAGGCCAAACTGTCTCATGACCCGCTGTGGATTGTATGGCTCGACCATGTGGGAGAAGATCAAGTGGCAGGTCGTCAACCAGAGCGTCTCGTCCTGAGTGCACTGCGAGGATAACCCGTAGGGGTCCGTGTCTGCAAGGAACTGTGCAGTCCATGGCCACCAGATGACCTCGTCCTCATGCAGTGTCTCGAATAGGTTATGGAACTCAGGGTACGCACGCCTCGGTCTCTCTCTGGCCCAACCTAGGGTACCATGTGTCCAACACGTTCCCATTGTAGGCCCATCGACGGGGTCATCACCTGTAGCATTACCGTAAAGCTTGGCGCTCAATTGGAAAGGGTGCATGGTGCTTCGAAAAAATGGCCGGGCAACAGGAAAGTGCTCCCATGACCATAGCTGCAGCAGTGTGTAGCATACGGAGGACTGGCTCTCGCCTGCATCTTTACCGAGAGGCATCGCACAACCCTCGGTAAGTGGCACAAAGCACCGCGAGGCCCAATCGATGCGGCACTCGTCGGGGCAAGGCCCACCAAAGACTCACGAGATGGATCTAGCTAGGGTACACACGATGCGCATGAGTCGGAAACAAGATCCATCCAAAAAGGAACAAAAGGTACGCAAGGAAGTGTGTCCTAACTGCCTCCACAGTCGTATGCTCGGGGCAGGTCATGTACTCCCGCAGCCAGGAATGTGGCACACCCGACATGTTGTCAGGAATCGGGTGACCGAATCTGTCAGCCATACGCACCTTCCAGTCCACTCGCCTCGGAGGTGGCACTACTGGAAGACCGTTCAGTGGTAGACCTGTAAGCATAGCTACGTCCTCCAGAGTTATGGTCATCTCCCCCCACCGGAAGTGGAAGGTGTGAGTCTCTGGTCTCCAACGATCCACGAGCGCAGATAGGAGTGCCGCGTCAAACTGAAATGCGTGCGGTACGTCCAACATGCGGGCAAAGGGTAGGAGGCCGGTGTCCCGCAGTCTTGGGACATACCGCTGGTCAAGAGCCCACCTCTCTCTGGGGGCGCTCAGAACTAGGCTCGGAGGGCCGACGCCGGACGACCATGGCAGGCATCGGTGTCGCCCATCCCAGCGTCCGTCGAGCAACTCATACAGGCCGTCAACTGGAGGCTGCGCCATCTCCTGCTGAGAGATAAACAACATGTTAGTCCACATATAAAACATAATGTATGGCATACAAAAAGAAATCGAAACGTATGACAACAGAATGTAAGACAAAGTGAATAACACCATATACACACCCGTACAACATAACAGTAGATATGACCATAATGAGTTAGCAAATGACCCACAAAACACAACATTACATCCGCATGCAAAGGCATTAAAATAAACATGCAACATCACGACTTAGTAATTGTATCTTGGCGCTACGGTGGCGCTTGTGCTAGGTCTGTTGGGCAATGATCGATGGAGTGCCCAACCGCCTTGCATAGTTCGCATTTGGGCGGCGAACCCATTGCCCGCGCTTATCGCCGTCAATGTCGTTCCGGATGCGTCGTGACTGGCGTCTTCCACGACGCGGGTGCTTCAGTGCGTCATTGGGCACCCACTTCACCGCTCGCGAGAGGTCCTCAGAGTGCATGTCCATCCCATAGGAATGGAACTCAGCACTCCAAGTGCCATACAGGTGGTGGATATCGTAGTACTCGGAGATGTAACGCTTCGAGGCCTGGCGCCACACCGCACACGCCGCGTACACATGAGAGCAAGGTTTGTGGAGAAGCCGCGGCTTGTTGCAGGTGCACGACGCTTCGTCACCAATCGTGCAGACCTGCTTCCGATCCCCTCTAGCGTGGCCTATGACATACTTCTCCCTGAGCCGGATCTCGAACTTCTGCCTGACGCCATCCATGGTACGAGCAGCGTGGGAACGAGCCTTGCTGATCTTCTTCTCCATGTAGGCGTGCATTACTTCTGAGAATTGCTTGCCATCCTCCAGATGCTTCTTGGCCATCATGGCTTTGTTAACGAAGTAGCCGACAGTACGGTTCCAGCTCTCCTCCACGATCGCAGTGATCGGCTGGGATCGGACACCCTTGAGGACACCGTTGTACACCTCCGACATGTTAGTCGTCATGATCCCGTACCTTGCACCATCGGTGTCATGCAGCAGGGACCATTTCTCCAGGTCGGGTGCGTGTGAGTTAACCCACTGTGTGAACTCCCCAACTCTCATGGACCCTCTTGCCGCTGCACCTTCCTCCGCGTCCGCCGAGTTCCTTACATGCTTCTCGGTCTCCTCGTCGAGCTGTCTCCAAAAGGCATCGAACTTCCGCCTTTGGTTCTACATGCAGAGCTTCTTGAACATCTTCATCAGGTCCTTGCTCCGAAACCTTGTGTGGAAGTTCGCCGCGAGATGCCTCATGCACCGCCGGCCTCGACATCATTCCACTGGAACAACAATTGCGTCCCATTTTGCATCGTGCTCAACGCAGACAACAACACAACATTGCGGTTCGAGATGACACACACATCTCGACGGTCTTGGACCACCGCCGCTTCACGTTGGGACAGAACCATAGCCGCCTTTGGTGCTCGCTCTCAACAATTGTGAAGGCCACGAGTAATCGGTCATTCGATCGGCTGCAACCGCGGTGAGGATGGTACCCTTGTACTTCCCGGATAGGAAGGTGCCGTCCATCATCAGCACAGGACGGCAATGCTTGAACCCTTCGATTGCCTAACGGAAGGCCCAAAAGACCGCATCAAGAACAAAACAATTGGGCCCCTCCCTCGGATGCACCTGGTTAACCTTGTTTATGTATGTCCCGGGATTTGATTCTGCGATTTGATGCAGCATTCTTGGAACTAGGTTATAAGCCTCTTCGAATGTGCCGAACATTCTCTCCACGACCTTCCGTTTCGCCCGCCATGCCGTCTTGTAGCTCACCTGGAACCCCACCATATTGGCAACCTCCGCCATTAGAAGCTTTGGCGAAATGCAAACATCTTCAGCCACGAGGTGGCTTATTAGGCTGGCAACATACGAGGACGTCATGTTGCGGTGCCTATGAAGCGGCTCAGTTAGCTCACACGTGTGGTCCTTCAGCACCGTGATCCGGAAGCCCGTGCCTGAGGCCGTGAACCGCTGCGCACGGACCTTGCCAGCACAGGATTCTTCAACACACCTAACGATGTAGGTGTCGGGGTTGGACCTCTACGCCCGATACGTCCGGCCAATGTTAATGGCGTATCTAGCAATAGCATGTTGGGCGGTGCTCTCGTTAGGAAAGCGCTGCCCTAGGAGCAGGGTGTCTTCATTAAACCCCGCCGCCCTCCGCCGTGGCGGGACCAGCGATGTCGTTGCGACGTCGTCCAATCTAGAGGGGACGTAATCAGTGTCGGTGGTCACAACACCACCAACAACACCTCCCGTAGAAGCTCCGTCTTCCTCGTCTTCGGAACTGGCTGTTTCCACATCCTCCTCTTCCTCGCTTCCACCTCTTCCACCGGGTCGGCCGGTACTCGTGGCAATCAATACGGCTGCCACCATCCGCCTCCTTCGTTGGGCTTGAAGTTGTCGACGCCGCCTCGTGTCTTCATCGCCCACTCGCCGCGTCTCCTCCAACACCGGAGACCAACGCAGCTCCTCCTCACGAGCACCTCACCGAACCACCCACGCCGAATGTCCCCGCCCTCTCCACGAACTGAACATAGACCATCGGCCGCGCAAAGATCGTAGCGGCAGGGTTGCAAACAATCTCTATGTAATTGGCCCATGAAGCGTCACTTGTCACCTTCATAAGTTGCCAAACGGTCTCCCCTCCGTTACCCACCATCGAGACATACAACGCCTCGATGCGCAGCTTCATCCTTGCAGTGGCGCGATCGAACGCGGACCGCACGCACCGCCTTAGCTCCGAGAGGCTCATGTCCTCGGACCGGTGCGGATCACGGTCCGGCCGCACTGACAGTCCGCCTGCACGGTTTGTCACGTACGAGAACGTTCCGGTGGAATACGAATAGATCTTGAATCTCCGCCATGAAGTACCTAACACATGTGCATATAAAACCACTAAATTATATGTAATGCTTGCACCATCCACTTATTTGTGGGTTTTCCAAATGAATTCTTCCACAATTTTAGTCATGGTTAGCTACAGAATAACATTTCATGACTAACAAAAATTAATTCAATTCGTACTGTAAAAATAATTCTTAACCGAATTTAATTCAAATTCGCAAATTATCGATGCAGAATAAGTTTCAAACCTATTCTAAGTTAAAGTACAATAAAAATAGAAACCAACAAAATTGGTTTCACTAAATTTGAAGTTACTATCAACTAGTTATGAATTTTTTAAGTTGTATGAATTTACAGTGCAAAACTAAATCACTTTACAAATGCCTATTGCATTTAAAAATTTGTCTACTCGAGCTAAACCTAGCCTCTACCACTGACATGCGAGGTCTACTGTACAGGTTACGCCCGTTTGTCATTAACTCGGTCCATGGCATACTGTATGGACCAAAGGTCAACATGGTCGGTTAAGGATCCATAGACCACGCACGCGGTGCACGCGCTCAGTGGGACCCAATCGTCAACGACACTAAGTCTCCTAATTACGTGCTAATCACACTAAACCTTCTAATTACATGCTAATCACACTAAGTATTCTAATTTTACATCCGAACGCTAAGTTTAAATACACTTTTCATACTCAATATTTTCAATTCTATTTCTGTTGCATCTCATGCACATTTGAATTACACGTTAAACCACCTACGAATATTTTTGAAATTTTAGGTTCAAGTTCCTGACACTTTAGTAATTTATGCAAAATTTAATGTACTGGTGTCTAGTCGGCAGAAAAAATTAGTTTTAGGTTCACTTCTATTTAAACATTTTATGGTTAGCTAGAGAATAAAATTTGGAGTTACTTTCAAATGGTAATGAATTTTTTAAGTTATTGGAATTTACAGTGCAAAAATAAATCACTTTAGAAAATCCTTGCATTTCAAAATTTTTATACCCAAGCTAAACCAAGCCTCTACCACTCACATGCGGGGTCTACTGTACATTGTTCTTTTTTATTTTATTTCCGAATTATAAGCCTACTAACAGGTGGGGCCCGTTTGTCATTCACTCAGTTTATGGCGTAGTGCATGGACCGAAGGTCAACATGCCCCGTCAAGGGTCCATGGACCACGCACGCGGTGCACGCGTGAAAGATCTAGACCCACCATTATGTGGTAATGGAGTTTTGGTGATTAATGATAAATCTAATTGGGAGACTAACACTTTTATTGATATACATATTGTGTAGTCTTATTTGGATATAAAGGTGAAAATCATGAAGGCATGCAAGTGATTAAGTGATTAATGACAAATGCACTCGTGAGACTAATACTCTTATTGTTATATCATGCTTAGTCTCAGCTTGGATATAAAAGCAAAAATCCAAACAGGTATGTATTCATAAATGACAATCTATTTGTGAGACTAACAATTCTATTGATTATCTATTGCTTAGTCTCGTTTGGATATAAAGATGGAAATACAAGAGGTATGCATTCTACTGCTTTATTATATCTTGTTGCATTCTCGGATCCAAAATATAGGTTAAACTCCACCAAAAGGTTAACTTGGATATGTGCATATGTTTCCATTACACATTTGTGTATGCACACATTTAGGGGGGGTTCATTCTATATTTTGTGGTTTCATTAGTATTGATCCATATTCTCTTTCCACATATATTAAGGATCTTTACTTTGAAATATATCCTTGAATATATTTAACTTGTGTAGTTAGTATATTCATATGAGTATATGAGAACTTATGAAACTTGTGTAGTTCATTGATGCTCATATATCCTTGAATATATTTTAACTTGTGTAGTTAATATATTCATATGAGTATATACAACTTGTGTAGTTCGTATACACTCATATTTAGTATATACAACTTGTAGTTCGTATATACTCTTGGTATATATAACTTATGTAGTTCATATATACTCATGTCACTTTATATTCAATTATTTGCAATTGTGTTGTGGGACTAATGTGTGTGCTAAGATGTTTTCAAGGCTTAGTCCCGGAGTTTGAATGATGACATGAAAAGGAAATGCAAAGGTGATAAAAGATTGACATGACTCAAGACAAAGGAGTCATGCATTGCATTTCGAAAAGCTTCTGGAAATGCGGTAGTACCGGTGTTGTATGCGCGGTAGTACCGCACCGCGGATGTACCGATTTCTGTGCGGTATGAAAATTCCAGTAGCATTGCTTTTTGGACTTGGTTTGCTCTGAGGTGGAGCGGTAGTACCGGAGTTCATGTGGCGGAACTACCGCGTAGCGGTATGACCGCAAATATGTTGGCGGTATGTAAATTCCAGAGAAGGTATTTTTCAGTATTTCGAGCCTCGAAATCGGTAGTACCGCATTCGAGAAACGGTATTACGGAGAGCGGTATTACTGGATGCTAGTTATGTAATACCGCACCTTCGAATGGCTTGTTCAAAAGTATTTATGCGGTATATCTTGGTAATTAATGTTAATGACATTGTGGGACTAACATTTTCCATGAGTTGGATGAATAGGTTATGTTCCAGGGTGATGAAGACTTTGGATGACATCATGAGTTGATCGTCATCGAGTCAAGATTCAAGAAGAGGATGCATCATGTGTTGATGCATATCAAGATCTCGAAGAAGAGATGATCATGAGTTGATCATCAAGTCAAGAGAAGACTCATCATATGTTGATTGAGGTCAAGTAAAGGATGCATCATGGGTTGATGCATATCAAGACGATGACCCGGACTTGAAGTGAAGATGTGCGTCATCAACCTTCAAGAAGATGCTCAAGGCAAAGGTATGACTAGCTAGGGCTAAGGATTTGTTCCTAGTCTTTTACCGGTCTCGGTGTTTGGTTGGAGACCGGATTACTAGTATAGGTTGCCGTACTATTAAGAGGGGTCTTGTCTAGTAGCTTGAGTCTCATCATGTGTTAATAACTCAATCTCACTTGCTCTAGCTCACTCTAACATGTTGCCTATATTTGCGAATGTGTTTTGCAAATAGTTGAGGCTCATGGATAATCCTTGTAGCATGTGACTATACTTTGCAAATGTGTTTTGCAAACGGTTGAAGTCCATGTACCTACTCCTTGTGGCATGATCTAAGTTTGCAAATGTGTTTTGCAAATTGTTGGGATTCATGTATTTTCCCTTGGCATGGTCTAAGATTGCTTGTTGTTAACTCTTTGGACTTAGACCATGGTAGTGGCTCTTTTGAGTTGTGCTTTTTGATTGGATCAAATGTGTTTGTGACCAATCAAATAGGTGGGTTGTGTAGCCCTCTGAATAAGCTTTCAATAGAGTCCAAGATCACTCAATTCCGACATCGGAGTCAAAAGTTATGACCTTTTTACCGAGTGTCGTCTGTGCTGAAAATCGGGCTGCGGTAGTACCGCCGTATAATCGCGTAGTACCGCAGAACGGTAGTACCGCCCTTGTGAGTGCGGTACGACCGCAAAAGGTCAGAATGGCTAGTTTTTGGCTGTTTCGTCTCCAAACGGCTAGTTTTTGGTTTGGGGCTATAAATACCCCTTGGCCGGTTGAGAGACAACCTTGGCATCCCATTGAGTTCCTTTGAGCTAAGAGCAAGCCCTCTACTCCCATTTGTGCATGTGTTGCACTTAGTGAGGTTTGAGAGGCAAATCCTATTGCATGTGTTGCATTAGGTGGTGGATTTAGTATCCACGAGAGCTTTGACACTTGATTGGTTCAAGTGAAAGTTGGAGACTTGTTACTCTTGGTGTTTGCCGACACCTAGACGGCGTGGAGACGTTGTGCGTCGGTGATCTTCTCAAGTGAAGCTTGTGAGAAGACCCGGACGATTTGTGAGTGGCTTGGTGCTCGCCATCTCCGGAGCGGAGTAAGAGCAACCCTAGTGGATTGGGGTGATAAGTTCAAGTTGGAGTCGGTTCAAGCGGTTGAACTCACTTAGAGGTGTTGGTTCGGTTGGAACCGGTCCAAGTGGTTTGGACTTACCTCGGAGGTGTTGCCTCGCGTTTTGGAGCCGATCCAAAAGGTTGAACTTACCTCAACGTGGATTATGGGAGACCGGCAAGTCTCCGACCACCACGGTAAAACATCGTTGTGTCACGTGTGCATCTTGTGATTAGCTTTCATATGCTTTACATTGTGCAATTTACATTTATTGTATAATTGCTTATTCATTTTTATGATTGCTATCTTGTATGTGCTTGATTGATCATATCATTAGTTGATAGCTTACAAGTCGTTGCTAAATTGCTCTATTTATTATTGACTTGTATTGTTGGTGCACCTAGTTGTTTTAGGCGTTAATTGTGCTAAACCGAATTGATATTTAGCTTCCGCATTTGAAATCGGTTTTAGAGCACAGAAGTTTTTAAAACGCCTATTCACCCCCCTCTAGTCGGCCTCCTCGATCTTACAAGTGGTATCAGAGCTTGGTCTCTCATTCATTAGACTTAACCGTCTAGAGAGTAAAGGATGGCGACTAGAGATTTTATGCACCTAGGTGAAACACCTAAATTTGATGGCACAAATTATGCACATTGGAAAATCCGCATGTCATGCTATTTTAAGGCCATGAGCCCAAATATATGGCGGATTGTAGATGTTGGCTTTTCTCCTCCATTGGATAGGCTTGATCCAACAATTGAGGAAGAGAAATGCTTACATCTCGACGCTCAAGCAATTAACGCTTTATTTAGTGCTTTGAGTGTAGATGTGTTTGATGCCATATGCGATCACGAGAACGCTCATGAGATGTGGACCCATCTTCAAGAATATTATGAAAGGTCCACTTCCACAAGTAATGATCGATAGAAGAATGGATGTCGGGAGAAGAATGTTCAACATCAAGCTCCGACAATGATGAGATCACAAACCCTCCACATCAACTCATTGCCTTATGGCTAAAGGTAATAAGAAGGTAAATAATGATGATGACAATAATCCTTCTTATGATGAGTTGATAGATATGCTAGAAGATCTAAATGAATATTTAGGAATGGAGAAATCTAAATACAAAGTTTTGAAGAAAGAACATGTCTTACTTCAAAATAATTATGATGTTCTAAAAGATGAACATGAAAAGCTCCTCCTAAATGAATATACTAGCTCCAAGGTGGATATAGGTGTAACATGTAATCTAATAGATGATTTGCCATGCATTGCTCCTATTTCTTGCAATTCATCTAAAGTTAGCATATCCACATCTTGTGATGATTTAATTGATATGCCTTGTAGCACTTGTGAAAATGCTACTATTTACTCTATGCTTGTTGAAACTAATCTTGTAGAGGAAAACAAAATGCTCAAGGTCCAAATCGCAAATTTGAAAAATAACTTGGATAGAAGCCACAAAGGGAAGGTCACTCTTGATGATATCTTGAGCAAGCAACGTAGCTCAAATGACAAGAGTGGAATCGGCTTCACTCCCATGAAGAAAAGAGAGAATAGCAAGATGAGACACAATCAAAGACACAACAAGAACATCAAGTGCTTTGATTGTCATCAAAAGGGTCACCTCTCCTCAAAATGCCCTAATAAGGAAGATTACAAGAGAGGACTTGGCTTCATCGAAATGAAAAAGGTGAAGTTCATCCGAAAGCAAAAAGGAAAGAAATACTCAAATATCAAATGCTTTGGATGTTATGAAAAGGGACACATTGCTTCCGTGTGCCCTAACAAGGTAAATGATTTAAATGATATACCTTGTTGCTCTAAATTAAATGCTTCAATTTCCTCTATGTCTTGTGAGACTAATCTTGTAGAGGAAAGTAACAAGATCAAAGATATCAAATGCTTTGATTGCAATGAGAAGGGTCACTTTGCCTCCAAGTGCCCTATCAAGAAAATGGACAAGAGAGGACTTGGTCTCACCGCCAAGAAGAAGGTGAAGAGTCACCCAAAGCAAAATGGAGATCAATTCAAAATTATCAAGTGCTTTGGATGCAAGAAGTTTGGACACATTGCCTCGGTGTGTCCAAATCAAAAGGATGTCAAGCCAAGACATTCAATAAAGAGGCAAGACGGCAATGAGCAAGAAAAGAAGATATCAAGGGAAGCAAAGCCCTACTTGCTACAATTGCGGGAGAAAGGACATTTTAGTAAGGAATGTCCTAAAGGTATCTCTCCTAAGCCTATTATTTATAATAATGATTATTTGCTTAGGAAGGATAGAAATGGAAATGTGTTTGCTAGGAATGTTAGTTTACATAAAACTAATGCTAGGGCCATTTGGGTGCCCAAATCTATTGTGACTAACATTTATGGACCCAACCAAGTATTGGGTACCAAAAATGCGCTTAAATGATTAATAGGTACTTGGAGAGGCATTGGAGATTTGGCTCATTCATGAAGAAGTGAATTTCACCATATGCAAAATTGGAGCCAAGCTTGAGGATAATCAAGTCACATCATAAACCAATGCTATCTCGGTAACAAGTATTTACATTGAAGTATCTAGACCCTTTACCTTGTGTAGGTTGCATTTCATGAAAATCTTATAAAAGGGTTGTTCTTGCTCTTGTGCTAAATCTTGATTATTCAAATCTTGAGCAAGATTGAAGTGGCACATTATGGGGGAGTGCTAAATCATTTACATATATATCACGTCCCAAAGTGTGCCCAAATTAATTAAGTGCTAGTAATGTTTTTCAAAATTTGAGCATTTTAGCCAAAAGTCAAAAATTTCATAACTATAAGTAATCCTTTGAAAAACTAGTTGCAAAATGTATACAAATGCATTTCAAAGGTTTACCAAAGGTTTTGGTTCAAGAAAAACATATTTTAAATGAAAATAAGTTTCTACCCAAAATTCTAGATCTTAGAATCTTGTTTTTGACCTAAACTAGATTTTTGTGTAAAATCTATTCTAAAAGGAATTTGATCTTCGTTCCAAAAAGAAAATCCTAGATTTGGTTATTCTAAACACTTTTCGTATTCAAATGATTTCCAAAAGACCAACTCATCAAAATTTATTTGATTTTGAAACTCGTCCAAAATACTAGCTTAACCATAAAAGTCACTTTCTAGCACTTAAGTGAGTTTAGCCAATTGAGCCTAAATTATTCATATGAATAGGTCCATGATGGTATTCATGACTCATAGACAAAATTGGATACTCAAAATTTCTTCATTTGCTCAATTTGGATCTTTTTGTGAAAAGTCTTGAAAATGAGATTTCATTTCCAAAATCAAAACACTAATTCATAAAAACTAATTCCTTAAATATTAATTAGTCCCCTTAGTGCATAATGATCCTTAAAATATTTAATTGAGTTCAAAACTAGGATCATTTGCATAAGCTTCAATTCTCTTCTAAATTCCCGATCAATCTTTGAAGTCCCAGAAAATCGGAACTACCAAGAAGTATTCTTGCGGTACTACGGATCATTACTACCGGTATTTGACTGCGATACTACCGATTATCCCGACAAAACAACCAATCTCAATTCTTTCAATTCTAAATCTATTGTGGTTGTTTCCCAAAGTTAATTTGATCCGTGGTATCCTTACTAGCTACTCTCAAATACTTTTTGACTCCATATGCCATTTTGATCTCATTGTGATATATTTATCATTCAAATGGTATTCTTTCAAGTGGTAGCTCCTATTGATCTTCTTTGATCTCGGCATGAGAATCATATGTGTTTGATTCAAATGGTATCCTTGTTTTTACAAGTGGTACTATTTTAAGTGATATCATCTTGTCCTTACAAGTGGTATTCTCAATTGATATCATCGTACTTCTTCACGTTGTATCTTTTAAGTGGTATCTCTTGTTCTCATTCACAAGTGGTATCTAACTCTTTCCATGCCAATCAATTCTTTTCTTACCAAGCTCTTCCCGATACCTAATCACTTCTTATCCATTTGGTCTCTCCGATACCTCATATTTCTTGATATTGTTTTCAAGAGGTATCTTATCTAAGTGATTTCTATGATACCCGATATCTTTTCAAATGTTATCTCTTCAAGAGATATCTCTATTGTATCAAGTGGTATCATCTTCTCTCAAGTGGTTGTTCTCTGATCTCTTCTCTCTATGCTTTCTTTGAAGATCTTTGCAAAGAGAAGTTCAAGCACCTTGAGAATGCAAGTCTTGTTGACGCATGTTTTCCACAAGTGGTATCAACATATGGATTTACTAGTATTATCTACAAGTGAAATTTACAAGCGGCATCGTCGACTGTAGTATCCACAAGTAAAGTTTAAAGAATATCTTTCAACAAGTGGTATCTACAAGAAATCTCTACAAGTGGTATCTACTAGAATTGTTCAAGGATTACCTTACAAGTGGATACACATAAAGAAAATGGGGAGAATGATTTTGTGTGTCAAAAGCAAAGACTATTGATCTAAGAAAGCTTTTGTGTGTCAAAAGCAAAAAGGATAATTGGATAAAGAAATCCTTTGTGTGTCAAAGGAGTGGAACCTTTGTGTAAGGGGAGTTTTCTAAAACTTTTGTAAAACTATAATGAAAATATTTTGAGTTTACTTAAAATTATTGGGTAATCTATTATATGGGAAAACTAGTTTGCAAAAACTCCGCTTTGGCTTCGTTGTGATTCTTCGGTGTTTATGCCAAAAGAGGAGAAAGTTTATTTGATCAATTATTTGAATTCTCTCTTGTGAGTTCACCCTATCTTATGTTTAGTTCAAAAGTGAGAGAATGCTTTTGGAGAACATAAAGAAAAATTTTAGGAGAATGTTCTCACCTTATATCTTGCGTAGATCATAAAAGGGGAGAATATTTCAATGATCAAAATCATATGAATTCTATTGCATAGCTCATAAGTTTTACAAAGACTCTCCTTTGCTTTAAGATTTGTTTTGGATTTTTGGTGTTTAATGCCAAAAGGGGGAGAATTTGTATGAGCTACATTTGGATGTTCTTATTTGATATCTCTTGTGATGCCTTAAGTGGGAGAATTCTTTCTCTAAGTTTTGTGCATACATATAGTCAAATATGCTTTCTTTCTTATCATATGTTGACTTATATCCAAATATTGCTATTAATGATGGATTTGTCATCAATCACCAAAAAGGGGGAGATTGAAAGATCTAGACCCACCATTATGTGGTAATGGAGTTTTGGTGATTAATGATAAATCTAATTGGGAGACTAACACTTTATTGATATACATATTGTGTAGTCTTATTTGGATATAAAGGTGAAAATCATGAAGGCATGCAAGTGATTAAGTGATTAATGACAAATGCACTCGTGAGACTAATACTCTTATTGTTATATCATGCTTAGTCTCAGCTTGGATATAAAAGCAAAAATCCAAACAGGTATGTATTCATAAATGACAATCTATTTGTGAGACTAACAATTCTATTGATTATCTATTGCTTAGTCTCGTTTGGATATAAAGATGGAAATACAAGAGGTATGCATTCTACTTCGTTTTATTATATCTTGTTGCATTCCTCGGATCCAAAATATAGGTTAAACTCCACCAAAAAGGTTAACTTGGATATGTGCATATGTTTCCATTACACATTTGTGTATGCACACATTTAGGGGGGGTTCATTCTATATTTTGTGGTTTCATTAGTATTGATCCATATTCTCTTTCCACATATATTAAGGATCTTTACTTTGAAATATATCCTTGAATATATTTAACTTGTGTAGTTAGTATATTCATATGAGTATATGAGAACTTATGAAACTTGTGTAGTTCATTGATGCTCATATATCCTTGAATATATTTTAACTTGTGTAGTTAATATATTCATATGAGTATATACAACTTGTGTAGTTCAGTATACACTCATATTTAGTATATACAACTTGTAGTTCAGATATACTCTTGGTATATATAACTTATGTAGTTCATATATACTCATGTCACTTTATATTCAATTATTTGCAATTGTGTTGTGGGACTAATGTGTGTGCTAAGATGTTTTCAAGGCTTAGTCCCGAGTTTGAATGATGACATGAAAAGGAAATGCAAAGGTGATAAAAGATTGACATGACTCAAGACAAAGGAGTCATGCATTGCATTTAAAAGCTTCGGAAATGCGGTAGTACCGGTGTTGTATGCGCGGTAGTACCGCACCGCGATGTACCGATTTACATGCGGTATGAAAATTCCGTAGCATTGCTTTTGGACTTGGTTTGCTCGAGGTGGAGCGGTAGTACCGGAGTTCATGTGGCGGAACTATCACAGAGCGGTATGACCGCAAATATGTTGGCGTATGTAAATTCCAGAGAAGGTATTTTTACGTATTTCTCGAGCCTCGAAATCGGTAGTACCGCGATTCGAGAAACGGTATTACGGAGAGCGGTATTACGGATGCTAGTTATGTAATACCGCACCTTCGATAATGGCTTGTTCAAAAGTATTTATGCGGTATATCTTGGTAATTAATGTTAATGACATTGTGGGACTAACATTTTCCATGAGTTGGATGAATAGGTTATGTTCCGGGTGATGAAGACTTTGGATGACATCATGAGTTGATCGTCATCGAGTCAAGATTCAAGAAGAGGATGCATCATGTGTTGATGCATATCAAGATCTCAAGAAGAGATGATCATGAGTTGATCATCAAGTCAAGAGAAGACTCATCATATGTTGATTGAGGTCATAAAGGATGCATCATGGGTTGATGCATATCAAGACGATGACCCGGACTTGAAGTGAAGATGTGCGCCATCAACCTTCAAGAAGATGCTCAAGGCAAAGGTATGACTAGCTAGGGCTAAGGATTTGTTCCTAGTCTTTTACCGGTCTCGGTGTTTGGTTGGAGACCGGATTGCTAGTATAGGTTGCCGTACTATTAAGAGGGGTCTTGTCTAGTAGCTTGAGTCTCATCATGTGTTAATAACTCAATCTCACTTGCTCTAGCTCACTCTAACATGTTGCCTATATTTGCGAATGTGTTTTGCAAATAGTTGAGGCTCATGGATAATCCTTGTAGCATGTGACTATACTTTGCAAATGTGTTTTGCAAACGGTTGAAGTCCATGTACCTACTCCTTGTGGCGTGATCTAAGTTTGCAAATGTGTTTTGCAAATTGTTGGGATTCATGTATTTTCCCTTGGCATGGTCTAAGATTGCTTGTTGTTAACTCTTTGGACTTAGACCATGGTAGTGGCTCTTTTGAGTTGTGCTTTTTGATTGGATCAAATGTGTTTGTGACCAATCAAATAGGTGGGTTGTGTAGCCCTCTGAATAAGCTTTCAATAGAGTCCAAGATCACTCAATTCCGACATCGAGTCAAAAGTTATGACCTTTTACCGAGTGTCGCTGCATGCTGAAAATCGGGCTGCGGTAGTACCGCCCGTATAATCATGTAGTACCGCAGAACAGTAGTACCGCCCTTGTGAGTGCGATACGACCGCAAAAAGGTCAGAACGCTAGTTTTTGGCTGTTCGTCTCCAAACGGCTAGTTTTTGGTTTGGGGCTATAAATACCCCCTTGGCGGTTGAGAGACAACCTTGGCATCCCATTGAGTTCCTTTGAGCTAAGAGCAAGCTCTCTACTCCCATTTGTGCATGTGTTGCACTTAGTGAGGTTTGAGAGGCAAATCCTATTGCATGTGTTGCATTAGGTGGTGGATTTAGTATCCACGAGAGCTTTGACACTTGATTGGTTCAAGTGAAAGTTGGAGACTTGTTACTCTTGGTGTTTGCCGACACCTAGACGGCGTGGAGACGTTGTGCGTCGGTGATCTTCTCAAGTGAAGCTTGTGAGAAGACCCTGACGATTTGTGAGTGGCTTGGTGCTCGCCATCTCGGAGCGAGTAAGAGCAACCCTAGTGGATTGGGGTGATAAGTTCAAGTTGGAGTCGGTTCAAGCGGTTGAACTCACTTAGAGGTGTTGGTTCGGTTGGAACCGGTCCAAGTGGTTTGGACTTACCTCTGAGGTGTTGCCTCGCGTTTTGGAGCCGATCCAAAAGGTTGAACTTACCTCAACGTGGATTATGGGAGACCGCAAGTCTCCGACCACCACGATAAAACATCGTTGTGTCACGTGTGCTTCTTGTGATTAGCTTTCATATGCTTTACATTGTGCAATTTACATTTATTGTATAATTGCTTATTCATTTTTATGATTGCTATCTTGTATGTGCTTGATTGATCATATCATTAGTTGATAGCTTACAAGTCGTTGCTAAATTGCTCTATTTATTATTGACTTGTATTGTTGGTGCACCTAGTTGTTTTAGGCGTTAATTGTGCTAAACCGAATTGATATTTAGCTTCCGCATTTGAAATCGGTTTTAGAGCATAGAAGTTTTTAAAACGCCTATTCACCCCCCCTCTAGTCGGCCTCCTCGATCTTACAACGCGCTCGTTGGGACCCGATCGTCAGCAACACTAAGTCTTGTAATTACGTGCTAATCAAACTAAGTTTTCTAATTACGTCCAAACGCTAAGTTCAAATACTTCTACTACACAACCCTAACTACTCAGTTGCTACAATAAGAATCTACCATTCATTTAATTACATACTAATCACATTGCTAAAACTATAGCAGTATGCAAATGACACTTCCGCACAAGACGATTAACAACTTCCGCAACTGCGCGAGTTTCAACTACTCTCTGCTTGCCTTCTCCCTTCTCTTCGTCTTTGCCTCTCTTCCTCTCTGGCTCTGGCTACGTTTCTCTCAATTTCAACATGAAAACAACGCACCGAGCGACTAACAACTTCCGCAACTGCGTTCGCCTCATTTTATTGAGTGTAAGGAAGCACCGGGCTTCGCAAGGAGCGGCGCGTGGCAGGCGCACGCGGCGGCGCGGGTGCAGTGCGATCAGCGCATGGCGGGCCCGCCGCTCGGCGGCGGCGCGCGCGCGGCGTGCGTGGCGCCGTGTGGCGGGCAAAGTTCTCGCCGTGGGGCGGCAAGATCTTGTCGCCGCTTGTGCGGCCGCGGCGACTTTCTTTGCCGCCGCCGGTGCGCCGCCAGTAGCTAGGAGCCGCCGTCGCCGCCGCAGATGGGTCACAAGTCTGCGGTCCTGCATCGCAAAGACACGCTAGAGGGGGCCAAAATAGAATTCTTGAGCAAACGAGGCTACTTTAGGAATTACGGCGCTAGGAGGTCAATTGAGTCCAAAATTCCCCTTTGGATGCTAGCTGCAAGATATGTAGGGTTGACACACGTGCTTGTAGAGTTCAACCGCCAAATTCATGTCTTCCAATACCTACATTTAAGTATTGAGCAAAAGTTGTTTTAATGACCCAATAACTAGATAATGTTCAATCAATATATTTGTTGTTTTTCCCAAACAATATCGTGTCATGAGAATGACAAGAAGTAAGGAAAGTTTCAAGATTAACCTGGACATATTGTATCTGCAAATAAATAAAATAATCACTCGAGAACAGTCTCCAAGAGCCATTTTTACTTTAAGGAATCGTTGATAATTAAACAAACAAGTCGCGACTTGAAGATAAAACCATGGTCATTTGAAATCAAAGTAGTCGCGGAGGTGGGAGTAGGGGTGAAAATGGATCGGATAGTTTCCGACCGATCCGGATAAAACGGATTCGAATGTCTCGGATCGTATTTTTCTCGGATAATTTTCGGATCGGAAACGAATTCGGATTTCTTTGTCGGAAATGAAAACGAATACGGTAGGCATGCTATCCGGCGGATACGGAAACGAATACGGATTATCCGGATAAGACTGAGTCCGGATATCCGGATTTCAGCCCAAAAGTGGATTTCAGCCCAAAAGAGAAAAGGGGATTTTAATTGATTTCCAGAATTTCGAAAATGCAACAAATCAAATAGTCTTTTAGAAAATAGCAAATACAGTTCAAAAATCATAGAAAAATCACGAAATTCATTGAATTATTTTTAACTTAATAAAATTAATTCCAACTTAAAGTTGGTTTTATTTTTGTATATAAAGTATTTTAAATTTCTAAAAATAGGAAAAACCTTTTTAAAATCCAAAAAATTCAATAAATTAATTAAAATTTTATTTTTCACTTTAAATCCAATAAAATCCCAGAAAACTCAATAAATTTTATTTTTTACATTAAAAACTAGGAAACTAAATAATTGACTTTATTTTATTATTTTTTCCTTTTTAACTAGAAAAACTCTTTTAAATATCAGAAAATCGAATAAAATAATAACTTTATTAATTTTATTTTTGGTAACATACTTTGGGATGTTACGGTCATTTGCGTATAGATTAACCATCCAGTCTAATCGATGTTAGTGTGAACTAAATTTTATGTATATGAGCGGGCGCGTGCGCAAGACGCGGGCGGCGCGCGAAGTAAATGAGCAAGCGCATGGCGGGGCCGCCTGCTCGGCGGGCGCGAGCGCGCGCGCGCGCGGCGCGCGCGGCGTGGGCGGGCAAAGTTCCTGCCGTGGGGCGGCAAGATCTTGCCGCCGCTGCGTGCCCAGCGCAAGAACTTTCGCCGCTGTGCGCGCCGTGATAGCTAGAGCCGCCGCCGCCGCCGCAGAGAGTCACAAGTCGCGGTCTGCACCGCAAAGACGCGCTAGGAGGGGGCCAAAAATAGAATTCTTGAGCAAACGAGGCTACTTTAGGAATTACGAAGCGCTAGGAGGTCAATTGAGTCCAAAATTCCCCTTTGGATGCTAGCTGCAAGATATGTAGGGTTGACACACTGTGCTTGTAGAGTTCAACTGCCAAATTCATGTCTTCCAGCGCCTACATTTAAGTATTGAGCAAAAGTTGTTTTAATGACCCAATAACTAGATAATGTTCAGTCAATATATTTGTTGTTTTTCCCAAACAATATCGTGTCATGAGAACAGCAAGCAGAAGGAAAGTTTCAAGATTAACCGGACATATTGTATACTGCAAATAAATAAAATAATCACTCTGAGAACAGTCTCCAAGAGCCATTTTTTTACTTTAAGGAACTGTTGATAATTAAACAAACAAGTCGCGACTTGAAGATAAAACCATGGTCGCTGAAATCAAAGTAGTCGCGGGAGGTGGGAGTAGGGGTGAAAATGGATCGGATAGTTTCCGACCGATCCGGATAAAAACGGATTCGGAATGTCTCGGATCGTATTTTTCTCGGATAATTTTCGGATCGAAAACAAATTCGGATTTCTTTGTCGGAAACGAAAACGAATACGGTAGGCATGCTATCCGGCGGATACGGAAACGAATACGGATTATCCGGATAAGACGGAGTCCGGATATCCGGATTTCAGCCCAAAAGTGGATTTCAGCCCAAAAGAGAAAAGGGGATTTTAATTGATTTCGAATTTCAGAAAATGCAACAAATCAAATAGTCTTTTAGAAAATAGCAAATACAGTTCAAAAATCATAGAAAAAATCACAGAAATTCATTGAATTATTTTTAACTTAATAAAATTAATTCCAACTTAAAGTTGGTTTTATTTTTGTATATAAAGTATTTTAAATTTCTAAAAATAGGAAAAACCTTTTAAATCCAAAAAATTCAATAAATTAATTAAAATTTTATTTTTCACTTTAAATCCAATAAAATCCCAGAAAACTCAATAAATTTTATTTTTTACATTAAAAACTAGGAAACTAAATAATTGACTTTATTTTATTATTTTTTCCTTTTAACGTAAAAACTCTTTTAAATATCGAAAATCCAATAAAATAATAACTTTATTAATTTTATTTTTGGTAACATACTTTGGGATGTTACAGTCATTTGCGTATAGATTAACCATCCAGTCTAATCGATGTTAGTGTGAACTAAATTTTATGTATATGATGAACTAAATGTAAATGGGTGATGACTTTGTGAGTTATGACTTATGAGCTAAATATGGTAAACGAAGTGTTATATTTGTGATGAACTAGTTAATGTAACTTGCTAGTGCCAATGTTATGTGTGGTTGCTGAAAATATGAACAATTCATGAATGTTTACATCAAATAAATTAGTTATATATTTTTGTTAATTTCTGGTATATAATTTAAGGGGCTTTCATGTTCCGAAAAATATCTGTGACCGTATTCGTTTCGATTCGTATTCGCTCTGTATTCGTATTCGATACTATTTATATTCGTATTTGTATCCGGGGTATTCGTATTTGTATCCGGATCCGGGAAAAAAATATGAAAACAAAAATGGCAAAGCTATTATCCGTCCGTTTTCGATCCGTTTTCACCCCTAGGTGGGAGTGAGGTCGGGAGACGAGAATAGTAAACGAGCCAAGAGGAAAGGAGCGTCCTTTCTCCTTGTGGAAATAACGGAAGCAGTTAACACAAAGCAACCACCATCTAGCAGACTAGCACTAGAACGGGAAGGAAAGCAACAGCAAAACAAACTTTACATTTTTGCTAGATTTAAATTGTCTGAATTTTTTTAATTTTAAGTTACTTGTTGTGATCATTGAATTTGTGTAGAGATTGATGTGTTATATGATTGGATATTGATCCAATGGATATCATATGATTAGATATTGATTCAATGATCACATCAAATAATTTAAACTTAAAAAATTTCAGACAATTTATAAAGATAGTCCCCAAACTTTAGCCAAAGCTAGCGGGTGATGCCGGCATGGGTGGTCAACGCCCACAGCAGCGTGATGAACTCGCCGCCCTGCGCCACCGCCTCCGCGTGGCCCTCGATGTTGTCGGAGGGCGCGATGTAGACGACCAGCTCGGTCCATAGCTCGGCCAGCACTGCCCACCCCTGCGCCGCGTCGCCGTCGAAGCCGCCCTCCTCCACGAGCTGCTTCCCCAGCTCGGCGCCCATGTTTGCCACCGCCTCGGGGCTCGCCATCCTCATCACGCGCTCCATCCTGCTCTCCGACTTGCTCCGCTGCCGCTTCTTGCTCAGCGCGCCCCGGAGGTCGCGCTTGACCGCCTTGTATACGCGCTCCGACCCTTCCCGGTCCTCCGGGAGGAGCTCCGGCGCGCACGCCACCAGGTACGCGCAGTACTTGGATAGCGTGGTCGCCACAGTCCGCTCCGCACCCGCGGCCGCCGAGTTCTTCATCTCGAAGAGGCTGGTCGCGATGTGCCACAAGAGGATGACCTCAGTGATGCTCCTGCTCTCGCACGCCCACAAGAGCTGCGGGTAGCCACGGCGGTGCAGCACGGCCACACCGTTGGTGAGCGGCTCGCCGTTTCTGGCCCTGAGGGACGCGAAGACCGCGTGCTTCACCTCCCTCGGCACGGGCACCGACGGCATTCCGAGGAACCGGTGCTGCAGCACCTTGGAGATCATCACCCACGGCGTATGCCGGCGGAGGTCGAGGACGCACACCTGTTTGAACCGCATGCCGGCGCGCGGCCGGCCGACCCGCTTCATCCACAGCAGCGCGCCGAAGGCTCTCCGCACGCACCGCGACAACTGCCACTTGGGCCTGCGCGCGTACTCGCACAGCAAGGACACCAAGAAGCAGTCGGAGAGCACGTAGACGACGAACTCCCACGCCTCCATCAGCAGGAAGGTGAGGAAGAGCAGGAGGCTGACGAGGATGTTGAAAGATGAAAACATGGTGATTATGGTCTTGACCAGCTTGTGGCCAAGGCACTTGGAGAGGTCGGCCGCCCTGTGCGACAGGGTGGCGACGTCACGGGCGAGGCAGCCGATGACGGGCAGCAGGCGGCCGTTGCCGGTGATGAAGAGCACCATGATGGCCTGGTTCACCACGATGAGGAGCACGAAGATGTAGTTGCCGACGAAGAACCATGGGCTCGACAGCACCACGGGAACCACCGAGTGGTAGTAATCGCTGACGAAATTGAGCTCAAGCTCAATCACGTGGAACGCCCTCTCGGCAATATCTTTGTTGCTGTCGGCGCCGGCGCCGGCGCCGCCATCGAGGCCTCGGAAAATGAGGTCACGGTTCTTTTGGCCACATCGTCGTCGACCCGGAGGTTCTCCAACCTCGCGCGCAGCAGCTTGAAGAGCGCGAAGGAGAGGCAGAGATCTTTCAGTTTTGGATGGTCGGTAAGCAAGCGGTCGGCCGGCTTGCCGTCACCGCCTTCCGCGAGCTCCCATATGTCGCCGACAGTGATGAGGTCCTTCTCGTCCGACTCCGGTAGCTCCACCCGGTAGCCGTCGGGGCCCGATTCCTCTTGAGCCTCTCTCCCCATGACCACGTACCAACACTTCCTCAGAAGTGCAGTGCTGCTCGCTTGTTGATCATCTCTCCTCTTCTTCGATCATCTGGGCAGTGTATCCCATGACTAGGTGCGCGTTCTTGCCGACGGCGAAGGAGCGCTTGGCGAGCTCCACGGCGGCGACCCTCTGGGCGGCCTTGATGAGGTGAGCAGCCAGAGGATCATGAACCCCGGCTTCCGGAACCCGTGCACGTACGAGTATATGAGGTAGCCGATCCACGCAATGCGGACGATCTGATCGATGGCGTCCCACAGTGTCTGCTGGTGGACGGCGCGCAGCGGCGACGAGTTCATGGCCGCGAGTATGGCGTCCACCTTCTTGCGCAGCAGCTCGACGAGGAGCATCCAGATGAGGATGACGTGGGCGCGGAACGGCAGGCGCTGGTCGCCGCCTTTGAGCTGCTGCAGAAGCTTGGCCTCGTCCTTGGCCTGGGAGAACATGTAGGACATGAGCGGGAGGAAGAGGGAGAAGGAGGCGTAGAGGAAGACGCGGACGGTGGGGTTGAGGGCGGCGCGGCCGGAGAGGCGTCCGAAGAGGCTGAGGCCGAAGAGGAGGCCGCCGAGCACGAACATGACGGCCGAGGCGAGGAAGATGGCCGCCTCCGCCTTGTGGCCGTTGGGCGCCTCCAGGGCGTAGACATACCATGGGCGGGAAGACTCGCCGTGACAGAACTGGTGCGTCGTGGAGTTGCTCGAGTAGATGTCGTCGCAGCGCATCCTCCTCCTCCTTGTTCTTCGATCTCCTCAAATCGGATTTAGTAAGCAGGTGTTGCGTATCAACTCCGTTATTTCAGTTGCATCTGTGGTGAGAGAGACAAGTGTGCCTGTCACTTGTCACAGACACGCATGAGACATGTACCAAAGCTTAAATCCTTGATTAGCAAGTAGCAAAGAAGGATTATCTGTCTTGTTTAGCCCCTTATTACGCTTTGCTTCGAGTCCAACCAAACGAGAAGATGCCAATTGCTGCATCATACTTGCCGTGTTTCACAAATCATTCGGGCTTTCGTTTGGTTTTGTTTTCTGCTGCTTTTTCCCCCCGGTTCCCATGCAGCAGAGCGAACAATCGAATGGTTCCCTCGCTTGGTTTCGCTTTGACGAACGGGGAGGCCAGGTACCGTCGTGAGGCACTGCAAGATTTGCCTTTTGTTCGGGATTCAAGGGGAGATGCTGCAAGGTTTTGGTGAGGCATGTGCATCACAAATTCAGAAAATTCCTCCGTGTATTTGTCAAGGCAGCCAGGCAGGCGCACGAGAATCTTTGTTCTTATAACAGCAGAATTTCGGTCCTAGAGAAGTAAAGAGTCCATGCCTTCCTGTGCATCGTTGTTCTGACTTCCGATCAGTAACAAACACAGATTCGAGGGGAAGGACCTTCTGAAACTACACCACCAATCCTCTAAAATAAAGAGAAGTCAGGCAAAGTTTCTAGCAATACCTCATACCTGCGATGCTCAATGTATACCATAAATCATAAAGTCAAACGCGCAATTCAATTAGTTGAGTATTCTAAAAATAATTATAGTTGATTTTCAACAAGTTACAGAGGAGGGGTCCCTCAACCACAAGGGATACAGCATCAGGTTTTCTCGGTGTTACCAATAGCACTTGCACACACGGCCTCTAGACAGATCATGCTACTCATTCTTACGTGTAGACGCCTTAGCGAGATAACGAATCAAGGATACGAGCCACTGCCAGAAAAGAACGAGGAAATTTGCCGTCTTTGGTTTGGGTACAGGCCTTGGCCCGAAGAGACCTTTGTATAACTCCTTTTGCTTTTGGTAGAGGGCTTTATCTTGTTCCGCGAGCAACCGAAGCTCCCGAAGGATCTCCTTGTCTTCCGGGGAATACTTCTTGGCTTTCAGGAAGTCCTCCCTTGCTGGTTCTGTCTGACCAAGTTCGGCTCTAGCTTTTCCTCGTCTGAACAATGCTTTCACGTTGTTTTCGTCCTCGGACAACACCTGACAAATAGGATTATGCAATTGATCAATCATCGAATCAGTAATATCAGGTGAAATAAACTAATTGGTGAAGTTTTTTTTACTTGGGGTGCAAAAACAAAAGCAGGTGAACTAATATCAGCACTATGTGATACTAATAATGAACACACAGCTTTCTGCCCTTTTTTGCCATAAGAGCTTGAATATCACAAGCCTTTAGTGTTTGAAACCTTGAATATCCCATGTAAAGTAAATGATGACTTGAAGAGTGAAGTTCATGAAATGTTACAGACTAAGTGAAGAACATACAATGCTACATTGTGTGATAGCTTCATCATATCTCTTTAGTTTGATAAGGCATGCAGCCGTGTTGAGATGGCAGGGGTTTTTCACAGCCAAAGCCATATCCCTGTACTTCCCAAACAATTGAAACATGAAATCATCTCCCATATACGCAACAGCCTGGAAAAGAGAAAGCAGTAGATCACTGTCATTGGAGTATATCAACAAATAAAAATTAATAGAAGATTGGAAATAAAGCAGACCACTAACCATCTCATATTGCTGCATAGCCTCCTCAAATTTATTTTCTTTGAAATAATCATTACCCTCAAGTTTCCTCCTATCTGCTGCTTCAATCCTCTCTTCTACTGTCATGTCACTTCGGGCTTTCCCCTGATTTTTTCAGACATCTCGCCATGATTACAAGTTCTTTCAGAAAAATCCAGTTTTAATTTTAGAAAGGGTAAATAAAATGATAATCAACTACCGGTCATCTCAGTCGACTATCAGAAATAATCAAGACAAATCGACGATGCACTATTTGGTGTTTTTCATTCAATTATTTTGTTTGTTTTATCCTCTATTTTTATTAAGCCTTTCTTTGGTTGGAGGTGGGGGCGGGGTGGGTGAGGGTGTTTGCCATTACCTCTTTGACATCATCAAAGCCAATGAGTTCAACTTCATATATAAGATTTGCCATCGGAGGGACATTTGGGAATGAAAAGCTTCCTTCTTTCCCATAGCCTAGCTCCCAGTCAACATGCAACAATGCACGTTCCCCGCTTCTCATGTTACCAACACCAATGCCCAAACCAGTCATTTCCTTTTTCTCTGATGACGAGAGCAAAAGTTTCGAAAAGTTACTCTGCAGGCAATTGTCGTTGATAACTTCCAGCCATACTCTTGAGACAACATATGAATGATCATAGGCTAGTTATTCTGTAGGCTCAGTCAGCAGGTGATTTTTTTATAAAAAAATTTAATGCAAATGCCAACTTTTCACGTCTTACTAGAATAGCATGAGCAGGTGTGAACAGTAGCCAGTTACTGGCGGGACTACTGATTTCAACAACCTTCCTTCTTAGAACCATCATTGTAGCACTAGAAAGCCAGAATGGCATGCAAAATAAGTTATTTGTAGTCTGAATCTTAACCTTACATTGTCATGTGGGCCAGGTTTATAGCTGTCGCCACAAGGGCCCGGCCCAATCGGCGGTCCAACTGGCCCAACAGGCGGTCCGACCGACGGATTAGGTGTCGCGTGGGACCAGTCTAACTGGTACCCTTTCCTTGCTTGCGATTTAGGACAGTTTGTATTCGAATTCGATCCTTAAGATCAGATTGTTTAGAAAGATTAGATATCCTTCCGATCTATTTTGTAACTCTCTCTCTATTTAAATTTTAAAGGGGAGAGGATGACGAAATAAAGCAAGCAAGATTAGTTTATCTAATCTCTCTTCTCCTCGCCTCCTCTCCCTGTCGTGCGCACGGAAGCTCGGTCCAACCGGCAGAACAAGCGCGATCAGACGGACGGCGCCCTGCCCTCGGCTGTGCGCACTCCCTCCTCTCCACCACGGCTGCCGGGCGCAAGCCTAGGCCGAAACCTCCCACCTCCCACTCATATCCTATTAGATCTATCCCCGAAGCACGTGACATACATCATATGGAATTTATGGGTGACATGCATGCAGCAGAGAAACAATGAGCATAAAATAAGTTAAGTAAATTTATCATTTACTTGTACCTTTTCCAATGACAATTTCAATTGGATGCTGTTCTTGCCAAGTATCCTCAAATTTATGCAAAGAGCTTCCAACCCATGCTCTGTAATGCACTGTAACACCAAGATTAGAAACAAGTAAATAACCATTATTTCACAGTTGTTCTCCTTCAAACGAGTGAATAATAATTTGATATATACATGCTCTGAAAAGAAAGATAGGCCAGTGCTCTGATATATGAAGGACAAGGTGCACGAGCATACTTCATCCTGACAACAAACAGATAACTCATATATTAATGTGCTTATACAGATGATGGAAGTAGGCCACCTATGGATAACAAATGGGCAAAGCTAAATATTAGAGCAACAAAAAAGATAAACAGGAAGGTGCAATCAATTTCAACATCAAATGCAAGCAATCAATTTCAACATCAAATGCAAGTACGAAGGTAGAGAAGGAGCAGATCGACATATGAATCCAAGATGACACATACAGTACAAAATTAAAGAGATTATGCCATATGCCCACATAACCGGTTATCTGTACTGAAACTGAAAAGGGGATGAGTGTCTATCCCATGATCATGATTACCAGTGTCTCACATAGCATAGATAAATGAGCATGTAAGGTTTGAAATGTTTTCCCTTCAAAAGACGTGAGAAATGTTTTCCCTACTACGTGCATAATGACTTTTTGTCATCCTTACCAAAGCATGTAGCAAATTTTGAGGGTATGTTCCCATGGCCTTCTTTAATGACTTGCTTCTTAACTTTATCATGGAGAACTTCAATATCAGTGGTAACCACAGGTGGGGCACTGCCATCTTCGGGAGGTTCAGGATGCACAAAAGAAGCTTCTTCCACTGTTATCTCATTATTACTAGAACCTAAAAAAACAGAACATAGGTCAAGCATCAAGGGGGAGGTGGCGAGGTTTTTGAAATTACTCTCCATCTTGTCTTGATACAAATTTGCATTGTTTGCATATGTCTATTAGTATCAAGTAAAATTACTCAAATCATGTAAAGTGTGAAGCGTGATTTCCAGAAATAGCAATACATGATCTAGTATTGAGTTGTGATATAGAGAGTTGCAATCAAATTCAGGAACTTGTGCTGTTTCATTTGAACTTGTTTTCCACATTCATTAAAGCGCAATGTAATAGTATCAGTTCGCTTCGCTTCTAAATAAATCATGAATTATATCGTTTGATTTGAGCCTTTGTGGTTCTTTCAGTGAGATGCAAAGATGATTTGGGTCATGTGTCCTTAGATCGAATACAGTTTAAACTAGAAAGAAACCTATATCTAGGTGATTGATTTCCCCTGAATCAGAACGAAAAGCGTACTGCAATTCTACATCAAAATCCAAAACAGCCCCAGCTGAATTGGAGGCTCGGAGCCACCAATAGGAACAAGAGGAAAGGAGCATTCGCTGAGCAGCAGCTGCACAGGGCGAAGGATGGGACTGGGAGAGGGGTCGGCGAGCGAAAAGGGTCTCACTCACCAGAGGTAGGACCGGAAGCGGCGGCGGCTGGCGGCGCCGCATGTCCTTCCACGGCGGCCATCGCTGCGGGTGGCCGCGTGCGTCGTGGTTGGTTGGGAGGCGGGCGGCGGGCGGCGGACGGCTCGAGGAGTCTGCTGGACCGTCGGAGCAGCCAGGATTGGTTATTTTTACCGGCACCGGTGGTCGCAAAAGCATTCAACGTCTCATCCGTCGGGACCAGCAGCGGCCGGTGGGTGATATCAGCGATGTATAATATCTGCTAATAAGATTTTTCAATGACGTAGATAAGAGAACAAGTAGAGATAATGAATCTGTTAGTCATGTAATAGACAGTTTATAAGGTTTTTATTGATGATAGTTTTACTGTTGTATTTATGTTGTTTGTACAGTTTGTGGAGTTGTATATATACATAACTTAAAGATAACTTATTGTATAGATTATCTTTGACTTTGACTATAAATAACATAGAGAATACTACAAATGAAGTTTTCGCAGATACGGTCGTTTTTCACTTCGTATTTGCAGATATGACCATCGCCTGCGCGTATTTGCATATATGGCATCTCTGGCACACACAGCCACCGTGCGCCAACATGTGTGCGTTCGACACCTGCATTTGGCAAGATACCACCATGCGTCTTGCCGCCGCCACATCAATCGTGAGACACGGGTATTTAGCTTGTAATGCTTAGTCTTCCATCGACTCTAGCATCACCAACAAAATATCCCGTGCTTCGGGAAAATATATACTTCTCAGAATTGCAGTATACACACCCTTTTACAAAACAATGCATCAATTCCATACAAGTTCCATACAACCGAACTAAGCCTTTACAAGCAAAAAACATACAATATAGTTATTACAAAAAGGACCAACCGGTCACAAGACAAGCTAAAGAGCTAGAATAAATAGCGGAAGCAAAATGTCATAAAATAGCTATGAACAAGAGTCAACCGGTTTGCCACACATCCACAAGGCAATCCTACCGGGTCGCCAAGCTAGTCGTGCATGCATGCAAACAAAACTCACAAAAGTCAATCCCTTGGGGATCAACCTCCTCTACAACAATTAAGCAAAACCAATTAGTACAAAAATGTACTCGCAAAACTTACGAGTAACAAACCTAGATATTACTACATGCAAGCTTTATTCAAAGGAGAAGGCTAAAGGTTTAATTTCAGTATAAAACAGATTTTATTTGTAATAAGTAATAGATTGAAGATAGTTTTAGCAATCTGAGTTTTATTTACTCAAATAACAGCGAGACCATAAGTAGTAACATAAAAACATTCTGGAAGTGACTAACCCAGTAGCCACCATAACAAATAGCATGAATTACCCATTCGTACCACCCACATCAAGTTTTAATGAAAAGCTATAGTCTAGTTCTTGTACGACCTTACTAAGCATGTCCATAACCTAGGACGAGGCTATTCAAATAGATCAAACCCTGCAGGGGTGTACCAATGTACACACACTTTAGACCGCCTTTTGCCAAGCTATTAAGCACACTTCCTTTGGTATCTTTGTCACGGCTAAGTCCTACGAGATATTTCCAATGGATTGCATTAATTAAGAGTCGCACGTATAGGTCAACCCTTAGTGATCCGTTGGCGACGGGATCACAAGGACCCACACGTTGAGTCTGAGACACCGGCCCAACCGAAGCAACTTCGGGTACTCCTAGGTATGGAGAACCTAGAAAGGAACCCATCTCTCTCATCCCAAAACGAACATTTTCCTCTATCACTACCACCATGACTCATTAATTAACACCTCCCAAAGTACTAAATTAAGAGAGGTCACATATCCTCTAGTGTGATTAGCACGCATATATCGCTTGGCTTAGTGACACAAGTAACTCGGTCCTTGATGACCTGTGCACCATTCCATTCACACCAAAAGATCACACCATCACACCAACATGTCCAAGTCTAAAATATTTTATTTTCGGCTTTAGGTTTCACAATAAACCAAAGCACAAGGTCTTTGAACATAATGTAATTGTAAGATTTGTGTGATTAGTGTCATCGACTAAGTCGATAACCGCCCAATTCTACCGGTAACTAAGTATTGCTAAGCATCATATCGTAAAGATAATAAAAAAGCATAAATCATTCACCGGTCTCTAATTCACCAGTGAGAATATTAACTTAGGTTTGTGGCAGGGGTGGATAATTTCAGATAAACAATGCAATAGGATTAGCTACCTCTAATCGACAAAATTAACTTTGACACAAAGAAGCATGCATCAAGGATCAAAGAACCGTTACCGGGCAAAATCCCGCTCGGGGCGATAACGGTTCCCTGACAGAACCGGATCAGAACGCCTGATTACGGGAAAACTGAAAAACCAGTGAAACCGGAAATGACAAAAAATTATTTAATAGTAATTGTAGAGTGTTTAGTGAAGTAGCAATTGCAAAAAACATAGAAAACCTTGCTAAACCTTGCTAGCTTCACTCTCTGGCGTAGCTCTCTCCTCCCAAAGGACTCAGCAGCATCTAAAATAAGAAAAACATAATATAATGGTAATGACTAATGAATAATAACTTGACTAGCATACTAAAAACAATATAAACAATAATGATGTAGGAAACTAGCAATGCATACCAATACATTGTCGAGAAGCGCGAAGGTTGTGCAATATACTCATTATTATCAATGAGTACGAGTCCGCTATATTGAGAAAGGTGGGCTTTGTATTGATCCCAAGTGTATGTTTTATGGGCATATTGTAGCCAATGATTATAAACTTGTTGGTAATATTCGGGTTCCACCCACTGATAAACCATTCTTGAATTGTTGTCGAGGGGTACAAGACCGTAATGGTGAGTAGGATAAGAAGAAATTTCTGAAGAATGAGAATCATCACCAGAAGGTAATAGGCTGGCATCTCGACGTCCATAAGTCGTTGAGCTAGCATGGGATTCATAGGAAGAAGAGTCATGTGGCTGAGAACGATCTTGTTTGCGACTCTTACGTTCATAAGTCCTACGAATTGTTTTCCCAGCTTTAGTCTGATGACAACCATGATCTTCATCCTAGGTAGCATGCGTGAAATCTTGCTCACAGGTGAATTCCAATGGTTTGTCTTGTGTTGCATCATGCGTTTTCCCACCATCAGGGCCATCATCAGACGACGGAGAGCTACTGTCACCAGACTCTTGGTACTGCACTTCATCAGATAGTGGAGTTTCTGTTTCGTCCTCGCTTTCCACAATGTCCTCCTGAATTTTCTTTTTCTTCTTATCAGTCTCTCGTTTTTTTGTTTGTGTAAGAGAGGCAAAGTCTGCAGCCAATTTTGCAGTCTGTTGGCTACAATATTTCCTTTTCCCAAGATGACTCTTGCCAACAGTTGTCTTCGTCCATTCCTTCAACGGTTGATCATCTAGTGCTTTTGCGTTCCTCCTCGTGGATGGAATCAACTACAATCTTGGATGGAATAGGGGGCTCACCTTCCTCGTCTAGTACGGGCTCCGATTCTATCATGGAGCTATCAAGCCACTCATGGATTGGGTTATCCCTGTCGTACATAATGGCGTTAATTAGATCGCCAAAAGGATCTACATCTCTATCCTCATTTCTAGTCTCATGCTCTTGCAATCGCAGCCTTAGATTGTAGTGGACATATACAAGCTTATGCCGTTTCTTGTACCCAAGACGGTTCCTCAATTGTGTATGCACCAAAGCAAATGTACTCCAATTACGTTCACATCCACTGGAGGAAACACATTGTGAGACAATCCGCAAGGCATATTTTTGTAGTGTTGGTGTCTCCGCTCCAAAAGTCATCCACCATGTAGCTACAAGTAACATGAAAATTATATTGAACTCGTAGTGACGGTTGATTTTCTATGTATATCTAAGTTGATAACAACATACCTGCAGTAAGACGAGATGCACTAATGTGAGCCTCATTTGAAGCAAATAAGCCACGTCGATTACGATAGTATTCGAGTTCGCCTAGAGCCTGCACCGCCTCCTCGGGTGTATCAGCTATTCTTTGAATTGCCGTTGTCACGGAAACGGTGAGGGATGGATTCTTCCCCAAACCATATACATTGTGGCTCTGTGGGTTTAGCACCCCCGCTGTTTGAAATTCAACACACTTACAATGTTAAAAAAAATACAACAAATATGTGTTAGGATTTACGAAACTATCTACTTACCTGCAAGTATATAGGTGCGGTGCTTGAGCATTGCAATTCTTTTATTAACTACCAACATAACACGATCACAGGTAGCATCATCTTCTGCAAATGCGACGTCAAGTTCTTGCTTCAGTTCATATGTTTTTGCAACCAGTCCTGCCATAGTTGCGGGTTTCTGCTGGTCTGCAAATCTTAGTAGTCGATAAACAGGTTCTACTAATTTAATGATCCAATGCATAGAGGTCCACCATTGTCTACATGTGAGACAGGAATACATGTATTCTCCTTCTTCAGTCGTGGACAAATGATTGTAGCTCCACAAATCTGACACCATCCACTTCATAAACTTGTCTTTTCTATCCGAAAAACTTTTTAAGAAAACAAATGTCGTCCCAAACCTTGTGGCGTTTGGACGAACTATCTCTCCTCCAATCTATTCTCACATTTCATTATGGAGGCGACCGTGGCTGTATAGGAACCGACAAATCCTCTTCACCGCCTTCACGACACTAGCAACCTCCGTGAACTGGCTAATATCCTTCAACATGAGGTTAATGGTATGTGCCGCACACGGCTGCCATACTAAAGTTAGATACTCTTCAATGACGAGTTCACATGCTCTTTTGTAGTTTGCACCATTGTCAGTCACAATCTGCATAATATGTCGAACTCCAACTTCTTCCACAACTTTACGTATCTCACGATACAAAAAGTCAGCATTTTGCATCTTACCAGTTGCATTCACTGACTTATGGAAAAACATTCTTCCATTGCAATACAACATGAAGTTAATAATACTCATGTGTGTAGGTCCTGACTATGAATCACACATGATAGAGACTCCATATATACCCCAGTCATCTTTGAACTCTGCCACATACTCCTTTATATCTTGTTCGTTAGCATCAAGATATTCCCTATCAATTTCATGGCCTCTTGGTGCCGCCACGCCTTCACCAAGATTTTGTGTCTCTTTGATAGCAGCACAAAAATAAGGACACTCGCCTTTGTCCCAGTGAATGTCATTACTATGAAACCACTTAGACCAAATTTTCTCAAGTTTCACCTAGAGCCTCCACGTATTGTTGTATCAATGCGGGTTTGTCGATGCCCGAGCCGCCAAAATATCGAATCAACTCTCATAGACTGTGACACGCCAAACATCGTAGAAATGGCACCACTTCTCCGCCACTTCCCTACCACTTGCACCGCCACCACTATGTTCAAACGTTGCACCCTCGGCTTTTGCCCTTTGTTCGAGCCGGTGTATCTCCAACGACTCTCGCGAGCCCATTCCATCTGCATTTCCTCGTCATCATCAAGACATTTTGAGATGAAGGGCCACGAGCTACTGTGTTCTCTTGCAACTTGCTCCATTCGAGTCGTTCTTCTTTAATAGCTTTCTTTCTTGCCTTCGTTTCATCAAGACTTGCCAAGATGAGCTCGCGGACTTGCGCGAACCCCATCGCAAGCAACAACATCTCCGTGTCTCCCAAAGAAGATGTTCTTTTAGGCGGTGACACCTCCTTTGATTTTGTTAGATTACAATATCTGCACTTCCAACCAGCACCTCCTAGTCTCTCTCCATGTTCCCAAACATTGATAGATTTAGGAGCCATCACCTACCATAATTCATATAGGATGAAAAATAGGTCAATATTGTAAATAATGTTATCTTCATGGAGTCAGTTATTATTAAATCTATAGATACACTATGTTATTATGCATGTCCCATGTATATCTCCTTCTGCACTTACCTTTGTCACTTTCAGTTTGCAACCCAATAGATGAATTAAATGGTCCAGAGAAGAGAACCCAACCATGTGTGCCACAGATTAGTCTCCCTTAGCTAGCATGAGTACACTACTATTACTTTGCAACCCGTACGGCTTGATGTGAACTTGAACCAAATAAAAGCTAGCCAGGCCAACCAATTATTTGTCATGTCAATGGCATTTCCTAATCTACAGCAAGCACTAATCGTACTACTCCTAAGTCCTAACCAATGATCTGGTACTTCAAGTGTGCTCATCAACGAAAATCTTGTTAACATGACTACTACCAATGTAGAAACTTGAAGAAACTTGAGCATATACATGCTAGTACTTGAGAACTTGAGCATATACCGCTAAGGTCACATCGCCATTGCCGTCACAGCACTTGCTAGTTTGTATGCTTGGTGCTGCTGAAAATGGAGGGAGTGAGGGAGGGAGGCAAGAGGAGCCAGCAGCAAATGGAGGGCGTGAGGGAGGGAGGCAGCAGGCAATCATGCACAAGAAGGAGGGGGACAAGAGAGTGACATCCAGCTGCAGCCTGCAGGGAATTCACATGCATTGGGGCAGGCTGCAGGCACAAGAAAGCAAAGGCAGGCTGCAAGCACATGCATTGGGATTTTGGGAATCCTATGCATTGGGGCCCGGTTTGATTCTCAGCCAACAGCAAGAGGAGGGTAGGGGGGAGGGAATCCCATGCAAAACAGCCTGGACAAGTCAAAAATCCAAAAGCAAACTTCATATTTTTTTTCGGTCGGTTTTTTTTTACCGCTACCCCGCCGGGATCCGGTTACCGGCCGGTAACCGGCAGTTACCAGCCGGGTTTTTTTTACCCTGGCATGCATACATATTCTTTGCAAACAAGATATTAGACTTTGAAAGTAATGGGATCAATATGATCAAATGATGCTACATCTGCTTGCCTTGCTGGAGATCACTTGCTTGCTGCAAAGGATCACTTTTGCACTCAACAAATTCTTCGGAACCTATCACAAGAACGAAAAAATCCAATAAAAATGACGAACATGAAAAAGACTCAAAAACCAAAGTCATCCAAAATCCATGAAATTTACACAGCAGATAGAGCATGATTTTAAATGAATTTAGCAACAAGAATCATTTGATTTGGACTAAGCATGCAAAAGTTATAGCCTAAACAATTTCAATCTGCTGAAAAAAATCAAATTTAATTGCTTTCTGTTACTGTTCATCACACAAATTTCTAGAAAGTTTTTTAACCTAAAATTTTTATGGTAAGCAGATAATGACATCCTAAGAACAACAAAAATTAGTTTACTACATTTGGAGTTAAAATGAATTTTTTATGATTTTTCTAAGTTATGAAACTAGGGCATAATTAATTTCAGAGACAAAGACCACATTAAAACCTATCCTACACTAAAGCATATTAACAGAGGAACCTAAAAAATTTTAGTTTGCTCAATTTGAAGTTATAGAGAAAAACTTATGCATTTTACAAGTTTGAACAATTTTTTATGCAAGAAAAAGCTAAACCCTTAAGGTGGGGAGGTCCTGAGGGAGGTTCCAGAGGAGGTTCTAAGGGTCAAGATCTAACTGAGAGAGGTCCTAACGGCTAAGATATCACAGAGGGAGGTCCTAATAGTCAAGATCTACAAGAGGAGGTCCTGGACGGCTCAGATCTAATAGAGGAGAGGTCCTGAACTCAAGATCTCCACGGGGAGGTCCTAAACGATATCTTTACAAAAGCCCAGGGGGTGGTCTTGACGGTCCAAATCTGCATGGAGGAGATCCTAGACGGCCAAGATTAACAAGAGGTGGTCCTGAAGTTTGTCAAAGGGTGGTCTACCACCCTACGACAACAGGAGTTCCGAACCACCCGGTTTTGCTCGTCGCCAGTGACTCCGGCCACAGTGGCACAACCCAAAAGCGACAAAACGTTCGCAATAACATTGCGCGCCCAAAAGAAGTACTCTCAACGGCTGAACCAACCTAAAACATTAGCGAGCCGGAAAGTGGCGGCGGTGACAAACACGGCCAAAACGAAAACAGCGAAAGAGCTCTGCAGCGGTCTAGATAGCGAGTGCCCAAGCACTAAGGGACTACTAGGAGGTTACCTTAGCACGGAGAGGTCCAGAGGAGGTCGAGGGAGCTCTGGCGACGACGACCACCGCCGGCGCTGAGGAAGACAACACGGAGAAGGTGGTCTGAGCAACAAGAAGACAAAAGAATGGTAAGGATAGGTCCATTATGACTCAGATGGACCATGAGCATTTAATTGAAGAATGGAGCACCTTACCGGAGATGGGGATGAAAGCGAAGAACTTTGGCCGAGGCGATCCAAAACCCAAAATTAGGCCGCTCCTGGGAAAGCAACCTAAAATCAAGTTAAAAGATGCGACCACGGTGATTAGTTGCACAAGGCGACGCGAAAACGAAGAATGAAGGACCACTGGAGTCCTGTCGTCGACGAGGAGCTCGAGCGGCTGACAATGGCGGAAAAGGGCTCTCGGCGATTTGCGCACAATTTCACAGAGAGGGTGCTCGGGTTTGCAAGATGGTGTCGAAAGAGAGCTAAGGAGGAACTCGGGGCCTTTTATAGCCGGAGGGCAAAGGAATGGAGCAAAGTCAAGCTCCACGGTGAACTGGGCTTAGGGCACTACCATGGACAAGCTTGAGTGACAGGAGCAGGTAGAAGGGGGACTTCGGGGGCGAAAGGTACTGGCGCGTATTTAATGCTGGCAGCAAGGAGCCGTTGAAGGTGACGCACTAAGTTGACAAAAGGGCTCTCTCACATGCCCTGCTCGTCACACGGCGCGAAGTCGAGGTTGAAGACGATGACCAGGACCGGTAAGGGCCCACCTGTCATCGAGGGAACCAAGGCTCAGGTCTAAGAGGAACACAAGGATTAGGTTAAGTCAAGAGATCAAGTTGGGAGGTCTTGACGGTAAGATTAGAAATGGAAGGCTACGATTTAAAGTAATGTTGGAGGTCCCGAACGCTCAAAGAGATCTCGAGACACGCATCGAACACGACGGTCCACGATCACCTAGGCGCTAACGGTGGTGGTAGCTAAGGGTGGTGCGGAGGGTTGTCTTTGCAAAAGACCAACAGGTGGTCTTTGCAAAACACAAGGTGGTCCGAGGGTAGTCTTAGGGAGGTATTCGGGAGGTCTTTGAGGTGGTCTTTGCAAACAACTCAGGGTGGTTTTACAAAAAGACACGAGGGTGGTCCAAACGAAGGGGAGGTCTGGGCGCTCCCGAAGATCTCAGCGTTAGACAGGAGATCCAACGGCTGACATTGATCGCACCTAAAGGACTGAGCCCTAGTGCGCTAGGAGGTTGGGTTCGACCAAGAACTCGAGTTTGACTCGAACTCAAACCAAGAGGTTGACCTAGGGTTTGAAATTTAGCTATAAAATTTGAGGAATTTTTAAATAGAGCAAACTAACTTCAAAATTTCTGAAATTTTTACAGGAGCTTGCTGACTCTAGGATTGACCTTGTGTAAAATTTACAGAGATTTTTATGCAAAGTATTTTTCTCCAAAAAATTCTTAAGGTACTGGTCTAGGGTTTGACCCAACGTCAAACTGGTTTGACTGGCCTCTTACACTATTCAAATAATTTCTAAAAATTGTGAAATTTTTCAGAGGAGTCACACAATATCCCTAGAACCAATAAAAATTATTTCTAGAGGATGATCACAAGATTATCTAGAAAAGTTTTCAAGGTTCAAGACTTGGTTAAAAGAGGCTTGTAAGTTTGAATTTTCCATAATTCCTATACAAGAACTCTCAGAAAATTCATACAACAGCAACATGCAAGAAAAGTTTTAATTTCTACATATTTTGTTACATTTGAAACACAAGCCAAGAGTTGGGATGTTACATCAGCCCCGCCACCCAGCCCCGCCGCCAAGTAGTTAGTGTGGCGCATGGTGGCCATGAGCCAAGGGTGTGGCGCAAGGCCACCATGCGCCACACACACAGTGCACACACCACTAGTTAATTAGGTTTAGGGTTAGTTAGTTATATTAGTTAGGTTAGGTTAGTTATGTTAGTTAGGTTAGGCTGAAATTTGTAGGAATTTTAAAATATAGCAAATGAGTTCAAAAAATTATGAATTTTTTTTTGTGGAGCCTCCTAACACCGTGTACTTGCTTGTGTAAATTGTTTATAATTTTATTCGTTCAGAATTTTTATCGCTATTTCCTATAAGCGTCATGTTCGTACGAATCAACAGAGAACCGTGCCATATGTTGATTGTCCAAACATCTGAATGAGGCCCTCCCTTCATTTGTCTTACTTTTCCACCAAAAGCATCAATCACTCGTCATCCCGTCACCTCCTTATCTCATCCATCAAATCTTTGTCCCCCGAAATGCATAGCTTAATTAGCGCGGGGGATAAGGATTCCCTTCGAGTAACGGCTATAAATTAGAGGGAGTGAGCGCGATTTTATTTCGCAGTCGCTTGCTCGCTCTTCCTCTCGTTCATTTCATTTCGATCGCCGCTCTCTTGCTCATCGACTATATTTTTGGGGACATTTCAGCGTTATTAACCGTCGTCGTTCGCATGTAGTTTGGTCGTAATTTTATAATTTTGCATACTTACGTAGTTGTAATTTTTCAAGTATTTACTTAATTTAACGTTGTTAGTTGCATGTTGGGAAATGTCATGACTTAAATTGGATACTTATCTTCTCCTAATTTAAAAAAAAAATAGATGTGTTTCATGAACACCTGTGCTGAGAAGGAGGGAGGTTTCTGTGCAGAGTTATGGTGCATACTTCAGGGTTTGGGCTACGTCCACCGACTGGAGTATCATGGCTTCACTATAAACAAGTACGGCAAGGAAATGTGGCACGTCAAGGTCACCGTCTACTCAAAGAGCCATCTACGAGGAGACAGACCCTACCGCTTCACGGTAGAGAGGGAGACAGACAAGCTCGGGATGCAAGATGCTGCCAGGGAGGCCATCATCCGTATGGGGTTCCACTACCGCAGTGTATTGGGACATACCGCCTTCCGCTACTTTCCCTACCGCAAGAAGGAGGAGGTCTTTAGCAGGTTCAGATCCACTGAGGGGGAGCAGGACACGACCATCATCCACATGGCGTCCTTGATCAAGGCGCAGGACGAGGCCTATGTGTTCATGGCCAATGAGATGGAGCGAGTGTACGAGAGACTGGATGTTGTAGAGAGAGAGCTCGCCAACTGAAGACAGTTTAACATCAACCTCCACCAGCTCAGGATGATTTACCTTATCGTGGAGCGACTCCAGACCCGCAACCAGCCAGACGTCTTAGAGATGTACGCCACAAGATGGCTGCACGCAAGAAGGTGTGTCACACGGAGACTGCTGGTCCTTCGATTCGTAAGATCTGCGGTCAGATTACAGCTCCCAAAGGAGAGAGTTCTTTAGACTCTTCAGTGCAGGGACGTTGGTGGCTCAGTGACGACCCAGAGGACCTCGAGAGCGTATCACCGGGGTGGACGTTGAGGAGGACGTCGAGGAGGAGGACCCCGAGTCATGAAACCCTAATATGATTGCTATTCTTTATCTGCATCACACCACAGGCTAGATAGACTTGTACATGAACCAAATAGGGGAAATGTGTGGCGTGCGGATCATATAATGATGTACCGTAGCCTTCGAAACGCACACGAGTCGGAGGTTACAGTACATCGTTATATGATCTACATGCCACGTATTTCCCTCAGTCGGTTCATGTACAAGTTTATCTAGCCTGCGATACAATACAGTGTTAAAGAATATCATCCAAATTAAACCGATAAATAAACAAAGAGTGTCCTATTTGATCGGATTACATGTGATAATACCCCCCTCCTCCAACCGATAAATAAACAAAGAGTGTCCTAGCATGTTCTAATTACATCTATATTAGACTTTATATCATTGGTTGTTATTATGAGCATTGCAATAAAAGTTTTCATGTTCCATGTGCACTGATGATATTGGATTGCCGCTGGGATGTTGTACGAGAGTGACAATTCTTCTTCCTTCCTTCAAACATCTCCAATGGAGTTGCAATGCAACAGATTTTGGTTGTTATGTGTGTTGTCATATTGTATATCTACTGACCCAATGAAATCATAAAACCCTAATTTCCGAAACCTAAAATGAGCTGCATAAAACCATGCCGACCTGGGGGACACCTCCGAGGAATTCATCCACGACGGAGGCTATAAAACCGCTCCGAGGAATTCATCCGAGCAATCGGAGTTGCAGGCATCATACCCCTAGAGTTGTAGACATGTACATATACCAGACTCTGCTCGAGAGGAAGCCAAGTCACATGAAATCATGAAACCCCTTAAACCTAAAATCGAAATTTTCATGACCTAAATCCTAAATTTTGGAGATAATACCAGAACACATATAAAATTACCAAAATATTAGAAAATTAAGTCTACCGCATGAGGAGCCTTCAAAATAAAATTCATAATTTTTTGAGTTTATTTTCTATATTTACAAATTCGTACAAACATGATGCTTATAGGAAATAGCGATAAAAATTCTGAACAAATAAAATTATAAAAAATTTACACAAACCAGTACACGGCGTTAGGAAGCTCCATAAAAAAATTATAATTTTTTAAACTCATTTGCTATATTTTAAAATTCCTATAAATTTCAGCTTAACCTAACTAACCTAATTAACTAACCCTAAACCTAATTAACTAGTGGTGTGTGCACTGTGTATGTGGCGCATGGCCACCATGTGCCACACTAAATACGTGGCGGCAGGGCTGACGTGGCGGGGCGCGCGCGGTGCGCCAGCGCCAGGTGTCGCACACACGCGCGTTGGTGCACTGTGGCTGTGCGCCAGAGGTGCCATATCTGCAAATAAGTGTGGGCGGTGGCCATATCTGCAAATACGGAGTGAAAATGGCCGTATCTGCCAAAAAAACTACTACGAACAACAACCATCTATACCATTGTACACGTAAAAGTGGGGTAAAAAAAACAGAATGATGCTGATTCAAGGGGAGCGACTCCGAGTTCAAGGGCACTTTTGGTAGAGTTGTGAAGGCATCGGTGTCGGCGTTTGATGGGCTAGAAGGCAGAGCAAGGCTGATTTGGAGTGGCATGCCTCAGCCCAACATGAAGTGGTGTGGTCCGGTCGTTCCACTTCCACAGTGTCTGTCTCGTATTGGTGCCACCGGCTAGGAACTAGCAAGTGTAGCAGTCGAGTTCAGAGGAGAAATGTATACTCGGATCTACGGTATCTAACACCACCATCCGGTAGGCGTGGTTAGCAGCAATCTCAAACTAAGGATCTACGATACATAAAATCCACAGTTACATAGGATAAAAATACCCAAATATGCAAGTCAGACTACCGGAGCAACTGAAACTATACGCACTCTGGTATACCAATTCTTTAATTATGGTCATGTTTGTTTATGCTTTTTATTTGGCTAAAAATTTAAAAAAAAGTCAAAACCTAAACAAAGGGGTGAATTTTTTAACCGGCTTATGAAAAGTTCAAGCTAATTTAAGCCTACAAGCTAAAAGCCATAGGAGGGATGTTTTTTTTTTCTTTTGCGGAATAGAATAACACTTTGTCACTAAACCTCGTTGAAATTACTAACCAAATGACATTGTATGTAAGTCGAAACCCTTTCATTTTTTTTCGTCCTCGTTCCTCCTACCCACCACCACCCCACCCTCACCCGCCGCTGCCTCCTCGGATTGATCCCCACTCGACACCACCTCCTATCGCCCGCCGCCGCCCCCAGTTCCGACTCCGCCTGCACATATTAAGATCAAGGTGATTTGCGCCCCCCCCCCCCGCGCAGGGGGATTGGTAAAACCGCTAGGAAAAGGGATACTTTGGTAGATGATTTGTTTCAAGATGCTAGAAGGAAACATTTTGGTATAGGATTTGATAACAATCATGTGATATTTCATCCACTAAAACAGGGCGGAGCACATTGGGTTAAATGTTGATGGATTACACCCTGTTAGTGTGAATTTTGTTGTATTTTCACAGCAGCCAACCATTTCGCCGATGGACATTTTGGTAGATGATTTGTTTCAGGATGCTAAAAGGAAACATTTTGGTAGATGATTTGATAACAATCGTGTGATATTTCGTCCACAGAAACAGGGCAGAGCACATTGGGTTAAATGTTGATGGATTACACCCTGCTAGTGTGAATTTTGTTGTATTTTCACAGCAGCCAATCATTTCGCCGATGGCATATGTTCACGTCGTTTGCTACAGCCCAAGAACCAGGCCTGTTTGAGACAACTTCGGCTTTTCGCTAGGAAAAAACAGAAACCATTTTTAACGTGGGGAAGTCAAAAACCGCTCTAGGGTAGTTTCATAAGGCTTCAGCGGAACAAGACTCTGAGTTTGCCTATGGAGTAAGAGAAATTTACCCCCTCTTATCACATAAATAATCCCAAATCCCCCCTGACCTCCGCCGGAAACCTAACCCTAGCTGCATGCCACCTTTGCCCGCAACACCACCCTTGCTTCCCTCCTTCCTCGCCGGCACGATTAATTGTTGTTAATTGCCGTCATTTGCCTTGAGCATTTCATACATTTCCCACCTCAGAAGTTCCAACCAACCTACCTAAAAAACAGGCTGCTTTTCAGAAAAGAGATCTCATCAGTAAAACAACAACAATGCCAAACAGCCCAACACTCGCTGCCTCTGTATGGAACATACACATTACATTCTGCATACAAGCTAAGCTATTTTCTTCTTTACTTCTGCTCACCTATTCACTAACCTCGGCATACAAACACAGCAGAGTGGTGCAGCTTCCTGCAAACCAACTCTTATCTTCCAAAAATGTGTTTCGCTGTTTAGCTATCTAACTGGGAAGTGCAAGACAATCACGAAGCTGGCTTTTGTCCGCTGGATTTACTTTCATCTTTACCAAGAGAGCATCAAGTAGCTTATCCCCTCTATTTTGTCAGCCAGTGTTCAGTGTTCTTGTGCCACCAAGGGAAACATTTTGGTCTGTCAGCACTTGCCTTCTCATGAAGATGGTGTACAGAAGCTCGTTCCAGGTATCAGGGACTCCAGGCAAGCACCAGTGGCTACAATCCTGTCTGTGCAGGGGGACAGGTCCTGAAGGACTTAGATATACTGATAGGTGACCGTCTTTCCGCTGAGCCGTCATCCGAGTTACATTCAGTATATCCAAACCAAGCAGTTTGGGTCTGATGTTGTTCCCTAGAACATCATTCACGGGTTTTAGCAGGTCAGCCCATTGCTCCAAAGATTTAAATGGTGTCACATCCGGAAGAGTTTCCAAGTGACAACTTCCTCCAGTCTTCCATTCATCACCTCTGCAGAAATATGGATTTGGTTAAAGAGACAGTTTGGTAACATTGGAGGTCAAGTTATTCATGTATCTAAATAGAAATGTCAAGTTAATGCACTATTTTGTCCCCTTGTTAATGTCAAGTCATTCTTGTTACATTGGAGGTCAGAAAGCCACTAGCTTGTTTCCTTCAAAGTGTTAAGAAAGTGCACAATAGTTCAATCATCATCATGGTGGTTTCTGGTAGACTATTTGACTAAGGTCCAAAACAAAAGGAAAAAAAGACGAAAATGCATTACGAGAATTTCTTAATTCAAACAACATATGATCCAAACATTGGGAATTTTAGATGAGAACTCTGACCGTACATTGTTAGCATCATGAAAACAGCCACTGATAGGTGGATTGTATTATGAAAAGAAATATTTTGGTGAAACCTGACTAAAATTTATTATGTCGGCCAACGTTGTCTGATGATATTTGCTTAGAACACACACAATCTCTCAACATTGTCAAATAATGATTGAGCAAGGAAACAGACAAGGAAGTGATCACTGGTAAGTGGGTGATATACAGACCTGAAATGCACAGGAGCATATGTTCTGAAGATGACCTGGGTCTTGCTTGTGTTAACTTCAATTTGAAGCCAATCAAACAATGTCCTTATTGATCTTTCGTAAGCATCTCCAACAGTCATCTCCATTTTCACCTCATCTCCTTCTTGGAAATAGACACCACTGATACAAGACATAACAGTAAGCCTAGCTTCAAGTAGATATTGTGGTGATCCGAAAAAACTTGTTCACAAAAAGAATGAATTGCAAAGCATGATTTATCAGATCCAAAAAACTTGTTCACAAAAAGAATGAATTGCAAAGCATGATTTATCAGATCCAAAAAACTTGTTCGCAAAAAGAATGAATTGCAAAGCATAATTTACAAGTCATCACAAATGAAATAGGAAATATTATTTAGTCAATATAGTCCAAATATTTGTGCTTACCCTCTGATGGTTTTCTCGTAGTTCCACCAGTGTCCAGTGTTAAAGATCAACACATCAGAATCCTTCCACTGGCCCCGGTCAGACATCCAATCCATGGCATCTACCCTAATTGTATACTTAACAATCTCAGGGACTCCAGATGGTGCGCGACCTTGAAGGACTATAAAAGGCGACCTGTAATACTCCACAGTGCAATTGTAGTCCCTAAACTTGAAAATCAAGAAACCCATGTGCTTTGTGATGGGACTCCCATTAACTTCATAGATGGAGCTCTTGTCAGGAACAGCAGCAGAGAGCATACAAAGTAGAGACTCCCATTGGTTCCGTCCAATTGAATCACCAATAAATACTACTCTTCGGTTTCTTAGCTTCTCCAGCATATTCCTGGCATCAAATCTAAGAAATCAAAGAAAAATATGTTTAAACCAGAAAATGGTATCAATTATGCTAAAGTGGAAGGTGTGGATTATTCATATTGGTCCTCGATCCACAAGGATCAATCAGACATCTTTTACAAGGTCACAAAATCATGAAACTTACATACTAGGAATGTAGTATAAGATAAGCTGTTTTCTTTAGGTCTGGAAAAATTTCGAATTGCTCAGAAGGTTGTCATATCAGTAAAGAATACTGATGTAGCTCTTCTTTTAGTAAACTATATCACAATTCACAGGCATTAAATGTATAATCTTTCAATTCCAACACAAGCCAATGTTGTTCAGTGTCCAACTGCAATGTGATAAGCATCGGAAACAATTTGCTGCAGCCACAGCTGCAACTTTTGTCCACATATATTATGTTGTCCATCGCACTGCGCCTGCCCTTTACACATACTAAATATATTTGTTTCCTAAATACCACCATCAGTGACTCAAACGGCAGCAAATAGTGGTTTAGCTGTTTTCACAATCATGATCAAGCTATGATTACATGGCTACCGCTGGTGTTATCTCCATACAACTAACACCGTCAAGTCCTATTGTTAGCTATTGAAAATAAAAATATAGCATAATGTTGCTCATGGCATTAGATGGTAGGCTCGGTTTTTTTTTTAAAAAAAAGGTGGGATCATATCGGGACACCATTTTTTTATGGATTATCTCACTGAGAAATCAAAAGGCCTTGCTGCTAATAAAAGAACAAGAAATTTGCTAACGATTGGATGTTCCACAGTTAGATTATGCTTCTCATCAAAATATGTAACTTTTTAACATAGCATATAACGCTTCCCTATTGTGGCACTATTCCAGAACCAGCTCTGTGAAATTTCCTACCATTGGCGATTATGGAGGATAAGTATATTTTACTCCAAATAAAATCTACTGATATGCATGATGGCAAGGATCAAGATTTATTTCCCAAAAGGCAGAAAACAGATCTTGGAAACGATAGAGCCTAGACTCACTGCAGTATTCCAAATCAAACTAAGCAACAACTTTTCTGTAAGCAAAGACAGCTTGACAGAACACTGAAAATGTACAAGTAACACAGAGGACTCAACCATTAACGGGAAGAGGCCACCTTTCCATCAAGGTGGAAACATGGCAACAGCATGACAGACCAAATAATTAAACAATACCGGTTTAACTAATATATCTTCCCCATGACTAACTATGCACATAACATTGTCTTCTAATCCAGTGGGAAGCAAAGGGCATCGAGTTTCCAATCGTGAGGAGCAGTCCCAAAGTGGGGTGGTCGTCGACGTGTTCCAATAATCTAATGTTAACCAGGGTTATGATTTTAAAATGCACACCCACCCGAAGTCAGAACTTGTGCTACAGACTTAATCCTCATTCTATCAACGATGTGACATGTTGAGTGCTAGATTGCATCGAGTTTATTTAAAGCAGCCCGCATTTTTTTCTCTTCAACAACTACAAGTTCACCAAATTAAGTGCTAGAACATTCCAACTAGACATTTAAATTTGCAGAGCCATCGATCCAATCATCCAAATCTCCTAAAGGACCCTTATTGGTAGTTGGAACTACAAATGAGAAATTTATACTCACTCCACCAACCATGCGCCATGTTGAAAGCTTAGATTAAGTAAGAGATTCCATTTAAGGAGTCTAAATTTCTCTTTGACAAGCTCCTCAAAAGTACACATTCGAATCGATTCCTACTAAACCCTCAAACCCCCTCAAATCCAACAACCAAATGGAGGGGGACTAGCAAAGAGAAAATCAAGAAGTGATAGATTCCAACCAACCTGGGGAGATCGCAGCGCGACGGCCGCCAGCGCCACTTGGTGTAGGACGCGTCCGGGCGGCCGTTCTCCGAGCAGCGGAAGCCGATGTCCAAGAACGGGCAGTCCTTGGACTCGTAGAGCGGGTAGCTGTCGTCCCACACCCACTCTCCGTCGAACAGGTCGCACTCCCCCACGGCCGCACCGGCGCGCGGCCTCCCGGGCGTCTCCACCACCTCCGCCGCCTCGGCCGCGATGGAGACCCCGCCGCACCAGAGCTTCTTTGGCGCCGACAGGGCGGAGCCGACGGCCGCCGAGCAGCGTAGCGACGCGGCGCAGAAGAACAGAACCAGAGCGGCCACGGTGGCGGCCACCGCGGCGAGGCCCACCATTCCGGCCTTCTCGAGCGGTTTCTTGACGACCCGCCGCGCCAGCCGCTTCGCCGACGACCCCACCATCGCCGCGCGCCTCCCTCGAGAAGGAGAAAGAGACCAAGAACAGGATCCCGCGGCACAAGCAAAGATTTCCTCTCGGGTATCGGCGCTTCGCTTCTCGAGTTCGCCGAGGCCTATTGAACCGAGTTCAATTACAAAAAACAATCTTACTAAATTTTTTCTTAAGTTTAAATTATTTATTGTGATCATTGAATTTGTGTAAAAATTGGCGTGTCATATGATTGGATATTTATCCAATGATCACAACAAATGACTTATGTTTAAGAAAATTTCACTCACTTTATGAATAGACAGTCCCAAAAAATAGTACATAAGTATTTAAAGATCTGAGTTTGTTTTTCTCTAATATATTAATCCGATGGGCACGACTAGCACTCGGGCGTACTTCGTACGCCGCTGCATGCAACATCTCCGGACAACAGTTACAACATCTCCGGACAACGGTTGTAACATCCCAGGACAATGGTTACAACAACACAGATCAAAACAAAGCATCTAAAAAAAACGTGTTGGAAAAAAATTACAACATCGTCGCGAACAGTATGCAATATTTTTTTTTCTACAGATGCAATATTATTTTCAACGGACTACAATATTGTTTTCAACGGACCGCAACATCGAAACAAATTCTACGCAACATCAGGACATTGGTGAAGAAGCAGCAGAAATTAATTCAAAAAGCAATAGGGAAACCTCATTCATCAAACTGTACATGAAGATATCGCCGGAGAGGAACGGTTGCAGACCAGCTTGGAGGCAGAGCCTCACCATATGCGCTCGGAGACGCCTTGCCAGACGCGCTCAGGGGTGTTGCGGGACCAACTCGGGGGCGACGTGTTGCGCCTCAGGCCCAGAGACGGTGGAGCCCGGTCACTGCAGCAAAGGCGCAGTCGGCGCAGCCCCGTGCGTGTGTGTGCCGGAGGCAGTGTGCGTGTGTGTTGTGGTTGGAGAGATAGAGGTGTGCTGGGGCAGTGCGTGTGTGTTGCTGGGGATGGAGAGATAAAGGAGTAGGTATAAATGGGTGGTTGGGAGCGTAGGGACTAGAGCGTCCGAATTTTCTAGAGTGTCGGACGTATGTGTAGTACTATTTGCCTAATTCGATTCCTACTAATAACTGAGACTCATGTTATTAAAAAAACTACAAAAAATAATATTCTCTCTCAACCGCACTCTCTCTTTTTCATAACTGGGTTTTTAATGCTTTGAATCGACTCTTAAGTAGAGTCCAGTTCTAGAATTTTTTTGTTGGAATCAACCCCTCCAATGTATTGAATCGATTAAATGTCTTCTCTTTCCTACTTTGAACCGGCTAAAATACAACATTGGAGATGGTCTAAGCGTCGGAGCACCGATCTACTACCTCACCATGTGAGCGTGGCAAACATAAAGACCTGGGACTGTGGGAGGAGCGGAGGAGGCTGCTGTTATGATGAGACGGGAATGTGAGAGGGAAGCGTGTCAGCTCTCTGATTCGTTACGGTGGTTTCAATTGGAAAGCGACGTGTCTATCGATTGAGTTTTTTCCTCCTAAAATAACACCCTTGACATGCAATAGCAAATCTAGCCACCTTTCACGATCAAAACCAAAATTAACATCGCGGACTCACCGGTAGCCGACATGCCATCTCGTTCGCACGCTGGAGGAGTGGAGCCGCCTCGTCTGCGCGTCTGTGGCCCAGTGCCACCTTGTTTGCGCGCTCTGGTAGCTCGGAGCTTCTGTGTTCGTGCACCAGGGACATGGACACGCCTTGCCCGCACCCCTGGCCTGATTTCTCCCTCTGCACTACGCGCCCATGGGAGAGAATTGATTCCCTCTCGTCCTGTTGTCAGTAGCATTGTCCCCCCTCTCCATGTCTCTCGCATGCGGAAAAAAAACGGACGAGTTGTCCCTTTGCACGTCGTGTCCCCGTCGCTCTCGCGTCGCTCTCGCGTCACTTCGCAATCAACCGAGTTCTTTCGCGTGGCTATAAAACCCGGCATGCCGCTCTTATTCTCCACCCCAAAACCATTACGCTCGGTGTAGAGAGACAAAGAGAATCGAGCGGGCGAGATATAACGCGATCAGCCGAAATTAGTTCCAATTTCGTTGCCGATTTGAGAGTGTTTAGCGATCGTATTAGTAAAGAAAGTTCGCCATCAAACGAAGATCTTATAGAGGAGGTAATTTTCCTATATGGATTTTGTTTTCTAATTTTGTAATTACTAAATTAATTAGTCATAATTAAAATAGTCCTTATTATTTAGTCGTAATGAATTAGCTATAATTAATTAGTCGTAATAAATGTAGTTATAATTAATTAGTCATAATTGATTAGCCCTAATTAATCAGGGTTAATTAATTTAGTCGTAATTAATTAGTTATAATTAAATAGTCCTAATTAATTAGTAGTAAATAATTAGGTGTAATTAATTTAGTCCTAATTAATCATTTGTAGTTAGTTAGTCCAAATTAATTAATCCTAATTAAATTAGTTGTGATTAATTAGTTGTAATTAATTTAGACATGATTAATTTACTCGTAGTTAGTTAGTCTAAATTAATTAATCGTAATTAATTTAATCGTAATTAATTAGTCGTAGTTAGTTAGTCCAAATTAGTTAGTCGTAATTAATTAGTCGTAGTTAGCTAGTCATGGTTAATTAGTCATAGTTAAGTAGTCATGATTAATTAGTCATAGTTAATTAGTCGTAATTAATTTAGTAGTAGTTTCTTTTTATTGACTCCTAACCCAGATGTTGTTATTTTGGGGACATATGCAAGTGTAGTTATTTTGAGGAGGTAGGGAAATGTAGACTAAATAGTTCCATCTATTTATTTGATTGTGTACAGTAAAGAACAGTGTTGCTCGTAACATATGTATTGGGTTGTTGTGGCTTTAGGTAATGTCCAACATGCAAGACTTGTTTGTGTTTTATGGTGACGGTCTCGTACGGGGCGAACCAAGTGGGTTGGACTTGTCAATATGTCAGTACAAGGTGGTCCGGGTGGATAGCCTGGATGCGTTGAATATTCACGAGCCGAGGAGTTGCATCTGGAGGGAGTTCGACACGGAGGCAGCAACAAAGAAGCTTGTCATAGAGGTGATCACCAGCACGAATAGGGGGGCAAGATGTATGGGAGCTACGCAAGGTGAATGGTAGCGTTGCATGAGAATAGTACTTACAGATTGCTATCAAGCCCGAGGTGATGACAGGGAGTCCAGCGGTGTATGTGAATTTCATGCATAGGGTGTCAACAAACCTTGATGATGCTAGTGTTTGTGGGAGCAGGGAAGCGCAGGCGATGCATAAAGACGGGAGCACAAAATGTGCTATTTTTTAGAGGGACTGTGAAGGAAGACTCGTGGAGAATTTTGAGGCGGGACAATGGTGGTCGGTCCGCATTTACTACCACGAGTTTATGCCGAACCAGCCGGTCGAGTCAGAGTCCGATGAGGACACCGACCCAGGCTCCGATGGTAACAAGGAGGACGCACCCCTAGGATGCAGGGGGTGGTGCTCCGGTCGACAGAATTGTGTCAACGGAGGTGCCTTACATGTCATCTAGACTGGATGATTTCGATGCGGTCGCTCGTACTGCCACAGGAAGACGGGTCCTAGAGGGGGTTTGATGTAAACACCCTGTTAGTTGGGCAGCACTTCCCAAGCAAGGTGGCCGTGCAACAAGCTATAGCATGGCATGCTGTGTCCGTAAGCCGTGTGTACCGGGTGCTTTGGTCCAACCCAGCCCATTACGTAGTGAAGTATGTAGTGGAAGGGTGCTCTGGCAAGATCAACGTTCACAGGGCAAAGGGCTGTGGCACAGTCTTCACAGTCACAGCGGTGATCGACCACACTTGCGATATGAGTGAGCCGTTGCAGCAGCATCAGAATATGACTTCCGCATATGTGGCAAGTCTCGTCAACCACCTAGTTACGAAGGATGTGTCCGTCTCCCCCAAGATGCTGTTGTCAAAAGTCGCCAATCTGGTTGGCTATCTAGTCAACTATAGCATGGTCCAACGAGCCAAGCAGAAGGTGATCGAGTCTATGTACAAAACATATGAGGAGGCGTACAACTTTATGCTTAGGATGCTTCACCATATTATCAAAGCAAACCCCGACACGTACATAAACAAAATGGAAAGAGAAGATCCTGATGGAAGCCCTAATTGTTTCACACTAGGCTGTGTATTTTGAGCATTCTTCCAAGTCATAGAGGGCTTCAAGTTTTGCTATCTGGTGCTCACAATGAATGACACTTTCCTCATCGGACGGTACAAGGGTACCATTCTTACTATGGTGGCGGCTAATGCAAATGACCAGCTTCTTCTGATTGCATTTGCCATCGTAGAGAATAAGAACATGGACAGTTTGTCGTGGTTCCTTGCAAATGTCAAGCGGACAGTTGTAGAAACTGGCCCAACGTAAGCCTTATCACAGACCGTAATGCATGGTAGTTGTCCGCTCTCAACACCATGAAGAATGGGACGTAACCCCCTTCCGGTGGAACGACGTGAAAACCTGGTGATGCATGAGACATCTTACATCGAACTTCTTCAGGCGGTTCCACAGTCAAGAACTAATGAAGACCTTCAAGAAGTTGTGCGTGCAAAACCAGAGGCAGAAGTTTGAGGCCATTTGGTAGAGCTTGAAGAGCAGACTACGAGGTATACAAGGGAGACTCCTCCAGAGGCACAAGAGGGACAACAGGGCGCGAGAGGGGTATCTAGGAGCCTCATCAGTATCTCTAAGTGGATTAATCTCCACGATCCTGAGATGGAGAAATAGTCACAGTTGTACGACACAGATGGTATAAGGTATGACATTATAACAACCAACATGTCTGAATTGTATAATAGCGTGCTGAAAGGTGTGCAGTGCTTCCCTATCACTGCGATCATTGAGGAGACCTGAACTCGCACAGTCAGTTATTTTGTAAATAGTGCCACTGTAGCGAGGCAGTAACTGGATGAAGGAAAGCAGTGGTCTGAGAACATGCAGAGGTATATAGACCAAAAGATGTAGAAAGCTGGTATGCATGACATCCAGGTGATCAATGGTCTGAGGAGGAAGTAAGAGATCTGGCTAAGGTAGAAATATGTGAATATTCATGTCAAGGGAGATAGGAAGCGTGCTTGCCCCCTCAGTGATGTGCCCACATGCACCTACAACAAGCTAAAGCTCCTGCATAAGCCATGTTCGCATGTGTACAGGGGTTGTGTGACACATCGCAACGCGACACCAGTGAGAAATCGATCCTTACCGTTAGCTACGTGTTGCTGCAGTTGTATAGTTGGGAGCACCTCCCTGTTGAGTGGCCCACCTTCCAGGTTCCAATGCACATGTACGTCAAGCACCACGACTCGGTAGACGGTCCCACCATGGGCACCCGATAGACTGCTAGCAAGTTACGTTGGGTCAGAGACAAACCAGTGAGGTTCTATCCCATGTTCCACAACGAGTTCGAGATGTTGCACGATGATAACATTATATGGTCTCCATGGAACCCACAGTTCATGCAGATGGTAGTGCCGCACGAACAGTCTGTGGGCGACAACTTGTCACCTTGTTTATTTCCATATGACGGAACCTTACGCGCCGCAGCGTGTAATGCGACAATTCGGTCTCTTCCAAGTGGTGCCCCCCACCCGACGGGAGGATGCTCGAGTGAGCTGCCCACCGGTGAGTGCAACTCCATCCGAGTAATCTTAACAGTTGCCTCGTACATCCGTTCTTCCCACATATGTCCTTCTCCAATGCAGGCAATCGATACTGGCCAACATGATGAGAACTGGTCAGTTGTACAGTAATAATGGACTATGGTGTGGGTGAAAACGACGTACATTGAGGTTCTATCGAAAAGTTTGAGTGTAACTCTCACGGGGCGTATCCAAGCATGTCCGTAACCAAATACATGGCTATTCAAATATATTATACCCTGTAGAGGTGTACAATTTTAACCACATGCCAGGCCGCTCCTTTGCCAACCTATATAACACACTTCCAAAGGTATGTCAGCAGAGTTAAGTCTTACGAGACATTTTTCAAAGGTATGCATTAACTAGAAACATCCCATATGGGTGAAACCCTCCGTGAACCACCCTTGTGTGTGTGTAGATGGGGCTCAAACGGAGGACCCATACGTTGTGTCGGAGTCACCGGCCTAGCCTCAGCAACTGCTGATGCTCCTCAGGCGAGAGAACCTACCCAGATCCCACCCCGCACAATCCCAACAACAACAGAACATTTTCTCCCTAACAACTACGACCTACGGCAGAGTCAATACACAACAAAGTACTAAGTCAAGAAGGGTTCCCAATACCCTCTTGTGGATGCACGCAATAATGCTTGGGATGGTGGCGCAAGATGTTCAATCCTTGTTGACTTGGGCACACAACCACACATCCGACAAACATACCATTCAACCATGTGCCATAGTCCGAATCCTTTTTTCAGTTTTAGTTTCCAAATACAATACTTACATGAGTACCCTAACCCAAGTAGTTTAAGTGGTGATATAACGACCATTGTCGAGATGATGATCCCTATTCTACCGTATTAAGCATTGCTAAGCGACACAGACTCGTATATAGTATATACATGACCAGAGCCCCTCCATCGAGCTCTAAATCACTAGCGAGAATAATAACCTAGGCTCAGTGGCAAGTGATAACATTTACCTACGGCTCATGCAACTATTCGGATTAACTACCTCTAACGAGAACTTAATCATCAAAATAGAACATGTATACATACAATGGCAAGACAAGATATTTGTAAAGAACATAATAGGATCAATATAATCAAAGGAGGGATACTTGCCTTGCTGAAGATAGTCCACTTGCTATGGAGGATCACTCTCGTAACAAATCAAATCTTCGAAACCTATCAAACGATCTAGAAAAGCGAATAAGAACAAGTAACGCCGAAATCAACCAAAATTCAATTTCATCCAAATTGCCTAAAATTTACACAGTAGGTAGAGTATGATTTTATATGAATTTAGAAGAAAAAAATCATTTGATTTGGAGTTTACATGTGAGAGTTATACCCTAAACAAAATCTGCCGGAGGAGAAAATCCAGAAAAATGCATTTGGTTATTGTAGCTGGGATTAAATCTTTTCGCAAAAATTTCCAGAAGGGTGGTGGATATGAAATTTACATGGCAGACAGAACATAACATGTTGCGAACAAAAAAAAATTAATCACCTCATTTGGATTTCAAATGAATTTTCTATGCATTTTCAAAGTTATGCTTTTAGTATACAAATAATTTGAATATCAATATTTTATGTGATAGTAACATGTTTCAAACCTATTCCAAGTTAAAGTACAATAAAAATGGAAACCAACAAAATTGATTTCACTCAATTTGGAATTAAAATGAAATATTTATGAATTTTTGAAGTTTAAACCATTCCCAATGCCAAAGTAATTTATTACGGAATTCCTAAATGTATTAAATACTTTTTGTACTCGGGCTGAGCTAGCCACGGTCACTGACCAGTGAGTCCTACACAACAGTGTTCTTTTTTCTTTTAATTTTCGGAATAAATTCACTACTGACACATGGGACCCAAATGTCATTGACTCGGCTCATGACATAGTGCATGGACCTTCGGACCACATGCACAGAACTCATTCCATGGACCAAGGAGCGGTTTACTACGTAAATCGGTCTCGCATGTCAGTGACTTGACGCGAAAAACAGTGAGTTAAACCCATTTATTCCTGTACGTGGGCCTGCACATCATAGAGACAATAGAGCAATTAAACCCGCATCAACACAGCAAAGCATGCTTAAGACATTGATTTGCTGCTAATGATTAGCTACAAAGTGCTATCGGCATTCGGACGGAGGGAGCTCCGCTGAGCTTCTTGTCGCGCTTGCCGTCGACGAGGGAAGCCATGGCAGCGCTGGCTAAGAGCAAAAATGGGATCTCTGAAGCTAGGCGATCCTATGGGTGGCCGGAGCATGGCCGTAGATGATCTAGAGCGGTGGTGCGGCGAGCTTTGGCGGCAGAGGTGTTTGGCCAAAATGGCACATTGCAACCCGAGGGTGTTTTGCTCGATCTAACACGCGCATTAGTATCAGAGGGGTGCGGGGACCTCACTGGAGTGATGTGGAGAGAAGGAGGTGATTGGAGTTGACTTGGCGGCGATGGAGCTTCACCGAGGAGAGGTCAGCTCGAGCTACAAGAAGGGCAAAAAGCAGTTGGAGAAGTTCAAGAGTGTCGAAGAGATGCTCTAGACAAAGTCAATTGGAATGGAGCTCACCGTGTCGGAGTCGAGGAAGAAAAGGGAGGTTTCGGCTGAGATTGGGGAAGAATCAAAATCCAGAAGTTCCAGCGATCCAAAAGTGCAATTAGCAAGGGGGAAATGTTTCTCATGTGCTAGACACACGACATGATGCGAGGAGGGGCACAAAAGAACCACTAATGCGTCGGCGTCGACGTGGTGGCATGTCGGCTAAAGCTTCGAGCTCATGCTCGGCTTAGCACTCAGGCTTGGAGGAGGAAAATTGGAGGTGGGGAATGGTGGGGGAGATGAAGGCGAAGCTCAGGTTGTGAAAAGAGGAGGAGGAGAGGGCTCCAGCGGCTTTTATAACCGGACGCAGAGGAAACTAGAGGGGAGCTCCCGCGGGATGGCGATGGTGCGCTGACGGGTGTGAGTGACAGTTCAGCAACAGTGAAGCGATGGGAGCAGGTATGGTGACGCGGGCGAGGCAGCAAAACCACGGGCGCGAGGTCAAAACTAGTGAGCGGAGTTGGTGGCGTGTTGGATCGGCGGAGCTTGCCACGGCGCGCGTAGGCGAGTTGGCGCAGGCGCGCTGGCCGTGTGGAGAAGATGAGCTACAGCCGGGGCTCACCGGTTGGTGGAAGAGAGGTAAGTGGCTTGGTCGGTTTGTCTCGTCGGTTGGGTCGGACCGAGTCAAAACAGTGGGTTGATTGACTTTCCAAAATGGCTGATAGCTTATAGGATTTTTTAGCCACAACAAAATAACTCCAAAATTTATGAAATTTTTATGGGTAGTTCCTGACACCATGTATAACATAGAGTAATTTTCTAGGGTTTTTCATGCACTGTATTTTTCTCAAGAATTATTTTAAGTCTCTGTTTTAGGTGTTTGACTTTTGTTTTACTACTTTGACTGACTGATTTAAAATAGCAAAATAATTCCCAAAATTCTGAAAAAAAATTTCAGGTGGATTACTAAGGTGCTCCAGAACCTAGGAAAAACATTTCCATGGACTGTTCAAAATATTTGTCTTGCATATCCTTTAGGGTTAAGTTTTCTAGGAATTAATGCTTTAGGTTTTCAAAATGCACAAAACCTTTGAATGAAAAACCAGAGAATTCAACTGGCAACAATATGCATCAAAAGTTTTTAGAAGTTCATGTTTTTATACTTTTGAAATACAAACCCTTACTTGGGATGTTACACACACAGGGAAGTCGGTTTTGGACAGTCAAACATTATAAAATTTGCTTACCCATATCGTTTTTAATATTTAGAATGGTCATATAAAAATGATATATGTAGATTTGTCTCGGAAAATGTTTTCATAATATTATAATTTAGTAGGTTTTATAGATATGTTATAAGAGAAATATTATAAAGTTGTATTTTAGGGACCATGTTGATATCAAAAATGATTTTCTTTTGTGACTGGAGGGAGTAGTATGAGTATAATTGTAGATTGCTCGTCATCAAGTTGTAATTATAGTGTTGATTGGAGTAATGCAGTATAATTGTAGATTGCTCGTCATCAAGTTGTAATTATAGTGTTGATTAGTGTGGGGAGGAAAAGAATGATTCATAGGAAGATGACTTGGCATTGATAAAACTTCTCTCCCGTGTCCCAAAGACACTACGATATTGGTGCTCGCAAACGCAATGTACCATTGACATTTGTCCACTGTCCGCGCGTTAGACTCGGACACAACGTCATTTTCTTACATGATACGTTGAAAAAAAAACGGGAGGAGAAACCGAAAAAAGGGGGTATTTTGCAAAAAGAACCTTGAATTGTTTATAATTGCGCCGAATTTTCGCGAATAAATGAATTTTGCGAAAAACCCCTCGAAAAATATGGAAATTACGCGCAATTTCTCTCAGAACTGAGTTTTCGCATTCTAACCCCTGAAACTTGCAGTTTTCACCGAAAAGTTACTTTTCCAGCAGAAAAGGGCTTCGGGAATCCAAATTTTTGCATAATTTTGAAATTTGAAGCATATTTAACTTTGTTATTATTATTTCTATGCAAATTATTACCGCATTTACTGTTTTGATTATCTGTGATTGTTTACATTGCTTTTTAATCACTGAAAATAGCAGTAAATCATGAAAAATGCATAGAAAAATACAGGATCACGAACCAGGAGTTTGAAGAGCATTGTGAGAATTTTGCAACCATTTTATGCAGATTACCAGCAGTAATCCTTTGAACTTTTTGCATGAATATGAAGATAACTGGTATCACGAACTAGTAGTTCAAAGCATCGACCAAAGATGGTCGAATTTGCTGTAATTTATAACGATCTTCAGTGCGTGGTAATGTAATCACGGATGAGCAGAAGATTGAGAAGACTCTCTACTTTTCACCCGAACGCGGTGCAATCCGCAAGCAACTGTCGTCAAGACGGCTACATGAAGTATGCCGAATTAATTGACATCATGCAAGTTGCAGAAACTCAAGATGATATTCTAAGAAAGAACTTCATCTCGCAACCACCTAGTAGCAATGTTGGCCATGAAGCCATCGCTAGCAAACTACAAGGTGATGAAGCCTCTCACGAATGAGAGGAACAAGAAGGGTAAGGTCGTGCGTCGCACATTATTGATGCTTTTCGGTCTAAGAAGAAGGGCAAATGATAGCATGAGGCACACCTCGCCATTGCAGGCACAGAGGATCCACATCCATTAGTTGCACTTATGAATATGGAAAGCCCGTAGTAGCCCCACCATCCCTCATTTGGACATCATAGAACGCGCAACCGTAGTTGCCCAAGAGGAGATGATCGCCATGGAGCAAATCAAGGCGAAGTTCTCGAATACTTCACGATTCGATCTAGTGCACATATTGTACTTAGATCTTTATAGAAATTTGCGCTTGTAATTGAAAGCGAACTTTGAATTATTGAATAATGGTTGCAAGCTTTAAGAGAGCAAAGTATTAAATTCTTATTATGAGTCCTGCAAGACTTATTTTCCCGTCTTTATAATAGCAAGTTACGTTACGATATCCAAGTATTTTATTTATGTGTTGCTTGCTTTGCTACATATTAATAAAGTACATTATATTAGAACGCGTGTGGCGCCTATGGAGGAAGTGTGCTTAGCATGTAGCGGCACAATGAAAACCATCCTGAGAGAAACAGAATTTTTTCCAGTCGATTAGCAAGAATGCTGATAGTCTTACGACAATCGCAGGCAGCGATACTTGTATAATAGGCTCAGGAAGGGCCATAATTATACTCCCAATGGGCACAACTTTGGTCATTGAAGAAGACTTGTTGTACGAATCGACTAGAACTCTCAAGGATATTTACGCTAACGATTTTCACGTAGAGATCAAGAAAAGTATGATACGGAATACTGCTCATTACAAAGCGTGAAGAAAGTGAATAATAGCATTAGAATATCTTCCTTCATATGAAATCGGGCTATACTACACTAATATTAAGGCACTGCAGCCTATCACGCCTGAAAACCGTATATTAGAAGCTATGAACTTTTCTATCTCTGGCACGATAGATTATGCCGCCTAGGTCTTAGGATAATGAGAGATATTAACAATTCATAGGGACATAATATGAATATAAAGAATTTCCCGAATCAGGAAGATTTTGTGTGCCCTGCATGTGCCACCGGGAAATTAATTTCTAGACTTTTCGCTCTGAAAGCAAAGGATGAAGTCCCTGCATTCCTGGACCGTATCCAGGGAGACTTTTGCGGTCCTATACAGCCCCTGTAAGGGTCATTTAGGTATTTTATGGTGCTCATCGATGCTTCCTCGGAATGGTCGCATGTATGTTTGTTGTCTATGAGAAACCATGCTTTTGTAAAGCTAAAACTCGCAGATAATTAACAATTGAAAAAATAATTTCCCTAATCATCACGTGAAGTCCATCTGAATGGACAACGCCGGAGAATGTACTCCGAAGGCATCTGATGATTATTGTATGAAAATGGGAATTAAAGTTGAGCATTCTATACCGCACATCCGCACCCAGAATGGACTACCAGAACTTTGAAGAATTGTAATTTACCAACTATATGTTGGGGACACGCAGTCCTGCTCGCAGCAACTCTTATCAATTTTTGGACCGTCGGCCTATAACATCCATCCACCTATACAACTAGCGCAAGGGTCAGCACAAAAAACTACTCATCTTCACAGGTTTGGTTGCAAGGTTTATGTACCTATAACACTACCGCAGCGAACTGCAATGGACCTTCTCCGAAAGTCTGGGATATACGTTGGTTATGAAACAACATCCATAATCAAGTATTTGGACCATATGACTGGAGATTTGAATAATGCCCGATTCGCTGATAGTACATTAGATGAGGTTATTTTCCCGTCATTAGGGGGAGGAAATCAACCCTTGATGATAATGTCGGGAAATAATTGAAGTCTAGAAGACATTTGAAGTCCAGAAGATAATTGAAATCTATGCATATGACCCACGCACTAGTGAAGCAAATAGAGAAGTCCAGAAGATAATTGCAGTCCAGAAGATAATTGAATTGAAGTCTAGAAGACAATTGAAGTCCAGAAGATAATTGATTCGTAAGTATTAGCGAATCAACTGCCAGACTACTTTAGTGATTTGAAGAGCGTGAATAAGTAGCATTTTCACGCAAGCAATGCAGGAGAGGTAGAAATATCATTGAAGGTATCCCTAATCCCGCCCAGAGGCCTCGGAATAAAGGGCGAGAACTCCGGTCCTCGAATCCGAAGTAGCGGGGCGCTGGTGAAAAAGGATAAGAAGGACTTGACATGACCGATCAGCGAAGTGCCCCAAACCGATGGGAGCCAGTTGAGATATGGCATCGGTATGGAACCTTCAGGAAATGCATACCAGAATTGAACATCCCCATGAAGGGAGACATCAGCATGGATGTGTGCGCACACATCAGAGCTGAAAAACTAAAGGGACTTGCCCCGCAATTGGAAGCAGCGGTGAACAAGTAGAAGCATTAGAAGAATCGCCCCTTAAAGAAATAGCTATAAGCTTTATGACCTCAGAAGAATCTTTGAATATGACAACAGCCAATGTTGACATTTACTTTGCAAAGAAACTTGCCACAATCATAAATCTTGGTCCAGAGCCTGCATCGCTCGATAAACGAAAGAAAAGATCAGATTGAGAAGATTGAGAGAAGGCAATCGAAACTGAATTATTCTCTCCGAATAAAAGAAAGACGTTTGGGCCTGTAAGCCGCATGTCTCCTCTTGTGCACCTCGTATGGTATAAGTGGATATTTGTTCGAAAGAGAAATGAAAAGAAGCAAGGCTCGTTGTACAAGGTTTCACTGGACATCCAGAAGATGATTATGGAGAAACCCATTCCCCGGTCATGGGCGGAACTCCCTTTTAAATATTTTATCTCAATGGCAGTGAACTTGAAGTTAGAAGTGAAATTGATGGATGGGGTACCAGCATACCTTTATGAAATATTGGATTCAGACATTTATATGAAGATACCTGAATGTATCCCTGTCCCGAACCAAGATAGAGCAAATAGAAATATGTACAATGTGAAACTCAGAAAGTCATTGTACGAACTTAAGCAATCAGATAGAATGTGGTATAATCGCTTGAAGCAACTTTCTATGCAAGAAAGGCCACACGAAAAATGAGAATAATCTCTGTGTATTTATACGACGATCCCAGAACGGATTTTGTATAATCTCAGTGTATGAAAAATGATCTGAATATCATCAGAACCCTGAAGGATATTAAGAAAGCAAGCTCTTACCTGGAGTCGGAGTTCGAAATGAAAAATTTGGGTAAAACCAAATATTGCCTAGGCTTGCAGCTTGAGCAGACCCCTGAAGAGATTTTAGTACATCAGTCAACCTACACTCAGAAGGTGTTGGAAAGGTTCGGCTTTGAAAAGGCATATCCCTCGAAAGTGCAAATGATCGGGGGATCCTTGCAGCAAGACAAGGACCCGTTCAGACCTAGAGAAGAGGGGAGGAAGTCCGGGACCGAATTTCATATTTAAGTGTGATAGAAACACTCATATATTGAACAAATGTACTAGACGGGCATTGTATTTGCCGTGAACCTATTAGTAAGGTATAGTACGAACCTACCAAAGGCATTGGCGAGGAATGAAGGACATCTTCCGATACCTCTAAGAAAGCAAAGAACTTGAGTACATTCTATAGAAAGAACCAAGACCTAACTATGAATGACAATACAAATAACGGGTACCTGTAGGACCCGCATACAGCCAAATAGCGAACATGCTATGTATTCCTATGTGGTGGAACAACAATTCCATGGAAATCGTCTAAGCAGAGTCTTGTATCGACTTCGACGAACCACCCGAAAATAATAGCATTATATGAGGCCTCACGAGAATGTACTTGGCTTCGGCGGATGATTCACTACATCCAGCAGTTATGTGGATTGAATACCGCACCAACCCCCACTATTATCTATGAAGATAAAGCAGCTTGTGTTGCATAAGTTCAAATGGGTGTTGTGAAGAATCCTCTCACAAAAGCATATCAACCTAAGTTCTTCTATGCTCATGAATTGCAAAAGATGAACATAGTCAAAGCATCGCATACTAAGTCATGTGAAAATCTTGCAAATTTATTCACTAAGTCACTTCCAAAGATCTAACTTTGAAAGGTGCATACGTGGAATTGGAATGATGAGACTTAGAGAAGTGCATAATTGTGGGAGAATCTTCACAAACTTATTACTAAAGCTTGATCACTAAGATCGAGTACCCAAAAGGTAAATCCTTGAGATTAAATGAAATTGGGTGGATTGTACTCTTTTCCCTTGACGAGTTTTCTGAAGTTTCTCGGCTAAGGTTTTTAATGAGGCAATTAAGCAAAGATAAAGAACATGATTCATGTACTCTTTCTCCAAATTTTTCCCATCGGATTTTTATGGAGTTTTGATGAGACATGGACATGAAGGATGAGTGCCCAAGGGAGTGTTAAGAAAGGGCCCAGCGTGAGACCCGCCCAATGTGGGCTCTCATCCCAAACCCTAGAAGGGTCGTAGCCTATAAATAGGGGGTGCTATTCATTGTAAACTATTGATTGTTGAATGAAGGAATAAAGAGAAACGAGAAGTCCCCCCTACATCTCTGTGTTCTATCTCTTATTCTGTTCTTGTGTTCATGCATTGTTCTTACGATTCTGAGTTTGTCTACGAGGTTATCGATCGGACTGGACTCGCCAGCGACGGTTCCTCAACACGTTATCAGCACGATCGACTCTCCTCGCATCGAAAAGGTAACCGTCGATGAACGACACTCGTAGACTGAATCGTTTTTCTAGATCGCATTCGATTCTACAAATTTGCTTTCTAGATTGGTTTTTCTACGGTGCAAATTTGCTCTAATCTGTCGCGAGCCGACTTGGAGTCGCCGGTACAATGCCGATCGATAGATTGTATGAAAGAGCGGATGTTGATTGCACGGTAGATCGTTGCACTGTTTGTACATCACACTACATCGCATACATACATAGATGAATAGTAATCTGATGTGAACAGTAACTATACATGAAAAGTGTTTTTGGATGAACTACGAACACACTTTTTTTCTTTCCTCCACTGCCGGCCGCACCGCCGCTTTCACGCCACCGGACCATCTGCGTCCGTGCGCCGCTGCTGCGGCGCCGCCGAACGGGCCGAGACGCTTCGCCACGCTGCCGCCCGCACCCGGCGCATCGGAAACCCGGAAGAAGAAGTCAAAAACGGCGAGGAGGAGTTGCCACCGGCGCCCGTAGCCGCCGCACTCCATGCCCCGCCGCCTCCTCCGCGTGCCTCGGCGGCGGGCCACCGCATGCGGCTTGAGGCCGCCGACGGTCACTACCGCTCAAAGAAAAAAAGGGGGAAGAGGACCGCCATGGTGGGCGCCAAGCGCCGGCCGCGCCACCCGCGCGCGCCCGCGCGAACCGCGCCAACCGCCCGGCCGACTCGCCTCCACCGCCGGGCATCTGCGCCGATCGCGCACTCTCGGGACGGGCTTGGCCGCCGGACCGCAGCCGCGCGCCGCGCTCCCGGCGGTCGCCTCGAGTGTCGCCCTGCCGCCCGATGATGGCGCCGCTTTTAGGCCGGCCGCCGCTCGCCGCGGCTGGAGCCGCCATGCGCGGCTCGACCGCCCCGGCCGGCCTCCTCAGCCCCATGTGAAGCGCCGCACACTAAGAAAGAGCTAGAAACCCTAGCTCTCCCCGCAGCACACAGGCAGCCGACCGGGCTTCCGGGGTAAGCCCATTCAAGAAAGCGGTGTGAAAAAACGGGAGGAAACCAGAAAAAAGGGGGTATTTTGCAAAAAGAACCTTGAATTGTTTATAATTGCGCCGAATTTTCGCGAATAAATGAATTTTGCGAAAAACCCCTCGAAAAATATGGAAATTACGCGCAATTTCTCTCGTAGGCGAGTTTTCGATTCTAACCCCTGAAACTTGCAGTTTTCACCGAAAAGTTACTTTTCCAGCAGAAAAGGGCTTCGGGAATCCAAATTTTTGCATAATTTTGAAATTTGAAGCATATTTAACTTTGTTATTATTATTTCTATGCAAATTATTACCGCATTTACTGTTTTGATTATCTGTGATTGTTTACATTGCTTTTTAATCACTGAAAATAGCAGTAAATCATGAAAAATGCATAGAAAAATACAGGATCACGAACCAGGAGTTTGAAGAGCATTGTGAGAATTTTGCAACCATTTTATGCTGATTACCAGCAGTAATCCTTTGAACTTTTTGCATGAATATGAAGATAACTGGTATCACGAACTAGTAGTTCAAAGTACTGACCCAGCATGGTCAGAATTTGTACATAATTTATAACAGTCTTCAATTCTGTGGTAATGTAATCACGGATGAGCAGAAGATTGAGAAGACTCTCTACTTTTCACCCGAGCGGTGCAATCCAAAGCAAGCAATCGTCAAGACGGCTACATGAAGTATGCCGAATTAATTGACATCATGCAAGTTGCAGAAACTCAAGATGATATTCTAAGAAAGAACTTCATCTCGCAACCACCTAGTAGCAATGTTGGCCATGAAGCCACTGCTAGCAGCTACAAGGTGATGAAGCCTCTCACGAATGAGAGGAACAAGAAGGGTAAGGTCGTGCGTCGCACATTATTGATGCTTTTCAGTCTAAGAAGAAGGGCAAATGATAGCATGAGGCACACCTCGCCATTGCAGGCACAGAGGATCCACATCCATTAGTTGCACTTATGAATATGGAAAGCCCAGTAGTAGCCCCACCATCCCTCATTTGGACATCGCAACGGCCGCAACCGTAGTTGCCCAAGAGGAGATGATCGCCATGGAGCAAATCAAGGCAGAAGTTCCTGAATACTTCGCCGATTCGATCTAGTGCACATATTGTACTTAGATCTTTTATAGAAATTTGCAGTTTGTAATTGAAACAGAACTTTGAATTATTGAATAATGGTTGCAAGCTTTAAGAGAGCAAAGTATTAAATTCTTATTATGAGTCCTGCAAGACTTATTTTCCCGTCTTTATAATAGCAAGTTACGTTCTGATATCTGAAGTATTTTATTTATGTGTTGCTTGCTTTCTGCTACATATTAATAAAGTACATTATATTAGAACGCGTGTGGCGCCCTATGGAGGAAGTGTGCTTAGCATGTAGCGGCACAATGAAAACCATCCTGAGAGAAACAGAATTTTTTCCAGTCGATTAGCAAGAATGCTGATAGTCTTACGACAATCGCAGGCAGCGATACTTGTATAATAGGCTCAGGAAGGGCCATAATTATACTCCCAATGGGCACAACTTTGGTCATTGAAGAAGACTTGTTGTACCAGAATCGACTAGAACTCTCAAGGATATTTACGCTAACAGTTTTCACGTAGAGACTGAAGAAAAGTATGATACGGAATACCTGCTCATTACAAAGCGTGAAGAAAGTGAATAATAGCATTAGAATATCTTCCTTCATATGAAACTGGGCTATACTACACTAATATTAAGGCACCTGCAGCCTATACTGCCCTGAAAACCGTATATTAGAAGCTATGAACTTTTCTATCTCTGGCACGATAGATTATGCCGCCTAGGTCTTAGGATAATGAGAGATATTAACAATTCATAGGGACATAATATGAATATAAAGAATTTCCCGAACCAGGAAGATTTTGTGTGCCCTGCATGTGCCACCGGGAAATTAATTTCTAGACTTTTCGCTCTGAAAGCAAAGGATGAAGTCCTGCATTCTGGACCGTATCCAGGAGACTTTATGTCCTATACACTCGTAAGGGTCATTTAGGTATTTTATGGTGCTCATCGATGCTTCCTGAATGGTCGCATGTATGTTTGTTGTCTATGAGAAACCATGCTTTTGTAAAGCTAAAACTCATGAGATAATTAACAATTGAAAAATAATTTCCTAATCATCACGTGAAGTCCATCACGAATGGACAACGCCAGGAGAATGTACTCGAAGGCATCGATGATTATTGTATGAAAATGGGAATTAAAGTTGAGCATTCTATACAGCACATCCGCACCCGAATGGACTACCGAACTTTGAAGAATTGTAATTTACCAACTATATGTTGGGGACACGTGATCTGCCGCAAAGACAACTCTTATCAATTTTTGACCGTCGGCCTATAACATCCATCCACCTATACAACTAGCGCAAGGGTCGACAAAAACTACTCATCTTCACGAGTTTGGTTGCAAGGTTTATGTACCTATAACACTCTGCATGGCGCAATGGACCTTCTCCGAAAGTCTGGGATATACGTTGGTTATGAAACAACATCCATAATCAAGTATTTGGACCATATGACTGGAGATTTGAATAATGCCCGATTCGCTGATAGTACATTAGATGAGGTTATTTTCCCGTCATTAGGGGGAGGAAATCAACCCTTGATGATAATGTCGGGAAATAATTGAAGTCTAGAAGACATTTGAAGTCCAGAAGATAATTGAAATCTATGCATATGACCCACGCACTAGTGAAGCAAATAGAGAAGTCCAGAAGATAATTGCAGTCCAGAAGATAATTGAATTGAAGTCTAGAAGACAATTGAAGTCCAGAAGATAATTGATTCGTAAGTATTAGCGAATCAACTGCCAGACTACTTTAGTGATTTGAAGAGCGTGAATAAGTAGCATTTTCCTGCAAGCAATGCACCGGAGAGGGTAGAAATATCATTGAAGGTATCCCTAATCCCGTCCAGAGGCCTCAGAATAAAAGGACGAGAACTCCGGTCCCTCGAATCAAAAACAGGGGACGCTGGTGAAAAAGGATAAGAAGGACTTGACACAGCCGATCACTGAAGTGCCCCAAACCAGAAGGGGAGCCAGTTGAGATATGGCATCGGTATGGAACCTTCAGGAAATGCATACCAGAATTGAACATCCCCATGAAGGGAGACATCAGCATGGATGTGTGCGCACATCATCGTGAAAAACTAAAGGACTTGCCTCAATTGGAAGCGGCGGTGAACAAGTAGAAGCATTAGAAGAATCGCCCCTTAAAGAAATAGCTATAAGCTTTATGACCTCAGAAGAATCTTTGAATATGACAACAGCCAATGTTGACATTTACTTTGCAAAGAAACTTGCCACAATCATAAATCTTGGTCCAGAGCCTGCATCGCTCGATAAACGAAAGAAAAGATCAGATTGAGAAGATTGAGAGAAGGCAATCGAAACTGAATTATTATCTCCGAATAAAAGAAAGACGTTTGGGCCTGTAAGCCGCATGTCTCCTCTTGTGCACCTCGTAGGGTATAAGTGGGTATTTGTTCGAAAGAGAAATGAAAAGAAGCAATGCCCGTTGTACAAGGTTTCACTGGACATCCAGAAGATGATTATGGAGAAACCCATTCCCCGGTCATGGCGGAACTCCTTTTAAATATTTTATCTCAATGGCGTGAACTTGAAGTTAGAAGTGAAATTGATGGATGGGGTACCAAGATACCTTTATGAAATATTGATTGAGACATTTATATGAAGATACCGAATGTATCCTGTCTCCGAACCAAGATAGAGCAAATAGAAATATGTACAATGTGAAACTCGAAAGTCATTGTACGAACTTAAGCAATCGATGAATGTGGTATAATCGCTTGAAGCAACTTTCTATGCAAGAAAGGCCACACGAAAAATGAGAATAATCTCTGTGTATTTATACGACGATCCCAGAACGGATTTTGTATAATCTCAGTGTATGAAAAATGATCTGAATATCATCAGAACCCTGAAGGATATTAAGAAAGTAAGCTCTTACCTGGAGTCGGAGTTCGAAATGAAAAATTTGGGTAAAACCAAATATTGCCTAGGCTTGCAGCTTGAGCAGACCCCTGAAGAGATTTTAGTACATCACCAACCTACACTCGTAAGGTGTTGGAAAGGTTGGCTTTGAAAAGGCATATCCTCGAAGTGCAATGATCGGGGATCCTTGCAGCAAGACAAGGACCCGTTCAGACCTAGAGAAGAGGGGGAGGAAGTCCTGGGACCGGAATTCCCATATTTAAGTGTGATAGAAACACTCATATATTGAACAAACTGTACTAGACCGGGCATTGTATTTGCCGTGAACCTATTAGTAAGGTATAGTACAGAACCTACCAAAGGCATTGGCAGGGAATGAAGGACATCTTCCGATACCTCTAAGAAAGCAAAGAACTTGGTCTGTTCTATAGAAAGAACCAAGACCTAACTATGAATGACAATACAAATAACGGGTACCTGTAGGACCCGCATACAGCCAAATAGCGAACATGCTATGTATTCCTATGTGGTGGAACAACAATTCCATGGAAATCGTCTAAGCAGAGTCTTGTATCGACTTCGACGAACCACCCGAAAATAATAGCATTATATGAGGCCTCACGAGAATGTACTTGGCTTCGGCGGATGATTCACTACATCCAGCAGTTATGTGGATTGAATACCGCACCAACCCCCACTATTATCTATGAAGATAAAGCAGCTTGTGTTGCATAAGTTCAAATGGGTGTTGTGAAGAATCCTCTCACAAAAGCATATCAACCCTAAGTTCTTCTATGCTCATGAATTGCAAAAGATGAACATAGTCAAAGTACTGCATACTAAGTCATGTGAAAATCTTGCAAATTTATTCACTAAGTCACTTCCAGCATCTAACTTTGAAAGGTGCATACGTGGAATTGGAATGATGAGACTTAGAGAAGTGCATAATTCAGGGGAATCTTCACAAACTTATTACTAAAGCTTGATCACGAAGATCGAGTACCCAAAAGGTAAATCCCGGAGATTAAATGAAATTGGGTGGATTGTACTCTTTTTCCCTTGACGAGTTTTCTGAAGTTTCTGGCTAAGGTTTTTAATGAGGCAATTGTGCAAAGATAGCGAACATGATTCATGTACTCTTTCTCCAAATTTTTCCTCTTTGGATTTTTATGGAGTTTTGATGAGACATGGACATGAAGGATGAGTGCCCAGGGAGTGTTAAGCGGGCCCAGTAGTGCAGACTGGCCCAATGTGGGCTCTCATCCCAAACCCTAGAAGGGTCGTAGCCTATAAATAGGGTGCTATTCATTGTAAACTATTGATTGTTGAATGAAGGAATAAAGAGAAACGAGAAGTCCCCCCTACATCTCTGTGTTCTATCTCTTATTCTATTCTTGTGTTCATGCATTGTTCTTACGATTCTGAGTTTGTCTACGAGGTTATCGATCGGATGGACTACAAATGACGGTTCCTCAACATTTACTACCCTAAGCAGATTTGTTAATGGCGGTGTTGTCCGGGCTCAAAACACGGGGCACCAAGTAGTAATCATGAGAATCAACGACGGTGAAAGCAGCACTGTTTTAGGATCACTTCCAAATCACGCTAGTGCTTGGACAAGATTTCATTGTCTTACTGACATAGGTGTATGGTATAGATGGTCCCATTCATCCCCCGGAGTAAAACATTTTACGCAGTCACGATTATGTCATGTTTAGGGGGTCTCGTTTAGTCGTGCCATCCACGGGGAAGCAAATTCTATCGGGGATGAGGCCCTCCCCCGCCCAAGGCCCCCACCGTCCTATCATCTCCTCATCTCCCTCTCTCTCCTGATGGATGACAAATACATGGGATTTCTTCTGAGGTCCTCTCCTATATAATTTATTTTTCATCTATGTGGCAAGCGGCCAATAGTTTTTTAAAAAATATTATGTTTTTAGCTCCCAGTTGTTTGAATTTTTTTTAAAAATTCAGTCATCTACAATTGTACAGTACTAAATCTAAAATTGTATTACCAAGTGACGTACAATTTTAGCATAAGTTTACTGTAGCTTTTAGTTCTATTTATTTTTTGTATTTGTAGGATTCACTTAGATTTACTTTTGTATAATTTATATATTTTTTGGTTTTTTTTTTGTCTAATTTAGAATTTTTAAACTAAAAAACAAAAATCATTAGATGGTGATCTAACGTACCGAAGAAAATGACTAGATTTTTTTTAAAAATCGGATGACCCTGGCCCTTTATGTTATAACGGATGACCGTTTTCTCGCTGAACCTACACGCGTGTGAGAGATAAGTGGTCGCAGGAGGGAGCAGCTAGACCAGAAAGTCCCATCGGCCCATCTGAAGACTCGAATCAGCGTGCAAGACCAATAACTGTATCGAGCCAGGCGTGCAAGACCAATAACGTCAGACGCGCGCACAAACAATTGTTGCGTTTCGACCCTCCTCCTCCGTGGGACCCACCACCGAGTTAGGCATCGCCGCATCGGCCATTCCGCGGCTCTGCCTGCTGGGCTTCGGCCTACGCGTCGGCGTCCGTGCCGCCCGCCCCGACTCGCTGTCGCTGCCGCCTCCCGAAATTCCCCACCTTCCCCCCGATTCGCTTAATCCCCTCGCCCGCGTGCTCCCCACTCGGCCACTCCAACACTCCCCACGCGTTCGGCGTTCCACCACCGCGCGGCGCATCGGCGCATGGCATGGCCTCCCACCCGGGGACCGCCGTCTCCGCCTGCGCCTCCGTCCGCGCCGACCCGCCGGGCCTCCTCAACTACGCCGCCATCCACTCCTGCCTCCTCCGCGGAGACCGCCGCCTCTCCCTCCCCGTCCTCACGCTCCTCCTCCTCCTCCACTTCCGCGTCCTCGCCGCCGCCGCGGGGGCGCACTTCTCCCCCGCCGTCTCCCGCCTCGCCGCCCGCCTCCGCCTCTCCCCCTCCATGGCCGCCGTCACCCTCCTCGCGCTCGGCAACGGCGCCCCCGACGCGTTCGCCTCCGCCGCTGCGCTCCGTGGCGAAGGTGGCCTCCCGCGGGCGGGCCTCGCCGCCATCCTCTCCGCCGGCGCATTCGTCTCCGCGTTCGTCGTCGGGGCCGTCGCGCTCATCGCCGCGCCCTTCGCCGTCCCGCCCGTGTCCTTCGCGCGCGACGCGTTCTTCTACCTCCTCGCGGCGTCAGGGCTGTTCTACATCTACCTCAGTGGCGAGATATTCCTGTGGCAGGCCGTCGGGCTCGTGCTCTTCTACGTGTTCTTCGTGGGGTTAGTGTTCTACATGGATTTGGGTGCGGAGGGAAAGGCGGTGAGCAAAGCCGAGCTGGAGATGGCCAATGGCGTCGACCGCGTGGCCATGGACTTGCCAGTCACAACGGAGCATCACAAGCAGCACGACCCGAATTTGTGGACGGTGCTCACAAAGGTATGCATCCAGTGAAACGTAGTAGTTCGTTGGTCTACTCAGTTGTTTTTAACTTTTATGGTCCAGTCCAATCTACATTGAGCAGACAGGGACAGCGAGTCTAGTATAAGTAACATATTCAACTCGAAAATTCTCATATGAAGTGTCGCAAGTTGTTGAGTTGTTTATGCGCAACTGTAGTCAATTTGTTGACTTTACCCTTTTAGGCTGAACTTTGCGACTGCATTCAAATGTGAGAAACAATTTGCTCTTGCTAGGAGATGCTTAGGACAAATTTCACTAGTTTGCTACAAATTTTCTCAGAATTTGTAGAGTATTAAGTCGTTAGGTATCAACAACAGGAATATTGAATACTTAGAGCCTAGAGGTACTCATTGTGCGTACCGGTCAGAAAAGTATTCATGTTACGAGGCAATAGTTCATTGCTTCATTGTAATTCTTTAAGGTAGCTTTTTAATCGTGCAATCTGATTTGATTTTGAATAGATAGAGACAACAAGTCTAGTATAGTAGTCTCTTACACTAGCAAGATTGCTGAAGTGACCAAAATAAGGATGAGCAACACAAACCCTACAAATAGGTCCAAAGCATACTCTTGAAATAGCACTAAACTAAGCACCCTACCTAGTCAATCAAGGTTTGGCCAAAATGAACTTTGCCAGTAGGGACTATAACATTTGGCGAAATATCCAACCAACCTTGCTGACTGTTTGAATCTTTTGTTATTCATAGCCATAGTTGTTATGAGTGAACTTGCAATGTTGGCCGACTATTGCATGGCTGGATTAGCTCTTTGGTTTAGTATGTTTAGAGGATAAGTTGGCTAGTGTCTACCCTAAACCTCACTTCTTCTTTTTTTCCTTTTAAAAACTAGTTTTTTCTGGTGATTAGATGGGAAAAGATAAAAAAAAGTGAATAAATTAGTGAAGGGAGAAGAAGAAGCATAGCAGTGGTTTATGGTAATTTTGCTCTTCTAACACTGCAATGGTCTGGTCTGCACACAGAACCAATTTGGTCCTCTCATCAATGGCTGAGGATTTTCCTGCCCATGCAGGCTGTTTTAGCCTAGGACCCTACCAAAATAAGATTCTTTAGCTCTTACCAAACAGTTCAAACTTCAGTTCACATAGCTTTAGCAAGGCTACATTATTTCTTGCTCGACTGAGCAAAGGATCTGGTTACATCCATTATGAAGTATGAGCTATGGGATGGAGTATATATGCCAATATAGAATGCTGCCTACAGAATATACCACTGTTCATCACTTATCTTATAGTAATTTAGAACATGTAGTTAATGCCATCCTTCGCCATTATTGGTAAACTTCCAACCTGTCAATTTTCATAGTTGCAATTTTACCATGCAACACATGGAAAGTACCTAGAGTCTTGATATATTGTTGTCCATTTCAGTTGGAGAATTATTTGCATCTCTATCATAAGCCTGAATATCCAAGGAAATATGACACTCAAAAGTAGACCTTTGCAGCGCTTATTGCCATGACATTTAGTTCCTGGTTTCTTATGAGACAGTATGGAGGCATGAACATTTTCCTCTCAACCTCTGCATTTTCATGATACTGATTGTTATCTATCTCTGGCAGGTATCAAAAGTTTGGGAATGGCCTGTCACTTTTGTTCTGAAGCTCACAATACCATCAACGCTTCCTTCTGAATGGAACAAATTTTACATCTGTGCGAACATCTGTCTATGTCCTCTCATACTCCTGTATTCTTTCACTTCATCCATTCCATTGGATAGCCGAATAGTGTTTCTTCTTCCTCAAATCCGCTTCCCCTCTGGTCTGTTGTGCTTTGGTTAGCTTTTGTTTGGCTCTATCCCACTTCCTTCTTGAGAAAGAAGCCCCAGAAACAGAACACATTGCAAGTACCCTCATTTCTTTTGTGATGAGTGTCTTCTGGATCTCAACCATGGCTGGAGAGCTCTTGAACTGCCTTGCAGCAATTGGAGTCATTATGGATTTCTCTCCGCTATACTTGGCATGACAGTATTGGCTTGGGGAATTCTGTGGGTGACCTTGTTGCTGATGTGGCGTTGGCCAAGGCCAGCCAACCTACAGTCGCCATTGCTGGCTGCTTTGCTGGTCCAATGTTCAATATGCTGGTCGGATTGGGATCTGCCTAGTAATACAAACAGCAAGAGTGTATCCCAAAGCTTATGTACTCGAATTCCACGTTGGGATCGTTGTTGCATTTGTATTTCTTCTTCTGAGCTTGATGGGCACCCTGTTGGTGGTCACCTGGAGTAGGTTTCGGGTACCCAGATTTTGGGGTTACTGCCTTATGGGGCTTTACATCTTGTTTACCATAGTGAGTATTGACATTGCGAGCTCTTCTGGATGATATATAGCTTCTTCCATATATAAATACCAGTTATTAGATTGTGGTATACAGTATTTGCAATTTCAGTTTCTACACACCAACGGAGGAGGGTATTATTTGAAGCGAAAAGGCCCTTCTCAACATGTAAATTTGCCATGGTGATGCATTTGATGGGAGCTGTTCATGAAGTGTCGGCTGACGCCTGACGGGCCATGTAGTATAAAGCTTTTCGAGCTTTTAACACCTCATTGCCTACAGCCCACAGGAATGTAATATCTAGGCTGTATACTGTATCGACAGGCACAATGGATGCGGCCTTACATGTGCTGGTGCTGTATGCTCATTTAGGCAGATGAAGCTTTCCTATTGGGAGATTTTGCTGAACAATGTGCAGTGATCCATCCCTGTCCCATGCTATCTAATCTACTTTGTCCTGTTGGCTGAATTGGCATGTTATTGCCGCACTACATGGCAATCCTCAAATGGGTCGCAAAATGCGTACTCCTATAGTCCTACATAAACACCAGGTCTGAACTCTGAACTTTGTCTGAGGGTCTGACATTCAGCTCCCAAACCGTAAAACCTGACAACAATATGCGGTCGCCCGGAAACATGAGCGTGCCGTCGGTCGTCCGCCCACTCGACGTCCGTAGGCCGCAGCTCGACGCCGCCGGCCGTCTACGCACGGCTGCGGCTGTCCCTAAGACCCTAACCACTAACTGAGACAGTTCTGCGCTTGTGCGTTATCATATGATTCATATCAGATATGTTCTTCTTGGATGATCTTCTCCTCTTTTTTTTTCAGATATGGAGCGTCAAATCTAGTCATCTGGAGCAGTAGACAGTAGATCACACCCAATAAGTCACTTTGCTTGGCAGGACCAGGCGCAAAGATGGGGACACTTCAGTTTTCTTCACCCAGACTCACCCAGCCAGACAGATGGAACACTTTCAGGTTTCGACTCCTCTTTTTTCTTTACCGAAATCATCAGTACCCTGTGTGCTTCACTCTGTGCATCGATCAATCCTGAATTGCATTAGCCCATGTCTCTCAAAAGTGTGACCTTGCCATTATCCTTCAGAATCTACTTTACTGTGCTACCTTAGAGTAAGGGTAGTTTGCCTTCCTGCCTACTTACATTTGCAGGCAAGATTGTCGTGGCATTTTGTACTTCATTCTTGTTATTCTTTTCTGGTACTCATCATTTTAGCACCCAATTGAAGCTAGACTTGTGCTCCCAGAAGCATGTGCATTGCATCAAAGCAAAAACGAATCCGACATTAGGATAGGGAGCGTATCCAATTAATATAAGGAGTCGACCTGGAAGCATAGAGAAATGCTCTGCAAAACCATCTAGTTTTCCTAACCTTCGGCACCTTGGAAGAATCGTGGTCTTGGGCTAGAGTATTGTCTGGTTTATGGGCATTGTTTGGAAACTATGGGCACACACCGTCCCTGCATAGTTCCTCCGAGATGCTTACAGCAAATACTTAGTCCAAGTAGGCATGCAGTACAAAACCAAGGAATCACATTCAGAGGCCTAATTATATGTAAAAGTAATGCTGCAAGTGGTATTGTTTGATGACAAAAAAAAAATGTTGAGAAGTGCATGAGGCTCATTGGCTAGGCGTGAGCTGGTAATTGCAGCGACATGATTCTTTGTTTGCTTGCTTTTGTAATTCCTTGTGTTTCCCCTGATCCCAACAATCGCCTTCGAGGTGATAGGAACTCAATTCAATGGGGAAATAGCTTTAAGTGTGCCTCTTGCCAAATACCAACTTGCAGCTGCCTTTTTATGCATGGTTTTATCTCAGACAAGCAGATGAAACCCTGTAAGAAAATTTCAGTGCCTGCCATTCCCAAGACAAGGAAAGGGTAAACAAATAAAACAGTTCAACAGAACTACCCTCCCTTTTCCGCACTAGACCAGTATGCCAACGTAATCACCAGTCAATCATGCAAAGAAGCATAGATTTTTGAAAATGTTTAATAGCCAAACTTCTAATTTTGATTTTTGAACTTTGGCTCGATGAACTAGTTTGTTACAATACTTCCCGCAGCTTAAAACCGCCGGAAGCTTAAGGTCCCAAAAATTACAAGCATAAGATAGTTTGCAACTATTTTTTCCAACGGCAAAAGATGTGATAAGCTCATGGTCTGATCAAAGTATCCTCGAATAGAAGAATAAACAAGTTTGTGGTGACAGCGTCGGAGATGCAAAGTCCAACCACTTAATCGAATTTTAACTCATCGGACGTGACTATTAGAAAGGGACCTTCCACCATTCGGACCCGATACATATGGGAACCTCAAATGAAAGGTGACGGTCTCATTTGATTCCTTTGCTGCAGCGTATCTATACCACTAATTAAACTCTATGAACACAATTAGAATCAGCTAAAGAAAATTCACATTCGCTTGGACTGACTCACATGGCTAGAGGGCTTGTTTGATTGAAACTTGGGCTCCATGCATGGAAAAAATTGGTGCTTGGAGGTAGTCTGAAAAGTAGATAATTTTTACTTAGTCAGACAAGTCTGAGGATATGGTGTTTGGTTGAGGATCTGAGCCTGAAGAAAGTTTAAAGTTAAAAAATAACGTCTTGAGAATGAAAAGACGTAAAACAGTTCATTAACTAACTTCTAATCTCAATTAGCTAGCATTTATTGCTATTTCTTGCAGCCAGGCTCTTGTTTTTGAGGCCTGGGCAGCCAGGCGCTTGTTTTTGGAGGCATGGGAAGCTGGAGTTGCCTAGGAATTGCATCCAGGCCAGGCTTCCAACCAAACGGCTTGGAGGTAGCCTTGAGTCCGGCCAGGCAACATGATGCCAGGTATCAATCCAAACAGACTCTCTAGATTCTCTATGCAGTCCACGAGTGCTGCAAAAAATCCATGGATTCCCATAATACAAAAAGATCTTTATAAAGGGTATGAATAAGCTATGTACTCACTCTAGAAAAACTTCAATAAATAGCCTAAATAAATAATAGAGGGAAAATTGTTGCAAAAAATGGCATATGTTTTCTCAAGTTGTTGCAAAACTAAACTGATCTGGGACCATGTTAATTAGGATGTTTGATGTGAGGCAAAGTTGTCACCATGCTAGTAGATTACAACTGCAGGTGCTGAGTGCTGACTATATAGTTTTTCTATGGCATTTACATAGACTACCACTCTGGGAGATATGGATTAGTTTTGTAAAATTGCGACATCATTTCGTTTTCCTTACTGTTGTTTGTTAAAAAAAAAATATTAATGGCCAAATGGTTTGTAAACAAAAAAAAAAAAATCTCAAATGTTTCATCATTATTTTACTTGCCACGTCAAAGTGTCAATTTCTTGGCACAAATGCCGAGCCACTTGTCGATGATTCCTTGCTCCTTGGCCACCGCAAGAATATTATTCAAGATTTCTTTTGTTTTGAGCGTGGCATCTGATGTAACGTACCACTCCATCTAGCACACCGCGTTTGCTTTGCCTCCTGCTCTGTTTTCAAAATTACATGGGACTATCAGCGAATATCATGGCATGCCTAAGTTATTACTTAGGTGTGTTTGGACGGTGAGATGAGGTTGAATAAAATGAGATGATACAAATAGGATGGGATTGTCTTGAATGGGATGATACATGCAGTCTGTTTGGTTGGTTGTATGGAATAGTATACGAATGTGCTTGGTTGGTTGTATAAGATGATCTAAGATTATACGAGATGATGTTTGGTTGAGAGGGTGAGGTTGGTTGGTAACCTCCTCCCTACATGGGTGAGATTACCTCTATAGTATTTTTTTCCTTTTCTTTCTTGCTTTTTATTTCCCCTTTCTTTTTTTTTTCCTTTTCTTCCTTCCTTTCTTCCTCACTTCGCCTCCCGAGTTCCTCTTCGTTTCCTCTTTCTTCCACCGCAGATGTGGCGCCTCGCCCACTGCCAACCAACCTCACCCGCCATCGCCACCTCGCGCCTCCCCAACGTTGTCTCACCGCCTCCCAGCTTCCCTTCGCCGCCTATCTTCCTCGCCTCCCCATGTCCCTTCGTCGCCTCCCTTCGATGCCTCCCCGTGTCCCTTCGTCACTTCCCCAGCGCCGCCGCACCGCCTCACCCAGGATTCCGCCTCCGGTGGCATTATCACCAACCCGCCCCGGCCGTGGCGAGAGAGCGGCGGCATCGTATGCCCACGCGAGCAAGCGCCGTTCGGGACGAGGTGGTTTGCCTGATATTTTCGAAAGAGATGATACAACATCTGGATGGAATATTCTCCAAAGTTGGATCATCTTATCTAGGATGGATTGGTTTCATCCCTTCAACCAAACATGGAGCGGGGCATATTCGGGACGATCCAATTCAGGTATGAGCTCATTCACCGAACCAAACACACCTTTAAATACTCTTAATCGGTACCAAACTGCCAATTAAATTGCTCAATTGAGATCAGAGAGTTACATAGTGTAGTTGTTGTTCTTGCGAACTACGAACACCGACTCATAGTTATAGACAACAACAACAACAAAGCCTTTGATCACAAACAAGTTGGGGTAGGCTAGAAATAAACCCTCCTCAAGGTCAAAAAGATGAGAGCCTTGCAAATAAAAATAAAAAAAATATAATATTATTAATAATAACAACAATAATAATAAAACCTACCAGGCTAACCGACTGATAGTTATAGACAAGCCGAATAAATGAAAACAAACTCTGTTTAGTGGGAGTATATATAGTGCGTTAAGGGAAAATTTTGCTCTGTCCACTCAAAATGTGTGCAATATCGTTTCTGCCATCAGAAATGTACTCATTTCATTTTCACCATCCTTCCATCAGTGCACATTTTGTTTTTGTCACCCCGTCTATTTTTCCGTCAAGTCAACGGGGATGACCGTTAAGAAATATGGGGGACAAAATAACATAAAAAGAGAAAATCAAAAGGAAAAAAAATCAATAAAATCAAAAGGAAAAAAATCAATAAAACAGCAAAATAATATGGAAATTTTAAGGATAACTTTTGCACATATGTTTTGAAAAATTACACTAGGAAAATTTATCGAAAAAATACACTAAGGAAAACGATTTAATCTTCCTAAACTTTTATGAAACATTGCTAAAGTTTTCCTAATGTAAATTTTTTGTATAAGTTTATTTATTTATTGTTCAGAAGCGGTCCCTTAATTTTTCTACGTTTTTTGGTTTTTTATTTTCCTTTTTCCTGATAATTTTTGTATATTTTTTAACAGTCTCTTCATTGATTTGACGAACAATTGGAGGGAATAGCAAAAACGCAATGCTCATTGACGAAAGGATGGCAAAAACCAAATGAGCATATTCCCAATGGCGGAAACAATATTGCACATATTTTAAGTGGAAAGAACAAAATTTTCCATAAGTTTGACGCATAGAGTCGCAACATCTCGAATAGCAATGTACCTAAAATGTGAATACTGCTTGCCCAGAAGAACACACAGTTAAAGGTATTAGTATGCTTTATAGAAGTAGACTGTTTCGACCAGTAAGTACCTTTCCTTGAAGGTATGATTAAATTTCTAGATGTATTTATCAATTCCTACAAATATGATGATAACCCCCATAACACAAATATATGACGCAGAACCATGTTTCTAGATTAGCTCTGCCAGCTCAAAAATCTTATGCGTTTCTAGATTAGCTCTGCCAGCTCCAATCAATGTGAAGCAATCCACGTGCTTCGCCACGTGTAGGTTTCTGTAAGTCTCTGTCAACCGGCTCCCATTGAAACCACCAGGACACTTGCACGGTTGCACTGCCCTTAAGCCACTTGATACAACCCGTTTTACCGAACTTTTCGTTCTTGCGTCATACTTAGTCCAACCACTTCACCTAGCATTCTCGACCGTTCTGGATCTCAGCTCTCTTAGTCTAGTCCCGATCATCCTCACCGTTGACTGTAGTTGACTCCAAACCAGCTACACAACAATAGACCAAGAAATCGATTTCTGACACAAGTTCCTCGTAACTTAACCCATGTTAGACAAAATATGCATCATGCAACATATATGCACTGAATCCCATGACTTTAGCCAATTCCACAAGATCATCACACCTCACTGTGCATGATCGCCATCTAGCCAATCTGATCGTGCCCTCAGGCGGTCTGAACGCCAGTCAAGCCGGTCTGACCGCTTTCCAAGCTTGGAAAAAACACCCTCTCTGGACTTTTTGGCAAAACTCTATATAGTTTCGCATTACTATATTTTCAATGGGACTGGTGCAAACACCCTTAAACACTTACATGCAAGTGTTTGGTGCGCAATCCCCAAATGCTCTCATCGTCGGCCAGTGCCACAACCTGTCTGACCGCCACCCCTGGGCCAGTCAGACCGCCTACAACCTGACAGTCTGGTGCCACTCTGCTAAACCAAGGGTTTCTCCTAAACACCTCGACACCGATACCAATTGTTCAACACGCTAAGATTACGATCATGTCACGTGATATCTCCGCAAATGGCATTGAGGACCTTGTAGAGTCCGGTCTTGCTCTAAGTTCCCCTAACAATAATTACCACGGTACAAGAAAAACCTTTTCTCAAGACTCACTCAACTAACATGACTCAATCCTTTGTCATATGGGTCCCTAACAGTGACTTAATTGATTCTAACCACTTGCTTTCTTCCCCAGCATATGTACCAAAAGCGACGCCTCTGCGCTCGACATCTACGGTGCTGGATCTTGATTCGCTGCAGTGATTAAGAAATCTTGTTTCTTCAAATTTTCAGTGCATAAATACACATAATTACGTGTACCCAACGGGAGTGAGACGTCCGTCTCAGTGCAAGTCATTTTTGTGACACAGCATCGCGTAGGAGAAGGAATGTTTAATGGACAGGAGGGACTTGGAGTGCCGCGTCAGTCACTGTCTATGAAACAGGGTGGTTGATTCTGTCCACGGATTGGCGTGTGGTGGTGGATTGCCATCTTGTATTTGCAGTTGCCTGATCAATCTAATGGTAAAATGCACATGTCACTTTATATTAGCATTGTAACTTAAACCTTGCAAGGAATTGATAGTCATTGTCGGCACACAGATAGATACTACAAAGTCTTCATCTAAAAAAACATAGGTACTAGAAAGTTTTCTAATATCTTATTAACAATAAAGGGATTTTTGTATACCCTTATTGATCTTGGTAATGTCTCACAGAGCACACCACTCATGACTAAAAAACGTAGACTTCTGCTGGTTTTTTCAACCAAAAAAAATGCAGGCATATGCCTTTCGATTCCTATCCTTCTCCTCTCTCTCGCACGCTAAACTAGTTAAATTGCTTGCACAATTATGTGGCTAGATTTAGAAGTACAACTTTATTTGTTGTACAACTCTAATACCTATTATTAAAAATATAGTTGTATTTGTTATACAACTATAATAGTTATAATAACTATATATGGTTAATTTACATGGTGGTAATCTAGCACGCCAAAATAAGCGATGTAGATTTTTTTTCTCTTGATAAATTAGTGAGAGAATTTCTAGAATTTTTTCTTTTCTCACAGTGGGAATTTCTATATCTCTCAAAACGAAAAAATATGCATTTTAATGTCACCAGCTGTTTATATAGATGGGAAGTGCCGTTTTTAAAGGGTATGCACATAGATATACCGAAACTTTAAATTTTGATGATCGCAGTACAATTTAATTAGACGTGTTGACACGAAATTACCGATTTATTCTTGAGTATCTACGTATAACTTAACTAGTAAGAATATAAACAAGGCGGAGCTGGCCTTGGGCCTCCGGGGCACTGGCTCGATGTCTAAGGTTAAAATGTCAGAAAATTTTTTGACTTTGGTTAAAAGTAATTGGACCGGTCCAAGGTTTAGCCTATGGCCAACTCCACCCTTAAATATAAGACAAGATGGGACGTGCATGGGGGTTAAACATTTGTGCGAACAACGGAGAAAATAATCAGTGCAAGGAAGAAACCTGTTGAACCTTGCGCAAAGCTTTTGCTCACGCTAACAAGATCGGAATTGGATCCTCTGCATCGAAGGATTCGATGCAAAAATCTAATGTGTGACATTAAGAAGCGATCTTCACCGTCCGATAAAAAAAAAAATCAAAGGACGAGATCAATAGGTACAAGAGTTTTTGCTACAGCAAATATCCCGTTGTTACCGTGTTTGCTACCAGGATCCGGATCCAACGAGATCGAGTAAAGAGCAAAAGGGTCTCCAGTTGGAAAAGAACTTTTTTTAGCACCCGATTGATCATGCTTCCATGCATTATCTTCATGAGCTCTCGCCACTTGCAGTTTTGGCCTTTCAGAGAGTGCGTGGCGATCCACGGCCACCGGAGCTGAAGTTCACTTGTCGGCCACGCGAAATGTCATGTGCGCCGGCAACATCTGCTCGGAGAGGCCAAACTGCCGGTGGGCGTTCCTGGCTGCATTTCATTTCCGCATGCGAACAAAATGAAGATGTGGCATTCACAAGCAATCGCACGCAAGGCATCCATCACCTTCTTCCTCACTCCAGACTCTTCTAATGCGTTTTCCGCGCCTCGGGACCAAGGTGGCTAAAGCCTCCGTGCAGATAATTCTCTAGCACGGGCCCTTCGGGGGTCGGGGCGGGCGGCGGGCGCAGACGTGTAATAGAAATAGACTCTGATACTATATTGAGTTACATGCACAACCAGTTCACCCAAAAGCTTAAGCTCATGAGGAAAAATAGAAAGATAAACAACTCACTTATACTTCAACCTTTTTCCTCACGTGTAGGCTCCATCGTGTCTAAGACGTGAATAGAAGTAGGTTAAATTTATTTATTTTTCTTTATTTGAACTCAAGACCACTTGACTCTGATATCATATTGAGTTATGGGATTGTCTATTCATAAATTGTCTGAAAATTTCTTAAATTTAAGTCACTTGTTATGACCATTGGATCAATATCTAATCATATGACATCCATTAAATCAATCCAATCATATGACACACTAATCTCTACACAAATTCAATGATCACAACAAGTGACTTAAACTTAAGAAAATTTCAGGCAACTTAAAACTAGCAAAACCGTTAAGTTATATGCACCAACCAATTCATTAAAAAACTTAAGCTGACGAGGAAAGACAGACAATTCACGTATACTTCAACGGAACGAAATATCTCGCTGAAATCACTGTTATCGATTGAATTTTGTTTGAATTTTATTTATTTATTGTTTTAACTTCAAATAAAAATAAAAATTTATTTTGAAAATTTTGGCCAAATTTTGCTATTTTTTCTGATTTTCAGCCATTTCGACGCTACCAATGACCCCGGTTAAAAAATAAATAAAACTGGTGATCAAAACCCTGGACACGATTAGTACCGGTAAAAAAGGGGTATTGACACGTCCATGTGCACGAGACGTTTTTGTATTTTTGAGCTAAACTAAAAATCAAAAACTGGATAATTGAAAGTTAGCAAGGAATCATTAGTGTGGGCCCCACGTCCATAACCAAATCAGGGGAATCTGGGCTTGGGTTTGTGGCTATATATGAGCACCTCTCCCTCCTCCGTTTCTCCATCCCATCCCATGTAAACTCCTCTGCGAGTGCGAGGCATCATCCATCCAAGGAGTGTGGAAGGCCACATACATACCTGTGCTTATGCTCGTACCTTAGTTACCAGAGGAGAGGTGGTAGTTTCAGTAGGAGTAACTAGTTGTTGGTGTAGTTTGTGTTGTTAGCGACCTCAGGTGAAGATGTTGGCGGTGTTCAGCGGGGAGGTGGTGGAGGTGCCGGCGGAGCTGGTGGCGGCCGGCAGCCGGACGCCGTCGCCCAAGACGCGGGCGTCGGAGCTGGTGAGCCGCTTCCTGGGTAGCACCGAGCCGGCCGTGTCGGTGGAGCTGGGCTCCCTCGGCCACCTCGCCTACTCCCATGCCAATCAGTCCCTTCTCCGCCCAAGGTATATTACAGTACGTACTAGCTGAAAACTGAGCTGTTTTTCTCTGAATTTCGCAAGATCTAAGGACGGACGCAAGAATTGCTTGCTGTGCATAGATCAGCTGATAAGTCCTTCATAATAAGCAGAGTCACTTGCTCTGTTGTTTGGTCTTCTTCAGTTAGTGAAGCTTCATGGTGGTGAGGTGTTAGTCGGTCCTCATGGTCTAGACTACAGAGCTAGAACATGATCGCATACACCTACCATCTCTCTCTCTCTCTTCCTTAGCCGTGTAGGGCTCTGCAAAAGGACAACATATCTAATGGTGAAGCAAGTGGTTGAGAGAGATAAGGTTGCCATGCTGCGACTGCAACATGTTCTGTGCTCTTGGCCTCACTACGTGCTGGGGGCAGCTTTAAGGAAAGGCAAAACGTAGACAGGTCGCGAATAATGATTTTTGCGCCCACCTGAATGGCTGATAAGGTGGCTCTCCTAGCCATCAGTGCTCATATCACGAGATCTGAGAGCCCAATTAACTCACAAAAAGTTAATTAACTGCAGTGTGCGTTTGTTCATTCAGAAAATACAAACTGAACTAACGAGAAAATGAACAAAACCACAAGTAAGGTCTCTTGCCGTGGTGCTGTGGTAACTAGATCTTCCGCCATGGTCCTACGGTATCCCTGCTAGATTTTTCAGCTCCCCTGCGTCTAATGGTTGGTGGCAGGGTAAAGAAGAAGTGACAAGGAGACGTCGATTGTTATGTTGACATGGACATTGCCACATGTATTGATGAAAGAAGGCCAGCACATATTTTTGCAATTTGCATGTCAACATCGTGCCACCTCCCACTGACAAGGTGTCAATTGACTTGACAACAAACGGGCCTCGTATTCTTCACTAGGCGGCCGATGAAAGTTCAACGGGATAATTATCCTTTTAAAAAAGGGACAAGTCCATGATCTATTGGCATTTTTTATATATAAAAAGGACTCATGACTCATGACAGTATTGGGCAAGTTACTAGGATGCCTACGAGAGTTTTTTTTTTTTAATCATTTGGCCTGTTTTAGCGGCGAAATAGCAAATCTAGTCTTCATTTTGATGAAATGGCAAAAATAACACTTCAGATGGATAATGTGTCACATGCCGTGCTCCTGGAACACTTGAGGTGACCTGCAGTGCTCTGGGAGCACTTTAGGTAGCAACGCGATAGCCTTGTGGTAGGCTATCCGCCGCGGTGCCAGTTCGTGGCAGGTCGCTTGCCTCAGTGATTTTGCACGATAAAAGTGTTATTTTTGTTATTCTGTTTACAAGGGACTAGTTTTGCTATTTTATTTCAAAAACTCATGCCTATGAGCCCCTCTTGGTTTATGCTTTTTTTTAGTTGCTGTTTGTGTGCTATTCACATGATTCAGTTCATAGTAGAGGGCACTTGGCAGTCAATGGTTACTTCCGGTTTTGATACCCACAGATCTGAAAGAAAGTAAAGGTGGACTGGGTGACCCCCATGGTGTTTCACTGCTATGATTAGTGGGTCCTGATTGCCCTTTGTTCTTGTCCAGTCTGTACTAGGCAGATTCGCTGAAGAAGTAGCATCCAAGGAATTCCACTCGGTCACTCCATTCATTACTATACTACAAACATCTTTGCCCTTTTTTCAACAAGATTTGGTTTCTAATCCTCAATGTTAGGTGCATCTTTGCTTCAAGTCATTGATGTCGCACCTAATTTTGCATTCTGAAGGACCATGTCGTTCAGTCATTCAACAATACCTGAACTGCTAGGCACCATACAGATGCTGTTCGTCATGCCACTTTCAGATTTTGATAATACCATCAAATCAAGATGCATGCATGCATCATCATCCAACAGTTGCTCATTGAGAACATACTACTGTTTATGCGCAGATCCTTCGCTGCAAAGGACGAGATCTTCTGCCTGTTCGAGGGAGTACTGGACAATCTGGGCAGGCTGAGCCAGCAGTACGGGCTGTCCAAGAGCGCCAATGAGGTGGTCCTTGTGATTGAGGCGTACAAGACGCTGCGGGACAGAGCACCCTACCCTGCTAGCTTCATGCTCTCGCAGCTCACAGGCAGCTACGCGTTTGTGCTCTTTGACAAGTCCACCTCCTCGCTGCTTGTGGCGTCTGTAAGTTCATCTCAATAACTAGTGTTTGATGATTTGGCTTACTGGTTCTAAGTCTGAACGTGTTCTGGTGCTGGAATTTGTTGGTTCAGGATCCGGAGGGTAAGGTGCCGCTGTTCTGGGGGATAACTGCTGATGGATGTGTTGCCTTCTCTGATAACATCGACCTTCTAAAAGGATCATGTGGCAAGTCACTAGCTCCTTTTCCACAAGGTAATGTTAGCTCAGTGTGCAATGTCAAACCATGTCTCGAGTCTGCTGACTGATATACTACTGCCTCCCTTTTTAAAATATAAGGCATATAGTTTTTGCAAATTTGTTTCGGAATGTACGGCGTTCATGTGTATTTATTGATGGCATTTTTCTCACAAACTACTATCTCACACTTCCAAGGTATTTACAGAACGGATAGCATGGTCATTTCCTCCTGTTTTTCTCTAAGTTTCGCAACCTCCTTAATCCCGGGCTTAGTCAAAATCCGCCTTATAAAAAAAGAAACGGAGGGAGTACATTTCAAGCTTCGCTGAATCTTTATTCACAAGTTTGATTTCCTCAGGGGGGGAATAATTTGTCTTATATCTTGTGTACTCATGTTCACTAATTTGGTGCTGTCTGCAGGTTGCTTCTACTCTAATGCTCTTGGAGGCTTGAAGTGCTATGAGAACCCAAAGAATAAGGTGACCGCTGTTCCTGCAAATGAGGAAGAAATTTGTGGAGCAACTTTCACGGTAAAATATGATCTCTTACCAAGAAATAGTGGGGACTGCTGATCTTTCCATTATTATGTTAGTTCTCGAAGAAGAATAGTTTTACCGTGGATCGTCCGAGCTCATTGATCATGCAACCTGTAGTATCAAGATTGGTGCTCACAAGTTATCATTAGCGTCAGAGTCTGCAGATTGTTTGAACAAAAGAACATTTAAAGTGCAGAGATTCAATAAATACGCAAAACGCTAACTCTAATGAGTAGGGAAATATAATGAAATACAAGGGAAATGGAACATGGTAGTTCCTGATTACTTAACTCAAACAGTAGAATTCCTTCTCTCTTTTTTTTCTTTTACATTTCAACTGAACTCTTCTGACAAGTTCTGAATGCCCTGTTCAACCACGTGAATTTCTATTTGCAGGTGGAAGGATCTACAGTCCTCAGAGCACTGCATTAGGAGGATATTTTGGTCTCCATGGGTCGTTGGGCAAGCAAACCTTTGTACATGGTGGTGTAACATAATGGCGGACATGCAACTGATCTGTATCATCTTTCATAAAGTGAAGTACTGCCAACATGGCAAGCACTTAGTGTTTGGTTGTGTGGATGTTCTGTATCCCTAGTTGTTCAAGTTGTAGTGAACTTCGGACCGGCTGTGATCAGTTGAATGTAGATATGTTGCAAATAAGTTTTCTCCATAGTTGTCGTCGTGATTGTGTTTGATGGATGAAGATCGCTGCGTCTCATGGACTTAGGTCTAATTTAGTTCCTATTAGACTTTGGGAAAGGGCATACGAGCGTATGACCCCGAAACGAAGTGACCGCTTCCGCACTTTATATGATAACATTGCAGTATCTAGGATTATCCAAACAAAACCCCTTTGTAGTAATTGCCTAGATTATAGTAACTGCCAAGTAGCAATGGCAGAAGCTCTTGGATATATCATACACGATATCCTGTTCAGAGAGAACTTATTTCTGAACCATTAGTGATCGGTTGCTGATCAACGATCAGACTCCTGCTGCTGCTGCTGCTCGGTAGGCGGCCGGTGACGAGCAGCCAGGCAGATACTGGTGACCGGAGCGATCGAAGATGCAAACGGTGCTCATGAGCGGCGGAGCTAGGATTTTATAAAGTCTCGGGTCCAAAACTATAGGGTTATAAGTCTATAACCAACGTTAAATGCTATCAACACTAAGAAATAACAAATGTACAACACAAATGCACAATCGAAATACAATTTGAATTCCATGTTTAATGATACGATAAAATAGATAAAAACATAGAAAAAAAAATAAGAATGTAACATATCGCTAGCACGAGGTAATTTTTGCTTAATTAACAAAGATTTGGTTCAAATTGAGCCTATCATATTTTCTTCAACAATAATACAAGAACCTGAACCCGCAAAGATAAAATTGCATATGTAAATTAGGGACAAAAGACCACAACGTTATTTTTAATGCAAATTACGAAATAAGAATGTAACATTCCACTAGTATGAGGTAGTTTCTGCTTACGCGACCTCATACTTTGAAAATATTGTAAAATCTTGTTATCATTAATGCTTGCAAATATATCTCGCTCAATATAGTATTTCATGCAATTACTCATCCATTCATCACTCATCTTATTTCGCAACTCAGTCTTGATAATGCTCATTAAAAGATTGAATTACATTCCTCCAATAACTAAACCCCACGTTTGTATATGCATCAACACCAAAGTTGTCAGGTCTCCTTTGCTTGAAGAGATAACAAAAAAAACAAAAGGCAGCGTCTTTAGCAACATTGTATTCCAACCAATCATATCTTTTGAACCATTCTTCATGAAAGCTTCTTATTTTACCGCCTATCATTTTCATGAAAATTTATGGCCACTTGATCGGCATGGTCCCAATAGCAAATACTCTCTTCTAGCGGCATCCCTAATGTCCATATCCAGCTCCTCAATTGGTTTCTGAAGCCCAGGATCAGCAACAATGTCATCTGGATTAAGCACAATACGTGGATTGTTTTGTGGGGTGTTACTACCTCCATTTCCTATTGTTTCCGGATGGGTTTGATTGGATTGCGATGGAAAATAAGATGCCAATGTCTTGGTCCTCTTCATCATGTATTTCTAATTCTAGTATATCAAATATTCAAATAGAAAGTTAATAGTCATACTCGTACCAATACATCAATTAGAAAAACTAGTTGACATGGTTTCACAAATCAGTAAATCACAATCTGTCTGTCTCAAATCATACTCATAAGACATAAGTCAATTGCAGATAAAACATTCAAAGCAGCACTATCTACTAGTGAAACACATAGATCCAACTCCTGATGTGAGTACACAGATTATATCAGCTCCAAGCCTCCAAGACATTACTCACCAGGAGCAGACACGGTCAGGTCAAGCAGAGGAGGCGCCGAGGCGGATTCCGGGCAGATCTCACAGAGGAGGCGGGGCCACGGCGAGGAGAGAGAGCCGAGCCTGCGAGGAGGCGCGGCCGGCGCGGGCGCTGGGATGGCGGAGAAAGGGGCTACGCTAGGCGACGGAGAAGAGGCGGAGCAGAGCACTGGGTGGCGGAGAGGAGGTGGGGCGGCCGGTGGTGGAGAGGAGCGCTAGGCGAAGGTTGCTAGGGCTTGCTGGCGTGCTCAGTGCTGTTGCGTGCATGCGATTGTGCGATGCGTGAGGTGAGGGAGACAGAGGATCAGAAGAGGCACTAGGCCGCTCAACTGGGCCGGCTAGCCGGCTGGGGAGTTGGCCGCCTGGGCCTAGGGGCCGTATGCCTTGGGCCGGGCCACTGTGAACTAAAAATGACATTTATGCACAATAGAAGGTCCTATTACTATTCCCTCCAGGCCTTGAGCCATTGCCCAACCGGGCCGAGGCCCATCTCTGCCCATGCTGCTCATGGAAGGAATGGGAGCAGGGCATAATCATGAGTTTGTTGCTTGCCTCAAAATCCTACAAGCACACGGTGCACTCCCGCTTCCTCGCCTCGCCCACGGTCATCTCTTATAGACCTGCAATGGCCTTAACCAGGACTAGGACAGCACCGAAGCTGAACCGATGGTGCTCGTAAGCCTCATGCTCCACATATCCCTCCTCACGACATCGTGTATGATTGCATGAGCTTCTTCCCATGTTAATGAAGTCTGATTTGCTGGGCGCCCCACGCACTGCCTGTATGTCGGATCTATCTATTATCATCATCTTACTAAAGCAAAGTAAAAAAGAAGTCACCACATTCACTCCCAACCCTATAAATTCCAACGTTAATAGGTGCAAAAAGATAAAGATCTACGCCCTGTGCTGGGTTAGACTATAACGATCTAGATTAAAAAAAAAAAGAATCTATACAAATTACAATAAAATAGAAGTTTATTTGATAAGCAATTTGATTTCTATATGAATTCTTAAGTAAAATAGTTCATCTAAAGTATAACAAAATTGAAATTCAGCATATAAAAATAAATAAATAAGCAATTTTATTTCCATGCAAATTCTAAGTAAAATCCTAAATTATTATATTTGAATAAAAATAAATAAAAATGGCAATTAGATTTGTATACAAAATACAATTGAAACAACTAAAATTTGAAATTAAAAATAGCAATTGAATATGATACAATTCCAAATTATAATTTAGAATAAAAATTAAATAATAATTGGCAATTAGATTTGTATATGAAATCCAACAAAAAAAACTAAAATTCATAACAAAATAAAAATAAATATAGCACTTTGATTTCAACATAAATTCCAAAGTAAAATCACTAAATAATTGTAATTAAGAATAAAAATTAAAGAAAAAAATTAGCAATTGGATTCGGATACGAATTCCAAGAAAAATAACTAAAATTCAGAATAAAAATAAAAGAAAATTTGCTATTTGTTTTCCATACAAAATTCAAAGTGAATTCCCTGAATAACTAAAAAACAGAATAAATTAAATGAATTTACCATTTTGATTTGTATACGAACTTCAATATTATAACTAAATATTGAATACAAATAAAAGTTATAACGAGGATAGCACAAATGGTGTCGGATAAGACATAAAAGAAACCACTACGTTCGCTCTAAAGGGCTAGAATTCCCACATTAATCAGTAAAAAAAGAGAAAGATCTACACCATTGAACATGGTGGGTCTATATTCTAACGGTCTAGATTAAAAGGAGTTTATGTCAAGTAAAACAAAACTAAAACTGGAAATAAAAAATAAGATAAAATAAACTAATTGATTTCCATACGAATTCCTATGTAAAATCTCTAAATAATTATAATTCTGAATAAATTTTTTTAAAAAATACCAATTAGATTTGTATACAAAATCCAAGCCAAAAGTAACTAAAATCCAGAATAAAAAACAAAATTAGCGATTTGATTCGGATATAACTTCCAAGGTAAAATCCTTAAATAATTGTAATTGAGAATAAAAATTAAAGAAAATTAGCAATTAGATTTGTATACGAATTCCAAGAAAAATAACTAAAATAAAAAATAAAAAATAAAATAAAATTACGGTTTTCCCTAAATAACTAAAATTCATAATAAATTAAATAAAATTAGCAATTTGATTTGTATGTGAACTTCGATAAAAATAACTAGAATTTTGAATAAAAATAAAAATCATATCCATCAAAACCATGCCACACCGTCTCAATCTGTAGAGTTTCAGACTCGAACTCTAATGCCCCAATTGGAACGCGGGAATTTTTCTCCGATACCTACGGAAATTGTTCCAAATGGCCCTTATTTACAATGCAATACAATCCAAATCCAATGGTCTAAACATGAGTTTTGACCACCCAGCATCGCTCGCGTGACCTGACACAACTTGTATGTCATGTAAGATCGAAAATTATGCTACCAGATTGGTTTAAGTGTACTAATATGTCAACGTTTACACTAAAGATGACTTGAGCTCCACAAGGCAAAAACAAGTTGTTATTCAATCACCACTCATCACTCATCAGTGCAGCTGCCGGTTACAGGAATCATGCACGTTCTGCTGCCACTATTGCTGTTCGGTGGGCAGCCGGCGGCGGCAGAGCGGGCAGATACAGCTGACCCGGAGCCAGTCGAAGATGCAGCCCTCATGGAAGGCATGGGAGCAGGGCATCCTCCTGAGCTTGTCTCCTGCCTCGAAGTCCTGCAGGCACACCGCGCAATTCGCCTCCCTCGCCTCGCCCACGGTCGTCTCTTGCAGGCCCTCGATGGCCTCGCTCGGTGCCGGCACGGCGCCGAACCCGCCGTTCCTGTACGCGTCGGACCGTGCGATGTCCAAGACGGCGCCGAGCCGCTGCGCATGGCCAACCTGCTCTTGCTGCCGCCGCCGCGGCGCTGCTGGCATCTGATCAAACAGCTGCCTCAGCGACAGCGCCGGCAAAGGATCGGCGAGCTCGTCGCCGAGCACTTGTGCAACGCGGTTATGCTGCCTCCACGGAGTGAAGGGCGCTGGTCGGCGCGCCATGAGGCCCCAGGCTATCCGGCTAGCAACCACCCAAGGTGCGACGTCGACTGCCCCGTGCTGCAGGTGGCGCGCACGGGGGGCGTCCATCTGCTACTTGAACCAGCGCACAACTGCTCGTGCTACGTGAAGAGGATGCAGCGGAGACGACGGAGCTGCGAACGCAATACATGAACAGGCGAACGTGTTACTAATTTATAGGCGGAGGCAACGTAAACGCGAAACGGATTCGGTTCCCCAACTAGCTGCCGTCTCCCGTGCACTATCGGATTGGATTCGGACTCCGGACTATCGTACGTTTGGGCTGCAGGAAAAAGCTTCTCTTTTTTTTTTTTCTGAGAGTAGACAGACGCACGCACACACATCACACGTACACTTCTTCCTCCCACACATAGGTGTATCCTTAATATACATCTAATTTAGAGTGAAGATTAAGATCCTACAGAGCAGAGCGTAGACACGTATTTTGACCATTAAACACACTCACATGTATATATACTATTTCTAAAACTATCCAAAAAATAATAAGACGTACGAGAGATCAAATCTGGACGGACTGCCTGCTGAACGGCGGAGCCAGCAACCAGAGCTACGCTTGGTCCTCACTTCTCTCTTTCTCAGAACAACCAAACAACGACGAATTAAGGCACTCAGCCCACCATGCTTAGCTCGGCCTGCAAGGACTTGAAGGCAAGCTTGTAAATCCAAAGTCCACCAGAGAAATTTGGGGACTTTGTACCAACCAAACTCAAGCAAGCCTCACTTTTCCACGACAAAGGCTGTTGGTTTTGAAATGGGCTGAAGTCGAAATCTTAACCTGGCCTAGGCGTGCAACTTGTGCTTTGACTTGGGCTGAATTCGAAAGTTCTGAGATTCTGAATCTCCAGCCACCCAACGTTTCCGATACGTTTGTTCCAGCTGTGTGAGGATTTGTTTCGTTTTGTGCGTGCGCTTTGAGCGGCCAACCAATATACTGCAACTTCAGTGACACACACTCACACTAAGGGCATCTACAGTGTGAAAAGTATCTTCACCAGTGCTAAGAATTGCCACACGAGACAAGCGTCAGCTTTACATTTTTCCCCTTCAATGTTTGGTACCTCCGTTTCATCTCCATAGGTGAGATCCACGTTGAATAAACTAAAACAATTACTTCTCTCTCTGCACCCACTGCTCTCATCTCTCTCGATCTCTGTCTGCTCACCTCCTCATCAACGGCAGGAGGCGTGACGGCAGCTGGGTGTGTGCGACCTCAATTCGGCAGTGGCACCGAATCACAACGTGGTGGCCGGGTACGACCTCGATGCGGAGACAGTGGCGTGTGCGTCTTCCTCGACCTCGATACGGAGGCGGAGGCGGCAAATCGAGCGGCGCAACACGACTTCTTCCTCAATCCAGCGACGGCGGTGACACCTCCATCTTTTGGCGTGACGGAGCGGCCGAACACATATGAGAGGTGGGACCGCTCAATTTTTCCCCGCTCGGTGCCGGTACCTCACTTGGTATCGACTGCTTGTTTGGCACACTACTACAAAAAGGTTAATACTGGATGGCTCATTACAGACAGTTGACCAAAACCGTCTGTATCACATGCAGTCATAGACGGTTTTGGTTTAGAGACCGTCTATCTTACTGTCTGCGCTAAAAACCGTCTGTGAATAGGTAATATCATAGACGGTTCATATTGAAAACCATCGGTGAAGTATCATAAACGGTTCTGAACATGAATTGTCTGTGATTATTGTACACTTCACAGTTGGTTTTTAATTATAACCATATGTGGTAAAATCGCTTCAGCTCCCCGGTGAGTGTCTTCATTGCTGATGCGTCTCTTCATCGCATCAATGCCGCTTCGGCTCCCCGATACGTCTCTTCATCTTATGCGCCAAATTTATTCCTTATTTTATAAAAAAAGATCATTCCGCCATTGAAGATGATCATCCTCACATATAACTCTACTACATATACTTCTAAAGCAGAAATGGCTCCCCTTCTGTTTTCTTGTCGTCGGCATCGATGACCTACCTAGCCATACTGTACGAGCACCTTTCTAGCCGTATGTTGGCGGATACTACGGAAGGACACTGTTTCAACAGTGTCCGAGGATTTGCCTGAGCAGGTAACAACCACCTTCTGTCGTCTTGACATCCTCCTCCACCGCGTCTTCCGGGTGATCTCCCACTTCCAGCGAGTTAACCTCGTCATCGACGTGGTCCTTCATAATGACGTTGCACGTCTCGAGGATGCTTGCTGTCACTTGGACTACTTAATCGAGGAGGCGGGCGACCAAGTCGACCATGCCGAAACCCCTCAAGCAAGGAAATGGAGCCTATGGGCTCAACTCTTCTTGATTCAACAATCCGAGGGTCTTTGAGAGACACTCGAACGAGCGCGTCAGTGGGTAGAAGCATTTCGGGCTTCGTTCGCTGTTGATCACGAACCGCCTGATGCTGACACCGTCTACGAAGTTTTAAAGACGGAGATAGCACCTACCTCTGTCACTAGAAAGATTTTATTTATTTAGTTTTCTATTTTTAAAAAAATCTTTGTAAGAAGCGACTAGCTACACTATTTGGCCATATGTAAATTCTAAAATGAAAAAAAAATCTAATTTGTAGGTGAAGTTACTGATGAGAACATCCCTAACGTGGATACAACTGCGTCTACACACACAACTCATCCACAACCAGTCTTACAAGGACCAATTACTCGAGCTCATACTCGCCAGCTTAATCACCAGGTGAATTCGTTCATCGATTTATATATTACTGAGAATAGACCGCTACCTAATGCAAATGACTTAATTGTGTTTAGGAACATGGAAAAAGAACAAGAAGAGACATGTGGAGTCATGGATAAGTATGGAAGGCATAATAGAGGTCACCATGTCACTTTGGATACGAGCCAAGCAAGAGTTCAAGTTGGGCTCGTTCTGGATTCGAATTCGGACTGCTGTGACAGCGCTAAGTTCAAATGACCGTAACTTTTTCATACGAACTCCGTTTGGGACCTTCTTGGACTTCATTGAAAGCTTAACAAGTGTAATTTTCAACGGATCCAGCCTCATCTTCAAAGTCCATCCAAGTCAGCCACAATCAACCAAATAATCTACGTTTGTTTTTAAGCCCGAGTCAAAATGGTGCTGCGCCACCTCCTCTTGGGCCCATGGGTCTTGTAACCCTAGGGACGTGCGGCCACTTCCCTGGCCACCACCAATGGTCGTCTCCCCATATAGGAGCCGCCGCCTGCCTTTGCTAGAAATCAGATTTTGTTAAGTTTAGGTTTAGCCATTGTGCAAACTTCTGTTCTTCAGTTGCGTCGAATGACCACCTGTCAAGACAGCCTTCGGCATCCCACCATCTACAATACATTCTTATTCGTAATATCATATTGCCTATATTTTATTCTTGCTAGTTGTTCAATTGCTCACAAGAATTGAACCTCGTGTTCAGGTTGATCGCGCTTCCAACAAGGTCAATAACATCTCGGAGCTGGTTCAACGATTGCTTAGGCGCAAGCGTCATCGTACGGTTGTAGTCAGATCGCGAGAATCATCTCCACCAAAATCGATATTTGTTAATGATGAACCCGAAGGTCCGTGTGTTGGTCCGATCTTTCGATGAGAACGATAAACTTGGTAGGCGTTGCTCAACTCTCACGATCCTGGCTACGAACACGCAAGACTCGAAACCACACAATCGTTGAACTGCTCGACAAGTCGTTATCAACCGTACCCGAATACCCGGTTGACCTGATTACGAAGATCGATTCCTGCATACACCGAAGAAGCACGCAAAAACAAGGTAAATAAGCAATCTGAAATTGCGAATATGAATTGAATGTATTGATAGGTGGGGTTCCGAAGAACAATGTCGTTGTTGATCTCGCCGACCAAGAGAAAAAAGTAGAAAGTAGCAAAGCTAAACTTTAATCAACAAAACCCGCCGAACAAAAGGAGCAGCGGCCACTATCTATAGGAGGAAGAGGGAAGGGGCGGTGGTACTGTTCACACATGAATAGTGTCATGTGAACAGTACAACAAAACCCTAGGGGCAGCTATATGGGCCATATGGGCCAATGTGGCCAAAACAGTCCATTCATTACATAACCTATGGGCCAACAATTGGTGACGCAGCACAATGGCATGTAAACGTATCCCGACACGTATGAGTAGGAGCAGTAGATGTAGCCCGACATATATGTGTAGAGGCAGCTCGGTCCAACAGGAAAATATGGCAATGCAGTCGCCGAAAGTCCAATCGAAGATGTGGATGTAGCGTAGCGAGTCGAAGCAGTGGGTGCAGTCCAAGCAGGGGATGCAGTCGAAGCAATGGATGCATCCTTAGGGTTGATGTCTTCATCAATTAATCTCATCGAAAGATTAGGCACCCCATCTGCATCAGTAACTATATTATATGTTGAAGTACATATCACAGACGGTTAGTGGAACAAATATCTGTCTGTGATATGTATCATAGTTAAAGTATATTTACAGCAGTATTTAAATAACAAAATTGATATATAAACATATAATTTCTTCATGTCATGTAAATGTATACATGATAATATACTCAAAACATAGAACTTGAGAACAACCATATCACAGACGGTTCCATAATAGAAACGTCCGACCGACAGTGAGTTCTATTATGGAATCGTCTGTGATATGACACTATATCATGGACAGTTCTTTTGTGAAACCGTCTGTAATGAGTATTACTGACGGTTCTATAATAGAATCATCTGTGATATCCCATTATTAATAGGAGCCCGCTAGGGATTGCGCCCTAATTCATCACTCCCCAGCGCCCTTACTCTCGCCCGTTTCGCTCCCCACCCGAGTGCCCCCGACCTCGACGCCATCGTCTGAAGCCTCCCCAACGGTCTCCCCCAAGTAGTGCCTTCTTCTCGACCCCGTCGACAAGGCCGCCTTTCTGCCCGTAGCCGCCGGGTGTGACACCACGGTTCACTGGACAAGACACTCTTACGATAAGAGTGTCTTGTGCAGTGTCACCGTCGTGACACAACTACGGTGATGCCACCATCGCCGGTCCAATCGACCTCCTCTCGGTCAAATCCACCTCCCCGCAGCCAGATTTGCCTTCCCCTCTTTGTCCTCTCCCCCAGCGTGCGCGACCCCGACTACCTCTCCACCGACCTCCCCCGGCTACCTCTCTACCAACCTCAGCCTTGGCTACCTCACCACCGACACCGGCGATGTCAAGATAAGATATTATTTTATCATATTCCATTCTCTATTGCTCCAGGTTTTATGTTTGAGTTTGACTTGTTTACTTATGTGGGTTATTATTGCTAACATGAAGGAGATGGACGTGGTGAGCTACTGTCGGTGGTCGATTTGCCAGTTGCACTGGGGTAACCACTCCCCTTTACTCTCTATCACTTTCCCTCCCCTTACTCTGTAATGTGGGTGATGAATGATGTGGGTTATTGTGGGTGTTCTGTGATGGTTGGATGATATAGGTGGGTTCTCTGTGTATAATGTTGGTTCATGGGATGTGGTTTGGATGAGGCAAAACACCAATCTGTACACATACAAATTTTTGTACATGTAACTAATCTTATGATATGTTCCTATATGGTATTCTGCTTTTGAAAGCTGCAATTAACTTTTCATATTTGTAAAGGTTAGGTTAATTTCTAAAGCTGCAATTAACATACAAATTTCTGTAATTTTTACCTAGCTTGTACCTTTGATCATCAATTATTTACTAATCAATGTGTATTATATTCCAAAACAAGACCAAATGAGTCGAGAACTACTACAACACCTCATCACATGCCTCTCGCCATTCATTTCACCTTTGTCTGTGTAACTATGTTCATGTCGGTCAAGTTCTCCTCTTTTGTGTTCCAAGTACATCCTACTATTCAATTTCTGATCAATTCTCTATAAAATCTCAAACAGTGGTTGCATGTGCCTTTAAAATCAGCTTCATATATATATATATATATGTATATATATATATATATATATACATACATATATATAGTTCGTAGTCCTAGCCACTTTCGACGGGTTGTCTACGCAACATCATAAGGAGGATAAGATAGCAGCCATGGGCAACTTCATCGAACCTGTAAGTTCAAGAAACATGCCTGCCAGGAGAGCGCGTAGACATCCAATTACCTGGATGTCGTCGATAGGTAATTGAACTTGACATCAAGGAATGATTGGTTGTTGATACATAAAGCCACTTCCCAATCGGAGTACCTACGTGTCCACGCCATGTACTCCGATTGAGAAGTGGCTTCATGTATTAGCAATCAACCATTTTTTGATGTCAAATCCAATTACCTATCGACGACATCAGGTAATTAGATGTCCACGCGCTCTCCTGGCAGCCATGCTTCTTGAACTTGTAGGCTCGATAGAGTTGCTCGTGGCTGCTGTCTCATCTTCCTCACGATGCTGCGTGGACGACCCCCAAAAGTGGCTGAGACTACGAAATATATATATATATATATATATGAAGCTGGTTTTAAAGACACTGGAGATTTTATAGAGGAGTTATCACAGACGGTTTCATCTACAAACCATCTGTGATAGTCAACTATCACACACGTTCTGAGTTAATAACTGTCTGTGATGTTATGCATCACAAACGGTTCAAAAATCGTTTGTGATAACCTCGTATCATTATTGACCTATTAACTCAGACAGCTCACGAAACCGTCTGTGGTGACGTTTTTAAACCATCTGTGAAGACATTTTCTGTAGTTGTGGCATCGGTTTCAGATTGTGCTTTTATTGTATGGTGCCAGTACCAAGATGAGAGACACTATCCTAGTGCTGTCAAAAACTCAGATTGAGATCCTCTACATTGAAAGAGTCAATACAAAGGATGTACAATGTCCGAGCATCAGAAGCGATTCCACCGTTCGATTAAAAAAAATCAAAGACTGAGATCGATTGCTACCGTTTAGTATCAATACGTTATTTTGCCCCTGTTTGCTACAACACTTGCTGCGGAACTACAACACCGCCCTGTTCACTCTCCCGTGAAACACCGTTCAAAAAAAAAACTCGCGCCGGAGGCGGAGGTGCTCTAACTAGACTGAGACCGAGAGAGAGAATAGACATATGGGTTAGAGTGGGGGTACGGCCAGCATGGGACGCGGCAGAATTGCATGTGAGCGGGCCGTCCGAGGCAGGCAGATAGCAGCATGTGGGCCTTGTCCCCTCCTTCCCTCCTCAAATTCCTAGCTAGCTACTCCGTCTCCGGCAGCCAAAAATTCCATGCTTTCCCACTGGCACAACATCTCCGCTCTCGCGGCGAACGCTTTATTACCCGACTGTAATTCTTCCTTCCCCAAAGAGCTCCCAGCCTTAGTTATCAGAGACGTACGTACGTAGTAGTACCCGCTACTTCCATCCTACAGAAAACCAAAACGTAAATTAAAAGTAGCTAACTGATGAGAAAACACCAGTAGAAAGATGGGAATACACGAAGGTTCGAGTTAGCAGACTATATTCTTCTACTCAAATGTAGCAGAGTACTCTGAACATTTCATAATCGCATTTTCTTCTTCTTTTGAATTGAACTATCACCTTTTTCAGTACAATTGTCCTAAGGTGAAATTGCAACCGCCATTTTTTTGGTTTGCTTTCAGATGAACTATCACCTTTTTCAGAACAAATATCTTGCTGTGGGGCGGGCAGACGCGGGCGGCCGAGCCCGGGAGGATGGCCGGGGAGGTCTTGTTGGTGCACACCGGCCGCATGGTGTTTCGCCGGTGCCGGTGTTGGGCGTGGATCGCTTGACCCGTATCTCTTTTGTACAGGTTTCGGGTTGGGGAGTCGCGAGCGAAAGCTCTGTCGTTGATGCCCTCGGGCGCCATTCCCTCCCTGGAGGCGATATTTCGCGTCTCCCCCACCCTAGTTGCTTCTCCGGGTGAAAACCCTGTCCGGGTGTCTGGACGGGCGACGACGGCATTGATGTCGTCACCTTCCTGAAGGCGTCGCTTCGAGAAGCCCCTGCTCTCTTTGGTTTCAACCGCCGGCTTCTTTTGTAGGTTTACCCCCAACGTCCTCGATTCACGGCGGCTCCTCGTTCTGGTTTGGCGCTTCTCGACAGTGTTTCGGTCCAATACGTGCTCCTTCGAAGCTAACTTGTGTGGCAGGGAGTTGCGGCGTGGGAGCAGGGCTCCGCCGTCTATAGTGATAGCGAGGTGCGGCGTGGGAGCAGGGTTCCGCCAGCTCGAGTGTCAGAGGTGCAGCGTGGGAGCTGGGCTCCGTCGACCGAGTTGTGAGGGTCAGTTGTTTGGTTGGTTAGCGCGAGTTGAGTTAGGATGGACTGGCCTGTTGTCTGGTTGCGCCTTCCGATGTAAGTGTCGTTCTGTTCGAGTTGAGGTCGTTTTGTCGTCTCAGAGTTGGTTGTCGATTTTTCTCTCTGAAACCGTGCACTTGTTAAGATTTTCGGGCCCGATTTCCCTTATAAACTAGATCAATTCTCTTCTGTTTTATATATATACTCGATAGTGATCCTGCCAGTTCATTCAAAAAAAAGGACAAATATCTTGAATAAGTAATTGCTCTGTAGTAACACGTGCCACACAACGTACTTCCCGCAATTTGAATTAAATACAAAGCTGCATCTGATCCTACCTACATGCTCACGCCGCTAGTAGTAGCACACTGTAGTCAGGACTTTCTCCATGATAAACAGTATTTTCATACGGGCATGGTAAAAACTGAGGAGAGGAGAGGAGAGCCCAAGCTCGATGAACGAACGCATGCTGTACCCATCTTCTCCCTTGTTATCCATCGCTCTCCATCCATGCCAATGTGTGACAGTCATTTCCTGTCCTTGTCTCTGAACATGCATAGAGATAGGCATAAATGTTCTCCTGTTTTCTAACAGCACCTGGCCTCGGTAAAATCAATTTGGGAATCTGTTTAGTGTTTAGCATAGTTGTCGCTCATGGGAACCATTGCATGTGCTCGGTGCTCCTATAAGCTTACAATGTCTTAGAAACATGCATGGGGCTAGCTAACTAGTTCCACGATGCACTGAAACTGTACAAGCATAAACAGCTAGGGTAGGGTACCTGAATGGATGTTTATATCAAGATGGAGTAGCTCACAAAAATGATGAGATTTTTTACAAGTTGTAGTCAAAGAAACGCACAGAGCTTGTGATGTCTGTCCCAGCACTTACTTTCTGTGCTTTCTTTAGCCAATCAATGTAAAAGATCTTGGGGCTTGTCAGCTGGAACAGACGAGTTGCATCGGAGTTTCAGAGAAACTGTAAAAATTTATGTGGAACTGTTGCGTGACTTGCGTTCCATCTGGATCCTAATTGTTTTGCAACCTAGACCAGTGTGCATGTCAGCGTCTTGACCATGCTAGAGTACTTGTTTGTTCAGGGAGATTCTTCTGGTCTATGGAGCAGCTTGCATGGATATGACGTGCCCAGTCACAACGCTATCGATCTTAACAATTATAATTTTCTTTTGGACCATGCATCCACATGTGGTACGTGTCAGGGATTTATCGGATCGAATAAGCATGTAAGCAAGTGTAGCGTAGACCTCCGTAGTTGGGCGACTCTCGATGAAATACATGGGTCGACAATATTGTATGATCAGAAAATATTAAGCAAACTTGGTTAACGATGTCATGAAGTGTATGCTTTCGAGTGATATCACTTTGCAACGATCAGAAACTTAGTAACTTTACTACGATTTATTACAAATTTGCCGCGAGAAAATTGGCGTGGATGATTGGGGGCATGCCTAGCTTTTGCACGAGATTCTTTCAATCAGGAAGTGAGGATTCAAGAAGCAGCCTGGCCAGCCCACATAACAAGGTGATGTGAGCACGCACTTTCCACAAATTTTGGCGGGCACCCCTCCCCTGGATGACGAGACGGAGGAGAGGAGTGGAGTGGCCAACCGCACGGATATCGAGGCGCACCCCGAAGGTCAAAAAAGCTTCAAAGGGCACCGCAATCCAACAAAAGCCACCAAACCATATTCTTCGGTCTATGCCCTATTTTAGTGTATAATTTGTCCCCTGACCTTTTCTCTCACGATTTTTCAGGTCTAAAGTGTTGGAAGTTGGAGCATGACATACTAATAAGTTGCTGGGCGGATCTACTTGGGGTGCCGAACGTGTACCCGTATCTATAAAATTTACAAAATCTACTGGACAGTAGCTATTCTTTTGGATTGAAAATGGAGAGTTAGTAAGGCCATCGGTTTTACAGGTGCATATGGTGGTGAGTTAGGGGAAAACTACCTTACAAGTCACATCTATTTCTTTCTTCTTCTTTTCTATTGATTTAGGATTTAATAATGAAATACAGTTGCAATACTAAATCCGTACGTAGAACATATTTCTATTTTTTTTCGCATTCAGATATTGTGCAAGTTATTTTCTAAATTAATTACTATAGCGATTACATATGAAAAATTGCTAGTAGACTACTATATAGTACACAGTGTGCTTCTCGGAACGTAAATATTTTCAGATTGTGAATTTTGTGATGAAAAGTACATAAACAACTCGGTGATACGTACTTTGAACTAATCATATCAGACGTTGCTTTATGTGTGCACCCTCGAACGCTAAATTCCTAACCCGTCACTTGATGCACTATACAAAGTCGCAGATAGATAGATTCCTTTGTCAAGGAAGGAGGAGGAAATCATACTCGTAGTACATGTCATCCTTTCACGTGATGGGTCAAAGCGTAGAGAATCTACAGCTGGTGTTCGTCAAATTACAACAACCCTGTCAGGGTATGAAGATATACTACGTACTAGCATACTGCGCAGCACAGATGAAGAAGCTCTGCATATATGACTGACTGGTGCCATGTGTTGAACCTAGCCTAGGTACGTCAAAACATAAATCAACTTTCAGCTGTCTTCTCCAGAGTACGTACGCGGTTTGCTGTGGACTTGTACATTCTACACCTTCAAGATCGTAAAAAAGAAGAAGATGGTACGTACGTGTATCGGTGCATGCAAATGCAATGGATATATGTAAGCATCATGCAAACGGATCCGGGGACCACGGTTAGAACAATGATATCAGACTACACGAATAGTACTCAACAGTGAGACCGCTGTTAAGGCAGTAATTGTACTGTTTGTTCGCTCGATATGAATCGTTTGTTTTGGATTGGACGATGGTAAATAGGATCTAATACATGTCACTGTGCTCCTCTGCGTTAGCCCACACGAACGCGGGCTAACGCAGAGGATGCACAACGTCAGTGTAAGTCTGATATACCTACCGCGCATTCTGACTGCTGCATGCTTGGGTGCGCTACCGTGCGTCGCGTCAATCAGTGTGAGGGAGGGGGAAAAAATATTCTGGGACGGGACCTCACTCTCTCCAAAGAGAGACCCCTCCCTCATCTCCACTCATTCCGTCCTTCCTGAATCCAACAGCCTCGGGAGAAGGATCATCCATCACTCATCCTCCCTCCCTCCTCCTAATTCAACGGCTCTAAGGTAAGAGCCTCGTGAGGTCCCGCCTAGAGAATTTCCTTCCGAGGGAGGGAGGGAGCGAGCCAGCGAGCCCCACAGCCATGACATGAGTGAGTTGAGTGGGTGGGGAGCATTATGGAAGAATCTGACGTCACAGATCGCGCGCAACAGGCACGTCGATTTTTCATGGCCATATCAATCAAACCGACGAGACGAGCTAATGCAGTGCAGTGCAGTGGTTCGTCCGCTCCATCGCCACTGGGCGCAGGCGCAGCTGCGCAGGTGAGCCAGCGACGGAGCACGCGCGATGCCGGCGCGGGTACGCACGGGCGCTGGCGTCTTCTCGAGCGAGTCACATGCTGCCCGAGCTTGGACTGGTTGGTGCTGCTGCGCATGCATGTAAATAAATAATCTTTGTGCGTTCAGGGCTTCCCTTGCCTTGTCCTGGAACAGCCAGCATTCCGATGCGCCTCGACCAAAACTGACGACGTTGTGCACGGACCTTTAGTGCCCAGCTGCGCGACGCCGAGCATTTCGTACTAGCTACCATGTTCTCAAATCTAGTGAAAGGGACTTTGGCTAGCTGCTGCGTTTCCTGTTCGGTTACTCCATTTTCCTCCCTGACCATTTTCATCACTCACTTCTGGAAAAGATTAAAAAAATCGCAAAGGAACCCTGGCTGTTCCTTGAAAAAAAAGGACATGGTAGTTTTTCAAAATAAAAGAAGAAGAGAAACTAGGTTTTCTTTCGTCAATAAGGAGGAGAAACCATCAAATTTGAGTAGAGGAGAACTTGACTGTCAGTGAACTATGCACGCGCGCTTTTTCCGGACACAGACAAACAGAGGGGACGCAATTGTGTGGGGTTACGAAATATTATAAGCTGAGAGTAAGAGAGCCAAATCCCCCGCGGTACGGATTATAAGTTCAAGACAAACGTACAATCTAAGTATAAATATATATAACCGATCTTTTGTAACCCTGATCAAAATATATATAAAAAAACTCTTCATACGAACGGAGTAGTCGTGATTCGGTTTACAAAGATGTAGATTTTGTCTCAAACCTTGTAAACAAATTCTCAAGTATCTTATGTGTTTAATGTGATTGTTCTCTCACGTAAAGAGTAAAAGAACTATGACGGTTCCAACAGCCTACGACAGTGAGCGGTAACCATTAACCCGCGATCTTTGCTTTCAGATCGTTTCGTGGCATGCATTTCCAGCTTTCATCCACACCTTTGCGCTGGCCTTGGCAGCCTTGTTGGTTGTTAATTCGACGGAGTTAGTGGTCTGTGTCGGTGCGGCTTCTCGTGTGCGCCTGCTCATAGATCGCCCAGCCGACCGGCTCGGCCTGAGAAGATCCAGGATTCGCTTGACCAGATCGCGGCGCCGCTCGCCTAGAATCGCTAGGAGGCGGCTTGGGAATTTATCCGCGAAAGGAGAGATGCAACATTGGATGCGCACGCGGTTGGGAATTTGTTGTGCCGAGATGCGCAGCCGACTACTGCATGGAATACACGGAGTACAAATCCGAGCAGCGGAGCAGGATCGGCGTCCCTGTCGATGGAAGGTCCAAATCACGTCGTTATCCGCCGCGCCTGTATGCAAGCTCGCTCTTAAAACAGGAATACATGCGAGCACAGGTTTCTGTGCTCCTCTGCAAGTAATCCAGCTTTTTGCTTGCACAGTTTGCAAACACAGGTAACAACGACCCAAAGGTCATAAATATCCTTATATATTTAAAGTGAATATGGAAAGAGGCATCAGTTTGCAAACCCAAGAAATATCTTGAGGAGACGTTTGAGCTAGACTGGCAGAATCTACTGAGCTGTGAGAGAGTTGCTAAAGTAGAGCCTAGCAGAGCTGCAGAACAGAGTCACCTCGCTGAGAAGGTCCTGATCCTCCCGTCAAGGAAGGGCCTCCCAACCCCTTGGATCGTCCACCCCACACACCTTGTTATGCTTTTTCACACCGCACAACTCTGGTATTCGTGTCCAAAGTTCTTGCAATAATTGCAATGAACCCCAGTTTGTGCAAAAATAGGCACAAAAATAGACACCTGAGGAGGAACTGTAGTCGAAGCAAAAGCCGTCGGTATTGAAGAATCTACGCATGTCAATATGAGTTAATGGAGTATTTTGAAATTAATGACAATTGTCATATGGTACTATTTTTTCCATGAGTTAGATGAATAGGTTATGTTTCATGACAATAAAGACTTTAGATGGCATTATGAGTTGATCGTCATCAAGTCAAGGTTCAAAAAGTGGATACATCATGTATTGATGCACGTCAACATCTCGAAGAGGAGATGATCATGAGTTGATCATCAAGTCAAGAGAAGATCCATCATGTGTTGATGGAGGTCAAATGAAGGATGCATCATGTATTGATGGTTCTCAAGTAAAGACTCGGAGTAAAGAAAATCATCATGTGTTGATGATTATCAAGTCAAAGACTCGGATTTGAAGTAAAAATGTGCGTCATCAAGCTTCAAGAAGATGCTCAAGGCAAAGGTATGACTGGCTAGGGCTACGAATGTATTCCTAGTGTTTTACCGGTCTTGGTATTTGGTTGGAGACCGAATTGCTAGTATAGGTTGCCGTACTATTAAGAGAGGTATTGACTAATAACTTGAGACTGTCAAGTGTTGATAGCCTATTGTGCTTGCTCAAGTTCATCTAGGCATGATGCTATTATTTGTGAATGTATTTTGAAAATAGTTGAGGCTCATGCATAATCTTTGTAGCGTGAGACTATAATTTGCAAATATATTTTGTAAATGGTTGAAGTCCATGCACCTTCTCCTTGTGGCATGATGCTATTGTTTGCGAATGTATTTTGCAAATATTTGAGGCTCATATATAATCTTTGTAGCATGTGACTTTAGTTTGCTAACGTGTTTTGTAAATGGTTTGAGTCCATGTACCATATTCCTTGTGGTGTGATTCTAAAAGTTGGTAAATATGTTTTGCAACTTGTCAAGAATCTCGCCTTTAACCGTTGTTTGCATCACGCATCAATTGACAAATGTGTTTTGCAAACTGAGTTGAACTGGAATGCAATATTTGTGTTTCCAAGTCTCTGGCGGTATGACCGTAGGCTTTTGGACGGTCTGACCGACACCTGGTCGTAGGACTAGTCGTGGACTTGGTCATGACCCTAGTCGTGGTCCTGGTCGTAGACCTAGTCAGTGGTATGACCACATTTGTTCGACGGTATTACCGCAAGACGGTAGTACCGATCTCTTGTTGCCGGTTCGTTTTTTTTTCAGTGAATGTGTTTTTCTTAAATCTCCGATCCTTTGGAAATCGATAATACCGATATAGTCGAGCGGTATTACCTCTGTGCGATAATACCGAATTCTGGTTGGCGGTAAGACCGAATATGTATCCCTGTTTTTCTGTAACTGTTCTCCCAACAGCTAGTTTTCCTTGTGTTGGTATAAATACCCCCTGTGGCCAGTTGTGGGAGAGCTGCTGGTGCCATATTCATTCCTTTGAGTAAAGAGCAAACACTCTACACTCTTTTGTGCATGTGTTGCACTTAGTAAGTTTTGTTAGGTAAATCCTAGTGCATGTGTTGCATTAGGTAGTGGATTGTGTATCTGTTGAGCTTAGACACTTGATTCATTCAAGTGAGCGTCTTCGACTTGTTTACTCTTAGTGTTTGCCGACGTCTAGACGGTTTGGAGGAGTTGTGTTAGTGATCTTCTCAAAGAAGGTTGTGAGAAGATCTGGGCGGTTGTGAGTGGTTTGGTGCTCGCCATCTCTGGAGTGGAGGAAGAGTAACCCCGAGTGGATTGAGGTGTTGGTTCGTGTTGTGAACCGGTCCAAGTGGTTGGACTTACCTCGAGGTGTTGGCTCAAGTCGTGAAGTTGGTCAAATTTGGTTGGACTTACGTCAATGTGGAGTAGGAGAGACCGGCATATCTCCGAACACCAAGGTAAAACATCGTTGTGTCATTGTGGTTTGCCTTCTTGTGTTTTACTCTGTTGCAATTTACATTTATATAATTAAATTGCTTATTCATCTTATATGAATACTATCGTTATCAATAGTTTTATATTGTTGGTGCACTTAATAAAGACTAGTTGATTTAGGCTTTAATTTTGCAAAACCAAATTGATCTACAATTCCATATAAAACTCAGTTTTAGCAAAAAGTTTTTTCAAACCTCCTATTCACCATCTCTAGTCGGCTTCCTTAATCTTATAGGTATAGTCGAAGAAGAAGGGGTAGCAAGCATAGCCGGAACAAATTGTATTGCTAACTGTGGCGAAGCTCCTCGGCACGAGCGTCGAAAAGAGCCTCGGTGATTGTCGGTCGTGGTGAGCGACTCAGTAGTTGAGCCCTGACAGGCTCAAACTCTGGGTGAAGACGGCACGAAGTCATAAAGACGAAAATGCCCTTAAGTTCGAAACAATTGGATAGGGCTCGGAAGAAGTCATCAACAGAGAAGTCCTCCTGACGAAGTATCTCCAACTCACGCTGAAGCGAAAAGAACTGAGCATCGCTGCTCTACTGGTATCGCTCGTGCAAGTACTCCCAGATCTAACGAGTGGAACGTTGACCAATAATGTCTGGCTGGATGGAGTCGTCGATGCTGACCACTAGGATGGCTTGAACACGGATCTCATCAGGACACCAATGCTCAAAAGCATCTATGACATACTAAAATACCTCATCAGCAGCACGCGGCAGCAGCCTCTACCTTCTTCTTGGCGGCCTCATCTTCTGCAGGCGATGCAGAAGTAGGCTACCTAGGGGGAGGCTGAACCGGCGACGGCAGACAAGGTCGAGCACCAGTGATATATCCCTAGAGGCAGAGACCATCGAGTGTGATCTCCATGAGTGAATACCATAACCTGTAGTTTGTCCTATGAAACTTTGTTTCCGAGAATGAGATCACAACTGATGGAACGGAAGCCATTGGTAGGCGACGCTGGACGACGCGGCAACCAAGGCAATAAAGTCTAACATGCAGCGCTGGACAGCGCGGCGATTAGATCGACATTCTATGTTTTTTTCTAGATTTTTTTCTTTTGCTTGTGGGCTGGGCCAGCTCACACTAAAACGCCCTGCGCTGGCTGGCTAAAAGGGGGGCGCCCACGGGGGAAGCTAGTGTTCCCCTGCGTAGGGACGAAGGATACCTAGGACCAAGGTGGGCTGTAGCACCCCCAACGATTCAAAAAAAAATAGAGTACACTGAGTATGCAGTAGCATTTAGGTCCATTCATTACTTAACTCTTCAAATGGCCACCCTGTTGCCTGCACCTCCAAAAATGCCCTTAAGTTCGAACCAATTTGCTTTAGCTTCTTCCTCGCTAGGCCATGAATCACTAATTCATTTTTATTTTCATACTCTTCAATAAGTTAACCAAATAGTTTTAGTCATTCAGTCATTTTGGTAGCTTAGTTTAGTCAGTAACTAACACCCATCACCATTGCTTTACTTTCTGCTTCTTACTCATCGCCTTCATCACATGCTGCGGCAAAGCGTGAGCGGCAAAGCCACTAGACAATTAGATGAGACATTGCGACGACCGAGGGAGCATGAAACATCTCCGCACAACTAAAGCTTGGAGTGGTCGAGTAATATGGCCATCAACCTACGACAAGGTAGTTTATAACCAAAATGAGGACATGATCTACCTAAAAAATTTCGCTATAAATTCTACCATGCTATAGTAGATTAATTTAGTATTGGCCTTCGGCCCCCCTTGAGATTTGACTCAAGCTTCGTCACTGCCCCTGCGGGCGGCGATGGCGGCCGGTGCGGACGGCGGAGGGCAACGTCGAGGGTCACGCTCGGCCCGCGTTGTCCTCGGGTTGAGCGTCAGGTGGGCGGCGGCGTTGGGGCGAGCGGCGTCAACGCTGAGGGTGGCGCTCGGCCCGTGTCGTCCTCGGGGGGAGTGGCGTCGGGCGGTTACAGCCGGCGGAGGGCGATGGCTTCGGGCAACGACGGCCTCGGCCTGATTCGGCCAGCGGCGGCGGCGACCTTCGACGACGGGAATAGATGTGATAGCAGAAAGAGCTAGGTTAGTGTCTTAGCTCTAATACCTGTTATGAATATTGTGTATATATTCACGAGACCCTATGGACAATATATAGAGAGTAGAAGAGAATATTACAAAGGAATATGTCGTACGTATATAAAGAAATTCAAAAGGAGGTAAGGAAATACAAATGAAATCTTATTCTAATAAGCCAACTTAAATAATGCGTCAAATCAGTGTCTGAATACCGCAATTCCTCTCGATCGCACCTTTCGGGGGCATGGACTCAAATGATGGCAGATGCATGGCACTGAGTTGATCTTTCATCTGCAGCTTGTCATGCACCCCTTTTCGTGAACAGTCAAGACAAGTCACAAGTCTGAGATGGGTAAAAATGAATTTAATTTAACCCCTTTTGGCTTTCGAAGCTTCCTCCACTTGGCAACCTCAGTCGATAACTTCAGTAGCAGAACGATCACCTCTGTCAGTCTGGGCACCACGAGGTAAGCACTCTCTACAAGGATTAAAAGAAAAACATCTAAATTCGTAGCAGTACAAACTAAGCTGCTTTTTTGGCGAGCTCTCTTGGACTGATGGTTGTTCTGAACTTTCAATCAACGGACCCCAACCTACCAGCCTATCTGCTCCTCACTCACAAAACAATCCGTTCAACAACTATTTATACGGCTATTTCGGCGTCCTCATGTACTTCTGTGCCGAGAGAAACAAGAACACGTTGTTGATTGTTCAGGTTAAGGCACGGCAGGATTATTACAGTGCGTGTTGTGGTGCGACGGGGCCCTCCGTTTAAAGGCGCTATAATTGCGACACACCACACCACACCATCTTCCTGCCGCAATAAAGCTATTCAGCTCTCTGTTAGACAGGACAGCTATCCAAACACACTAAGCTATAGATCGCTTTGAAGCAAGCAAGCAACAACTCTCTGCAATGATTCAGTGCAGCGCACCGGCACCGGCACCGGCACCCTCCCCAAAACATGGCCCGGAACTTGCATATTTGTTGGCCTACGCTTTACTTTTCTGAGTTGTGACATGGGAGTAGTAGCATAATTGCAGCGTTCCATTCGCTTCCATCACTTGCCCGCCCCACTTTAGACTGCACTGAATCTCTCTGGAGAAAGTTCTTGCCTACTTTGACAAGCGCGAGTGAAGGATTATAAAAGCAGCAGCCTGCTCATTCCGAGCTCGATCATCGCGGCGAGCCGTAGTGTAAAGCGCGCCGAGTCCCAATCGGAGGCGTGGCTAATAATGATGGTAATCCAAGGCACGGCGTGTCTTAGCTTTCTATTCGTGCCGTTGGAATAATCTAATCCGAGCAGCAGTGATCATTGCTGCCCGTGCTTGTCCCAACCATCAGGCGCCCTGATACGGAGCAAAGCGTGAGGTTTCTGCGCGAAATCCAGAGGAGATGGATCCACCATTCGCGACAGCGAACATCGAATCTCAAGCATCGAATACACAAACACCACGCCTTGAACAAACACCAATGTACTCTAAGATGCACAAACACCAATGTACTATAAGATGCATTAGGATTTTTTTTAATTTGGCTCCGTACAACTATGTTAATTGCTAAAATAGCTCTCTTGGCATCGATATTTCAAAAGTAGCTCTCTCCCGAACGCGGAAGCACGGAAGCCGACACGTGACGCATTCCGCGGTCGGGGGACACAGAAAGAAGGTGGCCAACGCGCGACCGGGCCGACGGAGCAATGCGACGCGGAAGGTGGCGGGTTGAGCGGCGCGCCACCGTGGCGGTAGGAGCGGCTTCGCGCGCGCGGGCGCGCGCACTTCCAGAAACCAACATGCATTTAGTCGGCCTCCATTAATCTAATCAGCCTCCATTAATGCATTTCTTTGTGCACAGCCCTCCGGTGCCGTGCTCCGGGAAAGTGGAAGCTACCTGCCCCTTCCCGCGCTGCCTGAGCACGGAAGCAGCCTGGCCCCACCGCGGAAAGCGCCGCGCTCACAACTTCCTATGCCTACCTGGCTTTCGCGCTGTTCACCGGTGTTCCGCGCCCCCGAGCGCGGTAAGCGCCACACGTCGGCCTCCCGTGTTTCCGCGCTCGGGAGGGGGTTACTTTTGAAATTTCGGTGTCAAGAGAGCTATTTTTTCAATTAACGTGGCAGTACGGTGCCAAATTAAAAAAATGCATTAGGGCATCTTCAGTAGTGCCACTTTAACTGTATCTAAGGTTGCTACATCGGTTTTCTTGTGACGTAGAGAAGAGCAAAAGATGACAGAATGAGGTCATTCTCTCACGAAGCAACGGGTGCATCACACAAAACTAGACATCAGTGACAAAGCTTTTTGCTGTTAGAGCGCAATCGTCGTTTATTCAGCGAAAAATGCACTTGATTCATGTGAAACTTAAATATTTGTGATGCTTTAAAAAGTAAAACAACAGCTCAAGAGACCATGTACTAGAATAGTTATCTCTAAAATTATCTAAAGATGATATAAAGAGTATTAGAAACAACCTAAAAACAAACCATTAAATACGCATCACTGGCCAGGATCAAGACGCATAAAGAGAAGGTGGTGGGTGACACAGTAATCCAAGGATTTGCAGTGCTGTATGTGCCGAATCTCCAGAGCTTTGTTACTCTGATCTGTGCATGGCTTTTACCGCGGTAGTTGGGGCGGAATCAATCGACGGGAGGGACCAGGCAGGCAGTGGTGTTACTGTGGCCATAGGATTGAAATGTGCAATTCTGGTGTAAGCCACAACCTGAATGCAGGCAGCTGCTGCTTGGGGACAGCCCTATCTTACCCCATCAATAATGTAAGTGCAGGGTGCAGGTAAAAGGAGCCATAGCCAAAACTGAAGCAGCTCCCCCCTCCTCCTCACAGGACCACCACCGCCATAGACATCACCATGATGATCCCCTCCTCCGTTGCTCCCACAGCTATCATCGACCATCATCTTCTTCACCATGGGAATGAAGTATTATATCTTTCTTCTCACACACCAAGGAAGGCAGAAAGATGAAGGCTTGCACTGAGTTCACATCATTCCAGTAGTATGCAAAAAGAGAGCAGCTGCACTACCAGTCATGCACACCGCACAGCACACTGACACATTGACAACTCACAACACATTGTTTTGCACATTGTTCTTCTACCATCACCTTAATTATGGGGCAAGAAGGGAAGCGCCACCACCACCCTTCTTGCATTACAAAAGCATCATCTCTTATGAAAACTATAGATAATTACTATACCTAGCTTCGCCTTCAAGGAAGTTCAGTTCTTTTTGAAAAGAAAGATGAAAATAAGCTAAGTGAAAAAGAAGAGAAAAGAAAAGGAGCGATCTAAGATGGGGACTCGTTTCCCATGTATACCGATCCAGGGTCTTTCTTTTCGCCATGATGATGATGATCACCTGCGACCTGAGTTCCTTCCTTCCGGTTTGGTTTACTTCTAACAGAGCAAGCAGGAGAGAAGCTGTTGGCAGGCAGCATCTCCCTCACATCACCGAGCAGCTGTTGGGGTTCTCGTCGCTGAAGTAGTTGTAAGGCTCGGCATGCGGGTGCGGCGGCATCGGGTAGGGCATCGGATACGGCATCGGCGGCCGCCCGTAACCGTAGCCCATCGGCGGGTACCCCGCACCACCGTGGCCGTGGCCGTGGCCGTGGTGGTGGCCATGGCCGTGTCCGTGGCCATTCATCATCATCTGTTGCTGCTGTTGCTGTATCAGTGCCATGTACTGCTGCTGCGCCATCGGGTTCCCGGCCGCCGCAGCAGCCTGCAACATCTCCGGCCCGGACGGCATGACGCCGCCGCCGCCGCCACCCTGGTAGAACCCCGCCGCCGGCATGCCACCGCCACCAGGCCCACCACCCTGCACGTTCCCCATGTGGGGGTGGCCCGTGGGCATGCTCATGGGCCCGCCCATCTGGCCCATACCGGGGAAACCGGCACCGCCCAACATGTTAGGCCTCATCATGGCCTGCGGCGGTGGCATGCCGCCCATCAGTCCACCGACACCGACGGCGGGGCCGCCGCCGCCGCCCTTCTTCCCCTGGCCCGGGTGGTTCCCGCCGCTCGGAGCTCCTCCTCCCTTGACGTTGTTTGGCTGCCCACCGCCGTTGCCGTTACCGCCTCCGCCACCTTGGTTCTGCTTGCCACCTGCGTCTTTCTTGCCGCCTCCGCCGTTGTTGGCGTTCCCCTTGATCTGCACAGGGATCTCGTTGCCGCCCCCGCCGCCCTTCTTGCCACCATTGCCGCCGCCGTTGCCACCCTTCTTGTCGCCCCCGCCAGCGTTTAGTGGCATAGCCATGGGCTTCATCATCATCTTGGGATCGTCATAATAGTCGTCCTCGAGGCCTTCATCATCGAAATCTTCGTCATCATAGTCGTCGAACTCGTCGTCGAACTCGCTGCCACCGTCGTCCCCGAAGTCATCCTCGGGGAGGTTGAACTTGACGGACTTAGGGTCCTTCACAGGCGCGGCGGCCGCGAACGGCATCTTGGCGTCCATGAACGGCGGCAGCTTCAGCCCCTTCATCTGCATCTGATGTTGCAACTGCTGAAGCTGCTGTGGCGTCAGCTGCGGCAACTGCTGAAGCTGCTGTGGCGTCAGCTGCGGCATTACCATCTTTGCGTCTTTGCTGCCACCCCCACCGCCGCCGCCCCCTCCGCCCTTCTGGCCTTTGCCGCCGGCGTCCTTGGGCTGGCCCTTGCCACCGCCGTCAAGTTGGAGCTTTTGAAACTGGTTGGCCACGCCAGCCTTGGAGCCCCAGAGCTCGGCCGGCTTGCCGGCCTTGTTCAGCTTCTTGATGATGGTGGCCGGATCCACCACGCCTGACACCGTCAACTTCCCCTGCTCCGGGTCTATGCTGGTTTGGTACACACCTGTAGATGAATTCAACGTATTTCCCTTAGAGAAAAAAAAACAAAATGGGCAAAAAATAAACAAGAATAGAACTCAAGCAATTTGCTCTTAAAAATCATTCTTTTTCTACCGTCAATCTTGTGGAGGATCTTCTTGACCTTCTTCTGGCACCCATCACAGTGGATGTTCACTTTCAGCACACAAGTCTGGGAATTTGAGAGAAACAGAGAACACAGGTTTACCAAAATAGCAAAACAAAGAGGTTTCAGAAAACATAGCAGGAGACATGCAAGGCCTGATAAAAATGGCAGCAAAAACAAGAAGAAACATGGAATGTCTGCACTAGCGCTTGAGTTGAGAAGAAGCAAAAACTCACCTGTATCTTGAGGGCTTCCTCCTTACTCATCCCTGAACACCTCAAATGCCGCACCACACACCACCAAAAGCACAAGAGGCTTCACAGATCTAGTACACACAAGCCTCAAATCAGGAAAGGACAACAAGAAGGCAGCAACCAGGAAACATTGCTCTCTCTAAAAAAAACAGGGGGAGAGAGAGGGAGGGTACGAGCAAAGGAGAGGAAAAAAAATGCCTTCTTGCTGAAGATAACTTAATGGCCTGCAATATAATACATCTTCATACACACACACACAAAGAGTGAGTCTGTGCTAAAGGGAGAGAAAGAAACATAGGCTTATTAGAGTTTGTGTGCTTGTAGAAAACCAAGGGCTGTGCTATTAGGCCTGTGGTCGAGAGAAAGAAGAGAAGAGGCGATGAAGAAGAGAGCCCTCTCTCTACAGCAAAGCTAATAAACACAGGCACCATCTCCTTACCCTTTTATTTCCTTCCGCCTTTGCCACCGGAAGCCTTTCCCTTTGCCCTCAACAGATTGTGAAAACCGACTTAGGAAAGACTAGCCAATACCCTTTGTCACTTGTCAGTAAAGTACAGGGAGATGTCGAACATGTGAAGTACTCGGATGCTATACTACGCTTACCAATGTCGGTTTTTTTTTCTTTTTTGTAAAGGTGTACATGGAAGTTTTGTTCTACTGCTTTTTTTTTTTTGAAAAAGGCTAAGTCCAGATTTTATAAAAAAGTCATATAAAAAAGTTCATACATATCATTTCTAACTTACAAACTAGGGTTAGCAGCTTACATCAAAGAGCTAATAGCAGAGTGATCTCAAAGAGATCAACAACAACCTGGGATTAATGAGCAGTCAAGCTAATATAACCAAAAACTAATATGAGGTTGCATATGATGAAATTTGATAAACTGAAGCTACAAACCAACTGCCTACAACAACAAAACAAAGTGTATTACAAAAGTAATCACATCTACTCGAGAAGTGCTCCAGACAACAATATCAAAAGAGCAGTAAATCAGCCTTCATGTATATCACAAAAACTTCTCATCCAATCTTCCAACCGGTTAGTCACATTGTCCATTTCCCTCCTATCCTCTTCCTCGATCAAAATGCGCCACTTCTGCAAGCAAGATAGAGATTTGAAAACAGCTTTAGATGGATGTTTTGGCAAGATCTTCTCAATTGTCATTCGGTTTCTGATTTTCCATAGCGTCCACGCCACAGCTGCAAAACTAAATAAGCAAACGTAGTAATCGTTAGCACCCCCGCATCTAACCAAGAATGATGGAACTCATCTATAGAAACCGGGATCTTCCCCCCACATCAAGGCTTCTTTAACACAAGCCCACACAAATTTGGTCAGAACACAATGAGATTTTTTTTTTGATCAGTGTCCTCTCTCACCCCACAAAGACAACAACTATCACTTCCTTTCCAATTTCTTTTCTTGAGCTGAGATGTTGTCTGTAATCTATCTTGATAAGCCAACCAGAGAAATTTTTTAACTTTCAGCGGAATTCTACTCTTCCATAACTTCTTATTCCTTCTGAGAATAACTCCCCCAAAAGACCAATGTCTATAAAGAGATTTGACTGTGAATTTACCAGACTTCTCCAAGCCCCAAATTACATTATCTCGTTTACTATTAATTTCCACCCCATTAAGATCATTCTTCAAACATTTCTAGAGAGTCTTTTCTTCCTTATCGAACTGCCTGTTGAAGGTTATCTTCCATTCCCCATTCTCAAAACAGTCTGCTACTCTCACATTTGGGTTCGAACTACAATTTAGCAAATTTGACTTTCAAAGAACAATTGTCAAGCCACACATCTTTCCAGAACAGAATATTTTCCCAATTCCCAAGTTGAAAAATAGAACCCCCCTGAAAACAAATTTTAGTTATTCGTAAAGAATTCCAGAACTGGGAACCCCTGATATTTGTATAATCTCTAACAACCCTTTTAGGAAAGTATTTGGCCTTCAAACTCCTAAACCACAATTCATTTTTGGCTTTACTCATCCTCCAAAACTATTTGCATAAAAGGCAATCATTCATCAGCCTAGTATCAATCACACCTAAACCCCCAAAGTCTTTTGGTCTGCAGATTGCCCCCCATCTCACCATGTGATATTTGAAAGAATCACATGTCCCTTTCCAGAAGAAATTTGATTTAACAGAGTCCATCTTCTTGTAAACCTCCTCACTAAGCCTACAAAACCACATTGTGTAAATTGGGAAACTGCTGAGGCAGCTATTTACCAGAATAAGTCTTCCTCCTGAAGACATAATATTGTTTTTCCAGTTATCCAATCTACTTTCCAATTTGCTTAAAATTCTCCCTGCTGCATTTTAACCAACCTTTCTGTCTCCAATCTCAACATCTAAATAAGTCATTGGAAGATGCCCCAGTTTACAATTCAACATATTAGCAACCCTGTAAGCTTCCTCTCTATCCACCCTTAAAACATAAACTTCACTCGTATGATAGTTTATCTTTAGCGCAGATATCCATTCAAAGCAGTAAAACAGTAAAGAAGGAACATTCGCTTCTTATTTCATTCAAAAATCATTGCAGGCTACTATACTTGCTATTAAAAACACTAGTATTCCTTTCCTTCCAAAATTGCCCTAGAATCCGTACTATTAATGTGTCAAAAGTCTTTCTTCCATCTTCAATAACCAACCTTCCTAAAGAATTCCACCAATAAAAAAATCATGGATCTGGATCCTCTACAGTACTACAGAGGGCCTTCATGTGAACAGTGTTTCACGAGAGAGTGAACAATGCTCTACCGTAGTACTGTAGCAAATAATGTGGCAACAGGGGAAAGTACTGTAGCACTTCGCATGGTGAAAGACACTGCGGCGATTGATCTGAACCTTCGATTTTCGATCGGACAGTGAAGATCGCTCCTAATATCGTGTTACTGTAGATCATCTGCATTGACTTACTTCAAATGCAAAGGATCTCAATCCAAATTTCATAGCTCCAGCGTCTTGTGGCTACCCCAACCATCCATCCATCGTCGCCTCCATCCCTGTGCATGCAGTCGGCAGTGAAATATACAAGCACTCACACCGCCGCATGAGTTTTTGGCTCATTTAGCCTCTTTTTAAAACAAACACTCACACCCATGAGTTTTTGGCTTATTTAACCTTTTTTTAAAAAAACGAAATAGCAAATGTAACCCCTTAACCGAAATGACGAAAATGACACTGTGACAGAAGACACGTGTCCCCTACTGCGCTCCCAGTCTACTAAAACCACCTTTGTGATCCCCGTGCACGGCAGGCCGCCTACCACGATCCCTGTCCGCGGCAGGATGACATACACACGTGGGCAGTCATGTTTCCGCCGCGCACGAGGATCGCAGAAGATGGTTTCCACGGTCGGGGAGCATGATAGTTGCCTGCCGCGTTGCTATTTTTTTGTAAGCTCTCGCCAGCGGATGCTACTTTTTGTATTACAAACCGAAAAGGTGCCGATTTAGCCGAAGACTCCGCGACTCACGGCTTGATGCATCAAGCGTAGCGTAGTGCCAGCCGCGCGCGCGCTCGCTCGCCTCCATGCGTGTCAGAGGAGGGTGGTGAGCACATTAACTCACTCATTTACGACCTCTGCTGCCGGTGCCTTCCCTCTCACTCCTCAAGTTTAATTGGTCCCCTTTTCCGCTGCTGTCTCTGTGCGTATTCACATTCTCGTCGCTCCGAAAATGAGAGGGGAAAAAAAGAGGCGGCCACGCTGACTCCATCACATCACCGTGGGCGCGGTGATGGATGTGTCATGCATGTAGCGCGGCTGTAGCCGACGGAGAGCCCGATTCGACGGCGACCGCGTCTCGCGTTTTCAGTGACGACGCTGACGGCCGGATGCCATGCAAGGGGCAGGGATGGACGACGGTTTGCGTGTCGCTGTCGCAGGCCCAGGTAGGCTGTGCACTGTGCGGGTGGACTTCACTCGCATGCCGCCGGAAGGAGCACAACAGTTTACAGTTCGATGCTTCAGTGCATGAAAAGATCAGCATAAATCTGCTGATTGCGTTTTCTTTCTTTCTTTTTGCTCATCGTAATACTAGCAAAGATAAACCGTGGGCAGCATGGATTCATACAGTCATGATCGTGTCTTCCAGGGCATCTACAAGCTAGAGGACAATCTACAAGTCGTGGACGGTTCGCACTTCTGATTTTTCAACTTCATTTATCTGCACAACGAACGTGCTGGCATCCATGCAACGCATGCCATTGCGTTTCTTTGCATGCGTCTAGTAATTAATTGCAGGCATATATGACAAATCTCGACTGTTTTGAGCCGATCGGTGAGACAGACTCCATTTCCATCTCTGAATCGATCGAGCAAATAAAATCCATGCACAATTAATTTCACTACTAATAATACTGGGCCCGGCTCCAAGAATTTGCAATTGCAGACACCTTGTAGATCATATAATGACATACCGACATGAGTCAACCTCTACGCGTTTCATGGGGAAAACAAATTGTAGGTTGCATCTCATCACGCAAGGTGATGGGTGATGTGTTCTTCGTCTCCAAAAAAGGAAAGAAAAGAAAAAAGAGTCGTGGGTGACGTTAACATGTCTGCTTGAATGCTTGATGCTGCAAGAGGACAGTGTAGTGGTAGACATACACGTACTTGAATTTGTACGCATGTAGTGATTGCATGCATGCGTGTAAGGTGTACTCTGGACTGAATCCGTGACTCGACCTTTCTTCCCATATGAAAACAAACCAGCTTTATGATCATCTAGTCATTGGTACTTGCAATAAATTGGTTCGACGTAGTATTTGCAGATCATGTGCTTGCGTTTAATTTATCTTCAGGTCCAGGTTTTGGCGCGCCTTGTGAGTGAAGATTTGTACCTGAGCCACCTCGGCCGACCTGTACTAGGCTACTACGGGCTAGTGCTAGTAATTTTACAGAAGTTTGAAGATGATGCATGCATGCATGGGTCGGATCTGTAGCAGGTTGGGGTGGGGAAAAGAGGCCACACAAAGTGTGAATTGATCTGTTGAGAGGGACGTTAATTGCATGCATTTTGGTGGTGTTGTCTACCTGGTCACCACAGCAATTAGTCAGTGACATGCTCACTACACCATGACCCAATATTCCCGTCACATGTCTGTTGGCAAAAATCGATCTTCACCGACAAATTATTTGTCGGCAAAAAATACTGGAAGAGCATCCGTCGGCAATGCTATGTTGTAGGACATAGTATTTATCGGTAATCCTATAGATATTTCGGGTCAACTTATGTGTCGGTCAAGCTGTCTGCCAGCAACGCTTTATCGAGAACAAAGACAGCTCACTGGATCTGACTGCTAAGGCCACTTTCTCAAGTAGGACACCGCCGTGGCACCGTGCATGTATGAGTACCTCTCGTCCTTTTTGAACCATCATAGGCTACTGAGTTCTTTTTCCTTTCGTGATTGGAGGATTGTTGAAGGAAACCACCACAGCCACACCACCCACACCCAAATCCTACGTCGGCGTCGTCTTCTTGTGCCACCATGGCCATCATCTCCCTCCTCGGCTGCACTTCTCACCCCAACCGGTGCAAGTAAAGGAGAGGGAGCAGCGGACACTATGGGCAGAGTTCTTTGTTGCTAGCTACATGTGATGATTTGAGTTGCCCACAAGATGTTCGAAGAAATGCCTAGAAGAGATTAGCATGTGAATTTACTAGTATAGTTGCTGGTGTTTATATATTTCATATCAACTATGTATAATGTTTTTACCTGTTAATGTCATGGAAACCTCATTACAAAAATCAGCAAAACCTTCCAGTTTGGTTCCCTCGCTTCCTCAGAGTCCCAACTACTTCAGTGAGCCCCATCCATATTTTCAGACTAGAAGAAGGAACCTGTGAAGGTTGTGCTACTGTTGTTTTAGGGGCACTGACATCTCCAGTCCAGGACTAGTCTTTGTTATTTTTGTTTAGATCTCTGGTTAGACCTTATTGAATTAACCATGTCTATTTTCTATTAATTATTGATCTTTATTGATGTAGCTTTGACTGATTATAGGCCTCCATTGTGCGAGACAATGTATCGATTTGGACTTTAGTATGGTTGGAAATGGACTGAAGAAAACTATAGAGGTATGGCATAATATGAAGAATTCTTCTGGCCTTGCTTTTATGAAACAGAATTCATACTGATCTATTGGCTATTTGTTGTTGTTACCAAGTTATTCGTAGAGAATTCATTTCCTATAGCATGGATGAGTTGTGTCAATAAAAATGCTAGTAAATGTCTCCAAGATTTATACATGTATATGTGCGTGCAGCACCAATTTTGTTTAAAGTCCTCTACAAGTATGTAAGCATTAATAGTTTTTTTTTCAAGCCCTATAGTATGCTATCTCCAGTTTTATTAAGAACCTAATTATTATATTTCTAGAAAGAATAGCAGTATGTCTGGATGAGTTGTGAGCTTGCTAGGGTATCAAACCACATGTCAAGATAAGGTGTGATAATAAGTTATTTATGCACTTCCCGAGTCAATCCTAAAACCTTCCCACTCATATACTATACGTGGCATTACCACAAGGATATTTAACTGAAATTATGTTCATGCCTTTTGATTTAACTGAAACTAATATTCCCCAACATACTAAAATTGAGTGATGATATTGTATGCCTTCTTGTGATGCATGCAGCAATGATATTACAAAGTCCAAATGATTTCTTATTATTAGTTCATACAAAATATTAATCTCAGTAGCAGGATTCAATGAATTGTCATTATATATTTGCAATTTGAAGCATTTTTTTTTACCCCTCTGCAGTTTTATGTACAAGAATCCTTTGTGATCTTTTGGCTATAGATTATTTAAGAGCCCACAGTGGAAGATTTACCAGTTTATGTTGGCAAATCACATTGTAAGGTACCTACTATTAATTTTTGGGCCCTCTTAATTGTTACTTGTTATCTAGTCAAACTAAAAAATAGTATCGTGATTCAAGCTTGAATAGTTCATATCTCTAAGACGGATTTGTTTTCATTTTCATTCTTTCTGGAACACAAAACTTTGGTTAGGTCATACATAAAGGTGTACATTAGTAAGACAAGTAGCAGTATGCATATCTAGCAATGGTGTAGACTCAGTGCCACATACATCTCAGTAACACAGTAGCATCTTTATGTAGGAGAAAAATCAACTTGTGCCATATGAAGGGTGAAAGTACATTAATTGTCTACATGCATGTCACTAAACACCACACTTTGTTTCGGCTATTTGGGAACATATAGCCCCTACTAGTAGATAATCAAGCCTCTTGAAATGATGATATCACAATATTGTAACCAATCAATGTTAACTTTGATTTTTTTTTCAGGTCCTAAATTAAATTGCACGTTTTGGAATGGTAGCCTTTTGTTTATTTGGCAACATGCAGCATATATAGTGTGCTTTGGCGGTATTTGTTGGATTGAATTCTTACTTCTTAGCACACTTTGCCGAAAGGTTGCGTAACTAAAAATGTTTGTGTAGTTTTGCAATGCATTGCGACAAGAATGCTCCTTTAGTTCGTGGATGTACCATGTTTAAGAAACTACTTCTATCATGAGCATGAGCTTTTGGAATTGTTGATATAAGTGAAATTGTTGATTACAAGGTGTTGTATGATGTGATTACGTGTACGACAATGGAACATCTAAATCATTGAAAAAATAATCAGAATTATCTAAATGCATTTTTTTTAATCTGAGCAATGCTTGGCATCAAACTGTCTATCGGGAAAGGACATTTATGGAGAAACAATCTGTCGGGAATTCTACTATCTGTCGGGAAAACTTCTGTCTGTCGGGGGAAAAAAATCTGTCTGTCGGCAAAGCTGTAATATCAGGGTCAGCTTGACTGTCTGTAAATACATGTTTGTCGTCAAAGGTTTGATGGATCGCATACTAGCTCCACACAGCCTCTCTTGCCTTTCTCACACAAGCTGTAGTATGTAAAGCTTGATTGGAAACATATAATCAAGTCTAAACAAAGCGAAACATTTTATCACAAGAAATATCAAAATCAATGGCGATTCGTGGCAATGGCCGTCCTTGACCGATCCGAGTGACCAGTGAGGCATTACCGTGTGGAGGTGGGGCTGTGGGGGAGGACGACGGAGGTGGATAAGAGGACTGGAGAGGAGGATAGGGTAGAGGAGCAGCGTTGCAAGGAGACGGCGGACTAAGATGAAAGAGGCGACGACGCAAAGGATATCTTGCCAGCGCCCTCAAGTTAGCATTCCCCATATGGGTTGAATCCATGGCCGTTCGATATTTTTGGAAGAACTCAACTCAAATAAATTGCAAATGTGCAAATTTTACAGTCTGAACCGGGGCCTGAACTGATTATGATCGATCATGGCTCGGGTCGGACCTACACAAGCCATGTAGCTAGGTTTACTCGGGTCAGGCAAAGCATGGTGGAAGGCACTTCTAGAATCCCAGTGACTATGTACGTACAACTGAACTCATGATCTGACAATAGCTACATCCAAACTCGTCAAATAATTGGAACTAGCAACGACTCTCACCTTACTGAAGCAAAGCGGTCATTTGTCCTATGGTTGGCAGTGGGTATATGCTAACGTTTTCCTATGAGACGACATGTCGGCACGTCGGTAGGGTGGGAAAAAATCATATGGGGTGCTCGTTGGCTCGATTCAAAATTACTCTAATTACATTCGTTAACTGATTAAACATTGAAATGAGTCGATTTCGAATGAAATTGAATTTCGCTTTAGCCGGATATCTACCCTTATACGTCGGGTGTCCTTGCGACCATTTTTTTTCATGCAAATGTGGCGAGTCTTGGCCCATCGTTATGGTGTAGCGATGGCGTGTAAGAACTCTTCCACTCGATCGTTATTTTGGCTACTTTGTGTGTGTATCTGATGTAATCCTGCCCAACAGAGTCAAGTTCCCCGCCATTATGCTCCTGCTAAGTTGTGTAGCGCGCATGGAAGACAAGGCTTGACGATGGCATCACAACTGAACAAGCTAGAGTTTTTGGTTAAAATAGTGTTGCCACAGTGCACAATAGTAAAACTAGTCTCCTCCTACAGCAAAAATTAAAATGGCATCTTGTCTATGCCCAAGAGAATCAGATTTGCCGAGGACACTATACATGGCAAATCTGCCCCTAGAGGCACGGATTCTCTCTCTTCTAGAAAAATATTGTTGGTAAGAATTTCTAAATATAGCAAATGGCCCTAAAAATTATTAAATTCAATTACATTGTGTCAGGGCCTTCGTAAAAAAATTAATAATTTTTAGAGTCTATTTGTTATATTTAGAAACTCCTACAAACAATACTTTTCTAGAAGAGAGAGAATCCGCGACCCTGAAGCTGAATTCGCCATGTGTCACGTCCTTAACAAATTCGGTCCTCTGAGACATAGATAAAATGTTTTTGCTTTCGCGGTGTCAGTTTTGCTATTGTACACTTTAAAGGTGTCAAATACGCCAAAATCTCGAACAAGCTTACCTTGTACTCGATGTGATGAACCATGCGTATTATGATGACAGATACGTGCATTGTTAAATAAGTAACTGCATTATTAAGGTTTCCTTGTAAGCATTCCTTTCCGGCCTAAGACTAGCTAATAAATATACGAGTACAATGCTTCTTCTTTTTCCCAGTTTTCAGCACGCGTGATTCGTCAAGGAAATACGGAAATGCTCCTATACTGGCTACTACTACAGGAATGGTATATTAATGATGAGATAATTCTTTATTTGCCATTAGAAGATAGCTGAATCCCTGAAATCCTATCGCGAAACTGTTTCTCCCTTCATTACCATTGGATCTCAACTTCTATCCTTTTTTGCCACTGCCGTTAGCTTCGTTAGATTCAACCATCGTTAACCACTGAAAAGTTGTCAAAGGCTCATCTTACCCTTCTTCCTTCTATTCTTATTCCTCTCTCTTCCTCTTCTTCATGCCCCACCCGTCGCGAGGTGCATCACCATCTCGCCTGCACGTCACAACCAATCGAATTCAACTGGATCTGGCGCGGACATCGTCTTCCCTAACCAGATATGGATGGAGCTGGCTGGATTTGGCGCCACCGTCCTAGGATCCATCGATCCCTGCTACCACCGATTTTCATGTTCGTCGTTGGTCATCTTCTTCGTCACCAACAGCAGCAGCAGCAGTCCTCATCGCCCTTCATCGCTTTCCTCCACTGTCGTCTCCTTGTGGCCAAGCGCTACTTGTCATCGTCGAGCTCGTTTCTCGTTGGATTGAGCTCGAATTCGTCGTCATCGGTCGCCAGCCCGTTGGCTTCGAGGTCGCCTTCGTCATCTTCGTGCTCCACCACCATCGCCAGCCATCATCGACTCTATTCATCTTGACGGCGGCGAGGACCAGTCAGCGGCACACAGAAGCAGCAGTCGGCCCTCTCCTTCATCACCAGCCATCGTCTTTCTCGATTTTGAGCTCCATCGTCATCGTCGGCCTCTTCGTCGTCACCGGCCCACACTGGTACAAGGTGAGTGTGAGGAGAACGGTCACAGCGTCTGAGTCCTCAACAACCCCAGTGCGGGAGATGAAGAGGGTACTAGTGGAGCACTCCTCGACGGCGCGACTGCCACGGAGTCAACCGGATCTGACAGTAGTGAAGGCGGAGGTGGGACTAGCCAGATCCGATGGAGGCAGAGGCGGGGACGACTGGATCCGGTGCCCGCGACCTCGGGAACACCGGATTCAGAAGCGGTAAGCTTGGGGTCGGCTGGATCTGGTGGCTCCAGGGTGGGGGACGCGGCCGCTCGTCGGTAGGGAGAGAGGAGAGAGACGGATGAAGAAGAAAATGAAAGGGCATGAAGGGCAGATAAGCCTTTTCGCGCATAATTTGACAGTCAATCTACGGTGGACCGACAGAAATAGCCAAAAATATGGAAGTTTTGATCCGGGAGAAACGATTTCACGATGATATTTCTAAGATCTAACAAACTTTCAATGTCAAATAAGAAACTATCTTAAAACGAGGACGGTTGCCGTAGCAGTAAGCACCCTTCAGTTTTCCAATACATGCTTCTGCAGTTGGCACTCGGTAGTCGGTAGCAAACGCTTGTTTTTTTGCAATTCAATTACGCTCAATTATTAGCTTTCTCTCTTTTTCTTCGTGGCAACGGCCACGAGTGATTTGATCTGATGTGTTGGGTGAGTGAACCAGTACTTGGAACTCGGTATCGTCTAGGGCTGGACCAGGTGGCTTGGACGCGCGCTGCTGTTCTGGATCGTCTAGCTTCGGCCATGGCTGGAAACTGTGCGTGTGGTCTTGTCGTCGTCATGGGCATCTGGGACCATGCATATATGCGTGCGTACGTACGTTCCCACGCGGCACATCAAATTATGTTTCTGGTTTCGAATGCGTATACCGTACGTGGGCATCCTACAGCGCTAGTACGCTCATCTCGTGTGCGCATTAGCACGCCTGCATACAATGCAGTGTGAGGGAACGTTACAGCACGTACTACTGCTGCTGTGCCCACCAACCGATTGATGCATGAAACGATGGATTGGGATCCTCCGAATGGATCTGCAGTGGCATGGTATTATAAGCCGGTCTTTACCGTCTGATCGGAAAATCGGAGGTCTAAATCAATTGCTACAGTGTTTTTCTCTAAAGTAAAATCGTTGTGGTACATATTTTACTTTTGCTACAATTCACTACAGAGCACTGCTCACATCCTCAGAAAACTCTATTCACGTGATGAACCTTTGCAGTAATGTAGAGGATTGGATCCACGAATGCGAATGGATTCAAGTACTGGACACAAATCCTAATTAGTTACTTACGTAGAAATCCCAAGAAGAAACAGCATATATATAGCTACGGCATATCGTCGGATTATATACAAGGACACAAATCCTAATTAGTTCCTCACGTAGAAATCCCTTAATAGCTATTCTGCGCGTGGGCCGTGGCCTAGGCCGCGCTGCTCCGTGCTATGCACAGTACGTCAGCACCCGGGCCTCTCGCTCGAGATCGGCAGTAAAATCCTCCCGTGTGCATCAAATCAGCAGTAAAACCCTTACGTGCAGCAACATTCACGCCCGCTCGAGTTCGGCAATAAAACGCGTGGGGCACATAAAAAAGGTGTAAAGGTTGCTCAGTGCCATTGTAAATTGATGGTTAAAACCTATCAACACGCAAATGGTAGTGAAAATTTGTCATTAAAACGATCGCGCATCACCCCCATGTCGTTGAAAAGGTTTTAGTGCCGTTTATGTGAGGAAGATGAGGCCATAATATTTGGGGTGCTGCTTTTGCTGCGGAAAATGACGACATGCTGTAGATTTGGTAAATGTTATAGTTTACCAAACTCCAAACTTGACATCAGAACAACTCATCATCACTCATATACAGCAAACTTGTGGAGCGATGATCCTGGCATGAATGGGTGATCCGGCCGAGTCGACCGTTCAAAAATTTCGACAGATCGACCGCGGCATTGCATGGTGCTGATCTTGCTTGCGCTGGATCAGCTTGGGAAAAGAGTTTCTTTTGCCAGAAAAGCTTCGAGGGAAGTTTGGTCTGGGCGGCCAGGGTGTCTCGCTCTCTGCTGAATTCCGATGGGTCGTCTCTCGTCTGGTGACAAGCTAGGCACAGTGCTAGATGATGCTTCTTTTGTTTCTGTCAGTCGAGAGTGGTAGCTATTGTCGTCGTACGTACAACCACGGGAACATCAGGCGTTGACCGTACGGGAAGGCCAAGCTTATAGATGCTGCCATGACTGACTGACCGACTGCATCGTAGATGTCTAGATGAGATGCACCATGCAGTGCATGCAGGCTTTCTTATTAGTGCGAGGGATGGAGTAGTAGTAGAAATGTAGAATGGTCAATGGTACGCGCGCCTAGATTCGGGCGCGGCGAACCAGCCAACGGTCGGGTGCGGCCGGCCGCGTGAACCAGCGAGGGAGGAGGAAGACGAAGCGAATAATTTCTGACCGATGGAAGATTGACAGAGTGAATACGGAAATGGTAAATGGGTATTCGGTACTATTCGTGTCTGATCATAACTCTGAGAAGAAAAAAAACTGTTGTGATTTCACTTTGAAACATGATAACAGAGAGGTGGGTCGCTGCATCTGAGCAGCCAAAGGATACTGAGTGTTTTTTCTTCGATGTCTCATCGATTAACCTCTTCGCGTTCGCTCTTATTGTACTCCTACTTTCTAATGTATTTGTATAGGAGTGCAAAAGAAGCGAATAGTTTCCGTCCGACCGACCAACCGAAGGCTCGCGAAGCAAATATGAGATGGAGAAATGAGTATCCGATATTATCCGTGTCCAATTCCAACTACGAGAAAAAAAAATACAGAATATGATACAGAATGAATGATATTCGTCCGTATCCGCTCCGATTACACACAAAATATGATACAGAATAGATGATATTCGTACGTATCCGCTCCCATGGCACCCACCGGGTGGGGCAGGCCGCCGGCTTGCTCGCGGACGACGCTGCGGTCTCCAGGCGGCCTGCGGCGGTGGGATCGGTCGGTGTTGTCACTTTGTGCACGTGCTCGTGAATGACCCGATTCACGGGACGCTAAACCCTTCATAACCGCCGGGATGTGCGATTCTGAAGCAAATAGTATCTCAAGTAAGCTTCCGATTGCAACAAAAATCAGACTTTTATTATACAAAGCTAAGGTTTAACAATCTGTTTTGACCTGACACGGGCATCCGAGCCCAAAGTTAAATATAATACAAGACAAAAGAACTTCAAACCACAGGTACGCTTGAGCGTAGTCGAGACCTAATAATAGTAGTCGTTGCCTTATGGGGTCCACCAAAATCTTGCTCACAAGGGTCCTCTGCACTTTCCTAAGTTTCTTCTGTAGATGTTTTGCAAATTGCAAGAATGAGTACTACCACCGTACTCAACAAGCCGCATGAAAATGCTAAATAATTACATGCAAGGAGTTCAATGGATGATTAGGGTTTACCATACCTGGCATATGTGGATGCACTTTGCATTTAAAACAATTTATAAAACAGTAAAACAATAATAAGTAATAGCATCAGGGGTTTATCAACAAACTCGATCACCAACTTAACATCTCAAAAACTCTACTTATGCCTTTGTACTGGAATCACCCATTGACACAGTTTCATTAGCCGGAAGCACGACGTATTCGAATACCTTTGATTGTTCACTCTGCAGAGTTGCCCAACTTTACCCATAAGATATCTCAAGATCGTACTGTCAGTACATAGACACGCAACACGTTAACGTGCGACTGAGCTGAGATAACAAAGAATTTTCACTGCTCCACCTTTCTAGCCTCTACCCGGTAGGTTCTTACTCCATACAGCTCGGGAGACCACTAACCGTTAGTGGAATCCGTACTCCGAGGCTGATGGGCCCATACCACATGTGTGTAGAGTACCGAGTGTCCACTTCCGGCCCACTCCTGTCACACCCTAGTTCCGCGCTGCTCTATCATACAAGAGCACGCGCTTTTCCATGTAGATATTCAATCGGGAGAGCAGTGTACTTAGCCAGGGAGTAATGACCACGCTTGTGGTTGAGCGGTTTCTATGTCTGTTACTTTGGCACAAGGTTCTTGTCCTTACCTGTCATCCGGTGAGGCGATGGCCCAACACCAACTCGTGGCTGTCCACCTCCAAATCTCACTGATGACTCACTTTTATCAAGTCTATTGGGTTGCCCAACTTCCTGAACACAACCCTCAACTCTGCAATAAAACCATTGGCGAGAAGCTAATACTTGCTTTTGATTGATGAACACATTTTTGTGATGAAGTTATTTATAGTATTCTATATAAACTAAACTTATCAAGGTGAATATGGCCTACAAGAGTTGGGTGGGTTTGTTTGTGGGGTATTTAGGATTTATCTAATTGTCATGGTATTCTAAAATATTATTTCAATATTTAAAGTAATTAGCACAAATACAGTAATAAAAGTAATAATACATAGATGAAATGTAGGTTCAAAATGATCAAAGAATGCGACTTGCCTTCTTGCACAAAGTCTTCTTGATTCTGATCTTGTCAGCGTCTTCTAAAGTTGGGTCGTTAAGGTCGTGACCTAACGAGAAGCAAAATAATAAAATAATTCAAATAAAATTCGGCTCGACAAGGAATGAGCTGGGAACAACATGCAAATAAATAAAACCAGAAAAGAAACACAAAGAAAGGTAGGGTGGAGTGGTGAAGATTATTTGGTGTTTAATTGGATTGAACGGAATCGAGATTTGGATCCAAGTACAACAAAAATATTGTAAATGGATATAGAATCATAAATGAAGGTGGTGTGTGATGATATGTATTTATTTGGAGTTTCATATGGCTGAACGGAGTTGGGATTTGGACTCACGGGCTTGAAACGGTTAAATTTGACATATAATGTCAAATTAGAATTTTAGGCGAAAAAGTGTCGGATAGTGAATAGTACAAATTTTACTACTCACATCTGAACATGGATTAGTGAATGGTAATAGAATTCACTGTGTTGGCTAAAGTACGGTAAGCAACATGAACAGTGAGAGGTTTCACCGTTTCGGATTATGAACAGTGTTTTCGGTTTTCTTCGGGTGGGTCGTAAATAGCTACTGTGCAGTGGCCGATGTTTGGGCTGATTTAAAAGAATAAACAGTGAAAGGGGTTTTCTGGGTTCGAGGCGGTCAAATTTGACATATAATGTCAAATTAGGGTTTTGAGCGAAAAGACGTCGGATGATGAATAATACTATTTTACTATTCATATATGACAATAGATCAGTGGACAATAATTGAAATTACTGCCTTTATATGAAATAAACAGTAGCTAGGGTTTACTTTTTGCAGTTAAAATGAACAATGTATTTTTGGATTGTGAACAGTATTATTTTACTGTGCGATGAACAGTGCCAAACTGATTTTTGATTGAATAGTAAAATAATTTACTGTGCAATGAACAGTAAAAGGCCGATTTTACTTGAACAGTAAAAGGCTGGCCCATTTACTGTGCGCCCACGGCCCACTTGGCCAGGCCTTAAAGGCCCAGCCGCCCAGTGCTCAGGGCTTGAGCTGCGCGGCCGAGAGGCCAGCGCACTCGCCCGAGCTGGTGGCAATGGTGATTGCGGCGGCGGTGGTGGCCGGCGGTGAGAATGAGTGGTGCGGGGAGCACCACGGAGTCAAGGTGAACCCATTTTGGGGATTTGGGAGGATAGAGGAGGTGCGGGAATGGGGTGGCGGCGGAGGTGGCGATCGGTAGGCGAGGAGGCGGCTGGCACTCGGCGCTCAGGCCAAATGGAGGCGAGGAGCATCGGTGGGTGGAGGAGTGCAGAGGTGGCGTTGATGGTGCTTGGGGTGGTGTGTGGTGGCTTGGCGGCATGAGCCGTAAGGAGGGCGGCGAGGAGAGATGATGCCAGTGAGGTTCCGGCGGGATTTAGGGTGGAGGGTGGTGGGGGAAAGGTAGGCGGCGGTGAGGTGGAGCTTACCGTGAGCTCAACTTGGTGGAGGGGCGGACGACGGCGACGAATTGGGGTCGGGTTCGTCGGGGAAGAAAGGGGAGGCGGCGACGAAAACTCAAATCGGGCCGGCTCTGGAGAAGATGAAGCGGAGGGGAGGTGGTAGAAAGGAAAAGTTGAAGGGGGCTTGCCTTGGGTGGCCGCTTTCGGGTCGGGAGGCGACGGTTGCGCCAGGGAGGCGGCGGGAACAGAGAGGCGGTGGGAGCAGTGGGCGGCGATGCGGGCAGCCGGGAGTGGCTAGGCGGCGCCAGGAGAGGGGAGGTGGTAGGGTGAGGTAGAGGCGGCGAGGGTGGTAGAAGGCTCTGGAGGCGGTGCGTGGCATGGGAGGCGGTGCGGTGACAGCAGCTAATGGGGATGGCGGTGGCGTGAGGAGGAAGGAAGGAGAAAGCGCCCAGGAAGAAGGCGTTTTCAGAAGAGGAAAACAGCCGGACGAAAAGGGAAAGCGGAGGGAGGTAAAACTTGTCGAATTGAGCAAGTTTTTGAATTTAATCGAAAAACTTCAAAAAAAAATTTGAAATCTAAATTTTCGGGTTATTTCGGTGCCTGTGCGTGGCAATGCATGGTAGCCATGCACTAGCGATCCAGCCACCTGTGCCCAATCGCCCTGCTGTCCCTACCCACTTTCTTCATCGCGTCGCAGCGCAGCGCGGTTTGTTTTCTATCGCTCGCCACCTGTGCCCAATTGTCGTGCTGTCGCTACCCACTTTCTTCGTCGCGTCGCAGCGCAGCGCGGTTTGTTTTCTTTCTACCCCCTCTGTGCCGACCAACGACTTGTCATTCCTGCCTGCTCGGTCCGGACCCCCACTATCCTGCGTACTCTAGAGTATGCAAATTCAGATGAGAGAGAGGGTTGGATTACTTGGGCGCTCTCTACCCTGAAGGCCTGAATAGATGCCAACCCAGCAACCATCAACGATCCTTTTAGTAGAAGCAGTAGCTTCATTTCCTCAGTGATCCTTTCCAGATGTTAAGCATGCATGATAAAACATCGATACACCACCCTTTGCTAGCATCTGTCTTTGCTAGGCCACAGGCTCCCAAATACTGGTAGATGATCGAGGAATCAAATTTGGCAACGTTTTTTTTCCAAGCAGAGAACTTGGTTATTAGCACACCAACAGAAAGCTAAGTTGTGGTACAACCAAAATTGGTGCGGGATTTGACATCAGAGACAGAGACAGTGATCGGTCATTTTCCTTGAAATATGCTTGAATGAAACATGGATACTTTACATTTGTGTGCATCCTCCTCAACAGGACCTAAAGCAACAAGTTTATCTTCTTGAGGAACATTATGACCATAATCAATACTGAATAGTAGTATAGTACGCATTCCAACAAATCTAAGTGCAGGTATTTCTGGTCCTCAGGCAACGATATGTTACTGGGACCCATTCTTCTTCATCCTCAGGAAGCTGGCTAATGTGATTCTGGAGGGAGCACCTGTGCCCGATCTCTTCTTAATTGTTGTCGTCTTCCACAGCTTTCCATCTCTTACGGTGGTCATCGTTGTAGATGCTACGTTATAGAACTGCATACAAAGTGGTGATCAAAACTACAAATATTTCGACGATAGATTAAGTCCTCCCCAAGAAGAACCGATGAAACTTACGCAGCTTGAGAAAAATATTTACCTCGCACACACCATGCAGAAGCAACCTCTGAAATGGGTCCTGGACATTCAGCACAAGCACGTCTTTATCACTTGTAGTTGTATCTTCAATGAAGGCCCTAACTCGTTCCTGCAAAAGTGAAAAGCAGACGCAGCAAGGTCAAGCAACCATCACATAATGCTATATAGGCAAATGTGGCACGGTAGAACTTCTTAAGTATGCAGTACAAACCAAATGCAACTGAACTCTAATTGGTTAACTAGCACTTGCATTCGCAGAACATGTGAATGTATATATCCAAAGTTTCACAACGTTGCTACATAGTGGCAAATCAGCATCCTACCATATATCATTTCTATGAATGGTAATTGAATTAAATTTCAATAGAGAGTAACAGAAACATACAATAGAACTTTCAGCCTTGTTTTGTTTTTGGCTGAAGTGAGCAGAAGAACTGCTTGTCTGCTTCCATTTCATTAAGAAGATAAGTACATATTACAACTTTACAAGCCCAAATTAGAGAGACAGGGATGCAACAACATATAAGTTATACCCAAAAAGGTCCTATGCCACCCCAGCTCTTTATAGTAAACCGGGTCATTATGTCTTGCGAAGGTAAGAAACAGATCATAGATCCTCAAAGTTTCAGCCATGTAGTATAGGAATGTTCTAGGCATGTACGGGTGTACCAAGCAGAAATTACGTCCTAATTAATTATCTAGGACTGCAGTCATAGTATACTTGTGTGGCAATGCTTGGTCATGATTTGATTTGTGTTTAGATAGTTCTTAACATGAGTTCTACTGCTTACTAAAAAAACTTTGGAGTTAAGAGTGTTGGAAGAAGGAAAAATTGCATATTTGACACTAGGGTTTCCTGGTTTTGTACGTTTGCCACTAAATTCGAGCTAACTATTGTGGTGCCACTGCAAACATGGAAAATACACATATTTGCCACTCATCAATGGGTCAACGAGTTTGTCCAAGGGAAAATGATCATTCTGCTCTTGAGAGAAAATAATAATAAAAAGAGTAAAAACAAGTTTGCCTCCTTGAGTCAGATGATAGGGATATGACGGGGAACGTCAGGTGCGCCACACCTGTGATGATGGGGTTGGCGGAGAGGATCCGGGGAGGGGGGGAAACAGGTCATACTCGGCGAGGAGAACGCTTTGGTGGTGGTGGTTCGAGCAGAGGCACACCGAGGACACGACAAGCGTAGCTTGGGGCGGCAAAAACTGTTTGTGCGCACATGGAGATGGCGATGGGGTGGCCCGGGAAGATATATGACCGTGTCCAAATGTAGAACGTGAAGAGGGGAAGCTATCATGCAAAACAATCGAGTGGAGACTCGTTGTAGGAGGCGTACGACAGCGACAATACTCGTCGGATCTAGAAGAGAAAAACCTCAGTTGCTGTCGTTTGAGAGCAAAAGAACGAGATTACCTTGATGGGGTGAATTAGGGAGAGTAGAACACATTTTGACGCGAATAGTTTTGTGAGAAACTCACCGAAGAGAGAGATCAGAGTGGGCGGACACGGCGAAGCTTTAAACGGACACAGTGGAGCTTCGGGCGATCAGTGCAGTCTGTTATACCGCATTGGCCTCGCCCGTGTTATTTCAAGCGGGGCTTCGGGTGGTTGGCACAGTTGGGCAGAGCTTCAAGAGCGTTCGGGCAATCAAAACTCGGAAGCAGCAACGAAGAAGAGAAGGAAGAAAGAAAGAAAAGGAAGAAGAAAGGAAAAGCGTGAGGGCAATTTGGGCATTATTTGGAAAATATGGCTTCTAGTAGCAAATAAACCCCATTTCCCTTCTTTTCAGTGGTACTGTGGTACCAAAGGAGTTTCACGAATTCGGTGGCAGTTCAACAATTGGACTCCTTTGTAGTGGCAACCGTGCAATTATTCCAAAGAAGAAAGGATCGGTAGAGGAAATGGTAGGAGAAAATGAGTTTTAGTAAGCAAATCAGAATTCAGATTTTGCTAAACTTCTCCAATATGAAGCTTTCCAACAAGCAGTTAGTGGACTCCAGATGAAAGATACACAATGCCATTCCAACCAAAAAAATCTGAAAATTTCTAAACAGCGCTAAATTGTTTGCTAAAAGACATCCCTTTTGTTTTCAGAGAGTGCTGCTAAACTGCTATTGTTCTAATCATTACTCATACTCCAAGCCAATCAACAGTATGTAATTATTCACTAGTACCAAATAAATAGTATATACCAAAACAGGATTATATTGTTGGTTTTTGTTATAAAAAAACCAAAATATAACAAACAACCATCAACAATGCATTTCTTTGACTTGATCTTTTGAAACTACAAACCAAATAGATGTGGTTTGACAAACAAAATAAAATATAATGGACTTGGTTTAGAAAAAGTAGAATGAAAAGAAAGAAGGCCATACTTCATATATTTCGAGCAGATCAGGTAGAAAATTTCTCTTTATAGATTCTCTTGTTTGGCGATCTATACGACGCCAAGCACTCAGCGCAATTAATTCATCTTCGTCCACATGATTCTTCTGTTTTGCCGACGATTGTTTCATGTGTTGCATCAAACTTGCCTACAAGGGAAAAACTCGCTAAGTATAATGGATCTACAAACAAATGCATGTATTTTCTTTGTACATTTCGCTTTAATATATTTTAAACTAAATAATGGACAGCACGTGGCAGAAATACGCACTAACATACCTCAACATCCATGTCAATGCTCCTGAAAGCATCCCACTCACCAACACTTGTCCTGCAAAATGCTGATAAGGGCAGTTCATCACCTACATTCAGGGGGGAAAGGATCAGCATGACACGCGGATAGATTTTCCAAATACAATAATGCACAGACAAAACCGATCGTGTATCTATGGTGTCCATGCTAAATGAAAGCACAATTAAAATGAGCAACTCCACATGAGCAATTAATTGAAGCAAAACATATGATAGATTGAGAAACAGGGAGTATAGAATATACACTTGAATCCATAATTTCCAGATCAATACTTGTGAAAGTTAACAATACTTGTGAAAGTTAACATGAGAGTGCTGTCAGGAAGAAAAACAGTTTCTTCATGTCAAAAAATCTAAAGCGCTTATTATAATTTATAAGCATACATGGGCACATGTCATCTCAATAAAAGTATAAATGGAACAATTTAAAAGCACTTACCATAAGTATACATGGAATAGCAAATTCTATGGCCACATTACAAGATCACGTTAACAAAATTGAGCAACATCGGAGTTTACCCCATGGTGGAGGGGCGAAGAGCCCTTTAATTTCTTCGACATGAAGACGTGGGACGAGTTCAATGAGCAAGCGATCATTCAACCAACTACGAGATCTCCGGTTACTGACCTGTGTAGTGTAACATTGTAAACCATCAACCTGCAGATTCCTAATCCACAAGATAACATGATTCATGTTAAATGATAAATACTTGCATTGAACCTCGTATGCATAAAAGTGCCATATCGGGTAAAAAGTCAAACTATTGTGCCCAGTTCACCAGTTGTCCCCTACCCCAAAAAAACCAATATGGACGCCCGATTCTCTCAAGTTTGAGCCCCAAAAAAAAAAAATCGCGCTCTATTTCTCTTCACAAGAATCGTACGATAATTTGAATAATCATGCACAAAATTAGTTGCAGAAAGTACAGGACACATAATTTAGGATAAGGCTTTCTCACCTTGGTGGCCATTGCCTCAAGGGCCTCAATCTTCCTCTCAATTATCTGTCCACGCGACTTAACGACATCGCCTGCGTGCAACAAAAACAAAAAAACAAAATTCTAGGGGAAATCACCACATCACGCCGGTTTGGAACATCGAGATATATCAGCTTTGCTGTAAAAAAGTTACCTTTGGCGGAATCGAACAGGGAAGCGTAGAAGTCCCCCTCCCTCCGCAGCAGATCCGCGTTCGCCATGGTTCGATCCTTCCCACAAGCTTCTCACACTGTTTCTTCGGTCTCGACGTGTTGGGCGATTGGGATTTGACGCGGGGTTGGTAATGGTATCCGCTTGTTTCGATTGCGGCTTCTGTGTTCAAGGGTTAATTGGGGAATCGATTTCGCGTTCCAGATAGGAGAGGAGGACCGAGGGTAGAGGGGATCAGGGGAGACGGAAAGCGCGCGCACTTCTGAATGAAAGTGGGGCCGCATGTACGTACGGCCCACATGTAAGTTGAACGTTTCCTTGGCGACCTCTGGACTCTGGTAGAGTGGGGGGCACGGAAGGCAAGACATGCGGCCCACATGTAAGTTGAACGTATCCTTAGCGTCCTCTGGACTCTGGTAGAGTGGGGGGCACGGAAGGCAAGGATATCTTAAGGCATGTTCAGTGAGGTTGATGCTGAGGAATGTTAGATACTATCTTTTGATGTATGATTTTTATTGTCATTTAAGTTTTATTTTAATTACATGCATGAGGCTATTTTGCGTTGGATGAATCGGTATCTAAATTAGAAAACTCTCTCTTCATTAACTATGGTGCCACATCATTTTTTTGCTTACATGGCAAGTTAAGATACTAGTCAAAGTGGAGTATTGGGAGTAGCCTCAGTAGCTTATAATTTTTGTCATATAAGATTTTTAATGATGTGGATAAGAGAGAATAAAGTTGTCTGACATGCAACAGACAGTCTATAATGCCCTTATAGACGGTTGTTTTACTGTTGTATCTATATTGTCTATACAGTTTGTGGGATCATATATACATGACTTAAAGACAATCCATTGTATGAGTTGTCTTTAATTTTATCTATAGATGACATGGAGAGTATTACATACAACAATCGTTTATACCATTGTACATGCTCTAATGCTTGGTGGCGGTCTGCCGGACCACGGAGGCGGTGGTTACGGTCGCAAACGGAGCAGATAATTTTCCACCGTCACCGAAGGCACGCGAAGCGAATACGGGATAAAGAAATAGGTATTCGACATTATCCGATTTCAACTCCAAGAAAAATATATAATAAGATATAGGATGAATAGGTGAGTTGTTGTATCTGAGTAAGTAGGAGAAACTGAGTGTTTTTCATTCAACATCTCTGCAATTAGTCTATCTATGTTATATTCGCTCTGATTGCACTCCTACTGTCCAATACACAAGGGGTGCAAAAGAAACAGATAATTTCCGTCCGATCGACCGAAGACTCGCGGAGCAAATATGAGAGAGAAATGAGCATGGGCGGAGCCAACTAGGGTGCCGTTTTTTTTTTTTGAAAATTATTTTATATACCTTTTTTCTATAGTTTCAATTGAAGTTAGATTTTGATTGTAATTTGATAATACTTAAGAGAATTAGATGCAAATTGTATTCCATGCCATTTTTTTTTCCTGATTACCCATGTGGCTCTATGTGAATGATACAAAAGTGTTTTTATGTTAATTAGCTCTTAGGAACTTCTTTAATTTTGTCGGACCCCAAATTTCGTAACTTGGGACCCACTGTGCATAGTTGTGTCATTTCTGGATTAGTAGCTGACACACACCGATACATCGGTGGCTCAAAGACACATCGCGAAAATGTACAATTATTGAGTAATATTAAACCGAGTACAAAAGTGAACGCCTAATGGAGTCTACGACCGGACGCCGCCATGCTATGCAAAAGAGGATGGTTCGAGTCGCCCTCGGTACTTACGATGCTCGGAGTTGGGGTTGTGATTTGTACAAAATTAGTTAAGGGTTTGAGCCCGAGTCGTTTACAAGAACGAGCCTGAGTAGGATACTCCCGTGGAGTTCGTATCGCATACGTTACTTGTAGAGTATAAGACCAAGGGGAGATATTAGACGAAGAATCACTACGAGCAAGAAGTCAAAAGTCTAGAAAAGGCGACAAGGAGTCACGAGGAGTGGTTGTGAGTGGAGAAAAGCGAGACACAGGATAAAAAGAGGAGCAGTTGCTCCCGAAACCGATCGAGTTACGACCACATCTAGTTGTAGAAGGAGGTTATGAGGAGGTCCGAGCATGGTCCGGGTGAGGTCCTGGTGTGTCATGAGGTCCTGTAGAGATTGAGGGAGGTCATGTATATGATAAAGAGGAGGTTCAAGAGGAGGTCTTGGAGAGCTCAGGGAATATGTGTTGATAATACTGTGAGAAATCGGGTTAGGGTAATTCATGAACTAGCTCAACTTGGTAAATGTTAGGAGGATTGCGTTGTCTGTCTAGCACACATCCATGAGTGTATTCCCGCTACGGCTACGTGAAGAATTTAACTTCAAACCTGTTATTTAAATGAGAGTATACTGTTTTATCGTAAAAGGAACTACGTTAGCCAGAATGAGTACGGCTAATTTTATCTATAGGACATTGTGCCTAGGTGAGGCACTCTGAGTATGAACTAGTTGTTAAATTAACTAAACAGTTTTATATTCCAAAGTTACATTACACCTTAATCGCAAAGAATTAGTTTCATTTTTCATCTTTTTTTAGACGAATTTTCATGTTTCATCCGCGAAAGCGGGAGAGCGAGGATAGCAATTAGGCCTAGAGGTAATATCGAGCCAGATACTTGTCTTATCAAGCTTTTTTGAAATTGATACGGTTTGATTTAATACCATTTTATTTATAGTTTAGAAGAATTTTTAGAATCAAGCTAACGAGCCAAGTCGAGCTAGACCGAAATCCAATTTCATTCAAAATCGATTAATTTTAATATTTAATCAATTAACGAGCATAATCGGAGCAATTTTGAATCAAACTAGCGAGCCCCAATAACTGAACTTTTTTCACCCCTAACTAGGGCTAAGCCCAATTTTTTTTTTTAACAAGAGGACAAACCCTGATTTTATAGAAAGCAAAAAAATAGCTAAGCCCAACTTACGCAGGCTTTCCAGTAAGGAACAGTTAGGGCCACGAAATGAAAGCATTCCACGTGAGCTTCCTCCCTACTTTGGGCCGCTCATGGGGTTTTTGAGCGGAAAACTTGTTGAGCCAGAACGCTTATCAAGCCTGGTTTCTTTCCTCCTTCTTCTTCTTCTTCTTTCTTCTTCTTCTTCTTCTTCTTCTTCTTTGTTTTTTTTGTTTTTTGTTTTTTTGCGGGCTGTCTTCAATATGGGCATACAAGACTCGATTCGATCGGAATTGCTAATTTGCGCACGCGCGTCGGAACGCCCGGTTTCCGACCCGCGCTGGTGTGTCCAAACTTTCCATTTGATACTTCCGACTCAGAACTTTCAAGTCAGGGCTTTCAATTCAATTCCTTTCAAAATCAGAGAACTTGCAAACGGATGGTCGCGGATGCCCTGACTAACCATACCTGGATCAGAGACTTACGGGGCAATCGGGAGATTTAATTATTTGTCACCGTTAAAGATATGCAAATTCGGGATTTGTCACTTCTGTGTCTATGACATATGACTCTAAGACCCAGATGTTATTCACATGTAGAATGATAAATCCTGAAATTTATATCTTTACAGTGGCAAGTAATTGATTATTCTTCTACCTTGGCTCGGTTGGTTTTGCCTATGCTAAGGCCATCTAGGGTTCGGTGGCGGTGCTGCTCCAATGTAAGTGCTTCATGTGGCTAGCGGTGCGTCGACGCTGTTGGACAGCGGACCGTCTGGAGCATCATGGTCTCTAAAATTAAGGTAATTGTGTCTTCTGCCTCGCTGCGCACGAATCCATTAATCATCATCTCCTTGTGGGCTGTGCAGCCAATTCTCAAATTTGATCGCGGTTCCTTCCTTCGTAAAGTTGGCCTACTACGCTTCTTACCAGCGGGGCAATCCACACTCGAAGGCTTTTTGGTTGGCAGCCTCTTTGGGTGACGTGTGGCGCGAACCCCTCCTCCGGTGCCGGCGCATGGCGCGCGCTATCCTCCTCCGGCGCGTAATCCTCCTCTAGCGGCGACTGGGGCGGACGAGGTGACGAGGATGGTCTGGTGGCCAAACCCGACAGGGAGGCAGGCAGGCCGCCTCGTGGATGGTTGGATCTGGCAGATTAGGCGCCCGATAGAGTCGGGGGTGCGGTGGGGAGGAGGACGGTGATGGGGTCTGGGCGGCTAGCTCCGGCGGGAGATGGACCGTCGGTCGGAGCTGAAGGGGGTGACTGGTGGTGTTGGAGAGCTGCGCGATGGGGAGAGAGGAGGAAGAAAGTGGAATCGTAGATTCGTAAAGTAAGAGAGAGAGAGAGAGGCTCGAATCGATTAGTTGAAACGATCTCGACTGATCAGTGGGCAAGGATGGGATCTTAACTTGAGCTTAACTTTGAGATTTTTTTAGAACTTGAGCTTTGTTAGTAAGACGGGATATTCCTACGGGTTGCTCTCTCTTCACCTCCTGCTAAGATTTTAGTTGACATAGCAGGGAAGAAATGATCAAGGTGACCGCTATTGAAGAAGTTAAGGTTTCGGATTTGATTTATAGCATTACCAAATAGCCTTTTCTTCTCGCAAAAAGGTTCTTTTTTTTCATTTTCATATTTCAAAGGTGAAAAATCGGAGAGCGAGGATAGCGATCGGGCCTTTGGGTAGCAATAGCATACACGGGCATTCCAGTAAGGCGGCAAGGAACAATTAGGGCCATCAATCCAGCAATCAAAATTACAGGGCTGTTTGGATTGTTGTCCTAACGTACCAAACCAAATTTTGGTAATACCTCGATTATCTTGCTAGCGTTTGGATTGATACCAATTTTTTGGTGTGCCCTAGAAAATTTGGCAACGACAATGCTTCACAGTTATGTGCGTGTGGACGAATCTGGGCGACCAAAACGTCCGCCTGAGTTTTCGCTCATCAACTTGCCATTCCTTTGCTGAGATGGCAGCAGCCTATTGGCTGTATTAAATTCTTACCTTTCTTATTAATCAGTTTTAAATGACTATATTTTTTAAACCTTACATCTAATTTACTATCCGTTTGAACCATTGTATTTCTTATGATTTAATCAACAAAACAAAACTCATATTAGCTATATTTTGGTGCATTTGTTTTTATGCCATATAAGGTCCACCTGCCATACTCATAATTTTGGTAAACTTTGGCATGATTGCAATCCAAATACATCAATTTGTACTCTAATTTTGGTATTATCTACAAATTAATATAACTACGATCTAAACACTATTTTTTTCCTCCAGGTTTTAGCATTCCAAAATTAATTTTGACCGGTCCACCAGGTCATAAACCAAACGGACCCTACATTCGACGCACACGCACGGCCCGCCTAACGTGCACGCAAGCAGACGATCGATCGTTTTATCCGTGCGCTGCTCCCCATACGGCTCCAAAAAGCATCGGCAAGATCTATCTATGCTCCAGCACCATCCGTCTAGAAAACGTTGGAATCTTATCCACCCTTGGCTTATCCCAAACAAAACCTGTCCAGATTTGAAGCATCAGTTTCAAGTTTGAACGCCACGAGACGAGTTCCCCACGTCTCGATCTCTCTCTACTCTCACGCGATAAGTATTTTTTTTTCTTAGCTCCGGCGGTTCGGCTCCCCAACCTCACCTTCCCACGCAACGCTAGCGACAGGGACGGAGGACCGACGGAGAGTAGTACGGAAGCCATGGCACGAGAGCAGGAGCAATCCCCGTCGGACGCGGCCGAGCGCCGCCTCCGCGCCATCTCCGCCCACCTCCAGCCGCCCGCCGGCTGCGGCGGCGGCGTTGACCTCGCCGCCAACCCCACCGCCGGCGAGTACGCCCATGGTACGTCTCTCTTCCCCCCCTGCCTTTGGCTCGCTGATATATCCAATTGTCCAGTGTGCGATGCTGAGATTTGGATTTTGCGTCCGATTCCGCGGGGCCTACGAGGCTGTAATGCGGTGGTCGTCACAAGTATGTTAGGGATTTTTGGGGGGCAGAGGCTGTTTAGCTTCCGAATCTGGAGGCACCGCGCATCTGCCTGTTTTCATTGCCTTGCTCGCTCGCTTTTCGACTGTTTGTGAATGGATTTCCTTTTCCGGGGAAAGAAATAGGAGTATAGAATCGTTGCTTACGCGCTGAATTGGGATGCTGCTTTGCTATGCCTATACGGTACAACTATTTAGATTCGATGGCTATTTTTTAGTATGTCAGCACCAGGCAGTTGCGAGTGACTCTCTGGAGAAGTATTATTCAGCAAAAAAGCATATGCTCTTTGAATTTTCAGTGGCTTCCTGCAACCTGACCGGGGTAGTCTTCCTGTTGTGTTCAAGTGAGGACACTTGTTGATCCGTGTCCGAGTTTAAGTATGATTGTACAAACAGTCGTTCCAGACTCCATGTGATGGTAATTTCTCACCTGGGGAACGTGTAGAGGCTGAATTTGTGCCTTGTGTTTACTTTGGAAGTCTCTGGTTTTATGCGGGTTCATAGAAAAGTGACCAAATAAAAAATCGGTTAACTTTCCATACTCTTTTGGGGCCTAATTGGTGACCATTCAAATAGCTTATATGCCTTTCTTCTGCACACGACTGATGTTTTTTTTTTTTTGGGGGTGTTTACAAGAACTTAGAACTCTCATTTGGCGAAATTTGGACCTTTCCCATTTCTAAAGTTTTAAAGGAACAATGTACCTCTGGATGCAATTATACTCGATAGATCTTGTTGATCAAATTATCCTACTTATGCAATGCTTTTCAGTTCATTTTTACACATATTGATTAATCAGTGTCGATAGTATGTAGCAGCTTCTTGCCCTTTGTGTACATTACAATTGAACAAATGTTATTCAAATTCTTAGACTGGTTTGCCTCCTTAGTCTGCCTTCTCTGTGGATAGATAATGTCAGAAAGTGGATATAGATTTATATGTGTGGATTTGAAGGGAAACCCTAACTTTTGGAACTTACATAATGCACACACTTCTAATTTTGAAAAAATGCAGGTACTTGTGTCACTTTCTATGTAACCCAAAAAATGAAGCCAATCTAATGCACCTTCCATCTCGTAGGTTGCAAATCCTTTTGTGTGAAACTGGGCTAGCAGTAACTTTTTAAATTTGGTCACAACAAAATTACTGCAGTAGTTCAGTGCATGGGGATGGCAAATCTTACTTGTGGTTATCATCAACACAAGTTCAGATAACCTTTTAATTCCCCTTGATCAAGCACAGTAGCATTCTTTTGTTAAACTTCCTATGTAAACTGCCCATCTCTTCTTGGTAGTTACTGTCATAAGTTTTATTACTGACATTAATTTAATGGTTCTAATTGGTATTATTGTGTACTGTTGTTTAAGACTAAACATTGGAAGGTTGATAGTTTATAGTTCAATATGGTGTCACTATCTCCATGAAGCTTCTCAATGTTAAACTTTACTGTCACATGCCATGTTCTTCGAACTTTGGTTGATCAGTAGCATCAGTCCATTTAGCCTAACCATCAGCAGTACCCTTTCCCTCTTAAATATCATGTCTAAAATTTGACGAAAAACACAAATGACAGAAGAGAACTGACTATGAACCATCTGAGTAAAAGATTGATAGATAGAAATCAACTGCGAACGGTGTTTCATGAAGTCGATCCAAATGTATCGAGTGTGGTCATCAATGAAGATGACATAGTAACTGTGACCATCCTTTGAAGCAAATGGAGAAGGAGCCCAGACATCTGAATAAATCAAATCAAAGAGCCGATCAGATCTAGAAAAGCTGGAAGGATATGAGAGTTGTACTTATTTGCCAAGTCTATAATCCCTTGCACTGAAAATTGGTGTCAACAGAAATAGGACCAAGAACACCTTGATGAATCAAGATAGAGAGGCATGAGCCACACATGTGCTCCAAGCGATAATGCCATTGAGGAAAAAACTTGCAAACAGAAGTAGATGCAGAAGGGCACAGAGATCGTATGGACAAGTGAGACATCTGAAACTGCGAAGTGAGAGGTGGAAAGAGTCCTCTGATGAGTGATTGTGCAAGGCATTCCATCAGCTGTTTGAATATCGATACTTTTTGTAGCAGGACGTCATGATGTGAGCCGAGATGCATCAGATGTCATATGGAAAGTTGCCCCTGAATCCAACACCCATGGGAGTGAAGCACCCGACACATGACGTGATGGTGCAGTAAGACCAGTGGATCCACCAGAAGATGCCTGTAGCTGACACAACTAGGCCTGAAGGTTACTATATGTTTTATAACCGACCCATTTTCACCCTAAGATCCAAGTACCCAGTGTCCAATTTGACAACCAATCAGCGTAACCTATGATTTTGTCAATTTCAGTTCTGCGTGTTTGAGTTAAATTTGCGCATTCCTGAGAGATGACAACACACGTGGTTTTTTCCTTATTTGAAAAATAGATTATTTAAATCAAACTATTATTAGCAATTCACTGTGCATAGTTCCTTCAGTGCAGGGCTACAGTGTTGTTCTCCCCGAGAAGTTGCAAACTGGAAAGTGGAATGTGTACCGGTAGGTTATTTGTATGCTATTCTGCATTTTGCTTATCTTGTGGCTCATAATTGCTGTTCCCATCTTGCAGATCTGCACAGTCACCTCTAAGGCTAATACATAGGTTTCCGGATAATCCAGACATTGGAACATTGCATGATAATTTTGTGTAAGAAAAGAATCCTCACAATCTCTCTTGAGCATCTAACTTAGTTGTACTCTTAACTTAGTCAAATACTTCAGTTATTATCAATGTTGTTATCACATGCTTGTTTTTACTAAGAATCCTCACAATCTCTCTTGAGCATCTAATTTAGTTGTAGTCTTAACTTAGTCAAATACTTCAGTTATTCTCAATGTTGTTATCACATGCTTGTTTTTATTTATTAGCAAATCTGAGAGTGTACCATCATGCTACTATAGTTTTTTTATATTTTCTGACATGCCGTTTGGCTGCCTAGAATTGAAATTAATTCATTCAATTGGATTCCAAATCCTATTATAGTTGAATTTGAATTTGATTCAAGCCAATTCAAAATCCATTTTTTCTGTTTGGGTGTCATTTGGAATTCTACAAGACTGCGGGGCCCAGGGAAATTCGGCTGGTTTTTAATCAAATTCAAGCGATTTTTATCCGGGATTTTTCGGTTTGAACGGTAACCGACCGGTTACCGTTCCCGGCCAGCCAGCAGGAAGTGGTCCGGTACCGGTTTGCTGATCCCTGGCGGGGCCTACCTGTGCACCTAAGTTCGCCGATGTGCACAAGGTAGCTTCTCTACATGCTAGATCATCTCCAACAAATTTCAGACAACCGCATGAAAAAATATAGTGTGAAAGCGAGGTTGAAATCCCAAATACCTAACTTTTACAAAATCATTCTTTACAAGGCTGTGGGGGCCACCTGTGCACCTAGGCCCGCCAATGTGCACAAATTAGATTCTCTACACACTGAATCATTTTCAATAAATTTCAGTCTAATTCGTGAAAATTTTATGCTGTGAACGCGGGGCTGAAATTCCAAATAGGCAAATACCGAACTTTTAAGTAATTTTGTAGAGTGACTCCAGATAAATGATATGGTGTAAGTTAAGAATTGCTTCTAGCTCTGTCATGCCTCTTGGAATTGGGTTTGGAATCAATAATTCTATTATAGGTGGCATCCAAACAGCTACATCCTTGAAATTGAATTCCAATTCCACAATTCCAGGGCTAATACTTGGGAGCCAAACAAGGTGTGAAAGATATGTTGGAAAGATAGAGCTAGACACAACCAATGAAAGTTCTTTGTTTCCTCATGAAGTTCTCTTTCCGTTTTGCTTTCTGAGTTTTGTCCAGGAGGGATTCCTGGCAAAGCCTAATAGGAAAAAAAATACTAATTTGCAACGGTGTCTACTTCATGGAAAACTTGGGGCTGGAAAAAATGACGCAGGTCAAATGTGGGGGGCTTAACTTGCCAAAATGAGCTTTTATTTTATCGTAAATTAAGAGCTGTGAAAAACTTGAATACAGAAGCTTTTATCTAATGATTTTATTAAAACTGGTAAGTGAAAGAGTTGGTGTAGACTATGTGGTTGATAAGATGGAAATGTTTAGAAATTGTGTTAATACTTATAGTCCTTTTTCTTTTTGGAAACTTGGTGCGACTAACAAGTTTGTCCAAAATGTCCTTTTCGATGTCTTATGTCAACAATTTTCATATCTATAGAAATTAATTCTAGCCCAACAATTATTTTCAATGTGTCTATATGGCCAAATTTAATAATATTCAAGTTTTAGTAATAGTATCTCATGTAAAATGTTTTATGATATTTTTAATTGCACAGGTATTCAGTTGAGACTTTTAGAGATTGTAGATACCTGGGTACCAGATTCCATGCGGATGGAACTATTGGAGAGTAAGGATAGGTTATCTGATGTATGTGTTGGGATTGCCTTTTGTAACATTGTTTAATTTAACCTTTAAGTGACAAATAACATTGCAGCTACAAATGGATGACGTATGGAGAAGCTAGTACGAGCAGGACTGCAATAGGTTCTGGTCTTATTTTTCATGGAATACCTGAAGTGAGCCATCACAATCTCAGCAAGCACTTGTGTTTTTGTTTCAGATTATTAACAAGCAGATATCTTGTCGCATATTAATGTCTTGAAATAGCACTTACAGTCTCCAATGGATTTGTCTGAACTTACTTTTAAGTATTTTTTCAATCTGAATCAGGGTGCACGCATTGGTCTGTATTTTATAAACAGACCTGAGTGGATCATAGTTGACCACACTTGTTCTGCATATTCATATGTATCTGTGCCACTTTATGATACACTTGGTATGTCCACATCACAGAATGATCTCTTCTTTCAATCATTTAGTGGCAGTTTTTTTTATCGTACTTTCTGCAGGTCCGGATGCAGTTCAGTTCATTGTGAACCATGCAACAGTACAAGCTATTTTCTGTGTGCCTCAAACACTAAGCACGGTGAGCTTTTAATCCCTTATCCTAAGTTCCTAACTTGATAATTACTAGTTTCTACAATACATTAAAATAGTACTAGTAGGCTAGTAGCACTGAACAACCTATAACACTGCCTCCTGCTTGTCATACTGGTCCTAACCAGTAAGGCTGGCAACTGGCCAGTAATTTCCTGGAAATTGATTTTATCCTATTTTTTTGGTTTATTTTAACACATTAAATCATTTATAGACACCATCTCACATTCAACTTTGCACTGTGTCATGATTTATACTCTAAAAAGGAAGTACATTTGATTTGAAACCTATTTTTTTACTTGCATTTATCTGTTTATTGCAGATCTTAAGCTTTATAACTCAAATGCCTTGTGTTCGCCTTATAGTGGTAAGTGTGGACCATTTACAATTAAGATATGCACTTTTAAAAAGTCATGATTGTTAACAAACCTCTCTTCTGTATTTATTTTTCTAATTTGGTTTGTATAGGTAGTTGGTGGAATTGATGAGAATATGCCACCTGCACCTGCTGGAGTGGAAATTATAACTTACTTCAGGCTACACAGCCAGGTGAGTCAGCTGAATAATCCCTGAGTTTTGCTCGAAAAACCTTGTTTATTACAATATGTTCTTAACATGATATAGAAGTTCATCACTGTACAGGCCACTTCTCATACTATTGTCAGCCAACTGAATGTTATTTAAACTAGTTTGTAAAATGTTGATTATGTGTACTTGGAGTTAAAAAATGTTGATAATAGTGGCTACGTTATAAGCATTGTTACTGTTAATCTGGAATGGGCTAAGTTGGCTTCTGTGGAAGCACTTCATAAATAGGTACGAATATGATACAAAGCTGATACAATGTCTAGCTGGCACTTATGTTTTTTTTTCTTTCGAGAACACGCATGAGACGTGTATTTTTTCTATTAAGAAGAACCACAGTTAAATTACAACAGTTACAGTTTCTGAACTGCGCCAAAGCAATCCACCTCAAAGTCAAAACAAACTACAATACCAAGCAACCTATACACAGAAACAACCACTTCAGGGCAGCAGGCTAGCTAGGCCTGCTGCCTCCGCCTCTCGCTAGCTGGCGCTTATGTTACAATATGCTATTATGCACTAGATTGATGTTAAACATTCGAGATTTTCAATTGGTCCTCGGTAAGCTTTGCAGTTAGCACATGGTATAAGATTTGTTTTTTTGGGTGAATATTGGGCTGAACCAAAATGTGTAATTTATCTCTCTGAGTGTAAGCTGACATGTGGCAAAAATGTGTAACTGTATGCAAATACATTGGTTCTTTACTTCCATTTCGTATGTAATACACATGACTACATATGAGTGCATGGAGACAATCTTACATAACAGCAAATGGTGGGTCAATCTCATGGATTAAATATTCTTTTTGTTGCAGTTACAGTTTTGTGTCTGTTGTAACAGTATGTACAAATTTCTTCTTTAGACATTCATTGTATATGTGCATGCTGGACATGTTAACTTTATTTTTGTTTAGCATGAAATGCATGCGTATGTGTATCCAATATCAATATATTGTCTTTAGTGTTTCAATTTTGAATAAAGAATGGTAACATCTCTAGTTTTCTGCTCATTCCTATTACTGCGCCCCTCAGTTTTTCAAACTTCTTTTGATTTTTAACTCAGGGAAAGATGAGTCCTCAACCCTTTCGGCCTCCAAAACCTGAAGATGTGGCCACTATCTGCTACACTAGTGGCACTACTGGAACACCAAAGGTGAACCATCCATCCCTCTAATTATTCTTTGCTCAATCAGGAGAACTCTTTTACCCTGACCTTTCAAACCTGTAAAGCTGTTTGCCAATATTTTCTCAGGGAGCTGTTCTTTCTCATGCGAACTTAATCGCAAATGTAGCAGGATCAAGCCTGAGCATTAAGTTTTACCCCTCTGATGTGTGAGATTTTAAATTCAATCTATACTTGTTTCTTTTTCTTGTAGCTTATTCAATTTACATCAACTATTAATATTTTTTATGATACTTGTGGACCACTCTCCTTAGGTACATCTCATATCTACCTTTGGCACACATTTATGAGAGAGTTAACCAGATTGCGACACTTCACTACGGTGTTGCCATTGGGTTCTACCAAGGGGTATGCAAATCTGGACTATTTAGGATGATATGTCCATAGTAATATGGATTTTTATTTGAATAACGGTGTAACCTGTAGAACAATTTCGACATGCATTCAGAAAATTAATTGATGATATTAGTTATAACTTATTGCACAACATAGGCGTAGAATAGGATCATCTAATCCAATATTTCACATTTGAGTTGTTTCTAGTTTGGATAATTTCTTACCAAACCTGTGGGCCATTCAAGGCTTTGTTTGGCAAATGAGGGATCATATCCCTGTGGAAATCAACCCCTGGTTGGATTGGGTGGATCCCCTCCCACCCACCCAATCCCCTCCCACGGGGGAGTTTAATGACCCAGTCACTTGGCTCTTTGGACACTCCAAGCTTGGGGCAGGGAATGGATGTTTCTGAATTGCTTGTTTGTGTATAAAAAATTAAAACCTTATAAGTTAGAATTCCGAAAATAATTCAGAAACATCCATATATATATATATATAATCCAAAAAAACTACAGTACATAAACATAAAAAAAAACTATAATCAGTTTAGAAAATTTGAAAGTTAATTGAAAGGATGTACAAAAATCCACAAAAATAGATAATCAACATTGGGGACAACCTTAACAACATGAGAAAGATGTGAAAAATCATCCATAGTTAATCTCAATAGTTAGATATTTGCTCTAATGCTCTGATGATTTTAACATGACAATCTCAACAATATGAGACCACAAAGTTCATAACCAACAATCAGACATATTCAGATACATTCCAATATTTCAACGGACATGTCAAAAGGTTGTACAACTCTGACAACATTACTCTCCATCTTTAAACCAAGTTTCCACTCATCTCCATGATGTCACTCTTGGTTATAAGCCTGTCACACAGAAGGAGTAATGGTTAACTGCTAGAAGACATTTTCATTGACAATTGTATATGTTTGCGGGAGATAAGAAGGTTTGAGACATAAAGGTTTTTAATAAATGCTACCATTACATGAAATAAATGGGATTATTGATAATATATTTTGACTGACCACTGTTTGACAAGTATGGCCAACCATCACAGTCCTTAATATATTTTGACTGACCAGTGTAGTGCTATCTTCAATCAACAAGTGAGTGGAATAAAAAAGTGCTCAGAATGGAAGGTTGGTTGCATCATTGCACCTAAGTTAAAACAACCATATGAGATTATATTCTAACAAAGAAACATGGGTACTAATATCTTGTAGTAGATATCCTATGATACCAAACACATCTAACAGGAAAAATGTTCTAGTTACATATTAAGGTTGGCTTTGCAGACGGTGAAAACAGAGAAAATGACCATGTATATGTGGAGCCTAAGCTAAGAGCATTTGTTTATCCTCTTCCCTCTGTAATCTAGTGTTAGTTTTGAGGGGCTCTAATGTTTACAGCGTATATTACATACGTTCTTAAGAAGTTAAGATCTCCCAATATATTAAAAGAAAGAGATAGGTAAATACCTCATCAGGAGTGACAGGGACATCATGATCTGTAGCTTTAGTTGTCGGTGTGAGGATATTTGCAGATAGCTTCTGATTCTTTACCATACCTGCACCAAAGAGCCCACTCACTAGAGAGAACAAAAGAAATCCAACCAGGATAATTATTGGCAAGCATACCATCAGGAAGAACATTTCCACAATAGTTCCTCAGACCCTTACTATAAACCGTCCATAAAGATGTATCAGTGCTTCCTGTAACAAATCCCCTCACTGAAAATAAACAAGCGAAGATAAAATTCATAAGGGCAAACAGAAATGAAGATAAACTAACTTGATTAGCACAATCAACAATATTCATGTAACTAGCTGCTAGAAGCTAGAAGCAACATTCAGTTTGAGGCTTGGACCTAAGATCTTGACTGCTACCTCCTCTAATGATGCTGGTTCAGATGTCTTAGAGATTATGGCTAGAAGCCTAGAACTACAAATCCGGTACTAGCTAGAAGCCTAGAACTACAAACCAAAAGACTCTTCTCCAATGATGCCGGTTCAGATGTCTTAGAGATTTATAAAGAAATACTTGCATACCAAATCCTGTAGCAGCAACATGCAAACTTTAATAGCTAAGTCAAGATATGAAAGCAGAAGGCAAACTGACATTTCAGTAAAAACTAGCTAGAGAATAGAAGTGGAAAGCAGGACATAGACGATTGCACATAAATTTTGTGTGCAAACGAACCAATAAAAACTCTGAAGTTCAGGATTAACAAATTAAGATTGAAGAGCTTTGTGAAAGAGGATAATATGTTAAATTGCCACCAACTAAATTCCAATCATCCTATGATCTGACAATTACTCAAAAAAAAGAGAGAGAACAGAATGAGCTTATGAGATACAAGTCTGAGATGAAAGCGGACCTGAGAAGGACCAAGATCTACGGGCATCGGTTGAGGCTGCTCTGATAGTGGCGACATCGACCTCCAATCCAAGGAAGCGGCATACGCAAATACCCAAGAAAGAAGCTGCAGAGTGGGAAGGAACATATGTAGCGGCCAAGAAAGGGGAGGGAGAAACCTGCAAGCACCTTTCTTCTGGAAAGAGACGGAGCGGAGGGCGAAGCTCGGCTCAAGACCGAACACCTTGCGCCGCCACTCCCACTGTGGCTTCCGATTCCCACGCTGGAAGAGGCTCCTCGAGCAACTCGCGACCCTTCGCCTCGGTTCGGAGTTCTCTCTCTCCGATCGGATCTGCGGCCGGATAAAGCTAACCGGATGCGCAACATACCTAGAAATCGTATGAGGAGGAGGGAGAGGAGGAGACTAACTGGATCTGTGATGGCGGCGGGATCCGCATCACCAGAGTCAAGGGGGCAGAAAGGGGGGGACGGCGACGTTCGGAGGAGCTGACGATCGGAAGAACGACAGAGTCGCGAGCGTAGCGACGCTGTGACGGGGAAGAAACACGCGACCGAGGCGAGTCTTGTAACTCCCGTGGATTGGGTTGGAACGGGCAGGGAATTCTCGATCCCCGGATTCATCCAAGCAGCCACGCAGACTCGACTGGGAAAAATTCCCCCACCGGGTTGTTCCCCGTGGATCAATCACCTGATCCCGGTCGATCCCGGCCTTTCCAAACAAGGCCCAAAGATTAATTAAAGACGATCGATGTATCTTTTGAAGGATCATTCATCTTCAAAGTAGTATTACAGTTGGATCATTTACATTGGTCACCACCATCACCACCTGTCTTGACACAAATCTTATGTTTCACCCTTGCACTGTCGCACCAATGCACCCATCACATTGTTTATCCATTGCTTACTTCCCTTGTCTTCACCAATCAACTTCACCCATGTAAGGTTTTCCACCGTTACAAATATGAATCTTTACTTTCTATACGCCACAGTAATATTTCCCCTTTAACCCTGAACTCTTTGTCATCTTCTTTTGATGGGTAATTCTCATTCATTTCCAGGATAATTTGAAGCTGATGGATGATCTAGCTACTTTGAGACCAACAGTATTTGCAAGTGTTCCCCGGTTATATAACAGAATTTATGCTGCGTAATACAACTATACCAGTAATTTAGATATTTTCCTCTTTCGCGTACTTATTGGTAGTCATATCTTTGTTGTTAGATGTATTTGTATGCTGTGCTATTCTTCCCTAGTTTAGGGTGTTTTCTGCATATTGCCCTACTTGTACCTGCATATATGTTGGCCCATTGGCCCTTTGTAACAGTAGAAGCCCATTCATTTGTGAGGTTATTGATTTCCCCCCCTTTTTTTTGTACTATTAACCAGCTAGTGCCTTATTTATGTAGAATTACAAATGCTGTGAAGGAGTCTGGTGGGTTGAAAGAACGATTATTTAATGCTGCATATAGTGCCAAGAGGCAAGCGATTATTAATGGTAAGAACAGTGTGTAGTTCATTGAAGTTAAGTACATTCCCTTTTGTCATTTAAAACCAATTTACAGAATTTCTTCTTAGTACAGCATAAAAGCAATGTAGGGATACCTCTAGTCCTCTACAGCCTATTAGGTCAATAGTAAATTGCACTACTATTCTTGGGCTATTTACAAGACATATTACTAGTTCTGCGTCATTCGTTACAGAATTCATAACATACAATCACACGTTACTTTGACCTTTAACACCTCTACCCCTCAGATTAATGAATTTCATTGAGTCTTCCTAGAAGTTTAAAAGTAGTCCGCAATCAAACATATGCCCTATATTTCTTTAACAAAAAATGAGTTTGCCAAATGGTTGAAAGATACATATGCCCTATATTTGTTTGTCAAATGGTTGAAAAGATTTTCTTTATTTTTAAACCTATGCTTCTGAATTCACAGTTTTTTTTATTGTTTGCATATATCAGTTAAAAGTTTAAACGTGGCCCCCTCCATCATCCATTATTAATTTAGACTGTAGTTAACCAATCGGTGCGTAGGATCATCCTCCTTTTTATTGTTAAATGTAACACTTCCCATATCAAAAATACCTGGGTCAATGGTGATTTGCAGCATCAAATCACAATTTAAGTCAGGAACTGAGGATTTCTATTTCCCCTCTGTCCAAATTAGTGTCTAGATGACATATAACTCATACATTGGAAAATTTCAGTTACTAATCCTCTTGGGTTAGTTTTATACTTCGGACATATAGCACATAGTTGTAACTCATTCATTGGAAAACTTCAGCTACTAATCCTCTTGGCTCTTGGGTTAGTTTTACTTCTGTTGGTTAGCAATATTTGAATTTGCCAAGAAGTTTTGATTGTACTGAAAGATGCATTTTGTTCCCCATTTACATGAAATCTTTTGATCTGATTTTTATCCCCTACATGTCTAATGAACTGTTACTTTTAAATTTATGTTATTAGGACGAAATCCATCCCCAATGTGGGATAAGTTGGTATTTAACAAAATAAAAGCTAGGCTTGGTGGACGAGTAAGACTTATGTCTTCAGGTGCTTCTCCATTATCACCAGATGTCATGGAATTCCTAAGAATGTAAGCTAACTTCCTTTGCGCTCCCTTAGTGCATCATGATGATTATTTGAAACATGGCTTTGCTAATCATAAATACTGTAATAATTTTTTATAGATGCTTTGGTGGCGAAATTCTTGAAGGCTATGGAATGACAGAAACATCTTGTATCATTAGTACAATGGATATTGGTGATAAATCCATTGGTCATGTTGGATCTCCACATCCTGCTTGTGGTAAGCTCCGTGTTTGGATTTTCAAGGATATAATTGTTGTGAATAATGCTTGTATTCAATATGAGGTCAATGGACCAGTATATATACACAAGTACATGTGGTGAATATGCAAAGAACCCCTTATAACAATGGGGAATAACACACTATACATATATCTCTAACACCCCCCTCAAACTCATGGTGGATCAACAACACTGAGTTTGGAGAGGTAGAAACCGTGCTGTGCTCGAGTCTGGGCCTTCGTGAAGAAATCCGCTATCTGAAGCTCTGAAGGCACATACTGAAGAGCAATCACTTGATCATGCACACAAGACCTCATGAAGGAAGCATCAACACCAATATGCTTGGTGAGCTCATGCTTCACAGGATCACGGGCAATACTGATAGCACCTGTACTGTCTGACAAGAGAGGAGTCGGTGTAGTGACAGAAACACCAAAATCCTCAAGTAACCACCGTAGCCAAGTAATCTCTGCTATCAAGAGAGCCATAGCTCGCAACTCAGCCTCTGCACTCGAACGGGACACTGCAGTCTGTTTCTTTGTCTTCCAGGCAATGAGAGAACCACCAAGAAAAACACGATGCGAGAGATAGACCGCGATCGGAGGATCGCCGCCCAAGTAGCATTCGAATAAGCTGAAGTCGTAGCAAGTGGAGCGTGGAAAGAAGAGACGGCGAGAGATAGTCCCACGAAGGTATCGCGAACTCGAAGAAGGTGGTGTAGTGGACACGAGTGGGAGCGAGATGAGCCCGACTCGAATGTGGGTGGATAAGTGATATCCGGACGAGTAACAACAAGGTAGACAAGACTCCCAACAAGATGACGATAGCGAGTCGGATCAGAAAGAGGCTCGCCATCAGAGAGTCGGAGGTGAACATTGAGCTCCATAGGAGTCTCAACAATACGCTGATGTGAGAGGCGCGATCAAGAAGATCCTGAATATACTTCTTTGGGACATAAAAAACCATCGAGTGGAAGTAACCTCAATCCCAAGGAAGTAACGAAGAGGACCAAGATCGACATTAGAGGCGCTCACTAAGACGAGCCTTGACAAAGGCAATGTACTCGAATCATCTCTGTAATGATCATATCATCAACATACGAAGAAGAAGAGTCAGACCACGAGGCGAAGTGTGGACAAAGAGTGTAGGATCATGATCACTAGGTGAAAAGCCGGCGGTAACCACGAGGAGAAGCGCTCAAACCAAGCACGAGGGCTTGCTTAAGGCCATAGAGAGCGGCGAAGGCGACGGATCATGCCATCGGAACATAATACCCGGTGGCGGAAGCATGTAGACCTCCTCACGCAACTCGCCATTAAGAAAGGCATTCTTGACATCAAGGTGAGAAACAAACGGTGTGAGCAGGCGCCGCGAAAGAAGAGTGCGAGCGGTGGTCATGTGAGCCACAGAGCAAAAGTCTCGTCGTAGTCACGACCATGCTCTCTTTGGAAGCCACGAGCAACAAGACGCGCCTTATAGCGCTCAAGAGAGCCATGAGCGAGTCTTAATCTTATAGACCCACTTACGTGATGGGGCGAGAGAGATGGAAAGGAACAAGATCCCAAGTACCGATGCGCTCGAGGCGCGCAATCTCTCGGCCATGGCATCTCGCCACTCGGGATGAATGCGACATCCCGTGGGAGACAAGCTCACGAGGCCGCACCAAGCAAAACCAAAGCAGGCGAGGCCGTCGTCAGCGATCATGGAGGCGTAGCGAGGAGAAGATGACCCATCGGGAAGATGGAGCATCGAAGAAGATGACTCATCTGAAATATCCTCGATGCACGGGTCGGCGAGTGTAGAAGAGAGGGTAAGAAGGGGTGTGAGTGGGAGGAGCACGAGGAGCCGCGAGGGCGCGGCGCGACAACGGAGAGGCCACGGGAGGAATATGTGGAGACTCATGGGAATGGGTGGATGAGGCAAGACAAATATAGGTGTATCCGAAAAAGTAAAAGGCGAGAGACTCCACGAGGAAGCGAAGGAGAGGCGGGGCGTGGGTAGAAGGGACGCGACTCGTCGAAAGTCACATCCAGAAACCCGTATCCGTCGACCAACGGATCCAAAGGCCGATAGCCCTTGTGCTCGCGATCGTATCCCGAAAGACACACTCAGCAGATCGGCGATCGGTTTGAGTGCGTTCTCGAGGCGAGAGAAGCGTAGCAAACGCAACCAAGCAGCAGAAGGCGGAGTAGTCGGAAGAAGACCACGAGGCGCTCGGTGGTATCGCACGAAGAGCGAGAAGAGGCTGGAGGTTGACGAGATAGGTGGCGATGGAAACGACCTCGGCCCAAAAGTGAGGTGGAATAGAGGCGGCAATCATCAGTGCACGAGCCGTCTCAAGGAGGTGACGATGCTTGCGCTCAACAACACTATTCTGAGCATGAGCACCAGGACAAGAGAACTGAGCGAGAGTTCCCTGCTCAGCAAGAAAGTTGCGCAGGTAACGAGAGAGGTACTCGCCAGCGGAGTCAGTACGAAAGACACGAATAGGGGTGGAGAACTGTGTGTGGACCATAGTGACAAATTGTTTATAAATAGACAAGACCTCACTACGAGAAGACATGAAATATATCAAAGTGTGGCGAGAAAAATCATCTATAAATATGATATAATATCGATGACCCCCTTTCAAAGCGAAGGAGCTGGACCCCAAACATCGAATGAACAAGATCAAAAGGACGCCGAGACAACGACTCACTGTGAGGTAAGGAAGTCGAATCTGTTTACCTAACTTACAACCACGACAATCTAAAGATCGTCTCGAGACGGAACCCGAAGACCACGGCGAACTAAAGGCGGCGAGGCGAGATCCACACAGATGACCAAGGCGGTGATGCCACTGCTGGAAAGAACTGGTAGGCGAAGTGGCAGAAGCGGAGAGACTCGTGGCGACGGTGGCAGCGGAAGGAAGGTGAAGCCGGTCAAGCTCCTAGAGACGCTGTGAGTCAAGGCGTAGAGGGCCGAACCAACGAGTTCCGTGTGGCGGTCCGAACACAACAAGAGTCGAGTCGAGAATGACCCAACAACCAAGGTTAGTGTCGCCTGTGAGAAAGAAGGCGCATGGTAAGACGAGGAACATAAGCAACTGAAGGAACATGAAAAGACGAGTTGCTAAGAGGTCCTCGACCAGAGACAAAGAGATGTACCATCAGCAGTAAGAACACTGATAGGAGAATCAAGAGGTGTAATGGAAGACAGAGTAGAAGAATCAGGAGTCATGTGAAAAGATGCTCCAGAATCAAGAATCCACGGAGAGGTACCTGACTGTGTAGGAGGTGGTTTCTCGGTGCAGAAGAGTCGATGAGAGAACTGCAGAACACATCGAGGAGAACTTGAGGCGGCAAGTAGGCGTCGAAGTCTAGCTATCTCCTGCTCAGTGAGAGAAACTGCTGAAGGAGTCGATGCAGGCGTCGATGGAGAAGCACCAGTACCAGTGCTAGTAGAAGAACGGCGTGAAAGATGCCGCTGCTTCTTATAGCACTGGGACTCAATGTGGCCGACCTTGTTGCAGTAGGAGCAGTGCGGACGACGACCACCACCACCAGATGGAGGGCGGCCACCACCACTGTGGCGGCCGCCGGGAGGCGGTGTCTTTGGCGTGGAAGCGATCGGTGTAGCGGTGGGCGGCGCGAGCACGGAGGAGTGGTATTAGGCCGGACCACTCGGCGAGTCTCTCCGCGTATCTCGGTAAGAGCCTCCGGGAGTGACACGAGGGTGGCGTGCAGGAGGCTGAGCACGCCATTGCTCGAGCTCGGGGCGGCGAGTAAGGAACTCGAGACCGCTGAAACTCCAAGTCGGCCACGGACGACGAGCGGCATGGGCGGGGAGCGGCGGCCAGCGGTGCGAAGAAGTCGGTGGCGCGGACAACGAGCTCGAGCGTAAAAGCGTTGATAGTAGCATCACCTGCTGAAGAGAGTGCTCTGGCGAACCACGGGCAGTGCGAGGCATCGCGGAGGGCTCGTAAGCGGCGAAGATGAGTCCACATCTGGAAGGCCGAAGGGAGTTCCACAACCTCAGAAGAAAACTGAGGCTGGATACTGGCGATGAATACAGCTGCCGCCCGAGCATCGTCATCGTACCACTGAGTGTAGGCGGTCAGTCGATCCTTGTAGGAATCCAGAGCCTCCTGGTAGGCAGAGGTAGCCTCATCATCAGCAAGGCGGTGCCTCGGCCAGCAGCCTTGTCACCGTCTGAGCGGCGCAACAGCGTAAACTCGTCGGAGAATAGGGCAAGGCGGGCAGGTGACATCGCCAGAGAGGACGCCCCAGAGACGAAGATCACGCATGTGGATGCGCATGTGAGACACAAAGTCGGTGTAATTAACACCATCAAAGATCACCGGACAGCGAGAGAGAAAAACGGTGCCCATTAGTAGGCGGCGCTGGACGGCGCGGCGACCAAGGCAAACGAAGTCTAACAGGCGGCGCTGGACGGCGCGGTGGTTAGAACAACGTAAAGTCTCTCTTCCTTGTTTTTTTCTCTCTCTTTTTTTCTTAAGCCGATTAGAAATCGGCTAACAGGGCCGCCCAACCAACATGCTAACACGCGCACGCGCACGGGGGAACTAGGGTTCCCCGCAGCAGCAGCGGCAGCAGCGAAGCGCGCGAAGCGCGCGCATGGCGCGGCGGCAACGCCGAGTTCGTTCGAGTCGGCGCGGCGTGGGCGGCCGATCCGGCGGCGCAGGAGTCGGGCGGCGAAGCGGAAGCGGGCGGCAGCGACGAGCGCGGCCGATCCGAGACCGACGGCTTGCGTCGAGACCGGGGCGCGCCGGCAATGAGGATCCGAGAGTCGTCGAAGATGACGACAAGAGCGACGCCGTCGGATCCGAGCGGCGGCGGCGGCGGAGTGACAAGCGAAGCGACGGGATAAACGAAACCCTAGGTACGCTTTGATACCATGTTGTGAATAACGCTTGTATTCAATATGAGGCCAATGGGCCAGTATATATACATAAGTACATGTGGTGAATATGCAAAGAACTCCTTATAACAATGGGGAATAACACACTATACATATATCTCTAACAATAATCATTTTATTGGCTAAACTTGTGCTTATGCTGATGGTAATTTCTCATGAAGTCAACTTAATATAATAACAGTAAATAGAGAAGCCACCCTAAATATATGATGCATTTACCTGTGTTTGATTAGTTTGGAATGTCTCTTCCCTTCATATTTGAATGATGGTGGTACTTTTGAAGCTCAAATGGATGGTTACTGAAAATAGTTGCATTGAAGAAACTTATTGTGAGCTGTCTTTGTTTTATGTTTGATATTTGTTTCGAGAGTTATTTTCAAGTTCCTCAATTTGTTTGAGGCTTCCCATTAAGCAAGATACAATGATGTATGTTGATTAGGTTACATTCTTCAGGAATAAACTTAGGCTATTTCTTGTGAAAAAATGTCAATATTCTTTCTCTCTTGCCACAAATCAAACTATGTTCCATCTTTGTTTTGTAATATTTGTACAGCGTGCTCACACTCTTCATAATGCAAATCATTTTCAGAGATTAAACTTGTGGATGTTCCAGAAATGAACTACACATCTGAAGATCAACCGTATCCTCGAGGAGAAATTTGCGTTCGGGGACCTACAATATTCCGTGGTTACTATAAAGATGAAGTTCAAACGTAACTTGATATCATCTCACTTCTACTTACATTTTTTTGAGATAAGTAATATCTGATAAGTATATTTGTAACTTGCAGCAGAGAGGTCATCGATGAGGATGGTTGGTTGCATACTGGGGACATCGGTTTGTGGCTGCCTGGAGGGCGTCTAAAAATTATAGATAGGTAAAACTGAAAGATAAACTGTTTGTATTTCCATGAAGCTTTTCGTTTGCAATCGAAATGACAATTATGTGCTTTATCCTTTCATTTAGAGTGCTGTATCTAGTGCATGTTATATGTTTGCTGCTTCTATACTCTACACATGGAATATCAATGAAAAATATTGCAAAAGAAGTCTCAATAGATTTTTAAAAGTAGGAACAAAATTAATCCACTATCTAGCAAAGTTTCAAATTCAAACTAATTCTTCAGAACAAGAGATAAAAAAGGACAAGTTCTTCCGAAATAAGTGAAATTAGGAAAGACCCAAAATTGTTACTATTTCCTGAAAATTATCCTTTTGTTTTTGTGTCCATCTTTAGGACAAATTTTGTAACATGTTAGGTCACCCTAAATCCCTAATATGTAGCTTCTATTTGTTCTGAAACTTGAAACTTTTTTTCTGATGATTAAGTTAGTTGTGCGCTGTGGCCTGTGGGTAATATGGGAGAGCCAAAGAGATATGATGCTCTGGAACTGGATCCATCCCTTGTCCTCAAGTATCCCATTCCTTTTCTATTGAGGCAAAATTGCATCGGACCAATCTGTACTTCTAGCTTTTGTGCAGATCTCTGATAAAGATGATACTTAAAATTTTCAATTTACCAAATGAAATTTTGAGTATATAATTGAATTGCTGCCTACTATTTTCAAACTGTGCTCACTAGTATAATTTATTATCTGAGTTGGCATGTTATGTGTAAAATTCTTCTATGTTAAAGCTTAATATTATGTTTATGTACTGTACTTTTTTTTTTGAATTATATAATTTACTTCCTCTCCGCAGTTCTAAGGATAAATATAGGTTCTATGATGGTAGCAAATGTCTAACAACAAAGCTGTAATGTTTAAAACTAGAGTATGACAGACTTAAAAGTGGAAGCAGAATATCAGCCTTCTTAGCTATTGATCAAAGAGCAATCCTTTCTCAGCAATTGGTCAAAGAGCAATCCAGAACGGGAGATGCATCGGCAATATTACATTTTCACTCACTGTGGTAGGCTTGTAGCATCAAACCAAGCTACCTGGACTTTCGAGTTCTATGGAATATTGTAATGCATACAATATTTTGAAACACTGCCTCAGTTCCTAAATCCTTTTATTTGAATAAGTACCAATTCCATTTCTGCACATTTTTCCAAGGACGCTTTATTTATTATATTTCCCCTAGACTCTGTTTGGTCTTAGTAGTTCTTTTCCTAAATTACTGATTTCTATATATATATATATATATTCCTGGACTCAAGGAAAAAGAACATTTTCAAGTTAGCTCAAGGAGAATACATAGCTCCGGAGAAGATCGAGAATGTCTATGCTAAGTGCAAGTTCATTGCCCAATGCTTTGTATATGGTAATATCATGATTTTCTATTAGCTGTAACTATCAATTATGGCCATGCATATTCTAAAGCTGTTGATTTGGATACAGGTGACAGCTTGAACTCTTCTCTAGTTGCCATTGTAGCAGTTGAACCAGAGGTGTTGAAGGCTTGGGCTGCATCAGAAGGAATACAGGTAATATTCTTTGCCTGTTGGATTTGTCACCTATTCTGTCGTCTCATGAGAACCAATGATAAGAGGAACTCTAACAAGAAAAACACTGATTCTATTTGGAAATATAAACCAAGTATAAATTTTTTCCATCATATTCTTGGATCATGAATGGAATGATGGAACGTCCCTTTTGTTTCTTCTTAGCTGGCTGTTAAACACTAAAAACTTTATCGTTGTTGGTGGCAGAGGCAATGGGGGATGAGATTAGGACCTTGGTCATAACTCATAAGCCAAGTGGCAGTGGACTAAGGATCTTGCACATACAAGCTAGACTGCTGCAGTGTTTCACATGAACATGAATATTACATATACACAGACTATTTCTAAATAGGAATTGGAAGATGTTCATTCTACCCCCTCAAGTATGGGCATGCGGACACCTAACCCCCTGAACTAAAAAATCGGCCTTTTGACATCTCTAAGTTGTAAAACCGGACAACCTACCTCCTCCGGTTGTTTCGTGCGGTGGTATTGCTGATGTGGCGTTCGGGTGGCCCGGTTTCGCCAGGGACTTCTTCCTTCTAAATATTTCAAGGAAAAAAATGGGCTTGTCAAGTGACTCAATGTCTACCAAGATCATATCATTCACATTGATGAGGAGTGTCCGACCCCGAGGATAGGTGTGTACAAAGAGGACATGGTTATGATTACTGACGGAGAAGCCTACAACATTGACAACAAAAGAGAAGCGGTCAAACCAGGCATGAGGGGCTTGCTTGAAGCCTTAAACCCATACAGAAAGTGACGAAGGCGACATACCATACCATTAGGGATAGAATACCCAGGGGCGGCTGCATGTAGACCTCCTCACACAGCTCACCATTGAGAAATGTATTCTTGACGTCTAGCTGAGAGATAGACCACTGCCGAACAGAGACCACAGTAAGGAGAGTGCGAACAGTGGTGTGGGCGACAGGAGCGAAGGTGTCATCGTGATCATGACCATGCTTCTGCTGAAAACCACGTGCTACAAGACGAGTCTTATAGCGCTTAAGAGAACCATCCGAGCGGGTCTTAATCTTGTACACCAACTTGCACGTGATAGGAGTGACATGCACAAGTAAGGGCATAAAATCCCAAGTGCCAGTACGCTCCAAAGCAACAATCTCCTCAGACATCGCGAGTTGCCATTCATGGTGAGCCGCAGCCTCACGGTAGGTCGTAGGCTCTGAAAGAGTAGCGGCTGCAAAGCCGTAGTGCTCAGGAGGTCTAACAGTGCGACGATCACGAAGATCGTATCTGGGAGGAGGTGGAGCATGACCCAGCAAGGACGGAGAAGAAGAGCTGGGAACAGGGCCTAGCAAAGACGGAGGTTTAACTGGAGAAGTAGGCGAGAGTAGTGTAGTGGAAATGGTGAAATCTCAACAAAAGAGCTGGAAAGAACCTCCGACGGAGAGGGAACATGTGGAGCCGAAGGAGAGGGAAGCGAAGAAGGTGGAGGTGGAAGCGAAACAAAATTGGAAAGATGAGGGCTAGGAAAAGTCAGAAAGGAGATCGACTCAATAAAAGAATATGAGCTGACAGTAGGAGCACGAGGGTAGTAAGGTTGGGACTCATCGAAGGTGACATCCTGAGAGATCCTTACTCGGCGAGCAACAGGGTCGTAGTAACGATAACCCTTATGCTCAAGACTGTAGCCAAGAAAAACACACTCAACTGATTGAGCAGTCAGCTTGGTGTGTGCATGAGGTGGAAGAAGAACGAAGCAGACACAACCAAAACAGTGAAAGTGACTGTACTCGAGAGCTTGACCGTAGAGACAATCGATAGGAGTAGAACCCTGAAGAGCAGTGGAAGGCTGCATGATGAGGAAAGCAGTACTGGAGACAGCCTCAGCCCAGAAGTAAGGTGGAACAGAAGAGGCAAGCATGAGAGCGCGAGCTGTCTCAAGCAAGTGACGATGCTTACGCTCAGAGACACCGTTCTAAGCGTGGGCACAAGGATAAGAGTACTGGGGAAGGGTACCCCTGTTCAACGAGAAAGCAACGCAAAGCAGTAAAGATGGTACTTGCCAGCAGAGTCAGCACGAAACACACAAATTGCCGAATCAAACTGAGTGCGAACCATGGTAGCGAACATATGGTAAATAGAGAGAATCTGACTGCGAGAGGACATGAAGTAGATTCAAGTATGATGAGAATAATCATCAATAAAGATTACATAGTATTGATGACCCCTTTCGAAACTAAAGGAGCCGTACCCCAAATATCATAGTGAACAAGATCAAAAGGATGAGTAGTAACATAATCACTAGAGATAGGGGAGCTTCTGCTGATTGCCAAGCTTGCAACCCATACAATGTAAAGAGGTATCACTAGAAACAAACCCAAGAACAACACGACCTACTAGTGACGATAGACGCGATTCACGTAGATGACCCAAACGATGGTGCCACTAAGTGAAAGAAGCAGTGGAGAACGCAACAAAAATAGAGGCAATGGTAGTGGCTGACTGGTTGGTGGAGATAGCGGAATGAAGGTGCAGCTAGTTGAGCTCCCAAAGACGCTGCGAATCATGGCGCCGAGGGCTAGTACCAAGAAGAGTCCCCGTACGGCGGTCCTGGACACAAGAGTCGGCCTCAAGAACAACACGACAGTTGTGATCAGTGATCTGATCGGCCAACATAAGCTGCATAATAAGGTTGGGAACATGAGAGACTGCAGGAACATAAAAGGAAGAAGTGGAAAGGGTGCCTCGGTCTGCAAGAGGAAGAGGATACCATCTGCAGCCTGAACAGTGGAAGGAAGAGATGTGGGGTTCATAAAAGTGTGGTGAGTAGAATCTGGTGTCATGTGAAAGGAAGCACCGGAGTCCAAGATCCACAGAGACAAGATACCTGGCAAGGGAGGTGGCGGAGGCAAGGAAGACTGCGGAGAAGAAAGGGCCTGACGAGCAGAACCCAAGGAGTCTGAGGATGAGTCTACACCAAGGCACTGGAACAGGGAGAGGAGTTGCTACGTGGCATCACCGGAGGAGCCCTGGCAAGAGTCGCCAACTCCTGAGTGAGAAGAATCTCTAGAGCCCTTCTGTGGACGTTCACCCCTACAACCCTGGTCCCTCTTGTAGCAGTCTTGGTACCGGTGGTCATTGCATTAGCAGTAGGTGCAACGGAGACCAGTAGTAGAGACAACAACCATTGGTACCGTAGGAGCTATAGGGACCGACCATGGTCGGTGTTGAAGCTGACAAGATAGTCTGCATCTGAGCTGCACCACGAAGACGAGTCTCCTCAGCACGAACCCCCGTGAGGGCCTCCACCAAGGTTGGGTGCGGGTAGCGAGTCAAGAGCTGAGCACGAACGGTCTCTAACTCAGGCTCGAGACATGTCAGGAAGTCGTAGAGATGGTCAGTCTCCTGGTGAGTGTGGAGCTGCACACAGCAGGGGTAGGTTCGGTAGAAGTTATCCACGGTGGCATTGAGCTGCTGAAAGGAGTGCGCCTGGTGCACGAAGGATAGGTACATAGCATCACTCGTCGGCTAGTAGTGAGCTCGGAGGCGCTCCCACATCAGTTGAGTCGTCGGCAGCTGCGCCACATCCATGGAGATGGCCATGGGCATGCTGCCCGCAAGGATGGAGATAGCACGAGCTTCGGCATCCTGTCATCTCTCATAGGCGCGCGGCGGGTGGAGCTTGGCTTAGCTCGGAGCAGAGGAGGCCGAATCAGAGGTAAGAGGAGGAGGGCTCGGGCCGGCGAGGCCGAATCGAGGAGAGAGGAGAGGAGATCGGACGGTCTGCGATTCGTGGGAGGAGTAGAGCTATGGCGTGGGCTCTTGGTGATAGTAAGATCCTTACTCTCATGGAGAGGATGACACGTGGGATTTTTCTTGGAAGAACTAGGGTTAGGGTTTCTATGGCTTTGATACCATGTTAGAATGAACCCTTGATCTATTTCAATGGGCTAAAGGCCAAAATATACAAGTCACATGTGTAGTCAAATGCACGAAGAATACCCTATACAAGACATATCTAACACCAAGTTCTTCTTACAAACTTCTTCGCGCGGTTTGAGTGAGCGATGTGGAGTGGGACCGATGGGTGGTGGTTGGCGATTGGCGCTCCTAAGAAAAAAAATGAATGAGGTCATTTATTGACTGGGGTAAGTGAGATTTATAATTGAAGGGGATGATGAACAGTTAATTTTCATAATCGTGTTAAAGAAACAAACATTAATGACTGGGCTTTGGCTGAGCTTAATGGATTCCATTTTTTTTTGAGAATGCGCAAAAGCTTTGCAAGTCATTCCATTAAGTAGAAGTAAAAAACGTCTCAACAATAAAAGCAGTCGAAACAAAAATAGAAACACTAAAGGGCTAGGCGACGTAGTGCAATGCGAGGCAAGAGCTAGGCGACCTAATACAAAGCGACTACTCCGGAAATGGCAGCGCCACCAAACACTAAGCGTCCGCCATGCGCCAAATGCGGAACTCATCGGAAATCAATTGTAGCAACATGTTCGCCGAGGAAGCCACCTTGTTGAAGACGCGCATGTTCCTTTCCTTCCAAAGCATCCACGACATGAGAATGATGCAAGAGTCGAGTCCTCGACGTCGGCTCTTCGGGACCGAACTGCAAGCGGAGAGCCAGTATTGTTCTAAGGATAGCTGACCAGCCGGCATGCAGCTTTGGAATCCAACTCGAGGGAGGAAGCGAGCCCAGATCTGGGGGGTGACGGTGCAACTAATGAGTAGGTGATCAATTGTTTCGCTAGCCAAACGACAGTAGACGCATACACGAAAGCTCGAGAGGCCTCTGTGCTCCAACCTATCCACCGTCTAGCAGCGCCTGTGGACCACTAACCAAAGGAAGAATTTGCACTTGAGTGGAGCCGCCGCTTTCCAGATGGGCCTATCACAGGCAAAACGCTTGGAACCGATGAAGTAGGCCAGATAAGCTGATCGAGCGGAGTACAGCCCCGAGGACTCCCAGCGCCAAAGGAAGTTATCTTCCTCCTGCATCGTGCTGACTGTCCTAATCAAATCCCGGAGGTGAAGATATTCCAAAATGGCTGCGCATTAAGGTCGCCTTTGATATCTTGAACCCATTGATCCTTAGATAAAGCATGAGCAACTGTTCGCTTTATCCTAATTGCCAATGGAACTGCTGCAATTAGTGATGGCGCCATCGCCGGAATGCCTTGCCCATTGATCCACCGATCTGACCAGAACAAAGTGCGCTTGCCGTTCCCCAGTTGAACCTCAAGCGACGCCTGGAAGAGATCCCTTTTTGCCCTACTGGCCTGTGCAGAAAGAGCACGCCATGGCCTCTCGCACCACGAGCGTTGAAGCCAAAGCTAACGTATGCGGAGTGCCCGGCCAAGAACCCTAAGGTTGTGAAGACCCAACCCTCCATAACAAGTGGGTTTGCAGACCGTCTGCTAGTTGACAAGGCAGTATCCTCCGGCAACTGACTCAGTACCTTTCCATAAGAAAGCACGCCGCCCCTTATCAATTTCTTTAATCACCAAGTGGGGAGATTCTAGCGTCATGAAGGAGAAGATAGGGAGGGCTGTAAGCACCGTCTTAACCAAGATCAGACGACCACCTTGGGATAGCATCCCAGTCTGCCAAAGCTGTAAGCGAGCAGCAACTTTGTCCAGGAGAGGTTGAAATTCTTTCTTTGAGGGTTTCCTAATAGAAAGAGGCATCCCCAGGTACTTACAAGGGAAGTCGACCGAAGGACATTGCAACTCCTCTCTAATTAGCTGTAGATGAGCAGGTGAGCAGCCAATAGGAGCAAAACTACTTTTGGCGAGGTTAGTCTGTAGACCGGAGGCTTCACCAAAAGCTTGCAGGATGGTGCGGATTGTCAAGAAGTCTGAGATTACTGGCGACAGGAATAAAGCTGCATCATCCCCAAAGAGGGAAAGGCGATGAGGTATTCTCCCTGGCGGTCCAAGGGTTTGTAGCAACGAGTGAGAATCTGCCAGTGAGATTAGGTTGTTTAGAACATCCATGACAATGATGAAGAGTAACGGTGATAAAGGATTGCCTTGACGCAGGCCTCTTGCATGCCAGAGCGGGCTACCGGGCTTCCCATTGAGCAACATGCGGGTGGAAGTTGAAGAAAGTAGAATGGCAATCCAAGAACACCAATTTGGCCCAAACCCTTTTCTGTGGAGAACTTCGAACAAGAATGGCCACGACACCGAGTCAAAAGCTTGGGTGATATCCAGCTTGAAAAGAAAGGCTGGCTTTCGCAGTTGATGTAGTACTCGGGTTGAGTGTCTAACCATAAGGAAATTATCCTGTATCGAGCGATGAGCTATAAAAGCGGACTGGTTGGGCGCTGTTATCTTTGCCATTGCCGGTGCCAATCTCCGAGCTATGATCTTAGAGAAGATCTTAGCGGAGCTATGCAGAAGGCTAATAGGGTGGTAGTCTTTGGCACCTTGAGGTTCTTGTTTCTTGGGTGTTAGAGTTATCAGTGCTTGATTGAGTAGTTGGAAATTCCTGCCCGTGAAGCTACCAAGCTTGTACACCGCCATGACTTCCGGGTTAATAGTAGACCAGCATTGCTGGTAGAACATAGCGGTGAATCCGTCCGGCCCGGGGGCCATCTCTGAAGGCATACTCTTGATTGCATCCCACACTTCCTGTTCAGAGAAACCCCTTTCCAATGCATGAAGGTCATGGACCTAGACGTTGAGCGTCTCCAGATCCAGCGAGTGCGAGCGACAAGCAGGCTGTCCAATGAGCTATTCAAAGTGAACCGCAAGTGCCTCAGAAATCTCATCGTGTGACTGAATCCAATCGTCCCCCACTTTGAGTTGAGTAATAAAGTTGCACCGACGACGATGGTTGGCATGGAGATGGAAGAAATGCGTGTTAGCATCCCCCTCGCTCAACTTGGTAATCCGCGATCGTTGCTGCGCCATTGTGCTCTTGAGAGAGCACAATCCCAGCAGCTTCTTTTTTAGCTCATTAGGGAACCAGCGCTCAAGCGGCCAAAGGAACCTCTTCTCTTCTGCTAGATCAAACTGCCCAAGGAGCTCCTTAGCCATGAGGATTTGCTAGCAAGTGTTACCAACGCAACGCTGACTCCAGCTTTGGAGTGCTCGGTGGTGGCCTTTAGGAGGGAGTCAATGTTGCGAAGCGGATCTGATAGCGGCGCCCTTCCTCTCCAAGGTTGCGAAGCGGATCTGACAGCCGCGCCCTTCCTCTCCAAGCTTTGCTAACCGTATCTTGAAACCCCTCAAGCTTTGGCCAAAATGATTCAAAATGGAAGTTCTTATGGGTTCCAAAGATGAATGCTGTGGATAGAAGCAGTGGGCAGTGGTCAGACGCCGTCGAAGGAAGTGCACGAAGGAAGGATGCCGGGAAGAGAATCTCCCATTCTGAGGAAACCAGAACCTTGTCGATGCGCTCAAGAGTTGGACGTTCTCGAGCATTCAACCACGTGAAAGCCCGACCATTGAGATGAACTTCCTTGAGTTCCAGGTCGTCCACCAATTGGCGGAAACGCCCCATGAGGCACCTGTTTACGCGGGTGTTGTTTTTACCCGCCGCCTGCAGGATTAAGTTGAAGTCTCCCATGATCATCCAACGTCCCGAAATAGAGGAATGAATGTCACGCAGCTCTTGAATGAACTGGACCTTGAGATTATCCTCTGATGGTCCGTAAACATTCGTTAGCCACGACGGTGACCCCCCCTCGGGTAAAGTGATATGTGTGGTGATGGAAAACGAACGAATCGTGAGGTTAGAACACGAGACCAACTGGGAGTTCCAACCCAGCAGAACCCCCCCTCTGGAATCCATTGATGGAAGATAGTGGTAACCATCCAAAGAAGGACCTGAAAGCTTGCGAGGCGCGCATCAATTACAGCCAGTTTGTTTCTTGAATGCAAACGACCACGGCGAAAGAAGAAGCTATAGTTTCCCTGACTACGAGTCGCTTGGCCTTCAAGTTTAGCCCCCAAACATTCCAGGAGATAAAATTACAATTAATACTGTCCATAGCAAATGGGACACGACCTACGACCCGGGGAAGAGAGCCTTAACACGCTGGCACGGGAGAGATTGCCGCCGAGGTGGTAGCAATGGAAGTTCCATCGCACGGCATCGCAGTTGGCACCGACATTCGGAACCTTGTTGCGAGGGCCTTGATTTGATCGCTGGAGAGAGGACTGTTAAATAACTTGTGGAATTTAGTGACTGTTCCAGAGGCGGAATCGGCGGAGACTCCCAGAGTGGTCGCGAGCATTAGTTTAGTGCGAAGAGCTGTCGGGGCACAGTTTGAGTAGGAAGCTGTAAGCCTCGCGCTGCGCCTTGGGGTGAAGTTGGTGGGTAGAACGTTCCAGCGGGCTTGCTGCACATCGGGTAACGAGAGGATAGGAGATGGTAATGCGCATTTGATCCTACGCGAGTAGGTGATTAAAGCAGTTTCAACCAGTTGAGTGCCCCTGGGGCTGGAGTGCGGGGACTGCAGTTGAGGCTCCATTAGATTCTCCAGTCGCGCGGAGCACTCGATTCCTGACAGAGTTAACGCAAGAGATGCGCCAACCGCCAGGAGAGTGCTGGCCGGGCTAAGGTAATCAAGAGGAAGCCTACTTGGCAAAGGGCACGAAGGCTCAACAGGCATGGGAGTACTTTCCATGTTTGGAGAAGCACTCACGTCCCAAAGCGGCCAGAGGGACTTGGACGGATGTGAGGGAGGCTCACTGCACAGATCTTGAAGCAAGGAAGGATCCGTTTGGCACCCCACATGCCGACACGGGGGTGGCAGACTAAGCAGGCGCGCAGTTGCAGGTCTTTGTCCTGACACCTGCTTCCCACTGTTGACTGGAGAAAACGACAAGGAAAATGGGTTTAGAACTTGCTTTTCCGCCATAAGGCATGCCGCTTTTGGCCTAGCTGAGTTTGGAGGGCTTTGGTGGCCTGCTCTCCTGTCACCAACCCAAGCCCCGACAAACGGAGGGCCCCGGTCTGGCCGCCTTACAAGTCCAGACAAGGGGGGAAGCCTCCAGGAGCCTGCTTGGGCCCCACCACATCGTCCACCGCCTAGAGGAAGAACGCCATCGAGCTGACCGGAGTTGGTGGAGAAGACGTGTCGGCGAGGGCTAGACCCAATAGAGTTAGAATCTGGGAGACCTCCATGACCGGAGTCATCGCTTGAAGGAGCGAAAGGCAAGTACGACTCTGTCTCCGACAAGAAATCGACCACACTGTGAATATGGACAATCACTGTGTAAACGAGTGCTTCACGGACGGCTCGATCTTGGATAGGAGGGGAAAAAACTTGATTGGCATGATCTAGCAATGAACCATCCGGCAAGAGCTCAGGCTCGGCAATAATCAGCGTTTTTTGCTTCGGGATCACACTCGGGTTGAACGACCAAGCCACCAGACGAAACGCGGAAAGATCAGCGCGAGACGTGGAGAATTCGTCAAACGACTCAATACAACAGGAAGGAGAGAGGATGGCCGAAACGGTTGCTAGGCTCCAAGCATGGATCGGGATGCCTTCCAGGCTGAGATCAACCCGAAAATGCATGGGACGGACGGAAGCCAGCGAGGGCTTCGACCATTGATGGAGGAGAAGGAGAAAGTGTTCCGTCTTGATGGAGCCGCCTTGAAGGACAAGGTCCTTGGAGGAGATGGAGTCAAAGACGACCGAGAAATTCTCTGGGTAGTAAGGGTGGATCGAGAAGCACGACGGTGAGAGACACCGTTCGGCTTGAAGCGCCTGAGCGACCTGCTGCATGGTAACCGCCGGCCTTGTGCCTCCCACCTAAACAATAAGTGCACGCTCTAGGCAGCCTTCCATGTCCCGCATGGCCGGAATCACTGGGACAGCACACACCTCAGACTCCGGTCGGTGAAGCGGATCCCCTGGCGGAAACTCGACGTCGACAATGCCTTGAAACCACCGCGGAGTGGGCACCACAGCGGCCGGGCTCTCCTTCCCCGTGTGGGTTGCCGACAAGGGGTTAGTGTGACCCGCCGGAGCGTCAAGAGTGTGATGGGAAACCTACGAGCCCCGGGTCCGCCCTGCACCCACCGGAAGGGTTCTACGGTGCTGAGCAGGCGGCTGTGCGACCGGCCCCACTCCGAGAAGAGAGGGCTGGTCAGAGGTGGGGAGACGCTGACCGACCAGGATTTCGGTCATCTTGAACTTGGAAAGCTGCTTGCCATTTCGCCCTTCTTTTGGTTTACAACCTTGTACTGATGTACGAGATGTGCTCTTAAATCATGCTTAAAATGGCGGTGAGAAACAACATACTTGGTTTCTACTTTCTTGTATTCTTGTTTTGTACTCCTTCCTTCTCTAAATATAGGTCTCCGCGGGATCTGTGCTGTCACCTTTTGAAACTTTGACGACTATTAATATATGTGAAATATATAATAGATTGATTACGTGAAAATACAGTAGAACTACAAATAAAACTCTTTTACATTTGCATTACATTTTTATGTTCTAATTTGTCCTTGCTAACATGCAGTATGAGGATTTAAGACAGCTCTGTGCTGATCCTAGAGCAAGAGCTGCTGTCCTGGCTGACATGGATTCTATTGGAAAGGAAGCGCAGGTTTCTCTTTTAATTTCTGACGTTACATATTTTCTCCATAAGTAAAAATATCTATTCTGGACGTGGTTGAAAGATTCCTATTGATATTCCTATGCTCATTGTACCAGCTAAGAGGTTTTGAGTTTGCCAAAGCTGTTACTCTTGTTGCTGAACCATTCACATTCGAAAATGGTCTCCTCACCCCAACATTCAAGGTAGACCCATTGATTCTGTTGGAGGGGATTTCAATACTGAAATGCTAACACTTTGTCTCTGTACTTCTGCAGGTCAAAAGACCGCAAGCTAAGGCATACTTTGCAAAAGAAATTGCAGATATGTATGCACAACTGCGTCAGGCAGAGTCAGCTAGGCAGAAGTTGTAGTTACTTGAGTAATGATCAGAATAAAGAGTCAATCAAGACACGGCAAGCAATGGCGTCTGTAATTCTTGAACCGTTCCTTCCATGATCAGGAACCAAAACTTTCAGCATTCAACAGCTGGTGGCAGTGCTTGGTCCAGAATGAATATATGGTGATTGTTATAAAGTATAACTGAAGGGCCTATTATAGACATTTTTTTCATTGTTATTGCAGAATACATGTAGTCCTGCTCTTGTAGAGATACACGGGAGAATGAACATATAAAAATGTTACTTTATAGGTAAAACATTCTGTACAAGTTCTTTACGTGCAATGTTACGGCAAAAGCTAAGTGTAAAATCAGGAATTAAACTGTTCTGGATTGTATGTAACAACTTTTTAACTCTCGTTTTGACTGTTTATGTTCCGCACAGAAGTGCACAAACACAACAGGGTTTACGACCCAAATGAGCTAATGAGGAGATGCTTTTCTGTAAAAATTTCACGAGACTGAAAGTGCGAGGAACCGATCGATAGACCGCAGACAACACAAACACGGATGCAATGGCGCCCGTGGCCGCACTAGTCACGGCGAGGAGGGCGAGGAGCGAGCTAGCTACGTACGTATGTATGGCGGAATGCCGTGCACGTGGTTGATACGCGCCGGAGGGCGCGGCTGCCTCTCCCCTCGAAGCGGCGCGCGTCGGATGGGGCGGCGGATGGAGGTGCACGCGCGCGGCGGAGGGAATTAACGCTGGGCGCGCGTCGGCATCGACCGATGCGCAGCGGAGGGAGTGATACGAGGGAGGTGCCGATCGGCGACGGATGGGATGGACTGCACTGCACGCGTGCACGACGCGAGGTAGCGCCTTCGTTTCCATCATTCTATGCGGTAAGATGGCTAGATATAGAATAAAAATCGGTTATGATTTGTATCAAATACGACTCCCATATTTCGAGAAGATTAATTTGGTTCCTAAGTCACCTGGTACACTATATATATACCTCTGCGATTCAAGCAATACATCTAGGGGCGTAACTAGCGTTGGATCGGACCTCGAGCCGGTTCAACCAGTTTTAACCCAAATCCATTATTTGACTTGTTCTAGCCAGCTAGACCCTCCTGCACTGCATGGTATTTTTACGCTGGGCCTCAGGCCATTGCTCCAGAGACTTGAGACCCAGCTCTGCCCGCCTCTGATAACTTGCAAGCATGCAGCAGCTAACAAGTTTGGCTGCCCGGCCGGGTGGTTGTGGTGATGAAACAGGTAAAACCAAGTGTTTCAGCCCTGCAGTCTTAGTGGAAGCGGGACGGTGACGAACAGAGGCAAAGGCTAGCCGTGGCCGTTGACTCGATACAATAACAGAGGATACGATTTTCCGACTACCGCATGTCACTACGGCCGCCAAATTATCATCACTTTTGCCGTAAACGAAACTCCTGGAGTATCTGCCACTTACATGTAAAGCAGCTGGAGACGTAATAAAAAAAGAGATGCTAATTAAATCTAATAAAATACTCCCTCCAATCACAAAAGTAAGTTGTTTTTAAAATTTTTGAAGTCAACAAGATACTACTTTGACCACTAAATTTTAGCATTGTATTTTCGAAAAAGTTATAAATGTGTAATGTTACGAAAGTTTTTTTCGTGATAAATTTACTCATACCATTTTCGTACATCCAAACTGCATATTTTAGATAATATCTTTAGTCAAAATTGATACAATTTGACTGCAAGTATTCCGCGTTCCGCGGCAATTCCTTTTGTGAGTGGAAGGAGTAACATTTTAAGATAACACTTCACAATCTTTTTTCTTATCGCCAGTCTAAAATGTCTAACTTCAAAAAAAAATGAATAAAGTTTAGGGCACTTTAAATAAACACTGGTTTAAAATGTAAGGCCTCACATATAATGCCCTCTGGCCTTAACAGACAGAACAAGACTGCTAGAGCAAACATATAGCATTTGATAGATAGAAGGAATGAAGGAAACTAGCATTAGATAGATGTTCACCAGTCATTCTTTCATAAATACTAGCGAAGTTCAACGACAGCAACCAGAAATACCTAATTAATTTTCAGAAGGTCCTTCGCAAATTCCATCATCGACATACTCCACATAAGGGCACGCAGCGCAGCCGGCCATGGGCATTATATGCCGCTGCTCTGTAGGAGTGGTAATGGGCTGAGGCCCAACCCGAACCCCACCCCAGCCCATGCGTTTGGGGGTGGCCCCAATCCTCATCCAACCCACTACTCAACTTTTCTACCCAATCCAGCCCAACCCATTAAGCAATAAGATCCTAATCCTTTTCCTGGCCCATTCTGAATCCTCGGGCTGGCCCATTTAATCTGAAGCAGGAAACCCGTGGGTAGAGATCAAGCGAACGAAGGAGTTTGCATCTTGGTCGCTCGACCGTACTGCTTTGACATATGGCATTCAACAACTATATTAACGTTTATTCTTATAACAAATGCGCCGGCCTTATCATCCAATCAATAATAATATTCTCGTGCATACACTATCAATCAGAAGAAAATTACCCTTTAGTGGTGACCTATGCATCTAAATCGGAATCGAGTGTGTGTGTTATGTACACAGCAGCAGAGACGAATCGCATATCTGCAGTGCCTGAACTCTGAACCTCTCAACTCTGAAGGCATGCATGCCTCAAACAGCAGCTGCAACCAACAGATGCAGCAGCAGCAGTGTCAGGGAGAAGGAGACGCCTCTGAACATAGGGCGGCCGACATGGCCTGCACCGGTGGGCCACGGCACCGGCGCTGCGCCTGGGTATGATCTGTTGTTGGTTGCGTCATTCTCCTGCGGCTTGAGGTGAACCGCCGTTGGCCCCGGAGCAGGGCTGGGGCTCCCTTCTGGGGCGTCTGCCATCCTCACATTCTTGTAACCTGAAGATAGGTAGTTGTAATGGTGGTGATCAAAATAAATTTAAGCTACAAGAACGAAACATTGGTGGAATTTAGAAAAAGATCTACCACCTAAAAGAACTTGACATACTCCTTTATCATTTTGGGTATACTCATATACTAATTATAAGATACTCCAATGTGAATCACACGAAAAAATTGCAAAAGAGTCAATAGTTTTTAGCATATTTTGTAAATACCTTCATATTCGCACATAAAAAGGAGTATATCTAAAAAATTGTACATACCACCCCTGAAAAGGTGTGAATACCACCTAGGTAGTCTTATATACTCGTATACTACACATACATACTCTCGGTTGCGCAAGATACTCCCTACGTTGTGAGATACGAAATAGGGAGTAACTACACCCGGGAGTAGGAAAAATGCTTCCTATATATATATATATATATATATATATATATATATATATATATATATATATATATATATATATATGAGATAGATATATTTGAATTGATGATCATGCTATTGTTTATAGTTTCAAATATACATAATATATATGTTGTTGTTGATTCAATTATTATTTTAAGAATTATAATAATCACAAAAGTGTTCATTTACCTAACACTCGTGACCAAGTTTTCTTGTTGCATGGCACTTAGGACAACTAAACATGTAAATCGTGAAATAATCACTGTGTGGTATCTTAAAATTGTTGCTGGGAAAAACGACCCAATTAATTGAGAGAGATTGGTCGTGCATGCCCTGCCACAATCGAGTACTATTAGAGGTTAGTTGCAAATATATATGCTGACATGCACGCATGCGTACCTCGGGTTCTTCTTTCATGACGTACTCGTGCATGCTCCACTTGCCATCGCCACCACCCTTTCCGGCGTAGTAAACCAGAATCCTCTCGGTTCCTATGACCTCGTCCAGCCGCTTGCCGTCCTGTTCTGTCCTAGAATTACTGGCTTATATGACTATTTCGCGACGCAACAGCAAATCTAACTCATGAACGAATTAACAAAAACAACGCCATAAAATATTTTGCAGATGATACGTACCCCTCTACCTAGGGCTAGGGAAAAAAGCTCGCGGCTCGCGAGCCGACTCGGGTCATGAATTTTCGAGCCGAGCTGAGCCCAACGCCCAGCTCGAGGAAAAATCGAGTTGAGCTTGAGCCGCTCACGAGCCGAATTTGGCTCGTGCGACTGTGCAGTGCGCACCAAACCCCAGCCCAGCCAGGCGGCCACGCCCCCAGCCCAGCACACTAACCCTAACCCTAACCCCACCAATTCCCCTTCCTGGCTTCCTCTCCCGTCCGGCCATTCCGATCCCAATTCCCCTTCCTCTCCCGCCCCATCCACCGTGCGTCCGAGCCGTTTGTCCCCTCCACCGTGCCACCGTGCCCCATCGACCCCCCCCCCGCCGCACACCCCCCCCCCCCTCTCATATCCTCTTGTTCTCCCAGATCTCATTTACTTCTTCCTCGTTTGACATTGTCCTGTTTCTTGCTTCTTGCATCCTCATGTGATTTGATGCCTCGTGTTGTTTCTTGCTTTCTTGGCTACTCGCTTTCTTGGCTTGGAGAGTGGAGATGTGGTTTTCCAGCCCACCGATGTGAAGGTACGAGTTACCTCCTTCTTTTGATGCTTTTGTGTAATTTGGTTGCGCTTTCTTCCTCGAATAACTTGTAGCACGTTGAGGAAAATGACTGGAACTGGAAGCAAGAATGGAGGTGATTTTGGTTGTTTTGCGGTCTCAATGTGAAATCTTGGAGTGTTTGAGCATGTCTGAAAGTCCATAGTTTAATTCCTCCCTTTATGTTGGTTGCTGACCTAGTGTAATTGGAGATGGCTTGTGTTCGTCGTATAATAGGATGTTTGTCTAATTGGATGCTCCTATGTAGTGCAATTTCTGTGTCTGTATATTGTGTATACAGGAGAAGAGAAAATAAGTTGCTAGGATCTGCCAGGGCGAGTGGTACAGGTGAAGAATATGCTAAATTATTGATGTGATCTATGCATAAGAGCAAATTGCAAATCTTTTTGGAGTCTGCAGGTGAATTTCAGGGATTTGATCACGTGTCAAATGAAAAATCAGATGTTTAATGCTAGAACGAATGTAACCGACTGTTCAAGGGTGCCATACAGCAAAATCATGTTTCAGATTGAATATCGTTCTAGTTTCTGGTCCAAGAGTCCAAACTGCTAGAACAAATGTGGCGAGCCACTCGAATACCCTGTTCCTGTCCTGGCTCGCGAGGCGCCCGAGCCGGCTCGGCCGTCTTTCGAGCCGAGCAGAGCCTCCCTAATGGCTCGCACTCAAAACTTGAACAGCTGGTTCAGCTCGGCTCGTTTCCAATCCTACCTCTACCGTGCTCCCCGTGCTCGGAACCGGCATACAGGGGCGTCAGCGAGCAGTACACGCGCGGTTTTTCGGCATCCGCGCTCCAGGAGCCTGCTTCCCTACGGAGCTATATTTACTATTATGTTACGAAATAGTGCTAAACGAGCCCTGCACGTATGGTCGCGACTCGCGAGGCGAAGCCGCCTTGCCTCCGGCCACCCGCAGCTCGCTCCTCGGCTCGTCCTCCTCGCTCGACGACGACGGCTCCCTCTTCGTGAAGAAGTACCTCTTGCTCTCCCCACAACCCATGTACGCCTCTACGTACATGTGTGTATGCATATATGCAGTGTATAAACGTACATCATATATGTACGTATCGATACCAATCAATTAATTAATTCAAGATGGATCTAGCTAATTAGGTACGTAACAGCGCCCGTACGCCACGCTACGTCGTCCGATCTCGCGCTATGATACACAGCCTTACATCTCACGTGTTAACAGAAGCTCCTTTCAATAATCTTGCAACATCACACGCACCCCTCGACAGCAAACATCAAGCACACTCTATGCAACGAAAACTCCTCCACTTGTAGAATTGGGAGAAAATAGCGTATTATCATCAAAATTGCATAGAAAACATTATCCTAGCTGCGCTTAAAAACTAATTTAAATATACCAACCAAACAAATTTCGATGTTATATATATATAGAGAGAGAGTTTAATGCTGGTAACACTATCGCTACTAGTTGTAATTAGTTTCTGTTTCTAGAAGCTTGGGTTGGGGATAACTTGCTCGGCACTCCTGCTCTCGTGTGTTTCCCATGCAAATTTTGAAGTTGGTCTGGCAGCAATGGCGTTGGGTTGGGTGGCACGGCCCACTAAATACGGCCCAACCGTAAGACAAGCCAGCCCTGAACCAGAAGGCCTTCAACCCCACCGAGTGTAAATCAAGTTAGTGCTACGTATTATCAAGTTTTTATCGAAATTGATATAATTTGGATTAATACTATTTTATTTATAGTTTGCAACTATTTTTAGAAAGAACAAGCATAACGAAATTCAATTCATTTAAATCTACTTATTTCAATGCTAACTAATTATCAAGCTTAATTGTAACAATTTTAAACCGAGCCAGCGATTTATCGAGTTTTTTTTCCCCTCTCCTACTCGCAGCCGCAGTGATCCACGTACCGGAGCGCGACACGAGACAACCACCTCCCTCCCTCTCCCCGTCTCGCCCCGCTTCTCCGCCAAGTCCCAACCCGCGCTCGCCACCTCCGCCTCTCGTACAGGTCTCCTCCTCCTCCCCCGCTTCCACTCGCCGTCGTCGCTTGGGTTTTCTAGTGCGCTTGCGCTTAACATCTTCTCCTCCGACCGATGCATCTCACCGCAGGCGCGCACGCGGGTCCGTGCAGATGGCGAGCGGGCAGCTCCAGCTCATGGAGGCCGACGACGAGGAGTGCTTCGAGTCCATCGACAAGTGTACGCCGCCTCCGGCCCTCTCCCCTCCCCTCCATCCCCTCTCGTCTCATCTCCGACGTCACATTACTTGTTCGTGTGTGTATGTGTGCTCCCTCGCGCGTGTTGGTGTGTCCGTTCCGCCTTGCCCCCTCTAATTTCTCGCGTTTCATTCCCAACTTGGTGCTTCTTCGAGGTGGATTCGATGCGATTTTAGCCTAGCCACGACATTTGTTTGCTTTTGTTGCGTGCAGCGTGTGGTTGTGTTGCGTCGCGTTCGGGTTTCTCTCCAATTTCGTGCGTTCTGGGGCTAAATTAGCGCTGCTTCGTCGCTTAATTTCGTGCGGTTTTGCTCTCCCCCCATAATTTGATATGTGTTCTACGGCAAATTCGTGTTAATCGGTCGCTTTTTCTCGGTGGATTGATCCGAATTTACCCCCATTTTGAGTTGTTCTGCGTTTAATCCGGCGTAGTGATCACTACTTTAATTTGGAATTCTCAACTAGATAGCCCAACCCTGTATGATTTCTGCAGATATTTGAACAAATTATACGGAAGTGTTTTGGTGCACTTCGAGCTGTAGGGTTTAAGCTTAGTTAGTTCCTCTTGTGTTTCACAATTACTGGTGGCTTCGGCTAATTTTAACAAGCTTGATCTTAACCTGCTGTTTTGGTGTGATCCGGCCTTCTCGTTTGGTTCCGTGCTCCAATTGGTTCTCCCTGCACTTTATTCATTTCTACTTTGGAACCTTCCTGCTCCAATTGGTTCTTCCATGAATTTGAATCCTGAGCATGATTCCTCCACTGTAACTACTCACTCGTGCATTTGTCCATGCCATACAGTGATCTCGCAAGGAATAAACGCAGGAGATGTGAAGAAGCTGCAGGATGCGGGGATCTACACTTGCAATGGCCTTATGATGCATACCAAGAAGGTTCTAAACTCGGCATCCCAACTCTTCATGCCCTCTCCCTAGAAATTTTGGTTGCACACTGAAGTTGATTTCTGGTTTATGACACCTGTTTGATTTCACTTGTTCTATTTTTCTGAACATATGGCTGATATTGTTTCAATATATGGATTCATCTCGCAGAGCCTCACAGGAATCAAGGGCTTATCTGAAGCAAAGGTTGATAAGATCTGCGAGGCTGCCGAAAAACTTCTGGTATAATTCTCTTTGCATTGATTTTAGTTTGAAATCTTCGTGCCATTAGTTCTGTGTGATATGTTCTTCTGAAATTGCCGTGATATTTGTTTCCCACAGAATCAGGGCTTCATGACCGGAAGTGAGCTTCTTCTTAAGGTAAGAAAGTAGGAGCTAAGCTACTGATTAGCATACACTCTAGTACTGTTTGATTACCAATAACGTCTCTATGCTAAACTAACTGAAAATGATCGTTTGCTTCATGAATCTGCTTTAGTGCTTTCAATTACTCCACCTGTGTACTGTTCTTTAGGCTGTTTGATTTATTTTGGCTTATATGAAGCGGAAGTCTGTTGTTCGAATTACCACTGGGAGCCAGGCGCTTGATGAGCTGCTTGGCGGTAACATATCTCATCTTTGATTCTGTTCTGATCAGTCATGCTGTTATGTTGTTCTAATCTGTTGACATTTTTCAAATTTTGAAGGAGGGATTGAAACACTCTGTATCACAGAGGCATTTGGAGAGTTCCGGTGAGTAGATGTTCCTGTTCCTGTTGTATTTTTTTTGTCTGGAGTTGATTGCTGCAGGGAGCCAGGGATCACCTATTGGTTGTATCATTGAAATTTATGATATGTGGCCATATTTGTCAATAGATGTAGTTAGACCTAGCTGGCTAGCTTAGCCATATTATTAGTATTCAGGTTGATAATAATCTGATACAAAGTCTTTCCAAGCCTCTTGCACCTCCTTTTCTATCGTCTAATGCTGTAGAGGTATTGATGGTATCATGGTAGTGCATAGCTTTCTGTGCTGTTAACATTGTGCACACTCAATACTTATTAGTTATTACCTGCCAAACTATAAACATATCTGCATCAATATTATTTTCACTATTTTCCTGATGTGATTCTTTTACTAACTCATGAAACATATCCGCAACAAAGGTAATAGTAGCTTCCTAGTATTGTATCACTGGAAATAATTTGGCTTTGTGTAACACACACAACTTCTTACTATTTAATGAGAACAGTCGTAATGTTGACTCTTGATGCACTTATGTCTACGTCTTCCCATTTCTCAATTCAGTTCCAGCTTTCTAATTTTAAAATGCATATCATTTACTTGGTCTTGCAGGTCAGGGAAGACCCAGTTGGCTCACACACTATGTGTCTCCACTCAGGTTTGTTTCCCATGTCAAATTATGTCAATGGCACCTTACTACCATAGAAGCAAATGGCAGCTTTCTTATTTTAATTTAATGAACCGCAGCTTCCAATCCACATGCATGGGGGGAACGGCAAGGTTGCCTACATTGACACTGAGGGAACTTTGTATCTTTTGAATTGCCTGAGTAATACCTCTAGCTGATTTGCTCAGTGAATTTATTTACATTCCTGTTTCTCTCCAAATTGTTTCCTTGATGGAGTTTTCAGCCGTCCTGAACGCATTGTGCCAATTGCTGAGAGATTTGGGATGGATGCCAATGCTGTTCTTGACAACGTATGGCTCACTTTGCATTTCTCTTAACCCATTTCATGGCTAATAGATCAAGATATTTGTTCAACTTTACATCTTTTTCTGGTTTAGATCATATATGCCCGTGCGTACACTTATGAGCACCAGTACAACTTGCTCCTGGGCCTTGCTGCCAAGATGGCTGAAGAGCCTTTCAGGCTTCTGGTTGGCATGACCTTATAACATAAAGTACATTTATAAGTTGATAGATATCAATTGTGCTCATGTGGTATTTTTTTTAACCTGGAAATAGATTGTGGATTCTGTGATTGCACTATTCCGTGTTGATTTCAGTGGCAGGGGTGAACTTGCAGAGCGCCAGGTATTTTTTGTTAGCTAATTGTGTTGAAACCAGACAACCCATAAAGTAGTTGAATACTACCATTTTATATACTTGCTTAAGGGTGTGTGCTATGAAATTGTAGCAAAAATTGGCACAGATGCTGTCCCGCCTTACTAAGATTGCTGAGGAGTTCAATGTTGCAGTGTACATCACCAACCAAGGTGTCCTTTCTGATCTAATCCTGTCTATTTTTAGATTAAGGGATTTCAAATTATAAGCCTATCCTTCTTGTTCCAGTGATTGCGGATCCAGGTGGCGGTATGTTCATAACGGACCCAAAGAAACCAGCGGGAGGCCACGTGTTGGCGCATGCAGCCACCATCCGATTGATGCTGAGGAAAGGCAAAGGCGAGCAGCGTGTCTGCAAGATCTTTGATGCCCCTAACCTTCCTGAGGGAGAAGCTATATCCTTTTGCTTTATAGTTTATACATGTTTACTGCTTGTGATGTTGATTGCTTTAGTTTGGTAGGTTGCTAAAATCTGGATAAATTGCTTTGCTCAGATTTGCACAGCAAATTCTTGTGATTTAACTCTATCTTCTTACCTACATGATTGAAAGCTTCACATGACACAAATTAGCAATGATTTGATGTCAAGAAGTTGCTCCCCTTGACCAGCAACACGTTTTCCAGGTTACATCAGGCGGAGTGATGGATGCGAAAGACTGACTGTTCATTCAGATTTCAGGGTGCTTCCTGTCTTAAACTGATCAGGTTTCTATTAGTAAATTCACAGCATATATAGGTAATTAGGTATTGACAAACGCTACTGTACTCTTACTCTGTTTTTGCCACTGCCGAGAAAGTAGGCAGCTTCTATGCAGTGCTTATACCTCCTATTCGGTATTTTGTATGCTCGTAGGATCAACCAATTGTACTAAAAACAAATGTTGTCGTGTTAAGTGAATATATAAGAGCTTAACATGTTCTTGGCTTCCCCGAAAACTCAGGAGAGACCTAACGAAAGGAAGGCTATGTAAGCATCAGGAGCAACCAAGCTGAAGGATATGAAAAAGAAATAGGTTATGGCTAGATTCTTGCATAAGCAACTGCACCCAATAATCATATGATGTTTTTTTTGTACTTGCTCGTGCCCATTTATACACTTGATCTTCCATGGCTCTATGGCTGTATCAGTAAGAAAAAGAACCCTATTTATCTTGCATGGAACTCCAAACAAATTTTTTTGGGGGTGGTCACCAGGTATACTTTTAAGGCCATAGTTTGACACCTTAAGCTCCTCCAGTTCTTCTGGCAGTCTCCAATCTTCTGGGAGTCCGAAGCCAATAGTTAAACCACAAAAGAAGCCCAGCACTTGTTAGAGAGTTAACAGGGTCTTCAACAATGAGCAAGCAACATTAGACCACCTAGTTAGGCCAGGGGCGGAGCCAGTCACGGCAAGCCTTAGGCTGGGCTAGCTATTCTTGGGTTAAACTCGTATTTTGGTGATTTTTCAAGAGATTTTTTTATGGGCTTTTGATCCTAGGGCTCAGGCTATTGCCTCAGCGGCCCGAGGCTCGGCTCCGCCCTCGTTAGGGCCATCCCTGACCATCCAGGAAGAATTCGGGTAATGGCAATCGGCCGGAGCGAGGTGCTTGCAGGAGCTCATCCAGGGATAGCCTTACAGTTGCTTGGGTTGTTGTCCATACCACCGGCGCGTTGTGGCTTGTTCTAAGTCCTTGTTTGTTTTTCTTCTTTTTTTTCTTTCTTTCTATGGTTTGTGTTGTGGGTCGTTCTGCCTGTTAGGGCTTGCCTTCTTTGGCGTTTGTACCGTTTAACTTCCTTGTTTTTTTTCTTAATGGAATTACGCCCAAATATTTTGCGTGTTCGTGAAAAAACTTGTTAAAGAGTTGAATGGCTGTCAAAAAACTTGTACTGCACGATGGATGAAATTTGGTGATGAGGACATAATTTTTTTTAATGCTATGGATTCAGAAAGATACAGAAAAAAATACACTCACTCAACTGACACTACCTGATGGCCGAATCCTCACTGACCACTACGAAAAGGCTTCAATTCTTTGGGATACTTGCAAAAACAGAATGCGTGTTACTTCTAAGCCTCATGTGTACTTCAACTTGGATGACTTAATGACCAGAGTTGATAATTTGCAAGCACTTTCCAGCCCTTTCTTGAAAGAGGATATAGATAAGGTGATTACCGATTTTTTTTAAAAAAAAGAATAATACATTTTTAAATAGAATTATATAAATAAATACCCGTTTAATAAAAAAAATACAAAAATGATCTTTTATCACCGTTTCAAATTCAAAATGGTCATGTCGTCATTTGGAATGACGACTGGATGCCTGTCACCATGCAAACAAGTGTTGTTGTCATTCCAAATAGCGGCAGGTACTTAATTTGTCATTTGAATTGGCGATACGAGCTTGTCGATTGGTGACAGGACCTGAAAATTAATTTAAAATTCTATTTATATTTGTAGAGAATTAAACCTCAAATTTTACTGGATTTCACTAAGTTGTTTGGTAATATCTTTAAGTGTCACCTCTGGCTACCATTAAGCACGGATAAAGTTAGCGATATGTGAAATGCAACATAAAATGCAAAAAATCGATGTATGTGTGAGATTCTCTTACGTAGATATCTTCGCACGTGTAGTGCGCCTGAGCAGCAGTCTTCAGGTGTATTGACTAAATGATCCAAGCTAGGTTTTCACAGTCGCATGGCGGGCGTGGAAACTCCGGTGGTACAAACGCATCATTCATCAAACAATTCGGGTAGGCTTTCACCATCCTGGCAAGCCACTTGCGCTTCTGTATGATCTCTGTATAGCCCGACATGTTCTTCTCTAGCTAGTTCTCTTCTCCCTCTTTCCTCTTTGTGTTGGCTGTGGTGGTGTAGTGTTCTCCACCACAGGGCTTCACTACCTCTTGTCCTCCCCTATCCTCCTCTCCCTCATCCTCTCTCTTTTCTTTTCTTTTTTTTTGGATTAAATTTCTATTATGGTCAATTTTTCTGCCAATTTATAGCTAGCCACTGTCGCCATTTGAAATGGGCACCGCAGCCCTATGTCGTCATTTCAAATGGCGATTTAGGTGCCAATCACTATTTGAAAAAGCGACAGGGGCCCTGCCTTTGATTTAGTCATGTCGCCCATTCAACCGGCGACAGGTCCATGTCGCCAATTCAAATGGAGACAGAATCTCATTTTTGTAATTCTATTAAATAGATATTTTTTTCTGTGATTCTCTTTTAAAAATATATTATTTTTAAAAAAAAATGATTACCTCCTTCCTCTGGACAAGACCACAGGGCCTGATGGTTTCAATGGTCTCTCTTAAAGAGTGTTGGCCCATAACTAATTATGATTTTTACAAGGGCTGCTCAGATTTCTACGATGGCACAGTATACCTACAGATCATAAACAACGCTCTCACCACTCGTGCCAAAGAAGAACTCACCTGAAGGAGTAAATGATTTTAGGCCAATCTCTCTGTGAAATTCTAATATTAAACTGCTAACCAAGTTGCTGATAGACAGATTTCAGAGTGCGATCATTTTCCCATTCATAAAAATTAGTATGGCTTTATTAAAACAATAACTATTCAAGATTGTTTGGCATTGAATATTTACACCAATGTCATCACTCAAAGAAGGAACTCACCATTCTAAAGTTGGATTTTTAGAAGGTTTTTGATACAGTTGAACATGACACATTTATGCAAAATTTTGAACACAAAGGTTTTTATGAAAAGATCTAGAGAGTGAATTAATCAAATACTGAGATCAGGGACACCTTCTATTTTGCTCAATGGTGTCCCTGGTAAAACCTTTTGGTGTAGAAGAGGAGTTAGGCAAGGGGACCCAGTTTCACCTTCCTTATTTGTTCTAGCTACAGATCTGTTGCTAGCCATTGTAAATAAAGCACTTCAGAGGGGTTTGTTTCAAATGCCTTTAAATCTGCCACAGGATTTAGACTTCCCGATTGTACTATATGCAGATGATACTCTCTTATTCATGCAAGTTTCAAATACTCAACTACACTGTTCGGAAGGGGTCTTGCAAACATATGAGCAATCAACTGGTCTGAAAGTCAACTTTAACAAATCTTGCTTGGCCCCAATAAATTTCTTGTGGTTTGTTTTATTGCGAACATGTGTCCAGCATCCTTCGGCTCGATGCAGACACACAGTTTCGTTGGAAGTTGTTGTGGATTTGGTCCCGGAGTTAGTCCCACACGTATATCGACCGGGGAGGTATGGTGAAGAATCATGTTAGTGCCACGCATGCGAGGGCGAGGGTGACGCTTTTCGCCTTCGTGATGTCATCTCCTCCGACAGCTTCGATAGCGGTCTCGTAGACCTAGAGGAACTCTGTGGGATTGGTGTTCCCCTCATAAGCTTTTACATCAGGCATCTTGAAACCCATGGGCCATTGGGCTGCTTTCAGGCGGGTGCTCAACGAGGAGCTCGGGTCTCCTCAGAGCACAAGCTCTAGCCGTGTTGCCGTGGGGGGTGTTGGTGGAGCAGGTGCAACACCTTCTCCGGCCCTCGAACTGGACTCGCGGGTAGCAACCGCTAGAGTTATTGCCAAAGGTTGGCGAAGGCTCAGCAACTCCTAGCGAAGGTCAGCCAGTTCTTTCTGCATCGCCTCATATGCCTCTCTGGCCACTCTCAAGGCAGCGGAGGCCCCGCTCAGTGATCCCTGGGCAGCGAGGCTTCTGTGTGTCGGGTGTCCCTCCCGACAACCTCTCGTGCGTGGAGTTCTTGGTTTTTTTTTTCTCGACGGCTTCGGTGATGGCCTCGGCGATTGGTGTCTCACTGCACTTGACCTCAGGCCTCGCCATGGCCCTGAACCCACAGTCGGTGCCAATGCTGTAGCTACAAACTAGACAGTAGATAAGGGAGACCCTTGGGCTCCCAGAATTGCAAAGGGGCAAACCGCAAAGGCCCTAAAAAATGGGGAAACTGGGTTGAAATGAGTTAAGTATGTGTTTGTATTTCCAATAGTCCTCTCTCTAACCACAAGGGGAAATGTACTATTTATAATGTTACATCCAGGATATCGAAGATTGTAATTTTATCCCTAAAAAGGTTCTATGACTATAGAGGCTTTAAGGTGTTTGCACCTCCTCAGGCGTAGGCGCGTAGCCTTTGGTACACAATGGGTCTTCATAGACCTGGTTCATCACATCCGTACTCCCAACCCACAGGTGGTATTGACTCTCTCCGCTCCATGAGAGACGGACCCGGAGCGACGGCTCTCTGGACCTCCTTCGCCCCGTACGAGGTGGCCTAGAGCGAGGGCTCCTTGGACCCATTTGCTCCAGGGTGTGTTGTACTTATTTAGGTAAGGCTGTCTTTGACGGTTTTTCTGTACCATTCGTTACGTGTGAAGTGATATTTAGTATCCTTCAACTAGGTCGAGGTGTAACCATAGCTTGATGTCTTCGATAGATCGTCAGAGTCGGGGTTGGAGCCGGTGAGCCCCTCATCGAATATATCTCGGAGGGGTCAATGCGACGTCGTGCTCCTGCGGCTCCATGCTCGAAGGCAAGATGGATGCAGAGGGCGGCGGCCGGGATAGCCCGATAGGGATTGAACGTATAGGACGAGGCAACCCAAGCAACAAGTGAATGTATCATACCAGATTAGATTTATAGATGGAACAAATCGGTCTCTGAGTTCCTTACGGATGGTGTGGTCTGGGATGGGATTCCAACTCGGGCTCGGATCCACCTATATCATCACACGGACGCGTCGGTTGGACGCGGCAACAAGGTGGGTGCCGGTGCATTGACCGGACGGCGGAGAAGCCGGGCCTGATGTCAAGATGCTTTTTTCTTGAACAGCAAGTCAGCAACACCTTCTCCAGGTTACATCGTCAGGTGATGGATGCGAGAGACTGACTGCTCGTTCACGGCGTTTCCTGTCTCAAATTGTTCAGGTTTCTTTGAGTGCAGTTCGCAGTATATGTTGTATGCACATCAAACAAAGTACTACGATGCTAGTTTTTGATAAAAGGTTTGCACCCTATTTCCATTTAAAGAAAACCAAACTACAAGGTTAAGATAATAGCAGGTATATACAACAAATAATTAGAAGGAGAAGCACAAGAAAGACTAAGAGAAGTTAACAAGGTTTTGGGAGAAGCTCATAGAGTCCCCTAACAAAATCAGAGTTTTACCCACTTCCAAGAACTACTTTGCTGATCCAAGGCGCCCATCTGCTTCTAGCACCCAAAACTTCAGTAGCAACCTTCCCAATTGCTCTAGCGCCCTTGAGGAGCACCTTCCATCCTTCCTCCTTCTTAATTTAGACCAAAAATCAATCTAATGGCAAATAATATGAATCACTGAGATAGGTTCTGCGGGCCTTTTTTTTTCTTCTGAAAACACGCCGAATTGCGTACTTTTCAGATACTCCATAAAATGGTTGTTACACTAACCAACACGAACTTCCTAGTCTTCCTAGCAAACCTCCCTACCCAAAAAGAGAAAAATCGGGCCGTATCAGCTGGGGGGGCTAGGCAGGCCAAAAGTACAACTAATGATATTCTGAATATATCTTGCCAAAGGACATCGTAAGAACAAATGATCAATGCTTTCATCCGCCCCACAAAACATATATTTTTTGTCACCCACCCAACCCCTGTGGCCAAGATTGTCTTTGATCAAAATGCTTCGCTTCACCACTAACCAAAGGAAAATTTTAAGCCTTAGAGGCAGTTTAACATCCCAAATGAATTTATATGGGAAGGCAATACTCTGCCCCCTCAGAAAATTGTAAAAGTATTTGACCGAAAAGGTCCCCGAGGGAGACAGCATCCACACCAATCTATCACATTCCTCCTTTAGAATCACCCCATTGCACTCTACTATAAGCATGTTCCACAGCACAAGCCCTTCTCCACACACCGACCTTCTGAATTTGATGTTTTTACACTCCTACTCTAGGGCTTTTGCTACCGAAATATTTTTGAACACGGTAATATTGTATAGTCTTGCATACTTTACTGAGAAGGGCACATCCCCAAGCCACAAATCCTCCCAAAATCTGGTTCTAGTACCATCTCCCAGCTTCCTCTTGCAACAAGACAAAAAGATATCCCTTATCCCTAAAACACCTTTCTAGAACTAAGAATCCCCCACCTTAGGCGTCACCTGAGCCAACGTGTTCTTACTAAAGTATTTTCTTCTAATCAAGTTTTGCCATTGACCATCCTCGTTCTCCAACCTCCATAACCATTTACCCAGCAAGGCAGAGTTCATGTCGCCCAGATCTAGTATACCCAATCCACCCTGATCCTTAGGTAGACACACCATTAGCCAACAAACCAAATGATATTTTTTTTCCTACCTCCATTTGACTTCCAAAAGAATCTAGATGTAAAAAAGGTCAATTCTTTTCCTAACCCTCACTGGGAGCTTGTATAGAGACATCATATACAAAGGTGAACTGCTGAGAGAGGAGTTCACTAACACCAACCTTCCCCCTAGTGATAAAAGCTTCCCTTGCCAACAGCTTAGTTTGTGTTCAAATTTGTCCTTTATCCTTTTCCAATCCATATTTTTGACTTTCTTCCTATCAACAGGGATGCCCAGGTATTTAAGAGGCAAATTTCCCACTTTGCAAGTGAGGATTTCCTCATAAACTCCATGTCTCCTTCCTGCTGATCCAATGCAGAAGATTTCACTTTTATGAAAGTTGATTTTCAAACCTGAGACATGTTCGAATAGACAGAGGATAAACTTCAGATTTTTTGCACTCTCTACATCATCCTAGACAAAGAAAATAGTATCATCTGCATATTGCAAGATTGCTAGACCCTCATCAACTAAGTGCGAATTCAACCCCTTAACCAGTCCCAGCTCTTGCGCCCTCCTAACTAAGAGAGCTAAGATATCCCCCACTAGATCAAACAACAGAGGTGAAAGAAGATCACCCTGCCTGAGACCTTTGTAGGTTCTAAAGTAGTGCCCCAGATCATTATTGACTTTAACACAAACTCTTTCACCACTAACTACTTTTAGTATCCAGTCAATCCACTGAGATGGGAAACCTTTCAAAATGAGAGTCCTAAAAAGGAAAGGCCATTTCACTTTATCATAAGCTTTTTCAAAGTCGACTTTGAACAGAATCCCTGACTTTTTCTTTCTATGGAGTTCATGTAAGGTTTCATGTAAAGTCACCACCCCTTCCAAGATAAATCCGCCTTTAAGAAAAGCTATTTGAGCTAAGAGAATCACATTATCTATCACTCTAGCTAGTCTGGCTGCTAAAATTTTAATTAGGATTTTATAGCTCACATTCAACAGGCAAATAGGTCGAAAGTTCTGGATTCTATCTGCATTCTTTTCTTTTGGGATCAAAGAGATCATACCATGGTTAAGTCTAGAGATGTCCATCTTCCCAGCCAAAAAGTCATCCAGCACAACTTTGAGATCAGCCTTTACCAAAGCCCAGAATCTCTGATAAAATTCTGCTGGAAATCCATCTGGCCGAGGGGCTTTATTCTCCTCTATGGAAAAAACAGTCTCTGTCAACTGTTCCCAGCTGAGACTTTGAGTCAAGGACATCTTGTCCTGCTCATTCAGCTGGGGGACGCCATGCAAGTTGAGCTGAATACTTGTGTTCTCTGGCTGCCCAAAGATATTCTTATAGAAGTTGGTAATGTACAACAGAAGGTTCCCCTGACCCTCAATCACACCCTCTCCTGGTGCAGAGTAAAAATAGAATTTTTCCTATTTCTTCCATTTGCTTTAGTATGAAAGTATTTAGTATTGTTATCCCCTTATAAAAGGTTTTTTTTTTCTTTGGATCTTTGGAACCATTTCAGTTCCTCTTCTCTAAGAAGCTGCACCGATTGAGCATCCAAACTAGTCTTGTAAGCTCTATTGGCAGCATCCATCCCATTTTGTTCACAATGTTTATCTAGTAGGTCTATCTTTTCCAGAAGTTCCTCTCTTTTTTTCCCTATATTAGCCTTCCACATTTCTATTCCATCCATTTAAAACCTTTCTAAGCTTTCTCAATTTGGTTTGCCCCCATTGGTTGCTCCCAAACTGCTTGGACCACATTAGCAAGGTCATTCCTCAAGAACCAACCAATCCCAAACCTAAACACAACCCTATGTTGACACTTCCCCTTGTATCAATGAGGAGGAGCATGGTCTGAAAAAACTCTAGGTAAGGCTTTAGTGTGGATCAGAGGATGGTGTTGTTCCCCTGGGATACTAACCAGTACCCTACGATGCTAGTATTAGAGGATGGTGTTGTTCCCATAGGATACTAACCAGAACCCTACGATGCTAGTATTAGCTTTGTTTCAGTGACTGACGAGAGAGTAGGCAAGCAACATCTTATTTGACAATTTTGTAAGCTCTTGAGACGAGCAATGGAACCGAGAAAACTGTACTTCAGATTTCTTCTGGGCTCATCCGCTGGTAAGAGACAAATGTGAAATGTTGTTCACGCCAAGACGCCGCCGCCGCAGCTCCTGCTCGCCACTGCCGCTCTGCTCGGCTACAAGGAGGATTTCGGGCCGGGGATACCGGGCTTCAGCACGCTGGCCCAGTATTATTAGCCCATTAAAAATTTTGATTACTAGTTATTAGCAGTATCACTCCCACGGCCCGCCCAGCCCAAATCGCCCCCTCAGCGGCTCAGCCGCAGCCTCCTGATCGGACTCCCACCGCTCAGGCCCTAGCATCAGCCGGAGAGCAAAACAATCGACCGACTCCGGCGCGGCCTCCTCCCACCGGCGACCGCGTTCCCCTGCGCCAGTCCGCCGCTGTCTTACACCACCTCCGTTGTCCCCCTCCGGCCGTCTACCTCTGTAGCGCCTCTGACGGTCTGACCGGTGACCGCGACCCTGAGTCCGTGAGCTAGGTTTGGAAATTCGTTTTCAAATTTCTAGACTTTAGTTTGTAATGGTAATTGCCTCCTCCTCGACCGCCGCCCCCGCCACGTCAGCCCGCCTCCCCCGGCCCTTCCGCTCCCACCGCCTCCTCTTCACGCCGGCCGCCGCCGCCGCTGCAGGCCCCGCTCTACAGCCGAGGGGCACGGTGAATCCTAATCCTAACCCCCGCTGGCCGCCCGCCGTCGCCGGAGAAGAAGCACGCCGCGCGGAGCGTGCGTTAAGACCAAATGGAGAGCACACACTATTAGTTTTTGCCTTTTTGTTAAATCGAGAGATAGTATAAGGTTGTTCCAACAGCTGATGAACCTAGACTGAGTTTAATAACTCTTTAGTTGCAATCTTATTACATTATGTTGATGCCTTTGTCTATTTTGCCATATCATTAGCATGAGGCTCAGGTATCACATCAATTGTGTACGTTTTTGCCCTGGTTTAATTCAATTACATGATCATAATTTTAGTCAGTCATAAGTCAGCTCACATCTCATCATCCCCTCCCACAATTCCCTTCATTTTATTAGGGATCTGGACATATGGTCTAATAATCTGTTGTCTTGGGTTTCTAGGGATACAGTCATCAGACATGTCGTCGAAGAAGAACTACTACAAGGAGAAGATGATGCGGCGGAAGTAAGTACCTAGCAATACCATCCTTTTTTTCGATTTGTTCTGCACAGTTTTTAGTACCATGCCATTTTGGGATTGGATAACTAGGACATTTCTCTTGAAAGATATATAGGCATTTTTTTTGGCTTATTTGCGTTAATTTGAGGGGGAAATAAAAGCTGTGTGTTTTGGAATAAAGTGAGCTAGTTAGTTCTTGTTTAACCATTCCCCCACTTCTAGCTGTTTATTATTTTCTGGAATCAACATTCAAATTAGAACTTAAAAGGGGAATATATTTTTTGTATGTTTCAGATTTCTTATACATATAATGCAGAAAAATTATTGAGTAAAATTGCAACTCTTTATCGTATAGTTGTTTGTAACATGGTTACATGAAGTTTTGGAATTAAAATGAGTGATTGGGTCATATTTTTTCCTCAGCTTAGTTGCCTAGTCAGACTGGCAGACTGCAATACATGGTTTAGCTTTAGTCGTGATTCCTGTACTCATTTAGAAAAGAACAGCATGGCTGTCATTATGTGTTCATCTGTAATCTCCTAATCTTCATTATGATATTCTCTCGTATATACATATCATGAGCTGTTGATGCAGCAGAACCACATTTAAATGGCAGTGTATCTGGTGAAAACTCTGTGAAAATCAAACATAGAAGTTTCCAAAAATTCTAAAACAAAATATGAGATATAGGGGAGGGTATGTTCTGCATCTCTGTAAAATTTGAAAATCAAACTCAATCGCATTTGCGAGAGACGAAAAGACAAATACTTGCTAAAGTAGTGTTTTCAATGTTTTGGCTAAGTGTTTGTCTTTTTCGTATCTCGTAAATGCAATTGAGTTTGATATTGAAATTTTGCGGAGACATAGAAAATACCCTCCCCAACATGTCATTTTTTTTTCTTTAGAATTTTTAGGAACTTCCAAGTTTCGTGAAAATGCTAATTTTCATCAAATTCACATTTTCACCTGATATTCCTCTCATTTAAATAGCTAAAGTGCTAAACCAAGTGAATTCTTCAAATCTCTAGGAATCTTGCAGCTCTCCCCACACTTTGATCCATGGTAGTGACAGTGGAGATAATTCATACACTTTGTGCAGCTTTTCAGGACAATTTTTGGAATCTGTAATCATGTGAAAATAGGAAGCGGTAATGACAAATCTTTTTCTTCGACCTAGGGCGATCTTTTCACACCCTCAGCTAAATTGTAGTTTGAACCCGTCCGCCAAATTACATTCACACTTTTTTTCTTGCATTTGGGGACAAATCCCCATTTTGTGCTGACTTGATACTGACCGCGGTGCTCCCATTTACTTGCATTCCCCACTATGATGGGAACACATCCTGACATCCCTGATAAATCAGATGCAAACTACAACTACCTCCTGCATACCTCTCCTGTTAGCTATTAAGTCCTTTGGGCCAACCTAATTCTCTCTGGTTTTCCCTTGCAGAGAGGAGAAAAAGGAAGAACCAGAGACACCCAGGTATCGAGATCGTGCTAAGGAGCGTCGTGAAGATCAAAACCCAGACTATGAACCTACAGAGCTTGGTTCATTTCATGCTGTGGCACCTCCTGGAACAGATTTGAGGTAACGGGTCACATGCTTCTGTCTGACACTTTCATTCTGTTCATCTGTTGTTAGTTTATCATAAGTTCTTCTGGTATTCGAACTTCTGCAATTGTTTGCATTACAGGTTAGCTGATGCGCAGAAGATTTCAATTGAGAAAAGCAAATATCTTGGAGGTTGGTAGTGTGAGTGTGACAGCTTTGTATCTTTTTTTTCCCTGAAGAAAATGCTTTCCATATTTTTGAAAAATAAGGTCTCTTTGGCTTGTATTGTTGTGTACTTGGGATAAAAATGTAGACTTGTTTGGGGAAGAAGAACAGAGGGTAGGGAGGATACAAACAGCAAGGGGAGAGGGAATGTGGGGCAGAGAGATGTACAGGGAGGAGGAGTGGAGATAGGGATATGGTATTGGATTATCTCTTGCTTGAATATAAAGAGATTGATGTCCTTTGTTTTATAGAGAGGAGTCCCTAACATAATGAACTAACCGGTCCTAACAGATTAGAATTAGTAACGCTAAAGATAGGACACATGACTTTACAAAACCGACAAATAGCTCGGCACATTTACTTTTTCTGTCTGCCTTCTGAATTACCATTTTGATTGACATTCTCTTTTCACTTTGTGCTTTTTAAGGTGATTTGGAGCATACACATTTGGTCAAAGGCTTGGACTATGCTCTACTTCACAAAGTACGAAGTGAAATCGATAAGAAGCCTGATGCAGAGGATGAGAAGGATGCAAAGTCAAGGTACTTGCCACCATAGTGTAGTTTTAGGTGCTATTGTAAGACTGACTAGGGTTTTAAAAAGGTTGTCAGATGCAATGGGTGTTTCAAATGCTATAATATGCCTATGTCACTTGCCTAATTTTCACTAGTACAGAAAGCAAACCAACAGTACGCAAATTGATTCCATTATGACAGAGCAAATTAGTCAACCTCTTTTAGGCCTAGTTCTCTCTCTCTCTCTCTCTCTCTAATCTGAGGTGATTTTATGAGAGATCCAATTCCCTCCTGTTTGAATTTTCAATATGAGTTTCTTATGGTGGACAATATCCTGTTTCTGTTAGAACTTAGAAATGAATATTGTACAATAAAAGGGTTCTGCATCCAGTAATATTTTGCAGTCATATCTCTTGTAGTTCTTCACAATTTTACCAACCTAATTTTCCTGAAGCTGTTATGCAAACTGAGTTGTTGGGTATGCTAGTTGATGTTTGTTTAACGTCTTCTTTTTTCTATTTCGGATGATCAAGAATGGAACATTTGCTTTAGAGTGACTGTAAAATCATTCTCAGCCAAACATTATTTCTGGTACATCATTGTCAGCATCATCATTAGCACCACCTTGTGTTAGAATGAAACAATATATGCTATAGTTTTGCATCTCTTGATTTGAGCTGTAGTAATATGAAAGTTTGACCTTGTCCTTAGTCCATACTCTGGATGCACTTATTTTAGGAGTGTACTACATAATATCTTTCACTTTTGTTGTACAGGGCAACAAAAGAAGACCAAGCAGTCTCATTCCGCACTGCAACTGCAAAGGTATACATTTTTTTAAAGTTTATTAACGAATTGGTTTTTGCTTAATACGTTAAGGATTATGTAATATAATATGGACATTAATTGTCATTATTCATTGATTGCAGTCTGTATACCAATGGATCATAAAGCCACAGAGCACAGTAAAGGCGAACGAAATGTTTCTTCCTGGTCGGATGGCATTTATTTACAACATGGTATTGCCCTTAAAAATTTCCCATGTTTAGTGCTTTCATGTGCTTTAGTTACATTATGGGGGTGATTATAACACATTTCACTTGTAGACAGAGTAGTCATGTAGTGTAAAGTGTCAATTATAGGCATCAGCTCCTCCCCATTTTCCTCATAGAAATGATCAGTGCATATAATTTTCTATTTTCATCACTCATCAGCATCCATCTGTTGCTATACTGTTTAAAAAAAGATATCGTTATTTCAACTTTTAGCCTTTTTATTCTATGCTAGCATGTTAATGATATCACACTTATGTTATCATTTTGTTTATATGTAATGCATGATTATGTTTCATTTGATGATAGGTACTATTTGTTTTTTCCCCTCCGCTCATCACCTGAAGTGCAATTCAATCAATTTGCTCAAGTTCTAACTTTCACTACATAATATGCCAAAAAAAAGTAATAAATTACCAAACCTAACAAGGTCAAACCCTTCCAATTTTATAAGTTTCCTTTATATGCAAATATAGTATTAATTTACTATTATACATTTCATGCAATGATTTGTATTTCATGCAAATTTAAATTGTGATTGCAATGTATCATGGCCTCAAGGATTGCTAATGCTATATACAGTACCTTCTCTATATCCATGATTCCATGTTCCATTAGGGCAATCACAACTCACATATCAGAAATCATCAGTTGCTCATTGTTTGGGTGCATGATGCTTTCGTTTGCCATATTTATCCTTCCCAAAGATTTTCAGATAATAAGAATAGACGTGTTTGCATAGCCTATTCTCATGAGTCATTACATGTCCAGTGGTCAAGTTTTGTTATTTGCATTCAAAGAGTAGAGGTGTTTGCATAGCCTATTCTCATGACATGTCCAGTATTGTCAAGTTTATTTGCATTCAGTCCTTTGTTTAATCATTTCCTGTTTTGGTCTGAACTATTGATTTTAGCGGGCAGACTAATAAATTTCATTTAATCCAACCAGGACGATGGACTTACCAATGATATTCCGACAACTCTTCACAGGAGCAAAGCTGATTGCCCTATTCCAGAGGTATTATGACAATATTACATATACGGTATTGAAGTTTCTTATAATTTTTCCTTGTCTTTTTCAACATTCTTCTTGCTTCTGCAGGAGATGGTTACTGTCAGTGTGGATGGTTCTGTGCTTGACAGGATTGCTAAAATCATGTCATACCTTCGACTTGGATCATCAGGAAAGGTTCTAAAGAAAAAGAAAAAAGAGAGGGATACAAAAGGTATGTTACTTGAAAATGAAAATGGAAGTTGTAGCATAGTAGAAGTTGTTGAGTGAGAAACTGAGAACAGGAAAACCTTCTTGGTTGGGACATGTGAAAATATGCTGAAGTGGTTTCTTTGGAAGAACTAAGACACTAAGAGTGTTTATACTTTATAGCCCTAGAGATAGAAAAGTAACCAACGTTTGCCTGGATGGTTGAGTTTTGTTTCAATTGTTTTTCCAGTCTTCTTTCAAGAATTAACTTCAGGCGCTTGTGTTGTGTGTACTGCTATTGGCTTTGTTCAATTCTGATTCAGGGATAGCAAGTTCTATTAGTGAATTAGTGGTGGTCATATCTTTTATACTTTTGTCTTATTATTACAGACAACGCAAGTTAATCAATTGGCTTGAAGTACTTGTAATATCCGTATGTGCACTAGCTTTGCTTGGTGAATTTAGATATGTTTTCTTGTTCTGTTTACTATATTGCAGGGAAGAACAATTTGGCAAGTGATAACTATGATGAGGCGGTAAGACCTGCCCAAACTAATGGTTCTGCTCTGAAACATCAATTAGAAAAGGATATGCCACCACCACCCCTGCCCCCTCGAAAGAATAATTTCAATGGGAATGAGAAACAGTCTGTCCCTATTGCTACAGCAGACGACAACGACATTTTCGTTGGAGATGGTGTTGACTATACCGTTCCTAACAAGGAAATGAGCCAGAGCCCTGTCTCTGAGGATATGGATGAATCCCCACATAACCATCAGAAGCAATCCTATTTCACTGAACCTGTGTATGGCCCTGTCCCACCATCTGAACCTGCTCAAGCTTGGCAACAATCGGTAAGCCTATTAATGTTCAGTATATTCAGTTCCAGTGAACACCTGTAAAATTTGAATGATGCATGTTGAACGTTAAGATCCTAACTAAATATTTATTATCTATCCACATTCATAACATGCTACAAAAAATAGCTGTAATAACCTGTTTAATGTCCTAATAATTAATGTCACTTCTGATGTTAGGATGGGTATGATGCTCTTCAAGCCCAAATGGTAGCTGCTGGACATCAAGGCGACTGGTCAGGATACCAGTATGCAGAACAGCAGCTGACCTATGCAGAGCAATACTTGCAACAAAGTACCCAGGAATATGATGTATTAGCTGACCCAAGTATATCCCAGGATCCAATGTTCATGACTCAAGCAGATAAGGATCGGGGTCTAGGTTCTGTATTCAAACGTGACGATCAAAGGCTTAAGCAGCTGAGGGAAAAAGATGCACGAGAGAAAGATCCAAATTTTATTTCAGATAGTTATTCTGAGTGTTATCCTGGTTATCAGGAGTATAATAATGAGATTGCAGGGAGTGATGATGAAGATGATTTGTCGAAGATGGATATGGGTGGACGGGTAAGTGAAATTGTTTCTAAATATCATATATTCATATGCACAAAAGCTCCCTTGCAGTTACAAGCTTATGTTTGAAACATGGGTTCCTGGAAAATTGCAATGGATGAACATTTAGTTAAAATATATTGGATTATAGAACCTTGGTTACTTTTAAGTTGCGACTTTCTACCTGCATCTGCTTTGTGTTCCTTCTAGATTTGAATACTCTAGAACTTGTTTTTTTAGTAGCTCTTGCGATATTCTTGCTTTTGATGTACTATTCATTGTGACATTCAACATGATCCAAAATTGCCGTCCTGATAGTATTGTTTTCTGGATGTTTAACTTTTGTATGTTAGCAGCCATTGCATCCTGCTGCAACTGTAGCTTTTGAGCTGATAAATGGCTTCTTTCTGTTTCATCTTTTGTCGAATCATTTCCACCAATAGACAATTATTATTTGATGGTTTTGCACTGTTTGTCTGTACTCCATTCTGATGTATGATTTGTGAGCAGGCGAAGGGCCGTCTTCATAGGTGGGACTTTGAGACGGAAGAGGAGTGGGCCAAATACAACGAGCAGAAAGAAGCCATGCCAAAGGCTGCATTCCAGTTTGGGGTGAAGATGCTGGATGGTAGGAAGACTAGGAAGCAGAACAAGGACCAGAAGCTCACGAATGATCTGCACAAAATAAACAAGATCCTGGCGAGAAAGAAGGGCGAGAAAGATGGAACAGAAGATGTTGGACATTATGACGACGATTTGCCTGGTGCGAAGAAACAACGTGCTTGATGTTACTGGTCTTACTGCCCTGTGAGAGCTCTAAGTAGCATGTATGTACTGAGAGTTACAGTGCCATGTTCAGCTCGCAGTTGTATTCTCCTGCGTTTGCTGAATTAAGTCTATCCTCTCTGTGTGAATGATCGCATTGGTTGGTCAATGCTGTTGAGCCGAAACAAAGGAAATCTGTAGCTCTACATTTATAATACCGCATCCGCCGTCCATCGGGCCTCACACGGGGGATCGAACGGCGGGGGAGGGGCCTCAGGGAATTTGCTTCCCTCGTGCGTGATACGACCAATCGAGGGTTAATAACTCCGATCTCCTCTCAAAGGACAACTCCCTCGGCAAGTAGCGTTCCCCACGCGATCGTCTTCAGACTTAGCTCGTCACGCCGCCTCCCGGCCGGCGGCGTTGCTACATGGAGGACATCCCGCCGCTCCAGCGGCTCGATCTCGCGCTCGCTCGTCGTCGCACACCGCGCGAGCATGACGCAGCCAATGCTACGTAGCTAGTACTGGCTAGCTGCCCGCGCGCGAGACAGCCAGTTCGATCGGAGTTGGCGTGGGCCGGCGGGCCGGTACGTCGCAGAGAGCTCTGGAGCCCGCCCGGAGCGGTGTTGTAGCCCGTGCCGTGCGTGGGGATGCGAGAGTTTTTGGTCGATACGGTCAATTTTCGAGTCCTATTTACAATCTTTTAACGGTATTTGCAAAAATAGCAGCGCGCCACGCGCCGCGCGCCGCCAGCCGAGGTTGTGACACGTACGCCATGATGCGCCACCCGCGCCCGCCCGCCACGTCCACCCATGCCCCAGCTCGGTGCCCATCATTCCGCGCGCGCACGGCGACCGCGCCACACTGCGTGCGCCACGTTGCGCGGGCTCGCGCTCACTCTGCGCCCGCGCCTTTTTTTTCCAATTTTTTTTTTTTATTTTTTAGATGCAGAAACATTTTTTAAAATAATTTTTTTGCTACAGTGTGGGCGCAGGCTCACCCTGCGCCCGCACTGTAGCAAATTTTTTGTTTTTTTAAAAAAAAAACATTTATGCATATTTTGTATGAATTTTAAATATAGTAAATAGGGTCCAAAAATTATAAAAAATTTTGTAGAGTCTTCTGACGGTGTTAGAAGACTCCACAAAAAATTTCATAATTTTTGAACCCAATTTACTATATTTAAAAATTCATACAAAAATATGCATAAATATTTTTTTAAAAAAAAAACAAAAAAAATTGCTACAGTGCGGGCGCAGGGTGAGCCTGCGCCCACACTGTAGCAAAACTTTTTTTTATTTAAAAAAATGTTTCTGTATCTAAAAAATGAAAAAAAAATTGGAAAAAAGAAAGAAAGGCGCGGGCGCAGAGTGAACGCGCGCCCGCGCAACGTGGCGCACGCAGGGTGGCGCGGCGGCCGTCTGCGCGCGGGATGGGCACCGAGCCGCGGGCATGGGTGGACGTGGCGGGACGGGCGCGGGGTGGGCGTGCGCCCGTGGGTACGTAACCTCAGCGCGGGCGCGCGGTGGCCGTGCGCCCGCGTTGCTATTTTTGCAAATACCGTTGAAAGACGGTTAGAAGTGTAAATACAGATCGAAAACTGACCGTATGTGCCAAAAAGTCGGGGATGCGACGGGAAATAAATTCTTAGGGGGCACCGTCGGATCCGGAAAAAAATTATATAGGATCTGGTTCACAACTCCATCAATGTAGATTAATTTCATCGTGTGACACGTGTCTTTTTACGAATATCAAAGCGTGACATGCTAGCCTTCAGTATTCCATTCGTGAAAATTCATATCGGTGATTTATGGGGTTATACGCTTTGAGATTCGTGAAAAGACACGTGTCACACGGTGGAGTTGGTTTATATTGATGGAGTTGTGGACAAAGTCCTATATGATTTTTTTCCCCCATTGGATCCCCCCGTCTCTCTCTCCTCGGTCGAACGGTGATGTGACGATGGGTGGTGTCCGGCCGGCTGTTAAACTATCCAAGTCGAAGCTAGCTAGCAGGCGTACAGGACGATTGAGCTGGTTCAGCAGCCCGCACCGGTGCAGGTCGATCCGTGCCGCGCGGTTACACACTTAGGGCTTGTTTGAGTAGAGAGGGATTGGAAAAGATTTTAGTTTAAATTCCCAGTCGATCCGAATGGATTGACTCGGATCACAATATATCCAAACAAATCCTTACTAATTTCTTTGCATGATGCTATTGACTTTTCGTAATCTCTAGGCATGGCTTTGACCGTTAGTTTTCGTTGTTTTACGTCACTTTGCTTTACGTCACTATGAATTGATAAAAAAAAAATAATTTTATCAAAGTATTTTTAACGACAAACCCAGTGATATAGTATTATGACGGCTGATCAATATAATTTCAAACATGTCGATAGCCAAAAAAATTCCGAAAGTTTAACCGGACGAATTGCAAAACGTCATTAAATTCTGCTATTCTAGCAACTCTCTCTCTTTCTGTCACCTCCGTGAACACGTAGCACCACAAGCCAGCGGCAAAAAAAAAGTTTACTATCTATGTCTCTATAGAAAAGAATCACCATTTTACACAGTTAGATTGGTGCGTTAATAAGAAAACAGATTAATTGGTACGTGTTAAGTAGGGTTGTACCGAAGTCCCTAATTAATCTGTGCAGGCAGCCACGAGCTTGAGATACAAATCGAGGTCATGGGACGCGACCACGTTGGGCGCCGAATCCTTGCTGCAAAGCCGCAGCTCGCGGCCGACGTCGCTGTACGCCCACCCCATCTTCGACACCAGCCACCTCGGCACCCTCGACTTCCTCTTCGCCGACCCGTCGTCTCGGGCGCCGCCGCAATCGTCGACTGGGAACCCGGGCACCTTGGTCACGATGTCGTTCGAGTTCACAACGCGGAGCACCTTGCCTCTGCTCTCCTCCAGCCTGCGCCGGAACGCCGCGTTGCCCACGCGCGGGCCGCCGAACGACACGGCCGTGACCATCGGCGCGTCGTCCTCGTCTTGCATGGCTGCAGTCGCTATCTCGTAGGCGGTGAGCACCGCGAGCGCTGCGCCGAGGCTGTGGCCGGTGACCGTGATGCTCAACGGCGGCATGCCTTTTCCGCCGTATTCGCGGATGATTCTTTGCACCTCGCCACGCACCTGGTGCTGTAGGCTGCTATGCGCTTTGCCCGGGGAGGTGAAGAGCCTCCAGAACCCACTCTCGACCATCGGCTCCTCGCCGGCGTCACTTGATCGCGGCGCGGTGGTCGGCAGGCGGGTGAGAGTGGACTGGAAGTTGTCGAACCACTCGCTGGGTGTCGCCGTGCCACGGTACGCAATGACGACGTCCCGGCGCCCGAGCCGCTCGATCTCGTCCTCATCGTCGCACACCGCGACGTAGCCAATGTAGCTCGAGCTGCACGACATCCAGCTCGGCGCCGAGCTAGACGCCGCGTGGAGGAGGCGGGTGACCTCATAGCCTGTCCCTGGAATGCCGGAGCAGCGCAGGAGGGAGCGGCTCGGGAACCGGCAGGAGCCGTAGGACGGGGCGCGGCCGTCGAAGTCGAAGCTGGCGTACGCGGCCCGGACGAACTCCCCGTACCGGACGAGCTCACCGCGGAGCGCGCCGTCGAGCGGGTTTAGCAGGCCGTCCCAGTCTCGGGCGCCCTGGAGCTCCGTCCACTGCCTGCCAATGCTCAGCGTCGACGGCTTCGACGCCGGCGTGGAGGGCGCGAAAGAGTTCTTGATGGTGCAGCATTTGCCACGTGCAAGTGCAGCGCTAGGGTAGCATGTGCGAGCTCCAGAGATGGAAGCCGCCATGTTTAGTTTGCTCGATCAGATCAGGTGTACGTTTCTTCCTGTGTGTCTGAGCTTCCTGACTAAATTCTGGCCACAGAAGCTTGTGTCAGTCTGAGCTTCCTGACTCAATTCTGGCCACAGAAGCTTGTTATATATACAGGGAGCTAGTATGAAAATGGAGGGAACTTAACAGTTGTTCCTCGCGATTTGAAAAAGGCGGGAAAGTTGGCAGGCACCGTGCCTTTCCTACCTGCACGTTCTGCTTGCTATATTTCAGGTAATGTAATGTTCTCGGTGCTCATGATCTTTTAGTTTGGTTGTATGTACCTCCCTGAACTCAAAAGTTAACTGCCCAACCTCCCAAATGCTCCACTCTTTGAGCTGATCTTGGCTCTTCAGAAGCAAAAAAAAGCATGTTTTTGTTAAGAAGATTACAGCAGAAACATGCAAGGTAGGAAGGAGTATTAGTTTGCTGTTGCATTTTGCATGGTTGGCACGTGGATGTACTGCAGGCCATTTTTTTTTCAGTGGATCTTGCAAGCCAGCTCAACGATGGTCTTTCTTTTTGTTTTCCAGATGAACCATCGGTGTAACATGACGGTCTTATATAAGTCAGAGTGATTCTCAATTTGTCCTGGGAGAAGCCATAGTAACAGTTTAGCTAGGATGAAATTATGTTTGAATGCAAATGAGAAACGGGTTTCACTTTAAGGGTCTATTTGGAATTTCGTACGAAACAATTAAATTCCAGCAGGAACCGGGGAAACTCCGGCGTTCCACAACATGTTTACTAAATACTGAGAATTTCACATACTTTTAAGAAGAAAATTATTTGACTACATGCATATAATGTATTTCTGGACAACTGGTGTCTACAGATGTTTACAATCAGTCCATGACAGTTGTTTTGAGTGTATAATAATAGTTCCTTTATCAAACTATCTTGAATGAGTATAATAGATAAATTCGGACTGTTTGGAACCCAAGTTTTTTTTTCTTACTATTACTGTGGTTATTGAAATGTATCATGTGAAATTTCAACAAAATTTCATAAAATTATATTCCAAACAATGTTCTGCAAGGCTACCAAGAGGAAAATAAATTTTATGGGACGGGATCTCGATAAAGGCTCCTCGCGGACGCCGTCCATCTTAAACAGTGACGAGGGGTGGGGAGGATCCCCCAGAAATTTGTTTCCTACCAAGAGGGCTTGTATCCTTTCCTCGACAGGGCGTTCACGGTGTAAACATAGTCTACAATATCTTACGTACAAGGTGCTCATAATTTCTGTTTTTTATTCCATGCATCGAAAAAATTGATCAAAATGGCCATGGAGTGGAGTTGCACCTATCGACCGCTTATTTTCTTTTTTGTTTCTCTCTTTTACAGAGCAAACTGAATCCATTTCCTGGGCACCACTGCTTTCCCAATTTCACAAAACCAAGCGCCGTTCGGCCGTGCAGTAACCTAATCAAATTGAGCAGGTGCTGCGACATGCATGTCTAGACGCCCATTTGCAATACGCATATAGTCAGGGACGGAGCTGGCCTCGGGCCGGTCTAGTTGCTTTTGGTCTAAAGTCATATTTTACTGTTTTTTCAATAAATTTTATATAGTTCATCGCCCCAGTAACCTGATCCAGCTTCACCCCTTGCATATAGTAGGTGCTTTTCTGCTTGCACTTGGATCTCCAGCACGAGGCAATTAGCGCCCAATTATCCTCGATGGAATGCGCTTGCATTCCAAACACGGGAAACCTTTCCAGAGCTGCACGGCCTAATTCTCTTTGGATTATACTCTCTGCTGCCTAATTCTTCTCTCCCTCCTCTTTTACGACGATCACCCAACGCAGGCTCAGGAAGTTGGCGAATTTTTTTTGCCCCAAATGCCACTGCCCTGTGCTTGGTACTAGTCACTATGTTGCTGTATATAACATGGTCGTTTTACACGTGCAACTAGTGCGGTATAATCATCCATCATGTGCGAAGCGTGCCGGATTCATTCATACGCACGTTTTTCCAGTCTCGTGCTTCAACAACGTGCTAGGGAAAAGAAAAAGGTAATAGTACGGATGGGCTCATAGTCAGGGGCGGAAGCAACTGGACTCACCCAGTGTCACAGGATACCGGGTCAAAAAAGTAGATATTATCATGTATATACTATATGTTAGAAATTGATCCATATGAGTGAGACCCATTTTCTATAATTCCAAAGCATTTATGGGTTAGTACCATATTGCTAAGGCAAGGTGGAGGTGACCAACATATAAGGTGGAGTCCTTGCCACTCCTTGAAACATGTAGCACATGGATGAGGATGGCATGAGGAGGGCTCTGGCTAAACACACACACGCACGCACGCGCGTGCGCGTTCGCGTATTTTCACGTGAAAAATCGCGTGACTTGTGTACCGTGACGTGACGTGGCGCGCCATTTGGCAGACCAAGTCCACCTTATTTTTTTCTGAACCATGCATCTCTCTCTCTGTTTGAATGAGATTCAAATGTTTAAATTTGAGGCTTTATTGGGTGATGATGACGATTACGGTGGGTAAATGGTTGGTTAAGTGTGTCGATTACGATGGGTAAATGGGTAAATGGTCATTTAATCTGTCGATTACGATACCGCATCTATATATGTCTCGAGACGTCCAGTGCATAGCGAGTACAAGAATAGCCTCCATTCCTTCTTCCTTCTAATCTGTGTTGTTGTACTGTGCCGTCTGAACCTTGCCGACTCTTCTTCTCGGCGTGCACCGTGAAGAAGGGAAGCGGTATCTCCGAACCGTTGCTGCCGTGAAGACCTGCACGGGAGCGGCAATAAGGTTTCTGGGCAGCGCATCTGCGCGACCGCTTGCGCGATCTGCGACATCTACGTTTACGCATCGCATCAAGTCTGCATACGCTTCTCGCTCTTCATCGGACCCATCTGTAAGTCTCTTGTGTGATTGATAGATTTGTTTACATCCCGGTTTTCATATATTGTGAAGTACAATGAGTTGTCGCTATCGCGATCTTGTTTTATGCATCATTAGTCTATTGCAATATTTGTCTTCTAATAAAATTTGGAATTAAAATATTGCTCTCATTTTCAACATTCCAGAAACCTTATTGTAAACTTTGTTGCAACACAACTATGGTGGAGCTTCGATGCTATGAAACCCGAGAGGTTTTTCGTCGAATTTCGTAGATGGCGCACTAGAGCCAAGTTACGCTCATGTCTTTGGGGCGTGGTGGGTAATCCACCCATAGTATCCGTTCTGATTGACCAATATATGCGATTCGATAATGTGAACAACATCGCTCTTGGTCGCCTTCCGACCATTCGCGGATCGGCTCTATGATGTGTACATGGACTATAAGTCCGCCACTGAGTTGTGGGATGCACTAGAGCACAAATATGCAGAGCGAGAGGTGGTCGTTGGCTCTACATGTGTGAGCAATTCTTCGACTTTACCATGGATGAGGCTAAGTCCATAGTTGGACAAGCTCATGATCTCCGGCTATTGGTTGGTGAGATTGCTCATCCGGGCGTGTGTTGCCTCCTAAGTTTGTGGTCGGGCATTGTCGCCAAACTTCTGCTTTCTTGGCGGGATTTTGCTACTAGCTTGAAACACAAGAGGAAGAGATTTGTTGAAGATCTCATTTCGCCTCGATGTGGAAGAAAAGGCAAGAGCAAAAGATGCACCCCAGATTTCCGGTCGAACAATGCAAATTTCATAGAGAAAAGATTGTTGCAAAGAAGTACAAATCCAACAAAATGAACAAGACAACTAGCTTTAAGAAGAAAAGCGAGAAAAAGGATATGAAGAACATCACTGCTTTGTGTGTGGGAAAACGGTCATATGGCGAAAGATGTCATTTCGCAAAGCGAGAGATGGTGAACGACCAAAGAAGAAGGTCATCAACGTGATCATAAGCGAGGCCTCGACTTGAGGAGGGTATAGTAATTCTCTGTTGTTTTTTCAACATGTCAATCCACCGATTGGTGGGTTGATATCGGTGCTAATGTTCACGTATGTTACGATATTTCCTTATTTTCTTCTTACCAGCGCAGGGCTTCCTCCGACCTAATGGGAAGCGGTCGCATGCTTCGTTCTTCTTGTTGGTGCAGAGAACGAAGCTTACTTCGAGGAAGATTGTCCACTTGAAGAATGTGAAGATGCTCCTACAATAAACAAGAACCTCGTTAGTGGTTCATTCTATGTAGGGACGGTTATAAGCTAGTCTTTGAGTCAAATAAAATTGTAATGTCTAAGTTCGGGAATTTTGTTGGTAAAGTCTATGAGAGCGGAGGCTTGTTCCGCCTAAGTACTTTAGAGTCTTGTTATAATCAATGTTGCAACCTGGTTTAAATAAATGTGAGGCAAATATTTGGCATTCTCGTTTTTGTCATATTGGTTTTGATAGTATTGCTAGAATGTCCAGTTAGATTTAATTCCAAAATGTGAAATTGTCAAAGGATCAAAGTGCCAGTCATGTGTGCAAGCAAAACAGCCTCGCAAACCCTTTAAGGGATTAGAGGACGAAAAGAACTTGGCACCATTAGATCTTGTTCATTCAGATTTGTGTGAAATGAATGGATTGTTGACAAAAGGAGGCAAAATATATTTTTTAACTTTTATTGATGATGCAACACACTACTGCTATGTGTATTTGCTAAAAACTAAGGATGGAGCTTTAAACTACTTTAAGACTTATAAGATCGAGGTTGAGAACCAACTAGAGAAGAAAATAAAAAGACTAAGGTCTGATCGTGGAGGAGAGTACATCTCTCATGAATTTTCTCAATTCTGTTCTGAGCATGGAATAGTCCATGAATTTACACCACCATATTCACCCCAATCAAATGGGGTAGTGAGAGGAAAAACCGCACACTAACGAACTTGGTTAATGCCATATTAGAGAGTGCTGGTATGCCTAAGACATGGTGGGGGGAAGCTATATTGACAACAACTTTCGTCTGAGCAGTAATCACTAAAAAGAGTGATATTACTCCATATGAGGATGGAAGGGAGAAAACCCAATGTCAATTTTCTGCGAACTTGGGGCAAGGTCAATATACCATTGCAGAAAAGAGAAAGCTTGGACCTAAAACAATCGATTGTATTTTTCTAGGATATGCTCATAATAGCACGACCTATAGATTTTTAGTAGTTAAATCGAAATTCTGAGATTATTGCTAACACAATAATGGAGTCTAGAGATGCTTCATTCTTTGAGGATTATTTTCCTATGAGAACAAAGAGAAAGACTTCACAAACCGAGAATGTTCAAATTGAAAATATTGAAAGTGAGAATAATCAAACTTCTGAACTTCCCACCATCTCTGAACCAATATGTGATATCCCTGAGGAGGATAACAATCTAGTCACATAAGCTCTTCGTAGGAGCAAGAGACAAAGGGTTGAGAAAACCTTTGGTGATGACTTTATTGTATACCTCGTGGATGATGTGCCAAAGACCCTTTCAGAGGCTTATGCATCTTCTGATGCTGAGTATTGGAAAGAAGCAGTCCGTAGTGAGATGGACTCTATCATGGCTAATGGGACTTGGGAGATCACTGATCGTCCTATCGGGTGCAAACCTGTAGGATGTAAGTGGATCTTTAAAAAGAAACTAAGGCCTGATGGTACTATTGAGAAGTACAAGGCAAGACTTGTGCCCAAGGGTTACACCCAGAAAGAGGGAGAAGATTTCTTTGATACCTATTCTCCTGTCGCCAGACTAACCACCATCAGAGTGCTCCTTGCGTTAGCATCTTCTTATGGTCTACATGTCCATCAAATGGATGTAAAGACAACTTTTCTTAATGGAGACTTGGAGGAAGAAATCTATATGGATCAACTGATGGTTTTGTGATTTCAGACAGAAAATAAGGTATGTAGATTATTGAAATCCTTATATGGTCTAAAGCAAGCACCTAAACAATGGCACGAGAAATTTGATAAAACTTTAACATCTGCTGGCTTTGTTGTGAATGAAGTGATAAATGTGTATACTATCGTTATGGTGGGGTCAAGGAGTGATCTTGTGCCTATATGTAGATGATATACTTATATTTGGAACAAACAACGCCAGTAATTGACGAGGTCAAATCTTTCTTATCTCGATGCTTTGATATGAAAGACTTAGGAGAGGCAGATGTCATTCTGAATATTAAATTAATCAAGAACGAGGATGGGATTACTTTGAGCCAATCCCATTATGCTGAGAAAATCTTAAGCCGTTTTGGCTATGAGAATTGTAAAATTTCTCCAACGCCCTATGATGCAAGCATTAAGCTTCGAAAGAACCAAGGGTTAGGAAAAGATCAATTAAGATTTTCACAAATTATTGGATCACTTATGTATCTATCTGGTGCCACAAGACCTGACATATCATTTGTTGTGAGCAAATTAAGTCGGTTTACTTCTAACCCAGGAGATGATCACTGGGAGGCACTTGAGAGAGTATTGCGTTATTTGAGAGGCACAACCTCATACGAATTCACTATCTTTGGGCATCCTTCGTATTAGAAGGATATAGTGATTCAAATTGGATCTCGATGCGAGATGAGATCAAAGCTACAAGTGGTTATGTCTTTACACTAGCAGAGCTGCAGTTTCATGGAGGTCGTAAAAGCAGACTATATTGACGAGGTCAACTATGGAAGCGAACTTGTAGCACTAGACACACTCATCGTTGAGGTGAATGGGTTAGAGAGCTTCGTTGGACTTGCCACGGTTGCGAAACCAATACCGGCAATCCTAATGTCTTGTGATAATCAAGCGGTGTTGATTAAGGTTACAAGTACTAAGTATAACATGAAGTCCTCCAGACATGTGAAGCGTAGGCTTAAATCTGTCAGAAAATTGAGGAACTCCGGAGTGATTACTGTGAATTATATACGCACTGAGAAAAATCTGGCAGACCCTTTCACAAAGGGGCTAGCACGGAAGGCGATTTCCGTTGCGTCTATGGACATGGGAATGAGGCCCATTGGAGTTACAACTCAACAGTAACCCATACCTTTTTGATCGGAGATCCCGTGACTTAGGCAATGGGAAAAACAAGTTCATGTTGTAACAAGAGAGTATATATTCATTGAATCCATGCCCTAATAGACAAATTACTCTCGACTGTATGGAAGGATGACATAAAGCTTTAATATATTTTGTTGTCCAAATGAAGAAAAGGTATTAGCCTGCAGGATACCTAGAAAGAATATACCTACTTGAGCCCAACTGTGAGGTCGCAGTTCACGAGAATAGGGCATTCTCTAGAAAGCTCATGAGCGAGATAAGGAGCATGACCAAATAACGCTCCGTTTAGGCGCGGTTCTTTGACACTAGTATCGCTTGAGATTTCAAGTGAAATCTAATCACAAAAAGCTGTGAATTCAAGGCATGGTCCATCCATCAGCAGTGAGAAGATGAATCTTGTCATTCTAGGTGCAAGTTCAACCCGTACGGGATTTACACTAAAAGACTGGTATATTAACAGTACTTCAGCACAATATCTTTGATATCCTTTTTGCTTCTTGCTTTGGAATTGGTGGGGGATTGTTAGAAATTGGCCCATATGAGTGAGGCCCATTTTCTATAATTCCAAAGTATTTATGGGTTAGTACCATATTGCTAAGGTAAGGTGGAGGTGACCAACATATAAGGTGGAGTCCTTGCCACTCCTTGAAACATGTAACACATGGATGAGGATGGCATGAGGAGGGCTCTGGCTAAACACACACACACGCACGCACGCGCGCGCGCGTTCGCGTATTTTCGCGTGAAAAATCGCGTGACTTGTGACGCGCGACCGTGCCGTGACGTGACGTGGCGCGCCATTTGGCAGACCAAGTCCACCTTATTTTTTCTGAACCATGCATCTCTCTCGCTCTATTTGAATGAGATTCAAATGTTTAAATTTGAGGCTTTATTGGGTGATGATCAGTTACCAGTGGGTAAATGGCTGGTTAAGTGTGACGATTACCGATGGGTAAATGGTCGGTTAATGTGTCGATTACGATAGGTAAATGGATGTTTAATCTGTCGATTACACCGCATCTATATATGTCCGAGACGTCCATTGCATAGCGAGTACAAGAATAGCCTCCATTCCTTCTTCCTTCTAATGCTGTTTTTTGTTGTCTGCGCCGTCGAACCTTGTCGACTCTTCTTCTCTGCGTGCACCGTGAAGAAGGAAGCGGTATCTCGAACCGTTCTTCTGCCGTGAAGACCGCGCGGCGGCAATAAGGTTTTTGGCAGCGCGATCGCGACGCCACGCGACCGCGACATCTACGTTTACGCATCGCATCAAGTCTACGCCGCGCTTCTGCTCTTCATCGGACCCATCCGTAAGTCTCTTTGTGTGATTGATAGACTTGTTTACATCCTGGTTTTTATATATTGTGAAGTACAATGAGTTGTCTGCTATCAGTACTGTTTTATGCATCATTAGTCTTTTGCAATATTTGCGTTCTAATAAAATCTGGAATTAAAATATTGCCCTCATTTTCAACACTATACGTGTATCCTCTAACCTAAAAGTTATGCACCTTGTAGCCCAAAATTTTTAATCATTTCGTTCTCTTTTTATTGGTTATTAAGGCTGAATGATGCATTTTATCAATGTTTGCCACATAAATTACTATTTAGTACAATATTGCTTGAAAATTATATATGTTGTTATATACATGATGAAGTGGTGAACCCTGATCATTTTTGTTCTAGTTCCGCCCTGCTCATAGTCCGTGCCGTCTTGGGCAACTTCAATAGTGACCACTTCAGCCGTCTCTTACCTACTATGACACTCAAAATTATAGTGAGAGGAGAGAAGATGTGAAGAGAGAGAATATGATATATCTTATATAAGAGACAAGCTGTGCAAAAAAATATTGTAAATGATGAATGAATAATAAGAGAAGTTATGTTAAAAATAAATAATTTTATAAAAAAATTGTTAAAGATGTTGCCTCTAAAATTATGAATAATTGAGTCAAAATCTTTATAGCCAACTTTAAGAGACGAACTGTTCTACCTGCCTTAGGCTCCCGTATGTCCGACACAGCCTCCTCCCCCTCCTGACGAGGCAGAAAGCCCCAAACCAAGGCTAAGGCCTCCGCCCCGCCGGCGATGTCAGGTCCTGAAGATTCAGAGGCCTGACTTGATTTCTGCTGGAGAATAAGATTTCTGGACAGACCAAGATGAGGAACAAAACTAGGGTTCTAATGGACTAATAAAAAGGAGAAAGCTAATTATGATGTTCATTCATATCTTCATTAACGACATCATCGGGTTATATACCCGGTGAATTCAAAGTTAACCATACATTGGCGAGAAAAGTAAATCAAGAGCTTGAATTCTTCTTGCTACTTGCTCAACTACGTAAATGGACGGAGACACAGTAAATACTAGGATGTATTCCTGCCGTCGGATCTCCCTATCCAGCGTGTCTTCTCCATCCCCACCTTCCATCTCTGTTTACTAAATTCGTCAAAACAACTCCAAGTTCGCCGACTTCACAACTAACTCCAAAGACTTGAGCCTTGTTTCGACCCTTCAGTCTGAACTCCTCCAGAACCTGACATTGCCCCCTTCTTGATATGGACCTTGTCCTCAAGGTTCAAAATTTGGAAATGTGCTTCGGATGAAAGTAACATCTTCCCAAGTTGCATCCTCCGGACCCAAGTTTAACCATTGAATTAACCACTGCGCCACCGGTTCATTTCTTCTAGGAATGATTCTTCTATCTAGTACAGCCACAGGCTCTGTCTTGATCTTGCCATTGTCTCCCACTAGTGGCAATCCTGGAAGTGGTACAGCCTGAGATCCCAAGTGCTTTTTCAGCTGACTAACATGGAAGACTGGATGAATAGTTACCTCCCTTGGTAATTGCAGCCTGTAAGCAACTTGGCCGACCCTGTCTAAGACTCGAAAAGGACCATAGTACTTAGACCTGAGTTTTAGAGAACCTCTAATGCCAAAAGCATTTTGTCTATACGGTTGCATCTTCAAGCATACCATGTCTCCCACCTCGAATTGTCTTTCTGATCTCAGTCTATCAGCAAAGAATTTCATTCTTTCTTGAGCCTTGTGTAAATTAGCTTTGAGCTGTTCCAACATAAGTTCCTTTTGTTCCACTGTCACTCTAGCTTCCTCTGATATGTTCCCAAGAATAGTTAGTTCTCCAATTTGGGGTGGTGGATAACCATATAAGGCTTGGAAGGGAGTTATCTTCAATGAGGTGTGGTATGATGTATTATACCACCATTCAGCCATGGTCAACCAGTTCATCCACTCCCTTGGTTCTTGAAAAGTCATGCTTCTCGAATACGACTCAAACACGGTTCACTCTCTCGGTTTGGCCGTCGTCTGCGGGTGGTAAGCACTTGCTAAGCCTCGGTGATACATTCAGAGTCCTGAAAATTTCCTGGAACAGGTTGCTAGTAAATATCCGGTCTCTGTCTGTCACAATAGCAGTAGGCATCCCATGTAACTTGAAGATATTATCCATAAAAACTTGTACCACTTGTTGAACCGAATATGGGTGAGAGAGAGTCAAGAAATGAGCATACTTAGTCATCCTGTCAACTACCACCAGAATTACTTCCTTGCCTTGTGATTTTGGTAGCCCTTCAATGAAGTCCATGCTAATGTGTGTCCAGGCCATGTCTGGAACCTCTAATGGGTTTAACAAACCAGGAATGTGGGAGTGTTCTGATTTGGAGACTTGACATACTGGGCACTCAGCCACTAGAGACTCCACATTTTTTTTTGAGTTTTGGCCAATAAAACAATCTCTTGATCCTGTGGTAAGTCACCCTCATTCCTGAATGTCCTCCAAAAGCCGAAGAGTGAAAAGTGTCCATGATTTTAGTCCTAATGTCATTTCCCTTTCCCACATATATTCTCTGTTTGTATCTCAACAACCCGGATTCCAGTGTATATTCACTCTCAGATTCTGGATTCTCTTGAAAACCCCCCAAAGCTTTCTGATACAGAGTATCATTGACATAGCTACCCTTGATGTCTTCCACCCATTCTGGAATGATAGTAGTTATGGCCAAACATTCTGCTTCTTTATCCTTGTCAGAACCATTTCTTCTTGATAATGCATCTGCTGCCAAGTTTTCCTTCCCTTTTCTATATTCAATCATATAATCAAACTCCAACAATTTGAGCAATAACTTGTGTTGAATTCCCTCCACCAATCTTTGAGTAGTAATATATTTAAGACTCTTTTGATCGATCTGATCAACGCTTTGTTGCCAATTAAATAGTGCCTCCATCTCTTCAAAGATTCAAGTATTGCCATGGCTTCTTTATCATAAATTGATTGGTCTTGCTCTTATCCCTAGAGATTTGCTATAGTAAGCAAGGGGTCGGCCTTCTGCATTATCATTGCCCAAGACCAGTTCCACAAGCATCCGTTTCTAATACAAAGGGTTTGGAGAAATCAGGCAAGGCTAGAACTGGGCAAGTAGTCATAACCTTCTTCAAATTCTCAAAAGCTATTGCTTGAGCCTCTCCCCAAATGAATGAGTCCTTCTTCAGGGTGTCAAATAGAGGTTTGCAGATTTTCCCATATCCTTTTACAAAACGTCGGTAATAACCAGTTAACCCTAAGAACCCCCTTAGCTTGGTTGTGTTTGTAGGTACTGGCCACTTTAGAACATCAATGATCTTCCTGGGATCTGTGGATACCCCTGATCCACTAATTATATGACCCAGATATCCTATCTCCTTTACAGCAAAACTGCATTTGCTTATCTTCACAGCCAACTGGTTCTTCTTTAATATTGATAGTACTGAGTGCAGATGCTCAACATGATCAGTCAAATTCTTGCTATATATCAAGATGTCATAAAAAAAACACCAAAACAAACTTCCTTAAGTGGTGAACAAATATCTGATTCATCAGAGATTGGAAAGTGGCTGGTGCATTAGTTAGCCCAAAAGGCATGACAGTATACTCATAATGTCCTAAATGGGTTTTGAAAGCAGTTTTAGGAATGTCCTCATCTACCATTCTAATCTGATGGTATCCTGACCTGAGGTCCAATTTTGAGAAAATAGTTGCTCCGTGTAATTCATCCAATAAGTCTTCTATTATGGGCATTGGAAACTTGTTCTTGATTGTTATTGAATTGAGCTGTCTATAGTCTATACACATCCTCCATGACCTATCTTTTTTTCTCACCATTACCGCTGGAGATGAATATGGGCTAACACTGGTTCTAATCTCCTCAGATTCCAATAGTTTCCTGATTATCTCTTCCATTGCATCCTTTTGGTGATGAGGGATCCTATAAGGCCTGATATTGGGTGGTTCTGTGTTAGTTTTGAGGGGAATGGAATGATCACATTCTCTCTTAGGTGGTAATCCCTTTGGTTCCACAAATATGTCAGCATACTGCTGCAATATTCCCATTATCTCCTTTGGAGGTTCCTTGAACTCTGCATCTTCAGTCTCCTGAATAAGGTTTATTTGAATTAGGAATCCCAATCGTCTTTTCTCAAGATCCTTTCCGGTTTGGAAGAGTCTACCAAGTAATGCTTGTCGGTGTGGTATAGTCGATAAACACCACCGTCCTTCCTCCCTTATTGATAGTTAAAGCTCTCTTTTTCAAATCCAGTCCAATGGGGCTGTGATCGTATATCCAATCTGTTCCCAGTATGATATCATAACTTCTCAAGTTCAGTAATTGGAAGGAATTCTCAAATGTATTTCCTTGTATCTTATATGTAATAGGCTCGATCCACAAACATCGATTGCACAACTCGCCCCTCCCGCTATTGCCACCTTCCTTCTTTGGTCTAAACTTCAATTTGCAATTACTCTTAACAGCAAACTCATAATCCATAAAAGAATTAGTACTTCCACTATCTACCAGAATCACTGCCTTCCTTCCCCCAATACTAGTGATTAGTGAAAATGTTGCATGCCCTGCAGTCCCCTTCACCGCATGATGGGAAATCATCATAAGCTGTTCAACTTCAATAGAATCTTCAGTTTCCTCCGGGCTAGCAGGTGCAGTTATAAAACCTTGCTCTTTTGTAGGTTCAGGTTCATCATGAACTTCTTCTTCTTCACCCCCTCCTTGCATCAGAATCACATGTAAAGCTTTCTTTACTCTGCATCTTAAGTTATGACCTGGAACCCAAGGTTCATTCTGATGTGCAGACAAGTTCTCTTGTTCCTTTCACGAGTGCAGGTGTTAACCTTTCCAGTTCCTTCCAAGGTTCCAATTTTCGGTGTCATTGGCTTGTTAGGGACCATAGTTACCTTGCCTTTAGAGAATCCTCCTGAATTACTTGTCCTCCTAGCTACTGCTGCTTTTTCCTCCAACTTGGCAAACCAATATGCTTCCGATAAACCCTTCGGTTGATGACTACTCACATTGTGTTTGATTTCTTCCTTCAGACCCCCAATGAAACAACTCAGCAGATATGCTTCTTGTAAGTAAGGATGATCTCTCCTAACTAACTCTACACATTTCTCAAAGTAGTCAATATATTTACTTACAAAGACACCGGATGTTTCATGGTTTGCGCTTCTCCACTGCCTCATGCGCATTGACTGAGAACCGGTCTATCAAGATTGCACACAATTGTTGCCAATTCAATATCTGCCGAGCTAAGCCAATTCCCTTAAACCAAGTGTTGGCCTTCCAGAGAAATGGCACGTGGCTATGTTTACCCATCGCTCTCTAGGAGTGCCGACCATCTCAAAGAACTTCTCACATTGCTCTAGCCACCCAATGGGTTCATCCCTATAAATAAAGGTAGTTCTAGTTTTGGCCTTTGATCTTGCCTCAACAAATTGATGGCCATGATGGTTATAGTTCTATGGCACATTCCCGGCAACCACTGTCATTTGTGCCCCATGGTGATGAAATATGTGGTATTCCACTTTGGAATAAGGATGCACCCTTGGCTGTGTTAGGATTCAATCTTTGGATGATAATAGGTTTGAGTTCTTTGTAGGGTGATTCGTAGGTTGCCATGTCCATGGAGGTACCATGGGTATACCATGCCCCCATAAAGACCTTGAGTACCCATAGGAGTGAATGGTGCGATGGATTTTGATGCCCCATTGCGAAATTGCGGATCTAACTCCCATATCCGCTTGTGTTGTAGTTCGGATCGCGGTGAAAATACAGTGCAAGGTTCGGTTCGGGAAAAATGAGCTTGGTACTCCACCATCTCTCCTATAGTCATGACTCACCATCGTGTTCGCAGCCACGTTGATGAGTTCGCTCTGGGATATGCTTGAAAGAGCATCTCGTTGGATAACTCGGGAATCGTGCGAGTATGAGAACTCATACATCTCTGTTTCATTAACCAATGAAGTTGCGGGAGGAAACTTAGAAAATAATAGTGCCTTAATCTCGGCCACATCGTCTTGATGATTCCAACTCCGTTAGTTTCTCACGGATCTTGATGATTTACGGCGATTTTCCATTTCTATCTCTTCTTCAATTGATCCTTGAGATCGGGTTCGACCACCATCGATCGATCGACGCTACAGATCCGGGATTTCTGCCTCCCTGCCAACCCACACCGCAAGATGCCGATTCGCCGCCCAACTCGGATCTGTAAGCTCGGGAATTTTACGAAGCAAATCTCTCGTCGCTCTCAACCCTTACTCGCATGCAGATCTTTACTCCAAGAATCGTATAGTTCGCTCTCGATACCAATGTCAGTCCCGAAGATTCAGAGGCGACTTGATTCTCTGGAGAATAAGATTTCTGGGCGACCAAGATGAGGAACAAAACTAGGGTTCTAATGGACTAATAAAGGAGAAAGCTAATTATGATGTTCATTCATATCTTCATTAACGACATCACTGGGTTATATACCCCAGGTGAATTCAAAGTTAACCATACATTGGCAGTAAAAGTAAATCAGTAGCTTGAATTCTTCTTGCTACTTCGCTCAACGACAGAAATGGACGGAGACACAGTAAATACTAGGATGTATTCCTGCCGTCGGATCTCCCTATCCAGCGTGTCTTCTCCATCTCCACCTTCCATCTCTGTTTACTGAATTCGTCAAAACAACTCCAAGTTCGCCGACTTCACAACTAACTCCAAAGACCTGAGCCTTGTTTCGACCCTTCAGTCTGAACTCCTCCAGAACCTGACAGGCGAGGGGAGAGATGAGCCTCTCTACGGCCTTCCGATCCGCGAAAGTCCCCCGCACTCTTCCTCCCAAATCCGGCAAGGCCACCCCCTCCTCGGCGGAGGCCACCTGCGCGTCTGGAAGTCCATCGGCGGATGCCGCGAAGAAGAAGGCGGCGTCAGGGTGGTGCGTCTACCTCATCGCGTCCTCCCGGATCCCCCGCACCTACGTCGGCGTCACCACCGATTTCCCTCGCCGGTGATTCCCCTTTCTCCTTCCTTACCTACCTGTTTCCGTTTCCTATCCCGGTTTCTGGAGTTGTCTCAGATAGTTGTGGCTCGTGGCCGCTAGGTTATGTGTAGCGTTAGGCGGAACTGTTTGAAGTTTGTTAGTGATTGAATTTGGGGAAGGCGGAATTGACCCGAAATCATGCCACCGTTTGGTTGGGATCCTTTTACAAAACCGTGATTTGATGATTTTAGGACTGAGATTCTATTGCTTCCACAAGTTTAGTACTCACTGACTGTTTGTCATTCTCGGGGAACAAAAGAAGTTCCAGTTAGTGAGCGGCTCCTTTAAATTTAGAAAAAGGAGTTAAGCTCAAGTTCGTTTTAGCCAAAGTATGCTATTGCTAGACATGCACGATTGGAATTAAGAACAACAGAACTGCTTTACTCTTGGTGTATATCAGCTGGCCCTTTTTGTCACTGAATAGTATTGTAGTTGCCTTGAAATATTCGAGTTGTCTTGCTCAGGATTGTGGGATATGCATGCTTGAATACGCAAAAATTTCTTCACATGTTGTTGTTGGTATAAATTAACAGTTAACAAGGTTAGAAAGTATGAAGATGAGAAAAAAAAATTAGACAACTTTAGTCAGACAACATAGAAGTTTTTTTTTTTGTGTGTGCTAATGAAAGGAGTTTTGTCTTTCTAGCTTGAGACAACATAATGGTGAGTTAAAAGGTGGTGCTAAAGCTGCCTCTGCTGGAAGGCCATGGAATCTCGCATGCCTTGTTGAAGGCTTTGTCAACAGAAGTGAAGGTTAGTAACTGTAACCATCATTTTCTACAACTTCATACATTTGATGTTGCTAGAATTGTAGGCCATGCTCTAGTTTGCTGTTTGCATATGCAACTTTCCTCTACTTGGCTTAGAGTGTCAGTTTCTGACATTTTTTTGTTCAAGGGTTGGAACTTTGTTGACACTCATCTTTTGCTATTACTTTCTATTAACCTATGAATTTTTTAATTTATCTGTACCAAACAAAGCAGCAAAATGAATGACTGTCCTGATGTATAATTGAGTAGTTCAGTTATCTTCTCTAGTTATCTTATTTTGTTTAGTGTAATGATCATTCAATTAATGCTTCTTGGTTAATTAATCCTTAGGCATGAACCTAGCGTTTAATTTTTGTTTCCCTCTCTTTCACACAGAGAAACCTTAACATGGACAACAAATTTAAATGTTTCGAGTCCATCCATTTTTTTAATAAAGAATATATACTTTACATACTTAGATGCATCTGCAATTTTTGCAGAAAAAAGAAAACGACCCTTTCCCTATTCAAGTTTGATCCTCTAAGCAAGATATACTATTTACCTTTTTTTTTTTTTTTTTTTTTGCAGCCTGTGAGTTTGAATCAAAATGGAAAAACATATCCCAGAAAATGGCACGCAAAAGGAGCGAACCTAGCATGAACTCAGTGTTGCAGCACCGAGAAAAGGCATTGAGCAGAGTGGAAACGTTTCTGGATTGTAGCCAACTAAAAATCAAATGGCACTCAAGCTGAGGTTGTTCTCCCACTGTGGTATGTTCGCGCATTTAACTATGAAAAAATTCATCCGTTAACGTATCAAAGTGGCGAGGATGCTTCTTCACGGTGCCTTTTTAACCTGCGTACAAAAACCCACGTCTTCCAGCTCATATGAGCAAACAGAGCGCTTTCATTTGCGAGCAAATGATCAAGCTGGCAACTGTATTTGTTTTATTTAAAATATGAGGACACCAGAAATTGAGGGAATTGGTGCTTGCAAGCTTTGTGTTTTGCTTGACAGTATTGGGCATTGTTTTCCCTGGGATAGATAGGGTGTTCCCTTACAGGAGCCATGTCTGGTGTGATTGATCCCTGGCTTCATATATATGAAATTTATTTACTATTATCTAATATAATTAATTATATTTCCTTAAGAAATTCTTCTTTACATTTCCCCCTTTTGTAGCTTTGGTCAACTTCGCACGAATGGAACTGTCATTTTATTGTAGATAGATTTTATCTGTCTCTTTCAACATTTTAGGTTTTGTTCATATCTTTCGCCAACAAAAGATGTCGAAAAGACTTCACTTCTAAAACATTTTCAGCATGTTGGTTTTTCTTGCCTTCTTATGCTTTTGCATTGTTATTTTCTTCCTTGATTGCCATTTGAACATGGTTATTAAAGCGACGCTTAAGCGGTAAGAGCTAACCTAAGCCGCCGTCTTGCTTCCCATCATTACTATCACCGCCATCATCGTCGCTACTCTTCATCGCTGTGGTCGCTGCTCTCCGCTCGTCGCCACCACCATGGCTGCGAGCCTGCGAGATCTGGGCCTCAACTCTCTCTCACTCACTCTGCCGCCGCCAGCCCGCAACACGTTGTTGCTGCCGGCTGCCCCATCACCGCCCAGTTGGCAACGGTGCAATGGAAGGGGAGGAGCAAGGAGGCGACGTTGTGGGAGACGAGCAGGGGGAGGAGGCGGTGTTGTGGGAGAGGAGGAGCAGGGAGTTAGGGCAGCGTGAGACGTGAGCACATAGTAGGGAGAGGTATGGGCCTGATTGGGCCGGCCCATTATCTGATTTGCTCTTTTTTATTTCTTTTTATGAGCAGATCTTCTTTGGCACCATCTCCTATGAGCAGATCAATGAACTGAGAGCTGCAATGGGGCCTATGTTTGCACGTGGTGAGAAGTGCTGCAGTGAAGCATGCTCGAGAAGATATCTAGAAGCCCGCAATTGGAATGTTGATAATTCTAGTTATTGAGCTAAGATCTTCTGTGGCTATTTGTTGGATTCCTACATTTCCTAAGACTAAGAGGTATTCCCCATCTCCGAATAGGATGTGGGTATGGCGTCGCCTCGCCGTGTGCCTTAAGCGCTTTGGCGGTAAAAAGGTGGTGAGTCGCCTTGCCTCGCCTTATCGCTTTAATAACCATGCATTTGAGAGAGTTAAAACTTTTTTGCAGGGTGCCAAATTAAAAATGTAGGTCTAAGTTTCACTAACTATTGGTTCTCCAACAAGCTGCAATGTACGAGGCATTATTTTTTTAGGTGATTCTCTCATAGTCTAATGGAAAGCTAACTATGTCCTCCAAGTAAACTACTTCATGGTTCTTTGTTCCGTCAGATTTGGCGGCCTTATTTTAATTTCTTTTTTTTCCCTGGTGTTGTTAAGCATGCATAGGAATAGTTGATATGTTGTGTCTGTATGTGTTCTACACGTCTCCTTTTTTTTTCTTGAGTTTTGGACTCTCTTTTATCTTTTTCCCTCTTTTCGTTGGCTGTTTTGTATGAATTCATTGAACAACTTTGGAATTCCCTTTTGCAGGTGGGTTTTCGCTTTATGCCACATGCTTCTGAATGATTAGTTTCCAGTAGCATATTTTTTATGTTTAACTAGTCAAGCTCAGTACATCCCCTTTTCAACCTTTTTATTTTGCAAGTTTCTTGTTATTCTTTCCCTTGTTAACACATACATACTCTTCCCTATTTATATTAACACAATCTGCTGGTTTTTTTTTCCTATTGCAATTTTTGATCTTTTGTTTCGTTTTTTTTAAATCTTGTGATTGCTATTTTGGTATTGTTTTATATATGTAAACAGTTAAACACACCATATGTGACCTTATATATGTTTCGTTTCAGTAGTTAATTTAACTGCAACGTATGTTGAACATGAGAGTGTTATAGGCTATTGATAATTTCTGGCATGACATCAAAGATTTCTCTGTCTCTGCAAATGTCGAGCATATGCCTCTTGCCCTTAAGGTATCAATGCTATGAAACAAAGGACCTGTTTGGCCTACCTTCAAACTAAGAATAAATAGGTGTGAGCTTGTTGTGCTTATCCTACAAGCTTAGGTCCTACAAACCCCAAATAAACTAAAATTAGTGGTAGGGGCCTTCTAGGATTTATAAGCTGAAGTGCGAGAAGGTTAAACTTGGCCAAACATGTCTGTAGTATGTTTTATCCAAATACTCAGTGGGACTTGTTGTGTAAACAACCCAACATTACCTTGTATGTCACGGAGCCAGATCCAAGAATTTAGCTGTGGGTTGGGGATGGTTTACGGGTAGGGGAGGGCACATAATTGTGCTAGCCCAAGTTGAGCTTACTCTAGAAGGGACAATGGCATTGTGTTGGAGGAGCAGTGGAGGAGGAACAACGACGAAGAGGAGTGGGTAAACGATAGGATTATAAGGTGTGCGTTGGGAAGCAAGTAAGCAACGGTATAAGATGAAAACTATTTATTAGATGCATTTTTACGAAAGGAAAAAATTGTTTCCTTTATTCATGATTTGTTTGCAAATACTTGCCACTTCCACATTTCCTAGGCATATTTTCCTACACTATCTTTATCAACTATACCCATCTCCTTAGATTTCATTGCATTTTACTTGTGATAGTAAATAGGGTACTTTTTTGATTTTTGGCTAAATAATGATTATCTTGGTTTTTTTTGCAAAGGGGTACAGTTGGTTAACATAGTTATCCTTATGTCTAAGCAACCGAGAGGTCAAGGGATCAAATCCCCAAAAATCTACAATAAACCCACCTTAACGTGTAGTTGGTGGGACTCGAATCGTGGCATTTAGCCACACAACCCGGGTGCCATAATATTGGACTAGCCACCTGTTGGCATGTTATAAGTATTTGTGAAAGTATGGTGGAAACAACCTCGACTTGAGTAGACTTTGCATACCTTGATTGGGCTTGGTACGGGGTACGGCCAAAGCCCGACATTCCAGTTTGGTAAGCTTAGGTTGCGCTGGGGAGTTTTAGCTTGAAAGCAATTGGGCTGGGCTGGCTGGCTTGACCTGGTTGGGTTGGGCCTGTCTGGTAGGCCTTGAAGCAACCCAGATTTTCCTTGGCTCGGCCCAGTTCATCTTGGCCTGGGAAATGCTCATGTATGAAACAACTGCATGAAGTAGGGGAAAAAAGGGAAAATACATTAAGCAAAAATGTTACCTCCATAGAGACTTGACAATTATATCCAAGCAAAAAGGTTAATACTTGAATGCCTACATTAGTCATAAGTTGAAAACTATATCCAAGCAAAAAAATTACTGAAATAACTTATTAATAAAATTCATGGCAAAGGAAGAAGCCCAGCCCAATTGGTCTTCACCTCTTGCTTGTGGGTGGGGTGGAGCCAAGAGGTTGGCAGTTCGATTCCTCTCCTTTGCATCTGATTAAAATATTGTTCCCTTCTTTTTAATCAAATTATCCTCTAAGAGGACCGGACCAGACGAGGCTCCATTTTCTTTTTCTTTTTTGTGGCCGAACTGTCGGGTCCAGTCCGGTTTTATTACTTATGGTTCCGATTTGACATATATATCATAATGTTCCTTTGATAGTTTGATTCGGAGATTGCCTATACATTTTTATTGTTGCTTTCTGATCCAGGTTTTTAATAGTGTATTGTTCAAGCACAGAAGCATACTGCTTTTTTTTAGAAATGAAGCATACTGCTTTTACAATGGACATTGTATGATAGATATAGCGGCCATATGTTTCTATTCATTTCCTGTCTTTTGTGATCACAAATGTGCTATATGAAAATCAAATAGTAAGTTGTACTATGTTCTAAACTTAACACGATTTATCATTTAGCTCCGTGTACCTTGGAATCTACATAATAGGCTCATAAAATTGTAAAAAATTTCACCAGAGGTCCAAACATTTTTTGAGTTGACGAAATGATGTGTAACGTGACAATGGGCCTGGCTGAGGAGGTAAGAGGTATTAATGATGTGTAACGTGAGTACGTGAGTAACGTGACAATGGTAACTCGGTTTTGCTGGAGTTGTGCCGCCAATAGGGATGTTATACGTACTAGTGATGTGTAATGAAGTTTCCTTATTTTTTGCGAAATCCCCCTTCTATCTTTGTGCAAAAACTCTCATAAAAGTTGAGGTCACTAACATAGTAATGTCATGTTACACATAATCAAAACCTACCATTTCCTATCAAACAAGTCAACTGGTTCATAGACGTTGATGAGACAGGACAGATTAGGGACTAAGTGACTAACAATGCAATTTACTAAAAAAAAATAAAAAGAATGAAGCTTGCAAGTTGCGGTCATTAACCAGGTTATTGTTCATAGGAGGGGCTTGGTTGGGGAAGTCATTGGTAGGCAGAGGAATATGAAATATTTGGTCCTAGCGTATTTAATATAATAGTTTTACCTATTAAGTGCTTGTAGAGACCAGAGAATGAACACTGAGGTGCAAATGTGTGGAAATGGCTTCGAAAGAATGCTGAAATATCTCTGCACAAAAGCTCTTGTTACGTGCATTTTTCCAGCCTGCTATAGTGTCACAACTGCACATATTAGCCAGCCCAGCCACTTAGCAGCAGCCTTGACCATTCCCCACCATTCCCAAAGTTGGCCCCCAGTATAGTAATGCTATTGTGTAAGACACTGTTTTAGATGATGTTAACCCTGAAAGAGTAATTGAAACACCTACAGGAACAAGAACAATGCATACCAAATGGTTGTTACAATAGGAAGAACCCTGAAGGATACAATTTTACCTGTGTTTGTTTCCCTTGAAAATGGGTATGGCATGCAGATGGTCTATATGGCCTCATTGTGCCAGGGGATTATCGTATAGACTGCATTTTCTATATTTGTCCTTTGTCTGGTCATTTATATTATCTTCAAATGCTACCACACATCATAAAAGGTCCACATAATTTCTTCGATGTTTTAGCTCTTTGGTAATGTTCTGTATCCAACTTTGTAACAAATGTGTTTAGTGTCGGCTGTTGGGTCTTCTTGATGATGATCATGCACGAAAATTTTCTGAAAGTAATGGAAAATTTTCCTTTCGGATGCAGCATACCCAAAATTATGTAGAACTCTCCGTGCTATTCTGGGAAATTTCATCACCAAGTGGTATGTGCGAGGGATACTGGAAGATCTTTTCTTATACTATGTGCTAATGTGAGGTCACTTACCTTACTCTTACTTGAATGAATGATTCATCTGATGGCCAACTTCACAATTGTGCACTACATGAAATTCGTACACCCTCGCTGAATTTGGGGCATTCTTTAGGTGGTTTTATTTATCACAGTTAACTACTGTCATTGGCATATGTAAAAACAGTGTCTTGTTTATTAGTTTCCCTTCCATCATGTCTTATCAGGATCCTTTTACTATATTGTGGTATGTGGTTTAATATATACCAGAGATAACATGTAATATCAGAACTAGCCTTATGGTTTTTGAACTTATTTTATAGTTAATTGAACTGTTGGTAGTAGGTTCCATATTGAACCTTTTTATAGCACAACTCAACCGTTACATTGTTCTGCATACAGTTTCAACATTGATGTAATGCTCCTTTTCCCGTCCATATTTAGGTAAAAAAAACAAAGTATTAGGCCACTTTCTAGATGACATGTAAGATTGTTCTTCGTTGCAAGCAAACTCCATTTCATAGGTAACTTGCCTTTGATTTCTGGATAGACAATGTTGGTTTTGAGCACGCACGGATCCTGTACTACTAACTAGTGGTTTTGAGCACACACAGATCCTGTACTACTAACTAGTTGGGGTTGAAAGGATTATGCATAGAACAGATGCATCTTATAGAAGTTCATGTCGGCCATTGTATTTAGTTATTTACTTCTCTAAAAATAAACTTTAAGCGTTTTTTTCAGGAAAAAGTTGGAGAAATTGCATCACATGTGCTATGAAATGTTTCCTAAATTACACTAGGTATTGTACTAATAAAAACAAAATGCCCTCCTTAGAAACTATATCAAATATAGTTGAGTCAACATTTTCTTTTATATGGTACAAACTTTGAATTTTTAATACACGACATTAACTATCGCAAGACCTGCACGTAGCCTTTTGTTTTATTAAGATTTATGCAAATATAAAATATTATCTTTCAGTTGGTATTAACCATCACAATGGCATCACCAAGAAGAAGCAGACATGGTTGTGCTGCTAAGCTACAAATGGATGCCATGTTTCAGATCCCAGCGATAGGTTTGGTGAAGTGACGGAAATGTCACCTTAACAACTTATTTTCCTATTCAAATCACTTAATCATGGTATCTTGTTTTCCTCATTTCGGAGATGTAGCGGTTTCTGGGATGAGATCTTTTAAGTCAGCTTGGTTGATGTAAGTGGATATTTTTTCCTACAAAAAAATATCACGACCAAATCAGTTTCGTGGTAGAAGGTGAACAGTTACAGGAGCATATCGCAACTATAGCTAAATAGGCAGTAGTAATCCAAAGAAAATGCAGTCTCCAAAAGAAACAATATGTAATAGTTAGAAATGTAGTATCATCATGCCCATTTTTAAGATTTTATAAAAATTAGTAGGATGCAACAGTTACATTTTTGTTATAGCTGGCAAAAAGAGGGATGCCAAAATTACACAAGAACTGGAGATGCTTACTATAGCGTAGCAAGATATATTGATGGTTATTAGTCAAAAAATGGTGATATCAGAATTTTAATAATCGAGTGTACTACTTAGTAAGATATGACTGGGAATATGATAGTAGTTAAATCCATCTCGTGGGATGTCGAACCCGGGAACGAAGGATCCCGAATTCTCTGTGTTTATACACTAGTCCAGGATTTCAAGTGTACACAGTCAACAAAAATGATAGCAAAATCATATCACGCTCTTTATTATTAATAACTCAGAGTTTTATTACAACTGGGCCTGAGGCCAAATGGAAAAGAAATAACACAGCGGAAAAGTAGTAGTAGTAGTAGGCCACACGACTTGCCACAGGCAATCGTCTGGGGACGTAGCCTATTCGTTAAGATCCTCACTGTCCTGATAGAGGTCTTCTTCTGAATAAAGATTATTCAGCAAGAGTAAGCACAACTTCCGTGCTTGCAAGTTACACCCAATATTGAAAGTTGATGCATGCATAAGGTAAACAAAGGATAATAGTAGGGTTGTTTTGCATAAACAGCATTTTCAGATTAAATACCATTAATAGTTTTCTAATGCCAGTTTTAATAATATAACTGAAATCAGTGATTGAAATGACAATGAATAGTGGATGACCTCCATTAAATGAATAGTGAAGGATACCCTCCTAACATTTGGCTAACCGCCCAATTTTTACCATAGGATTATCCATCCTAAAAGCATCTGTGGAAATCATTTTATAAACCAAAAACAAGTCTAACTTAGAGTGGCTTTGCTAGCATGTCCATGATCGCGGACGCGGCTATTCGAATAGTTTCTACTCTGCAGAGTTTGTACAACTTTACCCACACGAGATAATATGCTTTTAATGTCGGCCAAAGCACGCTCCCGAAGGCGTGTAACTAAGCAATTATCATGAGGCCGTTACAAAGCAGTGTCTTAATGTGTTTATGCCCGCTAAGGTTTCGCTACCATTGGACTAACCATCCTCCGGAAGCCCTCTCTTGCGCCTGGTGGGACTAATGTCTGACCAACACCCACACATACAACATAGCACAAATAACACTAAGACACCACAGATTATTTAGCCAAATCTGTCCCATTCCAGACATGTGGTGGTACGGTAAGGCGTAACAAAATACGCTCAAAGACCGGTCCTTAATTGACTTGGACGACTTTCCATTTGAATAAACCCATGGGCCTTAATCCTAACCAGATTAGGCCCGTGCATGAACCTGCACCCACCATACATCCATCTTGCCCGAGTTCAAACCTATTTTATTTTATTTGGAGTGAAAACCTCTTAATAAACCTTTCGTGGTAAAACAATACCACCGAATCAATTTAAAATCAAATTGTAAAGGATTTGGCTAAACCTTCCCAAATAAATGTGACCTAAGCATGGCTAAGCATATGACAAATTTTAGTAGTATTTTGCCTAAGGGTGACATGGTATTCATATTCAATAATCAAATTGGCCATACAATGAGGATTGGATTAACTATATACAAACAAGACATTTAAACAATTATATAAACATATGCATGCAATAGTAATTTAAAGACAGAAATTAAATAATTTAAAATACTGGGAACAACATGATCAATAGTGTAACTTGCCTTCGTTGAAGTCTTGAAATTCTAAATCGTCGGAAGGATCTAACTCTCCAGAGTCGTCGAGGTCTATACGCAAAAATACGACAAATTCAATATTCAAATTCAAATAAATTCAAAAAGATAATTCAAATTAACTCCAAATTGAAATATTTTGATTTAAATAGCTAGATTATGATTTTAGACAAAATTTGCAACTTGAACCACCCAATTTGGAGTTCAGACGCAAAAGATATGAATTTTAGAAGTTTTAAACCTAAATCTGGAAATTAAATGAATTAGCCGAATTATTTTTCTACTGGAAAATCAATTATTGCGCAATGCTGACGCCAGCGATGAATTTCGGGAATTAAATTAATTCCTGACATGCGGGCCCCACGTGTCATAGACACGGTCTACGTGAACCAAGTTCACGGGCTCGGGAGGTTTGCGCTGACGCGGCGCCACGCGTGCGAAGCTGGCGACGTGGCACACACGTGGCGGTGAAGTGGCGCCACTGTGGCCTGTGCGTGGCCATGCCACGTAGGCACGAGGCCGCGATGTTCGCGAGTGGCTCGCCGGCGTTCACGTCGCGGCGAGCCCTACGGTGCGTGCAAAGCGAAGAGGAGCATCGCGAACTAGGGGTTACCAACACGGCGGCGAGGCGGAAGGGTCGTCGGCGGCGGCGTTTGGCGGCGGCGGCGTGCGGTTGTCGAAGAAGATGATCCGGGTCCTCCGGTGAAGTGGGTGGCGGCGGCGCCGCGCGACGCGGCGATGGCGATGGTGCCGACGGCGATGACGAAGAGTCTGGCGCGCGCGAAGCGAGAAGAAGCGAGGTTTTGCCGCGAAATCTTGAATTAGGGCGCTACGGTGACGGAGGCGAGCTGTGGTTGGTGGCGGGGTGTTGTGGAGGATGCGGCGGTCCTGGCGCTCCTATTTATAGGGCGCGGGCGTGGCCGAGCTGCCGTGGAGCTCAAGAAGGTCCTCGCGGTCACGGCGGCGAGATTTTGGGGATTTAGGGCGCCGGATGGGAAAGTGATGGCCGTGTCGGGGGCGGAGAAGATCAGGGACTTTAATGCGTGCGGGATTTCGGTGATTCGCCCGGGATTTAGCCGCGTATGGAAGGTTTCCGAATCCGCAGCAATGGCGGACGCGGGCGAGAAAGGAAGGTGGAGGAAGAAGAAGGAAAGGAGGAAGACGATGAGGGGTACGTCCGATTTTGATCGGACGGTCAAGATTAGAGGTGGCGAAACGGTAAGTTGGGTTTGGGCGTAGCCGTTGGATTTAGATCTAACGATCACCGGTGGTTGAGATGTTTGAGTCGTCTGAATGTTTTATTGAGTTCTGGCCGTTGGATTTAGATCCAACGGTTGACAGGGGTTCAAGTGGTGCGAGAGAGAGAGAGACTAACCGGTGGGACCCGATGTCACGAGAGAGGAGAGGCGCGCGGGCGGAGCGGGCTGCGTCTTGTGCTGGGGATAAATTTGGACCGAGAGAGGTTTCGGTCCAAACACTGTTTGAGGATTTTCTTTTGATTTTTGATTTTATTAATTGCTGATAATTCAATTAAGCTTTTAGAAAATAGCAAATTAAGTCCACAATTTTTGAGAAAATTCACAGAAATTCTCTGAGGCATTTAGGACTTAAGAAAAATATTTCCAGCTATTATCTGGTAATAGATTTTGCAAATAAATTTGTTTAGCTTTAAATTAATTAAGGAAAAGCTTTTGAAAATTCCACAAAAAAACCAATAAAATAATTAAACTTTATTTTCAACTGGAATTTGAAATTTGGGCTGTTACATGGGATTTAAGGGATGACACAATTTTGAAGAACTGAGTGAGTTGTTCTACTTTAGCAAAAAATTTAGATGTCGTTTTAGAATGTGTGCAGTTAATATTCTAAAACTTTGACTGCTAATATACACAAAGGTATATGAATTTGTCTTTTGAAAAGGAAATTATTAGTTTTTTTCCCATAAAAATACATTTATATCTTACATTTTTAATAGTTTTACTAACAAGAAATTGTCCAAGTTGTGTATCGGTGATTGTGTCAATGTTCATCCATCATGTTGAATTAGATTTATGTTGTCGCAAGCAGACAAATGGAATTTCAAAATTTTAAAAGTATCGCACTATAATGAAAAATACTAAAATAGCACTAAAATCTAAGTTATATTCAAATGGTAGCCTTAAGCTATATCCCTGTTAGAAAATGGCAAGTTAGTACTACCAAATGATAAGAACTACACATATTTTGATTATTTTTTGTAGCATTTATTACAACAGTTATAGTAGTTTTATGACAAAACGTACCAATGGAATTGCTATAGCAAAATAGGTACTATTATGATAAGTGCCACACTATTGGATTATGGCCAATGTATTTTGTTGAGCGAGTGATACAACCGTTACAAACAATTGCCATAGACGGTACATATGGTTGTTAAACAGTAGGCTATGAATATACAATTTTATACTACATGGCCACCTGGGTAGCTCATGCTCTGAATATCATATCAAGATATATGCTATTATCATGGTATGACAACAAAAAATGGCAGAGGCTAGGACAGGCAATATGACAGGCAATATGGTCCAAAGGGGCATTTGCATAGTTGCACTACCTGACTTGTTTCCTCGCATGCACATGAGCCTTCCTCTTTATTTTCTTCATTGTGGATAGGTGTATCACTATCATAATTTTCTATGATCTCAGAATAATTGTGGATAGATGTATCGCTGTCATATTCTTCTATGATCTCAGGATCATCGTTGGCAGATATATCACCGTCATAATCTTCTGTGATCTTAGGATGCATAATTTCTGCAAAAGCATCACAAAAATACATATCATGATGACATGATAAATAAAAAAACTGAAAGAAAATGCACCGGACAGAAGACTATGTAACTAGACCTTTGAAATAAATTGCCTTTTTTATTAAAAAAATACTATCCTATTGTAACCTCAAAAATAAAATGAGTAAATATTGTTTTTTTAGAGAAGCGATATTAGATTTTAGTCACTGCACCAAGCAAAGGAATGTCACCGTTTTTTTTAAATGGTTCTCAATTTTTTTAGGGGTAGCTCCTACTTGATAAATTCGAGGCATAGAAGTATAGAGTTGCTAAAAAAATTGTATGTACTTGCAGTTTTGTACTAACATAAGTACTGAGGTACTTAAGTTGATATATAATAAAATTGAAAGGACGAGGTCATGTACAATAGAGTTGCAGAAAAAAGAAAAATGAAGAAAATTTAGAGACCCCTCACATGATGATGGCAGAAGGTAACCAATATACTTAAGCTGTGTTTGGTTCTAGGTTAAATTTACTAGGTTTGATCCTAACCAAGTTCGATTAGTTTTACCAATTTTTTGTGTTTGGCAATAAGCCTTGTTAGTCTAAAGTATTTGAAGCTTGGCGTAATCACCCAGATTGAACTTTGATCATTAGTTTATTTTACTATACACCCACAATAGATTTACTATAGCCATATGATTGTATTTTTCAAACAGTGTTTTTTTTTCATGTGGCCAGACTTATATATTGTTGGATCAATGGTTAATAAAAGTTTACAGAGTCTAAGGGTTTGTTTGCTTTGCGTCCTGGTATGGCCTGGCCTAGATGGGTCATTGCCTGGAGACTGTCGGGTACTCGTTTGATTGGAGACATGGGGATTTGGCCTGGCGAGAGCTGCCTGCGTTGGCTGTCGGGCGCCAGGCGCCCAAAATGAACGCCTAAGTTCTCTCTAACCATGCTACCTGGCTTGTCTCCCGATCGCTCCTCTTGACGAGGCCGCGCCTCCTCCTCTCCCGCCACCACCGCTGAGCCGCCTACCTCCACTTCGAGGCGAGCCGCCCCGCCTCCCCTCCTCCCCCGAGCCCCTTCCTCCTACCTCCACCGCCTGCCGCCGCTCTCCTCCTCCTCCTCCTCCCCCCGCCGCCCCGAGCGCCCCCTCCTCCCCCTAAGCCCCGGCCCTGGCCTCCTACCTCCACCTACTGACAGATGGAGTGAGGAACTCCCTTGCATGAATTGGATTCTGTTATTCTGTAGCTCTTGCAGTTGCTTAACTATTGGTTGCATTATACTGACAAATGTTGATGAGCTTTCTAAGAAGGTTTTTGTGAACTATTGATTGCCAAAATAAGTGAGAGCCTTGAGGTTCTAAGCAGAACTTGCAATGTGTGTCTCAACTGTGTTTTTGGTATCTGAAGATTGCTCTGATTCTTTTATATTAACTGGTTCCTATAACTTGGTGTTACATTACACACATGTTGGTATTTTGGTAATCTCACCAACAAAATGATAAGTGCAACCCTAGGCATATCAAAACCAAACACTGTCTGCCTCTTGTACCAACTCAGGTACAGATCCAGGACACCAATCAAACGCTACATTGAATTTCACATATGCTTGGTCAGGCAATTTGGCATACAAGACCAGGCTACTCTCATGCAGGTAAAATACCCAGACAACTAATCCAGGGCACCAACTAAACATGCCCTAACTCTAGAAATGTGCAGGGCATTATCTTGTGAAATCGAGGGGGGTTAATAACTCAAATGCCGAAATTGCTAAAAACACTGAATTTTTTACATTAACTAGGAAGTGATATTGATGCATTTTGAAACGGACAGCAAGCTGTAAAGGACGAAAAAACAGAGTAAATCGTGTGAAATATTTTGGATTGGTAAAAGTAGTTGCATGTGAAATATTTTGGATTGGTAAAAGTAGTTGCAAGTGAAACGTAAGGTGTTCTTTTGGATTGGTTTGCAATTAGACCTAAGACCAGATCACCAAATCCTTATCAATGGGAAAAAGAAGTCCCTACGTTTAAGATGTGTCATGTGTTTGCAACGATTTTATGAGAAGGATATGCTAAAATGTTATTGATATGCACATATTTTATTACATTCAAAGATATAACACATTAAGACTTAAGAGTCCAAAATTCTCTCGAGTTTATGTCAAACAATTGGCCTGGGGTGTTACACTCAAGTTTCTCAAAACCGCCACTAACAAGCCGAGGATCGGTTTTCAGAAACAAGGCCTGGTTCACATCGATGCCCTCCCCTTTTGGTTCCAACTTCTTTCATTAGTACTTGTAGACTACAATCCAAACAACAAAAATTGCTTCAAATTTAAAATCCAAAGAAGGAATCGGGCTAGTTTATAGGCGAAAACCGTGTACCAAATAGGTTTTAGTTTGTGCACCCTTAAAAAAAATCGATTAAGGCTTGTCCTCACGCAGCACAAACCAAGTGTGGTGTTGTTCTTCATTTTTACAAGGTTTACCTAACATTTATGCTAAAAAAAAACTCCCTACAATAAAAAAAGTTGTTTATGATTTTTTGAAGTTAAAAGACATTATTTTGACCACTAAATTTTGTCATGATGCTTTTATTTTTTTAAAATAAAAAGTGTAATCTTATGAAAGTATTTTTCACGACAGATATACTGGTATCATTTTTGTATATTCAAACTACATATTTTAGATAATATCTTTTGCCAATTAATAATGTTTGACTACATGCATCCTAAAGCAACTTCCTCTTGTGACTAGAGGGAGTAGTGATTATCCGAACTTACAATCGGATTATATAATAGGAAAAAGTCCATTTGTGGTCCATAAACTCTTCAGTTGGTCTAATTTTCGACCCTCATTTACAAAAGCGGTAGAACCCATCCTCCATTCCTCAATACCAGAGCAAACCAGGTCCAAAGCCAATTTTGTAGGCGATTTTAGGTGACATGACATCCTAGTTGGCAAATGAGCTCACATTGCCTGATATTCATGAAAAATAAATCTAGGGGCCAACTATCATCCTCATTTTTCTCTCCTCTTCCTTTTCTTCCTCATCTATTCTCACTTCCTTTAGGTCGACCCAGCAGTTGAGCACGGCGTCGACAGCATAGACGTCGGCGTGCAGTAGCGTGAGCATGCACGGGGCAGCCTTGGACACCTTCCCATCCCGCTGCCACAAGCTTCCCTCCATGTGGAGGCGGCGCCGCACGGGGAGGGCGATTGCACCGATGTCGTCCACCTCAGTGCGGGCATGGCACAACAAATCTAAACGAGGCGACAGCGACGACATGAACAGACTTGCGGGACCATGGGGATGCACTTGGAGGTGGCGTCGCGAGCGAATCGGCTCGGTAGCGCACCGAGGATGAGCGGAGGTGGCCGGAGATGCAGGCGAAGGTGGTGATGACGAACCGGAGGAGGGAGGTGTCTTGGGCACACAAGAGCACAAGGGGGTCGAGGCTCGAGGGAGTCTCACCATTGAGCTTGGCGTTGGCGGGATGCAGCGGAATAACCTTTTGGCCATAGCTCCCGAAAGTGTGCCATCGCCATCTTCCTCAACTCCAGCCGACACCACCCGCACCTGATCTCCTCTAAGGTGAGGTCTCCATCCCATCTGACCACACCTTCAGTTGGATCTTCTCCCTGTTCTTTTCCCTTGCTTCCTGGTTGCCGAAGCCCACTGGGGAGCCACCGCCATGTCTGCCCTTCACCTCCGTCGTCGTGTGCAGTCACTGGCCTCATCCCGTGCATCTCGACTCTTGAAGACCACACCACTATCCTCTCCTTCTCTTCCTCTTGCTTCCTCGCCTCCTCTCCTGGCCGAACTTGCCACTCGTTCGCCGGAGCTACCATACCCATCTCTCTCCCCCTCTTTGGCCATTGTTGTTCGCTCTTGCCGCTGCCTCTCGATCGACGAGATCACCACTAGTAGAACCCCTAGTCATGGTGGTTTCGTTTTGCCCTTTGCCGGAGTCCGCCATCGCCTACCTCACCAGCTGTCGCCGGCAGAGGCGAAGCTGGGCCTCGGGACTCTCGGGCAATGGCCCGAGGCCCAGCGAAAATTAGCAGGCAAAATTCAAAATAGGAAACAAATTTTGGCTGTTACAATATGATGTTGGGCTGAGATGCACTGGGCCGGCCCGAGGCCCAGGCCAGAGCTGGCTCCGCCCCTGGTCGCCGGTGATCACCCCCTGAACACCCGCCTCCCTGCTCTATTTCCATCATAGGCGTGAATGAGATGATTCAAAATAGGAAACAAATTTTGGCTGTTACAATATGATGTTGGGCTGAGATGCACTGGCCGGCCGAGGCCCGAGCGTAGTAGCTCGCCCACAGTCGCCGGTGATCACCCCCTGAACACCCGCCTCCCTGCTCTATTTCCATCATAGGCGTGAAGGAGATGAAGACATCTCCGTTTCTCATTCTCTCTCCCTCTCTACGACACACGGACCCACTCCTATAGTCTAACATGGACGCCAGCTCAGATCTGAGTTGGACTCCAGGTGGGTCAAAATCACGGTCAAACAGATAGAGGGGTAAGGTTTTTCTAGTATTGAGAGATGGAGGACATGTTTTACCCAATTTTATAAATTAGGGATGAAAATGAGACAAAGTGAAGAGTTGATGAACCACAGATGGACTTTTTCCTATATGATACATCCTCCATCCCAAAACATAAGTTGTTTTTTTTTTAACTTTTCATGGTCACCAATGTTACACTTTGACTATGATTTCGTGTTATGATATACCAACAAAAATAATAAAATAATATATTATTATATACTAACAAATTCAATTACACTATTTTTCAGTGAACATATATACTTTTAACATATATTAAGGATCAAAGTTTTAAAATTTTGACAGCACAGATCGCACCGTGACCTATTTTGGGACGGACAGAGTAGCAAAGAATATCTAGATAATTTTGCTACTCACGTTGTATGAAATTAGAAGCTAACCGAATTTCATAGCTATAAAAAATATTGTCCAAATCATTTGGCTTACTGAACGGGAAAAAAAGAAGCAAATTTACACGCAGCCGCTTTTATACTACCCCAGCCGGCCACCACTCATGAACCTGGGAAAATGAACTCCCTGCATACAGCATTGTTTCTCACCTGCCCGATCCACCACCTCCCAGCGCTCTCGTCCTCCTCGTCCCGTCGCTATACTACATGAACACGGCACAACTAGTTGCCCTTACCACCCCTCACCACTACCGTCTACAATCACCAGACCACAGCCATGTGTACACGAACCTCAAAGCAAAATAATCTTAGTTGATAAATTACCTCGAAGCTGGCAACAACGCTACATACAGCCTAGTCAGATAAAATGTGTTCAAAAGTAAACCGCGACACGGTAATTAATAAACCAGCTACCGTCATCAGCATGTTCGCTGTTTACCCGGACTCCCGGAGTATGTGTTCGACATAAGAATGAAATCAGCACATCAACTTACACTAACCAGCTTTTTCAGCAATACCATTTTCAGCAGGCCCCTGATTCTTGAGCTCATATGCCTGGTAAGGCACCTCGCTCATTGGTCGAGGGGCTGGACGGCCTCCCAAGTCTTCTGGAAAGAAGACGAAATCAGGTCCAAAGTTGAACTTGACTTCACAGTTTGGCTCGACAGGCAGTGTATACATTGACGCAGCTGGGTAGTACCGCCCTCCAGGAATGTCCACAAAGGCGGTGCCTTGGCATACCCCGTTCTTGAAGCAACATATCTCACTTCCTGCATTTGCAAGAACCATAAGATACTGAAATCGACTATTTGACGACAGGCCAGTGAAGAGATGAACAAATAAAGCAATGGATGCTAGAAAGTAGGAACTAGGAAGCGCCATATAAGTGCAAAACAACTATTGCTGGGATAATGGTTTCTGTATAGAAACAACTAACAAGGAAACACCTTTGTAATTCATGGAGGTAAAACATAGTGTAAGCAAATGGTAGATAAAAAGGTAAACCGATGGCTGTATATGTATTGAATACCCAATATCAAAAAAAAAAAAAAAAATCAGCGCTAAAATGGGGTAATCAAAACCTTTTAATCATTACCGATGGGATTTTTTGTTTCACTATAAGCAAACAAATAACAAAGAAGCACCTTTTTTATTTATGTAGGCATAACATAATGAAAGCTAATGCGATACAGGAATGTGACTCGATACGTAAAAGCCCAAATAAAAAGTTATACCAGAATGTCATAACTTTTCACCAACTAAGACATTTTGATTGAGAACCAGAAATATCAATACTGCTACCATTGTACATAGCAACAGGAGGGCACAAGTAATCTCCTAGCATGGCTTTGGTGTAGTAGGAACAAGGAAGGCATATGACAGCTTGGAATAAGGGGTGGTAGTGTGTGATAGGGAGGCAGCAAGGGTGTGCTACATGATTGCAACAGGTTCATTTCACCGAATTATTTCGGGTGATGCAATGTAGAATTTTAGCAAATCAAGCTTAACTTGATCTGCATAGTTTAACATTTGAAAGCAATACTCCAGTTTCATCTCTAGTTAGATTATGGATTATTTTCAGATGATTAGTGAGGTGATTCTTGGAGATTCAGTGTTTTATTCCTTTATTTTTGTTGATTTCACAATGCACCACTTCCATTATGTTTTTTAACAAATATTTTGTTATAGCATATAGTCTGTTTACTTAACTTAGTAAGCTTTGTTTCTCTTTCGTCAAGAGAGTTGGATGGGTTTTTTTTTTACTCACGTTTTGTTCTTGACAATCTTGGTAGTAATCTAACTTGATTAATTCGCAGTCAATGGTTAGCCTTTTTTCAGGGGGTTATTTTGATGGAATATGCTCAGTGGTTACATTCTTTTAGTCTGACAACATTAGACATCATCTTGAACAGAAAACAATTAGGTAAATTCATCTACACATTAGAGCTGACTCTTGTCTTTGATTGAGAGGCAAATAATTCCTATACTAATTGTAGCATCCATACAAGCAAACTGTATGAGTGACGTGCTGCTTTTTAGGAGAGCATCACTTGACATGCAAATGCTGCTTGCTAGCTTTTCTTTTTATGTTTTGGCTTTATGGATCGTATGTTGCATTCACCATTATGCTCCTGCACTAAATGCCTCAGCAATTCAGATGAAAAGAAATGCAAGATAGTTTAGGTTTTAGAAATATTACAATATGAGCTAATGAGTGGAAACTACTTTCTGGTGCGTGCAATGCAGATATAGTGATTTGAAACACATGTAAATACGCCCGTGTCCAAACAGGGATCTGGAATGGGGAAACGGTGTCCCCACATCAGAGAGGGGTGTGAGGTAGCTACCCCCGCACTGAAGAAGCATGGGAATTGGGAAATACAAGGATGTACAAAGGACTAATGACCATTTAATTAACAATACATTTTACTTCTCTCAACATAAGTGCACAATTGCTGCATATGATTGAGGAAAAAGTCCATATAACACCCCAAACTTTGCTTGGAAATCCGTCTAGCACCCCAAACTACAAAACCAGGCATTTGACCCTCCAAACTCTGCAATTTAGTTCAAATAACACTCTGACCTGGTTTTGCATGGTGGTATTGCTCATATGACGCGATGAGTGGGCGGTTTTTCCATGTAGGATGACACACTAGCCAATTTTAGGTGAATGACAGGTGGGATCCACAGGGGCTTCTCCCCCAAATCAAAACAAAGAGGGAAGGCGCTATAGGGGCGGATGGTAGCTCGGTGGGGGAGAAACCTCTGTTGGACCCACCTTTCATTGACCCAACTTGGCCAACGTATCATCATATGTGGCAAAACCACCCACTCATCATGCCACGTGGGCAATACCACCCTGCAAAACTGAGTCAACGTGTTATTTGAACCGGATTGCAAAGTTTGAGGGTCAAATGTCTGGTTTCATAGTTCGGGGTGTTGGATGGACTTTCGAGCAAAGTTTAGGGTGTTACGAGGACTTCTTCCTATGATTTATAAACTTCTGTAATCCTAATTCTTTTCTGTACAACTAACACACATGGAAAAACAGCTATCTGCATGTTCACTTATTTAAGACATTTCTTTCTTGGATCTGCTATCCTAAAACCTAAATATTTCATTTATGTTCTCCTATTAGTATATCAAGTACTGCATGAGACACAATTCACCCTTAACTATTTTATAAAGCTACAGCTTCTCATTTGCAAAATAGCTAGTTTTCCTTTTTGTGACAATGGCATGTGTTGTTACTAGGCACTGCAATCTACCACTACACAAAGGAACTAACACAAGTACTCACCAGGAACTGGATCAGGCATCTTTGCCTCATCCTTCAGAACTTCAACATGAAAAGGCATTCCCTTGTAGTGAACCAGGTCAGGTTGCTTGGGCTCATACTGCTCCCCATCAGGCAGAGAAATGTAGAACCCCAGCACGTCTCCTTCGCCGTACCCTTCGTCCGCATACTTCTCCCTCCAGGCCTTGTGCACCTTGGAGCCATCGACGTCGCGGTATCCGAAACCAAACCCGTCACAGCCGACGGGTGTCTGGAGGTCAGCACTGTTGGTAGCCCAGCCAAGGCGGGTGTGGCCAGAGGGACCGAGGTGCAGGACCTTGACCTCAAAGTACCAGACACCGGTCGCGACGCCGCGGGTGGCGCGTATCATGCGGAAGCCCTTGGTGCTGCCGGCGGTGAGGCGGTCTTCCGAGAGCTCAATCCTCTCGGACTTGAAGACGCGGGAGAGGAGCACGGGCAAGCCGGGCGCGTCGTCGTTGCGTTCGGCCGCGAGACGGGGCGCCGGGGTGAGGAAGAACTCGTCCTCGCCGCAGGAGGGCTTGGGGCGGCTGCCGTTGGCGCCGGTGGGGGGCTGGGCCAGCTGCTTGGCCTTCTTCTTGCCCTTGCGGGAGGCGGGCCTGGTCCAGACGCTGTTGCTGTTCTTCTTCTTGGACTTCTTGCTCGGCGGGGCCGGCGGCGCGAGGGTTATGTGCTTCCTGGCGCCCGAGGGGTTGATCTCGTCATCTTCGGCGTCGCCTAGGGCATCCGCGGCGGCGTCGGAGGAAGCGAGGGCGTCGGCTGGTGCGACGGCGTCGGAGAAGGGAGTCTCGGGGTCCGCGGACGCGGGGGCCTCGGGGAGATTTGGGGTTTTGGCGGCGGCGGGGGTCGGGGTATCGGCGGGCGGGGACGAGGGTGGGGGTAGGGAGGCATTGGACGGAGGCTGCATCGCGGGAGAGGGAGGGGCGGCGTCGGCGTTGGCGTCGGCGTCGGACATCGGGGTGGGAGGGGATCAGGGGAGGAGGAGCTTTCGGACATCGGAGGGAGGGAGGGAGGGAGCGTGCGTTTTGGTGTGATTTGGGGTTTCCTTCTCGATTTTTTTTAAATAATATTAACTTATAAGATAAAGTCGCTTTCGATTGGCAACATGAACGTATGCACTATCGATAGAGGGCTCAATAGTATACAAAAGTCCCTATCGTTAATTTAACTGATGACAGAGATTCTCTGCACTGCTTTTGTACTTACTATTTATGAGCATATATTTTATCGATAAATCATACTAATATTACATAACATTCAGCACAACGTCATAATATCTTTTGTCGATAAATCACAATTTTTACTGACTATTTTCGAGCACATATTTTATAAAAATTCACATTGATATTACATAACATTCAGGATAACGTCATAACATATTGTATCTACAAATCACAATGACACTACATAACATTCAGTGTAACGTTGTCACATATTTTTTTGACAAATCGCAATAACATTACACAATATTCAGCGCAACATCGTCACATATTTTATCGATAAATCACACTGACATTACAGACTATTCAGCACAACGTCATCACCTAGTTTTTGACAAATCAAATTGATATTACAAATCATTGGGCACCACATATTTCAACAGGACGAACATTCTCGTGGCTCCGACCTCAACGTCCGCCATGTGGACCGCCTCGAGTAGGGAGGTCTAATGAGGTCCCCGTGGCGACGTCCGGATTGCTGATGTCACATTCGTCCTGTGGATTTTTCGTATAGCATTTCTTGAAGGTGAGCCTAAACTCCCTGTAAATGAAGTATTTCTTCGTACGACGACTGGTTTTTGCTTCGTCCATGCTATTCCTGATGTGTTATACCTGTCGTTGACCAGCCTTTCCCTTAAGCCTATCAATGTTTGTGGCCCAAATAAGTTGCTCCCAGATCGGATGGCTAGTGAAATAGCCAACCACGTCATAACCATACATCTTTGCACTCCAGGTTTGTATCACCTCCTCCTTGTTGGAATAGTCAGAGAGGTACTGGCCGGAATGCTGTGCCACCGTCGAACATGCAGCCATGACATGGGAACAGGGCTTATGCAGAAGAATGGACTTGTTGTAAGTGCATACGTAACTAGCGCGACGTATCGTGCACTCGTGGGTGATCCTCTCGTGGTTCGCCTTGCGACGTCCTTTATCCATACACATTATCTTGAAGCGAAGCTCCTTTGTGCGCATCTTGAATGTCTAATGTATCTCACTCTTCTTACTCTTCTCCTCCATATACTTGGTGATCATGGCGGGGTAGAGTACTATGTCATTTGTCATGGCGAGCGACACGTTGTTGCTTCTACCAACAAAGTAATTTGTGATACCACATAGAATTGCCTCCACAATACCAACCAAAGGGAGGCACCTAACGCCGCGCATGACCCAATTGTACACGTCGGCTAGATTGGTTGTCATGACACCATATCGTGCACCACCTCTGTCGTGTAGCAGCGATCACTTCTCCTTAGGCTCGTGCTCAATCTAGTCTGTGAAGCATTTCACCTGCGTCTCCGTCTTCCTCATCACAATAGGACCATCTGTAGCTAGTTGTGGCAATGCTTTGGGGGCCTGGTCAGCACTTGAGGCAGCCTTTTTCGCTGCCTCCCTTCTGTGCGTCTAAGTCAGTTCATCTAGAATTTCCTAGAGTGCTTCAAACTTTTGTTGCTGGTTTCGATTGTGCAGCCGCTTGAATAGGTTCACCAAGTCCTTATTGCGGAATTGCTTATAGAAGTTTGCACCAAGTACCTCATGCACCATCTGCTCTACAGATCCGCATATGGAAATAGTTCGTTCTCTCCTTGTTGTAGCTGAGTTATTGCACTTAGCAGGCCCACATGGCGATCTTGTATGACGCATACGTTAGAACGGCCCTGCACCACAAAAATCCTCAAATTCCCTAGGAACCACAACCAGTTGTCCGTGTTCTCGCTTTCAACGAAAACGAATGCCACGAAAAAACTTGATTGTTCCCGTTCGTCACTATTGCAGTTAGTATCTGGCCTTGTACTTTTTAGTCAGGAATGTGTCATCCACGCACAAGATTGGACGGCAGTGCCGGAACGTATTGATGCATGGACCAAAAGCGAAGAATGCTCGCTTCAGTATCCTCTTATTGGTCCACTTCAGATGCGTAGAATCTTGAATGTCGATATGAGTGATGGGATTCTTGTCTTATATGGCTCAGAGTAGCCCAGGGAGATTGTGGTAGGAGTCCTCAAAGGTACCGAACCTTGATTCCAATGCCTTCTATGTTGCCCTCCACACCTTAGCATAGCTAACTGTGTACTGGAACCTAGCCTCAATAGCCTGAATGATTGATCGTGGCTTAAAATCTATATTATCCACGATCTCACCGTACATGATGTTCACGATGAAGCCTGATTATAGGTTCCTGTGGGACTGCACTCACTCAGCGATGACATATGTGTGACGGACCATTATAGAGCATTTCTAGTAGGTGTCCCACTTATGCTGAAATGCGTGCACTCGACAAGGGCATCCGTTAGACTTGACGATTGTGAATGTACGCTGCACCGACAAGGCCCGGAATTTGATTGCCTTCTTATATTTGTACATAGCTCCTTACATGACCTCACTCTGATTATACTCCCATGGCACACGAGAGCTTTCGTTAATGACGAGGTTGTCGAACTAATATGTGTTCCACTCGGATGGAACCACCTGCTGGTCCACAACATCCTCTTCGTCACATTTTTTATCTTCTGACAATGTTATGTAACCCCGGTCTTCGAGATCCATCCTTTGTACTAAGGCTTCTAGCTTCTCACTCTCATCAGCAAGCCACCTAGCTTGCCTAGCTGAAGGAGTTCCTTCCACATGGTCTTCATCGACAGCATCAGCAACTCTGGAACCTTCGACCATTGTGTGTGTCACATGTAGCTGGAGTCCTCGACTTCTTCTTCGTTCTCACCACTCCTTGTTCAACCGCCGATGAAGGAGTGGGCTTGGCATATGCCTAGAAGGACTAAATCCCACCGTTCCTCCCTCGTCTTGAGTACATATGATCACACACCGCACTCTTCTCGATCACAACAAACGATTGTGACCATTGATTAAAATCCATGACATTGTCCTCGCCGCACCAAACCACCGCGCACGATCTCCACTACCTCCACGCCGCCCGTAACTCCCTTACTCTATAAAAGGAGCCCCGTGAGCCCCTTCTCATCCTCAACCTTTGCCTCACTCACTCTTCCTCTCCCGCCGCGAGTTCGCCGCAATCCGAGGTTTAGTCGCCGCTGCCGTGAGCCGCCGCCGATTCGCCACCGCCGCTGAAGCTCGCTCCTCCGCCACCACCGGCATCACCGTGGTCCCGCGAACTCGCGCGCACCACCGTCGCCGGAGGATCCTCGAGAACCCTTCGCCGCCGACCGAACCTTCACCGCCGCCGCCCACGCCACGCCACCGCTCACTCCTTCCGGGGTGGTAAGCACCACGATCGCCGCGACTCCTTCTTCTCGTAACCTCGCCGCCATGCATCAGAAGCGCCGGCGACCTTCGGCCCGCGCGGCGCGCCGCCGACATGGTGCCGCCACATGGTCGCCACCAGACGCCACTCACCCTGCCATGGTCACCGGGTGGCGACGGTCGAGCCACGCACACGCTCACGTGGCAGGGTTCACCGTGCCATCTCTTTCAAGGTTCGGTGGACTTGGTTCACAGTGAGCCGGCCCACTGACACATGGGGCCCACCTGTCAGATTTCTTTTTAAATCTTTTATTTTCCGAAATACTGTAGCTGATGTAATCATTGCGCAATAAATGGATTTTCAGTAGGAAAATAATTCTGGAAATTCAATAAAATTTCAGATTTAGTTATAAACTTCAAAAATTCATAACTTTTGCATATGAACTCCAAATTGGGTGATTCAAATTGCAAAATTTATATAAAACTATAATCTAGCTAATTAAACCAAAATATTTCAGTTTGGAGTTAATTTGAGCTATGTTTTTGAATTTATTTGAATTTGCATATTGAATTTGTCGATTTTACAGATAGAATTTGACGACTCGGAGAGTTCGATCAATTTGAAGATTTAGAATTCCAAGACATCGAACAAGGCAAGTTACACCATTGACCATATTGCCCCTATTATTTTAAGTTATTTTCAGTTTTTAAATTCCTTATTGCATGCATATGTTGTTATAAATATTTTAATATCCTGTTTTACATATAGTTAATTCCATATGTTATTGTATGGCCAAATTTGAATGTTGTATCTGACTACCTTGATACCATAGGCAAGATATTACCAAAATTCAAATATATGCTTAGCCAAGCTTAGTCCATATTTACAGAATTTGGGAGGGTTTACACCAGATTTCTACAAATTGTTTTCAAACTTGATATTGTGGTATTGTTTTACCACATGGGTTTATAAATGAAGTTTTTATTCAAAATAAAATCAAAATGGGTTTGGACTTGGGCGAAATGGTCGGAATGGTGGGTGCAGGTTTATGCACGGTTTGATCCGTTAAGATCAAGGCCCATGGGTTGTAGGAATGACGCCCAAGTCAATTAAGGACCGGTCTTTGAGCCGCTTATTGCTATGCCTTAACGTACCACCACATGTCCTGTATGGGCAGGATTTGGCTAACTAATTTGTGATGTCCTAATATACTTATGTCATGTGATTTTGTGGGTGTCGGTTAGACATTTTATTCCCACTTGGCGCAAGAGGGGGCTTGCGGAGGACGGTCAGTCCAAAGGGGCGAAACCTTAGCGGGCATGAATGTACTAGGATAAAACATTGTAAAGGCCTCATGGTAATTGCTCAGTCACACGCCTACGGAAGCGTGAATTGGCCGACATAACGAGCATGTCACCTCGTGTGGGTAAAGTTGTACCAACTCTGCAGAGTAGAAACTATTCGAATAGCCGCGTCCGCGGTCATGGACATGCTAGCAGGGCCACTTAAAGTTAGAATTGTTTTTGTTTTTTTAAATGCTTTATTAAATGTTGAGGATGGTTAATCCTTATGAAAATTTGGGCGGGAAGCCAAGTGTTAGGAGGGGATCCTTCACTTTATCATTGGAGGTTATCCACATTATATCATGGTCATTTCAAAATATGATTTTATCCATGGTATAAATTGAGCTACACTAACTCCCAATATGTGCCCTATGTTGCTCAGGAGTAAGACAACTCAATATCAAATCATACACAGTATGGTCCAATCGAATAAGTGAAACAACCACCGTATCACAGTGCCCCATGTATGTTGCTTTGGTCTTGTTAGGAGTACGATCACCGATTAGAAATAACGCAAATCAATCCCATCGGGACCCTCAAGAATAGTCCCCTAATCGTAGTAAATTTTGAAGTTCGTTGCATCGACATATTTGATGCACTCAACCGTAAACAAGATTTTCACGATTAACCACATATCTAAAACTAAACTACCAACTGAAAAGGATTATGTACAACATATTACACTACGTAATCATACATCTAAAACTATATAATCTATTCGGTTAAAAAAATTACCTAAAAGGTAGGCGATCGAACGGGCAGCGCTTCGCTAGCTTTTCTCCTCCTCTCTACTCCTCTCCGCTCCTCTCCCTTCCCTTCCCTCCCCTCTTTTTCTTTTTTTGAATAAAAGTGAGTTTTTCTCCGAATTTTAGGGTTTCAAGGGTCTTTTATAGGAGAGATTGTGTCGCCATTTGGAATGATGACAGAAACTTGCGAGATCTCTATCGTCATTTGAATAACGGGTTTTCAAATTTTAATATTAAAAAAAATTAGGATCCCTGTCGACAGGAACTTGCGGGATCCCTATCGTCATTTGAAATGACGGTTTATCAAATTTTAATATTAGAAAAATTTAGGATCTCTGTCGCTATTTAGATTGGCGACGGGTCCCTAGCGCATTGAGCCCCTGTCGCCAATTGGAATCACAACAAGAGCCTGTCATCATTCCAATTGGTGACAGACATCTAGTTTTGTAAAAAAAAATCAGCTAGTTATTTTTATAATTATCTTTTAAATTATTATTATTTCCCCAAAAAAATTCTTCCCTTCTATTGTGCTATCAAATGGGTTTGGGCGTTTTTGGGTTTGCGGGCACGAGGAGGCGCCAATGCTTCCGTTTCTGGTTCACACGTCAGGCAGAGCTCAGCAGGGTAAATCATGGAGGGCGGCACGGCAACGGCAGGTCGCTCGCGATCTGAAACGAAACGGCGCCTGCGCGGCTCGTCGCCATCTGAATTCTGCGCGGCCAAATACTCCGTCTGAATTCTGCGTGATCACTCAAACCTGCATCTGACCAGTGATCCGAGTCCGAGATTCAGGCTTCAGGTCCAAGGCCGCGCGCTCTGCCGCCTACTCCATTGGGAGTTTCAGAGCGAATCTGACGAGGTGTCCATCTGCATCTGGGCTTCCGCTCCTACTACGGATCCAATTTTGGGCCGAGCGATGTTTGCTTGATACAAGAGATAAATTTCCATCCACCATGAATTACCGCAAATGTTTTTCTTAGAACCAACTTGGCCTTGTCCACAACGTCGGATAGAGTTCTGACTGTTTATTTCTACTCTCACCTGCAGCATTGATGTTGAACTTTCAACAGTAATAGTTTACCACAAAATCAAATCCATTCCATGTATACTCAGGCCTCAATGGCGCAATGGCGTAAGATGCTTTGGCAGGCACATGAATATAAGCAGAAAGGACTGCAGATATCACACCAAAATAACGAAGTATGTTATTTATAGTGTAGGGGTAGCAGCACATCACGTTTGCAGGTTGATCGCATGGCAATATATTCAAGCTGTCAGAAGTCATTGGTACAGCACTTATATAGCCCATTGTAGTTCACATATGAGCCTACCACACCGGCACTGGAATGCAACCAAAGAGAACGCACCCATTTCTAGAATAACTCACCAACCTGCATTGCAATCGAACAGTGATTAGTGGAGATGAAAATATTATGAGCATGGAGAGTTGAGCATAGGAATCAATTAGGTCTCAGCAAACCGTACACAGCAAAGCAAAACAGATCATAATTTCCTGGCATCCTATTTGAATGCAAGATTTAATTCTTTGCATCAGAAACACAGGAACAGTGAAATAATTCTAGCAAAAGGGGACAACTAGAAAGAACAGTATCATATCAAGGAAAACCACAAGAGAAAATTACACCTGCCAAATTCAAGCATCAACAATTAACTAACTAGCCAGTTTGTTTAAAATGTTCGATGATCAGCTTTTCAAAGTCATTCTCCAATCTGCAATTGCACAACAGTGCATTGTTCACTGAACAAGCTGACTTTTATGACCAAACAAGCTATCCTGTCTGGTTCAAAACAAACTATGAAAAATTATCCTAACCATCTAAGTCTTCCAACATTTTCGTGCAGATCCTACTGAACAGAAGGAGATCAAAATGCAAGCTTGGTGCTAAGTTCGCCATTTTCTTTTGTTCCAAAAGCTAGGAACCTAGTAACCCATGCTTGGTAAACGTAATTTACTGGGAAATGTAGAATGATAACCCAGTAAATACGCCCCCCCCCCCAAAAAAAAAGGGCTAAACGTAAGGTCAATCAGCATGGCAAGAGAGGATGACTATTGACAAATCGATGCCATATGGCCCACATCATGATATTAAAGGGCGATAGTATACAGTTCTACGTTTCATTAAGGTATAACTTTCAACACTAGCCAAATAGACACTTGAACAGGTCCTAATTCAGTGAGTAGCCAGTCACAAATCAAAACACAGGTGAAACTATTCAAGATTATCAGGACATAACAGAATTGTATAGAGCAGATGCTTTTACAATAGAATGTTTCAAGTTGCCAATCTACAATCTATACTTACATCTTATATTGACTGATCTTATGCAATACAAAAGAGCCAGTTAAGTCAGCTCTGAAAGTACAACCACCATACAGCTGTTAATATGTGAGACCAACAAATTTGTTAAACACGTGAGACCAACAACCATTCAAGATTAAGGAAGTTTGCCTACACGCTTTCTCAACCGTCGTATATTTTTGAATGGAGGAAGTATGTTACAACAAAAGATAGCCCCAAGGAGATACTGATCACCAGTATGTTAGCATTTGAAGTCCGATGTATTGGGTGTCAATGCGTTAAAGTATAGGAAAAATTGAGTTTGCACCATCAAATTCTCAACTTACGAAATACCAATAAAATGTTTCGGTACAACTAAATACAACAAAAAGTCCGAGCCGGCTGTAACTTTCTGTACAGCAACAAGTAACTAAAATAATTTTGGAAAAAATGCACGCTTGCCAGAAACATGTCCAATTGTCTAAATTCCGCCCAATTCGAGTAAACTCTGTGGCAAGGGCGATTCCAGCAGGTAGGCTCCCTCCCTCCATCTCCGGCGGCCGGCCGTGGCCATAGACGTAGCTGCGAGGTGAGGGAGGAAGAGATTAGAAGATGAGCCTTTTCTCACTAGTCACCCCACAAGCACCAGTCCACAAGACACAACTAGCAACTAATCCTTACATCCACCTCACCTTACCAGACTAGATGCAGTCGAATGGAAAGAGGATCGAGGGGATTGTGTGCATCTGAAGCGGCTGAGCGCCTGAGCCCAAGAAACCCTAGCGGCAGGCGACGGCGGACGGGAGGAGGCCGCACGCCCGCGCGGGAAGCTCGAGCCTGGCCACTTGGGGGCTGGGCGAGCAGCGGCGGGGGCGACACGATGAGATGGAGAAGAGCTGGGGAGGGAAAGCTGCCGGAGGACGGAGCTGTGTGGGATATCCATCTACCGCCTGTCGGGCGCCAGGTGCGGGCTGCGTCGCTACGCTGCGACAAGGAGGCTAACTGGCCAAGGAGGAGGAGGGCGAGGGGTCTAAGATCGAGGGCGAGGCCACGCGAGGGGTCGACCGTGGAGGGGATATGCCGACGCCGACTTGATTGGCTAGGCTAATTGGTATTTATTCTTTTTCTAATTGTCTTGATTAATCTTGGTACAATGCATAAATGGTGTATTGCATATTGATGTTGTAATCCCGACTGTTGATGTTGTATTGCATATTTGCATAGACAATTAGACAATAGATATCTATACTATATTTAATTTTTTTGTAGTGATGAATTCTACAATTTGTTTGTAGATTTGTAATAATGGAGAAACAAACTTTACATAACAATTTCACAAGCAATTCAAGTAGTATCCCTTCAACCGATAAGACATCACAATTTAGTGGTATGTTTCATTTATTTGCTACTCACTGGAAGCATATTTATTTGTTTTGGGATGATTATTTACAATTTAGTGAGGCACCTTCATTATATTTCTCTCTTTTGTTGTTTTGTTTCTCTTCTATTCATGTATCAATTTAGATTGTACACAAGTAAAAGACTATGCTTGTGTTAATTTAGTTTAGTTCTTTGAGCCCACCCTTTATTTTCATCCTGCCTTCGCCACTTTCCTGTGGTGCCACTGAGAACATAGGAAATAGGATTTATTTGTCACTGTCGTTTGCTTCCGTTAGCTATTTTGCCAAAAAAATAATCCAAGAATGGGAAAGAAATTGGCTACACTAGCCAATGTGTTGGGAACAGGCAGAATTGCCCGTCCATCTATGTGTTATGCAACCGAACCCAAAGCCTCCCAGTATCGAACACGCCGCCCCCAAATTATCCCACCCCATCTCTCCCGCCGGCGACCCACTCCGCCCCCAGTGCATCCCAAGGATATCTGGCCATATTTATCCATGCCAAAAAAAAAGTTAACCTCCTACATAACTTGCAAAAAAAAGGATGCGCCAGCGCCGTACGTCAATCCTTGCCGTCTGATCTAACGCCATGATGCTCAACTGTCCGATCTCAGTGTGTTTTTCCTTCCTCCTGAAACAAACGAAAGTGCTATGCAACATCACACACACCCGAAGCAACAAAAACTCCTCCGCCCGATCTCCTCCAAAAAAAACATTGATAAAAAATAGCATATTCTTACCAAAATTGCATGAAAACTATCAGTATAGAACCTAGCCGCGCTTAAAAACTAATTCAAATATACCAATCAAACAAATTTTGATGTTACAACATTGCAACATTTTAAAATAATAGTTGCAACATCGGAAAATAATTGTTGCAGCATCAAAAAATTTGCAACGTTTAAAACTAACTTATGAAATATTTTAATATCATGTGTGCAACAATCGGCGACAATGGTTGCAACAAAAATCATTTTCCTACAAAATTCAGAAAGATGAATTACAACAAATCAAATCACTTTCTACAACAATGGAGAAAAGCTGCAACAATTCGAGAGAATGCATGCAACATTTAAATGGTAAAGGGGCTGTAACAAATCAAAAACACCATTGCAACAAAAAATACCTCTTGCTGCAACATTTGTCTCCATGGACTTGAGAAAAAAGGTCACTAGCCTCATGTCATCTACTTGTCATCCGTCTTCCTAACTTCTTCGACGGTCGTTTGACGCATTTGCTGCATGCGCCCCCTCTCCTTGCCGGATCCGAGAGGGGGGGGGGAGGGGGAGGGAATAATAGGAACAACCGTGGCTCTAGCAGTGGGCTTTGGTGGTAAGCTTCGGCACCGGTGAACCATCATAGGGCAGAGGTGGAGGAAGTGAGGTGAGGGATTCCAAGATCAGAGAAGGATTGTGTGGTAATGGCAGAATGAGCCTGTGAGAGTAAGACGAGAGATGAATGGTATGGTGGCGTGGGATGAGAATAGTGGTGTGGGATAGAAAAAATGACTTGGTCAAAGCGGAGTGGTCAGACAAAAAAAGCTAGACACATGGACAAATCACATGAACGATGGAATCATCCAATTTTTTTTCTCCCTGCAGTATGCCCGAATAGTAGCATTGTAAAAAAACACAAAAAAAGTTGGAACAAACTACCTCAAAATGGCATATATGCAAGAATGCAAACCATCCAAACATACAATTTTCGGGCAGGGGTACTTTGGTCTTTTGTTCAGTCAAACCAACCAGCTGACCAAACAGCCTCGCTCCACCATAACGGGCCAGTAGCAAATGAACCCTATTTCTCATGTTCTCAGTGGCATCACAGGAGTTTTCATGAATTCAGTGGCAAATGTACAATTTCTTGAAACCCTAGCGGCAAACGTGCAATTTTTGCTGGGATAGAAATAATACACTCAATTTAGTTGAACACTTTTTTTTTTAAAAAAAAATCCAGTATTGACACTGACTAAAGTAGTAGAGTACCCTATTCCATACCGATAAACCTGGACAGAGCCGCACTAAACTAGCCAAGTTTAGGTTGGGCCAAATCCGTGGGCCATACCCTGTCTACGATCCAGCAAGTCAACAACCAACCATGGACAAAGGTGAGGGGGCTCGGTTGGCTCGCCTTGCCGTCGAGCGGGGCAGTTCGCTAGGATCGATCTTAGGTTGCCTTACCAAAACCATTTCGGTGGTTTAAACAGAATACACACACGTGAGTGCGTTCAATGATCAAAGTATGTGCCCACGATCTGTGAGGTTCAACCCCGTTATAGATTAAACGTGTGTTAAGAACACACCTATACGTGTATGGACGTACGTGTGGTGTGTGCGTGTAAGTAGTGTCCCCACATATACTCTCAAAAAAACCGTGGACAAAGATGGACCTGGACCCACCACAGTACCACACCCACTCCTCCGGTCCACCCCTGCTCGGCCTCCGACCTCGCCTCCTGGTGCCGATCCGCGCTTCCCTCCGCGCGCGCCAACCCCACCCTCCTCCTCCTCGATGGCACCTGGAAGAAGGCCAAGGAGATGCACGCCGCCAGCCTCCCGTTCCTGTCATCATTCGCCGTCCCCGTCTCCCTGCCCGTCGACAGCGGCGTGGGCGGGGACAGCATGTTCGAGTCGCAGCTCGTGGTGAGGAAGGAGCCGCATAAGGGGTGCCTGAGCACAATGGAGGCCGTTGCAAGGGCGCTGCGGCTGCTGGAGCCGGAGGGGAGGGGCGCGGAGATCGATGAAACGATGGTGGGGGTGCTCAGGGCGATGGTCGCCTTCCAGGCTGAGCATTTGCAGCACCGGGCGATGAGGCCGAGAGTGAAGACGAGGAAGAAGAAGGATATCAAGAAGGAGGAGATGAAGAGGAAGGTCGGAATGGTGTGACTGTAGTTCGTGTGGATTTACGGTTGTTCATCGATGGATTGGTGCTGCTGCTGCTGAGAATTTCCGCTCGGAGGCTACCACGGTATCACCATTACCAATAGCCAAGGTTTGATTTTTTTGCTAGCATATAGCTGGTAGTTCTTTAGTTAGTTTAACAATCAGATGTGAGAAAACTGAAGTGAGTTGATTACTTGATTATGATGGTTTTGGCACAAATTTTTGCTGCAAACACGCATGTTTGGGACGTTTTTAAGGTTCTGAGGTATAACTATAAGGGATACACTAAGATGTGTATACTAGATTAGAGGAGGATCCTTTTGTGTGTTCCCCGTAAACCAGGGAGTTTCAACCCTTCTATGGTTGGAATTTCCTCGTTGAGAGAATTATAGAAAATTTTCTAAAGGGTTAAAACCCATTGAATTCCCATTTCTACTGAGTAAACTACACAACGTTGATGACACTACACGATCAGTATATAGGTTTGCCCTGAGCAATTCATGGTACCTAGAGAGCTGGTAGTTATAAAATTGGTCAATACTAAGCTTGACAATACCAAAAAGGGGACCTGGTAGTTATAAAATTGGTCAGTACTAAACTTGACAATACCAAAAAGGGGACCTTCCCCTGTACCACAATGTCTAGTCTGTTCATGAATTCAGCAAGTGTGCTAAACTCTTGGTTTTGTTCATTTGATGCTATGTCATCTTCACCTGAGAGAAGATGTGCTTGTTGACCTTAGCATCTAAATAAGTAGATTAACCATAATGGATGCACTTGAAGGCCCTCTTGAGTATGTATTCCCCTTGACCATCACATGCTTTAAGTGTTCCTTTGCAGTCAGGTCAGGACTCAGGAGTACAAATCATCAAGCCCCGTGAGCTTTTCCCACTACTAGAATTCCCAGTTTCTCAAGACTAGATCTTTTGTCTTCGTTCAGTCTCCTTTTGCATCTAGGCTCCACCCAGTAGTTCTTGCAGACCTTAAACTTTCTCCTAGGACTATCTTGGTGAATACATACTTTTTGGAAGATCCTATTTCTTCAATGGGAGTACGTCCTTTCATGCTGGATCTTTATATGCCACAGCTCCGTCTTCATATACATCTCCATCACACTAAATTCTCTTTTACATCCTCGATAAGAAAGAATTTGATTTGAAGATATACAAGAAGGCATGATGTCTAAGGATCCCCCACAAAAGGGTATCAACCAAAAAGGCACTTATCAAGAGCAATGAGAATTGAGAACCTTCTAGGCTCTAGAGTACGAGTTCTCCTAGGCACTTTGGAACGTCTGCGGTTCCACTGCAGAGCTGGGACTGAAAAGAGAAACCTGACTAAACACACCGGATATCTCCAAGGGGTTAATGAGCTGTCCTTTATCCTAACCTCAATGCTTCTCTGAGTTCATGGACTGCATCTCTGCATTCTATGGCATTCAGCTATAGATGCACTGTTTTCGATACATTTCAAATTTCAACCTAACTGGTCGGTAGCTTGTTTGATGCGATCCATGGAAGTTCTGCCAAGCTAAGAAATAAGGATGAGTTAGTCATATCTGTGGCGCACTGGAGGTGAATTATGAAGAGCTACGGCTATGAAATAGACAATTGATTAACTTACTGTTCCTACTGGTCCCATTTGTCATTTTCATTTCAAAGGAGGAGCCGATTGCTGTTATTTTCAAGTGTGCTCATGAAGTGATGTGATGCGATCACTAATAAATCAATCAAGGGAGGATTTACAAAACAGGATGTGAATTGTTGTTTGTATTGTGTATGTTAGTGAATTTGGACTTACTGATAAATTGGTTATTTATTAGCAATCTCTTGGTGGATAAATTGGGTTACCCCTTATTGCTTGATCTCCAAAGGTTACATCAAGATTGTAGATTGATCATAGTGTCAGTTTTCTTCCTAGTGTCAATTTGATGGGGCTGTACTTAACAGTATCGTTGACTGCTTACATGCACCAGTTAAAGTGAGAATGATGTAAAGCAATAGTTCAAGTGAGAATGATGGGCTAATTAATTGAGGTATGTTGTAAAATTAGCGGTTTTAGCAAATATTCAGAATTAATTTCAGCATAAATTACGATAATTAAAACATAATTCCAACAACATTTAAATGACAGAAATATTATATAAACATGCAATATCTTCATGTCAATTAAACAGAATAAAATGCTCAAAATAGATCTTAACAACAAAAGAAATCAGCATAATGCTTAGATTTGGATTGTTGTTTATTGCTCTCAGATGTTGGGATGCTCAAGATGTAATCTTTGTTAGAGATAGGAATCTTTATCTGTCTTTTGTATTACCTTATTTGTATATGGCATACACCTTTGTACTTACTATATATATTGCTTATTAGATCTCTTTAATATGTAACATAGTATCTCTTTAATATGTAACATAGTATTGTTGGAAATGAGGGCAATATTTTAATTCCAGATTTTATTAGAAGGCAAATATTGCAAAAGACTAATGATGCATAAAATAGTACTGATAGCAGACAACTCATTGTACTTCACAATATATGAAAACCAGGATGTAAACAAGTCTATCAATCACACAGTAGACTTACAGATGGGTCCGATGAAGAGCGAAGCGGCGCAGACTTGATGCGCGCGAACGTAGATGTCGCAGTGCAAAGCGGTCGCGCAGATGCGCTGCTCGAAACCTTATTGCCGCCCGTGCGGTCTTCACAGCAAAGAACGGTTCGAGATACCGCTTCCCTTCTTCACGGTGCAGCGAGAAGAAGAGTCGCAAGGTTCGACAGCGCAAAGACAACAAACACCGCATTTTCGAAGGAAGAAGGAATGGAGGCTATTCTTGTACACTCTATGCATCGGGCGTCTCGGACATATATAGATGCGCATCGTGGCGGCGATTAAATGACCATTTACCCATTGGTAATCGACACACTTAACCGACCTTTTACCCACCGGTAATCGTCACACTTAACGGTCATTTACCCACTGTAATCGTCATCATCACCCAATAAAGCCTCAAATTTAAACATTTGAATCTCATTCAAACAGAGAGAGAGATGCATGGTTAAAGCAAAAATAAGGTGGACTTGGTGCGCAAATGGCGCCACGGTCGCGGCGTCGCAAGTCACAAGTCACGCGATTTTTCACGCGAAAATACGCGAACGCGCGCGCGCGCGTGCGTGCGTGTGTGTGTTTAGCCAGAGCCCTTCTCATGCCATCCTCATCCATGTGTTACATGTTTCAAGGAGTGGCAAGGACTCCACCTTATATGTTGGTCACCTCCACCTTGCCTTAGCAATATGGTACTAACCCATAAATGCTTTGGAATTATAGAAAATGGGCCTCACTCATATAGGCCAATTTCTAACAATCCCCCACCAATTCCAAAGCAAGAAGCAAAAAGGATATCAAAGATATTGTGTGAAATCTTTGTTAATATACAGTCTTTTAGTGTAAGTCCGTGCACGTTGAACTTACACCTAGAATGACAAGATTCATCTTCTCACGGTGATGAATGGACCATGCCTTGAATTCACGACTTTTTGTGATTAGATTTTACTTGAAATCTAAAGCGATACTAGGTGTCAAAGAACCGCGCCTAAACGGAGCGTTATTTGGTCATGCTCCCTTATCTGCTCATGAGCTTTCTAGAGAATGCCCTATTCTCGTGAACTGCGACCTCACAGTTGGGCTCAAGTAGGTATATTCTTTCTAGGTATCCTGTAGGCTAATACATTTTCCTCATTTGGACAACAGAATATATTAAGGTTTTATGCCATCCTTCCATACAGTTGAGAGTAATTTGTCTATTAGGACATGGATTCAATGAATATATACTCTCTTGTTACAACATGAACTTGTTTTTCCCATTGCCTAAGTCACGGGATCTCCGATCAAAAAGGTATGGGTTACTATTGAGTTGTAACTCCAATGGGCCTCATTCCCATGTCCATAGACGCAACGGAAATCGCCTTCCGTGCTAGCCCCTTTGTGAAAGGGTCTGCCAGATTTTTCTCAGTGCGTATATAATTCACAGTAATCACTCCGAGTTCCTCAATTTTACGTGATTTAAGCCTACGCTTCACATGTGCGGAGGACTTCATGTTATCCTTAGTACTTGTAACCTTAATCAATCTGTTTGATTATCACAATACATTAGGATTGGTATTGGTTTCGCAACCGATGGCAAGTCCAACATAAGCTCTCTAAGCCATTCGGCCTCAACGATGGTGTGTCTAGTGCTACAAGTTCGCTTCCATAGTTGACCTCGTCAATATAGTGCATTTACACGACCTCCATGAAACCGCGCCTCTGCTAGTGTAAAGACATAACCACTTGTAGCTTTGATCTCATCGCATCGAGATCCAATTTGAATCACTATATCCTTCTAATACTGAAGGATGCCCGGTATAGTGAATTCCGTATGAGGTTGTGCCTCTCAAATAGCGCAACACTCTCTCAAGTGCCTCCGGTGATCATCTCTGGGTTAGAAGTAACCGACTTAATTTGCTCACAAACAAATGATATGTCAGTCTTGTGGCACCGAGATAGATACATAAGTGATCCAATAATTTGTGAAAATCTTAATTGATCTTTTCCTAACCCTTGATTCTTTGAAGCTTAATGCTTGCATCATAGGGCGTTGGAGAAATTTTACAATTCTCATAGCCAAAGCGGCTTAAGATTTTCTCGACATAATGGGATTGACTCAAAGTGATCCCATCCTCGTTCTTGATTAATTTAATATTCGAATAACATCCGCCTCTCCTAAGTCTTTCATATCAAAGCATCGAGATAAAAAGATTTGACCTCGTCAATTACGCAGTGTTTGTTCCAAATATAAGTATGTCATCTACATATAGGCACAAGATCACTCCTTGACCCCACCATAACGATAGTATACACATTTATCGGCTTCATTCACAACAAAGCCAGCAGATGTTAAAGTTTTATCAAATTTCTCGTGCCATTGTTTAGGTGCTTGCTTTAGACCATATAAGGATTTTAATAATCTACATACCTTATTTTCTGTCCGTAAATCACAAAACCATCAAAGTTGAACCATATAGATTTCTTCCTCCAACTCTCCATTAAGAAAAGTCGTCTTTACATCCATTTGATGGACATGTAGACCATAAGAAGATGCTAACGCAAGGAGCACTCTTATGGTGGTTAGTCCGCGACAGGAGAATAGGTATCAAAGAAATCTTCTCCTCTTTCAGGTGTAACCCTTGGCCACAAGTCTTGCCTTGTACTTCTCAATAGTACCATCGGGCCTTAATTTCTTTTAAAGATCCACTTACATCCTCTGAGTTTGCACCGATAGGACGATCAGTGATCTCCCAAGTCCCATTAGCCATGATAGAGTCCATCTCTCTACGGACTGCTTCTTTCCAATACTCAGCATCAGAAGATGCATAAGCCTCTGAAAGGGTCGTTGGCACATCATCCACGAGGTATACAATAAAGTCACCACCAAAGGTTTTCTCAACCCTTTGTCTCTTGCTCCTACGAAGAGCTTCTGTGACTAGATTGTTATCCTCCTCAGGGATATCACATATTGGTTCAGAGATGGTGGGAGGTTCAGAAGTTTGATTATTCTCACTTTCAATATTTTCAATTTGAACATTCTCGGTTTGTGAAGTACTTCTGCTGTTCTCATAGGAAAATAATCCTCAAAAATGAAGCATCTCTAGACTCCATTATTGTGTTAGCAATAATCTCAGAATTTCGATTTAACTACTAAAAATCTATAGGCCGTGCTATTATGAGCATATCCTAGAAAAATACAATCGATTGTTTTAGGTCCAAGCTTTCTCTTTTACGCAATGGTATATTGACCTTGGCCAAACACCCCAAGTTCGCGAGAAAATTGACATTGGTTTTCTCCCTTCCATCCCTCATATGGAGTAATATCACTCTTTTTAGTGATTACTCTGTTTAGGACTAAAGTTGTGTCAATATAGCTTCCTCCCACCATGTCTTAGGCATACCAAAGACTCTCTAACATGGCATTAACCAAGTCCGTTAGTGTGCGGTTTTTCCTCTCAGCTACCCCATTTGATTGGGGTGAATATGGTGGTGTAAATTCATGGACTATTCCATGCTCGTAAGCAATTGAGAAAATTCATGAGAGATGTACTCTCCTCCACGATCGGACCTTAGTCTTTTATTTTCTTCTCTAGTTGGTTCTCAACCTCGGCCTTATAAGTCTTAAAGTAGTTTAAAGCTTCATCCTTAGTTTTTAGCAAATACACATAGCGATGGCGTGTTGCATCATCAATAAAAGTTAAAAATATCTTTTGCCTCCTTTTGTCAACAATCTATTCATTTCACACAAATCGAATGAACAAGATCTAATGGTGCCAAGTTCTTTTCGTCCTCTAATCCCTTAAAGGGTTTTCGAATTTGCTTTGCTTGCACACATAGTGACACTTTGATCCTTTGACAATTTCACATTTTGGAATTAAATCTAATCTGGACATTCTAGCAATACTATCAAAACCAATATGACAAACGAGAATGCCAAATATTTGCCTCACATTTATTTAAACCGGTTGCAACATTGATTGTAACAAGACTCTAAAGTACTTAGCGGAACAAGCCTCCGCTCTCATAGCCTTTACCAACAAAATTCCGAACTTAGACATTACAATTTTATTTGACTCAAAGACTAGCTTATAAGTCCCTACATAGAACAGAATCACTAACGAGGTTCTTGTTTATTGTAGGAGCATCTTCGCACGTTCTTCAAGTGGACAATCTTCCTGAAGTAAGCTTGGTTCTACCGTGCCAACACCAAGAACGAAGCATGCGACCGCTTCCCATTAGGACAGAGGAAGCCCTGCCGCACGGTATGAAGAAAACAAGGAAATATCGAACATACGTGAACATTAGCACCGGTATCAACCCACCAATCGGTGGATTGACATGTTGTAAAAACAACGGAGAATTAATATACCCTCCACGAAGTCGAGGCCTCGCTTATGATCACGTTGATGACCTTCTTCTTTGGTTGTTCACCATCTCTGCTTTGCGGAAATGACAGTCTTTCGCCATATGACCGTTTTCCCACACACAAAGCGGTGATGTTCTTCATATCCTTTTTCTCGTTTTCTTCTTAAAGCTAGTTGTCTTGTTCGTTTTGTTGGATTTGTACTTCTTTGCATGATCTTTTCTCTATGAAATTTGCATTGTTCGACTGAAGTACTAGGTGCATCTTTTGCTCTTGCCTTTTCTTCCACATCGAGGGCGACAATGAGATCTTCAATGAAATCTCTTCCTCTTGTGTTTCAAGCTAGTGGCAAAATCCCGCCAAGAAACAGGAAGTTTGGCGACAATGCCCGCAGCCACAAACTTAGGAGGCAACACACAGCCCAGATGCGCAATCTCACCAACCAATAGCTGGAGATCATGAGCTTGTCCAACTATGGACTTAGCCTCATCCATGGTAAAGTCGAAGAATTGCTCACACATGTAGAGCCAACGACCTGCCTCTGCCTCTGCCTCTGCATATTTGTGCTCTAGTGCATCCCACAACTCTGTGGCGGACTTATAGTCCATGTACACATCATAGAGCTGATCCGCTGAATGGTCGAAGGCGACCAAGAGCGATGTTGTTCGCATTATCGAAGCGCATATCTTGGTCAATCAGAGCGGATCTGTGGGTGGATTACCCACCACATTCAAAGACATGAGCGAGAACTTGGCTCTAGTGCGCCATCTACGGAATTTCGACCGAAAACCTCTCGGGTTTCATAGCATCAGAAGCTCCAGCCATAGTTGTGTTGCAACAAAGTTTACAATAAATGAGGGCAATATTTTAATTCCGATTTTATTAGAAGGCAAATATTGCAAAGACTAATGATGCATAAAGCGATCGATAGCGAGACAACTCATTGTACTTCACAATATATGAAAACGGGATGTAAACAAGTCTATCAATCACACAAGAGACTTACGGATGGGTCCGATGAAGAGCGAGAAGCGCGCGAGACTTGATGCAAAGGCGTAAACGTAGATGTCGCGATCAAAGCAAGCGGTCGCAGAATCGCTTGCCAGAAACCTTATTGCCGCCCGTGCAGTCTTCACGGCGACAACGGTTCGAGATACCGCTTCCCTTCTTCACGGTGCGCACGAGAAGAAGAGTCGGCAGGTTCGACGACGCAGCACAACAAGCACGCATTTTCGAAGGAAGAAGGAATGGAGGCTATTCTTGTACACTCTATGCAATGGACGCCTCGGACATATATAGATGCGATCGTAATCGATGATTAAGCGACCATTTACCCAGCGTAAGCGACACTTAACGACCTTTTACCCATCGGTAATCGTGTACACTTAACGATCATTTACCCACTGTAATCGTCTGTCATCATCACCCAATAAAGCCTCAAATTTAAACATTTGAATCTCATTCAAACAGAGAGAGAGAGATGCATGGTTCAAAAAATAAGGTGGACTTGGTTCGCCAAATGGCGCGCTACGCGGTCGCGCGGCCGCAAGTCACAAGTCACGCGATTTTCACGCGAAAATCTGTGACAGGCAGCGTGCGTGCGTGCGTGTGTGTGTTTAGCCAGAGCCCTTCTCATGCCATCCTCATCCATGTGTTACATGTTTCAAGGAGTGGCAAGGACTCCACCTTATATGTTGGTCACCTCCACCTTGCCTTAGCAATATGGTACTAACCCATAAATGCTTTGGAATTATAGAAAATGGGCCTCACTCATATGGGCCAATTTCTAACAAGTATCTCTTACTGTAGCGCCACCGTCTCCTAGGCTCTACTCGCTTCCGCTGTCGCTGCCCCCCGGGAGAACCGATCTTCGCTCCTAGGAGTGGCCTTCTTCTAGTTGTAGTTGTCGGCGCAACAACCAGCAACATCTTCGTCTTCACCGCTGTGATCTGCCAAGTCGCATGGAACGTCGGTCCGACGTCATGGTGCCGAAGCCTTCCACGCCTCTGCATCCTCCGCCGCCCTCTCTTCAGCGTCCTGCTCGAGGAGACAAGGAGGCGGAGCGTGAGTACGACTTCGAGCAGTAGGGTGCAATCGCTATCCCCTGCAGCGTCGATCGCTTCGTCTACGCAGCCGTACTCCCGACGTCTCCCATGCGCCACCTCTGCTCCAACATCCGCCCAGCCCCTGCTTCAAGTCAGATCGGCTGCCTCACGCGCACCCAGGCCTCCGCGCCGGTTCCGGACCTCCGCCGCAGCCTCCGCGCCGGCTTCGGGTCCCGCGGCCACCACCTCCGGCCGCTGCCGCCCCGGCGGCTAACGAGCTCGCTGGAGCGGGCGTGACCTCCGCTTCCGTGAGGTTGGCTGCGCCACGTGACCTGCCGTCTGCTGGGACAGTGTGCAAGGCGACGGGGAAGGGGACGATGGACTCGATTGAGATGGCTCCTGTGCTTGGCATCTGAAGTGGATTGGGATGACTCTTGTGCTTGGCACAGTGTGTTTTGTGCCTTTGTGATCCACAAGATGGTTCCATGGACCGAGTCCACCCGGCGTGGAAGCCCTCCTCCACCTGCAGTACAGTCAGAGCTGACCAAATGAGCGGCCCGACACAGCACGGGTCCGTGGCGGCCGGCCCATTCTCGTCTAGCTCATTTCGGTCGATTACTATTCGTGCCGTGCCGGGCTGGTCCATGGGCCAGGGTGACGGCCCAGGTATGGCCCATCGCCCTTTCGTGTTGTGTCGGGCCGGCACGGCTCGTTTAGCCCATCGGGCCAAATGTGGTCTGTTTAGCCTATTTGGCCTGATAGAATGAAAAAATCCAAAAAAAAATAAAAAAAAATCCAGAAAAATGTGTAGAATTCATAATTAGACATGAAAATTGAAAAAAAAAATGTGACAACTATATTGAAAATGTAATAGAATTTTATTAATGTTCAAATAGCTAGCTTGTTAAAACATTTGTTATTTTGCTTATAAGACATGAAAAATTGAAAAACAATCCTAGAAAAAATATATATTTAAAAAAACTAAAATAAATTTATATATACTTATAAAATGAACTATATAAAATTTAAAAACTACAAAATAAAACCATATTAGTATTAAAAATGAAAAGAAAATCATATAAATATTAATAAATAAAAATAAAATTATATATGTATATTAAAACAGTGTCGTGCCTAATGGGCGGTAGGTCGAGCCGTGCTGAGTCGTCTTTGAATTTGGGCCCGACACTATTAAATGTCGTCTTGAGTGTGTAAAGCCCGAGCACGACCCGAAGCTATCGTGTCGTCTTGCGGCGGCCGTGAATAGTGCCATGCCGTGCCGGCTCGAGTCGGACCAACAGTGTCGTGCTTCGTGCTGGCCCATCAGGCACGACCCGTTTGGCCAGCTCTAGGTACAGTTTGTGGTCCTTCAGCCCCGGGTAATTGCTGGGCAACGCCTTGAATCCCTCGAAGTTACACATGGTGTGGTGAATGTGCACGTCCAAGAAAGATGTGATTGGTTGTTACTAGAATTTGCTGTGTCTTTTATTCCTTAAGTCCAGTTTCTTCGTCTGCGTCCATCTAAGGCTGCTCCCAGTGCTCCATCTTGGCTGATATTTTAGCTTGCCATGTAGGCAAAATAATGATGTGGCACCATAGTTAATGAAGAGAGATGATACTTTAGTATCTAATTTAGATACTAGTTCGGCTCGAAATCCAACGCAAAACAGTCTCATGCATGTAATTAAATGAAACAGCTTAAGATACTATACTATAAGAAACCATGCATTGGGAAGATGGTATCATAATACTCCTCATGCACTAAGATACTACCCATTGAGAGCAGCCTAAATATGTAACACTCAATCTTTGAGTTCGTCTAAGCCACGTGAGTCCATAAATTTATTGTCAGTCATAGAAGTATAGGAATTACCTTATGCATGGCAGCAGCCGTCACTCCCGCTCTTCTTTCTGAGCCGCGTGTAGATCATAAAAGTCGTTATGATGTCGCCGCTTTCTTAGCGCCGCCCCAAGCTTCTAAGGCTGCCGTGCTTCTTCTGCGCCGCCTCCATTCTGGGCTTCGATCTGCGCTGTCATGCTTTCATTTATTCCTATTCGACTTGATTGGACAGATCTCTCTATTCATGTCGGTTTCATCTTCTTCGTCGTGTTGCTGCGGTCGACTTTCTTAGCTCATGCACCTTATGCTTTATGGGTTGTTGCACGACCCCGGATAGGAAGAGATCTTTTGGTACTCGATATATTTTTCCAAGAGCTGCATGCTACGACAACATCAAGACTCGGACTTTGAATTTTTCATATTTTAATATCAACCATCTTCAAATGCAATGCTATTGCATATGCCTTGCATTTGAGGGGGTGTTAGAGGTATGTTAGAAATATAAATCTTTTTGTATTCTTTATCTATCTTTTGTATTGTTTTATCTGTATATGGCATACACCCCTTGTACCCACTATATATATTGCCCATTAGGGCTCTTTAATATGCACACAATATTCATAACAATTTTGACCTCCTCGCCACATGGGTCAATATTCTATCACAAATTAAATATGCCAATCACACTAAAAGAAATTAGGCATTGAGCTTTAAATAAATCTTGTTTTGTCTAATCAATCACTTTAATGCAAAATATAAGTTGAGAATTCACTATCCATATGCAACTAACCTATCAATACAATATTTCAATTGATTGGAATGAAAATAGTAACTTAACAATAATCACAGTGAAACACAGGAAGCAGAAGCTACCACCAGAATGGAACAAAGTGGCCAGACGAGCATGAATAGCATGACACAATAAAGAAACCGCAAATTAACTTCTAGCTCAAGACCAATTTATATCTAATTGTCGTATTCAATTATCACAATGACCCCAACTCCTCATCGAGCATCAATCCGAGCCTACAATTTCACTAAGAAATATATCCCTATGCTAGTTACAAACAAATCAATCCCAATTTGAGATTTCTACTAGCACAACACATGCAAAGTGATACTCAAAGCTACCGAGTAGTAAACTGGGCAAGGCACATGAATGCGCTGACTCAGAAAACCAATCGCCCCGCTATGCGCGGTGAGAGGACGTGATCATCGGAGATACAATACCGTTTTTCACAATTTGGGACACACCAAACGTGAAGTCGAAGTACCGGGAATAATGCCGCACAAGAATCACCAACGAGATGCACCGACCGAATGCACCAAGGAGCACCAAGCATCAAAACCGAAAGCTTCTTCTAGCCCAAGATCAACCAGAGCCGACCGGATCAATCCTCCAAGTTGTGCAAGTGCCAGGTTCCACACCGACCAACCAACAAAGGATAGGACGCAAGAAGGGAAACCGGCAAGATGCGCAAGACCGACCAACCAACAAAGGATAGGGCGCAAGAAGGGAACGGCATGATGCACAAGGAGGAGAGTCTAGACCTCACCACCAATGGCATCGAGCCACCACGACGGAGTAGCTCCAAAGGCCAAGACCGAATCCCAATCGGAGGAGAAGAAGAAACACACAACAAGGGGAACTCACTGATTTCTTCGGGGGTAAAGAAAGAAGAGAGGAGGCAGCCCTTAAGAGGAGGAGAGGCGGAGAAGCCCAACGCGGTTGCAGCCAATTGCCGGCGCCGAAGCACACGGGCCACCAGCGCCTCCTGCGCTGTCGCCGTTCGCCAGGGATCCCCCACGCCGCACGCGTGAGAGGATGGGGGCTGGAGACTCAGTCTCTAGCCTTATCCTCTCCCTCTTCTCTCACCGATAGGTGGGCCCCGCCGATGCTTTTCTTTTCTATTTTCTTCTTTTCTCTAATTGAGAAATTACCAAAATGGGCCTCAAATTTCAACAAGCACATTAATTACTATGTCACGTGAGATAACATTTTTAGTTTTTTTTTCCTGAAGTTAGAAATATTTTTAAGAGTACTCTCTCAAGTTCTTTATGTGGTTTTTTTTTTTTTTTTTTTTGCAATGTTCAAAGTGTTTTGGTTGAAGATAAATGTGAAAATTTTCAAGAATAAGTTGAATCAAGTTTGATGATTTGATTAGTAAGGCGCCTTGATTTCTTGGGTAGATATGCAGCAAGAAGGTTATAAAGAACTTCTGCAGCAGTTTGTGCAACATGATGTTAGATTGCTTGGGGCTTTCTATATGATGTGCTGGATCTGTAAACAATACTCTCTTTCTGCTGTTAGATTGCTAGATGCATGCTATGTCGCCCACCAGGACACCATATACAGAGAAGAGGCTGCATTTTTTGCCACTTGCACTGAACATTAGGAGTCTCAAACTTCTTGCGAGATGCGCAAATCGTTTTGCTACATTTATTTTGCCCATTGGTTTCTGATATATATTATGAACATGAACATGGCAAAATTTGATATATACCACTTAGAAAAATGTCACTTCGAGATATGTCATCCAGTTTAATGAAATTGGATAAATGCCACTCGAGTTTCTTGCTCTTTTGAAATTCGCCACTACCTCTACTTTTCTCTTATTTTCTTTTCTTTTATCTTATTTTCCGTAGTGAAGTTTCCTCTTTTGCCCCTCTTTTGATCGGATTCATCCCCTTCGTCCGATTAGCGAAGCACTGGCACCGCTTAGAAGAACACAATGGCCTGGCGGCCAGGTCCCGAGCGAAGGTCCAGACAAGACCGGCGTTGCCTCCCCCGAGCTCCCCGCCGGTCACATGTTCAGTTTTGTCAATTTTGCTTCGATTCGGGGTCATTGAGCTCGAGCGCCCCTGTTCTTGATCCGGTCCATGGGTCTCTGCCACGGCAAGCCCACGCAAATCCCAAGCCCGAGGCGAGGAGGAGCCCCATGTAGCCTCCGCGCGGCGATGCCCTCGGGCGCGAACGGCGTCTCACCAACGCGCCGGTCGGGCGCGGCCGCACGCCGGCGGCCCAAGTTACTATTCTACTGCCGAGCCCGCTCCGCCGTCGAGCTACAAGAGCTCGCCGGCGAACTTCAGCGTGGCGTCGTCTTGCCGACAGCGGTGGGTTCAGCGTCCATTCCGCCGCCGTCGCGGTGAAGCACATCCGCGCTCACGCGCGCGGCTCGGCTTCAGTGAAGCCCAACGGCGTCCATCCCGATGGTGGCGGCCGGGCTGAGCACTCGACAAGAGCCGTCTTCTCAAAGCATTTCTTCGCCAATCACGAGCTCGGCGAGGAGGTCGGCCGCGCCACCGCCGGTTACACTGCGCCAAGGCCAAGAAGGCGAGCATAAGGCGAGGACATCGCGCCAAGTCAGACACTCTCTCCTCCCCTCGCCATTGCCATGCCCTGTTGTTGAGTTGCTTGCATCGTTTGCCCCCTGAAGAACATCTCTGTTGTTCAATTTCTTGTTGTCTCTGTCCAGTTGCATTCTCTGTATTTGACCATTTTGTTGTCAGATTCCTGCGTGATTGGATATGAGCATGCCTAAACGATGCTGTTTCTGCTCATTTTTGTCGTCAAGATCCGGTCTTTTGTTATGTTAGATTCATCTCGAGTTGTGTAGGTGTTGACTGATACATGCATTTGGATTCTGCATTCTTTCAGTTTGGTCAGGTTCAGATGCTACACTTAGTGATTCTGGATCCTAGCGGCTAGCTCTGGGAGCTCGAGGGAGGCGGCCCTGGGTCGCGACGGTCGGCTTGGGGACGGGACCGGCGGGGAGCTCGGGGGAGGCGACGCCGGTCTTGTCTGGACCTTCGCTCGGGACACGGCCGCGTGCCATTGTGTTCTTTAAGCGGTGCACGTAGCCGCTAATCGGATGAAGGGGATGAATCCGATCGAGAAGAGGGGCAAAGAGGAACTTCACTACGGAAAATAAGAGAAAAAAAAAAAAAGAGAAAAGTAGAGGTAGTGGCAAATTTCAAAGAGCAAGAAACTCAAGTGGCATTTATCCAATTTCATTAAACCTGGATGGCATATCTCAAGTGACATTTTGATGAGGCACGGGAATATGAATGAAGTTCACAATGTGGGTTCCTCAAACCGATAAACGGTGAAAGCGCAAAGTGACGAATAATCTAAGAAAAACCCAACCCTAAATCGTGGGCGGCTTTGTATATATATAGGGAGTAACGTGAGGGTTGACCTAGGGTTGTGCGACCATGGGAGAGGCGTACACAACCTAGGCATTGACCCCGACACGCTTACAAGGCCCTATTAGGCCCAAGGCAGTGTCGCAAACACCTAATATTTGGTCGTGAGGCGTGAGACCTAGTCGTAGCGCTGATGCAGTCGTAGTCTTTGGCGAACCTTGTCGAGGAGCTTGAGATGTGGTCGTAGCGGCTGTTGAGTGCAGTCGTAGCGTTTGGCGAACCTAGTCGAGATCTTGAGACTTGGTCGTAGCGGCGCGGGGATCGGTCGTAGGGCTTGTAGACACAGTCGTCAGACCTTGGGGATCCATTATTCCTAATTAACAACGGATCACAATTATTAGGTAGTATACCATTCTGCATAGATAAATTATTAGCACCTAGAAGCGAGCTCACCTCATAATTTAAGTGACGTGCACGAGCTCTTGTCATAGGGCCTTGTAGTTTCATAGCTGGATCAGTAGGACTTTGTGTAGTGTGTGTTTCCGAAGGAGTGATGTCCTCATCATCCTCCTCTTGAATTGGAGTCGTCCTCGACTCAAACTCATCTGCTTCTCCACGATGGCTTCAAATCGAAATGTTAAAGGTGGGGCTAACCCCAAAATCTGCGGGTAGCTTCAATTGATAGGCATTGTCATTTATCTTCTTAATTATCTTAAATGGTCCATCACTCTAGGCATCAATTTTGATTTTCTTAACTCTGAAACTGTCTTTCCTCAAATGCACCCAAACTAAATCATCCTGTGCAAATTTTATTTCTTTCCTACCTTTACTTCAAAGCAACCCTATACTTTTGGTCATACGCTCTATATTTTCTTTAGTTGTTTCATGCAACTTAAGAATAAATTCAGACGCTTCTTAGCATCTAAATTAATGTGTTCAGAGGTAGGCAAAGGTAGTAAATCAATAGGAGCACGGGGTTAAAACCATACACTACAGAAGCGGACTTAACTTGGTGGTGGAGTGTACCGACCTATTGTAAGCAAACTCAATGTGCGGTAAACACTCTTCCCACATCTTCAAATTCTTCTTTAAAACAGCCCGCAACATGGTGGATAACGTGCGGTTGACAACCTCCGTTTGTCCATCGGTTTGGGGATGGCACCTAGTAGAAAAGCAATGACTTTGTCCCCAATTTGTTCCAAAGTGATCTCCAAAAGTGGCTCAAAATTTTGTGTCGCAATCCGAGACAATAGTATTGGGCACTCCATGTAGCGAATGATTTCTCGAAAAATAAATCAGCTATGTTTGTAGCATCATCGCTCTTGTGACAAGGTATAAAATGTGCTATTTTAGAAAATCGATCCACTACTACAAATATCATCTCTCCCCTCTTTGTCCTTGGCAATCCTAAAACAAAATCCATAGAAATATCCTCCCAAGGGCGCTAGGAATAGGAGAGGCATATAAAGTCCATGTGGATTGAGGCGGGACTTAGCTTTGTTGCATGTAGTGCGGTGAGCCACGTAGCGCTCAACATCGCGCCTCATCTTTGGCCAAAAGAAGTGGGCGGCCAGACATCTTCTGTCTTCTTTGCTCCAAAGTGCGCCATCAAACCTCCTCCATGCGCCTCCTGCAACAACAAAAGACGAACGGAGCTATTTGGAATGCATAGCTTGTTAGCACGATAGATCAAATCATCAATTATCACATATTTATTCCATGTTCTCCTCCTTTACAAAGCTCAAGCACTTCTTTAAAGTCCAAATCAGTAGCATATAACTCCTTAATGGCCTCTAAACCAAAAATCTTATGGTCAAGTTGAGATAACATGGTATAACGTCTAGAAAGCGCATCAAAGCAATCACATTGTCCATACCTTTCTTATGCTTTATGACATATGGAAACGACTCAATAAATTCTACCCATTTAGCATGTCGTTTATTTAGGTTAGCTTGGCTTCTAATATGTTTTAGCGATTCATGATCTGAATGTATAACAAATTCTTTGGGCCATAAATAATGTTGCCAAGTTTGAAGCACACGAACTAAAGCATACAGTTCTTTGTCATAGGTAGAATAATTCAGACTAGGCCCATTTAGTTTCTCACCAAATATGCAAGCTGGTTTACCTTCTTGAATCAATACACCACCTATCCCAATCCCGCTAGCATCACATTCAATCTCAAAAGTCTTACCAAAATCGTGGAGTTGGAGTAGGGGTGCTTGGGTGAGCTTCTCTTTCAATAAGTGGAATGCCTTCTCTTGCGCAGTCCCCATTGGAATGGCACTCCTTTCTTTGTCAATTCATTCAATGGTGCAAACAATGGTGCTGAAATCCCGCACAAAACGTCGATAGAATCCGGCAAGTCCATGGAAGCTCGCACTTTGTGACACGAGAGTGGCGTCGGCGACTTTGGATGGTCGCGGTCTTTGCCCCATCCACCTCAATTCCCGTGGTGTCACAACATAACCAAGAAACGCAACTCGATCGGTGCAAAGGTGCACTTCTCAAGGTTACCAAACAAGCGTGCATCTCTCAAGGCATTAAAAACAGCACGTATATGATTCAAGTGTAGCTCATGTGATTTGCTATAAATCAAGATATCATCAAAATAAACCACCACAAATTTCCCAATGAAAAGGCGTAAACCTCGTTCATTAATCGCATGAAGGTACTAGGTGCATTAGTTAGATCAAAAGGCATCACTAACCATTCATATAGTCCGAACTTAATTTTAAAAGCAGTTTCCATTCATCTCCGATTTCATTCTAACTGTGGTAGCCACTTCGCAAGTCAATCTTTGTGAAAATAATAACGCCACTCAACTCATCAAGCATGTCGTCTAGCCTAGGAATAGGATGACGATACCTTATGGTAATATTATTAATGGCTCTACAATCAACACACATACGCCAAGTTCCATCTTTCTTAGGAACCAAAAGAACAGAACAAAGACAAGGACTAAGGCTTTCTCTTACGCACCACGGTCCAAAAGATCTTGGACTTGTCGCTGAATTTCTTTAGTCTCCTCTGGATTGGTCCTATATGCGACGGTTTGGCAAAGTCGCTCCGGAATCAAATCAATTTGATGCTCTATCCCTCGAATAGGGCAACCAGGGGTATATCAGTGAAATATATCCACATACTCCGCAAAAGATTAGCAACATAGGGGCAAAGAGCTAGATATATCTTCAAGTGAAAATAAAGCATCTTTGCATATCAAAGCATAACATAGCACTCATTATCACAAATTTCAGCAAGCTCAGATTTAGTGGCAAGCATGACACACCCTTTCAATTTAATTCCCTCGGCCTTGGAACTAGGCGCCACTTTCTCCTTTTAGGTGGGTAAACATGTTTCGCTACTTGCTGATTTTGAATTATGTTCATTGGTGTTTCTTTCATTGCTAGCACGCTCTACTTCATCTTTCATAATTTCAAGAGTGTCAAAGGCAACAACTTAATCTTCTTACCCTATGTGAGAATGAGTAGGTATTAGCTCTACCATGGTGCAAAATATCATTATCATATATCCAAGGCCTCAAGAGCAACAACGAGCATGCTTGCATAGGCCTTTGCATCAAAGTCGGTACTATCTTTGTAATTACCAATTGAAAATTGTACTCTCACAACTTTGTTTACCTTTAACTTACCACACGAATTGAACCATTGGATATAGTAGGGACGTGAGTGTGGTTGTGTGGTCAAACCAAGCTTCTCGACCATCTCGGAGCTTGCAAGGTTGTTGCAACTCCTCCATCAATGATGACTCGCGGGCTCTCTCCTTCACGAGGAACTGGATTGGAACAAGTTGTCTTGCTGATTTTGCTCGCTCTCTCGGTTGTGCGCCAAAGACTCATTTGCGCAACAAGGCTCACATGAGTCCCGTGTCAACATCACTACTTGTTCTTCCACATCATTAGCATCACTGTCTGTTTCATCTCCTCCACTGCAATGTTAGCGCAAGCACATACTCATCCTCAATATCACTAGCACTTACATAACCTCCGTCTTGGTGGCAAGGTAGGCTCACGACTTGGCGATCCCTCATGACATGGCCCATTCCCTTGCAACGATGGCAAATAATCCCGATCGTCGACTGTGGAAACAACAGAAGAAGAACTCTTGGTGGAGCGCACACTAGTAGATTTGTTTACCTCGGTGCATGTGTTGGTGTCGGAGTGCTTCTTGAACGCGCCCTACTCGAGGAGGGCAGCGGATCGCGTAGTGAAGGTTGGACTGTTTTAACGTGCCTCTTTGTTGATCGTGGTGTAGACGTGCTTCCAAAATGGTTCCTTGGCCTCTGCCGACCGCAATTCTTTTACGCCAAACAAGCAAGGTGGAACAATCTAGGAACACTATCATATTCTTTGTAGTCAACTATGTCCGAATTTCACGTATTAGTCCTCCATAAAAGCGTGCCATAGCGACCTCTTCATCCTCAATAATATCACAACGCAACATACTAATTTGTAGCTCCCGATAATATTCTTCTACGGATCTATTGCCTTGGTTTAAGCGCTGCAATTTCTTACGCAAGTCCCTTTTAAAAGAGGGTGGAATAAATCATTACGCATAGCAACCTTTAAAGCATCCGGGTAGTAGGCGCTAATCCATCATTGCATACTCTACTCCACCAAATGATGGCAAAATTTTTAAATTCACTTGTAGCTTGCCTAACTCTATGCACTTCGAGAACTAAGTGAGCATTAAATTTACATTCTCACCGTCATCTCCCAATCTAAATATACTTGACATCATAAGCACCGCAAAAGATGGTATAGTGAACTTGACTTTAGCATATGGATCATCATTATCACGTGCATTATGTTGCGTAGTTATTACCTCTCATACCTTGACGGTTGAAGTTCAATCGGTTCCGTTGTCGTGCGTCAAGGGCATCGCGATTCGCGCATCTCATTATCGTTATCGATCTCATGGTCGTGGATCGCACCTTGAGGATCCACACGACCATTGTTCGGCGGTTGATTGGCCATACCATCAATACGTGCATTGAGTGTTGCAATGCTAGCATTGAGTGATGTAGTGTAGCATTTGTCTCGCAAACTTCCTTTCGATGTCGTCATTAATAGCATGACGGTGCTCATCCAACACCCTTGTAAGCTCTTCCTCACAACACAATCTTGTGCATTCAATTCTCACTGCCATTGTTAGTAGGAGACAAAAGACAACACAAATATATTATCCCTACTAACTACTAGGTGGTGGAAGGTGGAATCACACACTCTCAGCGCCTTACCAAGCTCTTATGAATTTCTTACCAAATTGCGCGGTGGTCCGATCGGAGAGGGTGGGATGTGTGGCTGTGGAGGCGAATGCGAGGATCCAAATCTGAGGGCCAAAAGTACGTGGAGCTCGGACATGCAATGTTTAGTAACAAGGAATAGCAATAATGAAATCGATTAGCAAAGTTAAGTCAAAGTCCACGAGACTACGCCACGATTCTTTGGCCCAAACGCGCTCCTAGCACTAGCTCAAGCAAGCCGAAAGATGGGGTAGATACAAACACAAAGGAACAAAATTTGCAAAGCAACCGATATCTCTTGTGGGTGGTCGTGGAGCTCGTGGGTTGTCGAGACCAACCGAGGGTGGTCGTGGAGCTCAGTGGGTTGTCGAGACCAACCGAGGGTGGTCGTGAGCCAACCGAGGTGGTCTCTTTTCTTTTGATTCTCTTTTCTTTTTCTTTTTGATTCCTTCTTCTTCTTCTTCTTTTTTTGACTGACGAAACCCAACTTAGGATTCCTTTTTTTTTTGCGCAAGTGACCTTGACTCACAACTCTTCAAAACCCTTTTTCAGGCCTAAGGATAGATATAGGTCACAAACTTTTTCTGGAGAGTAGGGGTAATAAGGTAATAAAAAGATACTCTCTCTCTCTCTCTGAACTTTGGCTATCTCTATTTTGGCTATGGGATTTCTTCTCGGTCCTTGTTGGGTCGAACACGATATGATGAGTGTGTGGGTGTCCGAGAGAAACCAGAAACATATAGACTTGCCGGGGGACGAATACTCGAGCAGGTGATCGAACCCGAGAAGGTGGTCAAACTCGAGTAGGTGGTCGAATCCGACGAGGTGGTCGAACTCGATGTAGGTGGTCGAATCCGAGTAGGTGGTCGGATGGGAATGTTGGCTCGAGTAAGTGGTCGGATGGGGGTGGTGTCACGAGTAAGTGGTCGGATGGGAGGGGGTGACTCAATTCTCGGCTATAGCAGACAAACCCTAATTGCAACGGATGCAACAAAGGACAAGCCGAGATACACGATGACCAAAACAAGAAAGACTAAACGCTAGAAACTAGATCACGACGACTAGACCAAAGAACAAAGACACCGACGATGGACTCGAACTCAACAACGCGAATATCGAAAACAAAAATTGCGAAGGCACAACGTGGTTTGGACAAACGGAAACTTGTGTAGTGTGTGTATCCGAATGAGTGAGTGGTATATATCAAATTTTGCCCATGAACATTGTGGTCCCGGTGAGAGATCTGTTATTTCGGTCAGTAAAGAGCTACTGCTCGTCAGACTGTAGGTGAAATAAGGAACTGAATATCTTATAATCTGGCCAGGAATTTCAATTCTGTAGCTCCTGGTAGCATCCAGTTGGACTCATAATAGACCAAGTGATTGTTAATTAGTCTAAGCTTGTACTAATTCCGGCAATCTCCACGCGTAGACAAATGCACACAGGTAGCCTATCGGAAAGGAGCATCTACACTGTTTGACTTGCGTCTTGCGTCTTGCACAGTGCGAAACCCAAAACTCAGGTCAACGTGCTGGTCTTGGGAAAACAAACGATGCCTTTTCCATCGAGAAAAATTTACAAATCCACCAGCATGGGTGTCCCGTTGTCCCCGAGACCCAAGCAGACATTGTTACTGCCTGCTTGTCCTTTCTGCCTTTTCCAGCCTCATGTAGCCATCGGGCTGCAGTTAGACCATCCACAGCATGCACCTCAACCGTTGCTAGGAGAGAGAGAGAGAGAGAGAGAGAGAGAGAGTGTTGGCATCGAAGCTAGCCATTAGAGAGGGCGATGCTTAGGGAAGATTTTTTAGCTCCGGTATAGCCGTGCAGGTAGATGCATTGGTGCCAAGTGAATAAAAAAATTGCAAGCCCATCCATCAACCAACGACCTCCTGATCCGCCGCCACACAGGGCTCGTCGTCAGCGTCATCCTGCCGTTGTTGCTGATGTCATTCTGGCCCTCTAGAGGTGACGCGGGAGACGAATTGGCGGAGGGAGTAGCAGTGCAAGGAACCGGGGTTGTCGTCGTCGCTAGCTCGCCATGGATCGGGCTTGAAGTCGCCGGATTGAGCACGGAGGCTGCCGCTTGGTGCTCGTTGCGCCGGATCCACGCCCACAGCTGCCACCGTCGGATGAAGTCCCACCGCCGTGGCTAGGATTTGACAGCGGCGACACGATTTAATGTGGGGATTTGGTAGAGGGGATGGAGAGGAGGCGGTAGGACCCATCGGTGGCGAAGAGGATGACCGGAGCAGGCGGAATCGATGGCAGCGCCCTTGCTACCATGGGAGGAAGAGTGAGATGTGAGAGCGATATGCGGACGTGGGGGAGCCGGGAGAGGAATGCTTTTTTTATTATGTGGTGGGTCCTATGGGGAAAAGTGACACATGTGATAAACATTGGAGTGAAAAAAACAACGGTTTTGCTAGTTTAAAGTTGCTTAAAATTTTCTTAAGTTTAAATCACTTGTTGTGGCCATTGGATTTATGTAGAGATTGATGTGTCATATGGTTGGATATTGATCCAATGGATGTCATATGATTGGATATTGATCCAATGATCACAACAAGTGATTTAAAGTTAATAAAATTTCAGACAACTTATGAATAGACAGTCTAAAAACAAACCTGACATATGTATGATGTGACATTGAGGTGGAGAATACGAAGGGCTATACAATGGATGGTCTTAGCTTCACCTCGAAAGCCTGGGAGAAAGAGAGAAACAAGCCTGGGAGAGAGAGAGAAACGGGAAGCAATGACGTGCATTTCACAGGGAAATGTGGCTGTGTGGTGCACGCCCGTGTCTCTGCTCCCTTTCCTATTCTTTAGCAGCAAAGCGGAGCGGAGCAGAGCAGACTGCCTCAACGGCCGAGGCGCCGCCTCCCTCCAAATGTTGCGCTCCCGAGCTCTCCTCGGCACCACCCCCCGACAACTCCTCCCAGCCTCCGACACTTCAACTCACCTCCCTCCCCACCCAAAACTCGCAACGCAATGCAGAAAGACGACCACCCAAAATCCGAAACACTTTGTTGCCTTGCTCCACCACCATGCACCGCCTCGCTCCAGCTCCGTCTTCTTGACCCTGTCTCATTAATCGTTGTGCTAACTAGGCTCACGTCACAACGGCGTCGGGGAGAAAGATGAACCAGCTCCCGGCCCCGGCCAGCCGACTGTGGGAGGCGAGCATCCGCAAGCTCAACTCCACCATCCGCCGGGGCAGCTCCGTCTTCCCCGCGGCTGTCACCGTCGACGGCGTCGCGACTTGCGACCCCATCACCCCCAGCGGCCTCTCCGTCAGTTCCTCCACCTCAAACACCATCTACGAGTACAACGACGACGACGACACGGACAGCACCACCGAGGACAATGACACCGACGACGACGACGAGGCCTCGCTCGGGGAGCCCAGTCACGCCGAGCAGCTGCTGCCCAGCGGGGACTTCTACCAGGGCGACCTGCGCGGGGACCTCCCGCACGGCGCGGGCAAGTTCCTCTGGACGGACGGGAGCATGTACGAGGGCGCCTGGCGCCGCGGACGCGCGTCCGGGCGCGGCAAGTTCTCCTGGCCGTCGGGCGCCACCTACGAGGGCGACCTCGCCGGGGGGTACATGCACGGGCACGGCACCTACATTGGCGAGTTTGGGGACACGTTCGCCGGGCTGTGGGCGAACAACCTCCGCCACGGCCGCGGCACGCAGGCGTACGCCAACGGCGACGTGTACGACGGCCACTGGCGCGACGGCCTGCAGGACGGGCACGGCCGGTACATCTGGCGCAACGGGCACGAGTACATCGGCACTTGGAAGGCCGGCGAGATGCACGGATGCGGGACGGTGATATGGGCGGACGGCGACCGGTACGACGGCGCGTGGGAGGACGCGAAGCCCAAGGGCCAGGGGACGTTCCGGTGGGCCGACGGGGGGATGTACATTGGCCTCTGGTGCCAGGAGTCCGGCGCCACGCATGCCCGGGGCGTGTACTACCCGCCGTCCGGTGGCCCTGCGGTGCCCGCGCCTCGGGAGCCCCGTGAGGCGATCACAAAGCTGCTCGAGGAGCTTGAGGTGTGCGAGGGGAAGACAGTGTCGCTGCTGCCGTCGCAGAAGACACTGACATGGCCCGGGGTGGAGGCCGTGCTCAAGAGGCCGGTGTGGCGGCCGCCGGAGGTTAGCGCTGACCAAGGGAGGATGTCGAGCGCGCGTAGGAGGAGCAGCGTGTCGTCGGACCTGGACAGTCTGGCTGAGGGGGAGGAGGGCGAGGAGGCTCGGACAGACAGGGCATGGTTGCGGACGCCCTCGTGCATGCGCGGGCCGCCGAGGCCGGGGAAGAAGCAGGGGGAGACGATATCGAAGGGGCACAAGAACTATGAGCTCATGCTCAACTTGCAGCTCGGCATCAGGTGTGTTGCTTTGCTTCTTGGTTACTACTGTCACAGCGCATTGCCATTTCTCATCTTTTAAATCTGATTCATTTGACATATCCCTTCTTGTTCTTTTGGAGCACAGGCATGCTGTTGGTAGACAGTCGGCACCTAATTCGCTGGATCTCAAAGCATCAGCTTTTGATCCAAAAGAGAAGGTGTGGACAAGATTTCCCCCTGAAGGATCAAAGCATACGCCTCCTCACCAATCGTGCGATTTCCGGTGGAAGGACTACTGCCCATTGGTTTTCAGGTCAGCATATCAAGTTGCTGTGATCTATGATCATTGTTGAATCCTTCTTAGTTTTGCTGTGACATTGATTGAGTTCATGTTGTTATAGTTTGCTGTTTCAAGTCCCCAAAACGGTGCTAATTTGCTCTTTTGTAATTCGCTTCAGGACTTTACGCAAGCTCTTTGACGTCGACCCTGCAGATTACATGATCTCAATCTGCGGAGATGATGCACTCAGGGAGCTTTCATCACCCGGTAAAAGTGGAAGTTTCTTTTACCTCACCAATGATGACAAGTACATGATAAAAACAATGAAGAAATCAGAAGTTAAAGTAAGCTCTATCCTTCCCTCCTCACCTTAGCTAGCTTACAATAGATTTAACATATCCTTCGGAAAAAATAATGATTCAACATGCCCTTATACGATTGATTTATGATTTTGTTATGAACAGGTACTTCTTAGGATGCTTCCTGCCTATTATAAACATGTCCGTGCTTTCGACAATACTCTAGTAACTAAATTTTTTGGTCTGCACTGTGTTAAAATCACAGGAGCTATTCAGAAAAAGGTTAGCATGCTATGAGCAATTGGTCATTTTGTAAAAAGAGAAGTCGTTGCCTGAGAATTGCTCAACTTTTTTCACTATTAAATACAGGTTCGGTTTGTTATAATGGGGAATCTTTTCTGCTCCAACTATGCAATCCACAGGCGCTTTGATTTGAAAGGATCTTCACACGGTCGCATGACAGACAAACCCATTGATCAAATTGATGAGACCACCACATTGAAGGATCTTGATCTCAATTTCATTTTCCGGATAGAAGGATCTTGGTTTAAGGACTTCTGCAGGTACTTTTGTCATCTGCCAATTGCATAGGATATTCCCCCCCTTCTCCATTTCTTAGGTTATACTAGTAATTTCATCTGTCCTAAAGCTCACTGAAGCATATTTGATGTCCCAAAGTAAATCTGTCACACAAGAAGTTCTTAAACATGTCGTAAGAATCACAGCTAGCTGTATTTAAGGAGACCTAATGAATCTATTGTGCACATATTTTGTATTCCTTACCAGGCAAGTGGACAAAGATTGCGAGTTTCTGGAACAAGAGAGGATCATGGATTATAGTCTTCTAGTTGGCGTTCACTTCAAAGACCAATGCAAAGATATGTTCACCCATCAATGATTGGTTTGAATACTTGCAATTGTAAAACTATAAGAGATGTATTTGAACTCATGAGCCTGAAAATATTTTTTCTGGTTACAGACAGCAGCAACACTGAGAACGAGACACCTCAAACTGCTGCTGAAGATTCTGAGCAAAAAAGGTACTCCCTGCAGCCACAAATACATGTCGTTTTGGGATACGTACAGTCAAGCTTTCAAAACTTTGGCTATCGATATTTTTTTAAATATTTAGATTGGATACATGAAAATCATATGTATAGATTTGTCTCGAAAAGTATTTTCGTTGTCGTAGGGACGACCCACCGTCCCCAACGGCCAGGTGAAGAGTAAAGGAAATTAACCCTTTCGACATACATGAAGGGGGAGGAAGCGAAGGTTATCATACCCTTTGCAACGTGTGAAGGGTTACAAGAGAGACGTCACCTCGATGCCTCAGCTAATCGGTCCACCACTTCAGCCTTCGCCCGAAGGGGGTTATCGGGTAGGACGAAGGGGGAGGTTGAGGCCCCGTATGGACCAAGGAAGGTGACGTGGTGGATACCGTCCATGGAAGTCCATCGTGCACCGAAGCTACCAGTAAAAGGGAAAAGACCGCAAGGCCTCTATAGTCGTATGATTTTTATAGGGGCATTGTTGTAATCTCCTACCTCCTAGCTTGTAATGTTATAAATAGACACTTCCGCGTATCAAGTAGGAGGGCATTTTTTAACGCACGAATAAAATATCATTCGTTCCTCTGTACCGTTTCCCACACTCCGGAGACCTTGGGACCACTACCCCCTTCGCGGCGGGTAGTGGCTCTGAGGCCCTCCTCTTTCTACTATTTGGTCTATAGCCATAATAGTTGGCGTTGTCTATGGGGATCGGTAGAGAAGCAACATTGTGATTGTACCCAGAAGGAAGAAAGCGCCCAAGGTCTCGGCCATCGAAGCAAGACGTTCGCAGTCACCGCGACAGCCGCGACGGCTCTCGAAGCAAACTCCACCCATGGGGATATCGTCGGAGAGGACGGACGGAAGCGCGAACCGAAGCATCGCTACCTAGGGACATCGTGCGGGCCACCTTCTACCCACAAACTCTAGTGTGAACATGGAGGCCTATGAGGCCATGTAAAAGGAGCTAGCGGACCCTTGTCAAGAGCTGCAGGACCTACACCAGCGCAACCCCGTGGCCGCGCTCGTCACCCCACCTCCAACGGCGGCATCACTCGCCGTGCTACCTCCGGTGGTGGCATCACTCGTCGCACTACCTCCGGTGGCGGCACCCCTCATCGCTCCTCCGACGGTGGCCACGCCACTCGTCGCAAGACTGAGACAAATCTTCAGAGGAGACCCGAGCTCTCCGTTAAGCGTGGGCCTCGAAGCAACATAATGGCTTGAAGACTTCAAAATGCCAACCATCAAAAGCTATGGGGGACAATGAGCCCAGGTAGTTCCTTCGAGTGTACGAGACATCCATTGAGGCGACTAGAGGGGACGACACCACAAAAGCAGAAAACATCGCCCTCGCTCCCACAAGAGTGCCATTGACATGGTTGCCCCCCCCATCCATATACGCATGGGAACAACTTCGGGACTAGCTTTGCAACAACTTTCAGGAGCAACTACACAGAACCAAAGGACGAGGGGCATCTATTAGCCATGAGGTAGGGGTCAAACAAGTCTTTAGCAGAGATCAACTACCAGCTGAAGGGCATCACCGACAACACCATCGTTAATGCTACCAGGTGTGGGCTCAGAGCAGGCTCCATGGCGGAGTGGATGGCTCAGAAGCCCATCTACACAGTGGATAAATTGTTCGACAAAATGGAGTACACACGCTTGGATGAAGATAGCGTGCATAGAGCAGACGAGATGACAACGGCCGCGGCGAGCAAGGTCGGCTCCTCAGCAAAGATGGATTGACGGTCGTCAAATGAAGCAGAGGGTGCTGCGGCAGCCCATGCCAGCGATGATCGCCCGAACCGCTCGAGGCGGAGGGGACAACACATTTTTCACTTTGAAGGGGGCGAAGGGTCCCACCCCACCAAAGAGTGCCGCACTATCGCGGCCATAAGGGACTACATGAACAGGGGTCAGTCCACACTAGTCTAGGAGAAGATCGGTGTCACAACAATCCACGGCCCCATCACAGCAACAGTTGTGCATCGAAGCCCCCGAAGGCGATCGTGCCCGAAGGGTCATCAACACCATAACCAAGGGATCCTTCCTGGATCTGGGATCCAAGAGGTAGCAATGCGCCTATGCTTGTCAAATTCATCACGTCGCGTCTTACCCCGCCAACATACTCCCAAAATACTCCGAAGTGTTCATCGCCTTTTGCCCCAAAATCGCGAAGGGCTATTCTTCCCACACCAAGACCCCCTCGTCATCTCGGCTACCATCGCAGACTTTGAAGTGAAGCGTGCACTGGTAGACGGGGTAAGTTCTACTGATGTACTCTTCGCGAGGCTTTCAACAAAATGACGGTCCCTCGAAGCAGGCTGTCGCCCCCTGGTCATTCATGTCGTAGGCTTCGAAGGCAAGCCAGTGGCCACCCTTGGCCAAATAGACCTATCGGTCAAGTTCGGTGAAGGCCATTTGGCTCGAATGGAAAACATCACGTTTGACGTCGTCAACATACCTTACCAATACAATGTCATCCTAGGTCGCGCCACCCTCAACGCCTTTGACACCGTGGCGCATCATAACTATCTCTATATGAAGTTACCTGACCCAGGAGGCGTCATCACGATCCATGGAGACCAAGACCTTGCCCATCACGCAGAGCTGGAGGCCATGGCACAAGTGCAGTACGTCCACGCGGTGGAGCAAAGCCCGACAAACCCAGCAGAACTCGCGGCAGCAAAATGGGTTCCTAAGAAAAAACCATAAGGAGACCTAAAGAGGGTCCCGTTGTCCGAAGGGTCCCTAACCAAGACAGTTGCCATAAGCGCTGATCTCACACCAGAAGTAGAGGCCATAGTAATAGACGCGCTCTGCAAAAACGAAGATATCTTCGCTTGTGGACCGGAGGGCATACCGAGGGTAGGCCGTGCAACAATCGAGAACAAGCTCGCTAGTCACGAGCAGCTGAGGTGGCAAAGTTATTCAAAGCTGGCGTCATACGAGAAATCAAGCACCCAGAATGGCTCGCCAATCCCGTGCATGTGCGAAATGCAAACCGCAAATGGTGCGCGCGTGTGGATTTCACAATCTAAACAAGCCATGTCCGAAGAACGACTTCACATTGCCTTGCATTGACCAATTGATGGATGCTACATCCGGGTGCGAGCTAATGAGCTTCCTCGATGCATATTCCGGCTACCACCAAATGTTCATGGTGAAGGCTGACGAGGCAAAAGCAACATTCATCACCCCCACGGGACATATTGATTTGTGTGCATGCCCATCGGCCTCAAGAACGCGGGAGCAACCTTCACCGGGCTAATTGCGAAAGTCTTGGCCTCGCAGCTCAGCCGCGACATCGAAGCCTATGTCAATGACATATTAGTCAAAAGCCTCAAGAAAGAACCCACCCGACCTCCAGGAAATCTTCCAACAACCTACGAGCGGAGGGCATCAAGCTCAACCCCAACAAATGCGCCTTCGGTGTAAAGGCTGGCAAGCTGCTGGGATTACTTGTCTCAGAGCGAGGCATTGAAGCGAACCTTGACAAGATAAAAGCCATACAGGAAATGGCTCCTCCGTGCAATGATCGTCAGGTAAAAAAACTGACGGGGCGGCTCGCAGCACTCACCTGTTTCCTATCACGCTCGGCAGAACATTTCCTACCATTCTTCAAAACCCTCCGTGGGGCAGAGCCCTTCAAGTGGACGGAAGTGCCAAAAAGCCTTCCGTGAGCTCAAACAATAATTGATCAACCTGCCAAGCCTAGCGAGCCGAAGCCCGGAGCGAAGCTGCTACCCTACCTTGCCGCCTCGGCGGCCGCAGTGAGTGCTGTCCTCATCCAAGAGATCAACGGGGCACAACGCCAAGTATGGAACTTCGCCAGTCCGAAGGGGACTTAGTGCCTAAACCCTTTGGGATCGAAAAGGCGCATTTTCCGCCAAGGCGAAGCAAGCTCTCGACCGCCAGGGGCTCTTGTCATAGGGATGGCCCACCATCCCCAACGGCCAGGTGAAGAGTCAGGGAAATTAGCCCATTCGACAAACACGAAGGGGGAAGGAAGCGGAGGGTACAAGACTCTTCGCATCGTGCGAAGGGTTACAAAAGATACGTCACCTCGATGCCTCGACCAATCGGTCCACCACCTCAGCCTTCGCCCGAAGGGGGTCTTCGGGCAAGACGAAGGGGGGAGGTCGAGGCCCCACATGAACCAAGGAAGGTGACGTGGTGGACACCGCCCATGGAAGTCCACCGTGCACTGAAGCTACAGCGAAGGGGAAAAGACCGGGAGGCCCCTATGGTCGTAGGGCCTTTATAGGGGCATTATTGTAATATCCTACCTCCCAACTTGTTATGCTATAAATAGAGCCTCTTGTGTATCAAGTAGGGGGCATTTTTTAACACACGAATAAAATATCATTAGTTCCTCTGTACCGTTTCTCACACTTCGGGGATCTTGGGACCCCTACCCTCTTCGCAGCGGGTAGCGGCCCTGAGGCCCTCATCTTTCTACTATTTGGTCCGTAGCCACAACATTCGTAATATTATAATTTCATTGTGTTTTGGGGACAGTGTCAATGTCCAAAACGACATGTATTTGTGACATGTATTTGTGACTGGAGGGAGTATATTCACAATGCATTTGCATCCGAAGACAATGGTTGTAGTGGGCTAGTTTCAGTCAAATACAATTAGACATGCTTCAAAAAGGTAAACAAATGTGACGAACTTCTTCATTTGAACATATAGCCTTAATTATCGAATAAATTATATAGTAAAAAAAGTACTAGAACTTCTTCATTTGAACATAGCAGTTTCCCTCTCTTCTGCTTAGGCTGCTTACATCATACAAGAACTTCTGTGTTGCATGCACCTTGACAGTTGACACTGACAAATATTGACCTCTGAGGAATAACACACTACACTACTTGTGATTCGTGCAGAAAAGCACCAGTCAAGCTAGGAATTAGCATGCCCTCAAGGGTGGAGAACATAGTGAGAAATCCTGATAGTGAATCCCAGCTCATTGGCGAGCCCACAGGCGAATTCCGTGAGGTTATCCTGTTCTTTGGAATCATTGACATCCTACAGGACTATGATATCAGCAAGAAGCTCGAGCATGCCTACAAATCCATGCAGTATGATCCCAACTCCATATCGGCTGTTGACCCGAAGCAATACTGCAAGAGATTCAGGGACTTCATCTACAGGGCTTTCTCTGAAGATGTACAGTAAACTGCATTGACAAAAGGAACACAAACTTATCTGAAGAGAGCAGGGCTTAACCGTTGGCTGGTGGATGCTCTTTGCCCACCCTCCAGTACTTTTTTGCAGGTAACATTATTGATTCTTTCTGACGTAGATGGCAACACGTCAATAGCGCAACAATTTCTTATTCTGGTTTGTGTTTATAGATTTTGTACATTTCCAAATCTTCTTGTTTAATTAGATGTAGTGTAACTGTATCCATGCCAATTGGCATGAAAAGGATGTAGAACAGAGATTGTTGTTTATGTATCCATTCTTTCACTTCTTAATTATTGTCCTCTTGATCTAAAGAGTTATACTGTGTGCATATTCATGTTTACTTCCTTGTCAATGCTTAATTAATTTATATATCCATTTTCCTGTATTGCTTTTGCAAACATGGCATATCAAATAGTTCCCGAAAACAATAGTGAATTCATCAATCAAATTACAATAATGGTACAGAAAAAATAATCATAAACTGAACCTAGAAGCCCACCAAAAGTTCAGAAACAATGGATTTACAAAGAGAACTACTCCTAACAAGTATGCTACAAATCCTACCACATCTGTGACATGGCGCCAGGCTCTACAAATCGTGCAGGGAGAAGCACCACGTCACTCGTTCCACCAGCTTGTCGTTGACTCTTTTCAGCCACTTTGCGAGGCCACTGGACACGACAACAAGAACAACAATGTACGCAGAAACCCCAACGACCAGTGCCAAGATGTAAGCAGATGTCCTCACTCTCCTGCAGCTCCCCGCGGCGTACGCACCCATGAGCCCAAACAAGTCCAGTATCATGGCGGCGTGTAGCGCAAGAAGTGCCGGCTTAGTTTTTTGTACTCGCTTGATCAGGAGCAGGACCATTATGACCAGAGACGCCATGAAAGAAGTGGCATTGCAGTAGAAAAAGGCCTTGTACCGGCGCGGATAGCTGCTCCGAAGAACCGGATCACCGGCCGAGAGCCCACCGGGCGGGCTCATCGCGGCTTGGTACGTGACGGTCGCCGCAAGCGCAGCGAGCAGCAGCAAGTATTTGGGCAACTTCTCGTCCCAGAGATCACGCTCCTCTCCGGCGCCGGCCGTGTGCGGCAGCATGTCACTGGCTTCCTCCTCAAGTGCACCGAGCATGGAGAGGAGTCGCTCCACGAGACGTTGCACCGATGCCGACACGACCATTGCAACATGGAACGCGATGCATACTAGAACTGCGAAGACAAGCACAAAGACATAAATCGACGTCGATACCTTCCTGCAGCTCCCGGCGGCGAAGGCGCCCATGAGGCCTATCAGGTCAAGAATCACGCACACCCGCAGTGCGTAGGACCGTATCCCTCTCGCCGAAAGCTTTCTGTTCACCAGCAGCATGATGATGGCTAGAGATGCAACAAAGGCAGTTGCATTGCAATAGAAGAATGCTACGTAGCGACGCCAGTAGTTGTCGTAGAGCACTGGGTTGCCGACGACATGGCCTGTCTTGTTCTTTTGCCAGAAGCCGCCTGGGGGGCTCATGCCGGCTTGGTAGGTGAGGCTAGCTGCGAGAATTGCAAGGAGCAGCAGAAGCTTGCGCCTCTTCTCTAATTTCCATTCCATGGCCTCCTCCTCGGCATTCCCATCGGTTGGCAGCTCAAACAACTCCTTGAGCCAATTGGGTACACATTGCTCCAGCTTCTCCCTCAATAGTGTTCGCCATGTCGCGCAAGTTAGGGACACTTCTAACATGAACACTATAACATGAATGCCGACATAGAGGAACACCGGAACAACAAGCACTGAGACATAAACGGATTTGGACACTTGGCGGCAGCTCCCGGCGGCATAAGCGCCAATCAGCCCAAACAAGTCCAAGATCATGGCGACCTGCAACGCACAGTACTTGATTCCCTGGGTGCTGAATATGTTGCTCAGGAGGAGGATGAGGATGACCAGCGAGGCGACAAAGGCGGTGGCATTGCAATAGAAGAACACCAGGTATCGCCGGGGATAGGTGATGTGAAGCACCGGGTCACCGGCAAGGTAGTGATGGTAACCATCAGTAGCATTGCCGTCCCAGAACCCGCCCGGGGGGTTCAGTCCTGCTTGGTATGTGACACTCGCCGCAAGGATCCCGAGCAGAAGCAGATACATGCGCGACTTTTTCAGAAGACGATAGGCATCACCATTGTCTTGCTCGGATCCTGTGCCGTGCTCGGGATTTTGCAATTTGTCCAATTTCAGGCACTTTTCCAGGGTTTCTTGCGCATTGCGGAGCCAGTTCTTCACAGGCTCGCACAAGAACACCAGAATCTGAATGGCAATGTAGAAGAGAACCGCGGCCACCAACGCGAAGACGTAGATGGAGGTCTTGACGCTCCGGCAGCTCCCGGCGGCGAAGGCGCCCATGAGCCCAATCATGGCCGCGCCCGCGCACACCCAGAGTGCACACGACCGGATCCCGTGCCGCGTCACGGTCTTGCTCATGAGCAGCATGACGACGACGAGTGACGCGACGAACGCCGTGGTGTTGAAGTAGAAGAACACCATGAAGCGGTACGGGTGGTGGCCGCGGAGCATGGGGTCGCCGGCGCGGTGGTCGTTGTCCTGGCTGCCCGGCCAGAACCCTCCCGGCGTACTCAGCCCGGCTTGGTACGCGGCGGTCGCCGCCAGAGTCGCAAAAATGAGCAAGTATTTGCGCGTGCGCTCCACGCTTTCCGGTGTTTCCTGTGACACGTTCTCGCGGCGCGCTCTCAGGGTGAACCATGCAAAGAGCAGGACATGGGCGGAGGCATAGGAGGACACCAAGGCGACGAGAACGACGATGTACACGGACATGGCCACCTCCCTGCTGCTGCCGGCGGCGTAGGCCCCCATGAGGCCGAACTGGTCGAGTATCATGGCGGCCTGGAGCGCGCGGAGCCACCATCGGCGGCGGCCGAGGGAGCCGACGAGGAGGAGGTTGACGATGACGACGGAGGCGACGAAGGCGGTGGCGTTGCAGTAGAAAAAGACCTTGTAGCGGAGAGCATACGTGACCTGGAGCACTGGGTCGCCGGCGACGTGTGCGCCGTCGTTGTCGGACCAGAAGCCGCCCGGCGGGTCCAGCCCCGCCGAGTAGGTGACGGTGGCCGCGAGGGTGGCCAGCAGAAGCACGTACTTGCGGAGCTCCCAGAGGAAGTCCGCCTCCCTGATGGCGTTGTCGACGTTGGGTGGGATGGCCGGCGCCGGCGCCGGAGCTCGCCGCTCGGGGTCAACGTCAACGACCATTGCTTCCGCGTCTAAATTTGTGGGGTTGTGAACACGTACTCTGCTAATGTTGCGAGTGTTGCTAGTGGAGGAGTGTTTTCTTCGGTAGCTCCGAGCACTTCAGCAGAAAATGGTGGTGGCGATTTAAGTGCGATTGTTCCGGCGAGCGTGTGGAAAAATTCTTGAGCGCGTCGGGAGCGCGTCGGCGTCGCGGTAGATTTCATGCCAAATTCCCAGAAGAGTGCGGTAAGGGGAGCAGCGGAGCAGGAGTGCTTCTCTGTCCCTACCGATTTCGTCTCGAATAGGCGGACTTGAGGACGACGACTAGTACAGCATAGTGACGTTTGCGGTTGACCTCCTTGACTCAATTGTTTACACGCTCTTGGGCCTGCGCATCCAAGTGCGAGTGTTTTTCGCAGTTGTCCATTCGACCAACCATGTCTGCATCGCAATTTCCATCAAATCTTCCATCTTTACCCGCAGACCGCAGTAGACGCCTTTTCCAGATCAACAAACAAGCATACCTTAATTCAGAAAGAAGTTTCCCTTTGATTTTTCCACATTATCTTCCGCCGGTTGTGCTTCCTAAGCTAGTTCATGCTCACCCATCAATTCTCCGAGAGCTTGCTTTTATTGTGTGATGTGGCAACGGAGTTCATGGATGATATATATATGAAAAAAGTATGGTACTCCTGGGAGTACGTACTCCCACATCTCATATACCACTTAAATCGTATGATGATATATCTTTATCAATTTGAGTATACTCCAATAATGATTATAAGATGCCCTAAAGTGAGTTCCATAAAAAAATTTATTAAAATCCACTTTTTATAGTAAAATTTGTGTATATACTTCTTTTATATATAAAAATGGTATATAGCAAAAAACAGAGGGTTCCAATGAAAAATTTTCAATCAAGTTGAATTGGAGTATCTTATAATTGGTATTTAAGTATACTAAAGATGATAAAGAAGTATAGTATGTGCGTTTGAGTGGTATATTGCAAGTGGGAGTACATACTCCCAAGAGTACAAACAGACATATATATATATATATATATATATATATATATATATATATATATATATATATATATATAATTACAAAATTAAATAGTTAGAGAAAAAATTACAAAAGTAGATGCCTGTCGCACGAGGAGTCACGCGCCGGGGATTTCGACTTTGACCAGCGTGACAGCCAGGTCTCCGTGGGGGTTTCACAGTTGCATGATGCGCCCGGACCGAGCCAACCGACGCAGGACCCCATCGCAACACCCCTGGCTACTCGCGTCAGTCGGGTACCTCGGCCGCCTGAGCCTATGACATACTCGTACGAGCACCCCTAGCCGCACTGGACAAGGCAAGGGCCACATGTGGGGTACGCTCCAAGTGGGTCCGCACGTAAATACTTATTCTTGTAAATATCAGTCATGGCGTGTAAATATTAATTTCTGTACAACTTATATTATGTTAGTCTCGTGTTTCGATACTTTTTTTATGTGCACAGTAACCATACGAGGGAGTCAGCATCGTGACACCCACACCACCTTGTTTCTAGTCTTTACATCCCACTTTTGCAGAGCAAGATGGCCGCACACTACGACGCTACCGTTTCAGAACGAAAAAACCGCAATATGACACGCCACCTTTTCAGACCGAAAAGACCGCACCCTGTCACAGCACGCGCTGCCACTTTTACAGACCGAGATGACAACACACTGCGACACTACCTTTTCAGACCGAAAAGACCGCACCCTGTCACGCCACACGCTGTCACTTTTGCATACCAAAAAGACTACATTCTGCCATGTCACCTTTTTAGACTGAAAATACCCATTATAAAGGGAGGGAGAAGAGAACTGCAGGAGAAGAGAGCTCAAGGAGAACACTGCATCAACACACCCAACACTTTACCAAACATTGGTTCACACAACTGAGAGGAGGGAGATGTTGGACTTGTCGGCGAACTTCTACGCGAGGATGCTGCGAAAGCGCGAGTGGCTTGCCGAGAAGATTAAACCCTACCCAGATAATTCTATGAAGGATGCATCGCTACCACCGAAGTTCTCACGTCCGCAATGTGTGTGCGAACTACCGACTAAGATCATTCAGTCCACACACCAGGCGACGGCCGCGATCACCACCTCATAAGCGTATCTTACATACGCAAAGATTTTTTACATCTTACGTTCTTTTCCACAAATCTCTGACTACAATTGTGTATAATGGCACCCGGAGATGCAATGCAACTTCTTCCAATGGATCGACGGACCGGACATGTACGATAGGACGTTCATCCAGCAGAAATACATGTTGAACTATGCGATGTGAGCCAAGATCTCCAAACGCTGGAAATCTTACGTACCCGACCCTACTAAAAAGGCACCGGAGAAGCCCAAGTGCGCGACGCACAAGGGGAAGGCTCCTGCTAATGACTATGAGACCAGCAACCATCCTAACGCTTCTCATCGCCCGGTTACAGTTCGGATTAAAGAGGTAAGTTATGCTCAGTTTGCATCATGATTATTAATTTAGCCTTACGTTGTGCTATGCTAATACAATCGTGTCGATGTCCAAAGTGACTTGTTTTTTTGAATCGAAGGGAGTAGAGTCAGTGGATACTACAGAACCAGTATGAGTGGGAAAATATTTTACTACTAATATCATTCGTTAAAAGAGTCGTGAGTGACTACAGGAAAAAAAAAATTAAGCAGTATTTTTAGCAGCGGAATGGTGAGTGGCTACAAATCAAACCCTTAACGTGCTTAAATTTTTGCGCTTTCCATTCCTGTAAGAGCACTAAATCATTTGGGGTGTCTAGGAAGTACTTGAATGTTTTGTTGCTAACTATACTCAAATTTTGAACTCTTAGATCTAGATTCAATGTATGAGATCATTTTGTCTCCTCTCTAATGAGATATCACCAAGCATAGTATAGATAAAAAAAAAACTAAGTACTCACAAATCCAAAAAACACTCGACTACTCTCTAACAAACCCCAAATCATTTGCCTTGTTACACATCACTAGTACGAGAGGCAAAATAAGCTCAACTTCCAATTTCGATGGTATGCCCAAACAATAAACATCAAAGGGGAAAAAACGATGTTGAGCTACATGTTCAAATCAAAAGATAAGGCCAAATTGTACAAGAGAGAAATTGAGTCAAACAGCTCCCTGCATCATGGCTTTAAACTCATCCAAGCTAATCCTCCCATCACCATCTTTATCGAAAACTTGGATCATCTCGTCACAGTCCTCATACATACTGTCCTCCAATCCTAATCTTCCGATCACGTTTTGCAGCTCTATGGAAGTTATGAACCCATCACCATCACAATCGAACAGACAGAATGCTTCCTCTAGTTCTCTGAAACTTGCAGTCTTATCCTCTAGAAACACATGAGCCTCTTCAAGCAAGCAGCAGTCCTGGCACTTGCCATTGCCACTCCAACCAGCAATTCCAAGAGCTCTCATGACCACAGCAACATCGTCATGTGTTAGCTCAGTTGTTCCCATCTTGCCGGAACGCTCGCATCGGCAGCTTGCGTGATGCTTGTCATGGTGAACAAAATTCAGAGGTCGGACAAGAGATAAGAGCGCCTCTTTTACATGACAGAATAGACTACTACCGAACATGGCTACGTCTGAAGGGACAAAAAAAAGGAACTTAACCAATTGCAATAATTTCCACACAACGCTCAAATATATAGCGCTTGGCTAAAGCCAAGTCTTAAGTTGTTATCGACCTCAAGAAATGAAGTCTTTCGTTGCCGTTAGAATGCTAGTCATGTTTACATTGAAAAAGATGAGCAGAAGTGAGCTTGAAACTTCTGCTCAGTAGCCCTGGGAGACAACAGTTTCTTTGACTCTCAAGTCAACGTACTCAAAAGAAGTGCTACCCGTCAAGTACTCGATTTGGATTACTTAATTAACAAGTTGGGGTATTCCTGGTTATGCTGTTATTTACTCAAAAGAAGTGCTACCCGTCAAGTACTTGTCAGACAAGGCAATTTGGATTACTTAATTAACAAGTTGGGGTATTCCTGGTTATGCTGTTATTTCTTCACCGAAATTTGTCCGGCTTCTGTAGTACGTTAAAGAATTTGTGCAGAAACTAGGAGACGACTCAGGTCGTCCAGCTTCTGTAATTGCCTGGTGTAGTTGTGTGTACTTAAGCTCTTTTTTGCAAGGGAAGTTCTTCCCATTTGTCGCCTACAACATTTACTTGACCCAAATGAATACACATGACACTCCCCTGTGTCGCTGTTTGTTGAGTGTACCTACCCCTCACACATTCTACTAGAACAAAGCTGTATTGTACAGAGATATGTTGAAGACAAACAAAACCAACGGAACAAGAGCTAAACCAGTGGAAAAGAAAATACTAGTATAGCTACAGAACAGCAAGTAATTAGAAGCCACGCAGCAATTCATGAATTCAGAGTTGAATCAAGCCTTAGCTACGTCTGTTCACAAAAATGACGACCACAACAAATACATGCATCGAAGATCTGCAATGGTATCTAAGATATCCGGATGGTTATCAGAGTTCAGAGATATTTGAATGGACTAGTACAGCAGTATCTGCTCATCAGAATTTGTACAAACCCCGTATTCTCGAAAAAACAAGAATTTGTGTCGACCTATCAATAGATTTCGTTCCTACATATTTCAGGAAGTAGGTGGTGAGACAGAACAAGTCTTACACTAGCATCAATCAGAGTGAAAACAGCAATAGGAGCTTTGATAAATAAACACGGCATCTTTGCTTCTAGTTTTACACCAGAGCGAAGATAAATATTGATCTTGCGTGGAGATCATGTGATATGATCTTAATCTTAGTGTGTTGAACAATTAACATCGGTGTCGAGGTCTTTGGGAGAAACCCTCAGTTTAGCGGAGTGTCTCCTGTCTGTAAGAGTGTAGACAGTTTGACTAGCCACGGGGGGCAGTCTGGCCGGTTGCAGGCGGTCGGTCTGACCAACCAAGGGATGGCGGTTAGACCAGCCAGAGGTGGTGGTTAGACCGGCCGAGGCCGGTGAAGATTAATTTTGAGAAATGCGATCAAACACTTGTGTAGGAGTGTTTGGAAGTGTGTTTGCACCAGGTGACATGGAAAATGGAGTCTGGACATGAAACTAGATATAGTTTTGCCGAAATATCTAGAAATGGTGTTTTCCCGAGTTGGGAAGTGTCATAAGGGCAACCCACCGGCCCTAGTGACCGGGCAAAGACCACGGAGAGGCCCCCGAGGGCCAAGGCCAAAGGGCACATGAGAGCCACCAGAAGGCCCACAGGGGCCAAGGCCGAAGGTGCGGTCAGCGGCCCCCAGAGGGCACAAGCATACATTCAGGGGAGTCAGAGGGCACTCGAAAGCCACCAAAAGTCCCACAGGGCCAAGGCCGAAGGCACGGCCAGCGGCACCCAGAGGGCACAGGCATACTTTCAAGGGGCGAAGGGTACAGGAAGCCCCCGGATCCTTGCCCGAGGCCACCTAACCGAGCACCGAAGGGTGTCTAGGGCCCCTTGGTTTGGGGGCACCTCGCACTATGCGAGGGGGAGATACCGGTGGACCACGCCTAGTCTTTTTAGGGGTAGAACTATAATCTTGCGTGTCTAGGTCGGAATGCTATAAATAGCCACCTCTCCTATGTAATCAAGGAGAACTTTTTCAAGACAATTAATACTCATTTACTTCTCTTGGTATCGGTCCCCTTTTAAGGGGATCACCTGGTTCCCCTCGTAGTAATCGGAGGTCCCTTTTTTATACTGTCTGGTCTTTTGCTACGATAGGAAGCGGTTTGACCGGCCAATAGTTAGTGGTCAGACCGGCCAAGTGGTGGTTAGACTGGCCAGGGCGCGATCATGCACAGTGAGGTATGATGATCTTGTGAAATTGGCCAAAGTCATAGAATTCAGTGCATAGGAGTTGCATTATGCATGTTTTGGCTAACGTGGGCTAAGTTACGAGGAACTTATACCTAGAATCGATTTCTTGGTCTATTGTTGTGCAAGTGGCTTAGAGTCAACTATGGTCAACGACAAAGATGATCGGGACTAGGCTAAGAGAGCTAAGGTCCATAGCGATCGAGGATGTTGAGTGAAGTGGTTGAACTCAAACATGGCGCAAGATGGACAAGAACGACCGAATGAGGAGTTCGGTGTAACAGATTGCATCAAGGGGCTTGGGGGTCGGTGCAAGTGTTATTGTTGTTTCGGTGGGAGCTGGATGGGAGACTTGTCGGCATGAAGAGAGCGATTGATGAACCTACATGTGACGAAGCATGGGATTGCTTCATGTTGATTAGACTCGGCCTTGGAGAAGGATCGAGAATGTGTATTTTTATATCTTCGCCAAAATACCAGATTGGTCATCTTGGAGAAACCGCGGTGCAAGACGGTGTAAGGAGAGGCAGTTTAGGTCAAGAGAAGATAGAGATCACGAAGAGACGGATTCAGGAGTAGGGGTGAAAACGGATCGGATATTTTCCGACCGATCCGGACAAAAAACGGATTCGGAATGTCTCGGGTCGGATTTTCCTCGGATAGTTTTCGGATCGGAAACGAATTCGGATTTTTTTTTTGTCGGAAACGGAAACGAATACGGTAGGCATGCTATCCGGCGGATACGGAAACGAATACGGATTATCGGATTTCAGCCCAAAAGAGAAAAGGGGATTTTAATTGATTTTCGAATTTCAGAAAATGCAACAAATCAAATAGTCTTTTAGAAAATAGCAAATAGAGTTCAAAAATCCTAGAAAAAATCACAGAAATTCATTGAATTATTTTTAACTTAATAAAATTAATTTCAACTTAAAGTTGGTTTTATTTTTGTATATAAATTATTTTAAATTTCTAAAAATAGGAAAATCCTTTTAAAAATCCAGAAAATTCAATAAATTAATTAAAATTTTCTTTTTCACTTTAAATCTAATAAAATCCCAGAAAACTCAATAAATTTTTTTTACATTAAAAACTAGAAAATTAAATAATTAATTTTATTTTATTATTTTTCCCTTTTTAACGAGGAAAACTCTTTTAGATCTCAGAAAATCCAATAAAATAATAACTTTATTAATTTTATTTTTGGTAACATGCTTTGGGATGTTACAGTCATTTGCGTATATAGATTAACCATCTAGTCTAATCGATGTTAGTGTGAACTAAATTTTATGTATATAATGAACTAAGTGTGAATGCGTGATAACTTTGTGAGTTATGACTTATGAGCTAAATATGGTAAACTAAGTGTTATTTTTGTGATGAACTAGTTAATGTAACTTGCTAGTGCCAATGTTATGTGTGGTTGCTGAAAATATGAATAATTCATGAATGTTTACATCAAATAAATTAGTTATATGTTTTCGTTAATTTCTGGCATACAATTTAAGGGGTTTTCATGTTCCGAAAAATATATGTGACCGTATTCGTTTCGATTCGTATTCGCTCTGTATTCGTATTCAATACTATTTGTATTTGTATTCGTATCCGGGGTATTCGTATTCGTATCCGGATCCAGGAAAAAATATGAAAACAAATATGGCAAAGCCATTATCCGTCCGTTTTCGATCCGTTTTCACCCCTATTCAGGAGACCTGGATCATCATCTGCTTTGAGAAGCGTGCGTGAGTGTACATCTGTTTGTGTGTAGGCTTAACGAGTGTTCGTTAGAGTTTTCTCTCTAAACCTAGCCTCCACTATAAAAGGACAGGGTGTAGGATTTGCCCTCTCAACTATCCAAACCTTGAAAACCCTAATTTGTGATTTTGGAAAAGTGGAGGAAATAGATGATGCCAGGGTTTAAAAGAGATGAATCGAGAAATTAGGTGCTCAAGTGTGAGTTTTTGTCCTACATGTTGTTGTGACTATCTCTCTTATCAATCCAATCAATATTGCTCCAAGATGAGTTCTATCTTATTCTTATTCTCTCCTTGATGATCTTGGGTTTTTTTTTTTTTTTGTGTTCTAGGGGTTTAGTTGATTCTTTTGTTGTGATTTAGCTTGCTAAGATTTGTGAGATCTGATCTAATATCATCTTGATCATCTTCCACCCACGAGCAAGCTTTTGGCTCAACTTTTGTTCTTCCCTGGTTTTTGTGTCTTTTTGACCTTCTTGATGAGCTATGTCTAAAATCTTAAAGGGATTTTGATCTCGGAATAAAAAGTTAGATCGATTTGAGGATCTTTTGGGTTGTTGTTCTTGCAGCCGGTGGTTAGACCACCGCATCTAGTGGTCAGACCGGCCATGAGGCGTTGAGCTCATCGGTTTTCGGTTTTAACGCAAGACTTCCGTTGTGATTTTGTGTCTTTGATCTTCATAATTTCCATAGCTATTAGAGTAATAAAAAAAGTTGAATACCGTAGGTGGTGAAAAAGATATGTGTTTTTATTCACCCTTTCTAGTCGCTTGTTCGGTCCAACATCTTGCGAACATTACTCTTAAATCAAATCATAATGTTTATGATCGGTATTCCGATTAACTTAGTAAACACATCTTTCAAGAACTATAAAAAGGACTGAACAGCACAATTTGTGACCAGGGCTCCACAAGGTAGCAAAGCACAAGAACTCAGTAGATCAACATTCGTCAGTTGCTGCCATCAAGAGTTTTTGGGTTTTAAGTTTTAACAACCTCTTGGGCCGGACGTTTTAACAACGTTTTTATTTTAACGACTGAGTTTGAACAAATTCAGAGACAAAACCTTGTACAAAACTAGAAATACAGCACCTGAAAACTTTTGAGACTTGTATGATGTATCGGTAGTCTTGATAAACTGAAAACAGGTCTGTTAAAAACCATACCTAGACCGGTTAGAGTTGCACAAGGAATGTATGGCGGTGACAAGAAGAAATTAACAACGTATCAGCAGTTGCTTCCAGCTGATCCGGCCTGGGCAGCCGCTGCTTGCTCATCCAGAAGGCGTTGCTCGTCGGCGGAGGGCAGCGCGAAGCGGCTGACCGGGCAGAGACGGTTAACGAGGAGGCAGTCAAAGATGCAGCGCTGATGGAAGGAGTGGGAGCAGCCGAGCAGGGCATCATCCTGAGCTTTTCGTCTTGCTTGGAATCCTGGAGGCACACCACGCAGTCGTGCTCCCTCGTCTCGCCCACCCTCGGCACGTGCAGGCACACCATGGCCGGGACAAGGCAAAAGTCAGGCATCTCGCGCTCGTGTGCTCTCATGCTCCTGCTCCAGGTCTGCAACGACCGCGGCGGCGTACAGCTCTCGTATTCTTTTCCGCATATTTTCCGTCAGGTCTGCAACGACCGCGGCGGCGTACAGCTCTCGTATTCTTGTCCGCATATTTTCCGTCTTCCTGTCAAGCCGATTACGAGCTTCGCCTCTGCCTATGGGCTCCATTTGCAGCAGCGCACTCTCGCTGCTGCTCGGCGGAGGGAGACGGGTGCAGGGGGATGCTGATGGTGATGGAACGCAGGTCGAGGCAAACAATGGATGAATGAATCGTATCAGATTTATAGACGGGGGAGGCCAAATGCGAAGCAAATCCGTCTCCGAGTCCCTTACTGATGTGATGGGATTCCGACTTGATGATCCACCTGCCTCATCACACGGCCGGACACTTCGGTTGGAGGCGACAACGTGGCAGGCTCGGGATTGGACACTATCCATCCCATCCGGGGGAACGACTGGATTGAGGTCTGACAACTAGCAAGGCCGGAGAAGCTCAGAGTCCGCGGCGACGGTGAGAGGCGGCTGGCCGGCCGCGGGAATCCCGTAGGTTGCAGGTGCACCGTGCGCATCCAAATGCAGGCGGGCCGGCCGATTGAGCCCACAGGATCGATCCCGATTAAACCGTGCACATCCAACTAGCAAGCCGAAAGGAATAACATTTGGCATGTAAACATGGAGCTGGCCAGAGAATTCAAATGGGGATCGAAGTGACCACATCACAACCATCTTCCTATTCTGAATGTTTGCCCATTAACATGCATCACGCATGCCAACAACAAAGAAGATGTTTGAGCTACAGTTAATTAAACGAATTCACAAACCGAATGATCAGGTGATCAGTTGAGTACGAGTCAGGCAGATCCTCGCATCATGACTTTAAATTCATCAGAGCTGATCATTCCATCGCCATCTTTGTCGAAAGCTTGGACCATCCTTTCACAGTCCTCACGGCTAGTGTCCTGCAACCCTAGGCTTCTCATCACACCGTGCAGCTCCACGGGACCTATGAACCCATCACCATCGCAGTCTAACACACGGAAAGCTTCCTCTAGTTCTTCCCAGGTCGCCTGCTTGTCCTCCAGTAGCACACGAACGCCTTCTTCCAAGCAACTCCCGTTACTCTTGCCATTGCCGCTCCAACCACCGATCCGAGCGCGCCCATGACCTCAGCTACATCGTCATGTGCGAGCTCTGCTTTCCCGTTCCTGGCAGAAGGCTCGCATCGGCATAGGCCGCCGAGCAGGGGGTGTAGCTGGCCGTGGGCCAAGACTCCGGTCGGCTCAACTACTTTTGGTCTAAAGTAGGGGTGAAAACAGATCGGATAGTTTTCGTCTGATCCAGACGGAACGAATTTGGATTGTCTCGGATTTTTGGACTAGAAACGAATTCGTTTTTTTTATGTTCAAAACAAATACGGTAGGCATGCTGTCCGTCGGATACGGATGCGAATACGGATTATCCGGATTTTGTCCCAAAAGAGGATTTCGGCCTAAAAGAGAAAAGGAGATTTTAATTGAATTTCGAATTTCAAAAAATGCAATAAATCAAATAGTCTTTTAGAAAATAGCAAATAGAGTTAAAAAATTTCTAGAAAAAAATCACAGAAATTCCTTGAATTATTTTTTACTTAATAAAATTAATTCCAACTTAAAGTTGATTTTTATTTTTTTGTATATAAATTATTTTTAATTTCTGAAAATAGGAAAAACCTTTTTAAAATCCAAAAAATTCTATAAATTAATTAAAATTTTCCTTTTCACTTTAAATCCAATAAAATCCCAGAAAACTCAATAAATTTTACTTTTGACATTAAAAACTAGAAAAATAAATAATTGACTTTATTTTATTATTTTTTCCTTTTTAACCCGAAAAACTCTTTTAAATCTCAGAAAATCCAGTAAAATAATAACTTTATTAATTTATTTTTGGTAATATACTTGGGGATGTTACAGTCATTTGCGTATAGATTAACCATCCAGTCTAATCGATGTTAGTGTGAACTAAGTTTTTTTGTATGTGATGAACTAAGTGTGAATGTGTGATGACTTGTGACTTTGTGAGTTATGATTTATGAGCTAAATATGGTAAACTAAGTGTTATGTTTGTAATGAACTAGTTAATACAGCTTGCTAGTGCCAATGTTATGTGTGGTTGCTGAAAATATGAACAATTCATGAATGTTTGCATCAAATAAATTAGTTATATGTTTTCGTTAATTTCTGGTATACAATTTAAGGGTTTTTTATGTTCCAAAAAATATCCGCGGTCGTATTCGTTTCAATTCGTATTCGATATTATTCATATTCGTATCCAGATCTGGGAAAAAAAATATAAAAACAAATATGACAAAATCATTATCTGTCTGTGTTCGATCCGTTTTCACCCCTAGTCTAAAGTCAATTTTTTCTGTTTTTTCAAAAAAAAATTCACATGGCATTTTGACCCTGAACCTTGGACTGTTGCCCCGGAGGCCCAAGGCCCGGCTTCGCCTTGCTGCTGAGAACAAAATTCAAAGGTCGGAGCAGAGGCAAGAACACCTTCGTTACAATGTTGAGAATACTACTGGTAAACATGGCTATGCCAAAACCAGAAGATTAAGAAGAATGTTACCAAATGGCAAATGCTACTTACACTGCACACTATGAATTTGTTTCGCGTAATGCTCGAATATATATGTAGTAACTGCAGCCTGGTCTTCGATCGTTGTTTGCTCGTGTTTTTTTTAATCTCTACTACTTAAAAATTGGAGTTAGTGATCGTTCGTTCTCTCCACCCTCTTCAGCGTCTGTTAGATCAACGAGCAGGACACGACAGCTCAGATTGCGTCGCTGAGCATAATGATGATTGATGACCAGACATATTAGGTGTCGTAGTAGGGCCCCATGGGGTGCCCTGCACCCTGGGGTCGTCAGGAATACCGGTGTGCTGTCAGAAATACTGTACATATGTAGATCTAGCTTGTATAGTGTATTTTAGGCCAATGTACCTAAATACCCTTGTCTCTTTCTCGCCTATAGGGGCAAGAAGGTAAATATCCCTTCTTGCCCCCTATAAGTAGAGCCCATGGGGATGTAACAAGGGGGGTGGGCTCTCATTCACACATACAAAGCAATACACTCATTCGCATGGTGTCTTTGGCTTCTCCCTTGGTCCTCCTCAAAGACAAAGTAACCTTTTCATGCTACGACATTGGGACTATGATTTTTCATCTATAGTAAAGTACAGACATTGAACTAGTATATTAAAAAAGAACGAACAGAAGTAGCTCTGAAACTTCTGCGAATTGGCTTCCTAGAGAAAACGATGGCTTGACTCCAAGTCAACATACAGAAAAGTAGTGCTCACTGCCTTGTACGTAGAGCATATAATTGTCAAAGGAGACAGGTTGAGTTACTTGATATGTGTACTTGAGGAGGCAGAGGGCATCAGTGCTTCCAAATCCCCATCTGAAAACCTCACAGGGCATCGTAACTTTCATATTTGTGGGACGATGTGAAACTTCGGGTCAAAATACTAGGCAGGTAGAGCCTTGAGTGTGAAATCATGTGAACACTGGAGCAGTAAAATACCTGTAATCATCCTTATGCAAGAAAGTTCTGTACACACGCGGCCTATGAACACAACTTTTATTACTTGACCCAGATTAATCCACATGGTGGTCTTTGGCACCGGAGTAAATACTTTTTATTCATTGACCTCGATCTTAGTTTATGGACATACTTTTATTACTTGACCCAGATTAATCCACATGGTGGTCTTTGGCACCGGAGTAAATACTTTTTATTCATTGACCTCGATCTTAGTTTATGGACATACTTTTATTACTTGACCCAGATTAATCCACATGGTGGTCTTTGGCACCGGAGTAAATACTTTTTATTCATTGACCTCGATCTTAGTTTATGGATATGTAATCAGGGGCGGATCCAGCATTCTGGCAAGCTCTGGCGTTCGCTAGAGCTACCGCCGGCCGGGAACACCCCCACCCCCTCCTTCCTCCCTAGTATCCCTCGGCATCGGAGAAGATAGCATGCGTCGCGGCTGTCCTTGCTGCAATGTTGAGCTAGCTGATTTGGAGATTGTGGGCCACTGGGTTGAGGCCTATATTCCCATGAGCCCACCAAGAAGCCAATCGCACCGAGCCATCGAGCGAGAGTGAGAGACTAGGAGCCACTTGGTGCGACGACGCGCTTGCGTTGCACCCCTAACCCTAGCAGCTGTTGGAATTGGGCACATGTATGTTAAGGCTCATTCATTCATATAATTCAAAAGCATACAAACTCTTAGACCAGAAGTTCAAAATACAGTAGTCGAAACTGAGTGGTCGAAACTAAATAGTCTAAACTCAGTGGTCGAAACCATAAGACTAATGTGGTTGATACTCAATGGTCTTAACTCTCTGGTCGAAGCCATAGACCATTGTGGTCGAAGGCATAAACCAGTATGATCGGAATCATCTGGTCGGATCCTTATACCAGTATGGTCGTAATACAATAGTCGAAACTGTAGACCAGTGATCGAAGCTTTAGACTAAGGTACAATCAAGATCAATAAACACTACTTAATGATCATTAATTGGCTTTGAATTAGTAGTTACCAGTGGTTTAATATGACAGTTACTAGAGAGTAATTGTCTCGACCATAAATAAGATTTGGAGACATCCAGATAATAGACGATTCATTCCATTTTTTCATCTTCCTCTATGATCAACTGTGCTGAGGGATTGAGTTGTCAAACCAAGCCGTCTCTTCTCCTCAGCGTGCATCGGAAAGGAGGGTGAGCAGATATCTCCGAACCATTGTCGCAGAGTTTACCTGCACGGGGCGGCAATAAAGTTTTGGGCAGTACATCTGCGTGACCGTTAGTTGTCGCTGCATCATCTACGATCGGCACTGCTTCAAGACTGTGCTGCTTCTTGTTCTTCATCGAATCCAACTGTAAGTTGGTCGTAAGACCACTCTATTCTGTTATAGTCCTATTTTGTGTATATTTAGAAGTGCAATGAGTTGTCTGCTATTGATATCGTTTTATACATCTCTAATTATTTATGATTTTTGTCTCATACTAAAATCTAGAATTAAAATATTGTCTATATTTCCAACAGTAGCCATTGGGGGACTTGGGGGGCGGCCGGCGGAGGTGTGAATCGCCCAATCAGGCATGTGGAAGGAGCGGCAAGGCAGTGTTGCGGCAAGCGTGTGGTGTGGCCCCCAGCAACTGGTGCGGAGGAGCAACCCTCGGGTTCATGATTGGGGGACTTGGGGCGGCCGGCGGTGGTGTAAATCGGCAATCGGGCACGTGGAGGAGCGGCGAGGCGGCGAGCGTGTGGTGTGACCCCCCAGCGGCTGCGGGCTAGGGCGAAAGAGCAACCCTCGGGTTCATGAGGTCCAAGCTTGTGCTGCTCGTCTCCCACGAGCTCTCCCTATTTGATAACTAATCGCTCGCGGTGTGCTTCAATTTTTCCTCATGTGATTTGTTCTTGTTCTTCAGTTTTCCCTTGTGTGATTTGTTCTTGTTACTTTGAGCAAATATCGTACCATCGCAAGATTGGTAGATGGATTTTAGAGTTTTGCCGTAGTGTCTAAGGGAGTTAAGGTACTAGGAATTGTGTTTGTTTTTCCTGATAGCAAACATAGAAGTAGACTAGTGAAATTTCTACTTGATGGAGTAACATATTAACGTGAGTGCTTAAGACATCTAGGATATTTGTATATTCCAAAAGGATCCATTTTATTAGTTTATTGAACAGTTGTTCTTTGAAAAAGAGGTTAGTTGAACTTATTATTAGCTCATTGGGCGACACACTACATGGAGCCATTGAGCGAGGGCCTAGTGACCAAGCTCTAGTGGCGTGCGGGGAGGTGGCGGCAGTAGGCATGGCCACTAAGGAAGCGGCACCTGACAAGGCGACGATGAGTCGTCATACCTAAGATTTAGTCCTAGTTCCGCCACTGCATGTAAATGTAAGCCCGTGCCAAATGAACATGCATTCATCTAAGCATACCTACTGCAGAGACTCCATCCATTAGGGTATGTGAATGCATCCTAGCTGAACATTGCATGCCAAATTGCTCCATGAGTTTCACGATCGTTGCTTCTTTAGGGCATGGACAATGGTATAAACAATTGATGTCTGTAATAACTTTCTATGTCATCTATAGACAGTATTAAAGACGGCTCATATAATATATTATCTTTTTACATGTCTCTATAGACAACTCTTCTATGTATAATATGTTTTAATTCTCGTGTTATAGTTGACTACTGTATGAGAGACGATCCATTCTCTATGTTCTCTCGTTCACATCAACTTGTGTTATACCTGACAAGACTTATAAATAGCTGACGTCACATTATCGTATATGCTCTTAGTTTGTGCTAATATAACCACTCGGATACACCGTCTACCGTTGTAATCTTTAAAAAAAAGAGAGAAAAATCTCAATTCACTGAAGCTAATGTCAAGCTGTTTTTTTTTTTTTGGGATAGTTGGGACGACCTCGTCAGTCCGGCACTGTACGATTTGGACGCTGAGAGGCAATCAGGTTGGGCAGAGTCCGTTCTCTTGACAGTTAAACACCGGGCTGAGTCTGACTGAAACGTTGGGCCAGACATGGGCACACGGCCATGAGAGCCCATGACACTAGTGCGCAACTAATCACTCCGTGACAGCGAAAACCTCGTTCCTAAACGGCGATCTGTGCGGTGGCCGCTGCCGGCGCCTTTCGTCCCCCACGGCGCACCGCGCACCAACTCCCGCCCCCGACGATGCGGCACCTCCTCCGCCGCAGCTCTCCCTCCCCATCCCACCTCCTCCGCTCCCTCTCCTCCTCCTCGCCGCTCCCGGCCTCCAACTCCGACCTCCGCAAGTACGCCGGATACGCGCTCCTCCTCCTCGGCTGCGGCGCCGCCACCTACTACTCCTTCCCGCTCCCGCCTGACGCGCTCCACAAGAAGGCCGTCCCCTTCAAGTACGCGCCCCTCCCCGACGACCTCCACGCCGTCTCCAACTGGAGCGCCACCCACGAGGTCCACACCCGCGTCCTCCTCCAGCCCGACTCCCTCCCCGCCCTCCAGGACGCCCTCGCCACCGTCCACAAGGAGTGCCGCAAGCTCAGGCCCCTCGGCTCGGGCCTGTCCCCCAACGGCCTCGCGCTCTCCCGGGCCGGCATGGTCAACCTCGCCCTCATGGACAAGGTGCTCGACGTCGACGTCAAGAAGAAGACCGTCACAGTGCAGGCCGGGATACGTGTCGCCGAGCTTGTGGACGCGCTCCGCGAGCATGGCCTCACGCTGCAGAACTTCGCCTCCATTCGGGAGCAGCAGGTCGGCGGCATCATTCAGGTCTGTTCTATTGGGAAAATAATCACTCTCTCGATAAACGCAAGGAACTGCCCTGGTAATTTTGATATTAGAAAGATAATGTGCTCATGGAAAAAAAGATAATAGAATGAGAATTGGCAAGAGCACTTAGCGTAAATTGGTTGAAGATGTTCAATGGTATGCCCCACATTAGCAACAGTTGCAGTAAGTTTTGCATAATAGCAATAACATATTACAACATAGACTGCTGCGGGGGTTGAAACATGACTTACTGTACCGACAAATGAGTGTTACAGGGGCTGACTACCGTTTCACATAACGTAGTATTTTTATTTTTTTTTGCGTCATTTTCTGTATTAACAAAGGGTTTTCAGCAATACATTGGTGACATAGATGAACCTTTCTAGTTAACAGACTATTCAATCGTCAGAAAGTGGCTAATCAAAAAAGTTATTACTATCTCTACTGCAGAGCCTTATCATCTTATTTGATCTTCTGTTTTGGATTTCTTACTCAGATGTCAACATATGTTTGGGGAAGATGGATCTTTTCATGTTCTCTAAATGAAAAATAGGCATGCTTGATCATAAAATCCTCAATTTGTATTGGCTAGCTCAAAGTTTGCCCTTCACTAGTATTTTCTGGTATAGAAAGCAGGTCATCTCTAATGCTTGAGAAGATAGCTTACTTAGTTTGGTTTTTTTTCTTGAGGGGGATTTTGCTAAGAGAAAATTGATTATATGCCATTGAATAACTCTCTTTTCACGATATGCCATCGCATTGTTAGAATAATGGGGAGTGATTTTGCTATTCACAACTGTACAACCTATTCATTAATTGAGAGATATATATAGACATTGTTACATAGGCTACATGGGCCACATGGGCTAGAGAGAGAGAATATAGAGAATGTACACCACTCTTAACACTCACCCCTTCAAACTCAAGGTGGATCAGGAGGATCTGATGCATTGAGTTTGAGTAGATGAAGTCGATGTTGTTCTCGAGTCTGAGCTTTAGTGAAGAAATCTGCAACTTGAAACTCTGAGGGAACATACTCGAGGGCGATGATCGACTGCTTACAATGAGATCGTGTGAAGAATGCATCAACACCAATGTGCTTTGTCAGCTCATGCTTGACTGGATCACTAGCAATCTGAATGACACCTGTATTATCATAAAAGAGGTGTAGGATTGTCACAATGGACACCGAAATCAATCAAGAGCCATTGAAGCTAAATGATCTCTGAGGTGGTAGCAGCAAGAGCTCGAAGCTCAGTTTCTGCACTAGAGCGTGACACCGCAGTTTGCTTCTTAGACTTTCAGGCAATGAGTGAAGTATCAAGAGAACTACAGTAGCCAGTGATAGATCGGCGATCAACAGGATCACTCGTCCAAGTGGAGTGAGAGTAAGCGTGGAGCTGTAGCTGACTCGAAACTGGCATAGAATAGAAGTTTGGACGTAGTCCCCCTCAAGTATCTCAGCATATGAAGAACATGGCCATAGTAGGCTGAGGTGGAAGCACTGACAAACTGGCTGAGCACACGAACATCATGAGCAATGTCTGACCTGGTGGTAATAAGATAAACAAAGCTCCCAACGAGCTGACGATAGTAAGAATTATCTGTCAGTGGTACACCATCTGTAGGTCGAAACTGTAGGTGGAGCTCCATGAGTGTGGCAGCATTGCGTGTATCAGTCATACCAGAGCGAGTGAGCAGATCCTGAACTTAGCGATGTTGAGAGAGATAGTAGCCATCACTATCAGAATGAATCTCAATCCCCAGAAAATAGCTCAATAGTCCCAAATCGGACATCATAAACTGTTCACTCAATTTTCTCTTCACAAAAGCCACATAATCCATGCAGTCTCCTGTGATAAGCATATCATCTACATATAGTAGAAGCAAAATATGACCCCGCTGAGAAGTGTGAATAAACAAGGTAGGGTCATTCTCACTTAAAGTGAAACCAGCAACTTGAATTATGGAACTGAAACGCTCAAACCAAGTACAAGGAGCCTGCTTGAGACCATATAGAGCACGCTTAAGGCGACAAACATAGCCAGTAGAAGCCTCAACACCTGGGGGTGGTTGCATATAGACCTCATCACGTAGATCACTATGAAGAAAAACATTCTTGACATCCATCTGAGATATAGTCTATGTGCGTACCGCTGCAACAACAATAAGAGTACAAACTGTGGTCATATGAGCAACTGGAGCAAAAGTCTCGTCATAATCTCAACCATAAGCCTGCTGAAAACCTCTTGCAACAAGACGAGCTTTGTATCGCTCCACTGAACCATCTGAATTGTTCTTTGCTTTGTACACCCACTTGCAAGTTATAGGAATAGTTCTAGATGGTAGAGGAACAAGATCCCAAGTGTCTGTACACTCTAATGTTGTGAGCTCCTCTGTCGTAGCCAATTGCCATTCAGGTATACTGGTAGCCTCTTGATAGGTACTTTGCTTAGCTATTGCACCTGCATGAGAAAACCCACATCTCTCTGGTGCCTGAATAGAAGAACGATCACGTAGGACATAATGTGATGTAGTAGAACGATCGTCAGAGTCGGTGGTACTGGCCAGAGGATCAAGTGGAGGAGAGGAGGACCAAAGATCAGAAGGAATTCTCTGTCGACGCTATAGTGAAAGGGAAAAGTGGAAGTGTCAGAAACCGGCAGAGCTGGTGGAGGAGACGCACTAGAAGGTGAAATTGGTGGAGAAGGTGTATCTGGAGAAGACAAGTCTGGTAAAAAAAATGGGAGGTAGACACAAAAAGGTGGTGGAATCTGTGGAAGAAGTGAGATGTGTAGAAGGATGATAATAGAAGGGTCAACCCTCATCAAAGGTCACATCACGAGAGATGCGAATGCGACGTGCTAAGGGATCATAGCAACGATAGCCCTTATGCTTAGAATTATAACCCAGTAAGACACTCAACCGACTGAGTGCTTAGCTTTGTGTGCTCACGAGGTGCTAGAAGGACATAGCAGACACAACCAAAGACACGAAGATGAGCATAGCGAGAAGATGCTCTATACATGACCTCACTAGGACACTTGCCTTGAAGCTTGGAAGAGGGCTGACGGTTGATGAAATAGACTGCCGTAGAGACTGCTCCCCCCAGTAAGTGAGAGGGAACAAAGGAGGAGATGAGAAGAGTACGAGCAATCTCAATGATGTGATGGTGCTTGCACTCAGCAACACCATTCTGAGCATAAGCATCAGAACATGAGAGCTGAGGAAGAGTACCCTCAAAAGAAAGGAACTGACGAAAGGCTGATGAAAGATACTCTCCCGCAGAGTCAGAACGAAAAACACGAATGGAAGAAGAAAACTGTATGGGCCATCTGAGCAAAAGACTTATAAATGGAAATTAACTGAGAACGATGTTTCATAAAATAGATCCAAGTATATCGAGAGTAATCAACAAATATGACATAATAACTATGACCACCCTTCGAAGCAAAAGAAGATGGACCCCATACATCTGAATACACCAAATCAAAAGGACAAGAGGACTGAGACGTACTACTAGAATATGGAAGTTGTAGCTATTTCCACAGCTTACAACCAGTACAATGAAAACTAGACTCAACAGTGATATGACCTAAGGAGCCCTGGTGAACTACAGTGGTGAGGCGAGCTCCACAGAGATGACCAAGTGTGTGATGCTACTTGCTGAAGGAAGAACCAACAAGAGACTGAGATGATGACATAGCAGAAGACACTAAAGCCTTCGACGTACTGGTGGAAGGAAGATGTAAGGTGTCCAAGATATAGAGACTAGGAGAGCCTCTACCGGGATGGCTATAACCAATCACTATTCTGCTCCAATGATCCTGAATGAAACAAAAAGAATCATCAAATCCAATGAAACAGTTCATATCAGTAAGTTGACCAACAGAAAGAAGGTTCATAGATAGCTGAGGAACAAAAGACACATTAGGAACAAAGAAGTGAGATGTCGAGAGAATGCCCTAATGGATGATAGAGCAAGGTGTACCATCTGCAGTATGAACATATGCAACATCAGTCACGGGCCTACGAGCAACAAACTGAGAGCCGTCCGATGTAACATGAAAAGAGGCACCCGAGTCCAGAACCCAAGGATGAGCAACGCTAGGAACAGAAGGTGCAACTGAGGTCATAGCAGACACTGATCCAGAAGTCACAGTAGTTGTGGGTGTGGCAGCAGTGACTGCTCCAGTAAGTGCTTCGGAGACCCAGTAGGTGCTCTACGACGACGATCAGATGGATGTCTAGCACGATAATCAACAAGTTGATCTGGATGTAACTTGAAGCACTTGTCAACATGATGACCGGTTCTCTTGCAATGAGAACATACCAGCACTCCCGTGGGTGTCACTCTGGTAGATTCAGACCGCTGTGAGAGACCCAGGACAGCGTGTGGTGAGGATCCTGAGGTAGGCATAAGCGAATGAAGACGAGTCTCCTTTGCAATCAAACTAGAGAGCACCTCAGTCAAAGTCGGTGGAGTGGGATAGTTGAGTAACTGAGTACGAACAGGCTCAAACTTTGATCGAAGCCCCATCACAAACTGATACATGAGCGTCTGCTGAGCATACTCATCTTTGGCAATACAAGACTAACAAGCAGTGGCAACCTTCGGTGTCATAGATTCTAGAGGGCCAGTGATATGAGTGAAAGCGCTGTAATACTCCTCCACTGTCTTATCCTGCTGCTGCTGAATACTATGAAGGTTCTTGAGCAATTTGAAGTGAAGACTGAAGAGCACCACTGGATTGAACATATCTCTTCTCAAAGTATGTCCACATCTACTTGGCTGAAGTATGATACTCAAGACTCATCCTCAAAGAGACATCAACACTCAGAACAAGACCAGCCATGACACGATCATCCTCTTTCTACCAAGCCTTTGTTGTCTCAACATCAACCTTCTTCGGATCAGGACGATCGTCAATCAAATGAGAGGCCAAACCATAACCCCTAAGAGTAGTCTTGACTGAGAAAACCCATGCTCGGTAGTTCAACCCGTCGAGCTTGATGTCCGTGAACTCGAGTCAGACTTGGCCATCCACAACCACACAGTAGCGACACAATAGTCGTAGCAAAACAATCAACAGTAGTACTGCCTAGCACAATTAACAGAGCACAACAGAGCAATCCATATGAGGCGTACTGAGCAACAAGAGGCATCACCGAGGCATCGAGTGCTAGAGCAGAGGTTGCTTTGCTTGCTAGAGTAGAGGAGGGTCGGTGGTGGCTTCGCTTGATGGAGACTGGAGCAGAGCATCACTTGCTGGAGCAGAAGAGGGTGCTCCAGGAGGTGCAGCGGTGAGAAGGTGTTGCGGTGACTCCAGGAAGGCGGTGAGGAGGACATCGCACTTGCTGGAGCAGTGGATCCGGGAGGCAGCGGAAGCAGAGGATGCACCGGATCTAGACGGCGGGGATCCGGTCGTGCACGGGCGTTGCGGCTATGCAGCGGACCGCGTAGATCCGGCGGACCGGTGAAGACTTGCGAGCGAGCTTGAGGAAGATTCGGTGAAGAGCTTGTGGGTGAGCTCAAGGCGGCGCCATCGTCGATGCAGAGGAACGCGCAGATCCGGTGGAGGAGATCCGGGCGAGCTCGAGGCAGCGCTGGCGGCGATGCAGAGGAAGGAGCGATGACGACACAGGTGAGCTATGGTGGTGTGTCGAGCGAGTAGAGCAAGGAGCGAGTGATGGCAGCGTAGGCGCTGCTCAGGCCAGCCGGCCCAAGCAAAGGATGTTGCAGCAGAAGATGGCGACGGTGGAATTAGGAAACAGGGCTAGGGTTAGGGTTGAATTGCTCTGATACCATGTTAAAATAATGGGAGAGTGATTTTGCTATTCACAATTGTGCAGCTTATTCATTAACTGAGAGGCATATATAGTACATAGGCCTCATGGGCTACATGGGCCAAGAGAGAGAATGTAGAGAATGTACACCACTCTTAACACACATAACTCCTTCACAATATGCCATCGGGTTCCAATTTTCTTTGTAATATGCCATCGCCGTCACCTTGCCATCCAAGCCCATCTGTTAACCTTGTCAGTTTTTTTTTCTGAAATGGCCAAAATGCTGGCGCGGTGGTGAGCCGGCGGTGGCAAGCACACATGGCGGCGCATAGGCGAGCGGAGAAGGCGGCACGACCACTGTCGTCGGAGATAGGAAAGGAGGCCGGATCCGGCAGTTACGACCATATCGGGCGGCCCCGTGCGCGGGGATGGATGGATACGGCGGTGCCATGGCTGGATATGACGACGCCTTCCTGGCACATCAACGATTCAAACTTCGTTGCCAGATTTGATCACCTCGGCTTGTCGGTGTCGTTGTCCTCTTCCACGTTGCCTCCTTGGTTTCTTCGGCTCGTTGATGTCGCTGGCATCTCCTTCCTCACCGGCTGAGGGGTGGTGGTGGAGGGGTGACGAGCGGCTGGATAGCGACGGTGGGGGGTGGACGTCGGCGGAGAAGTGTCGTCCGATAGCGACAGGGGCCTAAAGTCGCCTGTCGGTCGCAGAGGAGGAAGAAGATAGATCTGACTTGTAGGTCCTACATGTAGAGATAGAGAATGATGATAGAATGGCATGTGTGACTTGGCCATTATTCACATGTTCATGAGGGTAATATAGTCTTTGCACACCCTAATGGCAAGCAATTGACGGGCTAGTTGACGGCGATGTCATATTGTGAAGAAAAATTGAAACCGATGGCATATTGTAGAGGAGTTATTCGATGAAAAATCGTGAAGAAGTGAGTTATTCGATGGCATATAATCAATTTTCTCTTTTGCTAAGCTTGAACTTTATTCTCTATTTATTGACACTGTTACTCAAATTATTTCCAACTAGAAATGTCTTCAGCATTCTTTTTTAACATGTCATTTTGTGTGTATCTACTGAAAACTGCTGTTATAAGTATTACCCCTTTTATTTTGAGAGAGATAAGTATTACTCAAAGCACTAGAGAGATAAGTATTACTCAAAGCACTAAAGCAACATTTAATAAGGATTTTAACCATGAACAGCTCTCGTGGCATAAAAATAATACTTAGGGCATCTTCAATAGTGGTCACCTCAGCCGTCTCTTACCTGTCATGTCACTCAAAAGTCTAGTTGAAGGAGAGAGGATATGAAGAGAGAGAATGTATCATTTCTTATATAAGAAACAAGCTGGGTACACAAATTAACGCAAATGGTGAGCGAGTAATGAGAGAAGTTATGCTAAAAATGATAATTTTATAGGTAAATTGTTGGAGATGTTTCTAAAGTTGTCTGTAGATGATTTAGAGCCTTTAAAGACAACCCTAAGAGACAAGCTGTTGTACATACCCGTAGACCAACACCATCCTAACAAATAGGCCTCTCGCGTATTTAATTACTGCTCTGTGGACATAATAGCTATGTACTGCCATTTGTTTCCATTGTGCTTAGACTAGCTTCTCTGCATGTTCATTATCTGAATTTGTATGCACAACTCATCTAATCCTAACATTGAGGGCTCTAATCGTATTCTTGCTATTCCTGTACAACTTGTACAAATGGAACTTAACATGCAGTTCAGGCCAGCTGTGTTTCTGTGCAGCTAATTTAAAATGTTAATTTCATGATCGAATGCAGGTTGGTGCCCATGGCACTGGTGCAAGATTGCCTCCAATTGACGAGCAAGTTATTAGCATGAAACTGGTTACCCCTGCCAAGGGGACAATAGAGTTATCAAGGGAGAAGGATTCTGACTTATTTTATCTTGCCCGCTGTGGACTTGGTGGCCTAGGAGTCGTTGCAGAAGTTACTCTTCAGTGTGTAGAAAGACACCAGCTTGTTGAACATACTTTTGTTTCCAATGCAGATGAAGTCAAGAAAAACCACAAGTAATGTTATGTCAAGTCAATCTTTACGTAGATGTCTGAATTGGTCTCTCTGTGCAGTTTTAGCATCCTTTACTGGAGCTTCTAACGTTCTTCCTTTTCCTCCTTTTGCAGGAAATGGCTCTCTGAAAACAAACATATTAAGTACCTGTGGATTCCATACACTGATACAGTTGTTATTGTCCAATGCAATCCTCCTTCAAGGTGGAAAACTCCAAAGTGGACCTCAAAATATGGAAAGGACGAGGCTGTACAACATGTTCGTGACCTTTATCATGAATCACTGAAAAAATATAGGTACGAACTACAAACACTTGCCATGGTTTGTTGTATGCAAATTGCATCATAGCTCTTGTTTTTTTTAGAGTACACGCAGGAACTACGCCACACACACGTGGATGCGTTCTAACACACATCTAATCTAGAGCGGGGCTGCATACGTTTGAACTATGTGTACTATTCCTAAAGGAATAAATACCTAAAAGGTGAATTGCATCATAGATCCTCTCATAGCTCTTGTTGGATAAACGGGAAGTGCATTAAGAGATACATACTTGTACTCTTATTGTATCATACTGTTATGAACCTTGGTTCATAATAGGAGCAAGCGCTAGGAAGAAGGCCGGTCATCGTCGGTTTGGTAGGATAAGAGATTAGACTATAGACTGAGATGATAGAACTTTGGGAGGGAGACTATATTAATTCATCTTTTTGCTTGATTGATAATGCATATATGCTTCCACTTTTATAGGAATGACTCGACTTAAGCCATAAAAAACAATCTCAACTTGTAAAGAAACATATCTCTAATAGATAGAATATATATCTAAGTAAGTAAACTCAACTAACTATTCTTATTTCTATTTTCCAACTAATACACACGTAGTCCCGGTATGAACAGTACGTGGATGCTACAGTACCATCAGTATTATTCACGCCTATGAGCAGTAATTCCTGTGCGCGACACCTTCTCACTCCCTTCGCGCAGCTCATCCTCGAGTTGTGGTGTGTGGCCATGGTTGCAACCCTTAGAAGCCCTACTTCGATGAGAGGTTGCTATGCCGACTTGAATTGATCTGTCGTCATTACCATGATAGTAGAAGTCGTGGAAGGGATCGACTGCTCTGATACCAAACGTCACGAACCTTAGTTCATAACGGTGTAAACACTGCCAGGAAGAAGGCCAGGCGGTGTCAGCTTGTGGGATGAGAGATTAAACTATAGACTGAGATGATAGAAGCTTGGGAGGGAGACTAGATTAATTCATCCTTCATGCTTGATTGATATTGCATACATGTTTCCCCTTTTTATAGTGATGACTTGACTTGAGCCATAAGAAACAATCTCGATTTGTAAAGAAACATCTCTAATAGATGGAATATATCTCTAAGGAAGTAAACTCAACTAACAAGGAAACTTATTCTTTATCTTTATTTTCCAACCACTAGTGCATCCGCGGTCCCAGCATGAACAGTGTGTAGATGCTACAGTATTTTGCTGATAGCCAAGTATGTGCCCCGGCCAGGAATCACTGTTCACAGACGCAAATAGTACCCATGGTACTGTAGTCATGTGAAGGAGTCTAGAGTTCCAGTCCCTACAACAACTAAACATGTACTGCTACCAAAAATAAATGGATTGAACTTGGCTCGCGCCGCGAAGGGGACCAAGTGACCATTGTGTTCATTTAGACTTCAGCTTGCGCCTACACTATTTCGGGCTGAGCTTGTCTCCTCCCTGAGATTTTGCCCCTTTGTTGAGAGCATTGTGCAGAAAGGAAGAGGTAATGTCAGTAGGAAGAGTTGCGTAGGTCACAAGTGATACAAGTCTTAGTTCGGACTTTTTGTCTGCTAGTCGATTAATTGATTTAGAGCAAGGCAGCATTCAAGCATTCAGTTACTAACTTGAAATAATATGCAAAGCAAGTCAAAACTGTAGATGCAGAAAACTGGAATACTGAAAAGCTGTTGGAATCACTTGTAGATATACTGATAGGAACTAATTTTGAATTTATTTGCAGTAAATTTTCTAGCTTTCCTCCGCAATAGCATTTCTTTGGTTTCTAGCTTTTCAAGCTTATGCCACCTTATAGATGCTTTTCAGAACCAAAGCAGAAAGTGCTGACCCAGAAATAGATGAACTTTCATTTACTGAATTGAGGGATCGGTTGCTTACCCTTGATCCTCTGGATAAAGATCATGTGATCAGAATTAATAAAGCAGAAGCTGAGTATTGGAAGAAGTCGGAGGGATATCGCATGGGTTGGAGTGATGAAATATTAGGCTTTGATTGTGGTGGGCAGCAGTGGGTATCTGAAACCTGCTTCCCTGCAGGAACCCTAGCAAAGCCAAGTATGAAGGATTTGGACTATATAGAGGAGTTGCTGCAGTTGATTGAGAAGGAGGATATACCCGCACCTGCTCCTATTGAGCAGCGTTGGACCGCCCGCAGCAAGAGTCCCATGAGCCCAGCATCCAGCTCTGAAGATGATGATATATTTTCATGGGTAATTTGTTCTTGCACAATACCTTTTTCGATGTATTAATCAATGTTCCTGACTTTCTGTTGCCACCATCAACCTTAAGCTTGTTAGTATCTCATACTAATTTGTTCACTGCTGCACTGCATAACTTGGTTCAAACTGTGGTGTTGGATACTTGGATAATTAGTTTACAAGCTGATAGATAGCAACTCTACCTACAGCAATCAGAATTTCTTGTAATCTATTAGGTAGTCTTTCTGATAATTTCTGCTATAATAGAGTCATGGAAATTGGGAAGAGCTTTCTTGCTTCATGCTACTTTGTCAAATTTATGGGGAAATCTTTCCTTCATTGATCTGTCGACATGTCCTGCAGTGCTTTCTATCCATTCCCAAATTTCTGAGATATACAATGGAACAGTATGAAATGAATACACGATACAGCACTGACAGAATTTTAATTTCTTTGGAGAGTTCTACAACTTCTGCGATAATTATTTTTGAGATCTTTTACCATGTCGACCCTGTAAAACTTGGTCCACCTTTTGAGATTCTGTAGTTGCTTTTCCCCCTTCTGTTCAGTTGTTGCAAAAAAAATGTCACAAAGTATTATGCAGTACTTAACCTTAGTGACCGACTTACTGTGATTTATGCAATGCAGGTTGGTATAATATTGTACTTACCAACATCGGATGCTCGCCAAAGGAAGGAGATTACGGAGGAGTTCTTTAATTACAGAAGTCTGACCCAAACGAGTCTATGGGATGATTATTCTGCATATGAACACTGGGCCAAAATTGAGGTGCCAACTTTTATTGCTGGCTGCAAGATCTATACATCTATTATTTTCTATTTGTTAGTATTTCTTTGCTGCAGATATGGGCAAAATTAACATAATCCTTGTTAGTTTGGACTTTGGAGAGAATGACCTCTTCTCTTGGATGCATTGCAGTTGCCCAGCTGCTCTGTTTTCACAGTTGTATACCTACTGATTATTGTTTCTCCATTCCTCCCTAGGTTCCAAAGGACAAGGATGAGCTTGCTGAACTCCAGGCCAGGTTGAGAAAGCGTTTCCCCGTTGATGCATATAACAAGGCACGCATGGAGCTGGATCCTAATAAGGTTCTCTCCAATGCAAAGTTGGAGAAGCTGTTCCCAGTAATGGAGACTGTTCAACAAGCAAAGTAGGGCTGTGCTGATTGATGGAAATGGTGAAGACACAGTACTTGTCGTAATGTGTATTCTTTCTTTGGGGGAAGATAATCAAGATACTCAGCCAAATTCGGTTCTGTTGTTGATACTTGATCAAAAGCCAAAATCACCATCCTGCGCTGGTGGTGGATTACATGATTAGTCATGCATATTTAATTTCTTTGCAGAACGTGTTTCGTTGGTTGGGTTAGGCTTTGGTGCTCCCCCTCCTGGGCCAGTACTTGAGGTGACGCGTTTGTTGCCGATTATGATGCTATCATCCTGGCAACGAACATTTGGAGGTTGAAATAAAGTCCGAGAAAAAAGAAAACAAAATTGATTCTTCAATCTGCAGCTGGAGAAACTAACGTATGACCACCTTTTGATCCGACAATCGCATTTGTGCTGCAGAGAGCTACTGAACTCTGCAAGTAAGGTCAATTCTAGTTCTGAGCCTAACAGCATTTTTTGCAGATCAAATTCTACTCTTTATACGTGATAGAAGGGAGAAGCAACCAAAAAGTGTGGAGTACGAGTGCGACATGAGAGAGAAAGAGAGATACTCGTTTTCCCCCTCACCCATTTTTAGGGATCCGGATCCCATGTAGTATTGTAGAGGTTTACTGTGCAAACAGTGTTTTGTAAGAGTAAACAGTGCTCTGCCATAGTATTAAAGCAAAATGCTATCGCAATTCAACTGTAGCAAAAATAGTGTAGCAAATCTTGGTTTGGTCGAACGATGGAGATCTCTCCTAGTTCCCATACACTGTTAACGTGTTTGGGACGACTTCAACTTCCGGCTTTCGCCTGTAAAAGTTGGAAGCCGTCCCAAAAGGTCCGCTTTTTCCCACGGTTTTTTCCGAAGTCGGAAGTCTTCAATAACGTTGTAAAGCCGAAAGCCGGAAGCTACCAAGAGGCTGCTTCCTGCAGCTTTCCACCACTCTCCTTCCAACTTTACCCTCGAAACTTGGGGTAAATTACGTGATTTTGCCATCGCACAAAATCCCCCAACCCAGTGCCCGAAACCCTAGCCCCCTGCGCTCGCCCCCCTCTTCCTCCCTAGCATCACGCCCCTCTTCCTCCCCAACCACGCCCCACCTCTTCTCCTCCTCCCCCCACCGCTGGCCCAACCCTAGTTGTGAGGGTCGTCTGTTTTCTTTTTTTCTTTTCTTTTTCTATTGTAAATTAAATACTTATGTAATAATTGTTTATTTTAATAATTATTTGTTATAATAATTATTTTTTAATTGCGATAGTTGTACAAGTTAATTGTGGTTTATTGCGCTAATTGTGCTAAATTACGGTATATTATGTTAGTCGTCATCAAATACGATCAATTGCGCTGATTACAGTAGTCATCGTCAAATGCAATCAATTGCACTAATCATCGTCAAATGCGACCAATTGCGTTAATTGCGGTAACCACTGTCAAATGCGATTAATTGCGCTAATTGCGATAGTCATCGTCAAATACGACCAATTGCGCTAATTGCGGTAGTCGTCGTTAATTATCGTTAAATATCGTCAATTGCGGTAGTTATCGTCAATTATGTTAGTTGTTCATTGCCTTTAAATGCCGTTAATTATTTTAGCATCGTTAATTATCGTTAATTATTGTTAGTTCTTGTTAAATGTTGTTAATTGCGTCAAACAACATTAAACAAGTCGTTACTGTCCTCGGGGGTATTTCAGATATTTTTCATCTTAGAAGTTGTAGCCTTGGCCTGTTTGGAACGACTATTGCTTTTCTGAACAGCGGCTTTCGGTTGTGATGCATGGCTAAACGGTTGCGGGCTGAACGGCTGGGCTGAAGAGGTTTGGTGTTTGGTTGTTTGGCTTTTAGGTAGACTGGCTGCAGCTTTCGAGATGAGAAATGTCTGAAATGCCCTAAGGACAGTAACGGCTTGTTTGATGTCGTTTAACACAATTAACAACGTTTAATGATAACTAACGATAATTGATTATTATTAACGACGACTAATAAATATTTATTACAACAAATAATTATTAAAAATAATTATTATAATGAATTTGACGATAAGTGACGATAGCTAACGACATTTGACAACAACTAACGATAGTTAACGACAAGTGACAATAACTAACGACAACTAATGGTATTTAACGATAAATTGACCACAATTAATATAATTAACGACAATCAATAATAAATATGTATTACGATAATCAATCTTGACACAAAAATAGGTAGAAGGGAACCCTCAGCTTGATTAACTTCAACTCCTTTGTTAATGAAAGGTTCAGCTATTAGCTGGTGCCATACCACTACAAGGTTACTAGCCTAAACATACACTTTGAATAATTCATGCCCCTTCCACTTTTTCTCGGGCTTAGACCAGCATCGGCAGTGTTAGGCACCCCTACTCTCATATGTACCCCCAAGTGGTCATGCAAATCTTAAATGAAAAAGTGATTATGGCATGACTCTTCTTAACAGTCATTTTGCACAAACAAATACATGCAAGAGAAATATACGACAGATGACACAAATCAACAATTATGCCTCTTGGACATCAATTCTATAATTAGAGACTACAACCATTTTTAAGAGATATAAATTAACTAGTTAAACTACATCAAAGTAATTAGTCTGGATTCAACTAAATCATAATTAGTCTGGAGAATCACAAAGGGAGCTAACTTTTTATATGTTTCAGATATCTACTAAACAATATCAAACTAAATACTATGAAATATGAATATTATTACTGGCAATATAAAAACACAAAGATACATATAAATCCATACAATTAGGGAAATGATTCCTGCAATTTCCATTGTCACAAGAAGAAATAGACTAGTAACATAACAGTGATGCAACAGAATAGAGAAGGACATTAGATTTTGGTCAATCAATGATGCAACAATGCCTATAATAATAACATATCCATAAGTTATACATACAAGCATGCATGTGCAAATAAATCTGTAAAACAAATCATATGATGATGCATTAATTCAACATACTGACCAATGAACAATGGAAAGAATTGCATCCGACAGCGAAAATTTCCTACTAGTAACTAGCACAAAGCATAATCATCCAAAACACACTTATGTTCTTGTCTTATTGAACTTCAAGCAAACAAGTAGTAGCAAGCACAATTCATCATTTTCATGAATTCATGGATAAAAATAACAAGCAATACCATAATCAATCGGTTCATGAAAAAAAATGCCATGAATCATTGCCATACATTCTAATCACCAATCAGTACATGTACAAACACACTATCATATATACACATCACAACAAACTGGGGCTAAATCGAACTCATTTTCCTACACATTTTGCACTAGAAAGAGGAGGGAGGACGATGGCTGGGGAGGAAGGAGGAGGAGGATGACGATGCGAGCCGGGGGAAGAGGAGGGAGCTAGAGGCGTCGAGGGAGGAGGAAAGCGAGCACCGGAGGGAGGAGCAGGAGAGGAAGGAAGAGGGTGCGCGTCGGAGAGAGGAGCGGGTGAGGGGAGGAGCGTGCGGGGCTGCGGGGGAGGGGCTGCAGGGGGGGTTGGGTTTGGAGGCAGGGGGCAGGGTAGGGTTTCATGGGGTATTTATTCAATGGCAATCGGGGTATTACCCCCAAAACTTTGAGGGTAATTTTGGAACAGGGGCTACGAGAAGCCACGAAAGCTCCCCACGGGCGGCTGTCGGCTTCCACGCGTTATGTCTGGCCACTTCAGAGAAAGTGTGAAAAGTACCGTTTGGGACAACCGGCTTTTCCGGCGAAGCCGGTCAAGCCGTCTTAGAACGGCTGAGCTTTTCTAAAAAGCGGTTTCTGACTGTGTCGCAGGGCTTTCAGGTGGGAAGGAGGGCGCTAGGGGAGGGGGCCGGTAGGGAGGATGGAGCCGGGGGAGGAAGAGGAGGCGGGCGGGCGTGAGAGCAGGTATGGGAGGAGGGAGCTGAGCGGGCGGGGCGGGGCGAGGGGGCCAGCTGACGAGCCTTTTATGTGATAGCATTTTGCGGGTAATTACCCCCGAAGTTCGCGGTAATTTTGGAATCGAGTTTACGGGAAGCAGTGGGAAGTACCTTGTGGTCGGCTTTTGGCTTTTGACTTCCATATATTGAATGAGGAAATGGCTTTAGAGAAAACAGCTACAAAAAATCGATCATTTATTTTGGCTTCTGGCTTTTTCGGACAAAATACCGGAAGCCGAAGCTGAGACAAACACCCCCTAAATCTTCTGGATTAATAACTCCTTTCCTTCGCGAGAGAGGATCCCAATCCTTTAAACCTAAAACCCCCTTTCCTGTACCTACCGTAGAGCCAGAAGAGAAGGGGAGAGATGAATCCGTTCATCCCCTCCCAACAATCGTCAATCACGATGGACTCGGCGGAGAGCACGGCCGCCTCCACGGCGCCCAACGGTGCCGCCGCCGCCGCCGCCGCCGCCCCCGTGGTGGACTGCGCGTTCGACGACGTCCCCGAGGTCGTTGGCTGCATATCGTCGATGGTCGACCACGGCGGCAGCGTGGAGAGCCACCGCCTGTTCCTGGCGCGCCGCACGGCGCTGGAGATGCTGCGCGACCGCGGCTACAGCGTGCCGGAGTCGGAGCTCGCCCGCACCCTCCCGGAGTTCCGGATGTGGTGGGCTGAGAAGCCCGAGATCGAACGCCTCGGCTTCTCCACCACCCTCGCCTCCGACCTCTCCAAGAAGGTGCCTTTCATATTCTTTTCCCGTGATATCCTTGATTTATGCTCATGATTAAGGACCATACGCATGGCAGAAGAAGCATTGTAAAATTGAAAAACTAAGGAATTGAAAAAGGGGAACATTTTTTGACGTAAAAAAAGGGGAACATCAATCTTTTGTTAGCATTTGTTCATTAATCCATGTCGGATGCATGTTGATGTTTATAGGGTTGTCTATTATGGTTTAGCAAAATTATTGTTCTTGCGGTTCCGATTGTTTATGGTTAGCATCATTCTGCAAATGGACGGCTCAATTTATTATGCATCTACTGAAGTTTAATGCTTATATAACATATGAGAAATGCTTCACGTACGTTAACCATGTACGATGCACGTATGGCGAAACACCTTTCGTGTGATCGCCGTCAGTGGTGGACCCAGGACAAAATCTTATGTAGGGTGGAGTCGCAAGTGTGGACCAGAGACCCATGGTTGCCTTGCCACACCAGCTCGCCGGGCGCCGCACGCCTGATGGCCTGAGCCCTTGGCAGCTGTCGCCGTGAGCCCGTGCCTCGCTTCCCCCGCCGTCGCTCACTACTTGGTTAGTGTTAGGTGAGGAGAGGACTAAGGAGGCATGAGTGAGTGAGGAGCAGAGGAGGCCGTGAGCCTGTGAGGATAATGTGGTGCGACTGTAGGCTGTGGGTAGTGCCTTCTAATGGGCCGGCCAACCAGCTAGGTCCAATTGAACATCTTCAATCTCCACTCGGCACTCGGTGCTTCGGCAACCTCCTCCTCGCCGGCCGCCGGTGCCATGGATGCTAGGGCCTGTGATCTAGCCATGTGGGAGGAAGGAGGGTCCAGCTGAAGGGGAGCTTGGGCGGCCGCCGGACCATGCCCAAAGGGATGGTCCGCCCCTGATCGCCGTGTCAGCCTCGAAACCCAAATACTCCATGACTCAATGTCCATCCAAAATGCGAACGTCCAATTTCTTGCACTATTCTTTGTCATAGCCCGTAATCGTAATATACCCAATCCATCCAAATACATCCCTTTGTTATGTAATCTACTACAGATTCAAAAGCTTTTTTATCTACGTTGCACTCAAAAGAAGGTATGTCCAACCCCTAGTTTTTCGTAAGCTTTATCTGTATACAATCGATGTAGAATTTGTCAATTTGAACTCCTTAGGCCAAGAGAATTTGGACTTGGGCTTGGATATGGACTGAATCGATGGAGTGAGAGCCTCTTTTATTTCTTCTGGCCCAGTGTTTGCATGATGCATGAGCAACTTCATCACATGATTTGCTTCGTCGTAACTAAATCGTACTAGAAAAGTTGTATGTATAGCAGAGCTCATTACACATAGTATGAGTGCTTCTATCTCTATTTTTTTCATGCATAATGTTATTTCTTGGCATATGTAATTTTCCCCCCTTTTGTAAAGGAGTAACAGATACACTCCAACAATGTCTTAACTCAGGTGCAAATTGTATTCTGTCCACCTGAGCCTGTCAAAATCGCAACTATCCGGGAGATATATAGCCGAATCAAAGAGCAGAACTTGTCTAGATTGATTCTGATATTACAGGGCAAAATAATGTCTAGAGCTAGAGAATCTATCAAGGAGATCTTCACATTTCAAGTAGAAATATTCCAGGTGAGTTTTGTTTAATTTGTTACTGGCCTATTCTAAAATGGAAATTCTGTAAGTAAATAACAGCAATGACTCTGTGTTGTAAGTACAATGGTATTCCATTAATTAAAGAACTGCAGGTAACTTCTATTTACTTTTTGTGCATTCAGTATTGGCACTGGTATAATTCAGTATTGGTTACCATCCTTCAATATTTATGTTTCTGCAAGTTATGCTCTTAATCCTTAAATTTTGAATCACAGTTTCATGACCTTTATCTACAGTTTATGTTTACTGTTATATCGTATGTTAATATTCTACGGTTTTACATATTCAAATTGATGTGCTGCTCTTCCAATGGTAGATAACAGAATTACTGGTAAACATTACTAAGCATGTCCTGAAGCCCAAGCATGAAGTGTTGACTGCAGAGGAAAAAGCCAAGCTCCTGAAGGAGTATAATGTGGAGGATTCACAGGTATGTTTGTAGGTATTTTAGAATTTGTTTCTGATTTCTAATGTGAATTATGTGAATAATTCACAGGCAAAAAAAATTATTCTAAACTGTGGTAACTATACAGGCAGTTTTCCTGTGGGGAATGTATGTGATTCATTTACTAATTTACTATAATTAAATTACCAGACAAGCACACTTAAAGTGGGACCAAAGTCAATACATGTTCTTATTTCGGATGAAATCTTTGGCTCCAGCTTATAGAGTTTCTAGTTTTTCTTGTTTAGCCAGATGAGAAAGATCATTAGCTTTAAGACATTGGAGACAATATTTCCTAATTGAAGAAATAAAGAGAGAAGAGGGAGGGGGGGCGCTTGGGATTGCAGAAAAATGGTACGGCGATATTGAATTGCTGTTTTGAGCTGTCTGGATGGTCAACCTTCGTGTTTCACTAGTAGATAACATAATTTGTTTTACGAAATACCAACATCCTGTAAGTACAGCTGCTCTGATGAAATTACTATACAGATGTTTTAAGTCATAGGACACCTCTTATGGTGGATGGTGTTGATAGGTGATAACCTTCTGTTCAATTCTTGTTTGGCCTCTTCTTTACTTTATTTACTTGCTTCTTGATCTTCTTATTGGGTTAATATGGTTTACCTATATTATGAATAGAGTGAATTTGAATCTTGTGACTTTCATCTATTTGAATTATATACTGGAACTCACACTACATAGAACTAAGCAACTAATATTTTGTGGGAGTAAAGTGTTTCATGCTGGAAGTACTGTTGTTTTTTTAAATCATACTGACATTGAAAGTCATGGTGCTATGTGAATTATGTAACCTTCTTTTGTTACATCCCGCGGAATGCAATTATTTCCTCCACAACACAGCCTGGCTCTGGCTGTTGCCTGTTGGTCTGCATGTTACTTGCTATAAAACCATGATGCTATACTTGATTTTGTTTTTAACATGAATGTGACCATTAGGGAGAGAGCAATCCTCTAGTGTGCTTGGATGTGATGATGGAGATGATTGATAACATGCTACCATTGCTGAGCACCTGTGTCTCATAGACATATCATGCTGATAATTTGCTGAATTGCCATATTTTTTTTGTGTGGTTAGTTGGTTACTGTGTTGCTCTTATGTGTTTATACACTTCACCGGAACTCGATGATATTGAAATAGATGATCTTCTCACACTTTCCTGAGTAATGTTTAAAGATTGCGTTCATCAGGTTAATTTAGAAGACATCCGATTGGGACATTTAGTTTATCCACTCTCGCTGAAAGTGCAGTTATCATATATATAAAGAAAACTTGTGTAATTGCAATGTAAAATTTTGTTCACCTTCAATCCATGTGGGGTTTTCATTAATAGTGCAGGCTCCTTACAAACTATTAAATAAAGTCTTGAATGAAAATATGCCCATGATTATAGTCGTTGTGGGGGATACCACATTTTTGTTTATTTGGTTGGAGCCTTGACATGCCTGAAATGCTGAATTGTCATAAAGTACTTTTATACCACTTTACTGAAATTTGTGCTTTTATCTTTCAGTTGCCTCGCATGCTAGAGACAGATGCTGTTGCTCGCTACTATGGCCTTGGCAAGGGAACCGTGGTTAAAGTTACATATGACAACGAGCTTACTGGGAACCATGTGACATACCGATGTATTTTCTGAGGTTGTAGTAAGCTATTAGTAAAAATCGCCTCCTGACTAATGTTACTAGCCTACTATGTTCTATGTGAGTGCTCTTTGCCCAGAGCCCCAGATTCACCTGAATGTAGTAAGAAAACTTAAAATATGCCCCATATTATTTATTCGGTAATCAGTTCTAGATGTTCCTTGGAAAATTTCGCACATGATGTGTTTAATGGCAGGAGCAGGTATTTTAAAATTGAAATGTGTTGCATAGAGATTAGAAAATTGTTCCATTGGATTCAAGCAGTATCCGTTTACAGATTCCATTCTATTTTGCAATCTAAGGTTAACAGCTGTTTTACAAATCAGTAGGCTAAAAACCGAGTAAGGAAAAGAACCGAGAAGGAAAAAAAAAGATTCACTGTCATATAATCAGTCTGCTTTACAGCTGTTTTACAAATCAGACCAAGGCACTGTGCCTTGGTCTGATTCTCTGGGGCAAAATTTCGTCGTCTGCTTCCTTTCTCTTGCGGCTGTTGCTGCTGCTGTTGTTGTTCGTGGGGTTACTGCTGTTGTTGCTATCGCTGTTGCATTGCAGATGTTGTTCCTGGTGGTAGTGCTCCTTGCATCTGCTTTTCAGAATGTGGGGCTTTAGCTTGCTCATGTCTGATAGCCGTACTGGTTTTAGGAAAAACTCGTCTGCTCCTTCCTCCAGGCATCTGATTCAAAAATCGAAACCAAAGATGTATCAGAGTTTGTTCTAAGATCATAAAGCATGATTTTCTTACTTGTGCTATTTCTTTACAATTTTCGGCCTATCCATATCTTTGGACATCAGAAGAAGGTTCTTTACTTTTACTTTTAGTGCTCCCTCTTTTTACTCCATTGTGCAGATAGAAATAGAATACAGGGACAAAGGCAAGTGATGCTAGTGAGTTGTCTGCAACTATAACCCATTTTATATAGATACCATCAACTTGAAAGATCGACAAGATTGATCTGCGTATCATTCCCTATCTTCATTAGTTATTTTACACCAAAACTGTCGAGATAGAGTATTAGGACGGCGTGAGCTGTGTGGGGCTTGTTCCTTTATTATACAGCATGTGACGCCAAATCAATTAAGGATTCGGAGAGATCTCCAATTCTCCATACCCAATTTAGCCCTAAACCTATCGATTTCTATATCTTCATGCAAATAATGTGGGGATATGCAACTAAGATTTTATAATCTTTATACGATGATATTCTTTTTTGGGTTCATTTGATTTGAGCACTAACTTTGAATTGTTCATCCAAAAATCATGACGTGTGTAATTTAACAGAAGATCTAAACGATATTATAGACCCATAAGAGTGCCCACCTATTGATCCTTGAAGGAATGTTCTCAGATGACATGATCACAACCGGGATGTCCCTGAGAGACGACGATTCCTGATTGAACAAACCAAACAGACATCTTTAGGCACTCTCGTCTTCAGCAGATCAAATCAATCGATCATATCAAGAGTTCCAAGAGCAAAAAAATGTAAATTACCTTGATCTTCTTGAGCAGATCATATCCTGTCATGCCAGGCATGCAGTAGTCTGTGATGATCAAGTTCACCTCAACATCCTGATTATCCACGCAGGAGCAAAACCAAAACCCAGATCCATCAGAAATCCTCCTTCAGAACAAGAACACAACTGCACATGATTTAACACATTATGTAACCATCTTCTTACCAGCTGGTCTGCATGAACAGAAACTAGGCTGTCCTCGTGATCATGGAGCCCCAAGAACTCGAGCGCCTTGTTGCCAGAATCAACAGTGGTAACTGCACAAGCAAAGCCAAGCACACCAAACCTTGCATCAGATGCCAAGTTCCATAGCAACAAAGGAAAAGAAGTAAAGCTGCAGGTATACAAGAATCCGGTGATACCTTGGAAGGAAGAGGTCTTGAGAAGCCTCTCGATGAGCTTCCTGTCAGGGAGGCTGTCGTCCACAGCCAGGACATGAAACTGAGTCTCTGTAGCCACTGCCATGGAAGAAGGAAGAGAGTAGAATTGTATGTTTTTCTCTGGTTGTGCGTTTGTGTCTGGTGAGGGAGTAGGAGACTATGAGGAGAAAGCAAGAATGGTACAGGAAAGGCAGGTGGTGTGTGTGCTTGGCATGAGGGCTCTGCTTTTCGATGTTGAGGGTGTGGTTGAGTTTGTCTTTATAAGCAATGAAAGGATTCCAGGAGAGATGAGGAAAGAGGAAAAGTTGATGGAGAAAGAAAGAAGTGTAGTGACTAAAGGAAATCCAGCCTCATGGAAAGCAAGATCCTGAGCAGATTTCCTCCAAATCTTGCCAGGAATTGACTCCACAATAGAATAGAATAGACAACAGCAACATCAGCACCTCTGTATTCTAGAGTAAGCCGGCGAATGTTCCACCATTTCCTTTTGTTCCCTCTCTTTTCCCTGTCTGCCTTCAGTTTTTCGTTTCTTGGGCTGTCCTCTTGTTGGCTGGCCTGAAAGATACGGATCATTTTGGCGATTTGGTAGAGCAAAATCCTTCTCCAGTTGCGATCTTCCAGTTCGTTAGTACATCGATCGATATTAGCTACCCCAGTCACGTCTTGGTTCACAAACTAATTAATTACCGGGTCAGGTCAGTACGACAGTAACCGCACATAACAAAACACTATTTGTACGGGAAACGCACATGAGCAGGGAACCAGCTGGTTACCGGTCCTACCGGCTTGAAGACGTAGGTTTCGTACCGGTCGGAAAGAGGTGCTTTCGTACTAATTTTAGTGAAACTTCGATGTTAATGCTCACAGAACAACAAAGAAACACAGTGCGTTAATAAAACAAAAAAACAGATAGGAATATCACCTTGCTGTGATAAATTTTCAAAACCCGGTTTTTAACACACTAGATGTTGCATGCAAATCTGCAAATGCCTCATTAAATGATCCCATGCTCGATTCATATCTTGAAGTTCTTTTTTTTTTTGAGGGGATTCGTATCTTAAAGTTAAGGTAGGGACACTATGCAAATCATATTTTTGGATTATGGAGATAAGACTTACATCTCTGGCCTCTGTTTTTCACATGAGAACAGATAACCAAGTCTCACAACCAACATAGTGCTGCAGTTGAACTAACAACATCCAAAGCTACAGGAACCAGGCAATACCAAAACGAGGTTACATCACAAAGTAGCTCCACACAGAGTGATCAACCAGCCGAAACATCTGTACTGCATGATTTTCAGCTTGAAATCATGCATATATAAAGTCAATGATAGAATAGTTAGTGGTATAGACTGTATAGTACTATATTACAACCAATCAAAATACAACCATTTGCTTAGCTGCTAATGAGCCCATACATAGCTGAGCTACCACTGCAGCCAAGCATCACCTGTACTACCTGGAAATCCTCGGATTTGGAGATCCCTTGATTAGGTTTGACCAACTCTCCCCTGCCAAATCTTTGAGATGCTACTATAGTCATCCAAGTGAATGTGCAATGAGTAGGAGAAACAAAATACCACATTCTTCAGATATGGAAGGAAAGGAAGCAACGTGGTTGGCGGAGCCACCCAAATCTGGGGCTCGGATCCTCTGGCGCCTGGCGCTATCGCCCCTGTGGTTTTCTCATTTCGACAGCTGTCGCGTCGCATGAGGACGGAGGAGATCTGCTTTCTGCAGTCCTGCTCGCTTCGGTCTCGCCGCGAATCTGCTGCCGATCACCACGAAAGTGGCGTTTCCCCGTGCCGCGATACGCTCCGGATTCCCTCCGCTTGCGCTCCTTCGATCGCTTTCCTTGTAACTTCTGTCAATCTGTCTCATCGCTCGCTATTTGTACATACGGGCGTGTTTCATGGCGAGTTTTCGACTGAAATGGCGTAAATTCGTCTTGTATTTGCAAAACTGTCTATCTTTGTGGTGAATTTGCAAAAATAATCTACTACCGCACGACCATCGTACGGTGGAGGTCTCTGCACGGCCACCATACGATAAGCACTGTAGCACCACCTGCCGCACAGCTACAGTGTGGCAGAGCACTGTAGCTTGTTTTTTTCTTCTCTTTCTGTTTTTTAAAAATTTTATTTTAAGTATACTTTTGCATAAATTTTTAAATATAACAAACGAGCTCCAAAAGTTATGAATGTTTTTGTGGATCCTCTCGATATAGTTTAATCGCTTGTTTAAGGTTTTTTTTTTAAAATTTATCCATTCTTAATTTTTTTCAAAAATTCCCACAAACAGTATATTTAAATAAATTTTACAGAAAAATTCATAGTGGATAAAATTTTTAAAACATTACATAAGTGAGTACACTATGTCTGGAGGCTCCACAATTTTTTTAATTTTTGGAGCTCGTTTGCTATATTTAAAAATTCATACAAAAATATACTTAAATGAATTTTTTTTAAAAAAAAATTCTTGCAAGGCCACCGTACAGGCAGGGGCAGATGTCGGCTCCGGACACCCTGCCGCACAGCTACCATGCGGGCTATGCGGTAGAGGATTATTTTTTGCAAATTCCACACGAAGACGATCATTCTTACAATTACAGAGCAATTTACACTAATACGACCAAAAATTCGTTTCGTGGCCTGTTCCGGTGTGCATTTGGAAGCAACTAATAGAAAATTCTGTATCATCATGTGTGTATCTGAAATTTCCGTCTATTATTATTATTATTATTATTATTATATGCATACCCCCTCGCTGACAGACTGATTTGGGCTCCTTGGGCGCTGTTCGAGGCTACTTCGCGAGAGTAGTTCATGTCATCCGGTCTTTTCTCTCATAGGAGATTCATCCTCTCTTCCGTGCCCACTTCATTTTCCCGGCAAAGTAAGCTGACTGTAGATGGAAACCAAACATCGCCCGTTCACTAGACGCGGTTACGCACGTTTGAATGGCTATATATCGGCATACACAGTTGCTTGCGCCGAGTGTGTCTGACGCCGAGTCAGTGACAGGCGGCTAATGAATTCTTGGCAACTTCTCTTTCAATTCTTGCAGTCCGGACTGGGCTTGCCAAGTTTTAGCAATCGATGGAGACGGAGTACGGTGATATATGGGCCGACTGACAGCCGGTGGAGCAAGTACCAGTTAGTACCGTTCGCGCAAAAATTTACTGTATCTCCCGTCCCAGCCTAGAACTCGACGGATCCGTGCCTCAAAAAAAGTTATCTTCGGCTAAAATGCCAAGTTTTTTTATTTGCAATAGCAAGATTGGTTTTCCCTGTCTCACGAACGAAATAACAAAAATTACATTTTTACCGTACGAAATCGCTGCGAAACCGACATTCCGCGTATTCAGATCGCAGCAGGCGACCCACCGCGCACCCAGACCGCGGCAAATGGCCTACGCATGTTTCTACCGCGCGGCAAGCAATCTACCGCGCTCCCAGTGTCCACGGTAGGAACGTGCGCAGGCCACCTGCTGTGGTCTGGGTGCGCGAAATATCGATTTCGAGGCGATTTCGTATGGTAAGAATGTCATTTTTATCATTTCGTTCACAGATAGACTAGATTTGCTATTTCGTTTGAAAAAAAAAATAAGTGAGGAGAAAAAACCCTCCAAAATCATGGCACGTGGTGCACAGCAGTAGGCACACTGTCTGGCACCCTAGCTTAGGAGTAGGGGTGTTAGTGGTCTAAAACGCCCCCAAAACCAGCCCAACCCATTTCCTTATTACACACCCACCAAACTAACTCAGTCCACTCTTTATTTTCTAAAAAACAAACCAATCCAATCCGTTTGCAAAATCAACCCAACCCAAACCAAACCATTTTTCTAAAATGGGTTCCCACCCATTCTCCCCCATTTCCAACCCAGGGAAAAACCACTCGGTCCAACTGAGTTCCCCTACTGCACGTCCTACTGGCTATTGCACGTCTGCACTGAATGTCCAACAGAGAGAGCACCAGCCCATTTAGCGGGGAAAATTCTTGAGAACAAGTAGAGTATTATTTAAAATCAAAGAAAAAAATAACAAGAACTAAAAGAACCAACAAAATAAAGAAAATCCAGATAATCACAAAATACAAGGAGAAATTCAGAAAATAATGACAAAATACAAGGATAAATTCAGAAAATAATAAAAATCTTAAAATTGCTACTACATCCATTATCGTACCAAAATAGATTAAAAAAATACATAGCCCTAATTACTAACAAATTGCAAATACATCGCAAAAGGCTAATGCTTAATTGCTTATAACATAGTTTTACAAATCATTAAATCATTCTACTCTTCTCAAAAAAACATAAATCATGAAGTGACCGAAGCATCACAATCATCAATTCAAGTAGTATGAAGTCCTCAATTTCAAGTAGTATGATTGTGTGACACACAGTTCAGCATATTTAATCGATACAGACATCTCAATTGCTTGCAATGCCACCCTTGAATAATTCACAGCAAGCAATCCCACCCTTGAATAATTCACAGTCAGCTCTGATAAAAGTAGCTGGAACGACTATCCATTTGCATTCATCCCAGAGTATGACTGGAAGTGTAAGATGCGACAGAACAAGAAATCTTGAAGTCAGTCTAGTGTATGACAGAGGAACAGGAATCCCAGTGAGCTGCTCACAAACACCAATTCCTAGCGGTCAAGAAAATAAATAGCATTAGGTTAAAGATTACATTATGTCTTTAGCATTGAAGGCTTTGCATACAAGATAATCAACACAAGATTGCATTATCCGCATGACAACTTCATTAGAAAGCATGTAAGACACTTCTGCATCATTAGTCCACGAATGCTAGATCGAAGCTGAGATTACTTTATGGAATTCATAGCAACAGGATTGTTTCATTTTGATGACTGGAAAATGACTTTCAAGAAAGAGTTTGCTATAACCAAAACGTTTTTCCGCTAGTTATGCCTACGAACAGCTCAATACTTCTAGGTGTCAGTTGACCTTGTTAACAACAAGAAGACATCAAAGTTCTCTACTGGCATGATCCAAGGAGGCTAAGAGATGAAAGCAACATACCAGCAGACAATCCAGCATTGAGTACACCTGATGCAGCAGAGTTTGCAACAGCATCATAGTGGTTGTATCACCTCTAATCTGCAAATCAATTTGAAAGAAGAACTTCAAAATCAAATTGCATCGGGTGTGGATTTACTGGTGACAGATCATCTATGGAATCACCAGTACCCGAGCAGTCCGACACGTTTGCAGACATGTTTAGAATCTGACCAAAAGACACATAACCAATACATGCCTAACAGAAGTAGAAACAAGCACTTTCAATCTATCCTTAATTATCTAACAAATCATAACTAAGCTGACAATGCACAAATAAGCTACACTAAACAACTGAAACCTCCGAGAAGTTCCCAGATAAGCGCACATACCTTGCCATCAACTTCCCAGAGCATGCCGTTTTCGATCTCCCTGTACGGGAACGAATCCGACAGGAGCTCATCGCCTGCAACGCATCAAACACAATAGATTCAGTCAAATCCATCACAAATACACACACACATACCATCAGAGATAATCTTCTATGCTACAAATCAAGTTCAAACCCAAACCCACGAGCCTCAGATGTTGGGTTCATGCAAGAAAGAATTCGAAGAGAGGTGCACCTGGCTGTGGGGCCAAAGGAGATCCGGGAGAGGGGTCACGCGGCGGCCGGCGGCGACGAAGATCAGGGGAGGAGGAGGGAGTCGATGTCGGTAGAAGAATCGGTGTGCGGTGCCGCTCGGAGCCGAAGTTCTTGGCGATAGAGATGCGGGGAAGAGATCCAGGGCAGAGGAACACGGCGGCGGCGGAGAGCGGGGAAGGAGGGGGTCGACGGCGCGGCGACGGCGAGGGAGCCCTAGCCCCTCACCTTGTCGCCCCTCACTCCCTCGGTCGCGCCCTCACGTACCGGCTCGGCCAAACCCTCTCGGGTCTCGGTCTCTCGACGGCGCCACAGGGGAGGAGGAGGGACTCAACGGCGCGGCAGCAGAGAGTGGGGAAGGAGGAGGGACCCGACGGCGCGACGACGGCGTGAGAGAGGGAGGGCAGGGAGCCGGCGAGGCGACGCGCGGATGGGGCCAGCGGCGGTCTTCTGGAGGCCAGTTTTGGATGGAACCCGCGGGTTCTTCAACCCATGGGTTCTGCCCGTTTCGGGAGCTCCACTCAGCAACCAAACCGTCCCAATCCAACCCTTTGTACGAATCAACCCGTCCCAATCCAACCCGATTCAAAATAAAAACCGTTTCAACCAATTCATTGAAAACCCAAATCAGAATCCAAACCATTAAAACTGTATGAACCCCACCCATTATCAGGCTTACTCAGGAGTCAGGCCCGCGGGCGGCCAACTAGCTCGACCGCCCTTCACACCTGTACTCCATTCTGCATTACGCGTTGCTCATGTGGCAGGCAGGCCAGGAGACGCGCGCGGCGGGTTTTCAGCACGTTCGGGCCAGCTCCTACCAACTCTCGTCGGTCGTGTGGCTGGAGCGCGGATGAGGAGAAGGCGCGTCTCGGCCGACCGGCGGAGCGGCTGGGCTGCGTGCGCGAGGAGGCTCGTTCTGGACCTTGTACCGCGGCAGATTGAACTGGGCTTAATTGGATCAGCCGGGTTTGTTTCCCTGTGATCTATCAGTATTCAGTACTGGCAAATCTCACACATCACATACGATTCATTAGTATAACAGATTTTCATTGAGCACCCACGTCCCCATAAAGCCTTGTTTGGTGACAAGGGGATATGATCCATATGTATGAGTATCAATCCATGGGGGGATTGGGTTGATCCCCCTCCCAACATGGGATTAATCCCCTTTGCTTGTCTGGATCGAGTGGAAATTGCTTTGATTGGTAGGGATAGCTCCTATATAAAATTGTGAATTTAAAAAGAGGTCAGAAAATTCACAAGAAAAGGAAAAAGAAAAATTCCGAAATTAGTATACAAAATTCGGGAAAAAAAACAGTGCACAAAATTTGGGAACGTCATAAAATATTCCAAAAAATCACACAATTGCGAAAACAGTATAGAAAAAATTCGAAAAAAAATTGTCCAGAAAATTCTAAAATAGCCCAAAAATTAAGAAAACCCATAAAATTGCGATAAATGTCCACATAACTTAACCCTACAGTCAATGACAAATGCTTACATCCATAACTTGACACTAGAGGTACTCAATGTCTGAACTCTATAGAAAAGCACAAATGCCAAATGCTTACATCGGATAGCTCAACAAAAAGCAGAAGCCCCTATGTTCTTTCTCACAGAAGCAAGACTCAAAGAAAGGTCTGAAAAAAAAACACATACAAACACATCATCACCACACATCGCACATAACTTTTGTTCTAGTGGCATGGCAGTAGACCACAGGCTGATCTCTCGAACTCCATATCATGGTGAAAACACACACACAGACATATCATCACCACACATCGCACACAACTTTCGTTCTAGTGACACGGCAGCGGACCACAGGCTGTTCTCTCCAACTCCAGATCATGGTGATGACAAATACAGCTCTAGCACACCACATTTATGCAAACACAAGCAATCATATTTTCCACGATCCATTTGACTGCTAAGTGACTCTACATCATTGCAGTATGCATTGTCACATCCTCGAAGATTGATGAACTCATCCAGTGGTATATTACCTAGTTGGTTATGTAACCATCCCTCATTGCTATTAAGCATGCGGATCATGTTGTGAAAAAACCGAAGCAGCTGAGCTCAGAGAAATAATGTAATTATTGATACAAGTACTTCTTACTCACTGAAAATCAACATTAACTAAATAAAATAAAGGAGACTTACTGCAACGATTCATCCGGATGATTATGCTCCTAATGAAGTAGAGAGAAGAAAGGCATACTCTTGATGAATTTGATAAAACAAAAGCAACCGAAAAGCACACAGTGGCATAAGCATCAAGTATACTAGGATGGTAGCGCGCTACGCTGCGCCGTTGATTCCAGATTGATTGCAATATAGATGTTTTTTTGGAATTGTATAGAACGAATTTGTCTGGCGCAGAAAAGATGTATGTTTTTTTGGTATAGACTGGTATGACTGACTGCGTTGCTGTTTACTGATTTGGTGGTTAAATAGTTTTTTTTTACCTTTGATTGTTTTTCTTCTTTTTGATTGCTCCCTACGTTTTGCTGTTACAAAAAACTTGTATTATATATTATTTTGCGAAACCATCGTCGGCTAGAACTTTTAGGTCTGAACTAACAACTTTATGCATGGTAAACAGAGGTTGTAAATAGACACTTTCATGGGTACAATGATCAACAGCTAAAAAAGGAGTCCAATCAATACAGGAATAATGAAGATCTGAAAACAAAACTATTATTGGTTAGACTTTAGAGTACACTAGAGCATAAGCCTATCTATAGCTCCAAAGGTACAAAGAGAACTCTATTTTGACATCAGCGCTAGTTAAGGTTTCTTCAATCACATATTAGCAAGTTTAAATCCACAAGTGAAAAAAGGACGGTTGAAACAAACTAGTTGGAGCCCATATAAATTACCCATATTGACAGGAGAGTGGAGCTTTTAAAAACAATAGAGCACCACCTACAGATCTGTTGTACCAGGAAGGTCAGTTATCGTGATCTAATGTAATCAATTGCATACATGGTTTCAACTGCTGCACTCCAGATAATATAATATCCAATGCTAAAAGAGAACAAATCTAATCAAGAAATAGACAGGTTTACCACAGGGTGTTAGTAATATGTTGCTGAACTAATCTTGTAAGCATGAAAAGTTCAATAGCAAAAAAGTAAGGCATACAATACAAATATCAGAAAATTACCATTGCACTTGATGCCATGTGTGATTGCCAAGCGGGGAACTGACTAAAAAACTAGACGGTCAAGTGAAACGGGAATAACAATCATTCAAGCATTGAATATTAGCAGTGTCATCCATGCCAGTGATACAATTCCACAAATACCAACAAGATGGAGTTGTAAAATCAAAAATTGACCCAAAAAAACTGAAAGGGAACTGATGTAGGGATAATCTAACGCACGCGATGGCCAGAGGAAACATTGATGGAGCTACTCGCATGGCCAGTTTGACAGGTAAGAAGAGCAGCATCACAATGAAGCTTCCATACAATACAACAGATAAAAGAACTCGTCGAGCATATCTATGCACAGGATCATCAATCAAGTCTCTAAATGGATTGTAATTTCGATTGGCAGGTTCCTGCATAAAATAAATAACCCCACTGCATAGTATCGACCATAAATGCAAAACGAAAGTGAGAGACATGTGATATATATGAGAATTGACGGGTTTGTATGTGCAGTTAGTGGAGTTATCAAAAGGATTGAGCAATACCCCTCGAAGAAGGATTATTTTTCATACCTCAGACATGACAACCCAAAGAACAGGACCCATTCCAATTGAGCATCGGTAGGCATAATCAACATTCAGAAAATAGAATTTTCAAAACTCGTAGGGCCATGGCCCATAGTTATGCGGCAATATGACATAACTTTTTTCAGTGACTTTATGACATAAGACTAAGAATGCTTACAACTTTACAGCCCTCAATAATTCTATACTGCAACATAATACAATGCATGTACAGGGATAGCAAATTCCTTACCAGTATGCCAGAAAGTGGCAATTCAGGGACCCATTCTAGGAATAGTCCATGTGCCTAACAGATCAATAAGCATTCACCATTATCTATAGAAACAATAACCAAAAAAAGAGTCTTCCTTACCAGTTCTTTTCTTATTAGCGTAAGTGGAAAGTTTTCCAGTATACTCTCAAGTGATTGGCATTAAGATAACCTATGACAGTCCCATGTGTTTTAAGTTTTATACGTGACTTTTTCACATATTGCGGATAAGAATAATGTAATTACCTTTAGGTGGAAGGATATTGCTGTCAAAAAGCAACCCAAGAATGTTACCGATGCAGAGATCTAAATAACAAAACTACAAAAGGATCTCAGGAAAAGAAATCTACAAAATATTCTTTCTCTGTATACATCAACTCAGCTTTGTAGCGTTTATACCGTTAGAAGAAACCTTCTTCCACTCCTATCCAATGAGGATGGCCCCAAACAACGTAATGGGAATCTGAAATGATCACGGTTATAAACCAAATGTTACAATTAGTAACTTTCATTAACTGAAAGCATACTATCTCAAACCTGAATAACTCCAATCAAGATGGTTGCATGTTTTTCAGAAAATCGTGAGGTTGTGATAAAATTAACACATTTTATACAAAACTGCTAGAAAAGGATAACATAATGCTAACGATATTTGCGTACCTGCAAAATTAAAGATATAGCCTGCATAGAATCCTATGGCATTTATCCCTCCCAATTGTTGAAAGATCATCAAGCCAACACTCACCTGTGCATATAAGATCCATAAATGATGTATGGTTAATATTTATGAAACTGTTGATCAAATTCCAAATTCAGCGAAAAAAGCATGATATTTTTACATGTAGTAGTAAAAGTGATTTCTTACAATGACTGCATATATATTTTTGCTCAGAAACAAGTCTTCAACCCTGGCCTTTGGGAAGGTACAGATTGATTCAATATACTCCTAAATAAAATTATTATTTTTAGCATAGTCTTGTTTAAATTAAAATCTAATATATGCCAACTATTAGGATAGAAGCAAACTTTAATCTCAATGGCCTCTTCATATACGTCTGCATGACTGCATCCTCTCCTCGCAGCTTTTGCAATGAGGTGTGAAATTCTTTTTCACTTGCACCATTAGCCTGCAAGTAAAACGCACAGTGATACTCAATACAAAAAGCGTATGGTACTAGAACAAGACATTGTGAAAGAAAATTAAAATTGAAATTACCTGCAGATGATCCTTGTCCTCCTCCCTTCCCATAAGAGACCCAAAGTCTCCAGAAAGAATCTTCAACCCAATATACACCCAAGAACGCATTCAATGAAAGTGATCAGGAGAGATCGGAGGAGAAGGCGGCGCGTGGCTGCATGAATTTTGGTGGGGTCCCTACGTGGGAGGAGATGGGAAGGGACACGGAGGAGACGGACAAGGCGGCTGAGGCGGGGAAGAGGTGCACTGGAGGGATTATGGTGGGGATTGGTAGCGCGACGTAGGAGGAGATGGGGAGGAGGCAAGGTGAGGGCTATGATTCTGGTGAGGGTTAGAGGCGTGGCGTGAGAGGAGATGGGGAGGAAGCGAGGCGAGTGCGGCGTGTGGGTTGGGGGTGGAGACGAAAGCACAATGATGCAGCTGAGACAGCGCTGCCAGGGGAGCCGGTACTGTGAGGAAGGGGGAAGCGCCGGTGCGGAGAGGGAGAGGGGAGTAGATGGCGGCGGGGCAGCGAAAGAGAGAGCGTCGGGCAGGGGAAGAGGAAGATGAGCGATGATGGGGGCGGAGCGGAGGGCAGGGAAGTGACCACAGGGGAAGCCAGTGCGAGGACGATGCGACCGAGGGCGGGAAGGAGGCGAGGGATGCTAGGCGAGGGCGGGCATGGGCGAAGGGGAGGGGAGGGTGGCGCGGGCAAAGGGAAGGAGGCAGACGACGGGTTCGGCGCGGGCGAAGGGGAGGAGGCGGGCGACGGAGCGAAGGTGAGGAGTGGGCGGCGGGGACGCGGGCGAAGGGGAGGAGACGGGCGAAGGGGAAGGCGATAACCAGCGCAACACAAACAGGGTAGCTAGGGAGCTACGCGCTAAGGCTGAAGAGGCGTGCAGGGCAGAAAGTGCGAGAAGGAACCTCGTGCAACGCACACGTAGCCTGGCCGAGGCGAAAATAAATTCTATAGGACGGGGCTGAATGTGCTCTCAGGAGAGGCTCCTCGTATCTGTTGTTCATCAGGAAAGAGAAAAAGAGAGGAAAAGGAGATCGGACGGCAGAGAGGTGGGATCTCACCGTGAGGCCCCGTCCCATAGAATTTGCTTTCGGCCGAGGCGGTGGATGGTTTTTGGCAGTGAACCAAGGAAGAAAACCGATGCGTAGAAGGAAAACCGAGCCGTAACGCAACACACAAAAACCTCGACGCTGTAACGAAAAATCGGAAGGCAGATGTCCCTGTGCGAGTCGGAGATAGCGCCGGGCGCGGGAGGCCTCCGTTTCTACGCGCTATAAAGAGTCATATATATTTTTTATTCGCGTGTCAAAGACACGTTGCCACAGCAATTCACCATGCCCAAGCATCAAGCCATGATCATAAGAAGACATGAACAGAGTGTTGCAAGAAACCACACCACACTACTAGCATTGTCCCATATGGTAAACATAGTAGTACCTAACACTACATTTCAGCAAAGACAACAACGTTCATCAAGAAGCGCACACACCCCGATTCTAATGTTCAATTCAACGCTGTGTATATTAGGCACTCAAGAAAGATGCTAAAATCGGAGCCTGTCATGCAACGCAGAGGAAAGCAAAGCAACTAGCCAAGACACACACCGATACTCTCACCAACCAAATGAATCCTCGAATAGGAGGTCGAACTGCTCACCTCGACAGCATGCCGATGGTGCTAATGACCCGGGACAGCGGCAGATCACCTTTGACGCGAGCTCCCTGGTCGGATTTTTGTCCTCTCCCACTGTCTCCTCGGCCCACGAGGATCTACGAGAAAAAGGTTAGGTTGCAAAACCCTAGAAGTCAAGGAGGAATGGGAGAAGGAAGGGGAAGGGGAGGAGAAGACTAACTGAGTGCGGCCACTGGAGTAGAGAAGGCATCGCTGGAGTAAGGGGAGAGAAAGGGAGGCGACAGCATCACGATGTTCACGAGAGAGGAGGAGACGCGACGCCGAGTGAGGAAAAAACTTGTCTCTGTGGGGAGTTTTTTCTCCCCCTGTGGAACGGGATGGATTGGATTGGGATTTTCCCGATGCCGGGCTCATCCAAATGCTCAAATGGGTCAGACCAAAAATCCCCCCTACCGAGATGCTCCACGTGGATCGAGCCAAAATCATAGGCATTCCCTTTGCTTTTTTGCTAATATAGCACTATTGATGTGCACAATAGTAATTCTAGCTCCCTCTCGACATCAAAGCCAAAAATAGCACCGTGGAGCCACTAGTGGGCAACACGTTGTCAAGTCCACATGCCGAGTGCCTAGAGTCCCTCGTCCTCGCCTCAGGCGACCGGACTCGCCTTGTTCACGCGCCACGTGGCCCAGCTCTACCATGTCTGCATGTCAGAGGCACGACGAAGTCGAGTCCGTGCGCCAGGGGCACGGACCCCCCCCCCCCCCCGCTGTGTTGCATGCCTGTTATTTCATGTGAAATTTAATTTTTGGAATGAAACTCTGTGAATTCATATGAGTTTTTTTTGCTTAAATGATTTTATGTTATAATAGAGCGCATGATTTCATGTGACAATACATTTTGGGTAGATGTGACAATACATTTTTGGTACATATGATAATACATAAAAAGTCAGGCATATAAGGAAAGCATATGATTTCATGCACCCTATTTGGAATGCGAGTTTTGTAGGGTAATAGCAAAAATAGCCCCCTTCAGAGAGAAATGACAAAAATATTTAGGTTTAGGGTTGACACGTGCGCTGTTGTCACAATTGTATTGTTTGCGAAACCAATTCCTTTCGAAAAAAGTACAAAATTTGAAATAGACGAAATATTTAGGAACAAATTTTGAAAGACTTCATAATGTAGTTGTGAATTACATGACGTGCATGGTTTGGTTACGTGAATCAGAAACAATAGCATCCACGAATGAACAAACCGAAAAACACCTAAGATATATGCGTGCCTTTTTGGAATCGAAAAAAAGGTGGATTGGAACGAAGTTAATTAGTCTTGACAGCCCATCGGTCCCTTCTCCTTGTCTCTTGACTGCCCACGGCCACGGCTAGTACCAAAGGCAACCCACCACTAGGCTTCAAAGCGGTCCCACCCCGAAGGATTATCGGGAGCTCGACGAGCCCCCGATGGGACAATTAGTGCCTTACCCTTGTCTCTAGCAGACCCGCGGGTGCCACCAGTCCCGAAGGCTGCCCTGTACCGTGAGACAGGATGGAAGATGGAATGATGTTAGCAGAACATAAGGCCAAATCAATAATCAAGATACAAATTGAACATAACTTACCTCTTCCATCCACAGTGCGCTTGAGCTACGTGGAGCGCTAGGACAGCCGCCAGTCTCACTAGTAGGAGTCTTCCCTTTGTCTGTCACGCGTATGTCTCGGTCCTCCTCAGCGAGCTATTCGGGGGTCATCCACCATCACCCTGGTTTCTTGGACTCCACCGATGCCTTTTCAATAGGGTCAGATACGTAAGGTTTTCAGTGTTGAAAGGCCTCGAGTCTCTTTGCGTAGTTGAACATGTACTTCTGCTCAATGAACATCCTATTGTACAAGTTTGGGCCACCGTCGATCCATTGGAAGAAGAAACAACGCTACTCCCGCTTCCATTATGCATGGATAAAGTTAGCGATAAAGTTAGAACCTCTAACGCGAGCCCCCTGGTCGGATTTTTGTCCTCTCCTGCTGTCTCCTCGGCTGACAAGGATCCACGAGAAAAAGGTTAGGTTGCAAAACCCTAGAAGCCAAGGAGGAATAGGAGAAGGAAGGGGAAGGGGAAGGGGAGGAGAGGATAGGGATAAGGAGGAGAAGACTAACTGAGTGCGGCCATTGAAGTAGAAGGAGAAGGCGTCGCCAAAGTCAGGGGAGAGAAAGGGATGTGACGACATCGCGATGTTCACGAGAGAGGAGGAGACGCAACGCCGAGCGAGGAAAAGACTCGTCTCTACAAGGAGTCCCCACCCCCCCCCCCGGTGGAACGGTATGGATTGGATCGGGATTTTCCCAATCCCGGGCTCATCCAAATGCTCAAATGGGTCAAACCAGAAATCCCCCTTACCGGGATGCTCCACGTGGATCGGACCAAAATCCCAGGAGTTCCCTTTGCTTTTTGGCTAATATAGCACTATTGATGTGCACAATAGTAATTCTAGCTCCCTCTCAACATCAAAGCCAAAAATAGCACCGCAAAGCCACCAGTGGGCAACATGTTGCCGAGTCCACATGTCGAGTGCCTGGAGCCCCTCGTCCGAGCCCCAGGCGACCGGGCTCGCCTTGTTCATGCGCCACGTGGCCCAGCGCTGCCGTGTCTGCACACCAGGGGCACGGACCCCCCCCCCACTGTGCTGCACGCCTGTTATTTCATGTGAAATTTAATTTTTGGAATGGAATTCCGTGAATTGATAAAACATAAAAAGTCACGCATACAAGGAAAGAATGTGATTTCATGCACCCTATTTGGAATGCAAGTTTTGCAGCACAATAGCAAAAATAGCCCCCTTCAGAGAGAATGACAAAAATATTTGGGTTTAGGGTTGACACGCACGCTGTTATCATGATTGTATTATTTGCGGAACTGATTCCTTTCGAAAAAGAGTACAAAATTTGAAATAGACGAAATATTTAGGAATAAAATTTGAAAGACTTCATAATGTAGTTGTGAATTACATGGCATGCAGGGTTTAGTTACGTGCATTAGAAATGATAGCATCCACGAATGAACAAGCCGAAAAACACCTAGGATACATGTGTGCCATTTTGGAATCGAAAAAAGGTGAATTGGAACGAAGTTAATTAGTCTTGGCGGCCCATCGGTCCCTTCCTCTTGTCTCCTGACTGCCCATGGCCACGGCTAGTACCAAAGGCAACCCACCACTAGGCTTCAAAGCGGTCCCACCCCGGAGGATTATCGGGAGCTCGATAAGCCCCCGATGGGACAAATAGTGCCTTACCCTTGTCTCTGGCAGACCCACGGGTGCTGCCAGTCCCAAAGGCAACCCTGTACTACGAGATGGGATAGAAGATGGAATAATGTTAGCAGAACGTAAGGTCAAATCAATAATCAGGATGCAAATTAAACATAACTTACCTCTTCCATCCGTAGTGTGCTTGAGCGACGAGGAGCGCTAGGACAACCGCCAGTCTCACTAGCAGGAGTCTTCCCCTTGTCCATCATGTGTATGCCCCAGTCCTCCTCAGCGAGCTATTCAGGGGTCATCCACCACAACCCTGGTTTCTTGGGCTCCACCAATGCCTTTTCAACAGGGGCGGATACGTAAGGTTTCCACCATTGGAAGGCCTCGAGTCGCTTTGCGTAGTTGAACATATACTTCTGCTCGATGAACATCCTATCGTACAAGTCTGGGCCACCATCGATCAATTGGAAGAAGAAGCAACACTACTCTAGATTCCATTATGCATGGATAAAGTTAGCGATATGTGGAATGCAACATAAAATACGAAAAATCGATGTGTGTGTGAGATTCACTTACACGGATGTCCCCACACGTGTAGTACACCTAGGCGGTGGTTGCTGGGTGTATGGACTTAATGATCCAAGTCGGTTTTTCGCAATCGCACTAGGGATGTGAGAACTCTGGTGGTACAGGCGCATGCTTCATCGGACAATTCAAGTAGATTTTCACCTTTGTGGCTTGTGAGGACCCCAATTTATTTGGTTTGTAATGCTTAACCAACCACCTGGTCCTAGCATCACAAATCAAATAAACTGATCCTCGAGATATGTATACTTCCCAGAAAGCAGTATACACACCTCGGTACAAAATTAGACATCAACTCCATTCCACACATAGAGTCCAAACACAACACTACCAAACGGAAGATAAACAAAAAGTAGAGGTTATTACAGACACAGGCCGACCGGCCCAAAAGATACACAAATAACAAGAACGACAGCGGAAGCAAAAGTGCCATAAGATGGCTATAAACAAAGCCAATCAGTGTGCCTTCAACCCACAAGGCATCTGACCGGACCGCCAAGCCTAGTCGTCACCCACGAAGCGACAGCACAGCTCACAGAAGTGAGGCCCCTGAGGCTCACCTTCCTCCTCTGCAACAAAAACATTAAGCAAAGCACCTGAGTACAAAGATTGTCTTTGTACCCGCAAGACTGACGTGTGAACTAGCGCACTGTTCATAAGCTACATGCGAGCTTATTTGGTGGAGGCCATATGTTTCATTTGCATAAAGCCAATTTTCATTTGCAATAAGGTAATCTGATTTTAAAGGCAAATTTGCAATTCATTTTAAGATTGAAATAACAGTAAGGATAATAATAACAAAAGCGAAAGATAAACAACCTAGAAGTGACTATCCCAATAGTCACCACAACAATAGCACGAATCCCAGATCCGTACCACCCATCAAGTTTTAATTTAAATGTTGTAGTCTAACTCTCGATAAGCTTACCCAAGCGTGTCCATCACCTAGGACGAGGCTATTCGAATAGTTTTAAACCCTGCAGGTGTACCATCTGCACTCCACACCTCGCATCGCCTTTAAGCCAAAGCACACTTCAGAAGGTATGCCGCACGCACTAAGTCCTACGAGACTTTTTCCAATATTGTGTATTAACTACGAGCCGCTCGTATGGATAGAAATCCATACGCTTACATGGTAAAGCCGAAAAGACAACTACCCACTCAGGATAAAGCTTTTCGGACAACTACCATGCTCCCACCTCCATCCCTCCTGCGACCTCCTGCGACCCGGAGCCAATACACGCCAAAGTACTAGGTCAAGAGAGGTCCCATACCCTCTAGTGTGGTTAGCACGCCGAAATGCCTGGATAACAGAAACTCACAAGATGTTCGGTCCTTAATTGACCCGGGCACCTTTCCAGTCACACCCAAAAGATCACACCAATCTTACCATTGTGCCCGCGTCTAAATCATTTTTGTTTTCATTTTTAGTTTTGCAATTAAACATAGCAGAAATGCTGAAATATAAAGTTATAGAAAATTTTGTGTGATCAAGGTTACCGACTAAGTCGATAACCGCCCATTTCTACCGATACTAAGCATGTCTAAGCAAATTGACTCGGATCTACTAAGTGACAAGAGATCATCCAGCGACCTCTAATCACAACAAATAACCTAGGCTCAGGTAGTAGAGATCAATATTTTGTCTACAGGATATGCAGCTACGGCTTTAACTAATCAATTTAACACAAATTAGGCGATGCATACATACAGTTGAAACAAAATATTAGACTTTAAAATACTGGGATAAACATGATCAAACTGCTTGCTGTTGCTTTGTTGCTCAATATGTTGCGGAGGATCGTTCTCGGGTTGCCGCAAATATCAAATCCTAACGATTGAACAAAACAATGAATAAGAACGAATAACACCCAAAAATCAAATAATCAAACACAAACACCAATTTATACACAGAGGCTAGACTATCACAAAGAATGACAGATATCGCTACAGAGACCCACTCACTTATTTATCAAAGCTAACCACAAAATCACTCTTCTTATATGATTTAAACATTGGATGGACTTTGATGGTGATTGTGTGCACATCTATTATTTAATTATCAGTTAACACATCAAAAACAATTAGCTATTCTAAAACCACTATTGTGGTGAGAGCACAGAATCTACAAGAAGCTATTGAAAGCATAACTAGTCAAGTATCCAATTATGAGATGCTACATAAAATTCTAATTAAGTTTGGGCTTTAATAAAATTCAGCTACTAATACACCTAAGCAACATGCCAACATATTGGAAGGTTAACCATAACAGTATGCTATCACTACAAGGCCTTACCACACCAGTGAAAGTAGGAAAAATAAGTACAGAGACAACCACTAGTTCCAATAACAACTTCTTAGATCACTCATGCCAACAAGGGTTTTAAAATCTAGAATCACTAACTAACATAATTCCTTACCAAACACTATTTCTTAAGCAATTTATCAAGTCTAACAGACCTAAATAGCATAAGCATGAAACCAATTTTCGCCATCGACAACGAAAAACGACAACAGGGAACAAACAGAGAACTAGAACTAAAATGCTTTCAAACCTCCAACACCCAATTTTGATCATGCAATGAAAGTGAACTAATGAACAATCATAAACATGATAAGCAGCTGACTACAAAGCTTCAGAGAGGTGGGCCCCAGCACCACAACAAAGAACAGGAGCACAAGGAAGAAGCAGAGAGGCTCGGACTGGATTCGACAGGTGAAGGAGTGGCGGCGCGGGCGTGCGACGGGCAAAATGGGTTGCTAGAGGACCACCGAAGGCGATGGTGGTCGCGGGTTGGCGAGAAGCACCGAGGCGGCGGCGGCAGCCGCGCGGCCGGCGATGGAGGTGATAAGGTGCGGCCGCACTGCAGAGGCGAACAACAAGAATTAGCGCGCATGGGCATCGATGAGTTACCAGAACTCACCGAATGACGCGAGCTCAAGAGGTTGCCGGAGATGGCCCGGCGACGAGAGCCAGCGGCGGCGATCAAGGGGTCACCGAGGAGGGAGCAACCTGAGCAAAAATAGAGGAAAAGAGAGATGGAGGTAGCTCGAGTGAGTGCACTAGATGGTGCTAGCGCGAGCAATTGCTCTAGGAACTAACTCACCGGAGAAGAGGACGAAGGACCCAACTTTCGGCCGAAAAAGAGGGACACCAAAATTCAACGGCCTCCTGCGAATAAAACTTCAAATTAGTTGAGGGGAAGACATGATAGGAGTCTGGAACACGATCTGACGCGAAAAGGAGAAGATGAGCTTCACCGGTTGTGGTGTTGACACGGCGGTGGCGACGCGATGCGTGCACGAGCTCGAGCACAACTATGAATTGAGCTCGGAAGGAGCAATGGTTGATAGGGATTGCTTAATGGTGTCTAAAGAAGGAAGAGGAGCTTTGGGTGAGCTTAAGTAGGGATGAGGCGGAGGAAAACGAGCGGCGACGCCGCACCGAGGAGCTCAAGAACGGTGCCGACAAGCTTGTGAAAGGAACGGTGGGCGATTAATGCTGCGCAGGCATGGCCTCTCGGCGGAAGATGCGGCCGAGGAAATGCGCGCGAAAATCGGAAGTCGTGGACGAGGCAATGGAGTCGAGGTGGCGTTCATGCGCGCCACCCGCGGCACTCGGCTCTTGGCGCAAGGTAGGTGACGACCGACAAGAGGGCCCGCTGTCGGCGAGCGAAACAAAATGGCGCGAGCCCGAGTCGGCGCGGCGCAAACCGGTGGTTTGACTCGACCATTTCACCCGACCGTTGGATCCGAGATGGACGGTCGAGATTGATGTATGCATTTGGGACAGTCGGTTGCATGCGCGCACGTGGATCGCTCGATCGCATCGGACGGCCGACGACCATCGGCGCCGGTGCAACTAGTTGGTTCGACCGAGCCAAGCGGTGCGAGTCGGACTCGAGCCTGAGGTTGGGTCCGAGCCCGAGGAATAGTGATTTTAGTTTTTGATTTAAAAGACAGAGAAGGTTTGGGAAATTTTTAGAGGTAGCTCCAGAGCTCCAAAATTTCAGAAATTTTTATGGTAGCTACTAGGGACAGAGGACAACCTTGTGAAATTTTTCCAGGGGTTTTCATGCACTAGATTTTTCCCACTAAAATTCACAAGCTGCTGAACAGAAGTTTGACCAGATTTCAAACTAGGTTGACTTGGCCATATGAATTAGCAAATAAAATCTAAAAATTGTGAAATAATTCAGGGAGGTAGATAGGATGATCAAGATGATAGGAAAAATAATTTCAGAGGATGATCACAAGTTTGAAAGCTAAGAATCTGATAACAACAATTTCCAATCGCAAGAATTAAATTCTAAAAATTGGAAATTGCTAGGGAAAATTGTAGAAACTTTCAAACGATTTGAAGAGACAACAAAAGTTTTTATTTCTCCTCAAAATTTTACATTTGAAATACAAACCCTAAGTTAGGGCTGTTACAAATCTCCCCCCTTACAGGAATCTCGCTTGTGAGTGGAAATTATGATGAACAGCAGTGTGGGATTGCTTGTGAGTGGTGTCTACTCACTGCAAAGGCTGGTGTGTGTGGTTATTTAGGTCTGAAAAGGTGTAGTGGCAGGGTGTGATCATTTTGGTCTGAGTAGGTGTAGTGGCAGGGTGTGATCAATTCAGTCTGAAAAGGTGTAGTGGCATGGTGTTGTCAATTCGGTATAAAAAGGTGGAGTGCAGTGCAGGGTGTGGTCAATTCAGTCTAAAAAGGTGAGATAGATGGTGTGTCATCTACTCACTATGAAAAGTTGGCCCGTGTTGTCATTTCAGTTTGAAAAGGTATCGTGGCTAAAGTATCTAGGCCCCATGTGTCTTGTACTAACTTGTTTTTGTCAAGAAGTTAAAAGGGTTATTCTCGGACGAAGATGGAAGAGTGCTAAAGGATCTCATCTAGCTCAAGGCAAAGGTATCTAGTTAATATGACATTTTTCATAGTTTTACCGGTCAAGGTAGTCAGAGTCGAGATCCCGAGTCGAATCGATTTGCCTCCGGTAGGATCGAATCGTAGTATCGAATCGTAGAATCGGCGATTCTACGGATTTGTAAAAATACACATATTTACCATTTATACTATAAGTTTGTATGATTCTTATAAGGTTTACCACTTACTTATTACCAAAAAAGGGGCAAAACACTTCTTATCACACAACAGAAAAGCATAACGGTTCTGACATGATGGGTGATATAGTTCTGAACTACAGGAGAACAGCATTACCACATTGATATAATATTTTGCACGCTCCTTGTTTATTTATAGTTTCATTCTCAGAAATTAATATCAACAGATTTTGCTCTAAAACAAAATTTCAGCAAAGCCTGGCCTCTAAAAAAATTGCCCTAAGTCTCTACGAGTAGGATCGATAAGCTGTCGTGGGTTCGTAGAACCGTAAGACTCTAAGAGTAGGATCGCGATCCTAACTACCTTGAGTAGGATCAGATCGACAGTGAGACTCGGATCGACAGGCTGTCGTGGGTTCGTAGAATCGTAAGACTCTAAGAGTAGGATCGCGATCCTAACTACCATGTTACCGGTCTAGGAGAATGAAGGATAAAAGATCGGATTGCTAGAATAGAAAACCGTACTATGAAGAGGGATCAAATGTCTAGTAGCTTGAAAGCAAATGATGCCACACATGCTCAATCTTTCTTGGTTTAAATCTTGGTTTCATTTGAAATAGTCTGGCCATAATTTATATGTATTTTATTTTCATGGTCGGACTGACCGCAGTTGATAGGCCAGACTGACCGGAAAACCGGATCAACTTTGCGGTCAGCTTTTTCCAGAGAGCTCCTTTCTACATTTTCAATGACCAGATTGACCGCATGTCTATGTTTGGACTGATCGGACCTCCAGGTCGAGTGTCCCAGTCAGCTTTTTCTAGAGAAATGAGTTTTTTGCGTTTGGCATTAAATCTTCAGGCCGGACTAACCGCAGGTATTAGTTCGGACTGACCGGACCTCCGAGTCAAGTGACCCTGTCAGCTTTTTCCAAAGAAAGATACGTTTGTGTCTTGCTACTATTTCTGAAGCCAGACTGACCGCAGGTGTGACCCCGGACTAATAGTACCCTCGGTCTATCAAAGCGGTCAATCTTTTCCAGTAGCATGCTTTTTCTCTGGTTTGGATTTATTGAGTCCGGTCTGACTGGACCCCAAGTGGCGGTCTGATCGGACACGTCTTAACAGATAGTTTCTGCACATTAAATGCAAAGCAGTGGACCACTATATCTCAGCCCGGACTGACCGGCCACATACCGGCGGTCTGACCGGACTTGCTGATTCTTACATAATATCGTGCTCTAACGGCTAGTACAGTGGGTGGAGGCTATAAATACCTCACCCACTGCAGCAAGAGAGTTTTTAAGCACCTCATTGAATACTCTTGAGCCCTTTTCTAGCTCATCCACTCTTTGAGAGCATTAAAATAATCTTGCAAAGGTTGTTGAGGTTTTTTTCAAGTGCTTTGAGTATAGTTTGATTTTTGTGGCACTTGAGCGTCTTCAAGCTAAAAATCTTTGGTCTATTGCTCTTGGAGATTGCCGTCTCCTAGACGGTTTGGAGTTGCGCTGGTGACCTTCTCAAAGAAGCTTGTGAGAAGACCCGAGCATTTGTGAAGGTTGGAGCTCGCCTATCTGAAGTGGAGAAGAGCTACTATTAGTGATCGAGGAAAGTGCTTGTGTGGAGCCGGCTTGAGTTGATCAAGCTTCCTCAACGTGGATTAGTGGAGACCGGCAAGTTTCCGAGACCACGGGAAAACATCGTTTGTCTCTGTAATATGGTTTATTCTCTTGCTCTTTACTTTGTACATTTATTCTTATAGGCTATTTGTCTATCTTGTTTAGATTGTTTAGCTTATCTTGATATTGTAGTGCACTTAGAAAGTCCTAGGCCTTTTAGGCTTTAATTTGGGAAATTGTATTTCATAGCTTTAAATTTGGCAAAATCTATTTTTAGCCAAAAGAATTTAAAAACCGCCTATTCACCCTCTCTAGTCGGTTATCCTTGATCCAACAGTGGCAGGGTGTGATCAATTCTTTCTGAAAAAAGGTGGTGTGGAAAGCTGTAATGGCATTGTCATGTGAATTTTGGTATTGTAATGTTATGCAAAATATATTACTTATAATCAAGTTGATGTTGTATTGTTGTAGTGTAATTTTTAGGGTCCATGTTGAATATTGTAATGCAATTGTTCCTTGTCATGTTATGTGCATAAAAATCTAGTTGTTGCGTATAATACAAATCTGGTACAACATAAGCGCACAACATATTGGATACGTACGCAAATAATGTATACAATCTAATTACACATGGACTGATACGAAGCATGTACAAGCGCAATGCAAAGAAGTACAATGGTACACTACGGGCTACAATATGGCTTCCTCGTCTGAGCCACTCTTTGCTCGCTGTGTCTGTGTTTCACTACTACAAAAAGGCCAATACTAGACGCCTCATCATAGACGATTGACCAAAATCGTCTGTATTACATGCAATCACAGACGATTTTGGTTTAGAGACCATCTTCATTACTGGTTGCACTAAAAACTGTCTGTGAAAAGGTAATATCATAGACGGTTCATATTTAAAATCGTTTGTGAAGTATCACAGACGGTTCTTAACACAAACCATCTGTGATAATTTTATATTTAACAGACGGTTCTAAACACAAACCATCTGTGATAATATCACTTTAGCTCCCCAATGAGTTTCTTCGTTCGCCGTCGTCGCCGATCGATGCGTCTCTTCGCTCGCATCAATGCCGCTTCAGTTCCCCGATGCGGTCTCTTCGTCTTACGTGTCAAATTTACTCCTTGTTTTATAAAAAGGATATTAATCGATCTGCCATCGAAGATGATCGATCATTCAGACATCGACCACTCTATACATATATATAACCTCTCGATCCCATCACTCTATATACGATCACGACATTGATCATGTGTATACGTAGCGATCACGTACAGAGCATGACGGCGAGGACCAAGGCGATGAGGTCAGCGATTGTCGTTGCTGATCTTCCTCACGATGTCGTCGTCAACATTGTCGGCCACGGGGCCGCGAGCTCTCCTCACCCCATGACTGACCTCTGCAGTCTACGAGCCACGTACATACGTACATATTTATACCTATAAAAATATATACTACTAATTATTTTAACGTCTTGAATTGTGTATATACATATATTAACTGGAGTTGCAAGGCCATGTACAAGGCGTCCAAAGAGGACGCTGTGGGGAGGCGCATGGCGTTGGAGTGGGAGGAGGCGATGAAGTTGCTGGATAACGAGCGCTACCTCGCCGTCGTCAATCACCTGCCCGCCGCCGGTAACCCAGAGGCCTACTTCATCGTTGGCCTCCTACTTGTCTTCGCGCACCAGGACATGCAGCGCAGCCTCGTGTGCCTCGAGCGGGCGGCCGATGCCGGCCACAAGGCCACGACCTACGTGCTCATTCTCCTCCTCTACACGGCCGACGAGGCGCATGACGTTGGGAAGCACCATATCAGCTAGGTCGAGGGTGAGCCAGCCGACGACGGGTGCGAGACGGCTAAGAGGACCAACCGGGAGTGCAGATGGTGCCGGAGGCTCACTGCAAACGCGGTCCAGGAGGCGACTTGGAAGATAGCCAGGCTATTGGGACGGGTGTGGGCGCTGTCGGAAGACGGCCACCGGTGCACAAGCACCGACTGCAGCATGACGGAAGGGTGGAACGACTACGTCGTCTTCTGTAGCGACGATTGTAGGATTATGCATGAGTATGTCAAGTTCTTTGCACAAGTGTTAAACTACTTGCTATAAAATTAAATACAATCACATGACGGCATTAATTACCGACTTATGAAAAACAAATATATCCCTGTCGTCTTCAATTTCACTGTTTATTACCCTAGAATTTACTTATTATTGCGAAGTATTATACCTGCGACTTGTTAAGTGCGTCGAGAACACCAAAAACACCACGCCCCATGCTGTCCCATGCCAGTAAAAAATTTGTTCTATATTGGAACAATATCACAGACGGTTCGACTTTAGAACCGTCTGTGATGTTCAACCCTATTTATATTGACTCTAGGGTTTGCCTGCACCCCCATTCAAACGATTAGTTTCATCGCGGTGCACTAGGGTTCGAGCTCCCACATCTTCCTGAGCCCGGCGCCGCCTCCTCCTCAAGCTACTTAGTGCGCCTCCTCCCCCGAGCCCGAGCCGCCGCCTCCTCCTCCAGCCCTGTGCGCCTCCTCCCCCGAACCTGAGCCGCCGCCTCTTGCCATCCCTTCATGAGTTGTTTGTGTTTTTCAGAATTGATTTACTTTATTAATTGTGTTGTGCTAATTGTATTTCAATCTGTCTTGACATGTATGTACAGCTCTATGTGCATAGTATGTCATAATGTCATGCATTAGTATTTCGCCACTCATGCTATCATGGTAACTTGTTCAAGTGCTGGTTCAATTGCTGAGTAGCAGAATGTGAAGACTTAGGAGATATAACTTTCATTGTAAGAATTAACTCCACATTGTTAATTCCTTAAATACTTACTAATCAAGTTTTTTCTATTCACAGGTTAAAGGATTTCTAAATTTCTGGACTTCTGGTATTAATATGAATTTATGAAGTTCTTGCCATCCCTTCGTGAGTTGTTTCTGTTTTCAGAATTGATTTACTTTACTATGTGTGTTGTGCTAGTTGTATTTCAATCTGTCTTGACTAGCACTGGGAGAATTGATTTACTTTACTTCTGGTAATTGCTTGATGAGGATATATAATTGTCATTGTCAGCTTGATGAGGATAATTTGTGTTATGTACTTTTGCTGGTTTACTGATAGCAGATTGACTATTTTATTGAGATTAGTGATTCTATCCTGTATTTGAGATTAGTGATTCTGTTCAATTTTTATTTAACTGGTTACTAATATATTGGCTAATAAGATAATAGAGCATTGCTGCACACTGTTAGTTGAATGACTTTGTGATGACTGAAAGTATAAAATTGTTGTTTTAGAAGTTATTTCTTGACATTATAGTGAAGCATTATTTTATTTGAGCTTAAAAGTCTGATTTATTGTTATCACATTTAATTGATAAAGAATATTAGCAAGTATCAAGAAGGCCAAGAACCCGGCGCCCCTCCTCCCCGAGCTCGCCTCCTCCCCTCCCCCGAGCACGCGTCGCCTCCTACCCGAGCCCGCCTCCCCTCTTCTCTATTCTTGATCGCTTCTCTATAAAATCTCTAAGAAGTGGCTGCTTTTGCCTTTAAAACCGACTTCACACACACACACACACATATATAGTTCGTAGCCTTTGTTAGCTAACTCGAGGCCTGAATTCAGCTAGCTAGCTCGCTCCTTGGGTGTGGTGTTCATCCTAAACGTCCAGGTGAGCCACATATACTCTATCAAACCTGACACACTGGGGTGTGCGATTTTCTTCATGCCGTAGAGGATTGGTACGAAGCAAATCGTACACTCCAGTGTGTCAGGTTCGATAGAGTAGCAGTGGTTCACCTGCACGTTTAGGATGAACGAAGGAACGAGCTAGCTAGCTGAATTCAGGCATCGAGTTATCTAACAAGGGACTATTAACTATATATATATATATATATATATATATATATATATATATATATATATATATATATATATATATATATATATATATATATATATATATATAAACAGCCACTACTTGGAGGTTTTGTAGAGAAGAGGCTATCACAAACGGTTACATCTACCAACCGTCTGTGATACATACTATCATAGATGGTTTTATCTACCAACTGTCTGTGATAAGTAGGATATCATACACGGTTTTACCTACAAACCGTCTGTGTTATTCAAATATCACAGACGGTTTAAGCTATAAACCGTCTGTGTTATTCAACTATCACAGACGTTTCTGAGTTAATAACCGTCTGTGATGATCTCATGTCATCACTGACCTATAAACTCAGACAGTTCACGAAACCGTCTGTGATGACCTTTTCTGTAGTAGTGTTTGCATCTACGTGCGCGTCTTGGTCTTGCATGAGCATATCCCGTGGGGTACGTCAATCGATCCGAAGCACGCGTCTATGTTTGGAGAACGTACGAAGACCGTTGAGTGGGTTAAGGTGCTTCAGCAAGCTGACTCTGGCCAAACTGAGTATGTCCAATCTCAATGTCGTCCAACTAAGTTATGCCAAACTGGCTACCACTTGCAAACATATCTATAATGAATGAATCAATGAATCCGCCCCCACTACCACGCCCCCCAGGTGTGATGTATGAACGACCCTCGATGCGGAGTTCTGGCCATGACTGTACAATGTACCAATGGCCCCGGTGTGGCGAGCTCTAGTCTTGGTACAATACTCTGTACTAGTCACGGTTCTACTGAGCGTAGACTAAGGGGCACCCTGTGTGGTACACTCCAAATCCAAGCACCGTGTAGCCCTCCATGACACTAGCTAGGATGGTCGCATCTTCATCGATTGATTTGTTATCACCCTCATGCCCAACTGAAGGTTGCAAGATGGAATGATGTTAGCATAATGTAAGGTGAAATTAATAATCAGGACATAAATTGAACATAACTTACCTCCTTGATTTGCAGTGCGGATGATCGACGGGGAGCACTAGGACGGCTACTAGTCTGACTAGGTCGTGCGAGCGTTGATCACACCAGTGATGCATCCCGATGGACGTGCGGCTGGAAGATTACATGATGTTAGCACAACATAAGGTAAATAAATAATCAAGACGCAAATTGAACATAACTTACCTCTTCGATCCAAAGTGTGGATGGCCGACGGGGAGCGCTAGGATGGTCGTCGATCTCACTAGGTCATGCTGACCTAGGTTGGTCCACTCAGTGAGCAGCCTGAAGCACGTCGTCTCTCGTCTGACTGAAGCTTATGTTCTTGATGATATGCATGGTATCCTCGTAGATGGACATTAGTGTCCCAAGAAGCCCCACAACAGTGTGATCACTCCTGCGGAGGGCGGACCCAGATGCGCTGAGATCCACTAGACCCGATCGAACTAAAGTGATAGAGAAGAGTTGTTCAGTAACAAACAGTAAAAATATCATCCTTGAAGTGAGCATAAGTTGTGAGTGTTTTATAGTGTCGTCACACCGCGATGCTCTGTGTCGATCAAACAAGTGTTGAAGCCTCTCCTGGTGTGTAACATGCTCCGGATGCTCTAGCAGAGGATGAGTGAGTCTGGTTCGCATCCATGGTACGTACCACTCGATGTACTCATGATAAGTCCGAACGTCGTACGACCGCTACTCCTATAGAACCTCAATATGGGTCGTCTCCACCAAAGTTGTAGTCCATTGTTGTTATACTACCTACCAGTTCTCATAATGTTGTCCCAGCCTCGATTGCCTGCATTCGAGAAGGATTTATGTGAGAAAAATGGATGTAGGTGACAACTGTAAACGTTACTCGGACGGAGTTGCACTCACAAGTGGACAGCTTGTTCGAGCGTCCTCTCGTCAGGAGGGGGCACAACCTAGTAAAGACCGAACTGTCGCATTATATGCTGCAGCACGTAAGGCTCCGCCATATGGGGAAAACGAGGTGGCAAGTTGTCGCCCATAACCCGGCATCCTGTGTGCATTGCATGGACAATCTGTGTGACTCTACTACACTCACGAACTATGAACTCCATGGAGACCATATGATGTTGTCATCGTGCAACATCTCGAACTTGTTGTGGAACAAAGGATAGCACCTTGTCGGTCTGTCTCTTGCCCAGCGTAACTTACCAGCAGTCCACCAGGTGCCTATAGTGGGCATGTCTATTGGGTCGTGGAACTCGCCGTACGGATGCACTTCAATCTCGAAGATGGGCCACCCAACAGGAAAGTGCTCCCAACCCACAGCTGCAGCAACACATAGCTGAGTATGTTGGTTGTCATAATGTCGTACCTTGCCTTGTCATTGTCGTACAAATGTGGCCATTTCTCAAAATCAGGAGTGTGGAGATTAATCCACTCGAAGAAACTGATGGGCCTCCTGGATGCCCCTCTCGCTTCTTGTTGTCCCTCCTGCGCCTCTAGAGGGGACTCCCTTGTATGCCTCGTAGTCCACTCTTCGAGGTTTATCCAGATGGCCTCAAACTTCCGCCTCTAGTTTTGCATGCACAACGTCTTCATTAGTTCTTGACTGTAGAACCGCTTGAAAAAAGTTTGATGCAATATGCCTCATGCACCACCGGGTTTCCACATTGTTTCACTGGTAGGGGGTTGCGTCCATTCTTCATGGTATTGAGAGCGGATAACAACCCTGCATTGTGGTCTGTGATAAGGCATATGTTGAGTCGGTCTCCCACAACCGCCGGCTTGACACTTGCCAGTAACCACAACCATCTGGTTGTGTTCTCATTCTCTACGATGGCAAATGCAACCAGAAGAAGCTGGCCATTTGCATCAGCTACCACTGTAGTGAGAATAGTGCTCTTGTACCTTCCAGTGAAGAAAGTGTCATCCATTATGAGCACTAGTTGACAACACCTCTATGGCCTCCATCGGGATCTTCTCTTTCCATCTTGTTTATGTATGTACTGGGATTTGCTTCGGCAATTTGGTAAAGCATCCTTACCACAAGTTTGTACGCCTCCTCATATGTTTCGTACATGGTCTCGATCACTTTCTGCTTGGCTCGTTGGACCATGTTGTAGCTGACTGGATAACCAACCAGATTGGCAACTTCTAACAACAACATCTTGGGGGAGATGGACACATCCTCCGTAACTAGGTGGCTGATAAGGCTTGCCACGTATGCGGAAATCACATTCCGATGTTGTTACAGTGGCTCACTTAGCTCACAACTGTGGTCGATCACCGCCTTGACCATGAAGACCGTGCCATAGCCTTTTGCCTTGTGAACTCTGACCTTGCCAAGCAGCTTTCCACTACACACTTTACTGCGTAATAGTCTGGGTTGAACCGGTGCACTCAGTACACATTGCTGAGGGACACGTCGTACCATATTATAGCTTGCTACACGACCACATTAATTGGGAAGTGCTGGCCAACTAACACGGTGTCAGCATCAAACCCCCACTGTGACCCGTCTTTCTATGGTAGTACGAGCGACCGCACTGCAAGATCATCCAGTCTGGATGACACATTGGACACCTCCGATGACATAATTCCGCTGACCGAATCTCCACCACCTATACCATTGGGTGCATCCTCCTCACTATCATCTGAGCCTGGGTCGGTGTCCTCGTCGGACTCCGACTCGGCTGGTTGGTCCACAGAAACTCGTGGCAGTCAATGTGGGCCGACCACCATTGTCCCATCCTCATTTTGCACAAAATTTTACGCAAGTCTTCTATCATAGTCTTCCACCAAAACAACACATTATGTGCTCCCGTCTTCACGCATCGCTTGTGGTTCCTTGCTTTCGAGGCACTAGCATCATCAAGGTTTGCTAGGACCCTGTGCACGGAATTCACGTACACCATTAGGCTCTCGTATATTGTCGTCTTGTGCTTGGCAGCAAACTGCATGTACTGGCCCCTTACAACGCTACCATTCACCTCGTGTAACTCCCATACGCCATGCCCACTCCTATTCGTGCAATTGATCACCTCGATGACAAGCTTCATTGCTGCCTCCGCGTCGAACTCCCTTCGGATGCAGCTCCTCAGCTCGTGAATATTCATCGCATGCAAGTCCTCTGCCTGAGCCACCTTGAACAGGCATCTTGATATCTCCAACCCACCCTGTCCGCGCCCCGTACAAGACTATCGCATAAAAACACAAGCAAGTCTAGCATACTGGATATTACCTAAAGCCACAACAACCTAATGCATATGTTGCGAGCAATTCACCATTCTTTAATGTACACAATCAAATAAACAGGTCACACTATCTAGTCTACATTTCCATACCTTCCCAAAATAACCACACTTCCCTAACCAAAATAACGACTGCCAGGTAATCAGTGCATAATAAAAAAACCACTAAATTAATTACTACTAATTAATTACAACAAACTAACTACGACTAATTAATTTGGACAAACTAACTATGACTAATTAATTTGGACTAACTAATTATGACTAATTAATTATGGTGAGTTAATTGCGACTAATTAATTACTCGCAATTAATTTTGACTATGACTAATTAATTACTCGCAATTAATTTGGACTAAGTAATTGCGATTAATTAATTACAACTCTTTAGTTGGGACTAATTAAGTATGACTAAGTTAATTATGACCAATTAATTACGACTAAATTATTTACGACTAAGAAATTACAATGAATTAATTTTGACTAAATGAATTATGACTAATTATTTTTGATGAAATTAAGTATGACTAATTAATTACTACTAATTAGTGCTAATTAATTACGACTAACTAGTTAGAACTAATTAACAATGACTAATTAATTACGACTATTTTAGTTACGACAAATTAATTTAACATTAATTACACAGTTAATAAACATGATGAATACGAGAAAAATTATCTCCTCTAGAAGATCTTCGCTTAATGTCGAACTTTCTCTAATAATACAACTACTAAACACTACTCTAAACACTCTCAAATCGGCAGCGGAATCGGAACTAATTTCGGTCGATCGCACTGCCTCTCGCGCGCTCGATCCTCTCTGTCTCTCTACGCCGAGCGGAATGGTTTTGGGGTGGAGAATGAGAGTGACGCATCGGGTTTTATAATTGTACGAAAAACGAGTTCGGCCGACCGCGAAGCGACGGGAGGGAATCAGATTCCCTCCCACGGACGACACGCCCGAGTTTTTTTGCGCATGCGGAGGGACAATGAGAATCTGGTGGGGGCAATGTGACCGGCGATGGGATAGGAGGGAATCGATTCCCTCCTACGAGCACACGGCACGAGGGTGAAACCCGGGCCAGGGGCGTGTCCATGCCCCTGGCGCACGAACGCGACGCGGCACTGGGCCACGAGCGCGCTGACGTGGCGGCATCGAGCCCTGGGTGTGAGGACAAGATGGATCTGGTCCTCTAGCGCGCGGACTCGGCAACGTGTCACCCACCGGCAGCTCCGTGATGCCATTTTTGGCTTTGATGAGGAGAGGAGGCTAGATTTGCAATAGCACGCGTCAATATTTCTATATTAGCCAAAAGCGTCCCCAAACAAGACCTAAATATTTTGGTTTCTAGAGTTCCCTTCTTTCGGATGCTATTTTCCAATTAAGCCTGTCTGCGGTGTTAAAGTTCTGAGTTTTTTTAATCTATTTTTAAAAATATTTTAAAGATAATATCTTCCTAACTTTATTTCCAATTCTGACCTCGGCGTGATCAAACTGTGTTGTTATGCCACCGACCGCAGCGTGACCAAACCTGCCAGGATAGGCCTTTGAACCAACACGCGTCCGTTTTTGGGCTAATCTTATCACGCCAAGAGGAGTGACATGACATCACTTGTTTGCCACGCTAATATCCATGGCGTGACAACGTGCTTTTGCCACGCCACAACGCGTGTGGCGTGGCGTGGTCAGAGGAGTCAGAATTGAAAATAAAGTTAAGGTGGGGTTATCTTTAATTTTTTTTAAAAAAAATAGATTAAATAATAAAAAATTCTAAAATTCTCTCTTTGCGGTGCTACTAATACGACTCTTCCAAATATATATTAAGATGATGTAGTTGCATCTGTTGGAGCAAAATAAAATAGCCAAGCTTTAAAGGGGTGCATGTGTAATTTCCCTACTCCTTTTTTAACAAAAAATAAAAACATTCCCCATCCTTTTTCCCCTACATGGCCATACTGCCCTGCCCATACATTCCCCTTTCGGAGTAAAGCACATTGTTTTATGGATGCACATTGTTTTATGAATACATCCAACTCCCAACAACTTTTCGTCTTCCATTATTTTATCAGCCACCTACAAATACCCCCCCCAAGACATCCTCGGTCACTCCGTGTTGGAGTCGATCCTCTGGCTGTCGGAGCGTCACCGATCTCAGTCTCCCACTCCTCCTGCAGTCCTCACCCAACCAAGCCAAAACGCACACGGCTGCGGCCATGGCTGCGGACGCGCTGCTCCTCCTGGCCGCCGTCGTCGTCGCCGTGGCGCTCAAATGGCTCCTCGCGGGCCCCGGTCGGCTGAAGCAGAGCGCGCGGCTGCCGCCGGGGAGCACGGGGCTGCCGCTTATCGGCGAGACGCTGCGGCTGATCTCGGCGTACAAGACGCCCAACCCGGAGCCCTTCATCGACGAGCGCGTCGCGCGGCACGGCGGCGTCTTTACCACCCACGTATTCGGCGAGCGCACCGTCTTCTCCACCGACCCGGACTTCAACCGCCTCCTCCTCGCGGCGGAGGGCCGAGACGTCGACTGCAGCTACCCCTCCTCCATCACCACGCTCCTCGGCGCCCACTCCCTCCTCCTCACCCGCGGCCTCGCGCACAAGCGCCTCCACTCCCTCACCCTCACCCGCCTCGGCCGCCCCGCCTCGCGGCCCCTCCTCGCGCACATCGACCGCCTCGTGCTTGCGACTATGCGCCAGTGGGAGCCCGCCGCCACCGTCCGCCTCCTAGACGAGGCCAAGAAGATCACCTTCAACCTCACCGTCAAGCAGCTTGTCAGCATCGAACCGGGACCCTGGACCGAGAGCCTCCGCCGCGAGTACGTCAAGCTCATCGACGGCTTCTTCTCCATCCCCTTCCCTTTCGCCTCCCTCCTGCCCTTCACCACCTACGGCCAGGCCCTCAAGGTGCTCGTTCTTTTGCCTTCCTCCATTTTTTCCCTATGTGCATTGCATTTGCCTTGTGACGAATGGTGTGTGCTGTTGCCCATGAAGTTTTATTATTTGATTTGATTTAGGCAAGAAAGAAGGTGGCCGGGGCACTACGGGAGGTGATAAGAAAGAGGATGGAAGAAAGAGGGGAGGAAAGTGGAGTGAAGGAAGAGATTGAGGAGAAGAGGGAGAAGAAGGACATGGTGGAGGAGCTTCTTGAAGTGGAAGATGGGAACTTCTCCGCGGAGGAGATGGTGGACTTCTGCCTGTCTCTGCTGGTGGCTGGGTACGAGACGACGTCCGTCCTCATGACGCTCGCCGTGAAGTTCCTCACCGAGACGCCGGCTGCGCTGGCACAGCTCAAGGTATGAATAGTGGGAATTTGTTTGGTAATTGTCAATTCTAGTGCACGTGTGGTAGTAGGTACTGTCAAATAGGTCGGACATTGGGAGGATATGTCAACCAATTTCATAATGCGTTGCTATACTTGGGGGGTCAGATTAGGTAAACCTTTCATATATCACTCTTGTCCAAAAGAAAATTAGCTGAAGCCTGTTGTTTTAGATCGAGTTCAAGTACAGCCTTGTTAATTCAGATAGCAGTTTGTTCATTGCAAGATTATTGTTTAAATTTGTTGCTCGCTATGACCATGCTGGTTTGGGACTGAGGTGATGTTGACTAATTCTATATCTGCTTGTAGTCTTAAGAATGAATCAGCTATGAGCCTACGAACACAAATCCTACTGACTTCTTCCAATAAAATGTTTGCCCGTGGTTTATGCATAGAAAAGGTCTTCTTTCTTCTCATTTTCTTTGTTTGATGAACCCAAAGCTACCAAACCGAACAGGCAGCCAAAGTGAGAATTATTAGCAGGAACATCGTAGTGGGACTGTATCTCTGAACCTCTTCTACAACTATTGTTTTCAGTAAATTGAGCCATAAGATTTTACTTCATTGCTTCAAGTGATATTCTACTTCACTACATGTGCAATTGATCCAGATGTCTTGCTGATTTTACAGGAAGAGCAAAACAATATCAGAGACATGAAAGGCGAAAGCCAACCCTTAGAGTGGAGCGATTACAAGTCAATGCCATTCACCCAATGTGTAATGATTCCAAAGCCCTATATTCTTAAAGTTGGTTTCTATGTCAAGTCAAAAACACGACGCCACATAGTAGTATTATAAAATGCATTTCTTGAAGAGAACATTTGAGCACAGTGAGATTATTCACATCATAATTAATTGAAGGGATAACATTTCTGCAGGTGATAAATGAGACACTTCGTGTGGCTAACATTATTGGTGGGGTATTCAGGCGAGCAAACGCTGATATTCATTTTAAAGGTGTTTCAATAGAAACCACACTCAAGTTTTCAGAACCTTTTAATCAGGTACACTCATTCATGTGTAACATTTGCTTTTATTCATTAGGCTACACTATTCCGAAGGGCTGCAAAATTTTTGCTTCATTCCGAGCTGTGCACCTTAGTAACGAACACTATGAGAATGCCCGGACGTTTGACCCTTGGAGATGGCAGGTACCTTTTAATTTTTAGATTTCTACTGGCCTACTTATTCTGTAATGTCTCATCGTAGAAAAGTAAAGTAAATGCATGCAGAAGCAACATGTTTTATGGTATGTACTAATTTGTTGTTGTGCAGAGCAACAATAAACTTCAGAATGCGGTAGGGGCCAATTTATTTACTCCCTTTGGCGGTGGACCTCGGTTGTGCCCTGGCTATGAGCTTGCTCGGGTTGTCATTTCCGTTTTCCTCCATCATTTTGTAACGCGCTTTAGGTAAGCCATCTTTATCTTTCAAGTTTCTACACTGCTTCTAGCCGTAAGGTCTAGATAATCTACAAATGAAAATTCAATCTGTGTGTTCCAAACTGGATGCCACTCTGATTCCATTGTGCATCTTGACCAATGAATTTGCAGCTGGGAAGCGGCTGAGGAAGATAGGCTTGTCTTCTTTCCCACCACCCGAACTCTCAAAGGATACCCTATCAATATCAGGCAGCGATTGGAATCTATTTTCTAACCTCACATTGGTTTGCAGTTGCTCTTATCCTGAAAGCAAAATTAAACATAGATAAAGGAAGAGAAAACAAATCGCTAATAGCTAGAGTATTTTTCTTTTTTCTTTTTTCACTTCGTCTGTAACCTGGTACGACACAACAGCAGAGTTGTGTTGCTTGTAGAATATGGCTTAAACTGGTAGTGTGTACTGGCAACAAATAACATCTTGTCGCTGTCCTAAGATCTTGTCGTTTATATGGCTATCCTAAATGATGAGATGCAGTACAATATTATCCACAAGATGCTGTTCTACTTCTATGAGCAATGGGAAAAAAGATGCATGCCATCTCCTCGTTAAACTGTGTTCATGTATCAATCCTTATCAAACATATCAATTTGTTTTTGATACAAATCGAACATGTCACTATCACGAACTGTTCTTAGTCTGAAAACGCACATATGCTTCTGCTAGAAGCATTAAAAGCTACTGTAGCAAGTGTTGCGCTGCAGTAGTTGCACGCGCATTGGTTGCTGTTTTGCACACCATGACACACAGTGATGTTCAGATGTAGGGCCTGCAGGTAACAACGAAAAAAATTCGTGCTTTCAGACTTCACAGGACGCATCTATCGACAGTGCTTTTCATCCACGACTGTATACTTGCAATAGTACTTGTCTGCGCCTACAGTTCATGCAATCAAAACATGACTGTGTTGCCTGAATCGACTGTGCAAATGCAGTGAAGATCAAGAGCAGTGCTCAACCTCCCCAGTAAACAGTAAACCGCATGCGCCGACACTGCTTCGTGTTCCCCTCCTCTCGACGGGTCACATCAATGACTTGTCCCTGGCTGCCGCTGCAACCGATTGCGCACGCTCACTTGCCGCTAACCATCGTCCATGCCATGCGTACGTGACAGTACAGTGGCACCAGCTGCGAGATAGATGAGAGATCCCAGATCTTGAAACGAAACGCAGGCGTGATCGATGAATGATGCAAGCTTAGCGTGCAGTGCCTTTCGTGCATGCGTCTCGGTAATCTGTTAGGCTGTCGCGATCGTCAAAGGGAGAGTGCATGCAAAAGGGGGGCACTGTCCTGTCGGAGCAATCAAGCAACCCATCTCGTCGCCATGTTCCTCTCTTCCGTTGATCTGCTTTTTCCGGGGAGACGACGATGCTTCCTGGATCCTGAAGCCATCCATGGATGATGGATGAAAATGCAAGATATTCAGAGGATCCCCTTTTTGTGGAGCATCTCCCTGTCTCTGCATATCATAGCTTATCTAATCGAGTGTGTGCAGCGAGCGTTCTTCTCGTGGATTGTAGAGGACCAGCGCAGCTCGATCACTTGACTGGCACTTGTTGTATCTACTGCTGAAATCCATATGGCCATGTTGAAAAAGGCAACCATAGCTGTTTCCTTAACCATCGGATCGTACATGCACCTGACCAAAAGGAGCTAATCAAGAAGTTGCAGCATCGCAAAAGGCAATGGGCCGGCCAAGAATCCATGGATATTCTCGGTAAATTACAAGGCTGTACCTGGACGATCCGCAGGCAGCCATGCACCATCGATCTTGGCGGGATCTACTTGCACCGTGTGCTACTAGTTGCGTGAGCGGATCTAAGTAGGGCTTGTGGTATACAGGATGTCGAGTTTGATTTTATTTTATCTTATCAAAGCCCCTGTATACATAAGTATGCACCTCTTAATATAAACTCACTAACTCTATACACATATAATGATACCTATAAGGACGCCCAGTTGTTTTTTCTTCTATCACTGGTTGTACTACGTAACCATGTTATTGCACTTACAGTGCGCGCGTTCACAGCTTAGTAGCTGGCTAGCTAGCTTTCTTGTTTAATACGGGAAATAGATGACTCAAAGACAACAATTAGCTTGTAACTACTTCCGGGAGTAGAAAGTATTTTTCTTATATATATATATATATATATATATATATATATATATATATATATATCCTACCGGTTAAATCCTGGGAGAGTTGAAGCACAAAGAGGCAGGCCACGTCGCCCCAAAATTTTCTGGCTATCCGATTCAGCGCGCCTCTCGTTCGCGTCCCTCCGATTTGCTCTTCGTTTTACTTGCCTGCGTTCTCCTCGCTTCCTCCCCACCGTTCGTTGTGTCTTCCTTCGTTATCTGCTGTGCGATTCTCCCAGGCGGAGCGCTCCCACGCACTCTCTTCCGCGATTCCTTCGTGTCCCACCCGTCTTTGCCTCTCTCATCCAGCCGCCTGCCTGCCTCCCTCCTTCCACGCGCGGGCGCCGCCTGCTCCTTCCCGCTCCTCCCCTTCCGGCGCCGCTGCCGCCGCCGCCCCACCCGCTCCTCCGCCCTCCTCACCTCGCGCCGCCTCACCTCCTCCTCCCCGTTCTTCCTCCCGAGCGCGCCGCCTGCCCGCCTCCCTCCTTCCACACGCAGGCGCCGCCTCCTCCTCCCCCCGCGCGCCGCCACCCCCACCCGCTCCTCCGCCTCCTCACCTCGCGCCGCCTCACCTCCTCCCTCCCCCAACACCTCCTCCTCTGCCCTCCCCCGGTGTTCCTCTCGAGCGCGCCACCTGCCTGCCTCCCTCCTTCCACGCGTAGGCTCCGCCTGCTCCTCCCCCCTCCCCTTCCGGGGCCACTGTCTCGGCTCTTCGTTTCTTGTTGGGATTCTTAGGGACCCCGGCGTGCCGATTCTTTCCAGGTCAAGTACGACGTTGAAGCCGTCAGGCAGGGCTCGCCTCTTCGTTTCTTCTTCCACTTCCTCCATTGCTTCATCTCCTAACTCCTCCTCCCTGGTTCTTACTCCGACCTAATGGTGTGCTATGGGAGATTCTCCGGCCGCCGCCGCTACCGGACGTGCCCCTGCGTCTTGCCGCTGCCGCTTCTCCCGCGCCTCCCTGTGCCGCTAGCGCGTCGCCACTCGGCCCGGCCTTGCTTGGCCCGCGCCGCACGGCTCGGTTCACGCACGCGCTTGACCGCCGGCGCCTGGCTCGGCCTTTGGCCGCCGTGCGCCTCTGTCGGACTTGTGGGTGGAGCCGTGGAGGCCTCATGTGCCTTCCCTCCCCAAGGATTTGTTTTCCCTTTTACCTACTTTGTGATTTCAGTTTTCAGTGTTTGTTTGATTTATTTACTGATGCTTGTTGCTTGTTGTTCATGCATGGTGAGGTGATGGATGTGGGTTGTTGCTCATGCATGATGAGTGGTGTTGGGGGTGAGCTACTGCCGTGGTGGTGTCACCGCCGTTGTTGTGCACTGAGGTACTACTACTCCACTCTCTATCTCTTGCTCTGTGATGTGGATGATACTACTAGTGTGCCATGAGCTCTATGTGCCATAGTTGATTCTTATAGTGGGTTTCGGATGGGTAAAATAAAGAATGTGGGGGATAATGGGTTTGGTGATGGGATGATTATTGGGAGAGTGCGGCGTCATGATTTCGGTTTTCAGTGTTTGCTTGATTTATTTACTGATGCTTATTGCTTGTTGTTCATGTATGATGAGGTGATGGATGTGGGTTGTTGCTCATGCATGATGAGTGGTGTTGGGGGTGAGCTACTGCCGTGGTGGTGTCGCCGCCGTTGTACTATTATGTATTTCTTCTAGCGAGCATGAAATTGTTGCTTCTTGGTACTAACAAACAGCGATAAGGTTAACTTAGCTTAGATTTAGATGCATCCAAATCTAGGATGACTAGGGGGAGTTAGGGTTTATAGCATTTGTTCTGCCATCACGGCCATTTCACCTCTTTGTATTGTAAATTTGAGGCTTGTTTGTGTTGAGAGTATCATACTGCTTTCTTTGTTGACTTGGGAACTGGAATTCGGCTTATCTTTACCCCTTGAGTTTGGAATGTGAGAGTTGTCGTGGTTTGGAGTTCCAAATTAGGGTAGTGAGAAACTAAGAGTTGTTTTGTCCTGTGACTCAAATTCGAATTTTCTTCCCCTTTAGTTTTGAATGTAAGAATTATGCTTGCATAGAATCAAAATTGGGATAGTTAGGATCACCCCACTGTAAAAGCAATCTTTGATCCATCTTGTTTCCATGTTGTCCTTGTTTTATTTTACTTTTTCCTTTGCAAACCAAGTTATGAGTACTTGATAGTGTAGTATCTTTAGGTGTGTACTTTCTTCAATCTAGCAACTATATTTGGTTACTCACCGCAGCAGTAACTCAATTGTGGGACTATGCCACTGCATTGAGGTATCATGTGCATGTTTCAACTATAGGACTATGCTTTCTAAATGGGTTAGTGATTTGTCCTGTTTGAACACAATCTAAAACTTATGTTATCTTGTTGCTATCGTCACAGTGGAACATATTGTTATGCATAAAGGAGCATATAAAGATTGGCTAACCAAAGTTCCAAATAGCGAAAGTATAAGGGGTATTTCTCTATAAATGTTCTAGATGGATGCCCTGAATCCATGACCGTGTTGATTATTTGCTCTGGTTCTTGTCAATGCGCTTCAACAATTTGTTTTCTCGATGGTGAACAAATCTCGAAGATTTTGTATATGTATTTTATTTTATCCCTTTTCTCACCTTTGGCATATGTTTGAATGTATTCAAATTCCATGATTTTAATACAAAGCATTGAGCTGAATTTCACATTTTTCATACTACTCAAGTTTATGGATTTTATGATGAGTGCTTACGAAAGTGAGTAGGAACTTTGCATACTGCTATAACTTTTTGGTGGTCTGAATTGTCATCCTATGTTTGTTCTTTTAAGTGATGAAAGTAACACAGTGGATTCTCATATTATTTTCTATCAGATATTTGTAATCTAGCCTTGCCTTCCAGATTTGGAAATTGTTGTTCAAAGATTATTAGACCTTTTCTTACATAACATGGCGAAGAATCCATATCAGCCACTTTCATGGCGAAGAATCCATATCAGCCACTTTCTTATCAAACATTCACCCAATGTGTTATGAACCTTAGTTCATAATAGAGTAAACATCCGTCGGAGGGAGGTCGGACGACGACAACTTGAGGTAGAACAACGCTAGGTGAAGATGGCACCGATTGGGGGGATAGATCTAGAATAGCCGGTCAAGGGAACGACCACAGCTGGACTTTAGGGACTAGGAACTTGTCTATTCATCTTTGCTTGTGTCCTTGATAATGGATACAATGAGCCTCCTTATATAGAGGGCTCTTCTATCAATTATGGATAAAATCAATCTAAATAGTGACTTTCCTAACTAATAGATAATATTTTCAATTAACTAATCCCTATACAAAAAAATTAATCAACTATCTAGGAAAATAGATATTCTTATTGAGAGAGGCAATTCCTCCCAATCCTGGTGCTACAGTATCAAGTATTGTTCACATAAATAGTAATTGCTGCACATAACAACTTCTCCGCTCCTCGACAAGCAGCTCGTCCTCGAGCTGTGGTGACGGCCATGGCTGCAACCCTTGGAAGCCCCACGGCAACAAAGTCCCCACGACTTGATCTTGATCTGTCGCCATCATCATGATAGCAGAAGTCGTGGAAAGGGATCGACTGCTCTGATACCAAATGTTATGAACATTAGTTCATAATAGGGTAAACATCCGTCGGAGGGAGGTCGGACGGCGACGACTTGAGGTAGAACAGTGCTAGGTGAAGAGGGCACTGATTGGGGGGAGGAATAGATCTAGAATAGACGGTCAAGGGAACGACCACAATTGGACTTTAGAGATTAGGAACTTGTTTATTCATCTTTGCTTGCTTCCTTGATAATGGATACCATGGACCTCCTTATATAGAGGACTCTTCTATCAATTATGGATAAAATCAATCTAAATAATGACTTTCCTAACTAATAGATAACATTTCCAATTAACTAATCCCTATACAAGGAAACTAATCAACTATTTAGGGAAATAGATATTCTTATTGAGAGAGGCAATCCCCTCCCAATCTTGGTGCTACAGTATCAAGTACTGTTCATATGAATAGTAATTGCTACACATAACACACTGTGTTGTCACTGCTTGTATTAATACTATTATTATTAAGATCTAATCTAAGAACATATGCAAATCTAGCATGGCACATAGCTGGGATCATCCTTGTGCTGCTTTTGAGGCAGTTTAGAAATAGTTTGACCAAATGTAACAAAACTATAGATTTTAGAGATGCTCACTTATGATATTAAACATGACATCTTAATGTCTTATGTAACCTAACCTATCTTGTTTCCTTTCAAGCTTCCCAGATATATGCGCGTATCATAATAAGGGCAAACATGGTTTTAATGAAGGTATGAATAGCTATGTAGGTAAATGTTTTAGTTCACACTGATCAACCTCTTTTTATTGAGGGCTTAAATTTGACCTTTTTAGTTTTTTTGGTTATCCTTAGCATAAAGCAAGAATCTATATATGCACTTGGAGATGAGTATCAGATTTTATCACCTCAAATAACTGTTTTTTTACTATTCGATTGGTTGATGTTTTCTGTTAGGGCCTCCATCTTGTTTTTGGTATTGCAGTGGTTAAATTCACTATGTATTTAAGTGAATTACCAATTAATAAGTGCATTCATTTAATAGCATCTTATAATATGAGACTGATGGTGTAGTACATTACACACAAGATCATGGATTGTCATAATTTATTCATATATAGATTACCATAGTATGCCCAGTGCAGATATCGTTAGCAGATTTATTGTCGTTACTGGTGGTTTTCGTATAAAAGTCTTTTGATAGGCTTTCTTTAAAAAATATTCATTTATTTACTACATAAGTATGTATCTCCTTTTCCTATATACAAACAGATAACTTAGCATATTCATTCCTCTTCCCACGTAGTGCTGAAGGTATCACCTACTGAGAATGGGCTCCTGGAACAAATGTACGTTCCTCTGATAGTTTTATTATTTACCTAAGTACTATACTGTATTACACTGTTCCTTGGCTATTACAAGATATTGCAGATTGTATGAATTTTGTGCCTCCCAAATGAATAGCATATGAAAGTTACAAAACTAGCTTTATTAACTGACGCGTGCTTCCTACTGCAGTCTGCAACGTTAGTAGGCAACTTCAGCAATTGGGATCCAAATGCAAACCGTATGAACAAAGTCAATCTACAACTTCACAAACATTTTATCTTCTCTTTGTAGATTAGTTTGTGCACATCTGATTATCTATTTGAATTAGTTCTGGCATAGACTTCATATGTACTCTAGAGTTGAGCCATACATATAATATGACTGCTCTTCTATATTTTGTTATACTGTCCAGACTTTATACATGAAAGTGCCTATTAAATTGACTGGACTCTGCTCATTCACCTGACTGTTGCCATAAGTCTACTACTAGACATCAATGTTGATGCTGCTTTTGTCTTAGGATGTTGATACTCAATGCGTGCTTGTTACACATATTGCATGTTCTCGAATTCTCCATATCTCAGCGAAATGTGTTCATTGTGATGTTGCCTCGGCGCGCAAATGCGAGCCCGGGCTACTTAGTATATATGATACGTAGGCTGCTACCTTGCATTTTGTACTCCATGAATCGTATGCAACTTATCTATACTTATATGTACAGGCACTTTCATTAACCACCCTCCTTTTACTCATTGCATTTACACGTGCATCACTGATCTTACTCATTTGCCTAGCATGTTGTCTTATCCTGCTCTCTAGTACATGTACATGCAGCTACTGCACCCAGCAATAGTAAATAAGCACCACCACTACACCACACAAGCATGCTCGCCTCCTCGACCTTGCGCGGATCAAACCCGCAAGATCAAACCGTTGACTCGGCTCCCCCTGGCCACGGCGACCGGCCGACCGCTCACTGCCGCCGGCAGCTCCGCCCACGGCCGCCGTCGCATGAGCGTCGCCAACCACGCCACCTCTAGGAAACACCTGAAGCTACGACCTGGGTGCAGCTTACATTACACAGGATGCGGGAGATGAGGTTTCTTTACTTGTGTTAGATAACGATCAGCTTGACCTCTCCTTCTCTAAGCAAAGGCAACATATCTAGTGTAAAAGGTTAATTGGGTGTAAAAGTGCGAGAGACCTCGGTTCTTTTTTTATATATATAATAGGTTTGCACCCATTTTCATTAAAGGAAACATAGTCACAGGAGTTTAAAAACTAAACAAGATTACAAGATTGGGTTACACCCAAAAGATCAGCTGCACTTAACAAGCAGCCTTGAGCCTAAGAGGACTACCAAGTTTTTAGAGGTGGAGCTCAGAAAGTCCTAAACCAAAAGGACTATGTTTCCTTTTCAGATGTGATTTGGCAACCGGGTGGACACATACGTACTGCTGCGGCCAGACGAATTCTGAATTCAGTAGATGGATGATAGACAAGGATTGAAACGATTCTTATGGAATGGCTGAAATATTTCGCACGTTGCAAGTTCGTGTCGATCGTTTTACAGAAAGTGGCATGCATGTGACAAGGGATAGAGCAGACACCTCAAGTTCTGAACAACTCTCCGACTTAATTCAGATTCGAACTATGTAGCCTTGATTCAGGAAAAAAAACTTGGAGCCATGAGCTATCAAAAAAAGAATCATCATGCGACTGAACTCCAATAAGGTTCGAAGAAAAAATCAGAAAGAACTTCCGATGAATTCAGAATTTTACTATGCTATCAGCCTTGGGTTCTTCAAACAATGCTGATAAGCGGGAACCATCTTTTAGTGTGGTGGTGGACACTGGCGGCGTTAGGGGGTACCCCTGGTGCACGGGCACCCCAAAAAAAATCTTCAATTTTTTTTTTTAACTAGGTAGTAGGCAGGGATTAAAATCCCGGCCGGTAACCACCGCTTACCGGCGGGGTGGCGAGATCCCAAATCCCGGCTGGGTTTGCAAATTCAAATTTTGAATTTTGAATTTTGGATGGTTTTTAATCAAATTTGAGTGAATTTCGTCCGAATAAAATCCGGTTTGACCGGTAATCGGACGGTTACCGATACCGGCCAGGGAGCGGTTATGTGAACCCTAGTAGTAGGTATCGTTAGTATGATAGTATCATAGGACTAATGCATATCCATTTTGCTTGGGCCGGCTAATCCATTTTTTCAGCACAACTAGCAACCAAGCCAAGCCCATTCTATGATCTTTCAGCCTACTAACTAACCAGCCCTCAACGCCCCTATTTTGGGAGGCGTGGATGTGCGACCAGGGGCAACCCCTTAACCCTAACACCGCCAGAATTCGCTCCATCGAGCAATCACTTCAGGCTTCAGATCATCAGGTGAACTCCTTTTGTCTTTGTCCAGTTCGATTCTCATCTCTCCTTGTTTATCTTGTTCCTCTGTTTTGATCTGACAAGTCATAAGTCCGCTTGACTCCAATCGGTGTGCAATTTTGGATCATGCTTATTCTTTCCTTCTTATTCTCAAATCTTAGTTCGGGGTCAAGGATTTTTCTAGCACATATTTAATGATTTTATCCCAATGAATTTAATAAGACTTTCTTTCCAACTTGATAACTTCATTGATGATATACGAAGCGATGATAGATTTAAGGGCCTAAAGAATCTCGGTGAGCTTTCTACTAAGCTTGTTGAAACAAGGAAGTATGATATTTACAAGTTGGTGTGCTTGCTTCTCAAATTGGTATTTGCTCCTATCGGTGGCAACAATGAGCGTTGAAAGAGTATTTTTGGTGATAAATCTTGTGAAGAACAAGTTGAGAAATAGTGTAGGCGATCAAGTATTGAATGATTGTCTAGTTACCTTCTATAGAGTGAGATATCTTCTCGAAGGTTAGTGATGATGAAATAATCAAGTGTTTCTAAGGAATGAATTGTGTCGTGTGGTATTGTGATTTTTATTAGTTATTTAGGACTCTTTTATTCATATAAGATTTTATTTGAACTATTTGTATTGCACTATTAACTAATTTTGAACTCTTTTGTGTAATTGTGTTGGACTTATAAAATTACTTATGTATTGTACAAGATTTTTTCCATTCTTGAAGTGTGCACCACCATTACTAAATTCCTGACTCCGCCACTAGTGGTGGAGTTGAGGGTGTACGACTCCACCCACCATGGTTCAATCCTGGTATCCGCCTTTACGCATATGCGAGTACGCTTATGGCTTCAAAAACTCATTTGCGTGGTGGTGTGGTATGTCTTCCCTATAATTGAAAAAAAAACACAATGTTGATAAGCGATAACCCGCTATTATTTATCTAATCCAAATATCGAACATACAATTTGTTATTATCTTATTAGAAGTAGGGTTATCAAATATAAATTACACACAGCATATGTCCCAAAATTCCGGCCTATTCAAGCTAATTTAATAATCCTCCGAAAAATCAGAACATCCTTCGAGTTCTTAAGCATACGATGTTGCATTCAGAGGGCTTCGCAGCTGGCTTTTACTGTTATAGACTTCACAGTAGCATAGCATACACCATGTTCAACCCGACCAATACCTGGACAAGCAGGGGCGGAGCTAGATCTCCGGCCGTTGAAGCAATAGCTCAAGGGTTAGAAACAAAAATCCGTAAAAAATAATCAAAATACGAGTTCAGTCTAAAAATAATTGGTTCAGCTCGAGACTTAAGTCATGATTGACTCCGTTCAATAGAAAAAGACCACATCACAACTGCCTAACTAATTTTGCGCGTTGCAGCTCTCACAGAAGCCGTGGGAGGAGGGCATCTTCACGAGCCTGTCCTCCGTCTTGAAAGCCTCCGGGCACACCGCACAGTCCTTCTCCCTCGTCACGCCCACGGTCATCTCCGAGGCTGCCTTTCCTGTACGCGTCGTCCTCTCCGACATCTCCGTCGTTGCCGGGAAACTACGCATAACTGCCGTCATCAAACACAAGCCGGGTACGCTCCTCCGTGGTTTGGATCGCGGTGGAGCAAGGTTTTCGCTCAGTAAATTTTTTACCGAGGGAATGGTAAGACCGGTTTGGCCGAAAATTAAAATATTTCGGTCAAAATTTTAAGTTTTTTTTTAAAAAAAAAATCAAATTTGAGTAAAATTCAAATAAATTCGATTTTTTAGACAAAATTCATCCAAACCGAATTTTTCGGAACCGGTTTGTATTCCTACCGACCCCCACCGTTAAATCTGACATCACCGATTTTCGGATGAAATTTAGAACCCTGCTGTGGAGTTCATGGACGCCCCAAAGCGAGATATGTGTACCCTCTAAAGGTCGACGAGCAACGGCGCAGCGCAGGGAGGGATCGACGGTGATCCCTAGCACAGCACCGAGTTCGAGGGCATTGCAATTTGCATGGTCCAAGTGGGATTCCGTCTCCGATTCGTCTTGCGTTTGTGCCTCACATCGTGTCTACATTTGTCAATGGCGCCGGTTCGGGAAAATATAAGAGATAAGAGATCCTCCCCGCCGCCGTTGGGGAACCATCTGCCGCAGCATCCGAACAACACGCCGGATGTGAATAGACCACAACTAGGGATACAAACGGAGTAGATAATTCTTGTCCGACCGACCGACTAAAAACTCACGGAATGAATACGCGATGGAGAAATGGATATACAATATTATCCGTGTTCAACTCCGACTCCAAGAAAAAAATACGGAATAGGATATATGATGAGCGATATCCATTCGTATCAGGTGGTATGAGGAAAGTCTGTTATGACTTCACTTAAAAATAACATAACAGATAAGTGGGTTGTTGTATCTAAGTAGACACGCAATACTAAGTGTTTTTTCTTTGACATCTCAGCGATTAACCTTTTCGTATTTACTCTTATTGCACTCCTAATGTTCAATGTCACTAGTAAGGGTGCAAAAGAAGCAGATAATTTTCGTCCGACTAGCCGATCAAAGGCTCATAGAGCAAATATGAGATAGAGAAATAGGTATCCAACGCTATCCGTATCCGACTTAAAAAATAATAATACAAAATAAGATACAGGATAAACAATATCTACCTCCGTTCCGATTACATCCCTAACCACAGCTTCCTACATTTTGTTAGCTATAATCTTGACATGTTTAGTTTAGAATTTGTATGCATGTGTATGCGCGTGCCGGAAGTTTAGTCATAGGGAGTGTGCGGTTAGAGCTCACGTGAGTTGGCTATACATGCATTTGCATGGCAGTGTGTTGTTAGTGGGTCAAGTCTGTTAGCCTGCATGTGTGCTAGCTGGTGAGTGGTGTGCGTGGTCCGAGTTCTATGGATTGTGGCATGTAGACCGGATCAGGATGCTGCAATCCGGTAGTCTTTGTATTAGTATAAATAGGTGCTCTCGTGAATGGAACAAATGAGTTGGTTTGGAGTGAGTCCATACCCTCCCATGCGTGTATATGTGTGTTCATAATTCATGCATGTGTATACATCTCTGTGATAGAGATTGAGAGATGGGAGTTGAGAGATTCAATTCCAACACATTTTAGTACACAGCTTGTGCATCCGAGAGATGGTCGAACACCATCACGATTCAACAAGCGAAGCTGATGTTTTGCATGGGCTTCTCTCACACCAATTTCTAGGCATCGAGATCAGGTGCCGTGCCGGTATATTTTTTGCAACAAGACGAATTCTGAGGTAGACAGGTAAAGATTGAAAAGATGCCTATGGAATGGCTGAAATCTTACCTATATATGCATGCGACTGCGGAAAGGTATGGACGCCTCAAGTTCTAACCACTCTCCCACAATTAGGTTGTATCGTGGGTCAGATTGAACAACTGTAGCATTGATTCAGAAAATGATTTGGTGCCATCAAATCCAATCAGGTTATAGGGGCTAAATTCAGCAAGAACCTTCCGATGAGTCCGCCTGTTACTCTGCAATCAGCTTTGGCTTCTTAGAAAGAACAGACAAATGGCAACCAATGATTATTTATCTAATCCGATTACCCAAACATCGAACAAATTATGTATCATTGCCTTGCTTATTGGAAGTAAGTTTATTAAATACTACACTGCATATGCCCCAAACTTCCTGCCTGTTCAAGCTAGCCACGATCCTCCAAGAAAACAGAACGTCCTTCAGTGCAACAGATAGAAAACCCAATTTCTACACCACGCACCAGCTCGTTACTTGGAATGTCAAACTCAAACACTTGATCAAGCTTTTCACATTGCTCTCTGGAACTCCGGATGTGAAAACCCAAAAGGAACGTCAAGATTCATTCTGTGGTCTGAACACTTTTGCCTTCGGGTACTTCGCTACTGGCTTTTACAGCACCAACGAAACTGGACATCTTGTTCAGGGCACTCAGGTAAGCTCGGACACTGGACACAACAACGTCCATTGCTGCACCACTCCCACTGAAGTCAACAGGCATAGAGATTAGTTAGTGAGAAAAAAATTAACAAATAACAGATGGTAGGAACAACAAAGATGGAAATGGGGCCCCTCAAAATAAAAGAAAGTGGATTTGTAGGGCTATGACCTGAAGGCACGATTGAAGGAGTGACCAGTCAAAGCATGTTTAGAGTCACTGCCATCTCCAGTGATGACCACTCGAGTTGTTGCAATTGCATCAATGCCTTCTGTGACTGAAGTCATACTATATTCTCGAAGAACAGTTGGAATCTGCAGATTGTAAGTTACTCTTATACAAGTCAAAATTTCTCTGATTTTGATCAAATGATAGTTCATGGAACACTTAAGGGACTCGATACATTAGGTTGAACCCTAATTCTACCAATTCATTTTTGTATTTTTCTCCTCCAAATCGGTAGGGCCAAGCCATGTTATGCTGATGAATTTAGCGTGATCTTTGGACTGTTACTGAGCAATTTGCCCCTATCTAGAAAATATGACTTCAATGGTGAAATTAGAAGATGGGCTAATTGACGAAAGAATAAGTGCTTGCAATGGAAACTATTTGATACATGTTAGATGATTACATCATTTTGGATACACCAGATATTTCCCAGTTAACATGGACAACACAAGAAGTAAACCCATTATTTCTTAAGGGGCCCAAATTCTCAAGCCAAATTTAGAACGTGTTTTCAAATCTCTCTCTTGCCCATGCCACGTCACAATAACACCACTGCGGCACTGCATTAAAATGGTCCTTACCAACTAGCACAGCGGACACTGCTAATCATAATATATCCTCAGACTAACCAATGAAGATGCTATTGATATTCTCACAAACCATTATGATGGTAATAAGCTCCAAGTCATGCCACTAGAATACTAGATATAGCTAATTGCAATTTTGACACCAAATTAGTGTATCCATTCTATTGAAAGTATTTTACTTCTGAATTTGATACATATATTGCATGCTAATAAAAAAAACTAATCTTCTATTGTAGGGACTTTCATATATTATCATGATTGTAATAAGCTATAAGTTATGTCACAACTCACAAGGTACAAGTAGTTACATTATTAACATAAAAAAAGTATTGCATCCATATTCCATCCTATTGAAATTAGTCTACTATCGTCTCAAAAAGAAAGAAAAAAAACGAGCCAAAGATGAAAAACGAGTCTACTAGTGCAAGAAAGATCAAGAATATTGCAACAAGTAACCTGAATTATTTCGTCAACAGCCTTGTATGCTGCATCAACTGGACCTGTTCCAACTGAACATGCTATCTTCTCTCCATCTGGAGCTATCAGTTTGACAGTTGCTGTAGATAAACCAAGCGTTCCACATGTTGCCTGCAAAGGGGATACATAACATTTAAAGTTTAACAAGCCACCTTTTCCATCTATATATCTATATCTATACTAATTGGAGGCTCTCCTTGAAGCCCCTACGTAAATCCTAGAAAAATTAGACTGGAAATTACCATATTAATCGAAAAGGCTAGAAATTCTCATGGTATTCTAAAAAAGAAAGCATCTCAACCATCGATTTGTTTGCTATGATATAATGCACACGTTGGATTATGTACAAAAGAAGGAAAAGAGAGTTTGATTTGAGTTTGGATATATGCACATGGCCATTAAGATAGTAACATCCATGTCTGGCTGCAACTAGGTCTCATCCTGTTAAGGTCTTCTTGAACTCCACTATTACTTTACAGAAAGAAGACAAAGGAAATATAGAAATACGAAAGGTACACCAGTGCATACTCTAAATACATACGGCAGTGTATATATACTACACTGTACAACTATTACAATAGTGGCAGCCTCTTCCCGGTCAGTGCAACAAAAGAAACAAAAAATGCATCTTAAGCACAAGTTGATTGATTAGATCTCATTTTAGTAATTTATATGAGATGTACATGAATCAACATGATCATTTTTCTATCTAGGAAAAAATATGACAAATAATAAATATTGCCCCTTTATTATTAAAGAATCTAAACTAGGGATTCAATGTATCTTATATATATAATTTTAATGGCTTGATAAGAGTTTACACATACGAATTTAAAGTCCGTATGTCATATTTGAAGTACATGTTTAAATTGAAGTAAATTAATGTGTAAAAAACGTGATGTTGACACATATGTATAAATTCATAATTTAAAAAAAAAAACAAATATATCTAGTATCGAAATACAGATGAATTTTGAAATAAAAATTAGGCACATGTTATACCAAATATATATATATGGAAGCATTTTTCCTACTCCGGAGAGTAGTTACTCCCTATTTTGTATCTCACATATCTCACAACGTAGGGAGTATTTTGCGCAACCGAGAGTATGTATGTGTAGTATACGAGTATATAAGACCACATAGGTGGTATTTACACCTTTTCAGAGGTGGTATGTATAATTTTTTAGACATACTCCTTTTTATGTGCGAATATGAAGGTATTTACAAAATATACTAAAAACTATAGACTCTCTTGCAATTTTTTTGTGTAATTCACATTGAAGTATCTTATAATTAGTATATGAGTATACCCAAAGTGATAATGAAGTATTTCAAGTTCTTTTAGGTGGTATTTCAGAGGTGGGAGTAACTACTCGGGAGTAGAAAGTATTTTATCATTTTGGGTATACATATACTAATTATAAGATACTCCAATGTGAATCACACTAAAAATTGCAAAAAGTCTATAGTTTTAGCATATTTTGTAAATACCTTCATATTCACACAAAGAAGTAGAAAGTATATAAAAATTGTACATCCTGAAAGGTGTAAATACCACCTAGGTGGTCTTATATATATATATATATATATATATATATATATATATATATATATATATATATATATATATCACTTAAATATAAAAACAAAATTTTAAAATTGTATAAATTTAAGACTTTTAGAATTTTGAGTGATAATTTCGAACTAAAAAATATATGTCAAATTCGCATTAGTTAGGAGCTAAAAGTTACAAAAATGGTTAGGCCTGAAAATAATATTAAAAAAGTGTCATGTACGTGCGGATGCACAGGTTGATGACTAGTTAATCAAATAATAGTCAATTGCAACTCAATTATACCTGTACATCAGCAAGGGACCAAATAACCTTAGGCTGAAATATCTCATCAGACAATAATGCTTCGATGTCTTCATCAGTTACACGCTACAAAAAGTGAAACTAACTGGTTAACTATCATGCATAGTGGATGCCTGAAGTTTCAGGTATGAGGCACATATCAGAAAAAAAAATGCATGTAGAAACCAAGCATTCAAACTGTTATGGCCATAGTTGTTATGGGCATGGGAGTTGTTATGGACATGGGCCCAAGTATCGTGAGGCGTGGGTACAGCAGCACGTGAAATGCTGCAGTACCCTCGCCTCACTATACTTGGACCCATGCCCATAACAACTATGGCCATAACACAAACCAGTAACCCTCCAAGGAAATGTAATGGTTCAGTAACAAAATATAGAAACAAAAAGTGCTATGGCAAAAAATAAAAGGAAGGGAGGCGGAAGTTATCAATTAATGCCTGCAATTTTTAGAAAGAGAAGAATAAAACGATAGAAAATATCACTGAAGCAACAGAGCAAGTACTCTAGAAAAGTCTCACCTTTTTCTTCTCTGCAACCTCTTTGTAGCGTTTAAAGAAATCCTCAAATTCCTTGTCACTGATTTCATATCCAAGCTACACGTTTGGACCACAACGATGTCATTTGGTAACATTAAAACTGGAAAAGAGGGCTTCTTATTGTAACTGAAAAATAAAGAGAATTATCTGAGCAATACCTCCACTAGTTTAGATCTGACAGCATGCCTTCCACTGAAAAAAAGACCAGAAATCATAATTATGATTGGGAATCTCAAATCTTACCTAAGTTACCATTGTATGTCTATTTAAATGTATTTGAGCAGGATGGCTATAACAACTTGACCTAATCTAGAAGAGTACAGATGACAAATACATCAACCTCAGCTATTCTATAAGAATACAGATGAATAGATAATAAATAGATGAATAAAACACCAAACATTTGACTAGAGGTTTCCACCGTGAGTCCATGTCAAATAATCCAGGTTCTGTTCAGGAATATAGTAAGTCATGGCATAAGAATAAAAGTAAAGGATTTAGGTTGTGACCAAAGAGGAGTGTAACAGTGTACATAACACCCTTTCATAATTATCAATTGTACTATGACAGACCTGTACACGTCTCCAGGGATTTAAACCTATTTGGTGGTAGTCATATTATATAAACATTCAAAATCTAAGCATTTGGGGTTCATTAGTTGTAACATTTACCATACCAAACTAGTAGAAAAATTCAAAAATCTATTGGAGACATCACATATGAAATTTTTTTCAAAAAGCCAATTAAGGGGGAAGATACGTTTGCGTGATACCTGAGCTTCCCAAGAACAATACCAAACTCATTTGCACGTGTTAAACCAATATCATCAGGCGATATTATTTCATAAGTTCCTTTGTACTTAAGCATCCCATCCTACTAAAACAAAAGGAAAGAAAAGTGAACATAAAAGAGCCATTCCATTCAGAATCAACACAATTATTAATATGGAAACAGTAAAAAGATATGAATGAGAACATCAGTGGTGAATCAAGATTAGCACATCTCAGAGCGAACATGCAAGACAAAGCTTATATGAAACCATGAGTACTCCATCATAAATAAGAAAATGATTTACTGAGTTCACAACGTTCATACAAATAAAATTGATTTTCCCCCATGACTATTACATTTTAATTGAGTAAAATATTTTCCTGGTCCTCACATGTAAACGGACAGCCAGAAACATTTTCAGAATCGGTCAATTCACAAAATATCGATAAGTGGTAAATGGTAATTGAGAAATGAGAACCCAGGAAGCAAAATGGAGCTATGCTAAGAAAAATGAAAACCACCAATCCACCACTACTAAAAACCCAGTTAGGAACTTTGATGGTAATAAGAGACTGCAAATTTAGTTACCTGATGAATTCCACTTTCATGAGCAAAGGCATTGGCACCAACAATAGCTTTATGCGGTTGTACGTGAAGTCCACTGTGCTCTTGTACCTAGAATAGTTAGAGCATATTGCACAAGAAATTTCAGTCGCCTACAAAATGCATCAGATACAAAAACCAAAGCAAACAAGACAAGAGCACTAATTTGTACCATTTTGCTTGCCATAGTAATATGTTTGGAGTTAATTCCAGTATATAGACCACCTAAGAGTTCTCGACGGCATTTAATTGCCATGACAACCTGAAATGGTGTCAGAAAATATTAGACATGTAACAAGTACATTGCATATCAGGCCACATTCATATTTCTTTTCGCAACCCATTAAAATGAACTTGTAAGTTATGCCCACAAATAATATGAATATAGTGAGATGAGCTCACCTCCTCCAAAGAAGCATTTCCGGCTCTTTCACCAATACCATTGATAGTCACCTCTAACTGCCGTGCTCCTGCATAAGCACCCTAAAGGTAAGTCAGATTAGTAACACGACTAGACCAATGATAACAAATGATAAAAATAAATAGGGAAAAGGTAGTACCGCTAATGTGTTGGCAGTTGCAAGACCAAGGTCATTCTGGCAATGAGTAGAAATAATGGCATTTTCAATTCCAGGAGTGTTTGCTTTAATGTCAGCAATTAAATTCCCAAATTCATAAGGAAGAGTGTATCCAACAGTGTCTGGGATGTTGAGAGTTGTTGCTCCAGCTTTTATGACTTCCTCTAGAATATGATACAGGAACTCTCTATTTGACCTGGATTGACAAAGTGAAACCTATCAGGCCACAGCCTTATGCACATCAGAAAAGAGAATCATTAGTTTTTGTAAATACTGAAAAACAGAAGATGGCCCAGCATGACTTAAAACTTTGGTATTCCTTTTGCACCAATAAGCCGGCTTAGCCAAAAATAATATTCAAACGCACCAATAAGCTTACACATGGAAACTTAAAGTTCAACATGACCGCAAAAAGCGGGTAGCCGCCAACTAGCACCCTCTTCTGATTTGCTAAGAAAACTGCTCCCAGAATGTAGATATTACTAGTCATCTTTTTTCTCAACCAATATAATATAAGGCTGAAGATTTATTGAAGATATGATATACTACTTTCTGAACCATAGCAACTTCAGTACTTCATAGCAAGCATGCACCACTCCGCCTCAGAATCAACTCTGCTTCACTAAAATTGGCCTTCTTTGATGCATCCAAGATTACTAGTTAATTTTGAGAACTCACAATAAGTCAGATGGCAGTTCGAAACCAGATTCTATTATCTAGTTACAAAAATGTTGGGCTATCTTACAGTTACAGTTAAAAAAAATTGGGCCTAAAGATAAATCATATTTGCAATTAGTACTTTTTTTTCAAAAAAGAAGTTTGTGGTCCTACCTGCCGGCGTCCTCAGGGCTGAACTCGACATCGGGGCAGCCAAGGCTGCGGGCGTACGCCACCATTTCCCTGGCAATGGCCACCACCTGCTCGGGCGTCTTCCGCAGCTTGTGCTGCATGTGGATCTCGCTGGTGGCGATGAAGGTGTGGATGCGCGGCCGCCGCGCGTGCCGCACGGCCTCCCAGGCGGCGTCGATGTCGCGCTTGTTGCAGCGCGAGAGGCCGCATATCACCGGCACGTGGCCGTCGTCCCCGACGGGCGTGTTGCCCACCTCGATGGCGATGGAGCGCACGGCGTCGAGGTCGTCCGGCGAGGAGGCCGGGAAGCCCGCCTCGATGATGTCGACGCCAAGGCGGGCGAGCTGGCGCGCGATGACGAGCTTCTCCGCGCTGGTCATGGTGGCCCCCGGGGACTGCTCGCCGTCGCGGAGGGTGGTGTCGAAGATGCGGACGTAGTTGGGGTCGTCGATGCTGTTGGGGACGTACTCCGGCCGCCGCGGCGCCAGGGACGCACGGACGGGGCGGGGGCCGCGGGGAATGCTAGGGTTTGCGGCGGCGGCGAGTCCATGGGAGAAGCGGGGTTTGGTGGTGGGGAAGGAGGAGATGGTCGGGGATGGCGCGCGCTTGGCAAGGGGATTGGAGGCGGGGTTCACGGAGGAGCAGTAGGGTTTCGCGGAGGAGAGGAGGGAGGAGGCCATGGTCGTCGGGGGAGGTCGGGGTTTAGAGATGCGGCGGCGGCGGCGGCGTAGCTGGTTTAGGCCCTGTTTGTTTCGGCTGTGCTTTTCGGCGGCTTTCGGTGTCGCGCGCGCTTTTTTCTGTAAATTTGAATTTGAGCTTTCGATTTGGTGTTTGGTATGCTGCGCTTTTAGGTAAGGGCCGCAGTGCTTCCGATATGTGACATGTCTGAAATGCCCCTGACGACAGTAATGACTTGTTTGATCCCGTTTAACGATATTTAACGATATTTAACGACATTAAATGATATTTAACAATATTTATCGATATTTAACAATATTTAACAACATTTAATGACAAATTTCTATAGATGTTGAGGCATCCAAAGTTACTTCATAGTTATTGTAAACATTTCAGTTAACATTTCAGCATTTGCTGCATTGCTTGTGAAATATGAACACAGCAATTATCGTTATCAGAAGTAACTCAAAGGTGATGTAAATGGATTGTTAATTCATAGTTAGCTAGTCAGCAAATAAATGATACCACAATCAGACCAATTTACTTGACTGGCAACGCAACAAATAATTGAATGAAACCATAAAGTTCTTTTTAAAAAGGGAAAGTAAGCACAACTAGTCAGCTATGAAATGAACTTGAAAAAAACTATGGAATTGTCGAATTGGTATAACATAGCAGCCAGTTGCAATACAAAATGCTATATATATCTTCCATCTATCCTATCGTCATGCTACCAAAGCCGTTGCAATAGCGTCACGGAGGTCGATCATGTCAACATCATCCATAGCACTTGTAACATTATGTGCACTGTGGTTAGTGGACATATCCCCGTCCACGTAATGTTCATTCTTCTGTGCATGAGCAAAATCATTATCAACCAAAGCAGTGTCTCGAATAAAATTATGCAAAGCCATTGTTGCAACGATAATTTTCTTTTGCTTGTCTTCATGATAACTTGGAATCTTCAGTAGAATACGCCACTTCATCTTCCAAATGCCGAATGTACGCTCAATAACATTTCGAAGGGAAGAGTGGTGGTAATTGAACACCTCTTTCAATCCAACTGGTCTACCACCGTTCTGGAATTCAGGTACATGATACCTTTGGTTCTTGTAGGGAGCTAGATAACCTTTGCGGTTGGGGTATCCGGAATCCACTAGATAGTACTTTCCTACAATTCAAATCGAATATATTATTTACCCACGTATGAAGATACATTATTGCAAAATGGTAACAAGGAAAGTACCTTCTGGAGGGTGTGGAAAGCGGTCTTTGTACGTTAACAAGGTATCAAGTAATATGCGTGTGTCGTGTGCAGACCCTGGCCAACCAGTGCAAACAAAAGTGAACCTCATGTCGAAATCACAAACAGCCATGACATTCGACTAGTGTATCCGCGGTTGAAATGCACAGTCGTTTCTCACATGGTATCATCACGGTATATGTGTCCCATCTATAGCACCAATGCAATTATGAAAGTGAGGGGAAAACCTAGCCTCTCTAAGTCTTGGATGTACTGTTGAGAATTCTGGATTTGTGGGCTTTATGTTGTCAATACCAAGACGGTACACACATTCCAAAACCTCCGCAAACTTCCTACTAACGGTTTCTTTGGAATGACCAAACCGGTTCTTGACTCAGCGGTTCGATTGAGGAGCTCCACAAGTCCATATGAACAATGCCAATACTTCCTTTGAGTTTACCTCTCGTTGATTTCAAACCATAGTTATTAACAAGGGTGTCATGAAGCCTAAGAAAACTGATCTTCGCATTCAACATGTCATAACACTCTTGTGCACTACCAAGTGTATCCTCAACCCATTGGATCCCGTGATTGTCGGTATATTCCTTGGCCTCCTCGCATCGAGTCTCCATAGTAATCCAAAAATCCAAAAGCGGCAATCACGACCGTGGAATAACATATCTGGTCCTCCATCATCCACAACAGTGTCATGAGTTGATTCATCATCACTTGAACCAGACGAACTTGAAGAGCTCATCTATCACCAAAAATAACATAATTAATAACTGACTACCATACACTAAAAGAACACAAGTAGAAAGTGACAACCATACAAAAAGAACACATAGCATAAACAAAATGACATTTAATAAGAAACCAGCAAGTAGCATACATAACTGACAGAACAATTCAAACTATGTAGGAGTCACATAACCAGCAAAGAGTCACATAGTATGTTACATAACACATGACATAAGGGATATGTAGGTTCAACTCTCACGAATACGATTCAAACTATCTAACGCCTCTTCTTCTCCTCCCATGTCCTTGTAAGCCATGCTAGCCGGCCTTGATGTGTCTTTAGTGTGTGGAAGACATCTCGATACTCCTTCTTGATGAGGAGTTGTGTCGCATAGAAATGCTCATCACTCCCTTCTTGACTGACCTCAATAACCAAATCAATCATCTCGGATATCTCTTGCCTAACAGATCAACCACTGGACCAGTACACCGTTGCGAATTCTTGCTACCCCGAGACCTCTCCCAAATGTCCACCAATCGCTTGGTTGCACGTCTTTGTATGTCTTCTTGGCCTCTTCCCACTTGGTGAGCCATGGCCAACTCTCTTCTTGCCCTTGTCCACATGGACCGACTTCTTCGTTGTAGTGGTTACCTCCTCACCCCGAGGCTCATCACCCTCACCTCATCATCCTCAAGATTGACATGGGCCGCACCATCCGCTCCAGGACAAGAGATGATTCATTCAGACAACTTGCACCATCAAAAATGATGTCAAGCCTGTCCTCATGTTGCAGTGGTGCTTTCTTGAACTTGCTACATTGTGACATGGCCTGCGATTAAAGAAATGCAAGAATCCATGAAACAATGTGAACAATTGAATTCCAATACACCTGCAACAGCACTAAAGATTTCATACCTTAACTGCTCACCACCACCGATCACTTGCCTCAATGGATCCAGTCTTAGGATCTATGCCTAGCCCCGATGCATGGAGCTTCAATGTTTTCCAATTGGAATAGTCCCTTTTCAAGCTGTCCCAATGGTTCTTTAATTGCTTACGGCTGTACTCTTTATTAGTACGTTCTTTGAACTTGGTCATAAGGTTCTGATACCCTTTGTTATTCAAACATTGCATGGGTCTATTGTTTGCAAGCACCTCTTCCACGCAGATGTCAATGAACACTTCATTTGTGAATGCATCCCATATAGCAGTTTGTGCAGCTTGTGCTTTATCCATCTATAAGTGGCATGTATGTAAGGAAATATGTAACTACAACATACAACTGCCATATAGTTTGTAACTACAACATACAACCGACATCCTATATAGCAGTGTGTTGGGCTTGTGCTTTATCCATCTATAAGTGGCATGCATGTAAGGAAATATGTAACTACAACATACAACTGCCATATAGTTTGTAACTACAACATACAATTGCTAGTTCAAATTTCTGTAACTACAACATACAACTGCCATATAGTTTGTAACTACAACATACAATTGCTAGTTCAAATTTCTGTAACTACAACTGCTAGTTCAAATTTCTGTCAATAACAATATGTAACTATATGTAACTGAACAAAAAACTATATGTTCTTGAACTAGAACTACATCAGTGTACTACCAAACAAGCATCGAGCTATCAATCACACAAATTTGCAAAATCTTGGGCTACCAATCACACAATCCGAGAGGGTGTCGGCCCTTGGGAGAGTTGGGGTGGCGTCGGGGTGGCCTCGGCCGTCAGGAGACCCGGAGCTGGGGGAGACGGAGAGGCGTGGAGGCGGCTTCGGCCAACAGGGAGGGACCTAGCACGAGGAGGAGGAGGCTCGGGGGAGAGGGCGGAAGCCACTTGCAGCTCGAGGGAGAGGACGGGCGGCGCCTCGTGGAGAGGACAAGGTGGGGCAGAGGAGGTGGTACCTTCGAATCGAGGAAGGAGGCGACAGTGGGCTGCTTCGTCGAGGTGGTCGCAGGTGCGGGCGGGCGACCGGGCGCAGCGTGGAGGCCGGAAGAGGCGCTGTCGGGCGGGAGGGCGGCGAGGCGCGATCGGTTGGGAGGCGGGCTGGGAGGTGCGGCGGGCGGAGAGGCGGCAGGACCGGCGAGAGGTGCGGCGCGGCCGGACGCCGTGTGGAGGCTGATTCCCCGGCTGCGGCGACGGAGGCGCAATCGCGAGGAACGGCCGCTAGGTTATGCCTCCGCTCAGGAGAGGCGCGATCGGAAGGGGAACGCGAGGCGTTACTCTGGGGCTTAAGTAGTAGGTACGGGGCGGGTAAATAACTGGAAGTTTGGGGGTATTTTCGGAACGTAGAGAGTGGGAAGCTGCGGGAAGCCCCTCCCGACCGGCTTTCGGCCGCTTTGACGCGTTCATACGGCTTCGGCCGACAAAGGCGCTTGCGAAAAGCCGAGCGTTTGGTTCGGCTTCGCTTTTGCCGGCGAAGTCGGAAGCCAAAACAAACAGGCCCTTAGCTGGAGTGCGAGCTTTCTTTGGCGTTTTTATTTCGTTTTGTTGTTTTGGAAACCAAGTCGTACATGGCAAGCAGCAGTGTATGATCTTATTCTTATCCAGATATGTTCAAAGCCGGGCCCGGGCTTCGGGCCCGGCCTGAAAAATGCCTGGTCTTTGAGTGTGCGGGCCTGAGCCCGGCATCTGGCTTGATCCAATCTATATGAGCTCAGTAAAACTTTTGATTTAGAGAAATTTCATAATATGCCACTAAATAACTATATGGTTCACAATATGTTACTCATTGTGAGTCTGATATGTGGGCTTATGACACATATATCAATGAGACATCAATGACATGTTGTGAAGATCCGAAGTTATTCAGTGACATATTGATTTAATGGCAACCAAGAAGGAAAAACTAAATCTGTTTTTATCCTAATCGTCTTGTGATAGTAGAAACTATACATTTGGTCCGTGCTATTTGACATGTGGGATCGTTCGCTGTGTGGCCCGGTGATCGAAAAGATCAAAAGCATGTTGCGTCAATTTGAAGCGCATAGGGTTACCGTCGCTCGTCGCTATGCAAATGAAGCTGCTCACGCTTTAGCGAAGGCTAGCTGCAGGGATCGTCTAGTTAGCACATCGTTTAATGTTCCACCTCGTTTTCTTTCTTGCATTTTGGAGTCAAGATTATAATATATATTTTTTGAGTAAAGGGTGTTTATCTCCCCCGATTTTAACCAGCTCTCGGCTCACGATACTATCTACAAGAACCGCTCAGAGAGTGTGAACTAAATTTTATGTATATGATGAACTAAGTGTGAATGCATGATGACTTTGTAAGTTATGACTTATGAGCTAAATATGGTAAACTAAGTGTTGTATTTGTGATGAACTAGTTAATGTAACTTACTAGTGCCAATCATTCACATGAATATTTACATCAAATAAATTAGTTATATGCTCGTTAATTTCGCATACAATTTAAGGGGTTTTCATGTTCTATCTACGATTAGCTGCGTATTCGTATTCGGAGACTCGACCGTGGGTGAAAACAAATATGGATGACTCAATTTCCCTCGCACCAACTGAGTCAAGATTGTAATGCTGGTCTATCTATGAACTAATATCAGCTGCCTTTTATCTAAAAAAAAAGAGTCATGCACAATATATACGCTTTTACAAGCGGCAAAGCCCTCTAGATAAGGAGGACGTATGCACAATGCATTCGCTACTCATATCCTCCTCTAACATATATACGCTTTTACAAGCGGTAAAGCCCAAGAGAAGGCGAAAGAACGGATCCAATCCACAAGCTCCCGTTCCTTTCCTCCACTTCACTGATGGACTTGAATGCCTTCCGGGCAGCACCGTGGACGCTCACCGCTTCCATCGTTTTCCCGTCCTCGCTCAGTCTCAGCGCTATCACCTGACGGCCAAATCGATTCAAGAACGATGTGATGCGTTGAACGCGGTGCGCTGGCAGCTTCAGGATCAGACTCCTTAGCCAAGGGTAAGAGATGGACCACTCGGCGATCTTCCCTCTCTTGGCATGGAGACCAACCCAGAACCCTCCTCTCGGGCTCATCTTGATGTTGTCTGGGAAGCCGGGCAGCTGCGCGACTTCTTCGAGGGTTGAAGCTTTCGGTGTCTTGAGCCAGTATCTCAGGATCTTGCCCGTGGTGGTTTCTGCAAGGAGCAGGTAAGAGCCATCCTTGCTCATAGCCAAGCCATTGGGGAAAGAAAGGCCATCAACCAAGACTTCGACTTGGTTGCTCTTCGTGTCATATTTGAGCAATCTGCCGGTATTGTCGCCAGATATAACTATGTTCAGGAACTCCCTGCAGATGGATTTCGCTCGTCAGGCTAACAAGTAAAAAAAAACTTCATGAGAGTAAGTGTCAGACTAGGGGAACTATTCATTGCCCAGAAATCATCGATATGATGGATGGCAGTAAGAAACAAAAATGGAGTCCGTTGGTACCTTCTCTGAAACCTTGTACTGGTCTCGGTGAAGTAGATGGCTCCAGTTTCATGGTCGATCTCGATGCCGTTGGCGAAGCTGAACGGGCTCCCTGACCACCCAGGCACAAGGGGCTTGGACACGGTATCCTCTGGGCCGACCACTCTCAGACCAAGATACGCATCTGCGACATACAGCTCCCCGGTCTTGGTGTTGAACTTGAGGCCCAGTGGACGCCCACACTCGTGCTCCCGTTTCGGGTCCTGAGATCCTCTGCAACTATCCAACCTGCAGTTTACATCATTGATCAGTCAAAAGATGCCATTGAGTAGAGATCATAGTATCTGTTACCTCATATATCACACGATGTCAGTTTCCATCCTTCAACAAAAAGACTGAAAGAGTACTTTTTTTGGGGAAGAAAAGGAGAGTGGTCATTAGTTAGCAACAGATAAAAAATAAGCTTGGATTCTAGTAATTTCTAAGCCCCTGGACTTGCTTGATTGCAAAATATGACATGAATGGAACAATAGCGCGTGATGATGTTATGGCCGAGTTATGCCACGCACATTTCAGTCAGTTTCCGCAGGTATGTTGGACTTAATCTTGACAAGTTCATACGGTAGTGGACGTAGTGGCATGCAAATGCGAAGGAGTCAAAGCATGTAGTCATGTAGTGGTAGTGCAGGATATCAATGCATTAGTTGAGTTAGTGGGCTGCATGGAGTTAGTGGCCTACGCTTAGTAGTGGCTTGCATGGGGTGAGTTGAGGGCAGCTTGTTGCCTAGCGTGTGTATAAATATACACTTAGTCATTGCATTCGTTGAGTCGAGTAACAAATAGAACAAGCATTTGTGCTCAGTTGTTCTACCATGTTCATCCTCTCCACCGTGCAAGTGTGTGTTCAAAGCCATAAGCGAGTGTTCTCCTTGGCGAAGCCAACAATTGGTATCAGAGCAAGGAGATGCTACCCGGCACGAGCGGAGCAGCGCGGCGTGGCCTTGCTGCGGCGGCGCGGCACAGATGTGCGCGGGAGGCGAACTCCTGGCGGTCGGCCAGCGCGACGCCGTGCTCGACGCGGGCGGCATGGGCGAGCCGCCGGCCGGCGACGGTGATCTCCAGGCGCGATCCCATACGGAGCGCGAGCAGCGAGCCATGGCGCGCGTGGAGGTCGCTCATGGCGCGCAGTATGTCGATGCCCGAGTGCGTCAGTCACAGCAGGTTGCCGAGACCCAGAGGTAGACGACGGCGTTTCTTGCCGTCTGTATCACTAGTGTTCTTGCTATGGGAGAAGAGGAGGAAGATGTGAGGTTTTATAGAGAAATAGGAAGCATTGCACTAGTAATACATGCATACAGGTGCATGTAGTGCTTAAGTTACTTGTTTGCATGTAAGTTACCTGCATGTTGCTACATGTAGGAATGACTTGGTCTTTATAAAGACTTGTAAGCATTTGTATTGTTTATAGAGCACAGGAATAGACAAGGAAAAATGTAGTCCCTGTCCCGCTGCATCTCCCATGCGTGTGTGTGCGCTTATCTCATATGCATGTGTATACATCTCTGTGATAGAGATTGAGGGGAGGGAGATGAGCGATTCAGTTCCAACATTTGATATCAGAACCATAAGTGAGTGTTCTCCTGGGCGAAGCCAACAGAAACAATGTTGCACTCACCATTAATCGGACGGCACAACTGTACTTAGCTTTGAATTGCATCTCACAAAATTTAAAGTAGTAGTACAGGCGTGCAGCAGAGAGCTAACAACGTGGATCAAAAACACTTACAGCTCCGGCGCAGAGCACGAGTACTCGACCCACCGCCGCTCCGGCGGCCGCCATTTCAAGATCCTCCCGTCCGACACGCCCGTGTACGGCCCCTCGCCGTCCTCGTCGAACACTATGCTCTCCGGCCCCGCGGCGCCGTCGAGCGGGATCAGCTCGACGTTGCCCTCTCTTATCTCCAGCAGCCTCACGTCGCTGCGCGAGTCCAGCGAGAGGACCGCCGCCGCGACGGAGGCGGCGAGCACGAAGAGTTTGGTGGTGCTCATGGGAACTTTGGAGCAGCAGAGTTAATTTGCACAGTGCAGCTGCCTGCAGCCTTAGGTGAACTGAACTGAACTGAACTGCCACCGCAAGACGTAGGGCTTGGTTTTATACCAGTACTATATCTGTCGAAGTGATGACAATAATGTTGGCTATTAATGCATGGACGGCCATCTGCCATCTACAATTACTGGGAGAACACCTAGTGTCCGCTCAACGGCTCAAGCGTGTTTCGTACTATGTGTTTTGTCTCACGGTTGCAACTTGTAACTAACTGGTGTCACATATATTCAAATTACCCGGTCACATAAGAGTGACGTTTTTTTTTTAAAAGTTCATAAGATGTCACTTTGGTCACTAATATTTTCCATATATTCGTTAAAAGTTATAAAAGTGTAATGTTATGAAACTGCTTTTAACGAAAAATTTACTCGTGTCATTTTTATATACCCAAATTACATATTCTAGAAGATATCTATGGTCAAAAATCATATGATTTGACTACACATATTCTAGGACGTCACTCTTTTGTGACCGGAGAGAGTATATGTATAGTGTGCTTGCTAGAGTACACTCTACTGGTAGTTTTTTGTCCGTCTACCGGTTCTGATTGTGCTATCTAAATTTCATCCTGAACAGAACCCCACATTCAGTGTTAAATGGTAGGTTCTTCTCCCATAATTGAATTTGTTGCTTAAAAAGAGATTAGCGTTAGATGAAGATATGTGACCTTTTTTTTCCTCTTTGAACGAAGGGAAGTGATATTCTCTCTCTCTCTCTCTCTCTCTCAATGAAGGGGCGAACGCTTGGCTGCCGAGCTGTGAAGACGAAGAAAAACAAGAGATGGCAAAACTGGAGGAGGGCAGAACAAGCGAAGGGACAAGAAGCTGGCTGTTGAGATGTGAAGAGGCTGATAAGCAAGAGGTGGCAGGACTGGAGGAAGGTTGAACAAGTGAAGTCATGAAGATTTGAGAAAATTATGTAATAGGGTAATAACTGTGCTATTTCCAATCTCAAAACTCCAGACTCCTGACTACCAAAAATTTGCACATTTCTGTTTCAAAAAAAAAAGAACTGTAAACAATTGAGACCGGTTTCATTAATAAAATAGGAGGGGGCTTAACTCCCTCTGTTTCTAAATTAAAGAAATGAAGGGAAACGGAAATGGATTCTCTGCGTTGAATGACCTACCATGCATGATATTAGGAAACAATCTTCATCATCTAATAAAAAATCAAAGGTCGAGATCAATAGCTACAATGTTCTGTCGCTACAGAAAAATCAACAAAGTAAATATTTTACTGTTACTACAATATTTGCTACAATACACTACAGAGTATTGTCCGCACCCTCGTGAAATCACAGTACATACAATAAACCTCTGCTGTAACGCAGATCCAGCAGAGGATCCGGGTCCGATCTTTTAACATCACAAGACAAGAGGTAGGTTTTTTTAGTTTTCTACTCTGTGTGCTATTTCCATTCTCAAAACTAATTAAACTTTATACCTTGCTATGCATAAAAAATATCCGTTGCTACTTGCCTGACAACCTACTAAACCTATTAAATTATTTGGCTGTTTGAATTCTGGTCTGTATTTTCACGCGTGTGCTTGATGGATGGAGCTAACCAAGCTGCAACGGATGTTGGAAAAGGAAAGGAAGCTCCGTGCGACTGTGACCGTGGGTGAGGACAGAGAAGAAAAACAGCCTAGTATTTGGTTGCATGCGAGTGGCGCCATCGGGCGGCTATAGCAAATTCTTCCTTCCAGTGGTTAGTGCTACATCAACTAGTATCATATCGTGCAAAGGATGTGTGCTGCGAAAGCAATGTAGCCAAGCAACTTGCTAGTACAAGGCCAACTGTAACGTAGACTAGCAGTGTGGCACTCTGTCTCTTTACCTGATAACCAGAATCCGATTCTTGTCAATCACAAGTTGGATAAGTTATCGCTATGCATTTTTTATTATGATTTTTCTGGATTTAAACCCATGATTCGTGGGCTGTAATAGTTGCAATGACTAAACTGTCCGATTGTTCCCACGCTAAAAGAAAAACAACTAGTAGGGACACTTTACTTTATTACATCAGTTTCCATAGGAGCGCAACGGATGTTACAGTCACATACCATTAATTATTCGGAGGAGTAAGTACTGTACTTAGATCTGAATTGCATCATGCAAGTAAATGTAGCACAGTGATCGTATGGAATTGCAGGATCGATCAGTCAAGAGGAAAAAGAAAACTTACAGATTTGGCGCGGCGGAGGAGTGCTCGGCCCACCGTCGCTCCTGGGGCAGCCACTTGAGGATCCTCCCGTCGGACACGCCCGTGTACGGCCCCTCGCCGTTGGCATCGAAGGCCACGCTCTCCGGCCCCGCCGCACCGTCGACGGGGATCAGCTCGACGCCGCCCTCCCTTATCTCCAGCACCCGCACGTCGCGCTGCGAGTCCAGAGACAGGAACGCCGCCGCGACGGCGGCCGCGAGCACCACGAGCCCGGTGTTCATGATCGGAAGCACGCGGCGGGCCGGCGGAGTTTTTGTACGCAGCCGATGGTACCGGACTCGCCGCAGCCGCGACGGAGCGGAGGGGATACGGGGTTCTTTTGTGGCGACATGGCGGCAGTATAATACCGAGTCGAGGCGACTTCGTGGCGGCGCACGCACGCCGCACGTTGTTTCTCCCGAAAACGCGGGCCGAATCCATCCAACAACGCCGGGCTGTTAGACTAATGTAATTGGGCCTATAATTGTGGATGTAATCACGCTAATTATGGTAGGCTTGCATGCCACCCAAGCGTGTATATATGTACTCCTGTACTCATACTTGATATACAATATAGATATTCTCACCTTTACATGGTATCAGATTCGGTTACGATCCGCTCGCAACCCTACCTCTACGCGCGCGCGGTCCACGCCGCTCCGTCGCGATCCTCGCCGGAGCGCCGAGCCGATCGCGCGCCGATCGCCGCCTCGCCTTGCCAAGGCGCGGCGTCGATCTTCCTCCCGTCGCCTTTGTTGCCTTTCAATGGAGGCGGCGCCCGATCGGACACGCCATGGCGGGCGACGACATCACGGACGAGCGCGCCGCCGCCGCAGCCGAGGCCGCCAAACGAACGCCGCCGCCGCGAGGCTGCTGTTGCGCGCCGACAAAGCGCGCGTGACGATGAGATCCGTCTCCGTAACGCCGCCCTCGCCGAGTATGAAGCCGCCCACGAAGCCATCTGGGCGCAGGCCACCGCCGTCGTCAACGTGAAGGCACTCATCCCCATCATCTCGACAAGGCCACGAACACCTACACCACGGACACCTACACTAAGTGGCGAGGATGTTCCTCGCGTTCGGCAAGTACGCGCTAACCCGCCACGTGCTCGAAGATGAGGCGTTCCCCGAGCGCCCCGCATGGCTCCAGGCGGACTGCGTCGTCTTGACGTGGATCTACGGCACCGTCTCCGGCGATTTGCAGCAGTCGCTCATGATCCGCCAACGCCCTGCGCGTGAGACATGGTGCTACCTCGAGGACGAGTTCCTTGGCCAGAAGGATGTAGGGAAACGGGTAGGCTACACTAGCGCAAATTAAAAAAATTCTACCCGTAAACCAAGATCACTGCAGTTATAGATCACGGTCTTACCACTAGACGCGCAGGTGCGGAAGTTGATGCAGCGCGTCGGGGCAGTGTAGTCGTACCAAGTTGATGCGAGACGTCGGGCGGAGTAGTCGTACTACTTCCTCGTCCTCGTCGCGGCGCCCCACGTCATGCCTCCTTTCTTGCGGTTCGTCCCAACGCCACGCATGCGGCGCCTCCAAAGGTATCCACACGCACGGAGGAAGCGACGCACGCCGACTACTAGATCCGCGCGAGCGACTAGGGCGTGGGAGGGTGGCGCCGGGGTTTGAGGATGTCACGAAAAACTCAACCTCAACCCAGCGCGCTGCCCTCCTTTTATAGACGTCCTTATAATGGGCTTCTACGAATAGAGGCCCATTAGGACTCAATGCCAGTCTAATTCGGATCCAATCCGAATTAGGCTTCATTTCTAAGTGTGTGACCTATGGTTCACATATGTTTAGACATGACGCGAGTACACATACTTGGTCAATAGTTGGTAGCGGCCTCTAGCAAGACGTGCCAACTCCTAAACATACGTAAAGATCATATCGGACGAACCATCACAATGTTATGTACATGCCAATCCCTTTGCCTCACGATATTCGGTCGAGCTCCAAGTGACCACTCTTCTCGATCCTCGTGATCCGAATCCCTTACTAGGTTAACTCTTAACCTTAAGTAGCATGGCCATGCATTTGGATCCGATCACTCGAGGCCCGAGATATCTCTCTCGGTAGAGAGGGCAAATCCCATCTCGACCGACCATGCCTCGCAGCATGCTTCATGACAAACCCAAAGCTACCTTTATAACTACCTGCCACGGAGTAGCGTTTGATAGCCCCTAAGTAGGTCGATTCACATCTCAAGTACATGCGACAATCTCGGTCTAAGGACAAGGCGTACACATTGTGTAGAGAGAACCATAAGAATAATTACTATGTCTCATGTTGGGTCGGTCCAACCCCATGTTCTAAACATGTGTCCACATTATTGGTTTGACATCTCCATGTCTATGACTCGTGAAACATGGTCATCAACCGATACATGTGCTAATCCATCATTCACGTGTGTCCTCACATGAACTCCGACTAGGGACAACTTTAGAATAACCATACAAGTAAAGAGTTTCACAAACAAGTCACATACTTGTTAATCAACACAAAGGCAATATTCAAGGAACATTTATTAAATCATTGATACAATGAAATATCATCATCAATATGATTGCCTCTAGGGCATATCTCCAACATCTCCCACTTGCACTAGAGTCAATCTAGAAGATATCTAATACCCATAGCTCTTGTGTGCGCCTCATGCTTAGGGCGTGGGAGAGGCTTCACAAAGGATGCAAATATTCAAATCCTGTGTATTTTGCATATCTTTAAATCTCCTCGATTAAGGATCTCTCGAATGAGATGAAACCGCTTGATATGTGTTTGTTCTTTTGGTGATTCCTCGGCTCCTTGGCTTGCGCAATGGCCCCACCGTTATCACAAGAAAGATCCGGAGGATCGCACGCACTAGGAACCACACCTAGTTCGATTATGAACTTCTTATCCAAACACCTTCCTTTCGCTGCCGAAGTCGCAATGTACTCTACCTCCGTTGTAGAGTCGCAATGATCTCTGCTTGGAACTCTTCCAACTTACCGCACCACCGTTCAAAAGGAACACAAAACCCGATTGCGATTTGTAATCATCTTTGTCGGTTTGGAAGCTTGCATCGGTGTAACCATTTACAACGAGCTCTTCCTCACCTCCGTAGACTAGGAACACATCCTTAGTTCTTCTCAAATACTTGAGGATGTTTTTAACCGCTGTCCAGTGACTCTCACCTGGATCAGCCTGGTATCTGCTCGTAACACTTAGAGCATAGGAAACATCAGGTAGTACACATCATAGCATACATGATAGATCCAATGGCCGAAGCATATGGAATCTTACTCATGCGATCTCGCTCATCAGTTGTCGAAGGACACTGAGTCTTGCCAAGATTTATGCCATGAGACATGGGCAAGAACCCTTTCTTTGCCTCCTCCATGTTGAACCGTTTCAACACTTTGTCAATGTAAGTACTCGCTTAATCCTATTAGCCTTTTGATCTATCTCTATAGATCTTAATACCTAAAATATATGCCGCTTCCCTAAGTCCTTCATTGAGAAACTATTTTTGGTGAGGTCTTAACGGACTCGAGCATAGGAATATCATTTCCAATCAGTAATATGTCATCTACATATAAGATTAGAAATACGAGTGAGCTCCACTTGTCTTCTTGTAAACACAAGATTCTTCTTCGCTTTTGATGAAGTCAAACCCTTTGACCACTTCATCAAAACGAATGTTCCAACTCCGAGATGCTTGCCGCAATCCATAAATGGATTTTTGAAGTTTGCATACTTTTCTAGCATTGTTTGATCGACAAAACCCTCGGCCGTATCATATACACGTCCTCGGTTAAATTTCCATTAAGGAAAGCCGTTTTGACATCCATCCGCCATATCTCATAGTCGAAATATGCAAAGAATAGCTAGAATGATCCGTATTGATTTAAGCATCGCTACAGTGAGAAAGTCTCATCGTAGTCAACTCCTTGAACTTGCCGAAACCTTTTGCGACAAGTCGAGCTTTATGGATATGAACATTTCCATCCATATCAATCTTCCTTTTGTAGATCCATTTGCACTCTATGGTTTTGACACCATCAGGCGGGTCAACCAAATTCCAAACTTGATTGTCTCCCATGGATGCTATCTCGGATCTCATGGCACTATGCCATTTCTCGAGTCAGGTCCATCATTGCTTCCGCATAGGTCGTGGCTCATCATTGTCTAACAATAATATATCTCGCGCATTGCGGAGCCTTTCCGACCTTCGTGGTGGTGGTGCTTCCTTTGCCATGGGTTCCTCAACTTGTTCTGCCACATGGGCATCATTCGTCGAGTCTTCCCCGATTGGTTCATCTTGAACTTCTTCAAGCCGCACCGTTCTTCCACTTGTCTCCTCGTTGAGAAACTCTTTCTCTAGGAAAACACCACTTGAGCGACAAACACTTTGCCCTCTAGTCGGTTGTAGAAGTAATATCCAAAGGTTTCCTTCGGATATCCCACAAAAATGCATTTATCCGACTTGGGTGTGAGCTTGTCCGATCAGAGTCGCTGACAAACGCCTCACATCCCCAAATCTTTAGAAAAGACAAACCGTGACTCTTCCTACCCATATCTCATATGGTGTCTTAACTACGGATTTAGACGGCACCCTATTAAGTGTGAAAGCTGCGTTTCTAGAGCGTAACCCCAAAAGGATAATGGTAAATCTGATTGGCTCATCATCGATCGAACCATGTCCAACAAGGTCCGACACGCGCTCGGATACCCCGTTTCTTTGAGGCGTTCCGGCGGTGTTAGGCATGGAACAATTCGCAACTCTTGGATGATTGCTAAATTCATGACTCAAATACTCGCCACCACGATCGGATCGCGAGCCTTAATTTTCTTGGCACGTTGATTTTCAACCTCATTCTGGAACTCTTTGAACTTTTCAAAAGTTTCAGACTTATGCTTCATTAAGTAGACATACCCATATCTACTAAAATCATCAGTGAAAGTTATGAAGTAATGAAATCCACCTCTAGCAGTCGTGCTCATTGGTCCACATACATCAGTATGTATGATTTCCAACAAGTCCGACGCCTCTCAAAAGAACCTTTGAAAGGTGATTTGGTCATCTTACCAAGCAAACAAGCTTCACATGTCTCGTATGATTCAAAATCAAACGAAGTTAGAAGACCATCAGCATGGAGCTTCTTCATGCGCTTTTCACTTATGTGACCCAAACGACAATGCCAAACATAGGTGGGATTCAAATCATTAGGTCGAAGTCTTTTAGCATTTATGTTAAAGATAGGCGCATCATCAAGATTTAAAATAAATAACCCATTCACAATGGGCAAAAAGCCATAAACATTCCATTTTTAGAGATCAAACAACCATTGTCTTTACTTGCAAATGAATAACCATCTCTCATCAAACATGAGGGGATAAAATGTTTCGACTCATACTAGGAACATAATAACAATTATTCAATTCCATAATAAATCTTGAAGGAAGTTGAAGTTGCATGGTGCCGACGGTCAACGCAAGCAACCCTTGCTTTATTTCCGACGCGAAAATCAACTTCACCTCTTGCGACTCCTCTACTTCTTATTAGCCCTCGCATCGAGTTGCAAATGTGAGCAATCGATCCAGTATTAAATACCCAAGAGTTAATAGGAGAATCTGCGAGAAAATGTCTAAAACATTTATAACAAGTGTACCATGGGTAGAAGTCTTACTTCGGTCTTCTTCTTGCATTCATCTAATCCATGTACTTCTTGCGCTTTCTCTTCCAGTGGCGATTTCTTTACAATAGAAGCATACTGTCTCAGCTCGAGTCGGCATTAGGCTTAGGCGTTGGCTTCGAGATCATATCTTTAACCTTGCCCTTATTCTTTGGCCATGGCTTCTTACCCTTTTTCTTGAAGCTAGACTTGTTCGCATGACCATCACATGGCTAGGTCTCGCACACTTCTTAATGTCACTGCTGCTTTGAGCATCCCACAAAGCTCATTAAGGCCCTTATCCGCCCCATGCATATGGTAGTTCAAATGAAATGCCTATAGCTAGGTGGAAGAGACGCTAAATGAAATCGATTGCCAACTCTTGGCCAATTGGAAAACCAAGTTTATCCAAAGTCCGATCAGAACCAACCATTTTGATCACATGTGGGCCTACGGGTGCACCTTCTAACTGCTGCATTCCGAAAAGCCTTAGATACATTGAACGTTGCTCACCCGGCTTGTGTCGGAACATGTCCTAAGCGCTATGATCATATCATACGCTCCGATCCTCAAACCGCTTTTGAAGGTCGGGTTCCATGCATGCAAGCATAAGACGACTAATCTCAAGAGAGTCATCACATGCTTTCTTGTAGGCATTTTTAATGCAGAGCGCATTGTTAGCGAGTTCTTACGGGATTGGGGTATCGAACGTTTTCCTTTTTATCCGCCTCGAGAACAATTCTCGTGTTACGGACCAAATCCGAATAGTTTGTTCCATTTAATTTCTCTTTCTCAAGAATCGATCGCATAAAGCAAAAGGGTGTGCGTGGTTGCTAGATGCCATTGATCTACAATAGGAAATGCAAAATACTAAGACAAATAAAACCATGATAGAGTAAATCGTATTAAACAAATTTAATAGAATGTACTCCCACTAAAATCAACATCCTCTGTTGATTCTTAGCGATTCAAGATCCGCAATTAACGAGTCTACTAGTGAGCTTTTGCATCACCGCTAGGAGACAAGGTAATTCGTAAGCAACACCTTGCTAATCATATCTCTATATGACTCTTGTTGTTGGGTGACATCTCTATGCCCCGACGCCCAACCTTTATGCCCCAAGGCCCATAACCTTTATGATAACCTTGTTAAGTTCACCAATCCTTATGCATGTAAGTATCCGATACAAAACCCATCTAGTCAAGGAAAGTTGATGGTGCCCTAATTTTATAGACCCACCATCAATTTACAAGACATGGGATGGTGCAAAGTTTAATTGGGAGGGCATATGTTTAACTTAACATTTTGTGAGGGATCGCTATACTTCTACCATTCAAACATACATAGGAGTAAAACAACAGGAATAGCATTCACACGCTTTGTGACTCAGTATGGCCCATTTTCTCATGGTGATCTCCATCACCATAGAATCTGTCCACCATGATGATCTCCATCTCCATGGTTCATGTGTGCCATCCCTCCAAGTGATGTGTCCTCCGAGTACTACTATAAGCTATTACTCATAACAGCTAGTAATAAAATACATGGATACTAGGAATCATCACAAGTCGGCACGCAGGCCGTTAATACAATACTTTGACAACACAATGGCTCGGCCGTGTTGCCGTACCCACGACACGCAGGTCATGCAAATATTACAAACATGCATCACATACACATTAGGCCATACTGGTCACATACATCCTGCAAAAACAAGTTTATGCATAGAATCGCAATCTACCGGATAGGGGTCGAGGGGGTTTCCCCCCAGGGGTTCGAAGGCGCCCTATCGGTGAGGATTTTACATAGGATTTTGATCGGCAAATCATATTTACCACAAATCGACTCTTGTTCGATTCGACCAATTTGTACCGATCCGCATGCCGCAACGGTTTTACGTGTCACCGCTTCACCCCGATGGCGAATCCGACCGGTAGGTATGTTGTTTCACGACCTTAGCGGCATGATCACGGTACATCGATTATTAATCTAGGTTCGATTCGATCAATCATATTGATCTTCGCATGCCGCAACCGGTTTTACGTGTCACCGCTTCACCCGATGGCGAATCCGACCGTAGGGTACGTTGTTTCACGACCTTAGCAGCATGATCACGGAAACCAGATCAATCCATTACCAGAACTATACAATCGATCACATCGATCATACCGATTTACATATCGCCATATGCAAATCACCCGAACCTATAACATGACAGCAACCGCTCTGATACCACTGTAGGGAAACGGGTAGGCTACACTAGCGCAAATTAAAAAATTCTACCCGTAAACCAAGATCACTGCAGTTATAGATCACGGTCTTACCACTAGACGCGCAGGTGCGGAAGTTGATGCAGCGCGTCGGGGCAGTGTAGTCGTACCAAGTTGATGCAAGATGCGTCAGGCGAGTAGTCGTACTACTTCCTCGTCCCGTCGCGGCGCCCCACGTCATGACTCCTTTCTTGCGGTTCGTCCCAACGCCACGATGCGGCGCCTCAAAGGTATCCACACGTGGAGGAAGCGACGCACGCCGGACTACTAGATCCGCGCGGCGACTAGGGCGTGGGAGGGTGGCGGCGTGGTTTGAGGATGTCACGAAAAACTCAACCCTCAACCGGTAGCGCCCACGCCTCCTTTTATAGACGTCCTTATAATGGGCTTCTACGAATAGAGGCCCATTAGGACTCAATGCCCGATCTAATTCGGATCCAATCCGAATTAGGCTTCACTTCTAAGTGTGTGACCTATGGTTCACATATGTTTAGACATGACGCGAGTACACATACTTGGTCAATAGTTGGTAGCGCCTCTAGCAAGACGTGCCAACTCCTAAACATACGTAAAGATCATATCGGACGAACCATCACAATGTTATGTACATGCCAATCCCTTTGCCTCACGATATTCGGTCGAGCTCCAAGTGACCACTCTTCTCGATCCTGTGATCAGGAATCCCTTACTAGGTTAACTCTTAACCTTAAGTAGCATGGCCATGCATTTACGGATCCGATCACTCGAGGCCCAGAGATATCTCTCGGGTAGAGAGGGCAAATCCCATCTCGACCGACCATGCCTCGCAAAGATGCTTCATGACAAACCCGAAAGCTACCTTTATAACTACCCGATTCACGGAGTAGCGTTTGATAGCCCTAAGTAGGTCGATTCACATCTCAAGTACATGCGACAATCTCGTGTCTAAGGACAAGGCGTACACATTGTGTAGAGAGAACCATAAGAATAATTACTATGTCTCATGTTGGGTCGGTCCAACCCCATGTTCTAAACATGTGTCCACATTATTGGTTTGACATCTCCATGTCTATGACCTGTGAAACATGGTCATCAACCGATACATGTGCTAATCCATCATTCACGTGTGTCCTCACATGAACTCCGACTAGAGACAACTTTAGAATAACCATACAAGTAAAGAGTTTCACAAACAAGTCACATACTTGTTAATCAACACAAAGGCAATATTCAAGGAACATTTATTAAATCATGGATACAATGAAATATCATCATCAATATGATTGCCTCTAGGGCATATCTCCAACAAAGGAATCCCGCGCCCTCCTCCTCGAGACGCAGTTCCGCAACCTCCGCCAAGACTCCATGTCGATCACCGATTTTTGCCGTCGTCTGGAGACCATGACCGCGTCTCTCGCCGAGTTCGGCGACCCCATCAGTGCTCGCCAGATGGTCCTCACCCTTCTTCGCGGGCTGAGCGGCAAATTCCGTCACATGGTGTCGATCCTCAAGATGCACCGTCCGTTCCCGACATTCGCCGAGGCCCGGACGCACCTCATCGGAGGAGATGGAGATTGATGCTCGCCGCCTCACCGCCGCGCTCTCGCGTCGCAACCCGACGGCTCAGCGGCGTCCCGGTGTGCCCACGGGTGGCTGGGCCGCACCAACGCCGCCGCGTGGCCACGGCGGGCGTGGTGGCGCCACCGCCTCGGAGGGGCACGACCTCTCGTCGTCGGCGCACCGACCGGCGGCGTGCGTGCACTCGTCCTTTGCACAACCCTGGACAGGTTCACTGCAGATGTGGCCATACGGCCGCCCTCCGCGCCCGCCTCAGCCGGCTTTCACCGCCTTTCCACAGTATGGCGGGTCGTTCGGCAGCGTTCCCGGCGGTGGCGTCTACGGCACCGGCTACGCCGCGCCCCCACCGTACGTCTACGGGGGAGCTGTGCACTCGCCGCCGACGTTCCAGGGGCCCCCGGCGCCCTATCAGGTGGCTGCGCAGGCGCCCTGGAACCCCACTCATGGAGGCGCATGGAACCAGGACTCCCTGGTGCAGTCGTTCAACACCATGTCGCTCACCCCGCCCACACCATCCGACTGGTATGCCGATTCCGTTGCTGGCTCTCATATGACTGCGGACGCTGGTAAACTTTCCACCATTACCTCACCGTCATCCCTTACACCTTCATCTATCATTGTGGGTAATGGTGCACTTCTTCCTGTCACTGCCACTGGATCACACACCTTTTCTTTTCCGCATCGTAATCTTGTTCTTAATGATGTTTTGGTTTCTCCAAATATAATTAAGAATCTGATTTCCATTCGTCGCTTTACCACCGATAACAATCGTTCCATTGAATTTGATCCTTTTGGCCTTTCGTGAAGGATCGCATACCAGAACGTGATCGCCAGTGCAATAGCTCCGCGACCTCTACCCGTTCTTCCCACCCACCACCAGCGCCTCCGCTCTCATCGCTGCACCCACCTCGCTTTGGCATCGTCGTCTCGGTCATCTTGGCCGTGAAGCCTTGTCCAAGCTCATCAGCTCCAGTGTTATCTCGTGCAATAAAGATACCCTCCACCATATATGTCATGCGTGCCAGCTCGGTCGGCACACGCGGCTTCCTTTTGGGTCATCTAGCTCTAGAGCTACTCATAATTTTGATTTGATACACTGTGATCTTTGGACATCTCCTATTGTTAGTGTGTCTGGGTACAAATATTATCTTGTTATTTTAGATGATTGCTCACACTACATTTGGACTTTTCCTCTCCGCCTAAAATCCGAGACATTTTCCACCCTTTCCAACTTTTTTGCCTATGTTCACACACAATTTGGCACCACCATCAAGAGCGTCCAGTGCGACAACGGCCGTGAATTCGACAATTCCCCGGCCCGCACGTTCTTTCTCTCCCACGGTGTCCAACTTCGCATGTCGTGTCCATATACTTCTCAGCAAAATGGAAAGGCCGAACGTTCTCTTCGCACTCTTAATAATATTGTGCGCTCCCTTCTCTTTCAGGCGAGCCTTCCTCCGGTTTACTGGGTCGAGGCACTACACACCGCCACCTACCTCGTCAACCGGCTCCCCACCAAAACCCTCGCTTTCTCGACACCCTATACCCATCTCTATTCCACCCAACCCTCCTACGACCATCTCAAAGTTTTTGGGTGTGCTTGCTACCCCAACATGTCCTCCACAGCACCCCACAAACTTGCACCGTTCCTCCCTATGCGTGTTCCTCGGCTACTCTTAGAACACAAAGGCTATCGATGTCTTGAGCTCGGTCGAACCGCATTCTTATTTCCCGACATGTCGTCTTTGACGAATCCTTTTTCCCCTTCGCCGATATGTCCACCACACCCATGGCTTCCTCCGCCTTGGATTTCCTTATTGATGAACATGATCTCACCACTCTGGTTCCTGGAGTTCGGTCTGTACTTGCAGGTACACCCGCCACCACGGCGCCTCACGGCGTACTGTCGCCCGTGCCGGAGCCCTCGTCCCCTCCCGCTTGGACGAGGCCGAGGCCACCCACCGCCCGACCGGCCGCCGCCTCGCCCACACGCGACGGCGCGCGGGCTGCCGCCACGCCCGCCTTCGTCGCCGCCTCACCGCCCGTGCCGCCGCTTCGCCCGTCTTCAGGCGCGGGCGTTGCTGCCAGCCAGCACCACGCCACCGGTCGTCACGGCCACGAGGCTGGTCTCCATCACCCCCGTCGACAATGCGCATCCCATGCGCACGCGCGGCAAGGCCGGCATCGCACAGCCCGTGGATCGCCTCATCCTCCACGCTGTGCCCATGTCGCAACTGCCCAGCTCTGTCCGTGGTGCTCTGTCCGATTCAAATTGGCGCCCGCTATGCAAGCCGAGTACGACGCTTGATTGCCAATGACACTGAGTCTTGTGCCACGCCTCTCGGTGTCAACATGGTTACCGGCAAGTGGGTTTTTCGTCACAAACTACTTGCGAGATGGTACTTTGATCGCTACAAGGCCCAGCTGGGTCCTCGGGGTTTCACACGGCCGGTATTGATTATGATGAGACGTTGGCCGGTGGTCAAGCGCCGCGACACCGCGTGGTTCTTTCTTCCGCCCTCTCGGATCGCCCATTCACCAGCTGGATGTGAAAAATGCGTTCTTGCATGGTACCCTCACAGAGACAGTGTACTGCATTCAGCCCACAGGTTTTGTGGATTCTTCTCGTCCTGATTTCGTCTGTCGGCTCAACAAGTCTCTATATGGTCTGAAGCAGGCTCCGCGTGCTTGGCATCATCGGTTTGCCTCTCATCTTATTTCACTTGGATTTGTTGAAGCAAAGTCAGACACCTCACTATTTATATATCGACGAGGGACAGACACAGCTTTGTTGTTGCTCTATGTGGATGACATTGTTCTCACTGCTTCCTCTGCCAGCCTTCTGAAGCAGATTATTGGGGCTCTCCAGCGTGAGTTTGCTATGACCGATATGGGTCCGCTTCACCATTTTCTGGGCATTTCAGTGACACGCTCTGCCAGTGGTTTATTTCTTTCTCAGCGACAATACTCTCAGGACATTTTGGAGCGAGCCGGGATGAGTGAGTGCAAGCCTTACAGCACCCCTGTCGATGTACACTCCAAATTATCATGAGATGGACCTCCTGTCCGACTCCACACGATCATCGCAGCCTCGCGGCGCCTGCGATATCGACATTTACCCGTCCGGATATTGCTTTTCTTTGTTCAACAAGTGTGCTCTACATGCATGACCCCGGGAGCCCCACCTCGCGGCTCTCAAGCGGATTCTACGGTACCTACGCAGGCACTCTTTCACTTGGTTTGACTATCGCCGCTCGTCACCTCTGAGCTCATCGTACACGGATGCGCATCGGGTGGATGCCGGATACCCGTCGCTCCACCTCTCGGCTACGCGGTGTTTCTAGGTGACAATCGGTGTCCTGGTCCTCCAGCGTCGCCAAGACTGCGGTCTCACGATCGGTGGCACGACGGCCGAGTACCGCGGTCTTTATGGCGAATGGCGTGATGAAGCCACCGTCGCGGCGGCATCGCTCGAGCTTCACTGCCCTCCTCGCCGAGCCACTTTGGTCTATTGTGATAACATCAGTGCAGTATATCTCTCCAGCAATCCAGTGCTGCATCAGCGAACGAAACATGTAGAGATCGATCTCCATTTTGTTCGAGAGAAAGTTGCACTCGGTCATGCTCGGGTCCTTCATGTTCCCATGACATCACAGTACGCTAACGTCTTCACCAAGGGTCTTCCTACCTCGCTGTTCCAGGAGTTCCGGTCCAGTCTGACCATTAGCGATGCCCCTGATTAGACTGCGGGGGAGTGTTAGACTAATGTAATTGGGCCTATAATCCCACCTTTACACGGGCAACTCGCCGGATGCGGCTCCGCCCACGGGCTGGACCGGAAACCGCAGCTAAATGCGCCGCTTTTGCGCAGATTAAAGGCCGTGATATTGCTACAGCGTGGGCAGCGCCGCCGGAGTGGCTTCACGGCTGGGCCTCGTAAGCAGATCACTTCGGCCTCCTGTTGTGAAGCGAAATTAGCGGAGCACTCTGCAGTCTGCCGTCTGTTCCCCGCTTCACCGGTGAAAATATTAGCACAGTTAGCGTCCATAAATATCTCTCGAAAAAACATCAAACACTCGAGTGGCTGAGTCTGCTCCTGATCTAGGCGTTTCTTTTTAGTGAAACCAAGCTAGCTAGCTACCAAAGGCAAGTGCAAGATCCATGTTTTCTCTCGGTGTGGGCATTTCTGTCACAGACCGGCCTGCTTGGATTGGGCTTCGTTCGTTGGGCCGTGGGCCAGGAGGCAAGTGGGTGATCGAGATGGAACTACAAAGGGCAAGCGACAGCAACATATGAGGGCATCGAAGATATTGAACAGCTGCCGGCTCTCCTCTTCCTCCCTGTTTTCCCCTCCCAAATCCCTCTTCTATAAATTCCCAACCTCCTATTGTTATTCCTAGTTCTAGCTTCCAATTTCTCCTAAGTTGTTTCTAAACTACCTGTATCCTGTATTGGAGTGGATCAATGTGTTCCTGTCTTGGGTGTGCATTTGTGTTCTTCAATCGGGACGGTAACAGTTGGTATCAGAGCCGTCGATCATGGTGGTTTCGCTCCGGGTGGCCAAGAGCGATGCTAAGAAGAAGAGCGAAGCACGGTGCAAGGTCATGTTGAACAAGTTGTTGGACCGAAAAGGCGACTAGAGTGGGGTGAATAGGAGCACGCTCACTTTTTCATTTAGATCGGATTCAATAAGAATTTCACTCCAATAGCTATGAGAGCTATGAAGATCAGTACACAAGCATAGCAGAAGACTTGTATTGAATCCACTCCAAAACCCCTAAGAGAAACGACCCAAAAACACAAAACAACGCGATGATGAGCGATTGCATGTGAACGATGTGATCGGTAGTAAGCGATTGCACGGTCGAACCAGGATGAGCAGTCTTGCGGTCGGTCGGTGAAGCAGAAAATCGGTGAATAAATAGTGAACAGCGTGAAAAACGAAATCAAAAATCGACGTAACTTTTGATCCGTAAGGCCAAAACCCACGAAATTTGAGACACACCTTCTCTAAGATATTAGGAACCTATTCCAATCAAAGATCACAGAGATTCATGCCAAAGTTCCTATATTTTTTAGTTTGAACGAAGTGTGCTCTAAAACCGAGCCAAAATCGAAATATGATCTAGAGACTTGCTCGTGGGTGATTGATGATCAAGATGACCCTAGATGGGTTCTCACATGTCACAACAAGTTAGATCACGGTAAGAAACCAATCAAAAGCTCACAGATCAAAGAAAGACCACAAATCACCAAATAGATAGAAAGAAAGCAAATAGACTCATCTTTGAGAGAACTTTCTTTGGATTGATTTGATATAGTATTGGTTTACAGCCACTCCATCAATGGATGACAAAGACTCAATACATGAGCACGAAATCAAATCCAACTCTCTAGAACCCTAACCTCCACTAATTCTCTCCCTAAGCAACTAGGGTTTTCAAAAACAATGAAAGGGTTGAGGGGGGGTGCAGCCACCTCCCTCCTCTATTTATAGTGGAGGCTTAGACCTTCTAGAAGCATTAACCCTAATGGGCTCCCGGTAAGGCCCACACACACACGTATTTTAAAGCGTCGTTTTCATCTCCTCTTGACCTAATCCGCTTCTCCACGCACCGTCTTGCGCCGCGGGTTGGCAAAAGGTAATCAAGGCGGTATTTGGTAAGATTACCAAAATACCCCTTCTCGGCCCTTCTTCAAAGACCGAGTCCAATCTTGTGGCGATCGTATGCTCGCCACGTGTAGGTTGATCCAACGGCTCTCATCATGTCGGCAAGTCTCTCCCATCCGGCTCCCACCGAAACCACCATGGCACTTGCACCAACCCTCACGCCGCTTGATCCAACTAGTCGCACCGAACTGCCCGTTCGGTCACCTTTGTCCATCTTGCACCATGCTTGAGTCCAATGACTTCACCCAGTATCGTCGATCGTTCTGAACCTCAGCTCTCCAAACCTAGTCCCGATCATTCTCGCCGTTAACCGTTGTTGACCACCAAGCAACCTGCACAATAATAGACAAGCAAATCGAAACCGGGAACAAGTTCTTCACAACTTGACCCACGTTAGTCAAAACATGCATCATGCACATGCACTGAAACCCATGAGATTGACCTAACAATCAACACATCGCTGCCAGGAAGGCCAGCGACTTAAGTCAAAACCGGTCAGACCGCCACCATGGTCGGTCGGACCACCCCTGACCGGTATGACCGTCAGCCCTTACGCCCGAAGCAAAACCGATCGGACCGCCAGAGGTGGCGGTTTGACCGCCACCCTGGCCGGTCTGACCGCCTGAAGCATGATAGCAACATCAACTTGTTGAAAACGCGCGTTTCGACAAACCCTCAACGTCATTGCCAATTGTCACATCATCCTAAGGTCATGAGCATATCCCCATGATATCCACACAAGTTAATCTCAGAAGTGAAGAAGCAAACATTGGAGATGGAAGGCTTGGCAGTACGCATGAACGAGCTCGCGGTCTGCTTGAAGTCCAGATTTCTTCATGCTCTGCACCTGTTCATGACAAACATTTACAAGTGCTATTCGATCCGGGTGACGTGTGTTCATCTGCCCGCATTTAACTACAGCAGCTTGGGGTCAAGCCGTATTTCAAGAAGGGAGGAATGTCACAGACCGGCCTGCTTGGATTGGGCTTCGTTCGTTGGACCATGGGCCAGGAGTCAAGTCGGTGATCGAGATGGAACTACAAAGGGCAAGCGACATCAACATATGAGGGCATCGAAGATATTGAACAACTGCTGGCTGTCCTCTTCCTCCCTGTTTTTCCCCTTCCCCCAAATCCCTCTTCTCTAAATTCCCAACCTCCGATTGTTACTCCCAGTTCTAGCTTCCAATTTCTCCTAAGTTGTTTCTAAACTACTTGTGTCCTGTGTTGGAGTGTGGATCAGTGTGTTCCTGTCTTGGGTGTGCATTTGTGTTCTTCAATCAGGATGGTAACAATTTCCTGCACACCTGCTGCTCAGCTCAGCTTCAGGCCCTTGTTAAGCTTGCTGGCTGCTCCTACAAAGAAAGCCTAGAAGAAAAAGGGTATCTAGCTAGGGTAGTGTCACATCCCCAAATTAATATAGAGCTTATTATGCATCTCATTAGCATGCATCATGTTTGGAAACTTTTTATTTCAATATTGTACTTGGGAAATCTCAAAATACAATTGAAAACATACACTTTAATTTGAACTCCAAACTAAAAACTGAAATCAATGCTACTGAAGATCTTCTGGAAATAATTTATTCAAATACTATATTAATTATCATGAATTAATATAATTTTTCCCAAATTTTTGGGACTGGCTTGAACCCTAATAAAATTCAAACACCATTGAAAGACCTAGCCTAAGTTTGAATTTATATATTACAACATATATAATGAACAGTAGGGTTCAATAATTTTTATGGACACTAGGTTGTCCCAGGAACCCCCAAAAATTATTTCATGATTTTAGGAATTTTATTTCTATTTTTAAGCCCGGGTCAAAGTAGAGGAGATAATTTGAATTTCAGTCAAACCCTAAAAACCTAACTGGTCGATACTGTTCCTCGGGCTTGAGTCCGACCCAGGTGAACCGGCTCAGCCCAACCACCTAAACGCACCATCTCATGCAACCGTCGGATCTAGGTTCAACGGTGCAGATTTCGTCATCCTTTTGACCAGTCCAACATTCTCGCTAATCTCATCCATCCATTCGTCATCTAACGGTCCCCATTGAAACACTTTGGCGCACCAAGCCGCACCTCCCTGTGTCTCTGACGAAGCGGAGCCCACCGGTCAGCTGCTTCGTCAACCTCGCGCAGGAGCCGAGCTCCACGCGGCTGCGCCGTTCCGACGCGCACAGAAACGGCGATGCTCACGCCGTCAATCCGCCACTGCCGTTGGCCACTCCGGAGCCGCCTACTCTTCACGCCGCCTCCATTGCTATCATCGACCGGGAATAATACCACCTCGGTACCCCGTTTCTTCCTCACTTCTCCTCTTTTCGGCAGAGGAGGAGGAAGCTCTCCCGGGCGCGTCTCTCGGGTGAGTTCCCTCCGCATGGTTTCCCCCATCTCTATGACCCATACCATTTCCATTTTTGCTTATTTTGGACCTTGTTTCCTCTTGTAGCTCCTGGACCACAGTGGCGCCATTGGAAGCTCTAGAGCACGCACCGAAGACCTCTCCGTGTCAACCCTTGTCTTCGAGAGGTATTATCCTCAACTGAGCGCGTCATATCATGTCTTAAAGCATGACCTAGTTTTCCCCTCAAGTAATTCCGACAATGCTTTCACAGGATCTTGTGAATTTGAATAGCTCCTCTTTTCGGCCGAAAGCACTGTTCACCGTCCTTCTTGCCAAGCCGGTAAGTTATATCCCGATTCCTTCCAAGGGCAGCATCTTGTGAACCTCCCTTACCTTTTTCAACCACCCATTGTTGTTTTTCCTGCTCAGGTTGTCGTGACATCGTGGGACCCTCCTTGCCGAATCTCGGTCACACGTCGCCGACGAGCTCCAGTGCTTCTCCGGTCCTTCTTCCAACTCAGGTAGCTTCGTTGGACCTCTGTGATGCTAAGGCACCAGCTTATTTGGGTTTTGCGGAGTTCGTTTTCGTACCTCCACCGTTGGCCAAAGCTTTAGCTCCGCCCATCTCCGGCTAGCCGCCGATTCAGTCCACTTCAGTCGTCGCCGCCACCACCTTAAGGTGTGCAAGACTATTGCGGCTCCATTCTGAGCCTTGGCCGACGCCTCCGTGGACGAAATCTCCGGCAAGCCGCCAGGCAAGCACGGGCGACGCCGCTGTTGTCGGTTTCGTCCGGCAAAACCCTGTAGCGCGGCGATTAGAGTAAATGACGTGGTTTAGTGTTAAGGTTAGAAGTAATCTATCACTGACTTGTGGGCCTTGGTATATTTTAAGTAGATGCGTAGTTGTAGAATACGTGTTCGTTAAAAGGAAAACGTAATATTTTGGGTTGAAAAACTAATAGTACATTTTCATGGTTGGGAAAACGTATTTTTCTAAATGCGCCTTCGGCATGTTTTCGAAAATTTGGATCAAGGTGACCGAGTCAACCCGACTTCGCCCGCCTGTTATCGCGCTAGCGCGTGGGCGATGAAAAAGGAGTAAATGCTTTGTAAAATCCGAAAACCAAATTACCTGTGTACTGTAAAATAGGTTTAACTTTGAAAATACATAACTAATTCATCTCAACTTCAAAATAAGTGAAACCACTTCCGGAAATTTTTATTTTGAATGAACTTTATATTAAAATTGGTTTCAAACATTTCCCTGTAACAGAAAGAATTATTTTGAAAGAATAACCTATAACTCTATTATTTGCACAATAGAAAAAGGCTTGTAACTTCAAAAATACATAACTATTTCATATTAACTCCTAAAACAGTGAAACCACTTTTGATATTTTTCATTTTTAGTGAACTAAATTATAAAAGTGTTTTCAAACTTACCTCTGTCACGAAAACTATGGTTTGAGGAAAATGATCCTAGAAGGGATTATTTTTACACTATTAATGCTCATAACTTTAGAAATCAATAACTAAATCTTGGAAACTCCAAATAAAGCAAACTCAACTGTTTTGGACTGGTAATAATATTGCCTATTTATCCATGTAAACTTTGTGCTCACCACTGCTCTACAAATTTTCATCCCATAATTAAATTACCCGAACGAAGGCGTATTGAAATCTGAAAATCAAATCACCATAACTTTCTTATGCTAAATCAAAATGAAATAATTCTTTCACCAATAATCATCTAAAATCATGACTTAGCTACTGTAGAAAAATCATGCATTTTTGAGCATTTTGATTTTTGAGGTTTTTCTCGATGTTTATTCGGTATTGTATTTATCTAGATACCGAGCCTATTGATATTGACTCCTACGCCACCGAGAGTGAACAACTACTTTTCCTGCAAGGCAATCATCCTTTGAACTTTCTTTTGCATCATATTTGATCCCAGATTTGTTAGGATAGATGCAATGATAATTGCTTGCATGCTATTTTTGATAATGTCGCTATTTTTGTGATGATTAGTTAGACACATCCTATTATCTTGTCATTGTGGCTATCCATAAATTATCCCCATACTGAAATGCTTAAGATAGGATGTATGAATTTATATTGTGCGAGTCTGCTTAGCCATGCAAGTCTAGAACCGGTAGTTTGATTGTCGGAATAACTTGACAATTATGGGATAAACACAACTCTCTTTATACTTTTGGTTCATATCTTCGTATCTGTTTTATGAGTTAAAATTTTGTCATTTTAAATGAGCTTTTGGTCTGGACAAGTGTTGGTTAGTGATGGTGCTTCGTGCACGAGCTTTGGGAAAGTGGTTGACTTGTCTGGACAATTAAGGACCGAACTTTGGTAACGTCGTTGATTCAAGTATATTCGTGCTACCATACGCAGTATATGGGTGTTTGACGGTCAAGTAAGGGAAGGTCCTGTTGTGTTAAGTCTCACGGTGGTGTAGGGACAATTGTGTGTTTGTCAATTGTCCTTAGGAATCGATGTCAATGTTCTATAGTGTGCAAGGGAGCACCAATTACCTTTTCATTACATCGGTATTTCCAATATAACATGTGAGCCCCTTAGCAAGTGCTATATGCTACTTGTACTAAGATCGGAAACATCTCACATGGGGACTTAGCTCAATAGGGTTTTCTTGCTGAAAATGACCGTATCTCGATTCTCCCCGGCCAGCATACCAAAGGAAGTGTGCTATTATCCGGAGGCTTACGGGCTAGTCGAGTCGTGTGGGTAAAGTAGTACACCCCTGCAGGGTATAAATCTATTCGAATAGCCGTGTCCACGGTTATGGACAACCGCTTGAGTTCGGGAGTTACTATTGTTAGACTTGGAATTAAAATTGTTGGTGAACTCGGTTTTGTCATGAATGGGATGTTCATGCTTGTTGTTGTATCAAAGTAGACAGCCACTTTGTCTTTTGTATGATTTATTTGTTATCGTATTCATTACTTTTCACATGCTTCACTTCTGCTTCAAATCTGATTTTGAAATGACACTTGAAAAACTAGTATGTGTAGGTTGTACCTTGTTGCGTCTCTTTTGCAAAACTAAGCCAATATGAGCCATCTCTTGGAATAGCCTTATGCATAACTAATTTTTATTTGTGTAAGACTTGCGAGTACTCTTTGGTACTCAGCCAGGTGTTTGTTGGCTTTTTCAGGTGAGGATGATATTGAGACCGATGAGATTGTCGGTGTCGATTTAGGTGACATCGACGAGTAGTATGCTATCTTCTAACTCCCAGTCGGTTGCCGATGGGTTGTGGGCATACCACTGCTGGCATTTTGGTTTATTTACTCGCTTGCGCTATAAACTTGTTTAATTTGGCCGGTCGGCCACTTATGTAGTTGTAATCTTTGAACTGTGATGTATAACTTTTGTACTATTTATGTATGAGTGTTGTATGGATGTGATCGACGTTGTAATGAGAGTATGAATATATTGGTCGCTGATCTTGGGAGCCAATATAGGTCATACTCGCTGTTCATGGGTTCCCATTTAACTCACTAAGTGTCGTGCTTGGCTTGTTGGAGAACCGACAATCATGCAGTGCTCGCAGGGGAGCGGCGCGCATGATCGTCGGGGCTCTAGTTTACAGTCAAGCCTCTCATTTAGACTGAGTTAAATTGGGATCCATTTACTGGAGATCCAGGATTATGTCCCTAAGGTCTTGATTAGTCTCGGTCTTACGGAGATAACTCCGGGGTCCCCACAAGTAGTGCGCCCCCCCGGTCGCTGCAGATGATGAGCCGGCCAGAGGTGAGTCATGAGTGGTGACACAAAAAGGAAGAAAGGAGGCGCCAAAGCAAGCAGCAAGCAAGGGGCCGGGGAAAAGTCATGGCCTGTCTTGATGTGATGTGACACCTCCTCCTGGCCGGCCTGCCTATCAGCAGGTCAGGCACCTGCTGCAACGGCTGCCGCATATTACTCGTTCGTTAAGCTTGCAGCATGGCGAGTTTAGCAGATTTACAGGAACACGTACATGATGAGCGTGATCTGAATCTGAATAAAGGGCGTTTCCACACTCCCAACTGATGGATCCCAAAACAATTCCTTCAACTTATATAAGCACTACTCTTTCCATGCGACTCTGCCAAACTGAGAGACGGATCGGTCGAAATGAGAACACACAGCATCATTTGCTGCAGCATCCATTCATGTGGTCCTCTTTGTGCACACACTCATTCGCATGAAAAACTTGACACGCATGCATGCGTATGTTCTATTGTTCTTTCTTTTTCTCGCTAGGCGCCTTCGTGCAGTCAGGTCAAAGCAGCTTCAAGATGCCAAAATAGTTGGAGCTAGCAAGCACTATTCTAGCATGGCACGCAGTGTTTGCGTTATTCCTTTTCATGCTTGAACAAAAAAAAGGCATCCATGCCATGCGTCCCTGTTTTGCAAAGTCCACACATAATAAAGAAAGGAAATGAAAGGAGCATTAGAGATACTGTGCCTCTCTATCTCCTCCATCACAACTCGCTGCTCCCTCCCAGATGGTATCATGTACGTTCAAATATAAAATATATCAGACAGGCAGGGAGGAGCTAGCACCATTCAATTGATGGGACGTTGGATCACTGTAAAGATGGAAACAGTATGTACTACTATAACCTGCCGCAAGATGCAAACAAGCAAAGAAAAGAAAAAGAAGAAACGAGCAGAGGTTTGTGTGAACGCTTGCAAACTGATAACAAAAGGAATTCTCACCTAGTCGTTGATCGAAATTAAATGCCATGCTAATTAATCGAGCAACCAGCCATGCATATTGCATCTTGCTCTCTAGCAGCTGGTGGTACACATGTAAAACGAGAGAGACTATAGAGGTAGACTTCATTGGATTTGATGTCGATTACATAAGGTGAATGGTTGCCAATTACTAATTTGAACAATGTACAAAATGTGCATGAAATGAAGATGCAATACGGTCATAAGAGGGCACCGCTAAGCCAGCTCGTGGTGTCATTGGAGGTGGAGAGAGAGAGCGCAAGTGAAGGGGAGCAAGAGGACAGGGCAGGCAAACAGTGGAAATCCAAGCTGGAACAGTTGGAGAGGAGCCCACCGGGGAGACAACGCTTTTATTTGTGAGATGTTTTTAACAGTCGCGAGAGCATAGTGCCGTGGGGCTCGCATGTACAGGGACGAGCGGTACATCTAGCCACAGCCCACAGCGTCGCTAGCTGCATATATACCTGTTGGTCATATGGTAATTAACCGCGTACTAGTGAGTTAAAGAACGAATGTCATGGCCGGGCATGCATGCCGATCTCCTTGCACTAACATGCAGTAACAAAGGGAGAGAGAAAGAGAGCTACATTCATATATACATATCCTCGACATAGACATAAGCAGTGTAGGGAGATATGTGTTATGTACATGTAGCTTATGATTAAGGACAGTCACTATAGCTGGTTGGACTCTGCAATGTACTGTATGTTGTATTTTGAGGGTTATTTGATAATTTCTCAATTAAGAAAAGAAGGAATGAAAAAGGAAAAGGAAAATAGGAAGGTGGGGTCCACCTGTCGGTTGGAGAGGATTGAGATAATGTTGGAGACTCGGTCTCCAACCCTATCTCAAACGCGTGGGCGACTGGGCTGCTCCCCCTGCGAGCGGTGGTGTTGGAGGTGCTAGTCGGCCGGGGCGCTTCGGACACCGGCCGTTGGCCATTACCGTGTGATGCCTTCTCCTCTCCTCTTCTTAAGGTGGTCGGCTTCTCCTCCTTTCTTCACCTGAAAAAGTGTGAGCTTTTCCCCTTTTGTGTAGTTCTTCTTCTCCTCCGATTGGACTTCGGTTTTGGGGTTTTGGAGTTGCGTTGTGTTGCCATGGTGACTCGGCGTCGACGGTGGTGAGGTACGGACCTTCCTCCTTGCGCATTCCGCCGGTTCCCTCTTGCACCTGTGGGGACCCCGGTAATTATCTCCATAAGACCGAGATTAGACAAGGTCTTAGGGACATAATTACAGGCCTTCGGTAAATGAATTCCAATTTAACTCTATCCAAGTGGGAGGCTTAGCCGAATACAAGAGCCTCAACGATCATGCGCACGCTCCTTGCGAGCGCTACATGATTGTCGATTCTCCTCGATTCAAGCACTACCCTTGGTGAGTTAAATGGGAATTATCAACAACAGTATGATATATATTGGCTCCCAAGATCAACGACCAATATACTCATACTCTCATCCAACGTTGATTACATCCATACAACGCATACAACAAGAGATAAAAAGACATCTTGCATAATAGTTAAGGTCTACTGACTTATTACAAACGGCCGACCGCCAAATTTAAAGTAGAGTATCAAGTAGCGTGAATTAAATAGATAAAGCAAAAGACCAGCAGTGGTATGCCCATCACCCATCGGCAACCGATGGGGTTAAATGGCAACACACTACTCATTAGTGTCACCCAAGTCAACACTAGCGAGATCGTCATAATCATAACCTTCCTCACCGAAAAGGCCAGCAAGCATCCGGTGAGTACAAGTGTACTGCAAGTCTTACACAAATAAAAATAGTTATGCATAAGGGTCATTCAAAGGATGGCTCATATTGGTTTAGTTTTGCGAAAAAGACGCAACAATTAACATCCTACACATACTAGTTTTTCATGTGCCCATTTAAAATCAGATTTTAAGTAGAAGTAAAACATGTAGTAAAGCATTTCAGTAATAAACAATTGAATCATACAAAGACCAAAGTGGCAGCCCACTTTGATTTACTAAACACATGAACAATCCGTTCATGACGAATCCCGAGTTTAACCACAATTTTAATTGAAAGTCTAACAATAGTAACTCCCGAACTCAAGCGGTTGTCCATAACCGTGGACACGGCTATTCGAATAGATTGATACCCTGCAGGGGTGTACTACTTTACCCACACGACTTGATTAGCCCGTAAGCCTCCAGAGGCCTCGAAATAGCACACTTCCTATGGTATGCCTACGTAAATAAAGATACTGATCATTTTCAAGAAGAAAGCCCTATTGGGCTAAGTCCCCCTTGTGAGATGGTTCCTTGCCTAGTACAAGCGTCTGATAGCACTTGCTAGGGGGCTCACAAGTTATATTGGAAATACCGATGCAATCAAAACAAAAGAATTGGTGCTCCCTTGCACACTATAAAGGATCACATCGGCTCCTCAAAGAACATAGGATTTCACGGTCGCTATGCCCCTTACACCACCAAGGACTTAACACAATAAAACCCTCCCCTACTTAACCATACGGCTCCCAACCCGCGTGTGGCAGCACGAGTGTACTTGAATTAACGACGTTACCAAAGTTCGGTCCTCAATTGTCCAGACAAGTCCTTCCACATACCCAATTCTCGTGCACAAAGCACCATCACTAACCAACACTTGTCCAGACCAAATCTCATTTTAAAAATGACAAAATTTAACTCATAAAACAGCTACAAAGATCTGAAGTATAAATCATAAAGTGAGAGTTGTGTTTATCCCAAAACCGTCGGGTTATTCCCGACGATCGAACTACCGTATCTAGACTTGCATGGCTAAGCAATTCTACAACCCATAATTCACACACCCTATCTTAAGCATATAGGAGTTGGCATAATTCAAGATTAACCTCAAGCATAGGACATAACTAAACTACACATCACAAAAATATTGACATAATCAAATAGCATGCAAGCAATTATCATTGCACTATCTTAACCAAAACTGGGATCAAATATGATGCAAAAGAAAGTTCAAATGATGCTTGCCTTGCTGGTACAGTAGCTGCTCACTCTCGGTAGCGTAAGTGTCGATATCAATATACTCGGGATCTATATAATTATAACATCAAATAAATACCGAGAAAACAACACAAAAACCAAAATGCTCAAAAATGCATGATTTTTCTACAGTAGTTAGATCATGATTTTAAATGATTTTTAGTGAAAGAATTTTTTCATTTTGATTTAGCATGTGAAAGTTATAATGGTTTGAATTTCAGATTTCAATAAGCCGTCATTATGCAATTTAATTATGAAGTGAAATTTTGTAGAACAGTGGTGGGGTAAAGGATTACATAGGTAAATAGGTAATATTAATACAAGTTCAGAATAGTTGAGTTTGTCCCATTTGGAGTTCTTATGATTTAGTTATTGATTTTCAAAGTTATCAGCCTTTTATAGTATAAAAATAATGGAGTTAAGGAGTATATTCTCCCAAAAATAGTTTCTGTGACCGAGGTAATGTGGAGACCATTTTTAGAATTAAGTTCACTGAAAATGAAAATTATCAAAAGTGATCTCACTGTTTTTGGAGGTTCCAAAAATTACTTATGCATTTTTAAAGATTTCAGTCCATTTTCCTATTGTAGAGATAATGATTTTAATGAATAAATTTCCAATTAAAGCCCTCTGCCACAGAGACATGCATGAAACTAATTTTGATAGGAAGTACATTAAGAATGTAAATTTCGTAAGTGGTTTGTGCAATTTGGAGTTGAAATGATTTAGTTATGCATTTTAGAAGTTATACATATTTTCAAGGTGTAAGAAAAGGGTTTTCGGATTTTACAGACATTTGCAACTTTTCTCACCGAGTGCAGCGCTAGCCGCATCATCGACCAGCGGCCCGCTCGTCGCCCGCCTGGCGAGGCACACACGCACAACTCGAGCTAGGATCGCGGCCGTTGGATCAAGATCCAACGGTTCACTGATCGGTGCAATAGGACGGTCCGAATGTCTCAACGAACGGATCGTAGATTCGGATCCGACGCCCATGATCGTAGCGTAATCGGAAATTCGAAAAGCCACTCAACTGGACCTTCGATATCGCATCGGACGGTCCACAACGATCCAAGTGTAAGGAAAGGCGCCAAGACATCGCGACGTGTTTAAATTTTGGGCCCACACGCCGCTGGCTCCAACGCTTTACTAAACATGTTGTTTTTACGTGGGTGGGGCCGCATGTAAGCGATCGAGTAAGGAGGTTTAAGACAACATTTAATTACTAATGATTGCCATTAACTCGTAATCATTTGCTACGGTGATTCGTCGCGACGACAACGGATTTCATCCTCGCGTTTCACCGGCGGCTTGCCGGCGATTCCGCCACAAATGGCGTGAACCATGAGTATGCTTAGGTGCACAATAGTGCTGCGCTCCCAATGGAAGTGGTCTCGACGGCTAAGCCGGCTGCACTGACGACTGGCCGGAGTTGGCGGCGGCGATGTTACGGCAAAGTGTAAGCAAGAAAAGAAGCTCCGCAGTTGACAAACAAGCAAGCTACCGAGATCCTAGAGACTAACTAGGAGCTACGAAGCTAGGAGGGCTTGAGGAAGTCGGAAGTCTGGTGGAGGCTTATCGGTGCGGAGAAGACGAAGGCGACGACACGACTTCACGTGGAGAGGATGCCCAAGCCAAAAGGAGGTAACTTAGAGCTAGGTATAGCTCAAAGATCCACAGAGGATACTCTAGGAGCAAGGAATCAAGAGGAGCTTACGGAACAAGGTAGGAGATGAAGGGTTGGGCTATGGCCGAAAGATCAAATCTTCCAATACACGCACACCTGTCGTGCAATGTCCAAATGGAGTTAGGGGTTTTGATTAGTGAGCTAAGGCATGCAAGATGACGTGGTGGGTTGAGGACCATACCTCCTGGAAGTGAGAAATGGCACGAGGATGTCTTCGAGAGCGCGCTCTGGAACAGCCGAGGGCACGAAGGTGAACCCGAGGCTACAAGAAAGAACAGGAGCGGAGCTTAGCAAAAATGGAGAGGGGGTCGAACATGAAGTCGAGGGATACCATGTGGTGGAAGCTTACCAGAGTGTGGAGCTCGCACTAGCTTCCCCTTCCTCAGCCACCGAGAGGAAGAGTGAGGGCATTCTAGTGTTCAGAGAGGTCTTATGCATGGGGAGATAACGGAGCAGAGGCGGTGTTAGACGAGGAACACACCGGAGTGGTGGATGGAGGCGGTGGATTCACGGAGTAAGAATCTCCCCAACGGTCGCCGCAGAAAAGCCCAGCCGCGTGGAGCACAGCTCCTGCGCGAGGTTGAAGAGAGGTCTGACAAGGCGGGCCCACCATGTCAGCGACTCAGGAGTGACGGGGGTGCGGTGTGACTCGGGCCTTTTGATTGAAAACGGACGGCCAGGATCTAAAGGGAACGCTAGTTGATTTAGCCGAGTCCGCTCGCCCCGGGTCGGACTCGAGTCTGAGTCAGGGTCTGGTTCGGGTCGGTTGAACAGTACTAGGGTTTGACTGATTGAATTTCTTTTGATTCTAGTTTGACCGGTGCTTTATAAATAGAAATAAATTTCATAAAATCATGAAATAATTTGTGGGGGTTCCTGGGAGTATATAGTTCCCATAAAAATTATAAAACCCTACTGTTCATAATACAGTTTGTGATATTAAAATTCAAACATGTTGTATGTCTATAAATGTTGTTTGAATTTTAATTAGGTTCAAACTAGTCCCAAAAATTGGAAAAATTATATTAATTCGTGATAATTAATTTAGTTTTTAAATAAATTTATTCCAGATGATGATCATAACTTTTTATCACTGATTTGAATTAAAGTTCAAATCTGAAGGGTAGGTTCATGTTTTTAACAGATTTTCCAAGTGCAATAAATTATGAAATGATTTGAATTTAATAATGCATGCTAATGAAATACATAATAATCCATTTTAATTGTTGGGGCTGTGACACACCCCCTCCTCTGTTGGGTGTGCAGTGGTGGACTTGCGTTGTTGGAGCTTGACTCCAGGTGGATCTTGCTTGACCTTGGTGAGGAAGAAGGGTCCGGTTTTGGTGCTTGGTGCTCTGTGGATGCATTTGGTCGGTGCACTGCGATTGGCTCTTTGTGTGGCATTTCTCTGTACCTCAACTTCGTAATTTTTGTGTGTCCCGGATTGCGAATTGGCAGTGTATCTCCGACGACCTCGTTTGTTCAAACGCGGCACAACAATGCGATTGGTTTTAAGAGTCGCCTTCGGTGTGCCTTTCCTGGTTTACTACTCGGTGATTTTGAGTGTCATCCGCATTGTGAGTATTGTTGTTTCCCTTTTTCGTATTACTTTGCATATGTGATGTGCTAGTAGAAGTATCAAATTGTGATTGATTTGATTGAAACTAGCACCGAGAGATATTGCTTAGTGATTTTGTGGGCTCGGATTAATGCTCGATGAGGATTATTGTTACTTGTGAAATTGGATTGACATTGTTGATTATAAATCAGACTTGAGCTTGATGTTTGCGTATTGTTGTTGATTCATCTCTATTGTCGTAGCTCTATTACTTTATATGATTCGGTTATCTTTCTGTTGACCGAATTTGGCTAGTGTTATTAACTGATTGTGCACTTTGACATCGTGTTCCTCTGTTGGCCAAAAGCAGTAAAAGCTGATTTTGTTATTTTGTGATCTCACTTTGCTTTGTGATATCCATGCTACTTCCGTTGGCCGAAAGTACTCGGTGCTGTTGTGACCTATGAGATTATTCCTACTTGCTGTTGATGCAATAGAAAGGCATTCATTTTCAGCTCAAAGTTTGATTTATTTTGTCATATCCAATTAGTGAAAAATCTTGACAAAAGTGGTGAGGAGGCCAATCTTGAGCAGCCCGACGTTTGAAAGCAATAAACAAACAATCTAAATCTGAGCATTATGCTAATTTCTTTTGTTGTTAAGATCTATCTTTTGAGTATATTATCTTATTTAATTGATATGAAGAAATTACAGTTTTATATGTCATTTTTGTCATTTATATGCTGCTAATATGTTTTAATTATGACAATTGCTGCTAGAATTATATCTAAATATTCGCTAAACTGATAATTTTACAACACTATACTCCTACTATTACAAGCTGTCGAGCCTGGATTTACATCTAGGCCCTCTATTTATACTGAGCTAGTCTCATGATCAGTAGCTAGCTCATATAATACAATTATCGGCGGATATCACATCTATACATGAGTATAAGTAAAAGAGTACTTAATATTACAGAAACATTGTAAATAGGCCTAAGTGTCGAGTTATTAAGTAACAAGTCGACAAGTTCAGAGAGTAAATAGCAGCAGAAATATAAATAAACCAAAAAAGAAAGGGGCCTCCATGAGCTTGCCACATGCAATCGACTGGGGCTAGGACCTAGTTGTCGCCATCCTCTTTGTTTTCCATGGCCAGATGCATAGAAATATCTATACATCGAGTCTTCTGCTTCGTAGTCTGAATCCACATATTTGAGCACCATGAGTACGAAGGTACTTAGTAAGCCCTCACAACAAATACAAGTATATAGATACAAGACTTACCAAAGAAGGGATCTTATGGTTATTTTAGCACAAAGCATATTTTGCTCTAATACTATAATTATTTTCTAAACCTATGACTGAGCCTTTTTAGCTTCAAAACAAAAGTTCTATTTGTGTAAGAAATTCTTATTTCGAATAAGGTTCCATCCACCTACATCATCGCTACAACTAGTTTTTCGTTAACATGTCTCGGTTCACATTTTATTAAAACTAACCAAGTGTGGCTTTCTGCTCAATGCCCATAACCAGGGCATGACTATTCAAACATATTATACACTCTGCAAAGGTTGTGCAGCTTTACCCACAAGATATGATCAACTCATAATATCGACCATGGTATGCTAGCTTGGGTGTGCGACGGAGATGATCATAACAATGCTTTTCCAACACCCAGTTCCAACACTCGACCCGCTCCGGTGGGGAACCACTCAACACTGGGACAATGACTGTTACAGGACACCCCTAGAATGCTCCGTTACAGGATGTATTTTCAATGAGGGACCCTCCATTGTTAGGGAGTCGCTGCCCTTCTCAATTTCCAAACCTACCACTATGCATGGGGTTTATGCCAAAAATGAGCAAAATAATTGGCTAGGTCTATCCCATACAAGACTTGTGGTTGCACGGTTCATTTGTTTACAAATGCAGCACATGATTCGGTTCTTAGTCGACTTAGGCGAGACAATACACAAACCCAACTCTTGTGCATGCCTCTGCACCGATCTCATACCAACCACTCATCCAAGGAGAGGTTGGCGAGCATGGTGACGCACTCGGTCAGGGCTTAAATAGCGAGGAGTGGTGGGAACGGATGAGCGCGAATGTGGCAAGGTGTGGACACCCAAGCGGAGCGGTGTGCAGGGCCTGGCGTGCTAATGGGACGAGGTCATGGCATCGCGGGAGAGGGCGAGAAGCTTGAGGCATGGCTACAATGCTCGAGGTGAGCTGATGTGGCTCTGGGGCATGCGTACGACGCAACGGACGAGCGAGCGAGCTGGCATGCGGGGAAGAAGCAAAGTAACTCTCCGGGCAGCCTGACAGTTAGGGCCATGTCGCACGTGTCAGATGATGCGAGTGAGTGGTGGGTTGTTGTGCGGCGCACTCGGAGTTGGGCTGGTTGGCTGGGTTGGGCCACAAGGGGGAAAGAGGGCGGCGATGGTGCACTGGCGCGATTGGGCTGGTGGTGTGGGAACGGGCCGAGGGAGAGGGGAGAAAATCGGGCCATCGGGGTGGAAAACGTCCCGAGAGGAGGGGGAATATTTGATTAATTTAATTTGGATTTTTAAGTTTAATTTTGAATCTAAAATTTAAATTCTAAGAAGATTTAGCACACCATTAACTTGTAGATTTTTAATATTTCAAATTTTGTGCAAAGAAATTGATTTTACTTTTTTTGAATTGCAAGCCAAGTTTTTTAAAATTCTCAAAATGCAATAAAGTTTTTGAAATCCAATAAATTTATAAAAGTTTCAATTATTCAAAATTAGGCTGTTACACAAGCTTTCAGAACATCTAATATAGCGCTTGGAGCCAGCATCTGGTATGCACGATGAACAACGGCATAAACACTTAAGAAGGACATGCGAGCGTTAACATTACAATTTTTAAAATGGAGAGGTAACATATATGAAGCAGAGATAAAAGGTTTCCATGCATGGGCATGTGACTGGTCCATGCTGTCCTGTTGGGTGACATAATTGTATTAAGTACTTGTACAGCATACATGTCATGTCATCTACAGAATTATGTGGCGTTCATATCGACATGAGATGGAGAAGTTGCAACCACAAAAAAAATTGGGAATGTGCTTTTATACTATTCCTTTCCAAGTAAAAAACAAATAAATAACGAGAATATTTAAGTAGCTACAATTTCATGAGACTGTTTCTACAGCTTTTACTCACTATTTTGATTGAAGTATTACCTATTTCAGTTTACTTTAAACAGTGTGGAAGGGGATCTCTGAATAATTGTGAGTCTTGCACCTTTCCTTTATTTTTGGGAGGAACATCCATATATGATAATATACAATTTCACACTGTACGTACTCCACTGTGTCATATAGTCTTTGAACTAGCACATACATGTACGCAGTACTGTATGAAAGCCACAAATACGAAGTTTTAAATATATAGGTGGAACCTACGTACGTACGTATATACCTTTGCAGTTCTACTTAATTATATATGTCATAGTCAAAACAATTCATGAATTATTTTTCCGAATCACAGTTTTTTAATCACCAAACTCGCTTGTTAATTACTTAAATCACAAACGTGATTTGAGGAAATATGTTCTGCATATTGCATTAACAAAACATAAAATTTACTCCCTCCATTCACTAATATATATATGTCTTTATCGGAGAAAGTGTGGCCAAACTTTTCTATTTTTGATTGTTTTTAGTAGATCATGAAAAGTATTTTCGATGCATATTCATGATTTTTCTATTCCATGTATGATATCTCCAATAACAATATATAATATTACAAAATATTCTAAAAGGCGTTTAAATAAATATCCTTTCTTACCCCCAACATTTTTCTGTGAAATATGCTATCATAACATTCTCTCGATATTTTTGTAAGACAAAATTTGCTACAAGACACTGCGTACAATTGGTTGGCAATTGCCCAAATACACCTCAAAATCATCTCATTACCCATACACACTAGAAACCTGTGTTCATTTGCTGATGGACACTTTTCGCTGCCTACACACATTGTAAAAGTTGTGCTTTATTTGCTGGTGGATGCTCATGTTGATTTGCTGGTGGGCACCGACGCACCGTAGTGTCTAGCAAACAACACATCTTTATAGTGAGTTTGGGAAATGAGATGATTGTATAGTGCGTTTTGGCAAACGCCAACCAAGTGCAGTGGTATGTAGCCAATTTTATCTTTTTGTAAGTATGAACGGCAACAATAAGATTAGCTAGTACCTACATGCCATGTGTAATAGTTATACACATTAGGATGTGCTTGACCTATTAGCTGTGAGATGCTTAATTTAAGAATAGACCCAATAATTAGTGACAAATATATATAAGAGGATGTTGTAAAATTTGAACTATTTCTTCTTCTTTAATGCAATGATAGACAGCCCTCTTGCGCATTCTTAGAAATAGAACTAATCAGTGACACAAGCAATGAATTAATAGCTATACACATCAATATAATATACCCATTAGCTGTGAGATGCTTAATTTAAATAATAGACCTAATAATCAATGACATTTATTTATTTATTTATTCTTCTTTAATGCAAGGATGATACGCAGCCCTCTTGCGCATTCTTAGAAAAAAGAACTAATCAGTGACACAAGCAGCAATGAATTAATAGACTGGCTGTTACAAGAAATTCTTCTTGCAAGACCGAGCGTTAAGGCATATATAGTTAAGGATGGAATAACCAAGGAATAATGGAGCCCAAGCACCAAAACAGTGAAAGTGAGCAAAACAGTTGCCATGTTTGACTACCACGTAATAGTCCATCGATCGTATTAATATATGGCATTGCTCCTCTGCTTAGTTATGACTCACTAACCTGTCAATCTGTCATGCAAAGCTCATGTTTTAACCGGGCTGTCGCCTCGTATTGGCCGAATTTTTTGCAATTTAGCCCTTTTTTCGTAAAAATCTCACATTTATACTCCTGCTAGTCTTATTTCCGGTTTTGGACCCAGGGGGTCGGCGCCGTGAGTCACGGCGCCGAGGTAACACAGCTCGGCGCCATGACTCATGGCGCCGAGGTACCAAACCCTAGCCAGCGAGGCGGCCAGCGTGGCGTGCCTCGGCGCCATGACTCATAGCGCCGAGTCAGTGTTACCTCGGCGCCGTGACTCATGGCGCCGACTCGCGCCACGATCTCGGCCCGAGCTCAATTATATACCTGCCCGAGCCTTGCTCTATTTCTTCCTCTCCTCTCTCGGTTTTGACTCAACCCAACCCGCCAAATTTTCGAATCACCAATTTTCACCGTGGAAACTTGAATTGATCCATACAACTTCGAGAGCAAGGTATCCTCTTTGTCCTCCTCACTTTTTACGCATTGATTTGGTCTATATCATGTGTGTTATGCAAAATTAGGTTAGTCGTGACCTAGGGTTTGAAGCAATTAGTCTCACTTGTTTTATTGATTCGTATTGTGTATTATGAAACCTTAGTTACGGTCGCCTCTGTTTCTCCCATCGTTAGGATGCCGAGGCGTGGTAAAGCTAGTAAACCAAGGTAATCTTTGTCAATCGTATTCTAATTTGTCGGTAATATGTAGTTCATATTATTTAAGGTTCATACAATTTGTTGTATTTCTGGATTAGGCAACAGCTGGTGGGCAATGCGTTCGCGCTTGCCATCGCCTAGTGGCGTTCGGTGCCCATGTGCTCTGCGGTGATGCTTGTAGGGTGGCGAGATCGATGAGGAGGACACGCATGTGCAGAGGTATTGGATGTGTCACAATTATGCCTTTGACCTACACCTCAACAGATCCGCATTGGATTGTTGGTGAGAAATTAGTGGCTTTTTCTTTGTTCTTGCGATGAATCAATAACATTTCATTACGTGCTTAACAGACCCATGTTTTGCAGGAACCTCCACCGCTATGTGACTTTGAGCAGTGGATCGACACTGAGATCAAGGAGGAGGACAAGCAGCATATGGAGGGATCAAGAAGTGGGATGCGGAGCGCGGAGTCTGTTGGAGAAGACACGCAAAGAGGAGGCAGCGAGAAAGGAGCACGAGGAAGAGGTGAAAATGAGGCAGGCAGCTAAGCGTAAGGGGGAGAGGGAGAGGAGGCTTGAGCGCGTTCGCCGTGCTAAGGCTGCAATGGAGGAGGATCCGGATGCTTTGAGGAAGGGAAAGTGGCCTCGTTGCACTCAGTAGTGTGCTAGACTTAGTAGTTATGGTTTAATAATGAACAATGGTCTCATTTGTTGGACTTGTTATTTTGTTGTACTCTTGTCATGTCTTGCACTTTTCAAGATGTGCATGTGAGTATATTGTTAAACTTGAACATGTGAGTAGCATGACTTGTTTTTTTGTCACTATGCCTATATATTTCGGTAACTTTGGTCGCCACCAACAAAGTAAGCACACGTTCCTTTGGTCCCAAAGATATAATCACTACTTTGCATATAATCACGGGAAAAATTCGCGAGTTTCCCTGTTTCGACCATCCACATTTAACAATATGACACAAATATATCATACGAGCATATATTCATCACAATACCACACGAATAGTAGAAACAACAATCCAAAAGTCCAAATAGTCCATAAAAGTCCATACAATGTACATAAACACAGTCCTCATCGCCTCCTAGCCTTGCCCTTTCCACCAAGAGCGTCGGTGCTCGGAGTGTAAGGGTCACGCGGACGTCGGTGCCTACGCGGTGGAGGCTGCGAAGGTCGTGGTCGGCGAGCACCACGAGCCGAGACGGTCCAATCTCCTCGGCCTCGCCCTCCGCTGCCACCAATCTCTCGGCCTCGTCCTCCTCCTCGCCACCAAGTCCCGAAAAGTATCCTCGGTCGTGCAGGGACGAGCTCGCCTCGGAAGGCGTACTCCGTGTGAAGAAGTGCCGGAGCCTACTGGTTTGGTGCCGACGTCCGGAAGATGTGTCTGCGTGGCACGTGGACGCCCATCGATGCTCGCGCCCTGCAACCACAACGGCGGCGCACTGCGTAGCCGCCTCGCAAGTCTCGCGGTTCATCATCATTTTGTTAGTTCACAAATGTCATATTTGGTTACAAGTTTATATTTTGATTGCCATGTATTGAAAGACTTACTCCAAGAAAGTTGTGGAGTGTCGTCTCATCCACTCCTGTCCTCGGAAAACGCTCTAGGTCAAGCACGGATCGCCTCAACGTGTTGCCCTGCACACATTGTTAACATATAGTTACTCGGTTAGTGCGATGCAAATAACATTAGCGCTATGATTGATTGCAAGAAAAAGGTTAGAAGTGACATTACCACTCGATCTAAGATTGGCCCAGCCTCCACCAACGTCCCTCCCCGAGTCGCCAGGTCGTAGGAAGTGTCTTCATCAGCAGAAGACTCCATGTCAGCGTAGTCCGCTTGGGTCCATTGCACCTTCAGCTTTGTCCGTGTCACACCAAGGTACCAAGAAAGGTATGCACGGAAGTTGTAGTTCGTGTGCGGTGCTCATTGGCATAGACGTTCTCATGGAGGAGTCCCCACACGCCTATGTGCTCACGGTGCAACGCCTCGAAGTCCGCTCGTCTTTTTCTGCTTCTGACGATCGATCCTGCAATATATACATCATCAGTGCAAATATAGTGAATTAGTAGTTATGTATACAAAGAAGAGAAAAAAGTAGCGTACGCCACTTACTTGTGCAACTCCACAGACGTCGAGAACGGCTCCATCGCCACTCTGCCGAGGCCAAATCGGCGTGCAACTCTATGTGGCGGTGGTACTCAACAGCGTAAGCGATCGGCGGACACCTCATCATGTAGAGGTCCTCGCCCACGCCGCACATCGTGCTCGATTCAAGCTGGACCACCCGCCGTCTCGTAAGGTTCCCAAGTGACTGCGTACAAAAGATTGTATCGGCAGATGAATGGAAATGTGAAATGAAAATGCAATGAACTCACCATCAGTAGTAAGTGTGTCAAGCTCGTTGGCGTACTCAACGTACGCGCGCCTCGCCCTGGCAAATGGAACTCGAACCTGGTCCCAAAGGTGGGCAACCGTCGGTCGGTGTCGAGGGTTGGCCACTGCAAACCACGGACGAGGAGGAAGAACTGTCGGCCGACCAACTGGTACACGAGACCACATCCAAAGCCGAGAAGGTACACACACCGCCGATCGACGCGCGTCGAAGCGGCATCGCCGACAAGCCGAGCACAAGTGGCGGTAGAGGAAGGACAAAACTCCAGAAGCCCAGCTGTAGCCACCCGCCATGTCCCAGTCAGTCAAGCAAGGGAGGTACATCCATGACGCGTTGTCTCCCGTCGCGTCTGGAAAGAGAACACACCCAAACAAGTGTAGGATCCAAGCTCTGCAGTAGTAGGTGACTGTCTCCTCGCCGCATTGTCCGGCACCGAGCAACCGCCGTGCGAGCCAACCGATAAGAACCCCGAGGTGCGGGAAGCGGTGCCTCGAGGAAGCTCTCCCAAGGAAGGCCTCCACTGGCTCTCCAACCGTCGGACTGACTGTCCGTGAATCGACGACCCCAACACCGAGACCAAGAAACTTCTGCGCGTCCTGAAGCGTAACAGTCATCTCACCACAAGGTAGGTGGAAACTGTGAGTTTCTGGCCTCCACCTGCACAAATATAAACGAGTACTAAGGTCAGCTACATAAATGAAGTGGTAGTGCATGGGTTTGTTAGTCAATGTACCTGTCAACCAAAGGCCGTGATCGCGGGGTTGATGACGGCAACCCACGACGAACACGAACGACACGACGCCCGTGCCAGCCCTCAAGTAGAGGAGTGTACTCGCTGTCAGATCGCATGTCCTTGAACCCGTCATGGGTTCGAGGACGAAGAGGGGGCGATTCTCGCAAAGATTACAATTATTTAATATGAATCCATCGAAAAAATGAAATATGGAGACATACAACCATGTGTTGGCATTACCCCCCCCCCCTCGGCGGTCGACGTCCTCGGTGGTGCTCCTCGTAGTAACGGATCCGGAGGTGGAACTGCGCCATCCTGCAAACATAAATAGCAGATGTTAGTTACAGTAAAATGTAAAATTGAGTACAAGAGTGAAATAAATACGAAGTTACCAATTCACCATAAGACGGACGATCACTAAGCAGCATGGTCACACTTTCCATCCCAACAAATGACACATTTCCATAACCATCTTTCTCAATACTGCCTCCATGGTGCAAGGTTACTAGATTGTCCATCTAATCCATACAAAAGGCGAGTGGTTGTTAATGTATTATAGTAAAGTAGTATACTAACTAATTCCATACGTAACTAACTTAAGTTGATAACTACCCAAGTAATTTGCTACCTACCAAACTAAATAACTATATCTAACTAACTAACTATATGTAACTAAACAAATTAAAATTTCTAACTATGACTAACTATATCTAAACCCTAACTACATTATATGTTACTAAATTTGCTATGTCTAACGATATATCTAAACCCTAACTACATCGAGATCTAACTAAATTTCTAACTACAATTTCTAACTAAATTAGCTAAATTAGCTATGTCTAACTAAATATCTAAACCCTAACTACATCATATCTAACTAAACTAACTATATCTAAACCCTAACTAACTACAATTTCTAACTAAATTTACTAACTACATTTTCTAACTCTAAATAAAATTTCTAACTACAATTTCAAACTACATTTCTAACTACAATTTCTAACTACATTTCTAACTACATTTCTAACTAAATTTACTAACTACATTTCTAACTAAATTTACTAACTACATTTCTAACTAAATTTACTAACTAAATTTTCTAATTAAATTACTAACTACATAAAAAAAAATCACCTCTTCGCCGCACGCACAGGAGAAGTCGCGAGCCGGCTCGGTGGGGCGGCGGCGGCGTCGATGGTGGCTCGGCGGCGCGGCGGCGCGCGCGTGGCGGCTCGGGGCGGCGACGGCGGCGGTGGGTGCTCGGGCAGCGGCGAGCTGGCTCGGCGAGCGCGGTCGCCTGGCTCGGGCGGCGGCGATCGCTCGGGCGCGGCTGGCTCGCCGGCGGCGGCGGGTCGGCGCGGCGAAGCGAGCGACGGCTGCTGGAAGGAGGAAGGAGGAAGGGCAGCGACGGCGAGAGAGAGAGAGAGAAGGAGGAAGGCGTGCGGTTATTTTTGAATGCTCGCGCCGAGATCGTGGCGCGAGGTCGGCGCCATGAGTCACGGCGCCGAGGGTAACTGACTTCGGCGCCATGAGTCATGGCGCGAGGTACCGCCACGCTGGCCGCCTCGGCCGCTAGGGTTTAGTACCTCGGCGCCATGAGTCATGGCGCCGAGTCAGTTACTCGGCGCCGTGACTCACGCGCACACCCCGGGTCCAAAACCGGAAATAAGACTAGCAGGGGTATAAATGTGAGATTTTTACGAAAAAAGGACTAAATTGCAAAAAATTCGGTCGTATTGGATACTGTTGGACTTGAACGGCTACTAGAGGAATGAATAGAAGCACGATATCTTTTTCATCTTGATTAGATTCAATTCAATTTTCTTCTCAATAACTACAAAAAGCTATGAATATCAACGAACAAGCTAGCATAGCGGAAGTCTTGTATTGAATCCAATCAAAAACTCCGAAGCACAAAAACTAAAAACACCGAAAACTCAAATCAAAGTGAGTCGGGAGGTCAGACCTCTTAGGTTGGGCGATCGACCGCTGGCCTATGGTCGACCTCTCACCAGGGTGGTCGACCCGACTAAACTGACGAATGCTGAAATCGAATGAAATCAAAATCACAAATCGACTCAACTTTTGATCCGATGATCTAAATTACCTCAAATTTCAAACATAACTTATCAAGAAGGTCAGGAACATGTTCCAATCGATGATCGAGGAAAATCAAACTTTGATCCCAAAACTTGCCCGTGGATAAAAGATAATCATAGATGCATTCCTACATATCATAGAAAGCAAAATCACCCTAAAAACCAAATGAAAACTAAGGGATTATCAAAAACCCAAAAATCACCAAAGAGATAGCAAGAACAAGAAGAGACTCATATCGGAGGAATATTATTTGGATTGATTTGAGATAGATGTTGGTTTACAACTACTCCACCATGGAAGAAAAAAGCTCAACACTTGAGCACGCAATCAATCCATCTCTCACAAACCTTAGCCTCAACTACTCCAAAATCTCAAAACACAAATTAGGTTTCTCTTAGAAGGACTTGAGAACTTCACATCTAGACATTCCCTTTTATAGTAGAGGCTAGGCTGAGAGAAGACTCTAATGGGTACTCATTAAGCCCACATATAAATAAGTCTACACTCACACACGCTTCTCAAAGCGGATGACGAACCAAACTTTGAATCCGTTTTTTCGTGATCTTTGTCTTCATTTGATCTAAACGTCTCTCCGTGCGCCATCTTGTGTCGCGGTTTAGCCAAATGTCACCAAGGCAGTATTTTGGTGAAGTTACCAAAATACACCTTCTCGATTCTTCTCAAAAATCGAGTCCAATCTTCATGAAGCAATCCTATGCTTCGCCACGTGTTGGTTGATCAACGACTCTCTTTATGTCGGCAAGTCTCTCCCATTCGGTTCCCACCGAAACCAGCATGGCACTTGCACCGACCGCCGCGCCGCTTGATTCAATCCGTCGCACCGAACTTCATGTTCGGTCATCCTTGTCCATTTTGCATCATGCTTGAGCCCACTGACTTCACCTAGCATCCTCGATCATTCTGGACCTCAGCTCTCCAAGTCTAGTCCCGATCATCCTCGTTATCGACCTCCAAACCTCATGCACAACAATAGACTAAGAAATCAATTACGAGAATAAGTTCTTCGCAACTTGACCCACGTTAGTCAAAACGTGCATCATGCAACACATATGCTCTGAAATCCATAAAATTGACATCACCTACGAACATCGCCGCCAAGCCGGCCAGTGAATATGGCAAAACCGGTCAGACCGCCACCCATGGCCGGTCTGATCGCCCAGCATGGGGACTTAGCCAAATTTCCCTCTGGAAATCCGAAATCTCTTTAGAAATTTAAAACAAATAGAATTTTTGGCTTGAAACTCCAAAAATTATAAGACCAAGTATAGAAGAATCTTCTCTCTGGCCTACACCCTCTATTTTTGGCCTAGCTCCAAACTCGAAAGACACCTTTTTGACCATTCAGACCACCGCCCATGGCCGGTCTGACTGCCAGCCTCTTGGCCAAAACCCTGGCTGGTCTGACCGCCTACAGCCTGACAGCTTCTGACAGCACCATTGCCAATTGTATCATCATTCTAAGATCATAAGCATATCCCGTGATATCCACATACACAAATATTAATTGTACAGTAGAACATGACCGTGCTATGAAAAAGTCACTTCAGAGCAGAGCCAGAAGCCCAGAACGATCTTACGCATCCTGCAAAGATCCCAGCCGTCCGATCCTCCAGGATACATGTGCAGATCAGTTTTATATCCGATAAAAATTGTTACCGTAACAGGAGAAATGCATGTGCAATCCCTGTGCCATTCAATTCCGCGTTTAGATTCGCCTTGTCGAACGCCACTCGATCCCCATTGCCTCACATGAGCTTGCACCCCGCTTTCCTATCGTCCAAAGCCTACTACAGCCATCAAAAGCTGCACTGCATAAAGACTTGTAAACAACACCAACAGCTAAATCCGCATGCCATCAACACTGCAGCTAGGAGCAAGCTCTGGATCGTGGAAAACTTTATAGGCGAAATTTCACTGGTATATAACCGGTGGTTCCCGGAGTTATTGGCGGGGTTTGATAAAATTTCATGCTAAGAAAAAATTGAATTTATCCAATTTTTATCCAAATTCAAATTTCAATTCAAAAATTAGATTAATTTCGTCTTTACATCTGAAAAATTCAAATTTCAATTCAAAATTTCCGTCCGAAATTTTGTCGAAATATCCGCCGGTTACCAATTCTATCGATGAGGTCTAATAAAATTTCTGAAACAATATAGTTTTCCCCGCTCTAGATATATTGGAGGCTTGGAGCCACGGCCCATTACAAGATGAACACTGACGGATTTGAACCAAGCAACAGTTGCTGCATGCCCAATCGATCAATCATGCCAAGATCGAACAATCCACAAATCATCAACAGAGCTAGAGAAAGATAGGGAAGGAACACTTATGGGAAGCCATTGGGGAAGTACAAGGTGGAGGGGCTCTCTCGGCCGTTATTCCCTTTCCTCGCCTCGCCCGCGACCGCCGCCGCCATTTCCTGGCCCTGGTACATGAGCGTCGAGTTCATCGTCAGGCTCACCAAGCTGTCGTCGGCGTCACTCCTCGGGAAATTCGCGCCGTCACTTCCTCCGGCCTCGCCACCGGCAGGCGCGTCCTCGTCGCGCGTGGTCACCATCACGGCCGATTGCACGAGCTCGAGGCACAGCCTAAGCTTGTTGGGCTCGATGTGCGTCAGCCCCGGCACCGCGCCCTTGAAGAGGAACTCGGAAGTGAGGCTGCGGAGCACGTCGAGCGGGGTGACGCCGTCGAGTGTCCTCGCGTTCGGGTCGGCATGGTGGTCGAGGAGCACGGACACCATGTCGGGGGAGACCATCTCGGCCGCCAGGTGCAGAGGGGTTTTCCCCGTCGGGCCTGCTCGGGAATTGACATCGGCCGCGCCGAGCTCAAGAAGCACCTTGACGACGTCGCGATTGCAATGCTGGACGGCGTAGTGGACGGCGAGCGCGTCGTCGAGGTCGAGGCCCTCGCCCATGACCATCAGCTTGACGAGCTCGATGTCGGCCGCGTCGAGGGCCCGCCGCATGCGCCGGATCTTGTGGTCGCGGTCGGCGGCGGAGGACGGCGCGTTGATGGGGAGGTAATGGTGGGTGAAGAACGGCGAGCGCGGCGCGGTCTCCGTGGTGAGCGGGGGCTTGGCGCGGGTCTCCTCAATTTTGGCGACGACATCGATCGGGAGGTGCTTGGCGAGGAGATCGGCGGATAGGCCGGAGCGCGCGACGAGGTGGGAGCAAGTGACCCAGAGCTCCTGCATCTCGAACTTGCGCGACGCCATCAGGACCTTCATCACGTCGTCGACGGACGCCTCCTTCACCATGCTCTCCAATTGCTTCTGCATTGTGGTCAACATACCAAAATTAATTCCAGCTGATGCACTAATCAGAAAAAAATGGCAGTTAATTAGCAGCATGAAATGTAGTGGTTACTGGTTACTGGTTAGTGTAGTGTAGTTGCTCCCACTAGCGATATGCATGTATCATGATGCTTGAGTGTACTTGGACAATGCATGACATGTTGTACTACACCAAGGCTGGGTGACCAAACAGTTTTGGAAATGATGCACACGGCGGGATTGAGTCGTTGGGGGAGGGGTTGGATCTCCAAGAAACCCTAGCGCAATGCAAGGTGGAGATAGAGGAAAGCAATGGATGGATCATGGATGTGATGTAAGGAAGGGACAGACACAAACAAGGGCGTGAAAAGACCCTTCCTAGTAAAGAGGAGTCAGAAGCTCCATGACAAGTGATGACAGAGCAATAAGGTGAAGCAGCAGAAAAGCAAACGAGACTGTGAGAGACTAGAGACGGCTCAGTCCTATCAGTACACTCCCCCGTCTCACCCACACGAAACACAAGAAAAAATGTTTAAAAAATGTGATGAATGAGGAGGGAGCACTGGATTCTGCCGCTGCTGATACCGGGCAAGGCTCAGAGTCAGAGGGCACAGTAGTGCATGAATCGGAAAGGCAAAGGGGCAACCTAGGGATCTAGGCAAGCATACATGCAGCCAGGATCAGCTGAGCAGCGGCTCAGACGTCCATGGCTTCTTCCGAGTTCTGACTCCCACCTTAATGCCACAAAAGACGCTCCAATCACGGCAGACCTAACTACCATCATTCTTAATCACATCGATCAGAGTCAGCAGATCCCAAGAAGACACATATATAGAGAGAGAGGAATTTTTGCTGCATCGATCGAATCGTTAATTCATTATTCGTATTCCCACCTGAACCAGCAGGGCGAGCTGCTCGACGCCGAAGGAGCGCGCGGCGGCGAGCGTGTCGAGGGCGAGGTCCACCGCGGCGCCGCAACGTGTGTGCCAGCACCCTCGGGCGCCGCACCCCGGCAGCGGCCCGCTCTTGGGCGCGGCCACCGACGCCTGCCCGCTGTACAGGAACTGCAGCACCAGCACCAGCACCTCGTACCGGATCGAGCTGACGGGGATGACCAGCTCCGGCGTTGCCGGGGCGCCGCCGGCTCCACGGCCTCCGGAGCCCGTCGGCCAGTTTAAAGGCGGCGGCTGGTGGTTGGGATCGAGGCCGCAGAAGAGCTTCCGGAAGAAGAGGCTCCGGGCGGCCAGCACGCAGCGGTGCGCGTGGACGAGGCGGCCCTCGACGCTGAAGGCGACGTCGCTGAAGGCCTGGCCGTTGATGAGCAGGTTGAGGTAGTCCAGGGACAAGGATTTGAGGGAGTCCTCGGAGCCCATGATCTCATGTGCGGGTTAGGAGGTAAAAAGCGCGATTTGCCCCAGCTTTTCGGTCGCAGAAGTCGCGAGATGAGTTGCTGATTTGGAGAGATTTGGAGGGAAGGGAGAGAGAGGGGAGCAACTGTTTGTGCAAGAAGAAGAAGAAGAGGAGGAGGAAAAGGTTAGGGACTTAGGGTGAAGGAGTGAAGCGAACGGGGAGGAGAGAGTAGAGGATGGGGCACGCGCTCCTACCAATTCCCTTTGCGCTACAGCGATGGTACCCTTCGCTGCTCGATCTTTTGTGGTTTGTGGGTGGGGGCCGGCACTGTTCTTCCTACAGTTTCATGGCTGCATAGTTGCCTTCACTGTACATATCACTGATCAGAATTCAGAAGGGTATTGCTGCAGGGAGACCCATCTGCCAATGGCACCAGGCACTAGCCAGCGCCCAGCGGCGTGTGTATATACAAGTGACGCACATTAGGTTTTTCTTGCGGTAAAGTGAGTGAAAAAGTGGGGTTTTTTTATTGGTCAATATTTTAGTATAGTCATGGCCATGTCTCAATCAAATCGATGGAGATACGTACACTGCGCGCACGTAGTAATGTATCTGCTGTGTTTGATTATCTAAAGTTAAAAGGTAATACATATACATCTAGCTTAATTATGTGACTCATATTCGACGATGATATGTAACGCCGATCGCGATATTCGTTGTACATCAAAACATTCACATCACGAATTAATTGCACGAGGAAATATGACACGCAAATTTTATGTAATTGCATTATTCTCTGATAGTAGCTGTTTGTACTTCTGCAGGTTTTTACAAGAAATACATTTCATCTAAAACCACTATTGTTGGTCGTACCAATTGAATAGTCTGCCTCTGCATGCGTGCCTAGAGGGCTATGTACGCACAAATGGAAAACCGGAGCAAATATATTTCGCTATTTCGTTGATGGAATTGGGGGCTGGTCTCCCGCTGCAAACAAAATATATATCGATTTTGCTACCATTATGGTTTGATTCCCGCGGAATCCTATATTTGTGTTCCAAACAAGGCATGCGCATGGTCAAACAAACACCCAGACCCTAGCTAGCTGGAAGATGCATCGCATGCATGTCAGTTACTTTTGATTTATCGTTTTCATCGATCTTTTCTCTGATCCTCCTTTTTCCTCTTTCAATGTGGAGTATTTCTCTCGAAAAACGGTGGCTTTATAGACAGCACTAAAAACAGTTTCTACAATGTGTTGTCTTTTTACATATCTTTATAGACGCTCCTACACACCATGCATGTGTCTTATTTATTGTGTTACAGTCGACTACTGCATGAGAGACGGTCCAATTCTCTATGTTCATCCTATCTCATCCACATTATTCCGTATCCTACGTGACAAGTTGTACGAACAAGTGATGTCACAATGTGCACATGTTACGAGAGAAGAGTTTCCTTTCCGTACGTGACTACCATTAGAGCATCTTCAATAGTGGTCACCTCAGCCGTCTCTTACCTACCATATCACTCGAAAGTCTAGTTGGAGGAGAGAGAATGTGTCATCTCTTATATAAAAGATAAATTGGACACACAAACTAACGCAAAATGGTGAGTGAGTAATAAAAAAAATTATGCTAAAATGATAATTTTATAGATAAATTGTTGGAGATGTTATCTCTAAAGTTATCTGTAAATTTTATACCGTCCTCATCTTTTGGGTCGTTAGCTTCATTTCTGCTGCTGTCCAGTCGCGACAGTCGATCGTCAGAATCAAAAGTATACGTGCCATGCCTGCTAGCTGCTGCATGCTTCTGCAGCTCGATCGATCTATATGTTTTTTCTCTCGATATGACAGAATATAATATATAGGATCAGAGATAGTGTATAACTACTAACCGGTAGTATATGCTTTGACCGTAGTTCAGGCGTACAGAAGACTGAAGACGACCAAAGCTAGCTTTTGTTTGGTGGTTCAATTAATTCGACATTTGATTTGCCAGAGACCCATAACAGTATCTGATGGCAACTGTACAGTGCCGCAGAAACAGACAATTTAAGTAGGGAGAGTATTCTGAAATGTGGAGAGTATGGATCGATAGGCAGCGGCAAGATGATGCTGGGGGTTTGGGCGCCATACTACATTTATGTTAGCCGCTCTAGACTCTAGTACCGGTACTCGTTGAACTTGAAGCAGCAATTACTAAGTTTTGATGCATCAGTCGTTACTGACTTACTTCAACACAAAGTTACTAAGTTTTGATGCATCAGTCGTTACTTCAACACAAAGTTTAGTGAAGTACTGTATAATCTAGTGTAGTACTGCTATTGGTAGCTAGGTCCAGTAGTGTTACTTCTATGAACATGTATTACTAGTATGAATGAAAAGTGAAAACTTAGGTATATATGTCAAAATGGACGTGAAGAAGCAAGCAGCAGCCGACATCGAAATCACGTTCACCGCCTCGCCGTTGAGTAGGAACTTCAACTCTGTGACAGCCTAAATTTGGCTCTAACTTTAAAATACATTATTTTCATTAATTTAAAAAAATTTGGTTGTGTTTCAAAATTTCCAAAACCTTGGCCTTGCAATTTTAAATTTTAAAACAATTTCCTTTCCTCAAAGATATCGGATTTGTAAAAACCTAAAGTTTACTTGTGCGCAACCCAAAAATATTCAAGACTTGGCATTGCAAAACCATTTCAAAGTTTGAATTCAAATTCAAGTTCAAATCATATGTTGATTTGCAAATAAAAAGACAAACCTCTTTTCTCCCCCTCTCTCCCCCTCAGGCTGAAACCCACCGAGCTAGCCCAGCCACCGCCTTCTTTCTTTCTTCCCCTTCTCTTCCTCCGTGAAGCTAGCCCCGTCAGCTAGCCCGCGCGAGCGACCGAGCCTAGCGCAATAGCCATCTCTATCTCTCCCTCCCTCCCTCCCTCCATCGTGCGCTCACTAACCAATGGGCACCGGCCTCACCTGTTATCGTGGAGGAGACACTGTTTGTCTCCCTCCTCCCGCCTCTCTCTGTCGCTCCCTCACTTTCTCTCCGCGCGTAGACCACGTGAGCAGTAGCAGTAGCATCGCCTTGAGCCTCTCTCCTCTCACACTACGCCACGAGATAGTCCCATATGTGCTAGTGCTCGTTGCCCGCCGCACCGTGCCTAATCCCAACCGCGCCAGTGCTCGTTGCCCGCCGCACCGTGCCCGCGCTGTTCTCCACCCCCCCTCTATTTAAGCCCCACAGAGCACGTCAAAACCCTAGCCCACTCCTCATCTTCTTTCCCCCAAGCTTTTCCCCTCTTCTCTGCCCTAGGTAGAGAAGGATTCAGCCATGCAAGCCGTCTTCTTCAACTCCAGCCGCCAGCGTTCGTCCGTCGATTTCGACCGTTGGGGTGAGCCTCCACCTCCTTGTCTTGCGCATTGTGGTTGCCTCGATCTCCTCTTTCTCATGCTCACCTTCCCCTTCTTGTTTCCTCATAGGAAGGACAAAGTGTCGTCGCTATCTGCAGAGGTAGCTGTAGCGCGCCCGCACAATCGCCACCTCGTTCTGCTCTTTCCGGTGGACTTCAACCTTGAAGCCTTTGTCTCTTGGGTTTGCTTCGAGCTCCTCACCCTAATGCACGTTTCTTCTTCCTTGCCATGCACTAGAGCCGCCGGAATACGCCTTCATCCCCGTCGCTGATCTGGAGCACGCAAACCTCATTGCCACCATCTATCTCCCTTTTCACTTGGTTTCTAGGTGAGCCTGTTCCCTTGAGTTCCAATATCTTTCAAACCTGGTAGGCTAGTCAATACCGCGTCTAGATGACCATAGTGTTACTGCTCTGAAGCACCTCGTCGCACCGCCGTAGGCTGCCGTGGGCTCTTTATAAGGGGATGCATAGGGTTGTTACGACGTAAGAGAGTTGTGTCACTGAAACCCTAGCCACGATCTCCCCGAAGGCCCTATCATGTGCGCTGGTGTTAGCATACCGACGTACGACGTTCCATCCCTAAACGTGTGGATACCATACAGGTGCTGCTGCGCTGATCAAGGACGATCCACGACCTACACAACGAACGTGATAGGTTGCTGGAGGAGACGATCGATGCCGAGAACGTTGGACGATCGACTACAACCACTACATTGACGCGCTCTATGTTAGATCAAGCTGCTCCAACTCTTCTTTTGCTGCACTATGCGTCTGGTGGTAACGATCTATGTTCTCTTGCATGCATGGTTTTTTGGTTTACGTGGTAGATCTATGAAAGGGTGCATGTCATCCTATGCCACCTTTAGATAACTGAGTGTCTGAGTTAATGTTAGTATATCTGGCGGTGGTTTGCTTCTAAGAAAATCTTGATGATTCCCTATAAATTGAATTTGAAGTTTTGCACCATTAAGTGATATACTTGGTTACACGTATCTGATTAATGTCCCTGCTTCATGAGAGCATTTCCGGTGCTTCCCCGTGCTTCCTATGTCTAAGTTTTAAAAAAAAATCAGAAAGATTTGGAGATGTAGGAGAGGGCATATTCTATAGACATGTAAAATTTCAAGATCAAACTCTCTTTCATCTGGAGGACACGGAAAAGGCAAATTTGGCATGAATAGTGTTTTCTTTGTTCATTACTATTCATTTTCGCTTGTCAATTTCGTATCTTCTAAATGTGATCGAGTTTGATCTTGAAGTTTTACATGGATATAGAATATGCCCTCCCCTACGTCGCCAATTTGTTTTGCAAAATTATTAAAAAAATTCGACGTGGGAAGCACAGAGGTAGCACCGTAAGAGGGGGAAGTATAGCCCCCCCCCCCCGCCATTATTGTTAACTAGAAAACGGTACTATGGATAATCATAATCATGGTAATGGATGATTATGTTGGTGTTTAATGACCAAACTAACATGATGTGTCGCATCGCTTTTTTCCTCAGGCTATTCACAACAGTTAGAGATTCCATGGGATTAACCTATGATGTTTCTTTTGAATTAAACCTTTTTGACAAATTGGATCTTGGTTGGTATGTGATCGCGGTAACTTCAACTCCGAGCAAGGTATTTTATTAGTGATCTTGAGCTTGTTGTTCTGTGTGCTTCTGTTGCTAATGTTAACATTTTATGCTCCTTGATGCCAGGTCCATAAAGCTGTTGATGCATGCAAAGGTGTTCTCAGAGGATTACATAGTCGTTAGCGGTTCCTAATAGGACATAACGATTCCCGAATACACATAAATACAATATCAGACGAATCTTATGCAATATGATCTGCGATCAGGTCTTTATCACTTACGATCGGCTCGTATCTCCATACGACTAGTTCACCGACCAGTTAGTGATCATGTACGACCAGATCATGACCAGTCTATATCTCCATACGACCAGTTCATATCTAGCCAGACTGAACGAATTGCTTGTATATTCTCTTTTTGCCTCACGATATCTGGTTGAACTTAGGTGAGATATATGTTATCCATAGATTGTTCAATACTTTTTCGATCTAGTGACGGATAACGTTGTGTGGTCGACTCTTCGACCACTAGTGGCACAGTGACACATAAAATCATAACAATCTCAATAGTGTCTCAAGGTAGGTCAATCCAACACCATGTTCTCTAACATGTGTTCACATTATTGATTTGATATCCCTATATCTATGACCGGTGAAACATGTTCATCAATCAATACATGTGCTGGTCGATGAGTCACTTGTGTTTCGACTAATGGCATCCGACCAGGGTTACATTTAGAATGACATCATATAACTTAAAGAGTTTCACCAACAAGTCATATACTTGTTAATTTTTATAAATTATAATTCATCCAAGGAACATATTCTATAAATCATAAACATAGATGTGATACAATCATCTCTATGATTGCCTCTAGGGCATATCACCAACAAAACCGCACAGTAGCATCGTCGTTGTCCTTGCCATAGCGTCGCTGCCTCAGTACATCTCCTGCCGCGCCATCATAGCCATCGTGGTCACTGGGACTACCACATCCCATTTTGGGGTCACGGATGGTCACCGTGGCTTCCCTCGCTGGTGCCAAGCTTGGCTCGAACCGGCCATGGCTGCCTTGCGCATACTCCTCTGTTCTAGACGGAGAAGACAACCAGAGACGCTAACGTGTGTACCCCATGGTATTAGATTAAGTTAATCATGCTTTAAGTAGTGTTTAGTTAGTAGATAATGTTAGTATGACATGTGGGCCCTCGTTAATTAGAAAATACAATTAAGAGTTAGTTTAGTGTCTAAGTATATGACATGCGGGCCCCATAACTTAAAACTCCCTGTATAGACTTGGTCCGTAGATCGAAGCTGCTGACATGTAGGCCCCTGGCCCTGTGACCCGTCGGGTGGACCGAGTCCATGTGGACTGCGGTCCCACCTACCAGTCTATCTATTATTCTTAAATAAAAATAATTGGAGAAGAAATAAAATATGACTAGACCCCACCTGTTAGTCGTAAAGGACTTTTCTTAAGGAAAAATAATTGAGAAAAGAAATTAAAATCCGACCAGACCCCACGTGTCAGAATTTTTTGATTTTTTGGAATTTTCTCTCGGGTCAAACTTTGGAGAGTTCGTTCTCCCTCATTTTAAATCCAAATGACTAGATTTTTGTTTCTAGATTCATGTAAATATATTCCAACATCGCTGAAGACTTCGCTGTTGTTCTAGAACAAGATCAAGACAAAGAAACCCTTGATCAAGGCAAGTCCTTATAATTAATCATGTTGAACCTACTTTTCAAATGCAAATGTTATGTTAAATATTGATGCATAGTTACTCTATATGTTGTTACTTGATATTCCCCTCCTTGATTGTTGATATTATGAGTTTATGACTATCTTGTCACCCTAGGCTAATTATCATATATAATAAGCTTGTCCTTGGTTAATGGATCATTCCGTCAAAAAAAGTAAACATGGATAATGGTTATGCCTAGAGATGCTTAGTGGTTAATTTGAATATAACACAAACTTGTCATTACAATACTTGGGACATAATATGATTCGTAGTATGATAACATGGGTTACCACTGGAAACAGAAAAAAAATGTTTTATAAAATGGTGGAGACAAGTGGATGGTATGAGACCAGTGCGAAGCTGCACGAGAGTTGGGTTTGTGGATTGTCTCACCTGAGTCAATTAACAGCCGAATTATGTGTTGTATTTCTGAACTAATAATCGTCTAACCACAAGTCAAGTATGGGCACAACCTGGCCAATTATTTTGCTTAATTTTGGCATAACTCCCGCGCATAGTAGTAGGTTGGATTTCTGTCGTCGAAAAGGGATGCATATTTCCATCACAACGGTCATGTCCGAGTGTTGAGGAGATTCACCCACTAGGTGGGAAAAGTGTCAGGATTAGGTATTGCAAAAGCCTTGTTATGATCATCTATGTCACACGCCCAAGGAAGCATGTCACTGGCCAACACCATGAGTTGATCATATCTTGTGGTTAAATATGTACAATCTCTACAGAGTGTACAATCTATTCAAATAGCCATACCCCGGTTATGGTCATTGTGAAGAAGGCCACACTTGGTTAATTAGTTTTGATAAAATGTGGGTTGGAACCTCATATCTGAAGATAGATGGATGTAACCTCGTATATAGAGTTAGGTGGATAGAACTTCGTATCTAGAGTTAGGTGGATGGAACCTTGCTAGATGATGAAACATGCTTATACAAATGGCACTTTAGTTTTAAAGTTAAAAATGGCTAGGTTGTAGGTTAGAAAAAATTAATAACCATGGTATGATATTTGTAAGGCCGAGGAGGCCGACTAGAGGGGCTAAATATGCGGTTTTTAAATTCTCTTTGGCTAAAATTGAGTTTTATGCAAAAATGTAAATCAAATTGGTTTTGCACAATTGAAACCTAAATCAACTAGTCAATTAAGTACAACAACAACCTAAGTCTAATACAAGTTTTGCAATCACAAGGTGTCAAGCACACAATTTAATTATATCAAAGTAAATTGCAAGAATGTAAATGAGCACAAGGAGAAAACCAAACACGAGATGACACAATGACGTTTTCCCGTGGTGTTCGAAGGCTTGATGGTTTCCCCTAATCCACATTGAGGTAAGCCCAAACGAATTGGACCGACTCCACAAATTAAGTCAACACCTCGAATCTACTAGGGTTGCTCTTCCTCCACTCCGGAGACGGTGATCACCAAACCACTCACAACATCCGGGTTTTCTCACATCCTTCTTTGGGAAGATCACCGGCGCAACTCCTCTCAACTGTGTAGGTGTCGACAAACACCAAGAGTAACAAGTCAGAGACGATCTTGAATGAATCAAGTGCCAAAGCTCGATGGATACACAATCCACCACGTAATGCGATACATGCACAAGGATTTGCCTCTCCAAGCTCACTAAGGGCAACACATGCACATAAGAGGAAAGAGGGCTTGCTCTTAGCTCAAGGGAGATGGAAATAGCACAAGCACCTTCTCTCAACCGGTCACAAGAGGTATTTATGCCCCCACACAAAGAAACTAGCCATTTGGGGGAAGATGCCTGAAAAACAGGAGATTCCGGTCTGACCTCACTGTAATGGCTATAAAAACTAGCAATTACAGGCTCAACCGGTCTAACCGCCCACACAGGGACCAGTTAGACCGCTACTATCGGTCAGACCGCTTGGAGGCCGGTTAGACCACTCCACTAAGGAGCTCAAGCCAGCTCTAGAGGAAAAAGCCTACTGGAAAACATTGATCGAGGGTTCAGACCACTCCTCCAGTAAGACTACAACCCCACCGGTCAAACCACTTCACACTAGCGGTCAGACCGCCTGATGGTCAGATCAGCACATAGCTAGGTTAGACCGCATGAACCGATCAGACTGGCCAACACATGGCGGTCAGACCGGCCACTGACAAAAACAAATGAACTGATTGCATGCACTTCAACACAATTTCAAAATACATTCGCAAATTGTTGAGCCACGCAAACAAGGAATAACCACATGATCCATAACAAGTTGCAAAACACATTTGCCGACTTTACAATCATATCACAAAGGTTAGGTACATGGACTCAAACCATTTGCAAAACACATTCACAAACTAAAGTAACATGCTACATGGGTTATGCATGAACCTCGACTATTTGTAAAACATGTTCGCAAATATCGGCAACATGCCATGGAGAGCTAGAGCAAGCATAATGAGCTATCAATATATGGCACACTCAAGCTACTAGTCAAGACCACTTTTACTAGTATGACAACCTACATTAGCTATCAGGTCTTCCAACCAAACACCAAGACTGGTAAAAGACTAGGAACACGTCCTTAGCCTACACTAGTTATACATTTGGTTTGTGCATTCACTTGATGACTCACATCTCCTCTCCAAGATCAAGTTCTTGAACTGAGCATCAACACATGACACCGATCACTTGACTTGATTACTTTCAACACATGGAGTCATCGAAAGTCTTCATCATCATGGGACTTAACATGTTTCACCAACCCATAAAAAATATTAGCCCACATGGTGATTTTCATTAATTACCAAAATACTCCATTAACTCATAATGACGGGTCTAAATTTTTTAGTATTGGTAAATAAAACTCTCTTTGTGCTAAAATAACCATAACACCCCTCCTTTGGCAAGCGAAGCATCTATATACTTCATTTGGCATAAGGACTTGCTGAGTACTCTTGTACTCATGGTTGCTCATATATATGTATACATACATATATATATATATATATATATATATATATATATATATATATATATATATGAATTCAATGTTCAAGATACCAACTGGTGAACAATTACCTCTACCCATTGGGAGTTGAAGATGACATGGTGAACAATTACTCTTGTACTAGGTCGCTTAGCCCAGTCGATTGCATGTGGGCACATCCTAAGGTTCCCCACGGCTATATATCCTTTCTGCTGCAAGAATTCATCTATATTTAGCCTTCCTGGTCCGTGACGTAAGACTTCGACCATGTGGTTTATTTACACTTATTTATTATCATTTTTAATTCGCATGTATGGATGCGATATTCATCGATGTTGTATTGTGTGAGATAGCGACTGACCATTGAACTAGGTCGGTATACACAGAGGGTCTGGATGCAAATCTGGGTCCCGACAAATTCTTAATGAGAGAAGATCTGAGGACCTTAACACAGTGGTCATGCTGACACTATCGACGTTTGTCCTTTGGAAGAAAAAGTCAAGCACTTCTTTCCTTTGCCTGTTCCTTTCATGCCCTAATGTTGAATGTAGTTTCTTCCTATAAAATGGGCTCATCTTTCTAACAAAAAGGGGGTCATCTTAACAATAAGGAAAAGGTTCATTTTATACCCCTAAACTCTTCTGAAAGTTCAGAAATCAACCCTAAACTACAAAATTAGACACCCTCAACTCTCAAAACCGTTCACTTTACCCCCTTCCGCCCTAAACCACCCAGTTTTGACTGAGGTGGCATCTACACGTTCCACTTTTTATGGCATGGCATCTGAATCACCTCTAGTCATCATAATGAATCTGGAAAAAAGGTTGATAGGGCTCACATGTCATCCACTAAAACATCTTCTTCCTTAGTCTTATGAATCACCTCCGAGATCTGGCACCTAAGAGCAGTCGTCGCCACTATCTCCCTCTCTCTCTCTCTCTCTCTCTCTCTCTCTCTTGCCCCCCAATCCGTCCTCCTCCCCCAGATTCGACCGTCGCTCCAGGCAACCATCGCAGAGATGGCACAGCTCTCGGTGACCGTCCCCCAAATCCTGGTGGATGTGGTGGCGCGGCTCCCCACCGGAGACAGCTCGTGGCCAGGGGAGGCGGCGGTGTGGCTGTCAACCGGTGGAGGAGGTGGAGTGGCTCGCAGTGTGGCTATCGCTCAGTGGAGGTGGTGGTGTTGCTCGCGGCCGGGGGAGGTGGTCCCAGTGGGCGATGGTGCGGACGTTGTCATGCCGCCGAAGCAGTGCATGGTGGAGTCATTGCCGCCGTCGATGCTGCGAGGCCACAGATGCGTGCGCCACCAGCGTCCATGGCATGGAGGAAGGGGCCCTAGTAGAGGCGGTGGCCGATAGGGCAAGAACGGTTAGCGGCGGTCGACTCGAAGAAGGAACACCGATGTTGGGGACGACGGCAACCTCCTCGGAGAAGGAGCACTAGGCGGAGGCCAGAGACAACAAGTGGAGGGCGGAGCCAGAGGCGGTAGGCCTAGGCGGGTGGTGGCGGCAGAGGGTCGAGGCCGAGGCATGCGGCGATGAAGGGGGCGAGCGGAGGGGGAGACAAAGGGGGTGGGTGAAGGCTGGAGCCGGGCGCGGATGCGTAGGCGGAGGAGGAGATGTAGGCGAAGGGTCGAGGCCGAGGCGAGCAGCGCCGAAGGAGGCGGGCAGATACCGAAGCTAGGAGAAGGCCGAACACAGATGGGACGGGTGGAGGTTGGAGCCGGACGCGGATACGGAGATGCACTGGAGTCGGGAAGAAAAAAAGGTGAATGGGAGGATAGGAGGCTGACGGGTGGGCCCTGCTATATATTTTTGTGTGTATTTGATGATCACACTGACTGGGCTGACACATCATCCTAAAACCAGTCTACATGTCAAAACCACCGCCACGTCAGCTTAAAACCGGAGTGGAATGGACTCAAGGGGGGTAAAGTGAACGGTTTTGAGAGTTGAGTGTGTCTAGTGTCCAATTTTGTAGTTCAGAAATGTTTTCTGAACTTTCAGAAGAGTTTACGGTGTAAAATGGATTTTTTTTCCTAACAATAAAAATGTGATTTTTTGGCTAAAATGGCATTGTTGATGCCCTACATAGCAAATCTACCCACCTCATCATGTCAAATGCAAAAATGACACCTAGTCCGTGCACCAGAGGATCGGAGCCGCCGTGTGGGTGACACATCGGCGAATCCGACCCCGAGGGACATGGTGCTGTCGACCGCCCCGTTTGGAAAATGTCAAATAGTTTTTTTTTTTACACTATTTGCACACTACTTAATACTATTTGAAATACTATTTCAAACATTATTTAGCACTATTTGATTTCTTTTCTTTAAATAGTGTTTTACATGCAAGCACCGTCCATTGACTTACCGAGCCACCGAGGGCAGCAAAGGGTGGCGATGATGATGGTTGACACCCAAGTTTGAAGTTGTGTGCGCTGTGCTACGCTGTGATTTCATGTGAAAATATTTTTGTGGCACATGTGATAATACATTTGAAACTGTGAGTACGAGGTAAAAACAAGAAGAAAAAATTTAAAGAAAAAAGTGCTCTCGGTTGATTGTTTTAGTGTTAAATAGTGTTTCAAATAGCATTAAATAATTTTAAAATAGTGCCAAATGGTGTTTAAATAGTATCAAAAACAGTATTTGACATTTTTCAAACCGGCGGGCAACACCGTGCCCCTAGGGGCGCCAGGCTCGCCTGTTCTGTGCCCCTAGGGCTGGACTCACCGACTAGGTGGTCTCTTGCGTTTCAGAGATGTGGCAAAATTCCTCCATAAAGAGAGTAGTTTGGCAATGATGCCACTAGCCGCAAATTTATCGGGTAATGTGCATTTGAGGTGGTCGAGTTCCCTCGTAATGAATTGTATTTCATGAATCTGCTCAACTACAGAACAGTTCTCAACCATCTTGTAGTCATGATATTGCTCAATGGTATACAACTCACTGCCAGCATCCGAGGCAGCGAACTTATGTTCGAGTGCCTCCCACAGCCCCTTTGCGTCTGTCATGGGCATGTACACATCGCACAGACGACCGGAAAAAACGCTAAGAACGCATCCCACAAAAATTGTGGTGGCTGCTTTAAACTTCTTTTCCTGTTCAAGAGTGAATTCTCCCTCATATCTCCCGGAGGTAACCCAAAATACATTCAGAGTCGTGAGCCACAAAGTGACTCTTGTCTGCCATCTTTTGAAGTTCACTCCACTGAACTTCTCTGGTTTCATTGCCTCGGCAAAACTAGCCATTTTCATCACAGAGTGTCTGTCAAGTTCATAATAAGGTTTTTGGATTGTTAGATTATTTAGCACTTTAGTGATTACATCGTTCTGCAAATAAATCATGACTACAGAAATAGCATGAGAATTAAACATGTTCAGAAGATAAACTAAGATGATAAGAAATACGAACAACTGAACGTACATATTCATACTGATAATTAGAGGTAAGTGCAGAATATTAGATGTTACCGATGCGGTGTGAAGAGTGTTGCAGCAATGAAGAAGAAGATGTCGCGATGAGGAAGATGGCAATGTAGACGATAGTGGGGTACCTCACTAAGTGGTTCCTTCCTTTCCATGCGTTCCATCGAGTGAAAAATTACTTATGCTTGCACTAAGGATTGTCAATCGTATCCAAATTGCCAAAGTTGGTTGTGTTAATTTTTTTAAAAAAGATTAAGTACAAGTTTAGTCCCTTAACTATACCCGATGATTAATTTTTATCTCTCTACTTAAATACCAAATATCTTAAACCTCAAAGTTTAAATAACGAGTAAAAAGAGTCCCTCCCCTCCGACCGTTCGAGAACGGTTTGGTTTAGTTCGACGTGGCTTCCACGCTGGCCGTTGACTCGAGTCAGTCTCCCTTCTTTCTCACTTCATTCCCTATCCTATTTCTCCTCGATCTCTCATTTCTCTCCCCCGGTGCTCTCGGTTCCAAGAGCCCGCCTCCTCAGCTCGCCTCCAGCTCCCTCGGCTCCCCGCGCCGCCGTCTCCGGCTGCTGGCCCACCGCCGCCACCTAGGCCACGGCGCCGACTCCTGCCTTGCGCGCCGCTCTTGGCCCTGGTTCCACCCGTGCGTCCGCCAGTGCCGCGCGCGCGCTCCCCGCCACGTTCGCTTCCTTCTCGCTGACAGGGAGAAGTAAACAAGATCAGATGGTTCTTCTTCTTGTTGTTCTTCTTGAGGTGAACTAGCTCGTTTAGTTGCCGATTTGCCTTACTGTGCTGTGCTTCGCTGTTTCTGCTCCTCTTCCTTTACTCTTTGAGAGGAACATACGAGTCCTACATCCATCATGAAGTGCGTCATTTCTGGTGTTGCAGCAGAGACTGTCGACATCATTCTGTTCTTTTTAAAAAAAAATTTGACAGGATTACATCCCCACGGTGTTTGACAATTTTAGTGCTAATGTTTCGGTGGATGGCAACATTGTCAACTTGGGGCTATGGGACACCGCTGGTACTGGTTCATCTTGCTTCATTTGCCGAGCTTTTTTTCTTACTGGCGTTCGAAATCTGAACATCTGATCTTGTTTTCTTTTCTTCGTTCAGGTCAAGAAGACTACAACAGGTTGAGGCCGCTGAGTTATAGAGGTGCAGACATGTTTGTGCTGGCTTTCTCCTTGATCAGCAGGGCAAGCTATGAGAATGTTCTAAAGATGGTACTCTATGCAGTAAAGTTAACAAATAAGATTTGCAAGTGTATATACCTGTTTTTTCTGTGCGTTGGTGGAAAGAATCCAAGCATGAAGTTCTAGTCTAGATTACAGATATATGAACCTCTGGCACATGAGAATACTGACCAAAGTAGCTGTAGCAAACCTTTACTCTACCTTGTGACATAATAGACATTTAGACCGCCTTTGACCAACATCCAAGTATTCCTCCCAATTTTTTTCTTTCTAGGTCAGTGCCTATTATTTGACTGGAATACATATTCTGAACTAGTGATCTTCCTATTTCTGATCAAGCAGTGGATGCCAGAGCTTCGCCGGTTTGCGCCGAATGTTCCAATTGTTCTTGTTGGGACCAAGTTAGGTGAGGAACCTGTCCTGGATATGAAGTTGATTTAATCAAGTTCAATGCTACATATTCCTTCTCACGCTTGTCGCGATGGTTAATGGACAATGATGTTTGGTTGTGATTGTTCAGATCTCCGTGATCATAGAGCTTACGGCGGCGGGAGCGCGGCGGCCTGCGCACGGGGAGGCTGCGTCGACGGAGGAGGAGGAGGCGGCGGCGAGGAGGAGCGGAGGCGGTGAAACCTAGTGGCGACGGAGCGGCGCTTGGTCGGGGAGCTGAGGACGGCGAGGCGGGCGAAGAGCTTGAGGAGGCAGCAGCGATGGGAGCGGAGGCGGCAGCCGGCGGCGTCGGGTTAGAGGGAAGCCAAGAGGAGCTGTGCGGGAGGACCGGGCGCAGGGAGTTGCGGGCTAGCCGGGGCCAAGGGTTGCATGCGGGCGGTGTAGCCGGTGGCAGTAGAGGATGAGGCGGCGCAGAGCCGGAGAGGCCGGAGGCGGCGGCGCTAGGAGGGAGAAGGCGCCAGGAGGAGGCGACGCCATGGAGGAAGAAGGGGGAGATTGGGGGAAGAATGGAAGAGCTGAGAATATATTTTGACGTGGGTGCTCCGGTGGCAATAGAAAATATTTCTTTTTTCCATGTGGCACGAAACACTGGTCAAAACCGTCCCCAAACGCACAGAGGGACTTCTTTTGTCCGGTATCTAAACATCGAGGTTTAAGATATCTAGTATTTAAGTAGAGGGATGAAAATTAATCATCGGGTATAGTTGAGGGATGAAACTTGTATTTAATCCTAAAAAAAGGTTGGTTGTGTTCAATTAAATGGTTATGCCATTGGGCTTTACCTAATGACAGATGCGGTAACACTTATGAAAAGAAAAGTACCAATAACCAATACATCTGCCTTAAAGATAGGATGGCCCATGCAGCCGTGCTGGCATGATGTTCCTATGTTGTGGTAGTTGTTGGGTACATATCCGAAGGTCGAAGGTAAGACACTCGCCCTTGAACGGTTGGTCATGCTACCGTCAAGGTTTTAAGGTTTAGTTGAAGAGGAAAGGGAGAAACTAAGAACTTTGTTTACTCTTTGCTTGATTAATAATGGATACACATTATACCTTTTATAGAGACGACACGACTTAACCTCTAAGAAATAATCTCTAAATAAATCTATTAATCCAATTTCATCTTTTCAACTATTAAAAATAACATTTCTAACATATGATCATATCCCTAACAATAACTTGATAGGTAAGGAATCCCAAAATAACTTACCTAACTATTCTTTATCCTATGAAACTTATCAACTATCTATAGATGTGCTACAGTACCAATGGGTACTGTTTGCACGTCTGCTACAGCCTCGTTGGGATCTTAATCCATAACATTACACCCCTTGCGGCGTGGCAGCTCGTTCTCGAGCTGTGTTGGTGGCCACGATTAAAGTTCTTGGTGGCTCCATATTGATGAGGGGGTATGATGATGACGTTGTGTCGTGTAGAAGAGGATCAACAAAGCCTCGATGAACAACATCAGGGACAACAACCCTTCAGCGTCGATTTACGTCGGTGGCAAAGGCAACCGGCGTAGGGCAGCAACAGCAGCATCCTCCTTGTCCCGCGATGCAACGGTTGTAGGAGAGAGGCGGTGACGTCGCTGACCCCCACACGACAGCCGTTGCACACCGCACCTTCGATGGCAAAGCCTCAGCCGTTTGAGTGGAGAGGACCGCAGTTGAACGACGATAACCTTGTTCCTCGGCTAAGGCATCAATGGTGCAGCCAAGGGCAGCGAAGCCTGAAGAGAAGTCATTGATGGTGAGGGTAGTGACAGCGGTGGCGACTATGCTGCGACACAGCTTGCCTCCTTTGACTTGTCCCTTGCCACTATCATCTCCTGCAATATATGTGTGTCAGATCTGCTGGTAGATAGCAATGGCTCTATCACACGGTGACTCAGCCACGGAAACCAATGGTAACTCGGCAGCAGAAGCATGGTGAGTGGCTATAATACCAAATGTTATGGTAGCTGTTGGAGTACGGGTTCGAGGACCAGGGGTAGAGCACTCGCTCTTGAACGATTGACCATGTCACCGCCAAGACTCCGAGGCTTAGTTGAATAGGAAGAGGAGAATGCTTGATTGATAATGGATACACGCTATTCCTTTTATTGGGACGACCCCATTTGACTCTTAAGAAATCATCTTTAAGGAAACCTATCAATCCAATCTCATCTTTTCAGCTATTAAAAATAATCTTTCCAACAGATAAGATCATATCCCCAACAATAACTTGATAGATAAAGAATCCTAAAATAACCTATATAACCAACTATTATTTATCCTATGAAACTCGTCGACTATCCATGGATGTGGTACAACACCAACGGGTACTGTCCACTTGTCACTACAGTACTGTGGTACTGTTCACACACCTGCTACCGCCTCGCGTGGATCTTAGTCCATGACATCCTATTAAGCCAGGTCAGCATTTTTCATACCAATTAATTTGGGCCTGACCTGATGTATGTTCGGGTTTGCCGGCATGCCACACGTGTCCAACCACGACGTGTTTCTTAGCAACTAAAAATGCCGATTAGTGATTACTGTACTACAATTCCAAATGATACCAATATATCTTCATCCTGCATATGTTTTGCCATTGTAAGTAGATGCCACATCTCTTCTGGTATTTCCAGTATACCACAGCTTTTGTTAGCCCTGAATCTAGGAAGATTTCTCTATATGTAAGTCATCAACGACAGAAGCTTGCCTGGAGTTTCAAAGCAGTCTTCCATAGTCCAATGAGATTGACCCTGACAACGTTTGTCAGTTTCTACCTGGTGGATACGAAGAAATCGAAGGGACAAATCCAAGGGAACAAACTGAACATTCCTCATAGTATTCCTTCCAACGTGAACATGTCAACAAGCCAAGCTTTGCATTCACCGTGAATCCTTCCAAATTGCCTAGCCATTCTATACAGAGCCAAAACTCCTTATCTTTTTCCTATCAGTTAATTCATGGCTTGGACAGTCCTATAAAATGCAGCAGTGCCATAAACCAGAGGATCAGTCGGCACCCAAACACTAGTTCCTACTGAACTGAGCACACCAATCCTTCCTCAGGAGAGCATGCAGAAAATGATGTACGGACCATGGGCGCAGGATCAGGGCACGGAGGATCATCAGTTGGCACAACTCGCCCTGGTCTTGCATGAGTGCGTGACCCATGTAACCGAGGGATGCGTTTGGAAGGCTAACCTCAGCCTTAGGGAGATCACCAGGCTCGCCTCTATAGCTGACAGGCCGCTGCCGCGTCTGTGTAGGATCATTGCGGACAGCCTATCGCGTCGCCTTGTATGCCGCATGGAGGGCATCGCTGGCGCGCTCATCCATCCATCTGACTACTTCGAGCAGTCGTCCATCCAGGCTGCCCGCTGTAACTTCGCCAGCCTCATCCCCTACCTGTGCAGCGGCTTTGTCACTATGAACCGGGCTATCCTTGAAGCAATGGAGGATGAAAAGGTCACGCCGTATGTTAAATTCTCTTGCAAAACACAAAATACCTTCGCATTATACACAGTTGTTTAAATATACCAGCAATCCAGCATCTATCTTTATTTTTTTATTAAAAAAAACTAGGTTTTCACTTACTTAATTTGGATTTTTAACAGGCAAACTTGGGTATAATCTTTACTCGGATGGCACTACAATAACATGCAATGGTTTTGTCCTTTTCTTTAGGATCCCAGACATTCCAAATTATTTTTTTTTTAATGCATGCGAATTAGTGTGCCAGTTGTAGTCCAACTGGTAATGCACTAGTTTTCCGTCTCAGAGAATGCTTTGTTGGACTATTTAGTGAAGAGTTGCTAGTATGCTGATTTGGTCCCGGATTGTCAATGATTGTAATTTTTTATGGTAGTGCTGTTGTCAACACTGTTTCTCTCTAATAAAGCTGGTCGAATAGAAGCACTGTAGTCATCACTTCCTACCGACATTTTAAGAGAGAAATATCAAAGGGAAAGCCCACTTAGATGCAGTGCTTGTTAACACCTTCCAAAATTTTGAGATGGCAAGTTTAAAACATTGAAAGGTACACTATTTATATAAAGATTCTTACATTGATAACCACAGGGAATTGGGTATCAAATGTTACTGTAATCACTAATGGCATTTTCTCTTTTTCTCTCCATTAATGAGAGAATTTGTAGGACTTTTCTCTTTTTGACGATTTGGATTACTGTGGTGCCTTTAATCTCACCTGTTGTTTATACTTATATAGATACTATAATTATAGCCACATTTTAGAATCCCCTAAGTATTGTCTAGAACTCTAGATGCATATTTTTAAATATTTTACTTCATGGAGGGTAAGAGGGATTTCCGTGAAAGCTTGAGTCTCTTTATAACCAATCCATTGACAAGCTCGGGTACTATATGCATTGGGAATTTTAGTTTCCTCCCGAGAAACATTTCCAGGGTTTATGCGTTGTTTTGTACATATTTATGGTAAAAAAAAATCAAGACTTTGTATGCATGCTTGTGAACTTCTGAATTTTGATGATAGTAGCACTGCAGGTTGTCCACATTATTGACTTGTCCTGCTCAACCACCCACCCATGGCAGTGGTGCAAGCTTCTTCATGATTTCCATGGCCGTCCTGGGGGGGCACCCGATCTACGCCTCACTGTTGTCCATGACAACAATGAGTTCCTGGCAGACATGCAGGCATCCCTATCTAAGGAAGCTGATGCCCTCAAAATGCCGTTCCATTTCGATTGTGTGATCGGCAGACTCGAGACCTTGGACTTCAGCAATCTCCGCAATTCCCTCAAGATAAAATTCGGTGAGGCGATAGCAATCAGCTGTGCTCTACAAATGCATCGCCTCCTCGTGGTTGATGACGATGTAAGCTGGGCCGGCATTGCTCAGCTCCAGCAAATGGCAAACATTGCTCAACTTAAGCAAATGGCCAGCTCAGTGTACAGCCCGGCATCCACACTGAACTATCCACAAACACCATCCCCTCAATGTCAGATGCCAAATTTGCTGGTGAGCTTCCTCTCCGCCATCCGTGCGCTCAAACCAAACATCATGGTGATGATGGAGCAAGATGCAAACCACAACGCCTTTTTGTTCCGCGACCGGTTCGGTGAGGCACTTCACTACTACGCCGCCCTCTTCGACAGCCTCCATGAAGTAGCTGCAGCCAACCCGCGGAGAACTGATGAGCGGGTACGTGTAGAAAGGATGCTCCTTGGAGAAGAGATCAAAAACATACTGATGTGTGAAGGGGTTCATCGGCATGAGCGACATGAGAGGCTGAGCCAGTGGGCAATGCACATGGAGGAATCCGGGTTCGGCCATGTGCCACTAAGCTTCAGTGCCATTAGGGAGGGTAAGGAGGTGCTGACGAGCTCCGGATTGGAAAAATGCCAGGACAGAGAAGATAGGGGTTGCCTTCTTCTGTGCTGGGGTTCTACGCCTCTCTATTCTATCTCGGCGTGGAGGCCACATAAAGGTTCAACCTCTGGGAGCAGAGAGCATATGTTAGTGCAGCGCCAAGTAATATGGCCAGCCCAGTAGGCCTCTATTTTCTCAGAGGGACGTATTGGCACTGATACCCTCTAAAAGGCGATCATGAAGATAATTGTATCACGTCTATATTTATGAGTTATAAAATAAATATTATTATGTTCCTTGGATGGATTCTAACTTATAAATATTAGTAAGTATGTGATTTGTTGGTAAAGCTCTTTATTTATTGTATGATATCATTATAAAAGGATCCCTGATCAGATGTTATTGGCGGAGACACTAATGACTTATAGATCAGCATATGTATTGATTGAAGACTATGTCTCACCGGTCATAGATATGAGGATGTTAAATCAATAGTTTGAGCACATGTTAAAGAACATAGTGTTAGATTGACTCACATTGAGACACTATTGAGATTATTATAATTATATATGTCATCAGTTGGTCTTAAGCAATGATGATGTATAACCCAGGGCGGACCATCAGTGGGGCATGGGTGTTTAGTTGAACTCCCAATTATTTTTTTGCAAAATATCTGGTATATAAGAAGTACATTAGATGCATACGTTGTTAGTTGGTTCAAAACTATATATTTGTGTCCGCAAACGAATTCAGCCTGTACTCCCCCGCACCTCTCACGTGGTCCATGTAACAATTTTTCTTCCCACTTCAACCTACCAAATCCTAACCTCTTTTCTCTCTCTCATCTCTAGTGTTGTTTGTGTGTGGGGCGACTCCACCCTCCGGGTGGCGAATGGGAGGAGGCACGGGCTATGAAGGCAAGCGGCGGTCGGTAGGCATGGCACCGTGACACGACGGCAAGCAGGCATGAGGCGGTGCATGGCGAGTCTGCGGTAGTGCGGCTACACAAGTGAACAGAGATGCGGCACGAGCAAGCAGGTGGCATCACATCAAACAAGGATGCAGGGAGTGGACGGCGGCAATGGAGCAGCGTAGTGTTCGGGAGGGAGTACGGTGGCGGGAAGGGAGCAGTGCCTCCAACTCAATGTTGTTGTCCTCTTTCCAGATTCAGGTGTGCTCCGCCCACCCCACCTCTTCTCCCTGGCTCTGCTCTACTTTGGCACCGATTCTTTCTGAAGTCTAGCCTCTCCCTATACTTTTTTGGTTCTTTCCAATAGATGATGTACAAAAATACAATCTTTGTCTTGGACAACGAGCAGTTAGTTGGGCCCTTTTTACATATGTTTACATGCTAATTTTTGCTCCATAGAAGGAACATATAGCTTCCTCTTAGATGGGGGTTCTTGTTGATGGGAAAAGAATATGATCAACAAGGTATGTAACTGTTTTTTTTTAAACGAAGGTGGGAGCTCTGCCGGTCACTATTAGAGAAAGAAAATAAGTTTTAGCAACTGCTACAACCCAGAACAAAAAAAAAGAAGAAAAAACAACAATGACCAAACACCAAGCACAATTCTTAGCCACACCCTGCAACAATAATCAAACTCAACAAAATCAAAAGCCTGAAGCTAAAATAGCCCTGTTTCTAGTTTCCACCTCCTCAACTGCTATTGATCTCTATAATTTGTTGCTTAATTCATGACATTATGCTTGCCTTATATCACCAATTTCCTAATAAGAAATCATTAAAAAAATGTATTTTATTGTATATATGTGTATTGTCGTATCATTGTTTTGAGAGAAATGACATTTCACAGTATCGACGTATCTGGACAATCTAGCTGCGAAATCCAAACACCCATCCTAAAAATCCTGGGTCGGCCACTGTGTATAATACTTAGACCTGAGGTCAGCATGGTTTCCTACATGTGTAACTGTACACTTAGAGGTTACCAAACTCTGCTCTGTAACTGTGTAGTTATAAAGGTAGTTTTTGGGTATACTATGAAACAAGTAGAGGAATATGACTGGTCGGATATAGGATTTACCCCTCCTAGCATAACACAAAAGATGTTTGTGGGCCTTTCGATGTGGTCGGATAAAGGAAGTATATGACCATGCTACAAGTGGTTGTAGAGTCGATCACACGAAGTTATCCGTCACTAGATCGAGAAAAGATTGAATAGTCCATAGATGACATATATCTCACCTGGAGTTCGGCCAGATATCACAAGGCAAAAGGAAAATACGCAAGCAGATCATTTAGTTCGACCAAATATGAACCGGTCATATGAGGATACGACGATCATAAATTGGTCGTACATATCACAAACGGGTCGGAGAACTGGTCGTAAGGTATTACGAATTAGTCGTGGCCAGATACGAACTAGTTGTAAGCAGTTACGAACTGGTCGTGGATGATAAGGACATAGTCGTAGATCATTTTGTATAAGGTTCGTCTGGTATAATATTTATGTGTATTCGAGAGTCGCAATGTTTTGCTAGGAACCGCTACCGACTTGTGATCGCAAAGGAGTTTTCAGGTCATGACCGATAACACATGAACCTACAGGGTCACACACATAATAGGTTGGAACAAACTAGTTCGTATTAGATCCGTTATGGGGCTCCTTATAAGGGGAGGTGCGGAGTCTTATAAGAGTACGAGTTACACCATCCACCGAAACCTTAGCCACCATCTCCCCAAAGGCCCTGTCGTGTGAGCTGGTGCTAGCACACCGACATACGGCGTTTCACCCCTGAACGTATGGATACCGTAGAGGCGCTACTGCGATTGTTGCTGCACTGAGCGAGAACGATCCGCGACCTACGTAGGAACAAGAGAGGCTACTAGAGAACGATTGCTGGCCGATGACGTTGGACGATCGACTATGACTACTAGATTGACACGCTCAATGTTGGACCAGACTACTCTAACTTTTTCTGCTGCATTGCGTGTCTAGTGGTAACGATATATGATCTTTTACTCACATGGCTTCCAGGTTTACACGATGGAATTTTGAATTGTACGCTAGTGTAACCTACCCGTATCCCTACACGTAGGGGAACCTTCGGTGTGAAGCTTAAGTATGTATAGATGAAAGAACTGTAGTAATATTTTCTCTGAATGAAAGTGACAGGCTATTCAGGTTTCCGTTTAGTTCTCTATATTCTTGATGCTCTCCGGTTGAACATACGAAAAAGAGCAAAATTGGTTTCGCAATTGCGAAAGTATATACGCCTGACAAGAGTCGGAGGAACTTCTGTATAATGCATACTAAGATGTCATTCTCACGTACGATGGACGAGTTTCCCTTGCAAATAGAAATAGGGATACTACTGACTGATCCTCGTTGTCTTCTCCTGCATCAAGCTTTGTCTGCAAAATAGACAACTAGAATAAGCATTGGGGGTAAAAAAACAATAGGATGGGGTCAAATGCCAACGGATACCCCAAGAACGCCACCTTGCAGTCACCTCCCGTTTGTAAATTCAGACAAATCTGAAGTGTAGCTTCTTGTCCTCGGGTCAGATCTTGTTTGGACTATGAATGCATATTTTGGAGCCTTGTTAGCTTCATTTGACCCTCGCTGGTTGGTCATGGAATACAAATAGCTTGAGTTTTCTGTCAACCTTTTCTATCCAAGAAAACTTTCGAGCTCTCAAAAGAAGTAACTACATTGTGAGATTTTCTTGATTTCATGCAAGTACTCTGCAATGTTATGCAAAACCTGATCAGATAGGACGTTTCCAAAACATACATTGATCTCTATGCCCCACACGGAGGGGAAAAAGGAGAAAAAAGTATCTATACCTACTCTTTGTTTCTCTAGATGCTCCATGCTAATGCGTACAATTGCAATGACCAGCAAAAGGAATTGATCAAAAAATTGTCTGCTAGCTTCTGATGCAAATGTTGAAGATAAGTTCCAAGAGAATAATTCCAAGCTGCTTAGTTATTCCACCAGGATGCAGACGACATCACTTAGCTCTTGCCGCAGATGCATCCAATTCAGGTTTGACCCTTTGGCATCCCATGACAACACTACCACCTAGGAACGTATGAACTCGAGACCTTGCAACATTTGTCGCTACACAGAGAACACTAGAGAGAGGATCGAACAATGCCATGGCTTGATAACCTCAGAAAGACAGAATCGTATCCTTTATAGCAACACACTAAACTGGTAATTGAGCACTAAACAAGGACATGTTCCAGGACGACATGACGTCGTCGGCGACATCGTCGCCGGCGTCGTCGCTGTACTTGTCGTCACCGTGCGGCGCGTGGGTGCAGGAGCTGAGCCAGGACCAGCATGGCTTGCGGCTTGTCGGCCTGCTGTACCAGTGCGCCTCCGAGGTGGCCGCCGGTTCCTTCGACCGCGCAAACCTCTGCCTGGAGCACATCATGCAGCTCGCGTCCCTGGACTCGCCCCACACGCTGCAGCGCCTCGCCGCCATCTTCGCCGACGCGCTCGTGCGCAAGCTGCTCAACCTCGTCCCGGGGCTCTCGCGCGCGCTGCTGTCCGCGTCCAACTCCGCTGACTCCCACCTCATCCCCGTCGCGCGGCGCCACATGTTCGACATGCTCCCGTTTCTGAAGCTCGCGTACCTCACCACCAACCACGCCATTCTTGAGACCATGGAGGGCGAGAAGTTCGTCCACATCGTCGACTTCTCTGGCCCGGCCGCCAACTCGGTGCAGTGGATCGCGCTCTTCCACGCCTTCCGCGGCCGCCGCGAGGGCCCGCCGCACCTCCGCATCACCGCCGTCCACGACAGCAAGGACTTCCTCGCCAACATGTCTGCCGTGCTCGCCAAGGAGGCCGAGGCGTTCGACATACCGTTCCAGTTCAATGCCGTTGAGGCGAAGCTCGACGAGATGGACTTCGACGCCCTCCGCAACAACCTCCGCGTCAGGTCCGGCGAGGCGCTCGGCATCAGTGTCGTGCTGCAGCTGCACCGCCTTCTCGCGGCTGACGACGCCAAGAGGCACGCCGCGGGGCTCACCCCGCTCCAGATCATCGCGCACTCCAGCCCGAGCAGCTTCGGCGAGCTGCTGGAGCGGGAGCTGAACACGCGGCTTCAGCTGAGCCCCGATGCGTCCGTGCTCTCGTCCCTCTCGCCTCAGTCCCCACTGGTGGCGCATTCGAAGCCAAAGCTGGGGAGCTTCCTGTCGGCGATCAAGGCGCTGTCCCCGAAGATCATGGTGGTGACGGAGCAGGAGGCGAACCACAACGGCGGCGCCTTTCACGAGCGATTCCACGAGGCGCTGAACTACTACGCTGCGCTTTTCGACTGCCTGGAGCGGGCGGCTGCAGCGGAGCGGTGCGCGGGAGCGGCGGAGCGGGCACGGGTGGAGCGGGTGGTGCTAGGGGAGGAGATCCGGAGCATCGTGGCGTGCGAGGGGGCGGAGCGGAAGGAGCGGCACGAACGGGCGTGGCAGTGGGCGCAGCGGATGGAGGCGGCAGGGCTGGAGCGGGTGGGGCTGAGCTACAGCGGCGTGATGGAGGCAAGGAAGCTGCTGCAGAGCTGCGGGTGGGCCGGCGAGTACGAGGTCAGGCACGACGCGGACGGCCACTGCTTCTTCTTCTGCCGGCACAGGAAGCCGCTCTACGCCGTCTCCGCGTGGAGGCCGGCGGGACACCGGCTCAGATGAGTGTTAGTGATATGCCCTAATAAACAATTATGAAGAAGATTGTATCACGTCTATATTTACAAGTGGGGACTGTCTAATAAACATTCGACTGTTTTATTGAGTTCAAAATAGTCACATTGTGAACCGTAGGATGAATATCAGATTTATCCTTCTTTTGTTACTCTCATCTCTATAGCCTCAACAGATGTACTACAATGTTAATAATACTAGCAAAATAAACATTCGATTGATGCATTAACCATTGAGTGCAAGACAGTTAGATCCATCCCAAACAATCATTAGATATTCTCTCTAGCAAAATAGCAGACAAACAAAAACAAATAATAGATCCAAAACAAGCACCAAAGCTTAACAGAACCCATAGATCTATGCATCCCAAAGTATAATCTCGGACCAAACATTCATAGATAGATTCAAGCATCCTAAAACTACCATAGCTTTAACAAAATATAGAACCATGCATACAAAAACTACCAGCTCGAACCAAACAAGTACTAGTCATCCTCTCTAGCAAAAATAGGATACACACAAAAACATAAAACAGATCCACACCCAGACAATCAATACAACTACTACCATAGCCTAGCAAAATCCATAGATCTATGTACCCCAAAGTATCATCTCGGACCAAACAAAATAATAATCCATAGATACACTAAGTAACAACAAATAGGCAAAAAATTCACCGACCTCGCCTCGCCCTAAAAATCACATGAAGAAGAGATGCCAATGAACTTCTTGGCAGCACATGCAAAAACAGCACACACAGATGAACAAAAACCATGAAAAATTAACAAAACAACGAACAAAACCATACAAATGATGAAAAAAAATCGACGAGTATAAACAACATGCATCGCCGCGACTCTGTTGGCGAGCCCGAGGCCGACACCGACAAAGAAGACGACGAAAAAATTGACTCAAACGCCGACGAGGAATCGCCTCCGCCAGTCTACACCAACCCGGAATCGCCTCCGCCAGTCTACGCCGACACGGAATCGCCTCCGCTAGTCTTTCCCCCAAATTGCCTTCACCGTGTCTCGAGTTCTCTGCTCAGACCAAAACTATCGAGTGCTCCTCTCTATCTCTACACCGCGTATCGAGTTCTCCGCTCTCAGACCAGAAGTATCGAGTGCTCCGCTCGCTCAGGACAAGACCAAAGAGCGTGCTTTCCAAAAAAAGTAAACAAATGCGCTGCCTTGAGCCGCACGAGACATGACCGAACACGGAAGGGTTTGGACTCAGCGTGGTTCCCAAGGAAAATTCAAAACTATGGGCGCTGGCTTGACCCCTAAGGAGCTAAACAGATTTGAATTACACCCGGTACAAACCAACAGACCCAGAAAAAATGGCACACATCTCAATGCATATCAAACAGCTCAAAAAATGATTGAAATAAAGCCAAAAAACATGCGACTGTTTTTTGGCATTTCTGTTACATGTTATAGAATAAATGTTATTATGTTCCTGGGATGAATTATCATTTATAAAGATTAGTGAGTATGTGACTTGTTGTGAAACTTTGTATTTGTTGTATGATATCATTCTAAAAGGATCCCTAGTCGGATGTCACTAGTCGGGACAATAGTGACTTATAGATCAGCACATACATTGATTGATGACCATGTCTTACTGGTCATAGATACAAAGATATCGAATCAATAGAGTGAGCACATGTTAAAGAACATGGTGTTGGATTGACCCACCTTGAGACACTATTGAAATTATTATGATTCTATGTGCCATCAGTGAATCTCAAACAATGATGATGTATAATCCTTAGACATGATATTAACATCGCTTTCTACATGTGTAATAGTACACTTAGAGGTTACCAAACGTTGCTCCGTAACTGGTTAATTATAAAGATAGCTTTCGGGTATACTATGAAACATGCAGATGGATGTGACAAGTCGGATATGAGATTTGCCATTCTTGGCATAACAGGAGAGATATCTCTGGGCCCATCAATGTGGTCGGATAAAAGAAGTGCCCGGTCGTGCCACAAGCAGTCGAAGAGTCGACCACACGAAGTTATCCTTCACTAGATCGAGAAAAGATTTAACAGTCCATGGATGACATATATCTCACTTGGACTTCGAACAAATATCGTGAGACAAAAGGAGAATACACATGCAGGTCATTTAGTCTGATCAGATATGAACTGGTCGTATGGGGATATGGACTGGTCGTGAGCAGGTCGTACATGATCACAAACTGGTCGGAGAACTGGTCGTAAGGCGTTACGAACTAGTCATGACCAGATGCAAACTGGTCGTAAGTGATAAGGATCTGGTCGCGGGTCATGTTGCATAAGGTTCGTCCGATATAATTTTTATATGTATTCGGGAGTCTCTATGTCCTGCTAGGAACCGCTGCCGACTTGTGATCGAAAAGGGGTTTCTGGGTCACGACCGATTAAGCATGAACCTACAAGGTCATACACTCAACAGCTCCGAACAAATTAGTTCGGATTGGATCCGTTATGGACTTTTTATAAGAGAAGGCATGAGGCTTATGGTAGTACGAGTTACACCATCCACCAAAACCCTAGCCGTCACCTCCCCGAAGACCCTGTCGTGCGTGCTGGTGCTAGCACACCAGCGTACAACATTCTACCCTTAGATGTGTGGATACCATAGAGGCACTGCTGCGATTGCTGCTGCGCTGATCCATGACGATCCGCGATCTACGTAAGGAACGCGAGAGGATACTAGAGGAGATGATCGGAAGCCAAGGATGTTGGACGATCGACTTCGACCACTACATCAACGCGTGCAACGTTGACCCAAGTTGCTCCAACTCTTCTTCTGCTGCACTACACATCTATTTGTAACGATCTATGATCTCTTACTGACATGACTTCCTGGTTTATACTGTAAAATTTTGAATTGTGCGCTAGTATTACCTACACGTAGTGATGAGGATTAAAATTCCTAAATACTATTCTAATATTTAATTAAAGACCACGTGGCCCTTAAGGTCGTCACCCCCGTGGTCTACGACCCCTGTGGTCGTGAGAATCTCAGAGGTTGCTCTATGAGTACCCTGATCGGAGAGGCACTATACCTATTCATTACTACAAAAAAGATTAATACTGGACGTCTCATCACAGATGGTTGAACAAAACCGTCTGTATTACATGCAATCACAGATGGTTTTGTTTTAGAAACCGTCTATCTTACTGACTGTGTCGCCCTAGCCTCCTCCACCTCACCCCGGCCTCGTCGGCGGCGGCCTCCCCCAACCTCGTCACCCCCAGCCTCTCTCGACATCGTCGCCCCTGGCCTTCATCTCATATCGCGCATTGTCCGGTAAAACCGCCATAACTTTTGCATACGAACTCGGATTGCGATGTTCTTTGGCTCATTGGAAAGCTAACGAAAAGTTCAATTCGAAAATCTATAAGCCCATATCAAATTCATTTGCGAGGCTCACGAGGCTCCCGACAAAGTGAACCCCCCCCCCCAAAAAAAAGGTCGTTTAGGGCCTCAAAACAGCCTCTGAAGTTCTATATGCAGATACTCGGGTCCAACTGTCCAGCAATTGATTGGTTTGGCTCAAAAGTCGATTTTTTTTTTCAATAGAAAATGCTATCTGTCGATGATCAAGTCGTCGATCTTACGAAATAAATAAAGAAAGATAGCAAAGATTTTTTGGGAGAGAATGTGACTGCTCTTTATTGATATGAACTGGCTATTACAGGGGGTGCCTGCGACTAGGCAGTAGACTAATCCTAATTATGCTGAGTAGAATGCCTGCTATGCTTCAATCTTGATGGAATATGAATGAGTTCCTTGATCTCAGAAATGGGATCTTATCTCTTGTCTTGTATCTCTCTCCCTTCCGCCGTCTGCGTCCGTTTTTAAGTAGTTGATGAAGTGATGGTAGTTACTCCTGGAAGAGATGCCTGTTGGAAGCATCGCGACTGGTCGAAGTGAGGTGGCGGTTAATGAAGTATCAACCGTTTCACAGTTTAAATATCTGTGAGATGCTTAACCGTGTGGTAGTTATTGTCAGTGTCTTAGGATCGTGAGACGTCGTGTGGTATGGAGAAAATAACTTGTGTTCCATTCATCACACGGTACATAATATTTTTGGAGTTAGATCCAGATGCCAGTTCATTACTTTTACGAGCAATTTCCTGGACGGGGACTAGGTATGTAACCTCTTCCGACCAGGATACCCACGATGTAACATCTGGAATTCTTACGACCATGGGGTTGTTAGTCTTAGGGGTTATAACCATGAAGACATATGATCTTTTATGTGTTAAAAATAATACATAGAAGTTTTAATCCTCGTCACTATCACTGACGATTCTAAACAATAACCGTCTGTGAAACAACTATCACACACGGTTCTGAACAAGAACCGTCTGTGATAGCTTTTTTCACAGACGGTTATTGTTTAGAACCGTCTGTGATAAGCCTCCCGAGCAGCTCTTCAAATCTTGATCGATTCGCTTGCAGCTGCTGCAACCTTTCTTTGTGCTGCATGCATGAGTGCATGGGCGTATGTAGAGCATATCTCGTGCCGTATGTACGTTCTAATTGATGCGTGTTCGACAGTTTGTATCGGAGACCTCCATGATTTGCGTCGTAGAAATCGATCATTCAAGAAACGGCACCGGATCGAAAAGCTGGCTCATTGGCAATTGGCCAATTGCTGCACGCACGGGTTAGCTAGTTGCAACTTGCAAGTTGTGCTGTTGTGTCATCGATCGATGCATCAACTTTAAGCAGGTAGCGTCAAGTGGTTCGATCGTACGTACGAAAGCCTCGGCGAAAACTCGATGAAAAAGGGCCTGCACCTCTCTTGTCGTTGTCACTCCAAAAGTGCACGAGTAGCTAGCTAAGCTTGCTGTTTACTTTAGCCGGGGCAGCCAATAGACGGCAAGCAAGCCCAGTGCGAACTGCCGCGGGCTGCTGTCTGTCGGTTTTTGGATGGTAATGGTGTTTTTTTTTTGTTATTTTGTCTGTCTTCGTTTAAAAAAACTAAATGACTGTTTTTGTTGTACAATGGATATGAAAACTAGAGAGTGTTTCATTCATAAGGTGATTGAAATTTTCTTAAATATAATTTATTTTTTTAATCATTAAATCAATATTTAATCATACGACATATCAATCTCTACGCAAATTCAATGATACAACAAGTAATTTAAACTTAAAAAAAGCAAGACTACGAAATCTATAGATTTGATTTACCAAATGCCACCTTAACTTGGTAGGATAATGACCGAAACAAGACACGCACGGAACGAGTAGCGGCAATAACAACCTTAGTTTCACATACGCAGTAAAGTGTAACAGAAGGGCAGAAAATCCTAGAGAGTTTCATCTTTTCACATGCACTGTAGCTCTAGCACTCGTCTCCTTCCATTCCATCACCTTCTCTTCTCCGCCCACAGTTTGATGAATGCCACCGCTGCAACTCATCCATGCCCACAAGCTCCACGCCACTCTCCTCAAGGCCGGCCTCCATGGCGACGCCTACCGCTGCAACCTCCTCCTCCGCGCCTACGTGCGCAGCGGCGCCCTCGCCGACGCACGCGCTCTCCTCGACCTCATGCCGTCCCCCACCCTCGTCTCCTACAACACCCTCCTCTCCGGCTACGCTTCCTCCGGCCGCGCAGACGCCGCCCTCGACCTGCTCGACGCAATGCCCGACAAGGACGCTTGGTCTTGGAACACCGCCATATCCGGACTCTCCCGCGCCGGCCAGCCCTGTGAGGCGTTGCGCCGGTTCTTGCAGATGACGCGCGGCCCTGTGGCGCCGGACGGGTTCACGTACTCCATCGTCTCCCCGTGCTGCGACCTGGGCGAAGCACGGCAGGTCCTCGCGCGGGCGGTGAAGGCCGGGGTGTTTGCGGACGCTTGTGTTGGAACTGGTTTCGTCAGGTTGTACGCGGAGCTGCGCCTGCTGGAGGATGCACGGAAGGTGTTTGATTGTATGCCGCAGAGAGATTTGGTGTCGTGGAATGTTCTGCTGGATTGCTACATGAAGTCTGGGGAAGCAGGATCGTGTCTCCAGGAGTTTCTTAGGATGGTTGCCAATGGAATTCGGCCTGATGAGTTCACCTTCTCTACTGTCCTAAATGACTTGGCCGAGCGGTTCGCAGGTCTAGAAGCAATGCAGATACACTCGGTTATTTTGAGGTTTGGGTATCTGATGGATCTCTTTCTATGCAATTCTCTGCTGAACGTGTATGGGAGATGTGGTTATGTTGATTTGGCCAAGAAATTGTTTGATGCTATGCTGGACAAAGATGTTGTATCTTGGACTGCTTTGATCTCAGGGCTTTCAGCCAGCGGCTACCAGGCTGATGCCTTCCACTTGTTCTGTCAGATGCGGAAAGCTTCCATATTGCCCAATTGCTTCTCCTTTGGCAGTGTCATAAGCTCATGTGCCTGTGTGAACGACCTTACAGGTGGGAGGCAGTGCCATGCTCTTGCTATCAAGCATGGGTTGGAAGTTGTTCCTGTAGTTGCCAGCTCTTTGCTTGACATGTACTCAAAATGCGCAGAGACGGATGATGCAATAAGAGTATTCGAAATCACGCCACAGAGAGACATCGTATCTTGGAATGCGATGATATGTGGGTTGGCACAAAATGGCCAATCGAGAAGGGCCCTGGAACTGTATGATGAAATGGTGCGACTTCACCAAGAATCTGTGACCCCAAACTCAGTAACCTTTGTGGGTGTCCTGAGTGCATGCAGCCATGCTGGTGCTGTCCAAAAAGGTTGCAGCTACTTTGCTCAGATGGTTAATAACTTCTGCATTGAACCAATTCCAGAGCACTACACTTGCCTTGTAGACCTGTTTGCCCGAGCTGGATGGTTAGAGGAAGCAGAGGGGATCATTTCAGACTTACCTTTTGAGCATGATGCTGTTATCCTAGACACCTTTCTTAGTGGTTGCAGAAAGCATGGTAACCTCGACATGGCCAAGCGTGTGGCCAAGAGGTTTCTTGCGAATGATTCAGGTAATGCATCAACCATTTTCTTACTGTCAAACATGTTTGTTGCAAATGAAGACTGGAATGATGCATTGGAGCTGAGGGAAGCTGTGATTTCAAGAGGAGCTCATAAAGTCATAGGGACTAGCTGGATTGATGTTGGTGGTCAAGTTCATTGTTTCAGAGCGGGTTCCAGCCCACATCCACAGTTCAAATCGATATGTGAGGTTTTGCAACAACTTCGGTTAATAATGGTAGACGCTGACAAGCTGATCATAGAGAACACTTTCTTATATGAGCAGTGAGTAACGGCAACTATGCTTTATTTTGATAAGTTGAAACTTCAAACCAACTACTATGTGCCACTTTGGCTTCGCATAACAAAAAAAAAAAAATTACAGCTTCATAAGCCTGCTTTAGACAGTTGTTTTGGAAAACTAATTATTTATCGTAATGCAACATAAAATGCCATTTGAGGATTACATCATAGTACTAAATCATGTGTTCATCTGAAACTTTTCACAGTTACCCAGAGATTACATTTTGTTGTGAAAATATATTGGGGATGCAAGGAACTCTTTGTTTTGGACCATTAAATGATCACAAAATGGATATAAAAACTAGAGCAGTACAATGGCCTACCTCAATTGTTATAGGGAGCAGAAAACAACTCTCTACGGTTCAAGTCTAATATTATAGAATGCCAGTGGTGGAACTAGAAATTTTTCGATGGGTGTGCATACTTGACACTCATAATTCTATAGTTTGTACAACGGTTTCATAACATCATAGATCTAACACATAGGTTCTAAATTTGGCTAAAATACAATGTAAATAGTTCAAATAAAGTCTTACATTAATAGAAAATTACAAAATATGCAATGAAAATCATAATACTACTTTACGTATTTTCATGCTTTGAAAACGATTGATTACATCATCTTCACTAACCTTCAAAAAATCTCGCTCACTAAATGTGATTAAACAATTATTTAAGAATTGATTGCTCATACTATTTCTCAACTTGTTCTTCACAAAACTCATCACGGAAAATACTCTTTCAATACTCGTTGCCGCCGCCGGTAGGAGAAAATACTATATGTGCTTGCCAACACCCTGTCTTTGCTGTCGTTTCAGGCATCATGCTGTGCTTCACCCAGCTATCAATGGTGTCATTCTGATTATCTGACGTCTAAACTGATCACTCAGTAAAAACTCAACCTAACTTAATCGCTCGGAACATTGTATTAGCCAGCAGACAGCAAGATACTTATTCTCTCTTCAATCATGCTCATCAACGGCCTAGTTAGTCTAAAAACAACCTAGTTTTGTGAAGCATCAAGTGTAGTCTACTTTGGCAAGTGATCATAAAGGCACAAGGTAATAAGGTATGCACCTTTTTTAGCAGATCCTTGTGCTCACTCGTGGCGGCAGGAATGGGAAGCACCGAGACATTGTGTCACGCCTCGCCTCGCCTCGCAAATCAACCACAAGACTTAATCCCCAGCAAAGCAGTTCAACAAACTCTCCCAACAGGTACCCAAATTCTCTCATGCACCATAAACCTTTTAGCATATCATTCTCCAGCTCCAGCGACTTTGCGAAGCCGGAGTACCGCAACTCAAAACTGTCACACATAGGCTCTCAAATCCTCAAAACAAAAAGACTCCCGATTCTGTGACTGCCTGCAGCGATACGACTCCTAGGACCACCGAGAACGGCCTAGCAAGTGCGACCAAACTACTCCTACTCTCTAACTGGAGCAAAATCTATGTGGTGGCAAGAGCAGTAAGTGCAGTCCTCTTCCATCTGCTCACTCCCCAACCACAGCCGCAGCAAGTGGAAGGACAGCCCAGGGCCGACGCCGCGATCTGAAGCACCACTCTCTCCGTGGTCACCACCGGTCACAGCAGCGGCGCCGGAGACGCCTCGCATCAACGCGGAACCCAACACAACATAGGCACCGAGAACACCGCAGAAGCTTCCAGACTCTAAGCTGTTTCCACTCTGAATCTGAATTCTGAAGAGCACCTGCTTTATAAGCTCTTGTCCAAATCTAGTTGTATGTAGCTGCTCAAGCTTGCTCTCATCTCATGTGCCGTCTGCGGATGAACTCATCCCCTCCTGATCTTCCGATTTTTGGGGGTGCCGGTGCATACCCGGCACCCCCCTGGGTCCGCCCTTGTAGAATGTTGTGTTACTCTGGCCATCTTCGTGGGGTTTTTTTTTTCCTTCTTTGTTCTTTTTTGGGATTGTGACAGTAATTCATGGTTATTAAAGGCAGCGTCTAAGCGGTAAGGCGCTGCCGTGGGTCAAGGTGTCGCCCCCGCCTTGCCGCTAGCGAGATCTCTTCACTCGGGCCGGCGAGCCTGAGCCGCTCACGCTTCTTTCGCTCACTGCCTTCGCTTGCCCAACATCGGTGATATCCTCTTCGCTCGTCCAATGAGCTTGCCTGACGACGCACATCTTCGTTCGCCTGACAATACATCACTTCCGTCGCATCCGGAGCCCGCTGCATCCTCTGCTTCCACCGCCTCCTCGCATGATCTGCGCCGGCTGTGGATCCTCATCCGCCCGAAGCCGTGTTGGATCGGGCACATGAAGTGCCGCCGTCTTGTCTCCGGATCTGCGCCGCCGGGGTACTCCGCCGCCTGTGGGTGTCGTCTTGTCTCCGGATCTACGCCGCCGGGGTACTCTGCCGCCTGTGGGTGTCTTCCTCCGCCAGGAGCTCGCTCGGTTGCTCCGGATCTGCGCCGCTGGGGTACTCCGCCGCCCGTGGGTGTCTTCCTCCCCTCTCCATCTTGCACTTGGATCCAGGACACTATTGCTCTCTGGTACTACTTCTATATGTGTTGATTGGTCTCGCCCGACGTTTGTGTTGATTGGTCTGGTACTGCATCTGTTGCTACTCCGTATGTCACTCAATCCATATTTACTCAATTAATTGGAATACAACTTGTATCTATTACATTTATAACAATTTATATGTTGAAACTTGCAAGGGAGATAGATGAGCATCGGAGAAGAGCAATTGAAAAGGGGGGATGGGTGCTACATGGGCTCAAGAATTGACAATAACAAGGTAAATATGTGCTGCTAAAATGCTTATTTTATTTGCTACCTTAGCGTCTTAGGATGTGTGTAAGGCATCACCTCGCCTCGCGCCTTATCTCTTAAAAGGATTGAGGGGGTCGCCTCGGACCTTACCGCCTTAATAACCATGCAGCAATTGTTGTTGCTACTGCAGCAGATGCGTAAACAGTACCATAATACTGTAGCAATATATGAATAGTGCTACAAATAGTGTCATGGTAATGTAGTAGTGTACCGCGGGTATTGTGCCGACGCGTGGACAGTACTACCCGCAATTGTTAGGAAAGATTTATTATCTAGGAATCTATCTATTAGGTGTTTGGTATTACCTATTATTTAGGCAAATTATTATTAGATTGGATTGTTAGAGATAAATTTTCTTATAGATTATTTCTTAGAGTCAAGTCGGGTCGTCCTTATAAAAGAGATAGCATGTATCTATTATCAATCAAGTAATAAATAAACAAAGTTAGTCTATAACCGGTTGGCTAAAAATTAGAGCCTCCTTGTCTGTCAAGAAGAGTTCCGACCAAGCTTAGAGGTCGATCCCTCGCCTCCCTGACTAATCAGGCCTCAGAACCTCGCTACCTCAACAAGGAAGAGTTCAACCGACGGTTAAATAAGAGTGGGTGTTCTACCCTCGGTCCTCGGATTCGTATCCAACCAACGACTACAACAGTTTGCAGGGGAAAATATAGAGGGTTTCGAATTTTGACGCAAGCCCAATCTGCCTCTGTAGTTTGCACTTTGCAAAGCTTTGCTGGGTTTGTCTGCTTAAAGAGTAACCATCGACGTGTATACTTGGGTTTGTCTGCTAAAAATAACAGTGCTACCCTGTCCGGTATTGCGAATTTGCAATAACTATGATGCAGTTGGCCACCGCCCAGCTAGTGTGGACCTCGCTTACCTTTCTTAATCCTGCGAAAAACGAAAAGAGGAAAATAAATCACACACTGAGATTCAGTAATGCTAACAAGTTCATCGTAGAATTGTCACTGTCTCATTTGAACACTGCACATGGCATCACTGTACACGCAGGATGCACATACAACACCCTTGCACCCAAGCACGTGGGTGTATTTTTAGCACACGTCTAATCTAGAGTAGAGATCTACACCTCACGGAGTGCGGATATGTGTTTTGACTACTGAATGCCCTACTTGGAAACCAATCCTAGGGGAAAATTATTGGTGAGGCACCCGAGTTTGATACTCGAATCGGGAGGGCAGCACGCTCAACAGCGACGTGGAGCGACGCTTGCCACCAGAGCTACGCTCGCTCCTTGATATGTGTCCTCTCTCCTAGTACTTGTAAACCCCACAAGGCTTTCCTTTTGTGTTCTGCATGGAGAGAGAGAGAGAGAGAGAGAGAGAGTGCCAAACTTTAGAACTAGCGTTGCTGCACCACAGGGACGCACGTCTAACCTAGAGCGGAGACCTACACCTCAAGGAGCGCAGATATGTGCTTTGACTACTGAACGCCCTACTTGCAAACCAATCCTAGGGGAAATTATTGGTGAGGCACCCGAGTTTGATACTTTAATCGGGTGGGCAGCTTGGGGAAAATTATTGGTGAGGCACCCGAGTTTGATACTCGAATTGGGAGGGCAGCACGCTCAACGGCAACGTGGAGCAACACTTGCCACCGGAGCTATGCTCGATCCTCGATCTGTGTCCTCTCCTAGTACTTGTAAACCCCACAAGGCTTTCGCTTTGTGTGTTCTACGTGGAGAGAGAGAGAGAGAGAGAGAGAGAGAGAGAGAGAGTGACAAACTTTAGAACTAGTGTTGCTGCACCACAGACACGCACGTCTAATCTAGAGCAGAGACCTACACCTCACGGAGCGCGGATATGTGCTTTGACTACTGAACGCCCTACTTGGAAACCAATCCTAGGGGAAAATCATTGGTGAGGCACCCGAGTTTTATACTCGAATCGGGTGGGCAGCTATCTCAACAGCGACGTGGAGCGACGCTTGCCACGGGAGCTACGCTCGCTCCTCGATCTGTGTCCTCTCTCCTAGTACTTGTAAACCCCACAAGGCTTTTCTTTTGTGTGTTCTGCGTGAGAGAGAGAGAGAGAGAGAGAGAGAGAGAGACCTACACCCCACGGAGCGCGGATATGTGTTTTAAGTGCTGAACACCCTACTTGGAAACTAGTCCTAGGGGGAAATTATTGGTGAGGCCCCTGAGTTTGATACTCGAATTGGGTGGGCAGCTCACTCAACGGCGACGTGGAGCAACGCTGAGTTTGATACTCGAATTGGGTGGGCAGCTCACTCAACGGCGACGTGGAGCAACGCTTGCCACGGGAGCTACGCTCGCTCCTTGATCTGTGTCCTCTCTCCCAGTACTTGTAAACCCCAGAAGGCTTTTCTTTTGTGTGTTCTGCATGGAGAGAGAGCTAGAGAGAGCCAAACTTTACAACTAACGTTGCCGCGCCACAGAGACGTATGTCTAGTCTAAAGCAAAGATCTACATTTCACGGAGCGCGAATATGTGTTTTAACTACTGAACGCACCCAAGTTTGACACTCAAATCGGGCAGGCAGGTCGCTCAAACGTGGAGCCTCGATCTGTATCCTCTCTCCTAGTACTTGTAAACCCCACCACAAGCCTTTCCTTGTGTGTGTTCTGCGTGGGGAGAGAGAGAGAGACAAGAGTGCCAAACTTTAGAACTAGCGTTGCCGCACCAGAGAGCTAGGACTACTACTTCATGGCGTCCTCTCTCCCATCCTCCTCTACACCCAACTACCCAAGGTCGACGAGGCAGAGTCCCACAAAGGAATTTACGACCAACTCCGGCAAGTCGTCTCCACCTACCGAAAAATAAAATTATAATATTATGAAAGTACATTAATAATAGATGAAATCATGCACTTGCACAACACTTGAATAATATACACTGAACATTACTCACCAAACATCAGACAGAAAAAATAATGGAAATGTGTATTCTACTTGAACATCAGTTTCATCTTTCATGTGGAATTTCGTAGTGTGCATAGCTAACAATTTAGCCACATGGGGTGAGCTTCTTGTTGCCTGCACCACGAGGATTATCATCCTTCCAGTCATCCCATGCTCTTGCTTTCTCCTCTTCGGCATCCTCGTCCTCTTGGGCTGACCTATTGCCATCCCTGTACCAAGCTGAGTTTGCATCTTGGATCATCTTAGCAGTTCTTTCTTGCCAATTCTCCATCATTTTCATCTCACGTAAGCCAGCTTCTTCTATGCTCATTGTCGGCAGCCTACAGTCCAACACCGGCAAAAGGGCAACATAAAAAAGTTGAATCAGAGGATAGTCTGATATGCTTCGCAAATACTATTAAAGGCAAAAGGGCAACATAAAAAAGTTGAATCAGAGGATAGTCTGATACGCTTCGCAAATACTATTACGAACTGTCAGGCCCAGACAATGCAAGATCACACTCTAGGGGATAAGACCTATTAGTTTTAACATTCCAGGGGAATATCTATTGGTTTCTACCAGTAAAAAAAAAATAGTATCTTCTTATTTGGACCTCTTTGTTATAAAAAAAACTATGTCTGCATCTAAGGCACACCTTCGAATCATTATCTCAGCATCAGAGCATTTCTAAATGTTTATCACCAAAATAGAGATTCCAAAAATAGAGCTAAAAAACAACTGTTGTACTTTAAAGGAAACATCTCTTTGATACACAATTTCATCTGTTGACCCTTCAGTGTACCAAATTTAACGACAGTACCATAGGATGCTTTTTCTAACATAGAAATTCAAAACAAAGCATGGTCTCCAACAAAGTCTAAATCACCAATTGGTTTTCATTTCCAACAACAGAACTAACAAGGTAGAACCTATGATTGAATAAACAAGGTCCATAGACTAAAGTGGAGAAGCAAACATGACATAAAAGCCAATTTCTAATTTATCCATGAATCTGCTTATTGTACAATCTACAATGCTCAATGCAACAAGAGGCCAAAACTCCTACAAATATATCGAAGTATGTATATCTAGTGTGATGCATTACGGGTTGTGACAAATAGTGCTCATTCCACATTCTGCCATAACACAAGGTCACCAGCCAGCATAATACAAAAACAAAAGGACTGTGCAGGTAACACTATTTCAAAGCATACCTGTAACCAGGCTGGAAAACTTGTGCTATCCTTCTTTCCCTTTCACTGGTTAGTCCCCCACCAACAAGACTTGCAGGTCCAAATATCAGGGGTTGGTGTTCGTGCTCATGAGCTTGTGAAACACTTGCTCTACCTTCAATGACATCTTGAGCAAATGTTGCACAGGTGATTGGATCAGCTGGTTTGGAATACGTTACACGGTTGGCAGCATTATGGTGCCATGTTTCAGCCTTTTTTGTACGTTCATCAAGCATTTCACGAGCAAATGCATTCCCGTCCTAAAACATCACAAACAGGCAATTTTTTTATTTAACAAAGGAAACTACCATGTACACGCAGTGTTTATTCGAAAGTCAAAACAGACATGCAACACAAGGGAGCGAAAGCAAAAAACAATATATGTAACTTTTTTGGGTAGAAAAATCTACTACAGTTTTATGCTGAGAAAGAATCACCTTCACAATGTCCAATAGCTAACGTTTGTTCATAAATAACCACAAACTGTTCAACACTCAAGAGACACTCAATTAAGATATTTTATTATTTCCCCAAATAAAAAAATCAGTAAGAAAAAGTACTTAAATTTGTACACTGTAGGAGTTGTTGCAATCATAATCAAATTCATTTCAGGTCCATATTCAAGAAATGCCATGTGAAAGTCTGTTAAACACAACTACTGTAAAACTTCTTACACCAGTACTCATGTTCTACTTGGGAGCTATAGTCTCGTATTACAACATATGATAAAACACTAAGGCTGGTAACAAGTTAAAATTTCCTCATTATATAGGTAAAACACATCCAATCCAAAATATAAAAAGTGAAACTCCATAAGCTCCCATATTATCAGAAGAAGAAAAAATGTTCCTCAAAATATGCGCTGAAAAGAATCAGCCAAAGATGCTACTGACAAGAACTTGCCAAGTTGTTTTCATTAGTGTTACCTTTGCTTTTCTTTCTTTTACAGCCATAAGCATTTCTTCTTCCTTCTTTAGCATGTCAACAAGATCAAAAGCCTACAGAGGGAAATAGAAATAAATCCATTTGAAGATCAGATATTATTCTGAAAGCAGGCATGGCAACTTAGAAAACAGAAAAGAACATTCCAAGGAGCATAAAAGAATATGTCTTGCCACAGCAAATTAACCTTGCAGAGAGACAATGAGATAGTAGCTAGCCAAGCCTGCAGCATAGAACAAGAAAATCAGAACGATAGCGTAAGTTTTGACTAATTTATAGAACCAAAGTACAGATAACGGATTAACAGTATAAGCTTTGGAGGTACACATAGACACGATCCCAAAAGATTAATATAGTCATGTGAAAATAAGAGATAAATCATAAACTACATAGCGTAGAAAGAACAGAGAGGATTAATTAAAAATTAGAAGACCTTATAGTGAGTGGGAGAAGTTTTATGGTACACCCTGGCACTAAAGGAAAAAGAATCCTCGTGATCTTAAACATGCGCTGAAACGGGGCAATTTAGGGCATGTGATGAACTTCTATAGTTTTTCAGGGATCTAGCTAGACACGTCAAATTTGTCAAACTCCAGACAAGCATTAGAATTAAAATAAATTAACTATCTTCTGTTGAACTGAACAAAGCTTTATCTTCCAGTACATCAAAGCTATTTTTTACTGGAATCTTTTGAAATATAGAAATCATGAGGCAACTCTGTCTTGTATGATGGTATTACGATTTGGCAAACAAGGTCAGATTTGAAGATTTTGAACAAGTCACGCACAATGCTAGCTAGATGTCTTCCAGATGTGTGATGCTAACCTCTCTTTCTTCCTCCCCATCATCCTCCAAGGCATCTTCCTCTCCAGCTTCAATAGGAGCTGATAAAGCAGCTGCTCTCAATGATCGCCAACGCCTTTCCTTTCTCTCTTTGATCTCTTGGAGCTTTGTTTCTGCAGCCCTTTGACGCTTGAACCGGGCAACCTAAGCTCAAGAATTAAGACAACAGAATAACTCACAGGAAATTAACCGACTTTAAAACAGGTCAAAAACAAGATAATTATGTCCCAGATTGTCGTGTTTCACTTGTAGAGTGTGAATTGTTCAGTTACTCCTTAAGATTTTAGGGGAGGGGAGGGGTGGGGGTGGGAAGGTGATTCAGGCTCACCTTTTGTGCTCTTCGGTTTGCCATAGTATCAGGCTGCCTCTGTCTAGATAATTCAAGCTCGTCCTCCGGTATAAGCTCCAACGCTTCACAGATAGAAATGAACTCCTGTAGAACCAAGCAGGTGTCGTTAATACATGAGAAATGGGTGATGTGATTATGGAGTACCATATGAGAAACCCCCCTTAAAAATTGCACTAAAAATATAAACCAAATCAACTAGTGTGACATGGCAGACTGTTAACCTTCAAATGATCCTGTGATGCCTTGAGAATTGGGATTCGATCCTCCTGCGCTGCCTTTTCAGTCATTTCCCCAAGGTAGTACGGTACCTAAAGAAACCAACCATAATATTCATAGCTCTAAACACACATTTGCACAATTGGAAGGAGTAGAGTTGCGAAACATCAGCCAGTTTTGAGTTCCCTAACACTATCTAGAACGATGCAAACTCAGAGGATGTTTAGGCATTTGGACTTTAAACTATGTCATAATTGATCGTTTACTTAACATATGAGCTATGACGGGGATCAAACGCTGATGTGGCGGTGAGAAGAAGTGGGGAGGGGGAGGGACGAACGAGTAGGTATTTGAGGTTGGCGGTGGAGACGTCGTCCTTGGTCTCGTTGGAGGAGAAGAGGGCGAGCTTGCTGACCATCTCGTCGCAGCGCCGCAGCAGGTCGACCCCCTTCCGGATCCCTCCCTGCCCCCGAGCGTCCCAAGCCAAAAATGCAAACCAAGCATGTAAGCACGAGAGGGTTGGCGATTAGGAGAAGCGATCGAAAGGGGACCTGGTCGGGGAGGAGTTGGAGGCGAGGGAGTGGAGGTACGACGCCATGTCGAAGAGGGCGGGGAGGGGGAGGTCGGCGTCGTCCTCGGGCCCCGGGTGGAGACGCATCTGCGCCTGCATCTTGCCCCCGACCTCCTCCACATCCACCATCATCACCGGCCGATCGGCGAAACCAGAAGCGAGAGGAGAGAGATCGGCGGCCGATGAAAACCCTACCCTACCCTACCCTACCCTACCGGGGGCAGTCTGGTTCGTCGTATTTAATTTGGCCACTAGGCTGTTGTGTTCAAAGGAAAAGAAGCCCGACTCGTGTCGTCTCTCGCTCGCGTGGGGCACAGCTAGTGGTGGGCATCGAGGTGAGTCGTTTTAACGAGTTTTTTTAAAAAAATATATAATTTAATTTAATATCATTTTATCTATAGTTTAGAAAAAAAAAATAGAATCGAGATAACGAGCCGAACCGAGTCAGAGTGAAATCTAATTTCATTTGAAATTAACTTGTTTTAATATTTAACCAAATAACAAATGTAGTTGAAGCAATTTTGAACCAAAGCTAACGAGCCCATGAGCTTTTTTTTTTCACCCCTCGGCACAGCCGGAGGTTCATTTGGCGGCTGACCTCCTCCGGCTCCGGCCAGCGTTAGAATTTGTGGGCAGATCCCCTACCTTTAAGCCCATTTGGACTGCGAAATTTTGCAGGAACACAAACGCCCACTCCCATTAAACAGGCCGACTCAGACAAATTTCTTAAGGAGAACTATTGTAACAAAACTCAAACATCTCCTTACAGGTAACAACAACATTGTTCCAACAGCTAACTATTTACTCATTGTTCCAGACAAAAACCAGAAGGCGATCATTTCTCATCCAATCGATTTCTTTCTCCACTAATTCAAAAGCCACGTTCTATTCCCTGACCATTTGGACTGTTGTCAAATGGAAGCCATTCACTGTTTCTTCCTCTACGATCTTGCCATCTACTTCTTTGGTAGCCCTCAGCTTGGCTCCTATGTTTACTGTTTCTTTGCTGGAAGTATCCACCACGGTTCCTTTTCCTGCCAGATATGCTGCTTGGATCCTGGTATCTATTGTTGGATACTCCATAGAAGCTGTTCCTGTTATTTGATGAATAATGGTTGTTACTTGAACTGCCCCAATCAGTCTTCACCAGAGCATCACCCCAACCAGAGCAATTTTTACCCCATTTATTGAAAGGATCATGCTTCATTCCCCAACTCGAGTTGGATCTTGAATTGTCCTCCCACTTATTGACTTCAGCTGGCTTTTCTATATAGGTGTCCCAGTTTTCAGACTGGTTCTGAGTACACTTGTTCGCTGCGTCAGTATTGCCCAATCCAGCAGCTGGGAGTAGCTCATTATCAGTCTCAAATGGTTGTCGTTCCTTATCCAGGTCAGCTACCAACTCAGGGTCGATTTTACAATGGTAGTCGACCTTATCAATGTACATATCACGGTCAGGTAAAGGTATATCAGAAGGTAGACCATGATAATTATCCCAGAATCTCGCCTTTGCATTCTGAAAATTCTCAAAGGCTCCTGAATCATCCCATTGTTCTATGTTGTTATACATTGGAACAAATTTCTTGTTTTCACAGAACCTTTGCCAAGAAATGACACCAACATAACTGCAAAATTCCCTTTCCCATAATGGGACTGGGTGGTGATTGTATCCTGTAAATATTAAAACAATATTAGATCCACGGTAGCAGCAAAAAAATGCAGGGACATAAAAGATTCTCTGACATACTGCAAACATAAACAAATAGAAAACATATAGAGAACAATCTTCTGGCTACATTGCTTAACACTCTTCTGTACAAATTTGGAAAGCACAAGCTGATTCAGAATTTTGGATTGAGTAGAGTATCCTGGGGGAGAAAATGAATTGATGAACAGAAGTGCATTTCAAACCTAGACTGAAAAAAGGATCTAAAGATACCTGTGGTTGCTATGTATGGATGACAACATGAGCCAAACCAAAGATATCTGTGTCAACTATAAAGTGGTAGGGTAGCAAATTCAATATAGAAAGTAAAGGACAGCTGCAGTGAATCAAGTAATTTGTGGAAACTTCTGATCAGGGTAAGTGGGTTCTATAGTGTGCTATTCAAATTAATGCCAAGTATTTTTTTTAAAAAAAAAAAAAGGAAAAAAAGAAACAACACAATATAACATAGTGATATAGTAAGGTCTAAGCTACACCACAACCAAATAATTTGAATTTGTAAAGAATGATGATTGGATAGACTAGTATGTGCTCATTCAAGATGCCTTGTAGGCAGAGAAGTCTATTAATTATTTTCCGTATTTGCTATGCGACGATGTAATACTTTTGCATTCTGGGAGTTACAAGGATGATGTTTTGCCATTTTAGTTTTGTTAACAATCCCCTGAAATGTCCATGTTGGTCCTGTTGTGACCATTTTAATTCTTAGAAACAAATGTTGTGACCATGCTATGCTAAACTATGCATCAGTGATGCAGGCTCAGTAATGAAATTGGGGCTAGTCCTTTTGTTCTGAAAAATTAATAAATGGACAAATAGTAATAAATTCTTCTAAGTTTAAAAAAATTCATGAGCAATCACTCGGATAACTACAAAGGCTAGTGAAACCCAGCCATAATGTCAAAAATTCATGGCAACCAGGAGTTTGCAACAAACGAAGCTGGAAAGGTGAAGTGCAGTTCGGACGAAGAAGATTTGACAAAAAGGGCCCAAGCGGTGACAACAATATAATAAGGACCTTGATCTTTCTTAATTAGGTAGTTTGTGTTAACTTTTATAAGTTTCTAAAGTGCTATGTGTCTGAGATGTTTAGAGCATATGCCAGGAGGCTATGCTGATGTTTTGGTGTTTTGTTCTGATTTTGTACTGTGACCTTGTTTTGGTTTTAATAAATTAAGCCAGGGGTCTCTTCTGTGTGCTTAAAAAAATTGATATAAAATATAAAGCTATAGTGGGCGAGGAGCAATAAATTTTCTATTAAACAGGAAATATTTTGCATGTTTTTTTGCAACTCATGGCTACATTAATATGGCTTCCTGGAGCTCAACGGGGTATGTTTGCTGCCCGCCAATCTGGTTCACTCATGATGGTGGGAGTAGTCTCTGTATCTTTCTCTTTTTCCCTTTTTCTTTTTGTATTTGGACCCTATGAAAATCTTGTTTACAATGAGAACCACGAGAAAAAGTATTAGAATAGAACTGAAGCTTTTTGAACCAAATCTTTTACCAAGCATCATTTTGGCTTATCTACAGGAGCCAGCTTTCTAGGCTTAACTAGCATATAAGCCCATATGCCGATTCTTGCATAAGGTAAGCTCAGGGAAACAGGGAACAGACCTTTATACAGCAATCAAGCTAGGATTAACAAGTCATTAATTGTACAGATGGGCTTACGGTTTTCCACCTTGTTCTTATTTATGAAGATCTAGGACGTGGCAGAAAAGACACCGAGCAATAATTTCCATAACATACAAACAAAACCAATCAAAATTCTAGATTAAAGTGTTCAATCCTAAAACGACAACATTCCTTCTAAAGGTATGACCAGGAAAAATCACGGCGGTTACGTCGAGAATCGGATTTCGATGGCGACCGGTGAAACGATGCAGTGTTCACCTAGGCGCTAGGCGGAAGGCGGGCGGAGGGTGGCCGCCTAGCGCCTAGCCCGCCTAAGCGGCGATTTGTGCGGCGGCGATTGAGCGAAAGCAATGAGGGAAGAAATGGCAAGAAGAAAATGGAAAGAGAAATAATAAAAAGGTTACTTACAGCGGCACAGTGCGGTCGGCCCAAGCCCATATTCGCGTCCGGGTGCCGGCCTGGTCCACGCCGCTACGACCTACTAGTCAACGCCCTTATCCTCTCGGCTCTTGCCCAGTTGCCCTACGACGCCCTCCTCTATCCTCTCGCTCTCCCCTCTCCCGCCGCCGCCTCATCCCCCTCTCCCATCTCTCTCGCTCTCCTCTCCGCCGTGGAGGAGGCGGCACGAGACGTGGAGGCGGCGGCGCACGAACGGGTCCCTGTAAGGAGGCGCGCGCGAAGGGGATTCGCGGAGGAGGAGGCGGCGCGCCGTGGAGCCAGGGAGGAGGCGGCGCGCCGTGGAGCCGGGGAGGAGGCGAAGCCGCAGAGGAGAGGACCACGGGTGAGTTCCTTTACCTTTTTTCTCCCGTTCGACCCCGCCGAGCTCCGCCCGACCCCGCCCAGCGCCGCCCCGCCTTGCCTGCCTCTGTCCGCCCTTGACCGCCTTGGACCGGCTAGGCGGGCCGAGCGCCTAGGGCGCCGATTGGGGCCAAGTCGCGGCGGCGGGGCTTCGCCCAGCGCCTAGGGGAACACTGAATAGTACCAGCCGAAAAAATTTAAAATTTGAATTTTTGAATGCGTAATACACTTGCTAGGTATTGTATGAGCTAAATATGCTAGATTACGTATTGTATGAGCTAAATATGCTAGATTACGTATTGTATGAGCTAAATATGTTTGATTACGTATTGTATGAGCTAAATATGCACTTCATTGAACACTTTCTAATTCAAAATTTGTCAATTCAAAATCTCGTCCGGTTTTTTAACCAGTTTTTCCGGTTTCAAGCAGAATCGTCAGTTACCGGTTCAAATCGAGTTCAAATTTCGGTTTGTGAATTTTGTCCGGTTTTCACCGGATTTCCGATGTGCCGCGCAGAATCGTTATCGCTCGGCAGGATTTCACGATGCACCGGTTTTGGATCCTTAGGTATGACAGAAAAGGCGCCAAACAATAATGTTCATAACAGACTAAACAATTAAGTCATTCGAAATACTAGATAAAAGGGTTCAATTATAAAATGCCAACATTCCTTCTAAAGCTATGCTCCTTTGTCGCCACACAACTGTATTTTCTATGGCTATGCCATTTATCTAATAATAATTATTAGTAAGGTGAGAAGAAATTGACCATGTGTCTTCTCACAGATCATAACTTTGAGGTCCTACTGCTTGAGGAAAGATGGACATTATGGTCATATAAGAAGTGGTGGATTCCTCATGTACTCCCTCATTAGCTGAAGAGACATGAGGTGAATATACCGCTTTCTTTCTTTTCTCCGTACATCTTCAGCCAGATGACTACAATATGGCTGATGCAAAGCGAAGCTTTTTTGCAAAGGACTATTCCTCGCTCCCCCTTGTCCTCCAATGAGTAAGCTCCCCCTTGTCCTCCAATGAGTAAGCTGAAGCCTTTCTTTAGGGTCAATACTCAATATCATTGCCTTTTGTTCCTTTTGTGTGTTAGTGTGATTTATACTAATTTGAGGGTCCTATAATTACTCTAGTTTTAGAAAATTAATTTGTATGATCATTATAGTTTAGTCCCTCCCTCCATTTCCAAGCCATGCTATGTCTGGGCTCAGGTGAGTTGGAACACCCATGCAACTACAAAAAGGGGCCGGGAAGTTACCAAATTTAGATATGAAAGAGGGCATCCTGATTTTGCTTCATCATTTATTTATATTCCCGTGGAAGGGGAGAGGGCAGTGTTCTAAATTTCGATATGAACAGAAGACTGTGCATCCTAAAACCAGAAGTACATTATCACTTCCATCTTCCATGTTTCTCGGAAAGACATTATTATGTTACATTTACGTTACCTCATTAAAACTTGAATCCCTATTCTTGTCGGAACTGATGGTACACAACGCAGACTGCGATTAAAACATATGGCCTACTCGTACATACATAATTTGCACACTTGCAACTGCAGTACCCTCCCAATTGAAAATCGGAATTGCTATCTCCAATTCCAATAGGTAGGGTAGTCAAACAAAGCTAGCATTGTCTGGCATTTCGGCACAACATTTTCCAATGGTAAGAATAATTTAGGCAGTAGCTGTAAGCAGTGCTCCCGTTAGACAAATGTAAAAGCCTAATGGTACAGGCTAATTTCATCAGTAACTCTGATTTCAAGCTTGAACTCACTGCATCACATACCAAAACAACAGTCCACCATTTACACGAGCTGCAGCACTATATATTAGGATGGCGGGAAGTAAATCGATGAACAGGCCCATTTCCAGTGCACCGAAAAGTCAATAGCCAGCACATCAAGAACCAGGAGCTAGATGTCTAGATCGAAAAAGCTGTAACCCTAAAAATACCACCTGATCCCAATCGGATCGTAAAAACAAGGAAACGCAACCCGACCCATGGATATATATATATATATATAGAGAGAGAGAGAGAGGGAAGAGGGGAAGAGCAATCGAGTGACCGTACCATGGTAATAAGGAGGAGGAAGAGGTGGGTGCCAAGGGCGGCGGGAGTGGTCGCGGTGGCTCTTCGTCTGCCATGACCGATTGCGCGCCCCCATCGCCCCCGACTCAACGATCCGCCGAAGCTCCCAACGGCGGAATTCCTCACAAACTAGCCAGCCATGGGGCAGGCTACAAACTGCGAGATTGCGAGGGCGACGCACCTGCCTGGGTATTTTTTTTTTTACGGCCGATCGAGTGTTGAGGAGCACGGGATGAGCACGGCACGGCAAGGAAGGAGAAGCATCCGAAAGAGGAACGGGGACGGGGGTTTGGGCTAAAATGGTGCGTTTTCGAAGAGAAACAGTGAAAATAGTCTCCGTGTAAACGAAAAAAGAAAGTAGTGGCAGGCGACACGATAGACGAAGTTAATGTATGTTTATATATATATGAAAAAAAATAATTTTTACTATGTGGTTTATGATTGTATCTATTTATATGTATCGTTTTATTTTAAAGTTACAACACACGAACACCCGGTTGGTAGAAGTAAAAAAATAAGTCGAGTCAAACGAAACACGTACTGGATTAAGAGGGCATTCACACTTACTGAGGGGCTGCTTGCTTCGCGTCCTCGCATTCGCAGGCTTGGCCACGACGCTGCCAGGAGTCTGTCAAGAACTGTTTGATTGCTATCCTGTATAGCTGCCTGGTCCAGGCATCTCGATTAGGCCTAGACTCACAAAATTTGACGTATGGGTGCCAGGCAACTCAATGCATGGTGAATCCTTTTCTAATCCTTCCTTCACGTGCAGGTCATCAACTAAACATCACATCTTTAGGCTTGTCTCATCTGATAAAATTTATCTACTTTTTAGACTACTTTCAGACATCATTTTCTCATTGAGCATAGGACGACGAATTCGCCAGTTCAACTGGCTGCAGGAACCTTTCGCCAGTTAAACTAGCGACAGGAACCCTGTTCAGCCCTGTCACTGGTCCAGCTACCTATCGCCAGTTCAACTGGCGACAGTTAGCCGGCTATAAAAACGCCGAAAAATCAGTCCATAATTCATTTTAATTCCAGAAAAAGAAAGAGGGAGAGAAGAAAGGTAGCGAAGCTATGTCAGTTTGTCGCGGAGGAGAGATTGTTGTTGGAGCACCGAGTCCGATCAATCATCTGGCAGGTATATTTTAAAAAACTTTGTACATTATGTGAAAATCTTGTTGGTTAGCAAACAAAAATAGCGACATAGGATTGAGTAGGTTAGATAAATGTAGTCAAATTGTGTAGTATATATTTTAAGTAGTGTAGCCGGTAGTCAGGGCGCAATGGCGGAATCAAAATAATTACAGCTTTATTAAGCTCCCCATTTGTGCGCAGTAATTATATTATTAATACATGAATTATCTTTTAAACTAGAAAAATTGCATGACACATTTGAAGATTATAAAGAAAATCCAGAATAGCTGGGTAAGGTCGGAAGAGCAATAAAAATAATTATCAAAATAGTCGAATTATGTTGCACTGGAACGATTTAGGATCAATATCTAGAAATAGGAAGACACCTATTATAAATCTGTTAAAAATATATTGAGTAGCTAAGTAGAATAATTATTTTGTTAGTGCCGAAAATACCATTTAGACTTGGAGAATAGCCTGACACATGACAATCGTAAAGAAAATCTGTAATCGCTACATATCCTACGTAAAGATGCAAGAAAAAATCATGAACTTTGTTTATTGCTGCATTTTCAGGTATGGCGGACGCAGGCCAGTATGAGTTGCTTGACCCGGTGGTTGACGCGCATCACCGTAGCCGCCTGAGTACCGTGCTCCCCTTGGGGGGCGAGGCGCCGATTGAGCTTGGCACGTTGCGGTTGCGCACACCCATCAGGGCCATAGAGGCTGCACCCAGACTGGGTTCCGAGATTCATAGATTTCTAACCTAATGCACTCCACCGCGGTTTGTTTATTTTACGTGCAGTCACGTTGGTTATTAATCGTTTTGACACAGGTTGCGAGCGGCAGGGCCCCTTCCACTCGCGAGGATGGTGGAGGCGACGCGGGAAGACGACCAGGACCGCAGTTCTGGTCATACGTCTAGGCGTTTTTCATACGACCGGACACTACTGACGGCGCTGGTTGACAGTTGGAGGCCAGAGACGCACACGTTCCACCTTCCGTGTGGGGAGATGGCACCGATGCTGCAGGACATGGGCTTCCTGACCGGGTTGTCGTGCACAGGCTCCCCCCTGGCGGCGTACGACATCCCGATCATGTGGCGCACCGACCTCCTAACGAGGCTCCATGATGTGCTCCCACTGGGCAGGGGGTACACAGAGTTCAACAACCCGCACGGGCCGACGTTAAGGTGGATCTGCCAGTTCTACGTAAGTCTTCGTAATTATTGTTCTCTCGCATCAATTTGTGTGTGAACCTTGCTGATGTGTACATGTTTTCTTACAGCCCGAGCATATGGCGCAGAACGCCGGCGACGTCGTTGTTAGGAGGCACTTCGAGGCCTACATGTTGTGGCTTTTTGGGTGGATCTTGTTCCTGGGGTCCCACAGCGACAGCGTCGACAGGCACTATGTCCGGTATGCGTGTGAGGTGACGGACTTGCCAGTGGATGAGATCCCGGAGTACGCTTGGGGTCCGGCCGTTGACTAGAAATGCTGAAATGTTGAATCGGTTCCTTCCATATTGTGAAAAAAAGTTGGCCAATTGGTGAAAGGTCAAACAGAAGAAGAAAAAAAGTTGTTCATCAATTGAACTCTTTATTTTCCACACTGTTTTCTGATGCAAAACTAATCTCATGGTTAATACAGTTTGAATTTTCTTAGACGAGTTTGAATAATGTTTGAATCTTCTATTTTGTTCTGTTAGAAATTGGCCCATATGAGTGAGGCCCATTTTCTATAATTCCAAAGCATTTATGGGTTAGTACCATATTGCTAAGGCAAGGTGGAAGTGACCAACATATAAGGTGGAGTCCTTGCCACTCCTTGAAACATGTAACACATGGATGAATGAGGATGGCATGAGGAGGGCTCGGCTAACACACACTGCACTTGCGCGCTGCCGCGTGTGTTCGCGTATTTTCGCGTGAAAAATCGCGTGACTTGTGACTTGCGGCGCGGCGTCGCGTGCCGTGGACGTGCACGCCATTTGCGAACCAAGTCCACCTTATTTTTCTTTGAACCATGCATCTCTCTCTCTGTTTGAATGAGATTCAAATGTTTAAATTTCGGCTTTATTGAGTGATGATGACGATTACGGTGGGTAAATGGCGGTTAAGTGTAACCGATTACCGATGGGTAAAAGGTGGTTAAGTGTGGCGATTACGATGGGTAAATGGTGGTTAAGTGTGTCAATTACGATGGGTAAATGGTCATTTAATCTGTCGATTACGATGCGCATCTATATATGTCCGAGGCGTCCGATTGCATAGTGAGTACAAGAATAGCCTCCATTTCTTCTTCCTTCTAATCTGTCTTTTTGCATCTGCGCGTCGAACCTGTGACTCTTCTTCTCGGCGTGCACCGTGAAGAAGGGAAGCGTATCTCGAACCGTTCGCTGTGGAGACTTGCGAGGCGGCAATAAGGTTTCGGCAGCGCATCTGCGCGACCGCTTGCCGCCTTCTGCGACATCTACGTTTACGCGACTTGCATCAACTCTGCTACCGCTTCGCTCTTCATCGGACCCATCCGTAAGTCTTGTGTGATTGATAGACTTGTTTACATCCGGTTTTCATATATTGTAGTACAATAAGTTGTGCGCTAGCGATCTTGTTTTATGCATCATTAGTCTTTGCAATATTTGCCTTCTAATAAAATTTGGAATTAAAATATTGCCCTCATTTTTAACATTCCGAAACCTTATTGTAAACTTTGTTGCAACACAACTATGGTCGAGCTTCGATGCTATGAAACCCGAGAGGTTTTCCGTCGAAATTTAGTAGATGGCGCACTAGAGCCAAGTTCGCTCATGTCTTTGGGTGTGGTGGGTAATCCACCCACGATATCCGTTCTGATTGACCGATATATGCGATTCGATAATGCGAACAACATCGCTCTTGGTCGCCTTCGACCATTCCGCAGATCGGCTCTATGATGTGTACATGGACTATAAGTCCGCCACGAGTTGTGGGATGCACTAGAGCACAAATATGCGAGGCGAGGCGGTCGTTGGCTCTATATGTGTGAGCAATTCTTCGACTTTACCATGGATGAGGCTAAGTCCATAGTTGGACAAGCTCATGATCTCCGGCTATTGGTTGGTGAGATTGCGCATCCGGCCGTGTGTTGCCTCCTAAGTTTGTGGTGCGGGCATTGTCGCCAAACTTCTGTTTCTTGGCGGGATTTTGCCACTAGCTTGAAACACAAGAGGAAGAGATTTATTGAAGATCTCATTGCCGCCTCGATGTGGAAGAAAAGGCAAGAGCAAAAGATGCACCCAGTACTTCCAGTCGAACAATGCAAATTTTATAGAGAAAAAGATTGCAAAGAAGTACAAATCCAACAAAGCGAACAAGACAACTAGCTTTAAGAAGAAAGCGAGAAAAAGGATATGAAGAACATCACCGCTTTGTGTGTGGGAAAACGGTCATATGGCGAAAGACCGTCATTTCCATAAAGAGAGATGGTGAACGACCAAAGAAGAAGGTCATCAGCGTGATCATAAGCGAGGCCTCGACTTCAGGAGGGTATAGTAATTCTCTGTTGTTTTTCACATGTCAATCCACCGATTGGTGGGTTGATCTTGGTGCTAATGTTCACGTATGTTCGATATTTCCTTGTTTTCTTCTTACTGTGCGGCGAGGGCTTCTCCGTCATAATGGAAGCGGATCGCATGCTACATTCTTGGTGTTGTACGGTAGAAGCGAAGCTTACTTTGGAAGACCGCCCACTTGAAGAACGTGCGATGCTCCTACAATAAACAAGAACCTCGTTAGTGGTTACTGTTCTATGTAGGGACGGTTATAAGCTAGTCTTTGAGTCAAATAAAATTGTAATGTCTAAGTTCGGAATTTTGTTGGTAAAGGCTATGAGAGCGGAGGCTTGTTCGCCTAAGTACTTTAGAGTCTTGTTATAATCAATGTTGCAATGGTTTAAATAAATGTGAGGCAAATATTTGGCATTCGTTTACTGTCATATTGGTTTTGATAGTATTGCTAGAATGTCCAGATTAGATTTAATTCCAAAATGTGAAATTGTCAAAGGATCAAAGTGCAGTCATGTGTGCAAGCAAAGCGACCTCGCAAACCCTTTAAGGGATTAGAGGACGAAAAGAACTTGGCACCATTAGATCTTGTTCATTGATTTGTGTGAAATGAATGGATTGTTGACAAAAGGAGGCAAAAGATATTTTTAACTTTTATTGATGATGCAACACGCCATCGCTATGTGTATTTGCTAAAAACTAAGGATGAAGCTTTATACTACTTTAAGACTTATAAAGTAGAGGTTGAGAACCAACTAGAGAAGAAAATAAAAGACTAAGGTCCGATCGTGGAGGAGAGTACATCTCTCATGAATTTTCTCAGTCTCATTACGAGCATGGAATAGTCCATGAATTTACACCACCATATTCACCCCAATCAAATGGGGTAGTGAGAGGAAAAACCGCACACTAACGGACTTGGTTAATGCCATGTTAGAGAGTCTTGGTATGCCTAAGACATGGTGGGGGGAAGCTATATTGACAGCAACTTTCGTCCTAAACAGAGTAATCACTAAAAAGAGTGATATTACTCCATATGAGGGATGGAAGGAGAAAACCCAATGTCAATTTCTGCGAACTTAGGGGTGTTTGGCCAAGGTCAATATACCATTCAGAAAAAAGAAAGCTTGGACCTAAAACAATCGATTGTATTTTTCTAGGATATGCTCATAATAGCACGGCCTATAGATTTTTAGTAGTTAAATCAGAAATTCCTGAGATTATTGCTAACACAATAATGGAGTCTAGAGATGCTTCATTCTTTGAGGATTATTTTCCTATGAGAATAGCAGCAAGACTTACAAACCGAGAATGTTCAAATTGAAAATAATCAAACTTTTGAACTTCCCACCATCTACGAACCAATATGTGATATCCACGAGGAGGATAACAATCTAGTCACGAAGCTCTTCGTAGGAGCAAGAGACAAAGGGTTGAAAACCTTTGGTGATGACTTTATTGTATACCTCGTGGATGATGTGCCAAAGACCCTTTCAGAGGCTTATGCATCTTACGATCTTGAGTATTGGAAAGAAGCGATCAGAGCGAGATGGACTCTATCATGGCTAATGGGACTTGGGAGATCACCGATCGTCCTATCAGTGCAAACACAGAGGATGTAAGTGGATCTTTAAAAGAAACTAAGACCGATGGTACTATTGAGAAGTACAAGGCAAGACTTGTGGCCAAGGGTTACACCGAGAAGAGGGAGAAGATTTCTTTGATACCTATTCTCCTGTCGCTGGACTAACCACCATCGAGTGCTCCTTGCGTTAGCATCCTCTTATGGTCTACATGTCCATCAAATGGATGTAAAGACGACTTTTCTTAATGGAGAGTTGGAGGAAGAAATCTATATGGATCAACTTTGATGGTTTTGTGATTTTGACAGGAAAATAAGGTATGTAGATTATTGAAATCCTTATATGGTCTAAAGCAAGCACCTAAACAATGGCACGAGAAATTTGATAAAACTTTAACATCTGTGGCTTTGTTGTGAATGAAGCGATAAATGTGTATACTATCGTTATGGTGGGGGTCAAGGAGTGATCTTGTGCCTATATGTAGATGACATACTTATATTTGGAACAAACACTGCAGTAATTGACGAGGTCAAATCTTTTTATCTCGATGCTTTGATATGAAAGACTTAGGAGAGGCGGATGTTATTCAATATTAAATTAATCAAGAACGAGGATGGGATCACTTTGAGTCAATCCCATTATTGAGAAAATCTTAAGCCGTTTTGGCTATGAGAATTGTAAAATTTCTCCAACTCCTATGATGCAAGCATTAAGCTTCAAAGAATCAAGGGTTAGGAAAAGATCAATTAAGATTTTCACAAATTATTGGATCACTTATGTATCTATCTGGTGCCACAAGACTGACATATCATTTCTTTGTGAGCAAATTAAGTCGGTTTACTTCTAACCCAGGAGATGATCAGCGGAGGCACTTGAGAGAGTGTTGCGCTATTTGAGAGGCACAACCTCATACGGAATTCACTATTGGGCATCATACGTATTAGAAGGATATAGTGATTCAAATTGGATCTCGATGCGATGAGATCAAAGCTACAAGTGGTTATGTCTTTACACTAGCAGAGCTGCAGTTTCATGGAGGTCGTGTAAGCAGACTATATTGACGAGGTCAACTATGGAAGGAACTTGTAGCACTAGACACACTCTTCGTTGAGGTGAATGGCTTAGAGAGCTTCGTTGGACTTGCCACGGTTGCGAAACCAATACCAAGCAATCCTAATGTCTTGTGATAATCAAGCAGTGTTGATTAAGGTTACAAGTACTAAGGATAACATGAAGTCCTCCGGACATGTGAAGCGAGGCTTAAATCACGTCGAAAATTGAGGAACTCCGGAGTGATTACGTGAATTATATACGTCTTGAGAAAAATCGCGGACCCTTTCACAAAGGGGCTAGCACGGAAGCGCATTTCGTTGCGTCTATGGACATGGGAATGAGGCCCATTGGAGTTACAACTCAACAAATAACCCATACCTTTTTGATCGGAGATCCCGTGACTTAGGCAATGGGAAAAACAAGTTCATGTTGTAACAAGAGAGTATATATTCTTTGAATCCATGTCCTAATAGACAAATTACTCATTGTATGGAAGGATGACATAAAGTCTTAATATATTCATTGTCCAAATGAGGAAAAGGTATTAGCTGCAGGATACCTAGAAAGAATATACCTACTTGAGCCCAAGCTGTGAGGTCGCAGATTCACGAGAATAGGGCATTCTCTAGAAAGCTCATGAGCGAGATAAGGGAGCATGACCAAATAACGCTCCGTTTAGCGCGGTTCTTTGACGACCTAGTATCGATTGAGATTTCAAGTGAAATCTAATCACAAAAAGCTGCGAATTCAAGGCATGGTCCATTCATCACCGTGAGAAGATGAATCTTGTCATTCTAGGTGCAAGTTCAACCCGTGCACGGACTTACACTAAAAGAGCGGTATATTAACAAGGATTTCAAAGACAATATCTTTGATATCCTTTTTGCTTCTTGCTTTGGAATTGGTGGGGGATTGTTAGAAATTGGCCCATATGAGTGAGGCCCATTTTCTATAATTCCAAAGCATTTATGGGTTAGTACCATATTGCTAAGGCAAGGTGGAAGTGACCAACATATAAGGTGGAGTCCTTGCCACTCCTTGAAACATGTAACACATGGATGAATGAGGATGGCATGAGGAGGGCTCGGCTAAACACACCTGCCTTGCCGCTGCGCATGCTGTCGCGTATTTTCGCGTGAAAATCGCGTGACTTGTGACTTGCGGCAGCGGCGCGTCGCGTGACGTGGCACGCCATTTGCGAACCAAGTCCACCTTATTTTTCTTTGAACCATGCATCTCTCTCTCTGTTTGAATGAGATTCAAATGTTTAAATTTCGGGCTTTATTGAGTGATGATGATGACGATTACGGTGGGTAAATGACCGGTTAAGTGTAACGATTACGATGGGTAAAAAGGTGGTTAAGTGTAGCGATTACGATGGGTAAATGGCTGGTTAAGTGTGTCAGTTACCAGTGGGTAAATGGCTGTTTAATCTGTCAGTTACCAGTCTGCATCTATATATGTCTCGAGACGTCCAGTGCATAGTGAGTACAAGAATAGCCTCCATTTCTTCTTCCTTCTAATCATCTTTGCTTTATCTGCGCTGTCGAACCCGCTGACTCTTCTTCTCGGCGTGCACCGTGAAGAAGGGAAGCGGTATCTCGAACCGTTGTCGCTGTGGAGACTTGCGAGGGCGGCAATAAGGTTTCAGGCAGCGCATCTGCGCGGCGACCGCTTGCTGCACTGCGACATCTACGTTTCTGCACTGCATCAACTCTGCGCTGCTTCCTGCTCTTCATCAGACCCATCTGTAAGTCTACTGTGTGATTGATAGACTTGTTTACATCCTGGTTTTCATATATTGTGAAGTACAATAAGTTGTCTGCTAGCAGTACTGTTTTATGCATCATTAGTCTTTTGCAATATTTGCCTTCTAATAAAATTTGGAATTAAAATATTGCCCTCATTTTTAACATGTTCCACTTTGGCCTGTATCACAATCCTAACTCATTTTTTTTTCTTTACATCTGCAGATGTTGCCTTACAGTTAAGGTAATTCCACCACCATACTGCGCAAACAGACACAGAAATGTCTTGTATTTTACCGTGCTCATTTGTTTCTACTACTTTTGCAGGGTCTGACTGAGAAGTTTAAGGAGGACACAGCTTACTCTTGGGTCTGCAACTTTCACTTACGAGGCATTCATGTTGACCGTGCTCCCTTTTATCATTGCATGATGGCAGTGCACCTGAGAGCTGAGATTTGAGCTTATCATGCCAATTGTATTGAAATTGTTCTGCTTATTAGCTTATAGAGTTGTTTTCAATTGTGATGTAAAGCCTGTAACTCTGTCGAAATATGTGAAGTTACTTCTTTGCTGATCAAACAGTCTCTTGGAGAACGGAGACGGATTAAGCTTATGGACGGTCTGGATGCAGTATTTTTTTCAATTTAGCTTTTTTTTTCGTAAAAAACGCACATTTATACTCCTACTAGTCTTATTTCCAGTTTTGGACCCGGGGTGGCGCCGTGACTGGCTTCACGTGAGTCGAGGTCCCGAACCCTAGCCACCAGGGGAGCGTGGCTAGGGTTCGGGACCTCGCGCCTCACGGCGCCGCGACCCCAGGTCCAAAATTGGAAATAAGACTAGCAGGGGTATAAATGTGTGTTTTTTTACGAAAAAAAGGCTAAATTGAAAAAAAATCGGGTCTGGATGGATAACTCTGAAAATGCTGTAATATCTGCTTGATCTCTTTCTGAGTTACGTCAGTGGTTAAAGGGCGCTCTTCCGAGTCGAACTCGGACACCTGCAGCGACGTGGATTTATAGTCACAACTCGCGCTTGCTTGGACTGACGCTTTCGGGCCAGGTCGATCGATGGAGCCACAGCATCAGCCACCGGAGCGGCGGCCGAGCGTGCCCCCGGGCTTCCACTTCACCCCGAGCCCCGAGGAGCTCATCCACAGCTACCTCAGCGCCTGGATCACCGGCCAGCCGCTCGACGAGCTCGAGGGCATCTTCTGCTTCGCCGACGTCTACAGCCGCGATCCGGCGACGCTGACCAAGAAGTTCAAGAATTTTTGCTACGACGGCCACTGGTACTTCTTCTGCGTCAGCAAGTGGAAGGGGGGCAAGGCCGGGGGGCGGGTGAGCCGCTGCGTCGACGGCGGCGGCACCTGGCACAATACGCTCAAGCGGAAGCCCGTCGGCGAGGACGGGTGCTGCCGGATGACCTTCGAGTACCGTGACGCGGGCGACAGGAAAACGGGATGGCTCATGGAGGAGTTCGCGAGCAACCTGGAAGAGGCCACCGACGGAACGGGCGTCAAAGTGATCTGCAAGGTATACCTCTCGCGGAGGGCGCCGGCTCCGGCGCCAGACGAGGAGGAGCGGCAAGCAACCGAGGTCGTCGGATCCAAGAGGCCGGCGCTGCACCGGGAGCACGGGTTCCGGGAGGCCGCCGTGAGCCACGTGGCGCCGTCACCAGCAGAGACTTTGGGCGCGGCCGTGGTCGGATGCTCCAATGCCGGCACGTCTCAAGCTGCGCCGATGGCCTGGCCGCAGTCCATGTTGGAAATCATGAGCAAGCCCGTCTACTACTACGGCTACGGCGGCGTTGATATCAGGAGAGAGCCAGAGCCGCCAATGCCATTGGCAATGGCGAGTGCAAACGGGGAGGTGCTGCAATTCGTCCAAACGGACGGCCTCGCGGCTGCCGTCGATGTGAAGAGAGAAGATGTCTCGCCGGATGAATGGCTGGATCGTATTCTCAGCTTCAACGACGGTGCGGGAGACGCCGACGATCCTACGGGGAATACAGCCACGGCCACTAGATGAATTGTCAGGATCCAAGAGTGTGATGTTTTGCAGACTGTCTGACCTGCAGTGAGGCTGTGAAGAATGGCCAGCATTGCACTAGTTAACTAGCTTACTCTTTGATGATTCTATTGTTGTAATCTTTCTGTTATGAAGGTTTTGTAGAATGTTCTTGTTCTTCTCTACGCCAAAATCGTTCTTTTTTTATGTACACTGTTAGTCAATTAAGTTCTGTTTTGACTGAACATCTTCACATGGCATCGAAAGATTTGAGGTGCGGCGCTACTATCAATCACAGTAACTTACCGCGCTTACAGTTGTACTCATCAACCGTCGTCGTATGAATCCAGTAATAAAAATTCCTAGGCCGGAATGTTGGAGAAAGTTTTCTACAGAAATAACACAAAGGAGACAAAACACGGTAAGTGAAGTGGAAACACACGCATCTGTCGGAGCCTTACATGTTAGTCACAGTTTCTAAGCCAAGTGGTAAAAGATTGCGCGTTCAACGGTGTAGTGTACTGTCGCATGACAAATTACAGAACAACTTACCGTTGAAAGAGCCCGAGTAGAGAGTTGTTGCCGTTGAAGTGTCATCTCAAGGTGCAACCCCATTTGTAATAGTTGGCCTAGTCCACCTTGAATGAGCCGCATGGGCAGAGAGGGAGAGGAGTCGGAGTTGTCATCCTCCGGTTCTGCATCGTCTACTGTTATTGCCGAGAGGAAGATCCACATCATCACCTAATTCATATGAAGCTCCTTGCTGGTGGCCCTGTCAGCATGTGGACCAACTTACACCTGCTTCTATTCTTAGGGCGATCCTCTACACTGTCCAATTTTAACCAATTCAAAGCTCTCGTGGGTTGGATGGGATGTGTTGTCCTTCCCTTAGCTTTGATGTGTGTATGCGACAGAGCTGGTTGGTGTTAGAGTGTAGTTAGAGTTTGCTAGTTGGTGTCTCTACCTCTGGTGCGATTGATAGGGTGTTGCAAGGCGTGCCTCAGTTACGGGTTCCCTTCCGCCGGGGGTATTTTCCCTGTTGGGGTGTATCTTTTTATTTTATCTTGTTTTCTCCTCCTTTATCAATGTAAAGGGTAGCTCTCCTGCCTCTTCATTCAAAAAAAACTTGGCAAAATTGAACTAAACAAGTGACTGGTTAATGTACTACCAAATAGAAATGAACATTATTCAGTTATATGTCATCAGGACCATTGGCAAGTGGCCTGTAACCATTTGGACTAACAGAAATTTCACCTGATTCAACTGGTATGCACTTCAAGATAGCACCAATAATCAAGCTGATGGGTCCTAGACCAACGCTTACCAACCAAAGCTGCCAATTGAGCGGAACAGTGTTGGCAAAAGTGCCAAGGAATTCTGTCACCACTTGAAATGCTACCGTCACAGTTATGATTGCGATGAAGATCCAATTGTTGATGATACCACGGAATATGTTAATCTTCTCCATTTCCCTGCTGTTTATTTCATTGAACACCTGGTAGCAACATCATTTAAAGAACAGAATCATTAGTACTAGAAGTTCACCTGTTGATACGATGATGGTGATGACCCAAAAGTCAAATTAAACTGTTAGCACAACTAAACAAGCAGTACACCTATAGTCTCTACTGGTTCAGGATGCTGAAGTGTGAGGTTAGAAATGTAAGCTGGAACCAAACACATATTATGGTGGCATTTGGAATGGCATCAGCTTCACCATAGGCCATAAGGCCGAAAATCTACAGCTTTTTGAAAGGGGGTTGTGGCAGAAATAGCACAGATACAGCATCCCATAGTGCACTCACCTGGCAAAACACGAAGGTGTTGAATATGAGTGTATTCAGTGGCGGAGCCAGGAATTTTATGATGGGGGTGCACACTTCAAGGATTAAAAAAATCTTGTACGACATATAAGTAATTTTACAAGTTCAACACAATTACATAAAAAGTTCAAAATTAGTTAATAGTGCAATACAAATAGTTCAAATAAAATCTTACATGAATAAAAAAAGTCCTAAATAGCTAATGGAAATCACAATACCATACGACGCGATCTCATTCCTTGAAAACACTTGATTATATCATCTCTTGCTATTTTCAAGAACAAAAGTCAGAAGATAGGAGACATTCAAGATCAGACAGATTGATGGCATAATGACATTTAATGACATTTAGATAATTAGATTGGCTATGTATAAACTACAAAGTTGTTCGAACTTCGATAAAATGCAATCCTGAAGCTTTACTTCATCCATCGCTATTTTCTGTGTAGTGTTAGTGTATCGGTATAAAACAAGGCCACAAGGGTTACTGCTCTTAGTTTCCTAATTCTCTTCATCTCTCGCTCTTGCCTTTCGGGCCATGGGGTGTCAAATGGAGCCACCAACGGCTTGGCGCTGGCTCCTCGGTCCCTCTGCGCCATCGCGCGACTCGGCGGCTCGGCCTCTGGCCGCCGGCCGCCTCGCCTGGCCCGGTGTCGCTCCGGCGCTCCTCCCTCTGCAGCCTAGCGCCCTAGCCCACCTGCGCCGCCCCCTTCCCAAAATCCAAATATCCAATCCCGGATCCCAGAGAAGAGTGTCCACGGCGGTGGATTGGCGGAGGTCCCACCGTCCGAGCCGGGAGGAGGTCAAGAAGAGAAGCAAGGAGGCACTGCCGGCTGCCCTACCTTGGTGACGGTGTTGCGTGTTGGTGGCCTAGTGGGAACCGTCAGCGCCCTGCGATGCCTGAAGGCCGAGGCCGAGGCCGAGCAATGGCCTCTTGACTCGGCGGCATCCTCGGCGGTGGACTAGCGGAGCCACGGAGGAGGGTCCAGGAGGAGGCGGTGTGCGGCGGCGGGGAAGCAAGGAGGTGGCGTCCTCGACGGCGGCGGACTGTCGGAGGAGGATCCAGGAGGAGGCGGTGTGCGGCGGCGGAGAGGCAAGGAGGCGGCGACGGATCAAGGAGGGCGGAGGAGGATCCGGGAGGAGAAGCAAGAGGAGGCGGCGGCGTCGGAGGAGGAGAAGCAAGCTCCAAGGACTCCTGACTCCATGAGGCCCTGACCTAGAGATGGAGCGTGTTGTTGGTGGGCTGAATTGGGGATTAGACTGAAATTGGTGTCAACTATTGATACATATACATAATAAAAAAAATTACAATTTTTTTTGGGGGTGCCCGTGCACCACGGGCACCCCCCTGCCGCCGCCCCTGAGTGTATTGATAACAGATTTGGAATATGCACCCTTGATGTTCAAGTCTTTCCCCAGCAAACATGAGAGACCCAAGTACAACCAACTGATATAAACTTTGCCCAACGATATTTCTCCACATGACCTTGGTAATGAAACTCTCCCCTCGCCTAGCAGGTGGCCTCTTCATCTGTTGGACCAAAATGGTGACTAGAGAGGGGGGAGGGGGGTGTTTGAATATGAGCACTACCTTTTTTTCACTTTAATCGGATTTCACTCTACTTTCACTCCGATAGCTATGAAAGCTATAAAGATTAATGTACAAGCACAGCGGAAGTTTTGTATTGAATCCAATCGAAACCTCGAAGCACAACAACCAAAAACACCAAAAACTCAAATCAAAGTAAGTTGGGCGGTCAGACCTCTCACCAGGGCGGTTGATGCGGATCAACCTCGAGGTGAGATTGAATCCATGGGTTGCCTGATCTTTCACGGTGGAAATTCTGAATAAAATATGTGGAGCATGAATTACAATATGCAATTCGCACGAGGATAGATAAATCTCATAACCGCGCACACCTCAGTACACGAATGAGAGAAGAGATCAAACAAGATCAACACACAAATTCAATCAACAAGATTAAACCTGAGTAGCAATCAGAGATATCCTAGATAGAAAACTCTCAAGAACTCGCACACACGCGATAACAGGGATAGACGCTCTTGGCGGTACGCTAAATAACTCAAAACTTGACTCTTCCAAAATCTAAAAAACTCCCCTACAATGGGCTATGCCTTGGCCTTATATTGACACCTAAGGGTGCGGCCAAACACACATACGACCTAAGGCTGAAACCTACACACGCACGACACAAGACTGATTCTATCTCTAACTCGTGCTCATATGGCACGTTAATTCTTGGACTCTTTAAATGGAAACAATTTTGAAGATAGAAACTAAATCACAGATTGATTTCGATCCAAATTGAACCAACATAGAAACCGTGGGTTGGTCTTTCTTATAGAGCACGGTTACCCTCTTCGGCTTCCTTCCTGGCTCAATCTTCATGCACCTTTTCTCGTGCGATTGATGAAATAGAGTTTGCTTTCCTTGGCCTACCTCACCTCCCACCCCCTTTCTTACTTGCCATGTTAGATTCGGGCCACTTGGTCGTGGTCGTAACCCTTCTGGATGTGGTCGCAGGCCTCCTGGACGTGGTTGTAGACCACCTGGTAGTAGTCATAGGCTGTTCCCACCAAGTACTGTAATTGATGAGTACTGTTCCTTCCGAGTACTCCTCCCTACGAGTACTGTTCCCGTCAAGTACTATTCTCGTCAAGTACTATTCCCAATGAGTGTTCCTGCCGACGAGTACTGTTCCCGTCGAGTACTGTTTACTACGAGTACTCCTTCCGCCGAGAACTAGTCGTAGGCCCTGTAGAAGTGGTCATGAACCTTGCGGAAGTGGTTGTAGATCCTCCAAAACTAATCGTAGACCTTGCTCTCTTCTGACTTTGCTTGCACCTGGCTCACTTTTGGCAAATCAGTAACAATGAGGTTTGGCACCGTATCAGCGGTCTAACCTCCAGCACAATAAATAGAGAAACCAACACGAAGTGAAAATCACAAATCAACTCAACTTTTAATCCGGTGATCCAAATCCACTCAAATTGCAACCATAGCTCATCATGAAGGTTAGAAACCTATTTCAATCGACGATCGGGAGGATCAAGACCAAAGTTCCATGAAGTTTATAGATGGGAGAAGGAGGCATAAGAACCTAATAAAATCAAACTTTGATCCTAAAATTTGCTCGTGGGTAAAAGATGATCAAGATGATCCTAGATGCATTCCTACATGTCAGAGCAAGCAAGATCATAACAAGAAACCAAAGAAAAAACAAAGGATCACTACAAACCCAAAATCACCAAAGAGAGAGTAAGGACAAGAGGAGACTCATCTTAAAGCAATCTTGCTTTGATTGATTTGAGATAGATGTTGTTTTACAACTACTCTACCATGCAGGACAAAAACTCAATACTTGAGCACACAGTCAATCCATCTCTCACAAAACCCTAGCCTCAGCTACTCCAAAATCCCTGAATCCCAAATTAGAGTTTTTCTCTAAAAAGGACTTGGGAACTCCACATCTAGACGTTTCCTTTTATAGTGGAGGCTAGATTGAGAGAGAAAGACTTAACGGGCACCCGTTAAGCCCTCACACAAACGGATCTACACTCACACATGTTTCTCAAAGCATATGACAATTCAAGCTCCTTGAATCTGTTTCTTCGTGATCTTTAACTTCATTTGATCTAAATCGTCTCTCCTTACGCCGTCTTGCGCCGTGGTTTAGCCAAAGGTCACCAAGGTGGTATTTTGGTGAAGTTACCAAAATATCCCTTCTCGATCCTTCTCCAAAGACCAAGTCCAATCCTCATAAAGCAATCCTATGCTTCACCACATATAGGTTAATCAACGGTTTTCTTCATGCCGGCAAGTCTCTCCCATCCGGCTCTCACCGAAACCACCATGACACTTGCACTGACCCCCGCGCTGCTTGATGCAACTCGTCGTATAGAACTTGTGTTCTGTTATTCTTGTCCATTTTGCGTCATGCTTGAGTCCACTGACTTCACCCGGTATACTCAATCGTTATAGACCTCAGCTCTCCAAGCCTAGTCCCGATCATCCTCATCATTGACCTCCAAGCCTTCTACACTACAGTAGACCAAAAAATCGATTCTGAAAACAAGTTTTTCGCAACTTAACCCACGTTAGTCAAAATATGCATCATGCAACATATATGCACTGAAAACCATAAATTTGACCTAACCTATGAACATCGCCGCCATACCGGGCAGCAAACAGAATAAAATCGGTCAGACCATCACCCATGGCCGGTCTGACCGCTAGCACAGGGACTTAGCCAAAATTGCTCCCTGGAAATCCGAAACATCTATGGAAATTTAAAACGAATAGAACTTTTGCTCGAAACTCCAAAAAATATGAGACCAAGTGCAGAAGAAACATCTCTCTTGCCTGTACCCTCCATTTTTGGCCCAACCTAAAATTTGACAAGCACCTTTCTGCCCCGGTCATACAGTCATACATTCAATTACATGAAACATTGGTCATGAAACACTTTATTAGTGTTATGATTTATAATTAGGATATGATATTATTGCTTAGCCTTAATTGATTGGTTAGAGTTGATTAATCATTCAATAGATTTGTTTTGATTGGTTTTGCTTTGATGTTGGTTTATTATATTGTCATGTTTTATATGAATTAATTATCCATAATTGTCATATTGTTATGCTTGTGTTAATGTGACATGTGGACGGATTTTATCATTGATATGTTTGCTAATTTTCTGATAATTGATGTTAAAATTAATAGTTAGTGCAATTTAGTGGTATTCCGAACTCCATATTGGATCGGAGTGTTACATCTATAAACTATATCTATAAGTTTACATAGTGTTCGAGCTTGGTTCATTTTGAATTTTGAACAGAGCTTGAGATCAGGCTTGAGTTCGGTTGTTTTTGCAAGCATCGACTTTTTTTTACAGCCCTAGCTAGCGCCACGTCACGTTCATTGCTTCCACTTGGCCGCGAACAAACCGCACCGCACCAGCCTATGGACCGAAAGTTGGGACAATTAAGAATTTGCCACTCAATAGAACATCCTTCTCAACTTTGCCATTATATAGATTGTAATTCGTTTTTTGCCACCCCATACAATTTTCGATTATTTTTTTGCCACTTTGGAGTTTTCATCTCATTTGCCGTTTTTCAGACATGTGAAAAAGACCAAAATGCCCCTGATTTTTCTCATCACAAGCCTGACGTTTTTGAGGCCCCGTCCCGATTTCTTCCACGTGCCACCGATGTTTCCCCATCTCAAAGCAAAACGAGCATCACGGGAGGTCCTAGGGAGGTCGTTTTGCAAAGATCACCCTCACGGGAGGTCCTGATGAGGTCGTTTTGCAAAGACCACCCTCACGCGAGGAGGAGAGCAGGCGGGAGAGTAGGGTCTTGGGCGGTGGCGCGCAGAGAGAGGAGGCGGCGGGCGGCGGTCGCATGGCCGCCATTTGGAGGTGGAAGGCGGTGGGTCGGGCTCGATTTGGTTGCAGTGGATGGGTCGAGTCAAAAATAACATGGAGCTCGAGCCGTATGGCGACGGCAGCGACGAAGGCCGCGAGGATGTCGGAGTCGAAGCAGCCGCCCACCCAGCACACCTTGTACGCCGCGATGATGTCGATGTCGGAGTCGAGGATGACGAGCTTGCGGTTGCAGGAGTTGGGCGAAAACCAGGACCGAGCACCCAATCGTGGAAGCTGCAGTGGGTGGGCGAGATGCCGCGGGGAGCGCGTGGTGGCGAGGCGACGGACGCGTTCTAGAACCACGGCCACCACCCCAGTAGCACCCGCCAGCGCCGCTGCCGCCAGATCGGGAGAAGAGAAGGGATCGAGGATGAGGATGGAGATTGGGGAGAAGAGAAGGGGAAACCACCAGTTAAGCCCAATCATGTGACTCTGAGGGTATTTTGGTAACTTTCAGTGAATATAAATGGCCTGAAAAATAAAAATAGGCATTAAAACTCCAAAGTGGCAAAAAATAATATAAAATATATAAAATAGCAAAAAAACGAATTACAATATATATAATAACAGAGTTAAGAAAACTCTTCTATTAAGTGGCAAATTATTAGTTGCGCCTCCCCCCAACCCCCACCCCCACCAAAGTTTGTGGTGCGGACCGGAGTTCACCAGGCTCGCTACCAATCCGATCACGATTGATCCGCCTCCCGTCTCCACCGGCCGCCCGGCGTGATGTTCCTGCGGCGCCTGAGCACGGCCGCCTCCGCCGCCCTCCGCAGCGGCGCGAACGACGGTGGCGTCCTGGCCGCCCTCCGCACCGAGCTCGCCCATGAGCTGTCTTCCGGCCCCTCCTTTCCCCCTTCCCTCCATCCCCAGGTACACCCTCCCCCCCACCCCCAGGCCCCCATCTCATCTTCCCATCACTGACCGTCTGACCCAAACCCCAATCTAGCGTCACACCTGACGGCTCCCTCCCATTCGCAGGGCATGCTCGACTTCGCCACCGTGTCGGACTTGCCGCGCGCGCAGGACGTGCTCCTGAGCCGCCGCGGCGCTTCCGAGGAGGTCCTCGTGTCGGCGCTGCTCGCCCCGCTGCGGTTTGAAGGCGAGGAACCGCTTCCGAGGGACGCGCTCATGAAGGTGTTCGTCAGTAAGCCTAGCGCGACGCCTGTGCTGCGCTTCGACTGCCGCGCGTTTGCGGACGGCGGCGGCGCTGCTGACTACGATATTACCGCGGTTTGGTACCACTCGTTTCCTGGCGACACTGGAGATGACAAGTATGAAGGGCCCGAGTTCAGGTAATGTTTCTTCCGTTGCTTCATTTTAATTTCCGTGGACAACTGGATATTATGATGTGTACAATGAACTGATAAATTGGGAGTTACGGCAAGAAATTCCGTGATGAGCATTTCTGCCACATTTGAGTGGAGTCTTAGTATACTCTTGATTGGAATTCTCACGGCAAAACTTCGCACGAGTGATCTGAGGAGAGTCTATGATTGCCAGAAAGTTCATGGAATTTCTATATAGTTGGATCATTGCAGGGTGCAAAATTGTAAATTGTAATGCATTGAGCATCTACATTTTCTTGTGGGATATCTTCGGGATTATCAAATCTCTTACTGCACTTTGAAGGCACTATATCCAACTGCTAGTGCTCTTGAACCTAAAAATCATGGATACGGGAAAGTTATTACTTTTCTTATTTGCCTAGAAACTTTTTGAGTTGATAGCATTTTGTTACCACTTAGTTTTCATCACTGGGTTTCAATCAGTGGGTTAGGAGGGGTTCATATCCCCATGCACAATCCAGCGTCTTATCCCAATCCCTCAAACCAAACATGGGTTTAAATCTATCCCAACCGTCATATCCCATTACCACCTCTTATTTCCCATGATCCAAACGTCACCTAAGGAGTTTCGTCCAGGGTGGCTATTATTGTATCCGGGTTGAATAACTAGTTAGGGTAAAATACCCAACTTATTTATCTCTGTAATATTTTGATAATGGCTCAAGTATTTGTACTTCTTTATTAGATCCGTGCAAAACCTGTGAATGCTTACTCTATTTTTTGAAATGCATCCGGTCAGAATACCTTTCTTTCTTTCTTTCTTTTTTCAAAAGAACAGCATGAGCTCTGCCTTGCATTAAAGAAGAGACGCAAGTCTTTGCAACACTGGGCTTTACAGTTCCAGAAAGGAAACAACAAAACAAACCAGGACCGACTGACTAGAACAATTAGAAACAGCTACAACAACATCAATCAGAAGAGTAGGAAGAAATCAGTTGTAACCTTTCTTGCTTTGGTATTTTTTCTCAAAACACTCTTCCGTTGCATTCCTACCAAATATTCCAACAAGTGTAGATTACTATGCCATCAAAAACTTTCCTGTGCTCTCTTTGAATCTGTTTTAGGAAAGTTTGCCAAATGCCAAACTTCCTTGAGTTGCGCTTGATTCTGTAAGAGACACAGATAATTCTGGGAGGTTAATCCAATTAGCAAGGCTCTCGTCTCTTTGACCTTGAGGAGGTTTCATTCCTAGCATATCCTAACTTGTTTGGGACAAAAGGCTTTATTGTTGTTGCTGTTGTTAATCCAATTAGCAACCAAACTCCAAACCTGCTTGGCGAAGGGGCGGGCCAAAAAGTGACCTGTAGTTTCAACATACTGGCCACACAGGGAGCATGTTTGGCCGTGTGGCCAGTGGCCAGCCTCTCAATGCTAGTTTATCTGCGGCTAGAATTTTCTCCTGCAAAAACAACCATGCAAACAACATGCATTTTTTCTCTGTTGCCGCTTTCCAAACTATGTCTGCGTTGTAGCTGACAAAGGTGTGAATTGGATTTCATATGCCGACTTCAATGAGTATTACCTTTCTTTCTTAATGAAGGGTTTTGAAAAGCCTAGAAAACTTTAGTCATTTAGGTCATGAGAGGTTACAAAATATGGCTATGTAGACAAGGATCATTATATCTGTGCCAGTATTTACCAAAATTATATGGAGAATTTTTTATATGCCACTGCAAAGTTTTATGATCCCTGATGTGCCATCACAAACATGACTCTCCCTCACATGCCACTACATTTCTGAAACGTTACCCCTTTAAGCCATTGCCGTCAACTCCGTTAGATTTTTCCATAATACCCATTCTAGCCCCCACCTTCTTCTCCTCCTCTCAACTCCCCCTCTCTCTCTATTCTTCTTCTCCTCTCAACTCCCTCTCTCTCTATTCTTCTCCTCCTTGGATCGACCAGATCCAACCCCTCCTCCGGCCTCCTCGCCTCCCCCGCCAGCCGGCCCGCACAGGACCCGTCCACCAACCGCCTCCTCAACTCCCTTCGCCCGCTGGCCCATGCGGGACCCCTTCCCCGGCTGCCTCCTCGCCTCCCGTCGTCGTCTCCATGGCTTGTCGTCACGCGCCTCCTGCTGCTCCTCACTGCCGTTGTGCGCCATCGTCTCCTCCCACCATAGTACCGGACCAAGTAGCAGCTCGCCATCGCCGATACGATAGGAAGCGCGAGGTGCCGATACGATAGGAAGCGCGAGGTGCCACCGCCGCGGGGCCGGTTTAAGTGGGGCTCAAGGAGGAGATGCATGGCGATGGGTGAGAGCAGGACATCGGTAGTGGTTGCCCCCCGTTGCTGCCTCCTCACACTGCAGCTGCAACTTGCGCGACTAGGGAGACCAGATGCAGCCAAGGCACCGAACATCAGTGGTGCAGCTGTGCCTTGTAGTCCATGGTTGATTTTGCTTGGAGTAAGAAGGAAGAAGACAAGATAGGGGCAAAACGGTATTTGCACGGCCACTTCACAGGTTTACTAGTCAACAGTGGCAAATAAGGGCAAGGTTTCGGACATGTAGTGGCATGTAAGGTAGACTCGTGTTTGCGATGGCAGATCAGGAATCTGGGAACTTTGCAGTGGCATATAAATTTTTTCCCCAAAATGATATGGTCAATTGCTCATTACCTTGCTTCTGGTTGTCGCTGGCGCACCTCTCCTAACTATGACCCATTTATTCAGGAATAAATTTTCTGGGAGGGACAATTTATTTAGTTAGTGAACTGGAAGTAATCTTGCAGTGGCACATGTTCAACATGCATGTGGTTTGGAGCACATGACTAAAGAAAATCTTGTATACTACCTTTTTTTAGAGATCTTGTCTACTACTTGTTCATACAACTAGTGCTTTCAATTGAAACTCTCACGGTCTCACCTCTACCTATTTGAATTTCAAGGCATGAGGGAGGTTTATTAAAAAAAAACATGAGGGAGGTTTATTGGTTGATGATAGTTGAAAGGAGAAGGGCAATGCAAATCTTTTTGGAAGTATAACTAATGAAGTAATGATCAACTAAAATAGTACACTACCCGTAAGTGCAATTAAGCATTCTGGATCAAAGCAAATATGTCAAGTTATTCTGAATTGCTATGCTATTTTAATCCTGATTTTGGACCTCAAATGGGTTAGCAAGACTTTGCTCACTAAACTTCAGGGGAAGTGATTCTGGATTCCATGCCTTATCTCAACTTGTGTAATTTTGGGTTAAAATGTTTTGACTGGAATGAAGTAAGCTGGTAGAAAACTAGAGTAGTTGGCAGGCTGTAACTCACCACTTAATGTGTAATAACCTGGGATTTGGCTGGGCTTAAGATTGCTGATTGCTGTCAGTCTGTTGTATAGCAAAACAACATGCCCTAGGTGGATAATATAAACCTCGCATCTCAAATATAAAATATTTCATTGGGATTGGTCAGGAATCTTTATTTTTCTGTGCACAACGAGGCTTGCTGGTAGTGATAGGAAGAAATCCTTGTCATCTGTGTAGTAGCGGTAGTGACCACCCATCATGGTGTCACGCATGATTAGGGGTGAAAACGGGTCAGATATGGGTGGATATTGCTCTTCTCGTATTTTAACTCATATTTTTATTCGGATTCGGAGTCGGATACTGATTTTTTGGGATACGGGCAGGGATTAAAACCCAAGACGGACCAAATCCGGCGAGGGTCGAACGATAACCGCCGATTCACGGAAATACCGAAATTTTTTCGGTGAAATTCGCTCAATTTGATTAAAACCATTCAAAATTCAAAATCAGAATTTGAATTTTAAAACCTGAGAAAACCGACCGATTTCATTTCCGGTACCTCTGCAGTAAATCCGGTTTCGGCGAATCGGCGGATTACGCGGTTTTGTTTCCATGGATACGGGCATGGGGTGGGCGCAGAATCCACTGGATTACGCGGTTTTGTTTCCATGGATACGGGCATGGGGTGGATGCAGATCGGATTCAAATCGGTCACGGATAACATGCCAGGTAGTATACATATAAAGAAAAGATATAATTTCATCAACGAAAGTGTCAAATTATACTACCCATTAGAGAATTATTTATTATACTTAACGACATAAACATAGTGAAATGTAAATTCATATTATATATTAGTCAATGACTAGAAAACCATAGAGGATATTGACGTTTATCGGATATCTAATAAAATACGGATACAAATGGGATATTGCTCTTCACGTATCCTATCCCATATTGCATGAGATTTTCCGGATACATATAATATCGGATGCGGGTCGGGACTAAAAAAATGATGCGGTGAACGGATTTTTCCGGATACGGCATCGGATCAGGCGGGAATTATCCGACCGCATGATTATGATATTCTCTAACACTTTGGTGCAATGTTTTATACAGTGTCTTGTAACTTGTATGCTAAACTAAAAGTTTGGTTTGAGATATTGAATAGAGCATAGTTGGAAACATATCTCCTTAATTCTTTCTTCAACTAATTCATGAAATCCTTTTCACGAGAAATGGCTAATTATACAGGTTGTTCGTATATAGTTCTGTGTAAGAAGGTTTTCCTATATCATGTCGTTCCACCAAAGAGGCATGTTTTTGTTTCGAGAAACATGAAGAAGCCATTGTTTCATTCAAATAAGATCAGCTCCAAGCTTAATTAAGCTTGGGTAGTTCCCACTGGTTTCCACTAAATGACAGCGTTTGGCTTTCTTCGTGCAGAGATTTGGATACTCGGCTACAGGTTGCATTGAAAGAATATCTGGTGGCAAGAGGCGTGAACTCCAAACTGGCAAGCTCACTTCTCCGTCATTTGCTCGAGAAGGAGCGCGTCCAGTACGTGGGTTGGCTGAAAACTTTGGAAGAAATGTTCGCTAAAGATGTTTGACCTAACCCTCTCTTTTAACTTTGCCGGTCAATCTGTTCGTGATGAGTCGAACGTATAAATTCTTGCTGCGGCAATGCTGGAACAGGTGAATGTTCGAGCTCGATGAATTGTCATCCTCTGATGCGGCACATGTCAATGATCAGAGCAGAGTTAAACCCTACCAATTCTGTGCTTGTCTGGAAGACATCGTATTCTTCGTAGAAAGTTCTTACGATGTTTTAGTTAAGTTCTGTGAAGTGTGATTACCAATTGCATGCCTTGTTTTGAATGGCTAATCGGTCACTGTGGATCGTGAGCTGAACTTCACCAAGGGACTTTTCGGCAGTAGTTTAGCTTCTTTTGTTGGAACATATAGAGAAGACGTAGCTGTCGGTGCAACAGTGCACGGTTTTAAAAGATGGAACACTAAGAATCCATTAAACTGAGGGCGTAGTAGAATCGCTGATCACCAAGTTTAGTACATAATCAGAGGACCCATTAGGCTGCTCCCAATGGGTGGTTTCTTATTGCAGTTTCTTATTGCATGAAAGGTATTTAGATACCACCTTCCCAATGCATTGTATCCTAGAGTGTTGTATCTTATGTCTTTGATATAAATGTCTTTACCACTATTTCTACCTAAGATACTGTGTATGAGTGGTATCTAAATAAGATACTAGGTTGCTCTCTCTCTTCCTTAATTATAGTACCACATTAGATTTTTGCTTACGTGGAGTCTTAAGATACTTGCCAAGGTGGAGCATTGGGAGTAGCCTTATAGTAAATTGGATTCTCATTCTGACCGAAACAACGACCGGGCACTGCTGAGATATGCACAACTTGATTATACTGACGAGAGCGATAGATCGCATGCGCTGCTAAGGCATGCGCAACTTGATTATACCGACGAGAGCAATAGACAACAGACCGTATAATTGCTAATAAAGTTCAGGCGCAACAAACTTTTAGGCTCATAGAACAAGACGCCATTAATGGTGAGGTCAAAAGTATCACCTTCCAATGCCATGGCGTTCTCGAGAACATTGGAATCAGTCTCAACAATGACATGCCCATTCCTAGGTTGATGGCTGCTTCCACTCCCTTGATACGTGCTTCAGCCTCCACATCACATGAACTGCATCTTGAAGGTTTGAACAGGCATTGTCATCATGGATCACAAAACCCCAGACTCCCGAACCATTCTCCGCAATGAAGGCCACATCGACATTGATCTTAAGCCTGCCCTGTTCAGGTGGTTCTGTCAGGCTCCTTGCGTAGCGAAATGGATACTCGGAACTTCTCTGGAGATAACTGAAGACAAAGGAAGTCGGCGCTAAGGAAAACACTTCAGCGGCTTCAATTAAAATCGAAAGCAAAGGTGGACATTGCAAGAGAGCAATGTAATGAAGATCCGACGGCTATAGTGGATTTCATTAATCACTATTTTGTCATGTTGCACTTCAAAGATTGTTACTTTCGCTTTAAGCTTCAGTAACATGTTCAACTGTCAAACTATTCACTGTGTAATTCTGAACTCGGGGATTATATAACCCCTCCTTCCGTATAAATGAAGTAAGAATGAAGAAAGCTATTCCTAGTGTCTCTTAGTTAGAGTAAAGTAGCGTAAGAACCCTAGCTTTCTCCTCTTCAATTTACCCCCAAATCCACCAAACTTGTCTGCGATTTTAGTCGGATTCGATTGGGGTCCTGACAAAGGTATCAGAGCACCAGTTCAATCCTCGGTGAAGTGATTCTTGCTGAGTCGTTAGGGTTGGTGACTAGTTCACTTGTAAAATCCCCGTATCGATTTGGCTTGAAGTCGGTGGTGGAGTTTCATTTGAGGACCAAAGCAACGATGTATTCTCGAGCAACATTCTCGACAGAGGGATACAACAGCTTCACCACCACGGCTTCCTTGGCAGCAGGAGACAGTGGCGTTGGTAGACTGCCATGGGGGCAGCACAAGGCAAACACCTACGGGAGTTACACCCACAAGGTGTTGGACGAAATGCGATGCCCGGGCTATGGGTATGGAAACACACGGAGCTGTTCCTCAACAACAACACAAGAACCCTACACTTCATCTGTGAACAAGATTTCTTATGGGCAGCAACAAGGGTGGTGTCAAGGAGCAGCCAGTTATTATGGTCACCAAGTGTTTGAAGAAATGCCATACTCAAGCTATGGGTATGGGTATGCCCAGGGAAGCCACAACAATCCGTCAACAGTAACACAAAGCTCATATAATTCGTATTGGAGTAGGAATTCCATTGGGCATCATCCCGAGTGGAGCCAAGGAAGTGTCAGAGGATATGCTCACCAAGTGCTCAACAAAAGTCCAAGTTTAGACATGCGAGTGCTTTCTGTTACTATTCATCACCTGCTACAGCCTATAACCATGGAGGAGATCCACGAGGTTTTTTCTTCCTATGGAGTGGTAGAGAAGATAATTCCGTCAACAACTATTCTTGGTTCACGAGTTCTTGTCCAATATCAGACAAATCAAATGGCAGCTCAAACATTTGGGGCGTTACACAGGAGATGTTTATATGGGACAGGTTACCAGCTTGACATAATGTATGCACAACAAGATGAGCTGAACTTCCTATATGCTTCCTCATATACACAGAATTCCTCATCATATCCAGATACAAGTAAGTTTAATCTAGCTGCTGCTATGCCACGAGATGGTGAGGAGGACAAATGCAAGCAGGTTCCTCAAGTGTTCAAACAACTGCCAAGCTCTAATTGTACTGATGTAGTTACTCAAGAGGAGCCGCATCCACAATTGAGTAAAGTGCCCAATGAAGTCCTTAATCAGATCCTTTCCAGAGTGGATTCCATATTAGAAAGGTTCAAGAAAAGAGAATAGGAGGAGCAGCAGAAGCGTGAACAAGTTGCTCTTGACAAGGAGTTAGAACATTTCTTCCAGCGAGCATTCGATTTATTCGAAGAAATGTCAGAGAGTGAGGTAGTGCCTGAAAGTGACACTAGCATTCCAGCAGTGATCCTTGATCAATTCTTTGATGGTGCTTTTGATTTCTTGGACGAGATGCTGATCAACAATACTGATATGCCTAGGAAGTGCACAAAGCTAAGTAAGCAGCCCCTTGCTGGCCTTAAGGAAAATGTAAATGGAATTAAGGGACATGTTCTTACGAATGAGTCAGAGTACAAGGAACTGCCTTATGTAGTTGTGGTATCATTTCCTCATGAAATAATTTGTATTGGAGGTAGATTCATCAAATCCCTAAGCAATGGACACGAGGAGATGTTAGCTAAAGGGGCTTGTGATCCTTCTTTTCCTAATACATATAATCTGTTTGCTGATATGACCATTAAGTACAGAAACAAAAAGAGCATGAGTTTACACCAGAAATTCAACAAAACTTTATTGCCTGATCATGATCTCTGTGGTCAAAGCATAAAGTCAGCTCAACAATTAAAAGGCAAACATGGGTTTATGCTAAGTGTGGTTGATCCTCTTGTGCTGGCAAGTGAAGAAGTGAGTAGAGGTCTGTCTTTCACTATTGGGATAGGGATACTCCTATTACACGGGATGAGTAGCAAGGGAAAGTTCTCAATAAGACAGCCGCAAGAAACACCTTGCTGCACCCCAATTACCAATTCCAAAGAAATGCTAGTAGGTGAAAGTGGAGTGGTTGTCGTTCTAACAAACCACATCCAATCGTGGGGTTTGTCACCCCCGTTGCAGCAATGTACAGATAATGCAAGACCAAGTTTGCCATGGGATCCAGGAGATCATGGGCATGTAGCAGAGAACAAGAGGATAGTGAGGACAAATATGTACACTAGCAACCCCTCACCATCTCCAATATTCAAGCTGAAGCAGACACAACAGAAATATCCAAAACTATATGGCTACAATCACAATGTTGGAGGGAAAGGGAAAACAAGTGAAATACTCACATATAACCTATCAATTAAACCACCCCTCAAGCAGCAAGTTGGTTGGCAATTCACAAGATGTAAGGAGTTCAAAGGGAGTGGTGAGCTTAAAAGAGTTCACATGAAGTTGGGATTTCTATTGGACTTGGCACTAGTCCAACTAGCAAAGAAGTATGGTTCAGTTCCTTTCCTACCAAAGCTTCCTAATTTTCAACTGGCATTAGAGCAAGTGCTAAATGTTGGGAAATTCATGAACATTTGGCATCATGCTCCTTTTGCTCTAAAGGCCCTGCACTTGAGCTTTGCCTGTGCTGGAAATGGAAATGAAATTTCTTGTGGAAGAGCTAGGAGTTGTGGCCCGTATTTGTTCAGGGTTGAGAAGCAAATATATTTGTGCATAGATTCACACTTCGTCCTAGCTCATGTTATTCTGATAATTGCTTGTACAATGAAAATGAAAGCTATCACTGAAGCAGCTATTAGTACATGTGGGAAAAGCTCACTAATTATGCAGAAGTGCATGCCAAAGTCTGAGCCCTATCCTAAGCTTGGTTCTAACAACACAACAGAAGATCTCTTACTTGGATTCTTTGTTGGAGATGTGAGCAGCACAACTTTGATTCGATGGATTGCTCTAGTTGAAGATTTAAGGAAATCTGTTAGCTTCTACAATGAGTATGTTGTGAAAGGCTCCGAACTCAGCCAAATAAGAAGCTACATTACTGTAAGTGGTTTTTACTCTCATGTGGGTGAGTATATTTTTGAGTGCCATAGCCATCCTGGACTTGATGCCAAAGAAATCATATGTTGCATGACTGAAAGCAGTCAGTTGATATACAGTGGAAGGGATATTCTAACCAATACGAAAAGCATGTTGATGGACAATTTTGGTGGGAGCAAGGTGTGTATTTTTACTGCAAAATACGAATTAAAGGAGATTACAATGCTTATTGCTATGGAGTTCTGTACTGATCTGCCTCAATCTGTTAGTGTCAACCCGAAAGATTCAAGAGAATTTGCTAGTTGTCCATATATATTAAAGGTGGTGTTTGGCACTCACACTTCCATGATGAGATGTGGGCTTATATGGACACATATTCCACATCTAGATGAGCCAATGATTGCTATCGAGATAATGTATTGGAAGCATACCAAGAAAACTGGCTGGAATTATCTGGAGCTTAAGTCCCTGATTGTTTCGCAACAATTTCAACTGAACGTTTTGTTACAGTTGTCCAGTACATTATTTGCTTTACATGACTCTGAGACTGATAATTTTTGGTACAAACCATGGGAGCCCGGTATACAAACGAGGAACTTCAAAGACAAGTGGAAAGAAAGATTGGCACTAAGCACTTGTGCTTTATCGACTGGAAGCAAATACAACATTACAAGAGATCAGGATATTACATGGAAATCTGGTGAGTTATCTAGAATGAAACACCATTCACTTCGTACATCATGCAATATGATTAGGACATGTACTCAGAGAGAAAACGCGGAATCAATAGTTCAAATTACTATGAGAGTGAAATTTAATCCATTAACTCTGAAGTCAATATCAAAACTGGATTATGGAGTTACACGCTATGGTTCTGTCAAATTTGGCTATCAAGTACCAGTTCTTGCTACTGCATTCAATGGTCCGAGTTGTTTACTTAAGGGGGATAAATTGCAGGAGGTTTGGTTAACCACATTTTTGCCTCCATGACGATGTGTATTTCTGACATGCAATCTAATAGAGTGGATTCAGAAAGGTTTCATGTCTACTTGTTCCTCTGCATTGTAAAGTTATATTTCGAGATATATATATATGACCCTTGAGGACAAGGATCTTGTCAGGGGAAGGTATTGTCAGGTTCCTTGCGTAGCGAAATGGATACTCGGAACTTCTCTGAAGATAACTGAAGACAAAGGAAGTCGGCGCTAAGGAAAACACTTCAGCGGCTTCAATTAAAATCGAAAGCAAAGGTGGACATTGCAAGAGAGCAATGTAATGAAGATCCGACGGCTATAGTGGATTTCATTAATCACTATTTTGTCATGTTGCACTTCAAAGATTGTTACTTTCGCTTTAAGCTTCAGTAACATGTTCAACTGTCAAACTATTCACTGTGTAATTCTGAACTCGGGGATTATATAACCCCTCCTTCCGTATAAATGAAGTAAGAATGAAGAAAGCTATTCCTAGTGTCTCTTAGTTAGAGTAAAGTAGCGTAAGAACCCTAGCTTTCTCCTCTTCAATTTACCCTCAAATCCACCAAACTTGTCTGCGATTTTAGTCGGATTCGATTGGGGTCCTGACAGGTTAAGCTAATCTGGTTACCTCTTTTAGTACTTCTCTGAGAGCAACGTTCTTGTTTGTTCGTCTCCGACTATGACTCCGTTGCGGAACCAGCAGATCCAGCCCACCGACTTCAGGCTTCACGCCCTCTGTAAATACCTTCCGATCCCCCAGTTTTTCCTTCATCGTCGATGATTTGATTTCCCCTCTCTCTCTCTAGATATATATCTCTCTCTCCCCCTCTCCCGTTGACCGGTAAGGGGCAGTTGATTTCGACCTCACGCTTCTTTCGCTCTTCTCTGTTTGATTGGCCAGGTACACGAGCTTATCCAAATCGCTCGCTCGTTCTTGTGGTGCTTGGTCCGTTCGGTTCGATTCTTTGGGTCTAGGTCCGGTCTCCGGTGATCCGCCGTATTACTACTCTCAACCTAGTTTCTTTGATTTAGTAGGGTCATGACCAACTGCGGCTTTGTTGTTATTATCTTATTATAGATACAATTACGTGGTTCGTTTGCTTGGATTTCTGTTTGTCACGGTGGATTGGTCAGGTCAGTTTAGTTGGTTCGCGTGGATATTTTGGACGTGATCGGAGCGAGATAAATTGAAGGTTGGATTGGTCGTTGGTCTATAAGATGATTGGTCTGTTCCATTCAAGGTTGTCGATTCACTACTTATGCCTTGCTTAGGATGTTACCTTTTGTTCTGAAAAATAGTATGTGATGCTTGCTATTGGACAAAATTCGGCTACATGGGATTCTGCAGTTTTTGCTTCTGATCCTGTCCCTTTATGATTTAGTCAGACTCATCAGAAGATTTAGACATGGTCGGAAATGGTTTTCTTAGGCCTATCCAGGCAGCACTTTGATGTTAATTTGTTTTCTCCAAAAAAGTTATATTGGTCAGATTACTTGAAGGTTGTTGCGTGCTGTGTGGCATCTAATGGGGACGTGTCCTAAAGTTTCTGTGGTAGAGATAAAGATGCTTTCTTTGGGAGTTAGAACGGTTCTTGATTTTGAACTTTTGACATGCTCATGGAGGTGATTCTGCAGTGGTGCTCTTTTGGTCTCACTTTTTGGTCAGTTTAATTTGAAGATTTCTTTTGAGAAAATTGAAGGAACCGGTTTTGTTTGCCATCTCTGAGGAGTAATTTGATGCTAGTTGATGGTACCCAAGTGTGTGCCTTTGAAGACATCTGTTTGAAGGTTCTTCTGAGTACAAATCCCTGCTTTGTGAGCTGTGAAGGAATTCTCTGAGTTGTCTGCTTTACTAATTTGATGCTGCTGTCTGTTTCTCTGGTCTGGTCTTCTGTCATATTTTGGTATACTGCTTTGGTCCAATTTTCATGATCCTTCCCGACGACATAATCTTCACTAGTTTGTGGGTTTCGAATTTTGGCTGCATGGATACTAACTAGTGGATTTGGCTTCTGCTTTATTGTGTACTCATTCCAGTGTCGGACCAGTCTTTAACTTGTTTCTTCAGTGTGCTGTCTTGTAATTTATGTTGTACAGTGCTGTTAACTAAGCATCCTTTCTGATGTTAGAAACCGTACTTGTTAAATGATATATGGATGTCTTGATTTTGTCCGGAAAGATTTGCTGTAAGTTGTAACTTCTCTGCATTATTGGCATAGTCCTGCTTATATGAAATATGAACTTTCATAAATATGATATGTGTGGACAGTGTAACTAAAACTTGAACCTCCTGTGCTATGGTTGTCTCATTTTAACGTCTCACATGTTGAATTTTACAACCTCATTCAAGTATTAGGACTAGGTCCCCTCCCCGAGTCGAATATTTGTCTGGTCTAGAAGTTCATTGTTATGCTCATTCAGAGTTTAAATTCGTATAACCTTGATTTTATTTATTGAAGTTCACTACAAGAATCTTGTATCTTAATCATGTTATCCAATCATTGTTCTTTTTTGTGAAGCTTTTGATGTTCAATAATAAGCTTAAGGTAATGTTGTGAGATAAGTAGGTGTTAGTTTGTTTGAGTTTTATGCTTGTATTGTTTAAGGCAATCTTTTAGGAGAATCACTTGAATACTAGTCCATTATAACTGGACTCAATAGCAATATGATTATTGTTTGCTCTCCATCAAATGTGCATGATTGTGAAAATTTTAATTGGGAGTTGTCTTAATTTCTTGACCTTTGTGATCAAAGCTTGAGTGCTTCAGATATTGTATGGTGTCATTCAAAGTTTGAGTGCTTCAGATATTGTATGGTGTCATTTGTAATAATTTTATTTTCTGATTTAAAACTTTATGCTATCCTTGTATAGTTGTACTATACTACTATCTAGCAGAGCCAGACGTTCATCGGTAGAGCTTAATATCCAACTAGGGTTGTATCCTAACATTTTCTTTCGTCTAGCTAATTATTTTTTTCATAGCTTGCCTTTTTCCCTTCCCGGTTGAAAATTGATAGAAGAAGTTTATTATGTAATTTGATCATATGATTATTATTGTTCCTCTATAATTTTGTACTGTATTGTTCAGTGCTTTTGTTCTTATAAGAAAACCCTGGATCCTTCTTGAGTATTTGTTCTATTGTATATTTAGGGAAAAATTACATATGTCCCTACTTCATTGTGTATTGGTCTCTTTTAGATACAAAGGGGCAGCATTTACATGGGTGCATTTTAACCCTATTAACATAGTTAGTAGCTGTTTCCGTAGGCTTGAAGTGTCATGATTCATATCCATGTTGTACTATAAATTTTTTGATATTTGATCATTTGATGTGAAGGGGTATACCATGTTTATCGTTTAATATACTTGTGTATCTCTACGACTAATTATGTTGACATCACGAGTTCAATAAATTAAAATGTGGGGGATATGACAATAGTCCACGAAATTTAGTAGTGCTGTAACATTATGGGATTATGGTTCCTTTGTTGAATTAAATAGCTAAGCTAGTAATTTTCCTAGTTGTACTTTGCATTGCTAGCATGAATTTGGCAATGGTCATTGACTCATTGTAGATTAATGAATCTATCACCTGCAAGTTTTATGAACTAGGTATAGTTGACTTGAGATATTTTCTTTAACTTCTACGATAATTTTATTTAATTTCATTTCATTTGCAGTTCTCCTAGGCTGTGCAGTTCAGTGACTCGGTTATCCTTTCTTATATAAAAAGAATCAAAAGTACACTCCTAACAATTTTTTGTTTGCTAATTAAATTTGTGCTATCTTTTATGTGGGTTGACTTTTTTTTAACCCCTGAAATTGTAGTATACTTTCATCTCCAATTGACCGAGTTGACTCCTAACCAGAGCTTTCTGAATTCTGGGTTCTTCATTAGATTGGTTATTTTTTTTGTGTGTCTTGCCATTTTGAACCTGCAATTAAATTAAGTTTTCACCTAAGTTATTAAATACAACTCTTTTCCAGATCAATTTGGTTATATTCATATCATCTTATTCTTTATTTTATTATCTATTTTTTTATTCATTGTTGTTGTGATCAAGGTTCACATCATTTTTTGTATTGTGTTGGTGAATATGTTCGTATTGTTTGCCTTTTTTTATTAGTTTGTGTAATTCGCATTAATGTTTAACTGTATATTTTAGCTTGGAAAAATGATCCTAAATTCTAATTTGAACATGTTCACAAGCATAAATGCACAATGTTATTTTAGTCAGCTAACTTTATATGTCATAATGTGAAGTATATCCAGTAGGCTCCATTTTGAAGATATGTTTGCATTTCAGTTGGTTGAAAGCATAGCTGTCTCCCCTAACATGAGCTATTTGTCATTCATTTTTCCTCAAGAACATATTTACGTCATAATCTGGATTCATGTTGCAGTGTGTTCTGGATTTAGTGGACACAGTCATTTACACAATATAATTTTGTTCTATTTTATTACACTTGCAACTTTTAGTCCATGATGATTGTAGGGTCAAAAGGTGGTAATTTCAGGTTGGGATCAGGCTCAAAAGGTGGTAATTTCAATTAGATATTGCTATTTATGTGTTTTATTTTCCTTCATCGTAGAGAAAATATGCAGACCTATGTTCAATTGAAAGTATTGTGATTTAGTTGCAGCCAGACTAATTGCTTTGATGTAATTTAACTGGTTAATTTTTACCTCTTAAAAATGGTTGTAGTTTCTAATTATATAATTGATCTCCAAGAGGCATAATTGATTTGGTGTTAACAAGAAAACTTAGGAATGATAATGTTGGTTTAAAGAATCTTTGTGATTGTTTGTTGTATTTCTAATCTTACTTGGATCGCATATGCAATTGTTGATTTGTGCATCTGTCATATATTTCTCTTGCATGTATTTGTCTGCGCAAAATGATCGTCAAGAAGAGTCATGTCATTATAACCTTTTCATTTAAGATTCGCATGAACACTTGAAGTGGAATGCGTGATTATTTAGATGCTTAGGTCAAATTGCTTTACTAATCTGTATTCTTTTTGGTATATGTTTGCTTCTTAACGGTTGGTCTTGTTTTGATTTTAGAGAGCTCTTCTAAATTCTCATAAGAGTGTCGGTCATATTGTTAATTTACCTGCTGGCAAACTCAAATACTTGTAATTATATTGCATCTGCATTTTTTATGTGTGATTCTTTTCCTTATCTTGACATACAAGATGTTACTTTTTGCTCTCCTGATGGTTGCATTAGCTATTTAGTTCCCTCTGCTTGACATACAAGATTGTAGCTTGTTTTCCTGTGTTAGTTGCATTTGCATTAGCAGTTTATGGTTCCCTCTGTTTGATATACAAGATAGTAGTGCTTCGTTTTCATACCATGGTTGTATTTTCTTTTATGTAGTGATGACTTATTTCGACTGTAGTTCCTTTGTTTGCTTTTTTTCCTTCTTTTTGTTCCTTCTTTATTTTTGGGAGTACAAGTGAGGGTGGGGGTGCCTAACACTGCCGATGCCGATCCCAAGCCCGGAAAAAAGTGGAGGGAGCATGAATTATTCAAAGTTTGTGACAAATAAGTAACATATCATATCCTATTGTGTGTTGACTATGTGTGGTAATACCTGTGAAAAAGTGCAGTCTGAGCTAGTACTGTATTTTGGCTCCCAAAATAGAACTTTTTTTTTATTATTTAATCCTTTTTTTAATTTATTTCTAAAGTTAACACTTCGCAAACTTTATTTTCAATTCTGACCCCTTTGGTCACGCCACTACCCGTAGCGTGACCAAACAACACTGTCACGCCACAGGATAAGTCCCCAAAATCGCACTTTTTGTCACGCCATTGGTGGTGACGTGACCAAACAATACTGTCACGCCACCACCAGTAGCGTGACAAGACTTTGACTAGAAATGGGCTGGCGTGACAGTGTTGTTTGGTCACGCCACGGGTGGTGGCATGACCAAAGGGGTCAGAATTGGAAATAAAGTTTGCGAAGGGTTAACTTTAAAATTAAATTAAAAAAGGATTAAATAATAAAAAAATTCCCCAAAATAAGTAAGAGATTTTGTTGAAAGTTGCTTCAGCGTGAACAGTGGTAGATCAGAAGAGGAAGACCCAGGTTGAAGCTGAATATATCTACCTAGTCTTTGACATTGTTGACATAGTGAATTCGATCTTCCTCCCCACGAAAGCTTGCCCTCGGCTGAAGGCTTGCAGCAGAGTCAGGGCATTGGTAAAACTTGTCATTTGTGGTTAGATTTATTGATTTTTCTTGTAAGGTCTTGTTTCTTGATTTTGAGACCCTCTTCGTGGTTATCCAGTATCACGCCCAACAGGTTTTTATCTCACAAGTGCGGTCACTTGTAGCTGAAACTTGTGCAGCTAAATGTGATGACGGGAGCAGGATGATGCTGAACTGCCGATGCATCAATCTGTAAGACAAAAATGTATTAATTGTTTCCACTGGTGTTAGCAGAGCTTCAGGGCAGGTTTCAGGCGCCAAGGCGGGGCAGCTCTGCAATGCCCGCACAGTTCAAGCACAGAATAGGAAAGCTGGAGTGTCAACAGTTGGAGCTCGTACAGATCTGCACCGAACTTGCTTGTGCACATTTGGCATTCTTTTAGGAGAATAGTAACTTGGCACCAGTGGAATGCTAAAATTGGAATGCCAAAAGACCATAGTATTCTGATGAAACCCAAACTAAGCCGCCACACTATCGTCTAAGCTCACCGTAACTGGTGTGCACGTCCAGCCAACAGAAGGAACGAATTTCCCTCGAGAAAGTGAGACTTTCAGGCAGCTGCAAGCCTACAACTGACGTTGTCAACGAGCTCCGTGCTCTTGGAGTTATTGGAGTTTTAGCCAACATCTTGTTGTAGAATTTTCGGACGAATATGCAACCCAACAGCCGAGATCAACTCGACGTGACAAGCATGACGCCAGGAACAGTCCAGCTTGACGGTTAAAACGACGCTCCAATCCATGGAAACAGCAAAGCTTTTGTTGCTACCTGCGGAGAGGGAGCTAGCGAGAATGTCACACAGTATCATAATATTGTGTAGCAGCTGCTGGATCGAAAGCGAGAGGATGAGATCGTGCTGTGCACTGTAGCATAAATATTGCAACATCATTGTAGTAAAATGTTGTAGCATCAACACTATTTATGAACACCGCCACATCACTATAGCAGTCGATCTGAGCCGTCCTTACCAGATCAAACGGCTCAGATCTATACAACGTTATGACCATGTAGCACCGTGACATTGCCCATGGGATGACAGGGAATGACAATCCGCTAGCCGTGCATCCAATAACTTGAAAATGTCCATATCGCCGCACCTTGCCCCTCTATATATAAAACCCCTCAACCCGAGACAGCAAGATGTCAACGAACGGTTCAGAAGCAGAGCAAGATGGATCCTTCTTCCAAGTTGGTTGGTGTGCTCCTGCTGCTCGTCGTCTGCATCGCCGGCCACCGGCCATTTCGAGGCCGCGAGCGCCCAGTACGGCGGCTCCCCCCAGTAACGGCGCGGCAGGGACGGGCCCGACGGCCGGTGCAGGCTACTCCATGGGCGTCGCTGCCGCTCTGCTCGCCGTCGCAGCGTTTGTTTGGAACTGAAACTGAGCTGAGCTCGTGGAGCTGATGCTTGTCTTGGTAATAATTTAGCGATGTGTGTTGGTGTAAGGAGTGTCACTGTGATGGTTTTGAATAATGGTACGAATGTCTGATATTTGGGCTAATGTGGTTGTGTTATTGTGTACTTGTGTGCTTGTCAGGGGTGAAGTCTGAGTTTTTTAGTCTACTTGTTTTCAAAGGAAAAGGTGAGATATAGCCATCAGGGGATCATCTTACATGACAACTGCTAAATACTACTAGTGTCCATGACGCAAAAAATAAATAATGAGATGTCCATGGCAAACACAGCTGAAGAGGCACAACTTGCATAACACCAGCAGGACACTCAATTCTTCGACGTTACTTCTACACTTCACAGTCTACATGGTTTTATTGAGCAAAGACAGTCTACATGGCATACAATGTAACCACATACATTTGGCACCGAGCTTGAAAACTAGCTACACCAGGGGTAAGTACCATCAAGGCAACAACACTCCCTCGCACTGTAATATCTTATCATCTGTCTAACAAGCTACAAACCAAAAATATATATGTACAAGACAAACCAAAAGTATATATGTACAAGACTTACTCGATATATATGTACAAGACTTACTCAGCTCTGGTGGTAGAAGAGATCAGCAAGCTTCCAATAGCATCGTTAGGGCTTAATGTGGTATGCCCAAGCTCTGCCCTGAATCTTGGCTGATATGGCAATTCACTACAGCAGGTGCACAACTGTGGTTCACACCCAGCTCTTACTTTCCCACAAAGCACTGTGCCATCCCATCACAACTCAAAGCATTCCCAGCACCACATGGCATTTGGAATGGATAGCTACCCAATGCGCCATCGATCTTGGCTCGCACATCCACCAAAAGAGTCCTCAACCGTGCCACCTCTGCCTCAAGTGCGGCCTGCCCATGCAGCCTCTTCAGCAGCTGCTGGTTAACGGCACGGAGCTTCCTCACTTCCTCTTCCAAGCGTGCCGCATGAGCCTTCTTCTTCTCCCTGTACTTGCGCACAGCCTCACGGTTGCCCAATGGCTTGCGCGCCTTCTTTGGCTTGGCTTTGTCACTGCCGCAGCTATCATCATCTGTGCTGAAGACATGGGTGTGAGTGTGGTAGCAAGTATGGGTGTGTGCTGTTGCTGAAGGATCAGGAGGGTTGCAGGTGTGGGTGTGGGTGCATGTTGTCGTGGTGTTCCACAGGAAATCATCGAGGCTGGTAGGAGTCTCTGGATTTGAAAAGATTACTTGGCTCGAGACGTCCACCTCCCCATTATCCATTTTTTCCCCACTGACCTGAAAAGGGGAAAAAGACCAAATAAGTGATCGGAACATAAGTTCTTACACCAAATAGGACAGACCTAAAATTTGTTTTCACAGGATCAATAAATGTTTACCAGGTTCAGTTGTTCAAAGCATAGATGCAGTAAATAATGAAGAAACATAAGCCAAATAAGCTAATGGGTATTATTTGTACTAGAAAATCATTAACATCGGCATAATAGCAGGAGACATTCTACTTTCTACAGCCAATGTTCATTGGAAATTGATGTATGTAACAACTGTGAACTTTGTCAGTACCTTTCAAAAAAGCCAAACTTCTACTGTAATTTTTCAGAAGAAAGGACATATCAACTTGCCATTTCTAGGTCGCCTACCCCCGACTTTGTTGGAGTGATACAATACTACTTGCCTTGGAGAAACCACTGCCTCTTGAGAACCTTTATGCTCATGCTAACCTCGCAGCAATTCTACAATTATTTGATATGTTATGCGAGACATTTCATTGTGTATTTGAAACTTGTGTGTAATTTTGGTCTATGATGTTTTGTATGTATTATGTTTTACGAGTATTCTTCTACTCCCTTCAGTCACAAAAGAGTGACGTCCTAGAATGCGCGCAGTCAAAAAAAAAAAAAAACTGACCAAACATATTGTCCGAATGCATGGTTTGGAACTTTGGATATATGAAAATGGTATTTTTTATTGAAAAATATTTTCATAATATTACACTTTTATGACTTTTTTATGAATATATGGTGATAACATGGAGTGATCAAAGTGATCTCTTGTTAACTTTGAAAAGTAAAAAAAACGTCACTCTTTTGTGACCAGAGGGAGTAATTTGTAATATAATTTGATAACATGTAATAATTACAAGTACTAAAAAGTTCATCAAGGCAAACTGCTTTGTGCAACACATATATTGATATATGCCTACAATAAATAAAATTCCGGAAAGAAACGCGCGGGGGGTGGGGGTGTTGGAGGAGGTTCCACTGGAAATACAACGATCTTTAGCAACCTAAAAGACAATTAACCAGGTGCAACCTTTGGCATTAGGCGAGTGAATCGTATGAACACGCAGGGAAAATTGTTAAGGTCATGTTTTTTTTTGGTCATGTACGACAGTACGAGTGCTGAGAGCATCCACCATGGCTGAACAAAGTAACTCGAAACAATCTACTAACAGATAATTAACTTGTTTTTCTAAAAAAAAAATCAGGTGTACGAGATTACGAACGCCGTCCAGTCCTAAAGGCAACAGGATGGCAAAGATTACAAGGGAATCATCCATCCTTAGGTTTACCTGCTGTGGGAAGTGGTGGACTGCCCCCGTCGCCGGCGTCTGATGTGTCGTCGCGGGCGGCCGATTTCTGGGGCAGGAGCGGGGGGCGTCGGCCGGAGCAACGGCGGGCTAGAGCTCTGCCTCCGCCGCGCTCGCAGCAAGACGTACGGAGGCCAGCCTCCCTCCCTCTAGACCAGAAGATTCATTCCAGACAGAAAGGTGGGGATTAACTGGGAAGGAGCTGCGCGTCTGGAAGGAGCGAGCTAAACTAAAATTCGGTGTTACCTTCGAAATTTGGCTAGTGTTTGATCCGTTATAATATTTGATATCGTTATCAAAATTTTGGTAACACTGATTGATTTCTTGCCATTTCGCTGGCTCCAAAAACCTTCGCTAAAATTTTGGTCGGCAGCAAGGAGCAAAGTTCATGGCATATTTTGGTTGGCTGTGGCAAGTGGCATTAATGATATGATTAGTTTGATTAACAAGTTTAAGATGATCATATTTTATAAATCGAGTATCCGATTTATGATCTGTTTAAACCGTTATGTTTCTTATCATTTAATCAACAAAACAAAATCTATGTTGACATATTTTGATGCGAAAAAATAGATATCATACAAGATCCACATGTTACTCACAATTTCAATATAGTTGCAATCCAAACACATTAATTTTGATATTACTCATGAATTGGTATGACTATGTTTCAAATATCTTTTTTTTTTTAGATTTTTAGTATTATTTAGATTTTGATATTACCAAAATTTTGGTATATCTAGCTGATCAAACCAAACATGCCTTCAACCCGCCCGAGCTGGAAGGAGACGCTAGCGGCATACACGTAGCGCCAGAGCTCACCGCTTTCTGCTTGCTCTCTTTGTAAAGAATAAAAAAAAAATCACAAATAATGATCTAGTTTTTTTTTCTATTTCAGGTCCAATCACAAATGGACTAGCAATGGATTATACTGGATAAACAAATGACGTAAACGCAGCACTGCCGTTCATCTATGCTTGAAAAACTTGTTTTTTCTTTTGGAGACGATTCGTTCTTGAAACTGACGATACGATTACAAACATAGCAAGTACCAGGTGGCTATGCAAAGCATGTGGTATATTCAGCTGTAGAAACGCACTAATAACAAATCGACAAGAGTGAATTTGATTTCCCAGCATCAATTAGCTGCTACTAGGACCAAAGTAGAGTACAGCTTCTTCTAAGTGCTAGCTAACAGCAACCGCAGCTGCAACAGATCAGTACGGACGGTGCCGGCCCTTGCTGCGGCTGCTGCTATCGTTATCTCCTCTCTGACGCTTTGCACCGGACCTGCTGGATCCGCCGCTGCCGCCGCTGCCGCCATGCCCATGACGTCCAACTTGACGTGCCTGTGGTGGAGGAGAAGCCAAAGCCTGCTGCCCTGCAGGCTGTTGTCTGCCGAAGACCAAGGAAATATACGATCGATCAGCAAGGGTGATATCAACGCAACGCTCGGCGCAGCAGTAATGATCTCCAGAATTTAACAAAATGAGATCGTAAGGATCTAGGTTTCATCAGTACTATCGAACCAAAAACAGTATGATATGGCTAAATAGCTACCTTCTTCTGTGTTCTCTAAAATAACTAGCTTCTGAAATGAAAGTGAAGTTGGACAAATGGAATGCTTTTTAACACAGACGGTGTTTTCAGAGAAACAATCCAAGTCTATGTTTGCTGTAAAATGGACAAGCCATGGCATCCAAACAAAATTTTCCGTCTACTGCGAAGGCGGCATGTGTTTTAACAGGTGCATTACACTTACACATTTCTTCACTACTGCTTTTGTACACTAAATAATTGAACGTAATGTGTGTTGAAGTATAAGTGAATTATCTTCTTTCCTCGTCAGCTTAAGCTTTTGAGTGAACTGACTGGTGTATACAACTCAATAATGTGCACATCGATTTAACCCATTCCTTGTATGTACAATGTATGTATGAAAAAGAGAGCACCCTATCTTTGATCACAGGACTCTTATCCACAAGTAACATTACAGGAAAATAGATGATCCACAGCACCCTATCTTTGATCATCTACTCCTCACAGTATCATATGGGAATTTCAGGAAAATAGATGGTAGTACTTACAGAACATATCCAAGACGGCCATCGGGTAAAACCATTGGAACCATTGTTGCACCTGGAGGAGCTCCTGGAGCATATAACATAGGCTGCAAAAGTGCCAAGATATACAACAGTTAGCAGGACATCATCCTTTTATATATGTATGACCACATGGAACGGATAACGGAAGATGTGATATACCTGTGCAATACCAGCAGAAAGTGTACCATAAGCACCTGGCATCGGCATGATACCATATCCAAGTGGAGCATAGCTTGGGAGCAACGGACCTCCTTTTGCACTAGGTACTGGTACTGTATCATCCTTCTTATCAGCAGGAGGTTTTGCAAGTGAGCAATCCAGGAGCTGGCCTGTTAGAGAAGTATTTGTCACCTTGAATGCACCAAGCAAAACAAACAAGCCATGGTATGACACTCCGCTCCAAGAGGAAAAGCTCACCATCAAGCTCGTATCTCTCTGTGTTCTTCAATGCCTTCATGGCCATGGGTCGCTCCTTAAAGTGAACAAAACCATACCTATTTTCATGACCAGCTTTTGCAGGAGGAAGAACAACTTTAGTAATTTCTCCATGGTGCTCAAACAGCTTTTTCAGCTGCTCTTGAGTAACGTTCTTGGGCAAGTTTTTGACATATACAGATTTAACCTGAAAACACAAAAAGTGCAAGTTCATATAAAATACCATGATATAAGAAAACGGAAAAAAAAAGGTAACATTTGTTCATCTCATGCTTGAAAGAACCTGAGCCGTAGAGGCAGATTCACCATTCTTAGGGTCTGCCCAGCTGACAGTAGGAGCATTTGTATCTAGTTTGAAATTTGGGGTAGACATCTTCTGCCTTGCATACTCTGCGCATGCATGGTTGTAATATTCAATAAAACCATAACCCCGATTGCGATCTGTACGTGGGTCCTATAACAACAGAGATTCTTTCAGGGTAAAAAGGAGACTGAGGGTGCACAATGAAGTTGTTGAACTATCCTATTGATTATTGAAATCCGTACCTTCATGAGATCAACTTTTAATACCCCGGGACCAACTTTTTCCACTGATTTTTTCAAATCATCCTGTGTCCAACTGCGGGGTACATTTCCAATGAATAGCTTGTTCTTAGCCTGGGAGGAAGAAGCTCTTATCTTGTTTCCCTATTATGAGAAGGATAACAAATAAATTCAGTTAGTAACTTAGTATCAAAATTCAAGATAAGACAGTTATCAGTTATGACTGGGAACCAGGAAGTACTAGTACACATGTATGTTCTCAGGGTGGCAAAAACAATGTTTCACATTATATGGAGTCTCAAAATATCAGTAGAAATATAATTTACCACCATCCACAAGTCTGAAAATATAATTCAACAAGAGTTTGCAATTAGAAGCAATGTTCAGTAGTTTAAACTTTAAACTTGATATTGTAAGTAACAAAACCATTACCTGTAGTTTGTAATGCTACCAGAGCTTGTAGGTTGGGAGTACAGCAGATATGTGTTTTATTTTCCTTTTTGAACAAGGCTGTTTTCCACCCCTGCCTACCCAGGGAGGCAGGGAGTACAGCAGATAAGTGTCTAATTGTGTAAGTTTGTAATGTACTATGTCAAAATCCATGGAAGTTAACTGAAGGAATCAGGGTAGATTAAGATTAAGAAAACTAAAAGGACTGCTTATGACAAAATAATATTCGAATGGAATTATTATTTTGATCTCTGCTAGTTCACACTTGCAAACTGCGAAAAATAAACAAAATTACATTGCAGTAAAAATGTATTAACTCCGCTTATCATTGATACCAATCTTTGTGTAAAAGCTCAATGCAACTGATGGCAATGACATTGCTGATCGTTGACATGAGAACATAATAATCAACTTTTATGTTCAACTAAAAACAAACCTTCAAAACTGCATTGCTCAATTTTGGGATGGCCTTTAAAGCCAAATCTTTAGTTCTGAAAGTAACAAAAGCATATCCCTTGCTATCCTTCTTGCTTGGCATCATTCTCACCTGCAGAAAAAAAAAGGGAGACTATAAAATGCAGAAATAAACACATGGAAATGCTAACGCCGAGAAAGTAAGCAGTACTCACTTCCACAACTTCTCCAAATGGCTCACATAGTTTCTTGAGATCTTCAGAGGATGCATCACTGGAGATGCCTCCAACATATACTTCAGATCCATGAGGAGGAAGAGCAAGAAGCTCAGCATGCTTCTCTTTTTCATTCCCATCATTGGTACCATCCTGCTGATGAACACCTTCCATTTTACTGTCATGTCTAGCATCAACTTTATGAAAAACTTCAGTTTCTTCAGGTTCCTCTTCCTCCTCCTCCTCCTCCTCCACCTCCTCAACTTCCTCTACAACATCTTCCTCCTCCTCCACTTCCTCCTCTTCCTCCTCTTCCTCTACCTCCTCCTCTTCCTCTACCTCCTCCTCAATTTCTTCATACTCAACTTCTTCCTCTTCTACCTCCTCCTCATGGTCATCAAACTCCAAGCATTCTTCTGGTTTGACTGGTTCAACTGATTTGGCAGAAGCAGCATTTTCTGTCCTCCTTGGCATCTTGCAAAGCTCAAAGTTCCAAGGCAACTTTGGAAAGAGCACAGGAGCCAACAATATTGGGAGAGCAAAGTGATGACATATGGATAGGAAGAAAAACAACAGAAAAAACTAGAGAAATTGGTATGCAATAATCTCAAATTGGATGCGGCCATGGGTGTCCAAACTGGATAGCAAGGAATTGCTTAAGGAACAAATTGCAGTATGCTCAGGACGATATGGGGAGGTTCTCAAGAATACAATCCCCAATGAGCACGGAGAAGACAACAAGAGTATACAGACGAGGACAAGCAAAGAAGTTGCAATCTGAAGTATAAACAGCAAGCTGATGGGTGTAATTGAAAGATGCCAATATTCCATGAAATGAATGGAAGGAAAAGAAAAAGGCCAGGGGAAAAAAAGCACAATGAGAAATAGAAAACAATGTACATAATGTGTGCATTTATAGTAAAGCCTAAACCCAAATAAATAGCATGGCAATAGTTGAGAATCTGACTAATAACCAAAAAATGAGAAAATGATAGTTCTACAGAGATTAATTCTTGCTGAAAAAGGTTGGACAAAAGCGTGTCAGACATACTACACCTAGGGCAATTTTCATACTGCTAGCGTAGCAACTAACTATTCCTGTTGGTTATGCTACAATTTCCACGACCGATGTATATCCATTAACAAATGATATATGAGATTCTTGAGGTGAAGCTGGACCTAATTTAGTTTTTTGCGTCGAATGGAAACTAAAGACCCTTGTACCAACAGAGCCAAAAAAACCATGCCAAATGAAAGAGGAATATGTGGCGTGCTTTCTTTACTTCCTGACCAAACAGAGTAAAAGCTGAGCTCTCTCCTATTTCTCTAGGCTACTAAATGCTAAAATCCTTTGGAGACAGGCGGCAAAAAAACCGTCCCTAACATTCCTACAATTTTCCTATGCGCACTATGAGCTAAATAGGGACCAATCACATATTAATGGCCGCTTTCAACACTGTCGAAACATCTGTCTACGGTGATGGTTCAAGTAGATCCTAACTAGATGAACCCAGCGGGCTTCCCATCTGAATCGTCGATCCGCTCCCTCTTCTTTCGCGATTAAGTAATCTTGCATACTAGATAATTAAGAACATAACGCAGCGCCTAATTGCTCTCGCTCCCAAACAGCACAACCGAGAACGAGCAAGAACGAGGGCTAAGACCAATGGAAAGATAGCGTCAACATTTCGATTCGATCCAAGAGGTTGGGGTTCGTACCTCTTGGGGAGATTGGGAGTCGCCTCGAGCAAATTGGGGGCGACGGGGAAGATAGCGCCTAGTGTTTACCGAGCGGGGTCGATTGCCCAGGGCCCGAGGCGGCAGCGGTGAGCTGACTGAGCTCGAACGGAGACGGAGGGCTCGGTGGCGGCGGCCGACGACTCGTGAAGTTGGGAGCGATGCGCGATGGGTGTGGTTGATGGATGGCTATGCCGCTCTGGGACAATTTGTTGGGCCTTCATGTCTGGGCTGGGCTTTCTTGGGCTGGATGGGCTGGGCTTGGGCATCACGATTTTCTTCCAAGAAAGCACATAGGGTGAGCTCTTTTTTTTTTCCTTTTTGACGGGCGCGTGACGGCGTCCTTGATCACCGTCCAGGAGAAGGCGATGAGCAACCGGTCCTTGACCACCCCGGCGACGTTCATGGTCAGCGCCGACGTCTTCCCCACCAGCAGGAGCACCGCCAGGTTCAGCGCGAAGGCGCACAGCGAGTTGGTCTCCCGAACACGAGCACGTCTGGGCGGCCGACCGAGGGCACGGTGGGGACTGGGGAACAGCAGGCAGCACGGCGCGATGTAGTAGAGCTAGGTGATGGGGTTGAGGGACATGCCCTAGCTTGGAGGTGAGCAGTATCTGGACGAGCACGAGCCGCGTGGCCTCGGCGGCGAGCTGGAGCAGGAATGCAGGATGCCCAACGCGTCGAAGCGGGCCTCGCCGTAGGCCGCCACGGAGACGGCGAGCATGTTGAGCATGGATGCCCTGCGGAAGGAGTCGGTGCGGAGGGCGACGGTGAGGGAGTAGACGGCCGGCGACGGGCATGACCGCACGAGCGCCTTTAGAGAGGTAGATGTAGGCGGAGTTAGAGAACCAGAGGGAGAGCGCGCCGATGGGCAGGACGGAGGCGGCGTAGAGGCGCGGCGTCATGGCGGGGGAGGAGGGGAGGATCGGTGTTGCCGTTCGAATTCGACCCCGCGATTTCGACCCAGTTTATGCTTCCTGCCATTTTTTCCGGTCCATTTGGAGGGGCGTTCCGGCCCACTCCACGTCCCCCGGAGCCTGAGGTTTTCTTCCCGGCTGGCCGGTCACCTCTCGCGCGCGAGCGCCGCCGCTTCCAACTCCGTCCCCGTCTCACCCCTGTCTGGCTATCTCCTCCCCAGCGAAGCCCTGAGAGAGGGAGCCCAAGGTCGCGGAGGAGAGGTGGGAGCTCGATTATCCTAGTGAGAATGGGGTGGAAAGGTGCGGAGAAGCTCATCAGGCACTGGAAGATCCTCCGCGGTGACAACGTAATCTCTTTCTCCATTCGCCCCATTCCTCTTCCGCCTCCTCTTGTTCCGGCAAGATCTGCAACTCTCTCTCTCTCTCCCCTTCTCCGGCCAGGTGACGATCATAAGAGGCAAGGATAAGGGGAGAGCGGGCTCATCAAGCGGGTCATCCGGTCGCAGAATCGCGTCATCGTCGAGGGCAAGAACTTGGTAATCTATAGTTACACACTCTTCCCCAGTTTCTCTTGTTAAATATTGCTTCAGGGTTGAGTTGATTGATTGCCAGATTTCACGTGTCGAATCAATTTAACTGGTTTAGATATCTCCTCTAGTTTGTTCTTTAGCGTTAGTGTGAACTACTGATCCGTAATTGGTTAATGAGATAAATGAGTGTGAATTATGCTGATGTCATCGGGTGGTTTTGTCGGACTCACACATTTGCATAAATAAATGGCAGTTTAGTTTGTCACAGCCTAGCAGACTCACAGTCTACAGTTTAGTTTGTTACATTCTTTACTTTTTTGGCATTCGTGCCTATCATGTGAGCAGTTACAAACTGACAATAAGACCATGCATTTTTTTGCTGGACAAGTATATGCCATAAGCCCATAGCAAATAAATGCTCAATAACTCAATTAGCTGATACCAGATTGATTTGTATGTGTTGAGGAATTGACTATAGTGGATATCGAACAGGAATGATGAACTGTACAATCCTTGTCTTTCTAAAATCTTTGTATATTTACTGTAACATGTTGCATACTTGCATGTTTATGGCGGATACTGGGTAACAGGGTAACTGCAACCAGCAAACGGGGAAATCCTTTTTCATTGCATTGTGTACATGTTCTCTTGTACATAAGAAATTACTTAAATAATTGTGAGTTAACATCTTTTCAGGTTAAGAAACATATTAAGCAAGGGGAAGGACATACAGGTGGGATTTTCTCAATTGAAGCTCCACTTCATGTTTCAAATGTCCAAGTACTTGACCCAGTCACTGGGTATGATACTTGACCATTTTTTAGTACCTCTAGTCTCTAGAGATAGAGCTTTTATTTTGTTCCACATTTTACTGAAAATATATTTGTCAACGCGACTGCAGGAAACCATGTAAGATCGGATACAGGTATTTGGAAGATGGGACTAAAGTCAGGGTCTCTAGAGGAATGAATGCATCTGGTGCCGTGATACCTCGACCAGAAATTTTGAAGGAGAGAAGAAAGCCGAGACCCACATCAGGTGTCTCTCATGAACACTTCTTTTGTGCTCATTATATGTTGCCTTTCAAGTGCATAAATTATTCCATTTAAAAAGAGTTAAACTAAACTGGGACTTATTATGCTGCGATTGTTTGTGTACGTGTGAAATGGCTCATGGTGTCCATGCTGTTCCAATAAAGGATTGGAAAATTGAAGTAGCACTGATTTGATCTTGACCAAAATCACTATAATAAACACTGATAAAAGTAAACACCAACTGTTTATACATCACATTTTCGTAATTCCCCCCCTCTTGTTGCTGGAAATGTTTGGTACTGGAACACTATGTTTTATCATGTGTTTGCCGCATGCTATATTTTTTGAAAATTTGTTCTTCACAGGCATGAGAATAGTAGTTCAACAATAGTAAGTGGTGAAAAATTGAACTCTGATGCTGCTCTGTCCTTGATGGTGTTTGGACTGAGAGCTATGGGCTAAGCTCCACGGATGATATAGCATGTATACGAAAATGAATAGCAAAAAAGTGAAATAAACATTTCACCATATACTAGAAGTATCCAGTCAGTAGATGGCATGTAAGCAAATACATTTTATTACTGTTTGAGTATTACTCTGTGTTTATCACATGTCTGTTTTGTAATGAGACTATTTTCTTTCCCTCGTACAGCTGGCCCAAAGGATACACCAATTGAGCTTGTGCTGGAGAAGACCTATGATGCCAAAGCTGGAATTGGTGTGCCTGATCTATAGAGGGGCCGTCCGTTGTTGAGAGAAAGAGAAAGTGTTCAGTATATGTGACCCATGCTAGTTCAGATATTAGGAAGTGGCTGAATGCAATTATGCAGTTATGGTCTGGTTGCACTGAAAATAATCATGTATTGACGATTAAAACTAGCATGTCTGTTGTCCTAGCTTTGTTAGGATCTCCAGTGTTTCAGAAGGGTTCCTGAAGATTGGGAAAAAATGAATCATAATCAGATATTCATTTTATGGAAAGAGGTGAAAAATCGAACCAGCTCTTGATTCAGAATAACAGTGTAACACTCTGGCCCAACACTGAGCTTAAGATGTCACCTAAATCATTCTAATTACCAATTTAAAACCATAATTAATAATAATTCTAGCAAGCTACTTATGCAACACCATATACTTATGCAAAGCAAGCAAGCACAAAGCAGCCGCAAACCCATGCAGCGGCAGCACTAGCTTGCGTGCATCTCGCATGGGGAAATCTACAGCAAAAGCCAGCGGCAGCGCAGCCATGCAGCGAGCTAGCAGTAGCATGCAGCAGCCATGCATGCGTGTGTGATGCAACAGGGGCAGCAGCGACGGCGGCGCTGGCACGGCAGGGGCGCAGCCAGGGCAGGGGCTGGGGTGGCTAGGATTTTGGGCCTATCCAAACCAATGCTTCCTAATCTCTAGAAATTATTTCCGTTGGGCCTATTATATTTACGGTCGAAGAATTTTGGGTTTTTGCTTGATGTATTGTCATGTAATAAAGGATTAAATAACAAACAATTATACAGAGCACAATTAAAAAATATATAGTGGCACGACACCGGAACTCATCTGTATTTTTTACGTATAAAATTATGCTAAATCATATCAAGAGTAACCACACAATTGCACAGTCCAATTGAAAGGCTAAAAATTCGACCGAATCACGGGAGAAAACATTCGACTTATAAATGCCAAATACCAATTGTAAAAGAGAGATTGCAATTTCCCTGAGTCGGAGGCTACAAAAACACAAAAGGAAAGAGAAGCTCCTAATACGAGTCGGACTCTAGGAAAGGAAAGAGAGGCTCCGAATCCGCATTGAACTCGCACGTGTCCGCACGCGCATCCCCGCCATAAATGCAGAGCAAAGCGTCTCCATTCTCTCTCCTCGATCCAGCCCATCCCTCTCCTGTCCGCGCGCCATAAATACAGAGCAAGCCGTCTCCATTAATCTTTCTCCTCGATCCAGCCCGTCCCACTCCTCTCTTGCGCGCCAAGAATCCCCCGCCAGAGGTTATGGAGGGATTCTTAAAGGTAGGGTTCCGCTTCAGGCCTTCCCCGAAGGAAGCCGTCACATACTACCTACCTCGCCTGATCTCCGGCGAGCCCCTGCGCATCGCCGCCCGGATCATCCACCACGCGGACTTCTACAGCTGCGAGCCCAAGGATCTCGCCAGCAAGTTCGCGCCCGTGCCCAAGAGCGAGAGCGGCGACCGGTTCTTCTTCACTCTTTGCAAGCGGCAGAAAGGGAGCAGCACCAGGAGCGCGCGCGCCGCCGGCCCCGGCACCTGGGTCTCGCAGAAGATGAAGGAGATTACGAACGACGCGGGCAAGAAGATCGGCGAGACCAAGAGCTTCCGCTTCAAGAAGGACGGCGTGAACACCGACTGGCTCATGGAGGAGTACCGCTGCTGCCTGGAACAAGCCGCCGTCGGCGATGCAGAGCAGGTGCTTTGCAAGATGTACGTGTCTCCGAGGGCGCCTCCAGGATCCGCGGCGCGGCAAGAATCTGCCGCTCTTCTGCCTCAAGAACCAGCGCCGCCGGTGCCTACGCCCGTGCCGCGTCCAGAGCCCGTGATCGCGCACGCGCCCAAGAGGCCAGCGCCGGTTGCCGAGCCGCCGTGCCCCAAGCGGATGCGAGGTGCTGTCCCGACCCGCCCGGTGGTGCAGCCGGCTTGCGTGACGGCGTTCGCACCACCACCACCGTGTTGTGCGCCTCAGCGGCAGGCGCCGTTGCGGATTCCCTTGGTGCCACGACGCGTCATGGCGCCAGGGCCAGCGCCGCCTGCTTCGTGTCTGCCTCTTCCGTACGTCCCGACATCTCCGGTGGTGCAAGGGTTCGTGCCACGGCCTGCACCAGCTTGCTTGCCGGTTGCACCTCATCGCCCACTCACGGAGGCCCCGGCCGCGGCTGAAGATGACGACGGCTTCGCGAACTTCCTGGAAGGCGTCATCGAAGCAGAGGACGTGATGCCGATCGAGGAGGGCGTCGCTAGTCAGGATGGTCCAGCAGCTGAAGCTGGCGACGACATGGACCAGTTTGCGAGCTCGTTGGAGGACATGCTTGATGCGACGGACGAGGGAACGCTTCCAGCTGACCAGCAGAAGCCTGCAGCCGAAGCTGACGACGACGTGGAGCGGTACGCTGTCTCACTGGAAGAAGAGTTGATGCTTGCTCAGACAGAAGAAGCAGCAGACGAGCAAACCGCAGAAGGTGCCGAGGGATTGGCCGCAGCGCCGCAAGCAGAGGAGCAGGTCCCCAGTGATCAGTCTGCCACCACGCTACGGGACTTCCTGACGAGGTACGCAGAGATGGAGAGCGAGGCGACAGCCGCAAACGAGCTACAGAAGGCGTTCGATGTGCTCGATGACTTGGGTGATGATCTGATCGATGATGCTTTCCTCACGGTGCCCCTGAAAGACTACGACCAACAGCTCTTCTACTAGCTAGGATCTCTACGATTGTAAACTCTATGTTGCAAATCTTGTGAAAGTGAATTCAAAATTCTTTAACTGTCCTTGTATTCATCACGGGGTGTAACTATTTATATATGTTCAATTTGCTTCAGAAACTTGTTCGCTCCTACCGAAATCTAGTGAAATCTAAAGTCTACCGAAATCTAGTGGCCGAGCTAGAAAAATTTCAATGATAATGTACACTTCACACAAGTCTAAAGTCTTGTACAACGATCATCATCAAAGTCCAAGGAAAAAAAATTGGTCCTAATACTTACATACTCTCTGCATATTTTTCAATTTTTTAGATGTACCCGTGCATACCGGGCATCATTCCTAGCTCCGCACCTGTCTGCACGAGTCGACGGCTATTGTTACCGTGGAACACATGCACCTTGCAATCTCGGGTCCAGCTCAACCTCATTCACAGAACGAACTGCTACTAAGACGAGTGACAAATGCACAACACAATACTCCTGAATGATGGTGCACACGTACGTTCCGACATGTTTAAGCCAATGGTGAGGCAACATTTCTACAGATGACAGTGCAGCAAAGGGTGATATCTAGACCTTGGAGCCTTTCCATGTCACAGTGTGACCTCTAGAAATCGTAAATCCAACAAATCAGAATGCATGGGTGATAACTGATAAGTACAACATATACATTATATCATTCGAAAGCAAATCAGGACATCAATCTAATGTGCTTACTTTTGTTGTTGGGCTTTGGCAACAGACATAACCGATGGTGACAAATGGCAATGAAACGACACTAAATTACCAGGTACAAACAGTCATCCAAAACCTCCCACAAAGAAACAGGGAAAATATACATATACGACACCGAATGGCAATGAAGCTAGGGCAGCAGTACATTGCAAATAAATAGAAATATACTACACAAATGGTAGAATCCAACTATGTGTATGAGTTACACAGCTAGCATCCCCCCCGACCCCTGAGGTTAGTTATGAGGTTGAACTCAGGTCGGGACAGCTCTTCTTCTTATGGAACATTCCTGCGATGCTAGGCATCATAAAGCTCTTTCTCAATAGTGCTTTGTTGTTCCTTTGATGTCCGTCAGTCTTTTCAGTGCCTCTTGTAACAGAAGCCTTTTGCGTGGACGGAGATGCAGTTGCAGTCGACTGCGCTTCCACTGGAGGTGGAGCCTCTGCGTTTTTCTTCTGTTCCTTCTCTCGCCACCTCTTAAGTTCACTTTCTACCGCCTTCTTTGCTGCTTCTGCCATCTCTGCCCTCTTTAGCACCTCCTCTGTCGCCAATTCTATGTCCTCCATCTCCTTCCGAGCAGCTTCCAGTTTCTTGATTGCCTCATTCTCACTGGCTCTAACAGCTTCCACCTGAGCCATAGCAGCAGCAACTTTCATCTCGCTCAACTTCTCTGACTGCTCCACCTTTTGGCTTAGAGAGACAAACTCCTCTTTCGAGATTGTGATATTTGCACCTGATTCAGACATTGAGGCACGGGCAGCATTTGCACTGTCCGATAGTTGCTTGATCTGATCAAGTGCCCTTGATTCAGCTGCTTTTGCTACCTCTGCTTCCTTCAAGGCGGACTGCAACTTTTGCTTGGCTTCCACTAATGCAGCACGTGCTACTTCAGCTTCACCTCTTAACTCTGCTGCACTCTTCTGCATCGCCTCAGCTTCCTGGGTAGCATTTTTTGACTCAGAAGACAGTTGCTGGAGAGCCAGAATCAGGTCATCAGAAGCTGATGTTGCTTTTGATTCTGCAGCTACTGCTGCCTCAAGCTCAGATTTGCACTTCTGAAGCTTAACATGAAGGTCTCCTACAATGGATTCAGTTTCTGCATCCTTCTGTTTGAGCTGACTGTGTTCTGCCTTTACAGCGTCCAACTCCAGCTTCAGCGATTTAACTAAACTGCTAAGAGAACTTTCCTCTTCTGCAACTTTCTGCAACATTTCTTTAGCATCATCCAGCTCTGTGCTGACAGCAGAAACAGACTCCAAATCTCGAGCTCTGGCATCTTCGATTGTGTTCTGCATAGATGCAATCTCAGAATTAATCTCATCTAGTTTTTCTTGGAGGCTCTTACTAGCCACAGGATCAAAATCCTTTCTCAGAGATGACAATTTCTTCTGAGTTTCTTCCAGAGCTTCTTTGTAAGTCGTCCAGGCAACATCCTTCTCAGCAAGGATCTGTAACTCTTCTTCATGTGCTTGCTCCGTGGCTGCCTTAGCATGCATAAGTGACTCTTGAATCAGTGCAATCTCAGTACGGAGCTGACAAGCCTTCTCCTTGTTTGTTTCAGAAGACTGCATTGACTCTGCTTCCTGCTGGGCAGCAGATAACTTAGCATCCAACAAGGTTTCAAAATCCTTTTTCAGTTTTCTAAGCTCCTGTTTTGCTGCATCAAGATCTGTCAGAGCAACAGCATACTGTTCCCTGGCATTGTCTAGCTCATGCTTCAGAGGACCATCCTTTCCAACAACCTCACTAGAGCTGCCACCTTCAAGCTCCTTTGTTCGAATCTTTGCATTTTCTGTTGCCCGAATAGCCAGTTCATGGGACTTGTTGATTGCATCAAGCTTATTTTTTAGCTCCTCAGCGGCTTTTTTAGCCCTCTCCAGCTCAGAGAGGGCTTGAACTCTAGTTGTCTCAGCATTACTCAGCTGTTCCTTGTATTTATTCAACTCTTTCTGGGCCAAATGCAGTTCTGTCTCCTTAGCCAACATCCTCTACGCAAACAAAATTTCAAATGTACAAAGGATCAGCATAATAATATGACATTGAAATGCAAGATGGATCCAAGTGAAGTGCAATTGATGGATAAACACCATGTAGAGACTATCTCACGGTTGCAACATGTATTACATATTTACATCTGTACATGAGCATTTATGAACTAGTATGGAAGCAGTAGAATAGAACCAACAAGTAATATAAATGGCATATGATGCATCATATTCTTTCCTAATGCACAAACCATGATACATGAGAACCCGTTGAGCTACAGCCTTATTGAGCATATTCAAGACACTGTACAAAAAAAAAAATGTTACAAGATTTGAAAATGGAGAAAGCAATGCATTGCTGACAGAAAGGCCATATTTCAGGTCAGGTGCTGTTGCACTGGTGAATGGTTGAGCTAATTGACAAGTTTTGGTCATCTATTTTTTCAGGACATCCCCAGGCTAGGCTCTGACTTCAATTTGTAAAGCCAACTCCTACTATGTTTATTGAACAATATGGATACATCTGCAAACTTCACTTCGACAAAGTCAATATGATGGAAAACTAAAGTCAAATTTAAAGTTTCCTTTCCCACTATTATTCCCTTTTCTCTTCATTATCCCTTCTGAATCCAAATAAACCAATTGAAAAAAAAGAAGAAGATCAATTTAAGAACATCCAATTGCACTAACTGTAGAAAATGTCCAGATTTCCTTCCATGGATATAATTATTTTGCTTTTACTAAAGATGAAGGGTAAGTCAGTAGGACTAGAGGAATATTCGGGTACAACTGAAAATCCTCAGGCACGTCATTTTTAATAGAAAATATTTGTTAAGAGAAACTGCAACAGCTGCAAAGAATGTTCAGACCTACCACTGATATTAGCAATAAAAGACAAAGATGGTTTGTATAAATATAATATTATGAATTTCTGATAGATATGTAAAATCAATTTCCCTCAGTTCCAAGCTTTTAACGTTTAGAGTTTAGACAAATGCCAAAAAACTTTGTGTATTCTATCTGTGTGTAGAAAAATTATGGTACGCTACAATCTGCTAACTTCACTGTTGATGCAAGTTTGAATGTTAACAAATTCGATCAAAGAACTGCATATGTATGTTTTGAGCTAGCAATTCTAGATCAAATATAGCTTTTAAACTGTGAGATCTGCTACATAATACTTGACTATCTGCAGTTGCACATTAATAAATCAGCATGCCTATTTGTATACTTAAATATTATGGCACAAAATATTTGTATAAAAAATAATACCTCTGCTTGAGGAGCCTTTGCCTTTCTGGAAGCAGATTTGTCAGACGAAAACTGGACCTCACCAAATAAGCTTACTGCAGCTTTGACAGATTCAAAAGGAGCCCGAGTATCGATTTCTCCAATATCTGTCTTTTCTGAATCAGTGGAATGTGGACGAGCTTTTGTCCCCATATTCCCTTTGCTACAGTATTGTATGCAGCCTGTAACAGAAAATCATTGGACTTACATCATGTTTTTTTTTAGAATAGGAAGGACGAGGTCCTTCGATTTCCATTAACGAAAACTGACTGGCTATGGAGTTGCATCATGTTGATAACAGATATATACAAACAATAAAATTCTTCGATTTAATAAAGGAAGCCACTAGGTTGTGATAGCGAACAAGTGTAGTACTTATGGTTTAGCAGCTAAATACCATGCCGAGAATCATTTTTAAGATATTGAAGGGTTCAATTTAAAATGAATTTACTAGGTTTCCGAATTTTTCAGCCTCCGCTTTGAAACAACTGAGGCCCATGTATCCCAATCCACACACTAGCTCTTTCATTACCAGAAATACCATTTCTCCCTTATCTTTAAGTCTTCTCCAACACCCTGTGCCCTCTTCTGCCCCCTTCAGCACCGTCCCTAATCCCCGCATCGTATGCAATATAGTGCTCATAACATCCATTAGCCGGTAAAAGTGAGGCAATGAAAGGCAGTCGAGATAAAGATGGGGGCAAACTTTTCTCCTTGTCGAACATACAAAATTGGCCATTGCTTGCAACAAAAATGCAGAGTGCTATTTTGCCACCCGTGACAGGAATGCTCTTCAGACATTAATAATGACTAAACTCTAGTAGAAATGTCTCCAGCGACCATGATGTGATCATCGATTCACTACTGTAACTATGCAAGGCTGAAAAATGTGGAAATGTCTCCAGCGACCATAATGTGATCATTGATTCACTACTGTAACTATGCAAGGCCGAAAAATGTGGAAATGTCTCCAGCGACCATAATGTGATCATGGATGCACTTCAAGCCTCCAACCAAACTCCCAAGAGCTATATAACATTTGTTACGTATCGTGCATCCAGACCCGGTACCACGTAGAACCGGTGTCGTAAAATTTATTTGACACTTTTCACAAAACTTAAACAAAAACTTCCTCAATTTTACATAATTACTAGCTTGCCACTACATTTCGAACCAACTGCGACGATTCACCAGGACAAGACTACCACAAATTCGCATCGTGCAATCGTATTTGCGTTCCAGAACGCCCACCACGTGAGCGGATAGATAACAAATCCAAATCGAATCGATCCACAAGACCAGATCGGAAAATGCAACAGGACAGTCAGTACCTGACGACGGCGGCGAGAGCTAAGGCTGTGAGGGTAACCGGGGCGGCTCGACTCGATTCGAAGAGGGTGCGGCGTAGTAAACTTGGTGTTCTGCGCGGCGGAGGTCGCCGGTGCTTGCCGGTTGGATACCAACGTGATGGCCGTGCGCGGTGCGCCAAGGCAAGGAGTGGTCGGAGACAATGGCGAGAGAGACAGCCAAGGGTGATGGATCGAGGGAGACGGAGGAGAAAGCGAGGCGACCGTGCAATTTCGGATTTCACGGGCGTCCGCTGCTGTCTGCAACTTTTTCAGGTAAGCCCTCTCTTCTTTCTGAAATTCTACTGCGTTACTTCAGGGGGCCCCGTCCAAATTTACAACTTTCAGGAGGTCTCCTCAGATTAGAGCTGGCTGCATTCGTTTAATCGTTTGGGCCTTGAGATTGAGGGACGGGCTACTTTGACGGGCCCAGGGCCAGCCAAACATACTGCCGGGTTCACTACAAATTTTGACCGTTGGCCCGGTAATCACACGAACTAGACTCGTTTAACACGTTTTGACTGGCGCAAACGAGGAGTTGGTTGCACAACTTCAAATGCGCTACGACCAAAATAGACCTGTTCAATTGTCTGGTCGAAGGCCCGGTCTCGAACGGGCACGCTCGAGTCTAGCCAAGCCCGAAAAATGATTTTCTCAATAAAAAATATTACTTAAATTATTTTTTAGAATAAAATGTAATGTTTAATTCATTTCGAGAATAAAAATATTAATAGTTTATTATTATTTTGATTACATTCATAAATATTATATCACTCGAAGCTTATACAATATGATCTGCGATTAGGTTCTTATCACTTACGATTAGCTCGTATATCCATACGGCCAATTCATATTTAGTCACGACCAGTTCGTAACTCCTTATAACCATTTAGTGATCATGTTCGACCAGTTCACGACCAATTTGTATCTCCACACGACTAGTTCGTATTTGATCGAACTGAACGACCTACTTGCGTATTCTCTCTTTGCCTCACGATATCTGGTTGAACTCTAGGTGCTATATTTTGTCATTCATATACTGTTCAATACTTTTTCAATCTTATGATAGATAACTTCATGTAGTCGACTCTTTGACCACTAGTGGCACGGCTATGCACTTTCTTTATCCGACCACATCGAGGGGGTTAAAGATATCTCTCCTGTTATATTAGGAGGGGCAAATCTCATATCCAACCAGTCGCATCCATTCGCATATTTTATAGCATACTCAAAAGCTATCTTTATAAGTACCCAGTTACAGAATAGCGTTTGTTAACCACTAAGTGTATTATTATACATGTAGGAAACCATATTGATCTCAAATATAAGGATTATACATCATCATTACTTGAGACCAACTGATGACACATAAAATCGTAACAATCTCAATAGTATCTCAAAGCGGTTCAATTCAACACCATATTCTCTAACACGTGTTCACATTATTGATTTGATATCTCTGTATCCATGACCGGTGAAACATGGTCATCAATCAATACATGTGATGGTTAATAAATCACTAGTTCTGACCAGTGACATTCGACCAGGAATACATTTAGAGTGACATCATATAACTTAAAGAGCTTCATCAACAAGTCACATATTTGTTAATCTTTATAAATTATAATTCATCTAAGGAACATAATAACATTTATTTTATAACTCGTAAATATCGACATGATACAATCATCTCTATGATTACTTCTAGAGCATATTACCAACTCTAGGGCAAATTTGGCTCTCCGCATTGGGCAAGCCTTTACTTGCGGTTACAGGGCTAGCTTGCCGAGAGAAGCGAGGTGTTTTAGTTGTTGCCAAACAGCCCTCCTTGCTAAGGATTTCCTTTGCCCAGGATCCAAACACATCCATGTCTGTATAATTCTAAATTTTGTCATCGGTGATGACTGTTATAATTTGAACCCACTTTAGATCCTTTTCTTTAACTATGTAACACGCGATCCTTTTCTTTAACTATGTAACCCGCGCAAATTGTGCATCTAAATATTCCTTTTCAACTAATAGCAATAGATGAAGCTTCTTTCCAATTTGTATTATAGTCAAAGTTTTTTTTTGTATAGTTGCTTACTTACTTTCTAGTTTGTTACATTCTGTCAAGCTGATATATTTAGTAGCCTAAATTATCTTTTGTTGTGCCTTCGTATGACCCTTGTGCACTTGCTCTTTATAATCTGTCACTGAGATGCATGATTCGGCTTTCAGCACGATAGTCTTATATCTAAACCTGATCTCTCTTGCGCACACAGAATATGCCATGGTACGGTAGTAGCTTCAGATGCCAATGCCTGACTTTATCTACTACTTGAACTCATGTTGTTCTAGCCAATCCAATCCAATCCAATCAATTAGCTTCATTAGAGTCTTATTCATTATTAGAGGGCCAGAGACCACTATCTCGAATCATCCTTGCAAGGTCCTACTAATATTGTTTTGAGAATAAATTAAACTAAATATGCTTTCTACCTCATTAGAACTCACATACTATGGTCCGACATCACCCCGTCTCCATCTTGCCAATCGAGCTAGATCTGTCGATGTCAACAACATAATTATTAAGGGATTATCTATTCGTAAGGTGACTGAAATTTTATTAAGCATAAGTCACATATTTTATCCATTGGATCAATATCCAATCATATGGCACATCAGTCTCTACACAAATCCAATGGTCAAAACAATTGACTTAAACTTAAGAAAATTTTAGATGACTTAGAAATAGCAAATCCAAATCATTAATAGGTCTTCTATATCACAGCGTGATCCAAAGTCACTTGATAATCATGTTTTGTATGCTGTTCGAGCCGGTGTTACAAGCGTCCAACAACGTTGTCTCCTTCGGCTTCCCCCCATGTCGACTCGGCGTCCCTAGACCTCGGCATGGTCTACCTCCCCCACCTCCTTCCCGCTTCCGCACATGTTTATACGTAAAATATGTTATAGATTTCTAGTTCGTTAGATGAAACTTATAATCTGGATACACCACAATTAATTGATAGTTCGGATCTTTCTGTTTTTCCAACGGGCGTGTGGCATGAGTGGGGTGTGTTCTCGTTGTACCTTCTCTCTAAAAAAAAGTGCACAAGGTGGAAGAAAATTCTCCGAGAGCCCCCCCCCCCCGTTCGATCCCTCCACCCCCTCGTCACTGTTGATGATGGACGGCGGATGCGGGGGCCCTCACCGAGGCCCCTCCCCATAGAATTTATTTTCTACAAGGTGGCTTCTTTTGCATTTGCTTTAATAATAGAGGGATAGATAGAAAGAAGATTAAGTTGAATCTAGATTTCCCAGTTAATCTTTAGAAATATTGAAAAGTGGTAGAAAGCACGAAGCCGGCGTAAAGAGCATCTACAATAGTCCATATCACTTGTTACTAAGGGATGAACACATCGGCATTTAGATTATATGGAGGAGAGATGGTGAGGAGAGAAGGTGAACTTGTTACTAGATGAAGAAACAAGCAAGTTATTGATACCAAAACAAAAGAAACAATAAAATACTCTGTTGGAGACTTGCTTGTTACTAAAAACTCGTTTTGTGGGTTATGTACACTTGTAGCAATTAAAGTCTTAGATACAAACTCAAGAAACAATCCATTAGAAGGCTAGTTTCTTTTTATTAGATTGAGTACTCTCTCCTCTTAGTAACAAGCTAAGAAACAAACTATTATAAATACTCTTTAAGGTGGCAGGCCGGCTACAAGTTGAAAAGTACAGACCAAGAGCTGCAGCGGATGCACTCACGCTCGTACACACACCACATGCACGCCCACACACACACGTGGCTGCAGTGGCTGGGAGTAGGGGTGAGAGGATCGGGTGGTTTAGGGTTAGGGTTTAGTTGAGTTTTATATTTATGAGGTGGAGAAAATCTAGACCACATGATGTTGATCTAAAGGTGGAAAAAATGACTGATCTCTAAACAAATCAAGCAACTGATATATAATGGTAACTTGCATGTATACCTTTTTAAAACTAATGGTAAAACAAATAACATCGAATAGTAAATGGATATGATGTCATTCTTCTTTTACAGAGGAAAACTACAAAAAAAAAAACATCCACCAAACTGATCATCAAACTAGGCATAGAAAACATGCACCATGCCCTCGTCGTACTTCACCTGGGGGTCATGAATCCAACCGTTCAATTCACTATTGGTCACAGATAGGTAACCACATAGTTAGATAACCTTATCCGTGTTAGAAATATATATAATATTTTAATTCTATATTTTATTATGAGACAAAAATCATAAATAACTATAGAAATATAAAGTTATGCTAACAACAGGCAACAAATTGTACTTCTAATCATACGCAAAGATAGGATAATCACTTGGTCGCACAAACAACTTAGAGCTGGGCTTGATGAAGAACAGGAAGCAGTACAAGTTCGATGCAAAGATGAAGCAGCGCAGCGAGTGGTCATGCAGATGCGCTGTCCAGAAACTTTATTGTCACCCCGTGTAGGTGAACTCTGCGATAATAGTTCGTAGATACCCACCCCTCCTTCCCGGTGCACACTGAGGAGAAAGGACGGTTTGGTTCGAGAGCACAACACAAGAGCACAATTAAATAGAGAGGAAGCAAAAAAAAATAGGAGAAAACCGATTATCCTTGGGCCTGGACGTCTCCAGATACTTTTAAGGTCGAGACAATTACTCTCTAGTAACTGCCTAATAATGCACATAATGAATCACTGATAACTATTAATTCAAAAACCAATTAATGGTAATTAAGCAATGTTTATCAGCTCCTGACTATATCCTGATCTATGGCTCTAACGAGTGACCACACTGGTCTTTCGAGTGAACACACTGATCTTCCGACCAATGTAGTTCGACCAGTATAAAAAGGAGAGAGAGAAATGCATAATTAGCGAAAGAAAGGTGGACTAGGTTCACGATCATGCGTCATAAGTCACGCGATTGCCACACAAATATACGCGTGTGTGCGCGTAAGTGCATGTGTGTGACTTTAGCTGTAGTCCTCCTCATATCACCTCATGCCATGTGTCACATGTTTTAAGTGGTGGCAAGGACTTCACCTTATAAATTGCTCTCCCACCACTTGACTAAGCAATATGAGACTAAACCATGCATGCTTTGGAATTTAAGGAATGAATGGATATTTACACATATGGTCCCAATTCTAACAATCCGTTCATTGCCGCATTATAACATCCCTTTTGCTCTTCATGTGTCGCTTTTCTCACTTCGTCTTCACCTCTCCTTGCGAAGCAACTCCGGCTAGCCCTAAACTCGCCTAATACACGTCCCCGCACGACTGTTCTCTCTCTCTTCCTCCACCTAGCGATCTTCCTCCTCGCTGTGGCCACGCCGCAGTAGCCCGTGGTCAGTCTGGTCGCCGACTTTGTACGTTGCTCTTGCTGCTCCACACGCTACTAGCGTGTCTGCAAGCGCAGCTTCATGCCGCAAGCCCCCGCCGTCGGCTGCAGCCCTCGCCACCTCACACAAGCCACCCTCCCAGTAGGGCTTCAGCGGCGCCATCAAGCACTGCGTCAAGACGCCGCGCGACATCGAGGAGCGCCTGAGCTAGTCAGTGGGGCAGATGACTCGTCGCTACTGCAACTAGCTGTTCCCCTCCTCGCCCAATTACTTTGTTGCAAGCATTTACTCAAATTGTTGCAAAGCCCTTTTTCAATTGTTGCATGAAATGTTTTATTTTGTTGTAATCAACCTTCTCAAATGTTGTAGAAAGAGATTTTTGCTGCAATTGGGATTTCGTCTGCTGCGCAAGAATTTTGTTTTTGTTGCGGAGTGGCTTGTTGGCCTTGTTGCAACTATTTTGTGCGAGAGGTTGCTGCCACCATACGATTTTTGTTGCACCTTTGATATTAAATTGTTGCAAGTGTTCCCCCAATTGTTGCATAAACATTCCTAAAATGTTGTGGTGGTTGTAGCAAAGTAAATTTATTTTGTTTCGATTTTTTTATTGTAGTACATCTTTGTCATCTTCATATGGGAACGAGATCACAAATTTCAAGTGAACTTTGTTGATAGATTGTGATTTTCTCCTTTTTTTTCTAAGATCAAAACTTTTTTGTTGCAAACGTTGAACTAAATTGTTGCATACATTGTCCCAAGATATTTGCGCTGGAGCGTACAATGAGAAGCCTCCCATCGAACACCGGAGCACGAATGAGCACGGGCTTGCCGGAGCATAACAACGAACGAGCAATCGCGGACTGAGCGATTCGACAAGCGTGGTTACGCACTAAGACTGCTGTGTACTCCCATGTTTTACTTTTTTGTTGAAGTCGTTCGAATTTTGATACTTTTTTTGTGAAACTTGCATGGTTTGTTTGAAACTCGTGTTCAATCCTCTAAATTTGCTCGAAGCTCCCTTGAAATTATTGTGAAACACCAAGTTTTAGATTAGAACTCATGTGGATTTCTAATTTTTGCGAGAAACTTTCTTTACATCTCTTGTGAAACACCAAGTTTCAGATTTTAAACTTATTTTGAATTTTGAAATTTGGCTCAAACTTACTTGAAACTCTTAGGAAACACCAAGTGTCTGATTTGAAAACTCGTTTAATTTTTTTCCTTGAGACTTTCCTGATTTATGAAAATGAAACTTGCCAAAAAAAGCAACCTTTTGTTGAGCTGTCTGAAACATAGAATTTGTGTTTTGAAACTCGGTTGAAACTATCTTGAAACTCAAAAGTTTTAAGTTTGAAAGGTGAAAAATCAGATTTGAAACTTGGTATTTTACTTTTTCTGAAACTTGTAATTTGTTTTTTGAAGCTCGTAGTTTCAATTTTAAAACTTGAAAAATCAGGTTTGAAACTTGGTGTTTCAGTTTTGAAGTGCTCTAAAACTTAGAGTGTTAAGGTTCTCCATGTAGCTCGAAGTTTCAGTTTTGAAACTCTAAAAAACACTCTAAAACTCGTTGAAACTGAGTGACATGTGCTCAAACTTAGCCAAAACATGAGACGCAACTAAAACTTTGCATTTCAACAGTATAGAGTGGACTAACAACTTTCATTCTTCATTTTTTTGGTTCAAATCTGCATAAACTTTGTACAAAATGGGTGGAATTTCTTTGAAACTAGTTGGAACATATTGATTTTTTAAATTTCGGTTGAAACTTGTTGAATTTTTTGAACTTCTTTTTAAACTTCATTGAAACATGACGAAACATCCTTGAAACCTCCTCGAAACTTGCAAAACCCGGTTGAAATTCGCTTGAAACTTTTGAAACATGTGAAGTCCTTTATGAAACTTCTTTAAACCTCCCTATACCGTTGAGAACAATCCCAAGTGTACAGCGTTCCATAGCAACTCCCAATAGAAAAGGAAAAAGTCCATATTACACCCCTGAACTTTGCGGCGAGTCCAAAATCCCTCAACTCCAAAACCGTTTGGTTTACACCCTCAAACTCCCAATACCATCTCAGCCGACCCCCTCGAGCCGAAACCAGCTGATTTTTGGCCTATGTGGCATCCACGCTGGCGCGGTTTCGCCTCGTCAGCACCTTCACGTGTGCCCAAGGACGAGACGCCGCTGCAGGTCATGCTTCTTCTTCACTTCTTTCTTCCCCCATTTCCTCATTCTCTCTCTTCTTTGCTTTTGCTCTTGGCCGCATGGCTCTCCTCGCGCTGCTCGCCTGCTCGGTCTCGGCTCCATGGTGCCACCTCTACTCGCGCCTCCCTGCTTTATTGTGGCTCCTCCTACGCTGTGCCTCCGACCACCACGGGCTTGGCCCGCTGCCACCACCTCCTGTGCCCATCGCCGCACCCATGCACCTCCCCGGCCCACACGCCTCGGCCATCCGGCCATCGGTCGCCGTGCATTTTTCTTTACTGATGTTCTCCATGGCAAGGACGGTGAGACCACCATCATGGTAACACCCACCGAGACAGCCATCCTCGAGTTCAGGCTCGAGGTGGAGAAGCACACCAGCATGGTGCACGCCGACGCCGATAAGCTCAAGGTGGAACCGTTCAACTCGATGAAGAAGACGATGGTCGTGGTCGTCACATCCCCGCTCACCACCGAGTGCCCCCGCGCGTTCCTCAAGGGAGCATCCGAGGTCGATCGCTCGGATGCGCAAAGATCATCGGCGGCACGCGAGCGAGCAGTGAGTGGCGGCCGAGCGAGGGTCGACGCAGGGAGGGCTGGGCCAAGCCAAGGAGGCACGGGGGCGAGAGCAACCGAAGGAAGGTGGGTCGAGCCGGGGAGGCGACGTCGGCGACACACCGAGCATGGGGCCGAGCCAAGCCGCGCACGGGCGCGAGCACAAACGGCGCCATGGGGTCGAGCCGGGAAAGGAGCTAGGAGGAGGAGGCACCGGAGGGAAAGCCGAGTGGCGGCGCTGGCCACCAGGCCGTCCCGGGGAGGCCAGGGGAAAGCTGGAGGAGGCGACGGTGCCAGGAGCCATCGGGGCGACGACAGCAACCGGGCCGGGGGTGAGGGGAACCAGAGGCCGGAGAGGAAGAGCCGGAGTGGCCAGGGGGTAGCAGAGTGCGGCGGCGCCGGCCGAGAGGGAAGGAGAGGTGGCGCCAAGAATGGGAGAGGGAGTGGTGAGGTGAAGTAAGGAATGGTTGGGAGGAAGAAGAAGCAAGAAGGGGATAAGGGATTTCGGCTAGAGGAGAAAGGATGTGGACGTCACGTCAGCGGGACATGTACACATGGACGCCACGTCAGCCAAAACCGGAATGGTTTAGAGTGAAGGGGTGATTTGCTTCGGTTTCAATAATTGAGGGTGTAAAGTAAACAGTTTTGTAGTTGAAGATACTTTTTGGACTCGGGTCATAGTTCAAGGGTGTAAAATGGAATTATTCCAATAGAAAAACCAAGAAATTAATTTGGGAAATTTTTTTTGAACCTACCGGCCCATCCCACATCAAGAATCCAGACACCTTCATTCACTTGGGCCCAGGCCCAGGCCCAGGCCCATCAAATTCATAGAGCCCTTAGAAACATGTAAACCTGATACTGTAGAACAGTACGCGCGCGACACTCGCTCCGCGGACATCGCTCTCGTCATCCGTGCTGGAAAAATGTTGATCCATTTCCCAAAGCTTCCAAGGTCAGATCATTAGAAGAAAACCTGCCTAGCTCATCTTCAATAGGACTATAGGAGTAGTATTACAATATTCGATCTCCAACCTATATCTATTCCTCTTCGAATGAAGCAAAGTAAACTAGAGAAAACCCTCTGTTTCCAACGCTTGTGCCTCATTCATGCTAATAACCCCACACCCTTGATGAAGCATGTGAAGTTCCTAATAGATACTGGTACGGTAGTACCGTGTAAATGCATCGGTGCTGAAGTGAAAATTAATGGCTGCTCCCAAAGCAAAATAACATCCTAAGTCGTCGTAATAAAGTCGCTATATCGAGGAGAAATTTATACTGAAGCTCTTGCCCTACGGATTATATGACTGAATTTATAGTGGTATATGAAACACGTCGGGTAGGAGTAGACTTATGGATTAAAATAAGAAACGGAATTCGTACCAAACTCAAACTCAACAGTGATTAATTTCCATTCATTATCTTGAAGAGAACGGCAACCTTGGCTCCATCCAAAACTATGCTAGCTCGCCGACGCCACGCCGGCGACGTACGTTTCTTGACAGACAAGTGCTGCTTCTCGTGCTCTCTTTGCGCACAAGAACGTGTGGTGCTAGGGCTACACGACCGAGAGGTTAATGTGTCGCCGAGCTAGCGTGCATGCGCAGCGAGGGGCGTGGCGATCGGCGACGGCACCGGCGAGTCGCGGCACATCGGGCAGGTGGCGCTCGCCCGCAGCCACCGCTCCACGCAGCCCGCGTGGAAGCAGTGCCCGCACCCGGGGCCGCGCCGGAGCGCGTCGCCGGCCGCCAACTCCCCGAGGCAGATGGCGCACGGCCCTGCCGCGCCTTCATCGTCGTCGCCACCGGGCGAGCCGACGTGCAGGAGGAACTTGGGGTAGAGCGCGTCGATGGCTGGCCCGTCGAGGCCCAGCACGACGACCGCGGGCGGGGCGGACGGGGCGTCGACGAGGAGCATGCTGCTTGCGGCGCCGGCCTTGGCTCGGACGCAGAGGTAGGAGGCGAGCACGACGGTGGAGACGAAGACGAGGACGCCGACGGCGATGGCGATGCCGTAGCCGTAGCCGAGGCCCACGCCGCCCGCTGCGGCGCGGACAGAGGCGGCGGCCGTGGGCGCGACCGCTGGCGCGGAGGAGATGGAGGCACGCAGAAGACGCGCGCGCATTTCGGTGCGAAGAGAGGAAGGCGGTAGAGCGACGCAGGTGAGGTTGGTCAGGTCAGTGGCGCATGAGATGGCGTGACAGATTGTAAGCATGGATCGGATCGAGTAGTAAATGGAGAACTCGTGGGAGAGTGCTCTGCACTGCGCGTGTGTGTGTGTCATGTTTCCATGGATCGAGAAGAACCTTTTTTCTAGCTGAAGAACTGATGGTGAGTGTGGGTGAGGGTGAAGAACCAATTCAAGCAAGTATATGCATCATTGCAATGCGTGGCTCTTGCTACTGTAGTGTAGCACTGCCTCTGTTCCTTTTACTTAACGTTCTAGAGAATTCGTGTCATCAAACTTTCTAAAGTTTGACCATCAATTTATTTAAAACTATTTAGATTGGTTGTGTAAAATTTATAGAGACTGTCTATTCATAAGGTGGTTGAAATTTTCTTAAGCATAAGTTATCTTTTTTATCCATTGGATCAATATCCAACCATATGACACAATAATTTCTACACAAATTCAATAGTTACAACAAGTGATTTAAACTTAAGAAGACTTAAAAATAGCAAGATATAGATTTTTATCATTACATTTGTCGTTAAAAATAATTTTATAATTTTATAATTTTATTAATACATCTTAATATAAAAGTTATAAAAAAACAGCGGTAAAAATCACGTCTCATAAACCGACCGTAAAAAGTAAAAAATAATAATAGAGGGAGTAGTAGCGTGAAACTTCACTTGATTTGGGCGCCATGAACCACGTGGTATGGTTTTAGCATCCTTTGAGGCTACTATTAAATTCCTCTCTGTTTTTTTTTCCCTCCTGACGACTTTGTGAGAGATGCCCTCGCATTCACAGCTCCTGACTTGCTGCAACCTGCAGGATCTCCACCATATTTCATAAACTCTGGCCAGCCGAGATGAAGTTGGGTTGATGGGTTCATCTTGTTCAGATTTCTCTCTTGTGCCGTCATTCAGTTTGGGCTTCCGCGTTGCCTGGGCAACCATTTCACTGGTCATTCCCTGACAATGTTTTGCAGCAGTGACACTGTAGTGAGCGGGAAAACAACAGAGTATTTACTGTAGCATAAGATGTAGCAAAAACACTAAATTTATTAATCTTAACCTTTAATTTTTAATCAAACGATGTAAATCGCTCTTAATATCCCTTGTATTGAATACTTCAACGCGGAGAATACCGATCCCTAGCCTCTGGCTACCACCGGCTACCGGCGGCTGAAGCCACTGAACCAGACAGACACGGCTAGCTGTTGCCATGAGTCTTGTTTTCGTCAGATCACTTTGGTTTCTAGTGGTATCCTTATTCCTTCATGCATGTATGATTGAGAAAATGGTGACTTGGCTCAAATGTTCAGGCTTGCTTGATTGGCTGGCTGCTTGCTTAGTGCCAAGTCACGTCATGATGTCGAGATCCTTTGATAAGTTGTGGAGGCACACCAGTGACATGATCCGAGTTGATATTGTACAGTGCAAACAGATCAAAACTTAACAAGTCTCTTAGAGGACAATTCTAGGTCGTTTATACATATTGTTTTAAGCGAGGTGTGTATTTTTTTAAAAAAAAATAATACATTTTTTTTTAAAAAAAATACATAAATAAACAGTCTAAGTTTTTTTTTTTTTTATTTACAAAACTAGACATCTGTTGCCCCCTATCGCCAATTGAATTGGTGACAGCCTCTATCCGAGCTGAGTCTCTGAATTGCTCTTGTCTAGAGTGGGTATTTGCTCTTATCTAGAGGGGGCATATGCCATTGGAGAAGTCCTTGTCGTTAATTGAATTGGTGACAGAGCCTCTGTCGCCAATTGAAATGGTGACAACTCCCAATTGACAATAGAGGTCTAGTTTTGTAAATTTTTTTTGGCTATTTATATCTGTAATTCTTTTTAAAAATATATTATTTAAGAAAAATCACACATTTGCATGCTTCCATGGCAATCCGACCGGTGCCCATTCAGACGCAAATCAGGCACAACTTGATTTTTTAGAAAGTAGACTCCATAAGTTTTCCAACGATATATAGCATGAGCAATAGAAAAAGATTGTGTCAACATGGTCTTAACTCCAAAAATGATGGTCGAAAAGCTGCATTAGAGCTTTCCGGACGGGATACCGACGCGGCGGACGTCCGGAAACCGTCGACGTGAAGCTGACAAGTCAACAACCTCTCGGCGTCGTGCTTCCTCCTCGGCTTCGTCGCCGGCCTCTTCCGCTTCGCGCACGGCCACCTGCCCACCTCCACCTCCACCTCGACCTCCCGCTCCCTACCCATCCAACGGCCGTCAGAAAATGACGTTTGCACGACGTGGCCGCGTTCTCGCGGGACGCCGGCGGGCGGCGGCGTTTGTTCCCTAACAGCTAGCTCCGCCATGTATTGCGTGTTCGTCAGACGTCAATCAAGCGGCGGTGCTACGCATTTATCTGGTCGAGCTATTGGCTCTTTGAGTGCCATTATCTGCGTGGCTAACGAGTTTCTTGTGACCATCTTGTTTGTAAGTTGACATTGGAAATCTCCACAGATTACCAAGTTCAGAGGTAGCTTCACCATCTTACACACGCAAAAGGCAGACACGAGGCACAGCCGCACAGGTCTTCATCATGCAGAATTCAGGGAGGTGGACTAGGGCCGCATTGCATTTGCATCCTTGGAAAACACTATTATTTCGGCAACACCGCGCCGTGTTTCCTCCTCGTCAAATAGTCAGCAGTGTTAGGCAGCACGCAGTAGCAGGTGCACGAACAAACTAGAAGCTGACTTCGGTCAGTTGGTGCGCTGGATGCGCCCTCGCCGGCCAGCGTTCGAGCCCTTGCTCGGCGCCAGTGTTTACCTAATAAATATGGTTAGAGGGAGTTTCAGTGGTCAAAACGTGTAGACGTATATGTGAGAGTGCGTCGTGCGTGTAGTCTCAGAAAAGGTGCACAAATAAACGACATGGAGAAGGAAGCGGACAACCCGTCCCAACACCGCGTCGTGTTTCCTCCTCGAAAATGCGAAAATGCTTCACAAAGTTAGTCGATGCGGCGCGTATTTCGGCATCGCTATCAATCGTACAGTCACCGGCGCTACACTCGTATACTACTATTGCATCAGATAAAACTTGTACTGCTCAAATCAAATCGCCAATGAGAAAATGCAGCATCAGATTAATCGATTGTTCAACAAACAATCCCATGTTACTTCACGTGATCGCAACAATGCAGGGCAAGGCAATCCAATCCACCGAACAGAAACGTCGCTAAGCTGTGGGGGCCCGAACTGTCAGCACTCCACGCCGGCGCAGGCTGCCCGCCGGAACCCGGGCGGCAGGTCCGGCGCGCGGCTCCACTTGCCGCCGGCGATGTCGTACACCAGCACCATACCTGCCAACACGCCTGCCGCCGCATTGTGACCTCTGACGGCCGCGGCGCTCACTACGGCCACCACCCTCTCGCCCCCCACACCCGCCATCGCCACCCGCACCGCCATGCCCAGCCCCACCGATCCCCTCGGCATGGGCGGCGCCTCGAGAGCCACCCACCCACCAACGCTTCTATTGTCAATGCCTCGGCTGGCCGCGCCGCCACACCACCGCCAGAAGGAGAGCTCCACGGCGTGGCTGGCCACCACGTACAGACGCTCCCCGACGCCGCACGCGCCGACGACGCACCCGCCGCCGGGCAGCGCCCGCGGCCGCGCCCACGCGCCGGACGCGACGTGCAGCGCGTCCACCGATCCGGCGCACACGTGCGCCTGGAGCGTCCGCGCGCCGTCGCCGGACACCGCGACCCCGCCGGCGACGTAGAACACGCCGCCGGCCCCGGCACCCGCGCAGCCGTACCTCCGTCGCGGCGCTTCGGCCACCACGCGCCACGCGTCAGCTGCCGGGTCGTACTCCTCGACCGCCGCGGTGCGCGCCGACCCGCCGGCGACGAAGATCCGCCCTCCCACGGCAGCGGCCGCGAACTTCTTCCGCGGGAACAGCGTGGGCGCGCACGCGCGCGCCGCGCCGGTGAGCGCGTCCACGCGCAGCGTGGCGCCACGACCGACGAGGAAGACCTCGCGGCCCAGCACGACCGCCCGCGCGTGCGCGAACACGGAGGAGCTGCTGCAATGCAGCAGAGGCAGGGGCAGGGGCTGCGCGGCGACCTCGAGCTTGGGCCGGGACGCGTGGAACTGGAGCAGCGTTCGGGCGAAGGCGCCGTGGCCCGAGACCGAGATGGCGAGGAGCGAGGGGTGGAGCTGGCCGTGGGCGCGGCGGAGGTGGAGGAAGGCCTGGGAGCTGAGGAGGGAAGCGAAGCGGCGGCAGACGGCGGGGAGCGGCGGGAGGGAGGCGCGGGGGACGCGGGCGAGGCAGTCGAGGAGGAGGTCGTCGGGCAGGGCGGAGATGGGGGGCGGCTCATCATCAGAGGGTGGTTGGGTGGGGCAGAGGTTGGCGGTGGAAGCCGCAGCGGAGATTGGGACGGGGACGGCGATGTGGCGGTCGGGGTCGGCGGGGATGCAGGACTTGACGAGCCACGAGAGGCTGCGGGAGTGGCAGCTCTCCGCCGCCATGGCACAGCAGATCGGGAGCTCAGCTCACCGGAGGGGACACCACCCTTGCTGCATTTCGCAGTCGTCTTTGGGTGTCGAATTTGGGCGTGGATTTGCTCTGTTTGGTGTGCGATGCGATTGGGCGAGCCGTTGGGCACTGCGCCGGTGCCCCCACCCGCGGAAAGGGGATGGGTGGGGTGGGTGGTTCCAAATTCAAGCAAGGGGTTTGGCGAGAATTTTGAAGAAATTGAGCAACTTTTTTGCAAAGTTTTGTTGAATTCTATGCACAAACTAATTCAGTCAAAAGCTTAAGCTGACGAGAAAAGACGGGTAATTCACTTATACTTTAACACCCCTTTCACATGTAAGGGCTTAAGATGTGGAATAGAAGTGAGCTGCAATTATTATTATTTAATTGCGTCAATCGGTTCTTGAACTCAAGATCTCTTGGCTCTTATACCACATTGAGTTGCATGTACCAACTAATTCACACAAAAACTTAAGCTGACGAGGAAAGACAAACAATTCACTTATACTTCAACACTTACATTCCAAAGAAAGTACTACTTAGGTTTCGGTATTTGGATTGGGCGGGCTTTGGCTTTGGCTTTAGCGAATAGCCTAACCTGACGAGTTTGAGATTTATAGGAGTCAGACTAGGCTAAGCTAGAAATGGTTTCATTTAGTTGGTGGGAGCTATACTCACTAGATTATTTGATTCTCAATATGTTTTTGTTGGAGGAAGATGGCAGCTATAGATTCTCCATTGCATATGCTAACAAAAACATGTGTAATCACGCCAAAAGCAGGTACGAACGCTAAACAATAAGTGGTAATTAGCATTCGTTGACCAAATGTTGAACTTTAGATTCTCCTTACTCAACAAGGGAAAGCCCCTAATGACTAAGGGCATCCGTGCCCGTCATATTTTACATTGTTTTTGAAAAATCCATATATAATTTCTGTATGGTTGACACCACAGTAAAATTTGCCGAGTGAATTAACAAGTTCAGAGTCTAGTGTGCTATCGGTATTTTTCAGTACAATATAGCAGAAAAAAAAAATCCAGAAGACATCTGCACATGAATATCTGATGTGATGTGTTATACTTTACGGTCGCCGAACAATACAAATCGGTGTTTTACTTACTATGCTGCATTGTTAGGGGCAAGGTTCATGTAACCGTTCGGCATTTTCCCGGTCAGACGGTGGTACCGGTTACCGGCCAAATCGGTTTTTTCGGTTGAAATTTGATCAAATTTACTTAAAATTTGTCTAAAAATCAAAATTTAAATTTTAAATTGACTAAACCGGATGTTATAGTTCCGATATTTTATTTCCCGGATACCCTTCGGTAGCTGGTAACCGACGGTTACCGGCCGGGAATTTCATCCCTGGTCAGGGAACGGGTGATTGTGGTCTCCCATGGCGCAAGCATAGAGGAGCTGTGCAGGCATGCCGATCCAGCCAACTCAAGTCGCAGGAGAATTCCCAACTCTTCGATCAGCTAACTAAGTCGCAGGAGAATTCGCAAGCTGTTCTTAGTTCTTGCTAGCTCATTTCGCCGATACATTCAGTGATTCAGGCACGCGGAAGCGCAATTGAAGCATGTTTCGTTCTTCCATTGCTGTTATCTCGTCACTTTCTCAGCGTAATAATCGTGAACTTTTATGTTCACCGAGTCGCATGTATTGGTATGCATTTGTTGGATTGCAAGTTGCGACTAGCAGCCCTACTATCTCAATACATAGTCACAAGAACTGAGTAGTAAGCTCAGTTGGAAAGGGGACATCGGTGCTGCTCGACGCGCGTGCTCATTTCTTCTTTAAAATACATATTCACGCACGGCCAGACGAGGACATGGTATTCTAGGTACTGAACTAGCAACTTGAAAGACTTCGTGGACGGTTGGATGCGATTTGAGGCGATGTAAGTAAGTAACCTCGCCGTTCAACGGCCACGATGCGGCAGAAAGTTGCCGCTGGTCTCTGTTGTTTAAGGGCGGCCCATCAGTTGGTGCCGCGCCGCCGCATTGCCTCCACCCTTCTTCCTCCCGCCGCCGCCGCCTCCGCGGCTTCGCCTCGGCGTTTGATGTCCAGAGCCAGACTCCTGCCCCGCATCACCCCACTGCCCCGCCGCCGCAGCCGCAGCCACAACCCAAACCCACCGATCTCCCCCGCCACCGCGGCGTCACTAGCCCACGTCCTCGCCACCCGCTCCTTCAACCCCACCTGGGCCCGCAACCTCGCCGCCCTCCTCCCCTCCCCGCTCTCCGACGCCTGCCTCGCCGCCGCCGTCTCCTCCCTCCCCGACCCCGACCTCGCCCTCGCGCTCCTCTCTTGGTCCCACTCCCACCACCACCATGATGCCCTCCTCACCCCTCTCGCGCACTCCGCCCTCCTCCGCCTCCTCGCTCGCTCCCGCCGCTTTGACGCCGTGGACGCCACGCTCCAGACCATGTCCCTCGCGGGCGCCGCGCCCACGCGCGCCTGCCTCGGCGCGCTCGTCGCCGCCTACGCCGACGCGGGTATGGACCGGAAGGCCACCGAGATGTGCGAGCGCGTCAGGGAGCAGTACGGCTCGCTCCCTGAGGTGACCCACTGCAACCGCCTGCTCACGCTCCTCGTGGAGCAGCGGCGCTGGGACGACGCCCGAAAGCTGTATGACGAAATGCTTGGCGGGGAAGGTGGCGCGGATAACTACAGTACTTGTGTGCTGGTCCGGGGGCTGTGCTTGGAAGGGCGGGTGGAGGAGGGCAGGAAGTTGATTGAGGCGAGGTGGGGAGCAGGGTGCGTTCCACATGTCGTGTTCTATAATGTCTTGATCGATGGGTATTGCCGTCGCGGGGACATGGGTAGGGGATTGTTACTCTTGGGTGAGATGGAGATGAAGGGGTTCTTGCCGACAGTGGTGACATATGGAGCTATTATAAACTGGTTGGGGAGGAAAGGTGACCTGGAGAAGATTGGGAGTTTGCTTTGGGAGATGAGGAGAAGAGGATTGTCCCCCAATGTCCAGATTTATAACAGTGTCATCGATGCGTGGTGCAAATACCGGTCTTCATCACAGGCAATGGTGGTCTTGAAGCAGATGTTTACATGTGGGTGCGACCCGGATGTCGTCACGTTCAATACTTTGATATCCGGGCTTTGCCGGGAAGCGCATGTTGAAGGGGCTGAGCGTCTTTTGAGGGAAGCCATTAGGAGGGAGTTGGATCCAAATCAATTTAGCTATACTCCATTGATTCATGGCTTCTGCATCAGAGGAGAAGTGACGGTTGCATCTGATTTGCTTGTGGAAATGATGGAAAGAGGGCATACTCCTGATGTGGTCACATTTGGAGCATTGATTCATGGTCTTGTTGTTGCTGGACAGGTGAGTGAGGCCTTGATTGTCCGGGAGAAGATGACAGAGAGACAGGTGCTCCCTGATGTTAACATATATAATGTACTGATTAGTGGTCTATGCAAGAAACAGATGCTTCCTGCAGCTAGGAACCTTCTTGCAGAGATGCTCGAGCAAAATGTCCACCCTGATAAATTTGTTTACACCACATTAATTGATGGATTCATTAGGAGTGAGAATCTTGGTGAGGCAAGGAAAATATTTGAATTCATGGAACAAAAGGGCGTCCGCCCTGACATTGTTGGCTACAATGCTATGATAAAAGGATATTGCCAGTTTGGAATGATGAATGAAGCAATTCTATGCGTGAGAAGCATGAGAAAGGTCGGGTGTATCCCTGATGAGTTTACATATACTACACTTATCAGTGGCTATGCTAAACAAGGTGACATAAGTGGAGCACTAAGGTTATTATGCGATATGATGAAGCGGAGATGCAAACCAAACGTTGTTACCTACTCATCATTAATAAATGGATACTGCAAGATAGGTGATACAGACACTGCAGAAGGTTTATTTGCAAATATGCAATCTGAAGGTCTGTTTCCCAATGTGATACCTTACACTATTCTAATTGGTAGTCTGTTTAAAAAAGACAAAGTAATCAGAGCTGCTGTGTACTTTGAATGCATGTTGCTTAACCAGTGTTCTCCTAATGATGTTACCTTGCATTATGTAGTTAATGGGCTCACTAACAGTATGGCCTGTATCATCAACTCAAACTGCAGTACCACTGTTAAGATGCATGACAAGGGTGCCCTTTTAGATGTATTCAATGTATTGGTTTCTGACGGATGGGATCCAAGGAATTCAGCATACAATGCTATTATCTTCAGCTTGTGCAGACACAATATGCTTGGGAAGGCATTGGACTTAAAAAATAAGATGGCTAAGAAAGGCTACTCACCGGACTCTATCACTTTCCTTTCACTTCTTTATGGCCTTTGTTCTGTTGGAAAATCAAGGGATTGGGGGAGTATCCTTCCTAATGAATTTCAGCGAGATGAACTTGAGATAGCCTTTAGGTACAAACTGTTATTTGACCAATATGTAGCAAAGCCCGTTAGTTGTGAAGTCTGTAGTGTTTTACAGTTATATCTTGAAGAGTGTAGATCCTTAAAACAAATGGAGCACAAATTTGCTGGTTCTTGACTCATGGTGTGCCTGGCATTTGCAAATTAGGGATAACATTTATTTGGTTTCAACTTCAGCAAGTGAACATTTTGAAAGAACAGGATGGTTCACGATACCATGCTAACAGGAAATTTCCTGCGCACTCAAACTTGGGTGGTGCTATTAGCACAACAAAATCTCCAGTAAATATGATCTCTCCTGAAGGTAATAATCTTGATATTCATATATGAGTTTAGACAATGCTTGAATCTCCTGTGACAAATTCTTTCTAAATGGCTGAATATCCTCTGATAACCATTTAAATGTTTTAATCTTGGACATGCTCTGATAACCATTTAAATGTTTTAATCTTGGACATGCAAAACTGCTAAAATTCCTTTATCCGAACTTTTTTGTAAATTTGCTGAAAAAGTGTACACTTTCTGCCATTTACATGTTAGGCAAATAATCCTTTCTTTCACATTAGACCATCTAAAGAGGGTAGAGAAATTAAAATTTTACAGCAATGCCTTCAGGTGAAGGTTTTGGCGGGCATTTTGCCTTCCCGTCAGCTCAAGGAGATGCTGACTTCATATTGGTGTCCAAAAGGGGAGTGGAATTTGATCTCTCTATAAAAATCACTATACGACTGCTTTTGATCAAGAAAAGACTTTGGAGAGGCATCTGAAGTGACTGGATAGTCAGCTAAGGTGGATTTTCAATATGGTTCCTTGCATTTTCTGATAGGTGGACTGCACTTCAGGTGCTGGAGCCTTCCTTTGCTCAGGGTTAGGTTCAAAGTTTGGTGTTCCTGATATCTATCGATATTGGATATCTATTGTGCTTTATGAAACTGCTTTGGCTATTGGAATTTTGGTGGATTTTAATACATACACTTGATAGCAATTGGAGTGACCATATTAGAATGCTGATTGACCTGAAAATACCATTGGTACTGTCAGGTGGGTTTTGGATTAGAGGATGAAAATCTTTCTCATCAGCCTACTGAGTTTCAAGATGGAATTCGGATTTCTACATCTGAACAGAAGAAGCTTGATGAAAGCAATATTCCTCGCACCAATACTAGCAAGGAACAGAAAACTTATTCTGGGAAAGGAAAAGAGACTAAGGGTGCGTGCCAGATGTGTTTCTGATTTGGTGAGGTCTAGTGCTCTCTCTCACCCTTGGGGTGTACCGGAAAGCTTCTGAATTTGACTTCAGTGGTAGCTGGAAATTTGATGGCAAATCGAGGAGGACATCTAGGTAATTGGTCACTTCAAGGGTGTGGTCAGCACTTCAGCATAGTGCTGGCCGTCACAAAGAAGGGACCAGCTCTGTACAAGTTACCTAGTTTACACTAGAGACTGGTATAGTGGTATCTCAGCAGAGGAGAAGAAGATAGTACAGGTTAGCACTACTGAGCAGGTAACAATGAATGGCAAACTGTTTGAATGTTGTATCACCATTAGCCACTAGTAGGAGCCCAACATCCCAATTTTCTTATGTGTTGTCTATAAAAAATGTTCTAGTTCTATATCATCACTGCTGTACAGTATTCGTTTGATATTCAAGAAAAACTCCGTAAAAGACAGCTAAACAGTTTTATTCATAAAGTGATTGATCTTTGCGGCTGACCAAAATGTGTTTCTTTGGCATGTTTGTACTTTGTACTATTGTGTAGTTCTTTCCATTGTCAACTTGTCTAAAAAGTTAATGGATCATTCACTGCGTTGATTAAACCCAAACTAAAGCATTTTTATTCGGATAATGCTTTGGCTCGTGCATCCGATGGCTTGAGTAGTATTGGACACCTCGCCAACCACTCATCTCACACCTCTCACTCGCTCCCAAACCAAGCGAAGCAAGCATGGTGGCCTCCTCGCTCCACTCCAAGCGCTACCTCCTCGTTGCCCCCTGCAACATCTTCTCCGCATGCTCTCACCACACGCGCCGCCTCTACTCCTCCCCCACCAGCGCTGCTGCTGCTGCCGCTCCCGGCCGTGAGGGTCTCCTCCGGCGGCAGTGGGGCAGGGAGAGATCGCTTGCGTCGTGGATAAGCCCTCGGTTCCAAAGGTGGAGGAGAAGGGAGCGGAGTGTGATGGGGAGGGGGAGGTCGTCAGGGCACTGGAGTTGAGGTGGCCGTTGTGGGAGGAGTTGGTCGAGCTCTGTGTCATGCTACTGTCTGCGCGCCCCTCCAGATAGGTGTGTTGCGAATGTTCCCTTGAAATGTTATGGCCCCTTTTTTCGATTGTTGCAAGAGGTGTTTTCGTTTGTTGCAAGAGGTGTTTTCATTTGTTACATAAGGTGTTTTCGGTTGTTGCACGAGAGTAAACTTTTTTTTGTTGCGGTAGGGATATCTGTTTTTTTGCATCGAGGAATCCATGCCTTTTGCTTTGAGTTGGGAATTTGTTGTATCGAATAGATATTTTGTTGCAGGTTTACTAAATAATTGTTGTGTCTCAACAATTTTTGTTGCGTCCAATTGGATAGCTGAGATCGATCATTTTAAATTAGATTCGACGGTGGAGAGTGACGTATGATGAAAAGCCTCCCGTCGTACGTCTGAACAATAGTGGTGTCCATTTTATTCGGTCCATTAGCAAACGGAAAAGGTAACAACGGAACCAAATTACAAACGTTATTGCCAACCCCAAAGAAGAGCAAGACTTGAGACCCACTGCTCTGACACTGATCATCCAGCACAAACTCCTAAGCTTCCACTTTTCCCCTTACTTGCACAGGCAAGCCCCCCTTCATCCTCAGCGTCACCGAGAGCACGCGCTCCGGCACACCGACGCCGGCGTCCTTCTTGACATGTCGACCGCAAATTCCTCGAACACGCTCGCAATGATCGACTTCATCTGCACGTACGCCATCTCCCTGCCCAGGCACATCCTCGGCCCGGCATGGAACACCGTGTACCGGAACGGGCTCTCCGGCTGGAACACACCGTCCTCGCTGAGCCACCGCTCCGGCCTGTACTCCATGCAGTCCTCGCCCCATATGGCCGCGAGCCGCCCCATGGCGTATGCGCTGTACGTCACGGACCAGCCCGCACGGACCAGCCCCATGGCTTATGCGCTGTACGTCACGGACCAGCCCCATGGCGTATGGCAGCGTGTCGTCCGCCGCGCACGACTGCGAGTCGATCGGCGCCGGCGGGTACAGCCGCATCGACTCGGTGAGCGCGGCGTGCAGGTACTGCATGTCCCGGAGCGCGTCGAACCCGAACGGCTCGCCGGGGCAAATGCCCGTCGACGCCCGTACAGACCGGACCTCGTCCGCGATGCGCGCCACCACGTCCGGCCGGGATGACACGAGCCAGAAGAACCACGTCAGCGACGAAGACGTCGTCTCGCGCCCGGCGATCAGGAAGCTGAGGACAATGTTGAGGAGGACTTCGTCGCTGTGCTCGTCGCTCGCCACGAACCTTGATAGGACGTCGTCTCTGTCTTCCACGGACGTGCTTTGACGCCGGGCACGGACGATGGTCCATGGCGAATCCATGGATGTTGGCGATGGCCTTCTTCAGCCGCCGCTCGGTGCCGACGTTGAGCCATTTCTTGATCTTCCACGAGACCTCCAATGGGGTCCATGAAGCGTCCGACGATAAGGTCCTGCGCCTCGCCGAACATGTGCATGAATTCTGATTTGGCCTCCGCCAAGACCCCGCCGTCGGCGAGGCAGCACGGGTCGTGCCCGAACGCCACCATGCAGATGGTGTCGAACGCGAAGCGCTCGAGCACGTCCTGCATGTCGAGGACATCACCGTTGCGGCTGGCCCTTCGTAGCAGCGGGAGAAGGCGGTTCGCGACCTCGGCCTGCACGACGTCGACGACGAACCTGCGGAGCGAGCGCTTGCTGAACTCGTGGCTGGCGTTCTTGCGCTGCCAGAGCCACTGTTCGCCGTCGGAGTTGAAGAGGCCGTGGCCGAGGAAGTCCTCGAGCATGGAGATGGCGTGGTCGCCCTTGGGGTAGTTGGAGAAGTTTGCGCGCAGGATGTGCTCAACGTCAGCCGGGTTGCCGGTGCTCATCCCGGGGATCCAGAAGCCCATTCTCAGCTCCGGTTTTCCGACGATGAGCTCGGTGGTCCAGTCGAGGAAGCGGTGGCGGTTCTTGAGGAACGCCGGGAGGTGACCGAGCAGCGGGTGGGCTCTGTGGCCATGGGTGGTGGGTTTCCTCTCGACGAGGGTCCTTCCGTCCTTGTGAGGTGGTAGGAGATGAACAGTATGGGAGGAAGTAGGAGGAGCAGGGGAATAGGAGTCCTGCATTGCTCTTGACTTGGTATCTTGGCTGTGGCTATAGCTTTATGTACAGCGCATCTGCAAGCTAAGCTGAAGATAAATGATTAAATATTGTCATAGCATCGAAGAAGAGACAGTGATACAGAGTGTCTTTTGTCTTGAGGGACCGCAAAGTAGACTAGTAGAGTAAAAAGCTATGAAAGATAAGTGTGTTGCATTATAGGCGAGAATGAGGGGAACCCCCTTTGAGATGCCATTGGGGCCATATATAAATAGGGGAGCAAGAATGAGCATTTTTCCTTCTAGCAGACCTTACAATGGTGAAGAGAGAGGTACATAGGTATATTTTCGTAGGTACACCATATGGACTTAGTCTATGCACATATATAACTTTTCCTATTGTCTTCTATTTTTGTCATCCCTATCTTCTTCTTCAACATATTCTAGCACTTTGACAACTGTTAGGAACAAATCAACAAAATTGTTCAAGCCATGAGCGGTGCCTGACATAGTATTAGAGCAAGGTTAGGGTTAGGATTTCTTACGGCCAAGAACGGTGCCAGGAACTTACTTGAACTAGTTTTTATTTTTATAAAATCATTCGTGGGTGGATTGAAAAGTTGGGTTAAAGCCTTGAGAATTGAGATGGCCTGGTCGAGGACCAGTGAAAAGTACAGGAATGTGACCTGAGAAATGAATATGAGCATTGAGTGGGCGGGGCCACTCAATGGTATAGGAGATTGGAATCTCCACTAATACTTTACAACAAAACTCAGTTTATGAAAACATGTGTTAGTTAAAATACTAAGTCTCAGGGATTGCTACTATATAATCTAGTTCAAACTTAGTTTTGTGCAAATAAAAGAACCATTAACTCCCTTGATTAGCCATGCATATATAATAATTGCATTGTGTGTTAGCTCGCGAGTACGGTTGTGTACTCAGGCTCGCTTAATATAATCTTTCAGAGCTACTTGATCAAGATCCGTATGAGTACCATTTGGCATCTAGATCTGATGGTGGAGAAGATAGAGAAGCTTAGGCTAGGACCCACAGTCGCTTGCCTATAGGCAGAGTGAATGGCTTCACCTCTCTTTCTTTTTTGCTTCTGCTCTTATCCTTTATTTCTATTTTATAGAACTATGTGTAATACGGTGGCTTGCTTGGTCCTTTTGTAAAACAATTGGCCGTACAGCCTGTTTATGTATTATATTATGCTTGTGTGTAATGTATGCGATGTATGTGAATGCTTCAACGATGTATCTGTGTGTGCTATCTACTGATCCAGGGAATAGCATAGGTTTACACAGTGGAACCCAAGTTACAAATTTGGGGTTCGACAAATACTGATCGCACCAGTACTATCTGATAAGAGAGGAGTCAGTACGAAAGCGGTAACACCAAAATCCTTAAGTAGCCACTGAAGCCAGATGATCTTAGCTATCAACGACGCCATGGCTCTCAACTCAGCCTCAGCGCTGGAACAGAAAACGACAGTCTGTTTCTTGGTCTTCTAAGCAATCAAGGAGGAACCAAGGAAAACACAATATACAGAAAGAGACCAGCGATCAGAATGATTGCTAGCCCAGGTCACATCAAAGTACGCCTGAAGCTGCAAGGAACTGGACCGAGGAAAGAAAAGGCGATGAGTGATGGTCCAGCGAAGATATCGCAAAACACGAAGAAGGTGACTGTAGTGGAGTTGAGTGGAAGCAGAGACGAACTGACTCAGGATGTGAACTTGGTGAGAGATGTTAGGACGAGTAATCTCAAGGTAGACAAGGCTCCCGACAAGATGGCGGTAGCAAGTGGGATCCTCAAGAGGTTCACCATCAGTAGGGCGAAGGTGAACACCAAGCTCCATAGGAGTATCCACCACACGCTGATCAGAGAGACAAGCGCGGTAAGGATATCCTGAATATACTTCTCTTGGGAGAGATAATAGCCCTCAGGCGTAGAAGTGGTCTCAAACCCAAGGAAATAACGAAAAGAACCCAAATCAGATATCAAGAACTGCTAACTGAGACACTCCTTCACAAAGACAATGTACTGAGAGTCATCTCCAGTGATGATCATATCATCCACATAGAGAAGGAGGAGCGTCCAACTTCGAGGAGATGTGTGTATAAAGAGGGCAGGATCATGATCATTAGCGGAGATGCCGACAGCAGTGACAACAGAGGAGAAGCAGTCAACCCAAGCACGGGGGGTTTGTTTAAGCCCATAGAGAGAGCGACGAAGGTGACAAACCATACCATCAGGGACAGAATACCCAGAGGGCGGCAACATATAGACCTTCTCACGCAGCTCGCCATTGAGAAAGGCATTCTTAACGCCCAACTGAGAGATAGGCCACTGTCAAATAGAGGTCACAACAAAGAGAGTGCGAACAGTTGTCATATGAGCAACAAGAGTGAAGGTCTCATCGTAGTCGCGATCATGTTCCTGCTGAAAACCACACGCTATAAGGCTCTCGTCTTGTAGCGCTCAAGGGAACCATCCGAGCTGGTCTTGATCTTGTACACCCACTTGCACGTGATGGGAGTGACACGCGCAGGTAGAGGCACAAGATCCCAAGTGCCATTACGCTCCAAAGCGGCAATCTCCTCAGACATCGTGAGCTATCACTCAGAGTGAGCAGTAGCCTCATGGTAGGCCATAGACTCAGAAGAAGCAGCGGTTGCAAAACCGTAGCGCTCAAGTGGCTTGACAGTGTGACGATCACGAAGATCGTATCTGGGAGGAGAAGGCGGAGCGGGACCCAGCAAGGACGGAGAAGAAGAGCTGGGAACAGAGCCAACAAAGATGGAGGCTCAACTGGAGGAGTGGGCCGAGAACAACGAGAGTAGTGCAGAGGAAAAGGTGGAATCTCAACAAAGAGCGGGAAGGAAACTCCAGCGGAGGTGGAACAGGTGTAGCCGGAGGAAAGGGATGCGGAAAAGGTGGTGGAGGAAGCAAAACATTAGTGGAAGGCGGGTAGTCAGGAAAAGTTAGAAAAGAGATCAAATCAATAAGAGAATCTGACCTAACTGTGGGGGAACGAGGGTAGTAAGGTCGAGACTCGTCGAAAGTGACATCCCGAAAGATCCTCATCCGGCGAGCTGCAACTGCTTGCCAAGCTTACAACCCATATAATGCAAAGAGGTGTCCCCAGAAACAACCCAAGAACACCACGACCTACTAGTGACGATAGACGTGATCCGCAGAGATGATCAAGACTATGGTGCCGCTGAGCGAAGGAGGTAGTGGAGAACGCGGCAAGACCAGAGGTAGTGGTAGTGGCTGACTGGCTAGTGGTGATAGCTAAAGGAAGATGAAGCCAGTCGAGCTCCTAAAGACGCTGCGAATCACGATACCGAGGGCCAGTACCAAGTAGAGTCCTTGTGCGGCAGTCCTGAACACAACAAGAGTCAGACTCGAGAACAACACGACAGTCGTGATCAGTGATCTGACTAGCTAATATAAGCTACATAGTAAGCTGAGGAACATGAGAGACTGCAGGAACATGAAAAGAAAAAGTGGAAAGGGTGCCTAGGCCTACAACAGGAAGAGAGGTACCATATGTAGTCTGAACAGTGGAAGAAAAAACTGTGGAACGAACATAACTAAGGTGTGTAGAATCTGGTGTCATGTGAAAGGAAGCACGGGAGTCAAAGATCCACGAATACAAGATACCTTATGAGGGAGGAGGCGGAGACGAGGAAGACTGCTGAAAAGCAAGAGCCAGACGGGCAGAACCCGAGGATGAGCCGATACCGAGGCGCTAGAGCAGTGTGAGGAGCTTTTGAGTGGCGTCACTGGAGGAGCCCTGGCGAGAGGAACAAGTAAGTTCTGACATCGCTCTTAATTCCTTAGAGATTGTTGATTCTGTTCCTATCAGTTTTCAGGACTCTCGATTGGTTAAGCACGGCAATAGGGTGCTGCCGCAAGTCCTGGTGCAGTGGTCAGACATGCCGACCGACTGCATCACCTGGGAAGATCGCTGGTGGATCAAGAAGCTTGGGGACAAGCTAGGAGAGGGACATGTCACAACCTATGATTACTCTTCTATTACATGAGGAAGCAGAGGGTCGATACTCTGAGGAAGTCTGATGGGCCGTTTGGGCCATGTAGGCGGTCAGGCCATTTCTGCCTTAGAAGGGGTTGTAAAGACAATATATTCTCCTGTAGTTGGATAGGGGAGGGACCAAAAAGGAGGACACTTAAACCTAAATCTCCCATCCACGACTGTATCTGTTCTTGCTGCTGTTCTACCCCCACTTCTACCCAGATCTCGTGATGTACCACTAAACTCTGTGAATCAAAGCCTGATTGTTGCGGCACAACGCCGAAATCAGTTGAGGTTCGTAACAAATTGTCGGGACTGGAAAGAAAAGTAGTAGCTGAAATTATGGGTAGCAAGCAACTTGTGCTGCCACATCATTCTACTTCGTTGTTCCCCCGAAATGGAAATGCAGTATGCTATGAAAGACTGGATTCGTGATTCATTTATTTGTGGCCAATATTTCCCATTTCCTACACCATTCTTTGCAGTCACGATTTCTGTTACGAGGGGCACTGATTATTTAAAAGGTCATCTGGGAACTGAAATACAAATTGGTATACATCGATGGTTTCTGTTTACTTTCACCGAAATTGAGAGTAAATTGAGACGGCATATACAGTCAAATGACTTGTGTAAATACGTATGACGACACCAACTGATGCGTTTTTCTTTCTGAATCCCAAATATGATGGTCAGGGACTCAGGCAGTTAGCTTGCGCAAAGCAGTAGTGGTCTTGGAGCCCGATGGCCGGCTCAGATGCTTGGAGATGTAATCGCCGGCGTCCATGAGCTTGTTGAGGTCGACATTAGTCTCTATCCCCAGGCCATGGAGCATGTAAACGACGTCCTCGGTGGCGACATTGCCAGTGGCGCCCTTTGCGTACGGGCAGCCGCCGAGGCCTGACACTGATGAGTCCACTATGCTGATCCCCATCTGAAAATGAGAACATGTTATTAGGCCAAGCAGAGAGCTTCGTGAATGTTCTGATGCATAACAGTAAGTGAATCGGCAAATGGCAGGATCTGGAATATGTTTCTTTGCTTACTTGAAGGGAAACTAGGATGTTGGCAAGGGCCTGGCCGTATGTATCGTGGAAGTGAACAGCCAGCTTGTCTACCGGAACGACAGACATGACAGCCTCAAGCATAGGAAGTACACTACCTGAAACAAACAATATAACAAGGAGCTCAGGAAGGGGACATGCAACCCATACTGAAATTATAGAATGATGGCCAATTATTAGCAAGTGATCATGTGTTGTGCTTTACTCGTTCTGGGTTGACATCGTACACAAAGCCTCAACAAATGAGTTTAACACTTTAAGATACGTATGAAAAGTCGAACTATGAAATGTAACTGGTTGAGCACAATATGGGCAGAAAAAAGTACTGGAAACAGCAAACAAAGCCCTAGAAGCAAACGCAAGAACGGTCAGTACCTGGTGTGCCAACACCAATCGTGTCACCAAGTGAAATCTCTGAGCAACCCATGTCATAAAGCTCCTTGGCTACATATGCTACCTTTGATGGATGCACTGCGCCTTCCACAGGGCAACCAACCACACATGAAACATACCTGTGGCAATCAGAGAATGGAAGATTTCAGACCAGATTACTTCAGAACAGCTTCAGTAATTCAGCTTCTCATTTACACTTGTTTCAGGCTTGAGATGTTAAAAAGCTTTGGTAACTTACCCACGAAGACATATTCCATGTTTCTTGGCAGCAGAAGTAACATCACGGTACCGAACAAGGCTTTCCTCAATGGTACAGTTAATGTTCGACTTAGAGAAGGATTCAGAGGCAGATGCGAAAATTGCAACTTCTTTTGCACCAGCTGCAACAGCAGCCTCAAATCCCTGGAAACAAAGTCGCTTCATTACTACAGATCATATCCTTCAACTGAAAATATGTGAAATGTGTTGCCACTATGCAGTAGAGGTTATGCAAAAAATGGAAAGAAATGGGCATACTCTGAGGTTAGGAGCTAACACAGGAAACCGCACATCTGGTGCATGCCGGATCCCTTCGAGGACATCCTTTGCATCAGCTAGCTGCAGCTCCATATTGAGTGACAAAGGTTAGGTCTTTGAGCTTAATGTCTTGATGCTAATTCTATCATGCTCTGTAACTTTTTTTTTTTTTTTTTGCTTTGTAGTGCAATTTCACATAAAAAAATGACAATAAAAATGACATAATCTTGAGAGAACTCAAATGGCCATCAGGAACACAATGAGGATGTAAGCAGGGAAAAACCCGCCGGTAACCGCTTACCGGCGGGGGTCCGGGATTTTGGATCCCGGTCGGTTTTTCTGGGTTTTGCAAGTTCAAATTCTATTTTTTGAATTTTGAATGATTTTTAATCAAATTCAAGCGATTTTCATCCGGTTTTTTTTCCGGGAAATCCGGTAACCGGTTTTTTTCAGCCGACGACCGGGATTTACCCCGGAAACGGGTTTTTGATCCTTGGATGTAAGCATGAGAAAATATTAGAATATGTTGACAAGAAATTAACTCATAAACATGCATGGGCATACTTTAATACTTTGAATGAGATGGTTGACTTTTAACAAAGTTCACTTCTTGCATAATCTGAAAACTAAGAGAGAGTTGTTATTTGATGGTTGAAAAGCTTACTACTGCACAGGCTACATAGCTTCATCTAGTTTAGGTGCATTACCTGCGGCACCCATTTTGGGGAAACAAAGCTTGTGGCTTCAACTACTGACAGACCAGAAGCCACCAACCTGTGTATCAGCTCAATCTTTACAGATGTTGGTACAGTGTTCTTCTCATTTTGCAGACCATCCCGTGGTCCAACTTCAACTACCTTCACAATCCTTGGGAGATCCCACAAAACCTGGAAACCAGTTATTCGTCAACTGAGCAAAGGAACAAAAATGTGGATGGTAATGCTTTGTCATCATTACCATTTTTCAGCCACAACTTTCACTTATTTGCTTGTGAAGGTCAAAAGAAAAATTATCACTTGATGAATTGCCACAGATAAAATGATATATATATATATATATATATCAATTGACTTCTTCTATTTGAGGAGGTGTGATGAGGCCTATAACAAGGAAACGAAATTGAATGCAGGCATACAATAGCTACAACTTGAATTACCTTCTGTGGAAGAGCTTTGAACTCCATATCCACTCCATTGCAGGATGAATCGGTATAATGCCCTTGCAGATGACATGAATGAGAATTGCTGCAAAAGAGTGTCTGGTTGTTGCCACCGTTGCTGTGCTTGTAACTGAAAGTAAGTCCAAACGAACATAACTCAAATGTTTCATGGACACCCTTTACCGAAGAAACAAAACTCTTTTGACACATGAAGTAAACAACAAGTTCTGTTTAGAAGAATAAAAATAACTATGACTGAATAATGATGGGTGTCATTGTACATGATTGCTCACACTCACACCTCTGGAAATACTGGAAAAATATTCTTTCAAAATAAAATACCAGAGAAAATGACAAATACGAAAGGAAGCGTTTAGCCCTGAATGGTTCGTGATGGTAAAACTTACTCGCCGGTGCTGCGGTCATCGGCTCTTGCTCTGCAAGCACTTGGAGAGAACCTTTCAAGTCTGTTAATACTCAACTTTGGCAGGTCCCCAAGACCAAGTGGCTCCTCGAGGCTCGACATTCTGGAAACAGACATTGCATTGCATTGTGAATAATAATATTGCCATGTATTTCTTGATTTGAATTGCTAAATGTATTTGAAACCTCAAAGCGTATATAAAGAACAGGAGGACGCCTAAAAACTAGGATTCAAGTGGTGGATACAGAACAGAAGCTAAGACTAGTATCTCGCACCGCTGTATATCTGTAAGTATCTAATTCGTTGCAACGCGCTACCTACTATTATAGACATAATCGTTACGCTGATCTACGTGGAGAGGAAGATTTGAAATCAAATCCAATGGGAGTCTTTAAAGTTGGAAGCATGATTCTGGCTCGCTCAATGTGCAATGCTTGCATACCGAACTTCAATCTTGGCCGGACTTCTTAGGGTATTGAATAAAGCATCAATGACTAGCAAGAAAAAAATGGAAAACTTAGCATCAAAGCATTTCAGTTTTGCTAGTATCAATTCGTCAGCTTATTCAGTTTTTCCAAGCACTCGCTGCAATCCAGACAAACTACAAATAACTTCACCGGAAGCTCTCCAAGAAACCAAATCATGCAGATCCAATCGGCACGACGATACTTACTAAAAAATAACAAGCATAAAGGGGAAAAGGCGAAGAATCAAGAACCAAGAAACCAGCAGCGAGACGTACCTCTATCGATCGAAAAATTCCAAGCCAATCCGATCGAATCGCCCCCCGAATACCTGACGGGATATAGGACACCGAACTCGCGACCAATTTACTTTGAATCCGACGCAAAGATGCAAGAGGAGCACCAAGAAATGGAGGTCGAGCTGCGCCTCCGCGTCTCCGCCAAGGGAAAGGAACCGGTCGGCGCTCTACCGCGTGGACTCGGCCTTTGGGGGAACGATGGGATGGCGTTGTGGGGCCAAATCTGTCAGTGGGCGTTGGCCTACAGGACCTGGTCTAGAGAGCAGAAGTATGGCGGGTTCGGTGGAGGTGTGGAAGCAGCGACGTTGGTGCGTTCTTTTCAGTTGGGTGAGCGACCACCGAACCCCGCGAGACCTTACCGGGTTCGGGTTCGATAGATATGCCACCCGTTAATAGCTGCTTTGGAATAATTTGCAATGGAAAAATGGATTAATAGCTGCTTTGGAATAATTTGCAATGGAAAAATGGATTAAGTAGCTAGCCGTTGGTACGGAACTACGAATCCTATGGAGTTTAGCGATGGTAATTATGGGCCTATGATTATATCTTCCTTCGAAAAAATCAGTAAATCTCTGGTTCTTGACCAAATTTGGTTATTACTCTCATGTTGGTAATGAGACCCGATTTGCAAAACTGCTGTATTTAATGGATCTCTAGAATGCAAATGTGGTCAATTCCACTCCAGAAAAAATGGAATCTCATTAGTGGCTCCTGTTGTTCGTATGGATCTTCTCGACGTTTCTTTGGTGGGTATAGGTCCTTGAGGCCCACCAATTTTAATTGTTTGGTCTTTAGCCACAACATTTGGCGCCATCTGTGGAGAACGACAGAGAAGCAACATCGCAATGGCAATCAGAAGGAAGAATGCGCACAAAGTCTCGCCCACCGAAGCGGCCGCTGCAGGCTCGATGCCCAGGATCCCTCAATGCAAAACGAAGCAAGACTCCCGCCGTCGCTGAGGCAACAGCCGCAACGACGAAGCTCGAAGCAAACTCCACCCACGAGGAGATCGTCGGGGAAGATGGACGAGGAGCACGTACCGAAGCATCTTTACCTGACAAACACTGTGCGGGGCACCCCTCACTCGCAAAACAAGTGCAATCAGAGAAGCCTACGAGCTTGTGCAAAAGGAGCTGGCATACCTTCGCCGAGAGCTACAAGACCTGCGCCAGCACAAACCCGCAACATCCCTTGTCGTGCCGCCTCAGACAGTGACATCCCTAGTCGCGCTACCCCCGGCAGCGACACCCACTGTCGCATCACCGCCGGCAGTGACATCCCTTGCCACACCGCCGCCGACAGCGACATCCCTCGTCACACTACCCCCAACAACATCTCCGACAGTGCCGCCTCGGGCCGAACAAGACAAACGAGTCCCGACGCAGTTTCTTCAAGAGATTTGCGGAGGTCAAGTGCCAGCTAAAGGACGCCACCGACAGTACCATCATCAACGCGCCTGGTGCGAGCTTAGAGCAGGCCTCATGGCGGAGAGGATGGCCATAACTACGCTCATAGCAATACCATCAACCACTCAAATCTCTTTCGAAGCATTTAAATACAGGTAAAGAGAAAAAATTGCACTAAGTACGTTCTAGATTCCATCAATGAAAAAAATATATTGAACATTCTAGATTCCATCAATGAAAAAATATATTGAAATACTCTCAAGGCTATGGACAAATATAGCGAAACGCAGAGAGTACTGATTAAGAAAGACAAACCGTACTGTTCGGTGATCATTCATTTCTCCTCACATGTGCGCATGCATCATGCATGGGTAGAGGGTAGCGTGCCTTATGTTTTACTTTGGAGTGTATTTCCAACTTAGCAGGACGTCTAAGCGCTTAGTTTCAGTAAGCGTCGCGATCCAACCACCAGGTTGATACTAAACACGGTGAGCATATGATATATAGGAGCAAGAAGTTTAAGGGGGTGCTTCCTCAAAGCTCTGACCCTGGTTCAGTTGTGTGATGTGCAGTAATTTGTTTCAATCAGTCACTCGTACAAAGCCATTCTGTTATTCACAGCCAAAACAGGGTGATCAACTAATCATATAGAAGCATCAGGCTGAACCGGGAGAAGATTCTAGTTGCTGCAGGCAGCCCCGCCCAACTTGCTGCTAATTACCTTAAACAAAAACTTTTTGCTATTGATCATACATCCAGATCATTGCTAATTGCTCCAAGATTCGATGACAAATTTAGGATCGAGTTGTAAACTGTTATATCCAGAGTCAAGCATACGCTCTTTCTCACACATATATTCCCAGGCCAACTTCCTTCGCATCAGTCTCTACCATCCAGGAAGGCCTGTCAATCCAAGTGACAGAATATGTTAGCTAATATTCAAAATATTAGCTATTACTATCTAGGAGCTGAAATTAGGCAGAGGAATTCACTTGTTCATGACGAAATTTATTGTTCCTTGAGATGCACGCTCAAGAAGCAGTTTCCTTGCTTCAATTGCTACTCCCTCTGGCTGCATTATGAAGGAATGAGACGGTTTTAGAAAGGCTAAAAGAATCTATTCTGTCAACTATTGCATTATTTTTCGTTCCATTGGAGCACCACTCACCTCTTCTGGAAACCAAACGCCTGGTTGTGTGTTGCCCTCAAGAACCGCTAACACAAATGCAGATATACCATAGCCCACCGATCTGAAAATCCAATTTAACATGCTTATAGATGCAATGCTAAGTGGAATAGTATTGGTCACTGCTAAAAACTGAATAGCACAACATAATTTCTCAAATGAATCATACAGTAAGAATTGTTCCAAATTCAAGTATAAATTACTGGGATTTAGGGCTGTGAGTTCTAACTAGAATATCTTCTGAAATTAGTGTTGTAACAGAATATGAAGAAAACTAAAAGGTGTTGTATAAAAAGCTGCATTCTTACTGTATGAAAAACTAAAAGGTTTCTATTAATGGAAATCGGAGATCTTCTGTTTCAAAAAGAAAGAAAGAAAGAAAAAATGTTTTTACACCAAAGGAAACTCTTGAACATAGAATATAATTTTCTGAGACTGCTCTGATTTGGACAAGATTAGTGTGAAGCTTTGTACGGACTACAAGTAAATAATCTGATAGTTGGTGATAAATAATGGCAATGATCAATTAAGTATTGGATTTTGGGAATGCTTAATTTCTCATGGAGAAGCCTGTACTTACACAGATAGCTTTCTATGAGTAAATAATCCAATAGTATTCTTGCCATTTGAACATTCCAAGTCTACCTGCACAGTTTGATCAAACAATGGTCACTGGCAGCTGCACATGCTACTGTTGGACACAGCTTGAGTAGAATTAGTATGCTGTTACTCTGGGCACAATTTGAATAGAAATAGTATTTCTGAAAACAGAGGTAAGTAAAATACGTACTCTCATAGAGACACGTTCTCCTGCAATACCATCTATGGCTCGAACAAAAGGATCAACAAATTCAACCAACTTTAGAACCTTATTTTTATCCCTCAAAAACTCCTGAAAAATACCAAATCGAAGTCAGGTATACGATAAACACCAACTTCATTCGGAATATTATCCTATTTTCAAGATTTAAGCCCACTTCGAACAAACCATGTTGGTCTAACAGTAATACAAGTATTGATTGATTACTCTAATTGTAGCAAAATAAATGCTATCAGTTGTTTGCAACTTCTATTAACTTTTAGAAACTGTAATAAAAAACGCTCGAATGAAGTAACTTCATAATGCATAATTTGAGAAATAACACATACAACAGGTAAAAATTTTGCGAAAGCCTGCATTCCCCAATTCCAGAAGAAAGGAGCAGTACCAAATCGAGCACTGACAGTTGGCACACCTAAAATCTTATAAGCACTCTTCACTTCAGGCAAATTCCTGAAATAGTTGGCGTGATATGAAAGTTAACTTTCTTTCTGACCGCATTGGATTTCCGGTTTGTCAATTATAACATATGAAAAATTAAATAGTGCCCAAAAGTACTTACAGTAAGTAAACATCTTTCTTTCGGACCCCTTTTCCGAAATCAATGTTGAGAGCTCCGCTATAGGGCTTCAATTTGATTTCTTCTCCTGAATTGGTAATGAGAATGAGTTCAGCTTTTCCACTTCATTGACAAATACCATACGTGAACTAATGAAGAAGTCAAAAGTACCTTTGTTATACGCAATTACATCCTCCCCAAGAAGCAAAAAACTTGTTGTCAATATTGTTGGGCCAGCACCACCAGAACCTGCAGTATAATAGAAGAATCTAAAAAAGGGATTTAGTAACAGACTAACAGGTGGCAATACAGTGAATATGCAGGTGTTTTAAGATAACAGGATTACCAAACCTATCTATTAGGACAAAAAACTTATCATGAGAAAGACCAATTTAACTACTGCGTGCCAATACGAGGTCAGGTACATGGGTAGATGGGTTAAAAACCAAATCCAACCACCAAATCCCAGGAAAAAATAACTCCTAACCTTAGTCTTTCAGGTTCGCCAGCATTTTCACTTCTGGCAGCATGCACAAGCTCAGCAGCCATCACTGTTGCAAGGAAAGGATTTAATACATTGGTGAGCACTCAAAAAATTAGGATACAAAGCTCTTCTAGATATCGATGGCTATTACTTAATTAAAGCATTGCCATCTATGTAAAAAAATATGCTAAATTAATTATACAAAATGTTGTGGTCCACTTTGATTTGCATCACAGTCTGTCGTTGTCTAATGGAAGAAGGCATGCACAATCAAGTTCCTTCATCAGTTTGATGAGGATAAAGTTATGTAAGGCTTGAGTGCTTGACAATTAAGTAATACTTCATTGCTTAACTGACTTTCTGGTAGGTTTAAATTTCTATATATATTTCAAATTTTGGCATATTAGTACATGACACTTGATCAATTTGGTGATTTCACATACACATATATCGTTTTCCTCTTTATACTGGATTGGTTTCACAAATTGTCTTTCCATTTGTAAACTACTGTGGAATATCATGTCATTTATCTAAAATATTGCTCAAAGTGATGTTGTTGTGGTCTTAATCAAAAGAACAAGGATAAACAAGGACATCCGCTTGGGTACTAATGAAAGAAGACAAAGAGCATATCATAATTACTGGAAAATGGAAATAAAAAAAATAGCAAGCCAAACTGAGATCTTCTATGATAGTAATGTGAAGTAAGGGTGTAAGACCATTGCTCACTCCAGGATATATGCCAGCAGTTGTAATAGCTGGAACACCACAAGCTTTTGCTTGTTCATGGAAACCTTTTGCTCTCCACGAATAGTCCAAATCATCACAAACATCAATATATGCTGTCTGTTCATAAAAATGTAAGCGTGCCAGTAGGGTTTTCAGGTAAGTAACATATCACTAACTTCAACAGATGTAACAAAACTTATGCAATTGAGCCTCAAGCATAACATGTTTTCACCTTAGTAGATATTGCTGCTTGCAAAACAGTGCACTTATCCACCCTTTGGAAAGGTCCAGCAGCGTGAACAACTAAATCCACACCTGGGGAAACAAAACTCTCGAGTCAGTTATGTTTCTTATCAAGGAAAATTACCCATTGGTTATAGTGGTTAAACACTAGAAGTTAGTAAAGACTTGTTCAAAGCTTTGCAATATCCTTAAGTATTACTGCTATTGTGGAATTGTACCATCAATATACTCCAACTTAAAGCACAGCATGAGTAGGCTGTTGCATCACTAACCCTGCAGTGCTTCCTCCAACATGCTAGCGTTGCGAATATCAACTTCCAGAAACTCAGATTGCTCTCCAAGTTTAGATGCCAAAGATTCACCTTTCTCCCTGGTAGAGTATCCCGGCAATAAATAATAGTTGCGGCAGAATAGATGGTCATAATTGTTCTATTGCACAGGCGGCGGAGCAAAGCAATTTACAGAATACATGAGGTACGCGACCTACCGGTTCCTGCCGCCGATGAGGATGTTGAGGTCGGGGCGGAGGTTGGAGAGCGCGGTGGCCGTGGAGCCGCCGACGCGGCCGGTGCCGCCGAGCACGAGCACGCGGGCGCTGGAGGACCTCCTCTGGGCTGCGGCGGCGGCGGCGGTGAGGGGAGCGGCGGATGACGCGGCCATGCATGCTCTCACCATGGTGGCCATACCGGCGTCGCGCGCGGTAGAGAGGCTAGAGGAGCGGAGGCCTTTGATTCTGCTGCGGCGAGGCCATACGAAGACGATAGAGAAGCGGTGTGGCAAGTGTGGTGTGCAGCGCAGGTCTCATCTGCGGGTACGTGGATGGTGTTTGGTTGGGTACGTGGAAGCCGGTGGGCCGTCGATCTAACCGCTCCCTCCTCCTCGCCCACGGCCCACAGCGTTGCTCATCAGGTTGGTTGGGCTTTTGTAGTTGCCGTTCGGCTGCGTAACTTGGAGTCAGAGCATCGCCCGACCTTGGCCCATGTGAATTTCCCAGTCCTGATTTCGGAAGATGCCTATCGGCATCAGAGTGCGGCTTTACCACTCATGCGTGGACGCCCCTGTGCTCTGTTGGTGTGCTCTGAGATTGATTTTTTTCCATTTTTTATTTGAAATTACAAAATTATACATGTGATTTTATTTTTTGCAAAAGTAGTCATATGTCGCCGAACCGTTGGGCGACAGGATTCAGTCGCCCAACAGACGAGCGACACCAATATAGTAGTTGTACCGTTGGGCGGCAGGGATGAAGTCGGCCAATGGTCGGACGACAAATGCTGTCACCCAACTGGTAGGAGACTGCATCCCTGTCGTCCAACGGTTCAGCAACAGGATGCTGGAGCTTGGATTTTTTATTATGTAATCTTTTTAAAAAATATATTTAAAAGTTAATCCCTCTCAAACTATCCATAACTTAAAGGGTGCAAATGGGTATTTGAGTGTTAAGGTGCAAATACCAATCAGAAGCATCGGATCTAGAATAAACAGTCAAGATTTAGGTGCTAATCCCACCTCCTATCCACTTATCCTTTTTGCACTAAACCCCCTATAGCCCCACACATTTCTCATCTCTTTTCTATTCCCCATTTCTTTTCCCCCTTTCCCTTATCTCCTCTGTGTGCTGCCTCTGAGCGGCTCCCCTGGCCCTCGGGTCTCCACCGCGCGCCGCCACCTGGCGCGGCTCACCTCGGCCCCTCGGTCTCTACCTTACGTGGCCGCCACCCGGAGCGACATCCCGCCCGCCCCGTCGGCTCCCACCCTCACGCAGATGCCAAGGGTCACGGTGCCCTCGCGCCTGCGCGCCCCGCCTCAGCCTCCCCTCACGCCTCGAGCTCCCTCTGCCACCTCTGGTCCTCCTTGCTGCGCCTCGGGGTCCCCTCGCGCCCAAGCGGGAGCACCTCGTCCGGCCGCCCGAAGCCCACCGCGAAGCACCCCTCGGGCCCGAGCTCCGCGTCGCGTCTGGCGGCGAGGTCGCTCCGCTTCCACGGGCTTGAGCACCCGCCGAGCCGTGCCCCTCGGATCCCTCGTCGCCGCTCCCACGCGTCCTCCGGCGCCGAACCCCACCACGGCACCTCGGGCCCGAGCTCGCGTCACGTCGAGCGGCGAGGTCGCCTACAGCGAGGGGCGCGGGAGGGAGGCGGGCGGTGGCGCCGGGGAGGCGCGCCTGGAGGAGAGAAGCCGAGGCACCGGGAGGGAGAGGCGCGGCCGGGAGGAAGGCGCGGCGCCGCCAATGAGGCGGCGCCCATGGAGGGAGAGAGGCCGGAGGCGCCCGAGGAGGGAGAGAAGCTCCATGGAGAAGAATGGGGAACGTGGGAAAATAAATAAGACAAAAATAGGACGTTCGGGAGGGGGGTTATCGCAAAAAGGATAAGTGGATTGGAGGTGGGATTAGCACCTAAATCTTGGTTGTTTATTCTAGATCCAACGCTCCTTATTGGTATTTGTACCTTAGCACTCAAATACCCATTTGCACTAGATACGTCCTCTAACTTAAAAGTAGAGAATCTATTTGTGAACGTAAATATATATGTGGACTGAGAATCTTTTTTTGGATTGATAACTTTTGACTGAAGCTCTGTCTGGTCTTGTCACTGCGTAAGGTTGTCTCCTTTGGTCTTGTAATTGCGCAAAACTTCCCCGTTTGGTCTTGTCACTACGCAAAGCAGCTCCATTTGGTCTTGTCACCGCGCAAAGCTGCAAGCTAACACATTACCCGCTTTATGAGCCTCCCCCGTAGGGCACGCCCCATGCTTCGAAAGTAGGATCATTCAACCCTCCAAATCGTAAGAAGAATAATCTTATCCGTCGTATAGTAGCATACCATGGTAGACGCTGAGAAACCAGTCCAACTGAGGGCGCCGAAGCAAGACCTTACCCTTGAAAGGAAGGAGGACTTCGGCTCTAACTACCGGTTGATGTTGAACAAGCGTGCTCAACTGGTATGCCCGAAATGCAGACACAGGGAGGACGCTGTCGTGCAGGTCACAGACGCCCCTTTCGATGGCGGACGACGTTTCTTTCGATGCCCACACGCTAGGGTACAATTAGCAAATAGTTTGCTTTATGTTACTACTAATAATATAATAACAAAAATGGAAATCGTAACTTGAAACAAAATGGAAAATTTAAGCAATAATAAAATAAAGAGCGGCTCGGGTTAATAAAACTGAGAAAATTGACACAGAAAGAAATTTTTGGAAAGATCCATTGTGGGATTTAGACATAACCGTTAAAGGAGAAGTAGTGGGAACGATAGAACCTATGACTGCATAGGATTTTATTGAAAAGAATCCTAAGACTTCATTGGGTGGGACAGCGGAACAAACCAAAAAAAAATGCCTTATTTGGTAATATAACATCCCAATTTTTAGGAGTTTTTGAAAAAAAATCAAAATAAAAATAACCATATGGTTTTGTTGAATTGCTAAAGCTTAACTTGGAGATTTTGGGAATTGAGAGTGGTTTAATGTTAATTAATCAAACTTCAATTAATTCGGATTTGGTTTGTTTTGAGTTTGTTGGAGTTCTCTGGTATTTAGAATTCCCTTTCCCTATTTGTTTCAATTTCCCGTCGGTCTGTTCCTACTCAGTGTTGAGTACTTATGCCGATTCCTTCTTGCTACATCAGCGATGCGCTTATCATATTATTAACATTATAATCAAATGCGGTTTGAAGAGGTTGGCCCCGTATATTAAAGCTTTTCACGATGCAATATCCTACTTAAATAATTCTAACGTAAGAATAGCATCATTAAGAATTTCTATAGAGCGATGGCTGTACATCCAAGAAAGTTTGGTTTGGACATGCCGGTAAGATAGAATTCTACTTACTTAATGCTTAAGAGTCTTTTATCATATAATATCATATTTTCTATTTTTATTCAAACACACCATCAGAGTACTGACAGTAGTGTACTATTGACTGAGCAACATTGGTTCATTGCTGAGAAGATACTTCAATTTTTAGATTTTTTTATTGAGGCCACGGTTGCTTTGTCCGCTGTCTATTATCCAACATCTCCTATTATTGTGCATAATATTTTATAGATTGCTAGTCAATTGAAAGACTATGAAAATGACACAGTTTTATGATAGACTATTGTTGCTATAAAAAGTAAATGTTTTAAATACAGGAGAAAATCCCTTTTCTATATGTATTTGTATTTATTTTATGCTATGCTCCTAGCTACTACTCTAGCTACTACTCTAGCTCCTCCAATATATACGATGCCAATGCATATCATGCACGTTGCTACACCATGTTTTGTCCTGCAGATACGAGTGTTGATCGTTGGGGTACACATGCATTATGATGTGGTATTCTGGTTTATTTCTGCCGCGATTCGGACGCCTCGGGTGCTGCTACCCGTATGCACTGGCCTGTCTGTGTCCCACAGCTGCAAGTCTGCAAGGCAAGTTGGTCCTAGCCCCCAGGAGCGGACTGTATTTGTAGGCGGTAGTAGGACTGTAGGAGTACATGCAATTGCAATGGCGAAAACACTCCACCGGTTGATCAGAAAACTCCACCAAGTTTGTAGCGGCCGAGGCGCACATAGAGAGAGCAACGAGCAGCAGCAGCTCTGCACAACATACACAACACGACACGTAGATGGAGCGCAGCAAGGCGAACATAATGGAAATATTGTTTTTAGAAGGCATAATGGAAATAAATAATCAGCACAAACTCCGATCCAGTCGTCCATTTGTGTTGCCCAAACCGGTGGCAGGAGCCGGTTGATGGGAAATGGATCCTTTGCATTAAATGATTCAATACGGAAGATCCATGATGTATGGTATCAGGAAACGATCTTCACCGTTTGATTAAAAATTAAAAGACGAGATCAATAGCAACAGTGTTTTTTGCTATGGTAAGTACTTCACTGTTGCTATAGTATTTGCTGCAGTATCACTGCTCACTCATAGGATCCAGATGACGGGAAGTAAGGTGGCCTTTTAGGCATCTCCATCGGCTTGTGACAACAGCTCCAACAGCTAGTCCCGTACCGTTGTCTCCAATGGTCTTAACTTTCCCCTCCGCAAGTCCCACCGTGCTCACCTCTCTCCACCCACCCTCTCCAATCATGCCACCTCCCTCGCCACCAGCGATAGTAGGATTCGCCGATGGCCCACCAAATTCAACGTGCGGTTAATATCCACCGTCGAAGGCACACTGCCAAATCAAGCCAAGCCGGTGGAGATGGCGGCAAACGGTGGTGGTGCACCCGGCGAAGGCAAGCGGTGTTCGTGCACTCAGCTGAGACTAGGTGTACGACACACCAGGGTTAGGCAAGGATCTATCCTATTGACATATTAGGGCACCAACGATGTATTCCCGAGCGGTCCTAGTAGGCACCGCGTGGATCCAAGTCATCGTCGCATGCTCGCTTTGCCATATTCCTCACTTTGTCGCCCAGCTGTCAATGAATTGAAAAGAGAGGAGGGGAGAGAGAGAGTTGGGTGGGGGAGAGAGGTAATATATTATTTAATAGCGGGTCCCGCCTTAGATAGAAAGGTACTAAACATTGAAGGGAAAAGGCACCCACGACATTTCTTAGCGCTTGTATGAGTATCTCACACCGTGGGTGCTCTAGTGAATCCAACAAACTTACACATACAGTTGTGCTAATACTCCGTCATTGTATCACACTACAAATCCCATAGAGATACTCCTACATTACAAGTGTATAGCGGTAGTAGTATTACTATTGGATCATCGCTAGTGTGAGATGTTCTCACCCAGCAACACACCCACCATGGACGTATGTATGGGCCGGAGAAGTCCAACACCGCATAAAGTTTCAATCTGTATGGGATTCTCAACTAGACATGTCCAAATTGTCCGGGCCTGCCGGGCCGGCTCGAAGCATGGCACTGTTGGCCCGACCTAGGCACAGCACGGTCGGATACCTAAACAGGACGTACCGGCTCGGCCCGACACACCGTGTCGTGCTTTGGTCGCGACCTCGTCCCGGTGGGCTAGCTCAGCACGGCATGCACAATATCGTGCTTGGCCCAGCCCGGCTCAGCCTAGGCACACCACGACATGGCTGGCACAACCCATTTTGCTAGCCTTCTTCTTTGCCTCCACCCGACCACCTTCCCGTACGCTTCCCTCACGTCGACGCAGGCCATGGTGACGCGCACATCAGCCACGAACGCGTGGAGCAGAGCGCGACATCGGTGACGGCGGGCGAGCTACTCCCGCGGCAGCGGCGGAGGAGGAGACGGTGTGTGGCCTCGGCGATGCAAGGTAGCAGAGGAGGAGACGTGCGCAGAGAAGTGAGAGAAGGCTACCTAGATCTTTGGATGGCGGTAGCGGCGTGAATCTAGGTGGGAACGCTGGTGGCTCGCCGCTGGAAGCGGAGGAGTTGTAGTGCACTTACGAGGGGGAGGGGGAGAGCAGATGGCGCAGGGCGTTGGCGGTGGCAGACGAGGAGCAAGTGAGAGAGAGGAGGAGTGACTTTGGGGAAAACATGGCGGGAGCCGGGAGGTCAGGGACAACGAGGAGGTGGTGAGGAGGGAGAAGCCGTGTGACGCACAAGACAGCTAGGGCTGTAGAAGAGGAACTCGGCTAGCGATGGGTACGGGTGGATAACGAGCCAGCTAGGCTTGGTCAAACTCGTTAATGAACACGGCTCGACTCGTTAAGCAAGCAAGCAAAAATGCTTGCTCAGCTTGTCCTGAAAGCTCGATCTGGCTCGTTTGGCTCAGGACCGTAGGAGGAAGGGTAGGACATCAGCCGGAGGCTAGACGTTGTCGACTGTCGTGGTGGTGGCATCTCTTGTGCTGTGCGTGTGCATGTGTTGGTTTAACTATGCTTGTTTGCTAGCTAGTTATGGTTATATATGTGGCTATGGGCTAAGTGGGCTATGGGCTTAATTGTTTGTTGGGTTGGAAAGCTAGGTTTTATTTTTTTCGAGCCTAAGATCAACTCGCGAGCTGGCGCGAGCTAGGCTCGTTAAGCAAACGAGCAGAAAAGACTGCTCAGCTCGGCTCGGCTTGTTTATGGCACGAGTTCAAGTCGAGTCGAGCCCTTAACGAGCCGAGCCGACTCGCAAGCTTCGAGCTTTTTTTTTCACCCCTAGCAGGGTAGGATTAGGGGTGTAAACGGTCGAATTCGAATCGGATATTGGCCAAACCATATTCGTTTCCATATAACTTTAGTCAGATTCGAATGTTAATCGGATGTACACCGAATTCGAATTCGAATCGGATGTGCACCGAATACGAATTCGAATCGGATTTTAGACTCAATTCGATCGAATTCGAATGCCTTTCATGTTTAAGAACAAATTGAAAGGATTTTTCTAGAGCATTGCAATTGTATCATGGGAGTTAATAAAACGTATCACTAGATGACTATAACTATTAGAGGCAATGTTTCATGAGAGCAACATTATAGTACCACCACTAATCCAATCGTGTGGTGATATATGTTAGTTCCTGCATGCAGCCATCCAGGTTCCAAAATAACAACACACGCGCCTCTACTGGTTTGTCTCTGCGCTATTGGGCGCACTGCATCGCACCGAGTGGCCGGCGAAGCTATAACGCACATCGCTCGCTAGCCCACACCCGACCATAAGAGGACGCGATCCATCGGAGACATGGCACACCGCTGCCGCAATCGGCCATTTTGGGAGTACGGGCGAGTGTTATTAAGTCGAAATCATTCGGATATTCGAATTCGAATTCGACAGTGTGTGCCATACCATATTCGAATTCGATTAAGTATTCGGATGCTGAAATTCATACCAAATAAGGATTTTATCGGATTCGGATGTCGGATATTTCAGATTATCCGTTACCAACTTGCACCCCTAGGTAGGATGCAAGCGAGCGAAAGGAAGAAACGAGCTAAGGTGGGCTAAACGGGCCGACCCTAGCCCATTGGGCTAACCGTGCCCAGGCTGGCATGGCATGGGCCGTCTAACTTGGCGGGCCAGCGGGGCAGTGCTGTGCTGCCCATTTGGATATGTCTATTCTCAACTAGATGTGGCCAAATAGGCGGCACAACATGAGCCGTGTTGGCACGACCCGTTTTAGAAATGGCCTGACTGGCCTAGCTAAATAAATGGGTCATACCATGTCGTCCCGTGGGCTTAGTCGCCGACTTAGGCACGGCACGCCGAGTTCACGGGTCGAGTAGTGCTGGCCCGGGCACGGTTAACTCGACGGGCCAGGGTTGTCATGTGTAGCCCGCTTCGGCTCAAAAAATTTGAAAAATTGCAAAAATATATATTACAGAACAATGTATAGAAGTAAAAAAAAATACAAAATTAAATTGTAAAAATGAGTTCTATACCCATAAAAAGAGACAAATATATTGAAAAATAATAAGAAGCTTTATTTATGTTTATATGGGTATCTCATTAAAAACTTTGCCAAGAACTCAACATGAGAAAACTGGGCAAAGAAAAAAGAGTGCAACCTATGGGTCTGCATACATCTATGTTCTAAGTGTCGTTGTTTAGGTAAAGATTTTCGAATGTGTCCACCAACCCTGGATTTTCTACAGAGTGTTGATCTCGTGCATCATCTTGTTCCTAGTCTTTCACAGTTAGAAATATTTCCACCATCTCGTTCGTGAGACTTGTTCTTCTCTCCAATATTCTTCTAGAAAGACTGAGAGCATACTTGAAAGAAACCGTTGAGACAGAAACAATTAACACATCCCATACTAATATGGATAGCACTGGATATGTTACCTTATGGTCATGACATAATTGCAAAATTTTGAAGCTCTCTTCCTGTTAATCCATGGTATCACTGTCCAGATAGGTGGATAATTCCCCACTACTTGGCGGGCACTGTGTCTTACTTTAGAATTTGATGTTGTAGAACCTGTATCCGTAGACTTGGAGGAAGAACCTGCACCCCATATTTTGCCGCACATAGTTGTCATCTTACTTATGGTGGGTGGTACTGGAGGTCATTTCAATCGAACTCCTGAAACTTATGTTTGTACTTTTGATAAACATCGAATATTTAGTACGTACATCTAAAAATAGTTAGAATAATCTTCGCCTGTACAATTACTCTGAAGTTGGAGAACATTAGCAAATCCTCAAAGTTTAGCTATGGGATCTAAAACAAATGCAAATGCGTAACATAATGGGATTTCTTTCCAGTATTTAAAGTATTTAGCTTTCGTAGCAACGATAGACTCTTATAACACTATTTAATTTTCATGAACTTTTAGTGACTGGCAATTTCAAGAATATTATGCACAATTAAAAGAGATGTTGGATAAAATACAACAAATAAAGCAACTGTGGAATCATAAAAAGTTCTAAAAAGTATAGTAACTTCTCAGCAATAAATCAATGTTACTTAGCCAATAGTGTACTACCGTCATGGCTGTCATAGTGCGTGTGAATAAAAACAAAAATTTGATCTTATATGGTAAAAGTCTATTAATTATCAAGTAAGTAGAGTTCCATCTTGCAGGCATATCCAAACCAAAAATTTTTTGGGCGTATATTCATTGCAATGCAAAAGTTCTTACAGGCTGCTATTCGTTGGTTAGAATGATTTAGTAAAGATGCCGCATCGCACACATATAACTATAGGATTAATAATATGATAGGCGCATAACTGATTTAGCAAGAAGTATTCAACGTTTGTACTAAATAATGGAGTGGGAATATTCATTGTCGTAGAGTTTGCGGCGACATTATCTAAAGTTACTGAAAAAAAAATATTTGTAAGATCAAAATTTTCCACGACTTTGATAATACAGTCCACAATATTATCATCCGTGTGTACTACATCAATTAGTTTCAACACTATAATTCTTTTTTTCCATTTCTTAGTTGTCATTAACATAATGAGAAACTACACTAAGATAATCCCCCTAGCCCACCACTCTATATGTCCGAGGTCAAAGCCACCGAAATTGTACAAGTACTATAGAGTTCTTTTAATTTAGCATGACATTCATTATAGTATTTAACTAGATATCTGGTTATTGTCTGTCTATAAACACTAGAAAATCAAGGATTGTGTGCAGTCCTAATATACTTTTCAAACGATTTAACTAGATATGTGATTATTGTCTGTCTAGAAACGGTAGAAAATCTAGGATTATACGCAGTCCTAATGTATTTTTTAAACGATTTAGACTCACCAAAGTTTAAATATAAATCCTGCGAAGCAATTAAATGACAAAGAGATTGGTGAGGTACCTCAAGGCTATAATCCCAACTACATTCCATACTGTTGGAGTTGTACTACAGCTACATTTGCCTCATGATCGATCCTTGTTTTGCTTTAGATCTTGCAGTGTGTCTAATCAAGTGCTCCGTTCCACCTGAAGACTTTGCAGACAATTCACGATTATAAATTTTATAAACAATATATCTTACTTGAATTCCATTTTCATCTAGCTTGGATTTCTTATCGAAATCTTCACTCCTCGATGTACTCGACTTGGATCTCTTTGCTCCGGTGCTTACAGACATATTAACACTCTTAGAGTCCGACGATGGAATTGCTTGCTCTTCCGGTTGAGTTGGGGCTGCAACATTATCGAAGGATGCAAGATTCTCCGATGAAATTCTGAAATCATCAATAGCAAAATTATTTCAATTTGTCATCACAAAAACTGTAAATTGAAAACTAAACTATTATTGATTTCACCTTCGTATAACAATTAAGAATAATAAAAATATACAAAAATCAGTATTGTACTTCTTTTTACTAACTGCAGCTGGATTTCGAAATTTCGAATATTTGGCACAAATATTTAAATTTTTGACAAATCATCACAAAAAGGGGTCTAAATTTTCACAACAGAATTCAAAGAAGAGGGCAGATTGGATGATGGCGGAATGAGGGGGAGGGGTATGTTGCCTATTTATAGAAACTTTTTTTATTATTATTTTTTGCGTATTTTTAAAGCTCTCTAACAGCTAAAAACAACTAAATTTTGAAAAAATTGACCATTACCTTGCCTAAATGTGCTAATCGTGCCTAACGGACCTAACGGTGCTAATCATGCCTAACGGATCTAACCGTAATGTGTCGGGTCGGGTCGTGTCTGACATTCTAAACGATACTATATGTGCCAAGCCGAGGTGACGATCGCCAGGATGGCGATGCAAGCACAACTCTGTGTCGGGCTGTGCCATGACCGGATCGGAAGTGCCATGTCTTGGTCGGGCTAGCAGCACGCGCATTTGGCCACCTCTGCGATCGCCTCGCTGGGGTGGCGATGCAAGCACAACTCTGCGTCGGACTGTGCCGTGACCGGACCGGAAGTGCCAAGTCTTGGTCATGCGCATTTGGCCACCTCTATTCTCAACCCTCCCTCTCCAGTCTCCTCTATTGAGGTAGCCACAGGCAGTCCTACTCCTGCACCTATACTGCTACTACTAGGGGCAATTTCTGCCTCCTCTTCTCTCTCCTGAGTCCTGGACATTATTGGCCCTCATGTGCACCATAATTCCAAATTTGGCCTCCTCATCTTTGAAATTCCGCTTTTGGCCCCCTTCTCCCACCTGCTGCGCCACCCAGCTGAAAAGCATCTAGGCCCCTAAAAATTGATTTTGGTAATTTATGATAATATGTGATAATTGGACTAATGTGTTTGTTAAGCATGTGCAAGGTTAAGTCAAAATGGTAAGTATGATCGTGAAGCAGCATGCTAAAGGATATCGTGAAGATCAAATTGGATCAAAGTCAAGGTACAAATAGATTAGAAATCTTTTACCTTTTACCAGTCTTAGAAATTATGGTTGGAAGACCGGATTATAGGTTAAATGTCGTACTATTAAGAGGGATCATGGCTAGTAGCTTGATAGCATGTTCTTGTGCTTTATGGATCAATCTAGGATCATGCATGCATCTGGTTTGCTTTTATCTTTGCCAAGTCCGTTTTTGTCAGGATAATCGGTAGTACCGGCATTGAACTTGCGGTACTACCGCTCAACGGTATGACCGGACTTGAAGTGGCAGTATGTTTTTTACAGAGAGACCATTTTCATATTTCGGTAATAACCCCTCAGTGCGGTTGTACGCAAGTATTCATGCGGTATGGCCGGATGCGGTAATACCGCATTTGTTGCGAAGTACCGCGCGCGGTTATTCGATCGTTACTTGGCGGCATGTCTTTTCCAGTGCGCACCTCTTTTGTCTCTCTTGAAAACGGTAGTACGCACTCACCTTGCGGTATGACCGCTCTGCGTAGTACCGTTAGGCGATTAGCGGTAATCTTGCTCTGCAAGTTAAAAGCGGCTATGTCGAGTCATTTAATGTCTCGTTATAGCCGTTCTGATGAGTGATTGGAAAAGTGCGGTAGTCTGCTTGGTACTTGGCGGTAGTACCGCTTGTGGTTGAAAAGTGGGGTTTTCTTCTCCAACGGCTATAATTTTCATTGGGGGTTATAAATACTCCCCCACCTGCTCAAGGACAGGTAGCTGGACCACATTTAACATCCTTTGAGCCTTGTGCATCATTTCAACTCCTCAAAGTTATTTGTTCACTCTTTGGGAGGTTGTTGAGCTCATTTAAGTGCATTCATCATTCTAGTTGATCCTCTTGCACTTGAGTGTCGTCAAGCGAAGGTCCTTGATTTGTTACTCTTGGAGTTTTGCCAAACTCCTAGATGGCTTGGCGGTGATTACACGGTGATCTCTTAAAGGCCATGAGTCCGAACATATGGAAAATTGTAAATGAGGGTTATGTTATGTCTCTTGATCCTACAAATGCCATTGCTCAAGATGAATGTAATGCTCATGTGGATACTCAAGCTATGGATGCTCTCTTTGGTGCTTTGAACGCAGATGAGTTCAATAGGGTGAGCAATTTGGAAACCGCTCATGCTATTTGGACTACCCTCTCCGAAATTCATGAGGGCACATCCACGGTCAAAGAAGCCAAATAGCATAGGCTTCGGATTAAATATGAGACATTCATAATGTTGCCTCATGAAAATATCACCGAGATGTATTCAAGACTCAACAACATTGTAAATGAACTCAAAGGTCTTGGTACTAACCTTCTTGATGTTGATGTTGTGCGCAAGATGCTTAGGGCCCTCCCGGATAAATATGAGACGTTGGTGACATTATTTCTCAACTCTCCCGAGTTACCAAGAATGACACCAACTGGACTTTTGGGCAATCTCATCACTAACGAACTATACAAGAAGGACAAGGAAGAGCTCTTGGAGTCATCTTCATCTAAAAAGAAAATTACCGCTTTCAAGGCTAAAGCGGAGTCAAGTGACGACGAGGATGAAGAGGAAGACTCGGATGAAGAGTATGCTCTTCTTGTGAGGAAAATGAAGAAATTCATGAGAAGACGCCCACATCGAAACTTCAACTTCAACAAGTTCAAGAAAGGGCAATCCTCAAGTGACAACAAGCGATATAGCAACATTCGTTGTTATGGATGTGATGAGAAGGGACACATAATCTCAAATTGCCCCAACAAGAAGGATGACAAAGATAAACCATAAAAAAAGAAGGAATTCGATGGAAAGAAGAAGCTTTTCAAAAGGCTTCACAAAAGGGGTAAAAATGAAGCTCACATTGGAGAGTGGGATTCCGATGAAGAATATTCGGATTCCGACACCGAATCAAGTGATGAAGAGTCTTCTAAGAAAAGAGGACTTGTCGGCATCGCCATAAAGGAAGCTCCTTCACTCTTCGCGTCTCCTACATGCTTTCTGGCAAAAGGAGATAAGGTAAAATCCATTGATAATGATGCTCCTTCATATGATGAATTAATGGACATGGTTGAAGATTTAAATGAGTATATTGGAAAAGAGAAATCAAAATTTAAAATCTTAAAGAAAGAGTACATCTCTCTAAAAGACTCTTATGAGGAGCTAAAGGAGGTACACGATTCCCTCCTTCTAAAAGATACAGAAAAATCTCATTCAAATATTGGTATTGCTTGTGATTTAATGAATGAGATGTCTAGGGTAGAAAATATGTCAAACGCTAAAACCATGTCTAGTATTTCTACCTCTTGTGATGACTTGCTATCCATACCTTGTTGCTCAAATAATGATTCAATTATTGGTATGAATAATACTTGTGACCCTTTACTAATTGTTGAAAATCATGAGTTAAAAGAGCAAGTCACCAAGCTAAGTAAGAGCTTGGAAAGATGCTTCAAGGGTAAATCAACCCTTGACAAGTTATTGAGTGACCAAAGGTGCTCATTCAATAAGGAAGGACTTGGGTATGTGCCCAAGAAAGGTAAGAAACCGGTAAACAAGCCTCCAAGATTCATTAAGCTTGCAATAAATATTGCAATAAATGTGGTAAGGTAAATATTGCAATAAATGTGGTAAGGTAAGACACATATCAAATGCTTGCTTAAATATTAATGATAAACCCTATGACATTTATGATTTTTGCTACATGCTTAAGAAATCTATAGATGGAAAAAATAATTGCAAGATTTATTGGCACTTCGATTTTAGGCGCTAAAAGGAATGCTATTTAGGTGCCTAAAACCTTGGTCACTAACCTCTAAGGACCCAAACAAATTTGGGTACCTAAAAGAACTTGATTCTTGTTTTGTAGGTGAACTACAAGACCGGTGGAAAACATTGGGTGCTTGATAGTGGATTTACTCAACACATGACCGGTGATTTCGAGAACGTAAAAGGAAGTGACAAGATCACATTTGGAGATAATAGTAAAGGAAAGGTAATAGGATTAGGTAAAATTGCTATCTCAAATGACATTTCCATTTCTAATGTATCTTTAGTTGAATCACTAAATTTTAATTTATTATCTGTCGCTCAAATTTGTGATCTTGGCTTGATTTGCTCTTTCTCAAATGAAGGTGTTTCAATTTCAAGTGTAAAGGATAATGCTTTAGTTTTCAAAGGCTTTAGATTTGGAAATCTTTATTTGGTAGATTTCTCCTCAAAAGCATCATGCCTACAAACTTGTTTAATAGCAAAAACTTCATTGGGTTGGCTTTGGCATAGAAGGCTAGCTCATGTTGGCATGATTCAACTTAAAAAGCTCATGATCTAGTTGTTGGATTGAAAGATGTGAAGTTTGAGAAAAATCAACTTTGTAATGCTTGTCAAGCCGGTAAACAAGTCGCAAGCTCTCACCCTTCCAAGAGTATCATGTCAACCTCTAGACCATTGGAACTCTTACATATGGATTTATTTGGGCCAACAACCTATAAGAGTATCGGGGGAAATAGCTATTGTTGAGTTATCGTGGATGATCACTCTAGATATTCGTGGGTGTTCTTTCTAGATGACAAGAGCGAAACCTCCGGAATTTTCAAAAGCTTTGCAAAACGGGCTCAAAATGAATTTGATTTAATAATAAAGAAAAGCCGTAGTGATAATGGTTCCGAGTTCAAAAATACTAAAGTTGAAGACTTTTGTGATGAACTTGAAATAAAGCACGAACTTTCCACAACCTACACTCCGGAGCAAAATGGAGTTGTAGAAAGGAAAAATCGTACATTAATTGAAATGGCTAGGACAATGCTTGATGAATATAATACTTCCGATAGCTTTTGGGCGGAAGCAATTAACACCGCTTGTCATGCCATAAATCGTCTTTATTTGCATCGCCTCTTGAAAAAGACTTCCTATGAACTTCTTGTTGGAAGAAAACCTAACATTTCTTATTTTCGTGTCTTTGGTTGCAAGTGTTATATTTTGAAAAAGGGAGTTCGTCTTTCAAAATTTGCAAGTCGTTGTGATGTTGGTTTCTTGCTTGGTTACTCTTCAAATAGCAAAGTATATCGTGTTTTTAATCAAAACTCCGGTTTAGTTGAGGAAAGACACGATGTTTAATTTGATGAAACTAACGGCTCCCAAGAAGGGCATGAGAATTTGGATAATGTAGGTGATGAATTGTTAAGAAAGGCTATGGAAAATATGCAAATTGGCGACATCAAACCTAAAGATGAACCGTTATCTTCTACTCAAGTTGAACCTCCTAGCTCTTCCACAACAAGTCAAATTCAACTGGAAGAAAACAATAATGAAGATGATCAACCATCCAACCTACCACCAAAAATCCACAATGCAATTACAAAAGATCATCCAATAGATCAAATATTGGGTGATGTAAGTAAGGGTGTTCAAACTCGATCTCGTGTTGCTTCATTTTGTGAACATTACTCTTTTGTCTCTTCTCTTGAGCCAAAGAATATAGATGAAGCACTTGAAGATCCGGATTGGATGATTGCAATGCATGAAGAGCTTAATAATTTCATCCGAAACGAAGTTTGGACATTGATGGATCGACCCAAAGAACATAATGTCATCGGTACTAAATGGGTATTTAGAAATAAGCAAGACGAAAATGATATGGTTATAAGAAACAAAGCAAGATTGGTCGCACAAGGTTTCTCTCAAGTCGAAGGTTTGGATTTCGGTGAAACTTTTGCTCCCGTAGCTAGATTTGAGTCAATTCGTATATTACTTGCTTTTACATCATGCTTTGATATTAAATTATTTCAAATGGATGTCAAAAGTGCTTTCCTAAATGGAGAAATATCCGAACTTATTTTTGTTGAACAACCACCTGGTTTTGATGTTCCTAAGAATCAAAATCATGTCTATAAACTCTCAAAGGCGCTCTATGGTCTTAAGCAAACTCCTAGAGCATGGTATGAACGCCTTAGAGATTTTCTAGTTTCAAAAGGGTTCAAAATCGGGAAAATTGATTCAACACTGTTCACTAAAGTGTTAGATGATGACTTCTTTGTATGTCAAATTTATGTTGATGATATCATATTTGGTTCTACTAATCAAGACTTTTGCAAAGAATTTGGTGATATGATGTCTAGGGAATTTGAAATATCCATGATCGGAGAACTTAGTTATTTTCTTGGACTTCAAATCAAGCAACTCAAAGATTGAACATTCGTAAGTCAAACAAAGTATGCAAAGGACTTGATCAAGAGATTTGGAATGGAGGATGCAAAACCTATCAAGACTCCTATGGCAACCAACGGTCATCTCGACCTAAATGAGGGAGGTAAACCGGTAGATTTAAAGCTTTATAGGTCTATGATTGGTAGTTTGCTCTATCTCACCGCATCTAGGCCCGATATTATATTTAGCGTTTGCATGTGTGCACGATTTCAAGCATCTCCAAAAGAGTGCCACTTGATGGCCGTAAAAAGAATACTAAGATATTTAAAGCATTTCTCTAGCATTGGCCTATGGTTTCCTAAAGGTGCTAAGTTTGATTTAATTGGATACTCGGACTCCGATTATGCGGGTTGCAAAGTGGATAGAAAAAGCACCTCGGGGAGTTGTCAATTCTTAGGGAGATCCTTAGTATCATGGTCATCCAAGAAACAAAATTCCGTAGCTTTATCCACCGCCGAAGCCGAATATGTTTCTGCGGAAAGTTGTTGTGCTCAATTGCTATGGATGAGGCAAACTTTGATGGATTACGGAATTAAAATTGATAATATGCCTCTTTTGTGTGATAATGAAAGTGCGGTTAAAATAGCAAATAATCCGGTCCAACACTCAAGGACCAAGCATATAGATATTCGCCACCATTTCCTAAGAGATCATGTGGGCAAAGGAGATATTGAAATTAGCCACATCCGAACCGAAGATCAATTAGCGGACATTTTCACCAAGCCACTAGATGAAGGCCGTTTTTGCAAATTGAGGAATGAATTAAATGTCATAGACTATTCAAATGTTGGTTGAAATTTCGCCTCATGTATTTTGTTTGATTTGGTGTTATTCAAAAGTTTTTTTTTGTGTAAGAAAATATTTTCAAAATTTTATAACGAATATCTATTATCATAAAAATTATATTCTGATATAGACATTAGTCTATTCTATGCATAATGATCCCTAATGACTCTTAATTGATTGCAAAACTAAGGATCATTTGCAATTTATTCCATCCAAATTTTATCCAGAACTGTTTGAAGTTCCAGGATAATCGGTATTACCGGCGGGTTATGTGCGGTATGACCGCAGTGCGGTACTACCGGCACAAAAACAACGGTACGACCGCTTTGCGGTATTACCAGTGGCCAAAGGGCGGATCTGCCGCATCGGTTTCGAAAGAAAAGTAACCCCCAGAGGTCATTCTCTCTCCCGTGCACTTTTTCTTCACCTCTTCTCTCTCTTTTTCTCTCTCCCGAAAAACCCTCGGCCAAAAATCCATCCAAAACTCGGTTGATCTTCAATCTTTGTTAATCCTTGCATCTCTAGGGTTTAACTCCTCTCTTCCTCAAGGTAAAACTTCTTAAAAATCCTCGTTTTACCGTTTGATTCAAACCCTAGATCTCATTCTAGTTAATTTGAAATGTGGATGATTTGTGCGATTCTAGTTGGGCAAAATAGCATAATTGATGTTTAATGATGTTACTGCATCCATTGCTTGGATTCAAACCAAAGGAAACATCAATTTTTCGTTAGAATCGCTTGCCCTAGATCGCAGTCTGTAAAAGCGGTACTACCGTGTTCATAAGTGCGGAACTACCAGGATACGGTAATACCGGCCAGGAAATGGCGGTACTACCGCACCACGGTACTACCGGCTGAGGACTTGCGGTACTACCGATTTTACTGACAGAACAGCAAATCATTCCATTCAAATTAACTCCAGATTGTTTGATCTTTTGAACTTCTTGTAACTTATCCTCTCTTTGTAAAGATGCCAAGGACTAGATTTGGAACTCGCAGAGGGCAATCTTCCACTCAACCTCCTCCCGACCCTATTGATGATCCATCAGGCAAGGGAAAAGGACCTACAGCAGATGGCTCTGAAAGTGAGGAAGGATCACTGCCGCATGGGTCAGGTTCTGATTCTGAGCCTGACACAGAAGAAGAAGTCCAGGCTCAATCCGATGAGGAGATGGAAGACCCAGAAGAACATCAGATTGATCTCAGGCTCATATCAGCTGATGACTATGCCATATTGAGACACAAAGATCAATATCTACTGCCTCCCAACTCCATAAATCCCAGATTCCACACCAAGTCCAGGAGCAAGTCTATGAGCAAATCTATGATCATCACAGAAAGTTTGCAGATCATAAATGCATAAAGTGGTCGCACATAAACTCCCTAGAAAAATATGATGGTGTGTATCGTCTTTTTCAGCAAGTTGGTCTTCATGATTTTGTGGCTCTCAGGAATGACTATGATGAAGAGATCATAAGACAGTTCTATGCCACTTTATATGTGTCTCCTGATTTCAAGAAAATGAAGTGGATGACAGTTACACGCTATGTGGAGTGTACTAAGGCTGATTTTGAGCGTGTACTGAGAATACACTCTGGAAATTGGGATAAGCTTTTTGACAGACCTGCTCTGCTTGTTCCTGCCTGGACAGAGTTTTATGATCAGAATGTCAGGTACACTCCAGGGAAAATTCATGGCTTGCTACCCATTCTCAGTTTGATTAATAGGATTATTAATCATACTTTTCTTCCCAAGAGTGGTAACTTTGATACTGTTCGAGGACATGTATGGAATATCATTGATAATATTTCACATGGGAGAAAATTTGATGTTGTGGATGTCATAATCAGGGGCATTGTTTCTTCTAAGAATGACAGGGTGAAGAGGATTTATCATGCTCCTTATATCATGGCTTTGATTTTGAGCAAGATTGAGTATCAGGGAGGTTTGGGATCACCCTATAAGTTTTACAAGCCCAGATAAAATCCCCCAATTCGCTTTCAGGGGCAGCAGGTACAGCAAGAAGAAATTGCTCCAGAGGTTGCAGCTGCAAATGTTACTCAAAGTCAAGACACTTTAGCTCAGATACTCAGAAATCAGACTTTGATCCTAAACAACCTCCTACAACTTAAGGTCACCCAGCAGGAAATGAGGACAGAACTGAAAGAATTTCAGACCGAGACTCAAAATAGGCTAGCTGTTCTGACAGAGACAGTTGATTCTATGGAACAACTTCTATCAACTCCTCAGCGTTTTTCTCGTCGCCGTCCAAATCCCCCAGCCGGGATATTCTCTTCTGCTCCAGTCTATTCACCTCCTCAGGCTCCAGCTTCTCAGGATCCCTCGGCTCTCCCTCCTCAGGATCCAGCTGCTTGATGTTTTTGGTACTTTGATGCCAAAGGGGGAGAAGTATAGGAGTTAGGATTCAGGGTTATATAGCCTTTTGATATTTCGTTGGCTTCTACTTGTAATAACTCACTATTATGATCTTGTTGAACTTGTTGATCAAACTTGTTGGTTGTTGTCTTAATATGATATTATCTCTATTGCAAGTATGACAAATTCCTTATCATTACAAAGCTTTCCTCAGAACCAAAAAGCTAAAGAAACTCTGCCAAAATTTTGTCAAAATTCTCTCTATGTGCTCTTAAAATGTTCTATCTACTTCATGCACATGTTTAGGGGGAGTCTTCTTTGTTTCGGCTTAACAAGAATTTAATTCTCTTTTTTGAGCTATGTTGTTTAAGCCATCAAAAGGTTATTCTCTTATTTCACAATCTTGGGTTTACTCAAAACTTTTCTTCCCACATATTAACTAGGTTGTCATCAATTACCAAAAAGGGGAGATTGAAAAGCATCTAGGCCCCTAAAAATTGATTTTGGTAATTTATGATAATATGTGATAATTGGACTAATGTGTTTGTTAAGCATGTGCAAGGTTAAGTCAAAATGTTAAGTATGATCGTGAAGTAGCATGCTAAAGGATATCGTGAAGATCAAATTGGATCAAAGTCAAGGTACAAATAGATTAGAAATCTTTTACCTTTTACCGGTCTTAGGAATTATGGTTGGAAGACCGGATTATAGGTTAAATGCAGTACTATTAAGAGGGATCATGACTAGTAGCTTGATAGCATGTTCTTGTGCTTTATGGATCAATCTAGGATCATGCATGCATCTGGTTTACTTTTATCTTTGCCAAGTCCGTTTTTGTCAGTATAATCGGTAGTACCGGCATTGAACTTGTGGTACTACCGCTCAACGGTATAACCGGACTTGAAGTGGCGGTATGTTTTTTACAGAGAGACCCTTTTCATATTTCGGTAATAACCCCTCAGCGCGGTTGTACCGCAAGTATTCATGCGGTATGACCGGACTGCGGTAGTACCGCATTTGTTAAGCGGAAGTACCGCACGCCGGTTATTCCGATCGTTACTTGGTGGTATGTCTTTTCCAGCGCGCACCTCTTTTGTCTCCCTTGAAAAACGGTAGTACCGCACTCACCTTGCGGTATGACCGCTCTGCGGTAGTACCGTTAGACAGTTGGCGGTAGTACCGCTCTGCAAGTTAAAACGGCTATGTCAGGTCATTTAATGCCCCTGTTATAGCCGTTACAGTAGTGGTTGGAAAAGTGTGGTAGTACCGCCCGGTACTTGGCGGTAGTACCGCTTGTGGCTGAAAAATAGGGTTTTCTTCTCCAACGGCTATAATTTTCATTAGGGGTTATAAATACTCCCCCACCTGCTCAAGGACAGGTAGCTAGACCACATTTAACATCCTTCGAGCCTTGTGCATCATTTGAACTCCTCAAATTTATTTTTTCACTCTTTGGGAGGTTGTTGAGCTCATTTAAGTGCATTCATCATTCTAGTTAATCCTCTTGCACTTGAGTGTCGTCAAGCGAAGGTCCTTGATTTGTTACTCTTGGAGTTTTGCCAAACTTCTAGACGGCTTGGCGGTGATTACACGGTGATCTCTTTAAGAAGATTGTGAAGAGGCCCGGCGCCTAAATTGTGAGTGGTTTGGTGTTCACCATCTCCGGAGCGGAAGAAGAACAACCAATAGTGATCGAGGAAAGGCTTAATTCGTGGAGCCGGCTTGATTGGTTCAAGCCCCCTCAACGTGGACTAGTGAAGACTGGCAAGTCTTCGATACCACGGGAAAACATCGTTGTCTCATTGTTGTTATTTCTAGTCTTTACTCTTCCGTATTTATATTTCTAGCTTGATCTTTGTGCTTGTATTGCTTAGCTAGAAGTATAACTTGTTTAGACTAAATTGTTAATTAGCTTAACTCGTATACTTGTGAAAAAGTTTAAAAACCTCCTATTCACCCCCTTCTAGTCGGTTATCCTTGATCCTACACCAGCCGCAGCAGCAAATGAACTGACGAACAAAAACCGAAGTTTGGCCACTTCCTGCGGCCGGGCAGCGCAGCAAGGGCCTGCACCACCCAGCCGCAGCAGCACAACAAGTGGGAGAAGAGGGTCAAAAGTGGAATTTCAAAGGTGAGAAAGTAAAATTTGAAATTATAGTGCACAAGAGAGCCAATAGTGTCCAGGACTCCTCTCTCTCTCTCTCTCCTTGCTTCTCGTCATGGCGCCTCCCAATGCTCCTCCGTCTTTCTTGTCGCCCATTACACCAACCGCAAGCTTACCGCACCGTCTCCTCAATTCATTTCTCAGCTTTTACCCCGTACCCACACTCTCCTCCAAGCCGGCCAAGGAAGCACGCCACTGTTGAGTCGCACACAAATTTCTTGCGCAATGCTAGCTGCTGCTGCTGCTGCTGCTCTCCCCTGAGCCCCTTGCCTCATCCGTGTCTTCTCCTCATTTCTTTTCTTGCTCCCTCTCTGTTGGGAGCTCTTGTCTTACTTGACATCCCAAAACACCGCCTTCTTCTTCTTGCTCTTGTCCGTTCCTTGCTTCGCACAACCCCACATTTCTTGCCCTCCATTGCCATGTCCTAGTAACCTCACATTGCCGATCATCTCTAGCTTTCCTGCCTAGCTGCCACGCCCATTTCTCTGTCCCAGCTAGCTAGAACTCGTTTCTTGATCGAGCACGCCGCTGCGTCGTCCGTTTCTTGATCCATACGTGCGAGCGCAGCGCAGGCGGGCATTTTCGGATCGGGCAGCCATGATCACGGCTGTTGACACAGTACCATGTGCTCGCGGCGGTGGTGCCGCTCACGTGGCGATGACGCTGGCGTACGGCTCCGTCAAGTGGTGGCGCATCTTCTCCCGGACTAGTGCTCGGCATCAACCGCCGTCGCGCTCTTCGCCGTCCGCTCCTCTCCTTCCACTTCATCTCCACCAACAACCCCGCCGACTCCTCCGAGCTCATCGTCCTCGCGCTCCTCGCGATGCGGTGCCGCCTCTCCGCCGCGGCTCCTCGATCGCTCATCACACTCTTCTCCTCTCCACGCTCCCAACACGCTCGTCATGGGCATCCCGCTGCGAAGGGCATGTACGGCGCCGACTCCGGCGACCTCATGGTGCGAATCGTCGTGCTCCGGTGCATCATCCGGTACACGCTCATGCTCTTCCTCTTCGAGTACCGCGGCGTAAGCTGCTGGTCATGGAGCGATTCACGACACGGCCGCCTCCATCGTGTCTTTCGCGTCGACTTCGGACGTCGTCTCACTCGCCGGCGGTGGCGCCGAGCTGCAGCCGAGGCGGAGGTCGGCAGACGGGCGGATGCGGGTGACGGTGCGCAAGTCGACGAGCTCGCGGTCGGAAGCGGCGTGCTCACTCCCATTCGCACTCGCGATCCATGCGGCCGCGCGTGTCCAACCTCTCGGCGTGGAGATATACTCGCTGCAGTCTTCGCGAACCCGACCGAGGGCCTCGGCTTCAACCACGCCGAGTTCTTCAACATCGTCAAGGGAGACGAGAGAAGCGCGCGCCCGGCGGCGGGCACTGCGCGCAGCGGCGGTGGTGGGGAAGAGGAAGGACCTGCACATGCTCGTGTGGAGCTCCAGCGCCTCGCCGGTGTCGGAGCGCGGCGGCGGAGGCGCGGTGCATGTCTTCGGGGGTAGCGACGAGCATGGCGACGTCATCGCCAAAGGTGAGCGACTAACCTCTTTTAAGCAACTTTTTAAGCTCTTGTCTGTTTTACCTTTGGCGATTCTTGTAGTGCGCTTTCGACCATCCAATCGGCGAATCAACGGTCCAGATCATACTGGACTGTTGGTCAACTGACAAACTGATCTATTTATTGTTGAATTGATGTGTTAATTGGTTTAGCATTCTGTGCTCTTAATTACATTGATGCACTAGCAAAGCTGAAGTGTTAGGCCAGTCTCAATGGAGAGTTTCATGGCGTTGTTTCCAAGACTGCCATGTCATATGAAATGAAATGAAACTCGAATGAAATACTCACTCTCAATGGAGAGTTTCATTCTACAGTTTCATAGGCATTTAATTTCATGACTCAGAGGGAGTTGGTATTCGTGTCAAGAGAGTTTCATCTAGATGAAACCCATTTCTCCTCTCTCTTCTTAAATACACTGCCATGTCATCTAAAATACCTATGTGGCAACACATTTAATAAGAATGAAACTCTAATGAAACTCCCACTGAGACTGACCTTAGCTACAAATCTGCTACTTCGACATGACTCGACCAAAATTTCTTGTGCTCAGGAGCCCAGGCCTACGATGAATACGGCCGTGATGATTTCAGCTTCAGGGACAAGAACGGCACGGGGAAGGACGGCCCGACTCTGTCCAAGCTGGGGTCCAACTCGACCGCGCAGCTTCACCCCAAGGACGACGGTGAGGAGAGGCCGGCCGCGATGCCGCCGGCGAGTGTGATGACGAGGCTCATTCTGATCATGGTCTGGAGGAAGCTGATCAGGAACCCAAACACGTACTCCAGCCTCCTTGGTGTCATCTGGTCCCTCGTCTCATGCAGGTCAACAAAGATCATTTAAGTCATTCAGTGTCGTGTTCATTAGCCATCCCTGCACATTCGTTAATCTTGTGAATTGCTGTGATTTAGGTGGGGGATCGAAATGCCGGCGATCATCGCCCGGTCGATTTCGATCCTGTCGGATGCAGGGCTTGGGATGGCCATGTTCAGCCTAGGTTTGTATATCTCTGATACTATATTGCTGTGCGCTTCCATAGTTCCATGGACTACAGTATAACTGCAAGAACAAAATTACTGTTCGGTTTGCAGGCTTGTTCATGGCATTGCAGCCTCGGATCATTGCCTGTGGTACCTCCCTCGCCGCATTTGCAATGGCCGTCAGGTTCCTCATGGGTCCTGCTGTCATGGCTGCCGCCTCCGTCCCTGTAGGGCTGCGTGGGATCCTTCTGCACATCGCCAGTGTTCAGGTATACTGCAATTTAAAGACTACTGCAACAAACGAAACAAGTATACTCAATTGAAGAAATCGTGCCCTTTGTTCGGTATGCTGATTGCCCTCCCCATCACACTGGTCTACTACATATTGCTAGGGCTCTGAACTCTCAAGTCAACTGTGCAAAAACTGGGTGTTACTGACAGTCTTGTTTAGGATCTGTGACTGTTGCTGCGTCTTTTTGCTTGGTCAATCCTACTGGGGTCATAGGTCAGCTTAGTAAAAATGGTAATGTAGGCTAGGAGACCTTTTGGATTTGGTGACCGTGACATGTATGTTTTGAGATTAAAGCATTACAATTCTACACTAATTAGAAATAGAAAGAACATTAGTGATGAAAGTCATCAAATTTGTAAGGCATTGATCAGATCTATTGCAATTTGGTAACACTTACATTCATCTTTCCTCAATATTTGTTCAGCATTCCATTAACCTACAATAGGGTCTGTTTGGGACGGCTTCAGCTATGCTTTATCACTCGTAAAAGCCGGAAGTCGTTCCAAGTGGGCGATTTTCAGTTGCCGCTTTTATAAAAAGTCGGCAACTGTTTTCAACGTTGGGAAGCCAGAAGCGGGAAGCCGGTCTGGGGTAGCTTCCCACGGCTTGGGCGAGATAAGGTTCCGAGTTTACCATTAGAGTTGGAGAAATTTACCCCTCTCCTTCCAATTATATATATTCCCGAACCCACCCCTCAAATCCCATTCCTCACCCGCCACCTGCACATTTCGCTCTCGCACCTGAACTCTAGCGCCTTAGCCTGCCCGCCTGCGTCGCCGCGCGCTGCCTCCACCCGCCATGCGCCTCTCCCACCGGTTCCCCCCTCCGCCCCCGACCAACTCCCTTTGCCCCCCTTGATGCCAACTCCGTCCTTCGCCCATCACCATTGGCGCCACGCCCAACCTCCCTCCTCTTGCCCCCCACCCCGGCCTCCCTCCTCCTGCGCTGACGGCCTGGCTACCCTCCCGCACCGGCGCTGATTGTGGTTAATTACGGTTAGTTGTTATTAATTATCATTATCATTAATTATCGTTATTTGCCTCAGGGGGCATTCAAGACATTTCCAAATTTAGAAGTTCTAACCAGCCTACCTAAAAGCCAGAGTGCCAAACATCAAACGTGTTTAGCTCAGCCGTTCAGTCTAGCCGGAAGCTCTGTTTTTCAGAAAAGTTGTAGCCATGCCAAACAGTCCCATAGTGCTTACTCAAGGAGCTATGTACTCAGGGTTTGCTAATTGTTGCGAGATTAGCTATAGTTTGGATTTTGGAATGCTTCCATAGTACCTGCAACCACAACAACACCCAGCTCTCTTTATTTCTTTTTCTGAAAAGATAAGAGTATTTTTCCACGCAGAAAAAGAAGAAGAAGAAGATAGGAGAAAAACATGCATGGGTTTTAGAGTCTCTTTTGTTCTCCCAGGTAGTACAAAACTTTGACCCAAAAACTAAAAAACCTGTGGCCTACTTGCTGGAATCAGTGGGGGGAAGGAAAACAGAATGATGGTGGTGTGAGCCAGATTAGAGTGTTGGCTTTAGGCATGCTAACTTGATGTAATTACATAATTGAAATATAAAGGGGCGAGGGACATGAACTCGACAATCACAACGGTTGGGTGAGAATTATCACTTTGCCATGGACCGAAGGATCGATGAGTTGGGATTAGAAAGATCAGCTAGAAACATAGAATAAAATGAGGAGTACGTATACTGCCTATTGTTACTGATTCTTTGTGACACGGTAGAAGATCGAATTGGTTGTCCACTCGAGCAATTGTCTATTCATCCAACAAATAGATTGAGCAGCGAACGGCACTGCACGCAAACAAACCCTAATAATATCTTCTGTTCCCGATTTAGAGAGAGAGAGAGAGAGAGAGAGAGATTGTCATTGTTCCTCTGTTCCCTCTCCGCTACGGCGGCGCTGAGCAAGCTAACACGGACTAGGGTTTCCGACCTCCTCGCTCGTAGCCATGCCGCACTTTGTCCGCGGCCGCCTCTTCTTCGGCGACATCAACGACGCCATCGCTGCCCTCACCGCGGACGCCACGGACTTCACCCACGTCCTCTCCGTCGTCAGCTCCGCCTCCATCTCCTTCATCACCGACTGCCGCCCGGGCCTCTCCATCCCCACCGAGGAGGTCCGCCGCGTGGTCGCCGGCGAGGAGGGCGCGCCGCCGGTCTCCGCGGTGGCCCCCGGGCGGCTGATGCGGGTGGTGGAGCGCGCCGGGGTCGGGCTGCGGGTGACGCGGATGGCCGTGCCGCTGCGGGATACGGAGGAGGAGAACCTGCTCGACCACCTCGAGCCTTGCCTTGATTTCATCGATGAGGGCAGGAAGGAGGGCAATGTGTTGGTGCATTGCTACGCGGGGGTCTCCAGGAGGTAGGGTTACGAACAATAAATTCCAAGCATATTGGTTCTGGGGTAAAGTTGAGATCTTTAGTGTCTTGGGCTAATCATGTTGAAGTAACTACCTAGTAGCATTGTACTAGTGTTTTAGGCTTTTGACATGTTTATGTACATATCTTCAGATCTTCTAGACTTGTTATGTTCCTTGAAGGTACTTAGTAGTTTTTAGTCGCATGGGCATGAGCATTGTGATTTTGAGTTCAAGGTTTGCCAAGAAGGAAAGCTGAAGGCTGATGGCACTAGCTAGCCAATTAGTATAGACACAATGTGAATTTCCCCCATATAATTTCCTATTTGATGCAACGTTATCAGAACTCCATTAATTATCACTACTACGCATTTCTTCTGAATTTCTTTCTGTCATGTTGCAGTGCTACCATCATCACTGCTTATCTTATGAGAGCAGAACAGAAACCTCTTGAAGGTTTGAATATTTCTTTCAACAGAATCTGTAATCTTTCTATGTACATTACTTTGAGTTATTACTCCAGGCGAACACTCCCTCCTTATTTTTAGTACTTCCTGTGACATGCCCTACATATTGTCTTGTTCCAGAAGCACTGGAGTCTTTGAAGGAGGTTTATGAGTCCGTTTGCCCAAATGATGGTTTTCTTGAACAGGTGAGAGTTCCTCCATGATCTGATTGAAGCATATTGCCCTTAGATTCCTTTTTGTTTAGTTGAATGTTTTATAACTTGCAGTTGAAATTGTTTGGAGAAATGGGCTTCAAAGTTGATACTTCAAGTCCTTTATACAAGCGCTTCCGCTTAAAATTGCTAGGTTGGTCATGATCTATCTTGGATTCTTGGTTATTGTGGTGACTGGTTAATACCTGAGAGAAATTGTCAAAGTTTGGATCAACTTTTATCTGAAAAAAATCGAGATGAAAAGAGTTTCCTCTTGTGATATATTTTATGTTTTTCTGCCTTTTGTGGTCCCTTAATTCTCTATGACTGTAGGATACTACTTCTGTTAAAAGTAAAGCAATTTTATCACCGTACACTTCTCAACATTCCTTACTACAGTCCCCTAAAGAAAATCCTTTCTACATCTTTTTATTGTGTGAAATTTTTTTCATATGAAGCAGATTCGGTTGCTGTACTATTTCACCCTAGTGTTGCACATGTCGTCTTCCTTTGTAAAATTTTAATTAAATGTTTGCCTTTTTTACTTCTCGCAGGTCAGTCCTACAAAATTGGAGAGAAAATAGGAAGCTATGTATTTGAAGACGATCCTGGTGTTTCTCGACAGGCTACTCCTACTCAAGATTTGTCAAACAAGGATACGCGTAAAACAGCATACCGCTGCAAGAAATGCAGGAGAATTGTTGCTGTGGAGGACAATGTTGTGAGCCATACTCCTGGTGAGGGTGAATCATGCTTTGAGTGGTACAACAAAAGGAAAGGTGGCCAGCCATATAACAAGGAACAAGATTGCTCTTCGTTGTTTGTTGAGCCTCTGAAGTGGATGACTCCAGGTAAGCCAACCTCATAATTCTTCCCTTTGAAGCAACTTACAGCCACACCTCATATTGATGTGGTCCATAGCAACATACCAATGTTTACTACAGAGCAGCCGTCGGTTTATTATCTGCTTCTATTTGTTTTCTCTCCCGTAAGTGTTGCTTTTGTTCGTGATGGAGCAGTGGAAGATGGTGCTTTGGAGGGGAAGCTATCGTGCATCCACTGCGGAGCACGGCTAGGATACTTCAACTGGTCAGGGATTCAGTGCAACTGCGGCAGCTGGATCACCCCTGCCTTCCAAATTTCCAAGAGCAAAGTTGATATAAGTACTACCTAGAGATCGATCGCGGAGGCTAGCAAATTTCATGACTACAGCAGGTGGTGTACATACCATTTTATCAGGAAGAATGCGCAATAAGCAAGCATTGTTTTGAGGGATCTCGCCTCAAGATTTCGGATCCATTGTACACCAGATATCATGAAGCAATGTCGGCGACTGCTGCTTGTATGAACTGCACACGTCACACGTATAGTATTCAGTCATTTGCAGCTGGTTTTAAAAGATGGAACGGCTCTGGGCATGAGTTGTACGGTATTCTTGTATGGAAATACAGTACTACAGTGTAATGCATCCATTGAGGCACTGAAACGTTTTTCTCTCTCAACCGAAAGAAAACGAACTGACGATCTTTATGCTTTGCTGCATATCACTTGAGCGATCTTTTTTAGATGCAGTTTAGTGACTAGTATCATATAACTGTGGAAATTACGTGACATAAAACACTCGACTCTTTTTTCAGTATACGTCCGGATGTACTCGTGCATCCGGACTCGTGCACATGTATTACACGCGGACTCGTGCACATGACACGCACGCTCACATGTACTCATGTACATGCATTACACGCATGCTCACACATATACATAGATGCGATATTAATACACACTTGATCTAGAGCGGAGGTTAAAAACCGTACGAAGTGTGGACACGAGCTGTGACTATTAAAATCATTTTACGTGTCCATGTACTAAACCTAAACCCCTTAACCACTAGCACCGAGCCTGACACTCAAACGCTGGAGGGCTGTGTGCTCACCTGGCAAGGCTGGGCTCTGTCTCTGCGTCAGGATACCCGGCGAGTCGAGCATCTGACGATTGGGCCAGCCATCTTGATCAGCGATCGTTGATCATGGAAAGCCAAAGATCTCCTTGATCGAACGGTTGGGCATGCGTCTCGATCCATGGGTTCCTCGGATCGGACTCGCCCACCACAAGCTACAACTTAACTCAACCTTAACCTGTTGTTAACCACCTTGGCAACTGGTGAGTGTCCTCTCGGCCGGCGGCGGGGAGGCTGGAGGAGAGGAGAGGAGGATGCCGCACCGCGCGCGGCCGATGACGGGGCTGCTGGTGTTCACGGGCGTCAACCTGGTGCTCCTCAACACCATCTCCCCCGTCTACGACTTCGTCTGCTTCCACCCCTACTGGGAACGAAGGGTACCTCCCTCTTTCTTCTCAGCCTCCCCATCACAATCCACAAAGGCAACGATTTAATCCTCCCGAGCTCCAGTACCACTACTCGCCTAGCGGTGCAATGCTTGGGGACGCAGTCCTGGGTTCCTGTGTTTGCTGATCCTTGTTGCTTCGAGCGCGCGCGTCAACTGTTTGCGGAAATGCCTGTGTGGTGGCATGGGGTTACTGGGTTCGTCGTTGGTTGGGTTCCACTGCGAACATTACCGTGCGATTCCTTGTTGCAAGAATGTGTTTTTTTAATTGGATTCGTGTTCTGCATTTGCCCTTGCAGGCTTGCAGTTGTGCACACCAACTATTCGTGGAAATCCCTGCGCGGGAGGCAATAGATACGCTGCTAGTTCCTTCTTTCTCGGTTGCAGATTATTGACCGGACACGAGGATGTGTTGTTGGTCCTAAGGATTACTTCACGAGTTCTTTCCCAGTTGCATCAGGGAAATGTTTTTTGTTTGAATCTTTGGCACAGTTGCATTTGCATGTGTCGTTTCATGATGGAACCTTGAACTCGCCAGCCGGGTCTTGAACTCAAGACTTCTTGGCTCTGAAACCATGTTAGATGGAGATGAAGACTAAAAGGTGGCCGCCCCAGGGAGTGAATATTGCTCCTCCCGGGGGCAGCAGTAGCGGAAGACGATCGGGAGTGGCTAGAGTTTGGATCTACGCTTTGATACCATGTTAGATGGAGAGGAAGAGTAAAAATGTCAATAGTTCATTGTATTGCACAGCCCAAAGGATTATATATAGAGTACAAGGGACACACAAGACTAAATTATGAAACAATAGGGAAATACCACAAATACCCTTAACAGTTGTGTCATGTCATTTAGCCTGCCCGATACAACTTCGAAGTTTTATTTTATCTTTTTCGGTATATCATGTAACTTCTTGTGCAATTTTGTAGAGAGAACGCCGTCAAAGGGAACGTGAAGCACTGCAAGTAAAGGGTTCTCTAGAAACTGCAAAATAAACTTTGCTAGGTAAGAACTTGCTTTTCCCCTTGTCTGGGGTTTTATCTTGTAAATTGTTTTCATCTCTTCCTTTCTTTAATGCATAGCAGAGCTCCTGCTTTAAGTTCAAAAAAAAAAAAAGCTTTTCCTGTCCCTGCGTTTCTCTATGCTCATCCTATGGCATCCAAAGAATGCTTTCTGGTGAAATAATTAGACTATTGTTTATACGATATGCTCTTCATCAAATGGCTCTTCATCAAATGGCTTTCTTTATTATCAAACATTCCTTGTAAAATCTGTTTGATAGAAGCACTCATTTGTTATAGACCATTTGGTGGTGGCGGGGATCCGCTAAGATTCCACCTATGTGACAAACTTGAGATACATTTTGAACAGTCTAATGATTAGTGATCTCACTTTGAATTGACACTGTGTCTTCTTTCAATTTATGCAGGTAATTGCTTACTTTGTTAGTTTTATCACACCATGGATTCTTCATTCAGTTTGATGAGAAGCTGATGTGGTGATGCTTTTCAGTATCGGTTGATCATTAGATATTGCCTCAAATGTCTCAGTTCCTTGTAAAGACAAACCAAGGAAACTAGATGTGGTGAAATAGTTTCTTGAAACTACACTGTTATGAATCTGTTGTCAACTTCTTATATTCATCTGGCTGTAACATAAGTAAATCAAATCATCTATTTGGTTCAGGCGTTTTGTACTGATCAGTCCCAGCAACTTTGTTATCTGGTTGGGGTGGTAGGAGCATTTGTTTCACAACTGAGTTCAGAACTCTGCAGGGTGCCTCACTATATACTACTATAGTCCTACAATTCTGGTGAAGACCAGTCATGTTCATTCATCTTGTCTTCCCTCTATGGTTCTTCTCCCTCAGGCCTCAACCACATAAGTAGATGACTAAAACACACAGAAAGGGAGACAAATCCATCTTCCCCCAATTCACAGGTATGTATGTGGATCCTAATCCAAATTAGACTATGCTACCCCTCGCTGTACACTGTGCGTTTCACTATAGGTGTGTTTGGTTGGTGGAATCCTTCAAGGATTACCAATAATCCTTCAATAATTCTAAGAGATTACCACGTTTGGTAAACCATCCAGTAATCTGAACTAAGAATCTAAGATTATTTTGAAAAACAGATTACCATCAATTCCAAAAATTTGTTTCTTGTAGAAACGAGTGTCTATCTTAGATTACCAAGAGAAAGTAATCTTTTTATTGTTTTTTTTTTATAATGTGCTTTGGATACATTAGTGTCAAATTTTGAACTTTCAGAATTTGAAATCCAAATTATGATTTATTTTAATATTCGAATATGTAAATTATGGAATTTTAAAACCATTTTTTTCTTCAAAATATGAATTTCAAAACCAAAATATCAAAAATTTGAATCCTAAATGTTGGAGCCTTAAATTTAGACAGTTTAAATTTGAAAATTCAAAATTTCAAGGTTGGATTTGGAATATTTTTTCTTTCAAATTTCAAATTCTCGATTTCAGATATTCAAATTCTGAGAATCAAATTTTTATAATTTTGAATTTTGAAAGTTTCAATTTTGAGTTTCGGAATTTCAAATACTGATAATTTAAACACCAAAACTCAAAATTTAAAATTTCAAAATCCAAAATTTGAACTTTTAAACCATACAAAATGAAATTCAAAATGTTTGAATTTTAAATTATAAAATTTAAAATTTATAGATGTTAACCTTCATGGTTTGAAATTATGAAAAAGACTAATATGTAGCTTCCTTCAAATCAACCAAACGTTGGAATCTTAGATTACTGGTAATATGTTTACCAATAACCAGATCGAGTGAAATATTAGATTACAGGGGAATATATAATTATCCGTACCTAACGTACCCTGTAGGACTAGGTCTCGCATCTTCTTTGGGTTCGTTGGCTCGACACCGGCTGTTCCTTTCCTCATCATCGCCACGAACTCTGAATAATCCTACATGTGCAAAAATACTTCCAGTTTCTTTTGATGCAGGTAACTGAAATGCACGCAAAAAACAATGGAAAAAAAAACAGGTAATCCTATTTCAGTGATTTTTTCCCCATTAAAATGAACCTGTGCTGTGTTATGTGAACCAAATTTACTTCCTGCGTATTCTTGAAAGAAAAAATGCAACTAAATTAACTCAGTATTTCTTCCTTACATTGTCAGAGTCAGCATCTGAGATGACCTCCTTGATTTCCTTGGCGTCGTGCAACCCTTGCTCCTTCAAGGCTGGCTCTAGCTCTTCTTTCGTGATGTACCTGCAAGATACAAGGAATGTATTCGCGTCCTCGTGTAATTTCAGGTTGATTTTGATGCTTAAACTTGCCCACGGTTGTCCTTGTCGAAGTATTGGAATGCTGTGTATAGGTGCTCCTCTCTATCCATTCTGTTCATGTGCACCGTTGCGGTGACGAACTCGTCGTAGTCGATCAATCCATTGCCATCGGCATCAGCCTGAAATTACAAATGAGGTTTGAAATGAATCTTGTCAGTTTCACTGCTCTTCCTGAATAGAAACATGTTCTTAATTGTACTTTGGAGACTCACTGCTTCCATCAGTTGCCCAATCTCATTGTCGGACAACTTGGTGCTCTGCTTTGCTAGCCCGTTCTTAAGCTCTTCAAGCGTTATGGTTCCGCTGGTATCCTTGCCGATGTTCTTGAACATCTCCTTGAGCCCCTTGATCTCCTCCTCTGATAGGCACCCACCTATAATCTACAGTATGTAAAGTACAGCATTAAGATTGGCCGATGAACTGTTGTTCAATTCAGCAGTTAGTTATGGGAAAATATGTACCCTTAGTGTAGCTTTCTTGAACTGGTTCATGGCCCTGAACTGCTTGAGCCTGTTGAGAACAACATTGTCAAGCGGTATATCAGGCGCATCACCATCTTCTTTGATCCATGGGTGATCTGCAAGCTCAAATCCACATAATTTTTTTTTCATCATCTTCCTCGATCATATATTCATATGTACTAACTAATTAATGAACAATATTATAGGAACATTTACAGATTTTGTGCCTACCGAGGACCAGGGATTAAAACTAGTTAACTAATTAACTGTTGCTGCGGCAGCCGAACTTGTAGGTGAACATTGGCTGCTTCATGCTGCCCCGCACCTGAAGCACCTATGGGCTGCACTCCGGCTCGCCGTCAAACTCGAACACGAAGTGGGGGCCAGGCTCTGCGTGGACAGTGAGGCTCAGCTCTGTGGCCGCGGAGGAGCCCTTGCCAATGGAGGTCCAACCATTGTGCGGCACCGCGGGCTTGGCCTCGGCGCCCTTGAGGTCGAGCGAGATGGTGGCCTTGCCGAGCAGTTGGCCGAAGCTAACGCCACAAGTGGTCCCCTTACGGCCTGCGTAGACCGCTGCCTTCAGGCTCGCCGCCCCACGGGAGGGGGAGAAAATCGACGGCTTCTGAGCGAACCACTCCAGGTTGGCTTTGGATAGGTGGAACACGGCAGCCAGGGCCCCGGTCGATGCCGGCGTCTGCTCGCCCGCGTCGGAGAGCACTAGCGGTGCGGCGGCGGTCTGGCACGACATCTGAGAGAGAGAAGGGTATGGGTATGCCACATCAGCGGAGCATGTACATGTTGACGCCACTTCATCCAAAACCGGTGTGGTTTAGGGTGAGGGGGTAATTTACTCCGGTTTCAATAATTAGGGGGTGTAAAGTGAACGATTTTGTAGTTGAAGGTGTTTTTTGGACTCGGATCATAGTTCAAGTGTGTAAAGTGGACTTATTCCTAAAACATATAATATGAGCATCTTTTGTCAGTTATAGAAGATTTTACGTAAATATAGTGCTGAATTTTTTGCATATACATATTCTCTATTGTAGATCATGACACCTAGTAGTTCATCCGCACATATTTTTAGCTTGCGGTCTATTCTTGAGAAAGAAATACTGAATGGAACAAACTTCATTGATTGGTTTCGCAATATGAGAATTGTTCTCAAATAAGAAAAGAAAGAACATGTTCTGGAGGGTCCTTATCCCACTTAAGTACTTAACCAAATACAGATGCTACTCGTGCTGAAAAGAATGCTTATGAGAAGCATTGCAATGACGCAATTGATGTACATTGTCCGATGCTTGCCACCATGAGCTCTGAGCTTTAGAAGTAATATGAGACTACTGATGCACACAATATGATTGTGAGTTTGAGAGACATGTTTTTAGGACCAGACAAGGGCAGAAAGGTATAATACCTCTAAGACATTATTTTTTTGCAGGCTGTCAGAAGGTAACGCGGTCAGTCCTCATATGATAAAAATAATTGGTCACATTGAGAGTTTTTTTTTTCTTAGTCTGGAGATGCTTTTCGTTAGTTTTTCTAAAAAAATGGTATTCCACTCTGAAGGGTTGAGGGGGAATGGCGGGAAGGAGGGGCAGCAGTTATTCCGGTTGGTGTGTCTTATCACAGAGATGGTGCGGTTGCTAAGCTTAGGAAAAATATACGGCAGTTTTTTATGGTTAGCTGTTCTTTTAGATGAAATTTGTCTGGCTGAAGTACTTCCAGGAGTATTCTCAGAGCAAACTTAGAAACACAGAGGTTGCCTATTTGGCATTTGCCTTTATTTCTTGGATGGTAAAATTGACAAATAGTATTTCGGTGCTTCTCTGAGAAGAAAATTGCACATATCATAAACACCCACAGTAATCAATGGGCACAAAACGAGCCGGTCAATCAGCACTTGGTTGCTTCAAAACCTGTATAGTTTTGCTTTTGAGGAGCATAGAAGTAACTCCCTTGATACACAGACATTTCTATGATGGTACAGCTACAGCATCAAAAACAAACTACATGGTTGACAACAGAACTGCGCCAAATTTCCACCTCATATGTATACATCTGAATTCGAACGGCATCTCTAATCTGTTATCATGTCGAACTAATGCATACAATGCATTTGTAAATGAACGTATGGGGATTCTGTTGCAGCAAGGGGGATACTTGGTCATTGCCTGCATCTAAATCCAAACTGATCGACTGCAACGCTGGCTCGCTGCACTTTTAGAATATAGATGTGAGCAACACAACTCCAAGGATTTGCAAATATTAGGAGTGAAACAGGGCTTCTTCTGGCACAACTAGTACCCGTCTTCTTGTTCTTCTTTTGTTTAGGAAGTAATAACTAATAAGTCCTCCTTATTGAAGTTGTTTTCCAGGCTGAACATCTGAACTGCTTCCCAAGCTTATCTTCATTTGTTTGAATATCTACAGATGATGCTCCTCTCATGTTGCAAGAGAAGTTCTAGCAGGCCCAATGAGCGACATGTCAATGCCCATTGGCCCCATGGCATTATATAGCTACAGGAAAGCTTAGAAGGCATGCAGAGCCATGAAAAATCATCTTGTGCTCCTTATGTTACCTTCTGTTATGGAAAAGCAAAGGCCTTCAAGGCTCCCCTTTCTGCAACAGTCCTGATACATTTTTCCTGAGCTTTGTGATTAGCATATAAAAGGGCGCCTTTCCATAATTCTCATGTCGCTGGGTATGATGGACTGAGAATTTTGAGGACACACTTAGCAATCTCTTGATTTAATCCTGCAGTAGTATGTGACTGCACAAGTTAAGAAAGCCAGCTAATTGTGTAATTGTGTCAGTTGCTCCACTGTCCGTAGAGTGAAAGCTTCTTCTGGAATCTCTAGTGCTGCACGTAATTGTTCCTCCTCAACAACCATATTGGAAAATGTTCTCTTGTAGCTGTTTACAGCATCCTCTGGATGCCCTTTTGCTATGGATGCCTGCAGTTTCATCGATAATAGTAAGTGAATAACCTGTCACAACTCACAAGACCAAAACTAGAATAACAATATTCATTCTCTAGGCTTTGCAAAGAACTTTATAAAACAGATTTATATTGCCAGATCGATTCTGAATTAGATTCGTGTCTATGTGGAGTACATGATACGAACAATCCATACATACCAAATGCATATCATCAAGCTTGAAAAGCCAGAACCTCCACTTCCCAGACTCTTCTCCATCAATGTGGATAGAGATGTTACTCCAGTGAAGATGGTGGAATTCCAAACGGCGCAGCCCAAATCCAACCCCAGCACCTACAGCTTTAACAAATGCTTCTTTAAGACACCAGTACCTACAAAAGAAACATAACAATGTGCCAAAGGTATTAAATTTTAAGTAACCCTGCAGATCATCAGGAACATTGAAATTATTTGGACTTCTCGACATATCACTACACTAGAGTACTCAAAAATCCAGAACTGCATCGTAACAAAGTTATACGTTTTAGTTTTTTTAGATAGAAAAAATAGCCTTTTTCTTTCTAACTTTTCAGATGTAATCTAACCAACTAAAAGTACATTTGAAAAGCTGTGGGAGAGGCACATATTGTTGGCAAAACAAAATATTTGTTATGCTTATACCAAGTTGTACATGTATGGGTTAGTTCAAGAAAAAAATCATCCATATGTGAAACATCACATCTTAGATGGTGGGATACGAATTTGTGGAATATTGTCTTTAGATGTTGAATCATCTTATTCACCCAAAACAATGGAAGTACATAGTACAAGACCATCTCATCCTATTCAACTCTACCCTACCAACCAAACACACCCTAAAAGTGCGGATCAAGCCCCTTGATGTACTAAAAAGTGGACTCCTGACACACTTGATCCTTCATACCACAACTGGAATGCTGATTCCGCGTATATTCATTGCCCACTAAGAAAGCCCAAAATGTTATACCTGTAGAACTCTGTTAAGATTTCACTGGAACTGCCAGCACGGACGACGCAGTTCCACTCATGGTCCGTGAGGTACGAAGAGAAGTTGTTGATGAACTCAATTGTAGACTCTCCCTGAGGCTTGGAGATGGATACAATGTCCAGGCCAACAAGGCAGAGCGGTTCGGATGCTATACCTACGTAGTCTCCCTGATGCGATGTGTTGAAGTTGAAGTTTGGGAAGGTTGCATTCTTGTTCTGCTGCAAGATAACAGCAGGGTATAAATCAATCAAGGAGTGATCGATGGCAGAAGGTACGTACGCGACCTGCCAGATGTTCGATTGTGGGGCGTAATTGAAAGCAATGGATGATAGCACGAGTGACAGAACGGAACAGAGCAAGTAGAGATTTTAGTACCAGGTATGGCTTCCCTTCAACTGTGCGGCATATGCTTATTTGGCGAAATGGGATGCCGAGAACCCGCTGAACAATCGAGTACTGGAGCAGCCGGCTGACGAGCGCTCGTTTCCTGTCATCGTCCTTGACAAACCTGCGCCAATGAGTTGAGAGTTCCCTGTAAGATCTGTAAAAGCCTGGGGTTTTCAATGCCCCATCCTCCAATCTAATAGCAGCGACGTATGAAATACCTGGTGATGGCGGGGTGCTGGTGCGGCGGGAGGAGGGCGACTGCGGCTTGGAATTGGGCGGGGGAGGGGTGCCAGCGGGCGACGTCGACGAGCCACCTCCGGCGCAGCCCGCAGCTTTCCTCCTCCTCCACCATCCGATCGATTCCTTTCGGCCGGCCGCGTCGAAGAAGAAGAAGAAGAGGAGGATGATATATCGAGGAGATCAGATACACACCACACGGGCGAGCGGGGAAAATAATCAGGATGCACACCACACGGGCGAGCGGATCCTATAGAATTATTTTCCGGCGAGCGGAGCCCAAGAGGCCTTCAACTCCGGGAGCGACTATTTTTTTGGAGCTGGGCAGGGGAGATGTTTCAAGATGCTTGGTTATGACCGTAGATGGAGAAGTTATGTCTAAAATCATACAGAAAATAACTATAAGTAGAGAAACGTGTAAGAATGATAGTAATTTTTGTACGCTAATATTTAGAAATCTGAAAAGTAGATGTGCAAATCCGAGATATGGATTATGATGTAGGTAACAGATACAGAAATTAAAAGGAATTCAATATGAGCACGTTTAGGCATGTGATCTGTGCCACGAAATAAGAAAAGATATATATGACAGCTGAGAATAAACAGGGAAGCTAAGAGGAGTGTAACACACAACAGGCAATCGAAAAGAGCTCCATATGAAAGTAGAGGGATTGGATACACGGCGTTTGCAGTCCTCAGACTGCATAACACCCCAAACCCTGACAACTCCATCTTCGCCGCCGCTTGCAAGAAACTGCCCATCAGGACTGAACTTGATCGTTAGGATGGCGCCATCATGTGACATGATCACTTGTCCTTGATAGACTGCAGACAATTCCTTCGACCGTTTCTGGTACGAACAGACCTTAATCCTTTCATACCTTCCACCCCTAATTTGCTCACTATCAGAGGAGCTGGTGCTGGCTTCATCCCCTCCATGATCCACAACACAAGCCCCCACACCCAACCTTCGAAGCCATCCATTTCTCCTCCTCTCAACTGTGTTGGAGCACCAGAAGGCTTACCATTTGGACTCATAAGCCTCTGAATAAATGACAATGAACTGAAACTCCTGCCCACCTTGCTACCATCATCCTTACTGGATCCAATGACAGAATTGTCATCCGACACGCCATCCTCATAGAACGTCGTCTCCTCCGTCGACCAACTCGACATGGAACAGTCATTCTCATCTGACTACGACGACAATATCCCAATCTCCGGTACAATCCTCTCCTCCTCCCCGACAACATCGCCCATGGTACCCACATAATCCGCCTGTTGGGGACTTGGGCTAAATTGCAGGAGCCCACGCCGTCTTTAGCCCAGTCATAAGAGAGTTCGCGCCGTCTTCAACCTCCTCGCCGCCGAAGAGTTCGTTGTAGCCTCCTCCTTCAGTCTCTCTCTCAGTCTTGGTAAGCTCCCTATGCCCTGTTCTTTCTTCTTACAATCGTGTTGAGTAGTCGTATCCCTCTTGCTATCCCTCTTACGACCGCGTTGAGTAGTTGTATTCCTCTTGCGACCACGTTGAGTAGTCGTATCCCCCTTGCGACCACGTTGAGTAGTCGTATTCCTCTTGCGACCACGTTGAGCAGTCGTATCCCCCTTGCGACCACTTTGAGTAGTCGTATCCTTCTTACGACCGTGTTGAGTAGTCGTATCCCTCTTGCGACCATGTTAAGTAGTCGTATCCCTCTTACAACCGCGTTGAGTAGTCGTATTCCTATTGTGACTATGTTGAGTAGTCATATCCCCCTTGCGACCACGTTGACTAGTCATATCCTTCTTACGACTGCGTTGAGTAGTCGTATCCCTCTCGCGACCACGTGAGTAGTCGTATCCCCCTTGCGATCATGTTGAGTAGTCGTACCCTTATTACGACCATGTTGAGTAGTCATATCCTCCTTCTGACCAAGTAGTCGAATCTCCTTTCGACCACCCGTAGTCGAACCTCCTTCCGAGAGCTCGTTCTCCTTCATTTGAGCTCCGATTCGAGTTATTCAATTTTTTTAATCCATCTAAATCCAGTATCTTTCTTTTGGTTGTTCTTTTTGGATTTTATTTGGATTGTTTTATTTATTCGGCTCTTTTCGCACGTATAGATTTCGACGTTTCCGAAGAGTTCTTGGACCCGACAACCTCGACCGAAGCATCTCAACTCTTCAACGAAGGCAAGTCATAGATCTTTGATCATGTCGTACCTAGTTTATAAAATTATTTTATTTTATATCAACATGCATAGCTAGTTGTATAAAAAATGGTTTTGAGAATATTTAAATACCTACTTGGCAGTACGACTCCTTGAATAATTGTGAACGACATGACACCATAGGTTGGGTAATCTTAATTGGGCATTATTGTAATATCAATATGGGTGTGTATTATGCTTAGTCCTACTTAGTTATGCGATGGTCTCTCGATCATGATTCAAGGATGATAAATTTGACTTAATGATATATGAAATTGTGACGTGACCATTGTTATTAAAATTTATTGTGCCACGGTAAGGGTTACCATTTGGTCAGGTTGAACGAAAATGATTGATGCTTGGGTGAGTGGTCGGTGGCAACAGTGTGTGCGGGAAGCACATTGGGATAAGGTAGTCTCGCCTGAGCAATCACTAAGGACTTAACTTTGTACGCCATTGATTTAGGCCATACCGTGTAAACACAAGTCTATTTATGGGGTGGATCTGACTAACTAATTATCAATATTTTGAGTCGGTTCTGTTTGGATTGTCAAGTGGTACAAGAGGGGGCCGGATGGAGGCTAATCTTTAGCAAGCAGAACTGAGTCAAAACGAAGCTTTGTAAAAGCATTGTGATAATATCTTAGTCGCACACCTTGGAAGTGTGTGTGCGGATAGTATAAGATGATTATCTCTTGTGGGTCAAGCTGTACAACCTCTACAGAGTGTAAAACTATTCGAATAGACGTGTCCCCGGTTATAGACAATGCCTGGTGATCTCACATGAGGGGTGGTTGGTTATGAGTTGTTTGCGAAGTGAATATGGTGTTCACGAGTTATTTGGGAAGTGAACAGGGTGTTCACGAGTTGTTTGGAAAGTGAATAGGGTGTTCATGAGTTGTTTCAAAGAAACTTGAGCACTTATTGATATCTCAAAACGTGCTTTACAATCTATTTATTGTATCTAATGTCAATACTACTTTCTGCAAATTAATTCATGAGTTGTTTCAAAGAAACTTGAGCACTTATTGATATCTCAAAACGTGCTTTACAATCTATTTATTGTATCTAATGTCAATACTACTTTCTGCAAATTAATTCATGAGTTGTTTCAAAGAAACTTGAGTACTTATTGATATCTCAAAACATGCTTTACAATCTATTTATTCTATCTAATGTCAATACGACTTTCTGCAAATTAAACATAAAGCTGTCCTTATCGAGCCTTGTATGAATACTATTTGCATACTGTTCCATATGACTTGCTGAGTACTTTATGTACTTACGGCTTTGCACTATTTGTTGATCAGTCATCGAAAAAGACTCGGGGAGCACCGAGTTCTATGAAGAGGAGTACTTCGAAGATCACGCGGACTAGGTCGCGTCATCCACTCGATTGCCTGTGGGCATGTCGTATGGCATCCACGAGTTTGTTTCGTTTCGCTGCAATTTTACCCTGGTTGTGGATCTGGTCGTGGACCTGGTCGTGACCTTAGCTCTGCGTGGCAAGCTTTGTAAAACTTTGACCATAAAGTCCTTTTGCTGTTAAGTATTATTAATTTATCTGCTTCTTTAGCTATTTCACTGTATGGATATGATTTCATCTATGTTGCACTGTGTGAGCTAGCTACTGATCTGGGACTAGTTCAGAATGGACAGAGAGTCTCAGTGTTGCATACTCGAGGTCCCGACATATCCTTCTACATATTTCATAGCATACCAGAAAGCTACATTTATAACTACCCAGTTACGAAGTAGTGTTTGGCAACCCTTAAATGTACTATTATACATATAGGAAACCATACTGATCTTAGGTCTAAGGATTATACAACATCATTGCTTGAGACCAACTGATGTCACATAAAATCATAACAATCTCAATAGTATCTTAAGGTGGGTCAATCCAACACCATGTTCTTTAACATGTGTTCACATTATTGATTTGATATTCCCATATCTATAACCGGTGAAACATGGTCATCAATCAATACATATATTGATCGATGAGTCACTAGTGTTCCGACCAGTGACATCCGACCAGAAATATATTTAGAATGGCATCATATAAGTTAAAGAGCTTCACCAACAAGTCACATACTTGTTAATCTTTATAAATGATAATTCATCAAAGGAACATAATAATATTTATTATATAACTCATTAACATGGACGTGATACAATCATCTCTATGATTGCCTCTAGGACATATCACCAGCATGCAAATCCTCCCCAGCAACACCTCAGTTTTGATGTTGCCGCTCTATGGCACCCTGAGCAGTCACTTCGGCTCGGCGAGCTCAGTAGTGCATGCGGCTAGTGACACCATAGATGTGTCCCTGCCACCGCATGGAAGCTCGAGAACACATTTCATGACGTGGGGTATGATTGGGATGCTCTGGGGCCCGCCGACAGAGAGCACCATATCAGTGGGGTCTACCCTGTCAATCAGGATGCAGAGGAGGTCCCTTTTCTCAAGGCCCTCCATGTTGAACTTTAGGAGGTCATTGAACCAAGCTTTGAAACCTTGTTCAATTGATCTAATGTTAGCTTACCGATGATTGTGACGACGAGTGCAGGGGCACACCTAACGATGGTCATGTACGAACCTCGCTTGCTCCCCGCTGCAGCCTGCTTAAAATGGAGAACCGACATCAAATAATCTATTGCAATAAGCGTTGATTTTTACCGTGCGTTGAAAATGGGCGCAGTATATAATGTTTTACTGACACTGAGAAGCAAGAAGCACTAGAACTTGACTCGAGATTTACTGGCTATGAATACATCACATTACCTAGGCGGACTCCGTTGCGGGCTCCATGACGGTCACACGATGCCTGGTGAAAGCATCTAGGCCCTAAAAATTATTTTGGTAATTAATGACAATATGTGATATGGGACTAATGTGTTTATTTAGTGTTTTAAAAGGCTTAGTCCCGGTGACGAATACACCATCATGGAGATGCATGCTAAAGGTCAACTCTAAGATCAATATGGTTCAAAGACAAGGTACAAGTAGTCTAGGATCATTTTTGGTTTACCGGTCTTAGGAGAAAAGGATGGAAGACCAGATTTTAGGTTAAATACCGTACTATTAAGAGAGATCACGACTAGCAGCTTGAAAGTGTATTCTTGTGCCATTTGGATCAATTGAGGATCATGCATGCACTTAGAATTTGTTTCGGAAAGCCAACTATGTTTTTCTCACATAAACCGGTAGTACCGGAGTTCTCGTGGTGGAACTACCGTGTAGCGGTATGATCACATTTCCTTTAGCGAAACTACCATGGAACGATCGGACTGTCTGATGGTATGTTCAGATCGTGTGATCAAAACAAGTGGTCCGAACGTTTAATCAAATCTGGGCGGACCACGTGGATAGTCCGATTGGGTGAGCTATTCTGGTCGTTCTTGTATTAGCGGAAGTACTGGCGTTCTTATTGCAGAACTACCGTAACACGGTAGCACCGAGCATAGTGTGGTACGTATTTTATAGAACGTTGCATTATTTTTTGAGTTTATTTGCTCCTTGGGGGTGTGGTAGTACTGCAGTGCTTTTTGCGGAACTACCGCAATTCGGTAATAACTAAGTTTTATGAAGCGGTGCGTTATTTCCAATAGGTGCTGTTTTTTAGTAAAGCGGTAGTACCGGCTCTTATAATCGGTATGACCGAAAAATGGAACTACCGCATGATCTATGGCAGTAGTACCGCGCCGAATTTTCAACGACTCCTTTAGAGCAGTTAATGCATCTGCGCCAGCCGTTGGTGTGCTTTTTGGGAAGGTGCAGTAGTACCGGCCGATGAACGGTGATACTACCGCTTGTGCTGAAAAAGTTCAGAATTTGCTCATAACGGTTGTATTTGGTTTGGGGGGCTATAAATACTCTTCCACCTGCTCTTGGACAGTGCTCGATATTTCATTTAACACTCTTTGAGTCAAGAGCATTCACTCCACTCCTCATATTCACTTGTTGCATTCATTGTGAGGTAGTTGAGTCAAAATTCAAGTGCATTCATTCTAGATTGATCCTTACCACTTGAGTGTTGTCAAGCGAAGATTGTGATTCATTACTATTGGTGTTTGTCGACACCTAGATGGCTTAGCGGGAGTTTGCGTGGTGATCTCTTCAAGAAGATTGTGAAGAGGTCCAGCGCTAAATTGTGATTGGTTTGGTGTTCGCCATCTTCGGAGTGAAGGAAAAGCAACTACTAGTGAAATCAAGGGGATACTTAATTTGTGAAGTCGGCTTAATTAGTTCAAGCTTCCTCAACGTGGACTAGTGAAGACCGATAAGTTTTCGATACCATGGGAAAAACTCCTTTGCCTTCATTGTGGTTAATTCTTGTATTTACTTTTCCGCATTTACATTTATAGCAATTTACTTGTGCTAGTTTAGCTTAGCTAGAATTGTATCTAGTATCGACATTAGTTCATTTCGTCTTAAATAGCATAATAGGTATACCATCTTAATTGTGCTAAGAAGCCTTGTTAGAAGTATCTTGTTTAAAGTTTTAAAATAGTCAATTAGTTTTAAAACCTCCTATTCACCCCCCTCTAGTCGGTTATCCTTGATCCTACACCTGGTGCTCTGGGTGCTTCCTGAGAGGGGAGAGGACCGCTGCTTCTTCTGCGATGGGGAGATGCTAGGGGCTTTGAAATCTTTGTCGTCATTGTTGTCCTTGGATTCGACATGCTTCCTCTTCTTGCCCGCTAGTTTCTTCAGACAAAAACCCACACGTGGATGCGCGACTAGCACCTCTAAGGTTTGGGCTTTGGCGGGGTCGGAATGACTATCATCCATGTGTATCTCCAGTGCTATCTAGGTGTTCTCAATAGTGATCTTCCTCACCTTCGAAAGGGTATCGTCTGATGTCCTCATTTACTGTGAGGTGCAAAAAAAAGACAAAAATCATTAGTTTTACTGTAAAAGCATCGTATATTTTACTTCAAGCAATAGCTCATGGCCCCTCGATTGTTGTATCCCATGACAAGATTTAGTGGATCCAGACTCACGGGCATCAGGAAAACCCTGCATTTTGGGGAAATCGGCGATAAGAACTCGATTGTGTGCATTTGGAGAAATTTTTGGGTGGAAAACACCAAAATCCTAGATCAAAACGAGGATACACATCCACGGGGTCGATTGAACAAATGAAATGATACCTGCCGATCACCACAAATAGCACGCGCGGTGAGAATCACTTCACGATCGCACCACAAGACCCTAGTAATTTCCCATTGCAAGAAAAAAATACAATGCATATAGTTATTTTTTTCTCACAATGGTGTATGTGGTCATGCATCTATTCCCACTGTTGTTCCTGCCTCTGTCACTGGGGATAGGGGTTGTGGAGATCACCGGGGAGCCTATGATTTCACTGCAGGGGTTTTGAGGGTTGGAGCGACGCCGGAGAGAGAAAAGCGCGTAGAGACATGAGCGGAGAAACCAAACGCCGTGGCACACCCCCTTAATATATGCAACTTCCCTCCATCCTTGCGATTTCTGAACAAAATTGGTTGTGGGATGACGGCCATAAAAATAGATACAATATTTACTTCCATATACATTCCAATTTATAGCCATATAAAACTGCTTTTACTGTACTCATGAATTTACTGAATGTCTTATTACAATTTACCAGCACATCCAGCCGTGTGCATACTGGCCATGCGATGTTAGCATGGGGGTCATGGGTTCATGGACCATATATGTTGTGATTGACCTCGGAGAGAGAGCCACGTAGAGAAGGAACGAGGAACCCAAGCGTCGCAACCCACCCCCTGTAAATATGCAACTTCTCCCTACATGTGAGTTCTAAAAAAATCATAAAAAAATAAAACCATTGTGAGATGGCGGCAGTAAAAATGGAAAGCACATTTACTTGCATGTAATGTCCCATTTACTGCCAGATGGAGCTACTTTTACTGTACACACGAATTTACTGAACGCCTCATTAGAATTTACTAGCACATCCCGCTGTAGCGTATATATATAGTTTTTTCTACTCCCGGGAGTAGTTACTCTCTATTCCGTATATCACAATGTAGGGAGTATCTTGCGCAACCGAGAGTATGTATGTGTAGTTGACGAGGATCTAATAATCCTCATTTTATTATTTCCATAATCATGTAATATGACGTCACATGACATACCCCCTAATATTAGAAGGGGAAAGCAAGTCAGGTAGTCGTAAGATCTCCTACGACTACCCCCTAGTCGTAAGCATCTCTACGACTATGGTATAATCGTAAGTCCTACTACGATTACGTCCGGTCGTAAGTCTTCCTGCGACCAGTACCCAATCGTAAGCCTTTCTACGACAACCCCCCTGGTCGTAAGTTCTTTTATGACCAGTTCTGCCACGACTTCCTAACGATTAACTGGGTCCACTTGTCAGAAGGCCTCTTTAATAGTGGGAATCTAAGCAGTCAAAATACGTAGTTATGCCTGATATAACTACAGATAATTCTCCACTATCTCTGACTGATAACTGTTGGACAGCATGAGGAGGTTACTACTCCGGTAATTACTCTTATTATTACGCAATAATGGTGAGCGACTAATTAGCCTGGAACGACAACGGCCACCACTGTGTAGTATAAATAAGTGTCTTTTAGAGATAGAGAGAAAAAGAAGGCTTTTTTGGTGTAATCCAGATACCCAATACAAGAAACACAGGAGTAGGGTTATTATTCTCACCTGAGAAGGCCCGAACCTGTATAAAAATCCTCGTGTCTCTCTCGTCTGCGTGATCAATTGTGGAGACCCCCCGAATCAAACAATCTTTACGTAAGATCGGTTCTAAAACACCGACAGTAGTATACAAGTATATAAGACCACTTATGTGGTATTTACACCTTTTTAGGGGTGGTATGTATAATTTTTTAGACATACTCCTTTTTATATACGAATATGAATGTATTTACAAAATATGCTAAAAACTATGAACTCTCTTGCAAAATTTTCATGTGGTTCACATTAGAGTATCTTATAATTAGTCTATGAGTATACCCAAAGTGATAAAGGAGTATGTCAAGTTCTTTTAGGTGGTATATCAGAGGTAGAAGTAACTACACCCGAGAGTAGAATGTATTAATCCTACACACACACACATGGTGGCTCTATTCAATGTCTGAGCGTAGAATGTCTCACTCAATCTCACTCTCGAGCAAGGGCCAAGGGGGGTGGTGCCACCGCTGGGTTCACCGCGCCCCCCGATTGTAGAGCCAAGTCGGGGAGGCGGTGGGCGGCGGCGGAGGGAGGCATGGCGAGGCGGCGACACACTGAACATTAGGTTGGGTAGGGTGGGGGTGTCGGGGGAGTGGGAGATGGTGGCTTGCAGTGGGGAAGGAGGGATGGGGGTGGGGGGGGGGAGGACTACTCAGACCGCGGCTATCACGGGAGAAGAAGGCGAGGAGGGCAGTGGGCACAAAGAAGAGAGAGGGAGGGGAAGGAAGCGGCGGGGGAGCGGCGGCGCTGATGTAGCTATGTTCTCTAGCAGCCTCCATTAAGAATATGATGATTATTTTTCTTCCTATAACCAGTAATTTACTATACCTATTTGTTTTAGGGACTTCTTTGTTGTCATCAATGTGCATGAGTGTGTGTCTCATTTTTGTACGGTTGTGAATCAGTATGTGGGGCGGTCCTCATCTAAGTGCACATCGATTGTAATTGAGGTGGTACAAATGATGGCAACGTGCTTTTATTTAAAAAACGACAGCCTTAAAAGCTGATGTTATTTATCATCTACTCCTTCCGTTGAGTTTTAAAAGACGTACACGCCGCGCATTATAAGAGTCAAACTTTGTAAGCTTTTACCAATGATTACATAGGTTTCCCACATGTGTAAAACGATATAGATTTGTACTTGAACATACTTTCATACAATCGTACTTTTGTGGTTATCAATAATACATCGTAAGATAAATTAATAGTAAAAGTTTAAGTTCACATTTTTTTAAGTAAATTTTTACTTTGTACCATATAATTTTACCATGGTTTCACTTTACACCCTCCTCAGCAAATGTTTTTCACTTTACACCTCCTTTTTTTTTTACCATGTGTTGCGTTTTGCGCCAGAATAATGATTTGGTCGTCTTCTTTGGTGCTCACTAACGGTGAATGACGGTGCGAGAGGCGGCGACAAGGTACGGGATGGAGAGAGGGGAGGTAGATGAAGCTAGAAAATAGATCAAAAATGGAGAAGAATAGCCGAAGCATCGTCGGTAGCAGTCACAGCAACAGCTGCGATGGCAAAACGTCTCTCTCTCTCGGGTTGTCGCTTCCTCGTCGGCCATGCCTCGATGCCGGCAAGCTCCATGTATGTCTCCCATATTTTCCTCTCGCTGACAGGATATTCCTCTGGTGTAAAGTGAAAAAAAAAAGAAAAAAAAAGAGATGATGCAAAGTAAAACAAAAATTAAGAAAAACTGGTGTAAAATGAAAATATTTAACAATGACAGTGCTTCTTACCTCGATGATGACAGATATATTTGTAGCACATGCAAATTGAGACGGCGTACAGATCTGGACAGCACATGATCTGACGAACAAAATCAGAAACAAAGCATAGTAGGCTAGTAGCATTCTGCATATGAGACTAACACGATTTCATTTTCTGGGTCGCCCGCTGACCACCTGGACCTACATTTATGCATCTGTCTGGTCTGGTGATCGCTGTTCCAATCTATTACCATTTCATCTCCTCGGTCGCGTCAGATGTCTCCACCAGCTGCGATTATTGTGTCCCCTCAAAAATTCCTTGGCCACCATCCATTCTTTTCTTTAAGTATCTCCGTGGAGGTACTGCAATGCGTGAATGAATCCGTTTGGCGCGGTTCGTTTTGGCTTCTTCCTCCTCTTCCTGACGTGATAGGCGCGGTTCAGGTGGGAATGCCATAGACGGCGCTCGCATTGGCTTCCAATCAGGGCGGTTGGAGCGCGAAAGGAGGCATCTTTGGTGGTTTCGGTGCTCCTCGGCGCCCATTTCGGGTTCCTCGTGTTTTCTCTCGTTGGTAAACAGTAGGAGCTTTGGTTTTGGCGTTTCTTGATTCGGTTCTTGAGGTCACGATAAGGCAATCTGACCGAGGAAAGGTGTCATTGAGCCTTCTCTGATCTCATTTCCTGCTTGGAAGCTCCTTTTATTGTTCCGAGCTTTGAGGTGTGGGGAATTCGTTGGTTGCCAACAATGGCGGAGGAGGGGGCTTTGCCATTGCTGAAGGAGGAGTACCACCCGGGCTGCCCGGGTTGCGCTCACGACCGGAAGAAGGATCTCCAGAGGGGAATGCCTTACATGGAGTTCTTGTATGTCTGGATGATCTGTCTTACGGCCGGTACGGAATTCTCTCCTTGTAACCTTATCTCTTGAGATTCTGGGAAATGTTCTTCTTTAAGGTCACAAGTTTTTAGCAACTTTTGTGATCAGATGTGCGAACAGCAGGTCATCATAGTTCTTACAGTTGCCAATAACAATCTAGGGAGGTGTCCTGGAAGAAGAATAACAGAACTTTTCTTAGAATTAGTTGCGATCTCAATGTCACGTGTTCCATAATGTGGTTCTTGTGAGTAGGTGGATGCCTCGATTTTTCTTTATGTCAAATACATCATTTATTCTCTGGGGAGGTCACTGTACCAGGATAGCTTATGCCCGCTATTGTATCGTTGGAGGAATAGCCCAAACTCTACTACCTTGACAATGTCTCCAATTATGGGGCTGTTGCCTGTTGGTGACTTGGTGGTGCCGATTTCGCAGTTCTTTTAGTATCTCTTACAATGCTACCTAACCTCCTGGGCTAATGTTCATGTTGCTAGCATTGTAGTCTTCATAACACTCTTCTGAAAGTTAGCTGATTCCTGTGTGAAGATGTGCTACTCTGGAGATTTATTTGATAGCGTACAATTTGTGATGGAATGTTGATTCCTGTGTGAAGATGTGCTACTCTGGAGATTTATTTGATAGCGTACACTTTGTGATGGAATATTGATTTGTGAAAAGGTTGCATAAATGAATTTCCTTAATCATGTGATGTTTGTTTACCCAAGCCTTTAATTAACGGAATTACCAAGCTTTTTATATTACTGCAATTGAGGAGCAGTTCAGACATAAGACTTAAGTGGTGATGTGCTACATGTTCCCTATTTCTCCACATGTTTTAAATTTTAATATGTCATCACGAAAAAGTATACTAGATCTTTATCTCATGATCTTAGTCAACAGTTTTTTTCTTTTACAAGAGTGGAACATCACTTTCTGTTTCATGTCGGGGATATTACTAAGTACTAACCATCTGGTTTTCTGGAGAATATTTTGAAAAATTATGCATGAAACAGTCTACATCTAAGTAACTTACATCCCAGTTGAAGCTAATACTTCAAAATTGTTTAATTTGAATTGAAAAGGGCGATTATAATTTTTTTTACTATTCCTGTTCTTGCCAGCATATTTTAATTGTTGGTAGAAAATTTTGCGGAGTACTATGCAATATCTATCAAGTGGTCCCCAGTTAGCATTACTGGACTGACCGAATATATGTTGACATCAGCACTTGTGGATCTACAAAACATGATAGGCAATTTCATAATGTTATTAATCTTACCATGTATCTCATCATATTCTTTTTTTGCATAAACATTTTCCATTGCATAAAATTAGAAACATGAACTATTTTCCATTGCATATTTAATGTTTCTAATTTTTCTCTTGGCCTTTCCAGCTTTACCAATATCATCACTGTTCCCTTTCTTGTATTTCATGGTATGTATTACCATTTGGTTCTCTTTTTCTGGTTATTCAGGATATTGTTTTACATACTTACATGACCAATATCTGGCCAGTAATAGCAATGTTGATTTTGTAATACAAAGTCTTTGTATTGTTTCTTACTCCTCCACAGATAAGAGACTTGCATGTTGCAAAAAGAACAGAAGACATCGGGTTCTATGCTGGCTTTGTAGGTTAGTGTCTTATAATTTGCTGATTCAAAGTTGAGATGGTTGAGTTCGATGTTTATAAATGATGAACACTTTGTGATTGTCTCATGTGACCAATTACATATTTACTGGATGTTTCTAGGTGCTTCATTTATGTTTGGTAGATGTTTGACTTCAACTGTTTGGGGAATAGCAGCAGACCGCATTGGGAGGAAGCCAGTAGTCGTGTTTGGCATTTTCTCTGTGTTAGTAACATTTTGCCTTCTTTTTATACAATGCCAGTGTAGATTAAAGAGTGGCTTTGTTTACTCCTGTATTTCAATTCCTTTTCTTTTATTAGGTGCGCCTCTAACATAATTTCTTGTTAATATCTCAGGGTGGTCTTTAATGCTTTGTTTGGGCTTAGTGTCAACTATTGGATGGCAATAGCTACAAGATTTCTCCTTGGTGCTTTAAATGGTTTACTTGGACCAATAAAGGTATGGTGAATTTGATAGCTCTTTGATGAAAATTATTTTATGTTAGACTATGTATATTTGATGACTTTGTGCCTGACTTTTGCAGGCTTATGCTATTGAAGTTTGCCGACCTGAACATGAAGCTCTAGCATTATCACTTGTAAGATACAAATGGCATACGGATGCACTATTCGTTTCTTTTGTTTCAATGAGTTTGATTTTGACATACACTTTCTTGTAATTTTAGGTCAGCACAGCGTGGGGGATAGGTCTCATCATTGGTCCTGCTCTTGGAGGCTACCTTGCAATGGTATGGCAGAGAAAATTTAACAATGTTATGCTATACTAAATTGTCAATGCTAACCTGGTTCTTTTTATTGCAGCCTGCAGAAAAATTTCCAAATGTCTTTTCACCTGACTCATTCTTTGGAAGGTATCGTTTCGTGTAGCCAAACTAGATTACCCTCGATAATTGTTTTACAGAATACTTACTTTTGATGGAAACTTGCCAGGTTCCCATATTTCTTACCATGCTTATGCACATCAGTTTTTGCTGCTGTTGTTCTCATAAGCTGCATATGGATGCCGGTATGTGATATTACATTGGTGTCGGCTTCCTTGATTATGTAGTCAGTGTAATTGCCAGTCCATAATTGCATTTGCTACTCTCTTTTTTTGTGACCTGTGGCCTGTGGGAAATCTTATGATGTGGGCTTGAACACAAAGTTGCTATATGCCTATATCCATAAATATGTCTAGGCAATCTTAAAAGCATTTTTTTCAGACATACTTTTCAGAGTTCATAAGTGATCTTCAACATTTTCTGAATATGGTTCAATAACTAAATCCATGACTCTTGTACTGTGGATAATTAAAACTCTATCCTAATATGGTTGTTTCAGCATTTGAACCTCTCCTGCGCAACAGAAAAGTTAGATACAAACTATATATTTTTTGCATCACAGAAAATACCTCCTCCCCCCAAAAAAGTAACTAGTGGCAAAAATTAAAAGTACATCGATATCTGGAATTAAAAAGTGAGAAAAGATTATGCTCTAAATTATTCCATCCTCATTGATTGACTTTTGTACTTGCATGTTGATTCTTCCTCTGCCCATTGTAAAATATCTCAAAATTTATTTTAGGAGACGTTACACAAGCATAAAATCAGTGAAAATGAAAACCAAAGTGTTGAAGCTTTGGAGGCCCATCTGATTGATCCGAAAGACAAGGTTGAACAAAGTGGTAGTTCAGATTCCAAGAAGAGCTTATTCAAGAATTGGCCATTGATGTCATCCATAATTATTTATTGTGTCTTCTCCTTTCATGACATGGCTTATACAGAGGTATTGTTCTATTGTTATTCATGGGTTTGAGGTATTCAAGAAAACTTGATGGCTAATTGTGCTTTAAATAAACTTGTGGTGAATGGGAAAAGCAAAAATAATTAGTAGGGTCAGAATTGATGCATTTTATATTTTTATGAACCTACCTATTGGAGATCTGAAGGGACTTGGTGTGATATGAGAATGTGCTCGCTATGGTATCATCTATAGATGGTTGCTATCACTGTGAATATCAAATTATCAATTATTAGCTGTTGGTGGTTTTACACTTAACCGAGATTTAGAACCATTTTGTATTTCAGGAGACATCTTTTGAGTGGAATACACACCATAGATACAAGCTTATAATAACAACAAAATGTACTGTTACAAGAGGATATTACAATATTGCTGTAATACCCCGACCTACTCGTAGTGCGGTCCATGTGACCCATGTGGAGTTGTGTGGTGGGATAAATCTCATATTGCTTGTCTAAAGTGAGTTGTAGTAGTATATAATGCCTGTTGGGTCCAAACGTAGCACCTTCAAGTTAACCATTTTACACGAAGCGAGGACAAAAGTGTAAGTAGGGTGGTATGTGTGCGCGGGTCCAAGGAAAAAAAACCCGGCCGGTAACCGCCGGTTATCGGTGGGGGTCCGGGATTCAAAATCCTGGCCGGTTTTTCTGGGTTTTGCAAGTTTAAATTCTAGTTTTTGAATTTTGGATGATTTTTAATCAAATTCGACCGAATTTCATCCGAATTTTTCTCGGGAAAACCGGCCGGTTACCGTTTCCGACCAGCCACCGGGATTCCATCCGGGAACGGGTTTTGGATCCCTGCGCGGGTCCACCCCACGGTGGGCTAGACATTGAGCGGATTTTAGGCCAAGGTGTTACAGATGGTATTAGAGCATCAACATTCGTTGCACAGACACATGCGGGACAGGAGTACGGGCATATGGCACATGGTGCGTGTAGACCCGGAGTGAACACACGACATGTCATATAGGCCGACATTGGACGCACGGACATGTACCGATGGATAGTTCTGGGCATTTGCCGCGTATGCGGTGTGTTGCCGAGGGCGTCAACTCTTAAGGGAGAGGGTGAATTTAATACCCTAGCTTGCTCGTAGTGCGGCCTATGTAGAATTGTGTAGTGGAGATTAGTCCCACATTGCTTGTCTAAAGTAAGTTGTAGTAGTATATAATACCTGTTAGGTTCAAATGTAGCACCTCCAGGTTAAGCTTTTTACACGAAGAGTACGAAAGTGTAAGTTGGGTGCTATGTGTGCGCGGATCCGCGCCACGGTGGGCTGGGTATTGAGTGGATTTTGGACCAGGGCGTTACAATCGTTTACAGTTACAGATGTCCTGACATAAAACAGTAGCTTGCTGCAAATTAAGTTGTTACTGCAAAATGATTGTAGCGTCAAGAGTTCAGCTTACCGTGCTAACATATATGATAAATTTGTCGTGTTTATCATATATTTGGTGCTAATCAAAAGTCTCTTTGGATCTCTGCTAGCTATTACAGTTTAAAACAAACTTTAGCATGCTTTTGAGCTAATGCTATTTGAAATCAACTCAGGTGTTCTCTCTATGGGCTGAGAGTGACAACAAATATGGTGGATTGAGTTTATCATCTGAAGATGTAGGTCAAGTTCTTGCAATCACAGGTAGCAATTTTTTTTATGTGCTTTCGCCAGTGTTTGTTAGTGTAGTTATCATGTAGAAACGGACTTCTGTAGTTTGCTAGTGTAGTACATGTATCAACCATTAAGTTGCTAGGGAACAGTCGGTGTTCCACAATCTCATATGTCCAGAATATTAACACCAATGCTACTGTAGAATTTAAACAATTATAGCCGTTTTTCCCGTATGGTTGAAAACAATTGTTAACCGTAGTTAACATACCCCAGAAGCTGCACAGACTGCAAATTATGTCATTAATCCAGCTCCAGTGTTGTGGCTCTTAATACTTTGTACACCCAACTTTTTGTTATTTGTGGTGGTAACAACATTGGCAGCATCTTACCTCTTCCATTCCAGGTGCCAGTCTTCTTGTGTATCAACTCTTTATATACCCACGTATCAATAAAGTTCTCGGACCTATCAAGTCTTCTCGAATTGCAGCTGTGAGTGAAGGCTGCTATTATTTATTTATTTTTCTCTTCTGGCTGCATATCTTAACTATTGTGATTGACCTTGCAGATTCTGTGCATACCTATTCTCTTTGCCTATCCCTACATGACACACCTGTCGGGATCTGGATTATCGGTCATTCTGAATATTGCATCAGTGATTAAAAATAATCTTGCCGTGAGTACTTTTTTCATCATTCTTACCTGAATTTTCAGAATCGACGCAGTAATAGATGGCAGTAGTGTAGTTACTGCACATGGTTGGCTAATTATGGACATATCACATATGGTTCCCATCTTCCCATATACTTGGCCACCACTTAAGAGTTGTGCATTTTTCCTTTTTATGTTTTCCCTTTTCTTTTGAATAAATTAGATCATAGATGTTATTTATCTATCGCTGTAACTGAAGTTTATCTCATGTTAATTATTATCATCTGTGATTACTATATCAGGTTACCATCATTACAGGCACTTTCTTCCTTCAAAATAATGCTGTGGTACGTAACCCCCAAATTCAGCTCAATTTCAACACATTTTATAAAAGATCTCCGCTGCAAGTCTGCAACTGACTGATGAACATGCAATTACTAACAGCCTCAGGACCAAAGAGGAGCTGCAAATGGATTGTCCATGACAGGAATGTCCTTGTTCAAGGCATTCGCTCCAGCAGGGGCAGGCATTGTGTGAGTATACTTCGTTCCTCGTAGCTTCTGTGAAATACTTTGAGTTACAAGTTAAAATAAACTTGCATCTCGTGTTGCTACTTTGATAACTATATCTAAATGCAATGTATTTGAAGCTTTGAAGTTCCAAAAGTAGTGTGACATGTGTACTGTACATTGGATTTGATATCTACTGCTGCACTGCTGGTAAATATAATGGAGAAAGTACCTGTTCCATGGCAAGCATGAATTTTTCCTGGATTTGACGCCTTGTAATCAATATCATAATTTTTTTTGTTATTATTGTGCTATGGCCCTTTGGGTGCCATGGGGCATCAGTTTTGCACACAGTATAGCATGTGGGTTTGATGAAATGAGCTAGCTAATCAACTTCCGTAGAAGATACTGCGATAATTATTCATAGTTATGCTGTCAGGCATTTGTTGGTGCCCTCACCCCACATTTTTTTTTCGTGAATGAAGGTTCTCGTGGGCACAGAAACGCCAGCATGCTTTCTTCTTTCCAGGTAAAATATGTTTTCTTTTGAGAAAATACCACATAGCATACCTTTTCTTTTCTTTTTGGCAAAATAACGTTGTCAACATCTGAATGCGAATATTCCTACATATTGGTCATATATGTCAAATTCACTCCATATGTACTTTTAACATTTCAAGTTTTCAACTAGCGTAGATCTTGCGAGATTTTACTGTTGCGTAATTTTCCTCCACATTCCACTCATACAGGTGATCAGATGGTGTTCTTTCTGTTGAATGTCGTCGAGCTACTTGGACTTATCCTCACATTCAAACCCTTTCTGGCTGTGCCAGAGCAATATGATACAAACTAGTTTTGCAGTTATACTAGAATTTTTGGATTATTCAGAAGGTAAATCATGAGTCCTGCACCCGTGAGGCAAAAGGGCATAAGCGTGCCCTTACAGCAGATGGGTCTACGAAGAACGGAAGAAGAAAGAGTTGATTACATGCGTGTATTTGTACGTGACATATGTAATAGCAGCATTTCAGTAAAAGAAATATATATATGGTTGGGTAAATGGTGGTCAGATTGATTGTTTGCCTTTTGATTAGGCAGGCATGTACACCGAGTTGCTTCATTGTAAGTAGTAATATAAGAGACAGCAGCTCGAAATAATTTGTTGGAAATGAAATTATTATACTGCCATTCTGCAGTCCATCTTATTTTTGCTGACCGGAAGCTTATCCTTTGTTGGTGTCGATAACACTATCACATATTTGGATTGCCACCAAACTTTGACAAGATTTCTTTCTTCTTTAGCTCTCTAGTTTATTTTCTTGCCTTTTTTTTGCCAAAATATTGATGGCTAATTTGGTGACCAATTTCTGGTGGGCAAATTTGTCTTCAAATCAGACAGCCCAAGACATATGACACGCTGAAACTCTTGAAGCAAAATTGGGGTTCAGTTTTTTTATTCTTAGAAGTTTTTTTTAATCATATTCTTAGACTCCGCGAAGATGTACTTGATAGTGCTGAGAAGCCCCGGTACGGTATGGTCCGGACTACGGATGACGGTCTCAAATGCGCTTGCGATCCGCTGCCGCCGGTCAAACTGAAGTGACAGACAATAGTTGTTCAGTAACAAACAGTACAAATATCATCAATGAAGCAAGCAAAGGTTGTCAGTGTTTTATGGTGTTGTCATGCCGCGAACGAGTGACGGAGCCTCTCCTCATGCGTGACCTGCTTCGGATGCTCTGGTGGAGGACGGGTGAGTTTAGTACGCGACCGTGATACGTACCACTTGATGTACTCACGGTATGTCTGTACGTCGTACGGTCGTTGCTCCTGTAGAACCTTATTGTGCGACATCTCAGACTAAACCGTAACCCACTCATGCTGGACTACCTGCCAGTACTCAGCATGTCGGCCCGCCCTTGATTGCCTGCGGTCGAGAAAGATTGCTGTGAGAACAACGGATGTAGGTATGAACTGTAAACATTACTCGAATGGAGTTGGACTCACAAGTGGATGGCTCGCTGTAGGTTTTTACCGTCGGGAGGGGGCACAAGTTGGTACAAATGGAACTATCGCATTACGTTCTGTGGCGCGTAAGGCTCTACCATATGGGAAAACACCAGATGACAAGTCGTTGCCTATAATCCGGCGTCCTCCGTGCATTGCACGGATAGTTCATAAGGGGCTATACCGTGTTCATGAAATCTAGGCTCCATAGAGCCCATATGATGTCGTCGTATGCAACGACTAGAACTCATTATGGAACAGCGGATAGCATCTCGCCGATCTATCTCCAGCCCAGCGTAACTTGGCAGCAGTCCACCAGGTGCCCATAGTGGGTCCGTCTATCGGGTCGTGCAACTCGAGGTACATATGCACTGCTATCCGGATGGCGGGTCATCCAACAGAGAAGTGCTCCCAACTCCACAGTTGCAGGAGCACATAGCAGATGGCAAGAACCGATTTCAAACGGGTGTCGCGCTGCGAAGCGTCACGTAACCCCTGTGGATGACATGATTGACATTGGAAATCTAGAGCGAGCTATCCATGAGATAGAGAGGCACTGCAATTTGCGGATGGAAGCTTTGCGTAGCAATTAAGCCTTAGTCTTCAACTAATTCCTTGACAAATAACATGCGATCGACTATTTGTTTTCATCATCGAATTGGCGGCTGCCATGCATGAAGCCGTTGGCATGAGCTCAGCTCATCAATGAGATTCGCCGGTCTCTGTCGCAGCTTTGACTGATCCGAGCCAGTCGTGCCCATTGGCAGGGGAGGGAAGCCTGAAGCCTCTCTTTGCTTTGAGCTCCAATCCTCCTCGTCTACTTTTCCACCAGCCGGGTTGAGACTTGAGACAGTCTCTCGTGTAACACCTCAACCGAATAAAGAGTATGGAATTGTCACCGCTATACTTTTTATCCTCAAGTAAAATTATACAACAGGTTATCCCACAACAAACATATTAATATAATATAAATAAAGATAAACATTCACACATAACTTGGGATCTCACGTCCAAAAACACTCGGGACCACGCACCCGAGAATGCTCGGAATCGTGCGGCTGGGAGTATTGACTAGCAACAATACTATTAAATAAACCATTACCGTAAACACATTCATAATTCATTATTACTACATGCAGCTATCATAATGTATCAAATGTCCACCGATCAAGTTCCAAATAGATGAGTTAAATCTCTAGGATATAATTGAGGTAACTAAAGATGATAAATTCATGATTGCTTGCACGTGATGTATATTCTCATCTCATGCATGTTTCCTTCAATGATTACTTAAAAACAACAACGAAGCAATATTGATTTCAAGATTCAGCAAATATATAATATCACAATAAACATACACACAAAAAGCTTATCAATGTAAACATACACACAAAACATACACGTGGCAGGCGTCCGGATGCTGGAAGAACGACAGTGGCGACGTGGCGCACGTCCGGATACCGGAGGCGTGGCAGTGGCGACGTGGGGGCGTAGGGGCATCCAGACATGGGGGGAATGGTGGAGAACACGTTTGGGCACGTGGGGGCGTAGGGGCATCCAGACTTGGGGGGAATGGTGGAGAACACGTCCGGGCACAGGGAACAGCAGAGGATGTGTGTCGGCCGTCGGCACATCTATTATATCATTTTTGACATTACAGCACGTCGATAACAAATTTTGTTAATAAAGGCGCCCAAAAACTCGGCCATCTTGTGTTGTTGGACGCTGGCTGCGAGTATAAGTTGGTAGCCCAGCCCAGCGCACGGTTCCGCTTGCGCTTAGCAGAGGTAGGTCCGTAGGTTGGTACATTACATAGCTGAATCAAGCGAGAAGAAGATATGCCGGTCGAAATGGGCGGCGAGGAAGCGCCTCTGCTAGTGCCGGCGGCGGCGGAAGCCGGGAAGCTGGCGGTGTACCACGAGGAGGGGTGCCCCGGATGCGCGCAGGAGCGGAGGAAGGAGAGCTGCAGAGGGAGGATCCCCTACAAGGAGCTCTTCTTCGTCGCCGTTACCACCCTCGCCTCTTGTACGTATCCCTGCCGATCTCTCTATGCAATTAACCATCCCGATTTATCCAAGATAGAGATATTCTGCACTGCATCGCAATGCAGTAGTACACTGTTGTTCATCCCTGACTGTCACCCTGTGCAGTTGGGTTCTGGCTTGGTCATGCACACTGGCAATCTGACATGTAGACATATATAGCTAGTTACTAGGAGCTAGTTGCATGTTTGCTCCATCATGTGGTAGTGTTGGCCGGCCTGATGGAGGATATGTATATGTGCCGCGGCTAGCTTGCCATTGTGCTTGATTAATATGAAGATAGGGAATGCCGGCCGGCGATGGCTGCCGGAGACATGAAGTAAGGAAGGAATGAAAGAAAGAAGGGAAGAATCCAAGAAGATGAGATGTAGATAGAGCCAGCCAGCCAGGCAGCCAACCAGCTCGTTGGGAGCTAGCCTAGCGGGCCCCGAACTTGGGTGACGGACAAAGACAGGTTGCGTTGCAGAGATAAGAGCACGATTCCCTCCCGTGACAAGAAAAGAAAGACGCACCTGTAGCCTGTAGGCTGTAGCTACCTAACTCTGCCGCCTCTGCTCCGTCGTGATGGCACCTTTAATATATATATATATATATATATATATATATATATATATATATATATATATCCATGCTGCTCTTCAATCTTGAGCTCACTATTACTGTACCACTGACCTGGTAGATGCGCTTGGAACACGACAAATCTACAGGGAAAAAAACAGATTGGTAGCTCCACTTGGAATTAAAACTAGTAGCCCATGCTCATGCTCTGCAATTTGTTATGAATATTGTGTGTATATATTTATGAGACTCAATAGACAATATATATAAGGAGTATAAAGATGATATTACAAGTGAATATGTCATACACATATAAGAAAATACAAAAGAGAATTCGTATTCTAACACCTCCTTCTCAAACTTATGGTGGATCACACACACTGAGTTTAGAGAGAAAATACAAATATTGTATCATAGTCCGTGGTTTCATGAAGAAATTAGCAATCTGTAATTCTGATGACACAAACTATGAAGTAAGTACTCTCTCTTGCACTTGTAAGTGAGTATATGAAACATCCACACCAATATACTTGGTGAGCTCATGCTTCACTGGGTTACGGGCAATACTGATAGCACCTATACCGTCAGACAAAAGAGTCATAAGTCCCATCACAGACACTCCAAACTTTGCAAGTAGCCACCTTAACCAAGTAACATCTACTGTCATTGCCGCCATAGCTCTCAACTCAGCTTCTGTACTCGAATGAGAAACTGCAATCTCCTTCTTTGTCTTTCAGGCAATCAGGGAAGAGCCAAGAAAAACACAGTAAACAGAAAGAGAACGACATCATAAGGATCACTAGCCCAGGTCGTATCGGAGTACGCCTGAAGCTGTAGTGAGGTGAAGCTAGGAAAAAACAAACGATGAGAGATAGTCCCACGCAAGTAGCGAAGAACATGAAGAAGGGGACTGTAGTGAAGATGGGTAGGACGAGCTATGAAATGACTCAAGATATGAACAATATAAACAATATCAGGACGAGTGCTCACAAGATACACCAAACTCCCAATAAGATAACGATATCGAGTAGAATCCTCAAGAAGATCATCATCAGTGGCATGAAGCTATAGAGATAGCTCCATGGGAGTCTCAACGGTGCGGGTGTCAGTCAGACCAGACCGATCAAGAAGATCCTGGACATACTTCTGTTGGGAGAGGTAGTAGCCTTCAAGCATGGAAGAGACCTCAATCCCAAGGAAGTACGTAAGAACCAAGATCAGTCATCAAAAACTGCTAACTGAGATGCTTCTTCACATATGTGATGAATGAGGAATCATCACCAGTGATGAGCATACCATCAACATACAGAAGAAGTAGTGCCCTACACTGAGATGAGACATGAACAAAAAGAGCAGGATCGTAGGAATTGACAATGAAACCGACAATAGTAATCACTGAGGTAAAACGCGCAAACCAGGCACGACACGAGGAGCCTGTTTGAGACCATAAAGAGCACAACGAAGACGACAAAGGTGCCCATCGGGAACAAAACACCCAGGTGGTGGCTGCATGTAGACTTTCTCATGCAAAACACTATAAGAAAGGCATACTTAACATCCATCTGAGAGATAGACCATCGACGAATAGAAGCAACCTCAACAAGAGTACGAACAGTGGTCATATGGGCAACATGAGGCAAAAGTCTCATCGTAGTCACGACCGTACTCCTGCTGAAAGCTGCGAGCCACAAGATGAGCCTTGTAGCGCTCGATAGTACCATTAGACCGGGTCTTAATCTTGTACATCCACTTGCACATGATAGGACGAGCATGCATAGGTATCGGTACAATATCGTAAGTCTCCGTACGTTAAAAAGCATCAAGCTCCTTTGCCATAGCGAGCTGCCACTCAGAATGAGGAGTAGCCTCACAATAAGAACTAGGCTCAGTGGCATAGACAGCATGAGCTATTGGAGCAAATCCAAGACGATCAGGAGGTCGAAGGGATGTCCGGTCAGGAAGGACGTAATGGGGAGCATCAGATGTAGGTGTCGGCAAGATACTAGGAGAGGAGACTGGTGAAGGACGAGGACACCTGGAGTAGTGAATACCAGAGAAACGAGCGGTGGTGCTACAGGAGGCAGCACCAGAGGCGGAGGTATAGAAGGAACTACCGGAGACAAACCAAGGGAAGACTGTGATAGTGGAGAAATGGGTGAAGAATTAGAAAGAGAAAATCATGAAATCAACTCAACGGTGGAAACAGGAGGAGCCGAATCTCGATAGAAGAAACGTCAAGATTCGTCAAAGACAACGTCTTGTGAAATTCTGATATGTCGAGCAGAAGGATCATAGTAGCGATAACCCTTATGCTCATAACTATAACCAAGAAACACACACTCAACTGGCTGAGCTGATAGTTTTGTGTGCTCACGAGGCCGTAGCAGAACAAAACAAGTACAGTCAAAAACACGAAGGTGAGTGTATTAGGGGGCTTGAGAGTAGCGACGCTTTATAGGACTGACACCCTTAAGAGCAGTGGAAGGCTACATATTGATGAGATATGCAGCCGTAGAAACAGCCTCAGCCCAAAACTATGGTGGAACGTGAGAGGCAAGGAGAAGAGTGCTAACAGTCTCAATCAGATGACGATGTTTGTGCTCAGAGCATGGGCACCAGGACAAGAAGACTGGTAAAGAATGCCCTGCTCAGAAAGAAACTGTCTAAAGGTGCTAGAATAGTACTCGCCAGCAGAATCACAACGAAAAGTACGGATGGAAGAATCAAACCGAGTATGAACCATCGTTGCAAAGCTACGATAGCTCGCAAAAAACTGACCACGATTAGACATTGGGAAAAGCCATGTAAAATGGGAATAGTCATCAATGAAGATCGCATAAAACTTATGACTACCTTTAGAGATAATAGGCGCAGGTCCCCATGCATCTGAATAAACTAAATCAAAAGGACGAGAAGACAAGGACTCACTAGAATGATAAGAAAGTTGTAGTTACTCGCCCAGCTTACAAACCTGACAAAACATGGCCGTGTCAACAGTAACACGTCCAAGAACACCCTGACGAACTAATGAAGAAAGGCGAGACCCACAGAAGTAACCTAGACGATGATGCCACTGCACAAAAAATTCCAGAAGTCATGGCAGCAGTGGCGGTGGAGGTAGACGTAGAGGTGATAGGAGCAATTGAAGTGGATAGAAGGTGGAGGCGGTCAAGGATGTAGACAATCCCTACGGCGTCGGCCAGTCCCAAGTATCATTCCTGACTGTCAATCCTGGACAAAACAGGTGTGAGAGTCAAAACCAACCCTACAGCCGAGATCGGTGAGCTGACCTACCGAGATAAGCTGCATGGTAAGCTAGGTAACATGGGAAACAGCTGGAACAGAAAAGTCAGTGGACAAAAAAGTGCTTTGATAGCTGACAGGCAGAGGAGTACCGTCAGCTGTCTGAACAGAGATAGAAAAAACAGGAGATCCTACTGAAGTGAGAGATGTGGAGTCCGATGTCATATGGAAAGAGACACCAGAATCCAGAACCCAAGAAGTACTTGAAGGAGACGTCTAAACTAGATTGACAGAACCTGCTGAGCTGTGAGAGAGTTGCTGAAGTAGAGCCTGGTAGAGTTGTGGAATAGTCACCTCGCTGAGAAGGTCCTGATCCTCCCGTCGAGGAAGGGCCTCCCTGCCCCCCTTGGATCGTTCACCCCCACGCGTCTTGTTCCGCTTTTTTCGCACCGCACAACTCTGGTAGCTGTGCCCGAAGTTCTTGCAATAATTGCACTGAACCCCAGTTGGTGCAAAAACAGGAGCGGAAACAGACACCTGAGGGACTGTAGTCGAAGCAGAAGTCGTCTGTGTAGTCGAACAAGAAGGGGTAGCAAACACAGCCGGAACAAATTGTGCTGCTAACCCGCGGTGAAGCTCCTTAGCACGAAGCGTCGAAATAGCCTTGGTGACTGTCGATCGTGGTGAGCAGCTCAGCAGTTGAGCTCTGACAGGCTCAAACTCTGGGCGAAGACGATATACACAGTTATAAAGGCGAAGGCGATCACGATCCACCTTCTGCACCTTATGACACTTTTGGTGGAGCGGAGAAGCCAGCTCATCTAGCTGGCGCCAAGACTTGCTAGGGCTCGGAAGAAATCGTCGACGGAGGAATCCTCCTGGCGTAGCGTCTCTAACTCACACTGAAGCGAAAAGAACTGAGCATCGTTGCTCTGCTGGTATTGCTCACGTAGGTACTCCCAGATCTGACGAGTTGAATGCAGACCAACAATGTCTGGCTGGATGGAGTCGTCGACGCTGACTACCAGGATGGCTCGAACACGGGCCTCAAGCACACCAGCACTCAAAGGTGTCTATGGCATACTGAAAGGCCTCATCAGTAGCGTCAGCGGCCTCTGCCTCCTTCTTGGCGGCCTCATCTTCTGCAGAAGGTGCAGAAGTAGGCTGACTAGGAGGAGGCTGAATCGGCGACGACGGACAAGGTCGAGCACCAGTGACATGTCCCCAGAGGCGAAGACCATCAAACGTGATCTCCACGAGTGAAGACCACAACCTGTAGTTCATTCCATGAAGCTTTATTCCCGAGAATGGGATCACAGCTAATGGAACAGAAGCCATCGGTAGGCGACGTTGGACAACGTGGCGACCAATGCAACGAAGTCTAACAGGCGATGCTGGACGGCGCGGTGGTTAGATCAACGTTCTGTGTTTTATTTTTTTTTCTGAACCGAGCTTCTTTTAAGAGGAAACCGTCGGTGGTTTCCTAAAACAAATAGGTCTCATCCCGAGCTCCTCGGCGATGGCGGCGGCCCGTGCAGACAACGATGGCGGCGCTCCGGCGATGGGCGGTGGGCTCGGGCCCACGTCGTCTTCGGGTTGAGCGTCAGGGGGCGGTGTCGGCCGGCGTCGGGACGGGCTCGAGCACGGGGTGGTGATCCAGGCGGTGTCGGCCGGCTTCGGGACAGGCTCGAGCAGGGGGCGATGCTCCAGTGACGGGCGGCAGGCTCGGGCCTACGTCGTCCACGAGTCGAGCGGCGTCGGGACGGGCTCGAGCAAGGGGCGGCGATCCAAGCGGTGGCGGCTTGGGCTAGAGCAGGGGGCGGCGATCAGAGCGGTGGCGGGCGTGCGTGAAGCAGAGGAAGGGCGTCGGTGTTGACGGCCGGCGGAGGGCAGCGGCGGCGGCGACAGCCTTCGACGACGGCGGTAGGATGGCAGCAGAAGGAGTTAGGTTAGTGCCCTAGCTCTGATACCTTGTTATACATCGTGTGTATATTCATGAGGCCCAATAGGCAATATATATAGGGAGAGGATATTATAAAGGAATATGCCATACACATATAAGGAAATATAAAAGAGAATTCCTATTCTAACACAACTCACAACATTGTAAAACTTGTTCGTCAAGTACTCAAGTTGTGATTACGAACAGGGCAAGTATCCGAGATCCAGCGTATATCATGCAGCTTGTCCTAGGCTAGGCTAGGCACTTAGGTTGGTGCTCTTACTGAAGTTAATTAAGGGAGCAGTTGACAGCAGCTTAATTTGTTCCCATCCTTATGTACTGCTTTGCTTATTTCTACCTGCCACATTGCACTTTTCTCTCTTGCATCAACATCCCTTCACCAAACTGTGTTTACAGCAAGTACTACATTTCTGATAAAGCTACTTTTGCTTCGTCTTTTTCAGCTTTACCAATCACGTGCCTCTTCCCCTTCCTCTATTTCATGGTATGCATTTCATTGTGCGCTTCCCTTTTCTCGTCAACTACTCGCCAGATCAAATTGCAATACTATTACACTTTTTGTAGCCTTCGGGACAGTTTTATATTTCCCCTGCTCTCAGCATGACTGCGCAAAAGTAAAATGCATCGCATGCATTCTGTCACTTCAGTTCAGGATGTCCCACTAGAAAATGGACAGTTAGAACTTAGAATGAACGTCCATTCCATTATTTACTAGTAATAGTCAAGATTATTTATTGGTCTCTTTATATCTCTTTTTATAGGTTAAAGACTTTCACATTGCTAAAACAGAGGAAGATATTGGGTATTATGCTGGTTTTCTTGGTATGGTTTCTGACTCATCATTTCATACTAATCTATCAACATTTAGCTATTGTCAGACATTGTACTTAGATATCACACAAATTTAAATGCGTATGCCTACATCCATAGATTGGCGTTTTCAACTGTAGGTGCTTCATATATGATTGGCAGAGCCTTTGCTGCGATTTTTTGGGGCATTGTCGCAGACCGTATTGGACGGAAGCCTGTCATTGCATTCTCAATCTTGTCTGTGTAAGTATAATAGGAATCCTAATTCAATGTGACAATATTTGTATCTTAATATATATCTGTAATTCAGTAGTAGTCACTTAGCTTTCCCACTTGTAAATTGTAGGGTCATATTTAACACACTATTTGGACTAAGTACAAAGTATTGGATGGCAATTACTACAAGACTTGTTCTAGGTTCTTTAAATGGTTTACTTGCCCCAATAAAGGTACTTCAAAAGTATCAGTTTCAACATGAAGGCATCTCAATTACAATTCGTGTCTCATGGGGATTGATAACATAATATCTATTGGCCATTGCAGGCTTATTCCATTGAAGTTTGTCAAGCTGAACATCAAGCTCTTGGGCTCTCAGTTGTAATCTCTCGAGCAACTCTACATTGTTTACTCATATTCTTATTTTTCTTATATTCCATAATCCTTTCAGTACCTAGATCAGACTAATCCAATTTTCTTTAATTATAGGTGAACACAGCGTGGGGTTTGGGTCTTGTTGTTGGTCCAGCTCTTGGAGGCTACCTTGCACAGGTACTACCGTACTAGTTCCACAAAAATGAAGAGAGGAACTGCTTTCATTTTCTTACTTCATTCTTCTTTTCGTCAGCCTGTTGAAAAATACCCACAAGCATTTTCGAAGGAGTCAATATTTGGGAGGTAGATCATGCAAGCACAAGATATAGTTATTTATCAGACTGCTTGCAATTAATGTTGAGCCTAGCACATACTCATAGCTAATTTCATTGGATTTTGCAGATTCCCATACCTCTTGCCTTGTCTATGTGTGTCATCGTTTGCCGCTATTGTTCTAATAAGTTGCATATGGCTTCCGGTATGTATAATTTCACATAATATCATCTCCCTTCATTCAATCTTTCTTTAGATAATGCTAACACTATATATTTGGTTTACTTAGCCTTCCCTGTGGCCTGATCAAATTTTATATTCCACAAATGCAACAAATAAACAAATGTGCAACATAAGATGCAATTCACAAAGCAATTATTGAAACGAAGTTGTTGCAATGTTTTTTGTGGAAACTATGTTAATTTATCTGTTCCAAATTTACTAATGCTGAAAACACCGCACAAAGGCTTTTAAATCACCTCATTCTAGGTACATATTTTGGTAAGTTATTACAATCAAGATGTTCTAGTGTTGTTATTAATATGGTTATATTTCTCAAATGAAACTGGCAGGAGACTATACATAAACATAAATTTCCTGACAAGGATTTCAAAATAGTCAAAGGCTTGCCATCACAAAAGGCTTATTGGGATTCACCTCCTAAGAAGAGTTTGCTCCAGAATTGGCCTTGGATGTCAACTATGATATCATATTGTTTCTTTGGTCTTCATGACACGGCATATAGTGAGGTAAAATATCATAATGTTTTAGAATTCTTGTCTTTTTTGCATGTTGCTGCACAGCAGGTCTTGTATTTCTAAATGTTATTTAATTTATTTCATAACATCTTGTCTACTACTTTTTTAACTACTTGCATTAAATCTTTTTTATGTAAGTACTGTAAATCTTTTTTTTTAATGTAAGTACTGTAAATCTTTCAATCCTAGATACTTTCCTTATGGGCTGTGAGTGATAGAAAGTACGGTGGCCTTAGCTTCTCATCTGAAGATGTTGGTGACGTTCTTGCTGTGGCAGGTATTGCATCGCTGTGTCCTCTCCCACCAACACAAATATAAAATTTCCAGAAGTTTAGATAACTGTCCTCCATTCATTGACCTAATTGTTATTTTTTGCATTATTCATGTGACTTTAAAGACGCATGTTTGCAGCATTTCGTATTCGTTGTGCTTGTAAACAAAACTGATTATGTTTCCTCCCTTCATGTCAGGTGCTAGTCTTCTTGTATATCAGCTTATCATTTATCGCTGGGTCCATAAATTTCTTGGACCTGTCATTTCATCACGTATTGCTTCTGTGAGTAGCCTTCAAAATAAATATGAAAAATCATTTCATAATCATCACTCATTTTTTAACATTGACATTGCAGGCTCTATCTATACTTATTATTGCTACTTATCCCTTTATGACATACCTATCTGGAGCAAAACTTTCTTTCGCTCTTTATTCTGCGGCCATGATGAAAAGTGTTCTTGCAGTAAGCATTCCTAAGACCTTGCTTTCTCTGAAAGTTTCAATTACTATATATTATGACCATGTACTACTTTCTGCTATGTGTTTTGTTGATCGATAGTCAAGGTAGAGACAAGAATGATCTATTATCAAATATGAAGATCTAACTCAGTCTACAATATGACATATTCAACAGTAACTGCTGGGGGAAGACAAGCTTGGCCCCTTGTGTAGAGTATCTTTTTTTAGGGAGTTAAGAGCGACACAATAGAAAAACAAAGAGAGAGCTTTACTATACTTTTACTAGTATCCAAGTTTATCTAATCTTTGTCTTTTTACGAATCTGTATAGATTACTATCAGCACAGGAATTTCCCTTCTTCAGAACAATGCTGTGGTATGTATAAATCAAGTGAACTTTGCGGTAGTTTGTTGACGTAAATCAAATGTAAACTATGTACTGTGTTGAAATTCAATGCCAGCGTCAAGAACAAAGAGGCACTGCGAATGGTATATCAACAACCGCCATGTCATTTTTCAAGGCGATTGCTCCAGTAGGGGGAGGTGTTCTGTGAGTACCTCTTTTTATCACATCTTTTTCATCAACACAATGCATGACTGAAATCATCATCGTACTGATACCGTCTCACAAGTTTCGATCGTGTAATATTATATTACTGAACACATACTGATCAACGCAGATTCTCATGGGCACAAAAACGTCAGGATGCCACCTTCTTCCCAGGTAAGCTATCAATATGTATTGTTTCTTGCATTTGTAGTAGTTTTCAAATTCTTTTGCTAGTAAACTTTCATATAATTTAATATTGTACCGTGTATCCTATTTTATTTTCTTGGGTTGGAGATCTGCCCAGAAGAGATGTAGGAATGGAACTTGTGATTATATACTTGATCCGATTTGGTTTCTTGAATCTGTAGGTGATCAAGTGGTGTTCTTGATGCTGAATTTGGTGGAGCTCCTTGGACTCATGTTTACCTTCGAACCTTTTCTGGTGTTACCTACAGTACCAGAACAATGTAGTTAGGAGATAGGAGTAAAGATTTGTCACATGTCAATTTGTAATATTCACATTCAACACTCACTAATGAATTCAATGACAAGGCCTAGGTAGATGGCATGTTTGTACCCATGCAAATGGAAAGCCCAAAACGAGTGTTGGCCCCCCAAGACATGTCCAATTTGTCATCATGATGGAAGAGGAGTACTAATGCCATCTTGATGCAACGAATATTTTGGTTAAAGATAAGAAAATAATGGGAAAATGAAGATAGCGAAGTCCCTATCCTCAGGTATGGATATGCCATGCACTTGATATTACTATTTCACTGGATTGCAACAGTTCAGTTGTCCTGTCTGGAATCGAACCAAAGTGAAGACCACCTATTGGTTCAGTCAAAAGCTAGGCAGATGATGAAAACTACTGGTTAGACAAGGTTGCTGTAGTGTATTCAGTAGCATCTTGCATAGAAATGATTAGGTTCCTCAAAGTCCTGAATAGCACCCTTGTAAAAAGCCATCTTTAGGATTGCATGGTCCTCAAAATTCATGGATAAATTTTGACGAATTTGTTATCCAACAAAAAGAGCTGGGGTCATCACAGTTGGTGGCCGGTGGGCTTGGCTGCTAAGGCACTCACGTATTCATCCATGGGTAATAAGCCGCTTTCTGGAGTAGAATTGCAAGTGCAAGCAAGCGAGGGTGCAATAATCTCTGTCCTTGCGAATGGAGAACTAGGCTTTCACTAACCACCGTAATAGGAACTGAAATGAAAAGGAAGTGAAAGATACAATTTTTCAAATGGAGCATAATAAATCTCCAGATTCAGATGGCTTTCCAGCTGAATTTTATCAAGTTTTTTGAAACATTATTAAAAATAACTTGATGGCTCTCTTTCGAGATTTTCATAGAGGCTATTTACCTCTTTTCAGGCTCAATTTTGGTGTCATTTCTTTACTTCTAAAAAAAAAGATGTACGATAAATTTAGCAATATAGGCCAATTTGCCTATTAAATGTGAGTTTTAAAATTTTTACTAAGCTAGTTACTAATCGTCTCATGGGCATTGCCCAAAAAGTTGTTCGATCATCTCAAACGGCTTTTATGTCGGGGAGAAATATTATGGAAGGAGTAGTTGTTTTACATGAAACAATCCATGAGCTTCATAAAAAAAAATTAGACGGTATCATTTTTAAGATTGATTTTGAAAAGGCTTATGATAAGGTCAAATGGACTTTTCTGCAACAAACTCTTAGAATGAAGGGTTTCTCTAAATTGGTGTGCTTGGATTGACAAATTCGTTGCAGGGGGTAGTGTGAGGATTAAGATTAATGATAGTATTAGACCTTATTTCCAAATCAAGAAATGGCTTAGACAAGGGGACCCTCTGTCTCCAATTCTTTTTAATATTGCTGCAGATATGTTAGCTATTTTGATTGGAAGGGCTAAGAATGAGGGTCATGTCAATGGGATCATATCGCATTTGGTTGATGATGGTCTTTTTATCCTTCAATATGCTGATGATACTATTCTTTTCATGGATCACAATTTTAATCAAGCAAAAAAATTGAAGCTTATTCTGTGTGCGTTTGAACAACTTTCTGGTTTAAAGATTAATTTTCATAAAAATGAGCTCTTTTGCTTTGGAGAAGCAAAAAAATTTGAATCTCAATACATAGATTTATTTGGATGTGAGAGAGGTTCTTTTCCCTTTAAATATTTGGGTATTCCGATTCATTTTAAAAAGCTACGGAATAATGAATGGAAGAGTTTGGAAGATCGCTTCGAAAAAAGGTTGAGCAATTGGAAAGGAAAAAAATTATCTACTGGTGGTAGACTGATACTTATAAATTCGATTTTGAGTGGCCTTCCTATGTTTATACTTTCTTTCTTTGAGATACCCAAAGGGGTCCTTAAAAGACTGGATTTTTTTAGATCCAGATTTTATTGGCAGAGTGATAATCATAAAAAAAAAGTATAGGTTGGCTAAATGGAATATTCTTTGTAGGCCCAAAGAACAAGGTGCCCTGGGCATTCAAAATCTCCAGATAAAAAATAACTAAATGGTTGTTTAAATTTTTGAATGAGGAAGGAGTTTGGCAGCAATTGCTTAAAAATAAATATTTGAATGAGAAGTCTGTCTCTCAAGTTGAGAGTAAACCTGGGGATTCCCATTTTTGAAAGGGATTGATGAAGGTAAAGTATGATTTTATTCAACACTGTTCTTTTAATCTTGAAGATAGGAAACAAATCAGATTTTGGAAGGACATTTGGGTTGGGTATCGACTTCTTTATAAACTTTATCCAACTTTGTTTGAAGTAGTCCGGAAGAAACAGGCTTTGGTTGCAGATGTTTTAGGAACTATGCCTTTAATATTGAGTTTTAAGAGAGCAATTATTGGATCAAATTTGATTGCTTTCAATAATCTTATGGCGAGAATAGACAATGTTCATCTTACCATGAATAAGGATGCGGTTCGTTGGAATTTGCATAGGAATGGACAATTTTCCGTCAAATCTATGTATGATGTTTTGGGTGATACCAATTGTCGTTTTCGATATCAAAAGTTATGGAAAGTTAAAGTACCTCTTAAGATAAAAATTTTCTTATAGTATATTTGTAGAGGAGTTACTCTGACTAAGGATAATTTATTAAAACAGAACTGGAGAGGCAATACAAATTGTTATTTTTGTGATAAAAAAAGAGACCATACAACATTTATTTTTTGATTGTCGCTTTGCCCGTTTTGCTTGACGCATAGTCCAAATTGCTTTTAATCCTAACAGACTTAATATTATTCGCAATATCTTTGGGAACTGGTTATTAGGTCTTAATTCGGATTCAAAAGCAATTATTTTGGTGGGGGCGGCGATGCTTTGCTGTTCTATATGGTTATGTCGTAATGATGCCGTTTTCGACAAGAAAATTATTGACCATACTCTGTAGGTTATATTCAGATGCATTCATTGGATCCACTCTTGGTAAGCTTTGCAATGCCAAGGAAAATGGGATGCCTTGGTAGCTGAGAGCAAAGCATTAGAGGTCATTACAAGGGAGATCTTTAGCAAGAATGGATGAAAGCTATGTAATAGGCTTCGAGATGTTTGAAACACTTTTATGTCATTGTTTATCTTCAAAAGGATGTTTACTATTTTTACGGCTTTTGTTTTGCCGTTGGTTTATATTTTTACAGCGTTTGTTTTGCTGCTTCATTATGGTTTATAAGGCTACTGTTTCACCTAGTTAAGAATTCTTCGATTTATGAGGCTGGGAGAGATTTTCTCTTCCATTATCTAAAAAATGTAAGATTTCCCCGGATTTTATGTTGTTGTCATGGCCAGATCGAGGAGAAAAATCGAATCATTCACCCAGGATTTCCAAAGATGATTCCGACCTGACCAGAGGAACTCAGGAAAGATTGTGTGCCTGTGTGCTACTGTCATCGACAACGACAGGAAGTAGTCGCATCGGTCACACTAGCAAATAGCGGACGGAAGCAACCCGGTTGTAAGTTTTTCTCTTGTTTTACCGAGGGGGGTCGATGGATATGGTCAGAATCGTATGGAGGCATAGGCATGTATCGATCATGTGTATATCTTACCCACCATCTTGTGTATGTATTGTTTGTACGTATGGAGGGATTCAGACTTGATCAGAGTGAGCCAGCAGCACCTTTGTGGATGACATGATTGACATTGGAACTCTAGACCGAGCTATCCATGAGATAGAGAGGCACTGCAATTAATTTTGGTCATCAGAAACCCCTCAAATCCCCAGATAACATGGTTGCGGATGTAAGCTTTGCGTAGCAATTAAGCCTTATTAGTCTTCAACTAATTCCTTGACAAAAACCATGCGATCGACTACTTGTTTTCATCATCGAATTGGAGGCTGTCATGCATGAAGCCGTTGGCATGAGCTCAGTTCATCAATGAGATTCGCCGGTCTCTGTCGCAGCTTGACTGATCCGAGCCAGTCGTGCTGGCAGGGGAGGGATACCTCTCTTTGCTTTGAGCTCCAATCCTCCTCGTTTACTTTTCCACCAGCCGGGTTGAGACAGGCTCTCGTGTAACACCCCAACCGGATAAAGAGTACGGAAGGTCACCGCTACACTTTTCACTCTAAATTTTAACCATAATTATTTACAATTACTGCAACCATATCTCTAAGTAAAACTATACAACAAATTATTCTACAACAAACACATCAAGATAATATAAATATTCACACATAAGTTGGGATCTCGGGGGAGAGCAATGACTAGCAACAATGTCATTAAATAAATCATTACCATACACACATGCATAACTCATTATTACTACACGCAACTATCATAATGTATCAAATGTCCACCGATCAAGTTCCAAATAGATGAGTTAGTTCTCTATGACATAATTGAGGCAACTAAAGATGATAAATTCATGATTGCTTGCACATGATGTATATTCTCATCTCATGCATGCCGCCTTCGATGATCACTTAAAAACAACAACGAAGTAAGGTTGATTCCAAGATTCAATAAGTACATAATAAAATAGTAAACATACACACAAAGAGCTTATCATTCATGTATTTCATCATCATCTTCTTTTCTTTTTATTAGTGCGATCATGCTCATTTGCTCATCACATAGCTTATATTGGTATAGCTGAGTGAACACCCGTCGATGTTATACCCTCTCGAAAGCCCGTCTTCATTGGCTCGGGGGTCTTTCCACTCCCATAGAGATCTACCAAAGTAAGTCTTACATGCTTACCTGACGTGGATCTTTCTCTTTCATGATATGGATGTGCATATGAAGCGAATGAAATTCTTTTTCCATTATCCATTAACATGTTTGTTGGGGGAGGGTTCTCGCGCTACCTCGGGCCAACGGCAACCTCGTGGGGGCACGATGCATTGAGAACCCACCCCAGACAAGGTCCGGGGACCAACCCCGGACGGGTTCCGGAGGCCAACCACTCGAGGTACGACACATTGGCGAACCCACTACAGACGAGGTTCAGGGACCAACCCCGAACAGGTCCAGCGGCCAACCCCGCCGAGGTGCAACACATCGGCAAACCCACTCCGGACAAGGTCCGAGGACCAACCCTGGACTAGGTCCGGGGGCTAGCCTCGCCGAGGTTCGACAAATCGGCGAACACACTTCGGACGAGGTCAAGGGCCAACCTCGCCGAGGCATGACGCATCGGCGCACCCACCGAAGGTGGTGGGACATGTTTGGTGAAACAGACGAAAGTACTCCCAAGGTGAAATAGGTACCAAGAGCAATGATGTAATTTCGCATGCCTACTCCTCCCACTCTATAAATAGGCTCTATGTAAATAGAAGAAAGGATGACATTTTGTAACTACTACTATACATATGCAATACATGAGGATGGACAGGCATGAAGAAGTAGTATTTTGCAAATATGACGAGACTGAACAAGCAAACTCAACAACATTTTGTACTTACCAGAAGTGATGCTACCACGAGGGCATGCACAAATCATTTTTTTTTCATCGAGGAACATGGGTTGGCAATGCAGTTTGGGGAAAAAGAATTGCACCTGAACATCCGAAGATAATGCGTGTGACCACCACCATCCGGATTCAGACAAGGCATGGCATTGGCGCCTAGGGAGAAGCAAGGATCGTCAGAAACAAAGAGAAACAGGGAAAAGCAATGTCTCAAAGAGGAAACATGAACTTCCTCCTCCTCCTCCTCCTCCTCTTCCCTCCTCCTCCTCCTCCTCTTGATGATGATGGTGATGATGTGGCCTAGGCGGGTGAAGAAGCCGGCCTATTCCACCGCTGCGGCGGTATGCCACAGGAGGCGAGGTGGCCTACCAGGCTTGTGTCCTGGCATGGCCGCGACTGTGGTCTGTGGGAAGGGAGGGGAAGGGACTCGGGGAGGGGAGGTGGCCGCACTGTGGGAAGGGTGGCGAGGGAGGGGATGCGCACTGAGTGCTGACGGAGGCTGCCGACGTCGGAGAGATTGGGGGACGGTGGCGGAAGACGGCGGGCGGAGCGGAGCATTTGTTCTACTGGTCTAGTTTCCGGCCCATAGACCAATATGACACGTACTCGAATTTTCTGTAGCTTTTATTGGGCCTGAATGGGCCGCTACCTTTTTGTGCTCCTAATTCTCGGGAAAAAAATTCTAAGGAGCCCACAACCGTTAAATCTTCATCTCTTCCTCTCCCTACACATATACTACAGTAATATATCTTTCTCTCTCTACACATATGCTACAGTGATCTATCACAACATCAACGGCTGTGGGGGAGGGGGCTCTTACTGATACCCTCCCCATATAATTTTTTTTTCTTCTAATTCTTGTGATCATCTTTTGTCCCGGGGAAAAAAGGTCGAAACTCTTTCAACAAACTATTCCTGTGATCATCTTAACTCGGGGTAGGATGTAATCGGAGCGGATAGACGGATATCGTTTATCATGTATCATATTTCGTATTTTTTTTTCTTGGAGTCGGAGTCGAATACGGATATTGTCGAATACCCATTTCTTCAGATCAGTCGGTCGAACGGATACTATCCGCTTCTTTGCACCCTTACACAGGATATTAGACAGTAGAGGTGCAATCAAAGCAAATACAGAGAAACTAATCGCTGAGATATCGAAGGAAAAACACTCAGGATTCCCTGCCTACTCAGATGCAGCAACCACCCACCTATCTCTTATCTTGTTCCTAAGTGAAGTCACAATATGTCTTTCTTATACCACCTGGTATACGGATACATACGGACGGATATTGCTAATCCCATATCATATTCTATTTTTTTTCCCTTGAGTCGAAGTCAGACATAGATAGTGTCGGATACCCATTTATCTCTTCTATATTCGCTCCGTAAACCTTCGGTCGTCAGTCGAAAAATTATCCTCTCCGTTTTCACCCCTACTCGGAGGTGTGTTGTGTTGTAATCCATCGCTTAATTACCAGGACAAGAATTTCCTTTAATTTCGTGATACAGACACGCACATACATGCATAGATATATACCTAGATGCATGTATGCATGCGGACTAGTTGCAAGAAACTAGTTAAGATGTAGGCGTAGAAGCAAAGACGATCCAACTGGCCGGTGCGCTATATACATATGAGATACTATAGGACTCTACAACATTCCAACAATTGTTTTAAATAATATTATTCTAAAAAAATACAAAAAAATAGTTTTTTTTTTTTACAAAACTAGTCTTGATGGCTCAGAGACGCGACACTAATCTCGGGCCGGAGTTGAGGAAGAGAGAGATGGAGGCTTGGCGGGAGCTCGAGCACAGATTCGGCGGTGGGTAATGTCAGTCGGCTTGATTTTGGCGGCGTTAGTTGGGCCAAAGCTAGAGAAGAGGGTGCGTCGGCGCTAGACAATGTCGAGCGGCTCCATGGCGGCGTGGTAGTGCTACTGTAGGTAGGTGAAGTAACTGAAGCTTGTTGAAACTCATTCAAACTTGAGTTGTAAAATCTGAAACAATTAAAATTTGGCTCGAAACTTTCTTGGAATCTTCTGAAAACTTCTAGTAACGTATGAAAGTCATAGAAACATGGATTTTTTAAAATATTTTCCATGAAATGCTATAACGTTTGCAACGCTATAGCGTTGTCTAATCTCCTCTGCACACACACATATTTTATATATAGAGAGAGAGAGAGTGTGTTCCTTCCATGTGTTGCTATCAACTAAACCTGGATCCATGTCACAAGATGCATATAGCTTAAAGTGAACAATAACAGAGTACGTGCAGATAGATGCATTTAGGAAACGGACCGGGAGCTTAGCTAATGCATCCGATTAATGGATGGAATTGATGGAAAGTTGCTACTCTATGTGATGGTGAGTTATACTAGCTAGAGAGCCGCCGTAAATTAGGAGGTTATATATGCATGTATACTTGGCTGTCGTGTGTGAAAATTTATTAAATTTCAATCACTTCTCTCAACCCTTCCACAAAAATCCAACCACCACTCTTATCGTCAGCGGCGAAGCCAAGATAAAAATAGAGGTAGTGGTCATATGTCGAAGCTAACATGAAACAAACATATCAAAGATGCATTTACCGGTCTTTTGCCTTCCAAATTCATACATAAGTAGAAATAAAACAAGGTAAAAATACAAAATACAATAAATATAGTACATCGCTAATGGGTAGTGTGTCGAAATGCCATCAATGAATAAGACAATTTTTGCAAATTTATGAACAAGTCAATACTTGTGCAAGGTTTGCTTGTCCATTTTTGCAAATCTATGAACAAGTCAGTAAAAATCAATCAAACTACTTGTTATTGTCTCTATTCAATCCATTGGCACAGTTATAATTGATGTTTTTTTTTTCATAAATCAGAACTAGAAGAGAGGTCACTGTTGCAGTTGTGGTCATGAACTCAGCCACTCACGCCACGGCATGGCGCCGCCCTCCTTGCTTGCTCGCTGTCATCGCAGGGTCGCAGCATGCCCGCGCCCTCGCCGGCTCCCCGGCATCCTAGCAACATCCTCGCCACCTCGCCGGCTTGCAGTAGCGGCGTAGCCTGCAGTGGGTCGCTGTGCGCCCACACTTTCATAGAGTTGCAGTTGCCGCTCCAGCTTGCCGTGTCCTCACTAAGCTGTCGCCGCACCCTCTCTCTCTCTCTCTCCGTCTAGCAAACCTAGGGTTCAAGTGTTCGACTGTGTCGGTGTGCCTGGGCAGGCAACATACTAAGTATGCCCAATTGGGCCTACAAGGCTCCAAGGCAGCGGCCCACCAAGCACCACGGCTCAGGAATCAGGCAATCAGCCCATCGCCCAGGTGCAACTTCTTCCTCCTCATGCTGAGAGAGCCTCCAGTCGCCCGGGGCGCCTGTCCTTGCACCGGTGCTATGCCATAAAATCGACGCCGGTGCTTAGGGGGTACTTGAGGCCCGGTGGCTGAAGGTGGGGCTGGAGTCGGAACTAGCCCCAACACTGGCTCCGCCCTGCTTATCGTTCCCCTAACTTCCTATATAAACCCACCAACTCATCCCTAGGACAAATGTTGAAACAAAGAATTATTCTGACCTAGACAAGAAATAAAATTAGGTCTGGTGAACCACTACAAAATACAAAGACTTAAAAAAAAAAATCGAAGTTTCTAACCCAGGTGAACCCCTACATATACAAAAATAAAAAAAAATACAGTAAAGTTTTGCTGAAATTGTCTTGTGTTTAGAACTGCAATTTTAAACTTAATATTGTGCAAGTTTAGGTGACAGAAAGATATGAAAATTTTAGGCAACCGAGAACTAGCAAAACCGATGCTTGAAGGCAGGACCAACTATATATGTAGCTTCCACATTTCTTGCACGCAAACTCTGGCTAGTTCTCTCCCCCACTTCAAAGGAATTATCGATGAAGAGAGCGACCTGAAGTGACCTTAATTACCAACACGTCTTACTTTGTTCGTACGATTGTTCTGTCCGAAAACTCAAATAGGCCGGGTTTGAAGTGAACCGGAGAAGTGGTCATTGCAACTAGCAACGTACGTACAGACAGAAAATGGTTTGCTTAACCCAAACAGAAATGTTTCTTGCAACCGTAAGCAACAAACTTCATCAGTTCATCTACATACTATATATGTACAAGAAGCTAGCTGCTGATCACTTCATGCATCTAGCTAATTACACACGCAAGCGCTAGACACTAGAGAGACTGAGAGAAACGTACGCTGGAAATTAAGAGGATGGAGGGGAAGAAGAAGAAGCTGGCCACGTTGGTCGGCTGCAACTACGCCGGCACGCCCAACGAGCTGCAAGGCTGCATCAACGACGTCCTCGCCATGCGCCACGCCCTCGTCAACCGGTTCGGCCTCGCGCCCGCCGACGTCACCGTGCTCACGGACGAGCGCGGCTCACCGGTGCTCCCGACCGGCGCCAACATCAAGCGGGCGCTGGCCGACATGGTCGCCCGCGCGGCGGCCGGGGACGTGCTCTTCTTCCACTACAGCGGCCACGGCACGCTCATCCCGCCCGTGAAGCCGCACCACGGTCGCGGCACGCGCGACGAGGCCATCGTGCCCTGCGACTTCAACCTCATCACTGACGTGGATTTCCGGCAGCTCGTGGACCGGGTGCCGCAGGGCGCGAGCTTCACCATGGTGTCCGACTCGTGCCACAGCGGCGGCCTCATCGACCACGAAAAGGAGCAGATCGGCCCCTCCGTCCTCTCCGGCGAGGCAACAGCTTCCACGCCGGCCGCGCGTACCAGCCGGTTCCTCCCGTACACCGCCCTCCTCGACCACCTCTCCGACGCCTCGGGCGTCGACGCTTCACACCACGTCGCCGACCACCTCCTCGCGCTCTTCGGCGCCGATGCCAGCGCCAAGTTCCACCTCCACCACGGCAGCAGCCTTTCCGCCGCACCGCGGTCGCGCCCCGACGAGGGCATCCTGCTAAGCGGGTGCCAGACGGACGAGACGTCGGCGGACGTGGCGGAGGACGACGAGACCGCGGCGGGCAAGGCATGCGGGGCCTTCAGCAACGCTATACAGACCGTGCTGGCGTCGCACCCGGCGCCGCTGAGCAACCGGGAGCTGGTGGCGAGGGCCAGGGAGGTGCTGCGCGAGCAGGGATTTGAGCAGCACCCGTGCCTCTACTGCAGCGACGACAAAGCCGAGGCGCTCTTCCTGTGTCAGGAGGAGGGGGAGCCCGCGGCAGAGCCGGCCATGTCGGCGCTGTGATTCGCATCGGTCAATTCTCGTATTATGAGGCGGACAGTATGTTGCTCTGTGAGCGCGCGGTTGTGTGGATGAATAATGAACTTGCGTGGTGTGCGTGGTGTGATAGCAGATTTTGATGATGGATGTGCGGACTTAAGACATATCCGTTCAACACAAGTTCAAATGACATAGTACATAAGTTCAAACACACACGTTTATATACTTACATGCATCTTGCCATTCACATTGGAAATACATTGATGCACTGAATCCAAGAGAAACAATAGCAGGCAATATCGAATAGGGAGCAGCTAGAGAACTGTATATACACCGACGGAGCTTCAGCAAAATGAGGGGGAGGGGGATATCAAAACAAATTGAGCACATTGCTCAGTGGGCGGACGAGACGGTCCTCGGGGTCGAGACTCGAGGGCGCGACCGTCCATCGGTAGCGTCAAGGCCAAGATCATCGTACGGAAGCGAGCGGTGCTAGAGCGCGTGATCGCCGATCTTTGCGATGAGCTTCTTGGCTGATCTTTGTGCCCATGCGCTCATACACTGCTTTGCTGATGGGCGGATGACACTTAGATCGACACCTCTTTGGTTAGTTGACTTAGGCTTAATTCTCATATTCATTGGGCTAATGCTAAATGGGCGTATATACTTTATGTATTAAGTGGAGTATATACCAAATTTTTGTGTACAAATTTTGGGGTGCTTGACTCTTGAATCCAAGAGAAACAATGGCAATACCGAATGCTAGAGAGTGAAGCTTGAGCAAAATTGGGGGAGGGGGGATATCACAACAAATTCAGAAGCACACTGCTCACTACTGGCTGCATGCTCTGCGTGATGCATAGACTTGACTTTCCAGCCGTCTGTTGCGCATCTGTCGTCACCGCCGAGCCCGGCCGCGGCAAGCCCGTGATGCACCAGCGCCTCGTCGCCTTGTATGTTGCTTCCGTGCTTCACCGTCAAGATTAAAGTCATTGTCTCCTAAGTAGTATCGTAACTAGTAACAGGCAACAACAATGAGCCTCCTAGATGGATTTGATCTAACCAAATTGGGTCGGTTGTGGACTACATACATGCTATTATTTTTTTCTTCTAAAATGCTGGGAGCCACGACCCAAGTTGGCGATGCCATCCTTCGTCCCTGGGTATATAGCAAAATGTTTCATGAAAACTTTTTAAAAGTTTCAAGTTTAAGTGAGTTTCACGTATTTCTAGAAGTTTTTAGAATATTACAAGAAAATTTCAAGCCCAAGCTTCAACGAGTTTCTAATTTAGTTTCAACGAGTTTTAGCCGAGGAGAAGTTTCAACAAGTTTCATCAAGTTACAGCAAAAAAGAAAATCAAGTTTTGACTAGTTTCAAAGAGCTCACCGTTGCTACAACGACGACAAAAGTGGCGGTGCTGGTGCCCATCGCTGCTATGGGCGATGGAAGTGGCCCACGTCATCATTGGGCGAGTGGGGACAGGACGAGGCTTCCCAACGCGGACCTCACAGGGATCCTCAAATCCAACCCTTGCTTCATGCACAACTCGCCCATTCTGTCACTCGACTCCTCCGTGGCACTCCATGGTAGCTTGCATGGGGGCGACAGCACGTTCTAGGGCGGTGGGATCGGAGGCGGCGCGCTCCATGGCTGGTTGCACAAGATGGTGGGCGTCCTGCAACTAGTACTCGGGGTTGGTCCACAGCCATAGTAGCCCGGTTAGTGCTGGTCTCCTCGCCTGTTCATCGGGCCTTCATGACGTTGCTCGCATCATCTGTTCACCGTGCCTGCATGTCGCCGCTTGCTTGTGTGAGCTAGCGGCGCCTGCTCACCACAACCCATCTATGCTAATGGGGGGGTGGGGGGAGGATTGGTGAAGGAAGGCAGCTAACTAATCAAGGGGAGGAGAGAGAGAGGGGGGAGGATAGGTGAAGGAAGACAACTAATCAAGGGAGAAAAGGGAGGATTGGGGAAGGATGGGTGACATGCGTCTTGGGCGAATGGATAAGGTCGGGATTGAGTGGATGAGAGAGAGGGAGAGGTGGAAGTGCCCGATACTATCTGCGTCAGATTGCATGGTGGTAGCCTATTTCGTTGATTTCAGCCTTGAAGGAAATAGCTTTGTGTAGTTTTTCCCTACCGAATATTACAATGAGAATTTTGATATTAAGATTTTATTTCAATCACTTGGTGCCACAAGTTATTATCAGCACAACCGATTAACGATAATATCAGCTCATGATATTTGTCTATCAAAGGACAAATAGTGTGGTTATATGATCAAGTAATTACCCTAAAATAGTAGATGTGAAAATGATCCCCATTTAAGTGCAAACTTTCTTGTGCAAAAGAACTATGAGAGCTTCCCGAACCACAACTTCATTAACAGAGCAATTGTCCAAAACAAAGGGAAAAAATTTCATGTACGGATTCCATTCATACAACCTCATAAAGCTGACCTGACTTAGATTTTGATCAAATGTTTCATATAATTTAGTTCTTTCCTCCTCATAAAGCTTCATACAATCCTCTTTTACACAATTCCTGCGTCCTAGCTTGAATAAGGGTTGCATATTATTAATGAATCGTCTAGTGAAATAGTGTTCAGACATAAAAAATGGGTATCCATCACAGGTAACCATTCTAGCAAAGTCCTCACGACTTCGTTGTTGATCAAACTTATGATATTTGTCTGAACTGCAACATCATAGAAAACTTACAATTAATTCATCAATCATGCAAGTTACGTAGTTATCAATAAGTTTACCTCCTAAATATTTGTTGAAAGAGAGGAACTCATGTTTCAACAAGAGTTCAGAGTGAAATATACACAAATTCACATGATGCTGCAGCTTAGACTGAAATATGCATTTGTCTAGTACTACCCACACCCATGCATCAATCAGGTCTTGTTTAGAAACAAATCACTGCTACATTGAAGCGGTGTTCTGAAAATCGGGGCCTAGAGCTAATTAATCGGCCTCTAGGCGCTAGGCGGTGGGGCTTGCTGCGATTTCCACCCAATCAGGCCTCCAGGCTCGCCACCTAGCCAGTCAAATCCGGTCCTAGATGGATTTCGGCGACGCGAGGAGACTAGGCAGCGTGAGGCGGGAGATCGGCGGCCGACTTAGCGAACGTCTGAAAGGCCCGAAGCAGAGGAAGCCTAAGGGGGGTGCATGATCGAGAGTGCTCACGTGGATGAAGTTGAGGACGGAACCAAGCTCCCACATTTCGCTGCCGGCTCGACGCTAGTCAAATCGGGCTCCCTCGCCATCGAATCCACCTCACGACCGTCATATTTGCTTTCCCGCCTTGATTCCTCCTTTCCCACCACCGATTGGGCCACCCCCGCCACCAAATCCTCCTCTCCCACCATGTGGATTCATCCTCTCCTTAGTGGCTTAACAATAGTAGCGCTTCCTCCCTCACCATTGTCGGCCTCCCCCGTAGCAAGTACCTTACCATCGCCCTCCCTCACCTCGTCGGCCTCTGCTTATGCTCTGCTTTGCTCTTGCGCTCTATGTTGTGCTCTACTCTGTTGTGTGCTCTTGTGCTTTGCTCTGGTGTGCCAAGTTGGTTGCCTAGGCGACACCTAGGCGGGCTATGCGCTAGTCGCCCCCGCTGCCCGACCAGCGCCTAGCCTTGGATAACCTTGACCTTGCATTGAAGTGATTGAACCAAGACGAAGCCTAGAAGCACATCAGATGTAGCTACATCCCATATTTCTAAACTATTCCACAATTAATGTGCTTGGGAATTTCTGAGGGAAAACGGAAATACCTTGGGCACGATTGGATTGCCCGGGGGAAAACCCAAGAAATCTCCTCCCCTCCCAAGAACACTCACTCTCACAGGCCTATCGGAGCATCTTTAGTGTATTGAATCAACGTAGGTTCAATAACATGCCACATAAGCAGGTTCAAAAGTTAGTGCATTTTACTCTAATGTGTTGAATCTATCACACCCTCCACGTGAGACCCACTTCAAAATAAAATAGTAATTAGGCCCAACAAAAGAGAGAGCAGTTCTTATTCCACCATGACTGATGAGATCTTGAGCTGCTTGGATTGAGCGACTAGAGGGATGACTCATTAATGTATCAGCTAGCCACCTAGTAGAAACCATTATTTTATTATATAGGATCTGGATACAAAGTTTGCATCAACTTGCTAGTATTTTGATTGTAATCGGCAACATCTAATGTATTGAATCGATTCTCATGACCCAAATCAATATATTGAACTGGCTAAATCACAACATTGCAGATGGTCTCACACCGACATCAATAACTTTAAAACTCAATTCACGTAGAAACCCACCGTTTGTAAGAACTCATACATGCCACAACCAAAGTCGCAGTTGAGCATCTCCGGTAAGTCATAGTCCAACAAGAAGACACGGAGGAGAGAAGGATAGAAGGATATAAGTGTACCTCCCAAGTGCGGACGAAGGCGATGGGGATCTGGATCCTTGCTGTAATGCATGGGATCACTGTGCGAATAGTGATCTGTGAGTGAATGAAGAATACTATGCAGTAATACTGTAGCAAGAACTTAGCAAAAATACTGTAGCGATTGATATGGACCTTTGATTTTCGATAGAACAGTGGAGATCGACTTCTAATGCGTGGCATTGTGGATCCTCTGTATTGAACACTTAAATGCAGATGATCCATTTCCGATGGGGGGGAGGAGAGAGGTGAGAGCCATATGTGGTGCATCGTTGTGGAGCTCGGAGCGCAGATCTCGACATGACGCGACACCGCCCCACACCAACGCCATCCGTGGAGCATAGCCAGAGCCCTCCACTCGTTGTCGCTAGATCCGGAGGATTGGTGGTTGAAAGAAGTAAAAAAAATGGAGAATAAAACTCAACATTGAGGACGGATATGAATTTGGGAGATGGGTAATACCCTCCTCCCCATATCCTATTACTTACTGTATATAGTGGGTATACCGAACTCTAGTCTCCCCTATTTTCTGCCCATACCCGACCCGACCCGACCGACCCGGCCCGTTTATCGTGGGTAATTAGTCCTAGCGTGTATGTTGGGCCCAAGACAAAAGCCCATTCAGTGGCTTTGTCTTTGGGCCCGGCCCGGCCCGGCCCATCTTCTCGCCCGCCTCTTGGGATCATGAAAGAAACCCTGAGGTACTACGACGGCAGCCGCCAATTCCAAAAGAGTACCCCTCTTCTCCTCCGATCCCCTCCCTCTGGCCACCCACCTATTCCGCCAAAACCGGTCGCTGCGCGCGCGCCGCATCCTTCTCTTCCTTCACAGAAACAGCTGATGGGTCGCACCATCAAGAGGGCCAACAAGGCCAAATCCAAGAACAAGACCAAGGTACGCGGCGGCTATATATCAAATTGCGTTCGATGCATTTTTTTTTCTCTGCAGCAAGTTTTGATCTTTGCTTGCGCCCTGATTTTGCTATTTTCTTGGTTTCAAGAGAGGTGAAGCTTCATCGTCTCCTAATCCTGCGGTGGCTTCTGGCCCAGCTAAGGTGACGGAGAAATAACTCATCCTTACTTAAAAGTAAACGGATGCCTGCACGAATCATTTTTTCTTACAAGTTTTGCCTTTTTATTCTCTTCTTTTGATAAGAAGACGCGGATTGTTCTTGTTTCTATGTGCGAATCGAATCACACTCAACTAGTGGTTCTTTCTTTTTAGGTATGGCAACCGGGTGTAGATGCACTAGAAGAGGGGGAGGAGCTCCAGTTTGATCTTGAGGCTTACAATTATCTCCGAGGATTTAGCATTGGTTGGCCTTGCTTGAGGTAAATTTTCTCTTCAAGGGGAGTTGTTCATGTCCTAATTAGAATCCAAGATATCGTGGCCTATTCCCAACGATTTACCCTTCCATTGTAGCTTTGATGTTGTGCGCGATCAACTTGGGCTTGTCCGATCAGAGTTCCCACATACATTATACGGCGTTGCTGGAACTCAGGTTGCGTTTCTCTTTACCCCCTTCAAAATCTAGACGTAGAATATTCCCACCTCTGTGTAAGTATGTAGTACAATTGATGGTGCCTGTTACCAACAAATTGGGATTGTTCTTCAGTTCTGCCACACAGTGACTCTTGATATTCTAAAGCATACATGTACTGGTATATTTTAGTTTCTAGGTTGGTAGCTAATCATGCATGTTTTGAGTCTTGTACGGAAATTCTCATGGGAGTGTGTTGCAATGTTGCCTATTTGTAACAAAATGCTATTGCTTAACTTTAAGAGTAAATTTAAGAAAACCCTAGGGATTGAGGCAAAGATAGTGTAAAACCCCATGTTTTATAATGTTTTTCAAGAAACCCAAGTTTTGTGGCAAAGTTTAGAAAACCCTGGGTACACCATCTAGCCATCCATTTTGCTCCGAGATTTGTGCAGGATATTGTATGTAACAAAAATACATGATATTATCCAGTATATACACATGTTGGTGGGCCTTGCAATACACCTATACGCCTATCTCTCATCCCTCATTCTCACCCTCTCTCTCCTCTTTCTCCCACCAGTGAAGACAGAGGCGGCAGCATGAGGCCCAGCAGTAGTGACACCAGTAACCAAGGAGGATGCGGTGTGGCGACCCGATTACACGGCGGCGCGACCAGGCGTGCTGCGGGCATGTATTGGATGACCTAGGTGGTGTACATGGTGTTTTTTGAAACATTTTGCCCCAAAACCTGGGGTTTCTTGAAAAAAAAAACTTGGGGTTTTGTGTTACTTTTTCCCCAAAACCTTGGGTTTTGTGAAATTTACTCTAACTTTAAACACAGAAAAACTATGTCATAAACATATGATAATGCTTCCTGCCACTTATAGCATAATGTTGCCATGGTGTTTCATTGCTATTCCTGTTACTGGTTGAACATGTACTTGCCCATAGTCTCCATGACATTATGATGGCTTGCAAGTAAGCTCCAACTTGGTTTGCTAAAACATAAGCGTGACATTTAGCTTTAATGATGATGTCACACTGGGTTTTTGAGTTGAAGAAATGACATGATATTTATGGAATTTCACATAATTATGTCATTGACTCATGACAAGAAACTTTTTATCCTTGTTTACCAGCTTTGTTTATTTTTTCCAATATAAATATTTTTGTGCACTCCAGTGCTCCACAACCCAAAGAATCAATCTTTTGTCAGTTTGTGAACATAGTTTGTCTCTTTATACTAAGAACTTGACTTATTGTTTTTTTCAGGCTGAGAAGGCTTCATGGAATTACATTGGTATTTTCAAGCTTTCAAACATAAATGGGAAGAAACGGGAACCTGTACCAGCTTCAGCAGTTGATGGTGACGATGATATGGATAGCGACAGCAGCAGTGATGAAGAAGATGGAGAAATCAATGAAGATACAAAGCCCATTGTACAAGTACGTTCTTTCCAAGTTCGAAACTCAAAATTTTGCCATGGAAGTAATTGTTTCAGAATTCAGCATGGCCCTTTGATAGCTTATAATTTGTTCTTGTACCAGCTAAAAAAGGTGGCTCATGCGGGGTGTGTAAATCGGATACGCTCAATGACTCAACAACCACATCTATGTGCTACATGGGGAGACACAGGCCATGTTCAGGTAATTCATTTTGCTCCTCACATTTCTCTTTTATTTACTGTAATGGTTGGCCCACTCAACTTGTACATGATTCCCAAGTCTCAAAAAAATAAAAACTTGTACATCAATCCCCTATCCTATTTGCCCTGGAACAGAACATATAGAATATGCATAGTATTTCCTATCGAAAAACTTGCCCAAGAACAGAATGTACTGCACGATTACTTCTTTGTGTATAATTATTAACTGTCCATTCCATTGCTACATATGCAGGTGTGGGACTTCAGATCCTTCCTTAATCCATTAGTAGATTCAGGAACAGTTGCACACAAAGAAGATGACATAATCCATAATCATGTACCTGTGAAAATATTTGGCGGCCATAAAGATGAAGGCTATGCAATTGATTGGAGTCCACTTGTTACTGGAAGACTTGTTTCTGGTGCGCATTAGATCTTATCGATGTTACAGTGTTTGTCCTCTACTGCGGTGTTTAAAATGTTACCATGTTAATGTGTCATGTGGATCTGTGTCCTGTGTAAATAAATCAGCAGTATCATTTAGTTTGGTATATGGAAATTAACGTAGATCAATTTAATGCTTTGTCTACGCAGGTGATTGCAACAAGTGCATTCACCTGTGGGAGCCAACTTCAAACAATTGGAACATAGAGACAAAACCATTTGTTGGACACTCTGCAAGCGTTGAAGATCTACAGGCATGCCATTGAATGATGTATTATATATCTACTCCTATGTTCTCTAGAAAATTTGATTATCTCAACTACTATAACTATATTCTTGCAGTGGAGTCCCACAGAAGCCGACATATTTGCCTCTTGTTCAGTGGATGGAACAATATCTATATGGGATATACGGGAAGGGAAGAAACCATGTATTTCTGTTAAGGCTCACAATGCTGATGTGAATGTTATCTCATGGAATCGGTACATCTAGTGAATAATTTTATTTTCTTCATGAGCACTATCATTTCTTCTGCATAATATTTTATACATATTTTGACTTTCATTATCAGGCTTGCTAGCTGTATGATAGCTTCAGGATGTGATGATGGCAGTTTCTCAATTCGTGATCTTAGATTAATCAAGGTACTTTCGTCTTGATAAAGCACAATTTTTATGCTTGTTGGTTTCAGACAACCCACTTAACTGGCGTTTTCTCTATCTGTGTGTTTATGTTTTTTTGTTGGGCTTCTGTTTGCATCACGTCTGTGTATTTAATAATCAGAAAGAAAAAATACAAGTGACTGGGTCTTTTGAAGATAATACAAGATGAGTAAACCTTCTCGAGGATGAAAATATGGCATGTTGCTACTAGATTTGTCATGTTAGGTATATGCTGGTAGTATATAGTACATACATTGCGACTCTTGTGCAAAAAATAGTGCAGCTAGACTACTACCTACTACCTAGTATGTTATATTACCATTTTTGGCTTTATGTACAACCAATAATAGTTTCTTTTGTTTGTCATTATTATTTAGTATTACCTGTGAATGATATATTCACATAAAATCTTTTTCCCTTATGCTTTCTATTCTACTGGTAGGATGACTCCTTGGTAGCACATTTTGAATACCACAAGCACCCGATTACATCTGTGGAATGGAGTCCACATGAAGCATCAACATTGGCTGTATCATCTGGTGACCATCAATTGACGTAAGTCGCCTTGCCTCCTTGCCTCCTTTCATTTATGTTTTAAGTGCGCCAAATTGCCTAAATGTTTTGCCTACTATTCTTTGATACCTCGAATTGCTTTGCTATAACATCCTGAATTGTTTGTTTCTTCAGAATTTGGGATCTTTCATTGGAAAAAGATGCAGAAGAGGAGGCTGAATTCAAAGCAAAGATGAAAGAGCAGGCAAATGCTCCTGAAGATTTGCCCCCACAACTTCTCTTTGTTCATCAGGTACTACTATTATCACATTTCTTCTGACAAATTATTTTTTTGCTCTCACTTTATTATCAAGGTATTAAACATCACCAATTCATGGCCTCATTAAGATGGCTATTCTTTTTCATTGTCATCTTTTGTGGCTGAAGCATTTTTCCTAAACAGCATTGTTGCTTGCAAAGAAACAAATATATGATATTCATTGTTTTTATGTGCAGGGCCAGAAAGATTTGAAAGAATTACACTGGCACCCACAGATACCTGGGATGATCATATCGACAGCAGCTGATGGCTTCAACGTGTTGATGCCTAGCAACATTGATACAACCATTCCATCAGCTGGAGCATAGGTACCTATGGAAGCACCATTCAGCTAATTCCAGGGTTACGAATTCATGAATTAAATTCCCAACCAGGCAAAGAGTATGTGATACTGCGAGTATCAGTTTTGATTAGCGTGCATCCCAGTTGTTTGTAGGGGTAGCTTGTCTCAGTTTTTCATAATGTATTATGGACCTTTGTTTGAGGATAATGAGAAGTGTTGACTTACTGAAATGCTCTGCTATATAGAAGATAAGATTAACATATGCACATCCTTTTGCTAGCATCCTGGATGATATAGTGACAGTACTGCTCTCTATCTTTCCTCAACCGAAAGGTCTCTTTTTTTTCTTAGATTAAGAGGTTTTGTCTTCTGAGAATTGAGATGGATGTTGGGCCGGTACCGATCAGCCCAAAAGTCTGATCTTCAGCAAAATTAAGTCGGGCAAACATCTGCATTCCAGCAAACTGTTTGGTTCTTGAGAACCTAGCAACTAGCAGCCTAGTTGGTGTTGGTGCTGAGCTATTTTAGTTGAGCTCCTTTTTGGATTGCACAATGCACATTGCATCTTAGCGTAGGTATGACACGTGCACCTGGCAACCAATTGTGAGCTACTAGTCAGCAAGTTTATGTGATTAGGAATCAGAATTTTGGCAGCTGTAGCATCATCTTTTTGCTGTGATTATGGCTCACTGACAGGCAGTACTACTGCTGGCAGTTTGGAACACAAGTCTCTGTAAAGCGTTGTCGGTGATTTGGTGCAAATTAACATTATTCGTTTGGGAAAATTTGGCAGCCGCCCGTAGTTATATGCTGCAAGTAAAATAAGATCTCTCAGCACATCTGCTTTCTCCTAGAAAGAAAAGCGATTGAACAGTTTCGAAGCTTATTATTATTATTATTATTATTATCATGTGGTTATCCAACGGAGGCTTTCTGAGACACTGGTATGTAGTGGAATTTTAAGACGTATTGAAAACGTAAGAAGAGGTAGAGATCGACCAAGACTAATGTGAGAGGAAGTAGTTAAAAGAGATTTGAAGGATTGGAATGTAGCTAAAGAATTAGTTTTGGATATGAGCATATAGAAGTTAGCGATGTATGTATCGGAACCACAAGAAGATTTAGGGGTTGTGTTTTAGACTTTCGGCTCAGATGACAAAATGTACGGCTTATGATTTTAGCCTTGTAGGTTTTTTTTTAATTTTATTTGCAAGGCTCTCGTCTCTTTGACCTTGAAGAGTTTTCATTCTTAGCCTATCCCAATTTATTTGGGACCAAAGGTTTTATTGTTGTTGTTGTATTATTATTATTATGTGGTCATATTCCATGGTAACCATGGTGCTAGTTTACAGTGAAAACTTGTGTTGATCGTTCATAAGCTTTTCCTTGCATGGAAACAAGCTGGGTTTAACAAGCTACGTATCAAAAAAAAGGGCACTTCCTTTCAGGAAGGGAGGATTAGTACCTTCCCGTCTTGTTGAGTTTGTTGGATACAGAGAGATTGTGCTTAGAGGCTGCTTCTGTGCTTGAGTGAAATACTATTCCATCATGTGACAGATGTTTCCCTCCGCAGGAGGGTAAACGCGTTACAGAATAGAAGCATCTTGTTGTTTAGATGCGATTTTTGACCGTTACTTTTTATAATTTTACATTAAAATGTACTAACAAAATTATAATGTGAGGTGTAGCTTCGACACTGGCAGGATGCCTGATTCTGCGACACATGTGTGGAGTTTGGTTAGATGGATTCTCTGCTTGGGTGAGAAAACTAATAACAGTAGGGGTAGCTGCAATTGTTTGGACGATTTGGAAAACAAGAAATACTGCTTGTTTTCAGCGAAAAATGCCTTGTGATCCTTCACATGTTATGTTCTCTGTCTGTGTTTGGCGGCTTTGGCAAGTTACGGCTGAGGCTTTCAACAGAAGACATGGATGGGGCCCTGTAGTACAGCGGCTGCAGGATGGGTGATCTACATCAAGCTCTGTTTCGGCTATCTTCGTTTTTTGTTGAATAAAGTAGCAGTAGGGATGAGTGGATGTTAGCCCTGTTATTTCTGTTCAAGTGTAGGAGTATTTTACTGTTTCTGTTGGTGAGTGTTGGTGAAGGTCAGGAGTGGTAAACACCAGAGGTGGATCTAAAGACAAAATTTTAGGTAGAGCGAGTCGCCGGCCGCGACGTGGCCACGCTCCCTGTTCTCCGGCGAGGGGCCGGCGAGACCATACGTATCACGGGCATCCTCCTCGCGTTTCTTGAGGAGGTCCGCGAGGCGTCGTTCGCTGCGCCGCTGCCCGGCGCTGTCGTGCTCGGTCTGTCCGAGCTGCACATGGCGAAGTAGTCATGCAGAAGCTGCAGTTCTTGCTCGTTGACTGCGCGAGAAAGGACCGAGGCTATGGGTGCTGATGAAAGCCGAGCTGGTGGCCTCTGAGCTCTGAGTGGTGCTCGACTCCATGGCTACGATGATGGAAGTGCTACCGGGGATGTGGTTGGGGCGTTGGCCGAGGCAGAGGAGCTCGCGGAGCTGGTGTCCAAACAAGCATGGCGCACGGCGGTGTGGCCGGATGCGGACGACGGCCGTGTGGCGCGGAGCGTGTGCTCGTTGCTCGCGCAGTTCAAGAGCGGCGTCACGCTAGACGTCAAGGATGCCAGGCTGGTGCTCGGCCGTGTCGACATAACAAGTTGGTTGGCCCCTTTTTTTTATTAATTAATCATTTTTTAAATTTAATTTTAAAGTTAACCCTCGGCGCACTTTATTTCCAATTCTGACCTCTTTTTAAATTTAATTTTAAAGTTAATCCTTTTGTCACGCACTTTAGGCAAACTTTCCATGGGTGGTGGCGTGGCGATGTTGTTTAGTCACGCCACCACGGTGGCGTGACAAAATGCGTTTTGCGACTTATCGATCTTATATCGTGACAATATTGTTTTGTCACGTCATGGATAGCGTGTGACAAAAAGGGCAAACTAGAAATATCACGTCGGAGGTTTGTTTAAAATCAAACCACCAGAATAGTTAACAAAAAGTTCGCCCCTTTGACTAAATCAACTCATTAAACTCATTTCTTGAATCAAAACTCCAAAGCTATCCCTCTCCCTCCCATTTTCAGCTCAAAACAAGCGCACTCTTAGTGCAAGATGTCATCATCTTATGATCTATATAATCTTGATATATGTTGCTAGCTTTGTCAACTGCATGCGTTATGGCGATGCGAGCAGGAGGTGCACGAGACCAACGCGCCGACGCGGCGAACAGTCTGGTCTACGAGGCGAACCTGCGGCTCCGGGACCCCATCTACGCCTGCATGAGCGCAATCCTAACCTTGCAGCAGCAGGTGCAGCCGAGAGGGTGTCCGCGTCGGAGGAAGCTCAGGCGGCCGTGCACCAAATGGTAGTGGTGGCGTATGGTTTCTGGAGCTGGCTGATCATCTTTACTTTCTGTTTGAAAATAAAGTCATAATATTGTGAAAGTGTTTTTAACGCTAAATCTAATGATATAATTTTTAAATAGTCAATCTAATTAATTTTAAACCTATTGGCGGACAACCTTTAGAAAGTTTGACGGCACGGATTCTAGGATCGAGTACTGCCTTTGTTCAAGAATATATATGGCGTTTTGGACATCAACACGGTTTCTAACAAGCAACTTTGATCATTACTTTTTATATGAATATGTTCATAAAATAATATAGAATTATTATATTATAAAAATATTTTTCATGAATAATCTAATGATACCATTTTCACCCGACCAGTGCAAATAGTTTTTTTTATATATATTAGTGATTAAAGTTAAAAAAGTTTGACTGCGTATCTTCTAAAACGGCATATATTCTAAACGGTGGTGGGGGTACAAAAGAAGGGGGAAGTAGTGCTTACTGCATGAGATTTCAAACGTCGATTTTACCATGATTCACAAAAGCAAGCGTGACAGCCTTAGGAAACAAAGAGACGAGAGATTTGGAGTAGGACTTTTATTTATTAATTTATTAATTTATTTTTATTACTAACCTTTCGTCAACTTTATTTTAAATCTGATCATTTTGATCACACCACAACGTGTAGCGTGGCAACACAACACCGCCACGTCATAAAGTAAGTCTAGCTAAATAACACTTCTTATCACGCCACTGGTGGTGGTGTAACCAAACAACACTGTCACGTCACTAACGCCACTGGTGGTGGAGAGACATGATTTGGCCACGCCATAGTACTGACGTGACAATGTTGTTTGTCACGCCATGAGTAGTGGCGTGGCTAAAAGAGTTAGAATTGAAAATAAAGTTAACAAAATGTTAATAATAAAAATAAATTAAAAAATGAGTTAATTAATAAGAAAAAGTTCCAGCAGCAGTCAGTAACTTTAGCGGTTTAATTCCTATCATGGTACGTATTTTATTTACGTGTTACTTGCATTTGGCATTTGCATTTTACAACGTATGCACAGCATAAACGCACATAAATTGAAGGCTCGCCCTCCTCCAGACCTCCATTCTCTGCAACCTCCAAAGACGAAACGCGACACAAAACGTCAGCAAATAGCTCGCCCTCCTTATTTTAGCCAGCACAAGAGCAAGAACGCCCAAGGGGGAATTTGGCGGCAACAAATTGCCGGATTCTTTCGTCTCGATCGATCGCTCGATCCCATCATACATTCCTAGTTGGGAACTTGGGATTGAATGGATGAGCTGTCCAAGGGCCAGATCGACGAATTCAGGGAGGCCTTCAGCCTCTTCGACAAAGATGGAGACGGTACGTTCCGACCTTCGTTGGCATTGGCATTGATGCATCAATTAATTGAGCTGATCTCGCGCGCTTAATTCGATGCATTTTCGTGTGCATACAGGGACGATCACGACCAAGGAGCTCGGGACGGTGATGCGGTCGCTGGGCCAGAACCCCACGGAGGCGGAGCTGCACGACATGATCGACGAGGTGGACGCCGACGGCAGCGGCACCATCGACTTCCCCGAGTTCCTCAACCTCCTCGCCCGCACAATGCGCGACGCCGACGCCGGCGCCGAGGACGAGCTCCGCGAGGCCTTCCGCGTCTTCGACAAGGACCAGAACGGCTTCATCTCCCTCGACGAGCTCCGCCACGTCATGAACAGCCTCGGGGACAGGCTCACCGACGACGAGCTCGCCGAGATGCTCGGCGAGGCCGACGTCGACGGCGACGGCCAGATCAACTACGCCGAGTTCGCGAAGGTCATGATGGCAAAGTGAGTCCCTAGCCTCTTCTTAGCGTGCCAATTCCTTGCATTACATTGCATTCTTCTCATTTACACCATTATTAGCGTTCTAGGATTGGTATGTTCGGAGGTTGTTTCTGCCTAATCAATTAGGCTTCAATTGCCAGCAAATCTTGAGCTGAAAGAATCACTTGTTTCTGAATCTGACAGCATATATTGTTCATGTGCATATATTTGCAGACGACGGCACAATATGATGGAAGAAGAGAGGATTGGAGCTCACCAGTCGGGTCACTCCCACCGGAGCAACGGCTGCTGCGGCCCCTCATGTACCATCCTCTGAAGTACTCACACTAATTCCTGTACAATTCATTGTTTCCTCTTTCCTTTCACCTTTCTTGTTTGATGATTTACAACTAGAGAAATGTACTAACAACAAGCAAAGAAAGCAACTCCATGATTCACAATGTAAATGAGAATGAAATGATGATCAATATGAGTTTGACTGGCCGGATTATTCTTGAAAACAAACCAGCTTAAGCTTTTCTGGCTCAGGATTGAACTATGGAACAAGGTGGCAACAACATGTTTAGCTACATTTTGCAAATTCAGATTACATTGTTCCAAAATGACTCGGTACGATTTACAAAAAATTACATCCTAACATACCCACAAAACCTATTGAATGTTCTTCACTTCAACTGTACCAAGCAGTTTCCCAAAATGCAGCATTTACAACAGTGGTGGGGAACAAGCACATCTTACAGGGCCACCCACTAGTCCACGGGAATGCAACGAGAAAATGGAATCAACTTAGAAGATTGGGATGCTAATAGTTTACCCATCCTTCCTTTCCCAAGTTTCTGCTTCTAGGAAGCAGGTTGGCTTTGCATATCGTCGGATTTCCAGACAACGTCCTTTAAGGTGTTGGAAAGGTTCTTGTAGAACTGCGCCACAGTATTGAGGTTTACACATTTCAGTATAAAATATTCCAGGAAAGTTGACAAAAGAACGAAGGTACATTACAATTCCGGTGAGTCAGTGAATCCAAATTATGAGATTGGAGAAGCATAAAGCTAGGAATTGATACACCTCTCAAATGACAGACTCAACCTTCCAATAATAATCCATGAATATCAGCTTTTTTATTGGCATGATCTTCACAATATGATATTTACCTTGTGAAATTCCAGAGTGTCGCCTTTTGCTTTGCGAAATTCAACCATATGAAGAGAAGGTGCAACTTGCAGTATCTGAATCATAATGCACAATAAAGTTAGACCAAAGAAGTTAACATAAAGCAGATTCCAGTTGAGTATTTCTTCATATTACCTCGGTAGTAACATTGAGATTTCCCTTCCTTCCTGCTTTTACCTTTCCTAGCCTCAACTGGTAAAACAATAAAAAGGACTTTAACATGCAGAAAAGAACTATTTAAAGTTCATATACATTATCTAGAAAATTTATTCATGCAGACTGTTATGAAACCAAGCTTTTGGTGGTAGACCTTGTAATTTTTCTTCTGAACATCAAATCCTAGAGGCTTTGCAGCTTCCTCAATCTTGCAAAGAATTTCTTTTGGCGGACATTTTGATGTGAACCTTGTTTCTCTTTTAAATTCCTGTCGATACAGTGATTAAAAATTAAAGTAGAAAGTATACAAGAATGAAGTTGCGAAATCATAACAAAAACCGAACAGAATATTCTAACTTATATCATACAGTATAATTGAGTGAGTGACTTATAGCTGAATTAAAAAATAAAATAAAATAAAGTGCATATTTCTATCATGATTTAGGCGATATCAGTTGAATTTAGAAAGTCATGGTGATTTAAGTTATCACACAGCACAATTTTCAAAGTTTGTGGTTACTATTAAGGAATTAGGAATATCTCGTACCAGCTCTGAGTTGAATAAGTTTCCAAGATTGAGACCTGCTGACATTGAAATCAGTTCAAATGCATTGAGAGCTGCTGGCTCTTCTTCCTCTTTCTTTTCTGTCACAAGGTGCTCCTGGAGGAGGTCAAATCGCAGTTGCAAAACTAGTTAGCAGGTGGAACCCATGATACTTTCTTCATGAGGTTGAAACAGAAATGCAAGAGTGCATATGGTCATCCACTTACTTCTGAATCATTGAAGACAGCATCCACATCATCCAATGCCGTGTCATATTTTTCATCAAACTCAGGACGCTTGTAGCCTTTCTTGAACCACTCATCCTCTAATATTTCTGGAATTGTTATTCTCTGCGACAGTTTCTCATGACATTAGCTTAATGTTATGGAGCAAGATGGGGTTATTAGTGGCTGGGTGCACATGAGCTCTGTGCTTGCTTATTAGTAAGCACAGAAGAACTGGGAAAATTAATTGATTGATAGATTGTACTGACATCATGTGATCTAACTCAATTATCTCAGGAATTTTTCTTATTTTAGGATTATTTCAAGCAGCTCTTGTGTTCTAGCATACCGTCATTGGATTTGGATCAAGCATTCTTGTTAACAACCTTTTGGCAGGAAAAGACATCCAAGGTGGAAACGTAAATTCCGCATTTGATATCTGCCAGCAAGGGCAGGAAAGAGTCAGATAAACATGAACCAACAAGACAATAGCAGCGCTACAAAAGAAAGTACAATGCTCACTTTCTTATACAATGTCATAAGATTAGAGTCCTCAAAAGGCAAATACCCTGCTAGCAGAACGAACAGAATAACTCCACATGACCACAAATCTGCCATTGCACCATCATAGCCTTGATCTTCGAGGACCTATTACAAAGGTGGTTGAAATATTTAAATCATTCTTGTTGAAACAATAATGTCAACAAAAGTTTTGATGGGATACAATTTTCTGACATTACCTCTGGCGCAACATAGTTTGGAGTCCCGCAAGTCGTGTGCAGCAATCCATCATCCTGAACAAGACCACAAAGAAATAGGAAATACTTGAAAATATGTTGAGGGATATGAGAACTTTCAAACATCAAAGAGACATCAGACATGGTTATCTGTTAATGCACAAAGTGTGGACTTTGGAACCTGTTGGTAGTAACTTAGAGGGCATGAAACAGTAAACCCTTACCTTGATTTGCTGAGATAGTGCACTCAGCCCAAAATCAGAGACCTTCAGATTTTCATATGAATCAAGTAGTAAATTTTCTGGCTGCAAGTATTGTATTTTAGATTTGAAGTAGATTTCTCATCGACAGAAAAAAAAAAGGCAGCAGAGAAAAAGAGAGGAACTCACTTTTAAATCCCGGTGGTACACGCCCCTGCTATGACAATAATCAACAGCATTAATTAACTGTTGGAAGTATCTCCTTGCTTCATGTTCCCTCATTCGACCATGGTTAGCCTTTATGATGAGGAAGCGAATAACCGTCAATGCAAAATTAACAATGGTAACTTTTAACTTTGTGTGTGTTGAGAACTGGCAAACTACACAGATTGGAAATGGAGAATGCATCATATCACTTACAATTGTGTCGAAGAGCTCGCCACCGGTAACATATTCTAAAACAATGTAGATCTTTGTTTTGCTTGCCATTACCTGAAAATTAAAGAGAGAATTCATTTGACTAAGATTAGCAGTTCCCCCTAATGAAAAGAAAATAGGCATGCCAAATTATTGAGTCCGGAATTTCTGGCAACAAAATCATGATTTAGGTACATGATTGGAAATAGATGCTTTGAGGTGTTATGAAGATTGTGTGTATATTGCAATAGGCCCAATGGGCAATATATATAGAGTACAAAGGGGACACAAGATTAAACCCTAGAATAATAGGAAATACCACTAATACCCTTAACACCCCCTCCCTCAGATGCGAGGCGTATGCAATAGCATTGCATTTGGAAAGGGTTGACGCTACAATAGAGAAAATCCAAAATCCGAGTCTTGATAATATCGTTGTAGCGTGCAGCTCTTGAAAAATATGTCGAGTATCAAAAGATCTCCCATCCGGGATCGTGCGCAGCCCATAAAGCACAAGGTGCAGGGACTGAGAAAGTAGGGGCAAGCGGGAACAAAGTCGACCGCGGCAACACGATGAAAAAGATGATAAAACCGACATGAATAGAGAAAGCTGTCAAATTAAGCCGAAGAGAAATAGATAAAAGCATGGCGGCGCAGATCGAAGCTCAAGACGGCGGCGGCGCAGTGCACAAGAAACGCAATAGAGACGCAATACGAAAGAAGTGCGCAGCCTTAGAAGCTCGGGGCGGCAGCTCAGAGAGAAGCGGCAGCATCATAACGACTTCTACGATCTACAACGGCTCGGAGAGAAGAGTGGCGGCTACTGCCATGCAAAAGGGAAGGCGTGAGCCAAGAAACAATCGGCTGACTGACAAAGAATTTGTGGACTCGCACGACTTAGACAAACTCAAAGATAGAGTATTACGAACTTGGATAGACGCAACGGAAGCAACGACACTAAGAAAGAAAAAGACTCAAAGGATAGCTAGCAGTAGCAGCAACAGCATGCACAAGTTCCCAGCAGCAACTTCCTTCCTCCTACTTCCCCTTCCTCGTCCTCTCCTCTCTTATCACCCCATATCTTTGTGTGTCGCAGCAATCCACCTCCAATCTCCATTTTCTCGGTCTCCACCGACTCTCTGACTCGCCCTCTCTTTTCTCAATCTCCTCCACTTCCCCTCTCTCGCCAAGGCGGCCCGCGTGAGCAAGAGCTTGTGGAGGCGGCTCAGGGAGGTCGGCGGCGGATCTCGAGCTCGGGGCCTTGGGAGGCTCAGGGGGGAGCTGAGGCGGCGGCACCAGATGGCACAAAAGCAGCAGGCGGGTGGGAGGAGGTCGACCTCGAGAAAGGAGGACGGTTGTCCCCGCACGCAACGGTGGATCCAGCCAGGATCGAGGGTGGTGACGACGGAGAGACCCGGATCGAGGATGGCGCAGCCGGGAGCTCGAGCAGAGGAGCTCGGGAGGCTCGGGCGGTGCGGATCCGGTCGGTCCAGGGCGGCCAAGATGGAGTAGAGGAGCCCAGGGCGCCGGATCCAGGCGGAGATAGAACAGGGGAGGCCCAGGGCGCTGGATCCGGGCAAGGAGGCGCAGCTTTGGGGTGAGCTCGACAGATCCGGGTGGAGAAGAGGCGGAGGAAGCGGCGGCGGTAGATCCAGGCGGGGAGGAGTCGCACAGAGCCCGGAGCGGCGTCGACCTCCAGATGCGAAACCAGCCGGAGTCAGATCCGGTGTGGAAGCGAGCTCGGGGACGCCTGCTGCTGGAGAAGAGCGCTGGATCAGAAGAGGATGAAGATGATGTTGCTGCTTCTACTGAGGAGAGACTACTGCTAAGAGGGTGGCCGCCCCCGGGAGTAGAGATTGCTCCTCCCGGGGGCAGCAGTAGCGGAAGACGATTTCGGAGCTAGGTTGGAGGTTACGTGAGAACCTAGAGTTCTGATACCATGTTATGAAGATTATGTGTATATTGCAATAGGCCCAATAGGCAATATATATAGGTTACAAAGGGGATACAAAACTAAACCCTAGAACAATAGAAAATACCACTAATACCCTTAACAGTTCCTAGCATAGACCGTAGAGGAGGTACAAAACTTTTTCCCTAACATAGCTCTTTTCTGATGAACTAAAACATAAGATTAACTGGACTAAACAACAAAAGGATAGTAATTTCTTTAATTACCTCATAGATGCGAACAACATTAGGATGCTTAATCAGCTTCATTGTTGAAATTTCCCGCTTAATCTGCATTCCAACACAGAGTTACTCATCAGCAACAAAAATTAGTCGTTCCATCAACAGCTACTTTACTCTGAACAAAATTGCCAAGTCCATTTGCACTAAAAAAATGAAGGACACTGATGGGGGCAGGAAATCTAAAGGACAAGACCCACAATCTACCAGATGTGAAATATCACCAAACACAACAAATTCTGCAATAATTCAGATTGTAAACTTAATTATGAGGTGGCATTTGACAGACCTGCTCAACCATCTTGTGCTTGAGAACCTTCTCCTTGTCTAGGATCTTGATGGCTACCGGGTCACCGGTCTCAGTATCCCTTGCGAACTTGACCTTTGCGAATGTGCCCTCTCCAATGGTTCGGCCTAGCTCATACTTCCCCACACGTCTCTTCACCTTGGTTCTGCTCATTCCCTGCCTTATCCCCCTCTGGAATCTCAGATAGTTTCCTCGCACTGAAACGGTTTCACTGTCCTGTGTGGACATTTTACTCAGTTACAGTTCATACATGGAAAAGATGACAGGCTGATATTTTTCTGTCTGAATAAATTTCACTTCGAGTGTACAGAATCCCAGTCCTGTCTAGTACAGGAGTTCGATTAGGTTGTATAATAATGCATTTACATGTCATTTTTTTTATCAGATCATACATGAACAATTGCCTTTGATCTGCACTAGTCAAATTGTGCTACAGAAAATGCCACATGCAAGTGCTCTTGAGCAGTCAAGTTTCCAAGATTGATGAACAACCATGTATTATAATTCACACACAACCACCCCAAGACGTCAGAAGCTTGGTAAACACCTCAATCAATGGGGTTGTTAAGCACATAAAATCCTGTGAAATCCAATATATTCTTTTCCCAAAACTTGAATAATCAATTGGTAGTCAAAAGGATTTAGACCATCATTTGGATCTGGGCAGGATGTTTGTTGTCAATTAGCCACGAGTGGGGCAGCAAACAAGCTATTGAATATTCATAAAAGGGCAACAGGTGAGTACATGTTCCACCAATCGTCCAATTCAAGAACATGAAATGGTCAGGATTCTCAAACAGGAAAGAGAGAGAAGAAAAATAAATCAAGGAGTAGCAAGAAGAAGGTTGCAGAAAGCGCCCATCCTCTCTGTCTCATCAAGAAATGAACTAACCCTTGAAGTAGTTTCCAGGTGATTAGAAAGATTACACAAAGAATCAACAGCACAGTTCCTAAGCAACCCAGAAGCTCGGGGTATGCATTGATGAGTCCCCTGAAGAGCAAAAAATGTAAGGGAAACGGAGAAGAGAATAGAAGTAGCTCTAACAAAGATGCTCAGCACTAGCCGAATTTGAGGTTTTGCCTCGCACACAGCACCAAAGAATTTTAATTGAAAAGGAACAAAAACACACAGTACATAACTTACAGAAAGCTCTCTGGTGAAATCTGCGATGCAAGTTAAGTCGATGCCTCTTCTGAAGTCTTTGTGATGTCTAGCTAAATATATAGTGGCAGCGATATCATGTAGAATGGCGAAAGAAAAATACTCCACAGCGACAGGTGCGGGGTGAGGGAGATGTTGGAATGATCCAACTCCACATGGGCATGACTCACGAGAGTGGACCGGTTCCAAGCTGCCAGCGCAGGAGCCTTTAGAAAAGGAACGGCTATCAGAGGTGGGGGCCACGGCGCAGACAGCAGTGTCATCGCCTCATAGACCACACCGTCGTATCACGATTGCTTCCTAATTTCCGATGGAGATCGCCGGAAGGTCGGATGTTGGAATGGCAGAAAATATACATTTGGTTTCCAGCAGCGAAAGCACACTAGTCCTAAGTAACGTCATTTACATCTACATTGCACTTACAAGTAAAATATACATTGGCCGGATGTCCGGGTTTTAAAGTGACTTTGGGGCACAAGGGCAGGGGAAACACATTTGTAGCAATGTTATTGTGCTTCAGTATTGTGGATATCATGAGGATATGTGCACGATATTAGGATGATGTTACAATTGGCAATTACACTTTTGGTTTGTTATTTCGTGTTTTGGCAAATGTCCCAAGACTATCGAGTTGAGTGATCATTGGTGCCGAAGCGATCGGGATCGTTAGATGATCGAGATCGCCATTGAATGGCGATCGGCCGGTTTGTCTTTGAATGTTGATTTGATTGGCTAATTGGTTTTGAGTTAAGTCATATCCATGTTTATCCTTGTATATGTGTTGCATATTGCATGGTTTCACTAACGTGGGTCAAGTTGTGAAGAACTTGTTCCGGAGCGATTTCTCGTCTATTCTTTGTCGCGGTGTTTTGAAGGTCAATGACGGTCAGCGGCGAGAGGATCGGGACCAAGCTTGGAGGCGAGGTCCGAGCGATCATGGATGCCGGGTGAGTCAAGTGGCTCAAGCGTGGCGCGAGAATGGGCGAGGATGACCGAACGGGTAGTTCGGTGCGACGGGTTGATCAAGCGGCGCGGGGTCGGTGCAAGTGCCTTGGTGGTTCGAGGAATACGGGCGGAGAGACTTGCCGAGCATGATGAGAGCCGTTGATCAACCTACACGTGGCGAGCAAGCAAGCTGCCAGCAGGTGGACTCGGTCCATGGAAGGATCGAGAAGGGTATTTTGGTAATTTCACCAAATCTGGCTTTGTGAGTTGGCTAAACCACGCGCGGGGCGTCGCAAGATGAAGTGGTTTAGGTCAAGAGATAATGGTTTCAGCGCTTTAAAAAGCGTGCGTAAGTGTCCCGTTCATGTTGGGCGTTAACGGGAGCCCATTAGAGAAACTCTTCTAGAATCAAGGCCTCTCTATAAATAAGGGGTGTGCTGGACAAGCCATCCTAAGCACTTCATTTGCAAACCCTAGTTTGGTTTAGGGACTTAGAGAGACTTAGGGTTCTAGGGAGATGAGTTGATTGTGTGCTCATGGATTGAGCTCTTGTCCTCCTTGAGGGAGTGGCTGTAACCAGCAACATCATGATTCAATCCATGGATGATTATCCAAAGATGTGTCTCTTTGTGTTTTTCCTTCTCATTTTATGATTTTGAGTCAATCTTTGATCTTTTGGTTTTGGTTGATCTCTTGCCCACTTCTATCTTCTTTGTGATGTGTGGGAATACATCTAGGATCATCAAGATCATCAATCTCTCACGAGCAAGTTTTAGATCGTGTTTTTCGTTTTTGCTCGGTTTTGAACCTTCCTTCGGTAAAACTGAAAAAGATCAAAACTTTGAAGTAGATCTTTTCGATCGTCACTTGGAATAGGTTCTAGATATCATTGGGAAGTTGTGTTCCAAATTTGGTCAAGTTTGGTAGTGTAGATCAAAAGTTAGATCGATTTTCGGTTTTGAAATAGTCTTTGAAATTCGCGTTACGTCTTGATTTTACTATTCACCGGTCGACCGCTCCTGTAGCGGTCGACCGTCGCATCGATCGACCGCTCCTGTGGCGTCGCCGCTCTGTTCATCAACACTGTTCATCAAGTGAAAAATTGTGTTTGATTGTTTCTTACGGGGTTTGAAGGAAATTCAACATAAGTCTTCCATTGTGGTTTTCTATTGATCTTCATAGCTCTCATAGCTATAGGAGTGAAATTTGTGTTGAATCTAATATTTTAAAAAAAAATTTGGTTAAGCTCCTATTCACCCCTCTAGTCGCCTTCCGGTCCTACAATTGGTATCGAGCACGGTTAGCTCTTCTTATAGATCTTAACAGGTCTTTGGAGCCATGGCGATCGACAAGTATGCAAACAAACCACATATCTTTGATGGATCTGATTTTCTTATTGGAAGACTCGTATGCAATTCTACATCGAGGCTCAAGGGCACGCTATTTGGCTTAAGGTCAAAAATCCATATGTTGTGCCGGTAGATGGCGATGTGATCACTCCAAATGTTGAGGCTAATAGCAAGGCTCGAAACTTTACGATTCAAGGGCTTAGTCGATCGAGTTTGAGCGTGTTGCTCATTTGAGGTCCGCTCATGAGATCGGAGGACTCTTTGTGATTACCACGAGGTTCTCTGCGATCAAGGAAGTGAGGCAGAACCAACTCAAGAAAGAATACTCAAAGATCGAGCAAAAGTCGGTGAGTCTTTAGATGAGTTGTGGGAAGGTTCTCCAAGATTTCGCATAATCTTGTATTTGTGGATCTTGTCTTCACTTAATCCAGAATGCACGCCGATTTTGGGTGCTCTTGATGTGAGAGTTTGGGGATGAAAATCACTTCCATCAATGACAACATTGTCATGAGTGAGCTTACCATGGACAAGCTCTACTCGAGGTTGAAGATGCATGAGATTGACTTTATCTCGCGTCTCCCAAGGCAGTCGATGGCGTTAGTGGTCGACCCTTCTAAGGGTAGTTCTTCGATTCTTTTGATTTTAGCTCATCGGTCTTTCTTTGTCCGCTTGGCATTCTTTGAGCGATGAGCAACTAGAGAAGATACTGAGGATGACTTAGCCCTCCTATCCACCGATTCTCGAGAGCATTCAACAAAGTAAGAAATAGGAGGAGAGGTGGACCTATCACTTGTTTTGAGTGTGGTGAACCAAATCACATTCGCTCCAAGTGCCCCAAGTGAAGGGCAAAGAGGAGAAGGATTTTCGGAGACATCCACAAGCTAAGGATGCAAAAGCTAAGAAGCCCAACTATCGCAAGTTAGTCAGTGGGTCCTTGCCGCTCTCGAGTGTTGATATGGCGATGTGGACTCGGGGACGGAGGGCGACGGCGATGACTCCCATGGCAAGAAGAAGACTCATGATTTCACCGGCATGTGCTTCATGGCGGGACGACCACGACGTCGACTCCTCCAACGACAGCGAACTCTTGGCCGATCCCGACGAGGTATGTCCATCACCAAATGAAATGAAACGTGCTTTGGTTGTTCTTGAACAAAAGCGAAGAAGCAAGCTAAAAGATAAAGAAACAGGATACCATAATTGAAGACTTGAACCTAGAAATTGTTAGGCTCAAATCTATTAATCCTACAAATGATTGTGATTCTTGTCTTAGCTTGATGTTTGATCGACCAATCTACAAACTACTCATTCCTCATTACAAATCAATTAAAAGATGCTCTTGATGAAATTGAATCTCTCAAGTCTAGTCCTTCTTGTATGAATGCTATTGCTCTAGATGTGACTCCTGTAGATGCTATTCCTTCACCTTGTTTAAAGTATGCGTTGCTTGAATTAAAATTGAATAGCGCTACAAAAGAATTGCAGAAATTTGATCCTAGTCATACTTGCTCTCATTGTGAGGATAATAAGGTCAAAATGAAAGAGATGGTGAAATGGTTCTTTATTCTAGATCGCATCATGTGAAAATTGCCTAAACTCACAATTGAGAATGATGCTCTAAACAAGACTTTAAAGGAGAAAGCTAATATTGAAAAACCCATGTTCATGATTGCATCCAAGAAAGATATTGACTCTTCTTGCCGTATCTTGTGTATTGAAATTGAAATGAATGTAGATAAGATACAAGAGGCATTTAGAGATAAATTTAAGAGCAGTTGAATAGGATTAGGAATTCATATTGTGTGTCTTGTGAGGCATTAAAAGTTGAGATAGCTATTCTCAAGGATGAGTATGATGAGGCAATCAAGTCTAGTAATTGTTAGTCGTGTAAGGACATAGCCAAAGAAAATGATTACCTAAAAGATACTCTTGAGAGATTTCTTGGTGGGAAGAAGAACCTCAACATGATTCTTGATACATCTAAGGTGAGTGTGAAGAATAGTGGCTTAGGTTTTAATTCAATAGAGCATTCCAAGAACCATCCACCTAAGATCACGAGAGCTGTTGAGAGTGGCTTGTTTGAGGTAGAAACCCCTGAACCATCTAAGATTGTTTTTAGATCTGTAGGTTTTGTCCAAACTTCTTCTAGCAAGACAGGTGTTTCTACTTCAATAGGTCGGACCCTCAAGGTCAAGTACCATTGCACCTTCTGCAAGAAGGATGGCCACATTGTTGAGTTACGCTTAGTAGAGCTAAGATTGAGAGGAAGGGAGGATGAGTGCTTTGAGGTCCATTAGAGGTTCCTTCACCTCTTGTAGTCTCTAGAGCCAGGCGACTTTGTCTTTCATGCTAGACATAGGCCTAGGTTGGTAGATGACTTCTTTGACTCATTTGAAGGTTCTAGGCGTTACGGTTTGGGATATCATGAGGAGAGACCACGGGTAGCATCTAGGCAGGGGAGTACCGACCTTTTGGTAGGTCGATTCGGAGAGGTCTAGGTGTTTCTCATGTGCATTCGATGATTTTACTCTTAATCGGTTTCTTCTTTGCTTCTCTTTGTTGTTCCTCGGCATCGTGTGACTCGATCTTTGGATTCCTAAGTCTTTTATTACTAACTTGATCTTGAGGCACGGATGTTTTCGCTTATGCCCAGTAGGTCCGTGCGTGCGAGGAAGGAGGACATATGGCTTGTTGACTCTGGATGTTCTCGACACATGTTGGAGATTCTAGATGGTTCTCCTCCTCACACGTGCATCCGGCAATGAGTTGATCACATTTGGGGATGTTGCTACGGGGCGAAGTGATGACCAAGAGGCACGATGCGCGTCAACAACAAGTTCATGCTTAGAACGTCGCTTTGGTAAGTAAGCTAAGGTATAATCGCTATCTGTTTCTCATTTGCTTGATGAGAGTGCAGGTAAGGTTTAAGAGTGGTGAGTGTAGAGTTACGGACTCTTGGTGAGAATGTTTTGGGATCACTAGGTTTGAGAGGATTTTTAGTGCTTGATTTGATGTCTCATATGCTTCGATTCTAGATGTCTTGTAGCTTCGATTCTCATGATCTAGTCTTATGGCATCGTAGACTTGGTCACATAGGTTTTGACCACTTGACTAGAGTCGTGAGCAAGGATTTGATTAGAGGTTGCCTAGGTGAAGGTGTTAGAGACCTAGTGTGCGCTCCTGTAGACATGGTAAGATGGTTTCGCTTCTCATCCACCTCTTACTTTAGTAATGATGATGGTCAGTCGACTTTTGCACTTAGACACGTTGGTCCTTCTAGGGTTCGATCTGTTTGGTGGAAAATGGTATGTGCTTGTGATTGTGGATGACTTCTCCGGTATTCATGGGTTTATTTTACGGTTTCTAAGGGCGAGGTTTTGGATTTTTAGAGAATTGGTCCTTAGACTAGTTGTTGATCTTCTGGAGCTTTGAGAGTCATTAGGAGTGACAATGGGACAGAATTCAAGAACTCTTCTTTTGCCACTTTACTGCTTGATAGGGAATTGAGCATCGATTCTCTTCTCCTAGAGTTCCTTAGAGAATGGCGTTGTAGAGAGGAAGAACAGGACCCTTGTAGAGATGGCTAGAACCTTGCTAGATGAGCATTCCACACCTAGGAGATTTTGGTGAGGCGATCTCTACGCTTGTTATGTGTCTAATAGGGTTTTCTTGAGATCTGTGATTGACAAGACTTCTTATGAGCTTAGATTTGGTCATAGGCCTAAAGTATCTCATTTCAAGATTTTTGGTTGCAAGTGCTTCATTCTTAAACATGGCAATTTGGATAAATTTGAATCTAGATGTTACGATGGCATATTCCTTGGATATCTGCTCATTCTCGTGGCTATCGTGTATTTAATTTGGATACTAACAAAATTGTTGAGACTTGCGAAGTCACTTTTGATGAGGCTAGTCTGGTACTAGACCCGATCTTTGCAGTACACGGGTTTACGATATTCGAAAGCATCTTCGTCGACGATGACTCGAGGATGAGGACCCAATCCATCCTCAAGTCTCTTACGAGATGGTTGGAGAGCACGCTACCACTACTCCGGCTTCAGTTGGCGACCTCCTCCTATCTTCACCGAGCGACTGAGTGGCTCTGCTCCTACCTCCATGACCCATGAGGTAGAGGCCATACGCACTGTGAGCTCCTCTTCATATTCGCGACGACATCCGCTGAGCGGATGATTGGGGATTTCAATGAGCGAGTCACTCGCTCCGAGTTTATTTCTCACGATTCTCATGCACATTACGCTTTTGTCGCGTCTTTTGAACCCGAGATGTCACCCATGCTTTATCGATTCCTCTTGGGTCAATGCCATGCATGAAGAACTTGAAAATTTTGAAAGAAACAAAGTCTGGACCTTAGTTGAACCTCCACGATATTCATGTAATTGGAACAAAATGGATTTTTAAAAATAAGCAAAGTGAGGATGGGTTGGTAGTTCGCAACAAGGCTAGGCTTGTAGCTCAAGGTTATTCAGTAGAGGGCTTAGACTTTGAAGAGACATTTGCTCTGTCGCTAGATTAGAAGCCATTCGCATCTTGCTAGCTTTTGCTTCTTCTAAGGGCTTTAAGCTTTTTCAAATGGATGTCAAAAGTGCATTTCTTAATGGTTTCATAGAAGAAGAAGTCTATGTCAAGCAACCTCGGCTTTGAAAATCATAAGTTCCCAAACGTGTTTTTAAACTCTCCAAAGCCTTGTATGGATTGAAGCAAGCCCTAGAGCTTGGTATGATAGGCTTAAGAGTTTCCTACTTGATAATGAATTTAAAATGGGTTTGGTTGATAAAACCTTGTTCACTCTCGGGCATGGCGGTGATTTTTATTGGTTGATTTATGTGGATGATATCATATTCGGTGGTTCGTCTCATGCTTTGGTGTCAGTTTTGATTCTATGAGCGGGGAGTTCGAGATGAGCATGATGGGAGAATTGACCTTCTTCCTTGGTCTTCAAGTCAAGCAAGCTGAAAGAAGGCATTTCGTTCATCAAAGTAAGTATACAAAGACCTTCTTGGCGTTTAGACATGGGAAGCGATGACCAATGTCTACTCCCATTGCCACAACCACCGTCTTTGGACCACGATGAGGATGGAGAGCAGTGGATCGGAAGAGTACCGCGACATGATCGGCTCCCTCCTCTACCTCATAGCGTCGGTAGGACATACAATTATTGTGTGTGCGTGCGCTCGATTTGAGCTTCTCCTCGTGCTTCTCATCGTCAGCGATGCGGCGCATATTCAGTACCTTCAAGGCACTCTTGATTTTGGACTCTGGTTTTCTTACGATTACGCTCTCTCTATTCGGGCGTTTTCGATGCGATTTTGCGGGGTGTAGAGTGGATAGGAAGAGTACTTCGGCACTTGTCATTTCTTGGGCACATCTCTTATTTTTGGTCTTCTCAAAAGCAGTCCTCTGTTGCCTGATCCCACTTGCAGGAGCGAATATGTCATTGCGACAGCGGTTGTTCTCGAGTTCTCTGGATTTTGTCTACTTTGCGGGACTATGGATTATTTTTGGAGAGTGTTCCTCTTTCTCGTGACAACACTAGTGCCATCAACATTGCCAAAAACACGATGCAACACTCTAGGACCAAGCACATTGATATTCGATATCATTTTCTTAGAGACCATGTTGAGAAAGGTGATGTTGTGCTTCATTTTGTTGAGTCTGAGCAGCAGGTTGCTGATATTTTCACTAAGGCTCTTGATTCTTCTCGTTTTGCTACGTTGCGGGGAGAGTTAGGGGTTATTAGTCCTCTTGGCCTGTTTTGAGGGGGAGTTTTGCTCCTTTGCATTCATTGTATCATAATGCATTTTCAATTCTACAACTTGCATTGTAATATAACTTCATGGAGCTTTGATTATTATCCTTGTATGACTTGATTTCATACTTTATACCTTGCCATGTCTTGTGTTAATGTGCTAAGACTTCTATTATGGCTTTTCATATGTAGCTTAGTTTTGCCATGATAGTTTTATTATCTGTGAGCAATTTGAATCAAAACATAACTTTTTGAATCTTGTGACTAGTTTTGCTTTAGTGATCCTCTTATGATTCACGCCATGTCATATACGCTTAATTGAGTCTTGAATCTGATATGAGTTTTAAAATGAGCTTTGGAAGTCCTTAAGTCAAGCAAATGAAAAAATTATAAGTTTTTCAGTGCGAAAAAACTGATCTCACCAACTCTTTCTCATGAGACGGCTTGCCATTGTACTAGGCTTGAACTCAGGGGGAGTTTTGGATGACCTAGATCACTCTCTTAAGCTTTCTTGCTTGGGATGGTGTGAAGGCTTGAGATCTAGCACATTGCTAAGAAAACAAAATTTCTTTTGGTTGAAGCTTAGGAGGCGTTGTGGATGGCTCCTAGTCCAGGACTTGCTTTACTAAGATAAAACCTGAAGTCTTTCAGCAAAGTGCTATAATGTGATAAAATTCCACTTGCTTGAACAAATTGATTCATAAAATGCTCAAAATTGACTCTTTGTCTAATTTATGGGTTCCTTTTGGCTTATAGACATGGCTTGACTCCTTCTTGGATACCTTTAGTTAAACTATAATCTTCAACATCTTTTCTTGCTAAGCCTTTATTTCAAATCAAATTATTGCTCTGTTGGCTCTAGCTTGCTATATATGTTTTGCCATGATGGAACTTTGCTACTTCACATAATATGGCTTGGTGTAATACTTGTCTAGTCTTCTTGGATACTTCTCATGGCTCCTGTTGCTAAAAATAAAAAAAATTGCAGCCATTCCCTGTCATTCATGCTCTATCTTCTTCCATGGTTCTTGCTGAATACATTGTCAAAGGGGGAGAAAGATTGGTAAAAATGTTGTTTTAGAGCTGTTTGGAGTCTTAGGGAGAAAGTGTTCCTTCGTGACAATTGGTGATCATTGTGAGTGGGAGCATCTCATTTGCATTCATTTGGTTTTATTGCCTTTTCTGAATCTGAATTGCAATTCGTGATTACTCACCATGATCGAAGGTCAAATAGAACAATTGTTCTTTCATATGGACCTTAAGTGAGATTTTTGGCGATTCTCTGAAATTGAAGCTTTTGTCTTGTCCTTTGCCTTATCTCACTTGCCTTAACTATTCGAAGCCAACTTGGTCATTTTCATGGCTTTCTCTTGCTTATGGACCAAGTTGTGCCTTTGCTTGTAACAGCGATTCTTTACTTTTCAAACCACAAACTTACATTTTACGGAAGATTGCCAATGTGTTCATCAAGGGGAGATTGTGGATATCATGAGGATATGTGCGATATTAGGATGATGTTACAATTGGCAATTACACTTTGGTTTGTTATTTCTCGTGTTTCGGCAAATGTCCCAAGACTATCGAGTTGATGATCCGGTCGATGGCGGTCGGGCCGGCGAGCGGTCGAGCCGACCGCCATTGAATGGCGATCGGCCGGTTTTATCTTGAATGTTGATTTGATTGGCTAATTGGTTTTGAGTTAAGTCATATCCATGTTTATCCTTGTATATGTGTTGCATATTGCATGGTTTCACTAACGTGGGTCAAGTTGTGAAGAACTTGTTCCGAGACGATTTCTCTGTCTATTCTTTGTGCGAGATGTTTTGAAGGTCAATGACGGTCAGCGGCGAGGATCGGGACCAAGCTTGGAGAGCGAGGTCGAAACGATCATGGATGCCGGGTGAGTCAAGTGGCTCAAGCGTGGCGCGAGAATGGGCGAGGATGACCGAACGGGTAGTTCGGTCGACGGGTTGATCAAGCGGCGCGGGGTTGGTGCAAGTGCCTTGGTGGTTCGGAGAATACGGGCGGGAGAGACTTGCGGAGCATGATGAGCCGTTGATCAACCTACACGTGGCGAGCAAGCAAGCGCCGGCAGCAGTGGACTCGGTCCATGGAGAAGGATCGAGAAGGGTATTTTGGTAATTTCACCAAATACAGGCTTTGTGACAGTTGGCTAAACCACGGCGCGGGGCGTCGCAAGATGAAGTGGTTTAGGTCAGAGATAATGGTTTCAGCGCTTTAAAAGCGTGCGTAAGTGTCCGTTCATGTTGGGCCTTAACGGAGCCCATTAGAAACTCTTCTAGAAGCAAGGCCTCTCTATAAATAAGGGTGTCTTTGGACAAGCCATCCTAAGCACTTCATTTGCAAACCCTAGTTTGGTTTAGGGACTTAGAGAGAAAGAGAGAGGCTTAGGGTTCTAGGGAGATGAGTTGATTGTGTGCTCATGGATTGAGCTCTTGTCCTCCTTGAGGAGTGGTGTAACCAACAACATCATGATTCAATCCATGGATGATTATCCAAAGATGTGTCTCTTTGTGTTTTCCTTCTCATTTTATGATTTTGAGTCAATCTTTGATCTTTTGGTTTTGGTTGATCTCTTGCCCACTTCTATCTTCTTTGTGATGTGTGGGAATACATCTAGGATCATCAAGATCATCAATCTCTCACGAGAAAGTTTTAGATCGTGTTTTTCGTTTTGCTCGGTTTTGAACCTTCCTTCGGTAAAACTGAAAAGATCAAAACTTTGAAGTAGATCTTTCGATCGTCACTTGGAATGAGTTCTAGATATCATTGGGAAGTTGTGTTCCAAATTTGGTCAAGTTTGGTCGTGTAGATCAAAAGTTAGATCGATTTTCGGTTTTGAAATAGTGCTGAAATTCGCGTTACTGTCTTTGATTTTACTATTCACCGGTCGACCGCTCTGTGGCGGATCGGCCGTCGTCTGATCGACCGCTCCTGTAGCGGTCGACCGCTCTGTTCATCAACACTGTTCATCAAGTGAAAAATTGTATTTACGATTGTTTCTTACGGGGTTTGAAGGAAATTCAACATAAGTCTTCCACTGTGGTTTTCTATTGATCTTCATAGCTCTCATAGCTATAGGAGTGAAATTTGTGTTGAATCTAATATTTAAAAAAGAAAAATTTGGTTAAGCTCCTATTCACCCCCCTCTAGTCGCCTTTCCGGTCCTACAAGTATCATAACATTGCGTAGCAGCTGTTGGTTCGAAAAAGAAAGGATGAGAACGTGGCTGCAACTGCAGCAAAAATACTGTAATATTGACACTATTTATGACTGTAGCATCACCGTAGTGGTTGATTTGAGCCGTTTGTCTCGAACCCGACGGTTTAGATCTGCCAATGTTATTGTACTGTGCTCATCTGCTATTGCCGATGATGCCAATCCAAGGGCAGTGGTCCGTGCCACTGTAGTAGGTAGGTACGTCCTTACTGTAGTGCTATCAATGGTAGTACAAATGTCCATCACTGTACTCTTGCAGTCTTGTTGTTAGTGTAATTAAACTGTACCAAGCACGTTTGTGGACCGGTGGTGACGCATGTAAGAACCGAGCCACTTAAACTTTTTTTTTTAACCGACAGAGTGTATTAATAGAGAAAGGTGGACGAAAACCGCAAAGTACAGATTACAAGTTAACTAGGGCTATAATTACAAAAGATTGAAAAGCTCCAGACACTTGGCCCCCGCTAGGAACCAAGTTCTACTCTCCCCCTTGATCTTTGCTATCAGATCCAGCGGAGCGGTGGCTTTGTTGTTGAAGATTCTTGCGTTTCGCTCCTTTCAGATTTTCCAATTAATTAGGATCAGAGTCGTGATCTTGGTTTTCCGGAGGGAGCCATTCGTTTCTACTACGTTAGACCACCAGTCCCGGATTTGCGTGGTAGGGGCCATAAGGATGGCTATAGGCCATCGGTGCCTAGCCAATCCATCATATGCTTCCATATTCTGACCGAGAAACGACACTTAAACTTTTGAGTATTGCTTTTATGTAAAATTAAATTTCACAAACCTAGCTTGATGTATTATAGTTAGTAGTAGATATTACAGATCAAGCTCTCAATTAATTCCCTGAAAAAAAGGAGCTCTCAAATTGTTTTATAAATACCTTTTCGCCCTTTTAAACAGCTCAATAAGTAATTCATGTGGGGGTCCCAACTCCTCACATGCTCCCCTCTGGTCTTCTAGAACAGTTCATCCGGTCGTCCTGCGCTGCATTTCTTTTGTTTGAATATTATTAATTTCACTCTACCTTAGCCAACGTTTTAAATTTTTTTTGTCAAGTCCGCTTTGGTCTCTTCCTGACGTCTGTATGCACATCTCCAAGAGGTAAGTAGATGGATTAATTTTTTATTTGCCACTGAAAGTTCGACGGGTCCATAAAATGCTATCGCAAAACTACTTCTCCATTTATTGCCATCAGATCTCAACTTTTATCCTGTTTTTGCCACTCCTGTTAGCGTCATTACGTCCGGCTGCCGTTAACTACCGAAAAATTGTCAAAATGTCTATCTTACCATTCTTCTTCCTTCTCTTCTTCCTCCCCATTCTTCTTTTCCTCCTCATGCCCCGACCTCCCCTGCCCACACTGCTGACCCGGCCTCCTGCCCACGCTATGCCGCCCTTCCGCTCTCGCTCCCGTTCCCGTTCCCCTCCACGCGCCGTCCCTACGCTCCCACTCCCGCCACACCGCCCCTCCGCTCCCGCTCCCCTTCGGGCGTCGACCTGGCCTCCTCACTCACGTCGCTCCTGCTCTCATTCCCTCCGTGCTGCCTCTCTACTCCCGCTCCCCTCCGCGCGTCTCCCCTCCGTTCCTGCTCCCTCCGTGCCTCTGTAGTCCTCCCCGTCCACGCGCACCGCCATAAATGGGTTCCCTGTCCTAGGGAACATGTTGTGCTCCTGTTGGCCTTGGTGGGCCTTTGCCTCTCATCAGTGGGGAGAGAGAGGAATGAGACAAGGAGAGAAAGAGGAGGGATGAAGATGACGAAGGGTAAATAAGTCTTTTCATGTACAATTTTACAATCAACTCACGGTTGACCAACGGGAGTGGCAAAAATAGGATGAAAGTTGAGATCCGATAGCAATAAAGGGAGGAACAGTTTCGCGATGGCATTTTAGAAACCCGACCAACTTCTAGTGGCAAATAAGGAATTAATCCTAAGTAGATAGAATCCACCATCAATCAGTGCTTTAAAAGTTCAAGTCTAAAAAGGATGAGGAATAGAATGTTAGTCTCATGTGGGGTCCTAACTCCTCGCAAGGTCACCTTTGATCTTCAGGCCCATTTGGAACGCATAAATTTCACAAGATTTTCATAGAATTTTCACACAAAACAGTTCAATTCCTGTAGGATTCAAGAAAAAGTTCCCACGTTAGTTCATCCGGTCGTTCGCTTGCACTACATTATTAATTTCATTCTCTACCTTTGCCAAATGCTAGTTAGTGTGTTATTAGCCTACGTTTTAACTTCTATCTAGCTTGCATGGTCGAGATTAACTAGAATTGACGTGTCATTTGCATTGTGGATCCAATAAATGGGCATGTCTTTTTTCCAATCGCTGTGCAAATCTTCTCGATTCGTACTGTGAGGTGGTGGTCGTTGGGCACAGTGGCACCGGGCGACGAGCTCGGTAATGCGAAGGAGGCAAAGCTGGCTGCAACGATGCTGCCCTTGCTGGCGTCGTTCCCCCAACTGGCGACCAAGTTCCGCGTCTTGCTGTTGAAGCAGAGGAAGCCAAAGGTCCCTGTTTCGAGCTCGACCCCTTGGCGTCTCCCTCCCCTTCACCCTCCCCCACCCATCCCAGCCTTCTGTCGCCACCATCCTCCTCCTGGACCATCGCTCGCCCCCCTTCCCATGCTCAAGTCACTGCCGCCATCTTCCTCCTGGAGCGCCACTGTTCGGACCTCTCCTTCGGCGGAAAGAGGGGAGGAGGCCGGCGGGATTTGGGGCTACAATGGCGTGAGTGGGAGGAAGGAAGGAGGCCAGTGAGGAGGTTGGGGCAGCCATAGTAGCCGGGGTGGGAAGATAATTGGAAGAGAGGAGAAGGATGGGAAAGAAGAAGGGTAATACGTCTTTTCTCGTCCAAGTTAACAGCAAGGTGACAGAAGTGGCATGTGTTAGAGATATATGTATAGTGTATTATTCCCCATTGTTATGAGGGGTTATTTGCATATTCATCACCTGTACTTTGTGTATATATACTGGCCCATTGGCCTCATATTGAATACAAGCGCTATTCATAACATGGTATCAGAGCGAGGTTAGGGTTAGGGTTTTACTTGTTGCAGCCGCCGCCGCTGCCGTCACCCTCCCCGTGTCCTATTTCTCTCTACCTCCACTGGTGCTCATCGTGGTGTCGCCCACCCGTCCGAGCTCTGCGTCGGCTTCAAGCCGCCGCTAGTCTTCCGCCGCCGGATCCGGGCCACCCTTCGCCGGATTCGTGCCTCTTCTTCACACTGCGTCGCCAGAGCGCCTGCTTCGTGTCGCCCGGAGTCGCCTTGTCTTCATCGGCGGCGTCGCATCGTCTTCTTCAGCGGCGTCGCATCGTTGTCAGCGCCTCGTCTTCATCGGCGGCGTCGCATCGTCTTCTTCAGCGGCGTCGCATCGTCGTCAGCCCGGTGTCATCTTCTCGCCCGTGCGCTGCCGTCTCCTCTCGCTTGTGGCCGTGCCGCCTCTGGCGCTTGGGCCGCCCGCGCCGCCGTCGCCGTTGGGGAGCCGCCGCCACCGGGGCTACCAACGCCGCCGCCAGGGGGGAACCCTAGTCCCCCTCGTGCGTGTTGCTCCCTTCGGCCCGGTGTGGCTCTTCAGCTCGTGTGGGCCGAGTGTGCTCTTAATTGAGCCGACCGGCCTGTAAAAAAATAAATAAATAAAGAAAAAAAATCATTATGTTGTTCTAACCGCCGCACCGTCTAGCGCCGCCTGTTAGACTTCGTTGTCTTGGTCGTCACGTCGTCCAGCACCGCCTACCAATGGGCACAGTTTCCCTCTCTCGTTGCCCGGTGACCTTCGATGGTGTTAATTACACCGACTTCGTGTCTCACATGCGCATCCACATACGTGGTCTTCGTCTCTAGGGCGTCCTCTCCGGCGATGTCACTGCGCTTTGCTCTACTCCTCGGAGTTTGGTGTCTGCCGCTGCGCCCCGACGACCAACAAGGCTGCTGTTGAGGCTGCTCACCTTGCTGATGATGAGGCTACCTCCGCCTACCAGGAGGCTCTAGATTCCTACAAGGATCTACTAACCGCCTACACTCAGTGGTATGACGACGACGCTCGGGCTGCTGCTGTCCTCATCGCGAATGTCCAGTCTCAGTTCTCTTCTAAGGTTGTGGGACTCCCTTCGGCTTTCTAGATGTGGACTCATCTTCGTCAGTGCTACGAGCCCTATGGTGATGCCCTCTACCTGTCTGTGGTCCGCCAGGAGCACTCTCTTCAGCAGGGTGATGTTACTGTTGACGCTTTTTACGCTCAGAGCTTTGTTGTCTGACGTCAGTTGGACTCTCTTCGCGTTGCTGGCTGTCGCTCCTGTCCGTGTTGCCTGGCTGTACGTGCTGACCTTGAGTTTCAGTGGGTCTACGAGTTCCTTACTCGCCTTCATCCTGAGTTCGAGCAGTGGCATGCCCAGTTCCTTGCATGCCACCCTCGTGTCACTCTCCTGGAGGCTCTTACCGAGATACGCGCTGAGGAGACTCGCCTGAGTGGTGTTGGTTTGCTGCCACTCCCCTCCATGCTCGCCGCTCGTCCACCTGCTACACCGACTGATCCACGCTTCAGCACAGTGCCTCCTCCAGCGGCTGCCACAGGTGGTGGTGGCCGCCCTCCATCTGGCGGAGGCCGTCCTCACTGCTCCTACTGTGACAAGGTCAGTCATATTGAGTCCCAGTGCTATAAGAAGCAACGACATCTTTTACATTGTTCTTCTACTAGCACTGGCACTGGTGATTCTACATCGGCGTCTGCATCGACTCCTTGGCGATTTCTCTCCGAGCAAGAGATAGCGGACTTTGCGCCCGCTTGCCGCCGAGGTTCTCCCACGACAGGTTCTGCAGGTTCTACTACTGATTCTTCGGGCACTGAGAAACCATCTCCTACACAGTTAGGTACCTCCCCGTGGATTCTTGATTCTGGAGCATCTTTTCACATGACTTCAGATTCTTCCACTGTCTTTCATTACACCTCTTGATTCTCCTGTCAGTGTTCTTACTGCTGATGGTACATCTCTTTCTGTCTCTGGTCGAGGACCTTTTAGGAACTCATATTTTCATGTTCCTTCTGTTGCTTATGTTTCTCGCCTTACCATGTAGCTTCTTTCTGCTGGGCAGATTACTGACCTTGGTTGTCAGGTCATTCTTGACTCTAACTCTTGTTGTGTTCAGGACCGCCACACGAGAGCTCGGTTGGTTCGGCCCTCGGCGCCTTGACTCATGCGTCCACAGGAGCTTGGTGGCTTCACCTTCCTTCCGCTGCCACCGTCGCCGCCAATCTCTCCGCTTCTGCCACTCCGTCTACTAGCTTTTTCCAGCAGTGGCATCACCGACTTGGTCATATGTGTGGATCTCGTCTGTCATCTTTAATTCGTAGTGGTCTTCTAGGGTCTGTCTCAGGAGACGTGTCTTTAGATTGTCAGGGCTGTAAGTTAGGTAAACAGATTTAGCTTCCTTATCCTCACAGTGAGTCAGTGTCTCAGCGTCCATTTGATCTCGTTCATTCAGATGTTTGGGGTCCGTCTCTCTTCTTTTCGAAAGGGGTTCATCGATATTATATCATATTTATAGATGATTTCTCTCGCCACACTTGGATATATTTAATGTCTTCTCGTAGTGAGGCCTTGTCTATCTATAAACAATTTGCCACTATGGTCCACACACAGTTCTCCACTCATATTCGTGTCTTTCGTGCTGACTCCACTGGCGAGTACCTCTCTCGTTACTGCGCGACTTCTTCTTTGAGTAGGGCACTCGCTTCGATTCTCTTGTCACGGTGCTCATGCTCAGAATGGTGTCGCTGAGCGCAAGCATCGTAACTTCCTTGAGACGGCTCGTGCACTGATGATTGCCGCCTTTATTCCACCTCACTTTTGGGCCGAGGCTGTTTCCACTACCACCTATCTAGTCAACATCTAGCCTTCTTCTGCTCTTCAGGGTGCGATTCCTGTTGAGCGTCTCTGTGGTCTTCTTCCTGACTACTCTGCTCTTCGTCTGTTTGGCTGCGTTTGCTACGTTCTCCTCGCCCCTCGAGAATGCACCAAACTGACTGCTCAGTCTGTTGAGTGTGTTTTTCTGGGATACACTGCCGAGCACAAAGGCTATCGGTGCTGGGATCCTATTGGTCGACGGATGTGGGTTTCTCGAGATGTGACTTTCGACAAGTCTCGTCCCTTCTACCCATGTTCTGTCTCTCCTTCGGCTTCCTATGTGGAGTCTCTATTCTTTTTGACCTTTTCAGATACACCTATATCTGTCTTGCCCTCGTCCACGTGTCCCACTGAGTCTCCACATATTCCTCCTGTGGCCTCTCCACCGTTGTCGCCGCCTGCTTCGTCTCCTGCGGCTCCTCCCACTACAACACCTTCTTACTCTCTCTTCTACACTCGTCGACCTCGTATTGAGGATCTTCAAGCTGAGCCATCTTCTCCTGCTACTCCTTTTTCCCCTGATGCTCCATCTTTCCCTGATGGGTCATCTTCTCCTCGCTACGATCTTCGTGATCGCTAGTCGCTTCGCCCCCTGCCCGTTTTGGTTTTGCTGGTGCAGCTACTCCTGAGCCTGTCTTCTACCGGGATGTTGTTACTCACCCTGAGTGGCAGCATGCCATGGCCGAGGAGATTGCTGCCTCGAAATCTTGGTACTTGGGATCTTGTTCCTTTTCCATCTCACTCTTGTCCTATCACGTGTAAATGGGTCTATAAGATTAAGACTCGCTCTGATGGCTCTCTTGAGTGTTATAAGGCGTGTCTTGTTGCTCGTGGCTTCCAGCAGGAGCATGGTCGTGACTACGATGAGACTTTTGCTCCTATGGCCCATATGACCACTGTCCGTACTCTTCTTTCAGTGGTATCTATTCGCCATTAGTCTGTTTCTCAGCTTGATATCAAGAATACCTTTCTTAATGGCGAGTTGCGTGAGGAGGTCTACATGCATCCGCCACCTGGGTATTCTGTTCCTGAGGGTATGGTTTGTCGCCTTCGTCGCTCTCTCTATGGCCTTAAGCAAGCCTCTCGTGCTTGATTTGAGCGCTTCTCCTCTATGGTCACTGCTGCTGTCTTTTCAACTAGTGATCATGATCCTGCGCTCTTTGTCCACACTTCGTCTCGTGGTTGGACTCTTCTTCTTTTGTATGTTGATAATATGATCATTACCAGAGATGATTATGAGTACATTGCCTTTGTCAAGGCTCGTCTTAGTGAGCAGTTCCTTATGTCGGATCTTGGTCCTCTTCGTTACTTCCTTGGGATTGAAATTACTTCCACTCCAGATGGTTTCTTTATGTCCCAAGAGTAGTATATTCAGGATCTTCTTAATCGCACCTCTCTCACTGATCAGCGTACTGTTGAGACTCCTATGGAGCTCAACGTTCACCTCCGACCCTCTGATGGCGAGCCCCTTTCTGATCCGACTCGTTATCGTCATCTTGTTGGGAGTCTTGTCTACCTTGCTATTACTCGTCAGGATATCACTTATCGATCCACATTACGAGTCAGTTCGTCTCTGCTCCCACTCAGGTCCACTACAGCCACCTTCTTTGAGTTCTACGATACCTTCGTGGGACTATCTCTTGCTGTTTCTTCTATCCACGCTCCAGCTCGTTACAGCTTCAGGCTTATTCGGATGCTACTTGGGCTAGCGATCCTTCTGATCGCCGATCTATCTCTGCTCACTGTGTTTTTCTTGGTGGTTCTCTCATTGTCTGGAAGACGAAGAAACAGACTGCAATATCCCGTTCGAATGCAAAGGCTGAGTTGCGAGCTATGGCTCTCTTGACAGCAGAGATTACTTAGCTATGGTGGTTACTTGAGGATTTTGGTGTTTCTGTCACTACACCGACTCCTCTCTTGTCAGACAGTACATGCGCTATCAGTATTTCCCGTGATCCTGTGAAGCATGAGCTCACCAAGCATATTGGTGTTGATGCTTCCTTCATGAAGTCTTGTGTGTATGATCAAGTTATTACTCTTCAGTATGTGCCTTCAGAGCTTCAGCTAGCAGATTTCTTCACGAAGGCCCAGACTCAAGCACAGCACGGCTTCTACCTCTCCAAACTCAGTGTTGTTGATCCAACATGAGTTTGAGAGGGGGTGTTAGAGATATATGTATAGTGTATTATTCCCCATTGTTATGAGGGATTATTTGCATATTCCTCACATGTACTTTGTGTATATATACTAGCTCATTGGCCTCATATTGAATACAAGCGCTATTCATAACAGCATGGAGCGGAACAAAAAATAAACTCGGTGGAAAATGGGGAATCAAACTTTTTTGAGTGGAAAATCTAGGATCGGGGTAACTTTCGATGGCATACAAGGAATTTTCCTTGATATTAACTCTCTTAAAGTGGAAATAATCCCCTCTTGGCCAGGCTATCCAATGTGACGGTTTGGTAAAAAAGCTCCTGCGTTTTTCCAGAAAGAAGGCTTGTTTGGATGTCTCCCTAAGCTCCCTACCTAGCAAAAAGTTGTACCTAGAGGTAGCCTGGAATTCTGATGATTTTTTGTCTGGCTAGATAGACCTTGGCCTGAAGAAAACACATTTTTTTTTTTAAAAAAATCATGTTTTAAGAATGAGAAAATTGCAAAAAGCTTGAAATATGCGTTCATAAGCACCCCTCTATAACCAGTCCTCATCTCCAAATCCTTTCTTCCTCTGATTTCACTGAATTGAGCACAGGCAAGGCTCGGGCAGTGGAGCTCTCTGCGGTGAGGAGGTCGTAGCGAATCTCCACGTCGGTGAGGCCAAGGTCGTGGCAGGATCTAGGCTTGCGGTGCGACGGTGGTGGCAGCAAGACCAGTAGGCATGATGAGGAGGTTACGGTGGAGTTGGAGTGGGTGAGGCCGAGGGTGCGACGAACCTTGGCATCGACGAGGCTGAGGTCACGACGGGATCAATGTTGTGGCGGCGGCGGCCGAGCGAGGAGGAGATGGTGGGATCCAGGCATTGTGGCGGCGGGATGCAGGCAGCGGTCAGTGGCGGGAGCAGGCTCGTGATCTCATTGGCAGTGGGATGTGGTTGATTAGAGGAGGAAGATGATGATTAGAGGAGGCGATTAGATGAAAAAACTCTGGATCGCTCGTGTGACTAGTGTCCCAACCTTGACCTAGGCAAGCTCCCAAGGCAGCAACCAAACACACCCAGGCGCTCCCCAGGAAAGCTCTCGGCCAGATAGGTCATCTCCAAGACGCAATCCAAACAAACCCAGAATCCCTACCTAGGCATCCTATCTATTGTGACAATTTCGCAAAATAACCCCCTGTATTTTGCAAAATTGCATCGAGGCCCCGACCAAACCAACATGCCATAGGTTTTTGTTCGCTTATGTTGTATAAAACTCCTCATTATTTCTGACAATGTGGAAATAATCCCAGCTTAGCCAGGATATCTAGCGTGATGGTTTCGCAAAAAAACCTACATTTTTTAAATTGCATCGAGGCCCAACCGAATCAACGAGCTACAAGTTTTGCCGCTTTGCGTTCGCTTGTTTTTGTAGAAAACTCCTTGTTTTTCCTGGCAATTGCATTCAGATCCTAAACACTTGTGGTTGTTCGATCACGCACAAGGCTGAAGAATCTAGACGTGCCATTATAAGTTAATGGAGTATTTTGGTAATTAATGACAATCGTCAGGTGGACTAATATTTTCCATGAGTTAGTGAAATAGATTGAGTCCTATGATGATGAAGACTTACGATGTCAACATGTTATCATGTGTTGATGAGTATCAAGATAATATCATAAAGTGAAGAAGATCATCATATGTTGATGATATTCAAGTCAAGATTCTGGACTTGGAGTGAAAATATTCATCATCAAGTGATCATTCCAAGATGGATGCTCAAGACAAAGGTATGACTAGCATAGACTAAGAATTTGTTTCTTAGTCATTTTATCGGTCTTGGTGTTTAGTATGGAGACTGGATTGCTAGTATAGGTTGTCGTAATATTAATAGGGGTTTTGACTAGTAGCTTGAGGGTGTCATGTGTTGATAGCTCTTAATGCTTGCTCTAGATCTCTGTGGCATATTGCCGCTATTTGTAAGTGTGTTTTGCAAATAGTTGAGGCTCATGGATAATCTTTGTAACATGTGACTTTAGTTTGCGAATTTTTTGCAAACGGTTTAAGTGCATGTGCCAAATTCCTTGTGGTGTGATTCTAAAAGTTGGCAAATGTGTTTTGTAACTTGTTGAGAATCTTGCTTTCATCCTGTGTTTGTATAGCGCATCAATTAGTAAATGTGTTTTTGCAAAATTAAGTTGAAGCGATATGCAAAATTTGTTTCTCCATTCTCTGGCGGTCTGACCGCACCCTTTCGGCGGTCTGACCAGCTCACCTTGGGTTTGACCAGGCTGAGTGTCGGTCTAAATGTCTTGGTGGTCTGACCACCATATGTTGGTCGATCGACGGTATGCCGACCGATCACCATAATGACCTAACTTAGGGTTTGTATTTCAAATGTAAATTATGAGGAGAAATAAAAACTTTTGGTGCCTCATGAAATCATTTGAGAGTTTCTACGATTTTCCCTAGCAATTTCCAATTTTTAGAATGTAATTCTTGTGGTTGGAAATTGTTGTCAGCAAATGTTAGCTTTCAAACTTGTGATCATCCTCTGAAATTATTTTTCCTATCATCTTGATCATCCTACCTACCTCCCTGAATTATTTCACAATTTTTAGATTTTATTTGATATTTCAAATGGCCAAGTCAAACTAGTTTGAATTTCTGGTCAAACCCTAGGTCAGCAGCTTGTGAATTTTCTGTAGAACAATGCAGTGCATAAAAAGTTCTGGAACATTTATGCAATGTTGTTCTATGTCCCTTGTAGCTACCATAAAAATTTCGGAAATTTTGGAGCCCTGGAGCTATCTCTAAAAATTTCCCAAGCCTTCTCTGTCTTTTAAATCGAATGCGAAAACACTTGTTCCTCGGGCGAACCTTTCGGGCTCGAGTCCGACCCGCACCACTTGACTCGGTCGCACCACCTGGTTGCACCGTGCGAGCCCGATGGTGTCGGCCGTCCGATGAAGATCGCACGGTCCATATTGCGTGTTTCGTCGACTGTCAGAATGCATACACCAATCTCGGTAGTCCATCTCGGATCTAGCGGTCGGCACAATCTTGATCGAGTTAAACCAGCCCATCGCGCGCATCGGACCCGTCTCGCACCGCCTTGTCACGATCGACATGTGGACCCCACTGTCGATGTCGCCTCGTCTTCTCGCACCTCGCGGAGCTCGCGGCGGGTCGCGCATGGGTGCCACGTACCTCGTCCCGCCACCTTTTGCCATCGTGTCGGTGGGAGGCATCGCGCGACTTCATAAAGCCTTTGAGCTCACCCACTTTTTCTCGCTTGCTTCCTCGTGATTTCTCCGCGCTTCTTTGTCTCGGCGGGCTGAAGTCGAAGGTAGCGCCGCCGTGTAGCGCCGCCGAGCCAGGCGGCGACCGCACCATCGTGATCCACACTCGGTGCGCGTCCATTTGCCCATTCGGATCGCGGGGTCGATGAATCACCGAGCGGTATCGTCGTCTCGCCTCCGGCGATCTTGGTCCCGTGAGCTCGTTTGCGATCCGGTGAGTTTTAACCGTCACCTAGTCCCTTAGGATCGCACTAATGCACCGAGTCTAACGGTGACTTCATTTTCATCTTTGGTGCATCGTTGCGGCGTGCGACCAATTCTTCTCAAGATCGGTTTCGCCGTGGAAATTCCGGCCACCTCGGACCGCCGTCGGCGTTATCGTGTGCTTCTTGCTCACGGTGTTGAGGCGGCTTAAGCACACCTTCCGGAGTCTTCTAGAAGTCCGTATCGCCTTCTCGTCGGCCGTGTCTTCTTCTCGCCTCAGTTCGCCGCTTGACTACGCGGCATCCCCGTGGTCGCGTCACCGCCATCGTGTTCGCAAGATCTTCGCGAACCGAAGGTACCACTCTCGCCCGAAACCCACCGTTAGCTAGATCACTTGTGCGGCCGCGCGCCGTCCCGTCTTGCGCGGTGAGCGCGGTGATGATTAGTTTAACTCTAATCATGTCTAGTTTAAGTCTCGACTTGTGGGCCCTATTGGCTAATCACGTTTAGAAAATCTTTAATCCGGCCCGTTATTTGTTCTCGAGTCATTGCCATGTGGGTCGTCTTTGTCGATTAGGGTTGTGTAGCTCGTATACGCTTTCTCGCCGGTGGCGTATTTCTCTGTGAGTATGTTAGGTTTGCACTTTGGTAAGCGAAGGCGTATTCTCGAATCGCCTTCGGCGTCACCTTGATGGCGATGCATTGCAGTCGGCACCTTTATTTGGGCCATTGTCGATCATGTCGGGGCTGGTTGGTTGTCGGTAGGAAAAGGTATAAATGCTTTAGTATTTCAAATGCTTTTACTGTTGCCTTTGTTAATTCAATTAAACTTAGAAAATGCATAACTAATTCAATTCTTATCCAAATTGCATGAAACCGGTCTTTGTTAATTTTCATTTTAAATGTACTATTTACTAAAATTAGTGTCAACCTTGTCTCGTATCAAAAATCTGTTTATTAATTTAATGTTGTAGAATGTAATCTCCAAGTTAGAAAATTCATATCTTTTTCAATAATCGTCCAAATCCAGTAAATCCAATTCTGTAGATTTTCATTTTTAGTGCACTAATTATCAGGATAGATTTTAGATCTTTGTTTCATTATTAAAATTTTGCTAAGTATTTATCTAGTGCTTTAATGTGTATGTTAGCTTAGGAAATTGCTAGAAAATTCATCACCACTTCAAATAATTATTTCCCTCTCTCTAAAATATGTTAGAACCTGCTTAGGTTGCTGGGTGAGTTTTGGTATGTTTTGTTATTGTTGTATGTTGAGTTTTTAGGTTTATTCGTTCTTATTCGTTGTTATTTGTTTAATCGTTAGGATTCGATATTTGCGGCAACCACGAGAACGACCTTCGCAACAAATTGAGCAACGGCGACCGGGCAAGCGGTTTGATCATTTTTATCCCAGTATTTTAAAGTCTAATATTTTGTTTCAGCTGTATGTATGCATCGCTTATTTTGTGTTAAATTGGTTAGTTAAACCTTTAGATGCATAATCTGTAGGTAAATATTTGTCCTCTACTACTTGAGCCTAGGTTATTTCTTTGTGATTAGAGTTATTTGGATGAACTCTCGTCACTTAGTAGATTCTGAGTTCGAGTTGCTTAGCCATGCTTAGCTACGGTAGTTTTAGGCGATCATCGACTTAGTCGATGATCTTGATCTATAAAATTATTCTTGTTCTTATATTCCATTTCGTGCTATGTTTAATTGCAAAACTAAAGCGAAAACAAAAATGATTTAGACTTGGGCTGTGGTATGATTGGTGTGATCTGTTGGGTGTGGCTGGAATGGTGCCGAGTCAACAAGGACCGAACATCTTGTTACTTGAACCAAACATTTTGCGTGCTAACCACACTAGAGTATATGAGACCTCTCTTGACCTAGTACTTTGGCGTGTATTGGCTCAGGGTCGCAGGAGGTCGCGGGAGGATGGAGGTGGGAGCATGGTAGTTGTCAAAAGCTTTATCTGAGTGGGTAGTTGTCTTTCGGCTTTACCATGTAAGCATATGGATTTCTATCCATACGAGAGGCTCGTAGTTAATACACAATATTGGAAAAAGTCTCGTAGGACTTAGTCGTGCTTGCATACCTTGGAGTGTGCTTGGCTTAAAGGCGATGCAAGTGTGGGTACATTGGTACACCTGCGGGGTTTAAAACTATTCGAATAGCCTCGCCCTAGGTTATGGACACGCTTGGCAAGGTCTTCCAAGAGTTAGACTACAACATTTAAATTAAAACTTGATGGGTGGTGCGAATGCGGGATTCGTGCTATTGTTGTGGTGACTATTGGGGTAGTCACCTCTAGGTTGTTTATCTTTCTCTTTTGTTAGTATTACCTTTCTTGTATTTCAACATTAAAAGCAATTGCAAACTTGCCTTCAAAGCTGTATTATATTATTGCAAATGAAAATTGGCTTTATGCAAATGAAACATATGGCCTCCACTAAACAAGCTTGCATGTAGCATATGAGCAGTGCGCTAGTTCACACGTCGGTCTTGCGGTACAAAGACAATCTTTGTACTCGGTGCTTTGCTTAATGTTTTTGTTGCAGAGGAAGAAGGTGAGCCCAAGGGCCTCATACGTGAGTGTGTTGCCGTTTCGTGGGCGACTAGACTTGGCGGTCGGTCGGATGCCTTGTGGGTTGGAGGCACGATTGGCTTTGTTTATAGCCATCTTATGGCACTTTGCTTCATTTATCGTTCTTGTTATTTGTGTACCTCGTGGCTGTCGGCCTTTATGCTGTAATAACTCTACTATTTGTTTATCTTCCGTTTGGTAGTGTGGTGTTTCGACTCTATGTTTGGAATGGAGTTGATGTCTAATTTTGTAACGGGTGTGTATCTTGCTTTAGGAAGTATACATATCTAGAGGATCAATTTATTTGATTTGTGATGCTAGGACCAGGTGGTTGGTTAAGCATTACAAGTCAAATAAATTGGGGTCCTCACACACCCTCGATTAGCTTTTTCTAGAGAGGGGTGTTTCTCCTCCTAGCTTGGCTCCTCTATGGAGCGGTCTGACTAGCCCTGTGAGGGATGTCAGTCCAGTTGAGTGTCATACCGACCATTGGAGTTAGGGCGGTTTGACTGGCCATTGGTTGCGATCAGACTAGGATTCCCTGATTTTTACATATTCTCCTCAAATGGCTAGTTTTCGTGTGTGGGTGTATAAATACCCCTTGTGGCCGGTTGTGGGAGAGTGATGGTGCCATTTTTGTTCCCTTTGAGCAAAGAGCAAGTCATCTTCTCTCTTTTGTGTATGTGTTACACTTAGTGAGCTTAGAGATCAAAATCCTAGTGCATGTGCGTTGCATTAGGTGTTGGATTTAGTATCCATCGAGCTTAGACACTTGATTTGTTCAAGTGAGCATCTCGACTTGTTACTCTTGGTGTTTGCCGACACCTAGACGGCTTGAAGGAGTTATGCTAGTGGTCTTCTCAAAGAATGTTGTGAGAAGACTCGAGCAGTTGTGAGTGGCTTGGTGCTTGCTATCTCCGGAGTTGAGGAAGAGTAAACCCGAGTGGATTCGAGATGTAGCCTTAATTTGTGGAGCCGGCCCAATTCGTTTGGGCTTACCTCAATGTGGACTAGGGGAAACCGGCAAGTTTCCGATCACCACTGGAAAAAGATCAAGTGTTCTTGTGGTTTGCATTTTTGAGCTTTACTTTCTTGCAATTTATATTTGTAAATTAAATTGCTTGCTTGTCTCCTTAGGTTTGTAATTCTTGTCTTAATCTAAGTTTGTCCGTTCACTTAATCAAGACTAATTGATTTAGGTTTTAAATTATGCAAAAACCGAATTGATTTACAATTCAGCATCATACTCGGTTTTAGCCAAAATAATTTTAAAACCACATATCCACCCCCCTCTAGTCAGCCTCCTCGACCTTACAAAGGCACCCATCCCATCATCCTCCTATGCGTGCCGCATAGCCTTGCCCTCACAGTCACACCCGCCTCAATGGCTCCTCCACTCACTCGCCTCTCGTGGCCGCCTGTGCCTACTCCCCATCATCGGTCGCACCTCCTGCAAGTAGTAGTCAATTTTGAGCAATTGAGTAAATCACTTGGACGAGTAGCGTGTGAATGCTACGTATGCCTTGGACAAAGATAACGCGCGTTGTTCATCATAACTTAGACTAGATTAGAATTAGGTTTTTGTCCTCACCAATTCCTCTATATCTTTATCATAAAAAAAATCAAGAGGTCACGGAATCGAATCCAGGAAATCTAATTGTAAGACATTATTACAGGCTTTCATAAACAGTTGGGCGATGCCTTTTTATTAAAAGAAAGCAAATTAACAAATAATTATACCTTGTTGTATATACGCCCGTTTTCGAGACCCGATTATGTGTGGACACTTTATCTAAGCAAAGGCCCATTAGGGGGTTGTCAACCTACAAGGCCCATTAGTTAGTGTATACTCATATTGCTTATTCATGCATGAAGGGATACCTCATCCGCCTATACAAAGTGAGGCAGGGGGCTTGACGAGGATCTAATAATCCTCATTTTACTATTTATCTGTAATTAGTATTATGGGTAAATATGACGTCACACGACTATTAAATATACCCCTTATAGTCTTAAGGGGGAGGCCAATCAGGTGGTCGTAAGTTCTTCTACGACCATCCCCTAGTCGTAAGTCTTTCTACGACTACCACGTGATTGTAAGTTCTTCTACGATCACCTCTGGTCGTAAGTCCTTCTACGACCAGCACCCAGTCATAAGGTTTTCTACGACTACCCTCTGGACGTAAGTCCTTCTACGACCAGCTCTGTCACGACTTCCTCATAGTTGATTGGGTCCACTCGCTGTAGGCCCAATTAACTACGAGATCTAAGCAGCCAATATACGTAGTTATTCTCTGGAGTAACTGCATGTAACGCACCATTATATCTGATTGATAACCACCAGGCGACGTGGGAGGTTACTACTCCGGTAATTACTACCATTATTACAGAATAATGGGGCACCTCTTGACTGGAACGACTACTTCTTTACATACTATAAAAAGGATTCAGTCAGAGAGAAATGGAGAGGGGAAAAAAGAGGCAACCAGTAGCGTCACTAGCTTAAGTCTTTTCCACTGATTGTAAAAAACATACACAATACAATACACATAGGAGTAGGGTTGTTATTCTCTCTAGAGAAGGCCCGAACCTGTATAAAAATCCCTATGTCTTTCCTGTCTGCGTGATCAATTGTGGAGACCCCCCGAATTAAACAATCTTTACGTAAGATCGGTTCTAAAACACCGACAGGGCTCTCATTGTATACACAAGCCTATGGGCAAAGAGATCAATAAAGAGAGAAGTTTAGACTACATCCTTGTATTCTTGTCTATAGTTCAATATCTGTGAGTTGAGAGCTTCGTTCGTCGGCAATGTGACCTCGATTATACAACACGTTATTAGCACGATAACACTCTAAGCTAAGGCTTCTAGATACATTGCTTTGATATAAGTTTTCAAATTTAGTGGTAATGTTCTTTTAGTAGATTAATTTTTATTCTGTTGTTCATTGTCGTCGATCCCGCTGACCGGCCAGGCGCACGCCACTGCAAGAGTGGTTCATCGATGGGTGATCACTCTACTATACCAGTATAAGCTAAAAGAGGGGCATGTGGACATGTAGTATAGCCAAGCATTGCATACATGAAAATATGATGATGTTAAATGATTACATGAAAGATGATAATCTTAATTGAGTACATGAATGATGATGATAATGATCTACTTGAATGATAAATTATTTGTTTATCGTTCTATTATATACTTGCTAAGTCTTGGACTCACTCTTGGTTTGTTGTTGTTATTATGTGATCAATGAAGGTGACATGCATGGGATGGAAGTAACACATATGCATCACATGCTATCACACACAGTTATCATTTCTTAGTTGCTATCATCAAATCTAGAGACTTGGTGCTTTCATCTATATTCATTTAGTAGACATGGTTATCAATAGCTTAATGATTGGGACTAGGTTGATTTAGTTATGGTTTGGTTATTTAGCTGTTGCTAATCAATGTTACCGAGCGCATGGTTCTGGACGTTCTCGGACGCGTGGCCCTAAGCATTCGTGGGTGTGTGGTCCCAAGCTATGTAAAAGTTAATACTTTATGCTTTTATATTGTTGTTATTGTTGAAAGGTGACCCGTTGTGGGTTTTATTCCATGCAATGGTTATTGGAATTATTAATAAATGTAGTTTAAATTAAGAGTGAAAAAGGTATAGGTGACATTCTGGGCTCAGTGTTAGGTTAGGGTGTTACAAATTATCTAGTTGAGTTTCCCACTCAATTACGTAACTAGATACTATAATATATACGTTTATATTTGAAAATAGAGTTGTGTTTGTTAGGCAATTCTAATGTGTATGATTGGACATACACTTGTATTTCTTATACAACTGTATTAGCCCTAATATATATCTGGGATCTCCAGCGTTATAATCTATCAACTACACAATGGACCTAGCTTGCTAGCTAGGATCGATCGATCGATGTAATGTGTGTGCAAAGTTAAGCTTTCCTTTTTTTTGGAGAATCAAAGGAGGGTCGGGGTTTAAGCCCTCCTGAACTCTTTCATTCTTGCTAAATTGTTTTGATTACAAGGAGATAGACATCTGTGTGAACAGGTGTCCGTGGGGTGAACACAAGAGGGCGGTCGGGGCGAGATTTACATGCTTGGTGATTTCTCCTACAAGCTGACTACACCAATTAAGAGCTAGTTCCTGGGGACTGTCCTTGGGGTGCTCTCGAAGTCTAGATCTTGAGGTGATTCTGTAACACCTTGGGCCAACACTGAACCTGAATGCCATCTAAACTTTTTACACTTTTAATTTAAACCACATTTACTAATAATTTCAAGAAACAATGCATGGAATAAAACCGACCACAGGTCACCTTTTAATAACCACAACACTATAAATATATAAAAGATTAACTTTCACATAGCTTGGTACCACATGCCCAAGAACGCTCAGGGTCACGTGCTCGAGAACGTCCAGAACCATGAGCTCGAGAACATTAATTAGCAATAACTAAAAATCCAAACCATAATTAAAGCAATCAAGTTCCAAAATCATTAAGCTAATGATAATCACGTCCACTAATCAAATCTAGATGAAGATAGCAAGTCTGTACATTGAATGATAGCAACTAATTAATAATGTATGTGTGATTGATAGTATGTGATGCATATGTGCTACTTCCATCCCGTGCATATCGTCTTCATTGATCATCTAAAAGCAACAATAAAACAAGAGTGAGTCTAGGACTCAGTCAGTACATAATAGAACAATAAACAAATAGCTTATCATTCAATTAAATCGTTATCATCCTCATTCACATACTCAAATAGCATTATCATCTTTCAAGTATTTATTTAACATCATCATCTTTTCATTCATGCAATGTTTGATTATGCTCCATGTCCATATGCAACTTTATCAGACATATCGGTATAGCGGAGTGATCACCCATCGATGAACCACTGTATCCTCCATCCTGTAGAGTCCCTATTGAAGTAGGATTTTATCTGGAGCTTTCGAACTAGCCATATAACTTTCTCACGACCTCGCCGGAATAATTACATAACTTTCTCACCAACCTGGCTCATGCAATCATGTCATGATGAATGCAATTGATGCAACATTTTCTATTATCCATTATCATCATGTTATCCTCATTACCACACCATCATAATTATCATAACATTTAATTAAGCATAAATAAATTATAAATAAATGTCATGGCAATTTGTTGTAAAGACAAGGACAAACAATCTGATGTCTATCACTATACCATGCACTTGCCTTTTAGCCACAGAAACTGAAATGATGCAAAGGTGGCACTGAACTCGAAGTAACACACCCTGGACAAAGCGAATAATTAACCTAAAAAACATGCAATAATAGTATATGCACATAACACAACTCAACATCGCTCCTATGCACAAACCCTACACAAAACCCTTTTCACCAGACAACTCACCCGTTGTCTCGATGATCAAACAACCATGACTTTTACTCTTGGAATCCAAACATAGAAAACTCTATACTTATGGGAATCTACACAAAATTTGCTACACTTTACTAGTTATGCAGATTCTCTGATTGCGCCATCCAAATCCTCGTTTTTAACCCACAAAGGTCAATATGGAACATTACAGAACAACATGTTTCACAATTTTATATCTATTTTTCTACCACATGAAAATAGCAAACCGTACCACTTCTGGAAACTATGGAAAAATATATAACTAATACTTGACCATAATTTAATTTGACCATATACTGTACGCATAATAAAGCAATCTACATGGTTGTTGCTAACGACGATGGAATTCTGGACAATAGCACTCCGGAAGCAATAACGTTTACACCACTAAACCAAATCTAGTGATCTTGCACTCTATGAAAATCTTATATAATAATATACAACTTTCCTAACAAGGCAAAGTCATAAAACAAGACGTAGATACCCAAAAACTCCCTTGCAGTGCTCAGTAGCACAATTAACCAAAACAGGGTTTCCAAATCGTTACCCCTCGATCTACCCTAAGCTTTTATTAAACATCAATATAATAACATAGCAAGGATTTCCAAATCGTTACCCCTCGAAATCGGAGGATGAACGTGATTGGATCACGAAACCCTAACTTTTCCTCTCCTTTCTATTCTCCTTCCTCTTAATCTCCCTCCTGGACTTCTCCTTGTTGGTTCCTTGCTCCCCTTGATCCTCCTCTACAGCAGCAGCAGAAGCGACATCGATCGCAGCAAGCCATAGCGGTTGTAGCAGGGCAAGATTGGCCTAGCAGCAAGGGTAGGCGGCCGTAGCAGGCAGCCAATGCGGTAGCAGAAGAGCTAGCACGACAGCACGTGTGGCAGGGAGCAGCTAGCAGCAGGAGTTGGAGGTGACAGGGTGTGGCAATAGCGGTAGAGAGGTGTGTGAAAGGGTGGCAGCCTGGCGCTAGGGCAAGGTAAAGGTGCGGCAGTGGTAGGAGCGACATGGCTAGGGTTTGGGGCTAGCGTTCCTCCTCTCCTTGATAGGTGGCACACATGGCCCCTCGTCGAGTCCAACTCGGACTCGGTTGGGCCCTGGCTAGCCCACTTCCCCCCTCCTTTTGTTTTCTCTTTCTTAATTCTTTAACAAAAATGAGATATCACAATCAACCCCCCTAAATGAATTCGACGTCGAATTCTACACTCGTCAATCTACACGAAGAACAATGAAACTGAAAATAAAACAACTTTTAATACATATCCGTCGTGAACAACTCCAAGTACTTCTTGTGCATGCGAGACTCCAACTCCCAAGTTGCTTCCCACTCGGTTTGATGCGACAACAACACGTTGACATACTTCAACGTCAAGGTAAAGATGCTGGCATGCGTACAAATTATTCAAGAGAAAATTCAAAGTATACCACTGAATAACTATATGATTCACAAGATGGCACTCATTGTGAGGCTGACATGTGGGCCCATGGCACATATGTTAGGGAGACACTAGTGGCATATTGTGAAGATTCAAAGTTATTCAGTGGCATATAGCGAATTGCCCCATTATTCAATAATCGATTTGTATTCCTATTTTTTTCCTGAGACCAAGAGCTCCAAACTTTATTGATTTGCATACTATTAGAAATTGATCGAGCTAATTAACCTAGCTAGCTAGTATAAGTGGCGATTCTCAACTATTAGCGAATCAAGTCAAAAAGAGTATCAATGCTCAAGTACCAAGATGTCAACTTATTTTACGGAAGTACGGGAACTCGAAAAACACTTCTTCGGTTTCCAGATCCAACACATTCCTAGAAAGAAAAACTTTTTGGCAGACCAGTTGACACGGATGGCCTCCACCAGGTTGCCCATCTCGCCTGGAGTTTTTCTCGAGCAACTCGATTCACCCTCGGTGGTTGAGCTTCCTAAGGATATAGATGTTCCACTCGAGGTCGTACAAATTGATCCTGAGAACATGGATGCTCCATAGGTTGTACAGTTCGACCACGGTAGAAATTTGATGACATCGATCTACAATTATCTTCAGCATGGTATTATTCCTGAAGATGATGTAGAGGCTGATCGTATAGCTTGAAAAGCCAAATCATACACTCTGATCAAAAGTACCTTATATAAACGAGGATCTCACGGAGTGTTGATGAGATGCATATCTCAAATAGATGGCATTAAGTTCTTGTCGACATTCATGGAGGAGTTTGTGGAGCACATCATTCCTATAGAGCACTGGTCGGTTAAGCCTTTAGGCAAGGATACTACTGGCCAACTGCCCTTCATGATGCAAAGGAGCTCATGGCAAAGTGCGCACAATGTCAGTTTCATAGCCGACAAGTACATCAAGCACAAGCTTTGCAAACCATACATCTTTCTTGGCCTTTTGCAACCTAGGGACTAGACATTCTGGGACCTTTCCCAAGAGCACCTAGGGGCTTCGAATTCCTTTTCGTTATGATTGACACATTTAAAAATGGATAGAAGCCGAGCAGTTGTTAAAACAAAAACTGAAGCCACTAAAAGGTTCATCACAAAAAATATGCTTACACGATTTGGTGTACCCAGTCGTATAATCACATATAACAGTACCCAGTTCTCTAGTGGAAATTTTTAGAATTCTACAAGGATCTCGATATCATGATACATTTTGCTTATGTCGCTCATCCGCAGAGCAATGGAGCAGTTGAGAGAGCTAATGGGACCATAATGGAAGGGGTGAAACGCCGAGTATTCGACCAGTTAACAAAATGGTCAGGGGCGCTTGGATTCAAGAACTTCGTTTTGTATTATGGGCCGTTCGATCCACGCCTAGTCGTGAGACCAGTAAAACACTATTTTTTTCTCGTTTACGGTGCTGAAGCCATGCTTCCTCTAGAACTGAAAATAGGCTCTACTCGGACTGCTTGTTTTAATGAAAATGATCAAGAAGAACGAAGACTCGATGATATCAATGTTCTTAAGGAACGACAAAACCAAGCCCTTATACGATCAGCGGTTTACCAACAAGCTATGCGAAGGTATCACAATCGTAAGGTGCAACCTCGCAGCCTAACTGTAGGTGATCTGGTTCTCAGGAAAATTCAGAGCCAGGCTAATCGCAACAAACTTTCTCCCAAATGGGAAGGTTCATACAGTGTGGTCGAGGTCACTAGACCTGGTTCAGTACGACTAGCTATGTCAGACAAGCGTGTTTTGTCAAACTATTGAAATATTGACCAATTGCATAAGTTCTTTGTATAAATATATTTTTCATTTTGTGAATTTTAATAAAGATTTGTCATTTCTTCATTTTCTTTGATGAGTAGTATCGTTTATATATCTGTACCCATCATCTGGTTACCCACTACTATTGGTTAGACTGGTCGAAGAAGACCAAGTTGTCTCGATATCCTTTTTAAAGGATCTCTGTTACTCTCCGGCTACGACATATAAGTCAAACGCCGCAAGGGTCCTAGTCATGACCATTCAGTCAATGGTTCTCACGCGCGATCACACTCTTTTCTTAAAGAAATATATGAGTAAAATGAGCACAATACAAACACCTACATATAGTGATTTACATGCTTAAGATTTTGGTGACTACATTTCTTCACTTTAAATTTCTGTTCTACTCTCGTTTGGCTACTGGTCGGGACACGGAAAGTCTTCTAGTCAAAGTCTCTCCTCTCCGCACATGGTCTTGCCCACTAGAAGGAGCTTCCTAGCGATGGTTCTTTTTACGATCCTCGCTGCCAATCGGACTTGAGCATGCGCACGTTCCGTGGAGTGTTTTTCATGTCTTCAGTGCTTAGCAACACTTACAACCAGTTTTGGATACTACATATAAATAAGACCACTTATTTTTTTGCATACATCCTTGCATAATTTCTTTCTCATTAAGACATGTCTTATCTTATGACCATACAATGTATTGTACAGTATTTTGATTATGGAAAACATATTTACAACTGGTTGAAGTCATACACTGGTTTTGACCTAAATTGGTTTCCTAGTATTAATATGATCAGTTTTTGTCACATAATCAGCATATACTTTCAATAGTGGTCGTGACTTTTCTTGGCTTACTGCTTCTTTAGTAACGATCTTCTACTATACAAGCAGTCGGGGGCTAGGAAATATATGGGTACTTCATAGGTCAAAAAGATAAAATAAAAGACTTTATTGATGAAAGAAAGGTAAGTTTTTTACATTCATAAATCTTATATTTCAATAAGCCTACTCTTTAGGATCATCAGACTGATCGCTACGTGTCGGAGATCCGACCTCCATTTCCTCCGCAACTTTGCTTCTGAGAGGCGTCGTTTCCTCAGAAAGCTTGGCTGCTTCATCTTCCGAGCAGTTGAAGTCTTCCTCAATAGCTTGGAGACGTACGGAGGGGTCGGAGGCCATTATCTTTGCCAAGGCAAAGCTAACTCCATTAGCAACAGTTTCCTTCATGGTCTGGGCATGGTTCTCCTGAGTAGTTCTGAGTAGGATTTTCAGGCCTTCGCGTTGCTCACCAAGGTAGTTGATCTTCTCTACGGAATCTTTTAAAATAGGAAGTTGCCTTCCTGATCCCATGTCAAAGAGCATCTTGTTGAGAGCCAGGACTTTATCTCCCAAGGCTCCGCTCAAATTCTGCTCCTAGCCGCGCTCGAACTGAAGAGACTTCTCTGCTCTTTTCAAAGCTTGAGTTTGCTCTGCACGAGCATATCAAATGACACACACACACACACACACACACACACACACACACACACACACACACATATATATATATATATATATATATATATATATATATATGATTTAACAAAAATAAAATGTGTTAGTTAAGTACATGACCAGTTACCTTGGTTCTTCTTCTCGAAGGTATCCATAGCCTCTTTGTGCCTAGTCGTCAGGTATTCCATTGACCGATCTTTGGCTTGGCAATCTACTTCAAGCTTTGATATTATGGTTTCCTTAGCCATAATTTCTTCTTTAATCTTCTCGGAACCTATCATATAAAGAAAAGGCGAGAAGATAGTCAACAGAAGAAGGCCAAGATGGCAAAGTAGAAAATAAGGAGTCAAGAAGAAAGTACTTACTTTCCAACTCGGAGTTCTTTTTCTCCAAAAGTATTATTCGCATGGTTAGTCCTCCAACCACCACGAAGTTTTCTATCATATGCTGAAGAATAGTAAGTTTCTTTAAGTTTAATAGAACCTACGAAAAAGCTATAAATGTGGTTGTGGAGGTTTACCCGTATCGCCACGTCATTGTATTAGGTGAAGATAGCATTGGGATTCGTCTCTGATTGACAATCCGATATCATCCCCAAGCTTCATCAAGTTCCTTGTGATTGATGAATCGGGGCAAAAGAAAACTTGCTAGGCTGGGGAGACTTCCCAGTAGAGGTCGGAACCTACTGGGAACCCTCAGGAACATCCAGCTCCATGGGTGGAGTTGCAGCCGCTATAGGTTCTTGAGCAGACACTAGCACTGTCACCTGTTGGGGTGGCTCGACCTCCTTATCCTCAGGAACTCTTTCCTGAGAAGTGCTCTGGTCGAAGGCGACCGGAACACCGGAGGATCTAAAAAAATAGAAGAAAAGGAAATCAAAATTCAAGAACATCAGAAACACCAAAAGGTACGTATTTTTAAGAGTCTTTTCCATATATGCATACCTAGTCTTCTTCCTGGTCTTGAATTTAAAACACCCCAGAGCATAATCCGAGGCGCTCGACTTCCTCTTTTTCTCAACCAATTTCACCGGTTCTAAACCGATAGGGCTGGTTAAACCCCTCACATCATCTGACAAGAGGTCGGAAGCAATATTCTCGACCAACTAGTCGAGAACAAGATCCTTGACCACCGGGTCAGATGGTGTGGTCTCGTCGACCTCAGGAGCAACCACTTCTGTAGCGACTGTTAGGTCATGAATGTTCGCCCTGAGGCCAACAAGCTCCACAGCTCCTGTCTGCGGGTCTTCTTTCTCTCCCGTCTGAATTACAATTCAATTTTTAATCAGGCGATGTAACCTTCCATCTAAATTATATATTCTCTTTTTGCAAATGCTATTCTTTACCTCTAGGAGACCTTCGTCCTATGCGGTCTCTGAGCAAGAATCGGTCGGAATGATGGTATAGGAAGAATCCTCGTTGGATTTGACAAACCTCATCCCAACAGCCTACATATTAGAGCAAAATCAGAAAACAAATCAGAGGATATATAAAAGATGAAGAAAAAGTGGTTATTTACCTTAAGTCTCCTCAGTCTCTCTTCTTCAGAGACGATCACCAAAATACCCAGGAATGTGGCCTTGTTATTAGGCTCCCCGGCGCAAATCATTTTGATCCGCTCTATGACTTCATCAGAGGAAGGGACTTCAAAAGGACAAAAGAGATTTCAAGGTTAAAAAATAATAATCAACTAAATATGTCATATTAGTGGAGTTTTTCAAGACTTACCATCCTTTGAGTCCTTGATCGCTTCGTCACGACCAATATACCAGAGCAAGGAATGCTCTTGGAGTTTCAAGGGACTACTCCGGTGCATGGAAAAATCCCTAACCACGTGCTAAGCAGTCAATCCTTTGGCACTAAGGTCTCGAATGGCACCGACCACCCTTCTGACCCATCCTTCTTTGTTAATGGTTGACCTCCACTTTATATTCTTGCTCGCCCTCTTACCGATGAAGTAAAGGTCGTCATCCTTCGTGACCGTCATGTAGATCCATTTCTTCTTCCATGACGACCACGAAGATTTGAGAACACTCCCCAGGTCTGGCCGTTGACTTCCCCGACTTCACCATCTAGTAAAAATACTTGAAGACCCTCAAATTTGGTCGGATCCCTAGGTATGCCTCGCATAGATAGGCAAAAATACTGATGTTGGCGATGGAGTTCGGAGCCAAGTTCACCAGCTCAACTCCGTAGTACTCTAGGACCAGGGAGAGGAATTTGTGAGTCGACAACCTGAGCCCGCACTCAATGTAGGTGAGGAAAATAGGGATTTCCCCTTCCTCAAGGCTCGGAAAGTGTTCTCTAGTCGTCGACCTCCATTTGATCAAATTCCTATTTGGAAGCATCTCGATCTCTTCCAGTGCCTTTAGCTTCTTCTCGCTCAGATCTGAAACTATCGACTTGGTGATCGGGTCTGACATGGTTGGGTGGTCAGAGAAGGATTTGGGCAAGAGGAACAAAGGAGGTCGGAATAAATTCTTAGCAAGAAGATGAAAGGGGTTGAAGGAAATCTGGAAGCGTAAAAACCCTAGAGCCTTGCACAATGGGGATTTTATAGCCGCAGTCCCTTAACTGCAACCGGGAGTTACCCAAAAAGTCCAACAGACAAAATCTTTTTTCCAACAGATAGAAAAACTCTTCGGGTTCCAAGGCAGTTTCTCAACTTTAAAGTGGATACAGACCACTTCGTATGTCACAACATTAAATGAGTGTATGCCTGATATGACTTCACTTAGAGAAAGTGTTCACATGACATATTCCTTTCAAGTTCGAGGGCTAGCTGACGAGGATTAAAATCTCTACGTATTACTTTAATACATAATAAAAGATTCCAGAGGTTACATAATAAAAGATTCCAGAGGTTACATAATAAAAGTCTTCATGGTCGTAACCCCTAAGGCTCACGACCTCTGTGGTCGTAAGGATTCCAGAGGTTACATCGTGGGTATCCTGGTCGGATGAGATCGTGTACCTAGTCCCCGACCAGATAACTGCTCGTAAAACCAATAAACGGGTATCTGGCATATTCCTTATCGTGTGATGAATAGAACACATATCGTATTTGTTCCATACCACGCGACATTTCATGGTCCTAAGACACTGACAACAACTACCATATGGTTGAGTGTTTCTCAGACATTTAACCGTCAAATGGTTGATACTTTATCAACCACTGCCTCGCTCCGACCAGTCGCGATCCTTCCCAATAGGCGTCTTCTCTAGGAGTAACTGTCACCTATTCAATGGTTATTTAAGGATGGAGCACAGAGGAACGAGGGGAGGCATCAGATTGAAGCACGACAATCGGCATTAGATTCATGTTTCAAGTCGATTCTATAGTATAGCAAGCATTACGCTCAATGTAATTAGGATTAGTCCACTGCCTTGTCAAGAGCACCCTCGTAAAGGATCCAGTTCATAGCAATAAAGAGAAGTCTCATTCTCTTCCAAGAACTCTTTGCCATTTTCCTCTGTTTATTTCGTAAGATCGACGACTTGATCGTCGACACCTACATAGGATATTATATAGTAGGGGTGCAATCAGAGCGAACATGGAGAGACTAATCGTTGAGATGTCAAAGAAAAAATACTCAGTATCCCCTGCCTGCTCAGATGCAGCAACCCACCTATATGTTATCATGTTCCTAAGTGAAGTCACAACATGCTTTTCTCATACTACCTAATATACGGATACATACGGACGGATATCGCTCATCCCGTATCCTATTTCACATTTTTTCCTCGGAGTCTAAGTCAAACACAGATAGTGTCGGATAACCATTTATCTCTTCCATATTCGCTCCACAAGCTTTCAGACGGTTGGGAATTATCCACTCTATTTGCACCCCTACCCCCCGACAAGATTTTTTTCACCCCTATCCCCAGATTCTCGTTGTCCCCTGCATGTGTGAAAAACCCAGCGTGTGAGGGAATCAAATTCTCGTTGTCCCTCGCATGCGCGAAAAACCCGACGTGGTAGGCCTTCGTGCAGCTATAAAACCCAGCGATGTGCTCCCATTCCTCCACACCAAAACCATTCTGCTCTGCGTAGAGAGACAGAGAGGATCGCTCGAGCGAGAGGCAGCATGATCTTCTCTTTTTTTTTCCAATTCGCTGCCAATTTGAGAGTTCTTAGAGAAGTGTTTAGCGGTCATTTTAGTAGGGTTAGTTCGACATCACATGAAGATCTTCTAGAGAAGGTAATTTTCCTCGTATGCACTTTGTTTATGAACTGTGTACTTAGTGTTAAATTATTTAGTCAAAATTAATTAGTTGTAGCTAGTTAGTCAGAATATTTAGTTGTGATTGAAATAGTTGTAATTAATTAATCGTATTTAATAAGTCATAACTTATTTTGCAAATTAGTTACTTGTATTTTTTGTAGTTGTAATTAATTAGGTGTAGTTAATTAGTCGTAATTTTTCGCACTAGTTTGTTCGTCATAATTAAAAATCTTAATTAAAATAGTCATACCTAATAAACTATAATTAATTGGTCATAATTAATTGGGATTAATTAAATATTACTAATTAATCAGTCCTAATTATGTAGTGGTAATTAATTAGTCATAATATATTTGTCCTAATTAATTAACTGTAATTAATTTGTCATCGTAGTTAGTTAGTCTTAATTAAAATAGTCGTACTTAATAAATAATAATTAATTAGTCATAATTAAATATCACTAATTAATTAGTCCTAATTATGTACTGTTAATTAATTAGTTACAATTTATTTGTCATAATTAATTAATTAGTTGCAATAAATTTATCCTAATTAATTAATTGTTTTTAATTAGTCAGAATTTACTTTGCCTAGTTAATTAATTAGTTGCAACAAATTTATCCCAATTAATTAATTGTTTTTAATTAGTCATAATTTATTTTCCCTAATTAATTAAGAGTAATTAATTAGCCCTAATTAATTAAGAGTAATTAATTAGCCCTAATTAATTACCCGTAATTAATTAGTCATCATTAGTTAGACGTAATTAAAATAGACCTAACTAAGTAACCATAATGAAATAATCCTAATTAATTAGGTTTAAATTAAGTACTATTAACTAATTATTCACAATTAATTAATATTGGTTAGGTTATGTAGTGTGGTTTTTTTGTGGAGTAGCGGAATATAGACTACGTAGTGTCACCTGTTTGTTATATTGTGTAAAGTAAATTGGGTTGCGGTAGCTTTAGGTAACTTCGAATATGCAAGACTTGCTAGTGTTTTATGGCGACGGTCTTGTACAGGGCGGACTCGATGTGTTGGATTGTTTTGTGTACACAAACATGGAGTGGATGTGTAACAACCTTTTTTTTAGAACTTGAACAGTAAAGTTCAGAGTTCACTTTGCTTGTACAACCGTTTTCAATTTCAAAACAACTTCCAAAGCTTCAAAGTTCAAACTGCAAAACTCAAGTCTTGCCTCAGTCTTCAAGAAAACTTCAACTCAAATCCTCTCTCAATTATCAAAATTCAGTTTTCCCCAATCCTCCCTCTACCCTTTTCTTCTAATTCCTTCCTCCCCGTCTTGTTCCCCTTCTTCCCTGGTTTCCGCCGGCCACGCCCCCGTCCCATCTCGGCTTCTCCGTGCTTGCCTGCCGCCTTCCAGCGTCGCGTTAGAGTCCATCACCTCCCCGTCCCCTCCCCTCTTCTCTGTCATGCCCGGCTACGGCTCCCCCGCACTTGCCTTCCAACGCCGCCTCGGGGTTCTCGCGAGGTTTTTCTCACCCCAACGGCCATCCTCCCTCTCCTTCCGACTATAAAACCCTCTCTACCACCACCGCCCAGCTCACCCTCCCCTCCCTGTCTCCCTTCTTCCCGAGAGCAAAAACCGAGCGAGGAACCAAAGAGGACTCACCTTCCAAGTTGGCCGCCACGCGGCCCTTCCCTACTCCTCGCCGGTCAAGTAAGCTCCTGTAACATCCCAAGGTTATGTTACCAAAATTAAAATAAAATAAAATCATTATTTTATTGAATTTTCTGAAATTTGATAGAGTTTCATTGCTTTATTTGAATTTCTGAAGTTTTAAAAGTCAAAATTTAAAATTTATTTGAAGTTCTTGAAGTTTTATTTGATTTAATCTGAAAAAAAAATTTACTTAATTTCTAGGATTTTTTGGAAATTTAAAAGCTTTTTCCTAAGTATTTTTTTAAAGCCAAAATAATTTATTTACAAAATTAATAACCAATTATAAGTTGGAAATAATTTTATTAAGTCCAAAATAACTCTAGGAATTTCTGTGAATTTTTCTAGAATTTTTGGATTTAAATTGCCTTTTTCTAAAGCTCTTTCTATTTATCTAGAATTAAATTAATTAGAAAATCGTTTAAAAATCCGGAAGAGCCAATGGGCCGAATTCCCTTGGCCCATCTCCCCTTCACCACGAGCACGCCCATCCGCCCGCCTTTCCCCGCCTTCATCGCTTCCCACCGTCAGGTTACATCGGACGGCACTTACGCCCCCACGCCATCCCATTTTCCGCACCGTCGGATAAAAATCCGATGGCCTCCGCCTTTCTTCCCCGCGCTTTCTTCTCCCCACCTCCCCACCTCCCTTCTTCCTCGCGCCCGCGCCTCCGCCATTACCGCGCATGAGAGCTCCGTCAACGCCGCCTTTTCCGCCCCCTCTCCTCGCACGGAAGTGCGCATTCAAACCGCCACTCGCCACCTCCCCCACTCCGGTCGTTTTCCCCTCCCTCGCGCCCACGTCCGCCGGATCTTCGCCATCACCGCCGCGACGCCCGCACCCACGATCTCCTTATACCGGCCACCTACGCCCCTATAAAAGCGAGCCTCGGAGCCCCTTCCCACTCCAACGCCGCCACCATTCACTTCCCCTCTTCCCCGCCGAGCTCGCCGCAATCGGCGTTTTTCCGCCGTCGGCCGCCAACTACTCCGCCGCCTCTAGCGCCGCCACCGTTGACGATCTTGCCCAACCGCCGCCACTATCGGCTTCACCACGCCTTCGCGCACCCGGTGCTCGCCTCCGTCTCGCCGGAGCGCCTCCCGAACAACCGTGCCACCACAAGCCCGACTCCGCCGTCACCAAAACCTTCGCCGCCGGCCAACCAACCTCGCCGCCGACCAACTAAGGTGAGCACCGCGATCAGTGAACCCTCCTCTCCCGTTTGACACCACCCGCACTCGTCCGCCGCATGGATTCGCCGCGCCATCGCCCGAGCGCCACCCGTCGCTACCGATGTAGCGACCATGTGGCACCACGTGGCCGCCATGTATGCGCCAGGTCAGCGCCACCCGGCGCCACATGTGCGGGACACCACCTCGGCCCAAGCCTGGTTCATCTTCCCGTGGACTTGGTCCATGTAGTGAGTCAGCGACATGTGGGTCCCACATGTCAGTGATTTCTTTATCACTTTTAAATCCCGAAAATTCCTCGCTGATGTCAGCTTGCGCAACAAACCGAATTTCCTTTAGAAAAATAATTCAAGAAATTCTGTTAAAATCAAATTTAGGTTTTTAAATAGATTTAAACTTCTAAAATTCATATCTTTTGAATCCCAACTCCAAATTGGGTGATTCAAATTGCAAAACTTGTATAAATTCATTATCTAGCTAACTAGACCAAAAGTATTTAATTTTGAGTTCATTTGACCACAAATTCCTTTAAACCCTAAATCTAACATTTTATGTAATTTCAAACTTCGAAAACCCATATCTTTTGCATCCAAACTCCGATCGAGCCCATTCAAATTTCTAAATTTTTCTAAATTCAAGATCTAGCAAACTAAATCAAAATTATTCAATTTGGAGTTAATTTGAATCTTATTTGAATTTAGTTTGAATTTGGCTTATTTTCGCGTATAGATTTCGACGACTTCGGAGAGTCAGATTTTGACGCCGTTTGAGAGAAACTATTTGAGTAAGGCAAGTTACATTCTTGATCATATTTGCACCCATTATTTAAAATTATTTAAATTCTGTTTCAAATTACTATTGCATGCTTATTTATATTCAGTCATTTAAATTCCTGTTTTAAAATTGTAGCTATGCCTAAAATCCTTTGTATGGCCAATTTTGATATCAAATCAAACATATTATCACCCTAGATAAAAACCTAGTTGATACAATAGTATGGACTAGGATCATTTGGAAAATATTGTGCTTAGCCATGCTTATAGATCACATATGTTTCATTTGGGGAATTTCAGCCAAAAGTCAAATATTGTTTAAATTGTACCCTTGGCATTGGTGTGTCATGGGAGTTTTACAAATGCTTGAAAAATAAAATAAAATGATGGTTTGGACTTGGCGGGTGGTGGTCAGTGGGTGCAGGTTTATGCACGGGCTCAACTGGGTAGGTTGAGGCCCAGGGTTCTGTTGGTTGTCGCCCATGTCAAATAAGGACCGATCTTCAAGCCGCATCTTGCTAAGCCACATCGTACTACCACATGTCTTGTATGGGAAGGACCTGGCTGATTAATTTGCAAAGTTCCATTATGGTCATTCCTGTTGGTGCGGTGGGTAGTCATGTTATGACCTTTGTTAGTCCCACCTGGCGCAAGAGGGGGCCTGAACTCTGCGGACGGATAGTCCAAAGGGGGCGAAACCTTAGCGAGGGAGGACTATGGTGGAATGGCGCATTGTAAAAGCCTTGACACGTGCTCTAGACTGCTTACCTAAGGTAGTGAGCGGTGGTATCGACGGATGCCAAACAACTAGAGAATTCATGTCTTGTGGGTAAAGTTGTACAACCTCTGCAGAGTGTAAAACTATTCGAATAGCCGTGTCCACGGTCATGGACATGCTGGCAAAGCCACTCAAAGTTAGACTTTGGTTTTGATTTAAAATGATAAAAACTGTTTATGACATGGATGGGTGTCCATGAGAAAAGTCTTGGGTTGAAGCCCCGGGTTGGTGCCCGTGTTTATGTTGGTGTTAGGTTGGTGCCTACACTATCTTTATCAATACAAAATCAATTTTAGATTTTACAAAATCAATACTTTGATTATTTTGAGCCTGCATTTTATGCAAATTATATTCTTTAAAATATCAAATTGCATGCTTTAATTCCTTATGCAAAAGTATGTCAAATAATCATAAGGTAGTTAAATACCAACTTGTTGATTAAATAATTATTATACCATCCTCGACGATTGAATTTCCTGAAATCCTTATCACCCTAGTAATTATGTGGTAGCTATACTAATTTTAGTTTATACTTAAGTGACATGCTAGTCTTCCTTAAGTATCAGGGTATTATCCACCCCAATCATCATCTTTTAAACTTGAACATGGTTTTTGGGCAATCATTAGGTGTAAATGACTGAGATAGTTGGGTTAATGTATTTTATACCTCTCAAAAACCCTAATAATTGATGTTACCACATCTGAGCAGATGGTATGATGGATGGTATGATGGATGGTATGATGATGGGTGCTGATGTAGCCCAAGGAATGTTGGTATGTGGAATGTGGTATGAACCGCCCAATTGGTACCTAAGGACTTAATCCTGTGATGACTTCCCAATGTAAAACAGTACAACCACAAGTCTATAATGGTGTCGATCTGGCTAATTAATCTGTATCCACCAATACGAGTTGCACCATTAGAGTGACCCACGAGTCATATTGCTGGTGTAAATCGTCATGGACACGGGTTGGGATGCAGGCATAAGCCGCCGTGTGGCGCAAGAGGGGGTTTGGGAGCATGGTTTCATCTAAGGGTGTGTGAGCGTAACCACCCTCAGATGAAACCTTAGTGGGTGCAACTAACATTGAGGGATGCATTGTAAAGGTCTTGTGGTAATCTCCCATTGATTCACATGTCTAAGGAAGCATGTGTATATATCAAGATGATTATCTTTTGTGGGTAAAGTGTACATCCTCTGCAGAGTGTAATAAACTATTCGAATAGCCGTGCCCACGGTTAAGGGCGGGCATGAGAACTTACATGAGTTAGTTCTATTTATAAAACTTTATGGGTGGGATGAAAATGTGTTGGGCTGATGTAACCTTGGATTTGGTTTTCCCTGGGTGGAAGTACCCTAGCGATGTTAATAGGTGGATGTATCACGAACCAGCCACCGATTGTACCATTTCCTTGCTGCATTGGTAAGAACTTGTAAGAACTTGGTATAAGTTTGAGTGTGTGTGACTTGATAAACCCCGCCGTAGTTGATAGGAACATATACTTGTGATTTGTTTCCTTGTTTTCTACTAACAATGACAGTCTGCATTCAAGTTGGTAGATTACGATGTCATCACGGGCGATTTGAACTCAAGGGAAACAACTACTGCATACATATTGCCACTCATCATTGAGTGCGTCGTTAGACTACTTTATATGGGTTAATATGTTGGAGTGCTATTTTAAAAGCAGGACCTTGATCCTTATGAGAAGATGACCATGGCAAGGACAACACTGGTCGGTGATGTTCAACATTGGTGGTCGAATCTGGAGTACCACTTCATGTACACATGGGAGCAGATGAAGAAGAAATTACAACGTCGTTTTGTACCTCCACCACCCACAATCAAGCGAGGTGCAATCTAAGGTAACTAAAAATGCGACATTGTTTTGGCTCCTACTCCATCTCTAGATACCGTCGAGGCGGCTTGAAGAAATGAGCGATGATCTAGCGCATCTTATAGAGGAGAAGCTTGAGGTACCTATAGTATCGATGAGGATGATAATGACAAATGTACTTATTTAGTGCTCTGACAAGATATAGAGCAACCTGCAGTATATACCTGTTGTAGTGGTGCAATCTTTTGGTATTCCTTGTGTTGACTTGAGCGAACCATGTGCCGATATGAATTCTCATAATTTTGCACATGTTGAATTAATTACACATAAGAAAGTATTGGATAGAATATCCCTATTTGAAGCTTTGTGTTATATCATACTTAATGATCCCATTAGTCTAGAATGTGCTATGGAGAAAGTTTCTAAAATTTCATATCTAAATTCTCCTTCTAGCACCTACACCTACTGTTTTAAGTTAATTGGAGATTATGGTGTAGACAATCAATTTTTGGTATATCACATATGCATAACTTGTGATCACATGGATGAATTGAAGCTTACTGTTTTGGACAACAATTCTTGTGTGCTGAATCTTGTTCAATATGAGAGTAAAATAAAATTTAGTGCTCATCCCATGCCTATGTGTTCACCTTTTATTACACCATCTAGTATGGACAATCTGAATGAAGATGTTGAATTATCGAAGAACTTACAAATCTTTTCACCATTGCTAGATGAATTTGCTATTGCGCGATTGAAATCTGATTATATGGATGAATTTTGTTTGATTCCAAAAGTTGTAGATTTACCCATATGTGCTACCACTGCAAGTTTACAACTTCAGAGATTTGAATTGCATAAACGCTTCACTTACATTTGCAAAACTAGTTGCAATAATTGTTGTGTGAGAACTTTTGTTTTGATCATTCACATATATGATTACTCTTTGGTTAATAATACAATGATCTTTTATGATATTCTTTGTCTTCTAACATTAATTGTGCAACAACGAAGAACCGTTAAAACAAATGACATATACATATACCATGCATACACTTTGGCTTCTTTGTTACCCTATTTTCAGCTTATCAAAAGCCGAGGACGGCTTTGTTTTCAAGAAAGGGAGGATGATGAGGACATGACCCTTATGGATACAACCATATTTGCTATGCTTACTATTCCAAATATAAGAGCTCGTACGCTTCACTTAAATTATCGGGTGAGCTTGTTTTTAGGAGTGTCTTTATATTATATGAACTATATGATGCTACCTAATGATGAAATATATATATGTGCAGCACCATGTCACTTTTGGTCCAAGACAAGCAAGCGATTCGAGTTGGACTGTTTGGAATCGAGTTCGGCCTCCGGAATCAGCCTGACAATACCAACTTAAAACAGGCATAACTTTCACATACGGGGTCCGTTGAAGGTCCACAAGTACTTGATTGGAAGATTATTTTGTCTTCTTTCCAACGGATCTGGCCTCACCTCGAAATTCCTTCTAGACTGATCGCAATCATCAAAAGAAGACGTCATATCACTTGTTTGGGCCAATCTGGGCTTTGTAATCATACTGAACTTGGCCCATCTGCCGACGGCCCACCTGGGGGTGTGGTTACTGTTCACGTGAACAGTACCATAAGTTTTAGTCCCACCCCACTATTTCTTTTAGATTTGTGGCTCTTCCCCCCCTATATAAGGAGGCCACACCCCCTCTAGTTTTCTTGGATTTTGTTTACTTAAAAGTTAGCTTCTATGCAACTTCGTGTATTGACTTGTGTCGACTAGACCAACCATAATACCGCTTCGGAATCCCAATTTATCAAATATTTCATTCATATTCGCAATTTTAGATTGCTTATTTATCTTGTTCTTCCGTGCTTCTTCGGTGTATGCAGGAATCGACCTTCGTGGTCAGGTCATCCGGGTATTCGTGCACGGTTGATAACGACTTGTCGAGCAGTTCAGCGATTGCGTGGTTTCGACCCTTGCGTGTTCGTAGCCAGGATCATTAGAGTTGAGCGACACCTACCGAACTTATCGTTCTCATCGAAAGATCGGGCCAACAATCGGACCTTCGGGTTCATCGCTACCCCTTTTGCTTCCGCTATCGTTATCACTGTTTTGTAATGTACTCATTTGCCCTGGTCGGCCCTATTGTAAACTCGACCCGATGCGGTCTATTTGAACTCTGATGTTTGTAATATTAATGAATGGTTCGGTCTATGTTATGTATGAATTGATTCAGTAATGTATCATATGAGCGCTACCTATTGATCCAGGGAGTAGCGCAGTATTGTTCACAGAGGATTCGGGATTGTAAAATTCGGGTCCAACAGAGCTGGTATTAGAGTATACGACTATAGAAGCCATAGTTAGATTGGTCATTGCCTTAGGACTTGGGTCTTAATTTCAAAAACTAAGAAAAGCGTTTGCCAGAATATAGTGTATCTACTGCTTTTACTTATCACTCCTAGTTCTGTACTCGTCTTACTTCACTTGAGTTTTACTTCGTTAATGACTCTCCCTTGTTTTCAAAATTCTAGATGGTTGCACCGTCGTCCAATGGCCCGTGGGACCTTTGTTCTCACGGAGAGAGCAAAGAAGGGTTCATGGACACCCCCTGCCAGCTAATGCAGTACCTGGGTTATTCCCACCCGCCCATCTTCAAGTGCCAGATGACTCTATTCCTGTACTGAGAGTCCTAGAACATGGAGGTCTACCTCTATGCTAGGGAGGGTGAGTTCGTCGCTCGCACCTTCAAGGCCCCGGCACCCTGGAGCAGCTGTTTTGATGTAGTTCAAGACGCCGCACGCTTCGCCGTCACCCGTTTGTGCTAGTTGCACGAGGATCTCCTACTGAGATCACCTTTCTGCTACTACTCGTATCTCCCCGATGGAGTGCACATCCCGGAGGTCTTCGATGTCAGAGATGACAATCCCCACCTGACACACCAAGTCCAGTTTACGTAGGCGATGACGGCTACCATCAACACCACCATAGAGGTGAAGGGATACGGGTAGGCTACGATAGTAATAATTCAAAAATTCTACCACGTAAACCAGAAAGCCAAGCAAGTAGATGATCACAGATCGTTACCACAAGACGCGCAGTACAGCGGAAGATAAGTTGGAGCAGCCTGGTCCAACGAAAAGCACGTCGATGTAGTGGTCGTAGTCGATCGTCCAGCGCTCTCACGATCGTCTCCTCCAACAATCTCTGAAGTTCCTTGTGAAAATCACGGATCGTCCTCAAGTGCAACAGCAACCGCAGTAGCGCCTCTATGGTATCCACACGTCCAGGGAAGGAACAACCATACACCGGTGTGCTCGCACCAAGTCGCACGGCAGGGCTCTCAGGAATATGGCGGCTAGGGTTTCGGTGGAGCCACTCACGTCTCTCGCATGTCCACACCTTTCCAACAGCCTCAAACATTTCCTTATATAGTGCCCATGACGGATCCTGTCCAAACACGTTTGATGAATTATATTTGTACTGGTTTGTTCCATCCCGTTAAGTGTGTGACCCATTAGGTTTATGCGTAGTCGGTTGTAACTCGAAAACCCTTTCCGACAACGAGTCGTAGCGGTCCCTAGTAGAACATAACGATTCCCGAATACACACAAATATATCGGACGAACCTTAATGCAATATGATCTACGACAAGATCCTCATCACTTACGACCAGGTCCTATCACTATACAACTAGTTCGTATTTGATCACAACCAGTTCGTAACTCCTTACGACCAAGTTTCGACCACTCTGTGATTTCGTTCGATCAGTCTACGACTAGCTCGTATCTCCATACGACCAGTCCGTGACTAATCGAACTAAGTGATCTACTCGTGTATTCTCCCTTTGCCTCACGATATCTGGTTGAACTCCAGGTGAGATGTTGTGTCATCCATGGACTGTTCAATTCTTTCTCGATCAAGTATCGGATAACCTTATGTGGTCGAACACTTCGACCATTAGTGGCATGGCCATACACTTTCTTTATCCGACCACTTCGAGGGGCCCAGAGATATCTCTTCCGTTATGTTAGGAGGGGCAAATCCCATATCCGACCAGTCACATCCCTCTGTATGTTTCATAGCATACCCGAAAGCCACCTTTATAACTACTCAGTTACGAGTAGCGTTTGACAACCCCTAAGAGTGCTATTACACATGTAGGGAACCATGCTGATCTCAGGTCTAAGGATTATACATCATCATTGCTTGAGACCAACTGACGACACATAGAATCATGACAATCTCAATAGTGTCTCAAGGTGGGTCAATCCAACCCCATGTTCTCTAACATGTGTTCACATTATTGATTCGATATCCTTATATCTATGATCGGTGAAACATGTTCATCAATCAATACATGTGCTGATCGTAGAGTCACTGGTGTTTCGTCCAGCGACATTCGACTAGGGATACTTTTAGAATGATATCATATAAGTTAAAGAGTTTCACCAATAAGTCACATACTCGTTGATCTATATAACTGATGATTCATTCAAGGAACAGAATAACATTTACTCAATAACTCATAAATATAGACATGATACAATCATCTCTATGATTGCCTTTTGGGCATATCACCAACAGGAGGAGATTAGACAACTTTGGCTTCTCCTCACCAGTAGCTATGAGCACTCCGATACCCTCCACAACAACATGTTCAGGGATGAGGAAGCCCACCGTGAGACTAGGCGGGAGAGATACGCCACAGTTGTAGAGTTGGCACGCCTCATAGTCGCCGCTGTGATATCTGCCCGAGCTCCTGCCGCACCCACCGTCGTCCCCAACAACCCGACGCCAGGCCAACGTTTTCCACCTAGAGGACCCCACATCCAGCTCACAGCACGCAAGAAAGTGCGCCCACCGTCGTCCGCTCGCAGCCTTGGAGCGTCCAACCATGGACGCAGCCTCAGTCGTTCCCATGCCCGCTCCCCGGGTAAAAGCACCGCTTGTGGTAGTCAGCAACCGCTGGAGGAGTAGTCAGGCTAGTCTAAGTTAGCTAGCAGTGCTTGCTAGGTAGTCTTTTGGGTTGCAAGCACTTTCTATTTCCTTCTATTCTAGGTGTTGTGTTTTGTATCCTGTGTGTGGCTTAGCATGGCCTATATGCTATGTTCTAAAAGTCATGTAAACACTTAACCCCCCTTATTATTAATGAATTGCAGCCATTCCAGGCTTTGTATCGCACTTGTTTGGTTTTTCTCGTTTGGTTTAAAGTTCTTCTGTGTGTGCTTTAGAGGGCCAGTGAACCCTCATATACTCCTCTCTAGTTCTAAGTTTCAATGTTTCTTCAGATGGCACCAACGAGAGCTGCCACCCCAATCTGTGGTGCCTTTACTGCGGGTGGGGATGTGCATAGGGTAATCTTGGAATCGGTAGTCGTGGGTGTAGCGAAGTCGTGAGGCGACTTCTCTTGCGGCATCACGGATCCGCGTCCTATCCTCGAAGTCTCCGAGGCGAGGAAGAGGCGTCGTGGCGTGGTCGTGGTCAAGATCTACCTCCATCACCGTCAGAGCATCCAACAATGGCACAAGTTATGTTTCAACAGGCTCAGATTCTCCAAGCCTTGCTCGCTAATCAACAGCTGGAAGGCAATTAGATAGTTTGTAAATTTTTGAAAAATACCGTTTTACCAATTCTCAGTGGGTCGCCACTCCAAGGCGAAGGCGCAGATTTTCTCAGGACAAGACCTCTTACCTTTCCATCAGCAGATGAACCCCTAGAAGCAGAAGATTGCTCAGAGATACTGAGAAGAAGCTTCGTCTAGCCCGATGCTCAGAAGAAGATAAAGTGGACTTTGCCACCCACTAGCTAAAAGGAGCCGCCGCTTTCTATAAACAACATTTTGGAAAACTACCTAAGGCAATTTTATACGAGGTGGTGAAAGTCGATGGCGAGGATGAAGAAGAAGCAAAAGCAGCGGCAGCATTTAAAACCAAAAACAATTCTAACTTTAAGTGGCTGCTAGCATCCAGTTCTTTGAAATCAACAAGACCCCGCCGCCACTGAAGCAATTGCTGAAGTGCAGCTAGATGAGACTGAACCCATATGGCAGCCAATTTCTTGGAACGAATTCAAGACCACTTTTAGAACTAACTTTGTGCCCGCTGGTACAATGAGATTGAAAAAGAATGAGTTCAGAGCTCTCAAGCTAGGTCACAGTTGGGCGGGCCTTTGGGTTTCGGCCCAAACACTGATAGAAGATTTTCTTTTGCTTTTCTATTTGTTTTAATTACATTAATTCATAATAGCTTTAGAAAATAGCAAAATACTTCCAAAATTATGGAAAAATTCACGAAATTCCCATACTCATTCGGACTTAATAAAATTATTTCCAACTTTATGTTGGTCGATCCAACGAATACCTAACAAAGTTCAACTAGCTTGCCCGCTACGCTCCCAGTGACATAGCTGATGAAAAAGAAAAGATTGATCGCTTCGTAGAAGGAATGCACGGGGATATGAGAGGCCAACTTATCCTCCACGATTTCCCCAACTTCCACCACTTGATCAACAAAGCCCTCGCGTTGGAAAACAAGAAAAAGACTGTGGAAGTCAGCCGCAAGAGAAAGATGACATTTCAGAAGCCACAGCGTAGCTTTCCACAGAAGTCGACATTCCATGGAAGCTCATCATCCAGATCGTCTGTAGCTTTGTCACAAGGAACTCAAGCTCCAGCCCCGCGTCCCAATGGTAATGGTTTCCGCACTCTTCGCCCCGCCGGGCAGCCTACAACAAACAACCCGGTAGCTCATCTCCATTGCTTCCATTGTGGAGTGAAAGGACACTTCGCCAACCGGTGCCCTCAATACCAAAACACTCCCGTGAGATTGTTGCTTCTTTATTCAATGTAATGGTCAAAATTGTTGCTTCTTATTATTATCCTATTCCAACAAGAAGCATAGATTAGGTATGCACGCAAGGAATGTATCGGCAAATTAATAATTCCACAGGCAGACAATATAATATATCATGCATGGGTAGCTAGGCCTCGGGTAGCAGCCTAGTGCGACCCGATGTCTACAATCAAAATCTCATAGAAAATCTCTTGAAAAAATCAACAAAAATACGAGTTCACCTCAAGAACATCTGGCCAGGCCTAAGGCTTGGGCCGTAGCCAGCTCTGCCCCTGATTCGTGTATGGGTTAGGGTGCCCGTAGGATGCAGATCATGTGTGCGAGGGTACTTAACGTAGATGAGTTGGGCTTAGTTGGTGGTCTGCCTATATATTTGCATTGGGCTACCTACGTACGTGGGCCAAAGAGAGAGATAGCCATGATGGGCCTCCTATCCTCTGCTGTTTGGGCTACCCATGGAGAGATAGCCCATAATGAAGCCATGGACTTTTTTTTTCTAGGCCACATGGGAGGCAAGATATAAAAATGGAGTTTTTGGCTGTTTTTGCACTGTTGGCGTATGATCTAGCCCCCTCTCGCGATCAAAACCTAAATTAGCACTGCGCTGCGCTGACACGCCATGTAGCCAAGTTCGGCCCCTAGGGGCATGGTACTACCATGTCCAGCCCCCAAGGGAACGTCACTGTCATAGGCCAACCCCCTGGGGCACGGACGCCCCTAGGGGTGCAATCTTGTATCTTATTCTGTATTTTTTTTAGAGTCGAAGTTGGACACGGATAGTGTCAGATATCCATTTCTCCATCTCGTATTCACTCCACGAGTCTTCGATCAATCGGTTGGACAGATATCCACTTATTTTGCACCCCTACATAGGATATTATATAGTAGGGGTGCAATCAGAGCGAACACGAAGAGACTAATCGATGAGATATCAAAGAAAAAAATACTCAGTATCCCCTGCCTGCTCAGATGCAGCAACTCACCTATCTGTTATCCTGTTCTTAAGTGAAGTCACAACAGGTTTTCCTCATACCACCTAATATACGGATACATATGGATGGATATTGCCCACCTCGTATCCTATTCTGTATTTTCCTTCAGAGTCTGAGTCAAACACGGATAGTGTCAAATAACCATTTATCTCTTTCGTATTCACTCCACGAGCTTTTAGTTGGTCAGGAATTATTCGCTCTGTTTGCACCCCTACCCCCAGCGTGATTGTTTTCACGTTTTGAATGAAAATCCGTGCTTTTGGCTGTCCCCGAATTCTCGTTGTCCCCTACATGTGCGAAAAACCCAGAATGGGAGGGAATCGATTCTCATTGTCCCTCGCATGCACGAAAAACCCAGCACGGTAGGCCTTCATGCAGCTATAAAACCGAGCGATGCGCTCCCATTCCTCCACACCAAAACCATTCTACTCTGCGTAGAGAGACAGAGAGGATCGCTCGAGCGAGAGGCAATGCAATCTTCTAAAATTTGTTCGATTTCGTTGCCGATTTGAGAGTTCTTAGAGAAGTATTTAGCGGTCATTTTAGTAGAGTTAGTTCGACATCGCATGAAGATCTTCTAGAGAAGGTAATTTTTCTCGTATGCACTTTGTTTATGAACTGTGTAGTTAGTGTTAAATTATTTAGTCAAAATTAATTAGTTTTAGTTAGGAAGTCATAATATTTAGTTGTAATTAATTAGTCATATTCAATAAGTCATAATTTATTTTGCAAATTAGTTACTTGTATTTTTTGTAGTCGTAATTAATTAGGCTTAGTTAGTTAGTTGTAATTTTTCACACTAGTTTGTTAGTCATAATTAAATATCTTAATTAAAATAGTCATACCTAATAAATTGTAATGAATTAGTCATAATTAATTAAATATTACTAATTAATTAGTCCTAGTTATGTAGTGGTAATTAATTAGTCATAATATATTTATCCTAATTAATTAACCATAATTAAGTAGGCATCATAGTTAGTTAGTCTTAATTAAAATAGTCGTACTTAATAAATAATAATTAATTAGTCATAATTAAATATCACTAATTAATTAGCCCTAATTATGTACTGTTAATTGATTAGTCATAATTAATTAGTCGCAATTTATTTGGCATAATTAATTAATTAATTGCAATAAATTTATACTAAGTAATTAATTGTTTTTAATTAGTCACAATTTATTTTCTTAATTAATTAACCATAATTAATTAGCCCTAATTAATTAACCATAATTAATTAGTCATCTTTAGTTCGACTTAATTGAAATGGACCTAACTAAATAACCATAATGAAATAAACCTAATTTATTAGGTTTAAATTAAGTACTATTAACTTATTATTCATAATTAATTAATATTGGTTTGGTTATGTAGTGTGGTATTTTTTTGTGGGGTAGCGAAATATAGACTACGTAGTGGCACCTGTTTGTTATATTGTGTACAGTAAATTAGGTTGCGGTGGTTTTAGGTAACGTCGAACATGCAAGACTCGCTAGTGTTTTATGACCCGATGGGTTGGATTGTTTTGTGTACACAAACATGGAGTGGATGTAGCAAAGAAAAACTCCCTCTTTTCATATTAGTATAGATAATAGAAGAAACTTAACATGGTACTACCTAGTGTGTGTGTGTGTGTGTTTTTTTTTTTTGAAACAGAGGGGAGACCCTCGATCTCATCTCATTCATTGAAACCGCAAGATTACAACAGGGTAGCTATGCTGTAAATGCCTATGTACATAGAATAGAATAGGTCTACTCTAATTGTTAACATTGTTGGCAAGCTATGTTTAATTGATCTCAGCAAATTAATATTGAGATTTCTTGCTGCAATTAGGCGGTGAAGATGAAGGGGGGTAAAAGGGAAAACAATACGATTGCGCGCAGGACAGCCTAAGAAAAATTCGATTTCGATGGAAAAGGTGCTAATAATTTCGAATAAATCGCATTTCTTGCAGTCCGTTTCGGTTTCGGTGGCCACTTGCGTTACGTACGTCCGTTTTGGTTTTGGATGCTATGTCGATGGGAAAACGCGGAGGAGATCGATCGATGTAGCGAGCTTCTTTGCACCGGCGTGGTGTTGACGAACCCTACGACCTACGTACGTAGCCCGCGCCTTTCGTTTCGCTATAAAAAAGCCGGCCAGGCCGGGAGCTAAGCTAATCCGGCCGGCCACGCGCGCTCGCTCGCTCGCTTATATATAGAAAGCGCGCAGCTGCAGCTAGCAACAGCGCTAGCTAGTAGCTCGAATCAATCAACTCTCCGACGGCCACGGCACACGCAGTAATCCGACTGCACCGGCCGGCGACGTCAATGGCCGCCGCGGCGGAAGCAAAGGCTTTTCTGATCCTGCTCGCCGTCGCGGCATCCCTACTGCAGCTCGTTGCGGCCGCCGGGACGACGACGCCGGGATCGGGATCAGCCCCTGGGCGGGTTACGCTACGCGTGGAGAATCAGCAGGTGCGTTTGGGCCTGCTGCCTGCGCGCATTCGTATTTTCATGCGTGCATGCAGGAGTTTCATCCTTGCTAGCGCTTAGTTAGCATCTCTGCGTCGATCGCTAGATGTTAATATTAATCTGCGCCGAGCGTTTTTGCATTTTTGTGTTGTTGAGTTAGTAACGGCCGATTGTTTAATCCTTGTGCATGTATGTATCAATGTCTGCGTGGTTGCAGGTGCTCGTGGACAATGGCATCGTGCAGGTGGCGCTGTCCAATCCTCAGGGCCAGATCACCGGCGTCCGCTACAACGGGGAGTACAATCTGCTGAACTTCAAGGAGGACAACTCAGGCGGGTAAGTATATGTACATGCATATCTATCTATATGTTACTTCATGCATTTCCTGTTAATCTCTAATATAATCGATCTGCTTGATTAATTGTTCACATATATAGTTGAACAAGGAGAATTAATGATCTGTTAGGTAACCACATTAAGCATGCATACACATGTTTCTTGCAGGTATTGGAATGTGTTTTGGAACTTCCCCGGCTCCGATCAACCAAGAGGCATGATCGATATGTAAGCACTAATTTTAACTTAATTGCGTTATCTCGATTAATTTTCTCCACCTCCTTGGTGTACATGCATGCTTTCATCGCCCCGTGTTTAGGGTTCTCCATCTCTAGTTCCAAAGGGTGCTGCAATCTTTCTGTTAATCAGGCCATCCTGTACGTTGCACGCAGTGACTTTATTTTAGTATATTTTAGCTGCATCCATCCACGCAAAAAATGGTATGTCGGGACCTCTGCGTGTGCTCTCCATGTAAATGGGTTCTGGTATTCGTCAATCTTAGTCTAATGGTACAGTAACAACTACGTGTATGTTAGTCAGAAAAATCTCCATAAAGTAGTAAACTAGTAATTACTCTTGTCTGACTGAATGTCCATACAGTAAGAGCTGTGTGTGTGTGTGTGTCAGGAAATGTCTACGCAGTGGTAAACTAGTAATCTTGTCTAACTGAAGTAGTACGGGTCATGTGACCTGGAAATCACCACTAGTTAGCTGTTGCTGTTTAAGTGCCCCACAGCATATTTAACATGATCAACCAAACCATAATCAACAATACTATATATACTAGTTTGATTTAAAAGCTATTTACCTGATCAGGTACCTACTAGCCAGTAATAAGTTCAGTTAACTGTTTTGAACCACCAATATTTATGTGGATTCAAGATGCGCCTCCAGCCGAGCGAAGAACTAGTTTTTTTTTCTGGGCATGAGGCTTCATTTCAAGACACCAAATAGAGGTAACCAACTACATATGAATGTGCACCGAAAAGATGCTTCCCAGTAACAACAGGACTAACCAAATCAGTTACTAATATCTCATGCAAACTGTAAAGTGTTGCTCCAGTACTGTCCAAAAAGCAGAGGAACTATTAAACACCTTCAGAAATCATTGCTGAATAAACATAGGATGTACACTAGTTCACTTAGTTTCCAAGGAAATCATTTTTTTTGTTTCTTTGAAACATAGTGGCACTAGTTTCCAAGAAATAGGATGAGTTGCGCCTTCGTGTTACGGATGAAGGAATTATATATGCTTATCCCAAATAGATATGCTAACTGCATTTGCACAGGTTGCATAGTACAGAGTTCAAGGTGGTATCCTCAAGTGAAGAGCAAGTGGAGCTTTCTTTCATGAGTACATATAATCAATCAGATCGAAATAGCGTCCGTCTAAACATTGACAAGAGGTGAGCTATTCGCTATTTTCGTCAAATGGTGCTGATGACAATTTGGTTACTTCCCCTGTGATATACTAGTATCACTGACATGTGCGATAATGTTCCTCCAGGCTTGTGATGCTCAACGGAAGCTCTGGATTCTACTGTTATGCCATCTTCGAGCATGTCAGAGACTGGCCTGCTCTGAACATCACAGAGGCTCGACTCGCCTTCAAACTTAACACGGACATGTGAGTATTGTTTGTTGTGTTGTTAAGTCATCCAGCTAGCTCCTAGATGAACATACAGCCTTTTTCTTTTTAACATGTGTTGTACCAATGGACGAGTGGACATTTGCCATCTCAGTAGTATCGGTCCTTTGTCCATTGACAGGATCTTCTTGACCTGTACTGATACATCTAACTAATTTGTCTTGGCTATGATACGAATATTGTGTGTCAGGTTCAATTACATGGCGATCTCAGACCATATACAGAGGTACATGCCCACGGCAACGGACAGAGATGCACCCCGTGGTGCTCCACTGGCCTACAAGGAGGCAGTCCTGCTCGTCAACCCCTCCGAGCCACAGTTCAAAGGAGAGGTTTGTTGTACTCTGTACTGAAGAAGCAGGGCATGCTAAAATTAGTGTCAGTCAAGTGATCGACACTGTGACAGAATTGTTAATCGACAGTTTGGTGTGTCTGATTCAGGTGGATGACAAGTACGAGTACTCGCTGGATAACAAGGACAACCTAGTTCATGGGTGGATCAGCAGCAACCCTTCCAATCCCATGGGCTTCTGGGTCATCACTCCCAGCAACGAGTTCAAGAGCGGCGGCCCGCTCAAGCGGGAGCTCACCTCCCACGTCGGCCCGACCTCCTTGACGGTAAGCATCGATCATTCGCTCCTCCCCCAACCCAATTTCAATCAAAAGATACCAGTATATCTGCACTTGTACCATGCTACTAACTAATGACGGACACTACAGTTTGTGTCAGTTAACTGAGAACTTTGTGGTGATGTTTGTCTCTGCCAGATGTTTCTAGGGACGCATTACATTGGGAACGACATAGTGCTGAAGATCGACGACGGCGAGTACTGGCAGAAAGTCATGGGCCCGGTGTTCATCTACCTGAATTCGAACCCGAAGAGTGGAGAACTGCAGGCCCTCTGGGAGGACGCAAAGGCACAGGCGCAAGCTGAGGTGAGCAAATGGCCGTATAGCTTCCCTGAATCACGAGACTTCCATAAGGCAGACGAAAGAGGCTCGGTTACCGGGAGGCTATGGGTCAGAGACAGGTACATTAGTGGCAAAGACATGCCTGCTGGGATGGCTTTCGTTGGCCTTGCCTCACCTGGACAACCTGGCTCCTGGGCGACGGAGAGCAAGGTACGAAATCAAAGCAGTAACAGAGAAGCATGAATAGAGTTTTAGCTAAATTTACAGCACTCTCTGAGACTCACCACTACTTGCAGAATTATCAATTCTGGACAAGGACCGCGTCGTGCGGCGGATTTACCATTGCCAATGTGCGGGCAGGAGTGTACAATCTTTATGCATGGGTGCCTGGGTTTCTCGGAGACTACATGAATACTTCCCGCGTAACCGTAACACCAGGTTAGCAGTACACTACTAGCTAGTGTTTCAGTGTTGCCATTTCATTGGCAGCTTGGATCACAATTCACAATCAGAGCAGCTCTGCACTGCCTGACAAACCATTGTTCGTTCAATCCAAGCAGGTAGTAACATGAGCTTTGGTGATCTTGTGTTCGAGCCTCCGAGATCCGGCCCAACACTGTGGGAGATTGGTGCTCCTGACCGGAGTGCAGCAGAGTTCTTCATCCCTGACACCAACCCGAAATACGTCAACCATCTCTTCCTGAACACGGACAAGTTAGCCGTCACTCCTCGTTTTAACTCTTATCAGACTGCTCACATAATCATATGGCACGGGGATTTGAGCCTTCATCTGACTGGTTTGGTTTCGTTTGGTTGGACAGGTACAGGCAGTACGGCCTGTGGGAGAGGTACGCCGACCTGTACCCTAAAAACGATCCTGTTTTCACGATCGGTGAAAGCAATCACTCCAAGGACTGGTTCTTTGCGCATGTCACAAGGTACCAAGCATTCGTTTCTTCGGTCCAGATTTTCTCAGTTTGTCTGCAACTTAACTTATCCCCCACGAACACAATATACGAACAAGCTGTGTGCTCTGCTGTGCAGAGAGGTAGGCAACGCTCACGCGCCGACGACGCGGCAGATACGCTTCAATCTGGACCGTGCCGTAGCGGACGGCGGCGCCTACACGCTGCGTGTCGCTCTTGCAACCGCGCACATGTCCAAGCTGAAGGTCGAGGTGAACGGCGCGAGGAGACCAGGCGGGGTCTTCACGACGCCGGAGTTCGGCGACGGCAACGCGATCGCGAGGCACGGCATAGACGGCGCGCGGTGGAGCTTCGACTTCGCCATCAAGGGATACCTGCTTCAAGAAGGCGAGAACACCATCGACATCACTCAGACGATGGCGCTGAGTGAATTCTCGGGGGTTATGTACGACTACATACGATTAGAAGGCCCTTCCGGCTCTTGGAGAGACCCTGCACGAGGTGCATGATTAGCTGGGAATTTTGATACAAAATTATAGATACGTAGGTAGTAGTAACCATCGCAGAAAAAAAGAAGATTTTGCGGTGAAAAACAAAGCTAGCACCCTCTCCGCCGTATTTGCAAAAAAAAACTAACACCAAAAAAACGTTTGAGGGGGAGGGCGAACTCACCCTCTATGCTGTTGTAATATCCCAAAAGTGCTCAAATACAAAAAAAAATATGGGAATTTTAAAACTTTTTGTGTGATTATCTGTTGCCGTCATATTTGCCTACATTTTTGGAGTATTATTTGAATTGCACTTCTATTTTGCCGACACAAGTGATGTAAGGCATAAGACCGTAAAGACATAAATCCCAAAACAAAAGCCCTACAAACATAAATTGCAAACACAAAATAAACCTAAGGCATTGTCCTTGAAATATTACCTGAAGTGTAAACCCTAAGATCGACGGCATAAACTGCAAAACCTAATCCTACGAATGATCAACAAGTCCAATTAAAATAGTCTAACAAAAATCAAACTATATGCAACATCACATAAGAATCTCCTTAAGAAAAAACCATAATTTTAGAAACCTAAAATTATGTCTCATTCTTTTTTCCAGTTTTCCTAGCTTTCTTTTACACTACTGTTCCTCTGGTCAAGAGCCACTCAAACCATTCGATGCAGCCGAACCCGTTACCTCGTTATGTCTCATTCTTTTTTCCCTTCCATGCTCCTCTCTCTGTGTATTGCTCTCTGGAGTGTATTGTGTTGGAGCTAATCCTTCCCTTAGTATTCTGTTAAGTCTTGTTTTGAATCATAGAAGTCTTTCTGTTTTTGGAAGAGTTAAGACTCCGAGTCAGCTTCAGATTCAAGTGTAGAATTTGTTTCAGTGTTCAAATGTAAACCGATTCAATCAGTCATTGTATTCTAGTCTTTCTAGGCTGTAATATTGAGTACAAATAGAAGAGGAAACTAAGAAAAAGGTGCGCCAATTTGCACCAGAAATTGCTCTGTTTCGTTCTGTCTTCAATCACTGTTCATTGTTTGACAACGTTCAGTTGGCGATTACAGTCTGAATTCAGAAACATCAGAACTCTGAAATTTGAGTCAACACGTTGAAATCAACATATTGTTCTCTGGAGTTGACCACCAGCAGTGGACCTCGTATCAGTAAGTAGTTAGTTTAAAGACATCTCAGTAGCAATTACACCTTGACTAGGTCCATCTGTCATGTGGGGCCGCGTCTATGGCCGGCGCCACAAGACGCAGGATCAGCCGACCCTAGCAGCAGAGCCGGTCCTAGGCGCCGAAACAGTTAACCCTGATGGCTGACTGTGATTTCCTTTATCTCTTTAGGAAGTTTAAATCTATTTTATCTCTTTAGGAAGTTTAAATCTGTTTTATCTCTTTAGGAAGGTTTAAATTAAAAAAGTATCTTTTAGGAAAGAGTCCTAGATAAGGAAGGATAATACCTTCTATTTGTATTCAGATTGTACTCCTATATATAAGAGATAAGAGGTCAATAGAAAATCAGCAAAGGATTGGGTTATTCCCAATCTCCCTTGCGCCAACCGCTGCCTTCCTGTTTCTGTGTGTTACTGTTCATCACGATACTGTTCATTGTGATACTGTTCATCGCAATACTGTTCATCCGCGGCGCCACCACGGCGTTCCGGCGCAATCCTCATCCTCCGGAGTTGATCCTTCCCTTCCGACTTCGCTCTCAAAGATCAACACCTGACATCTTGGTATCAGAGCCAACCGCTGTCTCGTCCTCCATGGATAACAGCGGGGGTTTCGACGACCACTTCAAGGAGATGATGATGAAGTTCATGGAAGACACCAGCAATCAACTCAAGCTACTGCCCGAAGTATTGGATCGGCTCGACATCCACGCCGGCCAGCTTGCAGCAGTTGGGAGCCGGCTGCAGCGCCATGATCACCGGTTGGCACGCATAGAGGGCCAACCCGTTAGTGAAGAAGGCGCCATGGATCAAGACGGCCCGAACGCGGCCTCGGCCACGCCGACAACGGCCACGGATGCGCGCGCGGCAGCATGCGCGCGATCAAGACGGGCGGGGATTTCGCCCGACCATACCGGCCGCCGGGCGGCGATTCGGCGGCGGAGGCCTCGTAATCCGCCACGCTACACCAAGCTCTCCTTTCCGACATTTGGCGGTCGGAAGATCCGCTTTCATGGATCAATCGCTGCGAACAGCTTCTTTCGAGGCGCAGACGACGGAGGACAAGGTGTGGTTGGCCACGTATCATTTGACAGGCGCACGGCTTTGGTACATGCGTCTAGAGTGCATGGAGGCACCCGAATCGGCGACACTTCACCGACTTGGTCTCTCGGCGATTTGAGCGCCAACTCGCCACAATCCCCTAGGCGAGTTGACGGCGCTTCGCCGGACCGGCACGGTGGACGAATTCACCGAGCAATTTCTGATGCTGTTAGCACGTGTGGGCCGATTGGACGATGAGCAGCAGCGTATGCTATTCACGGCAGGCTTGGGCGAGCCACTCAAGACCCACGTCGAGCTCCAGAAGCCCGGCGACTTGGAGGAGGCCATGGACCTGGCTCGGGCTTACGAACGCCTGACCACCCTACCGCGTGACGCTGGAGGATGGACCGCCACGCCACGATCGGCCACGTTCAAGCCCGCGGCAGCACGGCCGAACCCACTACTGGGCAGCACACTTCCGTCGGGTCCCCTTCCCGCAGCAAGTGTAGCGTCGATAGGCGCGTCAGGAGCGGCGCGCTCATCTACATCGTCGACAGGTGCGTCACGCAGTGCGCGCCCCTTCAAGCGCCTGACGCCTGCCGAGATGGAGGAACGCAGAAGCCAAGGACTCTGCTACAACTGCGACGAAAAATTCCATCCGGGGCACCAAAAGCTTTGTAAGCACATTTTTTCGTTGCAGGTGGAGCCCGACTCGGAGGACGAGGAGGAGGAACCGGAGGTGGCGGCAACCATCTCCCTCCTCGCCTTGACAGGCATCCGCAAGACCCAGACGATGCAGCTCGCTGTCATCATCAACGGCGTTCACCTTCTGGCCCTGGTGGACTCCGGGTCGACTCACAACTTTGTGGCGGTCGAATTGGTCGCAAGGGTGGCATTGTCCCTCACACCACGCACAGGTCTATCAGTGGCAGTCGCCAACGGCGACCAGGTCACAAGCGGCGGCATCTGTCATGCAACGCCCATCTCCATCGACAAAGAAGATTTCACCCTCGACTTCCTCACGATTCCGTTGGGCGGCTTTGACGTCGTCTTGGGCGTCCAGTGGTTGGGCTCCCTAGGGCCCATAACTTGGGACTTCAATCACCGGACGATGCGTTTCCAGCGGCAAGGGCGGGACATCGTGTGGCACAGCGCCAATCCACCGGGAGCCGGCCCACACCTCCACACGGCAACCTCGGAGGACCACATGGGCGGTCTTCTGGAGGAGTTCCAGACCATCTTCGCCGAACCCAGGGGCCTGCCACCCACTCGAGGCCGGGACCATCACATTTACCTGCTGCCTGGCTCGGGTCCTGTGGTAGTCCGACCGTACCGGTACCCCGCCCTCTAGAAGGATGAGTTGGAGCGCCAATGCACCACCATGCTCGATCAGGGCATTATCCGACGCAGCACTTCGGCATTCTCGGCTCCTGTCCTGCTAGTAAAAAAGCAGGATGGGACATGGTGTTTCTGTGTCGACTACCGGGCATTGAACGACAAGACAATCAAAGATAAATTCCCCATTCCGGTGGTCGAGGAGCTGCTTGACGAGCTCAAAGGAGCTCGGTTCTTCACCAAGCTGGACTTGCGCTCGGGGTACCATCAGGTACGGATGCACCCCGAGGACATTGAGAAGACGGCGTTCAGGACGCATGAGGGCCTTTTCGAGTTCTTGGTCATGCCATTTGGACTGACAAACGCACCGGCCACATTCCAGGCTCTAATGAATGAAGTTCTTGGGCCCTACTTACGTAGTTTTGTCCTTGTGTTTTTCGATGACATTTTGATATACAGCTCCTCCTGGGCGGATCACCTGCGACATGTACGAGCCGTGTTTCAGCTTCTACATCGACACCATCTCTTTCTGAAGAGATCCAAGTGCCTCTTTGGGGAATCGGCAGTGACATACCTTGGCCACATCATTCGGGCCGAAGGAGTCGCCATGGACCCGGGCAAGGTGGAGGGTGTATTGGACTGGCCTCAGCCCCAGTCATTCCGCGCCCTCCGCGGCTTCCTCGGCTTGGCGGGCTACTACCGCCGTTTCATCAAAAACTATGGCGCCATGGCAGCCCCTTTGACTCGACTCCTTCGTAAAGAGGGGTTCACGTGGACGGAGGAAGTCGCGAAGGCTTTTGCGGCTATCAAGCAAGCCCTCACTTCGGCGCCGGTTCTCCAGCTACCGGATTTCTCCTCTCCATTTATTGTGGAGTGCGACGCGTCGGGCACGGGATTTGGCGCCGTTCTTCATCAAGGCGCCGGAGCCATCGCATTCTTTAGCCGCCCCATTGCGGCACGCCACACCAAGCTGGCGGCTTATGAACGCGAGCTCATTGGTCTAGTACAAGCCGTACGGCATTGGAGGCCGTATTTGTGGGGGCGCCCTTTTACTATCAAGACAGACCATTATGCCCTCAAGTTTCTTCTGGATCAGCGCCTCTCCACGATACCTCAACATCAATGGGTGAGCAAATTGTTTGGGTTTGATTTTGCAGTGGAATTCAAGCCGGGTCGCTTGAATGTGGTCGCCGACGCCCTATCTCGTTGGAATGCCGAATCGGGGATCGCCTTTGCCATCACTTCACCCCAATTTTCTTTGTTCGAGGATCTCCGCCAGGCTGCTTGCACCGAGTCAACCTTGTCGAGCATCCGGGAGCGCATCACCTCCGGTGAGCTGGGTTCTCCTTGGTCCTTAGTGGAGGGCATGGTATGCTATGAGCAGCGCGCCCACGTTCCACCCGACTCCACGTTACTGTCGGCTGTCGTGGGTGTTGTACATGATGGGCCTCATGAAGGGCTCCAGAAGACACTACATCGCTTGCGGGAAAATTTCCATGTTCCACAGGACCGGGCGGTGGTTCAAGAGTACGTCCGAGCTTGTGGGGTCTGCCAACGCAACAAGACAGAACAGCTCCAACCGGCGGGATTACTACTGGCCCTAGCAGTCCCTTCCTCGGTATGGTCAGATATCTCCATGGATTTTGTGGAGGATTGCGAAAGTAGGCGGCAAATCTGTCATCTTAACAAATGGTCGTGATTCTCAAAATACGCCCATTTCATTCCTTTGGCCCATCCATATTCAGCTTCGTCCGTTGCACATGCCTTCTTTGCAGAGATTGTCCGGCTTCATGGTATCCCTACCTCTATTGTATCGAACAGGGACCCAGTATTCACCTCGAATTTCTGGAAGGATTTATTTGCTCAATGTGATACCAGCCTTAACATGAGTACGGCTTATCACCCACAGTCTGATGGTCAATCTGAAGTGGTGAACAAGATCATTGCCATGTACCTCCGTTGCATGACTGGAGACCGACCACGACAGTGGATTCGATGGCTTCCTTGGGCGGAATTTATTTATAATACTTCGTATCATCCAGCCCTCAAGACAACACCATTCCGTGTGGTGTATGGGCGTGAACCCCCTTCTTTTCGGGACTATGAGCCGGGAGCAGCGCACACCACAGCAGTTGATCAGGCACTCCAGGACCGCGATTTGTTCTTGGCAGATGTTCGGAGTCGCTTACTTCATGCCCAAGAATTTTACAAGAAATTCTACGATCAGAAGCATCGATCCATACAATTTGACGTTGGCGATTTGGTTTGGTTGCACCTTCATCATCGGGCAGCCGCTTCTTTACCCGGGGCTAGTCGTGGGAAGCTTGGGCCTCGTTATTTTGGGCCTTACCGCATCATTGCCAAGATCAATGACATGGCATATCAGCTAGACCTTCCCAAGACGACCCACATACATGATGTCTTTCATGTGGGTTTTCTAAAGAAGTTTGACGGAGTGCCCCCGGCGTCACCAACCCCAATGCCGCCCCTTCTCCATGGGCGGGTCATTCCAGCGCCTTTGAAGGCGCTGCGTGCCAGGCTTGCTTGTGACAAATGGCAAGTGTTGATACAGTGGCAGGATTCATCAGCTTTCGATACTTCTTGGGAAGATGTCCAGATTTCAAGAAATCTTATCCTCTTTTCACCAAGACGAGCCGTTCGTCGAGGAGGAGAGATGTCATGTGGGGTCGCGTCATGGCGCGCCACAAGACGCAGGATCACCACCCTAGGCGCCAAATAGTTAACCCCGATGGTCGATTGTGATTTCCTTTATCTCTTTAGGAAGTTTAAATCTATTTTATCTCTTTAGGAAGTTTAAATCATTTTATCTCTTTAGGAAGGTTTAAATTAAGAAAGTATCTTTTAGGAAAGAGTCCTAGATAAGGAATGATAATACCTTCTATTTGTATTGATTGTACTCCTATATATAGGAGATAAGAGGTCAATAGAAAATCAGCAAAGGATTGGGTTATTCCCAATCTCTTGCGCCAATCGTTGCCTTCTCGCTTTCGTATGCATCGTTCATCACAATACTGTTCATCGTGATACTGTTCATTGTGATACTGTTCATCGCAATATTGTTCATCCGCGGCGCTACCACGGCGTTCCGGCGCAATCCTCATCCTCCGAAGTTGATCCTTCCCTTCCGACTTCGCTCTCAAAGATCAACACCTGACATCCATCAGTAGGTAGTATATGCAAATAGAAATTAACTAGCAAAGGTCAGTAAGTTTTGTCATGCTATGACAACTAAATTCACAGAGCAAGTTTAATAACGAACCCTGTTAAGCTATAATTGAATCAATACCAAGTAGGTCCATCCCAGTTAGTTGGTCAATTAAATCTAATTGTTAGGGTTACTGATTAAAACACAGATCAAGTTGCACTTATATTTTGTTTAGTTAATTAGTGATTAGCTTAGATAATTAACTGTCAGTTAGTAAACCACATGTTCAAATGGTGTTAACTAATGAACATGTGTTAACTAATGAATAGGATCGATGATTAGGGGTTAGCTAAAAATGGTTAAAGCTTAATGAGGAAATTAGAGGTTAATTAGACTGTTTGAGATTGATTAGTTAGGAGTTGTTAGACAATCAGTACTAAGTATGGCAATTAGTAGTGACATTTCGAATTGAGCAAGCTCTCTGTTGGTTGGTGAAATACCAGAATCGAATTAGAAGCTTAGTTGAACTGTAGGTTAGTTAGTCATTGTAATTGGCGCTTTGCAAATTCAAAGCGATTAGGATGTGCTAAGAAGTAATTAACTTAGAAAGGGTTACTTAAATTAATTAGTAGGTCAGTACTAACTAGTTCAAAGAGGTTAGTATAATTTGAGATTACACAGTGATATATTTGGCAGGATCAACTTGTAAGTCATGACCGATCAAATAGCATTATACTGAAGTAATAATAACTATAGTAATAACGGAGTAAGAATCAAAGGGGGTATTACCATACACGGTGTAAGTCAGCATGGGGGGTATGAACAAACAAAACACTTTGGTTAATAATTAGTAGACTATATCCATTAGGTTTTGGGTTCAAGTGTATAAGTCCTAGTTAATACTTCCATAATGGCTAGGTTCCACTTAGTTGAGACGTATGTTTACCCTATATGAACCCCACACTTATGCGTAGGTCTCACCTGAGTTTCGTGAAACTTTCTTGGTAAATAGGAAGTAATAATTAAAATAAAGAGAAGAGCATATAAGAGGATTGATTTTGACTGTATGATCATCGTGGATGTATAAATAGAATGCCTAGAGAGAGTGCTTGTGAGTACTAGGTGGCCTGTTAAGGAAAACAATATCACCTAAGCTCTAGGTATCATCCATCGTCATCCGTCGTCAGTAGCAGAACCCTTCATGATTCGAAAACAGATCAGAGGGTCGTACCTAACTGGGTAATCTCTCCCATAGCGGTAACCGTTGAGGAATGATCATGTGGATATTCTCTCCCTCCCTGTTAGATTTATCTACTTTTATCCGTAGTATTTCCTTCGTCAACTTCTTCGGTTATACTTGGTCTGAAGTATTTCCTTCAACAACTCCAGATGGGTATAATTAGGTCTCATCTGAAGTAAACTCACTGCTTTCAAAACACCAGTAAGTATGTTTAGTTTTGTTTGAAGTGTTTTCATTTGCTTTGAATGCCTTTGGAGTTTATTGGATTTCATTTGATTACTTTCAGTCATTCTGGAGTTCAATCGTATTATGTATAGTTAGACTTGGAAGACGGATTGGCCATCCCAATAAGAGCGAGGCCAGAATCAAGAATATTAGGACATTGAACAGGATGATTACCAGCACATTGAACGAGATTATTATCAGAATGTCAAGAAAGGCGAATATAAGAATATTGAGCCTTATCAGAACATTGAGCAAGGCGAGTCAATACTTTAATCATTTTGCATCTAATTTTGCAATTATATTGTTTTAACTTATGAAATTGTATTGCTATATTTTATACAGCTATATTGTTCTAGCTCATAGTTAATGCCTTAATAATAAATGTGTATAAACTTCTCATCCTTAAATTTGGATATTATCCTTGTCACCCTAGAATTAATGGTTTACATACTAGTTATAAGTCTGTACCTAAGTGTCATGCTTAGCCTTGCTTAGATACATTGTCATTCGGGTATTAAGTTGCTCGACATCAATCAACACTTTGAAAATGAAATTGGGCAGTCGAGGTAGGGAGCCTGGCTGGTATGTTAGACTAAAGGTTATTTTGAAAACAAAATAAAACCTGAAAAACATATTTAGACTTGGGCGGCTGGAAAGAGTGGCTGGTGCCGGGTGCACAAGAGAATGTGGGTACGCCCGAGTCAATTAAGGACTGAATCTGGTAATGACCTCTCATGTAAAATAGTGCAACCACAAGTCAGTAACACCTACGACCTGGCTAACTAATTTGTTCGTCTCGGTGTGGCTTCACCTTTGGTGGATACGGGTGGATAGACGGGGAAGAACGAAGCCACGGGAACTGCACAGCACAAAAGGGAGACCTCTGGGGGACAAGCGGGAGAGTCCGAAGGAGGTGATACCTAGTGGTGCGAAGTTGCAATGAGGTGGGACATTATAAAGGCCTTGTGATAGTCAAAATTAGCCACACACCTACGGAAGTATGTCGGGGCAATATAAGTTGATTTATCTCTTGTGGATAAAGTGTACAAACTTTGCAGAGTAAGAAAACTATCTAGATAGCTGTGCTCAGGGTCAAGAGCGGTGCTGAGAACTTGCTTGATATAGCTTTTATTTTTATAAACCATTTGTGTGTGTGGAATGAAAAGGGTGGGTTGGAGCCCAGCAGTTGGAAACATTGGGTTGTAGCCCAAAGAATTGAGAAAGCTTGGTCGGGGATCAGTGGTAAATACAGGATAGCCTGAGCATTGAGTGGACTGACTCACTCAATGATATAGGAGATGAAATCTCCACTAGTACTTTACAACAAAAACTCTGTTTATAGAACATGTGTTAGATAAAACTGCTGAGTCTCAGGATTTGCTACTACTTACCTTACTCCAATAAATGGCTTTGTGAAAAATAAAAGAACCTTGAGCCTCCCTTTGTTTAGCCTTGCATATATAATAATTGCATTGTGTGTTGACTAGCGAGTATGGTTGTGTACTCATACTCACTATTTACATTCTTTTAGTGAGTAAGCATAAAAGAAGGTGCCAGGGACAATTATGAGCATTGGATAAGACTGAAGATCAAGAAGGCCAAGAACTAGGCCGCGAGCCCACAATCGATTGCCGGTGGGTATATCGAGAGGTTCCACGTGTTATACTCTGAATCTGCTTCTGCTGTTGTTCTCTGAAAAGTATTTGGCCTGCGCGGCCATTCCGCAAGTCAAAAACCGTAAGGTATATTTACGCTTTGTTTAATATTATGCAATAGCTTTACATTTTCGTGATATGTGTTTGAACTAACAATGTAACTGTGTGTGCCAGCTACTGATCCAGGAAATGGCACAAATATACACAGTTGGTCCCAAGTTCAAAATTTGGGGTCTGACAGCCATGCCCCTAGCGAACGGAAATACTCTCCGTCGTGCTCCTAGGGGACGGAAATACTCTCTACTGTGCCTTAGGGGCACGGTTTTCCACAGTTTTCCCCTTGTGGCGCCACGTGGCACGTCCGTGTTGGGGGGGACTTAAATTGAACCTAACTTACCTCCTCGATCTGCAGTGCTTTTGACCGACGCGAAGCGATAAGACGTCCCCATTCTCACTAGGCCGTGCTGACCTAGCACGTGAGCACGTTCGGCCCACTCGGTGCGCAGATGTTTTACAAAATCGCTTAAACGAATGTTCATGATGGAACATTCCAGATGTTTTACAAAATATTGTCTGCCCTACCATTCACATGGCAAATTATGAAGTGACTAATTATTAATTAAGTTCAATGTATGGCGACTAATTAATTATGAAGATTAATTGTGACTAATTAATTAGGACATAATTAATTGTGGCTAATTAATGACAACTAATTACCTAAGACAAAATTAATTACGACTAAATTGTGACTAAATTAATTACGCCTAATTAACTATGAATAAATTAATTACGACTAATTAACTTGGACTAATAATTAACTACACATCTAATAAAGAAATCGCATATGACCAAAAAAATACCTACTCCTGATGTCGAACTTACCGTAATAATAATATGACCGCTAATGACTGCTCTAAATAATCCTTGATCGTCCGGAGCTGGGAATGAATGGGCGAGATGAGAATGAGAGAGCTAAGAATGATTGAATGAGTGAGTGTCTGTGTCGCACGTTGCGCATTTTATAGCCGTGTGACGTAGAAATTACGTTGACCGCGAAGCGACAAGAGGAATCGGATTCCCTCCCGCACTGCCTTTTTCTTCGAAGTGCATGCATACGAAGGGACACGAATGAGACAGAGGATGGGAAATATTCCTCCATGTGGGTTTGTAGCGTCACATGCAGGAGGGAGTATTCCCGTGCCTCTAGGTCATGACAATACTAGATTCCGCCCCCGAACCCGACCACACCACGTGGCTCCACGAGGGGAAAACCGTGCCCTAGGGGTACGACACAGTGTATTTCCAGCCCCCAGGGGCGCGACAGAGAGTATTTTTGTCCCTTAGGGATGCGGTAATAGACGTGTGGCGGCACGGGATTAGTCTGGCCCCTCGGGAACGATTTTGCTGTCATTTTTGCATAAACGACCGAAAGGGGGCTAGTTTTGTTATTCATAGCGCCAAAGGTGCCAAAAGCGCCAAAAACTCGGTCAGCTCCCACATGTATATGAGTAGTAGCAAAGTGTACTACAATATACTACTACAATTTTCAGAAAGTTTTGCAGCAATGGGATTGTTGTAGGATTGGGGTGCCTTGCCAACGAAGGATCACAAACTAGAATGAGATAAATAAAGCAGCACACAATGTAGTCCCGGCAGCCTCTCAACTTTATTGTTTTGCCCGTAGGTGATGGTGTGTCACTTTGTACAATATGCAGCCCCTCTCCCCTTTATACAGGCTAGGGAGGGGTGTTTTCCTTGCTGGATAAGTAAGGACTAAAGTAATATACAAGGAATCTGAGTTTATGTAAGTGTGCTCATAAAAAATATTATAATAGGGATCATCCCCAGTTATCTTTTTAAGTTTTTTTGCGAGCAAAAATGGGGCCACACCTGCACCATTTGGCAGCATGTTAACACCTTAGTCCAATTTAGAGAACATGTTACATTCAAGGGAATATTAAAGCCACAATCATTGGATTACAAGCGTTCAGATAATCATTTGATGTCATTTGGAGTTTCCTAAGTACTGAAGCTATGCAGTGGGTAGATGCTCATCTCAGTCAAGTTCCTGCTCCCGAATTCCAAAACCACAAAATCAGAATTATCAACTCAGCTAAAGATATATTAAGAGCAATCCGTATTCTACATCGGGATGGGTATAATCTTGGGGACTTTTAGCATGAACCTAAATCGGTTCCATCACTTGTCTGGGAAACTATTGATCGATATGGGGACGAAGATGTTGACGATATTCCTAATTTTGACAAGAAAATAGACGACGAAGACGATGATGATCAAAATGGTAAAAGAGGCAGAAGGCGCTGGCCCAAGGAATCGAATAGAAGACGTAGAAGGCCCGAAAAGGTGCGCAAAGATAATTAAAAGAAAAAGAAAGAAAAGTTGGAGGCCCACCCAATGATTTCCCCTTGGCTTATTAGATAGATGGGGCTTGACACCATTGCAAGATAGAAAATTTTCACTTCCACCACAAGGTATAAAAGGTGTTAGTTTTGCGAAAAGGTACACAAAGATGATTCAAAGAAAAAAGAGAAGTTGGAGGCCCACCCAATGATTTCTCCTTGGCTTGTTAGATACATGGGGTTTGACACCATTGCAAGATAAAAAAAATCACTTCCTCAAGGTATAAAAGGGATTAGTTCTGCGGCGAAGGATAAGTCAGCATTTGGGACAGAGAGTACGATGCACTATTCCTTGATAGGCAAGTATTTTCCCAAACAAGGATAGTATGAGACTTGCATCCAAAAAAACTCAGCCAAGACTGTGCCGCTCACGTCAAATCACAACCCAAAGCGCTAAGGGTCTATTTGGTTCATATACTAAGGTTGCAAAGTTGTCATAGTTTTTTTTCGCCAAACTCGCCTAAGGATAGTTCATGAAAATTGGAACCACACTTTGGCTAGCAAAAAAGAATCTTACCATATTTTTTTGAGTCGTTGACACATGGGACCCAGGTGACAGAAAAGGAATATTGCTACAGGTGTGGCTACGAACCAAATGGATACCTAACTTGGTCAAACTTGCCTAACTCGAGTATGGCAAAGTGCGACACATTTGGCTACAAACCAAACAGTTCCTAAGTACTAGAAGTACACAGCTTACCGCGAGACCAACACTTACACAAAAGAATAGCTCAACACTTTATTCACTACTCTAACTTGATACAAGAAGATATTCACGCTTCTCTTATGGCTACCTATCTCTACCTCTCTTCTCTACTCACGTCATCCTATTCAACCATGACATGGTGGTCTATGGTTCTTGTGGTATAGCTCTACTAATGGCACACACCAAAGGGAGATATGACACCCCTATTTATAGTCATACATGACCGTTTGATTGGTGCCAAGTGGCAACCGTCCAAACCATTCAGCTACAAATTTCTTGACTTAGAATTCTCTCCTAAAATATCTATGTTTCTTACTTTGCCACGAACGATTTGGTCTAGGAACTTCCATGGCAAATATTTACCTATTCATGCAAGCTCTCAAATATTCTATAATGTTTCCACAGGTATGCATTGTAATTCTTAACAATTTCCATGCCGGGTGGATGAAGATTTGGCATGTTGTTAATAACATTTTGAGGTGAATTTTTGTCGGTGACAACATGCTGATGAAGTTTAGTTTAGAATATCAAATGCAATAATGCAGTGGACGAGGATTTATTGTTTGATGATATGGTTAATTGTGGAGAACTCATTATTACTGCACTAGTTGGTGTATGTGTGTTTTCTGAACGGTGTGCCCTAGTGCCCCTAGTTGGTGTTTGTGGCTTTTAATTTGATTAGCTATTAGTTGCACTCTTGTTGGGCATGTAAATTCCTCAGGAAATTATGTTCTGTCTTATTTGAACACACGCCTTTTAGAATGCCAGTGAAGCTAGCCTAGTCGGGCCTGACTATGCGTCGGACGTCCGAGGACTCGGGTATCATAGTCAGGCAGTACATTGAAGATTGTCAGTGCAGTAATACATATGCTCAGCTCCCACATCATGTACTAGGAGAAGCACCAGAGTGTACTGTAGTACTACTTCAGTATTCAGAAGTTTTGCAGAAATGGGATCGATCATCCCCAATTATCCGTTAGTACTACTTCAATATACCTGCACCATCTAGCACCCTGTAACACCTCGTCCAACTTAAAGAATATGTTGCGTTTGGGGGGAGACAATATCTTGCACTGCTCAGCAGCGAGAGCAAAGCGTGTGTAACAGATTGCTTGTGTGACCGGGGTGACCATAAATCGATCAAAGTGCTGGTTTTCAGTTCAGGCCGTGCAACTGTCTAGAATCAAGGCATTATTTCTTCGGATTGACTCAGAATTTGAACTAAAATTGTTGGAATGATCTTGTTTCGGCTAACCATCTCCGTTTTTCCCGGGGGTGGCAACGCCCCACTTCGCGCCCTGATCGGGGGCGCTACCAACTGTGCGTGGTTTTTGGGTCCCGTTCACTGGCGCAAGATAAAAAGGATTAAGGGGGTTCGGCAGCTAGGTGACAGAGTGGTTGTTCTTGGCTAATCACCCCAAACAAACCCGATCTGTTAAGAGCGCCCAGGTGAGCGAAGACCGAAGACCGGAGATCGTCGGCCTCGTTCACGCTGTCGCTGCGACCTCGTCGCTCTCGTCCACGGCCACCTCTACGAACGCCAACGCACCTACTCCGACCTCTCTACACCTCCCGGCTGCTACACCGACTCATCACCATCCTCATGGCATCGTCAGGCTCGGGTACACACTAATTAGCTTCCGCTCTAATGTTTATGTAGGTGTTCATGTATGTTGCTAGGGTTTATGTCTTAGATCACGTTTAGCCTTAAGATCTTGACTACATTTGGTATCAGAGCATTCTCTAGCTCATCTTGAACCCATTTTAGTCAAACCCGAACTTGTGTTGCCCGGATCTAATGATCAAAAGTTTAGAACTAAAGTTTTATGGCTCGGATCTAAAACTCTAATGACCGGATCTAAATTTTAGAAGGTCGGATCTATTATTCTTTGGTTCGGGTTAGCATCTTAGAAGGAGGGGAATCAAGATTTTGCCGAACCCTAACGAAAATCCCCACCATCCGAGCCCTAGAACCCCAATCCCCGATAATGAAGACCTCCATTTCAGTTGGGATCAGGGGAGCAATCCCCGATTCTGAAAATGGTACAGAGTATCTGGCATCAGTTGAAGAAAAATTTAAGGGCTCTACAAAAGTTTATGCTAGTACTCTAATTCAGAGGCTCTTGACAACTAAGTATGATGGATCCGGCAGTATTAGAGAACACATAATGATGATGACTGATATGGCCGAAAAACTTAAGGGAATGGACATGGAGATTTCTGATGGTTTCCTAGTCCATTTCATTATGACCTCTCTCCCTTCTGAGTATACAGCTTTTAAGATCAACTATAATACTCAGAAAGAAAAATGGAACATGAGCGATTTAATCGCCATGTGTGTCTGTGGAGGAGGAAAGAAGTAGGACGGAAAAGAGGATCTTGCACTTCAAGTTGGTGGCTCCAATAAAAGAAAGTTCCAATGGGACTTCAAATCTAAAAGAAGTCGGCGTTCTCCCAATGCCGATAAGTCGGGCCTAAAGTGCACATCGCACCTAAGCCTCATGTGGCTCTGCTGGAGCACCTAAAGGGGTGAATGTCATTTCAGAATGTACAGTGGCACTTTCGGAAGGACGTGTCGGATTCCTAAAGTGGCTCGCAAAGAAGGGTAATGATACAATAACTTTGTTGATGAAAAACTTTATGCTAATTTTTCCATTAATTCCTGGTGGATTGACTCAGGTGCAACTGTGCACGTTACTAATTCTTTACAGGGATTCCATACCGCGAGAACCCTAAGAAAGGGGGAGCGAAGCCTTAGAGTCGCGGATGGAAAGGAAGCCGAAATGGAATCAATAGGATCAATTACATTAGTCTTAGACAACGGCTTCTCGCTCCGTCTCAATAATGTAGTTTATGTTCCTTCTATTAGGAGGAATTTGATTTCAGTTTCTTTGATGGACGATGAAGGTTTTAAGTGTATTTTTGGTGATAATAAATGTATTATTACGTTTGATTCTAATGATATTGGTCTTGCTTTTAGACGAGACAAACTCTATATGCTTTCCCTTAATGAATCTCCTGTATCCTTGAATGTGTGTGATGCTAAAGGTAAAAAGAATAATGTGACTTCTTCGAAATTGTGGCACTGTCGTTTAGGCCACATTTCAAGGGGAGAATGGAGCGTCTCATTAAGGAAGAGATTCTCCACCCATTAGATTTCTCGACTGCACCATCGCATTGATTGCATTAAAGGAAAATATGTGAAACAAATAAAGAAGGAGCTACTCAAAGACAGACTTTTAGAATTAATTCATACCGATATTTGTGGTCCTTTTCCGTGACATCGGTGGATGGTTTTGATTCTTTTATAACATTCACCGATGATTTCTCCGTTATGGTTATATCTTTCCATTAAAGACCGATCTGAGTCACTTGATAAATTTAAGATATTTAAGGTGAAGTTGAAAATCAGCACAACTTAAGAATTAAAGTGGTAAGATCGGACCGTGGGGAGAATATTATGGAAGACATGCCTCTTATGGACAAATTCTCGCCCTTTCGCTAAGTTTCTTCAAGAAAATGGCATTGTTGCCCAAGATTCTATGCCGTGTGAACCTCGCAGAATGGAGTAGCTAAGAGACGCATGGCAGTACACTTATGGATATGGTACGAGCATGCTCACCACTCTAGTTTACCAATTAGTTTGTGGATGGAAGCACTAAAGACAATGCACATATTCTTAATCGGGTTCCCAGAAATCGCATCTAAGACACCTTATAAATTATGGACCGAGAAAACCGAGTATGAAATATTTACGAGTGTGGGGTTGTCGTGCTGAAGCTAAGATTTTTAATCCACATATTGGGAAATTAGACCCTAAAACAATAAGTTGTCATTTTATTGGATATCCTGATAGATCCAAAGGGTATCGTTTTTACTGTCCTGATAGGACAACTAAGTTTGTAGAAACAAGGCATCTCGTGTTCTTAGAGAATAACGAGAGCTGGAGCCCGTGAAAATAGATCTTGAGGAGAAGCGGGTTTATGTTCCTTCACCGCTCATCCCTGAGACCTTTATTCCTGTGCCTCAAGTGACTGCACCTCCAGTAGAAAATATTGTTGTTGCACCCGCTGTTGAGGTATCTGAAATTCCTAATGTTGCACCTAATGATGAGCCCTGCATCTCCTGTCATAACTAATGAACCTATTAGAAGATCACAATGGAGAGAAGATCGCCATCCCGAATGATTATGTTGTATATATGAATGAGGATATTAATGATGTAGGGAAGGTAGACGATCCCACCTCTTATAAGGAGGCCATGATGAGTGAACATTCTCCTAAGTGGCTTGATGCCATGAAGGATGAACTAAAGTCTATGAGCACTAATGATGTGTGGGACCTAGTAGAAATTCCTGACGGAGTCAAAACAAGAGGTCAGAAATGGGTCTACAAAACCAAACACGACTCTAAGGGAAATATCGAAAGGTTCAAAGCAAGGCTTGTAGCAAAAGGCTTCTCACAAAGAGAGGGGATTGATTATAATGACATTTTTTCTCCTGTCTTAACTAAAGATTCATTCAGAATAGTTATGGCACTTGTAGCTCATTATGATTTAGAGTTGCATCAGATGGATGTTAAAACGGCATTTCTTAATGGTGAATTGCAAGAAAATGTTTACATGGCTCAACCGGAAGGTTTTGTCGTGGAAGGCAAGGAGCATATGGGATGTCGACTTAAGAAATCAATTTATGGCTTGAAACAAGCGTCGAGGCAGTGGTACCTCAAATTCGATAAGATAATAAGGAATTTTGGTTTTAAGGAAAATGAAGTTGATAACTGCATATATGTTAAGTTCAAGGGGAGTAAATTCACCATCTTAGTGCTTTATGTGGATGACATCTTATTGGCAAAGAATGATAAGGATATGCTTTGCTTTGAGACCAAAAGATTTCTTTCATCTAATTTTGATATGAATGATCTTGGTGATGCCTCTTACGTTCTTGGCATTGAGATTCACCGAGATAGGTCCAAAGGAATATTAGGTTTATCTCAGAAGGCATACATTGACAGAGTACTGAAGAAATACAATATGCATAAGTGCTCGCTCGCCGCTCCTATTGTTAAGGGCGATAAGTTTGGGACATTTCAATGTCCAAGGAACCAATATGAAACCGATCGATGAAGTCGGTTCCTTATGCTTCACCGCCGAAGCATTATGTATGCTCAAGTATGCACGCGCTCGATTTAGCTTTTTGTAACCGGATGCTTGGCGATATCACCAAATCCAGACCGGATCAACGGAAGGCCGTTAAGAAAGTCTTGCGCTATATGCAAAGCTACTAAGAATTTCATGCTCACATATAAGATTTCGATAACCTTGAAGTTGTTGGTTATTCGATTCGATTTTGCGGGATGTGTTGATACTAAGAAATCCACGCCAAAGTTATATCTTCACACTCATTGGAGGAGCTATCTCGTGGAAAGCTCCAAACAAACCCTTACGGCATCTTCAACGATGCAAGCTGAGTTTGTGGCATGTTATGAGGCCACCGGCAGTCAGTATGGCTTAAGAACTTTATCCGGGACTTAGAGTGGTAGACAAGATTTTGAACCACTCACCTTATAATGCGATAACGAACATGCAGTCTTTTATGCAAGTAACAACAAGTCAAGTGGTGCTGCCAAACACATTGACATTAAGTATCATGTTGTGAAAGATAGAATACAGGATCAAACCATTAGTATCAAGCATATTAGTACTAAGTCAATGCTTGCGATCCGCTTACTAAAGGCTTACCACCCAATATTTTTCGTGATCATGTTGTTTGCATGGGTTTATTGGAAAGCCTCTGATTCTGGATAAAAGGACCTTAAAGAAACCAACTCCCATTAAATATAATGAATATCCATTTCAAGATGAGTTAGTACACTATAGGTACTGAGGTTGTATGGCGCTTCATTGGTCATGCGACGCATTACCTTGGTATGCTGTTTTATTGAGAATGGGCTTATGATGTTAGCCTTACGATCAAAGGAGAGAATGTTGGAATGATCTTGTTTCGGCTAACCATCTCCGTTTTTCCCGGGGGTGGCAACGCCCCACTTCGCGCCCTGATCGGGGGCGCTACCAACTGTGCGTGGTTTTTGGGTCCCGTTCACTGGCGCAAGATAAAAAGGATTAAGGGGTTCGCACTAGGTGACAGAGTGGTTGTTCTTGGCTAATCACCCCAAACAAACCCGACCGTTAAGAGCGCCAGTGAGCGAAGACCGAAGACCGAGATCGTCGGCCTCGTTCACTGCCTGCCGCGACTCGCCGCTCGCCCACGCCACCTCTACGAACGCCGACGCACCTACTCCGACCTCTCTACACCTCCCGTTGCCGCACCGACTCATCACCATCCTCATGGCATCGTCGTGCTCGGGCACACACTAATTAGCTTCCGCTCTAATGTTTATGTAGGTGTTCATGTATGTTGCTAGGGTTTATGTCTTAGATCACGTTTAACCCTAAGATCTTGACTACAAAAATCTCTTCTAATTCGAAAGGATTGGTTCTAATCCCTTTCTATTCAAACAAGCTCTAAAGTGATCATGTAAAGCTGCTGAAGCAGAGTTGACGAGCGTGCGCTCCAAGTGATCTCGATCCATGCCTGTCCCATTCTTTACGAGTGTGTTTCTCGGGTGCTCATGCCTCAATGCCTCATGGTCCCATGCCGTGCCACGCTCACAACTCATCATGGTCCCAACCAACAATAACCATGGTGTCCCTGGAGTGTCATGCATCTCTGCTGCTCAAATCATATGTGCCTACGTGCTGCTTTTTTGTGGGGAATAATGTCTATTCTTAACTGCTCAGAGAGCAACAGTACAGAATACAGAGGGTAGAAGAGGTAGCATGCATGAACTTTTAGGTCACCAACCTTTTTAGTTAGCATGCGGCAAAGTGAAAGGTGAACAGCTAGCATCTCTGCTCGTCTCTGCTTGTCAGTAGATTCCCAATCGACCACTACATTGGTCAGCTTAAAGGTGAGATGATGTTCATGAGATGGTCTCATCTTAGTAGCCCAAATGACCAATATCCTTCTCTACCTGACGAATGTGAATACGTGAGAACAATGGGGGCATTGACGAGTTCGGCGTTCGGTGTACTAAGAATGGGGATGGATGGATGCCATTCTGTCAGTGTTTAGACTTCAGACATAGGTTAAGAAGGGAGATATTAGTCGTTTCTCGCTACTTTTATTGCTATTTTAGACAATTTACTGCTACTTTCACCTCTATGAACTCATAGTCGTAGCTCCTGTTGCAACTGTTTATCTTGTGCGTAGAGAGAATATAACGTACTGTTTTTCTTATAAAGGACGTCTCAATAACATTATACCACTCACCAAATACAGTCTGTTGTAAGTTACTGTCTGGTACCGTCCAAATATACCTAGCCAGCTACCTGTACCTAAAAGAAAGGCCAGCCCCACTCACAGGTTCATTGGGGAACTTAAGGAAACAGAATTTTAGTTTTTATATTAACCTAGAGTGAATTTCACTTCGTTTCTGCCACTAATTTGGAGTGGGTTTAGTTTTTACCACTGTCAAAATGAGATGAATGTACCTTTTAGTGGCAAAAACGAGATTATCTCAAGAGTCAAGAAAGGAAGAGCCTTATCTTCATTTTGCGTTGAGGTGTGTCCACGACGTCTTAGACCCTTTTGGAACGCAAGAGTTTTATAGAAAATGGTTTAATTATCATAGGAATCGGAAAAAGTCCTGTGCTCCAAAAGAGACCTTAATACTCCATCGTTTCAAACTATAAGACATATTTTTTTGCATGTTTGTTTTAAAATATAAGACAGGCATACGAATCATTGATCTTTATCCTTATCTTATTTATCACATCTTCTTTCTCCTGTATTTATAGGTAACGCTCATAAAATATTCTCATTCATGTTGTCAACGTATTTATTGCATGAGTAGCGTAGCCATTTCCTATTGTTTCCGTGCCTAGCCAAAATACACCTTATAAACAGAAAACGGATGGTGTTCTTGGTTTCCATCGTCCATCTCGGTGATATGTATCTCCAGAAAAAAAAATTTGCAATGAAGCTAATCCCTCTGAGGCTTTGACACGCTAATAATCCATCTCAACAAACGCCCAAAACAGCTCAGCGTAGCACACATGACACAACAAAGCACATAAAGCTGAGCTCACAAAGATAAATAATAATAATAATAATCTAGAGATAAAGATAATAATAATCCAGAAAAAAAAAATAGTCCACTCCGCTGCTGGACTGGAGGCCGAGGCAGAGGCAGCGGCAGCGGTAGGGAGAAAGGAAGAGGAAATTAATCGGTCCCGGTTGGCTGAAACTCACTACCGGAATTCGGAGAGCGGAAACAAAATCTTCGGTTTTCTAAAAAAAAATTGCATCTTTCCTTCATTCATTCATTCATCTGGGCTGGAGACGCATGTCTTTTCTTGGGGAAGCCGTACTGAGGAGACCAACGAGAACGAAGGCAGTTGGGACTTGGGAGTAGTCGTACCAGTCCAACAACAATAACAGGTGCTCCAATCTAGCAGCCGCCAGCCGCAGGCCGTGGGGAAGGACGACGACGTCCCGGCCTCGTCATGGAAGGTGCGTGCTTTCTCTTTGAGGATAGATAGATAAGTTTCTTTCTAGATCTGGGCGGGGTTTCTTGAAAAATCTGGATTCAGGCAACTTTGTTTCTACCTGGGGTATCTGTTTCTCCTGGGATTTCTTGATTCAGGACGAGTTTTTTGCAATCAACAAGTAGGATGCATGCGCAAATTCTAGGTCGATTGTTTGTGCTGGTTCTTCCTTTTGGGCTGATTCTTTGGGTGCATATGGCAGTAAGGGTTAGGAACAAGAGGTAAAAGGTCCGATTTTTAGTGTCCAATTAATGACCTCAAGGATGCCATTCTGGGATTTTAGCTTTCAATGCCGTGTTTGATTGAACTCTGTTCCCAGGAGGGTTCTTGGGTGCTTGTAGTCGGGTTATTTTGCTGGGTTTGTTCTTGAATTCTATTACTAAAGCTCAATTTTGTTTCGAGGGAGAAATGAAATGGAACTCGTTCACATGTTAGAGGATGGCAATGCTTAAACTTTCGTGGTCTCGCAATATAAGATTTGAGAAAATTCAGTGTGTGACGTAATTCCTGTTTTTGAGGGTGATTTGTGCTTGTAGAGAATATGAGTTTTGTACGGTAGGACAAATTCAATGCTAGGATTATGCCACTCAATTAGGTTTTAGGATCCAAATGTGCAATTGAACAAAATTAAGATGAGGATTTAGCAGCAAGTTTTACTGCAATTCGCAGGAATGCAGAATGCCGTCCATTGAACATTTTGATGATTTCAGGTCATAAGTAGAAAAAAAAAAACCCTATAATGGTAGTATGGTCATAATATTTGAAAACGATAAATAACTAAGCTTATGTTTCACCATTAGTCACTTGCAGAGGCACTGATAAATAATTAAGTTTATCTTTTATCATTGCTAACTAAAGTGTTGAAACACATTTGGAGTGTCTTGCTATGCCTTGTTTGGTTGAGAGATTAGGAGCAAGCACTTATCACGTTGTAACCCCATTTGTCAAGAATAGTCCATCTATTCAGTCGTTACATTGAGGTAATTTTGCTAGAAGGATACAATGGGATTAAATTACTACATCCAATTATTAATAGGCCAATTTCTATGCACTTCGGCTATTTTTCAGAGGAAAATATACTTATTACCTCTATTTGGTTATTCAATCATCTCACTAGTAAGTAGTCACTCTTGAATATCTGGTCATCAATTTGATGAATGTAGATCAATTTGAGAAATCTTTTTTGTTAGTAGATTAGTTGAGCATTTTCTGAATCTATTGGTCCTTAACAGACTGTGTCCATAATCCATATTTATGGTCCTATGACTTTTTAATATGTATGGACTTGTTTGTACTTCTAGAAAGAACACAAAAAATTCATGTCCATATTGTGTTACATTGATATTTGGCATTGTCGGTTTTTGGCTAGTGGACGATCTTTCTGACCCCACCTTGAAGCTGCACCCTTTCCCCGAAATGCATTTTCACTCATTGCTTGTCATATGTGTGGTGTAATACTAGCAGATGGGACCCCTTAACTTCAGTGCTCTAGTGTTCATATCTGTTCCTTCCTGTTATTTTTACTTAATAACTTCAATCCTAGAATTTCTTGAAGCCCCTCATATTCAATCACTCAACATCTTTCCTGTGCAAACTTTATACTTAGTAATTGAGGAATTTGATGTCATCCGGCAGGACAATCACCTGACCGTATATCGGTTGGACCAGGACCAAAAAAATCTAGTGCTTCATCACGAGGAAGAGAGCGTAATTCATCATCATCTACCTGTAAAGATTTTCTTCGGAAGTTTGTGGACAATGAACTTTTGACTTCAAGCCTAGAGGATTGGTTCTCTGGGCACAGTGAAGATTGTGGTTTCAAGAAGCCAGCTTTTGATGTTCCTTTTGACCTTACTGAACTACAGAATTTTGACTATGCTCTGGAAGGTGTTACCTTTCAGCAGCTAGTACGGATGCCAAATGCTCTTCATGCATCAACATCAGATATTTTTGAAGCTACTGCACATCTTGCACTGGAGGATTTTCTACATGCAGGCATTAAGGGCTTGTGGGAAACTTTCTGGGGTCCTGATGAAGCAATGCCTTTCTCAGTTGCCTGTATACACGGCACAAGCTCCAAGTTTTATCCCGCTGAGAAGGCTATTAGCAGTGGGAAACTTGATGGTGTTTGTGCGACAGCTGTACTGCTGAAGAATTTAAAGCATTCACAAGGAAGGTGGGATCATATTGTTGTATTGGCTTTGTTGAGACCTGATATTGGAATGGTTTCTGGGCACAATGACCAACAGCCATCTCCTGCTGTCTTGGGGGAGGCTCTATTCTTTGCCTTGCGTGTTCTACTATCTCGGAGCCTTAGCAGATCCTCCAATGTTGTTCGAAATTCAGATTGTGTTTATTTGCTCCTTGTTGATTCACGGTTTGGAGGAGTAGTAAACGTCCAAGGTGACCTGGACAAGCTAGATTTTGATTTGAACAATGTTTATGACTGTGCTGCTGAATGGATAAAAAATCATGCCAAAATAACAGTTTCTTCCATGGATCGAGTATGGAACAAACTCGGGAATGCTAATTGGGGAGACATTGGGACCCTTCAAGTTCTGCTTGCAATTTTGCACTCAATGATCCAATTCTGTGGAGCACCAAAGTATTCTCTTGATGAACTAGCCACAGAGCATAGTTCCCGGCTACAGAGTCGAAGATCAGAAAGACATTTGGCTGACAGACAAGCTAATGGAAATGGTTTGTTTCGATTCCAGCAACAAAGTCATTCTCCTGAAATTGTTGAAGTACAGGAGGGAGGAGCTGTCGATGTAAAACCGGAGGAAATCTTGAAGCTTGAGATAGGATCTGTTGTGTTGATGGAGGATGCTAACTGGCAGAAGGGTTTTCAAATCAATGATATTCTAACGGACAGTGAGCCTCCTATTTATAGTGCTACTCCTGGAGATGAGCGTACCAAAACCTATTTGTTGTATGTAGGCTCCAGCCCTTCTCACTTGGAGCCGGCATGGGAGGATATGAATTCCTGGTACCAAGTTCAAAGGCAGACGAAAATACTGACTTTGATGAAGCAAAGAGGCATTTCTAGCAGATATATTCCACAGATGGTAGCTTCTGGACGTGTCGTTCATCCAGGCCCATGTGACAAGCCTAACTCCAGTGGGAGTTGTGGTCATCCATGGTGCAGTACTCCAATCCTTGTGACCTCACCAGTTGGTGAGACCATTTCAAATCTGATACGGAACGGATTGTTCGGTGTTGAGGAGGCTCTGAGATGTTGCCATGACTGTTTGTCTGCTCTTGCTGCTGCAGCATCTGCAGGAATCCGTCACGGTGACATCCGGCCAGAGAGTGTGATCCGTGTGAGCAATGGTTCAAGGCATCCATATTTTGTACTTATTGGATGGGGTCATGCTATCCTAGAAGATAGGGATCGACCTTTAATGAATCTATTCTTTTCATCTACATTTGCTCTCCAGGAAGGCAAGCTATGTGCAGCATCTGACGCGGAAAGTTTAATTTATCTTCTATATTTCTCGTGTGGTGGAGTCTGCCCAGAGCTTGACTCGGTTGAAGGTGCACTTCAGTGGAGGGAAACATCATGGTCAAGCAGAGTTATACAGCAGAAGCTGGGTGATGTCTCAGCAGTGTTGAAAGCTTTTGCAGATTATGTTGACAGCCTTTGCGGGACTCCATACCCAATGGACTATGAGATATGGTTGAGAAGGTTGCGAAGAACAATCAATGAAGATCATGGAAAGGAGATTGATACATCAAGTTAGTACTGCAGCACATGTTCTTGCTAAATTGCAACATGGAACATCAAGAACGGTCGTCCCAAACTTTGTACTGTTGTTGTAGATAATTTATTTGTCTGAATTGTGAAAGGTCCATAGCTCATACTTTCCCCTCAGTCTTGCTCCATTTCGCATAAAGGGTATTTCCAAACTCACAATCTGCTCTTCTCTAAGCTGGCGAGATGTGCTTTGGCTGCTCTCCGAGATTCTGTGTCATTCGATATGGCTGGACATGCGGATGATTTTCTCTTGATCAACGTTTAAAATGTTAAAAACTTAAAGTGGTAGGTAAATGTGGATCGCAAGTGTGCGGTATAGTCGGATCAATTTTTGATCCTTTCTATTTTTGAAATTGCTCCAGAATGGATTTGTGATTAGAGGTGGTGTGGCATAGTAGCATTTTGTTCTGACTAAATTATTTGTTGGGTGCAATGTTCAAGTGCACCTAGTTCATGTAAATGGTGTATTTGTTCAGTTGTTCAAACTCCTATCCTGCAACTGCTGGTTCTTGATTTGTGTGAATCTACTAACTTATCCCATGCATCAAGAAATATTTCTGTGACGGTGGTATGTTTCTTTATTTACATCAGGAAACACTAAGATGGTGGTACAATTCTTGTTTCGTGTTAGTGATTGCTTCGTGGTATCGGTTGCTTGTACGGGCTTTTACTTCTGTTGATCACCATTTATAAGCTCTGAACGATATCATACGCTCCAAGTCTGTTTCACCATAGTCTGAGACTGCTAAGACAGCTTGTCCAGATTGTCAACTTGTTGGAACTTGCTTCAATTTGCGGTTCTTCAAAGAGCAATATAAAAATATGCAAGTTGCAATGCTTTATCTTGACGAAAAATGATGCTAGCAGAACATCCGGAATTGAAAAAAAAAAGGTTGAAATTCGAATACTGAAATTTGAATTGGAGATGTAACCGCCGGAATTTTGAATTTAAATTTAAATTTGAAAATTTTCGATCAGTTTTTTTGATCCTGTTCCCATTGAGATTTTAACCGGTAACCGATCCTTGCTCCAAACTCCACAGCGACCGTACTCCTGACGATATTATTATATATCAAGTTAAAGCCGAAAGCTCCTGCTCTTTATTTGAGACAAAAAAAAATTTGTATTAGTAAAACACAAACGTGGAGCGGCGGCGGAGCGCGCGAGGCCCTCCTCCTCCCGGAGGCGGTGGAGTGGTCCTCCTCGGCACGCGAAGCCGAGAAACGGTGGCCTCCGAGCTGCGCTGCGGTGCCCGCGCTCTGAAAATTCGAACAAAGGAAAGGTTCTTTGTGCAAAGCACCCTTTACGATCTGGACCGCCGGCCCAAGTTCCATCCGAGGGATCGCGATCGCGAATATTATTCGCGATCCATTTTTGGCTGTATGTGGTAATATAAATAAATGAAGGGGCTATTGTGACAAAAGTGCAGCCGGCTGTTTCCCCACTTACGTGTGGGCCCTCTGTTTGATCGAAGTAACGGCACGATAACCATAAGGGTGTATCTACAAACATCCATCTGCCATTCTTTCACTCGATCTGGGCCGCACAAGCTCGATCAAACGGCTCCCCCAGCGAACCAGAAGCCCTCTTGCATCGCTGCCTCAGCGTCCGGCGGCCGTCGCCTGTGCCGCTTCAAGGAGACAGATCGATGGTGGCCGCGGCGGAGCTGTACCGGCGGGTGCTCAAGGCGGTGCAGAAGCAAGTCGGCGCGGGCGCCTCCAAGCAGCACTTCCGCGACTTCGTCGCCGCCGAGTTCCGCAGCCCCGCCGGCACGGAGGCCGACGCCAGAGCAAGGCTGCGGCTCGCCGGGGACTACGCCTACCTCCTCTCCAGCGTGCACCACCACAAGGTCTGGACTTAAGTGCGATGATTCGATGTGGAACGTCTTGTTGGTACTACTGTTTAAAATTTGGGCGTCATTTCAGGAGGGAGTTCATGTGTTTGATGAAATGCCACAGAAGAGTATTTCCCCCTGAATTTTGGGTTCCTTGCTTTTGATGTGTTAATCTGGGTTACTTATAGGGAACGGGTTGTAGCTTCACGATAGCTCATTATTGTGATAAATTTTGGTCAGAGATCATCTGGATATGCAGGCATTGCTAGTTGTTGCCCCAATCACCGTGTTGTTCTAGTTTGAATGGTAATGCACAATGAATAGAAATTGAATCATGTGTATTAGAAATAAGAACGTATACTTGTTCAATGGCTGATTTCCATAATTCGACCTCGTTACATCACCTATTTTAGACCGAGCAAGTTCTTCGCATCCTTACAATGGTAGAATGTTACCATCGGCTTGTCATACACTATGCACTCCACTAACTCTGTAAATCATGTTCGATTGTTCAGGACCTGCTATTCTCATACAATATAGCCGTGGACCGATCTGATGAGATGAAGAAGATATTGAACAAATCTGCTGCCAGTGTAGGCCTTCAGCTTCCAGATGTCTACCAGCCGTGAGAGCTTCTTTTCTGCATCTATGTGCAACCCGTGGTACTATCTTTTTGCTATGAAAATTTGGAGCAACTTTGCTTCAGTTACAATATTCCAGTTGTTCTGGAAGGTTTAGGTTGCTAGCTGTAAGCAGCTGTACTCTTTTCCCAATAATGAGCAATTGCATTTGTTTTGTTAATGATTTACACAATCTTGTTCCATGCCGTATGAATTTCTTTTAAAATTCCTTTATGAGAATCCTTCACTTCCCTGTTGTAACATGCACAATATCAATCTGACCTGCTGCATTACAAAGTGAGGAAAGCAATCAATCAATGAAACTGTTCAAACTGTTCTCTTTCTATGTCCACTTTTCTCATGCAAGGGTCAACATGCCCTATAAACATATAATGCAGAAATATATGAACAATGCAATGGGAGGGGTAGATAATAATTCGTTTTGATACACTCTCCTTAGAAACATTTGCTGAGGTAATGAATATTCCTGCACTTTCTGTTTTTATTTGTCATTCATAATTTCGTATCGTAAAGAATGATGTCAATTCACAATAGCTATATCTATGAACAAATCCCAAATGTACATGAGTAATATAAAACTATCAGCTCATGACCTTCAAAGATTGGGCAGAACTTCTATTTGAACTATTACTTTCTTTAGCATGGTCCTCACCCGTTTCATCCTCAGATACAGCGTTAGCTTCTGCAGATGTTCGGGCGGAACTTGTATTTGAACTACTAATTTGCTTAGCATCGTGCTCACTTGTTTCATCCTTACATGCTGCGGTTACTGCTACAGATGTTCCAGCACCTTCACTTCCTTTTTATGCCCAAGCTGAAGCAAAAGGCGCTGATTTGTTGCCTTCATTCCTGTTCGTGTCATCTGAACTATCTTCAAAGGAACCATAGTCTATGTTCTGAAGTACTGTTGGAATCTGCTTACCCCCAACGAGTACTTCCTTCTCTCCCATATCTATATCTATCCTTTCCCTTGTGCTAGTCACATCCAACCCAATATATGGAGTGTAGAATCCAGTTTCCAGTGCACCCTTACCTACCCGTGAGCAAAAATCGTTCAGCGGAGGAGGGATCTTGGTGAACAAAACTTCTGTAAAGTTTTCTGCAATGCTCTTTCGGTAAGGGTTGTCCTTGTCATAATGGTATCTGAAGTTTTCGTATGTTGTCTGCAGCATTTGTAGTTGGTATCGGTAAAACTATGGAAGGTTATATATTAAGAAATACAACAATAGTAGACATTGCAAATGCAATAAACTCCTATACAACTCTTCATCACAAATAATTCATTCATGCTAACAAATTCAACGTTTTCTTTCTTTTCACCCTGTATGTACCTTGTATGGTATCTGTGTTTAATAATTTTCTTGTTGTTTATACTGGATTGACCAGAGTAGGAAATTAACTTATTTCCCTTTCCCGGGTAATCATCATGGTCTATGGAGCTGCTAGTTCAAGTGACCAGAACTTTTAGTTTTGTCTAGTGTATTCGGTCAAATGCATTACTTGAATTCCAGTTAAGAGAACTAGAAACTGCAAGAAGAATCTAAAATTACAACAAAAGGAAGTAAATTTACATGATTAGTACTGATTAGATAAAGATGGAATACTGTGAGGCCACCTACGAACCATACAAGTATACAACAACGGAAATATAGATGATTAGCACAAAAGAGTACACTTCCTTGCGCAAGGCCTTCCAGATAGATCCACCGTTGTCTTCCCTTTCACTATAGACATTAAGCCATGAAAATATGAAGACGAATATGCACAGGAAAGTTGATGTCGCTACTCGCTATGAACAGAAGTAGCGGTAGTTCCTCTGCAAGGCAAAGAGAAAACACCGTGATTATGCTAGGCCAATGGCAACTATCCAAGAATGCAAATATCAATCAAACCTACTTAGAAAGTATTTCTGTGTAGAAGATTGTTGGGTTGCTGAAATATAGGATTTAGATGATGGCTAATGCTTGGTTAATCAGCTCTGTCGATCTAAGCTATTATTCCTTGAACTTAAGTTCTCTTCATTGTGAGAAAAGGTTTTACAACTATGACCTTGAGGCCTCAAAAGTCAGCTAGTGAGAGATATGTTAGGTATAGTTCAGGCCTCCTGTTGAAAATTTTGCTGTTATGTTTCCTTGTTAGGTACCCAATCTTATCTACAAATCTAGTCAAAGAATGGAATAAGCTAACTACTTGCTTATGGTGTTTTGGTAAAAACAATAGCTGGCACTGACTGTTTGGTCTAATTCAACTTAATTAAATTTTTTTAAAAAAATAAGCTTAAAGTACAGTTACAACTCTAAGAGTCTAAATTGCTCGGGTAAGCTATATAGCTTTAGGAATACCTTAAATTTGACAAACACAAGAAGTGATTAAAGGAAACTAGGATAGCTCTGAACCTTTGTAAGGAAAGAACATTTGACTTTTTTTCTCCCTTGCTGGCTCTTATTGAAAGCCAAGTTCATTCCACATTGGCTGAAATCGTTGTTGAGTCCATCCATTATGATGGTTGGGTATGGCATTAGAACTGACAAAGATGCCACTCAAGATATGCAGAACCAAATTGGTGGCAAGATGAACACTAACCATTACTGCTGTGATGATAACAATGAGCAGTGCCGCTCGATGCAGCTGCTGTTGGCCATTGGTGTGCTCCTGGGAGTGGTAGAATTTGGATTGCATCAGCAGCACAGGTGTGATCCACAAAATTACTTTTAAGTTTTTAGCCTATTTGGCACTGTTGCACACATTATTAGCGAAAATGGCATCATTCGTGACGTATTACCAAATTTGACACAACGGACACACCGATGGTGGACGTGTGTCCACGTCTATGCCCCTTCCCGCAGAGGCAATCTCCACCATTGCTACGTCGCCCGGACTTCTCTCCTTGCACCATGTCGCTGCGGCCGTGGCTCTGTGGCCTGGACAAGAGCTCTCAGTGGTTTCGTTTCTACTTTTGTAGAAGTTTTTTTATTATTTAATCCTTTATTTAATTTTATTTTAAAGTTAACCTATCGCGAACTTTATTTCCAATTCTGACCCCTTTGGTCACACCACCACCCGTGGCGTGATCAAACAATACTGTCACGCTAGCCTATTTCTGGTGGTGGCGTGACAAAAAGTGCGATTTTAGGGACGTATCCTGTGGCGTGACAGTGTTGTTTTGTCACGCCACGGGTGGTGACGTGACTAAAGGGGTTAGAATTGGAAATAAAGCTTGCGAGGGATTAACTTTAAAATAAAATTTAAAAAAAGATTAAATAATAAAAAAAGTTCACTTTTGTAGCACTCCTCTCCCCTATGATCCACAAAATTACTTTAGCTGGTGTGAGCGGACAGAGCAGGTATTGTTTTTCTTTTGCTATTCCAGTTGTCGTTTCACAAGTCATGTTAGCACATATGGGCTAGCTGCTAGTCTAGTAAACTAGATAGATATATACTTGGACAAATACTACTATTTATTCCCCCACACTAATGCCGCATATCAACTGCTACATCTGTTTCGTAGAAGGAAACAAATCATCTGCATCATAGGTCTAAATGCTGATGATGAACTGTCGCTGCATTAGAAGCATGTCTCAACCGTCCTCGAAACCTAACTACTCAGATCAAATGTTACAATGGATATGCAACAGCAAAAAAAAAAGAGCTTAACGTTCTCGTGGTGCAAAGTGAAACAAAAAGTAAGAAGGTGCGATACAAAATGAAATTTTTTTGCTAAGAACTGAGCAAAGTAAAACTATAGTAAAATTACATCATTAAAAGTGAAATTTACTCTCTTTTGTTTCAGAACTAAGTAGGCAAGGAGAGGATGAGATTAACAGATAAATCCACGTCCTGCATATAAATTTTACACGAGGCTGCTAGTGACAGGTGGCCATAAGATTGAGGTGGATGGATGGAAGCATAGTGCAAGCGTGACCAGGTGGTGGTTTTCAGATCACAACGCTGGATACACGCGCACAGCACCAACACACGAGCAGATGCTAGTGGAGTAGTGCTCTATCAGAGATTCAGATGCTGACATGCAGCATGCGGATTATCTCACAGTTGTTCCAATCGTTGTTCGTCAGGTCATCTAGTGAGCACATCCGGGCTAGCCAGTCCACTAAGCTAGATAGATATTAATTTCTACAACCGTTTCGTTGACAAAAAAACATTTACCTTTTAAAGATGACATATTAGGATTTGCTGTTTTGAAAAATATGATGATTTTCCTTCAAAGGTTGATTTGATTAATCGATTTTGCGGTCTCCACGAGTATGCTCGTTTATATTCTAAAAATCCTATTTATGTTTAACAATACGATGTGAACTGAGTGTGCCTCGAATGAAATCCATAAAAAAGTAATTTTTATTCAGAATTTCCACGAGAATGGACAACTACTAACACACTGGGGATGATATCGCTCGTCAATACAGATAGATCTAAAGGGATCCTCTGCATTAAAATAGTCAATACAGAGGATCTACGGTGCATTAGCATTAGGTGCGATCTCCATCGTCCGATTAAAAATCAAAGGTTCAGATCAAGTGTTACAGTAATTCTGCTACGGGACAAATCGCTCTGTTGCTCCCCGCGATCAAGTGTTCGATGCACTCTGAGGACAAATCGCTCCTCCCGCCTCGCGACAACTGTCCACACAGACAGTGTGAATCCGGATCCGCACTGCGCATGACGTGGCTGGCTGGAATGAACCTGTCGAGGAGCTGTGCACGGTCGCGACCGTCCGATCCAGATCCTGCGTTCATCGTACGGCCAGGCACGAGTAAGCAGTAAAACCCCAACTGTGTGTATCCGACCGTATAAAGCGTAGTCCAAGATCCAACGGAAAATACGCCGCCTTTTCTTTCTTTCTTCTTCTTCCACCGCGGTCGGCGAATCGTCGTCGTCGTCTTCTCCTCCGAAGTCCGAACACATCTCGCGCGCTTGCTCCCTGTTGCTTCCAGAGCCCAGGACCTTCCAGAAGATTCCATAAGCACCGCCCAGGATGTGCGGGATCTTCGCCTACCTCAACTACAATGTGTCGCGGGAGCGGCGATACATCCTCGAGGTCCTCTTCAACGGCCTCCGCCGCCTCGAGTACCGCGGCTACGACTCCTCAGGCATCGCTCTCGACGCGGACCTACCCTCTGGTTCTGCGGCCGTGGCGGCGTATGCTGGGGCGCCGCCGCTCGTGTTCCGCCAGGAGGGCAAGATCGAGAACCTCGTGCGATCCGTCTACTCCGGTGAGCACTTTTCGCTTCTGATTCTGCTGTAATTCGGTTGAATTTTCGGCCTTCAGGTGGTTCACGCGTACTGATCGGCAAAGGCAGGATTTTAGACGTCTTTTTGGACTGGGTTGGCTGTTTGACTGTTTCACGCGTCAAAATCGAAGCTTTTGACCGAGTTTCAGATCACATTTTGGGGAAAATATCATTATGTCGTATACTGATTTTGGATTTCGTGTTTTTTGGGAGGGGAATTCTGCTGTTCGCACCTCGCATTTTGAGATTGGAATCTGATAAATCCCGAAATTTGGATCTTCCCAGAAAAGATGCAATTCGTTCCATTCGGATCAAGTATACATTTTTTGGGGGGTTTGTGCCATTTGTCAACTTTTTATGCAATTTGGCGCTTAAAGTTCCTTGCTTTTGGAATTTCCTGACAATTCTACTGTATACACTTCGCCTTGCAAATTTTGCTACTTCTCTTGGTACACGCGGTTCTTAAATTTAAGCAAAGAAGCTGAAACTTACTCTAGCTTTCGTAATGGGCTGTTTGTATCTTATTTTCAGAGGTTGATGAGAAGGATGTGAACCTGGATGCCACCTTTAATGTGCATGCTGGAATTGCCCACACCAGGTGGGCCACGCACGGTGTGCCTGCCCCGAGGAACAGCCACCCGCAATCTTCCGGTGCCGGTGATGAGTTCTTGGTCGTCCACAATGGCATCATCACAAACTATGAGGTTCGCTAATTTTGTTCACGTGATATTGCATATAGAATATTTTGTGTAGTATTTGTTCCTTATTATCTTTACAGTTGTAAAATGCACATGCATTATGGCAACAACGATGAACTTATGCTATTGGAGGCTATGACAACTTGCACCATATGCCAGAGTCTCATGTTCTCAGCCTTGCTCATGGGCTGTCTCCTTATCTGCCTTTGTGTTTTTCTTTGAGGAAATAATCTGCCTTTTAGTTTCAAAGCTAATGTACCAGACCACTAGTGCTAAACAACAGAAGGATGGTGGTACATTATCTAGAAAATGGAATATCAAGAACTGTTATTTCAGTTTGGCAGGTTTGTTTTCACCATACTGGAAAAACTTTTATGTTAGTGTTGATAGGAGTGGCAATACAGAATGTCAGATATCAAAAGATGATCATTTGTTTACCACAGATTTATGACACTCAACCATCTGAAACTTGAATGCGTGATCATGTGAAACCTTCAAATACCATCTCGAACTAATGTGGCATCATATGGTTGCATTTGATACTTGTATTCTAACTTGGTCTTTCTGATGTATCTGTGCAGGTTTTGAAAGAGACACTTATTCGGCATGGGTTCGCCTTTGAGTCTGATACTGACACAGAAGTCATCCCTAAGCTAGCAAAGTTCGTTTTTGATAAGGCTCATGATGGAGAAGGTATATATGTTCTTTAAGATCATAAGGTGTAATACTGTTGTCATAGCAAAGGCTGACAATATATAAACTACGACCAGAACAATATTTGCCACAAAGGAACCAGATGAGGAAATAATTGATTAAACTTGGAGCGGGAGGGTCCCTTGAGTGCAGGAGTACTCATCATTGCATTACAAAATAAATAATTACTAACTGAACACACCGATATTTGTTCTAGTTAAGGATGTTTTTTAATTTTGTTTATTTTCTCAGGTGATGTGACATTTAGCCAAGTTGTTATGGAAGTCATGAGGCAGCTTGAAGGAGCCTACTCACTTATCTTTAAAAGTCCACACTATCCCAATGAACTGATCGCATGCAAACGAGGCAGCACACTGATACTTGGTGTCAATGTAAGCAAATAACATCCTTGTATCTTTTGTTTTTAACTATTGGATATGTTCAAATCAAGAAAAGTAAACTGGTCATTTTGTTTTGTTGAAGAGTTATATATGTTATGCTCTGACGTCTGGCCTACAATTTTTGCTGTTTAAAGTTAACAAACCTTTTGACACATGCAGTATTACTAGCCCTAACATCTAAAGTTAACTGATACTTTGTTGTATCTGTACCATGCTTGTCGCCACCTGCTGCAAAAATATGTACCACAGACGAACATCGGAGTAGAAAAATGTAAAGCATTGATGCAAGATCTAATTCTCCTTTTCTCATGGTATATGCCCTAAAGTGTTCTTTTTTGTTTTTTCGCATGAAGGGAAACTCGTCACAAGCATAGTCAAATACTCAATATAGTAATTAACTGGCTAACCGCTGCATATTTTGTTCCACATGATTCAGACATTGTAAAATATTCAGTAGATTGGTTGCAGATTGATCTTATACAGAGTTTGGTTACAACTTATGAGTAACCTTTTCTGTAATAATTTTGAAATTGCTACGCCTTTCTTTTTCTTTTTTATTCTTATAAACCTTATAACCCCTCTTCTGTTTAGTTGAACTTTGTATGTTATACAAATCATGACTAATTGAATATTGTCTCTGTGTTTTCAGGAATTGAGTGGTGGAAACAGCAGGAAGTCATTTCATGATGTCAAAGCCCTGACAGCAAACGGAAAGCCCAAAGAACTATTCTTTTCTAGTGATTTATGTGCTATTGTAGAGCATACCAAGAACTATTTAGCTATTGAAGATGATGAAATCGTTCATATTAAGGTACTCTTTAAGTGCTTTCTGTGTTAGTTACTTAGTTTGCATGCATTTCCTGTTTTGTTGTGCCTTTTCTTTTAAACAATGCCTTTTTTTAATCGGCGTGGTTTGGGGAATGTCTTTCTTTTCTAGACCTCAATTTATTTAATCTTCATCAGTATTATTCTTACTTGCCTGCTACCATGATGTTCAGACATATAATTCACTACATTAGCCGTCATTATTTTTTGCCCTGCTTCTTTTTCATTGACTGAAAAAAAAAAAGATGGAGATGCACCACGTGCAGTAATTCTTTTGTTTCTTCCACAAACCTTACACTTGATATCTCACTCAAGTTCTAACAATTTGGATTTTTGACATTGTAGGATGGCAGTGTGTCTGTGCTTAAGTTTGACCATGACAAAGAGAAGCCAGCTTCTGTGCAACGAGCGTTGTCTGTTCTTGAGATGGAAGTTGAACAGATAAAAAAAGGAAGCTATGACCACTTTATGCAAAAAGAAATCCATGAACAACCACATTCACTGACTACAACGATGAGGGGTAGGCTGAAGGATAGTGGAGTTCTTTTAGGTGGACTGAAGGAACACCTCAAAACAATTAGACGCAGTAGAAGAGTAGTCTTTATTGGCTGTGGTACTAGTTATAATGCTGCCTTAGCTGCGAGACCTTTTGTGGAAGAACTAACCGGTAAGTCAAATCAATTTATCCAACTGTATTGTCCTGATGTGGAAATTTCAGACATCATCAACACTACAGCTAGTGCTCTTTTAACCTAAGTCTTTATCCCTTGTATTATTTGGACAATAGGTATTCCTGTGACTATGGAGGTTGCAAGTGATTTGCTGGACAGACAAGGTCCCATTTACAGAGAAGACACTGCTGTTTTTGTTAGTCAGTCAGGGGAGACAGCAGATACCCTCCTTGCTCTTGATTATGCACTACAAAATGGAGCACTTTGTGTTGGCATAACAAATACTGTTGGAAGCACACTGTCAAGAAGAACACATTGTGGAATTCATATCAATGCTGGTTGTGAGATTGGTGTTGCCAGCACCAAGGTAGGTTCCTGTACATTCTTCTTCTTCTTTTTTTTTTGAACGGGAAGGCAGGAGTTCTGCCATTTCAATTAAAGATGGGGTTAAAAGTCAGTAAATGATTTAAGTACATGCCACCAAAGCCACTGGATTTCACCAAAACAACTGGGCTAGCTAAGTATGAAAGGCTTTTTCTCGGAGATGGATGTCCTCTTTTATTTGAAAGGCGAGTTGCTGAGAGCTCCGAGAATTGTTTTGGAAAATTCTCCTATTTCTTTCTTTCCAGATGTTCCAAAATATGTAGATGACTAGGCCATTAAATTTTCTTATGTCTTGTTTCGGCATTTGTTTGCTTGCTCGTTGCCACCACTCCCCTAGGCTCCTGAAGTTTTGTGGGGGTACCCAGGCCATGATGGTGCAGTTTGTCCAATTGAGCACGGCGGACCAAGTTTCTCTTGCAAAAGGGCACAATAGACAAAGATGTGATGCCGTTTCCGGGACTTTCTTGCATAGACTACACAGGGGTTGGTGCAGCCAACCTCTTTTTGCTAGATTGTTAGCCGTGAGGATTTATCTTGGCTTAAGAGTTAAGACCCGTGCAAAAAACTTGCACTTATTTTCCTTTTGTGCCTTCCCAATCCTCCTTTTGTTTGGGCATTGTCTGCTGCCTTGGAATTGCATGAGGCAGGCTGATTTCGATGAGTACTCGCCGTTTGGTGTTCGCATCCACACAATGTCGTCTGGGGTGTTTGGATCGAGGTTGATGTGCTGCATTTTTGTCCAGAGGGCAATGTATTCTTGCAGTCGATCGGCTGTGTGCAACTTGCTAACCGAGTGGATCCAGTTGTTGTTTTGCAACTGGTTGTAGACCGATCTGTTTTTTCTTGTTGCTATTTTGTAGAGGTTTAGTGCTATGACCCTTGGTGCTTCATTTGATAGCCAACGATCATGCCAAAATTTTGCCTTATGGCCATTTCCGATCAGCACAACCGTAGCGGCGCGGAAGAGTTGCTTATCAATCTCATCGCAAGACACGTCCGTTCCAATCCATGGCTTGGAGCTGTTCTTCCATTTGTACCACATCCACCTTAGGGCCCAACCAAATTTTTGAATATGGGAGATTCCCAACCCGCCAAGCTTTTTTGGTCGGCAAACCTTGTCCCACTTGATTAAACAGTGCCCCCCACTAGCTTGCTCGCTTCCTTTCCATAGGAAGGATCGCCTAATTTTGTCGATTTTCTTCTTTGCCCATTTTGCACGTGGGAAGATTGGTAGGTTGGTAGCGAGGATAGTACCGAGTTCATGAGGGTTAACCTGCCCGCCGTGGATAGGAGCTTTCCTTTCCATCTCGGTAGTCTTGCACTTAGCTTTTCGATGAGGGGTATGTAGTGAGTTCCTAAGTCTTTCTCCCGGAAAAGGTTGTAAGATATCTTGGAGATCAAGCTCTTCAGATCTAATCAGATAAACTGCACTTTTTTGGAGTTTGGTTACTAGACCCGTCGCCTGACCGAAAACTTGCAAGATCTGTTGTATTGCTTGGATTTCGTCCTTGATGGGATTCATAAAGATAGCTGCATCGTCTGCATAGAGTGAAGTTCTCATCCGAACCGTCCTAGAGTGGACCGGGGATAGGATGTTTTCTTGAGTTGCGCGATCAAGGATTTTTTGAAGCGGGTCAATTGCCATGATGAATAGCATTGGTGATAGTGGTTCACCTTGGCGAACCCCTCGCTGGTGGTAGAATCTGTCCCCGGGTTGCCATTGACTAGGAGGGAAGCTATGTGTCTGTCACCCATCTTGTTTCCTAACAATATCTGACAATCTTGCAGGCATATACAAGTCAAATAGTAGTCATGACGATGATGGCCTTAGCTATTGGATCTGATCAAATATCCACTCAAGCTAGAAGGGAAGCTATCATCAGTGGTCTTTCCAGTCTTCCAAGTATGTTGTATTGGATCAAGAATGTACCATGTGGTAAAAGCAAAGTGTTGTTTCTCATTGACGTTTTCAAACAACTTGTACAACATTTTACTATGCAGGCAATGCCAGTGAAGTTCTCAAACTTGATGCTGAAATGAAGGAACTTGCCTCTTCATTGATCGACTCGGAGTCACTCCTTGTGTTCGGAAGAGGTTATAACTATGCCACTGCCTTAGAGGGTGCTCTCAAAGTTAAGGAGGTTGCACTGATGCACAGTGAAGGCATGCTTGCTGGTGAGATGAAACACGGGCCGCTAGCACTAGTGGATGAGAACCTTCCCATCATTGTCATTGCAACACGTGATGCCTGCTTCAGGTAAGTACTTTGAACAGAGCTAGATTAATTTTTGTTTCGGAAGGAAAATTACTATACTATCTTTCCTCCTCTTGCAGCAAGCAACAATCAGTGATCCAACAGCTCCTTTCTCGTAAGGGGCGTCTGATTGTAATGTGCTCAAAGGGCGATGCATCTGCTGTCAGTCCTAGTGGATCTTGCAGAGTGATTGAAGTTCCAGGGGTTGCCGATTGTCTCCAGCCGGTGGTTAACGTAATCCCATTACAGGTTTGTGCAGGCTTTATTTTGTTCAGTTTCAATCATATTCTAAAACCTCTATTTTATTGCAATTTCATTTACCGAGGAGCCTTTTTTGTTCTTTTTGCTGCAGTTGCTCGCATACCATCTTACTGTTCTTCGTGGATTCGATGTCGACCAACCGAGGAATCTGGCGAAGAGCGTGACTACACAGTAGGCAGAGGAAACCTGTGGCTGTCAGAAATATTCAGATATTGTTCTAGAAAAAGAAGATGTATTCAGATGTTGTACCAGGGATTCACGGTTCTATAGAGCGCAGGCTGGCTAGCTATTATTTCATTATTGTTGCTTATAGCCATATCGCGGTAGTGTAATTTTTTTAGATAAACAAGATGCATGAGGTGTCTAGCCGTACAGTATGTTGATCAGCTGACTGTGAAATGTATGAATGCTGTTTGGAAAAGAAAGCCTCACCACACCCTTTCCCATGTTTATTTGTCTTGACTGATGATCCATTGACTCGCAACGTATCAAATTACATGCAACTTTTCCATTGGCTGATGGCCGGGCAATGCAACGTGCAGAGTCCGCAAGGCACCCCATAATCATATATAGTGATCAGACAAGAAGATTATCTAGGCCATTTGTTTACAAAGTCAGCGTTACAGATCATTATCATCAAACTAAGAGTTGACTCAAATTAAATTATAGGTCTGTCTACACAGAATTTGATTATTTTCTTCGTAAAAAACTGTCACATTCTGAAAGATCATTTATAACTTCATTATATATAAATTACAACAAATTATTTATGTAATTTTGGTTCTTGGTCACTGTAATTATTCTTGAAAATCTTAATAACTCATATTTCCATCACATGATTCAAAATCTCATATGTACTTTGAAAGGTTGAGCAAAAACAAAGATAAAAAAATTATATACCAACAAAATACGGCAATATGATGAACCCGTTATGTTCTTCATATGTACTTTGGGAGATTAAACAAAAATAAAGATTAAAAATAAAATTATATACCAACAAAATACAGTAATATGGTGAACCCGTTATGTTTCGAATAAAAAAATCATAATAAATTCGGACCTAATTCATCATATGGAAAAAGTGCAAATCTCGAAGCATATCGGACGAATGAAAATTCAACTATTATGATTTTTTTTTTCTTACAGCACATCAACAACACGTATCTTATAGCACATTTAACGGACAGAAAAGTGACAGTTTCAGAAGTTATATAGCAATTGCCCAATCATAGTCCAGACAAGTGTGGTGAAAACTGAAAAGCCATTCTTTTCTCGTCAGCTTTCTTCAAACTAAACTTGAGAGTTTCAGAGTTGAGATACAAGCAGCGCTGCAAGCAACCAAAGTCCACGCGCCGAAGCGAGCATTCACTCCTCGTGACGCGTGTACAATAATCCCAACGCTGGCCAGATCGCGGTCAAAACACTTTGAGCAAATAGTTTATTACAATGCTTACCTCTAAAGAAATTCCATCTCATCAACTTGGCAGTGGTACACAATGGAAAGCTTTGACTTAACTTGTTGCAGATCAACAGTAATCACTGTCCTGTCCTGTCCAGATCAACACCCTAATCAGCCATGAGCTCTCTCCTCGTGATTACGCTAAGCTTGTTGCTGCCATGCTTACCCGTCGTCGCAGCGCGTGGGAACCTCACCCGAGGCGCCTCCATCGCCGTCGAGGACCACGCCACAGACGTCCTGGTCTCCCCGGACGGCACGTTCGCGGCCGGCTTCTACAACGCGTCCCCCACCGTCTTCACCTTCTCCATCTGGTTCGCGCGCTCCGCCGACCGCGCCGTCGTCTGGACCGCCACCCGCGCGCGCCCCGTGCACAGCAAGGGCTCGCGCCTCACTCTCGATAAGCATGGCGCTCTCGTCCTCACCGACTACGACGGCGGGGCGGTGTGGAACTCCACCGCCGCCGGCGCTCCAACGACCTCGCACGCCCGGCTCGACGACTCCGGCAACCTCGTTGTGGAGGATGCAGACGGCAACATCTTATGGCAGAGCTTCGACTTCCCCACGGACACGCTGCTCCCGACGCAGCAGTTCACGGCGGCGATGCACCTGGTGTCGCGCGACAGGCTACTCTCCTCCGGCTACTACAGCCTGGGGTTCAGCGACTACGCCATGCTCTCGCTCTTCTACGACAACCACAACTTCTCCAGCATCTACTGGCCCAACCCCTACAACAACTACGTCGCCAACAACCGCAAAATCTACAACTTCACTCGCGAGGCCGCCATGGACGCGCTGGGCAAGTTCCTCGCCAGTGACAACGCCAACTTCGAGGCGGCCGACCTCGGCGGCGGCATCAGGAGGAGGCTGACGCTGAACACCGACGGCAACCTCAGGCTGTACAGCCTGGACGAGACGGCCGGGACGTGGACGGTGTCGTGGATGGCGTTCGTCAACCCGTGCATCATCCACGGCGTGTGCGGCGCCAACGCCGTCTGCCTCTACGCGCCCGCGCCGGTCTGCGTCTGCGCCCCGGGCCACGAGCGCGCCGATCCCAGGGACTGGAGCATAGGGTGCCGGCCAGTGTTCCGGTACAACTGCTCGCGACCGACGAATCTGATGGCGCTGCCGCACACCGACTTCTGGGGCTACGATCTCAACAACGGCGAGAGGTTGCCGTTCCACGCGTGCGCCAGGAAGTGCAGGGAAAGCTGCGCGTGCGTGGCGTTCCAGCACAAGGAGCAGTACATGGAGTGCTACCTCAAGAGCGTACTCTTCAACGGCAGGACGTTTCCCGGCCTGCCGGGGACAGTGTACATCAAGGTTCCGGCCGACTTCGACGTGCCGGAGTTTCATGTCCATCAGTGGCAATCACACGGCGGTGTCCTCGCCATTCACGAAAACATCGCCGGTTGCGCCGCCGGCGAAGGAAGCACAGAGATTATCCCCAGTGCCTCTGCCTTGTCCAGTAGGGGCGGCAGTGACGTGGGGAAGCCGGTGTGGTCGTACTTGTACGGGTTCCTGTCGGCATTGCTCGTCGTCGAGGCCGTCGTCATCGGGTTCGGCTGCTGGCTTTTCTCCAACAAGGGATTGTTCAGGCCGTCGCGGGTGTGGGCGGCAGAGGAAGGGTACAAGCTCATCACGAGCCATTTCCAGAGATACAGCTATGCCGAGATCAAGAAAGCGACCGGAAACTTCACCGACGTGATCGGCCGCGGCGGGTCCGGCGTCGTGTACAAGGGGGTCCTACTCCTGGACGATGAGAGGGTGGTCGCTGTCAAGGTGCTGAAGAATGTGAGCCAGATCGACGACGAGTTCCACTTCCAAGCCGAGCTGAGCGTGATCGGAAGGATTTACCACATGAATCTGGTGAGAATGTGGGGTTGCTGCTCCCAAGGCAAGCACAGGATCCTCGTCTCCGAGTACATCCACAATGGATCGCTTGCGAAAATGCTCTTCGATAGGGACGGCCCTGACAACGCCATCGGTTGGACCCAACGGTTCAGGATCGCTCTGGGTGTGGCCAAGGGACTGGCCTACCTTCACAGCGAGTGCTCGGAATGGATCATCCACTGCGACATGAAGCCTGAAAATATACTGCTCGACCAAGAATTGGAGCCCAAGATCACAGACTTTGGATTGGCCAAGCTGCTGAGCAGAGATGGATCAGACGCAAATCTGTCACGGATCAGAGGGACCAGAGGCTACATGGCTCCGGAGTGGGTCTCTAGCCTGCCCATCACTGAGAAGGTCGATGTGTACAGCTATGGAGTAGTGCTCCTTGAGCTGGTGAAGGGGGTTCGGATGTCGGAATGGGCGATGGATGGGGTCAGGGTTGATGAGACGGACACTAGGGTGATCGTCAACGCGATACGTCGGAAGATGCAGCGGAGCAGTGAGCGAGTGTGCTTCGAGGAGCTCATGGATCGCCGGCTGAATGGTGATTTCAGCCATGCGCAGGCAAAGCTGATGCTTGAGCTAGCTTTGTCGTGCTTGGAGGAAGATAGGAGCAGGCGGCCGACCATGAATGTTGTGGTGCAGGCATTGATCTCAGTTGAAGAGGAAGCCATGGTGATCCATTCTTCTCCCTAGCTGAAACAAGCGATATATGTGCCGCATGGGCTGCCTCGCACGAGGCCCGCTTCCGCCACGCGTGAGTACCTCGCATATCATTTCTTTTAGGAAGGAGTCCACGTAACACACTCAACTTTGCTGCAAAGTCTATCTACCACCTCGAACATCATATCTTTTAGGAAGACATATAACATTTTAAATTTTGCTAAAAAGTCTATCCAGCACTTCGAACTATGAAACTAGACATTTGATCTCTCAAACTTTGCAATGCGGTTCAAATAACACCTTGACCCAATTTCGCAGAGTGGTATTGCACACGTGGCACGATGAGTAGGCAATTTTACCATGTAGGATGCAAGCTTGTCAGAATCGTGATTTTGAATCGGATCGGAAACACTCCAGTAGGATCGCTAAGATTCTACCAAAAGTACATTTTTCAATGTGTCGTGTGTCGTAGTGAGAAGACTAGACAGTAAAAAGGAGGGGACCCCTGGCGTCTATGCGAGAGGTCGAAGGGTCCTCAGAGAGGGGTTTCGGTTGTTATGAAGTAAATATGTATCAATTGCTCCAAAAAAAAATCCTCCCCTATTACATGGGGGAGGGGATATTTATAGCCTCCCAACTGGGTACCTAAATTTACATCTATACCCTTAGAAAGGTACTGCAACTATAGGGGTTGCAGGGGCTTTATGTACCCAACGCGTAGCCTTCGGCTCATGATGGGCCTTCCTGGACTTGATCTACCCGGGGAGTACACCCGGTCCACCAATCCTGCTGCCCTTGTGCCCCCGCGGAGGTGGTCCCGCGAGGCCCCTTCGGCGGCCCCGCTAGGGCCCTTTATCGATCCTTCGGTGAGCTTTCGGAGAGTCTTCAGGACCCCTTCGGAGGGTCCTCGGGGAGACCTTCTAGGGTGCTTCTGTGCTTCGCCGGATCGTGGGGCCGGTGAGGCGTCCCTACGATAAGCCCCTCGCAGTCGAGGTCCTGCTTCGCCATGGGTGAAAATGCGCCGTTGCCCCGGATGGTCTAGGCCCGTCGTCCCCTCTATCGTGGCGAAACTTTTGTTTTTGGAAGATGTCCCGTCGCGTGGGGTGTCGTGCGCTGTAATGGCGTTGGCTTGTGCCTTTATTTTGGGGGGGGGTTCTGTGTGCCATAATGGCGCTGGAGTGCCATAATGGCACCGCTTCGCGTCGTGCGCCGTGTTGGTGGTGGTTAGGCGCCATAATGGTGTGCGCATTGCCCGGTGATGCCACGTGGCGCACGGTAAGTGGGCCATGTCTCTTCGTCTTCGACCCCTGGCCTTGGTGGGTATAAATAAGTGGCCACCCCCCAACCGGTTTCTTCATTTGATCCCCTGGTGACCTATTTGAATGGTTGCTTGTGCGTTATTTCGACGCTTGTCTGGTACGAAGGCTTTGCCTAATGGCTTCGGCTATGACGAAGTGAGGTAAGTATGGTGACGGAGAGGTGTCGTATACGAGTTAGCTTGGGAGGTCAGCCGTAACGGAGTTGGTTCTCCGAACACTTGTTGATGAGGGCAAGCTGGAGAACCTTGCGAAGGTTCGACAGAGACGGTGTCGACCCCTCAGCCGGACGAGGCAGTGGTCTTCATCGCGTTCTTTGATGCTGGTCTCCGGATCCCGTGCGTTGACCTGGTCTCCGTGGTGCTCAAGATTTACGGGGTAGAGTTGGCGCAGCTGACGCCAAACTCTGTGGTAAAGCTGGGAGTTTTTGAATGGATGTTGTGGACGGCCGGAGCTAGCGGCGAGGGGCGTCTGTTCGCCTATCTCCATGATGGCCACTGCCAACAAAGAAGAAGAAGAGCACGGGTGAGACGCTGAACTTCGGTAGTGTAAACTTTCAACTGAAGGGGCGGTGTCAGATGTACTTGCCCGCCCCGGCGGCGCGGAACCGTTGGGAGACGGACTGGACGCGGAGGTGGTTTTATCACACGCCCGTGGCGAAGGATGGTCTGCAATCTCGGGGCAGGTTGATACAGCTTATCATCAGTCCCAAGATTGTCCTTACCTCGAGGGAGGAGTATCTTCTCCTTCTGCGCCGCTCCCGACATTGCTCGACCACCAGTACCTGGCCGCCTTCGGCCTGTGCTCCTCCCCGCACCACTCTCTGGTTTGGTCCAGCGCCCGTGAGCGTGGCGGCATGCCCACGCGCCTGTGCCTCTGGCTTGCCCGAAGGCCGCTGCCACTGCTCCTCTCTTCTTGGCCAAGCGGCCACGCGCTTGTGCCTTCGGCTTGCCCGAAGGCCACGTCCACCACTCAGTGTGACACGTCAACAAAACCACCCCAAATGCGGTCACATCAGCAAAAACCACCCATTCAAACTGGTGTGAGGTGTTTAGTGACCGGATTGTGCAAATTTAGGATGTTAAATAACCTGTTTTGAAGTTCAGGGGGAAACCAGACTTTTCTGATAGTTTGAGAGAGTAAACTGGACTTATTCCTTTCAAGTAATAACCGAACAAATCTTTCTACACCAATAATAATTGAACAAATATAGTCTAATGTACTCAAAAATCAACAATGAGCAATTAATGGCTCGCATGAATCAATCCTGCACCTAGGAGCGGATCTACAGTAGCACACCAGGGTGCACAGGACATCGGGTCCAAAAATTATTTTTCTTTGGATATAACTATGTATATGTAATGTGAACACTCCTGACTCAATATGAGAGAACACCCTAAACCACAGTCCAGCCGAACATGGTCCATCTTGTCTCAAGGACCCTGGTCATTTTCGTTCTGGATCTGCCACTGCTTACACTGACATTTAATACAAAAGCTGGTCGTATATCACATCTAAATTAAATGAGAATATATCCTTAGTTATCTATCATCAGTCTTAACAAATGCACCGATCTAATTAAAATATCCCCCTTCGAGATATGTTGGTGACATTGTACAGGGCATCACAAATGCTGTTTGGTTTGTCATGAAAATATTTTCATAAAATAGTAATATTAATAATTGAACAAATCTAGTCTAATGTACTCAGAAATCAATGAGCAATAATTAATACAAAAACTAGCCGAACAGCACATCTAAATTAAATGAGAATATATCCTAGTTATCTATCATCGGTCTTAACAAATGTTCAATTCTAATTAAAATATTCTCCCTTCAAGATATGGGTGTGATATCATGAGGCCACCCATGAGACTTTAGATATCGTCCCATAAAAATAAATATTCAAATAAGTGAACAGTGAGCAGAAAGGGAAGAAAATCTGATGGGGTTTTGCGCGAGACCTTGCACCATCCGCCGTTGATTTTGTTAATAGGGCAGGAATCAACGGCTGATGGTGACCTCCAGCAAATTTCCTTCTGACAGAAAGGGTCGGCAAGTTTGCACAAGCGCTATATATAGAACCTGTGTGGTGCAGGAGTCCTGCAGAAACATCGACCGATCAACAATTTACCTACCTAAATATCAACATCGCTCACAAGAAGATGACCTGTGCTAAAGTAGTAGGAGTGTTCTGCCTCCTAGTCTTTGCAGCCATTTCTTCTTCTTCGCACCAGGTACTAGCAGAAGATCGAGCCACCAGGGATAAAAATGCCGTGATGAAAAAATGCGGTAAGCACATCCATAAAAAGCTGGGTGATCCGTTCCCGAAATTGCATGGGGAGTGCTGCAGAATAGTACGAGAATCACCGGACGTCCATGCCATCTGCGAGAAATTTACGCGCGAGGACCTGGCTAAAATCGCTCTATGGAAGTGGGTTCATGTCACACAAATGTGCGGCAACGGATTGGCCACGGGCTCTGATTGTGCAGGTAAGTTAATATCTATATACTCGATCCCTGTAATACAATTTCCCCTGTTCATCTTGTCAGCAGAAAATAAGAGAGACTTTCGTCTGCAGGTCACACTGTTACAACTCCATCCCCACCCCCACCACCGCGCAGCTCGGTGTGAAGACAGTTTGATCAATGGAGAAATAAGCGAATAAAGGAAAGAATGATGTGATCTGAATGTTTTATTATGGCATCTGCAGAATGTATCTTGCTTTTTATTGATGCAAGTAGGGGGGAAAACGCTCTCATCTTTTCTTCTTTCTGTTGGTATCATTCACTATGCCAATTCGCAGCTACATACCAAAATTAAGGGAACTTCTGTTGCACGGACATCCATCCCAAACATTTACAACGAATAGATTCCCCTTCCAACTCGTGTGATCTTTATAATGTTATTGGTCAAATTGCCCCGATAAACCATAATTTAAAAGCTTCAATTGGAAACTTTCGACTTGATATGGATGTCGATAACTTTGAACCACAGAACTTTCAATTGAAAAATTAAACTTTCCACTGGAAAATGAAACTTGCAAATGATAGGGAGTTGAACGGATGCACATCCTCTGCCATAATAGCACAGGTGCCATTGCTTGCACCTAGACCGTCGGATGAAGATCCAAACGATTCAGGTCGTGGTGGACGATAAATTGCGAATTTAGCATGGCATATTAGGAGACTTCAATTTCTCGAATTTAGTTGGGGGTGTAGATTGCGACGGCGACTGCGGTCCTCTCTAACTCTGCAACAGCAAGAATCCTCTCATGTTCCACAACAGCGAGGGCTGCCTCGCACCTGATGAGCTGGTTGAGGAGGGTGTCGGAGTGACACTGATTCTGATTCTGTTTTTGAGAGGTTTCTCTATGTTCTAACCTTCTGAGAGGAGATGTCTTTCCTTCATATAGAATCAGCCACAAGAAAAAAAAAACTTAAACAATAACTCTGTACTAAACTCAGTTAAAGCACGCCATGAAAACCCCATTGAAACAGGGTATTCAATTTCTAATTCGCATGCATGCTTTTGAGGTGTAAAAAGAAGCTGCAGTTCCACAACCAACCGGACACGAAATCGTCGGACCATTCACGCGCACGTCGCGCGTGGGCGGGCGATGGCGTGGCATGGCAAGGCGAGCGATTGTTGGAGTTTTGGCCTTAGCCTATTCAATATTCTAATTAAATCCTAGAAAAATAACAAAGGCTCACTCATGAATGATGGAAGGTGGAAAATTTAGTATCATAGTCTTACCTAGTTAAAGCAAGTAAAAGAAGAACACACGTGTGCGCTCGCTCGCTCACCTCATCACACTATTGCCCACCCGCGCACTACGTGCGCATGAATAGTCTGGCGATTTCGTGTCTGATTGGCTGTGAAGCTGCAGCTTCTTTTTGCACATCAAAACCATGCATACGAATTGTAAACTGAAAATTGAATACACTGTTTCAATGGGGCTTTTATGCCGTGTTTTAACTGTGTTTAATACAGAGTTATTGTTTAAGTTTCTTTCTTGTGGCTGATTCCATACGAAGGAGAGACATCTCCTCTTAGAAGGTTAGAACAGAGAGAAACCTCTCAGAAACAGAACAAAATCAGAATCAGTATCGTTTTGTTGCTCGTTTCCTTTGTGCTGCGTAACCTTGACTTCTCCATCCCTTCTTCGGCGTGCACCGATGTGGAGAGAGCAGTGTCTCCGAAGCCGGTGCCCCTTGTGATCCTGTACAGGTTGGGGCGAATCAGGTTTTTGGAAAGCGTTCGCGTGACTGCTCATGACTTCCTTCTTCTCCATCATCCTCTACGCGTCATCTTCTTAGCATTAAACTCTATCGCGACCTTCATCGGAGCGATTCTTTGTAAGTCGCGGTAATATCGTTTGATATGGTTAGGCCTTGCTTCCTAGATATTTGTCATGTGATGATGTTGATGTCTACTTCTATTAGTAACGTTTTTGTTCTAGGTTTTGCCTTGCTAGTGCATATATGAGATAGATATATTTGAGGTGATGATCGTGTTACTGTTCATAATCCCAAGTACACCTATCATGTATGTTGTTGTTGCATTGATTATTGTTTAGGAATTATAATAATCACAAAAGTACGTATATACCTAATAGTGATCCTGTGACCCATGACTTCTTACCTAGTGGTGATACTCCTCAACAAATCAAATTGCATTTTAACTTTCACCAATGTTACGGCATCCGGACAAAATCAGACTTAGCATTTCCCTTCTTACATTGTAAACAGGGTTAGGCTCTCAACCAGACATGAGACATCCTTTACTGTAACTCTCCATAAGAAGCACCATTTGAGTGCTTCCTTTGGTCGAGATGTAGAAAATGCCAAGGTGCTTCAGAAGAAGCTCCCAAAGGATTACATCCATAGCAAAAGGTATTTTGAAGTGTGACAACATTTGAAATGGTATCATCTTTGTTGGAGATATGCCCTAGAGACAATCATAGAGATGATTATATTTCACCGTGTTCATAATTTATTGGATAATATGTTATTTTGTTTCTAGAATAATATTATTAATATTTATTATCAAGTATGTGACTTGTTTGTGAAACTCTATATTTCTGCAATGATTATTCTTAAACGTTCTCTAGTTGGAAATATATAAGAACACATATGAATAGACTAGCATATGTATTATTTAATGATCGTGTTTCACGGCTCATAGATATGAAGATATCAAATTAATAATATGGACACATGTTAGCGAACATGGGGTTGGAACGACACATCATGAGACACTGCGAGAATGTTGCATTCTTACATGTCATCAGTTGGTCTCATTTACAATGCGTATGCTATATCCTTAGACTTGAGGTCGACACATGTGCTCGAGATGCGTAATGACCCACTTAGGGGTTGCCAAACGCTACTCTGTAATAGGGTAGTTATAAAGGTAGCTTTCGAGTTTTGTCATGATGCTTGCAACGAGACATGGTCGATCGAGATAGGATTTGCCCCTCTATGCAACGGAATAGATATCTCTAGGCCCTTGAGTGATTTGATTCCAGAAATACATGTCCATACTACTTGCGGTTAAAGAGTTAACCGTAGTCGGGAAATTTGAGTCACGTGATTGAGAAAAAATGGTCAAGCTAACCAACAAGGATGGTACATACTCGTCTTGAGTTGGACCGATATCGTGAGGCAGAAGGAAATGCATATAAGTTTTGTTGAGGTTTGTCTGATATAATCTTTACGTATACTTGGGAGTCGGCATGTCTTGTTAGGGACCGCTACCGATTAGTGGACGAGTAGGAGTACTCGGGCCATGTCCAAGTGTATGTGAATCTGTAGGGTCGCACGTTTAAAGGGCTAGGATTTAATTTAAATGGTAATATGATTTCTTGTGGGCCATGAGTTTCTAATGGGCCTCCAAGTTCGAGACACATCATGGATAACTATATATAGAGGGGCGGTGGCATAGGGTTTCGTGTGAATTTGGAATTCCCGAAACCCTAGTGGCCACACTTTCCTCATCTAAAACCACGCATTCGGCGCTAGCACTCCAGCACGTGGTGTTCCTGCCTCGTACGTGTGGATACCTTGGAGGTGTTGATGCGAAGCATCAACACTAGGACGATCCACAACTCGTGACGATCACAAGAAGCTGGAGGAGGAGAAGTGCGGCTAGTACGACTACCACTGCACCAACACGTTACATCGACTCTACTTCCGCTACGAGTCTGCACGTCTAGTGGTAATCCCGTAATCTATTACTAGCGAAGATTCCTTGTTTACACGATAGATTTTTGAATGAGGAAATTGCACTTAGCCCCAGGTACATCGTCGTTAGTTTCATAAAACCACAGATTTAGTCAAAACTTTCACTTACCCACATGTTCTTTGACTTATTGATGCGTTTTGCTCTAACCTGTTGGCATGGCTCGAGTTTAAGGTTCTTACTGATCGAGTTTATCTAGATGCGTCAGGAGTTAGAGAGCAGCTAAACTCGCACATCCTGCATTACAAAATACTGTTTATGTACTAGAAATTGATACTTAACATCCCTATCTGGGTAAACTTGATCAGTAAGAACATCAGACTCGAGCCATGCCAATAGGTTGGGGCAAAGCGTACCAATGAGTCAGAGAACCTGTGGTTAAGTGAAAGTTTTAGTTAAACCTGTGGTTTTATGAAAGTAACGACGATGTACTTGGGGCTAAATGCAATTTCCTCTTTTTGAATTTATGCTAGTGTAGCTTTCCCGCGTTCAACAATCTTTTCTACTGTCGAGCTTAAAAGTTCATGATGAATACCAACAATACGTTTCTCAAGCCGCTCGACATTGCGGATTTGATGCAAATCATTCTTCTCATAAGGTTTGATACAGGGAAGCCTCTGCCAGTTCTTAAAGCTTTCCCCTAAAACCTTTCTCAGTCTTAAAGCAAGTAGGAAAGTTTTTTGGAAAAGCATATTTTGTCTCTGATTTGGTCAACCATTTTTCTGTGTACTCCTCCTCCCTCCATTCTTCAACCTTAGCTACAGCTAGATTTTCATCCCTACAGACCAGTGCAGAGTATCAGGGGATTCAAGAGAAAAATCAGATTGAAGGTTTGGTAGTATAGAAGACCTGTAGTCATCAGGCAGCCCAAGTTCCCTTCTAGCCATCGCGCAGGCATATTCAGAGTTCCATTCATAGACATCAAGACAAGTTTCTTCAGCCGCTGAACTATGGCGGGCTCATTTTCCCTGATGACAGCATCATCTTCTTCAAGCAAATCAGCCATCTTTTGGGTGATGTTACAGCATTGGCTCCTTTTTATAGGGTGCACATAAATCTCGAAAATGTGGGGATATTTCTTGAGGAAAGCACCGATCTCAATGTTTCAATCCGACCTCATGTCTCCACCTCAAAAGAAGTCGGAGAGACGCATAGCCGTTCCTCTGCTGAGATATCAACTCATGTAAATCCAAAGCCAGCCTCAAGTTGTTGAGCTGAATCATTAGCTTGTCCAGCCTATGGTCCCTTGCTCTGCCCTCCAGACGAGTTCGTGCTGAATCTACTGGTTTTTTTCCACCTCGTTTGCATACTACGATTAAAAGGGTCATACTGAAACGCCTCATCTAACATGTGCAGTCGCAGGGAAAATGCATGCAGATTTCTTCGACCAAACACCTTAGATGACACCCACTTGTATATTGGAAATCGAATCCTTACTTAGAGCATATAAGACTCCATTGAGAAGCAGAATTGAATCTGTAGAGCAATGCCAACCTGTTCAGGCTGCAAGGAAAGGAGTTCAAAGCATCGGTGTTCGTCGTCGCCGGAGGGGGAGACAACGCCAAATTTGCACGGGCCGGCCGGGCCAGACGGGCCGGGCCGGGCCTTGTCACGGACCGGGCCGGCCCGGCCCATTTGGTCACCTCTACACTGGACTCTGGAGACGGGCAAGGGTTTAAGGTGCAATCGGTGGCTCCTCTCCTCTCCTCGCTCGCCGTCAAGCACCAACCACCACCAGCTCCCCAGGTCGTCTCCTTTCTCCGACGCGCGGCGGCGGCGGCGGCGGCGCGGCCCTCTCTAATCTGCTAGTAGTGGAGAGTTGTAGCTAGCTCCACTTGGGATTGGGAAGCAAGGCCCCAACCCTAGCTGCAAGGACAAGGAAACAAATCGCCCTCTCGCCGGTCACGGCGATGCCGAGCTTCCCTCCGCCCGGCGGCGTCACCATCTGCGAGATCAACCGCGACCTAGGTACCTCATTTCTTGTACTCGTTTACCTCCGCTCCCTCCCCTCCTTTCCCTGAATCGATCGATTAGCTGCTCATTTTGCCTTCGCCTCTGCACTGCAGTTGCGGCTGATGCCCTATCGGACGATCGCGCCAAGGAGGCGTACGGGGATGTCCTCGTCAGTTCATCTTCACCTCAAATTCCATCTTTTTACAGCACACTAATTTTCTACTACCGTGTCTTCATCCATACACAACGTGAATATTTCAGGGAATGGTCTTCAGCCCTATTCCTTTCCAGCCGGATGATCTCCTAACGAAGCATTACCCTCCTCCTCCAGATGATGCGGAGCCCACAGAGCGCGTCCGCACAACAAGTTTGGCATCCACCATTGCCGACTCCTTCAAACAAATGCTCTTCCCTTCTTGCGATGTGAGTTATCTGAATTTCTTGCATTCAACTGTGTATAGACCTTTCCTGTATTGTGTGTCCGGTCAAAAGAAAATCCAAATTTTTCCTAGTCTGATAGGTGTGTTCCTAACATCCTACGAGTATAATTACATTTATTTGAAACAACATATTTTCATAGAAATTGATGGTCAAAGTGTTACCTTGAAGACTAGGTCAATGTCCAAAACGACATTTGGAATCAGAGGGAGTAACTACAGAGGCAAACAAGTTGCTGCATTACCTGTGTCAATGTTTTTACATTGCAACTATGCAGTTCACTACAACTTGAAAGTTGACCATGTTATATCATGACTCCATTTTCTGCTAATTTAACAGTGTTGTTTGTGGTTCTGTGCATGATTTTACCACTTTCGCTAACATACTTGCTCCGTTCTTGACATTATTCAGTTCTCTCAAAATTGAACCCTCAAGCTTTATATTCTTGTGAAAAGCACTCTGGATTTTCTTCCTAATTGTTGATTGGATAATTTCTTCTGTATGATTTTTTAACTTCATTACAACCATACCTACAACGAACATTCTGGTTTTCCAGCCAAATCTGCTAGAAGAATTTGACAACCAGAAAGTAAGCTGGAATGCACACAAGCATTGTTTAGCGTTTGTATCTGGGAATGACCAGGTTACAGTACATGACTTTGAGGATTCAGGTGAGATCTGCCTACTTTCTTATGCTGTATCAATAAGACATATATCATTCCTGGTTTTTGAGGCGCATGGCTTCATAAATGTTTATTGCAGTATTTGATGAACTGGTAATGACTAATATTCTAAACAGATGGTAAAGAATCGTGCATTCTAACTAGTGACCATCAAAAGGATGTTAAAGCTGTTGAATGGAGGCCAAATAGTGGGAAGATGATTGCTGTTGGCTGCAAGTATGTGATACTATGCACTATGTAGTACTATCACCTGATCATAAAACACTATTAAAATGCCTCCACATTCTTGTCATGTCTTAATTATTGGTGGCGTAATATACCTTTAGATTGAGTTGACTGTTTTCTTTTCAGGGGAGGTATATGCCTCTGGTCCGCATCATATCCTGGCAATGTTGCATCCGTGAAATCTGGAGTCACCTCTTCTTCCTTTGGTGCCTTTCCTAGAGGTTCTGGTGGTCAGTGGATACTGGTGGATGTTCTACGTGTTTCTTCTGCTGAGCTAGTTAGTGCACTTTCTTGGAAGCCTGATGGAAGATATCCTTGATAAGTTTTCAGAGCAGCATCTACTGTTGGTTTTGATCTCAGTTATTTAAAAAATAAAACAACTTCAAAAGACCAGTGTGGGCCATTTGCCAAATTCAGTAGCAAAGTCCGATCTGTCTTTAATTTTAGATTAATATTTACTATGCACCATGCATACAGTCATACAGAAAAGTTTGCAGTAGGTGTAGCCATTACTTGTACAAACTATCAATGGCTGTAGACAATTTTCCTTAACATATTTCCACATACTTGGCATCCGCCTCTTGTAATAGCCCATCGTTCACAATTTGGGATGTTTCTCAAGGTATAGCAGTCTTTTCTAAATGTGGACATCCAATCCCATATTATACAGAACTGTATACTAATATCTGTAGATCTTTCCTTCGCTACAGGGTTGGGAACTCCTATACGGCGCGGATTAAGTAGTATATCATTAGTGCGGTGGTCACCTAGTGGAGATTACTTTTTAACTGCTAAATTGTATGGTCAATATTGCAATTTATTTTACTTTTTTATTACTAAATCTTTTCAAAGATTTGTAAACTTGATTTTTTTATTAGTGATGGAACTTTTCATTTATGGGAAACAAACACTTGGACATCAGAACCCTGGTCTTCATCTAATGGATATGTGTCTGTAAGTAATATTTTCATTCTTAAATAACTACTGTTTGAACATTCAACATTACTTGTTTGACTTGTAATACTATAATGTTATCGCAATATTTTACATTGGAGCACAATTCATCTTAGTCATGAAATGAATAAGCAGCTTATTACTTTAGAAGTTATCTGGGATCTATTGGAAATGGGTGCTTTTTGTATGCACTTTTATTCCTGAATCAAATATGATATCATATGAATTTATCTTGAAAGCTAATATGTTCAGCATTGTTCTTGAAAATGTATATGGAATATTACCAATTTTCTCATTGAATATTGAACCTTGGATATTAAGCAATTTACTTTTTAAAGCTACCTGCATCGAGCTTTTAAACTCTATGCTTATTTTGTATTTATGACTGCATTGCAGTATTTTGACTTGTTAATCTTTTTTTGAATGTATTGTAGGTCCAACAGCTGAAAATAGTTTGATTTTTTTAGGGAATTAGAATAGTTTACTAGGTGGCTATAACTTTTTTTTTCTCAACAAATATTGATGCTTCTTAAACAGTTGATGGCGCCTCAGTTAGTTTAGTTTGAATATTGTAAATATTGCATAAAGATTAATTTTATTTGAGTCTGACCAAGCTATACCACCAACACATAATCAGTTTTACAGCCGATATATATCTGGTTATAGTATTACATATAATATGTCCATGGGACCCCTTAAAACAATATATTGGAATATTGGATGATATCGGGTGCCGAGACTTTTTTTAGAGTCATGATGATTATTGGCTTTTATTTTGCTTCCTATCAGGGAGCAAATTGGGACCCAGAAGGCCGTGTTGCATTGTTGTCCTTTTCTAACTCGACAACACTGGCCTCAATTCACTTCTCATCAAAGCCACCATCTTTAGGTATATACACAACTACAAGTATACTTTTTTGTTCAAGCTATGTTACTGTGTTCTTTGTCTGAATCCTGATCATCTGTGCTCCGTTGTTCTATGTTCCTTAACTTCAGATGCCCATCTCCTACCAGTTGAACTTCCAGAAATTTCCTCTTTGATTGTTAGGTAACAACAGCTGCACTGCCATACTACACTATAGACCTCATGTGCACCTCATGCATGCATGCAACATATTTTATTCGTCTCAAATGCTAGTTTTAACTGATGATATTTCAACTAACCACATTTGCAATTGTGTTGGTAATTTTATTTCTCAAACATTTTTTTGAGTGTACTGAATCTGCTTTCCTAATTCCTTTCATATTGTCTTAGCTTGGAGGTCCTTTCTGGAAATATCGTTATTTTATTGCAAAAGACAAGCTCTCCCCAACCAATAAAAGCATCTCAATTCTCAACCATTTTTTCTAAAATTTTACCGATATACCTTTTTAAAGAAAATCTGCCTTTTTCCATCCCACATGTTCTCATGTAGTATACGCTTTATATATTTAAATAATTCATCCATTAGTTTGAGAAAACAGCCTGGTTGATCCTCACTTTTATACACTAATTTATGCTTCAACTACTTCATCCAGCCGAGGCATACAGAAATTAGCATGGGATGCTTCAGGGGAACGTTTGGCATTGTCATTCAAGGATGGTAATGAAATGTACCGTGGTCTTCTTGCTGTATATGATGTGAGGAGATCTCCACTTGTCTCGCTATCGCTAGTGTAAGTTCACAATCTTCTAATTTAATACATCATTTTGATCATGAAGATTGTGTCCCAATGGCATACCTTGACCATTCTCTGACGAAATTCCTATGTGCATATCTAGTGGATTCATTAGAGGACCTGGGGAAGGAGCAAACCCACTTGCTTTTGCCTTCCATAACAAATTTAAGCAAGGACCATTGCTTTCGGTGGTAAGAGAAACTGAAATCCTGCACGTATGATTAAAAATTAATGATGCCTTTATTCCAACTTGTTTTGTTCACATATTGTTCCAACTGCATATGCAGTGTTGGAGTAGTGGCTGGTGCTGTACATACCCCCTCATACTTCGTTCTCATTAATTTCTGTAGCGAAGGTGAGTTTCTTCAGGAGACTGAATGCTTCGAACGCTTTTGAGGACATGATATTTATGATGCCTACAATTTACTAATTTCGAGTTTTTCCCCTCTGCTGTCCAGTGTGGCATCTCACTGGGGTCAAGAGATGATTGACATGCTTCAGAACTTTGCATGGTGCATTTGTAGGTGCCTCAAAAAATGCATTGTATGAATGCTATCTCATGTGTGTACAATCAAGTAAATTCCGTGCTGTATTGGGTACAATACAAAAAGAGCCGCATGCTGTTGTGAGAAAGAGGGGGCAAATCCTGTACTAGTATTTTGTGTTTGGAAGTACATTGGCTGGTATGAATTTTATCAGTGTCTCTCAGCAGCAAAGACGTCCGTTGTCTTGTCCGATCACGGTAATCTAGCGTGAGCCCATGAATCATCTGGTTATTTATTTATTTATTTATTGCAGAGTAAGAACCTTTGCAAGAATGAGAACGATTTTGTTTTCTATTGGAGTAATGTTTAAGGTGTGACTGGGATGCGCTTTAAATAAAATGCCAATCCTATGACCTGTGCAAATATACGAGGCAAACAGGCAGGAATCAGGATGATGCCAATATAGCTTGAGCCATGTCTTTCGTTGCCCCCCCTCCCTCTTTTTTTATTTCTTTGCTGATTAGAATAACTGTGAATTCATTGAACCTTGAGTAACTCGAGTTCAGTTTAACCATGCGAAAGCAAATTAGCAAGGACATCAGCATGCTAATATTTCCGCTTATTTTGAGATTCTTGCAGCGTCATAAACAGCAGGATCACATCACATGACGTGTGATAGGCAAATACCAGAGAGCAGTTCACATTCTGCTTGCTTTCTGCAATTCGTGTACCACACACACATCATGTAATCGTCCTGTTTCTTAAAGCTCTCGCCATTGCTTCACATCTCTGCAACCAGTTTGTAGTACTGATCCAGAGCCAGATCAAATGAAGTGAACGAGTAAGGAGCCAGCAAAACTTGCATCTCTCCTGCGGCATTGGGTAGCTCGCTTGTAACCGGCACGACCTGCACCGTTTGCAAGATACATGTTACACGACCTTGACGCCTGATAATTTTTTTTTCTGTAAGACGCAAAATTTGTTCTAGATATTACCAAATATACAGGATTCGATGCAATAGGCTCCTGGAAAGCTTACAAAGCAACTAAAAGATGAAGAGGGGTTGGATTGATGCGCTAACGGATTCAGAATTTGTAATGGAAAGGTTGCCCATTACTAAATCTAGTATATAATGTATGAAACAGAAAGCTTGTAATCAAAGCATCCACCACCTTACCTTATTTGGGTCACTGAACGAATTTTCATCCCATGAATTGCTGGATGTGAGAACAGTGACAGTTGATCTTGCCGTATTGACACTAGCTTGGAGTCCAGTTGCAGATATTGCGAGGTTTACAGCATTTGACCCAAAGTTTACAATCTGTGGAAGATCTTTTGAAGATCAATATGAAGTTCTAAAATCTAAACATATTACTCCAGCAGTAGGAAACCATATCTGTGAGATTTTATGCAAGTATGTAAATGTTCAAGCAATTTTGTAATTTTCATATATAGATTGTGGGTCGTTTAAAACATTAAGGCACTTATCTAATGAACTGAAGCAATCACATGCAGGCTAGGAGGAAATTGGAACCATCGTTTTTACCTTTACTCTCAGGAAGCTATCATCATAGTCTTGCCAGGTGATTGCAGATGCTGCCAATGAACCCGAGCAGCTGGAACTGATTGTAATCGGATGAATCACAGCACCACTAGATTCACGGAAAATTGTCTGCATCCAGTAACTAGGAGTTCCATACTGTTGCCAGGAGTTGAAGACTATTGCGTCTGGGTTCCAGCTGATTATAACATTAAGACATCACTTCAATTGTCATCAATACAAATGCTAAAATGAATAAAAGCACAAAGCCATCAATACTAACGTGCGGTCGTTGTCATTTACGAAGAGTGGTGCATAACTTGCCATCTGAACGACATCACTGCAGAAGCATGACAGAGCCATCTCATTAACTCACAATAAGGAATCCTATTACTCAATGTCAATATTCAGAAGATTATTCAATATATTTATATCATAATTTCTGAACATAGTTTTTCCCCTTGGGTGGGAAGCAGAACACGATCACAATTATCAAAGACAATGTCAGCATACATCCAGGACAACTCATGCAGGATACAAAGACAACCCTATGCATGAGTGCTATTTCTCCAGACCCCAAGAAAAGAAGGAAGGAGTTAGGGAGATCACCTATTCTTCTCTAACCCAGTGAGGAAGGCAGCCTCTGCCAATGAAGCAAGAAGGCTTCCATTACCAACATCCTTTTCTTCTGTAACAGCATACTCACTAACAAATACCTGGAATAAGATCATAGCATAGTAAGTTCTTGTTCTTCTGTCCAACATCCAAGGATGTTGATAAGCAAGAGAACTATGGTGATGCAGATAAACAAAACAACCAACAAAGCAGATTCCCTATTGTCTCAAAAAAGCAGATTCCCTAGAAGATGAAAACTGTGTCATGCTTTTTACTACTTGATAGTTAAGCTCATCCTCTAAAAAAAATGGAAAATTGCATATATAATATGATGAGTAAAATAGAATGTCTAATGAATAAACGAATATGTCAACCTCAGCTACAGAATAAATGGAAGAAACAATGTCCTACAAACATCCTAGAAGTGTCAGAAAGATAGGTTCATGAAAGTCACAGCCCTTTTAAGACTATTTTAAGGACATCTATTACCAAAATAAACCACTCCATAGGCGCCATAAAAACTAAGGCATACCTTAGGCCCGGTACGCGATGCCCTGTCAAACTTATTCTTCATGCTAAAAAGATCAGCAGCACTGGTATAGACCTACAAAAAAAGTAATATTATAATAATTCTATTGATTAAAGCACAACAGAAAGAACTAGTGAAAGTCACGAGACATAATCTAAACAAAGAGAAATAACAAACAAATTTGGAAGTGAGAAAAATTACATGGAAATCATACAAATCAGCAGGATGGTCAAGTGGCCTAGATGAGCCATCGCAGTTTGAAATCATTTGAATGTCTGGATAGGCCTCCCGTATAGCATTATAAAACTTGAGGTAATTTCCTGTTAAATAGAATAAAAGAACATCATGTGCAAAGTGGGATATTCTTGGATAGCTTTCGAGTACTTCAGTGAAATTAGTGAAGGCCACCGTTAACTCTGTAAGTTACCAAAATCAATGGACCCTCATGAAACTGGTAAAGTGAATGGATCAATTTTCCTGCCATTTTCTCTCATTCATTATTTCTCCCAAATGTTTATTTTTTGACTGTGCGTTGTTGGGATATAAAAAAAATTGAAATGATCATAGTTGATTCCACAGAGTAATGATGACAAAAATAAAAGGATAAAAAGGAAAATAAAGAATAAAAACGTGGTTTTAGATATGCAGATCAACATAAAACTGTCATAAATGACGAATTGTGTCAACTAAACCTGGCCATTACATCAGTTCAATCCTTTGATATATAGATATGATTAATACCTTCTACTCCTGAGAGTAGTTACTCCCTATTCCGTATCTCACAACGTAGGGAGTATCTTGCGCAACTGAGAGTATATATGTGTAGTATACAGGTATATAAGACCACTTATGTGATATTTACACATTTTTAGGGGTGATATGTACAATTTTGAAAACATACTCCTTTTTATATGTGAATATGAAGGTATTTACAAAATATACTAAAAACTATGAACTCTTGCAAATTTTTATGTGGTTCGCATTGGAGTATCTTAAGTTAATGACACCTCTAAGAGATAGTGACTATGGCATCGATAACAAATAGAATCTTTATAGTTTTTATATGTTAATGAATCAAAAGTCACCTCGGTAAAATTCCTTCCCGCAATCTTCGTTCCCAATCGCAACATACTTCACTGGGAATGGTTCAGGATGCCCCATTGCAGCTCTAACAGAGCCCCATGTTGATTCTACAGTCCCCCTCGCAAACTCAAGACTGTCCAATACATCCTATAGCAAGACAATAGAATTCTCTTTAAAAATCATGAGAAATGCATAGGGCTGAAAATATATTTTGGTATGATGGCATCTGCTATGAGGGGAAAAAAGAAACAGAAGGAATAACTATTTTTAAGAGCATTGACATAGGTGGCCCACTACCTGATTCTCTTTTGGATATCTTTTTTTCTTTGAAGGTCAATTGTGCCAGATTGGCTTCACCATAGGCTAGTGTTTGAAGATGCCAACTGCCTCCCTTATTCAGTATTGGCAAAGTACAAGCGCTTTGAACCACATTCAATCCAGCATACATATTATATGTGGTTGTGTCATTCAGATCTTAGAAACTAGTCTCTGTAGGTTTTCTTTTGACAAGGCCACCTAGCTTACTTGCATCTAACATGCCCATAAAAAAATTCTGAAAAAAACATTTGAGCTAGATGGTTTTTTTTATCTTGTACACACACCCAATAAAAACTAAACACTGCTGCACTGGTAGTGATGCCCAGCCCAACAATTGCTTGCAATGCATTGAAGAAGGAAAATTTTCTGTCACATCATGAGGGGTTGATCCATACAACGAAAGATCTAGGGCATTGAAAACATACCTTTACAAAAGGTGAGATGATAGTGGTATCAACTTCATCATGGTGGCTGATCCCTAAATTTCAAGATCAAAATTCTGAGCAGTTAATGGGTATGCTAGTGATGATTAAAGATACATTAAAATACGAAAATTGAAAAATCCAAAGAATTTTACCATTGTTGAACACCCAGATTGGGGCAGCGCCCAGGTCTTCAGCAAGCTTTCATGAACATGAAAGAAATATATGACCAGATATGATGACACCAAAAGAGGAAAAACTCACATGAGATTAATCAACAGATACCTGGAGAAACTCATAATATCCGAGGCCATCGTCGGTCCAGTAATGCCAAACGTCTCCAAAGTGCCCAGGTCTCTCTTCCCATGGACCAATAGTTTCCCTCCATCTGAAAGCATTTCTTAACCAATCTCCTTCGACAAAGCAACCTCCTATCAAAAATACCGTACAAATATTGTAACTCAATTTATGTACCGTTGGAGAATTTTTGAAAAGCTGGTTACTTCAACTCATCTCTGTCTAGAATAAAAAGGTATCCATTATGGTAGCCATATGGAAAATACAGACAAACATGGCAAATATATGACCATCAGGGGAAAGTAGTCATTTGTCAGTTTAACATGCAATTCCAGATTAACTCATCATAAATTTTGGAAGTTTTACTCTAGTGTCTTAAATATTTATGTGTTGTGCTGTACCAGCAATAACTCAATAGTTCCCTTGCGAAGCATAACTTGCCAAGTCAATTAGCAATTAACATCATCCCTGCTAATCTGGACTAGGAATATTAATAAGTAAGTTGCACAAGGAAGGTTTGCTCTAAATGGTTGTTTTACTCTTAAACACCAAACAATATGTAAATAACAGGGCAACCATATCTTGGGATATAACACTAAAATAACAAGATAAAAATTGTCTGCTGAGTACAGCATTTGCATGATCTATCTTTTGGGTCAGCTAACATGATACATACTAGAACATTAGGGATGTGTTGATTACTTGATTTAAGGTGTTCTGCACATCAGACCTTGTCACTTGATTTGCAACCATCAAAATATTTGCATTCTACTGGAAACAAAAATCTGAGACCAACTGAAAGGATGGTTTTGAACATAAGCATTGCAGTACACAGGGAAATACAGTGTGTTTCTACTATATTTTGCTAGGTCAGTCATTAGTATATACTTTGGCAGACTTAATAAAGTTTTATGATTGTAGGCATGTTCAGATTTGAGTTCAGTTACTTAACTACTAGTTTCTATCTAATCCTAATGCAAAGAAATATGATCTAAAAAAATGCAAAGGAATACACAGTAGAAGTTCATCGAGAAATCATTGGATGTATTCATTATTATAAACAAGCTAGAAGTCTAGAACACATCCGCGCAGCCTTTAATAGTTGATTTTGATCAAACAACATAGCAAATACCAGGAAATCGTAGGAATTGTGGTCTTAAATCCAAAAGCATGTGTATGAGTTCCTTGCGAAAACCATGGCCCTGTATGTGCAGAACAAAATGCCGATTAACGTCTCTTGTAAACTCATAGTAAGCATGATCTGGCATACAAAAAGGAGGATTTTTTCCTTCAAATTTCTATAAAATGAATATAAGTCATTTGATTTGATGTGATCTTCTCCCCTTCCACTCTCTCTGCCTTCTCAACATTGGGAGGCACCTGCTGCGCAGGATGCCAGCCTCCATATACTTAAAGTAGTTTTGAAGTTCATCGTATTTCTGAAAAGCTCGTCAGCTGGCGCTTGGCGGGTGGTCGCTGTTTGGAGTCGCTACCGTTTCAAGAGTAATTTCGTTTAGTTCGGGGTTAGCCCCTTAGTCTTGTTGGTCGTGGTTTCAGTTCTTGTCTTTTCTTCCTTCGCATTTTTGCAGACTGTTTTGTATTTTGTGTGATCTCTTCTTAATGCAATGACACACAAAGCTTTTGCGTGTTCTCAAAAAAAAAGTAATCGAATGAGTTCAGGTGTCTGCCCACCGTTGATTCTTCATAAATAAGTTATTTGATTTGATCTTATTAGTCAGCAATGAGAACTGTTGGACCAACATTTTCGTGATTATTGATTATCTATTATGATTGAATAATTTAGAACTCTGATGATACACATAATTTGAAGAAGGTGTGCTGTATTTTTTAGAAATATATTTTCTTCTCAAGTCTTCACGAGATGCTCCAAGATCACACCATGCCTTTGTGATTGTCAGTAGCCAATAGCAAGATAAAGGATAAAAAAGCAATGCACCTTGTATGTGTCTGAAGGCATGAGTGACACTTGATCAAACCATATTACTCCCCTTTTTGAAGTTATTAATTCAAGTCTTGAAGTTCTGCATGTTCCTTGAGCTAATAATTGCAGCTCTATCTTTGTCCAATTTGACATATTAATATCTCTGCAACAATGCAATATGCAATCCTTTCAGTTAGCGAAGAATGAGACAAATTGAAAATCATCTTATCTCAGTGTAGGGAAAAGATACATACACTATAGAAGCTGATGCCAGATTTTGCAATCCAGCTGAGCATGTGAGTGAAGCTGTCAACTCCACAGATTCCAATGATCTGATATACATCACTAGATTATAGGTCTTTCCTTCTTCTATGTTCTGGAAGTTGAAATGATCAGGTTCGTCACAAAATCGGAAGGGAAAAGTGGAAATAGTTTGGAGAAAAACCATGGCAGCAATTCCAAGGAAGAGAAGTGCAACCCTTAGATAGAAAGCTACATTACCCGAGGAAAAGATCAACATGAATTAAAACCAAACAAAAAATAGGTTAGCTCAGCTATAGTTTAGTTTCACTTTTAGAAGAAAAAATGCTATAATTTCTTTAAGTGACATATTTTCATGCTGATATGCCAGTCCACTTGTATTGAGACAAATTCATACCATGCCCCAGAATCCTGGGTTGTAAATGCCAACACCACCAGCTGGACACTTGTCACAGAGAACCTCCATCCTTAGAGCAACAATATTTCGACTGAAACAAGACACACTATCAGTCGTCACATATATGTAGGATTCATCTCCAATGATGGACCATGGGTCTATGTTTGAAGGGGTGTGGGGCCCGCCAGCTTCAAAACCTAAAGCATAAATTCTGCAACAATCAGTTAAGGCTAAACATCTTTAATGACAAGTTAAAGTTATTAAAAAAAGGCCGACTGTTTTTCTTCCATTGTTGTATACTTGTATGCTTTAATTTTGTATTCTAGTCCTTTTAGTTGTGTAGTAATGTTCAGATCTATCTAGGGAACAGACACCAAGGAGCATGAAGAATTGTTAACTACAATATGAAATGGGGATAAACATACCATTAACAGAACTTGCTCTATATTTGTTTCTTGTAAAAGAAAGTGTATATTTCACTTGCACAAAAAGGGCACTTTGCTCTTTTATTTTCATCCATTAACCATTCGACCTATATGAACTTTTGTTATAAGGGAAAGTCAAGATATATGCCGCTGCAAAATTTTAGGTTTTGAAAAATGCCACTATGTGTTTCACTGACATGTGGACAGCACAAGCCGCTGAGTGGCCAGGCATTTGTACCTATTTATCTATTCCCTTGGAAACAACCAAGTCTCCAACTTAGCCAGGTGCATCCAGTCATTTTTCCAAGAGGCATATATAACAGCTGAGAGTAATAGTAGTACCTCTGTTACTAACAAGCTCTGCCCATATTCCACCAGCTCCAGCGTGATTGATCTCCTAGAATATTCACTGATCTAGTTATCATGAATCATGTGGATAATCTAGAATATTCAGATTAAATGAACATGCTATGAAAATTTTAAAGTGAACTGCAGATTTCAGCGTCGACGCGTACAAAAGTGTCGTAAGAAGATGAGCCGACTGAAAGCTAAAGAAGCAAGCAAAATCTCACCTCAAAGAATAACCCAAATAGTGTGTCAGGGATCTTTCGAGCAAGCTTCCAAGAAGCATCAACCTCTAGCAGTGCTGTCTGAGTCCACTCCAATTCTGCAGCTAGGCACTTGCAGCTCGCACAGAAAAGAAGTAAGCAGCAGAAGATGGTGCAAAAGGATGCTTCTTTTGAACCCATCCCCTCGCTCCTGCCTGCGGATATACACTAATTCAGTTCACAGATCGACTGAGTAAGCAAAATAGCAGCAAACAGAGAAGAAAGAAATCGATTGAATTGGTAAGGCAGCAAGAATCCCACAAGACCACCTCAAGAGAAGCAAATAACCAGGGAGCAGATAAAAAAAACAATGGACAAGATGCAAAGATGAATTTGTGATGAGGGAGCAAACCAACAACACAGGGGAAACCAAATAAACCGCTCTTAGGCATTCCGTCAAACACCTCGACCGCTCAACCAAGAACACAGTCGGAAGAGAGACAAGAGCGGGTCACCTCAAAATCGTACGGAATTCCTTCGTCCAACCCTTGAACAGGAGACGAAGCTGCAGGTGCAGCCGTGCAGGTGCGTGAATTTGTGATGCTGTGATTGTGTTAGAGCTCGGGAAGGAGCTGAGGCTGTGCTCTCGTGGTTAAGAAGGCGTGCGATGCTACGACTTACGAGCAAGAGGAGAGAGGTGTGTGGGTCCGAACGGTGGGTGACAGGTGGAGTCCGGAGCCACGCAAGCGACTCTCGTGGGCGTCGGATCTTGATCGGGCGATGGACACGGGGTAATGGGCAACCGCTCGGTCGTTGCTTCCCGGGCTAGACATTTGACTTGTCAGTCTTCAACTGTTCACCAAAGGCTTGTTTGGAAGCAAGGAGTAGAAAAATCAGGAGTTAAAATCCCATCATAGGAATTTTGAGGGTACATGGAATTTCCTTTAACCCTAGGGGAAATCTTCCCACGTAGGAATAAAATCATGTTACAAAAAATCTAACTGCCCACATAAATGTTGGCACAGTCTCAAAACAACACACACAAACACAAAGACGCGATGAGATTTTTGGTGCCCCGAGAAGACTCTCTCCTCTCCCCTGGGCATTTTCTTCTTTTATTGTCATAGAAGTACATGAAAGCTTTGTGCTAAAGATAGCAACAAATCAAATCACGAAGATTATGGAAATCAACCAATCCTATCCTCAATCGTGCTAATCATGGATCAGAGATTATAGAAATTAATTCAGAGATAAGGAAACTACCAAACGGAAACTTCACGCCATATCTTCAACGTGAATCAAGCACATTTTGACGTAGGCGGCGTGAAAAACAGAACAACCAAAAAAACTAACGTGAAGCTAACCAAGTTACATGATTAAACTCAACAAGAAATGGCTCCTTTGAACAAAAATCAGAAAGACACTGAGCTAACCAAACATGTTTCTATGCAAATGTTAGCCAAACATAATTCTTACCAACATAAAAGCAAACATCTAGAGAGAACAACGAACAGTTAGAAGTTCGGAATGAAAATTAAGCAAAGAGCTCATGTTAGACGTTTCTTGCCACATAAAAAATGATAATTGGGAGAAACTTATCCAAACATAAGTACATAACTACAAAAATAAACCTTATCTCATACAAACATAATAATATAAAGAACAATATATGGTAATTGGTGGAAGATTGTTTATCGCTAATCCACCATCCACTTGTCAACCAAGTTGGAACAAAGACCTGCACCTTACGCTCAATTTGTAGGTTGGGTAAGTTGTTTGAGGAGTTATAGACGGACATGGGAACATGTAGTATGTTAGTCACAAATCTGTTTGGAGGCTCTTGCAAAGCACACAACATATTAAGAAATTAGAGTAGTTCTTTTCCACATAAATCTAAAGCAAAAAGGGCAAATGCTTCCTTTTGAGACAAACTAAGCAGATAAACAAATTGGAATACCTCTCATTGCAAGCATTAAGGAAAGATTGCTCCCATTCCAACCAAATCGATGGAACAAGCAAAGAACTCTTGATGCCTTTCACAACAAGCAGATAGCTTATCATTTTTTTAAAAGAAAAAAAAAGGAAACAAGTGAAATAACCCCTTGTAACGAATCAAATGCTTATGCAACAACAATTAGTATTTTTTAGGGATATAACAACAGTTAATCTTGCCCTCCTACAATAGGATTCAACATTGCAACCTTGCCAAAACATCAAGAATGAAAGAACACACCTTATACATCAGTAAGCAACATCTTAGCAGCTCAATACACTAGATAAACCTTGCAGAACTACTAATTTTGATGTAATTCAACTATTCCATATACGCAAGCAAGATATCTTGTTATCGTAATTGAAGCTATTTGTCACTAACGAAGCTCCCTCAACAAGAATACCCACCTTAGTGATCCGCTCCCTTCATCGGTCCTGACAAACCAAAGTCATGAAATACATGCTGAGCTACCACCAATGAACTTTTCAACTTTCCAAGTACATAAACAAAAAATCACTTCTGCTCCTAAAACATCTTTGCCTAATCCAATCATAGAAAATCAACCAGGCATGCTAGGATGATGCATCAAAACCAAACCAACACGCCACTTCATACTATGTCTACATCTAAGCATAATACACTTCCCTTCAGTTTGTGGCACCATTTGTGAAAAGATTAACAGCACAAAGAGAGAAGAAAACTTAGAAAAGACAGATGCATCCTCCAATAGCAAACTAACGTAACACATTTAGACCTTCCTCAACAGGAGATTATCGCCCAAAATTGTAAATTGTAGCACCCAAATCCCCACTAATTTCGCCGCTAATGCCATTGCTTGTACAAACCGGTTCCCAAATCGAACCAAGATGCCCCCTTTTTCCACCAAATTGAGCACCAAGCAGAGACCTTTTGGCACCATCCTCTCAGTATCTAACAAAATTACTTGACTCGGGGCATCCTAGATGGCATCCTGTACCATCTAATCAAAACCACCCAAGAACCGAACAAGCGGGCATGGCGAAATTGCCACCCTAGCTAAGAGCGACTCTGGGCATCCGCATCTGTACCATCTAATCGCACACCAAGCTCAAGCGGGGCTCACCTACGCCAAATCGCACGATGCGCGGCTCACCGCCGATCGATGCGCAACAAGCCCAAGAAAGTGAAAGGGGGAGAAGAGAAGCAACTCGTAACAAATCGGTTCCCAAATCGCACAACAGCTGATGCGGAGGGAGGGAGACGCGCGACGCCGGCGGCACTGATGCGGAGGGAGGGAGGAGGTTTGGTGGGAGGAGGAAGAACTCGGGAGCGAGACAGGCGACGACGAGGACAAATTCCCGACCAGCGTCGCTAAGGATATCTTCCCGTGGAAATGGAGTGGATCGGGGCTGGAGACCCCTATCGCGTGGGCTTCCAAATGCGCGTTCGAATTGGGCCGCGGAAGATCGCCCTGTGGATTTCTGCCCCTGGAAATGGAACAGGATTCCGGTCGGGATTGGGACATCCAAACAAGCCCTAAGAGATGGGCCAGCATGTCTTATCTTATCTTATCTTAACTAATAAAAGAAGTAGTTTACTCATGTGTAGCGGGACGATCGTCCCACCCTGAAAAAAAATCCACGCCGACTCCTCCCACCCCTCCCCTGCACGCTCCACACCCTCCTGGCCTAAAAAAACTGCTAAGGAATTAAATAATAAAAAATAAGTTTACTTCCGCACAGCAGGACAATCGTCCCACCATGAAAAAAATCGCGCAGCCGACTCCTCCCACCCCTCTCGTGTGTGCCCCACACCCTCTCGCCCTCCCAAAAAACTGCTAAGGAAAGACAAAGAAAATTGCTAAACAAAACTCCGCGACGTCTTCAATGCCGCCCACAACAGCGTCGACCAGGTGCATCGCTGGGAGCACCTCGCCGGTTTCGCGGCATCCATGCTGCTTGTGCCTGGGGATATTCATGAGGACCAACTCCGCCGCACGCGGAAGGCACACTCGGATCTCTTGGTCCTCTTCATCGACAACAGCACGGCTGTCGGAGGAGGAGTTGCCTCCTTCCTCGCCTCCCACCGTAACCGCTCCTTTGGTCGCGCGTGTATGTCCCCCTCCAATGCCACTGTTCTCAGCTTCTCCTCCTCCTCCCACTTTTGCTCGCTCTCGTGGAGCGTGTCCCATCTCATATACGATTCTTTTTATCCATTGCAACGCACGAGTATCTAACATGAACACGATGATACGGAGAATCAATTCATTCATGAACATCTTATGGTTGGTTTACCTAAAAACATCATTGGTTCTAAGTTCTGGCTACAAATATATGCATGATTTAAGCTATTAGAACTGTTTAGTCTAACTTCAAATGTGTGTCAACAATTTTTCAATATAAATGTGTTTTTGCTTGCTTTGAACAACATTTTGAGATTTTGTACAAACAAATTTCGAGCCATAGAATGTAATGCGGAATTGTTTTGCATTCCTGACTACTAATAATTTTCAGTGGGAGCTGATTCAGAAAGCTCCATCTTTGTACGTACGCTTCACACGATATGAAAATTATTTTATTCAAAATATGGGATTCTGTCGCAATGCACGGACACTCTACTTGTAATGATAAAAGAATGTCTGCGTGAAGAATGAGGGATGAAAGAAGGATAATGCTACAGGTCGTGCGTCCGGCCACGTCTTGCATCATATGTCTCTCTCACACCACAAAACTCAACTTTTCCAAATCAACTTTATTGACTCCCACAATCCCACCTTAGAGCCTTCTTCCCCCAAATCATAAGGAACCAAGTAGTTCCTGAGCTCACAAGAATAGAAATCCCTAAATCCACAACTCAATCCATCTCCAATCTTCCCAGCAAAGAGAGATCCAATGATGTCCATGGAGTGCAAGGCCATGTAGATGTGATTTCTCGATTCCTCATTCCCTCCCTCTCATGCTCTATTTCTATCCCACGACTCACCTACTTTCTTCCCATTCGAGGCCATGAGGAGGTCATTGCTCGCTGGTACACGCATGAGGTCGTCGTCATCGACATCTGCAAGCTCTCCCATTGCTGTCATGGCCATCACAAGCTCCAACCACTTCCCGAGTTATGTCACCAATGGGGCACATCCTCAAGGGGTGCTGTCTGAGCCCCACTACTCTAAGCCCCTCGCCAATGCTGTCGTGACATCCTCTGCCGAGCTCTGCTATTCGCGTCGTCCACACCTTCTCCTCATGATACATTTGTTGTAGACGTTTTCTCAAATTGTTGCAGCTCCTTTCTTGATTGTTGCAATAGGCGTTTTTGTTTGTTGCAATGTGTATTTCTCAAATCTTGTAGCAAGAGTAATTTGTTGCAGTGGGAGTGTTGATTTGATGTGCCATTTTGTTGCGATGGATTTGTTGCAATCAGCTTGGTTTTGTAGCACATTGAACAATTAATTGTAGCGCTCTCTGCAAATTTTTTTACTCCACCTTGAGAACAAATCCGACGGCCGGGAGACATATTATTTAGTAAGATCCAGTGGCTGCCCCGGACGTCCGATCTTAGCATCTGGATCGGACGTCCGGACGCTAGTCATTTCCATGAAAGAAGGAAGTGCATCCTCTTCATTAGCATGGGCTAATGCAGAGGAGCACATTGACATACTTCAGATCATTCTGTTCATTGTTCGATTCAAAACGAATCCAATAAAACAATAAAATCGCTACAATATATTCGTCCCAATAAACTTCTGAGCATTGTTCATATGGACTAGAATCACTGTTCTGCGGTACAGATCCGGATCCACGAAAGAATGGAGATCGTGACCACATCACCATTAGTTGTGCGCTCATAAATATCAAGGCATATTAGTAGTATTTAAGTGCTCATCTCATTAAATGTCCCAACCCATTTGTCCTTGCATCTTCCTTTTGCTGTTGTCTTACACACTTGCTATTCCGGTTAGAGATTTCCTTTGTGCAAGTAGTGACACATGTGCCATATGTACTACCAACAAAATGATTTTCTTTTGTTTCGCTTCATACTTAATTTGCTAGATGTTCTTCTTATCACGGTAGCTAGCTGCCAAATCCTATAAGCAAATAATGCATTATACGAAGATAGACAAGCAATTAACAATGCACATCGCGCCACCTCGATCGGATTGAGAGATGACAAAACTTGCAAGGTTGATTGACAATTAATCTTGCTACCCTCTATAACTCATGGATTGAAATCGGCGGTAACCGCGGTTACGGCCGTTACCATCGGAGGGCGGATACGGATCCGGCCGTAATCCCAGGTTGTTCAAATTCAAATTCAAATTCGAATGATTTTTAATCAAATTTGAACGAATTTCATCCGAAAAATCGATTGACGTAACGGACCGGTAACGGCTCGTTACCGTACCGGCAGCTGGCCGGGATCCACCCCGGGACCGGTTACTGGAACCATGCTATAACTATTGCTTGCTGCCATGTCCTACTAGCTGAGGATATTTCTTTTTCTTTTTTCTTTCGTCTTGCTTGGACATCCAACTATCTGCTGAGAAAAGTATAGCTGATAAACTAAGGATAGGCTCCACACAACACAAATGCCTCCTTTCTAATGTATGTTGGTATAAAGGCATATCCAACTCACCATGTCTTCAGTTGTTGCCTTGGAGGCTCCACATTAACTGGACACAACTGAAAACTCAACCTAGCTCTTCAATCCTTTTGGTGTGCTATCAGTTCATTCATTTGCAAGTCTGAAGCTCCATCCATATTTGGCCGGATTTTGGATTGCATTTACACATATCAAGTAAGGGAAAAGTTCAGGTATTTTGGCCTGAACCCGTATATATCCACGAGGAACCTTGTAATCTTTGGGCTCTTGGTTAACTTATTTGGCCGGGAAACTTCTGCAGGCCTTTGTTCTCCTTTAATTTTCATGCTCTAATCTCGTGTAAGGCCATGTCTAGCTTGCTCCTTGGATGGAGTAAAATGTGAAGACACTATATATATATATCTTGCATGAAACATGGCTTGCCTTTTCTGTCTCTACCCCTCTCCTCCACATCAGCCAAGATCTTACGCGGCAAGGATTTAGACAGGATTCATATCATATGTAGTACTGGAGATGCCCTAAGATGACTATTTTCTTTTACATTCTGTGTGGATGGTAGTATAAGTGGCTATAACTTGCATATGCCTCCCGGCCTACTCGTGAATTGTGACACAAATCCCATTAGGCAAATGCTTACACTAAATAAATTAACACATATATATACCATGCAAGCATGGGTCTAACACTATTAGTAAGGATCAACTGAACCATCAATTTGATATAATCTTTTATAAAGATAAAGGGAAGGATGAGAGCGTCATCAATAAGGTGGCACCGAAGTTGTATATTATTATTATATAAATATATATATTCGTGTCGCCGTATCAGCATTTCTGGTAAAATGACGAATCCCCATGTCGGTGTTGTATCGTGCCGTGTCGACGTATTCGTATCCGTGTCCTCGCATCGTAGGTGCTAGGAGTTCACCCTGGAGAACTCGAAAGATGAAGCAGAAAATGACGAGCAGCCCCTGGAGTTGAAGCCATTGCTCACTAGCGTGGATGTTCCCTACTACTATGTTATATGATGTGGCAACTCAATCAACGGATCCACACCATTCAGGCCCTTCTCCTCTAAAGAACGGCCTCAACCAGCTCCAGCTTCACTTGCTCGGCCCTTATCACTGTCACCGACTCCTCTAAGGATCGATGCGTTTGGTTTCAAGAAAACTAGAATGGTGGGAATCTCATGATTCCCTGTAATCATAACCATATGAATGAGATAGCAGGGAATACGACATTACTATGTTTGGTACATGTGATTAAGATTCCTAGAGCATTAGATTAAGTTGTTTGGGGGTGTAACACCAGAATATGTTATGGAAAGAGAATTTCCAACATAAATAAGTTTTGTGTAGGAGGCTCTCCTGTAGCATGTATATAGGTACCAACCATTACTGCGGCATGCTCGCCGCCGGCAATATATACGATCGCATACCTGACGGTATATGTAGTACGTTATTCTGCCATGCATAGATATAGATTGGACTAAAATAACATTCAGAAAGCAAGCTAGAAATAACATTCATAAAACTTCCAAGAAACAAATTTTAGTAAGACCAAATTCATGAAACGATATCTTGAAGCTTGTCCATGGCCACTCGAGGCTTTCGACAGTGCAGTGAATAAAAAAAATCCTAAATAGTTTCTCAACTTCAAACATAAATTGAATTATCGTACATCCAGGACATTAACCACTAAATTTGTACTCATCTGTTAGGATTAGGTGTAACGACATCTATAATTTTACCAATCTAATAAAAAAAAACGCATATGACTAGCCTATATCATCTATAGTAGAACAGCAGCGTGTGTTTCTTCACTCTTGAGCGGCGTCGAGAAAAATATTTTATTCTGTGGCTGCCTAATTACTCAAGCATGAACCACGCTTCTGTTGCTGCATAATCACTCAAGTGCAGACAGAAATCAAGGGTTGCATAGGAACAAGAATGGACTTAATTTGTGCATGCGCGGCGCTACAAGCCTAAATTGAAGTCAGACGCGAATCATATAGCCTGAGAAAAAGGGAAAAGGAGGAAGAATCCAGATGGGGTTTTGACATCAAATCTTTCCGATCAACAAAGCATATGAAAAAGAACAAACTGATGTAACAAATGAAGGATTTACTCACTTGGATGGATGGAGTAGCTTGGAGTCTGGAGTCCTTTTGGCCTAGATCACGGGAAAAGCAGTGTATATGGGTAGGGAGAGAAGCTGACGTATTTATCCTGCGAGAGAACCAAGGCGTCGAACAGAAACAGAGCACGCGCCCGGGAGTTTCGCGCCTAGCGGTCATTGATTGTTGATTAATCCTGTGTGCTAGAAACGTTTGCATGTGGCATGTTTATTTGCGTGCAAACGGCAGCAATAGTGACGAGAAACTGCAGCATTAGTGGGCACTAGAAACGGTAGCACTAGTTGCATGTGTGTGTTTATTGTTTAGCACTAGTGGGAGTTTAGTGCTTGATCAGAATAAAAGAGAGAGAAAAACCAAGAAAACATTTTGCAGCACAAACTTCCATTGTTCATCTTCTTCCTGCGTACGGTAGCTCGACCCAGCAACGACACCAAACACAGGAATTAAACAAGATTACCCTATGATTACTGGGAATCTCGACAACATTCCTGCTACCAAACGCCCCCTAAAGGCTACGCCGATCTCCGCGGCATTTCCCACGCCACGACATGAAGACGATCATGTTTGATTCACTCCGGCGTCGAATCCTGCAATTGGATGAAAAGGAGGATGGATGCAAGCAAGCGGGCTGACTTGAAGGCTGGTTCTCTCATGATGCAGAATAACCTGAGAATCAATAATCTGATATAGTAGGTAGGATCTGTGCCTGGTGTTGAAATTGGAGATATTTTCTTCTTTAGGATTGAGATGTGCATTGTGGGTTTACATGCACTTGTTATGGTTGGCATTGATTACATGCCTGCTAGGCATGTTGGGAAATATGAGACTCTTGCTGTCTGCATTATATCATCTGGTGGTTATGAGAATGACGACGATGACACAGAAATTTTGGTGTACACAGGTCAGGGAGGCAATAGTCGGCACAAGGAGAAGCATGACCAGAACCTTGAGAGAGGTAACCTTGCTCTCATGAACTGCACAAACAAGAAGGATCAGGTCAGGGTTGTGCGCAGCGCACAGGACCCATTCTGTAACTCGGGCAAAATTTATATTTACGATGGACTTTATCGCGTTGAAGATTCTTGGATGGACAAAGCAAAGAATGGTTTTAATGTTTTCAAGTACAAGCTGAGAAGGGAGCCGGGGCAGCCTGACGGGATTTCACTCTGGAAGATGACGGGGAAGTGGAAAGCAAATCCTGCCACAAGAGAAAAGGTTATACTGATTTATCATCAAAGATTGAGAACCTACCTGTGTGCCTTGTCAATGATGTCGATGACGAAAAAGGACCAAGCCACTTCGATTATGTTACTGGAGTGAAGTATTTGAGGCCTCTTAGTAAGAAAAAACCATTACAAAGTTGCAAGTGTCCTGGTGTGTGCTTGCCTGGTGATACTAATTGTTCATGTGCACAGCAGAATGGTGGTGATCTTCCATACAGCTCATCCGGGTTGCTTGTGAAGCACATTCCTATGATTTATGGGTGCTGTTCTAATTGTCAGTGTTCTCAAATTGTCGAAACAGGGTGACACAGAAGGGTATTAGACTGGATTTGGAGGTTTTCTGGACTGGGGATCGTGGATGGGGCATCCGATCTTGGGATCCCATCCGTGCTGGCACATTCATTTGTGAGTATGCTGGTGAAATCATAAACGAAACAGCGATGAACATGGATGGTGAGGAAGATGAATATATCTTTCGCACATCGAATCTGGGTGCAGAATTACTTGAAGAAACAGGTATGGATGTCAAAACTGAGAGCTTTAAGCTGTTGATTTGTGATCCAAATTCTATACATCAATTAGACCACACGGGCGGGCGAGCGGGCCCAAGGCCCGTGCACCGAGGGGACGCTGGGGGAGTGCGGCGAAGCCCCGCGTATGGATCCTAGTCGAATTAGGGTTTCCCGATATATATATTTCCGTAAGCGCTGTTTGGGATATCGAATCGAGTTGTAAATCCCAGCGTTGTAACCTCACCCGATATAGTGAAGATTGTTCTTTGGTGGCGCCGTGGTTTCCTCTCGCATTGAGAGGGTTTTCCACGTTAAATCTCGTGTCTCTCTGCGATTGATCTTGTTTACTTCGTCGTTCCTCCGCCGTCGCGTATAACAAGTGGTATCAGAGCTGAGGTTCTTCAAATCGGGCATCGCGATGGCGTCGATGAAGTTTGATCTACCGCTACTCGACTACAAGACGAGATTCTCGCTGTGGCAAGTGAAGATGAGGGCGATACTCGCCCAATCACAGGATCTGGATGAGGCCCTAGTTTGCTTCGGGAAGAAGGAGCAGGATCAATGGACTCCTGAGGAGAAACGTAAAGATCGTAAGGCTCTGTCGCTCATTCAACTTCATCTTTCTAATGATATTTTGCAAGAAGTGCTGCAGGTGAAAACTGCTGCAGAACTTTGGTTGAAACTGGAATCGATCTGCATGTCAAAAGATCTCACCAGTAAGATGCACATGAAGATGAAGTTGTTCTCGCACAAGTTGCAGGAGGGAGGATCGGTGATGAACCACATATCGGTCTTTAAGGAGATCGTGGCGATCTGTTATCCATGGAGTTAAAATTTGATGATGAGGATTTAGGTCTTCATTACTATGCTCCTTTGCCAGTTCATATTCAAATTTCCGTGACACCATATTGTTAAGTCGTGATGAACTAACCCTAGCGGAGGTTTATGAGGCGCTCCAGAGTAAGGAGAAGATGAAAGGTATGGTGCAGGGTGAATCGTCGTCCTCCAAGGGCGAGGCGTTGCAGGTTAGGGGCAGATATGAGCAGAAGTCCTATGATAACAACAATCGCGACAAGAGCCAGCATGGTAGAGGACGTTCAAAGTCCAGGGATAAGAAGTTCTGCAAGTATTGCAAGAAAACGAACCACTTCATCGAGGATTGCTATAAGGTAAAGAATAAGGAGAAGAGGAATGCTGCATACCAACAGAAAAATAAATCTGAAGGTAATGCCTCTGTTGTCTCTGGTGCTGATAGTATTGATTCTGGAGATTGTCTTGTCGTTTTTCTTTGGTTGTGTTCTTTGGTCATGATGAATGGATACTCGATTCGGCATGTTCGTTTCATATCTGCATTAACAGAGAATGGTTTAGTTCTTATAAGCACTGCGAGTGGAGATGTCGTTCGCATGGGAGATGACAACCCATGTGAGATCGTGGGCATTGGATGCATTGGATCGGACACATGATGGCATGGTTCGCACATTTGGACAATGTGCGACATATACCAAGGATGGCAAGAAATCTAATCTCCCTCAGCACACTCGATGATGATGGGGACAAGTACTCCGCTTCAGGTGGAGTTTTAAAGGTATCAAGAGGTTCTCTCATTTACACGGTTGGTGATATGAATTCTGCCAAGTTATATGTGCTTAGAGGAAGTACTTTGCGTGGTTCCGCTACGGCTGCTACTGTCTCTGATAATAATACTAACCTCTGGCATAAGCGTCTTGGACACATGAGTGAACTTGGTATGGCAGAATTGATGAAGAGGAACCTGCTGCATGGCTGCACTCAGAGTAAGATGAACTTCTGTGAGCACTATATTTTTGGTAAGCACAAGAGGGTAAAGTTCAATGCCTCGGTACATCGCTCCAAAGGTATACTTGAGTATGTACATGCTGATTTGTGAGGGCCTTCGCGTAAGACCTCGTATGGTGGTGCAAATTATATGCTTACTATCATTGATGATTACTCTAGAAAAGTGTGGCCTTATTTTTCGAAGGTAAATATGATACATTTCTTTGCTTTTAGAGATTGGAAAGTAATGATAGAAAGGCAAACCGAGAAGAAGGTAAGGCTGCTCCGCATCGATAATGGTGGTGAATTTTGCTCGCATGAGTTTAATGATTATTGCGGGAAGGAAGGCATTGTGAGGCATCACACCATCCCGTACACTCGCAGTGAGAATGGTGTGGTGGCGCATGAACAGAACCATCATTTGAAGGCTCGTTGCATGTTGTCCAACGCAAAGATGAGCAAGCGTTTTTGGCGAGGCCGCCAACACCGCATGCTATTTGATCAACAGTCGCCTTCTATTCCACTCAACAAGAAAACTCCCATTGAGGTATGGTCTGGTACATCTGCTGATTATTCACAGCTGAGAGTTTTTGGTTGCACTGCTTATGCTCATGTTGATAATGGAAAATTGGAGCCTAGAGCTATTAAGTGTATGTTTCTTGGCTATGATTCTGGAGTAAAAGGATATAAGCTATGGAATGCTGAAACAAGAAAGACTTTCATGAGCAGAAGTGTTGTTTTTAATGAATCGTGATGTTTAATGACAGTTTACCCATAGATATTGTACCGCGATGATCGATGATGAGCGCGAGAATATGAGCGTGCGGTGGAGCACGTGGATGATCGGGAGATGAATTTATTGATGATACCATTGATCTTTGTTCAGCACTTATATCTGCTTTTGCGCAAGACGATCGACCTATTGCACTTCGCAGAGAAAAGAGGAGTTGTGGTCCTCGATCCCGATTAATTGAAGAGTGTAATTTGATTCATTATGCTCTTAGTTGTTGAGCAGTGGAGAACACTCATGAGCCGACTACATTGCATGAAGCCATTGTTTCGGAGATCATGAGAAGTGGATCTCGGCTATGCAAGAAGAGATGCGATCCACGGAGAAAAATGGCACATGGGGCGTGGTGCGCTTGCCTAAGAATAAGAAGACCGTGCGTTGCAAATGGATCTTCAAGAGGAAGGAGGGTCTATCTCTAGTGAGCCTCCAAGATTTAAGGCAAGGTTAGTAGCTAAAGGTTTTAGTCGATTCGGGTGTTGATTACAATGATGTGTTCTCCCGGTTGTGAAGCATAGCTCAATCCGTACATTCTTTAGTATTGTTGCTATGCGTGATCTTGAGCTTGAGCAACTAGATGTGAAGACGACATTCTGCATGGAGATCTTGAGGAGGAGATATACATGGACCACCGAAGGGTTCATAGTGCACAGTAAGGAGGATCATGTTTGCAAATTGAAGAAGTCCTTATATGGTTTGAAACAGTCTCCTCGTCGATGGTATAAGAGGTTTGATTCATTTATGTTATCAAATAACTTTAAAAGATCGATTATGATAGTTGTGTCTACATTAAATTTGTTGATGGATCACCTATATACTTGTTGTTATATGTTGATGATATGCTGATTGCTGCCAAGAGCAAGAAAGAAATCATCGCATTGAAGGCTCGATTGAGCAGTGAATTTGAGATGAAGGATCTTGGTCTTTGCTAAGAAAATACTAGGTATGGAGATTACTAGAGACCGTGCTTCTGGTTTATTGTTTCTTAGTCAGCAAAATTATATTCAGAAAGTGCTTCATCGTTTCAACATGCATGATTCAAAGCCTGTTAGTACTCCCATTGCACCTCACTTTAAATTGTCAGCTTCACAATGTCCTAGCACTGATGAGGAGGTTGAGTACATGTCTAGAGTTCCGTATGCTAGTGCTATTGGGTCTTTGATGTATGCCATGGTTTGCTTTCGTCCGGATTTATCTTATGCTATGAGTTTGGTCAGTAGATATATGGCTAATCCTGGTAAAGAGCATTGGAAGGCCGTTCAGTGGATTTTCAGGTACATGCAAGGCACATCGGATGCTTGTTTGAAGTTTGGCAGGACTGAAAAGGAACTCGTTGGCTATGTTGATTCATATTATGCTGGTGATTTGGATAAGCGTAGGTCGCTCACAGTTATGTATTTACCATTGGAGGTTGTCTTTGTGAGTGGAAGGCACATTTGCGAGGATGTTGTTGCGCCGCCCACCACCGAGCAGAATATATGGCTATTTGTGAAGCAAGTAAAGAGTCGATTTATTTGAAATGTTTGTTTCTTGAGCTTCTTTGGAGTTGATTCTTGCATTAACTGTTTTGTGACACCAGAGTGCAATTTATCTCACTAAAGATCAGATGTTTCATGAGAGGACAAAGCACATTGAGATTAAATATAATTATGTCAGAGATATTGTTGCAAAGGGTAAGCTAAAGGTATGCAAGATTAGCACTCATGAAAATCCTGCTGATATGTTGACAAAGCCAGTTCCTGTTGCTAAGTTTGAGCTTTGCTCAAGCTTAGTTGGTATTACAGCTTAGCCCAAGAGGCTGTGTGGCGCCGAAAGTATTTCTTTCTTTATTGTGTTCAGAGTGAAGGATTGATTTATGCTACAGGAAGGAATTTGTCTCAAGGTGGAGTATGTTGATTTGTGATCCAAATTCTATACATCAATTAGGCGGCTTACGGGCGGAGCGTGCGAAGCCGTCGCCGGAGGCTTAGGGCGAGCGGAGCGGGCCCAAGGCCGTGCACCCAGGGCGCTGAGGGAGTGCGGGCTAAGCCCCGCGGTATGGATCCTAGTCGAATTAGGGTTTCCGATATATATATTTCAGTAAACCGCTGTTTGGGATATCGAATCGAGTCAGTAAATCCCAGCGTTGTAACCTCACCCGATATAGTGAAGATTGTTCTTTGGTGGCACCGTGGTTTTTTCCCTCTCGCATTGAGAGGGTTTTCCACGTTAAATCTCGTGTCTCTCTGCGATTGATCTTGTTTACTTCGTCGTTCCTCCGCCGTCGCGTATAACATAAGCAACCACCTATTGTCATAAGTGCTAAAAATTCAGGCAATGTTGCTCGTTTTCTGAACCATAGCTGTTCCCCAAATCTCCTTTGGCTAGCCGTACAGTATGACCATGGCGATGATAGTTACCCACATATCATGTTTTTCGCAATGAAACATATTCCTCCCATGACTGAGCTGACCTATGATTATGGTACAAGAAGAGCTCCTCTTGGCATTAAGGGCAAATTTATCAATGCGTGCAAACTCAAGCCATGCCTCTGTGGCTCTACAGATTGTCGAGGTTCTTTCTGATGAAGGACACGCTGAGCATGCATGAACTAATGTACTAAAGCAGGTAAGGGCCATTGTCATCTCTGTGCACTGCCCATCTTTTCTTTCATCCATCTTTTTTATTTCCAGTCATGCTTATCTTTTTTTATTTCTGGTCATGCTTAACAAGTTAGTGTCTTCTTGAACTCGGGTTGTAGTTAATGTTGAACTTTTTCCATAAGGAAATTTTTAAGAACTCGAGTTGTAGTAAATGGTCAAACTTATTACATAAGGTATATTTGAATATCACATAATTCTGTTCTCAGTTATTATGTGCAACTTTGGTCTTTAGTTATATGTGCAAGAAAGGAGCACGTTCTCACATACTATACAATAGCACAACTTTTCAAAATCTACGAAGTTGTTTTACAATGTAATTTATTATGGTGTGATTCCGCTCAGCAATTTATCGTTGGTATACCTTTGTTTACCGATTTTCAATCTGCTCGTTCTAAACTAAAATAAATGTTGATCCTTGCTCCTCCATTCTTCGACAAGATTGACAATACCAGTAGACTATTTGTATAGCAGAATGGACAATTGTAGGAGAGCTCATTTATCCTTCCTGACACTCGTCAGAGTGCTTAACAATTCACCTCTGTACATGGTGACCATTGAAAAAATGTATTGAGAATTTCAGCTCCAATGCTGTTACTGCTCTCCTGAAAATCACTCATGCATCTAATTTTTCTGACATGAGCAAGACAACAACTCGCATGAGAAATCTAGGTCGTTCTTGCACCCATAAGGACAAAGAATGAATATCTATCGGTAATGCTCAGGGAGAACGACGGGGTCATCTTTTTCTTTTTTATTCCACCCTTTTGTAACCTTCTTTGCATTTTTTTTTCTAAAGCCTTGTAATGTACTAGATACATTACATAAGGCAATTGGCCCTCATGCTTGGATAAAATTGGGAAGAATCCATCAGCAACTTAAACTTGACATGTTATATTCTTCTTCATTTGTCACTGTATCTAATACTGACGAACTAAGCAATCAATGTTGGCAAGTTCAATTTGGCCTTTGGTTGCCTAATGCTGTTATCTTGCCTTGTCAGGTTATTGTGTTGCTCTGTGCACACTGTATTGCATATAGTAGTGGAGTGCTTCGTAAGGGAGCCACCATCTCTGTATATTGGATGCTGCTAGCAAACAGGCAAACCAATAGTAAAATGCAGAATGACTGAAATGCTGTGGCATGAGGGGCCTCAGTTTTTGTGCAATGCAGAACCGCTGAAATTCTGTGGCATAAGGCTCTCAACTTTTGTGGTTTGCGTTGCCAATGTGTACTTCACTACTCCCAGTCTTTGTAATGCAAGTCTGTCAGATGTAAACATTGCAGTAGAATGTTCTAAGCCAATAAGGCAATAACTACCTAGCACCATGTGCTGTTAGTTCCTGTAGTATTGCTTGCTTCTCTACATGGAAGACAAAAATGTCCTTGTTTAATTTTCTGCTTGACGCTGCCATATTTTTGTGATAAAAAAAGAGCAATAATGCTACACTGTTGAGGAAAAAAAAATTAAAAAAAAAGGATTGTCTGAGCCCAGGTTCGAACTGGGGACCTCTAGTGTGTGAGACTAGCGTGATAACCAACTACACCACCCAGACAACTTGGCTGAAGAACTAAGAATAAATCGTTTTAAAGGTTGATTTAATATAGCCATCAAAACCGAAACAACAAATCTACGACACATTGTAGTGTACTATGTACCACACAAATCGACCGAGTAGTTACCAGAAATCTCTGCATGAACACAGCCCATCTCTGAAGTGATGGAGCCGGGTCCGGTCCCTCGTGACAATCTCTCTGCCGTACACCCGAGAGACAAGCTTTGCGCTCTCGTGACAATCACTGCACACCCGGAGGTTCTTGATGATCCTGATGGGCGCTCCTGGAGCAGAAGCCATCAGCGCAAAGGCAATGGCAACCCTCTCACTGTGGTAGGACTAGGACAGTGCGTCCGCCTTGTCCTCCTCCTCGACGTCAAACAGCATCTCTTGTCAATGGAGAACTCCATCGATGTCCTGGACGCTTGACCCAGGGCTCTTGTCGATGCCCATGGCCTTCATCTCTCCTTCCTCGCCTTCTTGGCGTCCTCCCATCGGCTCATCCTCGCATACAAGTTGGACAGCAGGACGTAGTTTCCACTGTGCTCTGGCTCGAACCGCATCAACTCTCCGATCATCCTCTCGCCGAGCTCCAGCTTGCCATGAGTCCGACAAGCCCGGATCAAAGACCTGTATATCGCGGCATTTGGTGGAGTGTCCATTCCCCGGAACCATGCATCCGTAAGGCTCAATCTTAATTCGGCGCAATCTCAAATTGAAACTCCATTTTGTTGAAGCATCGCTGCCCTTCATCGACCAATCCAGCATGGGCGCAAGCGCACATCACCGCCAGCACCGTGACGCTGTCGACTGGGACGCCCTCGCAGCGCACCCTGCCAAACAAGGCAAGCGCGGCACAGCCATGGCCGTGGACGGCCAAGCCCTGGAGCATGGCGCTGTAGCAGCGCGCGCGTGTCCACGTCCGCAACGCCAGCGAGCACCTGCCCGGCCAGGTCCAGCCCCCCGCACCTGGACTACATCTCCACGAGCGCGAATTTTTGGCGAATACGGTCGGTTTGCAAACCGTATTTACATTTTTGACCATACACAAACCGTATTTGCAGAAATGGCAACGCGGGCGCACGGTCACCCAGTGCTGCCGTGCCGCCACGTCGCCGTGGGCGCACGCCCACCCTGCGCCCGCCGCCACCCGGCCGCCACGTCGCGTGGGCGCACGCCCACCTTGCGCCCGCGTTTTTTTAATTTTTTTTTTTTTCAATTTTTTAGACGTAGAAATATTTTTTAAAAAAATTGCTACAGTGTGGCGCACGCTCACCCTGCGCCCACACTGTAGCAAAATTTTGTTTTTGTTTTTTAAAAACATTTATGTTTATTTTTGTAAGAATTTTTAAATATAGTAAATAGGGTCCAAAATTATGAAATTTTTATGGAGCCTTCTGACACCGTGTACTTACTTGTGTAATATTTTCAAAATTTTATCCATTATGAATTTTCTCAAAATTCATTTAAGTATATTGTAAATAGGGTTTCATCATTTCATGTGACTTAGAATGTATAAAAACGCTGCATAAAATACGCTGCATTTCAACTCCATTGGAGATATCTCGAAGGAAGGAAGAATAATTGTCACTCGTACAACATCCAGTGGCAATCCAATATCATCACTACATTGGATGATATTCTTTATCTGTATCCAATATCAATATCGCATTGGATGATATTATTTAATAATGTATTGTACCATAGGCTAGATAAACTTGTACATGAACCAACGGGGAAATGCGTGGCATGCGGATCATATAACGATGTACCGTAACCTCCACTCGGTGTGCGTTTGAAGGCTACAGACATCGTTATATGATCTACACGCCACGTATTTTGCCTATTTGGTTTATGTACAAGCCTATCGAGCTTTGTAGTGCAATGCAAGATAAAGAATAGCATCTACATTAGGGTTTCATCTTGCATCCCGAGCTTGTCTGGCTCTCTCTCTACCGTGAAGTGGTAGGGTCTGTCTCCTCGTAGATGGCTCTTCGAGTAGACGGTGACCTTGACGCGCTACATTTCCTTGCCGTACTTGTTGATAGTGAAGCCATGATACTCTGGTCGGTAGACGTAGCCCAAACCCTGAAGTATGCACCACAACTCTACACAGAAACCTCCCCCCTTCTCAGCGCAGGTGTTAATGAAACACATCTAAAAAAATTTGAAATTAAGAAAAGATAAGTATCCAATTTAAGCCATAACATTTTCTTACATGCGACTAACAACGTTAATTACCACTAAACTAATTCATTATTACTAAACTAATTCATTACTAGTCAACTAACTAATTACGACTAATTAATTACCCCTAAACTATCTAATTACGACTAGCTGACTAAGACTGACTAATTATAACTACGATAATAACGGCAAAAGCATAGCACAAATTACCCGCCTTCGAGGAAGTAATCGATCGATCATTCGGGAAGTAATCAATCAAGGTCAGCGACGAGTGAGTGCAAGAGTTCGGTATTTATAGCCGAGCGGAGAATGAGCCGCGGCGTTGGCGCCGGGAATTTTGTAAGATTTGGTGCCAGAATTTCTGGACGAGGCGACAGATGTGCGGATGAGGGAGGAGGGACGGTGGGATAATGGACAAAATTTCATGAAATCATTCCAAGTCACATGAAATGATGAAACCCTATTTACAATATACTTAAATGAATTTTCGAGAAAAATTCATAATGGATAAAATTTTGAAAATATTACTCAAGTAAGTACACGGTGTCAGAAGGCTCCATAAAAAATTTTATAATTTTTGGACCCTATTTACTATATTTAAAAATTCTTACAAAAAATAAACATAAATGTTTTTTAAAAAAAAACAAAAAAACAAAAAACAAAATTTTTGCTACAGTGTGGGCGCAGGGTGAGCGTGCGCCCACACTGTAGCATTTTTTTTAAAAAAATATTTCTACGTCTAAAAAAATTGAAAAAAAAAGAAAAAATTGAAAAAAAAAAAGCGCGGGCGCAGGGTGGGCGTGCGCCCACGCGAGCCGGGTGGCGGCGGGCGCAGGGTGGGCGTGCGCCCACGGCAGGGTGACCGCGCGCCCGCGTTATAAATGCGGTTTGCAAACTGACCGTATCCGCCAAAAACTCCACGAGCGCTGTGGCCACGAAGCAGTTCACGTCGAGCCGGCGCTCGATAGCGTAGGCGTGCGCCCACACACCGTGCCCGAGAGCGCCGAGCTCGCCGCACGCGCCGATGACGGCGACGAGCGTGATCTCGTTCGGCCTGACCTTCAAGGAGACCATCCGCCGAAACAAGTCGAGGACATCGGCCGCCGAGCGTGCGCGGACAGCAGCGCGTTCCACGCCGGCAGGTCTGGCTGAACGATCCTATCGAACACCCGGCGGCAGGATGCGATCCTGCCACAGCGGCAGAAAATGTTGCTCTTTCATGTGTGGTACGGTCCAATCCAAAGCTAAGATGCAGCAACGACAAGGATCCATTGATGAGTGGACAGACGTACCTGCACCGGCAAATTAAAGTAGTAACATTAGCAGTAATTAACCAAGAGTCTAGCCAAGCCAGCTGCTCATAAGGGATTAAGGGGATGACACGTTGGGTTAGACCTAATCTAGAGGACGCGAAAGGTTGCTCAAGCATGCGAGTTAACATACATACATATGAACATGCATGCGTCGGAAGCAGCTCTCACTCAATTTTAACTCCCCATCAACCGCAACACGCTGCTAGTTTAATTTGTGGGATAATTGCACTACAGGCAGCTCAGATTATCTTTTTGTCCAAAAAAGAGGGGCAATTAAACAGTGTTATGTTGATTTGGGACAAGGTTTATTAGCACTCCCGAAATATATATTTTTTATATTTAACTCTCGGAAGAGGAGATACAATCTCGCTGGATATGATCAGCAAGATAAAATCAGCACTTGTTCAGCATATGACAAATCGAATCTTTTGCTTCGTACATCAAAAGCATGGGACTAATTGCATGCATATGTCTTTCAGATTAAACTTGGTCGACTTGATTAATTAGAGATGCAACTGCAAGAATCTGCCAGTCTATTAACACACGGGGCCAATTAATTAATTAGTACATTTCACATTCGTTTAGGCTCCTTTTGTGTGTTGCTCCCTCCATGCATATAATAACATGAAACGAAACAGGATCTCAATTGCCTTAACTTGTATGCTACGTCCTTTCGATAGGAATGGCTTGTCTGTGATCTGAAAAAAAGGTTTCACCAAGTTTATTATTGGAGTGAGATGGACCATGTATTAGTTGGCATGTTTATTGAGATCCTAACTGCACGATGCATCTGTGTATTAAACAAGAGATCCGTAGCCATTCCCAACTATTTTTAGCTTAACGTACGTGTGGTCCTTGATTCTATGGAAGAAAGAGATCCGTAGCCTTTTTGTCATTGCTATCCAATAATTGCAATGCGTTACGTACTACTATTAGTGATTGGATGTACCTCAATGTGGTTATAGTTTGGTAGTATTAAACCACAAGGTCAATTAATTGCAACGTGCTACAATGAACTTAAAGTTAATTATCGCATCCACATTTCGGTTATCACAAATAAGCGAAAGAAAAATGCATGAATACATTGAGAATGGAAGCCTTTTTTTATATCCGCGCATTTTTTAAAAAAGTATAATACACTATAGATCCTTAAACTTGTTGGAGTCGTTTGCTCATGTGGCGTTGAGATGGATTTCAGCGTAGACCTATGCTCTCGTGATTGTCACGTGAGAGACTGAGTGTGGCGGTGGAATTTGCACAATATTCCTCATGTATTTGTAGATCGCATAAACACAAATTAGACCAAAATTTAAGACTCAAATACAAGACAAAAGAATCAGCACCCAATCAACCAAATTCAGGAAGAACTAAATCAAATAGTACCTTGTGATTCGGAAACTTGAAGAAATCACAGTCTGGGTTTTCTTTGGTCCCTAAAGTGAACCCTCCAACCGCAGTAGGGGCAAAGGACTAGTGGAAGCGGTCGCCTCCCCCTCCTCCGAGATGAGCCTGTCGAGGTGGATGCGCCAGCCATGGCACATATGAAGCAAGTGCAAGAATACTCAGGAAAGATGGAGTGGGGATAATTCCGCATGCCAACTCAGCAATTGTATTGATCGAATTCAGACCTTAGGTGAACCACTTAACAAGTTTAGAAACTTGTGATGTACCATTCACGAGTCCAGTGATCTACTTACCACTCGGGATAAGTTTAAGAACCTATTGTGTATTTTAGTGTTAAAAAAATATGATGCTCAATGCTCATCAATTGTTTTTTCCCGATGATTCATCGATTCATTTATCTCTAACAATTTTAGCAATAGGTGATATAAGATGGAGCTTACTCAAGTACTAGTAGAAAACAAACTTGCTGTCAAAAAAGGAGTATTGCCTCCAAGGCATTTGGACGGGCAGAGGACAGAGAAGGATGGGATGGCGTTTTCTTGTCACCTTACCTGAAAACGAAACTTGCGATTTAATCGAGGAAGTTGTATTATTATTGATAAAATCCTAATGAAAGAAATGACAAAAAAAAAATGACTACATACTACATAGGGTGCCCTATATATAGTCCTCAGACACACAAGGGGCAGATCTGAGAGGCAGTTGTGATCGTTGCAAAAATAAAATAAAAGAGAGGAAATAGAAGAAACGCGAACACACACACACAGCACCACACCCCCAACCCCAAACACACCTGCCCACCCAAATCTCAGATCAAAGCACCAAAAAGATCCATCTTTTCGGACCAATCGAGCGAAGGGAGCTCCGCATCTCTCAGGTAATCTCTCTTTCCCTCTCTCTCTTTTCCGATTTTTCCATCACTTTTGGGGGCGATCTGTGCTGGTTTTGGTGTGGTTTGCTCAACAACTGCGATGTGGGGACGGATTCGGGGAATGATTAGGAGGCTGCAGGTGTAAAGCTGCGTTCATGGGTTAGGAGGGTGCTTTGCTGAAGCTTGCTGATAAATATTCAATTTTTATGAATTATTCATATCCAACCTAAATCCCTTAGGTGTGTCTTCAATTGACCTCTGCTGGAAATCTCACCCCCCAGACATAACCTGCCCACAACCTGTAAATAGTGTTCGCTGTGCACCTTAAATCTCTGCTTAATGGGGGAACTGCCCTGGTTACATTTTGGTTGCATTTCTCTCAGGTGCAAGCAGCAGCATACTTTGGTCACTGTATAATCATCTGATGCAATGCAGTGTTCCCTGCTACATTTCTTCAGCTATAACTAAACTAAATTACTTAACTTTCTGCAGTTAAATCTTGGATTCCCAGATCTTTTGCAAATGGCATCCGTCTCTCAGAGACTGTAGTTCAGCAGGTGTTGATTTGAACTTGTGAAAATAAAGATGAGTTCTCTAAGTAAAAACGACAAGAAGGCTGTCTTAGACTTTGCAGCATGGAGTTTCAACATTACTACATCCGTTGGAATCATCATGGTCAATAAAGCTTTAATGGCTACACATGGATTCAGTTTTGGTATGTTAATAAATATTTTTGTAATCGCATCCCTGATTGTCGTTCTTGATATATTGTTCTTCAATTTGTGGGCAGTGACAGTGAGTATTATCTTATGCTGTATTTTGTTATGTGTTTTTCATTTCGACACTTCATATTGAATATTGTAGGCTTATTTGCGGTTCCGAATACGCATCAGTATTAGCCCTTTGATTTCATAATACTTGTTCTTCAGGGCTTGCAATTGGAGATCTGACATACATATTTTAAAATTTTAGTACTTTTTTTTTTTACAAAGTCAGCGCAAATTCCATCCATTTGAATTCTAGATGCTTTATTGTTGATAAATCTTTAATTACACATATGTACCTGGCCAACCTATACCAAAATGTTCACCAGATTTGCTTTCATAGTGATCTGAAAGAGTAAGTGGAATATGGATTCATAAGAATTTGGCTCTTAGACTATCATAGGTGCCTGCTGAACCTGAAATCTACCCCCTTCTAGCTGCTATACTGAGACTTGCTCGACATAAGTTGGTAATGCGTCTGCTGAACATAAAAAGGACCTTAATGGAAGCACCAGAGACATGCTAATATAAGATGATTTCTTATTGTATATTAGGTAATTATAAGCTCTACTGGGGTTTCTGCACTGCCCCTCAACAAACTGCACATGTATGGGAACTTGGATATATCTCCTGCCATTGCACTGATTATGATTTGCGTTTTGCAGCCACAACGTTAACTGGCCTTCATTTTGTGACCACCACCATGATGACTATCGTGTTTCGGTGGTTAGGCCTGAGCCAGCCCTCCCACTTACCACTACCAGATCTGATTAAATTTGTTATCTTTTCAAACTTGTCAATTGTTGGGATGAACGTAAGCTTGATGTGGAACTCTGTGGGGTTTTATCAGGTTAGTGAAGGTTCCATTAACTAAATTCCGTGACTTTAAATTGTTAACACTTAAATAATCCTTCGCTTGTTCAGATAGCAAAGCTATGCATGATACCTGCATCATGTCTTCTGGAGGTTGTCTTTGATCATGTACATTATTCAAGGAACACAAAGCTGAGCATAATGGTTGTACTGATAGGCGTTGCAGTCTGCACGGTTACTGATGTCAGCGTGAATGCAAAAGGTCTGGTCGCAGCTGTTATAGCTGTTTGGAGCACAGCTTTGCAACAATATGTAAGTTTAACCACCTATACTGTATGGTGATTTCTTATCTATCTGCTAGCCAATAATATTCCCTGCTGTAGCTGTTCTTTGGTAACAACAAACTTTTTTAAAAGACAAGATATTACATGGTGGCACAATAGTTACTGTGGTTCCCTGTAATTCTGCAAAGTTATGAATGATTGGCACTGCTTTAGGATTTTCTTTCTTTCATTGACCATGGAAAGACAGCATCATGCCAATATTTGACATTGATGAAATGAGATGAAAACATTCTTTATGCCCTCATGATATTACGTATTGTTTACCGACACATCATCACTCCATTTTCCAAATATGCAATGCATTCTTTTGTGTGTCTCTCTCACAACTGTGGCATTCTTCTATTATTTGATTGCCCTATGTTTTTGAATAATCGTCCTATTAGCAGTACCTCTGGACTGTGGTTCTATCATATACCCAATTAAAAAGGGTGCACAATTTTTATTCTGTTATAATTTGATTCTTTTTGCAGTACATTCATTTTCTCCAACGGAAGTACTCTCTGAACTCATTCAACCTCCTGAGCCACACTGCTCCAGCTCAAGCTGGATCCCTCCTGCTAGTGGGGCCCTTCGTGGATTTCTTGTTGACAGGCAAAAGGGTGGATCACTTCAATTTCACATCGCTTGCTCTGGTAAGGAGCCAGTCTCATGACAGTTTTTCATATCTCTGATCCTATGGTGATCTATGCTGTAGCTTCTCTATAAGCAATTCACCTAGCTGTTTTCTTAGAGATAAAGTGACGATTGGCCAGCATTTAGCAGCTCGACATTTTGCAATACTGCACGTGCATGATGCTTTGTCATTTTAGGAAAAAAGTTATGTTGTTGATGTAATATAAGAACTTTTCTCGTGCTGCTCATCGTATTGGATATTTGGATGAGCTAGAGTGGCATTGCATTGTGCTTGTTACTAAAATGCCTTTATTTTTACTGATTAGCCTGTTAGAAATAAGTTAAAACAACTACAGTTGTCCTTCATGTTTCGTCCCTTGTTAATGTTCTATAGGTATGTTATGCTTGATTAGAATTTGGGATTTTGAGTGTTTGCTAGATTAGTTATTTTAACTTCAACCTCATTTTTTTTCCCCACCTCATCATAGCATTTCCCTCATTCTGCAGTTTTTCCTCACACTCTCATGCTTCATTGCCATCGGCGTTAATCTGAGCCAATTCATCTGCATTGGCCGGTTCTCCGCTGTATCCTTCCAAGTTCTGGGCCACATGAAGACCGTGCTTGTCCTGTTCCTTGGGTTTCTCTTCTTTGGCAAGGAGGGTCTGAATTTTCAGGTAGTCCTTGGGATGATCCTTGCTGTTCTTGGAATGATATGGTATGGAAATGCATCAGCAAAACCAGGTGGCAAAGAGCGGCGGAGCATTCTCCCGGTGAGGTCCGAGAGGCACAACGAAGCTTCAGAAGAAAAGGATAGTGAGAAATAGTTCTTTGATCTGCAACTGATATGAGCATTTCCCTGGGAGTTTTTGGTGATGCAAGTATTACAAACGAAGAAACGCTGGCCTTATGTTTATTGCAGAAGCTGAACTTTTTCCCATCCAGTAGAAACTCAACATTGTTATAGTTACAAGTCACATACAGCATCAACTCTTTTTTTTCCTCTGATACATCTGTGATCGAGGGGAATGACATGTTTTACAAGGTTCCAGACTGTTTTATGAAATATAATGTAATTGTTGCCGTATCTGTGTCGGACAATGTTTCCGACACTGATACAACACGGACACATGTCGGTCAATTAAACAACAAATTTTAATTTTTAAAATTTCTGGCACGGCCCAGCCAGCCCACTTCAGTGTATAACCCTAGCTCCTCTCGATCCCAATCCCCTCGACCCTCGTCCCCTATTCTCACGTTGCGTTAGCCCCCTCACATACTCCCTCGCCCCCGTCGCATTGCTGGCTCGCCTCGTCTTCCCCCTCTCCGGTGACCAGTAGGGAGCAGTGTGTCGGCTCGCAGATTAATGGAATTTTGAATTTCTGGTAGTGGTATTTATATAAACAATTGAACAAAAGAATGAAGAGACGAGAGTTATCTTTGAGAGGTACATAATCCTAGTTTACTTTACATTTTACATTATTTCAGTTTAACAAGCATATAGAAAAATGGAGAATAATACATATTTGTATATTATTCTTATTATTCAAATATATATAGCTGTCTCGCCGTATCAGTATTTTTGGGAAAATAGTGAATCCTTGTGTCGTGTCGACGTTGTTAGAGATATGTTAGAGAGTCTTTTATATTTCCTTATCTATACCCTTATACATCCTATATATATTGCTCATTGGGCCTCTTCAATATACACACAATATTCATAACATAGTATCATAGCCGAGGTTAGGGTTAGGATTTGCTCTTATCATCGCCGCCTCCTAGCCGCCGCCCCCGGGAGGAGCGATCTTCACTCCCCGGGGCGGCCGGATCCGGATTCAGCTCCGCACGCACCGCTCGTGCTCTCTCCATGGTTATTAAGGCGGTAAGGCGAGGCGAGGCGACCCACCCCCCTCACACCTTTTAAGCGGTAAGGCGTAAGGCGAGGCGACGCCTTACGCATCTTAAGACGTGAAGAGGTATACATCTTAGGTTCACCAACTAGCATGGATTCATGGTCTTAATCCATAAGCATAACCATAGAAGCCATAGAAGATCCTAGCTTTATAACATAAAAAGAAAAAAAAAGATGAGGCAGGCCAAGGCGTTGGGCCAGCCCAACCAGCGGTCCAGCGCAGATCTCCCCTACACCCTAATCTCCATCAGGCCATCCCCTGGCTTCCTCACTTCATGCCTCCCCCTACCTTCTCCCCCACCCTCCCGGCGGCGCCTCCCTTCTCCCCCACCCAGCGGCGCCTCTCCCTCCCTCCCTTCTCCCAGTGGCGCCCCTCCCTCCCTCCCCCTCTCCCTCCCGGCGGCTCCTCCCCCTCCCTCCTTGCTCCCTGCTACTCCCAAGCCCGCCGCTCCGCTGCTTCCCCGACGCGCCGCCGGGCCTTCCCTGCTCCCCCTCCTGTCCGGCTCCGGCTCCCCGACGTCACCCCTAGCTCTCTCCCGCCCAGATCCGGCGCATGGGGCCTCCTCTGCTCCGCCTACCGCCCGGATCTGGCTCTCCAACGCCACACGGGCAACGGGCGACGGCAAGGCGGTGGCGACGCCTTGACTCCTCACAGTGCCTTACCGCTTAGGCGACGCTTAGGTGTCGTCTAAGCGACGCCTTAATAAGCATGGCTCTCCGCTGGGTCTCGTCGTCGGCCACAAGCAAGCAGCAGCATCGTGTCGTCGCCGACCTGGCCATGCGGTCGTTGCACTCGGCCTTCTTCGGCTCCCGTGGCCGCCGACGTTTCCGCGGCCTACGTCTCCGGCCGGGGAGGAGTGGAGCTCCGCTGCTCCCGCGCCGCCCCCCGACGCGACCGAGAGCTTGGACCGCGGTGCCGCCGCCCGGATCCGATCTAGATCAAGCCGCCACCGTCGGCCGCTTCCGCCTCGAGTTCGGCTGACTCACCAGACTCAATCCCGGCGTCCCGCTCTTGCAGCCCCTGGATCGGGCCGCCGCCTGCTGGAGTCCCGAGCCACCTCCCAAGAGCCTTCGCCTTCGATCTGCTCGCTTCGCCGGCCTCGCGAGCGCCGGCGCCCTCGGCCTCGCGCGCCTCGCGTGACGATCCGCCCGGATTCCGCCGCCTCGCGCTGCATCGCGTGCTTGGGCTTCCGCCGCCGCCTCCATGCGCTGCGGCCCTTCGGGCTTCCGCTTCTGCCCAGCGCTCCGACGCCTCCAAGGTCCCGCCTGCGAGGCTGCCACCAGATCCGCGTCGGCGTCTCCAGCGCTTCTTCTCGAGCTCCGCCCGCATCCTCGCCGGATCCTCCCGAGTCTCTGCTGTCGCCATATCCCCGTCGGATCCGGGCATGTCTCCCCGATCTGGCTCTTCTCTACGACGGCCACCAATCCCACCGCCTTTCTTGGCATCAGCTCCGCCTGCCCCTGTCGGCTCCGTGCTTTCCTTCGCCATGCGGTGGTGTGCGGCTTTTGGTGTGCGGCTGTCGGTGGAGAGAAGCTGCACTGGTGCAGGTGCTTGCTATTGGAGATTGAATCGGCAGTATTGTGGTGCTTGGTCTGATCGGTTTTGGGATCCTATGAGCAGATGCGGATGCAAATATGAGGATTTCTTTGAGGTAGTACCATTGCAGCCACGCATGGAGGCCTCAGATTGGGCTGGCGTGCACGTGGTCCTGCTTGCTTGCTGCTAGAATCTACTTCTAGTATGTGCTGCTGTTTGGCTATGTGCATATTGTTGCTGCCTACTGCTAGCTATATTCTTGCTGCTACTGCTAGATATCATTTGTGTTGTTTTTCTTCCGTTGCGTCCATCCAAGTCTGTATCATTCAATCGTTGAGTTTGTCTAAGTCATGCGAGTCCACAAATTTATTGTCAGTCATAGAAGTATAGGAATCGTCTTTTGCATGGTAGCAGCCGTTGTTCTTTTATTCGAACCGCTGCAGATCCGTCGCCCCGCTTTTAAGGCCGCTGCGCTTCTTCCGCACTGCGTCTCCGGTGTACTTTTTGTGCATTGCGTCGCGCTTCTTCTGCATTGCGTCTCTGTTGCGCTTCTTGTGCATTGCGCCACGCTTCTTTTGCACTGTGCATCCGTTGCGCTTTTTGTGCTCTCTGTGTCTTTATTGCGTTTCTTGTGCACTGCGTCTTTATTGCGCTTCTTGTGCACTGCGCCACCGTCGTCTTGGGCTTCGATCTGCGTCGTCATGCTTCTATCTATTCATATTCGACTTGACAGTTTTATCTTTTTATCGGTTTCATCATCTTTTTCGTGATGTTGCCGCGGTCGACTTTGCTCCTACACATTGTGTTTTATGGGCTGTCGCTGGACTTTGGATGGGAGGAGATCTTTTATCGACATATTTTTCAAGAACTGCATGCTACGACGACATTATCAAGACTCGGATTTTGAATTTTTCATATTTTAGTGTCAACCCTTTCCAAATGCAATACTATTGCATATGACTTGCATTTGAGGGGGGTGTTAGAGATATGTTAGAGATAGAATAGGGAGTCTTTTATATTTCCTTATCTGTACCCTTATACACCCTATAAATATTGCCTATCGAGCATCTGAATACATACACACAATATTCATAACATGGTATCAGAGCCAAGAGGTTAAGTGAATTGTCCACTTTTCCTCATAAGCTTAAGCTTTTGAGTGAACTGGTTGTAGCATGCAACTCAAATGCAAGGCATATGCAATAGTATTGCATTTGGAAAGAGTTTACACTAAAATATGAAAAATCCAAAATCCGAGTCTTGATAATGTCGTCGTAGCATGCAGTTCTTGAAAAATATGTCGATAAAAGATCTCCTAACTGGTTGCCGGGGGGGGGGGGGGGTTAGAGATATGTTAGAGATAGAATATGAAGTCTTTTATATTTTCTTATCTGTACCCTTGTACACTCTATATATATTACCTATTGGGCATCTTCAATATACACACAATATTCATAACAGACGTATCCGTGTTCATGCATCATAGGTTAACATTTCCATGTGAATTGTGCTGATTACTGTATGAACTGTTGAAGTTGAATAGCAGCAACAAAGATTGAAACAATGGTGTTGCTACCCACTGTTGAATAGTGTCATAGTATGAGCTGCAGAAGCTTGTGCCAGTTGCTACAGGCTGCAGCCATCTCGGTTTGGAATCAATGGACTCCATTGCTGTCTATAGGGAGGTTATGGTAGTGACCGGCTTGAGACGGGCTTGGATTCTTGCCTCAATGTGTGTCAGACCTGGTACTTCTGACATTTCAGCAGATGAACGTGAGCTCTGCCTCCGTAGAACCGCGTCCTGCGACGCGGACTTCCTCATCGGCGATGAACCTACCCCAGAACCAGTGATCCTTCCAGACCAGCATCATCTCCTCGATCGGCACGTTCTTCGTCTCCGGGAGGAAGATCATGACAACCGCAGTCATGACGAGTACCCAGCCGGCGAAGAAGAAGAAGAGCGCGTACTTGATGCGGCAGAGCATGGCGGGGAAGGCTTGATTCACGGTGAGGGTGCAGAGCATGTTGACGGACACGGCGATGCTCTGCCCGGCCGGCCGCACCTCCAGGGGGAAGATCTCGCTGGGGACTAGCCAGCCGAGAGGACCCCAGGAGTATGCGTACGCGGAGACGAAGAGGCAGATGAAGAGAAGAACGAAGCCTGCATATGTCTGAGAAAAAGAATCCAGTGCTTCACCACTCCTGTACTTGATGCCTAGCATGGCTCCAACCATGACCTACACCGAATAAGACGCAGAAATAATCAGAATTCAGAAACGAACATCATGCCTAGCTTAATCAAGATCAAAGTTACTGAATCTGATCGAGGAAAAACAACTGAACTTCTTCAGCTATATACAGCCACCTGGCAAAAGATCATCTGAGAGCCACCTTGCAAGAAGACTTTGCGTCGGCCGAGCCTGTCGACATCCAAGAAGCACACCAACGTGGCGGCCACATTGAACACTCTCAGTATCATGTCCACCATCCTCGTGGAGTCCCCTCCGACTGCCAGCGTCCGGAAAATAACTGGTGCGTAGAACACCATTGCTTTGATACCAGCGAACTGTTGGAAGATGGCTATGAGGATGGACATGACGAGCGGCCCGCGGTACTTGCGTTTCAGGATGTTCCACCATGGGTGCTTTGTGACCTTGCATTGCTCACTGGCCGCCACAAGGTGGCTGTACTCATCGCTGATGTCCTCCGTGCCGCGGATTCGCCGGAGCAGAGACTGCGCCTCTTCATGGCTGTCACGGTTGATCAGGGAGTTTGGGGTGTCAGGGAGGAAAAGTGAGCCCAAGGTAACTATGCTGCTCGGAATAACAGCAGCGGCGATCCCTACACGCCAAGCCCAGCTCGTGTTTATCCTCCTCGTGGCAGAGACGACGAGGTAGCCGCACAGAATGCCGATGGTGATCATGAGTTGGAAACTGACGTTTAGCACGCCCCGGAGCCTGGCCGGGGCTATCTCGGAAATGTACACCGGTACGGACTGCATGACCAGCATTGATATGTAAGATCGAGTTGTCCAGCCAATCTCAGTACTGAACTCCTACATAAACATAACTAATTGCAAACAAACTAGCTAGCCAGGTCTTTATATTTCCTGAAATGAGAAATTTCCATGGCAATATGGCATCATGTGCAACAAATTAATCGCATTACCTGGAGAACAAACCCAACGCCAACGCCGAGGAGAATGCGGCCGACAATGAGCATAGGTAGGCCCTGCGAGGCAGTGGCAACGATAGTGCCAGAGAGGAAGGTGACCCCGCCAGTGAACATGGACCATCTCTGACCAAAGGAGCGCGTGATCGAGGCAGCGCAGAGGGACGCAACCAGGGCGGCCAAGCACATTGAGGATAAAGGAAGCTGCAGCCATTGCTTGCTGCTGTACTTGCAGTAGTCTTCTTCAGTCGTTACACGATGCTTGTAAGGACCATTTGTTACTGACGATGGGAGAAATGTTTTGGAGGAAGAATCTGCTATGAATAACGCTTGTATTGATCATAAGATCAATGAGCCAATAATATATACAAGTACACGTGTGGTATATATGCAGGTAACTCCTTGTACAACGGAGAAAATACATAGGTAATAATATACATCTAACGTTTCCCCTCAAACTTATGGTGGATCAACAACATGAAGTTTGGAGAGATAGCTCAAACTTATGGTGAGCTGACAGACAGATATGAGTTGTATGGTTAGTTTGGGAATATAAGAAACAGCAGAAACATAAAAAGAGGAATTAAAAAGAGTGACTCATCTTGCAACTGAGAGAGAGGTACCACCGGCTGTCTCGACAGTGATAGGATCAGCCAAAAGACCAATGAAAGTGAGACTGTTGGAATTAGATGCTATATAAAAAAAAGCACCAGAGTCAAAGAACCCAATGTGATATACCTAAAGAAGAAGGAGTAAAAGGTGGTCTCTCACTAGAAAAATATGCAGCAGAACCAGAAGGTGCAAAAGCATCCATACGACGCAGCAGTGTGAGAAACTCCTGAGAATCAAAAGCACCAGAGCTCCTCTGAGAGGAGGAACCGCTAGTGCGCTTTGGAGGATGGCCACCACGACGTAAATCCTTCTTCTTCTTGTAGCAGAACTGTGCCTGATGTCCATCCTTGTTGCAAAAGATGCAGTGTACCCTACCAACAGCAGCTGTCACTGGTAAAGCAGGAGCTGGAGACGTAACGGGTGTAGAAACTGGAGGAGCTGCCAGAATCAAAGGAAATGACAGTGACGATAGCAGACCTGCAACGCGAAGGCGAATTTCCTTAGCACGAACAGCGGCAAAGGCCTCCAACAAGGTCACACGAGGGTGGCGTGGCAGCAACTGAGCACGAGTCTACTCATACTCAGCCCGGAGACGGGTCAAGAAGTCGTAGATACGATGAAGCTCTAGGTGAGACTGCTGATGCTGACAACATATTAGGTCAATCCATATCTTGTAAACAACATATTAGGTCTAAAAAGTCTCCATGACATCCTCAAAAACCTCAGATGCCTTTGTACGAGCATCTTCGGAAGCATCCTTCGGTAGTACAGGCTCAGCAGGCGGAGCAGGGCGAGGCGGACAAGGCAACTCGCTAGTAAGAAACTCCTGAAGACGCTGACCACACATGTAGAGGTGCATATACTGAAACTAGTCCCGATAATTGAGACCGTCGAAGATCACCAGGCAGCGAGGAATAGAAACGGTGCTCGAAAAAGACGACATCTTTCTTTTTTAATTTTTTTTTATAACCGGGCCGACTCAAATAGCCGAACCTGCTTGGCCTGTTCAGCCTGCTCACAAAAACGCACACGGGGAACGAGGGTTCCCCCTTGTTCCCAAGCGGCGGTGGTGGTGGCTCCCAATCGACGGCCCGTGCGAAGGGTGGGTCGAGCCCGTTCAGCCAGAGGCGCACGGCAATGCCACTCGGGCTCCGAGCGACTCATGACGGTGAAGATAGGCAATGGTGGCTCCAGCAACGGGCTGTTCACCAACGACGCCCTCATGCGCGAGCGGACACCACGGATTGGCTCCAATCCGGATCGGGAGGTGACAACGAGTGACCGGCAACAGGCGGCGCGGGAGGTGACGAACGCGAGGCGGCGACAGAAAAGCCAACGGCGACTACAGAAGACAGCGACGACTGCAAGCGCAAGAGGGCAAAGCCAGGCGGCAGCTCGAGGATAAACCAGCAGCGGTGTGACAAAAGAAAACCCTAGATATGCTCTGATACTATGTTATGAATAACACTTGTATTTATCATGAGGCTAATGGACCAATATATATACAAATACAAGTATGGTATATATATAGGTAACCCCTTATACAACGGAGAAAATACACAGACAATGATATACATCTAACAAAATCCACCACCGTCACGGGCGGAGGCATGATTAGACCATAGGGGGCCGAGGAGAGGCATAAATTTGGTACTGTTTTGTAAGATATTATGGATTTATCATTATGAAAAAGAGATCAAATTATTTTAATTTTGATGGATCCATGATTGATAGCACAAAACATGTTTTGCTATTGATTTCTCCTTCAGGAAGCCCATAGTAGTAAAAGCATTGTCTTTCACACAATGGATCACGGCATCTACTAATACAACATCATGATATTGACTTTTCTAATTGGAATTACCTAGGATTTACTAGGGCTATATGTCAGTGAGACATAGAGGGTAAATCATCAAATGCATCTATGTTATAATGGTAAATCCTTAAATCCCTCTTTCTAATTTGCTACATCCTATCATACAAGCTGCTACAAAAAAAAACATGTATATCACAAAATAATTAGAGCTCAAACTATACTAAAGAATAGACCAATGGAATACAAACCATGATCGTGAAGGATAACACTTTGAGGCCTTGTTTGGAGCGTAGATAAAATGGATTTAATTGGTCATGAATTAAGCTTTTCAGCTCCGTAAAACTCAACATATCATAAGTTGATTGACGGGGTCAATGCTAAGCAAGTCTTACTCCTTGACTAATTATTAAAGGAATTGCATGAATCATAGGGGGCCAGGCCCTTGCCAGCCCCTCTTCCTTCCGTCCCTCGTCGACTGCCGCCCTACCTATGTGTAGTTTTGGACGGCAAAATTATATAAGGATCGATGTCCTAGATTTGTGGGCTAGCTTTTCAGAGAATAACTGATGAATGAACGCGAATAAATCGATCGCGTACGTATACTGCAGATTTGCAGTTGCTAGTAAAAGCTATATCACTGATAGAGAGAGGTTTTAAGGTCATCTCGAAACAGGCTATAAATTTGAACAAACTGAACAATCGCTTTTCAGCCGCGGCTTCCTCCTCTGGTTTAATTTACAATAGAGTTTGAGTGATATAACTTCCTCATGTGCATGGGTTTGCTCCTAGGGTTTGCTAGGAGCTGTTCCAGTTAGGCAGCTTTCTTTCCAGCAGTACTAGCTGTCCGCTCGGGGTGTCCTATCTCCACGAGCAAGAAAGGTTTTGGACTCCTTCGTCATTCTAATTTCTTGGATACTTTGGAAGGAGCGGAAGTGCGGAACAACAAGGTATTCAATAACAAGACGAGTTCCTTACACCTTCTGCTGCAGCAGATTCACGATGAGCACCGACATTGCCGCATGGCGATGGTTAGCGGTCGAGAGGCGGCAGGCGCTATCCACCGGGATTAGTTCCCCTTAGATCGCACTTATCGTTTCTTTGTTATGTTTTGTTTTTGTGTTTGTTCTTTTTGTGTTTTGTTTTGTTTGGGCTTCTGTCCGGCCTGTCGGGGTTCTAATCCTTGTAATCCCGTTCTTCTTCTTAATGGAGTAATTCTTTAAAAAAAGTGTGGCTCAGATACCAAATACAAGTGTTCCTACTATCGAATAGTCTCAAGTCTGAAGCCAGCCTGAGAATTGAAAGAAACTCCCAACCCACCTCGATAACTGTATATCGAATTGGATCAATAGTTCTCTGTACTTGTAGTAACTCATGGAGACATGGGCAAAAGATTTACTGGTGTCGAGTGATTACGTGATTTCTCTACTAATCAAGCATGACTACATAAGTAATAACGATTTTTTTTTAAAAAATAATATGCAAGTTTGTTGCAGTAATTACCACTTAAAGCAATATCGTAGCCGAAGACGAGGCCGGCGGCGGCAGCCACGACGCAACTGACGAAGGCCGGCGGAGTGAGCCTACCCCTGCCGGAGTAATCCATGTAGGCGGCAAGGCGGTGGAGTCCAGAGCCGCATGCAAATCCCCATCTGTTGATAAGGGGGAAAGAATGCAAGAGAAATGGACAAAACCACGCGGCGAACATCTCAAATAACGTGTGCTCCGCGGCATTGACTGGCTCAGTATTTGGTTTCATTTTGACAAACCCTATCTTGCATCTGTTTCTAGTCGCTCTTTTTTCCCCTCATCAGGTTCAGGTTACTATTTGTGGTTCACAATTTCGGCGAAATTTTGCCGAAATTACCGAAATTTCGTCCCCATCCAAAAGGAATTGGTTTCGTTCAAAAAATTTTCGTTTGGTTTGACTTTTTTAGGGCTAAATAAACTAAAAGCAGTGAATACACCACAAGGCCAAAGATAGCCGATTCGCAGCCTTGGTGCTGGATTCTTTTTATTTTTTGGAAATTTTTAAATTTAAAAATTCAAATTTGATCAAACCGTTTGGCCGAAAATTACCGAAGTAAACGAAATTTCGCCCATTTCGCCCCCAAACGGAAAAAAAATCAAACCAAAATTGCGAACCCTGCTCCCAACTTCTCGTTTGGATTCTACTTCGGACCTGCTGATCAGGTCCAAACCCTCGAGGCTCTCTCTTTTCCCTAGATGTTGTCAGTTGTCACTGAACCAGATGGCCGAAAATATAAAAATTAAGACCACACCAGTTCTTACTTCTTATTGAGGTGGCAGCTAGGACAAGCTAAACATTGCATGGTGCATGTTTGTTGGCAGCTAGGACGAAACAAGCTCGTTGATCCGGATGACAAACATTGCCATGACTGACTTCAAATTCAGGTACGTAGGTAGCAAGAGGTGGTCTTGCGTATTACGCGACAGGGGGCTTGGTTGGGCTGTGAGGCAGAGCGCGCAGGAGGATGGTCTCGAGCCCTTCCCCCGCCGTGCGCAGCCCCCGCTTCTCCGACCTCCGCCTCACCTCATCCATGGCGATGATGATGCAGGAGCAAAGCGTGTTGCCGTGCTGCCTCATCACCTCCCTCGACACCTCCAGCTTCTTCTCCTTCCTCAGCGCAAGACTGCTCTCCACCCTGTCCAGAATCTCCCTGCCGCCGCCGGGGTGCACCAGCCAGAACACCTCCTCGTTCCGGTCCTTACGAACCCCTCCTCCTCCAGCAGCGCATTCTTCACGAGCCCCCCTATGTTAGCTCGAGATGTGCAATGCGTTGGACCAAAATGACGACCAGAGGGGTTGAATAGGAGGGTTACTGTTTTTCGACTCTGATAGATTTTAACTTATTCTTTTCCTCAGTAGCTATACAAACTATGAAGATAAAAAGATACAAGCACAACAAAAGTCTTGAGTTGAAACCGACGAACCCGAGATACAAATACTAGAACCACCAAAATCACGGAAGAAGGCCAAGGCAACCAAGCAGTCCACACGGGAGGAAGGGGATAGGGCACCGGCGCCGCTGCTCGCGCATGGAAGGAGGGATCGCGAGATGTCGAGTGGAGGAGACGACATCGTGTCATTATCCGGTTGCGCTCAATTGGGAGCGTCAATTGGGGCGTATTAGCTAAAAATGCGAATACGGTGAAAATTTGAAATTTTTGATTTTTACCATACTTAGATATCGAAAAATTCTCAAAATTTACAGCATGCATGTAGCATATGTTCGGGATCTCTGCAAAATTTCAAGATTAAACTAGATCGCATTTGCGATGTTAGAAAAAGACAAATTCTTTCCAAAATAGTGTTCAGATAGTGTTTCAGTGTTTTAGCACGAATTTATCTTTTTGTATCTCGCAAATACAACCGAGTGTGATCTTGAAATTTTACAAAGATGTAAAACATATTCTCTACTACATGTGGTAATTGTTTACAATTTTTTTTTTGAAACTTCTAAGTTTGATGAAATCAAATTCGCACCTTATTCGCATTTTCACCGCACATGCCACCCTTAACAATAGCATGGAACATGCATGTAAACAAGCAAGCAAGCTGGCTTGTTGATCCCGGGATAACATAAACAAGCAGACATTGCCACGACTATAGCCCATATCGACGGTAAATGGAATTTGTTGGAGTTCTAATTAGCTTTGATAACAGTTGTTGGGGATAAATCACTTTTTTTAAGGAAGGGGAAAGATCACTTAAAGGAATCAAAAGAAATAAACATAGTAGTATAGAACTACTTGATCATAGTAAGCCGACTTAGCAAACTAGATGCTGACTGATGTGCCTATCTAATTGACTTCATGGCTAAGAAAAAAAAGAAATTACTCCCTGCTGTTCAAAAAACAAGTTATTTTGGATATCAACACAACCCTCAAAATGCAACCATGACCACTAATTACTATTATAATATATTTGTGAAACCCAATAAATTTATAATATTATAAAAGTACTTTTCAATATGAATCTATATATATATGATTTTCATGTATCTAATCTAAATATTTAAAAAGATATTGATAACCAAAGTTTTCAAAATTTGACTGTATGTATTCCAAAACAACTTGTTTTTTTGAACCAGAGGGAGTAGTTTATACTATGTATGCATGGATGAACCTTGTGTTCATACAATGTCACACTTGGACTTGTCTTCTTTTGTACGTCGGTTGTTTTATCCCACATATTTTTACTTGCTATACACGTAGAGACACAATACTTGTAGCTTTTTACTGTGGACAGTTGAGATTATCACTAGAAAATGGATTATGCAACACAAATTAGCAACGCCGGGCATTCATCCCTATTTAGCAACTTGTCATGGATGGTCATGCTCAAAATAAACTTTTTGTCACATCCCATAAGAGGTTCACCATGAACTTTGAACTGCATGGCTGAGAATACAGGAAAAAAATGAAGCTACCAAAAGATAAAGGGTCATACTCACAACTTCACTCTGATGTCCACAGTTAGAATGAGATCAAGTCTGTTTCTGATCGAGCCTGTTCTTGCGAACATGTGGACCACAAGTTGAAGACAAAAACGGAGCAGGTTTTAGGAACAGCGAAAATTTTTGCAACAACACGTGTGTACAAGACTTGAACTTAGCAAGAGTAGCCAAACAGGGTCGGTTTTCCATCATAAATATCCCTCAGAACGCCAAATCTCAACAGTGCATATGGAAACATTGGTTCCTTCAACCTCACAGCACATTGCTGACGAGGGAGCACCAATTGAACGAGTGCTCGGATTACTAAACTGTTCATCACAGGGAATAATGGAAATTGCATCGACATACAAGGCAAAAAAAAAGGACAGAAAAGGGATTGCAGCATCATGCCACAATATAATTGCTGAAGACTAAGCAAAACATTCTGCAGGAAGAAAAAGCCAACTCAATTTTTTTTATCTTTCTGAAAGAAATTTCCTATTTGAAAAATAGAGGGTGCTTCCAATCTGGCAGGCCAGGGAAATATGAACCAAGCATAGCTAGTCGCTACCATTGAAAAGACAAAAACAAAAATGAATGTTCTTTTACTATATAATAAGACAAGAACAAGACTGGAGTACTCAACATTAATATCTTTTTAACAGCACGTTTTATTGTACAACTGTCATGCTCATGCAAGGTGCAAAACCTTCCATAGAACATTAAGGCTATAGCAGAATGGGAGCTGAAATTCAGTAACTTCTAAAAAAACACTGAATATTCATGTCTCAAAAGGAACAAACTTCTATGGCCAAATATTGCATTTGCAAGTGCAACTAAAATCGCGGCAAACATGTATCAAAACCATTCTGAGTTTTTTTTGGCTATCTGCGAGACAAAGTGTGCAGCTATTATTTTTATAAGACGAAGTAAACATAGTTAATTTAAATACCAATTGGTTCATGTCATAAACAAGGACACATTGTCGGCCAGTCCAGCCAACATCAGCTATTGCCATTGACCTGACGCCATTCTGTCTTGAAGAAACATCTGTCTATCCTCTTTCATTTTCTTCACAATTTCAAGTACCTTGGGGTTAAAGAAACGGTCTCTGACATACTTCTTCTCCTCTGCCTGTATTTCTTTGATGGCACTTGGATATGGATTTGGAGGTGGTCTCTTTCCTTCACTGTGTGCAATTTGTTTCAGTTCCTTATATGCTTTCTTCTTTGCTTTCTTCTCTGCTCGATACTCCATCTACAAAAAAGGATGATGGTCATGGAAGGGATATGTAATAAAACAAGTAGTGTTCACAACATATAACTCTATACCTTCAAAATTGAACAAAGTAGGAACCAGATTAGGATGACTGTTTAAGGATATTTGACAAAAGAAAAGAAGGATATCTTTAGAAGAGGGTACTTACATCTGCTACAGCCATTGCATCATCTTCATTGACTCCTTGCTCTTTCAACTCTAAGACACGCCAAGCAAACACTCGTGCTGGTGGTGGATCAAAACCACTTATCCTGTAAGAATTGGATGAAATGAGACAGAATTCAAATAAAGTCAAGCCCAGTGAACATAGAAACCAAGCGCGCGTGCGCACGCGAGAGAGAGAGAGAGAGAGAGAGAGAGAGTTAGCGAGCAAAGGAGTCAACTATCTAGAGCTAGGAGAACAGCAAGCATAGCCATCAAAAAGGAACTGGCTATAGATAGATGCTGAGCTTGTAGTCACCAAGGTACCAAAATAATAGTATATAGCCCGATAAGTTCAAGAACCTTGTTAATCTGAGTACATCCTTCAAAGAACATCTTTTGTTTACTAATGCATCTATAATGTAACGGTGTTGATGAGTTGAAAAGCAAAATCAGGCTTTGATATCAAGGGCCATGTTAATATCTCAAAGGCAGGTATCAAACAACGATGTAGAATGCAAATGGAACTTATGTTAATATCTCAAAGGCAGGTATCAAACAACGATGTAGAATGCAAATGGAACTTATGTTAATCTCTCAAAGAAAATTGTGAACAAAATGGGAAAATAACCAAACATTTTCCCAACCTCTCAGATCTGGAGTCTTACAAAACTTGTACACTAACTCCACTATACAGTGCTACGGTATTGTATATTTGTATTAAAACAGCAGATGAGAAGGAAATTACTTGACCGCATCATGGTAGAGTGAATCTGGATGCTTTTTGAAAAACCTCTTGACATACACATCCTCTGGCATCTCTATTTTCTTGATCTTCCCATCGGTGCGAGGGAATATGACTGGAGGTGCCCTAATCAACAAGCCACATATGTTTCAAAAAATCAGCAAGGAGCATAACAAGCAATAGAAAGAAAATATTATAATCCACAAATCACAGAAAGAGCACTTCAAGAGAGACAATTCTGAACAATAAGTAGATTTGTTGCGTCTTCAATTTATACATATTCAAATTAACAGCATAGTCCAATTGAACAAGATGGGACAAAACTAACACAAGCCCTTTATCTAAGAATATCATCTGCCTTCCTCGGAAAATCCACTTGACAAGAGGAGTTATAATCAAGAATCGCATTTCAATGCAACAGCATAGCATTCTGAATTTTGACGAGGAAGCAATTAGGCATCACTCAACTGCATCATAAGAATACAACATTTTCTGCATTTGGAATAGAACCCTGTACGATTCTTCGTTGAGAAGGGAAATGTGATGAGCAGATCAAGGACACGACATCCCTCCACACGAACAAGAGAGATGGATGGAGTCATGGAGAGTAGGAAGGGAGTGAGTACTGACTGCTCCATGGCCTTGAGCCAGGCGGGGACGGGCTTGGCGAGGCCCTTCACCAGCTTGCGCGTCTTGCTCAGCAGGTCGCCACGCATGTACGACATCTCCGCCCTTCCCCTTCCCCTTCCCCTTCCCCTTCCCCTTCCAGAGAGATCTACAGCTACAAAGTAGAGGCCGCCGCGCCGCCAGGGAGGCCGGCGCAAGGGGGAGTCTCACGAGTTCGCGTCTCTCCCTCTCCCTCGTCGTTGTTTTGTTAGGTCAAGCCGAGCATTTGTAAATGGGCCATGGAAGATGGGCCCAAATGAGCCCATGATTAGCAGCTGCTGCTGCTTCTTCTCCCTTCGGAAACGTGACTCCGTTGCGGCAGACAAAGAGCAGAGCTCGGGCATGCACGCACGCACGCACCCATGGCGATGGCGTCCTCCCTCCCACTCCTCCTCGTGCCCAGGCCCCCAAAGCGCACCACGCCACACTTCCACTCCCGCCGCCTCGCTCCTCCTCCCTCTCCGCCCCAGCTGCCATCCACCCGCGGAAGGCCGGTCGCCTCGCCCCGCTCCATGCCGCCTCCTGCTGCAACCCCGCCGCTGCCGCAGCCACCACAGGAGGAGGAGGGGGCTTCATTCTCTTGGCCTGGTGATTTCAATCCTACTACTTCATATGCTCTGTGTGGTGATTAATTGCTGGCTCGTTGGCAACAAAATTTACGGGGTCGTTCTCTAACATTCTCATCCGAAAACAAACTACTGCAATGCATTATGACAGGCACTTGATGGTTCTGGATGAGTTTTGGGCTAATTTGATACTGTTTACGGTCTCAATAGCAAATCTGGCCCTCAGTCAAACGAACGGCTCTTCCATATGCCACGTGTCCCGAGTCCTTACCCTAGGGGCACAGACGAGGTTCCGCGCACCATGTGGCCCGAGTCGGTCCCCAGGCGCACGGACGAGTGGGCGAGGCGGACTTCTCCATGTGCCTCGTGTCCCGAGTCCGTACCCCAAGGCACAGACGAGCTTCCGCGCGCCACGTGGCCCGAGTTGGTACCCTAGGCGCATGGACGGGCCACGCGCCCGCACCAGCCCGCGCCACACCCGATCTCCCTCGCAGATGAGCTCCAAGCCGAGTTACGCGCGTCATCTCCTGTCCCCGTGCGTCCACCACCACCCCCCCCCTCCATTCAGCCGCCACGCCACCGCTGCCGCCACCATCTTCTGCCACGCCGGCGCCCCGCAATCTCGGTTCCTCTCTGACCTCCCCAAGTCACCCGGCATGACCCCCTCGTCGACGCCAAGCCCATGCTAGCGCCAATTTCCGACGAACACCGTCTAGCCGCCGCTGCCGTTGTGGGCTCGAGCCGCCACCACTGTGCCGCTCCACCTGCGCCACCACCACCTGGAGGACCCTCGAGACGCCACCGTTCCATTTTGCCCCTCACCAGCCGCTCCTACACTGCTGTTCGCCGCCGGTGCCGTGCGCTAGAACCATCGCTGCCCCTCCTCTGTTCCTCGCCCTCTCCCACTAACTGCAGGTCCATCGACTCAGTGCGCCAGTGGCACGGTTGCGGCTCGTCCGTGCGCCTGAGGCACGGACTCGGGACATGTGGCGCGCGAAGGAGATGTCTGTGCCCCTGCAGCACGGACTTGATGCTATTTTTGCAATTTTGGCGGACGGATGGTTAGATTTGCTATAGATGCCATAAACAGTGTCAAATGTTATTTTTGCAATTTTGGCGAACGGAGGTCAAATTTGCTATTGAGGCTGTAAACAGTGTCAAATTAGCCCAAAACTCGGTTCTTGATAAGCATCCGATGGCAACTAAGCTGGTAACTTCCGCTGTCCTAACTCTGACCGGGGACCCCATCTGTCAGGTGACTTGCTTTCACTGCAAATGTTGTATTATATTTGCTTCGCCGCATTTGTATTCTATCTTTGGCAATGCGACATGGATTCCATAATGCTTAATTGATTAATTAATGACCCATGGTTTCACGAAGTGTTGTTCAGCTATCCTGTTTCGGTGTTTTAGAGCTTGCTATTCTGCAGCTGTGCAGAGCCGACATGTCTGGATTGGTATCCACACTAGATGGGCAAACTGTACCCCATCCATCCCCCCTCAAATACTCACAACGTAATGATGTTCTTTTAACCTATTGCCGTGCCTGCTTGGACCTAAATGTAGCAAGAATAAGGTTTTAAATATTGATCTTTCTGGCCTATGAATTTTTAGCTTAGTTTATCACTAATTTTGTGCTACTTATCAAACCTCTAGTTGACAGCACACTTGTGCGATACTACTATGAAACCTTGCCGGGATGGCTCACTGAGTTTCCCTTTTCTGTTCTTTTCTCTTCATTTTGACCAGCCATGTGAGACACTTTGATCTGTGTCTGCACAATTACTCCGTGTCCAATGGCTCTTAACCCTGGGCTTATTTTCTGCCAACCCTGAAAGCAACCTTGTGGACTTCCGATGGAATTATTGTAACTTGACCTACTGAAAGTCAGACCATTCACCTTTCTATGCCTTTTTGCAATTCAACATGATGCTGACTGATGCTAAAGATGGCTTTTGTTCTTTTGTACCTTGTGGCCAAGAAACTAACAAGTAATGTCTCTAAAAGCAAAATAAACGGATATGGGCAAAACATTGTTCTTTTGGCTTATATAATTTTACATGGCTACTAGCATTGTAAATCTGTAGCACACAGTGTGAATTTGAAGTTAATTATTTTTCTTGCTGTGTTTGAATATTCCGTTGTTTCTCACTCGTTTCCTTGATTAGCTTGTCATTTATTACCTGATCGCTCACTAATCTTCTTCTATTTGTAATTATTTTAGGTTTCAGCAAATTTCAGTTGTTAGCGACGAGGAGAGTTAGTAGTGGCAAGCCGGAGCCATTATCCATTGGAGAGTGGACTCCAGGCCAGGGTAGCCATTTTGTTGCGGTCTTTACTGCCTGAACATTTGTATGTAAGAACTCTTAGGTTTTAAAATATCTTTTTATGTGTGCCTATTTATTGAGATCAAGGCTGAAAACTAAACATATCATGTTTACGACATGTTTGTGTTTTCTGCTGGAGGAAACACTTGACATCCTGAAATGTGAAGCATTCATTCGTCTTGTTGATGCTGTAGGTAAGTAGGTTAAGACTGCCTCTCGAATGGATCAACGCAATGGTCGTGGTTCTGCCGCTCTCCCCGGTCGTGGCAAACACAGTCGGTGCCTGCCCTGGTTTTGAGCTACATCCATCAGTCGCCTTTGTAAACAAAGTCAGAATTGATCTAGTCGAGTCGACAGTGATGTATGTAGCACTCGATTGCTTTTGGTTTTCCTTGCCAATTAGTAGTAGCCATAGTGTGAAAAACCGGACCAGCAAACGAACGGTCCACGTGATTGGTTCACTGGTTTAGTCGTTGGTTTTTTTTGATCGGACTGCAGTTCAATAGTATTCAATAGTAATATTATTTTAATATTTACCAGCAAAATCAATTGGAAAATCATCGGGTTAGTGGCATCTACCAGACAATGTAACCTAATAAAGATGTCTATGTCTACTTAAACTAACAATGAATGTAATCCAGGTGGCTCACTCTATCGCGGGGAATCAAGAGGTCGCTAGTTAGCGACGCGATACCTTTTTAAAAAATCACTATTCCCCTAGGCAAGCGCCTAAACCACCTAGGCTCCTTGTCGCCTCGTCTAGTCCCCCTCGGACCGCTTCCTCTGCTCTAGCTCTGCCTCCCTCTAGCCCTCGCCCGTCTCCCTTTGGCCCTTTCTGCTCAGCCTCTGCTCGCCTCCCTCTGGACCTCTCTGTTCTGCTCGCATCCTCTCTGCTTTGCTCTTGTGCGCAGTGCGATTTAGTAGTAGTGTAGTACTAGTAGCCCAATGCGATTTACAAGTAGCAGTGGCTGCGCGATTTAGCAGTACTAGTAGTAACCCAGTGCGATTTAGTAGTAGTAGTAGTGGCAGTGTGATTTAGTAGTAGTAGTGGCAGTGTGATTAGTGTTTACTGTTTAGTAGTAATTAGTCAATTACTCAATTAGGCAGTTAGCAAGTAGCAATTATGAGTGTAAGTTTGTAACAATTGTTTATCAATGTTCATGAAATGTAAGATACAACATCTCTTCTTTACATAATTACACATATACATACATACATATAACATATACATAACCTTGGACTGATGCTTGTTGTTTTGTGTTCATCCCGCTTTGTTTGGACTGATGCTGGAGGCGATGATGCTTGTAATTCTATTTAGCCGCCTAGACACTCTAGGCGCTAGGCGGTCACCCACCGTCCGCCTAGCGCGGTGAACACTAGTTCTTTTGTGATAAATGATCCAAAGAGTAAAATGGATTGGACCAGGCTCTGGCCCAGTTTTTTGTCAGATCGCCGGTCCGATCCAGTTTATTGTACTATGGTAATAGCCTGTATTCCCCTACCCACACACACCTTTTGATTAATAAGTTTATGACACGAGCATGGCGCGATGCTGGCGTCAGCGGTGGCCGAGACGGCGAGACCCAGCACTGATGAGCGGGTGGGTGGCCGGCAGGTTGGCCGCGAGGAAGCACGTGTGAGGGTGAGCCCAAACGAAAACGTGGCCTACCAAGTCCGAAGTCATACAAAGAGCAGAAGAGAAGAGGGGAGTGGAAGTTGCTGACAAAATTAAGGCCAGAGGTACGTACCATACCGTCGTCTTCTTCTTCCTCTCCGTGGACTGTAGACTTACTGTTCAGAAGTAGAGATGGATGGATGGACACGGAATGAAATCCCGATGGAGGCGGCCCCAGCAGTCAACAAATTAAAAAGGCTCGTGAATCGTGATACTGACAGCAGCTCGTCGGTGCCCCCCGGGGGTGGCCGGCGGCCAGCTCAAGGTTGAAAGCAGAGACTCGCCGCCCTTGCTTCCTTGGCAGTCGTGTATGTATGGATGCCCTGCAAGATTCGCAGCTCTCCTGTGTATTCTCTGAAAGGATTTGTGTGCTTTGTAGTGTTAATCTGATGTGCATAGCTTGATGACCAAAGTGACTGCTTTGGGGGCCCTCAGTTCCATCGATCCCATGTAAAACACGGTTTCCAAAGTGACATGTTCTGCATATCCAGGCCACATATTGCCTATCGGGTTTGTTTAAAGAGAAATTTCAAGATATTTCACCGAATAACTACAAATTTCATAATATGTTATTTATTGTGAGGTTGATCTACACGTTAGTGAGACACTAGTGACATATTATAAAGATTTGAAGTTATTCAATGACATGTAATGAATTGCACCTTGTTTAAAAACATTAATATCGTAGGAATCGTTGTAACTTTTCTAAAATTTCTACGAAATTCCTCGTTCCAAAAAAGCGCCTTAAGTCTCTTTCTTTTTTCAAGTCCATCTCACGAACTCAACTCGGACCCATGCTGCTGACTCGACAGAGTATGTATACAGGGTGGGTCAGTAACTCAACGTACAGTACCATCAGAGCCGCTAGTTTTGACTACTCTGAATTCTTGTCCCTCTTCTTGCTGTCGAGTTGCAGCAACTACTAGCAAGCAGCATCCATTGATCCCCTTCCGTTCTTAATCAGCCCTGACAAGGACAGGTTTTACTCTCGTTATCGGCTCGACTTTCTTCCCCTTCCCCCGTCTCGGATTGCACTAGCTCGGTTTCTTTATCAGGATGCGAGCGAGCGGCAACTCATATACCGTCAGAACGCCAATTCTACTCTGGTATGTGCAGCGGTAATTGGTACGGCTCGACTTTCTCCTCCTTCCCCTGTCTCGGATTGCACTAGCTCGGTTTCTCTATCAGGATGCGAGCGAGCGTCAACTCATATACCGTCAGAAAGCCAATTCTTCTCTGATATGCGCAGCGGTGATTGGTACGGCGATGGTTATATGAGAATGACATCCAGAAATAGACGTCTGGACCGACCGAGGGGGCTGACCGGACGGACATAGAATGCAAAGAAATCAGACAACTCCTAGTCCTAGATAGATAGATGGACAGTCATGGAGCTCATCAGCTTTGCAGTAGTGAAAATTTCACGAACTGGAACATTGTGCTTCCATTCTGAACTATATTTTTCATTCTTTCAGGGAAACGGGTGGTGGCTTGTAGTAACTAGTAAGTGATTGAGCATAAGCGCCAACCTAGCTAGTCTGGGTTAATGGCTAGTCTGGCCTGTCTCAATCGAATTTGGCTCCATCTTAACGTATCTTAGGGTCTAAGCAGCATTACATGCTGCTCCTACTTTATAATTAATGGATGCTTTGGTGCATTGGTTAATTAATTACACTGAGGGCACTGACAGTTCTGATTAGAATGGAATATGGCTGGTGAAGAAGAGATCTTATCTCCTTCATTTTCTTCCGTTTTTCTCACCACTGCTAGGAAACATGCATGAAGAGACTATGAAATATATATATATTTTTACGAGAAACAGTAGGAGAGGCTCCTACTGTATATAAATATATATAAGGGGAAAGCAAAGTTTTATATACAGAAAAACAAAAACAAAAATATTATACAGCCTAATCAATAGGCAAAGGGAATCAAGTAATTGACTCTAGCCAATCTAGAACGAATGCCCACGATCCTCCTTCACTCGATGCGCATGCAGAGCAAGCTCTCCTTCGAATAGAAACTTCTAGCTTGTGATACTTGGAGTGATATTTTTGAAAACCTTCCATTGTGTTGTTTCCAAATATGCCACGCTGCGATAATGATTTTTTCCATGAAAAAAGATGAATTATACTTATATGTTCCTCTGACGTCTTCGATCTTCCTGATTATGTCTTCTGTGATGTCCCAATGAAAGCCAATAATGTTCCATTTCTTTCGTTTGTTCAGTAATGGAAAGGCAAGATATGAAAATGCCAAGCAACCAAATGAAAAGGGCTTTTTGAGAGAGATCGATGGATCACTTGTACTGTTGGAACTTGGAAGGAGTATTCCTCAGGCTCAAAAGAGTAACAAACGTCCCAAACACAAAAATTGACCTTACACTGAAGAAGACAGTCCTAAATCCTGTCCAAAGAAACCGAACATTTCCCATACCTTACGGCTATCGAAAGTTAGAAGGAAAAACCATTCTAGAGCATATATAGTGAACTGAAAAATCGCCTCCAGATCAAAGGAGAAGGGACTCCAAAAGCAGGTGCATTAATTAATAGTGATACTAATTAACAAGACGAGAATCCATCCATATACTAGCATGAGAACCTCATAAGCTCAAATCAAGAACAAGAGGATCGAACAGAGATGCATGATGTCGATGATCTTATCTTACTGTTACAGCCAGCATCATGCGTGCAGAGAGCAGAGATTCAGAAAAGATCCCACGACTCCAAGGTCGGGAAGCCACAGCTACTACTGCTGTTATCATTGTAAGCTCCTCCTACACCATCCGCCTTCGCGAGCGCAGCCGAGGCGTCGCACGACTGCACCGCCGCGGCCTCCGTCCGGGCGGCCGGCCACGTCCTGCCGAGCAGGAACGCCGACGTGTCCAGCGTCGGCAGCATCAGCGCCCCAGCGCCGGCCGAAGCCGCGCGTGCGGGCGCGGGGCGGAGGAGCTCCGGCGGCGGGAGCGCGGACTGCGGCAGGTCGTCGGCGCCGGTGACCTGGTGGACCATGCGGCGGAAGTTGGCGGGGTCGGCGCTGATGTAGATGGTGGGCAGCCGGCGCGACGGGCGCGGGCGTCGCTTGGCGATGCGCCGACCCGCGCGCACGGCGCGGGGGCGATGCGGCGGCACGGTACTGGCCGGAAGCGGCGGGGCAGGTACAGAGGTGAGGTCGTAGAGGAGGTGGTGGCGGTCAGCTGGGAGCCATGGCGAGGACGGCGATGTGTAGGCGGAGTCCATGTGCATGGCGGTGAGCATCCTGTATGTAAGTGGTCTGGCTCTGCGGTGGCTTGGGTGGAGACAACTTGTGAGACGATTACTAGAGACAAGGGTGGGTTGGGATATATATGGATGGGCATGGGCTCGGTGGTCAGGAGGACGCGCGGGGGCCGGAGCCGAAGGCGACAGATGACTAGAGCAAGTGAGCGACCGCAGCGCTAGGCGCTAGCTAGCTCCACCACCACCACGGGACGGCCGAGGGCACAACTAACGAAAATAACTAAGATTTACTATTTTATCGTACATATAACAATATATATAATTTTAAAGTAACAATATACTAAATAGTAATTTATACGGTAAACATTGGCAAAATGCATCATCGAATCAGAGGTTGGGTTGAACCGAAGTGCACAACTTTTGAACCAGAGGGTGCGCACATAGTATATATGAGCTAATCTCTGTTAATTTTTTTTTGACACAATGTTCTGTGACACCGGGTCATCCCATGCAGTTCTGCCCCTGGACGGCCCCAGTGACAGAGAGACCGACCCGATGGCTAGTTGGATAAAACTTTTCGGGGGTCCCTAATGCCGTCCGTCGGTAGGGGTCCAAACGGAGCAGATAGTTTTCGATTGTCCGTCCGTCCGTATTTATGATTGAGACTATCTGTATTCATATTCGTATCTGATACTGTTCATGTTCGACTCCGATTTCGAGAAAAAAAAATCTAGAATAAGATACAGGATGAGCGATATCCGTCCGTACTTGCTCCGATTGCACATGTATCCGTCTGCCCTGTAGTGCGTGATCTGACGGCTCTTAGGGCAGTCCCAGAGAAGCATTCCTTGCTAGTTTGGCATTGCGGCAAGCTCTAGTACACATTGTTGTTGTTGATTCCCTTGTCAAAAATCAAGAATCCATGCTTCACCAAGCTATCTAAGCATGTTCTGTCGTATTGGCCCCCTTCTATATTTCTTACAATCTTTGCCACGGTTGTACGTTGAGGATATAAGAAAGAGGCTAACGATGCTTGTTGAGCAAACGCTGCGGAACAAGCACAAATCTAGAACAAAAATGATAGGGCGAGTGCAAAGTCAATGGGCTTGGACTGCAAGCCGCACACACATGCATATATGGGATGCCATAAGATACAAATTGAATTGGACGTGTGTACTGTGCACCTATGAGAAAAGAGTGTTGCTAGCTCACACGCTATAGCGCTTTCATGGGGTTTCAGGTTTCATTAGATTTCATATTTCACTCGTAGGGTTTCGTAAGGTTTCATGTTGTTTTCAGGTTTCATGATGTTTCAAGATTCAAGCTTCATGACGTTTTAGGTTTGAAGTTCCATGGCGTTTTGCGAGGTTTCAACGTGTTTCGTGACAATTTCAAAAGGGTTTCACGAGGTTTCAGCGTGTTTCGTGACAAGTTCTATGCAAGTTTCAACAAGTTGGAAAAATTCAAAAAAGTTTCAACAAGTTTCAGAAAACTCAAACAAAATCAAACATGTTCAGAGGCACGCCGACCCTGGCTAGCCACGCCATTGTTGCTGGCCGGGAGCCGCGAGTCCGCGCCTCCATCTCTGGCCGCGAGCCGCGGTTGCTCCTCCTACTGCGCTGCCTCCGCCTCCGATGACGCTCTGCCGCCTGCTCCTCCTTCGGCAATGAGCAGCGGCTGCTCCTCAGGCCTCGCTACCTCTGACTCCTGCATCAAGCCGCCCTGTCACCTCGCCGCAAAGCTGCGCAGCCTCGTCCGACCGTGCTGTCGCCGGCTCCTCCTCCGATCGCGAGCCTAGCGTCGCCTCTACTCCTCTGTCGGCTTGCGCACCGCCGCAGCTCCTCCTCCGCTGATCGCCTTAGATCCGAGCGCAAGAGGGAGAGAGGAGAGCGAGATGAAGGGATAAGGTGGCCGGATCGAGAGGAATTGAGAAGGGGAAATAAAAACTAACGGATAAGGTGGATGTAAGGCAATTCAGGTGCGTTGGATGGTTTAAATCGGACGGATACGAGCTATACCGTTGGTTGGCTGAAAATGCTGTAGCCTTATAGTATTTCTGTATGAGAAAATGCCCCGTTCACCTCAATAGTGCATGGAGTATAAGTTTCCTAACCAACCATGCCATTTGCATGTTTGCCTCATTATCATCGCAAAAAAAAAAAAACATGTTTGCCTCATTAAATGAGGTTGGCAAGCAACAGGAGCGCCGATTAGCTAGGCGTTGACAATGCAGCTGCTTCAAGCACAAGTGATCCAATGAGCTAGCTTAGATACGGTCCAAAACAACAACCATGCATCATGATCTGATGCATGCATAAATGAAGCAGTAGTTCATTGCTAATAGCCTTATTTTACAAGTAAAGAGAATGAGGCGTCAATCATGCATGGTAATGGTAGATGGTACCAAGTCCCAGCCATGGTTTTGGATTTCGTTTTTTTTAAAAAAAAAATCGGTGACACGGAAAGAGCCGAAATTTGGACATTTCTGTTAGATTTGGGGACTAAACGTTATTTGAATTTTTGGAGAAATTTGACCAAAATTTAAATTTGGGGGCACGATTCAAATCAGCCCGAGAATATTCGGCCGAGACAGAGAAATTTGGAACCCTGGTCCCAGCTAATTATGGTCAAGAGCTACCGGCACAGCTGATGCGTCTCCCTGGCTCCGTAATTAAACATCGGTGGTCGCGGCTGAACGCCTAGATGGCTGCAAGTCATGAATTTTGGGCAGCACCGGCCGCCGGCCAGTCGGAATGAATCGGAGTTTTTGGTTTTATTGGGCATCGTTTTCGTGATGAAATAGCAAATCTAGTCTTCTCTCTAGTGATTTGCAAAAAATAGCACCGCAGTTGGAGAGATAGGCAACATGTGACGCCTGTAGTGCTACCGGAGCGCGCCCTAGGGCCTGTTGCTCACTCAGAGCATGGCAGACCACGTGCCACGCACTGGGTGCACCACATCAGCCTGCCGTGCTCCCGAGGAGGGGAAGCTAACTGTCACGTCACCCGCCGCCCCGGTTCGATCCCCTGCAGCGTTGTGCCACTCACGCGGTGCACTGCACCAGGCGTGTCGCGCACCCGATGCACTGCACCGCGGTTTGCACCCACGTTATTGTTATGAGTGTAGTGTTCGCACAACCGATTATTTTCAAAAAGAGAAAAATATTTTGAAATTAAATTTAAAAGAACAAAAAAACATTCGTAATGTAGGTGTGAATTACATAGTGCGCAGGGTTTGGTTACGTGCATTTGTTTGTCCCGCTACTCGTACAGTAGAAATGACAACATGTACGAATCATCAACCTGATCTATACGTCAGGATACACGTGCCCCTTTTGGAATCAGAAAAACTAGTGGATCGGAAGAAGTTAGTCTTGAGGGCCCATCGGTACATTTTTCTTGTCCCTTGCGCCTTGTTGTTCCTCTTGTAGCTCCAGAGGGGACTCCCTGGTATGCTTCGTAGTCTACTCTTCAAGTTCTCTTCAAATAGCCTCAAACTTCCATCTCTTGTTTTGCATACACAACCTCTTGAAGGTCTCCATTAGGTCCTTACTATGGAATCGACTGAAGAAGTTTGATGCAAGATGCATCATACACCATCGGGTTTCTAAATCGTTCCACTAGAAGGGGGTTACGTCCCATTCTCAGTGGTGTTGAGTGCGGACAACAACCCTGCATTGCAACCTTTGATAAGGCAAACATTGGACTGGTCTCCTACAACGGTCCGTTCGACATTTACAAGGAACCATAACTAATTGTCTGTGTTCTCATTCTCTACGATGGCAAAAGCAATCGAAAGAAGCTCGTCATTTGCATCTGCCACCACCGCAGTGGGAATGGCGCCCTTGTACCTTCTGGTAAGAAAAGTGTCATCCATTTTGAGTACTGGAGGATAGAACTTGAAACCCTCTATAGCCTGGATAAACATATGGTCCATTGTGTAGCAGTTAGGGCCTCTATCAGGATCTATTCTGTCCATCTTGTATATGTATGTGCTTGGATTTGCTTCGACAATCTTATGAAGCATCCTTGGCACAAGGTTGTACGCCTTCTCATACGTCCCGTACATGGACTCAATCGCATTATGATTGACTCGTCAGACCTTACTGTAGTTGATTGGATAACCAACCAGATTTGCAACATCTGACAACAGCATCTAGGGGGAGATGGACACATCCTCCACAAATAGGTCGATGATCAGGCTTGCCACATATGCGAAAGTGACATTCCGATGTTGCTGCAGCGGCTCACTCAGCTCGCAAGTGTGTTCAATCAGCACTGTGATCGTGAAGTCCGTGCCATGGCCTTCGCCTTGTGCGCACTGACCTTTACAAGGAAGCCTTCCACTACACACTTCACTATGTAATGAGTTGGGTAGACATGTGCACCCGGTACACACGGTTAATGGATACGGTGTACCGTGTTATAGCTTGTTGCACTGCCACCTTGTTTGGGATGTTCTGACCAATTAACAATGTGTCATCATCAAACCCCCATTGGGACCTGTGGTCCTGTGGTAATACAAGCAACTGGACTACAAGATCATCAAGTCTGAATGACACATAACGTAAGGCACCTCCATTGACATAATTTCGCCCATCGGACCAGCACCCTACTGCACCGACGGGTATGTCCTCGCTACCATCCTGTAACATCCCCATTTTGGCTTGTGTTTCAAATGTAATAAAATGAGGGTAAATTAAAACTTTTCCTTCATCTCTTTACTCTTGAAACTTTTCTGAAAATCTTGTAAAGGAATTTTGGGAAATTCAAAATCAAAAGCCTCATTTATCAAGTCAACAACCTTCTGGGTGAAATCTTATGTCAAACCCTTGGTAATGATTTTCCTGGGTTCTAGGGTTGCTTGGTAACACCTCTGAATTATTTCATAATTTTTGGAAATTATTTGAAATATTTTAGAGGCAAGTCAAACCACTGAAATCGCCTTCTGGAATTTCTTGAGAAAAGTTCAGTGCACAAAAACCTCTGGAAATTTTATGGAAGGTTAACCCTAAGGTCGAAGCTCAGTTAAAATTTCATAAATTTTGGAGTTGATTTGATGGCTCAATTAAATCCCCAAAGTTTCAGGTTTAAAAATCAAACCCTAATCGGTTTGCACTGTTTCTGGTGCGAGTCGGCTCGGGCTCGGTCACTTGACTCGACCGAGCCAACTAATCGCACTCGGGCGCGGTCGGCGGCGCGACGCCTCATCACCGTTAGATCTCCATCGGACGGCTCCCATTCGTAAGCATTCTGACAACTCCGGTTGCCCTCGATTCTCACCGTTGATTTCAATCGGCGGTCGACGTCGCCGATGCCGTTTCAACGTGATCGCGCTAGCCCTTGGATGCAAATCGGACGGTGGCCATCGCCGTCCTCCTCGCGCTTCGCCCGCCGCACGCGCCGCTTCGCGCCATGGCGAGAGGCTCGTGGGCGTAGCGTCGCGCCCACTCACCTCGACGCCAACGGGCGGGTGCATTAAATGCGCGCCAGCCGCCCGAAAGTCCATCGCCACCGCTCCCGTCACTCGTGGCGACCGTGAGCGCGTGGGCATCCGAGGCTTCTGCCGTTGCTCTCGGCTTTCCTCGCCTACTTAAGCTCCCATCTTCCTCCCCGCCTTCCTTTACGCACCCGTGAGCTCTCCCTTGCACCCACCGCATTCGTGGAGCTCCCAAACGCCTCTGCTTTCTCTCGCCGCCATTGTTGCCCGCGAGCTTCTCTGAAGGCAGCACCACGGTGGCTCTCCTCTCTTTTTCTTGCTCCTCGGCTCCTACTTACTCCCAAGCTTAACCTCAATTAATTTTGGGTTTATCGTCGCAGGAGGCTAATTTCGAGTTCCCCACCCGCCGCGAGCGCCTCTTCGTCTCGGTCGCGTTGTCCAGACAGCTCGTTGCCGCCATTGTTGCCGCCGCGAGCTTCGTCGCCGGAGCTACCCGACCGCCTCGCACCTCCGCGTCCGTCGTAGCCCTCGTAGTCCCTAGATGCTCGCACCGCTTGAATGGACCGACGCGGAGCTCTTTTGCCGCTATCGCCGCCGCCATCTTTGCCGTGACCGCCTCTTCGTCGCGTCGCGCTCGGTCCACCACCGCGGTGTGAGTGGTGCGGAGGGCGCGCAATGCTATTGCGCACGTTGCTAGCATCTCTCGCGCCGCCGTGCCTTTGGTCGCCGGCGATTAGCCGCGAAGCTCTCGTCGCGTTGTCCGGACGCGTCGGCGCAGAGGCGCGACGTGGCCCAACGCGGCGCCGCCCATCCTTAGATCTCGCGGTCGAGATTTCGTGTGTTCGTGCGATTGTCTTTGTGTAGCGTTGATTGTGAGCCGCCCATCTCACGATCGACGGTCCACGCCGTTGTTCCGCGCGACGCGCGCTTTCAAACGCGTCGGCGTGGTTCAATCTGGATCGTTGGATCAAGATCAACGGCATTGGATTGCGAAGGCATTCGCTCGGTCCAATGCCATCATCATTTGGACCGTTGGATCTTGATCCAACGGTGAGCCTCGTGAGCGCTGTGTGTGTGTCGTGCTGCGCGTGCGCGTGGCCGTCCGATCCAGGATCGACGGTCCCTATTCACCACGTCGTAATAGCCTTTATGAGTTTCCAAAGCTTTATTTGCAAATGAAAAGGTATTAAACTTCAAAAATACATAACTAATTCATTTTAAACCCAAATCGGTTGATTCAAATTTTGTTAGCTTTAGATTGAGTTGTACTTTAATTTAAAAATGAGTAGGAGTTTAGTTCGGCTCCAGAAAACAGATTTTAAAATTTGTTTAGAAATAGGTTCTACTTATTATTCTAAAATTGGCAATTAACTTGTAAATTGCATAACTAATTCTCTGAAAATTAAATTTTAGTGAAACCAATTTTGTTAGCTTCCCCTAATACAGTACTAAATGATAAAATTGGTTTTAGGCATGTTACTGTGTTTAACAAGATTTCACATGCAATTTAAATTGGTTCATTTTCATGACTTGAAAAATCATAGCTCTTTAAATATAACTCCAAATGACCTGAAAATTTATATGGGTGACTACTATACCAGTAGGTAGCCACCATAAAAGTTTTAGCTTCAAAATCTTTCTAGAAAATATTTTGCTACTGCTAATTATGGACAAAATAGGTTTTTAGGGAATATCTTTTGCACCCAAATCCAAATTAAGTTTTTCCAGTTTCTATGTCTAGGTATATTCGTATTCTACCTTGTGTGTAAATTTTCGCATTTGGATAATTGTTGCTTGCTATTTCATTTAAGTGTTGCTCGTCTTATTGGTTGTTTTCGCTCTTTCGCTTAGGATTCGATATTTGCAGAACCCGAGAACGACCCTCGCAACAATTTGAGCCTAGGCAAGCAGTTTGATCATTTCCCATTGACCCCATTACTTTTAAAGTCTAATATTTTGTCTAACTTCTATGTATGCATTGCTATTTTGTTGTTAAATTGATTAGTTAGACCTCTAGTTGCATAATCTGAGGTAAATGGTTATCCTCTACTACCGAGCCTAGGTTATTTGCTGTGGTTAGAGTTCGATGGATGAACTCTTATCACTTAGTAGATTACGAATGAATATTGCTTAGCCATGCCTAGTTATCGATAGTATTAGCGATCATCGACTTAGTCGATGATCTTGATCACACAAATACTTATACTACTCCATTATGTCCAACCCTTGTGTTTTATTGATTTACAAATCAAAAGTGAAAACAAAACTATATCTTGACTTGGGCACAATGGTATGTTGATGTGATCTGCTGGGCGTGTTGGAATGGTGCCTAAGTCCCAAGGACCGAGTTACTTGTGTCACTAAGCCAAGCGCTATTGCGTGCTAACCACACGAGGGGATATGGAACCTCTCTTGACTAAGTACTTTGGGAGGTGTTAATTATGAGCTGGTCGGTGGGTGTGTTCTTGTGTGTGTGTGTTGGAGGGGAGCATTAGCGCACCGGTTAGGGTCGCCTAATGTGTCCTTCTCCATGCTCTTAATTAGCATCGTCCATTGGAAAGCGCCTTGTTAGACTTAGCCATGCCCGCATACCAAAGGAAGTGTGCTAACCGTGGTGGTGGAAAGGCGGTCCATCGTGTGGGTACATTGGTACACCGCAGGTTAAAACTATTCGAATAGCCTCGCCCTAGGTTATGGACATGCTTGGTAAGGTCGTGCAAGAACTAGACTACAACCTTTTAAAAACTTAAACTTGACATGGGTGGTATGAAGGTACTTCATGCTATTGTTGTGGTGGCTATGGGTTAGTCACTTCTAGGTTGGTGTTGTTCTCATCTATTGTTATAATTGTCTCTCGTTTATTTGAACCATAAAAGTTAATTGCAAACTTGCTTTGAATCTATTAACTTATTGCAAATGGAAACTTGCTTTATGCTAAAAATAAGTCCAGAGCCTCATCCACTTAAATAAAGCTTGCATGTAGTTAATTATAGTTTCGTTATCTCACACGTCAGTCTTTGCAGTACAAAAACAAGTTTTGTACTCATCCGCTTTGCTTAATATTAATTGTTGCAGAGGAAGAAGGTGAGCCCCAAGGGCCTCACTTTTGTGAGTTGTGACATGGACTGCTTGGGACGATTAGCTTGGCGGTCCGGTTGGTTGCCTTGTGGGTAAAGGCACGCCGATTGGCTTTTGTTTATCGCCATCTTATGGCCATTTGCTTCCATTGCTTATTTAGTTGCTTATGTGTCATTTGGCCGGTTGGCCTCTCGTAATAACTCTCTTTATATTACGTATGTCTTTAAGTTATTGTTGTGCTTGGTTCTATGTGTATGAATGGAATTGATGCATGATTTTGTAACGGTGTGTATACTGCACTGGGAAGTATACATATCTCGAGGCTTCGTTTATTTGATTTGTCTGTTAGGACCAAGTGGATGGTTGGCTTGCGTGTCTAATAAACCGGGTCCTCACAAAGTTGGTATCGAGCCATTCCGACCGTAGTAACCCAAGCTTGGTCGTCCTTAGGATATTTTGGAAAACTTAATTTCAAAGTATCAAATGATTTATGAAAGCTTAAGTAAGTTCTCGATTTTACCCTTACCTATCTTAGCTTTCTATCTCACCTTGCTCTAATTTGATTTTTAAAGGTTGTTTTCCTCTCTTTCCTCTAAAGATAGTTGTTATCGATTAATTGGGTTTTGGGACCAATGAGTTTGGCAAATTGAAGTGTTAGCTGCCCTCTACAAGGTTTTGAAGCTCCGGTTGAAGATTTCAATTAGGAGGCTTGGATGCAAAATCTGGACAGCGAGCATTCAATTTCCTGACAGCAGGCTCAAAGGTTCTAAATAGGGTAGAAAATGAGAGGTTAATCAATTAAAACTTGTGGGAACAAAAGGGTAAGATGTGATACTAGTTAGCTAAGTATCTAACACCTATTTCGTTGATTTAACCTTGCTCTCGAGTAGTGTTAGACTTGTTGTAGTGTGCTGAAATTTTTATCTTCTCAAACCATTGCTCGTTCTTTCAATACGGGTTAATGACATTGAGAAGTTGAGCTTGGTTTGGAGTTTCTTTGCTGTTTTGGAGCTTCTTTGGAAACATTTAAAGTTTGTATACTTGCTGTTTTTGGCTTTCGGTTAGGGTGATATCTCCTTCCCCTAATCGTTAGCTTTTCACTTTCATCAACTTCTAGTATTAGTACTTTGGTTTCTAACCTAAAATTCTTGAACCAAGATGGTGGAGGTACTCGGGGACTCAAGTGGTCGCACTGGTTTGGATGAGGAGCTTCCGCCTCCTCCGACCATGGCCGAGGTCCTTCTTCAGATCGAGCGCAACCGTTCAGAGGACAGGAGGGTCCTGCTGGATGTTATTGCGCGCAACACCTCCGCCCTTTCCGGTGCCTCGTGATCCGGCAAGGGGTGGACATCGGCCTCGTGGGGTTTGGCCGAGTTTCTTCGCACTCAACCCCACGCTCTCCAGTCCGAGGACCCATTGGACGCATGATGATGCTCGCAAAGTTGAGCGTAAGCTCGACGTTGCTCGGTGCTCGACCAGACAGGCACTCTTTGCCTCCATCGCCTTCGGGGGCAAGACTCTCTGGTGGGAGAACTTTTGGCCATGCAGCCGCCGCCACACCGTCTCTTGGGATGAGTTCCGACGGCGTTCGCCGAGCTCATATCCTGCCGCTTGATGAAGTCAAGAAGAAGGAGTTTTCGCGCTCAAGCAAGGGCGTAAGTCGCTGATGGAGTACTGCACGAGTTCAACCACTTGGCTCGTTATGCTCCATCCGAGGTGGCCACCGATGAGGCCAAGCAGAGAAGTTCATGGAGGGTTTGTCCGAGGAGCCGCAAGACGGACTCTCAATTGTGGACTTTGTCGACTTCCGTGCCTTGGTGGACAAGGCCATTGTTGCCGAGCACAAGGCGGCGCTGGCGAGTCCCGCAAGCGCAAGTGGGAGGCCCAACGATCCGCACAGCCGGCCTCTCCCGCCCTCGTGTCGGGCCTACTCGAGGCCCGCTTCGGCTTCGCTACCACCGAGGCCGCCAAGACCAGCCTTCTCCGCAGCCGTGCCCCGCCACGCGCCCACGAACCGCAGGTGGCCCCACAATCCGGCCGGGTCACTTGCTTTTCATGCAACCGAAGGGGCATTATGCAAATACTTGCCCTAACAGATCGAGCGACCGCGTCCTAATGGAGGACGCGGGCAGGAGGTGGTTCTTCCGTGATCGGAAGGTTGTTCCCGCTACCCAAGGCGTGGGTAGTGGCGCGTCAACCTCATCTCCGCGGAGGAGGCACAGGAGGCACCGACGCCGTGTTGGGTACCCTTTCTGCTAACTCTTTCCCACGCTACGCTTTTGTTTGATTCAAAGCATCTCATTCGTTTGTTTCAGTCTTTTCTGCTGTGGGGTCTTCTTTTACTCCATTGTTGGTCCCATTGCTCATTCGCCTCCCGGTTCGGAGTTGAGAGCCGAGTCCGAGTGTAGGATGTCCTGTTGAAATAGAAGGGTAGGATTCTTGGCAAACCTTATCCTCCTTCGATCGGCGAGCTTAGATGTAATCCTAGGCATGGATTGGTTGTCTCAAAGACATGGGACAAATTGATTGCGCTAGGAGACTCATCTACCTCACGATCCTTCCGGCGGCAGGTTCGCTGCCGAAGTTTAGGTCCGTCGATCTCTTCGCGTGAAGCGGTGCTCTAGATGCGTGCGTGTGTTAACCCATTGTGTGTTAGGGTTTAATGGGTGCCCTAATGGTATATTCCCTAGATGCTTAGCCTCCATATAAATAGGGGATGTTGGTTTGGTTGCTAGGGTTGCTGAAGCCAAAGGAGATTTAGCTAAACCCTTTGCACTTGTTGCCCTATTTGGTTTAGGGTTTTTGAGGAAAGAAAGTAAGAGCTAGGGTTTAGGGATTGGATTGAGTGTGTGCTCACGTGGTGAGCTTTGTCCTCCATGTGGGAGTGACTGTAAACATCAATCATCCATCTATCCAAATCAATCCAACCAGATTTCACAAGATGAGTCTCTATTTCGTTTTTGTGTTCATCCTCTTTATTTGATGATTTTAGGGTTTTTTGATTCGCAAGTTTTTGGTTGGTTTCTTGCCCTCATCTATCTTGCTGTGACATATGGGAATACATCTAGGATTATCTAGATCATCAATCTCCCACGAGCAAGAGTTTGATCAAGTTTTCGTTTTTGCTCGGTTTTGAACCCTCCTTCGGTAAAATGAAAAAATGTCAAAACTTTGTTGTGGATCTACTCAATCGTTGCTTGGAATAGGTTCCTAATATCATTAGGAAGGTGTGTTCCAAATTTGGTCAAGTTTGGCCGTATAGATCAAAAGTTAGACCGATTTTAGTTTCGATTTTTGGGCTGTTTTTTGCTCTATCACCTGTTCATCGTCAGGTCCAGTCTAACCGCTTGCAAGCCGCCGGTCTAACCGCCCGACCAGATTAAGTTTGGGCTGTTCTTCTCTGTTCATCAGCCAGCCGATCAGACCACTCAAGGAGCCGGTCCGACCGCCCGTGGTAGTGGTCAGACCGCTCAAGGATCCGGTCAGACTGCCGTATACAAATCGGTCAGACCGCTCAGCTTCTGTGATTTGAGCTTTTGATCTTTTGTTTTGGGGGTGTTGTTTGGATTCAAGGCATAGCTTCCACTGTGTTTAAGCATTGATCTTCACATCTCTTATAGCTATCGAAGAGATTTACAAATTGAATCCATTCTTTGTGAAAAAGATTTTGAGCTCCTATTCACCACCCCTCTAGTCGTCTTTCCGGTTCTACATAATATAACCTAGTCAGTGGCTAATTAACAAACTACTAAATTTTTCTGTCAATATGTGCTAACATTTTATTCGTAGACAATCACCTAAATAGTTTGCACTACTTAATCTACATTTTCCTACACCGGGGCGACGTGCGGCTGACGTAAGAAAGCGCAACACGTGGTCTGTCATGCTTCGAGTAAGTGGCAGAGCCGTGCCGCGCTCTTTGAGCATTGCAGTCACCTACCTCTCCATCCACAATGTCATTTTGCCAATCCGTATAAGAGGAAGCTAGATTTACTATTTTACGATGAAAACATGCCAAATAACACAAAAACTCAAAGGGATCTAGCCAGCCAATCAGTAATGTCTGTTTACGCACAGTACGTCTTACTGTACTTTGCAGACTGCAGCACCTCCAAGACTAATTTGCATCACGCAGGCTTGCAGCGGTATATTGTGTCAGCAAAAGTACACCTTAATTTGTCCTTTAATTTGACCGATCAATCTATCGAGTACAAATATATCATGTCGATGAGTACGCAACTTCAAAAGCCACGGCCGAAAACACATGAGAGTCAATAAATTACAACATCAAATCATTCACTAAATTGCACCTTTTTGGTATGCATATGCTCTCAAGACAAGACGTAATGGACCTTAATTTGCCGCATACATTGCACACCTTAATCATCGGATACCCACAAGACCCAATCGAACTCAATTGGATTACTGCTACACCTGCATGCTAACATTTAGTCCAATTCTGATCATATCCAAACGGTGTAATTATGCAGACGCATGCTAACATTTAGACCAATTCTGATCATATTCAAACCGTGTAATTATGCAAATGCATGCATGCTACAATACAATTAACTAGGTAGCTTAGCTTAAGTAGTGTGAATGGACAACTGTGGTCAAATGTGACTGGAGACCACGTTCATGTTGCTGCAATATATTCGCACTGAACATCAGTACAAACCGAAGGAGGAGCTACGGCTTACAAATCAGATGGAATTGCGTGCGTCGATTGAAGCAGATATATTGCTACGTGCGTACGCAGATCGCGAGATCAGTGGTTGGTTCTTGATTGGTAATTTATTTGTTGGTGTGATCGCGCGCGCGCGCATGCTTGTAACTTGTAAGAGTTTTTGTGCATGCCACTTCAACGCATGCATTTTACCAACAACCCATAGTTTTTTATGCATGCCTGCATGGGTCATAGTAATATATAGGATTTTTTTCGCCAATTCAAGTGTTTGACTACAGATGTATTTGCAATTAGGCTTAGCGCGTACGTTTCGTACTCCTAAGGGTATGTACTCCTACTTTTAATATACCGTTTAAACGAATACATTATATTTCTTTATCACTCTTGGTATACTTAAATACCAACTATAAGATACTACAATGCGACTTGATTGAAAAAAAATCATTGGAGCGCTTTGTTTTTTCTATATATAAAGGAAGTGTATACGTAAATTTTGCTATAAAAAATAGATTTTAATGAATCTTTTCATGGAACTCACTTTTAGGTATCTTATAATCATTATTAGAGTATACTCAAATTGATAAAGAGATATTATCATACGATTTAAGTGGTATATGAGAAGTGAGAGTGTGTACTCCTATAAGTACCATACTATTTTCATTTTTAGATAATGGAAGAAAAAAACTTTTCTGGCCTCTGCATCAAGGATGCACACAGTCTATTTTATTAATGAGTTTAAAGTACCAAAGTAACCAAAGCTGATAAAAGTGACTTGAAAACTTACAAGCAAACAACGACTGAAAATTAAACTCAATCATTACAAATCCTGTGACTAAACCGTCAACCATAAATATTTAAAATTTGCTTTGCCACTACTTCCAGCATGTTGTTCCTTTGTTGGTGTGATCGCGCGCTCGCATGCTTGCAAGAGTTTTTGTGCATGCCACTTCAACGCATGCATTTTACCCACAACCCATGGTTTTTTATGCATGCCTGCATGGGTCATAGTAATAGGATTTTTCACCAATTCAAGTATTTGACTAGACTATAGACGTATTTGCAATTAGGCTTAGCACGCTCGTTTCGTATTCCTAGGAGTATGTACTTTCACTTCCAATATACCACTTAATTGAACACATTATATTTCTTTATCACTTTTAGTATACTTAAATACCAACTATAAGATACTACAATGCGACTTGACTAAAAAATCATTGGAGCGTTATATATATATATATATATATATATATATATGAAAAATGATATGGTATGAAAAAACTTTTGCATCAATATTCATGTTATTTCTTCTCCCTTAAACATTGATGCAAATTGGATTCCAAACTCTGTGTGATGACGCATGCATCATATTGTCAATATATACATATGTGTGTGTAAAAGTATGGTACGTAGTAGTCCTTGACGTTGAGTGGAAGTAAGCGCACATAGGAATGCAACGGGGCTTCTAATAATATTAGAAAAATCAAAACCGTACGACAAGATACGTTAGTGCCCTGGTGTGGCGGCATGCATGACCTTGTCAAATAGTCAGCAGTACTAAACAGATACTCATTTAGTACACCCTTTGATTTCAGTTGAGCAAGCGAACTAGTCAGTCTCTTGGTTAATTTGCCAGCTTTAACATATGCTCAGCGCTTGGCATTTGGCAATGTGAAAATGGCTTTGTACAATGTCAAGTCCTTGGCCTTGCGGCTGACGACGACAGTGTCAGAGTTCGGGGATGACTTGTCTTTTGACTTGCGAAATCTTCAAGCAAGCACATTATTCACCAGATCGGTCGTTTTTGGACAAGTGTTTATTTCATTCCCCTGTTTGATTAATTCCCCTCCTTAGCATGCCTTTGTGTTTAATTTACTGTTACTGCACCTTCTAGTCTACTTCCTTTTTGTCAGTTCTGTGTGAATTCCACTCTTGTCCATCGAAAACAGTACTCCAGTTAGTTTCAACTTCCAAGTGATTAAAATGTAGGGATCGAACTGTGTATGCAGATCGAAGAATTGCCTCAAAACTTTCACAGCTACTACACCACTATTGTTCTTTTAGATTGTGCACTGAAATCCTTTTTGACGGTTGATCGATACACCCGCTGCCTGTTTGGGGATCCATCATCTTCAGCTGCCTTTTCATACCCACAGCTTGCAAGCACTAGGATCATGTTTGAAACGTGAGAATATCTTCTGATTCGTAGGGAAACTGAACTATTTCTTGCGGAATTCAAGTGTTCCAGACAGGCCCAGGCCCCTAGGAGTATAAGACCAGAAGACATGACAAGACTTCTGAAACAGTATCCTTTAGATCTTTGTTGCTATCCGGTCCTCTCAGTTCGATCTATCACCACCAGCAGCGCTTGAAGAAAATTCTACTAAATTTATTGTTTCTCTAAAAAAAAATTATTTTTACGTGCCGTATACTTCTTCATTTTTTTTATAAAGAAGACTTGTGTTTCTTTGTGAGTTTTTCTTGTGTCTGATCACTTTTGAATTTCTGAAATTTGATATGATTTCGTTTTTTTAGTTCTTTATAATATTCGGAGGGAGGTGTTTTTTTAGATCAAATTTGCGAGTTGAAAAGGTAGGGATATATATACAGTGGAGGCGTATGCTTGTAGAGACGGGGTGCAACTCATTTCAGATTGGGGAGTGACACATGTCATTGTGAAGACAAACTCCCATAATTTGGTTGGTCTTTGGGATCCAAGAGCTAAGCAGGGTTTTGTTTCGTTTTCACTTATGCTTGTTTGGGTAGAAAGGGATTAAAATCAATCTCTTCGGAATAGAAGAGATTTTAGTTCAAATTCTGAGTCAATCCGAAAGGATTGAGTCGGATCACACTGTATCCAAACAAGTCTTAAGAGGAAGCAAATTTAGCCGCTCATACTTGTGCTAAACATGTTTCTTCCTTCCGGGATTGTACCGGGCTTAATCAGGTTCCGGATTTTCTTGTAATGTGCATTCAACACGATTGTAATCCTGTTGATTAATGAAAGTAATGCTCTTGGTCTAAAAAAAAGAGGAGGCTGATGTGTCCAATTTTGCTGGACACAGAGGTATATTTTTTAAAAAAGGTTGGGATGTATATACTCCATTATTTTCATGATAAAGAGAGAGCTGTAGATAGAAAGAATCAAAATATACTTGAAGGTCCTATGTACAAAACCACCTTTACTACATAAACCGGATAGAGGGATGGAAGTCACTTTTAAATGACAATACGCCGTAAATAGGGGGTTTTCGCAAACGTACCTCTGGGCTCTCACTGATCGCTTCCATCCAGGCCGCACACAGTCCGATCGGGCGGTTGTCACTTACCCAACGAGGATCGCGTTTTTTATAAATACAATATAGTTCAGGGGTTTCCACCAAAAATATCCCCGTGGATCCGGCTCGCGTCGATCTAGACCGCGCATTTCTCGATCGAACGGTTATGCCGGGAACCCACTTGCCACTGAATACGAACAGGCGAATGGCGGCGTGGACTCCGCTCCCAACTCCGGCGGCCAAGGCAATGGCGACGGCGGAGGCAGTCCTGGCGGCTGTGTACGGCGGTGGAACAGATTCGAGGAGGCCTAAGGACACGTTTTGAGAGAGACCAACTCGTTCAATCTGCTCGATTCCCCTTTTCTTGATCTGGAATTTCCATGGTTGCTTCGGGTTCCCCTTCTCCCTTCACGCAAAGTTCCAAGTAAGCACTTCCTCCTCCACCTTCTCTGGGTCCCAGTGTCCCATAGACTCATCCTTTAGAGACTGGGTTCAGTTACCACTGGGGATAGGCAACTATCGGGTCGGAAGCAAACTTTGTGGAATACTAGTATTGCTGTGCTATGTCCTGGAACTTAAAAGAGTTCTTGGCTGATTTGTTTATTTTTGTTTACTAACATGTTTGTGGTTAAGGGTGATGCAGTCAATTGTCCAGCTTAATAGATCTTTGTGAGTTGCAACTGTTGTGAATAGCAAAACTTATATTCGAGTTTCTGGACAATGGTAATGTCTAGTATTTTAGCCATATGAACAATTCGCTTTCAATGGATGGTCCAGGCTTATAAGAGTATTGAAGAGAGCAAGGCTCTGTAAGATGAATTTTCTGCTTTTTTTTATGGTTTCACTTCTCTGAACATATGGGCAGGTTTCTCCGTATAACAGCACTAATTTGCGTGATCTGTTGATGTGTTGATATGTGATCCAAATTTTAAAGAGGACAAGGTCGGGAGACGCGGAGCGTCGCGTCGACAGATCTGGCTCATACGGAGGCCACGACGTAGCCCGGGGGCGCGGGGAGCGGAGCCTCCCGCGGTACGGATTCTTCCTTTTTCGGATTTGTTTCCGTTTTTGACTCGAGTCAGTTTTATGCTATCATATATATCCTTTTGTAAGTCGCACAGGAAGAGTTAACGATTCATTAAAATCCCTACGTTTTATAAACATTTTTTTGATATAGTAAAGATCCCGTTGTGCGCTCGTGATTTTTTCCTGAAAGGGTTTTCCACGTAAAAATCGGTGTCTCACTATTCTTGATCTACTTTGTTATTTGCCTGTCGATTTCTAACATGATGTTTCAGGTACAGTTTTTGTTTGAGTTCGACATATGCTTCTGTTCCATTAGAATTGAAGGAACAACAATGTCAGCTCCAATTGGTGCAGTCCTAGTTTCATCTACAAATGCTAACCATGCATTGATCTTGGAAGCACATTCTAGCCAAGATGTTAAGGCGGATGAGCTTCATGGCCTTCCATTTTCCTCTTAGACATAATGTTCATGGTGAATCAGTTGCTGAAATTTCCCCCTGAGGCGCGAAAAGGTGTGATAACTGATCAGTTATATGTCTACTGGTGGGTCCAAGTTTAGCCAAACATTGCAAACTTACCTTCCTGTCAGAGGTTAGCTGGCTCAAGGTTAGCCTTCCACAGAATCTGAAGGTTGGCAGGCTGTCTAACAAGGAATCTGAAGGTTAGCAGGCTGTCTAAGCTGAAGGTTACCAGAATCTCAAGGTGCTTATTTGCTGCTCAGCGAATTCCCAGGCAGCGGTAGACTCTTAGTGTACAGATCATAGATTCCTGCACTGATGTGTAGTATGGGGACTCTGATTGGATATAGAATTTGGGGATGCCCTGTCTCACGAGGAATCGAGGAGCTTTTCCACTGTGGGTTCAGTTCAACTCAAGTGATCAATGGCAAAGTCCGTCCTATTGTGGACAAGACTGCATTGGTTTTGACTTTTGAGTACCTGTTACATCCTGCTTAGGCTTTCACCAAAAATGTTTATGACTTGTTTGGTTTGCATCTCTCTGTGGGTTTATGTTAGCCATTGCAGTGTTGAAGTGATTGATGAAAGTAGCTTGGTACCACCATTGCTGGATGCTGCTCTTGTTCAGTATGAACTCAAGTTCTGTCTGGTTTTGAATTCAGAAATTGACCCCTTGGTTGATGTACTACATAGCACGAATGTACAATGTCGTAGCAAGAAAGACTAGACAGTAGAAAAGGGGAACCCCGGTGTCTTAAGAGGGACCAAGGATCCTTGAAGAGGGGACCGGATGCGAGGAATGTGTATTATTAATTGTCCCGAAAATATATGTCTGGCTGATTACATGGGGAAAATAGCTATTTATAGCATTCCGACCGGGTATAGGAGATCGCAGATCTACCCTCAAACAGGCCCTATATCCGTAGAGGCTGCATGGACTTGCCATCAGCTCTCCCTGAGGTGGCTCAAGGATTCTTGGCTTCTAGGCTTCGGGTGCCTTGGTCCCGAGGTTGCGGCCGGGGCGTGGGTGCCCCTACGACATACAACAATTGTGATGCGAAAGTACATCGACCCAAGAGTGTGCACTCTTTCTTGTAGCTTGCAGTTGTACAGCAGATGAGTAAAATGAGCTGAGTTGTTTTCTAGTTCCTTTTCCTCCCTTTATCTTTGGTTATGATTTGTGGTTGTTGATCTAGCAAGCATTGATCGATAACAGCTCGCCCCACCCTTAACCCACAGGAAAAACTGGAGCACATGGTGCGCTATCATTGTACCAATGGGAGCAGGTTAAGAAATAAGCTCGGTGTGTACCTGTAAATTCAGTGTGGATGCTGAAATCAAGATGGGTGAGCTTGTAGCCCATTTCAGTCAACAGCTATCCGACGCTTTGATCCCACAGTTTGATAAGGGCAAGAATGGCACATTTCGCGCTGTTTCTTCCTAAAGACCTGCTAATCTTGCAAGCATTGCCACACCCACACGATGGACAGAGACTGGCGTATATTTGTCTTAGCTTTGATGGGCCTGTATGATTCATATCTCACTAACTTGCTTGAGAGGCAACAATAATCTGCACGGCCGTACGAACTAGGCCAGGTCAGATGGACAGCCATAGCCATAGGGAAGATTGTTTGGAACGAACGAGGTGAGCTGTGAGCACGACAGAGCCAAGGAAGAGCGATAGATACCAAAATTGCCTTCCACTTTCCCCACACGAGAAGAGGAGAGGAGAAGAGAAGAGGAAACCTCTCCTTCCCACTCATTCGACACTCCCATCAGGTCAGGGTCAGGCCATCATCGCCTTTTCGTGCCGACCAAAGCATTTCCGCTCTAAAGCAAAGAATCCTAGAAAAAAGAGGCAGTGCAGCTCCCTGTCTATTTGCTTTGGGCTTCTTTACTAATTCTTTTCCGTTGCTTCGTTTGCCAGCTTGAGGTAGCCCTTCCTTGCTTGCCCCGTCCACTCTTCCACCCACAATTGCTTTCAGGCGACTGAGGGTTTCGGTTCTTGTCGCCGTCGCCGCAACCGCAGGTGCGTGTGCCGTTCATTGCCTGGCTCTTTGCGGTGATGCATGTTTGTTGCGCTCTACTGCTAATTTGCTCTTGTGCCGAGTGCCATTGTTCGCTTCTTGTGTGGTGATATCATTTATTCCTTTATGCTGTGATGGATCTTAGTTTAGTTTCCTATTGTTGATCTGATGATCCAATCTTTCTTCTCAATGATATGTAAATTCCCTTTGCTTTTGGTTCTGCCATTAGTGTAATCGTTTGCCTCTTCGTTGTTTTCCTCTCTTTTTTGGGCTGAATGCTCATATTATGCATTTTTTAAAGGAAATATATATGTATCATTATTATGATTAGGTATTTATAACTCAACAATATTACTGGGCTCAGAAATCTGCCTTGTGGTAAAGGACTGTATATATGATCAAATTAGTTCCTCTTGTAGAAATGGTACTCTTCCTCTTACTTGTTGAATTTTAGACCATTAGAGATGAAGTGTTTCTATTAAACGTCATATTTATCTTGATCTGTAACTGAAATGATGCTGGCATCGTCACCTTATTTGAGCAGTTTGATTCGCCTTCACATGCTTAAACTACTTGTTTTGAATCATCACCATAGTATTATAGTATTGATCTGCTTCTCTCTTTCCTGTTACCAGGCTAGGTTTATTATTATTATTATTTGATAAAAGGTCTCCCCTGTTTCTATTAAAAGAAACCAGAATACCAAGGTTCACAACCATTCCAAAAGGAAACTAAAACAAACTGACAAGTGATTACAGACAGAAATTTTCCAAGGCAAATTCAGACTAAACAACAAAGGACCACTAGCCAACTATTGACAGAATCCAGCAAGCGGCTCCCGAATCAACTAACATCAGAGCCACGCCCATCCTCCAGCTTTTTAATCCATGGTGTCCATCGTCTTCTCGCCCCAAAAATCTCTATGGCCACTTGATTCAGCATCTTAGCGCCCTTGATGGGTAGATCCTGATCGACCTCCTTCTGCAATTTGGCCCAAAGTTCAATAAAGTTGCATATGTCTAATACCACCAACATTGGTTCTGAAGCCCACTTCTGTTTGAAACAAGCCACATTGCGTACTCTCCAAATGCACCAAAAAATCGCTGCTAGGCCAACTAAAACCAGTTTTCTTGTCTTCCTAGCAAACAATCCAATCCAGTTGGTCATCAACTGGTGTATATTGTTAGGAGGGCAAGGCAAACCAAAAGCACATGCCACCACATTCCAGATGAACCTTGACAAAGGACAAGCCAAGAATAAATGATTGATGCTCTCATTCATTCCACAGAAGACAATTTTTATCCCCTAACCATCCTCTATGGATAAGGTTGTCTTTAGTTAGAATCCTTTGTTTAAGAACTAACCACAAGAAGATCTTAATCCTAAGAGGCAGTTTTAACCTCCAAATGAAATGATATGGAAAGATAAAATGCTGATTTCTTAAAGCAAGGTAAAAGGATTTTACAGAAAACACTCCAGATTTCGAAGGCATCCACACCAATTTGTCACTTTCATTACTTAATTTCACACTGTCACATTCTTTTAATAGATGTTGCCATAAGACTAGGCATTCTCCCAGCAACACTCTCCTAAACTTAATCAAACTTACTCCTTTAGCAAAAACATCTGCCACTAAGATTTGTTTATTATACACTAAATTGTATAACCTGGCAAACTTTTCAGCAAAAGGAGAATCTCCTATCCATAAATCTTCCCAAAACCTAGTTTTAGTACCATCTCCCAATTTCCTTCTACAACAAGAAAGAAAAATATCTTTAACATCCATTACTCCTTTCCAAAAGTAAGAATCTCCATTTTTGGCTTTTCACTTGTGATAGAGTATGTGTACCTAGGTACTTGATTCTGATAATGTCTTGCCAAGGACCCTCACTATTTTCCAAATTCCACAACCACTTTCCTAAAAGTGCTAAATTCATAGCTTTTAAATCTAGGACACCCCCTTGGGATTGGGCAAACATACCACTAGCCAGCTAACCAAATGATATTTTTTATTACCATTAGTAGAATTCCAAAGGAATTTAGATCTGAAAGAATCCAATTTTTTCCTAACCCCCACAAGTAATTTGTAAAATGACAACATATATAAGGATAAACTACTTAAGGAGTTAACAAGAACCAACCTCCCTCCCAAAGTTAACGTCTTTCTTTGCCAACCACTCAACTTATGTTCAAATTTATCCTCCGCAAATTTCCAATCCACATTCTTCACCTTCTTTTTATCAACAGGGATCCCCAGATACCTTATAGGGAATTCACCCCCTTTGCATGTGAAGATTTCTTCGTAAATACTCTGTTTATTCCTTGCTAAACCAACACAAAAAACCTCACTCTTATGAAAATTGATTTTAAGACTTAACAAATGCTCAAACAGACAAAGAATAAATTTGAAGTTTTTTGCACTCTCCTCATCATCCCGAATTAGAAAAATTGTATCGTTTGCATATTGTAAAATAGCAGTCCCCCCTTCCACTAATTGAGAATTTAGACCTTTGATCAGTCCCAATTGCTGAGTTTTGTTAATGAGAATGGCTAGCACATCTACAACAAGATCAAACAACAATGGGGACAAATGATCCCCTTGTCTGAGACCTTTAAAGGTTCTAAAATAAGGACCTACTTCATCATTCACCTTCACACAAACACTCCCCCCCACTAACTACATGCATAATCCAATCAATCCATTTGGTTGGAAAACCTTTCAAAACAAGGGTTTTTTAAAAAAATGCTATTTAACTTTGTCATAAGTTTTCTTAAAATCAACCTTAAACAAAACACCAGACTGATTCTTTCTGTGAAGCTCATGCAAAGTTTCATGCAGAGTTATCACTCCTTCCATGATGTACCCCCCCCCCCCCCCTCCTTAAGAAAAGCAGTTTGTGACAGCAAAACGATGTTATCAATCACCTTAGCCAGCCTATTAGTAAGCACCTTAGTCAAAATCTTGTAACTAACATTCAACAAACAAATAGGTCTATATTTTTTTAATACAATCTGCATTTTTTCCTTTAGGCAACAGAGTAACGATCCCATAATTGAGTCTTGCTATATCCCCTTTTCCATCCAAAAAAACATCTAGAATGTTTTTCAAATCATTTTTGACTATGTGCCAAATTTTTTGATAAAACTCAACGGGAAACCCATATGGTCCAGAAGCTTTATTCACTTCCATAGAAAAAACAACTTCCTTAAGCTCTGCCATACTAAAGTCCTGAATCAGGAATTTTTAATCATGTTCATCCAGTTGAGGGACACCTTCCAGTTCAAATTGAAAAAGACTAGAACCTGATGGACCAAAAAGCTTTTTATAGAAATCAGTGATGTATTGCATGAAATTCTTATTCCCTTCAATCACTCCCTCATCTTGATGTAAAACAGAAATAGTGTTTTTTCTTCTCCTCCCATTTGCTTTAGCATGGTAATATTTTGTATTGCTATCTCCCTCTAACAACTCTTTCTCTCTAGATCTTTGGACCCATTTGAGTTCTTCCTCTTTCAACATACTTCTCAATCGGTTTTCTAAAAGGGATTTGTAATCCCTTTTAGCTTTGTCTAAACCATTGGTTTCACTATCCTTATCCAAAATATGGCTTTTTATGTCTCAGGGCTAAATTCAAGGAGATAAATATGGCTTTTTATACAAACAATCTTGTGCTGCACATCAAGAGACTAGTGTATTCATCTATCAGACTTGGATACCAATTTGCTTGTGATTATCCTATAGTACTCGGTGCTGGCATTTTGTTGCTGTTACTACAAAGACTGTGTCCTTCTCTATTCGCTTTTCTACTGTCCTCCTCTCCGGTCTTCCTGTTAACCGCGCTTCTTCTTGGAGCACTTCTGAGTTATGGAGAACCTACTGTTCCCGTGATTGGGGAGGAAATATTGCAGGATCAACAAATTTCGTCCCTTAAATTCAAGAGTTCCATTACCGATTATTCAACCAAGGAGGTTGACAATGTTGCTGTCGAGGCTCACTCAGAGACGAGAACTGACAGTGGTAAAGTATGTGTCGGGGAGAGAGATTCCGATGATATTCACGATACTCACTGTGAAGAAAAATATGACACATGTATGGCAGATGATACTGTTCTTAGTGAAGAAGTATATGTCAAGGAGAGAAGTTCCAATGATAATTTGCATGATACTCACCGTGAAGGAAAAAATACCACATCTATTTCAACTGATAGTGTTCTTTATGTAGAGTCTTCAAATTTTGCCAAGAGAAACATCATTGTGGAAAGAGAAGAGCACGATGGGGAAAACAGCAAGAAGGTTGAGCAGCAAGAATTTGAAAGCACCAATCCTGAAAGTGGTAACAGTAAAGTACAAAATCAGTCTCAGTTGGGTGAGTTTATGAGTTCATGTTGGCAACCTGTTATGAGGCAGGATCAGGACCCTTGTTCTGATTCTGAATCTGATCTTGATGAGAGTTCTCCTGATGCATCAATGACTGACATTATTCCGATGCTTGAAGAGTTGCACCCCCTGATAGACTTTGGGACTGGTCACCCTTACTTGGCCATCAGAGACAACTTGAATTCTTCATCAGATGACGATGAAGATGGCCTTGAGGAGGAGGAGGATGCTAGCTCATATGAAGGAGGAGCAGAAGGGCAGAAAGATGATGGAAATAACTGGAAGGATGTTATTGATCTAAATTCATTGGATATGGAAAAGAATAGTAAGCTGGAGAGTCTGATGGACCTTCAACGAGCAAAGAACATTCTGAAGTTTGAACTTGACAAGAGGTTCATGGACTTGCAAGCTGCTGATGCAACCCAGAAATTGAAGGAGGCATCACGCTTCCATGTTCAGGTTCCCTCCATTTCCGCACCGTGGAGGAACCCGTTTGATCCTTCATATGATTCAGAGGAAATGATAGAGTTACCCCAGATTCCTGATTCAGCACCATCTGTTCTCCTTCCACGGAGAAACCTATTTGATCTTCCATTCGACCAAATTGTGGACCATGACAGTCAATTGCATGAAACTTGGACTCCTCGTTCGTACTTCCCAGCAACACAGCATAGGAAGCACAGGAACTTTTATGGACAGCACTCTACTTATCTGCAACATCACAATGGTATCAAACTGGGGAGAGGTGAAATCAGTGGAAAAGATGCTTGTAATAGTCACTCAGACAGCGATGCTGAGCAAGAAGGGAACAATGGCAAGTTATTTGGTTCACTTGAAGCACATATAGGTGAAGAGATTAAAATACTAAGTGCGGCAATTTCAGATGCAGGTGTGTTAGAAGTAAATTATGGAATAAATGAAGGCAACAAAAATGCTAATATCAGTGATGATATAGATTCGTTCCCTATCGTGAAATCTGTATCTAGCACTTCAGAGGCAAAGGATTCAGTCCACGCAGGTAAAATTGCTCATTTTTTGCGCTATAAGGAATGTAATGCAATTTGCCTATTGGAAATGTTTGCTCAACTGAGGCTGATGTCGTGCAGGTAGTGAGCAATCAATATTGTGTTCTCTATCTAAAGTAAATAATTCTGAGCCGCATATTGTTGAAGCAGACTCCATCAGTGAAGTTAACTCATTATTTAAGTGCCGTATGGAGGAAGTACTAGTGCAATCCATTTCAGAGCACAGTATCGGTCAACCCTTGACGGTTAAACTCGAAGATGAATTGAGTGACACATTGTCTTCAGACTCCGGAATGCATGTCATTGAATCAGGTTCAGTTGAAGAATTGAATTCGCAGTTTGCACGACTCAATGAAGAAGCACTGGCATGTGCTGCTTCTGACTCCACTTCTCATAACGAGTCGATTCAAGACAGATCAAGCGAAGCATTACCTTCAGGAAATGAGCATAATTCAGAACTTCCAAATGAAGATAGGTCTACAGAGTTGTTAACATCAAGAGATCAGCAGACTGCAGATAGTTCTGAGCTTCAAGTTATTGAAGCAAGGTCTACTGAAGATATTAACTCATTCATTAAGCAGCATTACGAAGAAGCACAGAAGAATGATACCTTGGAGTCACCTGTGCAAATTATCCAAAAAACCACAACTGACCAGTTTTCTTCAGACCCGGAGCAACCTGGGTACTTCTCTGAGCTGCATGTTCTTGAGGCAAGCTCAATCGAAGACCTAACTGTAGCGTTCAAGAAACTTCACAGTGAAGCGGACTTAGTGGAGATACATAGTGCATCTGATCTCACCACAAAGCTTGAAGACAGTTCAAGTCCTGAGGTACATGTGGTTGAAGCAAGCTCAGTAGAAGAGGAAACTGGTCTAGTGAAGCAACTGGACAGAGAATCACATATGGAAGCTATCTCAGATTGTGCTCTTCACGAGGCAACGGCTGCGAAGCTTGAAGGTAAACCAAACGAACCATTGACTGGAGATGGTGAGCTTGCTGATCTAGAAGCAAGCACAGTTGAAGAGATGAATTGGCTATTCAAGCAGCTCAAAGATGAGGTGCAGGGACAGATGCCTCGAAGCTCAGAGCATAAATTTGGTCAAGATACAGGAGAGAGTGCTTCTGATATGCTAGCCCTTGAAGCAAAGTCTATCGAAGATATCAGTTCTGCTTTCAGGCAGTTAGGCAATGGTCATAACAAAATGCACATGTCTCAATATGGTGAAGCGGAGCTGGATCCAGTTGATCTTAACTCTGGACTGCAGGTTATTGAGGCCAAAACTCTGGATGATGGTGATGATACATCTGACAGTGGTTTTAAAGTAACTGAGCTAAAAAAGTTCAGCTGAAAAGGCTGAATCTATTGTTGTTGAAGAGCAGCCAGTGAAAGATATATGAGTTTGCATTCAGCTACTTCTAAAAAAAAAAAAAAAACTGGAGGGGTTACCAATAGCTTTGAGATGAGGCACTGCACCTAAACAAGTCACATAAATCAACTCATCAAAAATTGCTCCCGACTCTCAAAAAGATATGTATTATGTTCATATGTTTCTTTTTCTTTGTCAAATAGCAGAGTTGTAGTTTTGCTCTCCAGGCTGTCGCGTATTAGTTTTTCTACTTTGTACGAGAGCATGTTTGAGCTGTTGTTCCATATATACTGGAATTTTACCTGTTTGCTCGTTTCATATTTTCTTGATCAATTGTATAACTCCAAGAGTTGGCTCGTAGTAATGTTTATGTAGCATGCCATTTTTGCGCCAGACTCTACCTGTAACCCTTGCTTGCGTTTCCCTCATGGATTGGACAGGGGCAGAGGATGTGTCATGTGTGGACTTGGGCCGGTGGATGGTCAGAAAATGTTGGGAAAATAACAGCACTCGAATCATCCGTGCTGGTAGGCCTATTCATGAGGGAGTGTACAAGAAGAAGAAGAAGCAGCAGCAGCAGAAGAAGAAGAGAGGACCAGTTCATCCCTAACCTGGTAGGCTCCAGTTGATGCCTCCGTTGATTTCCATATGCCTCGCGAGTCGTGAGCCGTGATCGGACAGAAGCCCCTTCTTCCTGGCCAGGGTTTGGTCAAGTGAGGTGCGGGTGGCTGGCTGGCTGGCTCATCAAGTGAAGGGGATCTTTTCCGTTTACTTTTGGCGGGGAGGGATTAAGGATTCTCTTCTCCGGCTCCGGCCCCACGACGAGCAAGGCTCGCCGGAACGAATGGAGGACAGCGTGCTCGTGTCATCAATAATCCATGGAAGGTGAGTGAGCTTATTCTCAAATCATACACACACTCGAGGCATTCAAACAAAAAAATAGAGCTCTATAAGCAACTTTGAAAGGAGAGGGGAGTCTTAAAAAAAGGGGAGGAGAGTAGCAAAATAAGTTGGTTGAACACTCGTAATTGCGTGCAAAGAAAACAAGCTGCAGGGCATTGATCTTAGCTGCTCCTGCGGCCAAAAATCTGTGAACAAACTCATTCACATGTTTTTCTTCTGATCACAAGGAAGACGTATACACACGCACAGCATACACGCATGATACACTCCCATAACACACACCTAAAAAGACGGGGGTAATGGATAAATCTGTGATCTCGTAAAATTCCTACTAAACTGCAGTCCCGTGTGCGTGAAGGTGGACACCCGACTTTGAACCCCTGACAAGTGGAGTCATACACCCACACTCACAACTCTATCACCTCACCGAGCCACGGTTCCCTCACATGATGTTTTTTTAACCGGATGTCTTTGCGAATAATATATGAACCTAGACTCTTTTTCCCACAAACTAGCATGGTTAGTCACTCGCACTTTTTAGCTTTCGATAAGTGTAATCTACTAGCAATAATCATTTTGTAAGAAATTAATTAGTAGCACAGGTTTAGCCCAAGGAAAAAAGGAGAAGTGAATCCATGCAATGTACTTTAAATTTGGGGAAAATTCGTGAAATACCACTCGAAAGAATGGAGACCCTCGAAACACCAGCATAAAGATTGGTCTTCATACTATACCACTCAAAAGATACGTTGATGCACAAGATATCATTTTCCATCCTTTATTGCATTTTCCTACTATTTTGATGTTCTTCGTGAACAAAATGACCTTTTTTCCGTTGGAACTTTCATGCTATTCCTGTTGGACTGACCGAGCTGGTACGCACCCATTCCCCTCGGATGGCTGTCTAAACGGGATCCGAATCCTCTATCTTTAAGAAGTAATGTCACGATGAATAGTATCATAACATTATTTTGCAGCTGTTCAATTGAAAAACAACAAACAAGATCGAGATCCGACGCTGTAGCACAATTACTGCAGCAGAAACACCCTACCATTGGTATTGCTCACAAGCACTGTAGCAATCGAACCCGCCCGCTATTTTTCGATCCGACGACTCAAATTCGAGGATATCATGACACTGTTCACCCAAGTCCGTCTTGACGTGTCTTAGCCATTCACTGACCCAATCAAGAATTAGTAGTACTAAATCACTTTTTTGCTCCGAAGGTATTAGTTGTATTAAAACACACTTATCAAGATGTTAGCCCATAACTAGTGCAACATAAAAAAATCCTTCAAAAGGCAAGTAAATCACAATTAAAAATTCTCTTTGAAAGCATTAGTATTACTAAAGCATGTTTAATCAAGGTAGCATATATTGTGCTACCCTACACAGCCGAGCAGAGTGGGGGAGAGAGAGGGGAGCAGAGGTGCACCTCAAGGGGCTGGCGGACGAGGTGGCACGACAAGGAGGCGTGGACGGCGATGGGGAGGCTGGAGGCGTCGATGGCCACGGGAGGCGCGACAGGGAGGCGTCGACGGTGATGGAGAGGGGGGGGGAGGATTTGGCCAACGGAGAGACCGATTTGGCCGACAACGAGCTCGGGTTTGGGAGGCTGGGAGCACACGGGTGAGTATCTCCACTTCATATCCCCTTTCTAACCTCTTCTCACCGCTCAACGCCGCCTTAGACCAGCATTGACCGCCTAGAAGGGCTCAGCAGCTAGGCCGCCGACTTGCCCCGAATCGCGGCAGCGAGGTGCGCCTAGCACCTAGGTGGGCGCCCAGGGAGCACTGCTTATAAAGAAGCAGGGACTCTAGTTTTGGTGGGGTCTACGTGTCAGCAAGCCTACCTGCCCTGCCCACGACGCCTCCGCCCCCAACTCCTCCTCTGCCTTTTGCTACCAAGTTCCGGCATCACACGCAGAACCGCCTCCTGAATCCTGATCGCGCATGCGCTGCAAGGTACGGGTATGCTCGCGCCGTCTCCACTCCGCTGGTTTCGCCGGCGCCGGCGCTCGCCTGTGGTGGTGGTGGTGGTGTTTGTTGCTGTTACGGTGGTTATTTGGTTTGCTGGGCAATCATGTAACGGTGGCTAATTGGTTGCTGCGCAGGCAACGCGGTGATCAGGTCAGGGGAGCTACAGCAAGCATTGATGGAAAGATTCACCGAAATTCAAGAGCGATACCCCTGCTCTGATCCTCAAGATGGTGACATTGATCAATGGGAAGTCAAGATCTCTTGCATATGTTAGCGGTACAAGATTGGGAGGAACAACACAAAGTAGACCGAGTCCTAGAAATTCAAGTAATTCGAAGAGAAAAAATGATCGAGGAGCTCTCCCTTGTAGGCGCAGCTAATTCAAGTATTTTCTTCGCCCTCTCCTTTTCTTTTTCACACACGCGCGCGCGCATCTGACCTACCTATCATTTATGTTTTGGAGTCTTAATTTGTGTCTGCAGCAATGCAGCCACCGTCTTAATTCTCTCCTTAGTGATTCCATTGTTACACGGTACCTAGTCAAAAGTTTATGTGAAAAAGGGCAGGAGTGCATCCGTGGCTATCAAGTCGTCCACAAGTTGACAAGTCGCCGGAGAACGACCGACTGGAGGCACCGACTCGACTTGTGTCGGCAAGTCGACGACTAGCCGAGGGCAAGTCGGGCGACTGGTTGACTTACCGGTCGACTAGTCGACCAGTCGGAGGCAAGTCGGGCGACTGGTTGACTTACCGGTCGACTAGTCGACCAGTCGGAGGCAAGTCGGGCGACTGGGACGTGGGGCCCGGCTGTTAGGGGCAGTGACGCAAAGAGGCAAGAGGGGGGAGGGAGTGTGGGCAGTCGGGCTACCCTCACGCGTGAGCTCGGAGCCTCGGAGAGGCGCAGGCGGTAGCTCCCAGATCCGGTCTCCGCCGCACCGCCGGCCTTCGTCCTCCTTCCTCCTCCGCGCCGTCGGTCTTTGCCTCACGCGTGAGCTCGGAGAGGCGCAGACGCCGCAGAGCTCCAGATCCAGTCTCCACCGCCGTCGGAGCTAGCTCCCACCATGCCGCCGGCCTTCGTCCTCGCCCCTCGGAGCCAGCTCCCACCGCGCCGCCGGCGGCCTTCGTCCTCCTTCCTTCTCCACACCGCCCTAGCCGCAGCTTCCGCCGCCGTCGCCATGCTCCCTCTCGCTGCGCACGTGTGCTGGGCTGCTGGCTGTGTGTGGCTGTGGGCCTATGGCTGTGTGGCTGGGCTGTGCATGTGTGGATGTGGTGTGGTGTTTGGCTGTGCTGTGTACTGTGTGTGGGTGTTGTGTGCTGTGTGTTGTGATATGTGTGTGCTGGGTGTACTCTATAAACAGTACATTTTAACTAGTCAGCCGACTAATCGACTAGTCAATCACTGGGAGGGTAGTGTCGACTTATTGACTTAATAACCTTGAGTGCATCACTAAGCTTACCACCGTGTTGTATGTCCATTTTTATTAAAACTATGTAATCCATTCGATTAAAAATTTACCTAAAAGGTGGACAACCGGACGGGCAGTGCTTTGCTAGCTTCTCCTCCCCTCTACTCCTATCTGCTCCTCTCCCTTCCCTCCCCTCTTTCTCTTTTTTCTAAATAAAAGTGAGTTATGTCAGAATTTTAGAATCTTTTATATGGTAGATTGTACCGCTATTTGGAATGGCAATAGGGTCCTATCGCTAGTTGGAATGGCGATATAGCCATGTCGTTATTTCAACTGACGATATAGACCTCTCTGCACTGTTCTAAGCTCTGTTGCCATTCTCTAGACTGCTATTGTCATTTGGCATGGCGACAGAACAATTTTATTATTTCAAATGGTGACAGTAGCCTAGTTTTGTAAAAAAAAAATGACTATTTATTTTTATAATTTTTTAAATAATATTATTTCAACGTGTATGAGCTTCTGATGCCACATCATGTGTTGGTCTCACTGTTTCAAGATTTGAGCAGTGCCCATGTATTGGACATTTTGGCTGTCCCAAGAACTTTGCCTTCTTATTTTGTTGATTATGATGATGTTCTGCTATCTAGTTAGAGTATACTCTGCATTTTTTTAGGAAATTCATAAACACCCCTATAAGTCACCTACATTTTTAATTCACCTACATGTCTCATTTTCATTTACTTTACCCTGCATAAGTTTAGTTGGCTTGCAAACGCCACTTAGATCGCATATTCGCACTATTTTTTTGAAGTTTAAGTTTATCTTTGGCACTTGCTTCAATGATTTTAGTACTTATTTAAGTTATTACAATGCTTGTTTCAATAATTTGAGTTATTCAGCATTGAAACATTAGCAATGAAATGATGTATCACAGCTACCAATATCACACAAATAGTTGGAATAAGTATTAGCATTATTGAAACAAGTATTGACACCATTAAAATAAGCGTCAAAGATAACGAAAACCAAAGACGTTGTCGTTGTATCTCAATTAAGCTGCTCAAAGATAACGAAAACCAAAGACCTTGTCGTCGTATCTCAAATAGGCTACCTCGCCGACTCCGGATAAAGCCGTGCAGACTACAGATGTTTGTTTGTTTTTTTTTTTTTTTGTCTCGACGATGTGTGGACGGGAGAATACCGTCCTGATTCCCCCTTCCCCCCGCATTGACGAAAAGAAAGCTTTGCACTGACAACGATTAGTATAAGTATTATACTATTGTGTATCATCGCTAGCTACCTGCACGCATGTGTATGTTGTGCAGCAGGATCACTGATTATTCACGCGGAAAAAAGAAACTAAAGAAAGACAAACTGCAAGAAAGGTCGATCAACCTACTAAAGATCAATACTATTGTGCCTTTGGATCACAAAAACAAGTCGTTATGGGTATTGCAACTTTGACTACTAATTGATATTATAATATATTTGTGAAACTCAATAAAATTATAATATTATGAAAGTATTTTTCGAGACGAATCTACACATATGATTTTTCATGTATATAATCTAGATATTTAAAAAGATATCGATAGCTTAAATTTTTAAAATTTGACTACACACGTTCCAAAACGACTTGTTTTTATGAACTAGAGGGAGCAGTATACATCGAGTCAGCCAGCCAGGCATGGACTGTGAAGTTTTTCTATACATGCATGAATGCCAAATTTGTTGTAATCTCCAGCTGTTTCGATCGAACTCTGTATGCAACTCGATCAAAGTATGCTGATCAAAATCCTCTCAGAAATTAAGGAGAAAAAACCACTATATATGTAGTTTAGTTCATTGTCTTCCTATGCTAATTTTATCATGTGTATCGATCATTGGAATTATTATGACACGGAGGGGAGGACAAGCTAGAGGAGGAGAGTGAGATGGGGAGTTGCAAGCAGGCGGAAGCAGATTCTCTGCGAGACCTTCCCTCTACTTCTCTCCTTGGCACTGTTTATGGATGAACGGTGGGGTCGAGGGGCTCTCGCGAAGCCCCTTCCCAGAAGAGTTATTTTCGAAAGAGGCAGGCCGCTGAATATTGGTTGCAACACGCAATGAAACAGCGGCCGACCCTTCTTTATCAGAAAAGAAAAGAAAGGAACGACTGACAGTTAGTCGTGGTTCAAACAGCAGCATCCACTACTAAGTCGTAACCGCTACTAGTACGTACTAGAGACGGGACGCAAAACCAACGGCTTCTTGCCCGATCGCGTGTACGGGATGCATGCACGTCACTTGAAGGCGGCAAAGCGTACTCACTGAGCGATTCGTTACGCAATGTGTTGGGATAGGCCGCATCGCTGTGGAAGGAGACTGAGTAATCGGTGCGTAACGTAGCATTCTGTACCGGGCTCGTTAAACCAGCGTCTTTGCCTTAAGTCATTGGATCTCTATATCCAGGGACGGATCTACCGTGTCATAGCAGGGTGCACTGGACACCGGGTTCAAAAATTAATTTTCATTGGATATAATCATGTATATGTAATGTGGACACTCTTAGCCTAACATGGAATGACACCCCAAGCCACAGCCCAGCCGAGTGTGACCAATCTTGCCTCGGGGACCTCCGGTCATTTTCGTTCTGGATCCGTCACTGACTAATACTATACCTGTAAGCCAAACGACGTAGCAACAATCAAGGCGCCTTGGACCATCTTCTCAAAATACTATCCTGATAGATGGGTACGTGTTTACCCTTATAAATCGAGCCATATCTCATCCTACAAAACCGATCTGGGATTATCCCAAAATAACGCCTATCCACGGTCCACACGGCGTGTTTGTTGTTGTTTTTCTCTAAAGGCCGGGTGCTTTCAGCCATACTTAATTGGTACCTCGTCCCCCAGCGAACCTGTGCATACATAGGACCGGTTGGTGCAGCTCTTGCTAGTCAAAAGACGAAACATCGTCCCATAAGCTACGTAAAATCACACGCTTTTCTTACTTTGGTGATCCTGAGCTCCATTTGGAACGCAAGATATATTCACATAAATGAAACCACGCATCCAGTCGGAGTGAAAATGGATGTCTTCTTTCCTACGAAATTCTTGTGTTCTAATCGCAAGAAGAAGAAATAAGGGGATCCAAACTGTATAACTAACTGGAAGTATATATGCATGCCAATACAATGCAGGTTGCAATCACTAGTTAGCAGTGAAAAGGGAAGAAATTACTCTGGAAACTGACAAAACAAAGTTAGATATGTGAAATGGATAACGGTAATGCTTACCTACTGACGTCCGGAGCGAGCGAAAATATCAGACACTTCCAGAGTCCTAAGATCCACTCATCCCCTGCCCATGTCCATGGCCTCACCCATCCCCGCACCAATGAGGCCATGACCCCATTACCCATCCTTCATCTGCCTCTCCTCTCCAACCGCCTCCTCCCCCTCTGCCGTTGGCTGGATGTTCGACGTCGCAGCCATGGTCCTCCCCCTCTTGACCGGTGAAGAGAGGTCGGCGTGGCCGGAGGAGTGGGGGAAGGGCGCGAAGGCATGGTCGACGACGAGGCAGCGTGTCAGCCTCGGGCCCGTCAGATCCATATCCGCCAGCGAAGAAGCTCAACCTCTGCCGTCACCCCTTGCCTCCTCTTTCGGTAGGGTTGTTGCAACACCCTTACTCCATTGTCGCAATGTGATTTTTTATTTAGCCCAATTATGTTGCATGTGTTTTCACTTTCAAAATGTTGTTGTCGTAGGGGCGACCCCACCAACCTGGCGAAGACACCAAGCAATGGCACCTCTCAACCCAGACGAAGGGTACAAGAAGGTCGGCACAACAGCCTCGACTGAAGGGTGCAACAGTATCCACTCACATAGAGCAAAGGGTACAACATATCCCCACGCGCAGAGCGAAGGGGGGGGGGTGGGGTCCAGGAAGTCGGCACAACACTACCCCCGCCACAAGGCCAGATACCTCTGCCCCAACGAGGGGGGCTTCTCTCTAGCCCCACCTCGTACGGACGGAAGGGGGGGTCATGGCTGCCTGTGGACCAGAAAGGAGACATAGTGGACGAGGCCCATGAAGGTCCATCGTGCATCAAAGCTGCACACGAAAGGGTGCAAAGACCGCAAGACTCATATAATCATAGGGCCTTTTTATGGGTAGCATTGTAATCTCATGTACCCCTGATGTAACAGTATAAATAGACCCCCTCTAGGCCGGGGAAGGGAGATCTTTTGAATAAAAAAGGACATATTTACTCGTACCAAAACCGCTTCCCCTTTCTGAGGACCTCAGGGCTTCGATCCTTCTCATTGTGGGGAGACTCGAGTGTCCTTCCTCTTCTACTGTTTAGTATGTAGCCACAACAGTTACAATTGTTGTAACCACGTAGATTTGTTTTGTTTTTTGTTTTGCTAGTTTTTTAAGTACATGTTCATATAGTACCATGATATGTAATTTCAAGAGAATTTCGTATAGTAACTGGGTTTTCCCTCCAATTTTTATATGAGAGGGGCCCTATGTTTATTTTTGTTGCAGATGTTAAATCAATTCACTGCATGTTTGGTCTAGGATGTTGCCTCGGAGCGTCTGACGGGAAGTTTCCTGCCGGACGTGCGACCTCTAGCTAGTCACCTCAGATGATAAACATAACAGCAAATAGCACAACCGGCAAGCATTACAAGACAAGCGGATACATTCAGAGAGACAGACAGACAGACAGACAGAGAGCATAGGCACCACCGTTGTACGAGAAAACAAGCAAGAATAACACTAATGAATAGAAAAAACGATCGAAAGCTCAGTTTGGAATTGGAACCATCTCTGGAAGACTGTCCATGAGTCGATCTCTGTCCCCCATTCAGTTCATAATGATAATCCTACTATAGGTGTACTAATTAAACCCATGCATATTTTTTGACCCCTTCATCAAATCCCCCGCGTCTATCATGCATCTTAATCAAATCACACCTACTGCCTGCCTGCTTAGCAGGCACCCCGAAAAAACTTTTAGTAGGAGAAAAATAGTAGTACGAAAATTAGTTAATACTCTCTCCGGTCTCAGTCGTAAAAGGAAATTGTTTTGGATACCATGCGATCAAACTTTATAAAATTTTGGAATCGATATCTTCTTGAATATTTAGAATGAACATACGAAAGTAGCATGCATAGATTTGTCTCGGAGCGTACTTTTGTAATATTAGAATCATAGTATGTTTCATAAACATAATAGAACGAAGATTTATAATCGTATGTTAGGACCGTGTCGATGTTCAAACCGGCTTTCACACTTGATGAGCAGTGTGAAGAGCGTGAGATACATATAGTTGTATAAAAACACTCCAGCGTGAGATGACCGCGTTTCCCTCCCTCCTTCGTGTCCCTTTCTTCGTCTCACTCTCAACTCAGGCGACGCGCTGCAGTGCTCCCTACTACACCGAACCGAGTCATCAGCTCGCGCATAAATCGCTCGCTGCTCTCCTCTCCTCTCCTCTCCTCTCGTGCCCGCGCTCTTGTCTTCCATCTCCTCCATGGCCGACCGCGTCCACCCCATGCCATTGCCACAATCCTCACCGCCCCCACCGGATCAGGACGCCGCCACCGCGGCCACGGAGACCAGGCCGCTGCTCCCCAGCTTCCACCGCCCTCCGGCGCCGCCGCCGGGCACGTACATCATCCAGATCCCCAAGGACCAGGTCCTCCGCGTCCCGCCCCCGGACCGTGCCCGCCGATACAAGAAGCTCGCTGCGCGCCCCGCCCGCGCCCGTCTACACCGCCGCGCCTGCTGCGCCGCCTGCGCCTCCCTACTTTTCCTAATCCTCCTCGCGGCCGCCTTCGTCGGCGCCGTGTACCTCGTCTTCCGCCCCCGCGCGCCCTCCTTCTCCGTCGCCTCCCTCTCCATCCGCGGCCTCGACGCGCTCGCCCTGTCCTCCTCCTCCTCCCCGGAGCTCGAGGCCGCCGTGCGCGCGGACAACGGCGCGAACAAGAAGGTCGGCATCGACTACCGCGGCGGCGGGGAGGTCACCGTCTCCTACTCCGGCTCGCAGCTAGCCGCAGGCCAGTGGCCCGCGTTCTACCAGGCGCCGAGGAACGTGACGGTGCTCTCGATGTCGCTGAGCGGAAAGGGCGTGAGCTTCACGGAGGAGCAGAGGAAGCAGCTGACCGCGGAGCAGACGGCGGGCGCGGTGCCGCTGACGGTGGAGGCGAGGGTGCCGGTGCGGGTGAGGTTCGGGAAGGTGATGCGGACGTGGACGGTGGACGTGAAGGCGAGGTGCGAGGTGACGGTGGACAAGCTGGCCGGCAAGGCGGCGGCGGCCAACAGAGGGTGCAGCGTCAAGGTCAGGCCGCTCTGGTGGTGGTGGTGATCGCCGGTGCCGCTGCTCATGGTTGGATAATGCCTTCACGGCTAGTAGTAGCAACAGCCGTGCATTAAACTTTTGGGTCTGTCTATACAACATTCAGACTGTTTTTCAGTCTAAAACAGTCGGATCCGTCTATATAATATTCGACTGTTTTCTCAGTTTAAAATAGTCAAATTTTAGTTCATTTACAACTTCATTATATATAAATTACAGTAAATTATTTATGTAATTTTTTTGTCACTGTAATTATTTTCGAAAGTCTTAATAACTCATATTTCCATTACATGATTTAAAATGTAACATATACTTTGAGACATTGAGCAAAAACAAAGACAATACACACACAAAAAAAAACAGCAATGTGGTTAACCCGTTATGTTATGAAGAAAAAATCATAATAAATTCGGACCCAATTCATCACATGAGAAGAAGTGCAAAACTCAAAACATATCGGACGGATAAAAATTCGACTATTTTAACACAAAAAAAAACAGTCAAATGTTGTTTAGCAAAACCTATTATATTATTAAAGTAGAGTCAAAACCATGCTCAGTTACGATAGATAAGTTTTTTTTGGGTGAAATTTAATCTTATCCTCGGTCTTGCTGTGTCAGCAGGGCTCCTGCAGCTAGCACGGTGCTGGTGAAATCTCCCAGTTACTCTAGGTTGTGCTAGCATTGCATGCGGTCAAGTCAATCAACCGAGTCGTGGCACCCTACCTGCCCTGGTTTGGTTTTTGCTACCGAGTCACCGTAGCTTCGTTTTCTTGTGTCTAACCAACGATTGGCTCTGTAAAACAACTAGCAGTGACAGTTACATGGATTGGAATGATCAAATCACCTAATTAACGAGCTTAATTGCTGCATGGTTTATCCGAAGCCTCGCGGTCTTCTGCAAATCAAAGGGTCAGCAACGAACGGCTGTGTTATTCAGATGTTTGCAGACACATCACCCATGCAAAATATGCAATGCTGCGAAGGCAAGGCGTAGCGGCCGATGAGCGGCTACCCATGGTTTCGTAGCGTCCTGTTGCTTCATCATGTCAGAACGGCATGTACGATCTTACTCAAACCGCACTACCTAACGAACGGCGTATACTAGTTGTATGTAGTAGATTATTCTTAGCTCTGAAGTCTCGGCTCATCATCGACGAACAGTTCAACACAAGCAGCGTCGTTTTATCACCAATTGTCGCAACTCAGCGTGGACCTGAAAGGCTGAATCTGCGTGTACCTATCACCTGAGCTCATCCACTGATTTAGTCCAGTCTCAACTTGTGAAACCGCGCGTGCATGCAGCTGTATGTCGAGGGGTTGTTGATTATACTATATATATATATGTCACAACAGGACCGTACAACAACGCAGTGCAGAGCCTGAATGACACGCAATAAATCGCATAAACTAACACTAGTCATATTTTCTGTTCAAAAAAGTAAAACAGCAGTCATCTTTGTCTCTCTTTTATTTTTCTTCTCTTTTTCCTCCCGGCTGGAGCTTCCTCTAGCAAGCTATATATAAAAGGTATGTAGCTGCATCAGCAAGTAGAGTGCGTCAAGCAAGTAACCCCAGGAATCAACGAGCTAGCTGTTCTCCATCGGTTGCCAAGTCAGCTGAGGCTGCGGCCGGGGACATCTTAAAGCTATCTATTCCGCCAGAATTCCAAATGGCAATGCTGCCATTCCAAAAGGATCACCTACTGCTACCGTATGCACATCACAAAAAATGAACCTCGCGATGTCACTAGCAAGAACAGAGCAATCTCATCACTTGTTCCTTCTCTTACAACTCCTGGTTGGCTGCGAAGCTCCTGCAGACGACGCCTCTTGAGCAACCTCCACTGCTTCAGCTTTAGCGTTTCTCCAGCTCCTAGGCACCGCCGTTGATGGGCCTGTGTATTCATCTTCTTCCACCAGTTCGGCTTTGACTCCTTTACGTCTCTTCCTCGAAGAGCGGTTGGCTGATGGGGCTTGACCTTCCCCAGGCTCATTCACATCCTCATCGCCACCGTCCTCACCTTCCAGCCGGGGCCATTCAGTACCACAACCGGGACAAGCTCTTGAAGCCTACATATGCAAATAAGTTGGCAAAGTGTGACTATAACATTCACATGAGTAACACTGGAACTAGATTACTGAATTATGCAACTACCTTTCGCTTTGAAAATCTCTTCTTCAAACAGTACTCATGAATTCTTACGTTGCATCCGTCGTTAGGACAAGTTGATGCCTGTTGTGAACATAAATAATAGAAATATAGAGTGCAACAACGTTTTAGTGGAGTATATGGTGAATAGATAACATGAGCAAGGCAAGTGCAAATCATAGAGAAATCACGTATCAGTACCTTGATACCAGCTTCATTGCAGACCTCGCATGATGGGATATTGTTACTATGGAAACAGCTACGGAGATCAAGAAATGATCTGATCCCCAGACCAATCTTGCCAGTGGAGGTGTACGACAACCAACGATCTTGTGTCAGTTCATTAAGAGTTTTCTCCTTTTGGGACAATGAGAAGTTTGTGATGGAAGTTGGAAGACGAGATAAACTGTCTTGTGAACCGTCTGCAATGACGACCTGGGAGCAGAACACTCAATAACTCATGTCACCGTGTTGTAATGAAGATTAAACTGCGTTAATCAGTAGATATAATGCATTTCATGCCAAAGAAAGACTAAAAAGTGCATATAGAAATGATGACATGATAACTGCAAACATAAGAAACTACTATATTCATAATTAACTGCTTGGAAATCATAATTGAATGAAGGTACAACATAAGCACATAACAATTTAGTACACCTAGACATATGGTAATGTGTGGTGAATACGGTACATTCTTTTGGTTTCAAAAAAAATACCGTACATACATGCTAACAGATGCGGAAAATGATGCTTTATTCATGGTCACACCTTCAACAGATGTTCAACATTTATGTCCTAAACAGCTACTGTTACATGCTTCTTGGAGTGGAAGACTAATATTTGGAGCTAGGTATCATGTAGAGCATAGATTAAATATATGGTATTTGTCAACTACAAAAGTTCCTTCATTTGTAAAAGTGTCATAACAGTATGCAAAAAAATGTAAAAATTTGTTTAAACGAAAAAAGGGGTTATGATTCCATAATGATTGGCACAATGTTGGAGATATTAGAGTTTAGGTAAGAGTCCAAGTCGTGTGTGGGTCGGACTGTAATATTTGACACTATAAATAAAGGGTGTGAGGATCCCAATAGGAACACCATTATTCCCGAAATTCAACATGGTATCAAGCCAATCCATCCCAAACCCTAACTCGAGCAAACCCTTACCTCGAAACCATCGTTGTCGTCGCTCCTCAGTCGATCTGCCGACCGCCGTTGTCACGTCGTGTGTGGTCCTCTACTACCGTGTCGCACGGGAGCGGACCGGCGGCCGGCGGGTTGCGTGCGGACGAGCCAAGGGCGACGGCCGGCGATGTAGGAGGCAAGCGGATCCCACGGAGACAAGCATCAACGGCGAACCGGGAGCAGGTGGAGTTGGCAGGGCTAAGCGGTGGCTTGCGGGAGGCAGCAGGATCCGACAGCCACGGATTGGGATCCGGCGGCCCATGGACGGATCCAGGCACAGGGTGGCCGAGAGTGATGCCGACGCGTGCATACAGTGGAGGCTTAGAGGCACAACTCGGCAACACGGCAGCGCACGCGGGCGCCAGCGACGGCCCCGACAGCACGTGTGCCATCTGGGCTTCCTCCCTACCGGTGTGCCCTCTGGGCTTCCTCCCTATCTCCTCTCTATGTCGGGCTCGTGCCGTGCCTGGCACGGTCCGGCACTGTACATGCCGTGCCAGGGTGCTAGCTCAAGCACGTACGGCTCGTTGAAGAATCTAGACCTGTCATTATGTGTTAATAGAGTATTTTGATAATTAATGACAATCGTCAGATGGACTAACATTTTTCATGAGTTGGATTTATTTATTAGTCATTTTACCAGTCTCGGTGTTTGGTGTAGAGACAGGATTGCTAGTATAGGTTATCGTACTATTAAGAGGGATCTTGACTAGTAGCTTGAGTATGTCTTGTGTTGATAGCTCTTAGTGCTTACTCTAGCTCTTTTTAGCATGTTGCCGATATTTGCGAATGTATTTTGCAAATAGTTGAGGCTCATGCATAACCCTTGTAGCATGTGATTTTAGTTTACGAATGTGTTTTGCAAATAGTTTAATAGTTTGTGAATGTGTTTTGCAAATAGTTTAAGTCAATGTACCAAATTCCTTGTGGAGTGATTTTAAAAGTCGCCAAATGTGTTTTACAACTTGTTGAGAATCTTGCCTTCATCCCTTGTTTACATCGCGCATTAATTAGCAAATGTGTGTTTGCAAATTGAATTGAAACGAAATGCAAAGTCTGCTTTTTAGCTTTCTAAGTCTGTGGAGGTCTGACCGCAGCCCTCTGAAAGTCAGATCCTGGAGGCGTTTGACTGGGCTGAGTGCCGGTCCAAACTTCATGGCGGTCTGATCGATGGGTAATCGGTTTGACGCCATGTGTGGCCGGTCTGACCGGCCCCACGATTAGCCTCCCCGGTCAGCCTTTTCTATAGGAGGTGTTTTTCTGGGTTTGGTTGTGTAACATCTCTGTTTTTCTGAGCCTTTTTAAGTTCTCAAAATAAAATAACCATTTGATTTTGTGAATTGCTAAAGTTTAACTTGGAGATTTTGGAGTTTGGAAGCATCTTAATATGAATTAATCAAACTTCAATTAATTCGGTTTGATTTATCTTGAGTTGTTGAAGTTCTCTAGTCCTTAGTTTCCCCTTTCTCTGTCTGTCCCTCCTTTCGCGCGCCCGCGCCTTCAATCCTTGCGAGTCGTTCGATCGAGCTTGAACGGCCCAATCTCGTTTGCGCGTTCGCCCAGTCCAAACGTCCCCAATCCTTGCATGTCGTTCGATCGAGTTTGAACGACCTGATCTCGTTTGCATGTTCGCACAGTCCGAACATCTCCAATCCTTGTGAGCCGTCCGATCAGAATCAAACGGTCTTCATCCCCTCGACCTCCCTTTTTACAAAGACCACCCTCCCGGTCACGACTGCCCTTTTTGCAAAGACGACCCTCTCAGTCGCGACCGCTCTTTTCGCAAAGACGACCCTCTCGGTCGCGACCCCCCTTTTCGCAAAGACGACCCTCCTCCTCAGGACCACCCTTTCGGTGGGACCTCTCTCTTGGTCACACCTCCCCTTTGACCTTGACCAACATCTCTGTTTCAACTAGCCTTGTTCACTTTTTCCTTCCTGTACGTTTGTTGCAGAAGTCTTCGCGCATTAAATATTGTTGCATCGCATTAAATACTGTCACATCTATTGTACCCATCTCCCCCTCTTGTCTCCTCCCTTACTTGCTCCCGTCCCCTTGCTCACCTGCCGGTCGTGCGCCTGTGCTGTGCCACCGTGAATCCCGTCGCTACATCCTTGTCACCAAGTTTTCCTACCTCCACTATAATAGCGCACCAGGGAGCTTTTTGCCCTTTTCACTCCATTCGTTTTTGCCTCATTCCTTCTTCTTTCTTGCTCTTGTTCTGCAACTTTCCACCATTGGACCTCCTTCCGTTGGACCTCCTTCTCTAAAGCTTTTGAGTTAGCTTTCATTTGGATCTTTATTTGGGCTTTATTTGATCTTACTATGTTATCTCGTGTAGAGTTCGATAACGCTAGGGAACCAGAGTTTCTCGACGAAGTAGACCCTCAAGCTCTTGAGCAAGGCAAGTCATACTCTTGATCATATTACACCCAGTATTCCAAATTATGTACCTTTCGTTTTAAATTACTACTGCATGCGTATTTCAATTCAAGTACTTTAAACTCTATTTTAACTTGATAGTTATTCCCAATTCCTTTGTACACCCAAACTTGAGCGTCTTCCAAACCACCCTTGATACCTTAGTTAAAAGATAGTTGGTACATTAGTATAAACTAGAACATGTTGTAAAACTCTATGCTTAGCCGAAGCTTAGCTCAAAAATATTTGATTTTGGAAAGTTAGCCAAAAGCTCAACTTTGATTTCAAATAAAGCTATGGTATGGTCAGTACCATGGGGTTTTTCTGAAATGTTTTAAATATGGTAAGCAAAGTAAAAAATGGTTTGGACTTGGACGAAATGGATGTTTGGATGGGTGCATGTTTATGCACGGGATCGATCCATTTCTATGGTCGAGGCCCAGGGTTCGTTTGGTTGTCGCTCAGGTCAATTAAGGACCGGTTTTGAGTATATTTTGCTATGCCTTCCCGTACTACCACATGTCCTGAATGGGCAGGACCTGACTAACTAATCTGCAACACCTCACCGTGGTCGTGCCATCCAGTTACGTGGGTGTCTTTCACGACCTACTTTCATGTATTCCCACTTGGCGCAAGAGGGGGCTTGAATCCGACGGGTGGTTAGCCCAATGGAAGCGAAACCTTAGCGATGCGGGACTACGGTGGGATGGCGTATTGTAAAAGTCTTATGATAATCTCTTAGTCGCACACCTTCGGAAGTGTGTGGGCGGACAGTATAATTGATTATCTCTTGTGGGTAAAGTTGTACAACATTTGCAGAGTGTAAAACTATTCGAATAGTCGTGCCCATGGTCATGGACATACTGGCAAAGCTACTCCAAGTTAGATTTTGGTTTTATTTTCAAAAGATTTTATTATCTGGTTTTGGATCTCTATCCATTGGATTTTCGGCGGGCAGCCTTGTGATAGAAGGGTATCCTTTATTACTCTTGTGAATGTTATCTAACTATAAAACTTGTGTTTAGAAAATAAATTTTAGTTATGGTTTAGACTGCTTTGGAACTTAGTACAAGTATTTGAAAATAAACTTGGCTTCATGCAAAACAACTCTATAAACCTTCCTTTTGTTATACCCTTGCATGCATCAATCTGTTACTTGATGGGTGTGACTTGCGAGCACGGTTGTTGTGCTCACTCTTGCTTGTTGATAAGCAGGTGAAGAGGCCTACGTTGAGGACCAGGAGGTCCTGGATGACTAGGATGCGCTCCAACCGATTGCCTGTGGCGAATCGGGTGGCCACAACCACTTTTTGCTTCCGTTGTTCTTGCTCTTGGCCTTGTGCCATTTTGTAATCAACTCAAATTTTATGTTAATATAGTGACGTTGTGTGGATATCTTATCATCTCTTGTTTGATTGTTTACACTAGCCACTGATCATGGGACTAGTGTGGTTTACACAGCGAGGTCCCGGGGTCCTCTGCCCCTGGGGCCGCGACATGTTGGCTCCTCTGTGGAGCGACTGCCCCCTGGTAGTCTGACCGGTCTTGGTCTAATATGACCGACTCATGTGAGGGTGGTCAGTCCGGTTAAGTGTCTAACGACTAGTTTTTATAGCCGTTGGAGCTAGGATTGTCTGGCCAAACATTAGTTGGCGATCAGACCGGGTTTCCCTATTTTTCTGCAGATTCTCTTTCAACAACTAGTTTTCTTCTGTGTGGGTATAAATATCCCTTGTGGCCGGTTGTGGGAGAATGCTGGTGCCATTTTCATTCCCCTTGAGCAAAAAACAAACCCTCTCCTCTTTTTTATGCCAGTGTTGCACTTCGTGAGCTTAGAAAGTAAAATCTTAATGCATGTGTTGTATTAGGTGTTGGATTTAATATTCATTGAGTTTAGACACTTGATTGGTTCAAGTGAGCATTTTCAACTTGTTACTCTTGGTGTTTGCCAACACCTAGACGGTTTGGAGGAGTTGATCCAGTGATCTTCTCAAAGAAGGTTGTTGGAAGGCTAAGGCGGTTGTGAGTAGTTTGGTGCTCATCATCTCCGGAGTGGAAGAAGAGCAACCCTGAGTGGATTCGATGTGTAGCTTAATTTGTAGAGCCGGTCCAATTCGTTTGGGCTTACCTCAACGTGGACTAAGGGAAACCGACAAGTTTTCGATCACCATATGAAAAAGTTCAAGTGTTCTTGTGGTTTGTTTTCTTGAGCTTTACTTTCTTATAATTTACATTTATAGAATTAAATTACTTGCTTGTCTCCTTAGGATTGAAATCTTTGTCTTAGTCTTAGCTTGTTAGTGCACTTAGTCAAGACTAGTTGATTTATGTTTTCATTGAGCAAAACCAAATTGAATTATAATTATGCATAAAACTCAATTTTACCTATTTTTTTAAAAACCGTCTATTCACCCCCTCTAGTTGGCCTCCTTGATCCGGCCCGACCAGGCTCGACCCATTTTGGCACGGCCTGTTCTAGCCCGCGAATGAAACGATTTGTGTCATGCTGGCCCACGTGTCTGGGTAGCAGCCCAAGCACAGCTCGAAGGCCACTCGTGTTGGCCCGAGCCCGTTTGGTCTAACGGGCAGGCTGTTTACGACCCACTTAGCCCATTTTTTTAAAAAGGAAAAAATCCAAAAAATATTTTTAAAAATAAAAAGTGTAGAATTCAGCAATACATTTGAAAATTGTAAAAAATGAACTATGTAAAATTTAAAAATACAAAATAAAACTATATAAGTATTAAAAATGAAAATAAAATCATATAAATATTAGGAAATGAAAATAAAATCACGTACACGCGCACGTGCGCGCGCGCACACACACACACACACACACACACACACACATATATATATATATTATAATGAACGGGCCTAATGGGTCATGATGGGTCGGACCAAAAACTATTCGTGTCGTGTCGTGTCGGCCCATCGTGCTGAGGTGGCGGCCCAGGCATGGCCCGGGCTATCGTGCCAACGCGACCCATGAACAATATGGGCTGTGTCGTGCCTCAGGCCGACTCGACCGACATGGCTTATTTGGCCACCTCTATTCTTAGCCTCTCGGTCTTTGGTGGTGGTGTGCAATGCAATGCCACTGCCGCCAACCCTGTCCCCAGCCAAGTGACCAGCCAACTACGGCCCATCTCCAACCGTCGCAAGTCGCGACCAAGTCGGCAGCCCAAGCGCAGGCACGTGCCACTGCCCCCAACCCCGTCCGCAGCCCACACTGCACTCCCCACTCCTGAGTCCTGATGCACCGTGGCCGAGTCGCCGAGAGCTAACACTATATATCTGGCTATCCCTTCCTCCTCTTTCTCGCTCTCTGTGATGGCGGCACAAGGAGCCAAGGACGCGCGACAGCGAGCGATGGGGCAGGGGTGAGAGCCGAGCGCCGAGCGCCGAGCCAGAGCCGAGGATGGAGGGTGCGGCGAGTGGCAAGGAGAGGGAAGCCCTGCGGCGCGCGGCAATGCCATGCCCGAGCCCGAGCAGGAGCAACCACTAGCGCAAGGAGTGGCGGTGGCACACGGTGAGGCCAAGGTGAGCTCCTCTGCTGGCTTATTGCCTCGTCTCGTCTCGCGGACTCCTCCTACTCGGGCCGGCTCCCCAGTCCCCAGGGACCGGATCGACGAAACTCGCTTCCCACGACCGCTCCTCCTTCGCCTCCACCGTCGTCGTGATGCCGTGATGGGGAACAATCGAAGTGCTGAACATGGTTTAGGGGAAGCCGGGAAGGCCCGAGGCCGGCACCGTCGACGACTTGACGCCGAAGCGAGGATGGATTAGACTGGACGCCTCCCCAGAATCCAGATTGGCACCGATTGAGATTTGAGTGATTGGCTCCTTAGTTAGTTAGTACTTAGTTGAGTTAGTTCTGACATCTGATAAGTGATATTGTGATAAGTGGATGACGGGATATGCATTGGCTATTTGGCTCATGCCTCATGGAATCAGATTGGCACTGATCGTTACTTACTTGCTTAGTTACTTGTTAGCTTCATTGCTTAGCTTGTATGTAACTCCGAATACCCATTCTGGAAATTCTAGATCCGCCACTGATTGTTGCTAGTCTAGGACGCGATTGGCAGACTGGCCTCAGCCGCGTTCTAGCCCAGCGACTGAGCCTGGCACGAGCCTCAGTCGAGCTACTAGCTCACGACTGAGACACATGGCAGACCAAGCTCTCATTCGTGTTTTCATCGCGCAACTAGGCCTTCCACGTTAGTTAATCGCTGGGTCACCGGGCGATGTGAGTTATTTTTATATAAAAAAACAAGTCATAGTTTATTAGTGTAAAATGATTAAAAATGATTTATTTTGAAGAGAAAAAATCGTCCTTGTCATACACTCGTACTGGTCTACGCCAACAACGACAAGTAGCTTGTCTGTTTCCCCAAATATTCAGTACCTTAAGTATAGCCGCAATATTAACTCTATCAAACTTGTTTTGCGTTCTTATACCTAAAACCACATGTTTGTTTTGAAAGTCATATATTCTCATATGTGTCCCAAATGATTGTTTCGAACTTTGAAACTCTCATTGGGTTCATCCTCCAATTATGAATGAGCACTCGAAACATCAAAATAGGATCTAACATATTCTTTAAGTAAAGATACCCTCGACGTATAAGGTTAAACACGAAAAGTAAACTAGAATCCCATTGAAATATTGAATAGGATAGCTGTACGTACTGAAGGAAGAATTTACGACTAACAATGAATATAATCAGATTTTGGAAAAAATAATAATAACCTTCATTTTGTATTTTAGTTGAGGAATAGTAGCCTAAGCTACGGTCTAATCTTCATCTTATACAATTTCACCTTTGATCAGCAATTTATTGTATCTTTCACGAATAGCCCCTACACCATAGGCCGTCAAAACAAACAACATTTATATAAATTAATTTGTATATCTCACGTGATTAATATTGTAACCCGTAATTTATTGTATAAGTTTCATCATGATCATCGATGCGTCCACAGATAGAACATGAGTACGCTGTGACGTTGTCATGAGCTATGATATATCTTTTAGAGAAGAAATAGTAGCGTGTTCCAGACGCACTTCCATAGTTCTTGAGAGTAATAACGTAAATCTTTTAGAGAAGAAATAATAGTGTGTTCCAGACACACTTCCATAGTTCACGAGATCAATAACGTATATCTTTTGGAGAGGAAATAGTAGCGTGTGCTGGACGCACTTCCATAGTTCACGAGATTAATAACGTATATCTTTTAGAGTAGAAATAGTAGCGTGTTCCAGACGCACTTCTATAGTTCACGAGATTAATAACGTATATCTTTTAGAGTAGAAATAGTAGCGTGTTTGGGACGGACTTCCATAGTTCACGAGATTAATAACGTATATCTTTTAGAGAAGAAATAGTAGCGTGTTCCGGACGCACTTCCATAGTTTCGAGATTAACAGCGTGGCGGCTTATCTCTTTGATTTATTCATGCTAGTATTATTGAATAAAAATAAAATAACATTATCATTACAATTTTTCTTCTTCTTCACAAGTATCTCCTTGAAGTCCTGAATCCCAAAAGGCAGTTTGCACCTTGCAGCAAACACAGCAAAAACACACACCCAAGGGGGGGAACAGAGGAAAGAAACCACCCCAAAACCAAACCCTCTCGCCTTCCCCTCCTTCCCGGCGGCAAATTTAAGCTCAGGAGCTCGCAACCGGGGTATGCATTTCTCTCCCCAAAAATCTCTAGACTGCAGTCTTTCACCGCAATCCCCCCCGAATTCTTGATTTTTTTCGCGTTTTTCTCGATTTTTCTGCGCCAAGATTGGCTCGATCTTGCCCGCCCAAGAAGCATAATATCTTTAGGGTTTTAGCGGGTTCGCGAGGGAGCGGAGTTAGGCGGAGCCTTCGTGATGGCGGGCACGAAGGCGGATGCAAAGGCGGAAACGAGCGGCGGCGGCGGCGGGTCGTTCAGCGAGCAGGGGCTTGCCGAGAAGCTCAATGACCTCAACAGCTCAGCCGCGAGCATCCAGAGTATCCTTTTTTCCGTTGGTTTCTTTCTTGCTTGTTTGCAAATTTGGTAGCCTAACCTGTGCTTTCTCTCCTTATTTCGATTTATGTAGTATTGTAATGAATAAAGCCCTAATTTGCAATGTGGATGAGTAGAACTGGCCCATGAGATCTCGTTCGGCACTCGAAGTATTGGTTTCTTGCGCTGTTTTTTTTTTGTTAATACCCGCCTTCTTCTGTTCCATACAGTGCTTATTGTTGTTAGTTTGTTGGTGGTTTGGTGCTCATGAGTAGACTGCTTGTTGTGGTTAACTTGTTGATGCATATGAGTATAACTGTAAGCTAACTAATATTTCTGTAGCTTGTGGATCGTTCTTTTGGTGGTATATCTTTCTGGGACTTTTTATACGCGAAAAATAATTTTGTTCTGGGTGTATTAGAGATGTATATAAATGATCCTGGGAATAAGATTTCTAATTAGCTTTGTGGTAAAGTTTGTGTCACAATTTTTGTTTGTTTCATACTTGCGTTCTTACTGTTAATGCTTGCTTTCGTTTCTGTTTTTTAAAAAAACGGAATAAATATGTTTGTCAGTGTCCTTTGAGGGTGGTTTCCATTAGGAAATGACAAATGATGACAGGAACTGTTAGGGCTCTATGTTAAAGTGTAGTCGTCCTCGTACCCTCTAGGTTGTCTGTGTTTCTTGTTTGTTTGGATAGAATTGTTCTCCTGTTCAATTTAGCAAATTAAGCGAGCAGAACTAATTTTATGTCACTTCCTTTAATTTGGAACCAAAGTATGTCATGTGGTTCTAAAGATCAAACTAGTTCCTTCTGGTTGCCACTGTTTGGGTAGTGGTATGCTAGTACGCTAATTGTTGTCACTTGGTTAGTTGTTTGAATGATCTTTGTAGGGTTGCTATGCTGATGGTATTTATCTATTGTGTCCAAAATAGATTGTAGTAGCATTTTATTGCTCTGAGGTTGTATTGGCAAAGCAACTTAACTTTTTACATTGTGGCCATGTGTCCTCATTTTAAGTCAATTAATCAGTTAGGTGAATACGTACCCTACACTGTCATCGATTAAACAAATCACAAATGACAAATGCTGCAAGGGAAACTTTTGGAGTTTGGAGAGGACAGCAGCATTTTTCATGCAGATGCAGTCCTATATCAACCATAAAATAGGTGGATCATATGATTATTTCCATGTCTTGGGGCTTAATATTGCTTCTTTTTTTGGGGCTCCAAACCTTGTAATTCTGCTTGTAGGTATGCAATATACTATACAAGAAAATTTATTATCAAAGTGGAGTGAGATGACTGTAAATGTGGACCATCTTCTAATGGGAGTCTATATTGGTTGGCTGGGTTGCAGATATGGCAAAGATGGTACCTATAATAACATGGGGAGCTGAGGAAGTATGCCCCACTTTTTTTGGACGGTCTACTCAATCCTGTGGTTTATTTACCCTTGTGTGCTTTAATTGTGTCTTGATATGATATGGTTTGATCTATTCCGGTTTTCTGGAGTATCAAATGGCAGATCTAATTATTTGTTCCTCATTACCTATGGGCTTCATGATACACAATTTTAGCAGAATATTGTTTTTTTCCTTTGCATCTGGACTGTTGTAGCTCGTCTTCTTTGTATTCCTTAATTCTTAAGCAGCACTTTCACATTGGTGTGTATTTCACCGGAAGAGAGCCAGAAAGGTTGTTGAGACGTGGGAGAAGCAGTTTAATAATGCAACAAAGGATAGGAAAGTAGCATTCCTGTATTTATCAAATGACATCCTGCAAAATAGCAAACGCAGGGGAGGCGAATTTGTGAATGAGTTCTGGAGGGTTCTTCCTGGATCACTGAAAGATGTCTATGAAAATGGGGGAGAACATGGAAAGAAAGTGGTTGCAAGATTAGTAAGTTATTTTCTTTCATCGTTACATGTTCATGGTTAATGCTTTGCAGTCCAGCAACCCCCTTGTTTCTCTCTCTAGAGTGGTGCTAGTGCTTTGTGCCTTGTCCAAGAATGCTGGAGGGATCTACACGTGTCAGTGCCATCATAATACTATAGTACCATGGGATTAATAGTTTACCATTTTAGCTTAGTTGATTTAGCAATGCCATACAAGAGCGGGCACCAATTAGGAAAGAGGATGTACTTGTTAGTTTTTAGCCTTGTTTCCTTCCATTCCAAGTGTCATGGGTCTAATGAATGTTCTCCAACCCCCCCCCCCCCCAAGGACTGTTAGTAGTCAGCAGCGAGAAGCAATGACCAAGACTTTTCTTCCACTGCTATTCCTCAAGTATATACAATTCTTTGCATGGGGGCATCTCTATCAGAGTTTACTTGGACCCTCAGTCAATACTGTATAAGGGGATTTGCTGCAAAATCCAGTGTGGTCATGTCATCGTGTGCACTAATAGGGCCCCACATTAATTGCATTGGGACTAGATTAATTTTGGAATAACATATGGTGGATTTAATAATTACTTCATTGTTTTGATTGCAAGGCCAAAACCGAAACATTAAATTTGTCAATCTTATTTTGTTAAATTTCAGATAGCGATTTGGGATGAGCGGAAGGTTTTTGGAACCCGTATTGAAAGTCTGAAAGATGACATTCTTGGTGACAACCCTCCTACATTGGATAACAAAGGCAATAGTTCAAATCCTCGCTCTAACCCCTCTTCAATTTCCAAAGCTGCACGGAAGGATTCCAATTCCAGTACAATAATAAAAGTAAGTTGCCAATTCTTGTCCTGTGAATTTATGTTTGTTTTCCTCTACTTATGATAGATTCCATATATTGGAATGAATTTGAGAGAGCTCTTCTTGTTGTTTGTCTTCCACTGTAGAAACTGACTGTTGGTGGGATGCCTGAAAAGATCGTAACTGCATACCAATCCGTGCTTGATCAACATTTTGATGAAGACACGGCTTTAAACAAATGTGCGAGTACTGTTAGTGTTTTGGAGAAGATGGATAAAGATGTACATGATGCTTGTACCCATGGTAAGGATTTTGCTTGCTTCACTAGTTCCTCTGAGCTCAAGAAAATGCTACAGACTGGACCAACATGTTAAATACAGAAAAGTGATCTAACTTAGAAATGGTTTTTGAGTTCACTAACTACAACGACTTGTTAGGTCCATGTTATGGAATAAACTCCATAGTTTCAGCTAACCTTTATATTTGTATAAGCTACGATGTTGTACTTGTGTGTGTGTTTTCTTTTTTCTTTTGTTATCTTTTGTTTTTAACTTACAAAGTATTACCTGCATGCTCCAATGTAAATGTCCTGATTGCTGTAGTGTTTGCATAATGTTAGTGTCTGTCGGATGCAGTAAGTGTGGCATGTTGACAGAGAATTGCTGTACAGAAAGGAATTTGAACACTCCTGGACTCCACATAACTTGCTTTCTAGAAAATTTATAATGACGTGATTGTAGCATGGTTTGGGCAAGTCGACAAGTAGTCGATGCGACCGACTAGTCGACTAGTCGGCAAGTCGGTCCCTTGGCGACTCGACTCGACTTACCGACTTAATATCCTTGATGGTTTGTATGCTAATATCTCTTTTTCATGGGTTTTAGAGTGAAAAATACTATAGTGCAAGGTTTTCTATTAAAAATGCTCCTAGTCTGGAATTACCTCTGATAATCTAAAACCTGAATTTACACTGGATTTCTGGATTTCCAAATTAAAAAAATGGATATGAAAAAGATGTGGTGCTCTGACATTATAATACTTTCACTCATCTCTTAACAATAAGCATCCAATATTCACTGCTAATGCTTGACTCCTTTTTTTCATAGGTATTCACCAAGCATCATCATTGATTTCTGACCTTCAAGAAAAGGAAGCAATCTTGAAGCAGTGCATTGAGCAACTTGAGAGTGTTGACATGGCTCGGATAAACCTGATCAATCAACTAAAAGAAGCCCTCAGTGAACAGGTCTTGAGCACCTTTTCCATTATCTTCGAAATGTTCTTTCTCGATGGCATATTATCATGATTAAAATTTACAAAACTTTATGTTTTTTCTTGTTTATATAACAGGAAGCCAAGTCGGAGCTTCTCCGCAATCAGTTGCAAGTAAGGATTATTCTGTTATATCCTCTTACATGTTATTGCCCTTCTCATTACTATATTGATAATCCACCGCAAAAGGAAAAGTTTGTTAGGTCAAAATGCATGATTGTGTTGAGCATTTTGTTGGATCATAAGCATGCTCATTACGATGTCTGTTGGTGTTGTGCCAGCCATTTTGTCCATGCCGTGCAGTTCTAGGCACCATTCTTGAATTTTGATTTTTGATGCTGCCTAAGATGCCCCATGACATGTGAGCATAACTAGAGCTTTGCTTTTCATTGACATCCCATTGGTGAAATTGTGTCCACATGTTCGGGATGAATAGTGTATTAGTATGATAAAAGAAAGAAAAGAACATATGAACACCTGCAAACGCACAGCATGTGCACAGATGCAAAGAGAAACCCCTAATGTACTTCTGATTATCATTCCATCCACTGTACATCCAACTACAGTCTTCTACTGACATGTTTAATGTTGCAGCCAGGGTTAAAAAAACCGGCCGATTACCGGACTTACCGGTGGGTACCGGGAAACCCTAAACCGGCCGGTTTTTCCGGATTTTGCAAAGTCAAATTCCAAATTTCGAATTTTGGATGGTTTTTAAGCAAATTCAATCAAATTCCGTCCGGATTTTTTCCGGGAAATCCGGTTACCAGCCGTTTTTTTTTCTGGCCAACGACCGGGATTTCCCCTGGGAACGGGTTTTGGATCCCTGGTTGCAGCAACAAACTGAAATGAAAAAAAAATATTTTAGCTACATGTGCCATGATCAAGACACATTATCAAATAATTTTAGCTACATGTGCAACAAACGGCATGTGCATACCATTATTCTAATAACAATTTGTAGTAAACAAATATATTTCCTCCTGTTAAGAAAAGACATACTGCAAGAATGCTTGTTTAGCTACTTCATCGAAACCCAGCCACAATGCAAATAAAATATGGTGATGCAGACTAAAAAAATGCATGGCATGCAAACTTACTTGCAGATGCTATCGGTGTAGAGGTTCTGTCCTTGGTTACCTCCGAGTCTTTGATCACCTTCAGATCAATCCCAAATCTTTGGTAGGATCGGCAAGGAGGGCTATGATTCCAGTGGAAAGTAGGGAAGTTGAGAGAAGCAAAGAAAAAAAAAATCTTTTACAGCACCTCCCACCCTTTCCTCTGTTTCCCCTTCACTCACCACACAAATACATAAAAAAACATACCAAGACACTTGGAGCAGGTGTAGGATTTGGGCGTGTTCTCTTCTCTTGGGGATCAGCAGTACAACCTCACTTGGAGGGGTTTCCTGGTGATGGTGGCTTCTAGGGCAGCTACCAGGAGTTGAGTCCATGGGAGGAGGGGGGCTGCGGCTTCTTTGTGGATGGAGAGGAGGATTTTGGGGTGGAGGCGATTTTGGGTGCAGAGGAGGATTTGGGGGTAGAAAGGAGGGGATTTTGGGGTGGAGAGGAGGATTTGGGTTTGGAGATTTCAGGGAGGTGAGGGAGGGGAGTGGTTGGGAGCAGGGAGGAGACCAGCAGGCCACATTTCCCCGGAGAAGAATGGTCGGCGGCGACAGAGTTTGGGCCAAGTTGGGTTGGACGGCTGGGCAATGAATTGTGAGCAAGGTGTCTTGGAGTTAGAAAATTTTGTACAAGGAGGGAATGGGAAAAATTCGGAGGGGAGCCAATTTTTTTTGGAGGCAAATGAAATTTAGTTCCCTACAGTTTTGATTCACATGGTAGGAAACCTTTGGATGTTGTATCCACGTCAGCACCCATTCCACGCTGGCGGATGCCACCACACAATTGGCGGGCCCTCCCCTCCATAGTTAGCTCCCTACGAATTGCATTAAACTATAGGGAACATTAGTTTTCCCTACGTTTCTTTGATCTCACCATAGGGATATCTTTTTTCCTGTGGCTTGTCTTTCCATCATTAAGGAACAATTAAAACTGTAGGGAACATGGGGATTTCTAGTAGTGAATGCTTAAGCTCTCTAATAGGATAGCTAACAACTACTGAATTTGTGGGTACAATTCGGCTTTGTGATGGAAGGCATTTGACTAACCATGGTCTGCTTGGGATATTGAGCACACATGTTGGCTGGTCTATCTAGCATCCCACTTCAAGCACAAACCAGCTCCCATTGCCACCCCGAGGCTTTTTCAAGATATCAAGCCCACTTCCTACTTAGACTGCTTCCCCATTCCAACTTTAGCCTGTTTATGTATGATGTATCCTTCTCTTTGTCTGTTTCGACAGAATACCTTGGGAGGTCTGATCCATCTTTAAGGGTTTGGCCCTCGACAGCATCAAGCTATACAGGCCTGAGGTCTTAACATTCCTCCCAAGCTGTTGCATTCCTCTGTCCGATAGGCATGTGCTGAAAGAAAGAAAAAAAATGTGCCGGTGGTGATGGACCTAGGGATAAAAAAACCGGAACCGGGCAATTTCCTGCTCGGAGGCCCTCATCCGGTTACCGGCCGGTAACCGGAAATCCCGGAAAAAATTCGGATGAAATTCCTTTGAATTTGCTTAAAAACCAGCAAAAATTTGAAATTCGAAATTTGAATTTGCTAAACCGGAAAGAAACCGCCCGGGTTTGTTTCTCCCGGTCGCCACCAGTAAGACCGGTTACCGCCACCGGCGGTAACTGGCCGTTTTTTTTCTCCCCTGGATGGACCCATGCATGTGTTGGTACCAATCCCAGGTTCTTATGAAGCTAACCAGCTTCTATCAGACAGTTCTGGGGTGGAGGGCAGGGATAGGTTTGGATATATATACCATGTCATGTCTTCTTAAGTTGGAGGTTTTCAGACATATATCTGCTCCTCATATGTTATACCCATTTATGTTATTTTTTTTGCTGGAATTTTTCTACCAGAGCACATTTGACTTTCTTTAACATTGCTAGCTATCATCTTAGTTAAGATCGTACTATCTTACCATAGTGGCGTTCTAGCAGTTATTTGAGAAACTACTAAAGTGATTTGCTGTTAATCCTTGATTTAATTGACAAACAGGTTGCTCAATCAGAGACTGAACATGCCATGCAACTAAGACAGCGACTTGGTGGTGCCCCTGTCACCAATGGTGCAGGATCTAGTTCTAGTCCACTCATGATTACACTTCCATCAGAGCAAACTGCTGCCATGATGCAGAATTCAGCAATAAGACCAATATCTCCCCAGTTTCAACCACTGCATCCGACAACCTCACTTCCTACCACAGCCAGTGCTGCAGGTGATGAGCCCAAGAAAACAGCAGCAGCTATGGCAGATAAGCTTGCATCTTTGTCATCTCCCGAGCAGGTGCTCTCCTCCATTTTCTCGTCCCTTGCTGCTGAACAAGCTGCTTCCATGAGTAGTGGTTCGCTTTCTGGAGAGCTCTCTGCAGGACCTCCAGGCTTCCAGGCTGAAAAGAGGCCTAGGCTTGAGAAACCCATGCAGGCCGGTGATATGGGTGCTCCTCCCTTCTTTGGGCAAGTACCTCAGGTGCAACAGCAGATTGGAGCAGTATCTACTTCGCTTGGAGGCATACAGCCACCGACACAGGCAAACCAAGCACCAGGTTCATTTCCACCACCTCCACCTCCTTTGCCACCTGTGCTGCCACCACTTCTGCAGCAATTTGGTCAAAGTACTGGAGGAATGTTCGGAATGGGACCTTTTGGGATGATGGCCGGCTCTGTGCCACCTCCGCCTCCATTGTCCAACATTCTGCTGGCAGGTTTTCCAAGACCAAGTGGACCACCACCTCCACCTCCTCTTCCACCAGCTCAGAACCAGAGCCAGCCCCAGCAGCAGCAGTCTCTGCAGGCACCACAGCAATCTCCAACGTCAACTGGATTCTTTCCAACGTCAGGCAATGGGTTCTTCCCTCCAGTTCAGGTGCAGCAATCTCCGTCGGTACAACGACAATGATTCTATTACAATTGTCGGGTTATAAAGACAGCACCTTGTGCTAACTTTGTATATTAAGCAATAATCCCCGAGTATTAAGCTGTTAGTTGACAGGTCCTGCAGGGAAAGCAGGATCAATGCTTATGAATTGGAAAGATTTGTAGAATAGGCCTGCGGCTTGTGTGATGTATAACTGTTCCTTTTGGTCTGAGGATTTTGTTTTACTCTTCCTGGTCATGTGAAGTAGTTAGACCTTTTACCCCCCTTTTGCATAGCTCCTTAATTAGTCCTGAGGCAAACAAATGGTGGCGTTGACATTGTTACTTAAAGGGTTGCCCAAACGATACAACATTTTTTGGGCTCCTCAACAGTAGAATTTTCCAGTGGCTTTGGTACACAGGTCATAGTCTGATAGATACTTATGTGAACTGCAAATATTTGTCCTATTGTTGTTTAAATTTATTTATTAATTTATTATAATGTTCTTTCGTGCAAGTTTGCTGTTTGTCTTCATTTCGTTCCTTGAGGGGTTGGTGGTTTTCTGTTAGTTTAGAGCAAGGAATGGTGGTCATTTAAGTGAGGTGAAATTAACAAATTTCGCCTTTGTGAACAAAGCAAGTCATTTGAGGCATGGTAGTGTTCCTGTAGTCTCTCTTCAGGTGAATCCTTGTGATTAGCTATGTATACTTGAGTTACTTGTTGCTGCAGTTGGCCAGTTCAGGGGCTTCTTAGGTAGGGGTAATATGTTGCGTCAGCAACTCAAGATGCCAAACAAGAGTGGACAAGGAAATGAATATTTTATATATATATATATATATATATATATATCATATTTGCTACTCACAGGTGTAGTTACTTCCATTGTATCTATCGTCCATCTGTGATATTACATGCTTGATTGGATTATTGGGTCGGATATCACTCCATAACAGTTGCTAGCAACCCGCTAACATTCTACGTAATTTATTTCCTTTCAAAATCAAAATTAATATCCAAATCCGTGTACTATGGAATTGACTCTTGATGTTGGTAAATGCTCCAATAAACATGGGCGACCTTCTTGCCTGGCGCTTGAATGAGCGCTTGAATGAACGGCGCAGACGGCATTCATACCTAAAATGTGTAGTATATTCCATACCCAAAAAATGTAGTATATTCCATACCATGGAGAGGTGGTATTTTAAACATGTACTTAGATAGTATGTATATACCTAAGGGAGTATTTTTAGTATATGTACTTAATTAGGTAGTATGTATACCTAAGGGAGTATTTTAGTACATGTATTTAGGTAGTATCAGGGAACAAAAACGGGCGGTTCTGGCGGTTGCAATTTCAGTGGGGTCCGGATTCAAAATCCCCGCTGAATCCTCCTATTCAAATTCAAATTCAAAATTCCAGGGAAACATCTCAAATTCAAATTTATTTGGACAAAATTTATCCAGTTTTCCACCGGGATCTCCGATTACCGGCTGGGAACCGTTACCGGGCTCCGAATAGGATTGTGCCCGGTAACGGTTCTTTGATCCCTGGGTAGTATGTATATACCTAAGGGAGTATTTTAGTACATGTACTTAATTAGGTAGTATGTATACCTAAGGGTGTAGGTAGTATGTATACCTATGGGAGCATTTCAGTACATGTACTTAGGTAGTATGTATATACCTAAGGAAGTATTTTAGTACATGTACTTAATTAGGTAGTATGTATACCTAAGAGGGTATTTTAGTACATGTACTTAGGTAGCATGTATACCTCGGGAGTATGTTAATACATGTAATTGGGCAGTATATACAACTATGATAGTATATTAGTACATTTGTACATGGATTTGGGAAGGGAGTATTTCACGTATGAATGTACTTTATGGAGTATGTTGATTGGTACACGCGACGCTCTCGTCTATATGCATCATTTTTATATTAATTCTCCGTCCTTGAAAATTAGACAACCTAATCACATGATGAATGTCAAAACTATATCAGATCATCGTGGTCTCCCGTGGCCATAGACCTCGTCGATTGTGCACTTAGGGTGCCTCGTCGTCACGACACCTGCATCTTGGGCCATCTCGTCGTGGTGGAGGCACCCGCCGATAGGCGACATGAGCCTCATGTATGGGCGATCAAATTTGCTTTTCCTACACTAGAACACCAAAATCACGATGAGATCTCAGTGCATCAAGAAAACTGGCGTAGATGTATGTGATGCTTACACATAGCACTACAACGATACCCGTTCAAGTATGTTGTGGCGGCACTGTCTTCCTTGGATATATCAAAGTAGTATGTAGTATATACTACTGGTGACGTTGGTGGTATGGACGATCCAACGTGATGGCAGATCTTCGGCTCGAGGAGGCATGTAGCTAGGTCAGGTGAATGAACGGCGCGGACGGCAAGGGCCATGTCGCAGGAATACCTTATGCTTGGTGTGAGATAAATCAGTTAAATGATACAAACAAATCAACTAGCAGGAATACTTTATGCTTGCTGTGAGATAAATATGAACATACCTTGCGCTTCCAAATGGAGACCTGGTTAGCTCTGGTCGGTTCGCCGGCGACATGCGGCTACCAGACCACCAAAGCCTACGATGACTTCCGATATAATCGCCGGCCACACGTTGCTACACTTGCTACCAGAACTGCACGGTGCTAGTCGGTTGAGATGGCTAGTTAGCCAGAGATTAATCCTCGATTGGAGATTTGGTCGGTTGAATGCAACTAAAAAAAAATCTAAACTCCCAGAAAGATCTCCAAGCCAGCTGGTTGGTTTACGAATTTGTTAGCCGGTGCTTAAACACCAAATATTGGACTAAAATTGGTTGGTCTTGTCTACAAGATGAGAATGATACATATATAAGAGCTAGAAAAAAAAAATGCTAACCTAAGAGAGAAGGACAAAGCTTCTCCCTCCTCTCTGGAATTAACTGCTAATTCTGTTTGGGGTTTGATCTGGGGTGTGGGATGGGCCTCATGCTGGCGTTGAACTCCACCTTGGGCTTGGCGTTCGCCGGCATGGTCGTCGTCGCCGTTGCCTGATGAGCGCCCTTGACGTCGAAGTTGTTGGTGTCCATGGCCGTTGGTTGCAGCAGCAGCCTCCTGGCCGTAGGACGACTCTGCAACGACGACCCTGGTGTTGCAGCAGCAGCACTGTTGTCGTTGCAGTCAAGAGACAAGGTCGTTGCTGCTGCTGCTGCTGCTGCTGCACTCACAGTAGTACTAGTAGTAGTAGTGAGCAGGAGAAGACGGAGCAAGAAGACGGCAGCGAGGAGGCAGAGCACGCCGAGTAAAGCCTTCTTCCTCATGGTGTTAAGTTGTTGCTTGATCAATTCATCAATTGTGAGCGAGCGAGCGAGGTGGTAGTGAAGTAATGGAGAGGTGGTGTTGGGGCGGGGTGGCGTAATTACTAGTACAGGAGACTAGGAGAGTGGTGCGTATATATAATATCGTCACGGACAGCACTAACAGTACGAGTTGGGAACATGCAGAGAACATGTTGCTTCGTTTCTCCATGTTTTTAGCTGTGGAATGAGCAAATCAGAGTCATGCATGCGTGAATCATATGGGGCAAGTGGTTGCGGGAACATGCATGTCACCCTGAGATCTGGATCAATTTAATTTCATTTTGCAGAAACAAGTGCCGTTTCTCTTTGACTAAAACATCTCATTTTCTTGAGCTGGCCAGATCTAATCCATGCAAGCACTCCACTCTGGATTAAGCATTTGATCGATGTTTCACACATCTATGCAAGATCATGATTATGGTCATCTTTTTCTCTCCTTTCTGCGAGGTCATGTTGATGGCTTTCTGATGGATCGATCATGCTCGCTTCAGTACAACCGGAGTAGTCCGGACTTGCGCGAATACGGACCATGTGATGTGATGCTCATCTTTGATTAATATCTGTTGCCGTCCGGCGGTATACATGATTATATATATAGGAGGACTTAATTTTATTTAAGCTTCGCCACGTCACGTGATCAGATCAGACATTCACATTCGTTTCCTATAGTGCATTCAGGATATTAAGGATCTCATTTTGCTTCTCTACTCATTTGTTTGTGCCTGCAAATATACAACGCTTCAGATTCAGATCGGCTAGCTAGCTTCGTCGTGGAGAGGTACGGCCAACCGGTCACAAACGTATCATATACAGATACCATGTTCCTACCTTTGTAACCGCAGCAGCTGTACGGTCTGGACTCTCGAGTAAATTTGGACAGTTCACATCCAATTCAGTACTATAATTAATCTGCTGTCATGTCTGAAAATGGAGACAGACATTTCTTGCTAGCTCTGCCGAACTCTTTATCTGCATATAGGAGTAGTTCATACGATGTTGATATACATACCGAGTGAAAATGTCATTATCCTAGTTCATACGATCTCCAGTCTCCACATGGAAGAGGGTTGGCCATTGACCATCTGTCTCTCCACAACCACAGATTTGACCAACTATCGGCTAAGTTAATTGCCGAGTTCTTTCTTGCATTGCTCCTCTTCCATCATTGCGACCTTCTTGGCCTTTTTCTGAGTAATCAAGTTCATGGATTAACAACCCCTCTGCACAATCCACATGCAACCATGCAAGATATTGGATCATCTGTCTCCCTAAGTCTCCAGATTTGACCAGCCATCCGCCAAGTTAACTGCCCAGTTGTATCTTGTTCCTGCTCAATCATTGAGACATCTTGGCCTTTTCTCTTCGACCACAATGGTAGATGGCATATGGAACATGGGCAGAGAAAACACTACCGGTAGGGGAAAAATTTCGGAGGGTAGCGATAGGACTGGTAACCGCCGGTTACCGTTTTTTCAGAAATTTTTCGGACGAGCTTTTTGAATTGCACTTTGAAATCCTGAATTTCTACTGGCTAGGATGACCCTTGAAATGACCGAATTTGAAAATTTCACCGAAATTTCGTTGATAATTAAAACAACCTCGACGGTCGCCGCCGTCACCCCCTCCTCAGCCACAGCCGAGGCTAAGGCGCAAGGGGGTACGACCGCGACACGTGCGTACTTCCGCGGCCAGTCGCCCCCGCCGAGCAGAGCCACCGGCGGCGGTTCCAGGACAAGCAGCCTACCATCTACTTCAAGAAACGAGCACATAAGCACATACCAAGAAACCCAACCACACAAGACAGCCGCAGCTACAAATCTTCCCGTCCCCCACACAATTCACAAAGCACCCCCAAACTCCCAATTCAGGATCTTTACCTCGGTAGCCATGGAACGGAGGCATGTCGATTCACCCAAGAACAAGAACGCAGCAGCAAACAAAGGGGACACCGCAAGAACCCAAGACAAGAACAAGACAAACAGCAGCACCGCCGCGCCGAACCCTATCGCTGGCCGTGATAGGGAAAAAAGGTGGGGGGAGGGCGAAAACGGAGGAGTCGGGGAAGGGAAGGAGGCCAGGTGCCGCAGAGGGAGAGAAACCATCAGAGGAAGAAGATGAGAGCGATCAATTGGGAGCTAGGGCAGAGTGAGATAAGGGGATAGGAGCCTGAACACGGAAAATAATCCTATAAGACCCGGTCACAATTCTATGTAGACCCATTCCACCACGTGACACGTGTCTTTTCACGAATATCAAAACACACAGCTCAATAAATCATTGATGTAAATTTTCACGAATTAAATACTGAAGACTAACATGTCATGCTTTCAGATTCGTGAAAAGACACGTGTCACGCGGTGGAATGGGTCTACACTGATGAAATTGTGGACCAGGTCCTATAGGATTATTTTTCGTGCTCGGATGGGCCAGGCTCTTATTTCAAAACGGCCTGATTTTTTTCTTCGGCGTATTTTGAAATATGCCACTCCTCAGTTTATGGTTTTGAAATATGACACTTCTCAGTTTTTTCTTTGAAATATGTCACTCCTCAGTACAAAGAAGAGTGACATATTTTAAAAAAAAAAACTGAGGAGTGGTATTGTCGTAGCGTAAAGAGGCTAAACAGTGGGTACGGGGACCCTCCGTATGCGAGGACCCTTCGTACCCTTTTGTCTTGGGGAAGGACCGAAGGAAGAGAGGGGCTAATGACACTGAGTGAAGATATGTATTGCTTGTGTCTTTGAATGTGAGCCAACCCCCTTTACATATGCCCTTGGGGCTGTACTTATAGGAGGGCAAGAAGGGACATTTACCTTCTTGCCCTCCCAATGTGAGGAGAGAGAGGGGGTATTTAGGTACATTTGCCTAAATATGCTATACATACTAGGTTTATACATATATAGTACCCCTGTCGGCACACCGGTATTCCTGACGACCCTAGGGTGCGGGGCATCCCTTGGTGCCCGGCTACGACAACTCCCTCGTCTGCGTGGTCCGAGGTCGTGAGGACAGATCCCGCGATCCCGAGGGGCGAGCGGACGCAGTTTTGCCGCCCCTGGACCCTCGGGAGTCAGGGATACCCTGGGGAGACATCAGCCGAGAGCCGCCATGCCGGAGTGATCGACGTGGCGCCGCCCCGCCGAGGCAGGCGGCGGAGCTCTGGAGGCACACCGGAGACGGAGTCGGTGCGGAGCCGCCCCGCCGAGGCATGGGCCTCGAGGCGGGCGGCTTCGGATGCGCGCCCGGCGAGGCGGCGGCGCGGCCGCCGCCGGCGGGGGCCTCGAGGCGAGCGCGGCTCGGATGCGCCGCCCGCCGAGGCAGCGGCGAGCTCGAGGCACACCGGCGGCGGAGTCGTGCGAGCCGCCCGCCGAGGCATGGGCCTCGAGGCGGGCGCGGCTCGGATGCGCCCGAAGGAGGCGGTGGTGCGGCGCGCCCGCCGGCGAGGGCCTCGAGGCGAGCGCGAAGCCGGATCGCGCCCGAGGTGAAGACGAAGTCGGTGCGAGCCGCCCCGCCGAGGCATGGGCCTCGAGGCGGGCGGCGAAGCTCCGGATGCGCTCCGAAGGAGGCGAAGCTGGTGCGAAGCCGCCTCGCCGAGGCAGGGGCCTCGAGGCGAGCGGCGAAGCTCCGGATGCGCTCCGAGGTGAAGACGAAGTCGGTGCGGAGCCGCCCCACCGAGGCATGGGCCTCGAGACCGCCGAGGCGTGCACCTCGAGGCGGGCGGCGAGCGGCGACAGAGGCGAAGCTAGTGCGAAGCTACCCCGCCGAGGCGTGCACCTTGAGGCGAGCGGCGGCAGAGCATGCGTAGGAGAAGCCGACACGGAGCCGCCGTGTCGAAGCATGGTCCTCAAGGCAGGCGATGCGTCGTGGCGGTAGTTGCTGCCCTCGTCTGATTACTTCTTTGGTGTGACTGTTTGCAATGGTCCTGTTTGCAATGGTCCTACTAGGGGCTTGATACTGTCCCCCCTTCAGCCGCTCCTAGTGGGTTGGGCCCCTGACTGAGTGGCATGAAAGGTTAATGTTTGTTTGCCCGAGGAAACATATGCATATTGTTATTGTTGTGCTCGCTTGAGAGCCTGAAGCTATCGAGGGGGAGGCGAAGCCGAACGCCGTTCCCTCAACCTTTTTTGATTGAGCTCGCTTGCGGAGTTCAAAGCTAGCGAAGGGGAGGCGAAGCCGAACGCCGTCCCCCATCCTTTTTTTTTATTGGGCTTACTTGCGGAGCCCAAAGCTAGCGAAGGGGAGGCGAAGCCGAAAATGCCGTCCCCCAACCTTTTTTTTATTAGGCTCGCTGGAGAGCCCAAAGCTAGCGCGCGGGAAGGCGGCAAAACGCCGCCCCAACCTTTTTATTAGGCTCATTGGAGAGCCCAAAGCTAGCGCGGAAGGCGGTCAAAACGCCGTCCCCCAACCTTTTTTGATTGGGCTTACTTGCAGAGCCCAAAGCTAGCGAAGGGGAGGCGAAGCCGAAAATGCCGTCCCCCAACCTTTTTTTATTAGGCTCGCTGGAGAGCCCAAAGCTAGCGGCGGGGAAGGCGAAGCTGAAAACGCCGTCCCCCAACCTTTTTTTTTATTAGGCTCGCTGGAGAGCCCAAAGCTAGCGGCGGGGAAGGCGAAGCTGAAAACGCCGTCCCCAACCTTTTTTTATTAGGCTCGCTGGAGAGCCCAAAGCTAGCGGCGGGGAAGGCGAAGCTGAAAACGGCGTCCCCCAACCTTTTTTTATTAGGCTCGCTGGAGAGCCCAAAGCTAGCGGCGGGGAAGGCGAAGCTGAAAACGCCGTCCCCCAACCTTTTTTTTTGATTGGGCTTACTTGCGGAGCCCAAAGCTAGCGAAGGGGAGGCGAAGCCGAAAATGCCATCCCCCAACCTTTTTTTTATTAGGCTCGCTGGAGAGCCCAAAGCTAGCGCGGGAAGGCGGGCAAAACGCCGTCCCCAACTTTTTTTATTAGGCTCATTGAGAGCCCAAAGCTAGCGCGGGAAGGCGGCCAAAACGCCGTCCCCCAACCTTTTTTTTATTAGGCTCGCTGGAGAGCCCGAAGCTAGCGGCGGGGGAGGCGAAGTTGAAAACGTCGTCCCCCAACCTTTTTTGATTGGGATGATAACGCTCCGGGGTTGCGCGGAGACGATGGTGGTGGTGACCACGGCATGGCGTGGCGTGCTTCCTGTCTGATTTGGGGTCTTGGTGTGTTCCACGCTATCTTAGGTGGGTGCGGGCTGCGTGTTGCGGTGTATACCCGAAACGTCTCCGCGCGGGGCGACTCCCTAGTCGCGGAGGTGGGCCTCCGGACCGGCTAGGGTGGCGCGTTTGAGCGCGATTTTGACAAAATGTCTCCGCCGGGGCGACGCCCTCGCGACGGGAGACTCCCTAGTCGCGGAGGCGGGCCTCCGGACCGGCTAGGGTGGCGCGTTTGAGCACGATTTTGACGAAATGCCTCCGCCGGGGCTACGCCCTCGCGGCGGGAGACTCCCTAGTCGCGGAGGCGAAGGTGAAGGTTCGATGGTGAAGGATGCTTCGGGTGGAGCTTGAGGCCGAGGCGTCTCCGCTGCTTCGGAGACCGCGCGGGGGAGCCCCCGGGCCAGAGCGGATGTGTTGTGGTCCGGAGTTGGCTGCCAGCGAGTCCGAGGTGGGGCTCGAGGCGGCGGCGGCCGCGCGAAGCCTTCGGAGGCGGCGCGCAAGCATCCATGGCTAGGTTAACTACTAGCCTGGCCTCGCTGCTGTTTGCGATGGGACTGGTTTTTTGCTAGGGGTAGCGAGGCCCTCGCGGCGGGAGACTCCCTAGTCGCCGAGGCGGAGCCTCTGGAGCGACTAAGGGTGCGCGTTTGAGCACAATATACAAAATGTCTCTCCGCCGGCGCGAGGCCCTCGCGGCGGGAGACTCCCTAGTCGCCGAGGCGGAGCCTCCGGAGCGACTAGGGGTGCGCGTTTGAGCACGATATAAAAAATGTCTCTCCGTCGGGGCGAGGACCTCGCGGCGGGAGACTCCCTAGTCGCCGAGGCGGAGCCTCCGGAGCGACTAGGGGTGCGCGTTTGAGCGCGATATAAAAAATGTCTCTCCGCCGGGGCGAGGCCCTCGCGGCGGGAGACTCCCTAGTCGCCGAGGCGGAGCCTCTGGAGCGACTAAGGGTGCGCGTTTGAGCACAATATACAAAATGTCTCTCGCGCGCGCGAGGCCTCGCGGCGGGAGACTCCTAGTCGCCGAGGCGGAGCCTCGAGCGACTAGGTGTGCGCGTTGAGCACGATATAAAAATGTCGCTCATTGGGCGAGGACCTCGCGGCGGAGACTCCTAGTCGCCGAGGCGAGCCTCCGAGCGACTAGAGTGCGCGTTTGAGCGCGATATAAAAAAATGTCTCCCCGCCGGGGCGAGGCCCTCGCGGCGGGAGACTCCCTAGTCGCCAAGGCGGAGCCTCCGGAGCGACTAGGGGTGCGCGTTTGAGCGCGATATAAAAAATGTCTCCCCGCCGGGGCGAGGCCCTCGCGGCGGGAGACTCCCTAGTCGCCGAGGCGGAGCCTCCGGAGCGACTAAGGGTGCGCGTTTGAGCGCGATATAGAAAATGTCTCTCCGCCGGGGCGAAGCCCTCGCGGCGGGAGACTCCCTAGTCGCCGAGGCGGAGCCTCCGGAGCGACTGGCGGTGCGCGTTGGCGCGATATGAAAATGTCTCTCCGCCGGGGCGAGGCCTCGCGGCGGGAGACTCCCTAGTCGCCGAGGCGGAGCCTCCGGAGCGACTAGGGGTGCGCGTTTGAGCGCGATATAAAAATGTCTCTCCGCCGGGGCGAGGCCCTCGCGGCGGGAGACTCCCTAGTCGCCGAGGCGGAGCCTCCGGAGCGACTAAGGGTGCGCGTTTGAGCGCGATATAGAAAATGTCTCTCCGCCGGGGCGAGGCCCTCGCGGCGGGAGACTCCCTAGTCGCCGAGGCGGAGCCTCCGGAGCGACTAGGGGTGCGCGTTTGAGCGCGATATAAAAAATGTCTCTCCGCCGGGGCGAGGCCCTCGCGGCGGGAGACTCCCTAGTCGCCGAGGCGGAGCCTCCGGAGCGACTAAGGGCTCGGGGCCATGCGCGACGTCTTTGTTTATACACTTCACACCCCGGAGGGTGAGTTAGTGTGCACTTGGGTTCGGGACCATGCGCGGTGTCTTGTTTATACACTCGTGCATGCGGAGGGCCTCGGTGTGCGCCGGGGCTCGGGGCCATGCGCGACGTCTTTGTTTATACACTTCACACCCCGGAGGGTGAGTTAGTGTGCACCGGGGTTCGGGACCATGCGCGGTGTCTTGTTTATACACTCGTGCCTGCGGAGGGCCGCGGTGTGCGCCGGGGCTCGGGGCCATGCGCGACGTCTTTGTTTATACACTTCACACTCCAGAGAGTGGGTTAGACTGATAGTGAATGTAGGTGCGAATATAGGGTGAAAAACACTTAGCGAAGCCCCGCGCCTTGCTAGTGGTATGGGACGTTTTTTTGGAGTTTTGGCCGAAGGTTGTGGGGTGCTTCGGCTGGTAGGCTTTGGTTCTTCTCGTTTGCAGCTTCTTGTTCGGTCCCCACGGACGGCGCCAACTGTCGTAGCGTAAAGAGGCTAAACAGTGGGTACGGGGACCCTCCGTATGCGAGGACCCTTCGTACCCTTTTGTCTTGGGGAAGGACCGAAGGAAGAGAGGGGCTAATGACACTGAGTGAAGATATGTATTGCTTGTGTCTTTGAATGTGAGCCAACCCCCTTTACATATGCCCTTGGGGCTGTACTTATAGGAGGGCAAGAAGGGACATTTACCTTCTTGCCCTCCCAATGTGAGGAGAGAGAGGGGGTATTTAGGTACATTTGCCTAAATATGCTATACATACTAGGTTTATACATATATAGTACCCCTGTCGGCACACCGGTATTCCTGACGACCCTAGGGTGCGGGGCATCCCTTGGTGCCCGGCTACGACAGGTATATTTTAAAACCACAAACTAAGGAGTAGCATATTTCAAAATTCGCATTTTTCTTCGGTACTATTTCTTATCAGGTCTCACTGGTAAGATTGAAAATCGTCGGTAACTGCCGAGACTTCGCCGAAATCGTTTTCACTAAACATGGGACATTGGGTGTGGAGAGCTAATTGTCTACATTACTAATGCATGTCTCATGCTCTTTGGATGACTGCAAAAAGGGCTTTCATAAGTGAACAGAACTACCTATACTATGTGAACTTCAAATTAAATAGTTCTAAAACATTCTCTTGACAATGAAAGCTCTACAAAGCAGGTACAAGGTTCACATAATTCACCGTGCAACAATAGGAGTAAAAAAATCCAGCAAATGGTAGAATGTTGGGAATAGTTGTGTGTTGTCCCACAGGACCCCACACCTTTATTTATAATATAAAGATTGAATCCGACTCTAACACGAGATTGAATCCAACTCTAACACGTCTCTTAATTAGATCTTAATATTAACTCGCCAACAGTACCCCTCAAGATGGGCCAAAGATATCAATCATGTCTATCTTGTTACATATTGCAATACCGTCACTAAAACCTACCATCCATCGACTCCATAGCTAATACCATTACAAAGACCAAAAGTTGCTCACCACCAATACTACTAGGGACATCACCAAATCCATTTTCATCATCTACTAGTTGCCCCGACCTCAACCTCCTCTTCCTCTACCCTCACGCCCCTAGTCTCAGCCTCCACCACCTCTATCCATACGCCTCCAATCTCGGCCTCTACCACCTCTACCTCTATCATAGACCATTACGTATGACTTCAGTCCCAATCCTTTTCCCAATCCTCTTCTTCCTTCTGCCACTTCTCCGACTATGCAGTCTTCTCCTATGTCATGACTGCATTGGCCCCTGCATTGGCCCTAGGGCCACCTCTTCCTCTTCCTCTTCCTTTACATTGATCTCCTTCAACAGATCTATTATTCCCACCACCATCTCGATTAGGGTAAGGCGCCCCCACACTTGTAACACTCAGTTCTCCGTGCAAAATTCGAGTTGTCGTATCTTGCATCACAGCAAATCCAATCACCCTCGCGACCTCCAGTTCGTGAGAGAGGACATGCCCAACTCAGGTGTTCTATTTTCTTACAGTTGTAACACTCCCTGTCATCAACTATAATATACGCTGACCTTATAGGGTTGCTACCCACCATCACTCTCTGTCGAGTTTCCTCGACAGCCATAGTTGAAATAGCCTCCTCCATAGTTGGCAATGTCACCTGATGACATATTGAAGCCCTCCCACTCTCAAACTCAGGGTTTAAACCTTTCAAGAAGCGATTGACCCTCCTACATTGCAACCACGCCCTACCAAACTCAATATCACCAGCACACGTCAGCTGCAGTTGATCATATTGATCCAAATCTTCCCACAACTGTTGCAACTCATTAGCATATGCTTGAATATTCTTCTCCCCTATTTCAGAGTATCTACCTTGCCCTGAACCTCCACCAACATCATCACATTGCCAGCCTCGGAGTACATGTTCCCTAGCGTATTCCACATCATCGTTGCACTTGGGATCGCCTCCACAATCATAGCAATGGACGGGGACACCGGAGTCAACAACCATGCCACCACCGTAGAGTTGGTGATGTTCCACACCCTCCAATCAATACTCCCCTGTCCGCAAGCTCGACACAGGTCTCCTGCAGATAGTGCTCTACCCCCTTCGTCTTCAAAATTAAGTGAGCCCTTCTAGACCAACTTAGGTAATTCTTGCTTACTTCCAACTTTACATCATTTGGCATCATCTCTAGATTTAATTTAGATGATCCAACAACAGCCCTCGGACCTATCAAACCCATCGCAATGAGGTCCTGCAATATACCTCTCATATCACCTTTTGTGACCAAAGAGGATTCTCCACTTCCCCCATCCATGGTCACAATACTCTTCTCCGCAGCTTCTTCCTCAGCCTTTCTCGTAGCTTCGATTTCCTTAGGAGTCATCTTCTCAAAGAATTGGAGCAATGTCAATCAACAAGCTATGCCACGCGTATCCCCCACGATCATGGCAATCCTTCACGCATCAACGTTTGTCCCTACCTTGTTTTCCTCCAATCGTCATAGTGTGCATCACAGTAATCAACAAAATCTCCTTTTTTCTTGCCCTCTTCTTTCCCCCTTCCTCTCCCTTCTTTTTCCCGAGATCGATTCCTCTCCCTTCTCTCTCTCGTGCCCGGATGCCCCCTTCCTCTCCCTTCTCCCTCCCTCCCGGAGCACCAATCTCGTCTCCCCTCCTTCACTGTCGGCCTGAGTGCCGGATCTTGCAGGATCTCCTCCCTCCTCAAGCTGCCTCCGCTGGTTCCTCTCTCGAACTTCCTTTGCTCAATTCCTCATCCGCCCATTGCCTTAGGCCGTCCACTGGTCTGCGCCTCTTCACGTCACCCCGGCTTGCCCGCGTGGCAGTGCGGCCCGCTCGTCCTCCCGCAAGGCTCGGAGGCGGCGGCTAGTGGCCGCGACGATGAAGATGGTAGATAGGGTGGTGGTTGAGCGGATTGGATCTGGATCTAAGGTTAGTTCACGAATTAGGGTTTGGCTCTGATACCATGTATAATTTTGAGAATAGTTGTGTGTTGTCCCACAGGATCTAAACACCCTTTATTTATAGTCTAAAGCTTGAATCCGACTCTAACACAAGATTGGATCCGACTCTAACACGGATCTTAATTAGATCCTAATACTAATTTGCCAACACAAATATACTGCAAGGAACTCTTATTGATAGCAAGAAAATTTGCAGCATATCTATACATTGGGATCTATGTTGCTAGAGTATTTGAACCGACCAGATTTATAAATCTGAAGCCTAAGGAATAGGATATATCACCAGATTCTTAGGTCTCCTAGGCCTTCACAAATTAGAATCAAGTAAATTACACATACTACACAATTTGTATGTGAAAAAGAAAGCAAAAGAGTGATCAATCTACCAGAACCTTGCACCATGCACACAGTTAGAAAGATGTCCGTCTTGAACTTCGAAGTTGTTTTCTCGGTTCTTATGGGGATGCAGACTTTAATAATCTGTCCAACTCCTACAAGAGAATAGGGTAAAATCCAATCACCTAGTATTATTCAATGATTATCAAATCCTAGAAAGAATAAATCATCACACTATATTAAATGTTCTCATGGCCATGTAATTCAAGTATTTGAAATGAGTGCAATTATTTCATGTGTGCTATCCATTTGCTTCCTGAGCATGATCCTTGCCTTGGTACTTCTCTTTGATAGCAAGCTTGTCAAGATCATTGGTGAGAGGACTGGTTGCACTTGTGTCAGCATACCAGTTTGTGTCAATGTTGTATGTCGGTGTCGGTGCTGCTGCCGCTAGTCGTTCCTCATGTTACGTATGATCAAACCTATGTTAGCATTTGAACGCTGTGTGTCCCAAATTGCCGCAGACCTGGTAGAACGAGTGTCCTCCTTGGTTTCCACCATTTGTGTCTTGTCTCCATGGAGTGACAAATCCTCTTCCACGGCCACGGCCACGATCTCCTCCTTTGTTGTTGAAGTTGCTGTAGGCACTGTTCACATATGAGCCAGACTCAAAGCCGGTCCCATTCTATTGCTCCTGCTGTATCTCAAAATTGAGCAGATATGCGTATAAATCACTGAGCAACATCCCATCAACCCTTGTTGTCAAAGATGTAACAAGAGAATCATAGGTGCTGTTAAGACCTGCAAGCATGTAGGTCACGATTTCTTCTTTAGGAAGAGGATGACCAATCACTGCCATCGTATCAGCTACAGACTTCATCTTGTTGAAGTATGTCGTAGCCGAGTCATCCTTCTTCTTCATGTTGGCCGCTAGATGTGGATCTGGACGAGGCGCACCTTTAAGCGGGAAGCGAGCATACGCTCCAGCGTAGCCCATACTTCATGAGCCGATGACAGAAACAAGACCTGCCCGAGCACCTCCTCTGATAGAGAAGAAAAGAGGACGCTCAGCATAGCTTGACCTTTTTCCAGCCACTCATGATAGACCGGGTTCTCTTCTTGCTTTGCTCCTGATTTTGTCAATGTTATGATCAGAAGTTCTGAGCACTTGGAGGTCCCATCTAGAAAGCCAAGAAGTCACTGGCCTCTGAGACAGGGAAGAAGTTGAGCTTTTCACGGAAGGTAATTTTCACACTAATCAGATGACTAAAGGAAGGTGTTGGAAGAAGACCACCGGAAGGAGGGGCGGAAGACCGAGAGCCTGAGGACTTGACGGAATAAGAACTCTCGGTCGATATCTTGGTGGCGAGAATTTATGGCTCTAATACCATGTGAAAATGTATTGAGAGATGAAGTTCCATGCTCTGCGAAGGAGCCGATCTTCTGTATTTATATTGTGTCGGATGTGCTGAAGGGGAAACAAAAAGTATCTGAATATCTGAACGGAACAGCGTATGTACCAAACAACATCTAACATCTGTACCGAACAGCATCTAGCTAACCATAATATCTATGGCGTATCTCTATCTCTAATTTCTCGTTTGACAATCGTCGTCGTCGTCTTCTTCTTCTTCAACTTCTTGTTGTGGTTGCACAGACTAGTGATCTAGCTCAGCCAGCTGGGCAGGGCTAGACCCGCTCACCACGCACACCCCCACGAGGCGAAGACTTCCCTTTCATTTCCCTCCCAATTTCGTTTCCTCCGTACCAATCCCCCCAACAAGCCAAGCGAATGGCGTCGTCAGCGTTCAAATCCACCACGCCGCCGACGACCGCCGCGCTCCTTGCAAGCCCCCCTCCCCGTGCCCCCGCAGCGTCAGCGACCTCGAGGAGTACGCCAACGCCCGCACCAACCCGCTCTTCGACTGCGGGACCTCTCCCTCTCCTACGCCGCAGCAGACGGGGACTACTAGCTTTGGCGGCGGGGAGGTGGCGAGCCGGGAGAGAGGGAGGGAGGTGCGCAAGGGCTGCGCCGGCTCGGGGAGGGCGCGCTCGGTGTCCGTCGCGCCACAGCGGCGACGCACCGCCTCGGCGCCATCGAAGGAGATTGCTGGCGGCGGTGGGAGGAGGGTTTCGCGGCCACGTTCGGTGGCCGGGGATGCACGCCCGTGCCGGGGCTCCGACTCCGAGGTTAGTTCATTTGTGCTTTGCCCTGTGGATTGCATTGCATCCCGAGAAAGCTCGCAGCTTTGCTTACTGTCTGTCTGGAAAATCTGTACCATTTTCTGCCTGCCAGTTAGCATAAGCATGAGCAAGCCAAGAACATTGGAAAATTTAAGGTATATATGCGGTCAGTACTGCTTTGTACTACTTTCTACCAGTACCAGGTATATAGGTAGAAGAATCGGATAACATCGAACTAGTACATTATATTTGCCCCGTAGGAGAGAATAGGTAGAGGAATCGGATAGGATCATACATTTAGTGGGACAAGGTCTTGCTGAATTCTGTAACATAATGAAAAGCACTTACGAGGCATTTAGTTCTTTTTGAACAATTCTGTTACACTCAGGAGAGATGGCTTCATGATTTCTGGAAAGAAAGAAAGAAAGAAAGGGAGCGAGGGATTCACATGCAGATGTTTTTAGAGTAATTGAGATTCAATCTGAATCCCATCTCCTTCAATCTAACTGACATATTGGAAATCCAGAAAGAATGGCTTTGTCCTTGGTGCAGCTAGTTATTCTGGAAAGAATGACTTTGCCCCTTTATGTTTCATGCGCATCCGTAAATAATATTTCACTGAATTGTGTTGCAACACAGAATTGGCATGTATCTACTAATTTGATGCTCACTTGTTCTTCTGAATCTTCAGATTTTTGTGTTAGTGTAGAATGTTGGCAGGCTGAGCAGTGCAGTTACTTGAAAAAAGTTTTTGCTGTCCTCACTTTCTCTATTTAAGGGACGTAGTTGCCTTTCTTTTACAGCATTTGCTTTGAATTTTATCCCTACTATATTTTATTCTGTTTAGAGCTTGATTCATATTTTATACTCTTGTTCTAAGCTGTTCCTGATGCTAGTGTTCTTCTTTCATCATTAGGCCACTTCGCATAGGAACCGCTCAACTGTCCTAGTGGAACAAGTCCTTGAAATTCCTCCTGAATTTGATCCAGATTCTGCTGAGTTTGTCTCTGACATAAGTGATTATGCAACAGAAATAAAAAATGAAGATATTGTGGGAATTCCTCTTGAGTTTGATCCAGATGCTGCCGAGCTGGTTTCAGACGGAAGGCACCATGCAATAAAACTGCAATAGGAGCAAATGGAAACTCCGCTTGAGTTTGATCCAGACTCTGCTGAACTGGCTCCTGACGTAACGGAGTATGCAACAAAACTCAAACAGGTCCGAGGACTACTATGCCAATTGTGATGCGCTTTCAGTTCCATGCAGTCAGCAGATTTAACCTTTAATTACTTTATGACAGTCACATGAACATGCTTGAAAGCTACGGGCAGATTTGGCTGCTGAAGAGCAGTGTGAACAAGAGTGAAGTAGAATGCTAAAGGACATAGTAACTGTTCCAAGTTTGTCCAAGACACATAAAAAGCGACCAAGAAAGGTAGCACTTGCTATTCCACCATTTTATATGGTTCCATTTATTGGTGCAATCTGGATCTTGATTTGCGTTGATAGTATATGAACTTGGGCTGCCTATTCTTTTCTCCTCTTTTAACTTATCTTTATCTCTGTATTGTGGTTCCAGAGTAGTATACAGTGATTGAAAGTGTCCAGGCATTTTACTGAAGAGGCCATGAATTATTCCGAGGAATGTGTTTCAATTTCAACATTGAATAGCGCTGATTTCTCATCACATGAAGACCCTCAACCAAATTCAGTTGTGACTGTCCCACCAAAGAGCAACAGTAGATTTCTTCACAAAGGTGGATCAAGCCTTTTGGAACCACCCCAGTTTCCAACTGGTTGATGCAGTCATCATGAGGTTAGTGAATCAATTGGCTCCACTCCTTAAAGAGTCTTATTGTTCAAGTTCGCCCATTGAAGTTTTTTTTTTTCTTGAACGAGTTCTCAAAAGTTCAAAATGAATAGTACTCCGATTTAGGGCTGGCACAAAATATCGATTCCATTCAGCAATTTTAATAAGTTATTTTGAAACAAAATAAACTGTGGAGATGCCTTTTTTAAGGAAAGTGTAATATAAAAGCTGTTCATTCTTATAACTTAGAGGTCCCTTGAGTACCAACTGTATCTTTTTTTTTTCCTGTGAAGAGAGCCAACTGTACCTGAAATGTGATCATTCTGAAAACTCTACTGCACTGTGCTTTTATTTCCGTATGTTTGTCACAATCTCATCGGTATCCTCCTCTGTAATTGTCATCCTTTACTAGCTGTTGTCTTATTCCTAGGATTGTCTACATTGTTTTATTTAGTCTGCTGTATGGATTCATATTATATGATAATGTTGAATTGTCCCATGGCATCATTCACACATTAACAAAGTGTTTTCTCCCAAGAATCTGACAACCAAACCCAGTGCTCATTTGCTCAATCAGCACAACTGGATCTGATGTGTCTGGCAGTGTTATTTTTAGTCATATGAAGACCCCCGGTTTGGAAACTAGAAACAACTCCAATGACGATCTTGATGGCTTTGACACACCACGGAGCAGAAGTTCTTGTTTCTCTTTCACTCATGAGCCAACAAAAACTGTTGAGAACTGTGATGTTCGGCAATATCTATGGAGTTTCGGAAGGGGAATCAGTAAAGAGCTAAGAGAGACGAGCTCAAGTTATTGTGCTGATGACTATGTTTTCCAGAAAGTGAGTGAGGACCTACTAACAGATATGGTTACCTTTAAGAATCGAATAAAGTATGGGGGTCTTCTCATTTGTATTATTAGAACATTCTGAGAGTGAACAGCACAAATAATGCCCAATGGTAAAAGAACTAAAGTAATTATTATGTTGTAATTATACCCAGATTAGCCTTGTGCAATTAACAGTGTTCTAGCCTTCTAGGTGTATTTCTCCATCTAATTCTCTCTCGAGTGATTGTGAATTTGTGGTGACTGCTGTGATATGATATGAATCATATGATGCTTCTGTAAATAAACCTGCATGCCATTTTGTTTACTTGGGAAAACTTTCTTCATTTGACACTATAGGAAGAGTTATTGGATTTATTCATTTTGCATAGTGCTGAAACAATCATCTGGTAGAAAGGTTTGCATTTGATTTTACACCACTCGCATTTGTCTTGCACCGTCTTTAGACTTGAGTTGACTGCCACATTTTTCATAATATAGTGTCGACTGTTGAAGATACTAGAGTTTAGATAAGAGATCAAGTCGTGTGTGAGTCTAAAAGTCCAAGTTAAGTGCGAGTCGGATTGTAATATTTAACACTATAAATAAAAGTTGTGGAGATCCTAAAGGGTACATACAATTATTTTCTGAAATTTTACATGGTATCAGAGCCAAATCCATCCCAAACCCTAACCCAAGCAAAATCCTTACCTCAAGAACCGTCGCCGCCATCTGGTATCAGTTGATCCGCTGGCCGCCGTTGCCTCGTTGCACCTAGTCCTCCGCGACCGTGTTGCACGACAGTAGATCGCGGCTGGCCGGGTTGCGTGTGGGTAAGCCGGGGCGGTGGCGTGAGGAGGTGCGGGCAAGGAAGGTGAGGAGGAGCGGGATTCGGTGGCCCATGGCCGGATTCGAGGAGGCAGTGCGGTGCGGTGCGGGTCGTGAGCGAGGAAAGCGAGGGAGACAGCGGATTCTATGGAGGCAGCTGTGGTAGGCGGTGGCTTGAGGAGGGAGAAGATCACGGGGCCGGCGCTCGGGGGACGCTCAGGGGCCGGCGACATGAGCTGTGGCTGGGGGAGAAGCAGATCACGGGGGAGTGTCACACCACCAGACACAAGCACTGCCATGGCGGTGGACACAGGCAGGATACGGTGAAGGAAGATGGTGAGATTCAGAATGTTCAGAGCAGGAAGAAGAAGATGGGCATTGTCGGATACACAAAGGAAGGTAGAAAACACAAGCTGTGTCCAGCTTGGCGGGAGTGGTCCAGGCGCATGTGCCGGGACCCACTTGTCAATGTAATAGAGTTAGTTTAAAAGGAGGTCTGTGACATTGGGATGAGGCATCGAAAAAGAAACAGAACTTGATGTTCTTTCTCCGTTCTCCTCTCATCTCCTTTTCGCTTCTCCCTAAACTCTATGACTTCGATTGAGATTTACATATATTATGTGAATGTGGGTGTTCGCTTGATCCTTGTTCGATTGGGATACTACAACTTGCATCGAGCCGACATTCTCCTTCTTCTTATTTTGATATGTAAAATTCCTTAGAAAGGTTGGTGGTCACATTGATCCCATAAACCCAATCTAAGGTTGGATCAACGGAAGGAGTCACCACGCAAGACTCAAGGCTTCGCTGCGCCTCGTCAAGTGATCGTGGCGATGGAGGAAAACGCGAGAGGATACGACCACGTTGGGGAGATTCTCTCACGATTCGACTCTCAAAGAGAGACTCGACCGATTGTCATCTGAGGTGAGAATCGGGGCGCAAGTTGAAATGCAACAAGGAAGTTTGATGATGTTAGCGGACGCAGACGGAGCTATCGCGGCAACCTCGATTACCACCACCACCACCGCCACCACCGCCTGTGTTGCATGGTCGTCACCACCGTCCTTCCTTCGTACACTCGCGAATCATGGACCGCCCTTATTCACTAATCCACCAGGGTTTCCTGTGTCTTCTCGCATCACTACTACATCTGCATCGGTGGCCGAGACGTTGGGCGGCACTAAACCGCCGAAACTTGATTTTCCGAAGTTCTTTGGTGAGAATCCCCGCTTGTGGTTGGATCGTAGCCGCACATACTTTGAAATGTACCGAGTACCTGTCACACAATGGGTGGCGACGGCAACGCTGTTCATGGAGGGACATGCGGCCCTTTGGCTCCAAGCGTACAAGCGACAACACGTCATTTCAGGTTGGGATTCATTCTGTCAAGTGGTGGAAGAGGAATTCGGATCGGATGAATATGATACTCGGATGAGTCGGTTGTCGCAACTCAAACAAACAGCTCGTGGCGGACTATCGCGAGTGTTTGAAGCAAGTGTGTACCATTTGCTCTCACTGGATGCTACTCTTAACAGCAAGTTTTTCGTTACACAGTTTTTGCTCGGTTTAAAGGATGAGATTCGCGGTCAAGTTTGTATGCAAGCTCCAACCAGTATCACTCGAGCCGCAGTCTTAGCGCGGATTCAGGAGGAGGAGTTGGAAGCGGTTCGTCCCGCCAACAGATTTACCAAAGAACGATCGCCAATGCCCTTACCAACACAAGATCAATGCCGATAACCGGAGCGAGCCATGCGATCGTAAAACCAACGGGCGACGAGTTCTGGCGTGAGCGGCAACTAAAAGATTACAGACGCACTAATGGCTTGTGTTTCAAGTGTGGTGACAAGTACACCAAGGAGCACAACGGTGGTGGCAGAGATGATGGAGGAGTAGGAGGTGCCGCCTGCCGAGGGCGAGGAGGAGGGGAGAAGTGATTCAGCGTGGACTAGCGGGGAGGAGATGCAGTGGTGGGAAGAGTTGAAGGAGGACAGGAAGAGGAACCGACGCTCGGGGGACGACACTAGAGGGAGAAGGAGGGGAGGTAACAGCGGCACGGCAGCGGCACCAAGGCTGACCCAGGCGTGGCGTCCGACAGGGGAGAAGAAATAGTGGCAGTCGCGAGTTTGGGGGCATGCAGGAGCCAGGGTGGCGTGTGGCGATGAAGGCAAGGAAGAGACAGGAGGTGTCAGGAGGAAGAAATGAAGAAAAAGGGAAAAGGGAAGGGAAGTAAAAAAGAAAGAAAAGGAAAAAAAGAAAAAAGGAAAGGGAAAAAGAAAAAGAAAGAAGGGAGATCTGGTGATCGGGTATGGATCCAGATCGGTGGAGGATCTGGTGTGGCTGAGAAGGATCTGGTTTGGATCCAGATCGGTGAAGGATCTGGTGTGACTGAGAAAGAAGAGAGAGATTAGATTGGAGGAGGTTGATTGTTGATATTTGAGGATTAGGTTTGGTCAGGTGATTTGGTGTAGTGTGTGTGCTGTGTTGGGGAAAGGAGATAGTAGAGTTGTGTTTGCTTAGAGTTCTAGCTACTTTGTTACCTGGTGGTGGAGGAAGCTTTGGTGGTGACAGTATCGGAGGTTACGACGGAAGGCATGTAAGACAGGGGAGAAGACCTTTTAGGCGATGATTTTGATGGTTATGCTAATGGTGGTGAGTTCGATGGCGGTGATGAGTTCGATAGCAGTGATGAGCTTGACGATAGTGATGACGAAGCAGGAGCTGGTGGTAGCTCTAGTGGAGACTATGTCGGGTGATAGTGATGGTATTGGTGTTGTTCGATGGTGTTGGTATTGGTGTCGTGCGATGGTATTGGTATAGGTGCTGGAGATAGTGTTGCTGGAGAGGTCCAGAAGAGGATTGGGACTGGAGTCAGGTGCAATGGTCTATGGGAGAGGTAGAGGTAGTGGAGGCCGAGACTGAGGGTGTGTGGGTAGAGCCGTAGAGGTGGTGGAGGCCGTGGGTGGCTGGAGGTATGAGGGTAGAGGAATAAGAGGTTGGGGTCGAGGCAACTGGTAGATGGTAGAGATGGATTGGTGGCGTCCCTGGTAGTATTGGTGGTGATCAACTTTTGGACTTTGTAATGGTATGGACTATGGAGTCGATGGATGATAAGTTTTGGTAGATTCTACTAATGGTATTGTAATATGTAATAAGATGGACATGATTGTTATCCCATGCCAATCTTGAGGGGGAGTGTTGAAGATATTAGAGTTTAGATAAGAGACTAAGTCATGTACGAGCCTAAGAGTCCAAGTCGTGTGCAAGTCGAATTATAATATTTAGCACTATAAATAAAAGGATGTGAGGGTCCTAAAGGACGCACACAATTATTCTCTAAAATTTTACATCGACAAAACCGTAAGTTCTGCAGCTATTGCTGGTGGCAATTATCTTGTTAAGTGTTATAGGGGCGGACTTCTTTCGGCTTTTGTTTTGTTTTTAAGAACATTCACATTTCAAATTAACTCATATAAATATATTACATCGGCTCATTTCCTATAGTTTTTTTAGGGATCATTTCCGAGAGTTTTACATGGTCAAGATCCCCTATGTTAGAATAAGAATTCTTTTGTATTTCCTTATATGCTTTTTGTATTTCTTTATATATGTATAGCATATTCCTTTGTACTTCCTACATATATTGTCTATTGGGTCAAATGAATATATACACAATATTTATAATATAGTATCAGAGCTAGAGCACTAACCTAGCTCCTTCTACTGCCATCCCACCACTACTGCTGCCGTCGTCAAAGGCCGCCCAATGCCGGTGCCCCCCCAGCTTGTCGCCCGACGCCGCCTCGTCTAGTCGCAGCCTAACACTAGTGCCCCCAGTCTGTCACTCGCCGCCGCCTCCGCGCGCCAATCCAGCTCGCGTCGCCTCCCGCTGACCGCTCCAACGTGGCGCCTCACCACCGACCGCGCCTCTGTGCCGCTCTCGCGTGTCACCTCCTGCTGGTTGCGCCCCGGTGTCGTTCCCGCACTGCCTCACCTCCGCACGCCGATCCGGCTCCCGCCACCACCAGCTGCTCTGGTTGCGCCGGCGGCGGCCCTTCCATTGCCGCCGCCTTCGTCACCATCGGCCGCCATCTGGTCGCCCTCCAAGATACAATTTATCGTATCGGTTTTGAAACTGTATCAGTTTCTTATAGAAACAACATAGTTTCAGCTTCCCAACAAAAAAAAAACGTCGATCTAACCGTCGCGCCGTCCAGCGCCGCATGTTAGACTTCGTTGCCTTGGTCGCCGCGACGTCCAGCGCCGCATACCGATGGCTTCCGTTCCATCAGCTGCGATCCCATTATCAGGAACAAAGCTCTATGGGACAAACTACAGGTTGTGGTCTTCACTCATAGAGATCACACTCGATGGTCTCCGCCTCTGGGGATATGTCACTGGTGCTCGACCTTGTCTGTCGTCGTCGGTTCAGCCTCCTCCCAAACAGCCTACTTCTGCACCTCCTATAGAAGATGAGGCCGTCAAGAAAGAGGCAGAAGCCACTGCCACTGCTTCTAACACTGCTGATGATGCCTTTCAGTATACCATAAACGCCTTTAAGTGTTGGTGTGCTGATGAGGCCCATGTTCGAGCCATCCTGGTGGTCAGCGTTAACGAATCCATCCAACCAGACATTATTGGCTTGCGTTCCACTCATCAGATCTGGAAGTACTTGCATGAGCGATACCAGCAGAGCAGTGATGCTCAGTTCTTTTTTGCTTCAGTGTGAGTTGGAGACGCTTTGCCAGGAGGACTCTTCTATCGACGACTTCTTCCATGCCTTGGCCAGTCTTTGGCGCCAGCTGGACAAGCTAGCTTCTCCGCTCTGCCAGGATTGTCATAAGGTGCAGAAGATGGATCGTGACCACCTTCGTCTTTATGACTTCGTCTACCATTTTTGCCTAGAGTTTGAGACTGTCAAAGCTCAACTACTGAGCCGCTCACCACGATCGATAGTCCTACACCTGAAATTACTGATATTTGTGACCAGAAATTGACGAAAGAACATCATTGAATCCGAATTGTTGAAATTTAATAATGTCATGTTTCTTTCATCTTCTAAATCCAATTCATAATATTTCTTCTGGAAATTGCAATTCAGTATCTGCTATTACCGAGGGATAACATATCATGTTATCATTGCACTTCTCTAGACCCTTACATTGAAAGTCTTTAAGGCTTTATTTATATATCATTGAGTAGTCCAAGTCAATTGTAGATGCGGTTCTCCTTTTAACCATCTTCATAAAAGTTGCAGGTTTAACTTGTGCTATCTTATTTTTCTTTCATATCATTTAGTCGGGTTATAGAGTTGTATTTGAGAATATTTCTTCAGTCTGGTGGACAGTTGTATTTCCAGGTGACTTGCAAGCAAACATGTTGCTGCATAAGGGGCAGAGGTTAGATGGAAAGGTTTGGAATTTCTCTATCTTGGTTGAAGAATTTGGCAACCTAAAATATTTTACTTATGAACTAAAAAAAACTGGCAGGTTAGCAGGTAGATGAGAAACAAGGTTAACTACCAAACTAAACATCCCCCCTGATTACCTGTGCTAGAAGCAGCAAGTTACTGCATGAAACTTACATATGGGGTTTACATATTTGCTTCTGTAATCTAAACGATTAATTTTCTGCAAGACAGTATGAAAACTGTGAGCCAAAGCCAAATGGCTGTTTGGTCCATGCCCTCTCAATTCTCAAAGAAAACCATATAGGGAGCAGTGTACTGATGTGTTGGATGATCCAACTTAGATCAGTTCTCTCCCCGAGCTCTTACACATGAATCAGGCCATATAGAGAGCAAATAGGACACCACAAATAGGACACCACACAAGCTCCTCTCGTTGTATATTTTCATATGTTTCTCATGATTAAAGGGCTCATCGGGCATTAAAATTAGTGGTTACCAGTTATCTGAATTTCAACATGCTGTGTGCCAATTTGCATGTTTCTGAAGGCAATTTTAAACCAATCGGACGTATTCCTTGTGCACTCGTTACACGCAAGACCTGATAAAAAAAAACGTGATCCCATTTCAGAATCGTTATTTCAATTCACAGTACTACCATTTGACCCCACCTGTGGAATTTTCTCTCCGATGATGAATTCTGCATTACTTGCATGCGCAATGCAAGGGGGGTTGCTCCTGTACTTCTCTGCTCTGTTTCGACAGGTGTTGTTGTACTTGCAGCGACACCAAAGGACGCATGCAGCTGCTCAACTAACATGTGTTTGTTTATTAGCACGCCACTATCACCATTCACTATGCCATCGATGCTCGTCTTATTATCTAGAGTAGCTCGCTCTCGGTCTACGTCCCAGAGGCATCTCTGTCTGTAGGTGTCCACCATTGCCTCCGTCCAAAACTAAAGGAAAGAGGAATGCAACTGAATAAGAGAGATTTACTCCAGCCAAAAGCATGTCATGTACTGGCATCTTACTTGCACAGAGTAGTAGTACTACTAGTCCTTTATTGGCTTGTTAATTTGTGTAGTGCCCGTTTCCCCGGTTCAACCCCGCCGACCCCCTCTCTCTTCCTCCTCCGTCAACGCCGCCTGCACCTCGCCGAACCTCCCCGCTCGCGTGCGCTGCATCGTCGCCGCGCGCACGCCACCCCCTGGCACCTCCACCTGCTCCCCTGCTGCACCCTCCACCGCCGCTGCACCCCCTTCTCTCGCTTTCCCGCCGGCTTTAAAAGCTCCCCGCGCCTCCCTTCCTCCTCCCCATTCCCCTTCCTTCCTCCCCAAGCAAAGAACCGAGAAGGAAGAAGAGGTAGAGAGGAAGAGGAAGGAGAAGACCGGCACTTACCTCCGCCGCCGCCGCTCGTGAACCCCGTCGCCGTCGCCGCCCGGCCGCCGCCACCGTGATGAGCTCCCGCACCGCCGCGCCCGAGCCCTCTCTCTCCTCGCGCCGCCGCCGCCACCCTCCATCTTCCTCCGCTGCCGCCGCCTTTTCCTCCTCCCCCGCGCGCCGCCGCCCCTTTCTCCTCCCCGCCGCCGCCTCTCTTCCCCCTCGCTGCTGCTGAGCCGCCCACTTCTTTAGGCGGCGCTGTTGGCCGCGCCGCGCCGTGGGCGCGCGCCGCATGTGGCCGGATTCGGCCCGAGGCCGTGGGCTGGGCCGGTTTCCCGTTGCGGGCCGGTTCCTTTTTTCTTTTTATTTGATTTTCGGTTTCCTTTTTCTATTTTAATTTAAAAGTGAGACTTCAAAAATTAATAACTCCCCCATTTCAACTCCAAAAATTGTAAAATAAATTTCTAAAAATTTCTAAAATCAAGATCTTGCTAATGGCATAGGTCTTGTTCAATTTGGAGTTCATTTGTGTATTCTTGTGTATTTAATTGCTCTCGTTGCTTGTCGTTTATTTTGCTTGGCACTTAGCCGCATAGATTTCGGAGACGCCGGAGACCTCCACGTCGATCAAGGACAAGACTACCCAGACTCTCTCCCCTACAACCAAGGCGAGTCAATACTTTGATCATATTGAGCCTACATTTTATGCAAATTATATTCTTTTAAAATAGCAAATTGCATGCTTTAATTCTTTAATCAAATGTATGTTAAAGCTTAAGGTAGTTAATACCCATTTGATGATTAACTAATTATTATGCCATCCTTGACAACTTGAATCCCTTAATTCTATTGTCACCCTAGTAACTATATGGTAATACTAGCTATAGGTTGTACTTAAGCGACATGCTAGCCTTGCTTAAGTACCCGGGACATTAAACTGTCCCAATCATCATCCTTTCAAACACAAAATGATTTGGGCAGTCATTACGGGTAAATGACTGAGATGGTTGAAATGTTGTATTTTACTTCTCAAAAACCCTAAATTGCTATTACCATATCTGGGTGGATGGAGAGGTGGATGGTATAACATTGGGTGCTAATGTAGCCCAAGGAATGTTATTTTGTGGATGGTATGTGGAAGAACCGCCCAGATAACCCCTAAGGACTTAATCTTGTCACGACCTCCCGTGTACAACAAGTACAACCACAAGTCTGCAACAAACCGCGACTTGACTTAGTAAATTATCGAATCATGAAAGTCATCTCACTGGTGGAGAAATGGCACGCGCAAGCTTACGCTACATCCAGCTTGACGGGGACACCGATACAAGGTGAAGTTGCCAACGTCGTGCGGTACATCCAGACGCTGCGGTACAACATCCCTCGCGAACGTATGGGCGTAACCCCATGTGGGTGAGATGATGGAAAGGACGAGGTAGTTGAAAAGTTATTGTGACAAACTCTCGACTACACGACTACGGAATCGTGTAGGGCAACGAGTTAATTGTCTCTTGTGGGTAAAGTGTACAATCTCTGCAGAGTTATAAACTGTTTAAACAGTCGTGCCTACGGTCAAAGGCGGATATGAGAACTTAACTTGAGTTAGTTCTATTTCAAAAATCTTGTGGGTGGTATGAAAATTGTGGCGGGCTCTCCTAGCCCTGAGATTAGATTTTCCCTGAGTTTTCAGACTCAGCGCGGTTAATAATTGGAGGTAGCTCCAATCAAAATAAACATCAGGTAGAGTTTCGAAGGAGGATTCTCTCACGATATCAAATATTGCACAATTACTCTCTTTAACTAAAATAAAATTTGTTAAAAATGCTAAGTGCTAGGAATTTGTACTTATGATATTTAAAAGTATTGCTTTCGCAAATAAAAGAACCGAGTCATCCTTGCAAGCCTTGCATGTATATTATTGCATTGTGTATTGGCTCGCGAGCACGGAAGTTGTGCTCATTCTCGCTCTCCCCAAACCCTTCAGATGACGCTGATGAAGGAGACTATGTGTACTACGAGGATCCGTAAGTCGATGGGCAAGGAAACGATGAAGAGTAGTCTAGGATCGTAGTTCAGGCCTCGACGCAGCTAAGTTGACTTCGTTGGTGCTTGCGCACAACCGATATTATCCGGATCCTTGGATCATATCGATCATACGTTGTTGCCCGGCCGCTTCGTGAAGAGATGAGCTCTACCCTTTGCTTCCGCTTATCGTATTCGTGTTCGTATTGTAATCAATTTGGCACGGTCGGCCCCTGTTGTAAAACTCGACCCGACGTGGTCTATGTCACTCTGTTGGTTGTAATAAATTTGGTACTTTAGTTAACGCCATGTATGAATGATTCAGCAATGCCTGTGAGTGCTATCTACTGATCCAGGGAATAGCACATTGTTTTCACAGAGGATTCGGATTAGAAAATCCGGGTCCGACAGAGTTGGTATCAGAGCATACGACTGTAGAGTCTTAGTTAGATTGGTCGTTGCCTTAAGGACTTGGATCTTATTTTCAAAAATTAAGAAAAGCTTTTGCTAAAATATAGAGTATTTATTGCTTCTACTTATCACTCTTAGTTCTATATTTATCTTTACTTCACTTGAGTTTTACCCTGTTGCTGACCTCCTCTTGTTTCCAAATTTTGTAGATGGCCACCCCGTCGTCAGATGGCCCGTGGGACCTCCTTGTTCACGGCGAGAACGAGGAAGGGTTCGCGGATATACTCCGCCAGCTGATGCTGTACCTCGGCTTTCCCCGCCAGCCTATATTCCGGGGAAGGATGACGAGGATCGAGGCCCGCGAATCCTGGACGATGGAGGTGTATCTCTCCGCCAGGGTTGGCGAGTTTACGGCCTATCTCTTCAAGGCCGAGGCACCTCGGCAGAGCAGTCGTGACGCCATTCAGGACGCCGCACGACGCCTCCACTCGCTGTGTTGGAAGTACGAGGATCTCCGCCGAGATCACCATTTCGCTTCTACCCGCACCTCCTCGAGGAGAGCGTGTCTCGATAGTTTCCGACACCGAGATGATGACCCCGCTGACGCCCTGTGTCCAGGCTACGCGGCGATGACCGCCACCATCAAGATCGCCATGGAGGAGATCGACGACTCCGACACTCCTCACCGGCGGCTATGCCCACTCCGACACCCTCCACAAAGAACATGATCCGAGTGACGGCTCACTCCGCTGCGACGGAGAGAGATGCTTTGCAGACAGAGAGGGATGCTGCCCGTGCGAGTTGGCACGCCTCCGAGCCGCCGCCGCGACCCCTGCCCCAGCTCCTGTTGCACGCGTCGCCGCCGCCGCCCCCGTCCGCCCGGTGCCAGGCCGACGTTCCCCACCCAGAGGACCCCGTCTCCGTCTCACAGCACGCAAGAAGGTGCGCCCGCCGCCGTCCGGTCGCCGCCTGGGAGAGTCCAGCCGTGGACGCAGCCCTAGTCCGCCGCCCGGATTCGACGAGTCCAGCCGTGGGCGCCACCCCAGCCGTTCCCGCTCCAGCTCGCCCAGCCTCGGCAGCGATTGCTCCCGCTCCCGCTCGCCGAGTTTCAGTCAGAGCCGTTCTCGTTCTCGTTCCCGCTCCCCGGGCAACTGTACCGCCTGTGGTCCGTCCCCGGTGGAGTAGTTGTTAGATTAGACTAAGCTAGCTAGTAGTGCTTGCTAGGCAGTCTTTTGGGTTGCAAGCACTTTTGTTTTCCTCTTTTGTAGACGTTGTGGTGTATTCTGTGTCATGACTTAGCTTAGCCTATAAGCTTTGTTCGAGAGTCATGTAACACTTAACCTCTTAATATAATGCAGCCGCTCTAGGCTTTGTAGTGTAATTGTTTTGTTCTCTTTGCTGGTTTTGTTCTTTCTGTGTGTGCTCTAGGGGGCTAGTGAACCCTCATTTACCCCTCCCTCTAGTTCTAAGCTTCAGAGTTTCTTCAGGATGCCGCCAAGAAGAGCCGCGCTCATCCGTGGCGCCGCCGCAGAAGAGGCCGAGGTCGTGGTCCTGGCCGTGGCCGTGGACAAGAGCTACCTCCTCCGCCACCACCAACCCAACAATGACTCAAGTCATGTTTCACAGACTCAGATTCTTCAGCGCATTAAGCAATCGCCAGATCGACCACCGATCGCAACTCCAAGCTAGCAGACTTTCTCAGGACAAGACCTCTCACCTTTGCTGCAGCCAATGAACCTCTAGAAGCTGAAGATTGGCTCAGGGACACTGAGAAGAAACTTCGTCTTGCCCGCTGCTCAAATGAGGACAAGGTGGATTTCGCCACCCATCAGCTGAAAGGCGCTGCCGCCGCTTGGTGGGAAAATTATCTCGCTGCCCGAGGTGGTGAAAGTATAGAGGAAGAAGAAGCAGAAATAGCTGAAGTCGTAGCACCTACGATTGGAGCCCCACAAGATCCCGCTGCCTCTGCCGCCGCAATAGAAGAAGTTGCTGAAGTACAACAAGCAGAAACTGAGCCCGCATGGCAACCAATTCCTTGGGAGGAATTCAAAGCCGCTTTCAGAGCCAACTTTGTACCAGCTGGTACCATGAGGATGAAGAAGAACGAGTTTAGAGCTTTAAAGCAAGGCCATATGTCAGTTAATGAATATCTGACTAAGTTCAACCAACTTGCCGCTATGCCCCTAATGATGTAGCTGATGAAGAGGAAAAGATTGATCGTTTCGTGGAAGGAATGCGCGAAGATATGAGAGGACAGCTTATCCTCTACGATTACTCCAGCTTCCAGCAATTAGTCAATAAAGCTCTCATCTGTGAAAATGAGAAGAAGACTGCAGAGAATAGCCGCAAAAGGAAGATGACATTTCAGAGGCCACAAGGTAGCTTTCCCCAGAAGTCAACATTCCAGGGCAGTTCATCTTTCAGATCGTCTGCAGTTTCCTCTCAGAAAACTCAAGTTTCCACCCCGCGTCCCCAAGGAAGTGGTTTCAGATTTCTCGCTCGGCGGCAACCAAAGAATACCAACCCAAAGAAGAAACCTCCATCGCCGCTGTGGAGAAAAATGTCACTTCGCTAACCAGTGCCCTAGACGCCATAGCCCTGCCGCCAAGGCCGCTCCAGTTCAAGGACGAACCTCCGCCCCAAGTAAGAGTCACCGGACTTCGCAAGCATCAAGGTCTACACCAACACAAATCCACGGCCGTGTGAACCACGCCACACCGAGGAAGCTCAAGATGCCTCGGGAGTGCTAATGGGTATGTTCTCTGTTAATTCAATACCGCACAAGTTTTGTTTGATTCTGAGCTTGCACTCTTTTGTTTCAAGAAAGTTTGTTGAAAGGCTTAAGTTGCCTACCTATAAGTTAAAGAAACCCGTGGTACTTAGTTCACCCTGGGACCCTTTATGCTACCTCGTAAGTCCCAAAGTAGAGATTGCTTTGAAAGTTCCGATTCCTAGCAAACCTTCCGGTGCTAGAATCCCAAACTCGATATCATCCTAGGGATGGATTGGTTGGCCAAATATCAAGGATTAATAGATCGTGCCAATGTAAGAGTGGTGCTCACTAAGAATCCAGAGACCACAATCAAGGTCGGTGTGGATCGTTCCTCTCCCTTGGATCGAGCAATCCACCACCTTAGAGAGTTGTCCCTAGAGACAACGCTCGTAGTTCAAGCTACCTAAGTCTTCCCGGAAGAATTACAGGCATGCCACCGCATGCAGATGTTGAGTTTGTCATTAACTTGAAGCCGTGGACAGCCCCAATTGCTAAGAGACCATACAGAATGGCACGACGAACTTGAAGAACTTAAGACACAAATTGAAGACTTGCAAGACAAAGGTTTCATTAGACCTAGTTCTTCTCCCCGGGTTCGCCATTCTCTTTGTGAAGAAGAAAGATGGCACCGCCAGATTGTGCGTGGACTACAGAGCACTCAATGATGTGACCATCAAGAACAAGTATCCCTTACCTCGCATTGATGACCCGCTCGATCGGTTGACAGAGTATCGCTTTTCTCCAAGATAGACTCGAGGTCGATACCATCGACTTAAGATCAGAATGAGGATATTTCTAAGACGGCTTTACCACCCGGTATGGCTGTATGAGTTCATCGTCATGCCGCTTGGCTTGACCAACGCGCGACCTACTTCATGAACTCATGAACAAAGTATTCATGGAATACTTAGACAAGTTTGTTGTCGTGTTCATAGACGACATCTTGATCTATTCAAAGACCGATGAAGAACATTCGAACACTTGCAATTGGTCTTAGAAAAGCTTAAAGAGAATCATCTTTATGCCAAGTACAAGAAATGTGAATTTTGGCTTCATGAAATCGTTTCCTCTGACACATTGTATCCGCTGGAGGAATTGCGGTTGATCCATCCAAAGTAGCAACTGAATGGAATGGAAACAACCCACATCAGAGCGGAAGTGCGTAGTTTTCTCGGCTTGGCGGATACTCTGACGCTTCATTGAAGGATTCTCTAAGCTTTCCAAACCGATGACCCATCTGCTTAAAAAGGAAAAGAAGTATGATTGGACAGAAGCTTGTGAAAAGAGTTTCCAAGAATTGAAGAAGAAGTTAACTTCGCACCAAGATTGATCCCGCTGACATACATCAAGACTTCAAGTTCATCGTGATGCATCGCGCCAAGGTCTTGGTTGCGTACTCATGCAAGGAGGAAAAGTTGTAGCCTATGCATCCAGACAACTCCGTCCTCACGAAGACAATTATCCAACCCATGATTTGGAGTTAGCAGCAGTAGTGCATGCCTTAAAATTTTGGCGACATTACTTGATTGGAAATCATTGTGATATCTACACAGACCACAAGAGTCTCAAGTACATTTTCACCCAATCAGACCTCAACCTCCGACAAAGAAGATGGTTAGAGTTAATAAAGGATTACAACTTGGATGTCCATTATCATCCCGAAAGGCTAATGTAGTTCTTGATGCATTGCCGTAAATCCTCCGTGATAATATCATGATTCAAGAGCATCAACCTGAACTCTACAAGGAATTTGAGGCACTCAACCTTTGTTTAATAAAGCAAGGCACCCTAGCCACTGTAGAGGCCCATCCAACTCTAGAAGAGCAGATCAAGGCCGCTCAAGAAGGACATCCTGGAGTCCAGAGATTCAAGCACCTCATGACAAAAGGAAAAGCCCCCAAAATGATCGAAGATCAGCAAGGAGTCCTATGGTATGGGAAACGTCTCTTTGTTCCCCACCAGAAGGAACTCAAAGATCTGATTCTAAAGGAAGCTCACAGCTACGCTTACACGGCACCAGCAAAGCACCAAGATGTATCAAGACATGAAGATTTTGTATTGGTGGCCACGAATGAAAAGAGATATCGCCGAGTATGTAGCTTGTTGTGATGTATGTCGAATCAAGGTGAACATCAAAGACCAGTGGATTGCTACAACCCTACAGATCCTCGGTGGAAATGGGAAGAAATCGAATGGATTTCATTACGGTCTACCTCGAACTAAGTCGGATGTGACTCAAGATGGGTTATAGTTGATGATTGACTAAAGTCGCCCACTTCATCCCTCGTGAAGACAACTTACAAGGAGACAAGTTAGCCGAGTTATACATGGCCCGTATCGTGTGTTTACATGGAGTACCCAAGAGAATAGTCTCCGATCGAGGTTCTCAATTTACCTCGCATTTAGGCTAGTTTGCATGATGCCCTTGGAACACACCTTACCTTCAAGATGACCTATCATCCATGATCGATGGTCGACGGAAAGAACAAATCAAATCCTAGAAGACATGCTTCGAGCTTGTGCTTTGGAGTTTACCGTAGACTGGGAAAAATGTCTACCGTATGTCGAGTTTGCATACAATAATAGTTATCAGTCAAGTTTGAAAATATCCCCATTTGAAGCACTCTATGGAAGAAAATGCAGAACTCCTCTGCATTGGTCAGAATCAGGTGAAGGATATATCTTTGGACCGGATACTCTCAAGCAAGCTGAAGAGAAAGTTCGACTAATCATAGATCGCCTTCAAACAGCTCAGTCTAGACAGAAGAGTTATGCCGACAACCGTCGAAGAGACTTAACCTTCGGTTGGAGATGCTTTGTGTATCTCAAGGTATCGCCACTTCGTGGAACTCGAAGATTTAAAGTGAAAGGCAAGCTCGCACCAAGATACATAGGCCCGTTCCCGATCACCGCTAAGCGTGGAGAAGTTGTCCATCAGCTAGAGCTACCTGAAAGTTTGTCAGACGTCCACAACGTGTTCCACGCCTCTCAACTAAAGAAATGTCTCGAGTACCAAGAACAGACTCGCCGGCCATCGCACTTGATGAGGATTTGACTTATCCGAGCACCGATCAAGATCCTCGGCGTCATCGAGAAGCGCATAAGACGTCAAGTCATCCGCCTTTGCAAGGTCCGGTGGAGCCATCATTCACCAAAGAAGCCACCGGGGAGCGAAGATCGACTTGCCGGATTTCCGCCCTCGTTCTCGGAGCGGCTCGAATCTCGGGTCGAGATTCCGTTTAAAGTAGGTAGGATTTGTAGTGCCCGCTTCTCCCCGGGTCAACCCCGGACCCCTCTCTCTTCCTCCCCGTCAACTCCTGCCCGGACCCCTCTGCTGAACCTCCCGCTCGCGGCGCGCTGCATCGCCGCCGCGCACGCCACCCCCGCACCTCCACCGCTCCCCGCTGCACCCTCCCGCACGCCGCCGAGCCGCCATCATTCCTCCTCGCGCACGCTGCGCGCTCGAGCCGCGCCACTCGCGGACCCCCTTCTCTCGCTTTCCCCGGCTTTAAAAGCTCCCCCGCGCCTCTCCTTCCCTCCTCCCCATTCCCCTTCCTTCCTCCCCAAGCAAAGAACCGAGAAGGAAGAAGAGGTAGAGAGGAAGAGGAAGGAGAAGACCGGCACTTACCTCCCGCCGCCGCCGCCGGTGAACCCCGTCGCCGTCGCCGCCTGCCGCTGCCACCGTGGTGAGCTCCCGCGCCACCGCGCCGAGCCTCTCTCTCTCTCGCTCGCCGCCGCCACCCTCCATCTTCCTCCGGTTGCCGCCGCCTTTTCCCCTCCTCCGCGCACCGCCGCCGCCCCTTTCTCCCTCCCCCGCCGCCGCCTCTCTTCCCCCGCTGCTGCTGAGCCGCCTGCCCCTTTAGGCGGCGCTTCTTTGGCCGCGCCACGCCGTCGTGCGCGCGCCTGCACAAGACCGGATTCGCCCGAGGCGATGGGTGGGCGGTTTCTGTTGCGGGCGGTTCCTTTTTCTTTTATTTGATTTTCGGTTTCCTTTTTCTATTTTAATTTAAAAGTGAGACTTCAAAATTAATAACTTCCCATTTCAACTCCAAAAATTGTAAAATAAATTTCTAAAATTTCTAAAATCAAGATCTTGCTAATGACATAGGTCTTGTTCAATTTGGAGTTCATTTGTGTATTCTTGTGTATTTAATTGCTCGTTGTTTGTCGCTTATTTTGCGGTGATTTGTCGCGTAGATTTTGAGACGCAGGAGACCTCCACGTCGATCAAGGACAAGACTACCGGACTCTCTCCCTACAACCAAGGCGAGTCAATACTTTGATCATATTGAGCCTACATTTTATGCAAATTATATTCTTTTAAAATAGCAAATTGCATGCTTTAATTCTTTAATCAAATGTATGTTAAAGCTTAAGGTAGTTAATACCCATTTGATGATTAACTAATTATTATGCCATCCTTGACAACTTGAATCCCTTAATTCCATTGTCACCCTAGTAACTATATGGTAATACTAGCTATAGGTTGTACTTAAGCGACATGCTAGCCTTGCTTAAGTACCCGGGACATTAAACTGTCCCAATCATCATCCTTTCAAACACAAAATGATTTGGGCAGTCATTACGGGTAAATGACTGAGATGGTTGAAATGTTGTATTTTACTTCTCAAAAACCTTAAATTGCTATTACCATATCTGGGTGGATGGAGAGGTGGATGGTATAACATTGGGTGCTAATGTAGCCCAAGGAATATTATTTTGTGGATGGTATGTGGAAGAACCGCCCAGATAACCCCTAAGGACTTAATCTTGTCACGACCTCCCGTGTACAACAAGTACAACCACAAGTCTGCAACAAACCGCGACTTGGCTTAGTAAATTATCGAATCCTGAAAGTCATCTCACTGGTAGAGAAACGGCACGCGCAAGCTTGCGGTACATCCAGCTTGACGGGGACACCGATACAAGGTGAAGTTGCCAACGTCGTGCGGTACATCCAGACGCTGCGGTACAATATCCCTCGCGAACGTATAGGCGTAACCCCATGTGGGTGAGATGATGGAAAGGACGAGGTAGTTGAAAAGTTATTGTGACAACCTCTCGACTACACGACTATGGAATCGTGTAGGGCAACGAGTTAATTGTCTCTTGTGGGTAAAGTGTACAATCTCTGCAGAGTTATAAATCGTTTAAACAAAGTGTGTTTACGGTCAAAGGCGGACATGGGAACTTAACTTGAGTTAGTTCTATTTCAAAAATCTTGTGGGTGGTATGAAAATTGTGGCGGGCTCTCCTAGCCCTGAGATTGGATTTTCCCTGAGTTTTCAGACTCAGCGCGGTTAATAATTGGAGGTAGCTCCAATCAAAATAAACATCGTAGAGTTTCCAGAAGGAGGGATTCTCTCACGATATCAAATATTGCACAATTACTCTCTTTAACTAAAATGAAATTTGTTAAAAATGCTAAGTGCTAGGAATTTGTACTTATGATATTTAAAAGTATTACTTTCGCAAATAAAAGAACCGAGCCATCCTTGTAAGCCTTGCATGTATATTATTGCATTGTGTATTGGCTCGCGAGCACGGAAGTTGTGCTCATTCTCGCTCTCCCAAACCCTTCGATGACGCCGATGAAGGAGACTATGCGCACTACGAGGATCCGTAAGTCGATGGGCAAGGAAACGATGAAGAGTAGTCTAGGATCTCGTAGTTCAGGCCTCGACGCATCTAAGTTGACTCGTTGGTGCTTGCATAACCGATATTATCCGGATCCTTGGATCATATCGATCGATACGAGTTGCCCGACCGCTTGTTCGTGAAGAGATGAGCTCTACCCTTTGCTTCCGCTATCGTATTCGTGTTCAGATTGTAATCAATTTGGCCCGATCGCCCTCGTTGTAAAACTCGACCCGACGTGGTCTATGTCACTCTGTTGGTTGTAATAAATTTGGTACTTTAGTTAACGCCATGTATGAATGATTCAGCAGTGCCTGTGAGTGCTATCTACTGATCTAGGGAATAGCACATTGTTTTCACAGAGGATTCGGATTAGAAAATCCGGGTCCGACAATTTGTCAGTTTTTTCCTAACCAAATTATTTGTGTCCTCCAAAATAGAATCACTATGCAGACTTAATTGACCAATTGTTAGTGATAGAATCAGATATCAAACTAGTAGAATACTAGTACCCCAGATGTCAGTAGCGAATTCTATGATGTCCTCATTTATTACCAGTGGTTTGGTTTGCTTGTCACTACATGTTAGTATTTTATTTGAGAGAAAATTGGCTACAGAACACTACAGATTGACATCATTTGCTAACGGACATCTAAAATTCATAATTTCGTGAGAACACACTGACAAAAGGTGTAATTTTATTGTAAGACACTAAGCCAATTATTATATTATTTTCGGATGAAAAAGGAGAGAGAAAGCATATGAAATATCCCGTTTGCCCTTCGGTCTCCTTCCTCTTCTCTCTCTTTCTCTTTCTCTTCACTCATCCATTCCCCATTTATTGTTTTCATGTCCAAGGAGACATGCACGGATGATGCATACAAATTAGAAGTATCAGCACTAGCCGAGCAAACTTCACAAAACACCACCGTTTTGACGAGATTTTCCTCGGAATCCGCACAAGCCCCTCTCTAACTAGCTTCAACAATGGGGTCGATCCGAACGCATCGAAGATCCGAACAACCAAAGACAAAGATCGTAATGGTGATCCTCACGTAGCTCATGCCCCGACCACCACGGCGCCCCCCGACGCGGCGCGCACGATCGCCTAGGTGGCAACGATGGCGAGTCCCACGCCGGGCACGAGGTGCACGCGGCCGTCGGCGACCGCGACGGCCCGGACAAGGACGAGCCACACGGCGACGCGGACCAGCCGCCGCCGCTCCTCCACGAGGTCCTCGATGGCCTCCGGAAGCACAAACGCGGCGTCGACGACGGCTGCGTGGCGCGCCACGTCCTCGATCTCGGCCCTCGCCCGCACCTCCACATCATCGTCGTCGTCGTCGTTGACAACTTAGAGCTCCTGGTGGTCGAACGCCTCCGCCTCCATGTCGCCATCTCCGTCTCCGTCGGCCTCTTCGAGCTCGAGGTGGCCGAGCGCCTCCGTCTCCGCGTTGTTCTCCATTGGAACGGCCAGTAGCCATGAGCCGGTTCGGTTAGAGGGGAAGAGAAGAGGAGAGAAGGATGTCGTGGGCGGCCTTGGCGAGGGGAAGGCGGCTTCACTGGTGGCCGTGCGGGGGGCAAGGCGGCTTCACTGGTGGTCGCGGCGAGAAGGAGGGTGCCGCCGCCGAGGACGGCGAGGCCATGCCAGCGCGAGGAGCAGGGAGGCGCAGAGATGAGCAAGAAATGGGGGAATGGATGAGTGAAGAGACGAACAAGAGAAGAGGAAGGAGACCGAAGGGCAAAAGGGTTATTTCACATGCTTTCTCTCTCCTCTTTCACTCAAAAATAAAATAAGGAATAAGTCCATATTACACCCTTGAACTTTGCGCCGAGTCCAAAATACCCCCTGAACTCCAAAATCGTCTGATTTGTTCCCTCGAACTACTCATACCGTTTGGTTTACACCCCTCGGGCCGAAAACAGATGGTTTTGGATGACGTGGCATACTAATATTTTGATTTTCTTGATTTTCAAACTTCCGGATGCCATATCTTCTTCATTCGAACTCCAATTCGAACGATTCAAATTTCTAAATTCCTATAAATTCATAATCTTGCTGTTAGTATTTATTTGGTATTTATTTGGATTTTATTTAGAGTTTTTTATTTATGTAGCAAACAAAGCCAAATAAATAAAACAACTCCAAATAAAATCCCCCAAATAAATACCAAATAAATACTAACAGCAAGACAAGGAATTTAGAAATTTGAATCGCTCGAATCGGAGTTCGAACGAAGAAGATATGGCCTCCGGAAGTTTAAAAATCAAGAAAATCAAAATATTAGTATGCCACGTCATCCAAAACCACCTGTTTTCGGCCCGAAGGGTGTAAACCAAACGGTATGGGTAGTTCGAGGGTGCAAATCAAACGGTTTTGGAGTTCAGAGGGTATTTTGGACTCGGCGCAAAGTTCAGGGGTGTAATATGGACTTATTCCATAAAATAATAATTGGCTCAGTGTTTTACAGTAAAATTACATTTTTGTCAGTGTGTTCTAACGAAACCATGAATTTTAGATGTCCCAAAGGATGCCAATCTGTAGTATCCTGTAGCCAATATTCCTTTTATTTTAAGCGAATTTAGCACGTTAATCTTCAGTAATGCCTCTGCAGACCAAAAGTAACTTCATTTTTTACCATGGCAAGCTGTCAAGCTGAGCCCTTATGTGCAAAATTACAAGAAACAAGGAAAATTAATGCTGCTTATGAAAATCTTGACCAAACCCTCACCCCTTGTCCATCTATAAAACCCCTACATCTCTCGACTCCCACCAGCTGCGAAGGAAAATTGCATCACCGAGTCCATAAGCAAGATAGAGACCATGGCGAGATCTTCTCCTCAGCCATCTCCTTCTCCCCCTCCTCCTCTCTGCTCTCCATCGTCTCCTTCCTCCTCTTCCTCCGATTCTTCATCGTTCTCCATTCCCTGCAAGAGGGCAAGGTCCCAGAAGAGCACCGAGGCCAAGGCCAAGGCCAAGAGGCCCAAGAAAGATACAAGCCAGAGCAAGGAGCCTGAGTCTTCCAATGGCAGCAGAAAGAGGAGCTCCATCTACAGGGGAGTGACAAGGTATGGATGTGCTGATGTGCATCATTGCATTGTTTTCCATCTCTTGATTACCATTCTGCTAGTCTTCTCTTGTAGGCATTTTTTGATTTCAATCACAATTGTATACGAATCCTGCATTGCCGAACACTTCAGAAGGAATTGGCTGATCTCCAGTCCAAAATTGCGCATGGTTTCCATCTTCCGATCTTCCTCATTCAGCCGGTTTTTTTAAATTTCGGTTTATGATTGTTTCGATTCCAATCTTCACTTGCATATCACTAGGCATGAGTTCTTCATCATTTCTGGGTTGCAAGTTTGTTCCTCTTTTATTCCTAATCTTTTGGAGTTTGTTAAGCATGATCTCCATTTCTTGAATTCAGTAGTCTACTATTTTTCTTTCGTTTCTTGTTCTGCTCCATATGAATAAGTCAATAGTTAGCTAGGAAGTAGGAGGTTGGTTGACCTGCATTACTACTTGCTCGTTTTAAGGTGGTCAATTTCTTCCTTTTTTTTCTTTTTTCTTTTAAGCAAGTGCTTTAATGCTGCCTATCAATCAATTAATATACGCGTTGCTTGCATTGCATGCCTGTAAATAGGCACAGGTGGACAGGCAGATTCGAGGCCCATCTCTGGGACAAGAATTGCTTCAGCTCTTCGCAGAATAAGAAGAAAGGGCGGCAAGGTACGTAATACTTACATGCAATTGTCTAGCATTTTTCTAATTTAAAGATTTTCCTCTTCCTTTTTAGAAAAAAGAGAGAAAATGCAATACGAGGATTTGTACAGTAATACCAATAGAAAATTATGAATGCAAGGTCCAAGATGTACTTTTGTTAGGCTGCTGAGGATCCTGATACATCTGCCATTAGTACAAAGCTTTTTTTTTCTAAAGTGCACCGAATTTTTTAAGGCAGACATTCTGATTATACTTTTTTTGTCTCCTTTTTTTTCTGTTATCTTTGGGGGGGCCTTGTCTGGTGATCTGCATGTGACTTTGATCTACTGCTGCTTGATGCTGTATTGGCTATATGTCAATAGTCTATTTGGGTAAGTCTCACAAGTATATATCTAATCCAGCCACCTATTTTGGCAGATTCATGTCACTTGCTGCTTGTTCTTTAAAACAAATCTCAGATTTTTTTCTCCTTTGGTCTACGTTTTTGTCTTACGGAATTATAACTATTACCTTGTTGGTATTTTGATTCTTTATTCCTTGGTGAGTTATCTAACAATGATGGATGAATTTATAATTTGCAGGGGCTTATGATACTGAGGAGGCAGCTGCTCGTGCATACGACCTAGCAGCTCTCAAATACTGGGGTCCTGAAACAATACTCAATTTCCCAGTAAGTTTGTCCTCTTGGAGAAAAATGTTTTTTTACACTCATTAGTACTAGTATAAGTTCCCATCAGGTACACGTAAGAGGCAAGATGTATCTTAGCAAAAACTCCTATTGACCATGACCCTGACGGAGTGAAAACGGCTTCTTTGTTACACTCACTTATGAGTTATGAACAAGGCAGCAAAGAAAGGTCAAAGGAGTAATTGAGTGATGACTTCAGGATTCATGGGTCGCATTGTAGGCTGTCGTAGCAGAACACAATGACCCGAAACAAAACAGACAAGAACGAGAGCCTTAAATGTGCTGCCGTTTTGGTTGTAAGAAGAAATAACATGGTGCGTGCATTCATGCAGCTGGATGATTACTCGAAGGAGAGGTCGGAGATGGAAGGGGTGTCAAGGGAGGAGTACCTGGCCTCCCTCCGCCGCCGGAGCAGCGGCTTCTCCAGGGGCGTCTCCAAGTACAGGGGGGTCGCAAGGTACCTATCGTTTCTGACGGACCACTTAATTGTCTTCAGTCTTCACCTCGTTAATGCAGTGTGCTGCCTATGTTCAGCACATGAAAAAACTATGTGGCATCCAAGTGCCAAATGTGGCACTGAATGGGATCCAGAGTCCAGACTGACTCGGAAGGAGAGAGACCTTTCTGTAGACTGTATAGTTCACTGACACAGCATAGAAAGATCCGTCTGTAACGTCAGTCAGTGGCGTGCATCACCTGGCAACAAGTGCAACGTCGTACGCCAGCCATGTCATGCATTAGCTGGCCTGTGCAACGTCATATACCAGCCATGTCATGACTCGTGAGCACTTTCTTGTGTCAGCTTCGTGCCAGAAAACTCAGCTCTTTAGGGCCTGTTTAAATGGGGATTTGTATCCCAACCCTTTAGGTTTCAGAACTAAACCCCAAAAATCTCCAAAGAAATCCATCTCATCTAAACGGCTCTGTAAAATTTGAAGGATGTCTCGCACGAATTACTCCCAAGCTCCTTGAGATGTTTGAAATGTTAATGCGAATACATGTCTAGATTCCATCAAACTGCTCTGTTCATTGCTCAGAGTCATCTCGAATTCCTTTCAACTTTCAAATTCAATTGAGATGAAAAACAAAATGAAGGAAGAAATGAACTGTTTCTCTCCAGGCATCACCACAATGGCCGGTGGGAGGCACGAATTGGGCGGGTGTTGGGAAACAAGTACCTCTACTTGGGAACTTTTGGTACGTATGCCTTCTCCTTAATACTAGTAGTACCAGTTCCATGCTCTTTGTTCTTCTTTGATCAAGATAGTTTTAATTACCACTTAAATGCTACTCTTGTTTGTTGTAGAATAGTCCTGACTCCTGCTTACTGTAAGGGTCACCTAACTTTAACCGAATTTTATGATGGCTGATCAACCTAACAACTACAAAATTAAATGGCATCTATTTCTTGTTTCCCTTCAATGCAGACTTGACACTTCCCTTACTACTATATTCTTTCTTCTTGGATGTTCTTGGCCACAAATTTTTATTTAAAAACAAAAGATGGGAAAAACTTGAGCTAGTCATCCATCACACTAGTGCGGGATACATATAGGAGCATAATGCTGGAGCAATAAAAAAGCTGTCCTTTTTCTTGACTGCCAAGATCAAGATTCAAGACCATAAGACCAAGATACTATCATGCATGTAATCCCCAGAAGATTGTCCAACTTGCCCAAAAAATAACATAAAACAAGCACACAGTGTTGGACCTGCTAATTACCAGCCAATACTGCAAGACTTGCAAGCGCATGTGACAAGCGCGTGGTGGGAGTATCACCTGCCTGCCTGCCTGCCGTGCCAGTAGTAATACTAGATGGTGCATAGGGATCTTCAATTCTTCATCACTGCCGGCCTTTTCTTTCACTTGAGCCGTGAGTGATCGCTTCACGTGTCGAACTAGATCGAGCAAGACTCAAGATCCAAACTACACAAATGGGTTCACAACTAGTACCATGATACCATCACAAGATAAAAAGGGTTCGTGAAAAGGGTCACTGCTCGGTACTAACTAACAGTAAGGAGCAGGCTGTCCGTTGCCAGAAGAGTTGTGTTCTTGCTACCAGCAATGAGGTCAGACATGTCCAGTGACTTGCACATGTGAAAGTAACAAGCATCCCACTGTCCATTCAGGCAATCAGGGTGTGCAATTCAGCGTCTCCCATCCCACGGAAATTGTATCCAAATATCTGATCTTCAAATGGTTTTGGTCACCTAATGCATTTAGTATTCTAACATCAGCAAGAATACACCCAAACCTGTTCTTATACACCAACTGAACTCGGGCGGAGCTGGGTCTTTAGGGTAATGGCTCGAGGCTTAGGATCAAAAGTTCATGTAAAAATTCTTAAAAAATTAGTAAAATTTGACTTTAGGCTAAAAGCAGTTGTGCCGACCCGAGACTTGGCCCGTAACCAGCTCCGCCCCTTCTCATACACCATACTAATGTAGCACCGAAGAGTGAAGACACTTAGACACAATCAGCCACATCACATAAACATCAGTTGAGAAATTTTGCAGTGTGATGTTCCCCAAGATTTTGGTGAGGACATCATCATGTCTAAAATTTTATTTTACTCAAAATCAAGTGCATTATGTCGCCAAATAATCGGTTCTTTTTTTAATGAAGAGACAGGAGAGCTAACATTTGTATTGATAAAGCAGGAGAAAACAAGATAAAATAAAAAAATACATCCCGACGGGGAAAAACACCCCCGATGAGAGGGAACCCGTAACTGGGCACGCCTTGCAACATCCTATCAATAACACCAGAGTTAGAGGTACCAACTAGCAAACTCTAACCACGCCCTAACACCAACTAGCTCTGTTGAACACATACATCATAGCGAAGGGAAGGGCAACACCTCCCATCCAACGCACTGGAGCTTCAAACTGGTTATAACCGGACAGTGTAGAGGATCGCTCTAACACTAGCTTAAGAGAGAAGAATAGAAGTAGGTGCAAGGTTAGTCCAGATGCTGATAGGGCCACCAGTGAGGAGCTTCATATGAATTAGGTGAGCAAGTGATTCTCCCTCTCGGCGATGACAGTGGACGATGCAGAACCGAAGGATGACAATCGACTCTCCCAACCGCTCATTCAAGGATGACAACTCGACTCTTCTCCGACACTTCACCCCTCGGCTCATTCAAGGTGGACTAGACCAATGGCGCTACGGGAAGAACGGGCCTCCGATGAAGAAGACGGCGGTCGTGCTTGCACCTCGAGATCGACACTTCGAACTCGCACTCGAGCCGGCCTCTACTGACGGGGCACCAAAAGATGGACCGACGCCCCAATGGCGGATCAAGGCCCCATTAGCCGTTAGGCTAATTGGGGAAGAGATCATTCTAACATTCTCCCTTGATCTCAATCTATGCTTTATCTTTAATTACAATTGTTTACACATTCCATCACAAATTAGTGTATCTTTCACAACATAGTACTTTATGTCAATGTGTTTGGCAGCACCACTTGACTTATTGTTGTGGGCATACGTTATGCGGGTTCATTATCGCATTACAACTTAAGTGGTCTATTGATGTCGTCAACCACTTTTAGACCGGTATGAACTTCTTTAGCCGTTCACCGCCCGTAGCCTCATAACATGCTACAAACTCGGCATACATTGTGGGCGATGTAGTGACGGTTTGCTTTGAGCTTTTCCACGATATAGCTCCTCAATGAGAGTGAACACATATCCGGATGTAGACTTTCTATCATCTCCCGCAAAATCGAATCAGATACCCCACTATATGGAGTGAATCGATCTTCTGTATGTCATCATGAGGCCTTTTGTTCCTTGCAAATAACGCAAGACTTTCTTTATCAATTTCAATGTTCTATTCGAGATTGCTCGAATCGCCAAGTAACCCAGTAACAAAAGCTAAGTCGTATGCGTACACACTTGAGCATACCGCAAGCTTCGACACCAAGCATATGGAACCGATTTCATTTGATCGAGCTCGTATTGGTTCCCGGGCATTGAAAATCCCCATATCATCGCCCTTGACTATAGGTGCAGTGAAGGACTACATTTATGCATACAAAATTTCTTTAAGACTTTCTCTATGTATGCCTTTTGTGACAGTCCCAATATCCCCTTGTTTCTATCCGGTGAATTTGATCCTAGAACGAACGAAGCTTCACCAAGATCTTTCATATCAAAGTTTGAGGACAAAACTTCTTAGTCTCCAGAGTGATGACATCACTACTTGCCGTAGGATATCATCCACATACGTGATTAGGAAGATAAACTTCCCATCTTTAAACTTTGCATAAACACGCTTGTCCTCTACATTTTCTTTAAACCCAAATTTTCTTATTATCTTGTCAAACTTCAAGTACCATTGTCTTGAAGCTTGCTTTAACCCATAAATCGATTTCTTTAGGCTGCATCCCATTCTTTCATTTCCTTCCACGACAAAACCTTTCGGTTGTGCCATGTAAACATTTTCCTCCAAATCCCCATTAAGAAATGCCGTCTTTACATCCATCGATGTAACTCTAAATCATAATGTGCTACTAATGCCATTATGATTCGAAGAATCTTTACATGAGACCGGAGAAAAGGTCTCATTGTAATCAATCCCTTCTCTTTGCGTAAAGCCTTTGCCACAAGTCGCGCTTTGTATCTTTCTACATTCCCTTGGGAGTCAAGCTTTGTCTTGTAGACCCATTTACACTCTTTGTTTTGACTCCTTTAGGAATATTTTCCAAGTCCCTGACTTTATTAGTCTTCATGGACCTCATCTCCTCTTCCATGGCCTCAAGCCATTTTGAGGAATTTTCGCTCTCATGGCTTCTTCAAATGAGATGGGATCATCCTCCATTTGAAATTCCTCTGTATGATAAATCGATAATCATCGAGATAGTCGATCTTCTTACTCTTTGAGACCTCCTCAGGGCCTCCTCATCCAGTACATTTTCTTTTGAGGTTGCTGTTGCTCCCCTCATCCGTGGCAATGGGTTCTATAGGATCCTAAAGAATGGGTTCTCATTCTCATTCATTGTTGCCACGGGAGGAACAATAACAGTCTTGGCACCACAGTTGTCTTGCCGTCGGTGGCAATGACAGACAGAGGTAGTGTGAAGAATGGCTCTTGAATCATCTGAGTGGGCGCATACACCCGCTTCTCTTCAAGGTCAATCTCACGAGCTACCATACTTCCTCTCATCATTTCATCCTCTAAGAAGACAGCGTGTCTCGTTTCTACAAACTTTGTATATCATGTGCGACGGTAGAAACGAAAACCTTTGACTTTTCAGTAGCCAATGAAATGGCAACTTCATCGCTTTGGGATCAAGCTTCCCAAGGTTTGGGTTAAATACTTTAGCCTCAGTAGGACTCCCACACACGTAAGTGGTTTAGTGAGGAACTCTTCTGTCCACAACTCGCACGGTGTTTTGGGCACCGACTTACTAGGCACTCTGTTGAGAATATGAATGGCGGTTTTCAACGCCTCCATCCATAGACTCAATGGCGTGTGGAATAGCTCATCATGCTTCGCACCATATCCATCGAGTGCAGTTGCGTCTTTCACCTACTCCATTTTCTTGAGGTTCGCCGGTGTAGAATATGGGCTACTATACCATTTTCTGTAAAAACCTTGCAAAGGTCCAGAACTTGTCCATATGGGGTATGCTGACCGTAGTACTCCCCACGGTCGATCGGACTATCTTAATCTTTAAATCGTGTTGGTTTTCAACTTCACCTTAAATATCTTGAATTTATCCAAGGCTTCATTTCTTTCTTTGATTGGATAAATATATCCATAACGGAGTAATCATCCGTGAATGTTATGAACGAGTCATATCCATCCACACTTTTCACAGAAAAGGTCCACAAATGTCTGTGTGAATAATTTGTAGAATTCTGTGCTTCTTTTGGCGTCTTTCTTAATTTTCTTTACATATTTTCCTTTAATGCGTCCTGCATTGTTCTAAGTCCGAGAACTCTAATGGAGGAAGAATATCATTCTTAACTAGTCTTTCTATTCTCCTCGAAATATGGCCTAAACAGCGATGCCATAATTTAAACGACGCATTTAGAGTTCTCTTTCGTTTCTGCTTACATTCGTAGACGAGATTCATTCACTTTATCACACGCGACGTTCCCATTATCGCATCGACATTCACATCATCACTTAATGATAACAAATAAAGCTCATTTTGTAAGATGGCAAGACCAACACATTCTTTATTAAACATTATTTCACACTTGCCATTTCCAAAATGACAATCATATCCATCATTGTCCAAACATGAAACACTAATCAAATTCCTCTGAAAAGAGGAACATAAAGAACATCTCTAAGTAAAAGAGTGAAGCCATCACTAGCTCTAATGAAAGATCGCCAACGGCTTCAACTTCACTTGGACTCCATTTGCGACTTTAATGCATCTTTCTTTTCTTTGCGTATTCCTCGTCGAACGGAATCCTCGCATATTATTGGCAACATGAACAGTTGCACTGAATCAATCCACCAAGTAGATTTTGAATATTGTACATACAGGACTCATTTATGAAGGTAATAATGTTCTCACCTTTCTTTGACATAATCATTTTCAAGAAATCAGACAATCTTTCTTGTAATGTCCCTTTTTCTTGCAATGAAGACACCGATCTTTGTCTCATCAAAACTTATTCTGTTGAGGTGATGAAGCAGAGGCTTTTCCTTGTTCTTTGAGGAGAAGTTCTTGTTGAAATTCCTTTTCTTGTTGTCCTTCACATAGTTGATAGAACCACCATGTGAGGATTTAAATCTTTCCTCCTCTTGCACACACATAGCTATGCATTTTTCTAAGTCCCATTTCTGCCGTGCATATTGTAGTTGACAACAAAAGTGTCAAACTTTTCTGCAAGGAAGCAAAAATCAAATGAATTAGGAACTCATCCTGAGAGCCAAATCCATTGGTTTAAGCTTGGATGCCAAGTTGCTCATCCTTAGTATGTGCTCTCTTATGCCACCGCCAGAGTACCTTTCTCACACAAGTCGCTTAATGGTGTGTAGCGTATGTCTTTGAAGAGCCAGTGAACCGACTCTTTATTTTCTCAAGATACTCGTGATGTTGTCACACTCTGCGATTGAGCCCACAATTGCGAGGCTCAATCGCAGTTCTTTATCACACCAAACATTTCTTGTTGGTCGTGGTCCATTCTTATGCTCAAGGTCATAAGACATCCGTAAGGAGCATGATCCTCTGTCTTTTCTCGCCAAGCAAGATCATCCTCATTTTGATCCTCACCGGTGCCATAGGCTCGGTGGGACGTCTTGAGTGAGGACCAGTCCACCTCGACCAAGATAAACGCTAAGTCTATCTTTTTCTTCCACTCTCCATAATTATCTCCTTTGAGAGTGGGGATCTCTCTGATACAACTCATCAAGTTGTATCCGCCTGAAAAGTTTCAAATAAAGTGAGAACGTAACATTAAAATCATATGTCTTATTTCCAACGTTGGTCAAAAATTACGACATACAATTTAAATCAATTTTATCTATGCATTAAATCTACATCACCGTTGGGCAGAAATAGAAATAACGCATAAAACATCAATTAAAAATTATAATATTGTTATTATCAACGTTGGTCAGAAAATAAAAATATCATAAAATTTCTGAAAATTATCTCTATTTTTCCAAAAATTAAATTCTCCCGTTGGTTCGAATTTAATAATGAAAATTAATCAACATTAACTTTTGCAGCGGAAACTGTAATTATTCTAAAATAATTCATACTCAGAAGCATTCTTACTGTACTCATTTAATCTATGGAAAAATTAACACGTTGGTGCAAAAATTTCCAGAAATTTGGATCAATTTTTCAATCAAAATCACTTATAAAGCTTCAAAACATTAAATCCAAAAATCGGATTTTTACTGTTCAAAATGGCCATTTGGCCCATTCCTTCGCAATGCCCACTCGGCTATCTCCAAAAACGCCCACCGCGCGGCTTTTTCCCACGTGGGCCAAAACCCCACGGGCCTTCGCCCACCGCCGCTGCCAGAGTTCTCGCCGATCTCGCGTCCGTGCGACGGACGGCCGGCCAATCCCGCCACAACCCAAAAACACCAAACCCTAGCCTCAACCGCTCCTTCCATGTGGCGCAAAACCGGATCGTGCAAGCGGCGCGACACGGCGGCGGCTCGCGCGCGGAGGTGGGCGAGCGCCTTCCGAGGAGCGGCGGCGAGCGAGCAAAGACCGGCGCCTCGTCGGCGCGCGCGCGGGCTCGCTGGGCGCGCGGCGGGCGGCGGCTTTCGCTGCTCGGAGGCGCGGCGGTAACGTGGGCGGCGGCGAGCGGCGGCGACTTCGCCGCCGGCCGCGCTTCGGCCGCGCGGCGGCCCAGGCGGCCCCGCACGCGCAAAAACGAGCGGCGGCGGTAGATCCACGCGAGGAGCGGCGGCTCGCGGCGACCACACGAAACGGCGGCGACCCCTACTCGGGCTCTTCCAACGGCCGATCTGATACTCCTCAGGACAACGACCTACACTCAGGACGCCCTTGATATAGCAGCATGGTTGAGCGACCTACTCCTCTACGCCTCATGCATACCGACGAGCGCACAACGAGAACCAGGGGCGGGGGTTCTGGGGTCAGGGGTGAGGAGACTTCTCTAGCTGTGGTAGGATGATCTTGCCGACGGAGGTGCTGAGCGTACCCTAGCGCAGGCCAAGACGAATCACAGCTCCATTTGTGATGGTTTCCCACGACGCCGACGCACACCGAGCCCACGACTGCTGCGGCCACGCCAGCCGGCCGGTGGCAACATCGACAGGTGGCCCTCCTCGGCGTGGAGCACCGAGGACCACCCGGCGCATGCGAAGATGGTGGCTCCCACGTGACGGACTCCTCGGCGTCAGCACCCCCGAGCCCGCAGCCGGTGGCAGCATCGGCGAGTGGTGGTCGCCCTTGGGCGGAGCATCCTCACGGGGGGGGGGTGGCAACCGGGGGCCAGATCTAGATCTGGCCTCCAGGGGTGCATCGGCGGTCCATGAGCTCTGGCAAAGGGGGTGCGCTCCGCAACTCTGGAGGTCTGCCAGAGGCTTGCCGCCACCTCAACAGCCACGGTCGACTTGCCGCCAAAACGCACCCCCCAGCAAGATCTGGCCTCCAGGGGGGGTGCGTCAGTGGCCCATGATCTCTGGCAAAGGGGGAGCGCAGCTCCGCAACTCTAGAGGCTCGCCGCCACCTCAACAGCCACAGTCAACTCGCCACCAAACCACCCCCTCAATGAGAACAGGAACAGGAAGAGAGGGGGAGGGAGAGGGGGGCGCCGGTGCCGGAGCAATGGCGGCGGCGGGGGCTCTCGGGGATTGGGGCGTCGCCTCCCGGGTCACCTGAAATGAGCGACACGGGAGCAGTAGGATCTCCCTGAATGATGTAGTTTTTGTTATCCAAATAATCGGTTCTCACTGAAACAAACTTACCATGTGTTCTTTTTTTACAGATACTCAAGAGGAGGCAGCCAAGGCTTATGATCTTGCAGCCATCGAATACCGAGGTGCCAATGCTGTAACCAACTTTGACATTAGCTGCTATCTGGACCAGCCGCAGTTACTGGCACAACTGCAACAGGAGCCACCGGTGGTGCCAGCACTGCAAGAAGAACCTCAAAATAACCAAAGTGACAATGTAGTCCAAGAGCTCAGTTCCAGTGAAACGAAGATAGCTGATGACATCAACGAGCCTCTTGTAGTTGATGACAACATCGAAGACATCAGTCAACCACTTGCAGTTGATGGCAGCATCGAAGACATCAACAAGCCCCTTGCAGTTGATGACAGCATCGAAGAGAGTCTATGGAGCCCTTGCATGGATTATGAATTGGATAGTGTGACTGGAGCTAACATCAGCAACTCGATGAATCTGAGTGAATGGTTCAACGATGCAGCTTTTGAGTTCGAGGGCAACATTCGGTGCCTATTCGAAGGGTGCTCTGCGGTCGATGAAGACAGCAACGACGGTGCAGGTCTGGCAGAGCTCAGTTTGTTTGAGGAAGGCGATAAGCTTAAGGATTTTTCAGACAGGCAGGAGGGATTTTTCCTGCCCTCCAAAAATGATAACTGTGCGCAACTGAGTCCATGTGTGTGTGCCTTTGTCTGTATGAAATATCCAAGGAAGTTTTCAGGTCTCCATCTTGGATATACTTCTTTGTCTCATGTCACTTCTGTAAAGAAGCTGAACTTCTTGTAGGTAGTCTGCTCAAGTGGGGACTTAGCAAAAAGATAAATCATTGTGCTCCTCCCTATGCCCCGAGAAAAACACAGAAGGAATTCAACTTGGCATGAGACAAGTGTCACTGTTCCTTTTATTCTTTTAAATTCCCTCAAGGCTGATTGATTACCCTCAGAGATTTTCTCACTTAGTTTAGATTCAACTAATCACGTTCTGCTTGCCCTGAAGTTTGATTTAACAGATTTTCCCAATGAAAGTCTGGCAAGTTCACGGTTTTACGAGGTTATGCAGGATATATTTGATTGTTTCTATAGAAATATCATTCTGTAATACTAATTAACCTCCAGATTATGCTTGATTTGGTAAGTTTGTCTATGAATGCAGAAGGAACATAGGTTTTTGCTGAGGTTCCAAAGAAAAGTAATCTTAATAGAAGACTTGTAGCTTTTATTCCATACAAATGTCACATGTTTTCAGAAGCAACAGAGTCAACTCAAAAGCTGTCAGAGCAAGTATCTTTTCAATATCAGAATTCAGATGAACCATTTTTTTTTCTGATCAATAATCTTCCAGTGTCACATCTAGTACAAGTGTACAACCAATAAAAGAATGAACAGCGTCTTTAACAACCTACTAACAGGTAAAAGGTACTTTTCTGTAGAGAACAAACAGGACTATCTCTTTAACATTCTGAATGATGGCATTGTTGTGAACACTTGAAATGCCTCCAATTGTAAGCTCTTGCTCTAGCTGAACTCGTGTGGACTTTAGAACCTCCTGATAAAATGGAAATAAATATGATCAACTGAACAAGGTGATGGAATGGGGAACCATTAGTATGCACTATGCAGAGATTATATCTACAAAGAACACTACATTGAATTCCATATAACTAGCTCGCCTTGAGAGCCACTGAGCATCAAGCATCCGAAAGGCGACACAGAAAAGGTTATCAAAAGCCATCTCGTCGTCTTCAAGTAGTTGAACAAAGCAAAAACCAGCTTTTGTACTCATATTTCCTACAAAGAGGTGAGGTAAGCTGTAGTTCTGTATGCATTCCATGCTTATGAATCAAACTCCAAAATCAATTGAGGAAAAATGAATCTGAATGAAGACTAAACATTTTACCAATCATCGCATTCACATCACCTGATAGCAAATCCAGCATTTGCGCTAACATATAAGAAATGTTTACACCAGTTACTGCAAAAGGGAATTCCCATTCTGCTCTCTTACCATCCGCCTTGTGCAGTAGCCTATGAAAGGAATCCTGCATGTAAAAGCAGCTATTGAGTATTAAACACAACTGAATCACCCACTAATGGAGGATTTATAGAGAGTAAGTGTCCATAATGAACAGATACATACTGGGTAATTTCTGGCAAAGTATATTAGATTTTCCAAGGGCATGGACCCACCAGCCCTGCAAGCATTGGAATAGTTCGACACAAAAGTCATCTCGATTCACATGGTGCTGATATAACAAATGATAATTTATCATGAAACATCACCATTAGGGAAATGAAACTAGCTAAAATCTGTTGACGGATCAGAGTTCTGCCAGCCCATCTCCTTCGATTGATCTGATATCAGAGGAGGAAGTTGTCGGTTAGGATAAGCCAACCTCCAAAGTTCTTTCAGAGCATCCGGTAACAGAAGAAATGGTATTTCTAACTTGCACTGCCTTTTTGTTCACGAATATGGACATACTAATAATACAATTCTATCGTTCTTCTGAGGTAGAAAATTAGCATTCACTTGGCTAAAAAAAGCCGATAAACATAAACTTACTAGATACAGAATGAGAACCTGGTGCTTGACGGAGGAGCAGTCAAATGGCACATCTAACCTTTGTGTCAAGAATCTTAATCTTTCTTCCTAAAAAAGGTGATGTGAAACTGTCAAAAACCATAATGTGGTGTCAAAACAAAGTTGAGCAATGTAAACACTAATTTAGAGAACTTGAAGAGAAGTCAAGAATAATGTAGATAACCTTGCCGTCTTAAAAGGGTAGAAATTAAGAGAAGAAGAATCCCTTGTTTCCTTTTTTTAAGAATGCAAGTCAACATCTAGAGGGAGGAGAAAGTGCATTGGAAGAAAAATAAAAACACACGTGACAACAATCTGCCAACAGTTGTGTTCACGACGGTACGTAAGGTAAATGTAATATCTCGTTTAATCATTAGAGGACTAAGTGAATTAAAAAGAGTAAGTTAAATATAACCAAAAGAGAATTTCAGAACCTAGTGGATTGGGGAGATTGGTGGGTCGCTGGCGCATAGGCCGAGTGGGGAAGCCCGGCTTTAATAAGGGGAGAGGGGAACCGGCCGAAAACCCTAGCCCCTGCCACCTTCCCCAAGCCTGCGTCGCCCTACCCTGGTCCTGGTGCAGCGCCGCCAGCCTGCCTCCTTGAGCACGCCCCTGCGCCCGCATGCAAAACGCCTTTTCCCGCTGCATGCATGCTGATCTGCCCCCTTTGCTGGGATGTGCTGCCGCCGCCGGCGCCCAGCCTGCATTCATCCCATCATCCTTATGCATTCATACTTGCTAGAGGGGGAGAGAGAGATTAAGGAAAAAGCGTTCGTTGTCGACAGAGATCGCGTAGGTGGGCTGTTTTCACCTAATAAATATGAAAGAATTAAAATTTGATAATAAATTTAATTAGCTAGTAAATTTTGAGTAGTTTTTATCTATTCAAGTTCATTTAAAAACATACGAAAATGTGAAGCGGACTGTCTTGACAGACGGGAATTCAGGAGTTCACCATAACTAGGAAATTGTAGGCAATTTCGTGAGAATTTCAGAAAGTCCTATTTTGCTGGATTTGGGGTTCATATGTGGAAATTAGAGTATTTTTTTATTACTTGGACAGCGGATAAGACGACTGATAGAATCAAGTAATGGAGTCGTTTTTGTGTAAGCATGTTAGGGCGAGGTCTGTGATGTTTTGGTGCTGTGATTTGATTTGTTTTGAATGTATATCAATTGTGTGTCCAGGGAGTGTTGCCTCAAGCGCCATGCCGTCTTTGCATCATCCGGCTTCTAGAAGCTAAAGAGGCAAATGCTTGGTATTATGATGAACAACGGATGGTTATCGTTATCTTGTTGATTTAATACTATGATATTTGTTGTAGGTGTAAAAACCAAACACAAGTAAGGGGGTGGACGTCACTGTCTGATGGGCCATCGTCCACGAGAGTAAAAAATGACACGAGGATTTATACAGGTTCGGAGGTCCGAGAGGACCGCCCTACTCTTGTCGGTGAGCCAACGGGAGGTTACCTCCGAGGAGGGAGCCCCGAGGGCTCACCAGTTTGTGTATGCTTCTTTATTGCTCAAGAGAGCTCCCCCCTCAAATGGGGAGATACATAGGGTATTTATTGGCTCCTCAGTTGGATAGCAGTAGCATAAGCTTGTCCGCAGCTTGGCTCAGGCTGCGACGAGTAGACAGGCACAATGTAATCCAATACGACCGACACGAGAGGGGAAGCCATTTGGAGTTTGTGAGAAATCCCTTTCGGAAGCGGATATCTATTTATAAAACAAATACTAAAGCCGACGTGAGAGATAAAAAGATACATTGGGAGTCATAGCGATATTGGTGCGTTTAAATGAGCAATCGGATGACGGGAAGTATTAAGAGAAAAATGCATGTGATACTTCACAGACGATTTTCAACATGAACCGTTTGTGATATTATCTCTTCACAGACAATTTTTAGCGTAGCCAGTAACACAGATGATTGCTAAACTAAAACCGTCTGTGATTGTATTTAATACTGACGGTTTTGGTCAACCATTTGTGATGAGACGTCCAGTATTAACCTTTTTGTAGTAGTGAGAGGACGAGAAGAACTCACCGCATCGGCCGCCGAAGAAGGGGTACCGGATCTGGCGAACGGTGGAAACGAAGAGAAGAGACGGAGAACGTATCGGTCACTCGATCTGGCAAACGGTGGAAACTAAAAATCAAGATAGGAGGCGGGGAACGTATCGGTCACCGTATTTTGGGCGGGGGGGTGCCTCTGCCAGCAAGGCATGATGTGGAGACTCTGCGTGAGGTGAATCAGGGCACAAGAAAGAGGACCCAATCCATCATTTACTAGGTATTGCTAGTCGATCGTACCCAATCCAATCCAACAGAGAAAGAGTAGTTCCAGATCAACCCAACAAGCAAACCCAAACCCAAAATCTGCTTGTGCTTCTGTCTCCAATCCATGCTGCCACACCGAATTCAGTCAGGGCTTTGCAATTCCTCCACTGGTTGCAGTAGCATGATTAATGCTAGGTACATTCAGTTTCAGTTATCACAAGGCTGGCTAGGGGATGATGCAATGAAATCGATTGATGATGATCTGGAGGAATTAAGGTACAGATCTTCGACCTGTTCCTTGCTCAGGTCCGCTAGACTGATCGAACGAGTTTAATTAACTTAGGAAAAAGTTCACTTTACAACCTTCAACTATGGTTTTGATCCATTTTTTAACCATCAATTATAAAACTGTCTGGAATGGGTTCCTGAACTATCCAAACTAGGTTGCTTAACCCCTTCGACTGAAGCCAGGGCGAGTTTGTCTGATGTGGCGCCGATGTGTCCACTTTTCCGCTGGCATGCACCCAGATATTCAATATCATGGAAGCAGGGCCTAACTATCATACAAAGAGAGAGGGGGCACAATGTTCTTCCCCATTTGGGTGAAACAGGGGTGGCAGCCATGGCTTGGCTCGGTCTAGCTGGGCGCCGGCCATGGCGCCCACGGCGGTGGTCGGCAAGAACTAAAATTGATCCCCGTGAGCTAGACGACCCTATGCATGATGACGGCGAAACCAGCGGTGGACTACGGTGGCAGCGCGGGTGCTCATGGCAGCGGCTGTAATTTGGCCTGCAACGGCCATTGTTGACTGGTGGCTAATCTAGAGAAACGACCCACGCATGAGCATCTAATCTCTGAGGAGATTCTAACACCACTTACTCGGTGCGAGAAGCTCCGAGCGAGGCCGTCCACGGCGACCGGAGACGGGACGAAGGCACACATTGCGGAGGAGCTACAAAGTCGTATGGTCTAAATCAATCAGCCTAATGAGTTCTTCTAATTCTGGAAGATGTGGTGACACGAGAACTCACGGGTTTGTCGCCAAGCACTGCCGCCACCCCCTTCTTCCCCAAGTCTAGCCATGTTCCACCACGCACAAAATAATTAATTGGCACCACGTTCCTTGTTGCACCGGTGAGTTTCTAACCTGCTCCTTGTTGCAGGTATGTACGTGCCTCTCACCAGCTGCCCATGTCATCGTCCAAACTCTGACATGTTAGCTGACCCAATGCGTATGAATATATTGCGGAAGAAGGGTGACCTATGACAGGTTCGCTGACCCGCAATACAATTTACTCTTTCGATGGATATATGTGTTATGTAGAGAGTGTGCAAGTTGCAATCAACTGGAGCCCCAAGCCCATTCCCAGCCAGAGCTAGCAACCGTCAGATCAAGAATCAAAGGGCTACGGATGCATTGGTCGGCAGAAAACACCGTAAAAACACCTGCGATCTTAATCTAGCGAAGGAGCTATATCCCTAATGCAGAGTACTGTAGCTATCTCTATATTTTAGCCTTCAATTTAGAGGATCTATTTTCTAGTTGAGCGGTTCAATTGCAACGTAGACACGAGCCACAGCTAAGCTGCTTGTTGCTTCTCTTATGATAGGACATGCAACCATGCGTATCATGTCCTGCTGCATGTACAGGTGGAGGTGGCGGTGGTGGTGGTCCAAACCAAAGCAGCTTAAGATGGCCCTCTACGAATCACCTGTCCATCGACGACGGGGAACTGGGACCGTCAGTACGTACTCCCTCCGGTCAGAAACAGCGTCGTTTTGGATTACCAAACTTTCTAAACTTCGACTATCAATGTTTTTTCAATATTTAGATTGAACACATGAAAATAATATGTATGGATCTGTCTCACAAAAAACTTGCACAATAGTATAGTTTTATTAGGTTTATAAATCGGTTACAACATAAATTAATTAGTGGTCATAGTTGTCTTTTAGGGATCGTGTCAATGTCCCGCGATGACCTGGTAATTAGTACCATGCATAGAAAATAATTTTTTTTCTTAACTTAGTACGTGCTGTGGTAAAATTGGCGGTGTACAATTCGATGTATATATACTTTTGTACGTTACGTCCATACGCGTGCTAGAGATTATGATTACCTGTGTGAGAAGGCGAAGCAACCCTTAATTAATTCTTGCTTAAACACTAATTTTGTTGGAACAGCATAAGCACCTGATTCAGTACTCCTGCAGTTTAAACTTAAGTAAATGATAAGCTAGGTTATCTGGGCTCTTCTAGCGAACCTAGCTTAGGCGTGCTCTAAGGGCATGCATATATAGTATGGTGACATCAGATGTCTATAATATTTGTCATGTAAAATTTTTTGTGATATGGATGAGAGAGGATGAGAGAGGTAAAAGTTGTCTAGCATACAACAGACAGTCTATAAGACCCTTATAGATATCATTTTTGTTGTTATGTCCATACCGTCTGTAACCCATATGTTTTATGGCCTTATTTTGTGGAGATCATATACCTTATAGACATCATTTTTGTTGTTATATCCATACCATCTGTAACCCACTTGTTTTGTGACCTTGTTTTGTGTGTGGGGGGGAGGGTGGAGGGGTTGTCGTATATATATAGATAACTTAGAAACAATCCATTGTATGAGTTGTGTTTAGCTTTATCTATAAATGACATAGAATATACTACAGGCAACCACTGTCTATACTTACCACTATACATGCCCCAAAATGGAAAACCAAACGTGCACGTTGTTGATTTAGGACATAATTGTGTCAAGCCGACATAGGATTAAATAGGGGTATGAGACTCTTTTTCGTCCCTTTAACACCTTGTTCCCCCAACAGTGGTCCTAATCATGACATCATATATCGATCGATCAGAAACGTATAAATCACAATTAAGCCGCGAGTCCTTCCTCTCCAATCGATCTACTCGGTCTCCTCTCCATCCAAGACTCAATTAACTCGTTGCCAACAGAGCCTAGAAAACAAACTTGATTGTGGCCAGCAATTTTTATTTTTCGAAAGGCCATATATATGCGTACGTGCAGACGGAATTTCTCACAACAAAAAATCGAATCGAATTGAATTGAATTTGCAGGGAATGCAGGCAGCCACGGAAGGAATTTGGCTTGGAACGAGCTCGGTCATTCTCTGCATCTTCATGGCATGCGCCCAAAATTAAATATGACCAGCGTCCTAGCACTGCTTAATTAGTGCATTAATCCACGGTGGTTCACACAAATAAGCATCTTTTGTGTGTGCGTATAAAGATCAAAGAAGAGAGTCGTTGCAGGAGGCACGTGGGATTATAAATAATAAAGAAGCTACTGTTGTTCCATTAAATAGGGCAACGATCGAGCTTTGTGACGTGGAACGGCCAACGCCCACGAGATGCAAGTGCAATAGATGCACGTACTCCATGTAGTCTCGTGTGGCATAGGCGGCCGCGAGGAAATAATATTTTTTTATGAGTATCGTAATTTCGTCTGAGGAAAGATATTTTTTTGTGTCGACTTGAACCCCCCCGCGCGCCGCCTCCTACCACATCCCCCACCTCCTCACCACCTCATCTACCTGCCGCCACCTCCCCACCAAATCCGTCCGTTGCCACCTCCTCTCCCATTCTGCCCGCCGCCATCTCTCCTCCCCATTTGTCGGCCACCTCCTTCCCCATTCACCCACCACCATCTCCCGTCACCATTCGTCGGCCACCTCCTCTCCCCATCGGCCCACCGCCGTCTCCCCTCCCCATTCGTCGCCCGCCTCCTCTGCACCACATCCCATGTCGGCCGCCACCTCCCACCAAATCTATCCGCCACCGCCTCCTCTCCGCATCCACCCGTCGTCGTGTCCCTTCCTCGTTCGCCGACCACCTCCTCCCCACCGCATCCCCCGCCTCCTCTCCGCATCCACCCATTGCCGCATCCCCTCCTCGTTCGCTGACCGCCTCCTCCCCACTGCATCCCCCGCCTCCCCTTCCTATTCGCTGGCGCCTCCTCCCCACCTCATCTGCCTGCCGCCACCTCCCCACCAAATCTACCCGCCACTGTCTCCCTTTCCCATTCATTGGCCGCCTCCTCTGCACAGCATCCCACGCCGGTTACCACCTCCCCACCAGATCTGCCTGCTACCACCTCCTCTCCCCATCTACCCGCCGCATCCTCCTTGTTCGCTGGTCGCCTCCTCCCCACCGCATCTGACCTCCCACTGGTCAAGGATATTGTCAATTTTTTCCTCATTGCCGTTCTCATCAGCGTCCCTGGCATCAACGTATCGAGCAATGCAAGTGAAGAGCAAAGCCTTGCTGGCACCGTCAACGAGCACCTGTGAGCACTGTGGCGGCAGAGGTATAGGCCCTCGACCCCATCCAAGCGATGCAGTGATGTATATGGTTTTTTGCTTGGGATCCTGGAGCCATGCGCATGTTCTGGATGTTTCTAGATGTATTATTTAAGCATGAATTGTGTGTTGTGCCTCTCTCTCGGTTTAAACAAGCTCTTAGTAAGCAGTAAATCTAGTGCAAGTTACTTTGCTAGTTGGTGTTGTCCTAGATTAGGAATGTATCTGTCAAAAATCCAAAATTGACTTCTACTTTTTCTTGTAGTTGCTAGGCATCTTTCGTTTCTAAACCAAGCTATGCATCTGTTTTAGACTTGTACTATTAATAGGGAGTGTAGCTAAAGTGGATGCATTGCATTGGCACCAGGGTTGTTTAAAATGTATTTATGGCTGTTATATCAGGAAGATGGAGGTATGGTTGTGCAAGAAAAAGAGTCTGCTTTGGTGAATATGCATTGGGTTAGTTTTCATAATCCCGTTGCTTAATGTTATAATGACCGATGAAGTACCACTTGTATTGATTGATTAAAGAATTTTGGAATCTCATTTGTGCCTTTTTCCTTATGTTGTATGTTCAACCTTAAGTTATTTCAGGATAAAAGGTAAAATATTTCTGCACATTGAGCTAATGCTTTTGTTACCACCTATAGTTTTACAAAAGGTAAAAAATTACATTATGAATTATGCAATTAATATAAACTATTATGTTGTTTTAACTACGTCAGTTTAAGCCAGTGTTAATTCTATGGTATTAGTGAATACATGTAGATCTGTTCATCTCAAGAAAGTAAAAGAATAGCCAAATACTAGCATGTGTAGGTTCAGGTTTTACTTGTTAGTTTAACTTTGCTACCAGTTTCTCTAGTAGAATGATGTTTATTTATAATTGCGATGTATAGTTCTATAAGTTTTTTTTTTTGACCAAATTCAGTTTGCAAGCATTTCTTAACTCTTCTTCTTTGTTTTTCGTACACTGCATTAATTGCAGGTGATTTTTGTACAATGACTAGTGACAAGCTACTGATGGTAGAATGTTTTTAGGCATTGTATATTGTGGGCACCGTCGATATAGTAGCTAGCACACCATGGCAAACTAATTGAGCCCAAATATACATTTGACCACTGCTTAATCTTGTAAGTCTATAATTTTATTCTTGAGAATTTTCAACTGAAACACATATTTTAATTTTCAACTGAAACACATATTTTCCTAGCGGACGTGGAGTTCTGAAGCTCATTGGGAACAAATTCACAATTGATGTAGAGCTCTGAAGTTCAGTTCAGAAACATTTGTACATCTACATCCTTTCACTCATTATACTAGGTGACGTGTTCTAGAGCTTTTTGAAAAGTGCCTACACAAATTAGCACTACCTTCGGGATAAAATTTCTTAATCTTTTGTTTTCCTGGTATACATTGATCATTTAACACTGATACATGCATGCAGGTTGTTAGAAAAAACACTTGATACCGCATCTATTTGATAACTTGATATTTGTATGCAGGTTGTTTCTTTTTGGTTGTGTGTAGTTGCCTAGTTGTAAAAATTCTGATCCTGTACCCCTGTTAGTAAGTGTATAATGATTGGCATCATTTTGTGAATCTATATTGTCTTGTGAAATGCTGCTGATCACGACAGGGAGTAGGTGGTATATCCACATATAAATGTAATTAGTAATTGTGCCCTGAAATCAATCCCTAGATGTATAGCTAAGGGTCACCACCTTGTCATAGAGCAAAATAATCTATGGTGCTAGTAATCCTTGTACTGATATGTCACTCTAGTTCAAGTGGTGCTAAACTTCTAATATTGAGGCTGCTCAGAATAGTCTCTGGATGTACTGTTCTATCACTCTAGTTCAAATGGTGCTATTTTGATCACTATGTACATAAAACTTTACTTTTTCATATTTAGTACTTGGCCACTTTCTGCATTATCATTGAAGTTGTGCCGTAAATACGAAATATACATGTACCTTAGTACACTACTACAGCAGAGCACTGTAGGGGCGGCTGGTGAGCCTCTGTAGAGGCGGCTCGGCCAGCCGCCCCTACCCAACTGTCGCCACAAATCAGATATTTGTAGGGGCGTTTCTGAACCGCCCTACAAATCTTATTTGTAGAGGCGGTTGGTGTATAGCGCCCTACAAATCGTTTTGTAGAGGCGGATTTGGATTAAGCCGCCTCTACAAATTAGATTTGTAAGGCGCTTAGATGACCACCGCCTGTAATTTTCTCGTGGAGGCGGCTTGCAACCACACGCCCCTACAACTGTTTTCCGCCAAAAAAATTGAAATTCTCAAACCACTGTATATATATCAAACCATGCATGATATATATATATATATATATATATATATATATATATATATATAATTGAAGACATGATATTAACAAGTTCAACGAGACATTATATTCACATCCGCGCAACATCATGTTTATAATTTATCATTACAAACACTTGTAGCATAAAGTGCGATAATATTACATACACATTGTTCTCAATGTCCTAAATGCATTCCTTCCCACTCACGAAGGAACTCGTACTCAGGGCGACGTCCTAGCATAGACGTGTCGTCATGGTATGTACCTCTGACGTGTATAATAGCATCCATTGTGAAGTTGCAAATGTCCCGACGAGCTCCAGGAGGCTATCATCGTTGAGTGGTTTTCTACAAATTCCTATCTCATCTTTCCACTACAAGACAATTTTAAGTTTAGTATTTCATAACATATGCGTGTATATACGACGAGTGAATTAGTTATAACATACCATAAAGGGTGTCTCTGTAAGCACGGTGGCACTCATGTAAGTGCATACGTAATATCCACAGTGCAAACTCCCGGACTTACGCTTGTGGCACCGTGAGTTTCGCATATAAAAACGTCAATGCTTGTGGCGCAACGTAATGGAAGTACTAAAGTAAGTTGCACTTACCGCCATCTTGTTTTGACATATAGGTCACCCTTCTCTCTCGGATCATGCACCCCTTTGAGTTTGTTGACGTAGTACACACGCTCTGCTCGAATGAATTTAACAAAAGCAAGTTAGTTAGTATTGAAAAGTCAAAAGCGATGAGGATGGTTGATAAGTATACGTCTTAAGAATGCTTATGAAATCTTTGTAAAGCGACTCGTCATAATCAAGTGGATCCATGACCCACGCCATGCCTAGCTTGAGGTCGGCACTACACAAATCCAATGCTCATTGCATGAATTTAATCATAGGAATAGATAAGCTCGTTTGCATCGAACAAAATAATATGGCTCATTAAAGATTGAAGGATATAGTTAAACTTACTTGAAGTTGTAGGGTAGAAATATATAGGATTTGTCTTGCATTCCGAGAAAGCTCTCAAATATACGCAACCTTATAGCACTCCTTCCTAATTTTTCATTCCGTATTTTATCTTTCTCCTCAACGGTCTCTCCACGGGCCAGCTCCTTGTGGTCCAATCCCACTTGTCGGGAAATTAAACCTCGTCTGGGCTATTAATTGAGGTCCAAGTACCGCTTGGTCTTTGCTAGGAAGTTTACTTGAAATGTGCACTTGCATTCTACAAATCATAGCGTGGGTTAGTTAGTTATAACAAAATCTAAAGATTACAATCATATCAATGCAATAGGACTAGGACTTACGGGCACCACACGCGAATGAGATTGGTTTCCATTTCTCGAGGCGAAAGATAGTATGGATGTCATCAAAGTCAAAGGCAATTTGTCCTTTGGGCCTCCAAATGTCATGGGCGGAACCTTGCATCTATGAGATGTACCTTCGTCGGGATAGCACGCAAGTACCAATCATGAAACCTTTTCATTCCAATTGGTAGGTACTGGATCACCCGATTTGGAAGGAAACACTTGCCTCTTTCATATTTTTGGGCAATTCTTTGACTATGTGATGCATTCAACATTTACGCATTTGCAAGTAACTGGTTGGTTTTGGTTGGTGCTGCCCCTGCACTTGTTTCCGTTTGTCGTGACGGCCTTCTCGGATCTTGGCGCTTGATTCTCCGGCTTGAACATATCATGGCCATACCACCTTTCCACCCCACGACATCCGCATCATCGGCACATAAGTCGACCTTATCTTGATTGGATGCTTTTGAATTTCTGCTCGCGTGGGCACCTTCGGGTGCATCAACTTGTTTCGCATGCTCTTTATTTGTTGCGGCCTCTTGTTGTTCATGTGTCGCTCTACACATCCTCCAGAGGCGGTGAAGACGGTGGCATATCATGAGGCACGTCATCGCGAGGTGGCGGTGTCGCATCTCGTGCAATTGTTGGTCATGATATGGTGTCTGTATCTCCCCCTCCTCAACTCCCTCCAAACGTAACGGTGTCTTCACAGGCGATGTAATCGTAGTCAATATGATGTCTCGCTTGTGCCGAGGACGAACGGTTCACTACTTCTCAAGTATTTGAAGTCCTCGGGAGTTGGAAAGTCTATCCTCCATTGGTGAATTGGCTTCACGGTGCGAATCTCGACCCTAGTGTAGTCCGGCGGGATCCGATTAGTGTGATAAGTGCCTCCTGGAGGATGTGCCTCACCCGTTGCCACCTCAATCATATTTGATTGCCTGCCCATGAGAACAACCAAAGTGCAAGGAGTAGGTTCCCGTATGCTATCACTGGCCATGTACTATGCTCGCTGGTTCTCTCATTGAAGGGATTCATTCCATCTGTGCTAAGGCCAAACCGTACATTCCTTGGGTCTTTGCTAAATTCTTGGTATTTTGCATCAAAGCGTTGCCACTGGGTAGCATCGGCCGGGTGTCCAATCTTACCATCACCCACCTTGCGTTCATCATCCCACCATGTCATGAGTGAAGCTTCCTTAGGGTTTAGGAACATACGCCTCAAGCGATCGACGACTGGTAGGTACCACATTACCAAGGCGGGGATTCTTCTCTGCTTTGCATCGATGTCTAATGGAGTGTCCTCTTTGGGTTGAGAATCTTGTACCACCTTTTTCCCACCTTTCTTCCTCTTCTTCCCTATGAAGGCTTCTTCCCCGTTGTAAAGGTCATTGTTCTTGTAACGACTAGTGCCACACCGGGGGCATTTATCTAGTGACTTGAACGTATCGCCACGGTAAAGGATACAATGGTTCGGGCATGCATGGATTTTTCAACCCCATTGTCAATGGACTTATAACCTTCTTCGCTCCGTATGTGTTGTTGGAATCGAGTTTGGTGTGGCGACAACCAAGACAGAGACGCAATGATCATTAAAACTACTGATCGACCCGGTAGTATTTAGCCTTCGTGATGAGTAGCTCAAGCACAAAACGTAGTAACTGCCCGGTGTGTCGGACAACCCTTTTCAACACCATACAAAGTCTCCTTCGAGGCTTTTTAACCCTTTCCAAATTTTCTAGACCTTTCGGGCTCTTTAGTAAAATCTCCGGTCCAATGGCCCAAGCATTTCCTCCAAATAATCACCGTCATCTTCATCCCCGACACGTCCTCCGCCATCATTGCCACCGCCTTCGCCGTTATGACCACCACTACCTTCTTCTTCACGGTCTATTTCGCATCATATTCAGCTACATATTGGTCCATGCGGTCTAGGTAATCGTCGTCGTCTTCTTCGGATCAACGTTGTTAATAACCGCTTCACCATGATGATTCCAAATCGTGTAGTCTTTAACAAATCCTCGCATAATCAAGTGTGATCTAATGATAGTCACATCTTTCCATGCGAGATAGTTCTTCAATCGCTACACGGACAAAGAATTTCACCACTATTATTGCTAGACATTGCATGGCTCTGCGGCTTGAAGAAATTTATCCACTTCATCACGGAAACTTGGCTCACCTTTGTTTACCATACATCCAAGAGTTCTGTCGTCCATCTTTATTTCAATATAGAAAACAAAGATAAGAATTAATAGGACTAATTAATACTTCACAAATTAATTATTACTTCAAAAAATATACATAGGAATTTTATGGAAGGATATTCTAAATTGATTAATAATTCTAAATGTATGGTGCAATGTAAATAGTAATTGTAAATATATTCCACTAAATTAATAACAATGTAATTAGTAAAAAAACCCTAGTTCTAGGTATCTAGATCTAGATGTAGCTCAAACATCCATAAAACTAATTAATAGTCCACTAAAATCAAGGAAGAATGACTAAATAAGGGTATGACATTATTTCCATAACTAATTTAGCCTAGCATATTCAAAATTTTAGCCTCATTTGCTCCATAAATTACTCAAACACCATAGAAGAGAGAGAAAATCAAAACTCTAATTAAGCAATAACCCACCATTAAAACTTCAAAAAGATGTATGGAAAACCATTTTCTTACCTCCAACAACCTCTCCACCAAAGGAATTTAACTCAAAACCTTCCCCCCCTCAAAATAGCAATTTTTGGGAGGTGCCCAAGGCCTCCCTTCCTTCCTCTCTCGGGTTGCACATGCACTCGAGGAGGAAAAAGGGTCTGGCACTATATCTTTGATCGATTTGTAGGGGCGGTGGTTATCCACCGCCCCTACAAATGAACCGAGAGGGGCTGAGACCGGCCGCCTCTACAAATCAAACGATGAGGCGGTTGGTGTTTCCACATGCCTACAAATCCAACCATTTGTAGGGCGGTTGGTGATACCACCGCCTCTCTCACAACCATTTGTAGAGGCGGTTGATATAGTTGGGCGAGCTCACCAACGAGAGGCGCTTGTAAGTGAGCCGCCCCTACTGTGAAAAAGGTGGTGTTGCTACAAATCATTTTTGTAGTAGTGGTATCAGAATCAACTATGTAATTTGAGTATTTGTGTAGCTGTATTATCCTCACTCATCTTTAAAAATTGTTGGTAAATTGATATTTCTTTCTTTCTTTTACAGGACATGATTGCCCTTACTTCATCTAAAGAGGCTTATCGAAAGACCATGAGACTAAGCTTGTTGTAGAAAATATATATCCACGAGAGTTATGGTATAACGCTGGATGGGCATTTGTATATTTTATGTTGTGCTGAACTTAGATGATGTATCAATGAAACCGAATTAAGTTTTTATATATATATGTGGATGAATCTTATAATGCAATGTGATTTTATTGTATTTTTTGTTTATAATTTCCCTTTTTCTGACGGTGTAACCAATCCTGATAGGGAAAAAACATTTCCCTATCGAGAAACCATCGAGAAATAGGTCTAGCCCAAATCAGACGACAACGAATTTTCTTGTCAGTAACCATCAAGGTTTTCCGCCAGTAAATTGTTTCATGTCAGGTGATCTTTAGCCAAATTGAATTTCCGCGACGCTCTACTCCTGACACATATTATCTGACGGTTACCCATCAGGAAAAAAAATCCTGATTGTTTTACCCATTTTCTTGACGGTTTTTAACCATCTTGATTGGTCCGTTCACTAGTAGTACTTAGTTGTAGGTGACATGCAATAATTAACGTGAGTAATAATGGAGGCATAGACTCGATCCTGTATATTTGCAATCTAGCTACAGGAAGGTGACATGCAATAATTAACGTGAGTAATAATGGAAGCATAGACTCGATCCTGTATATTTGCAATCTAGCTACAGGAGGTTCATGATCTCTATAGCTAAGCAAACTAATCAAAAGTGGGATCCTGATTGATTTTATTGTGATCCACAAAAAAAGGCAAGCATAGTAGGTAGCATTAGATTTTATTTCGTTTTTTTCCAATTTTAATAAGAGAAGTGGTTGGAGTGTAGACACATTGCTTATCTTGTCCGATTAATCAGGGCCTGATCACTGTGCCTATATGCATGTGTGAGCCTTGCAAATAGTCTGGATGGGGTGGACCTAGCTGCATGCACAATACGATACCAAAACTTTATTTTTAAAAAAACAAAACCTACATGACATGACACTAATATTTAAGCGGGTTCGTTTACTGACAAGTGAGGATCGTGGTCATATTTAGCTAGAAGTGGGAAGGTGGAAAGTAGGGTGGATGGGAGGACGAGATGGGGAACTTTTTTATTAATTAACCTTTTTAATTTATTTTTGTTGTTAACCCCTGCAAATTTTATTTCTAATTCTGACCCCTTTGGTCACACCACCACCCGTGGTGTGACAAAACAACATTGTTACGCTTTTTGTCACCATTAGTTAGTGGTGGCATGACCAAACAACACTGGCACGCCACTAGTGATGGTGTAACAAGAGCTTGACAAGATACGGGTTGACGTGATAGTGTTGTTTTGTCATGCCACGGATGATGACGTGATCAAAGATGTCAGAATTAGAAATAAAGTTTCTGAACGTTGACAATAAAAATAAATTAATAAAAAAAATTCGAGACGGGGAGATGGAGATGTGCAACAAAATTTTGAAGGTTAATCTTCTGAAATATTGTTTTTACCCGAGTCACTCCCATCCTTTTAGTATTGCAATGTGGAGATGGAAAAGTTGAATTGTTTTGAAACTTGGTTTTACAGTATGATTCTAGAATTAAGTTTTATGACAAATTAAGTTTTACGAGTCATGAGTGACTTGCATGCTAGGGAGCCTTTAAATTTCAGACAGTAGCTATGGGAGCAGTACACCTGTAGCTAGTCCTTCCTTTAAGGTGTGGGCCGGGGTCAATTTCTATGATTCATGTGATGTCGTTGACAGAAAGAGAAAGCATATAGATCGACCAGCTAGAAAGTGAAAATAAATCATCAGACAGTACCGTCAGAGGGGTAGACGATAGCAAGTGAAAAGGAGGTCACTCCCATTCACCTGATCCCTCCTATATATACACACACAAACTCGGATCCTCACACGCTTCATGGGACAGCACTGCACTGCCAGAAGGAAGGTAGCTAGCTAGCAGGCACAAGAAAGGCAAGCAGCTAGCCAGAAAGAGATCGACCAAATCAAGGTATATGTAGAGAGAGAGAGAGAGAGAGAGAGCCGACGAGAAGAGATCGGGAGGAAGAAGCGGGTAGCTGATGGGGAGGCCGCCGTGCTGCGACAAGGTAGGGGTCAAGAAGGGGCCGTGGACGCCGGAGGAGGACATCATCTTGGTGTCCTACATCCAGGAGCACGGCCCGGGCAACTGGAGGTCGGTGCCCATCCACACCGGCCTCATGCGCTGCAGCAAGAGCTGCCGCCTGCGCTGGACCAACTACCTCCGGCCGGGGATCAAGCGCGGCAACTTCACGCCGCACGAGGAGGGCATCATCATCCACCTCCAGTCCTCGCTAGGCAACAGGTTTAATTGTTCTTCCTTTCCTTTCCGATCTCTATCTTCATGCATGCATGTGGATTGCTGAAATCAGTTTGACGACCATGGCCGTGCATGGTGACTAATCAGTAGTTTCCATCTCTTTCGGTGCACGTGAATGCGATTGCGATTGCGATTGTGATTGCGATTGCGATTGCGTGCAGATGGGCGGCGATCGCGTCTTACCTCCCACAGAGGACGGACAACGACATCAAGAACTACTGGAACACCCACCTCAAGAAGAAGCTCAAGAAGCACCAAGCCATGGGCGCCATCTTCGCCTCCTCCTCTGCCGAATCTACCAACCCCACCGCCGCCGGCCATGTCCTCGACCACCACAACCACATGGTCACCACTTCCAGCTCCAAGGTCGACAGCTACGCCCGAGGATCAGCCTGCAGCAATAACCCAGAGGTAGCCCAGATCATCACCAGACGCTCGCCGTTCGCAGCGGGCTCCGTCGACGCCGACTGCTCCTCGTCGTCCTACGTCTCCAGCATGGACAACATATCCAAGCTGCTCAACGGCTTCATGAAGAGCTCCCCGCCGCAGAACGCCGGCGCCGACGTCAAGCCAGGCATCATTGAGGTCAACCCTCTGCTGTCCTTCGACCGCATGTCTGGCACCGGTGCCGAGCTGACCTTCACCGCCGTGCAGCAGCAGCAACAGCCGGTGTCGTTACTGGACCAGTGCAGTTACAATGAGATTGAGACCAAGCAGCAGCAGCATCAAGCTCCACTGTCTTCGATCGAGAAGTGGCTGTTTGATGAGGCCGCAGAGCAGGTCGCCGAGCTGATGGACCTCTCCGATGGCTGCTGCTCCGCTCCAATGCTCTTCTAGCTGAAAAACAAAGAATTAACGTCACAGTCCACATACACATACATCAATACATATATATTCGCTAGGTTAATTTTTGTTATACTTTGGTATACTTCAAGCTAGGAGACAGCTATGCATGCATACATATGATACACAATTATACTTGTCAAGCTCTCGTGCGATCAGCGCCACCATCAAGCTAGTTAATCAGAGAAACGTTACTGATAGTGCATTTGACACTGGCATCAAAAGTAAGAAGAATACGAGGATAGCAACAGGAAATTAACAGGTGTGACGATATCATCTGTAAGCATGATGTATCAAAGGTTATCTATGCTTCTTTTTTTTTGTTACATATGTTGAGGTGGTTTAGCTTAGACTACCCGGTGTTGAATTGTACGGAGTATAAATAATACATAATTGGAATTTTGTCTGAAATGGTGAAAGCTTCTGTTCTTGTCTGGTTTGGAGTGGACTCTGCAATTTTTTTGACGTGATTTTTTTTTTTTTTTTGACGTGAGTGGACTCTGCAATGACTTCCTGTACTATTTCTTCTTATGTACAGTGTGACATATGAATGCAACCAAAAACTTGCTAGTAGAAAACGCTGCAGAGACAGAGAGAGGGAGAGGAAGCTCTGTCTGTCGGCAACGGGCAACGGCAGATGGTCCCCGATCACATTCAGTGCAAAAGGAAAACCAACTCCCAAAATTCATCTTTTAGCTTTGTTTCACTTATTTAATTCGTGCAAACAAAATTATTTTTATATAGAAGGTTATATGCTTACAGAGGAGAATTGCACAAGTTCAAAAGATGGTATTAAGCAAGTACCTTTCGAAGAAAGATCCGCGTATTTTTTGCAAAGACTGTGCAAAAGTTTACATCCATGGCGCCTAGCTAGTCATCGACATCACTGGAAAAGCATTGTTTAGTTTGTTACACATTGTAACAGCCCAATTTTGAACCAATTTAAAATTTGCATGAGATTCATGAATTTCAAAAACTTTTGCTGCATTTCAAGAATTTCCAAAAGCCTTGCTTTGCAATTTAAAAAGTTAAAATAATTTCCTTGTCTCAAAATTTGGAATTGCAAAAATCTAAAAATTTAATTGTGCGCAAAACCACCTCAACATTCGAATTCAAATCCTGAAATTTCAAACAAAATGTTCAAACCCTTCTTTCCCTCTCCAAACCCCCCCCCCCTCGAGCCGCCTTCCCACCGTGGCCCAGCCCCTTCCTTCAGCTCGCACCGTCGCCTCTCCCCCTCTCCTTTCTTTCCCCACAACCTGGGCCAGTCACCTTAATCATTGATCTGTCACCCTTCCTCGCGGCCAAAGAAGAACCCGCCAGCGCCGCCGCTCTTCGCTCTCTCGCAGACGCAAGACTGGACGAGTGGGCCTGGCCCCACCTGTCATACCACACGGGAGAAGCACTGTGCTTCTTCCCCGCGCTAGCTCGCCCTCTCTCGCTCATTCCGTCGTAAGCATGTGTGCCGTGTGAGCCAGACGCCGTGTCAGCTCCACCTCAAGCTTTGTAGCAGCGCCTCGAGCCTCTCTCCCTCTTGCACCACCGTGACCTTGTCCCATCCGTGTGCCAGAGCCTCTACACGTTGTTCCGCTCGGGTGCCCGCGCCATGCCACGCTAGCCCTCAGTCGTTCCCGCTCCTCCCTTTATAAAAGTCGTAGTCGAGCGCATCATCATCTTCATTGTGCCCTCTACTTTTTCCCTGCTTTGCCCCTCTTCTCCGCCCCGAGTGGAGAAGGATTCCTCTGCGCGAGTCGTCTTCCCCAATTCTGGCCTCCAACATTCGCTGGTAAATTTCCACCGTTGGGGCGAGCTTCCGCCTTCGTTATCCTGTACATCATGGTCGCCTCGACCTCCTCTCTCTAATGGGAGTCTTCTTCTTCCTTGCTGTGCACCAGATTCGCTGGAATGCCTTCATCTCCGTCGCCGGCCTGGAGCACACAACCTCGTCGTCACCATCGATGTCCTTCCTCACTTGCTTTCTAGGTGAGCCCATTTTTTCCTCTGCATTACAGTTTGTTGCAAACTTCGTAGGCTAGTCAATGCCACGCCTACTCGATCGTTGCACCGCCACGCCGTAGCACCTCGCCGCGCCGCCACAGGCCGCCCCGGAGAGCTTGGTGTGCTGCTTCTTCTTGAGCATCGAGAGCACACTTAGCATCGTGGTAACCCATAGATGTTAATTCAACATTCAGTTTGTAGTTGGTAGCCTCGTTAGGTAGTTGTCCTTAAGCACAGTGTCGCTACCATCGTCCTTGCCGTAGCGCCACCGCCTCGATCCACCTCCTACCGCACCGTCGTAGTCGTTAGGGTCGCCTTGGACCCTGAAACCCATTTTGGGGGATCACGGGTGGTCGCTGGAGCCTTCTCCACCAGTGCCAAGCTTGGTTGAGCTCGGGCATGGCTACTCTACTCGCTCCCCTGCTCTAGAAGGGAGAAGACGATCGTAGAGGCACTGACGGGTGGGCCCGAGGTAGTTAAGTTAATCATAATTAGTTAACGCTTAATTATTAGGTAATGTCAATATGACATGTGGGCTCTCGGTAATTAGAAAATCTAATTAAACTGTAGGTTAGTGTACGTGTGTATGACATGCGAGCCCCATCCCTTAAAACTTTATGTGTAGACCTAGTCCGTAGACTAAAGCCGCTTACATGTGGGCCCCCTGGCCCCCCTGTGTACTGTCAGGGGGACCGAGTACATGTGGACCGCAGTCCCACCTATCAATCTCTCAAGTTTTCCCATTAAAAATAATTTGAAAAGATATTAAAAACCCAGTTGGACCCACCAGTCAGCCTCAGCCACATGTGCTTTTTCTTACGAAAAATAATTAGTAAAGAAAATAAAAACCCAGCTGGACCCCACCTGTCAGCCGCAGAGAATTTTCTTAAGAAAATCAATTGAAAATGAAAATAAAAAATCCGACTGGGCCCACCTTTTAGATTTTCTGGAATTTCCTCTTGGTCAAACTTTAGAGAACTCGTTCTCCCACATTTTAAATTCAAATGACTTGATTTTTATTTCTAAATTCATCTAAATTCAAAACCTTACCAACAGTACCAAAATCATAATTTTTGGAGTTCGTTTGAATTTTATTTGAATTTATTTGAGTTTATGTGTATTTATTCGAAGTCATCGCTTTACACTTAATAGATTCCAACATTGCCGAAGACATCATCATTGCTTCAGGACAAGATCAAAACCAAGTAATATCCACTATTGAGTAAGACAAGTCCTTACAATTGATCATGTTGAACCTACTTTTCAAATGCAAATTACTTTGCTTTATAGTATTACTTGCATACTTATTATTATTTATGAAATATTATGTTAAATGTTGATACCTAGCTATGCCATATGTTGTTATTTACTATTCCCCTCCTTGATTATTAATATTACGACTACCTTGTCACCCAAGGCTAACTATCATAATAAACTTGTCGTTGGTTAATTAAAAATGGATAATGGTCATGCCTAAATATGCTTAGTGGTTGAATTGAATATGACACAAATATTGTTGTTACAAAACTTAGGTTATAATGTGATTCATAGAGTGGTAATGTGGGTTATCACTGGAAACAGGAAAATATTTTACAAAATAGTAGAGACTTGGGCGAGTTGATGGTATGAGACCGGTGCAAGGCTTGCACGATGTCGGGTTTGTGGATTGTCTCACCTGAGGCGATTAAAGACCAAATCATGTGTCGCACTTTCTGAACTAATAATCGTGCAACCACAAGTCTAATATGGCATAAACCTCGCTAAATAATTTACCGAGTCGTAGTGTTATCGCCATATTGTGGGCAATTTGGGTTGGGTTGTTGGACCTAAGTTGTACGAAGGCGTATCTTTGGGTACGCACCCATTGATGGTTGTGGTGGTACTAAATCGGGATACGTCTACTCCCCCAATAGTGATATTCCTCAGAGTTAATGTGTTCACACACGAGGATCGAACCCATTGGATGGTGTAGCATTATGGCAAGTTATTGTAATAGCTTTATTATGATCTTCTTAGTCGCACACCTGACATCAAAAGTTGATTATATCTTGTGGGTAAAATTGTACAATCCCTGCAGAATATATACATAATCTATTTGAATAGTCGTGTCCCCAGTCATAGGTGTGGTCAGGAAAGCCACACTGACACTGGTTAGTTTTGATAAATTTGGAATGAGTACTTGTTAACTTAAAAATAGTTATAGCAATGAGATAGTTGTAGGTGGATAGAACCTTGATGTCTCGAGTCAGGTGGGACTACAAAGAATAGCCATTAATATCCAGGAAAATGCTTTATTGCATGATTAAGACATGGGCTGTCGCGTCCCTGTCTGTTACACATCCCTTTTATATCATCTGCAGAATCCTCTGCATCTAATGCGGTGTAAAAAGTACAAACTTCACATGGTTTACTAGCTAGATCGTAGTTAAGATCAGAGCAAAACCTGTCCTGGCTGAGCAAGCGTAAGCTGATCAGGTCTCAAACTTTTCTGTTGGTTCGAAGCCTAGCCTGGGTCGGTAATCTCCTGCCTTACCTGACCTAGCTAGCTTCCAGCTATATGTTTCAGATCAGGTCAGGCTGGACCCGGAATCAGCCCGACCAGGCAAGACTTTTCCTGGACCAGTCACACTCCATGAGAAGAATGATACATATCATGGAGTTGTTCAACCAATGGCTGGACGTTAATCTTCTGTTTTGCCAAGAAAAGAAGCATCATGATCTGCCATGTCAATTTAAGAAAGAACAATATCTGCACACTCTGCGGTGCATGGTGATTCAAACCTAAAAATATGAAACACCCTCTGGATGTAACTTAAGTTACTAAACTCCATGAACATATGTTGTATGAACGATAAAAGCCAAGTCATAATTACAGTGTGTTTTAAGTCATGTCCGTAAATGAAGTCATGTTAACTGCATATCGTCAGAGTTCAGAACATGATAAGCATCAACTAGAATTATACATCTCAATCTCGATGTAGCCATCACAGCACAGGAGGGGGCCCAGGGCAGTACCATATGTCGCACGTGTAATTTAAGCGTGCCAATGGAGTGTGCCAGGACAACCAACCGGCGGATAGCAATCAAGTACGAAAGATCGATTTGTGTTACCTCCGTGGAGTACATAGACGAGCTCCATTAACCCTTCCTGGAAACTTCTTGAAGCACAGCAAAGGTACCAGTGTTGTCAAACAGCTATTCGCGTATCTATTTTGCAACAGCAGTAAAACTAATGTTAAGTTCTCAAAACGGAAGTAATCTGACTCCTAAAATTTTGAAGCACTTGCTGATGGGCAAAGCTATACCTTAAGTAGTTTGTCGACACCAACAGCAAAAAGTAGTATTTATTTGTAGAGGATGACGAGTCCTTGCTTTGTTGCCTGCATTGGTTGTATGGGTGAACTCACACTCTTGACACTCTGTACTACATCGTCAATTGACAGACATAAGCTGTCATCTTCTTTCTTTCAGCATAAAGGCGCAGACTGAAAGTTGAAACATGTTATCACCAATTGGACCCTAATAATATCCACAGGAGTAAGTATACAAGACATTTGAAAGTGATACATACAATAGTGTAAGGATAGTTGTAATGAACCTTAGTTCATATTGAGGTAAACACCACCAGGAAAAAGATCGGGCGACGTCGGTTTGGTAGGATAAGAGATTAGACTATAGACTGAGATGATAGAATCTTGGAAGGGATACTAGATTAATTCATCTTTCTTGCTTTATTGATAATAGATACATGTTATCTCTTTTATAAGGACAATCCAACTTGACCCTTAAGAAACAATCTCTATTTCTAAAGAAACTTATCTCTATTAGATGGAATACATCTCTAAGGAAGTAAACCTAACTAATAAGAAAACTAACTATTCTTATCTCTATTTTCCAACTACCAATGCACCCGCGGCCCGGCATGAGACCAGTGATTTCTGCCGTGACAATAGTGTCATCATCGAGTATTTAATTGCTCTTTAATAGACAGGTGATGTCAGAAGGGAAAATCTGAAGACAAATAGTGTTATGCATGAATATTTCAATTGAGAAAGAATTGTGGCTAACTCAAGCAAACTTCCCAGTCCAGTTTTGTAAAAATTGTATTTATCTGTAACAAGGTTATGATGTGAATCTACGCTACATGCACACACCAGATGAAAACATGACTGACCTTTGAAACAGCGCCAATTAAAAAAGATTTCAACTAGTTAATTCCTTGTCTTCATCTAACAAATACTTCGAATTTATGCTCTTTTATTTAGTGTGTCGTATAAATACATCTTGCAGTTTTTTCACTGATTCTCATTGAATCTATCAAAAACATATATTTATTAGAACTAGCAGTATCTATGTACAAAAACAGATCTACATGTATATCATGTTTCAGTGTTACAATACCATGGCAGCCTTGTTTTGTTCCTGAGAGAAGCAATGATACCGGTTTTGAGTTGATTGCTGGTGGTTCACAAGACTCCAAATTCAACCAGTTCTTTTTTTCAAAAACCAAGGATAATGATATTCATTTTTTTTTTATCCTTTTAATATGTGCGAAATCATGTGTTTATGGAAGAACAAAGGTAACAACACTCAAAATCAGTGTGAATCTTCTAGAAACATAAAGCATAACTGGGTATAATTCAGTAGAAACTAAGATCTTGCTTGACAAGTTCCATCCCTCGCTAGAAAAATCAAGGAATTGGTGATAACCAGAGAGCTCCTTGAAATTTTTACGACCATACCAATAAACTACTACGTTACATTTCTTTGTTTTGAAGTGACAACTTAAAATTAGAATCAACTATGTGTTTGTAGCTGAAATTACAGTAACATGCATAGTTAATGCTATGAGGTTTAGAATATTTGGTTAGGAGATTCTCTACTGAAAAGTCAATATTTACTCATTTATAATGTAGTAAGAAGAAAGGATGATACAGTGGAGAATATTCTGAGAACGGTTCTTTTAAATATTACTTTTTGTTGGGCCTAAGTTACATATGTGGAATGAGTTAATTTTGAGAATCGCTAATTTACAGTTGATCTCTCAAAAAGATGCTTCCAGGTGGAATTTGAATAAGTCTGGAATTTTTTCAGTACAGTCTTTCTATGCAACTCTAATTAGAAATTCCCAAGTCTCCATTAGGAACCCCTTTTGGCTAATCAAAATTTCATTAAAAGTGCAAATTTTCCTTTGATATCTCAAAAGAAAAGTAGTTTTAACTAAAGATAATCTGCTCAAAAGAAATTAGGGGGGAAGCAATAAGTGTTGTTATTATATTAACGAGGAAACAATTCAACATCTTTTTATTGAATGCCCCTTTGCTCGTCTTGCATGGTGGGCTGTTCAATGTGCATTTAATTTATCTCCTCCTGTGAGTATAGCAAACTTGTTCGGGAATTGGTTAACTGGTATTCCAAAAATTTTAATGTCACAACTCCTAGTGAGAGCTAGTACCTTATGTTGGTCTATCTGGTTATGTCGAAATGATGTTGTTTTTGACAAAAAAGATTGTAACTAATCCCTTACATGTTATTTTTTTGACTGGGCATTGGCTGCGGGCATGAGCAAATTTGCAGAAACCGACCCAGAAGAAGTCCATATTGGATGGAAGCGACAAGCTGTAGGTAGTAGTGAAGCAAATTTTAAACATTCATGGTTGGCGGTTTAGTCACAGAATTTGTAATGATTGAGTTTAATTTTCAGTCAACATTTGCTTGTAAGGCTTCAAGTCATTTTTTACGACTTTGGTTGCTTCGGTGTTTAAAACTCTTTAATAAAAGGGGTTGTGTGTATCTTTGATGCAGAGGCGGGGAGAGTTTTTCTCTTTTATTATCTAAAAAAATTGAGGTTTAGAGTTGAAAATATCTCTGTCCGTATAATAACCACCCATTAATGTTATAGGTACTCAATGGTCCTCATTCTGCCTCGATTAAAGGTGATCTATACGGAGGGAACATTGCACAGGCACATGACACTTATTAGAGACTGCTAAAAGGATACCTGTCGACAGAAAATTATAACAATAAAGGGTACCAAATCGTTCATTCTTGGAGACCAGATTAGTTAAAACTAGTGAGTATAATCATTTAAATGCTTAAAACACTTTTTAAACTATAAAATCTGCGAGCAAAAGAGAAAAAATTTGGAGAGAAAAGGCAGTTTCATAGGGGAAAAACCTCCAACTATTCAGAAGCGTGACTGAAACCAATTGTGCAAACTATAGACACAGTTACTGATATAAATGTAAAGAGCTAGCGTGGGATATACATTACAAGAGAAAGTCCTGCGCTATTAGTTCAAAAGGTTGTCTCAACAAGGATACCCTTAGACAGTGCTTTAACTTGTTCATATCTTAGTTCACATGAAAGTACTAGCGTACAACATACTCATAACATAGAGTTAGTGTAGCTTACCTCCCAACTACTAACCACACTAGCACTTAAGGACCACCTCAGCCAGCCAGCAAGAGCACCAGAGCCACTGTCTTCAGTCAAATCTTAATAGTCCTGTTACTACCACAATAATGTTATGAGAGCATTATAAATACCATTATTTTCAATAAATGTTGTCAAGCTCAGGGAAATAGTTCTTATATCTAGGAAGAGCACAGTGCACACATATATATTTTACCTAGCTAATAAAAATTGCAAAGGCTGCAAAATAACAGGGTGCAATGCTTATATCGGTACTTGTTTGGAGTTGCTGGATCTCATGTGTATCTGTACAACAGTACAAGTGATAGCATAGTGAAAAGAGAGATACACAAGTAGAAGATAGCTATAAAGTTCCTTTAAAAAGAAGATAGCTATAAATGGAAGCTGCAGCTGCTATGATAGCCTAGGCATGTGAGTATTTGTACACTACTAACCAAAACTAATGAATATGAAAAAAAACATTTGACGCACTTGCTTACTAAGGATTAGCATTTAGCACAGAAAGCCAGTGTAACCTAGAATTTGCAGCAAAGTTCGACCTTTCTATTTACCTAGTTCGCAGCACTGAAACTTCACTAACTCACATAACATGTCAAATACAGGATGCTTCTGTTTGAGAAATAACATTAGGTAATTGAGCAACGTACATCTATACAACAAATATAAACAAAACAACGTCAACCTCAAAATCTTATTTTATTGTCACATCATAGGCACATCTATATTTATTGGAGACAATTTTGTAACCAACTATTCAATGCAGATTTTCCCCACCAGCGTACTATCAATAGGCTTGATATGGTGTTCAAGAGGCTATGAAACATGCCAAGTTGCCTGCTATATTCCAGTGAACGTGTCAAGGTCCTATGCAATAGGCAAAGAACCAAGCTAAGATGTTGATTCATTTGTCACAATTCGGGTGCAAATTCAAACTAAGAAAGATAGTACTATCTGCCTGTTGGGAAAATTAATATGAATTCATCGTTGCAGGTCCATCTGTCTATTGTATATATTGAGAAAGGAAAATCTGGGATGTGTGACTGTCAATTGGCAGTTCTGAGTTCTGACAAACGCACTTGCTTTCCTCTGAAAACCATCAACTTGACATTGAGATTAGTTTAAAATGATAGACTATGACTAAGAGGACAGATCCTAGCGATTCAACAAAGGCTAAGACCATTTTTTCAACTCACAGGGGGGGGGCATCAATTGAAGCATCAGCGCAAAGAAAGATACCTGGTAAGTTACTAACTCAAAACGATGCCCATTTTTCACAAATATGAGCACATTTAGTGTTAAAAAGGTCCTAACTGATCACTTTATTTATTGATTGATTCGTTTATCAAGAAAGAGGGAATTGACTGTTGTTGAGTACTAGTCACTAGACAAATTCCATGAAGACTTTTGATGTATTTGATTTTATGTAAAACGACCAATGCACTCTGAAATCCAAGTGGAAGTTGTTTTATGCTCAGCTTAGTTGCTCTTGAAGCATCAATTTGTAATTTTCCGTGTAGAAAGGAGGTAAATGAGGAGGTACAATTTCCCTCCAAAAGAAAAAAAGGAGGTTCAGTTGCAGTACAGACTACCAATTCATGCCGGTGTGATCATGACTATTTTCAGTAGCCTTATGTAACCCGTCAATCAGAATCTAAAGGGAAGCATCATACTAATTATTCCAGTTGTAAGGAATTGGCATGGGTCCACCAGTTGATTGCAATTCCTACAGGAATAAGAGTATCAAACTGGACAATCAATTTGCGGCTCGGTGATAGAGAACGACCAACTTAACCCAAAGAAGAGCAGCATGTCAAACAACACAAACAACCCAAGAGGCCTAGACAACATGTTACATGTGGATATACTAAGTCTAAAGTGGTCTTTCTGGTTAATGCAAACTAAACAGAGACGGTACAAAGCTCTCCCTTCAAGTTGTGGTCAGAAGTCAGAACTGTTCACCGTTTCCAATCAAATCGATACTACCTGATAGCAACGACACACAAAACATATCCTTTTCATCTAGAAAACACTATGAAAGAGGGAGAAAGAAAAGGAGTAACAGTGCACAATACACGGTTTGATGTCATTGTCAAAACTTCAATTGTCCGTATGGCCGCGCATGCGTATCAGTGTATGCATCAAAACGTGGTTGAACGGTTAGTCAACATCCGTCAACCTTTGTCAATACTCAATTGGCCATTCCAAGTAGACCTAAATACAGGAAAACTTGAGCAACACATGGAAAATTTGGCTTGTTAGGTTGGAGACCATATGGGCCTGTTTGGCTAAACCCGTGAAAGGAAGGAGAAACTTTAATCCCCAGTTTACTGAAGAAGCGGAGTAAATTAAACGGGAAGGAGTAAATTTAGTAATACTGATGTGTAGTGATGGTCCAAATGAAAAGCTATTGAGCCTGGCTGCCGGCTGCGAGATGGGACGCCGGAAACCAAAATCGAGCAGGCGTATGGAAAGAAGAGAAGCTTACAAGCGAAGGATGTTGAGCCTGGCTGCCCTGCCGGCACCGAGATGGGACGTAGAAAGAGCTCCGCGGTGGCGTTGCGGTCAAGAGTGGTCAGCGGCCACGGCAAGGTCGTTATTGGCCGGAGGCACCTCCGAAAGGTAGTCAAACGTGCTCAGACGGAACGCGCGTGGTCTGAGATCGGCGGGTGGCGGCGGCGGCCTCCTCTCTCACGAACGGCGGCGGCGGCGCCTCAAGCCGTGAAAAACGTGGACGAATTAGAGAGAGAAAATAGAGAGGTGGCAGCCAGTTTAGCTGCCGGTTATGCAATCCCGCCCACTGGCCAGGCCCACGAAACCGTCCTTTGCGGCCCATTAAGATTTCTCAAAATTCTGAAAATTTGTTAGCTGTGCCGTAGCCCAACCGCGTTCAAGTCCATCGGCACACGTGTCTCACCGGGATTTTTGAAATAATATACACATGTGGATGCGTTTAATGGTTAAAACACTTACCTACATTACATGGAATTCAGTCTCTACTCTATATTAGACATATGTTAAGAACGCACCTACATGTATATAGGCGTGTGGGTGCTTATTCGTCCAACATGTACTCTAAAAAAAAAAAACAAGAGAATGCATAACTCTGCCCAGAGAGAAGAACATGCTGTTTATCTGGAATCTGGACCAAAGCAGTTTGGAACATTGCACTCCTCAATTACTTCCAACACTGTTGTAAATAAGGTAACCATGAACCTAAATCACAAGTCCACACCTGTGCATTTGGTTTCCCAATAGGCAACAGCAAACCTAGACTACAATGCTTCAATTCATTAGCGTTTGACTTGACAATCGATTATCTAAAAAAACAAAGTTCACAAGCATGCTAGGACAACACAAAAGTGTCATGTTTTGCTTCCAGAAATGAGGCTCGGATTTAAACGGCGGGAATTATCCACGATGAGCTGCAATAGGAAGAACATAGCAAAGTAGCACCCGCAAACATTAAGAAAGTACCAACCCGCGTACAATAAGAAATTTCAATGGTTACTTATGTTAGATCGAACAGCGATCCATCTTCGGTTAATCACAATTCACAAGTCTTGCTGATCCATCTTTGGACAGCCTTTTCGTTTTGATTATGATCAACATGAAATGGATCTATGCTGCATTTTTACCATCCTCATCGCAGAACAATGAATTTGTGATAATCGATTGAGGGTTCCTAATTCCCTGTACTAGAACTTATGAAACCAGTCAAATCACTGTCACATATCACCCCACATGGTCTGAACTTTTGTCACCCATGTATTGCTTGTGTATTTGAATGCCTTGGGGCTCTACTTATAAAATATCAAGAGGTATTTAGGTACATTGACTTAAAATACACTATACAAGGTAGGTTCTATTCAATAGACTAATCACAGAAATCATTCAACAAAACATCTGCATCTTGTTCTCATTGTAATCAATACAGGACACTCAAGACTGCATAATGAAAAGCTGGAATTATGCCGAGCAAGAGAAGATACTGCGTACCACTTTGTATGTGATCAATTATGTTTATCAAAGCATTACAACATAACAAAACAGAACGAGAACTGACTTTATTAACCTGCTTTGACTGACACGGGCATCCAACAAAGTTAATTATAATTACGCTTGAGCGCGATGAGACCTAATAACTGAGTCACGCCTTCTGTCCACCAAAATCTTGTTCACAAAGATCTTCTTCGTAGATGTTTTGTAAATTGCAATAATGAGTACTACCATTTGTACTCAACAAGCCGCATGGAAATGCTAAATAATTACATGCAAGGAGTTCTTGTTTACCATACTTGGCATATGTGGATGCACTTTGGATTTCAATTTATAAAACAAGTAAAACAATAATAAGTAATAGCATCGGGTTTATCAACAATTGATTACCAACTTAACATCTCAAAACTCTACTTATGCCTTTGTACTGGAATAACAACGCGTATTCGAATACCTTTAATTATTCACAGTTGCCCAACTTTACCCACAAGGACACTCGTATCTCGAACCGATGGGCCCATACCGAGGCGAAAGAAGCCATTCCGTCCCACACCAAGTTCATCTGTCGTTCTATCGAACAAGCACGAGATGATACTGGTACTAAGCTAGGAGTAATGACCATAATGGCACAAGGTTCTTGTCCTTACTTGATGACCCAACACCAACTCGTGGGTCGCCCACCTCTGGATCTCACCGATGACTCACTAACCCGAGGAGTGGCTAAGCTAACTGAATTATGCCGAGCAGTAGATTTAACTAAGTATTATTTTAATACGGATCAAAGGATGCGACTTGTACCACTTTGATTTGAGATTCGATGTGATCAATTATGCAGGGTTCATGTTTTGGACGGAAAATGAATAGCACAACCCAGTTTATCAAAGCATTACAACATAACTCAAAGGTTAAACCAACACCCAAATTTTGGAGCTTCGGCTCAGAGCCAGCGGCGACTGCGCGGGAGGTTCACTGAGGTGACATTTGGGGATTTGCCGGGGCGAGAGGCTCGTGGAAGACCAGCACCGTGGGTGGAGGAGTCTAGGGTGGTGGAGATGGGGCTCGGGAAGGGGCGTGGCGTCTTTGTCGACGGTGACCGTGTATGGGAGGTAGGGAGGTGCCGTCGGAGAGAAGAAGAAGCGGCGGAAACTCAATTTGGTTTACAGTCATCTACGAGAAATTGAAGGAGGTTTCGAATTGGGAAAGAAATCCAAATTCAAACTAAAAACATCCTGATTTTTGTTTTGGACGACTACAAGACATATTGTTGGTTTACAGTCATCTACCATGAACAAGAAAAAACAAATGCTTCAACATGTACTAGTGAAGTTGTATTAAGAACAAATATGCGCTTAAGATGGCTTGCGCAAAGAACAACATGATCACATGCTTGAGAAAGGCATATTAGTTTACACATTTTAAGAAATTGAAGTAACTTTAGTGATGCAGAAATAAATACAGCACTATTGTACAATAAAAAGACGCATGTTTATGCAAGTACAAATACAAACATCCATTCTATCAGGTAAAGAAAACCAGTAAGCAAATATACCTTGCCCCGCATACGTTGGAATCAGGTTTGCATCTGAAACTATTGATCTATCCTTGGCAAACGGAGCAGTTAAACAGCGGAGCAATCTCTCCTTTATCACTAAAAACATGATCACTGAGCAACTCAAACGTTGCAAACCACAATGCTTGTCAGGCTGCTATCCCTAGTTTGTGAAAGATCAGGTGGACAACAAAGGAAAATACAACATGTCATGTACCACCAGGCCTCAACCTCCTTTTAGAGAGAGAACCAAGCCTCAAGTTCCCATCTGGGGATGAAAAGAGTCATTAGAACTAGACAAGCACATGCCATCACAGCTTCTCCGTTAACCGAATCATGAAAGAACTGACAGCAACGACGTCGAGAACAATCCATGACGACTCAAACATGTCATGGAAATAATCTGCACCGATCTCCTCTGCGGCTGACCTAAATGCGTTACCGAACGCATTCCCCTGAACAGCCCCAAGCCTTGGCTTCCCACATACCCCAACGACCAGCACCTTCTCAGGCTCCCTTGCTAAGCAAGCACAGATCAGCGGCTTCATCCTCGCACCACGCTCCTTCAGTGCATCCATCAGGAAGAAGCAGAACTTGGTAAGCGCCTGTGGGTAGCACAGCTTATCCGTGTCCACTGGGTCATCAAGCTTCACCCACCGGAACCTCTTCGCACTCCGTATGAACCCGGTCTTGGTAATCGCGGAGCTTCCTTGCCTCAATATCGCCCTCTGAATCTCAATTGCAGATTGCATCCCTCTCCGCAACTGATCAACATTGCTCAGCGACAATGCGGAGTATGCAACCCAGAACTGCTCAGCAGCAGAAGACTCCTTTGAGTCCTTGGACTCGGCATTCAGTGATTCTAGCAAAGCCGTGGCGCCATACACAACATCTGCAGCAGAAACCTTGGACCTGTACCCGTGCACCCTCAAGAAGCTCCGGTAGTAGAATTCGGTGAGCCCGTACTCGGGCAAGAACCGATCAAACTCATCGCGCATCTTGCGCTTGACCTCCATGCTCATGTACTGGAACCTCTTCTGGCAGTCGGCGAGCGGGAACCCCATCCTCGCCAGAAGCAGCTTCAGCTTCTTCAGGCCGTTGTCGCTCCACGTCTTGAGCTTCGTCGCCACATAGGAGGAGCAGAGCATGGAGTCGAACAAGCTCCACTCCCGCAGCAGCATCAGCCTCGGCTCGTCCTCGTAGGCGATGCGGGATGTCTCTGGCGCCCGGATCTTGGTCCCGTCCTTGAGCGTTACCACCGACCCAATGCCGGACGGGTCGAGGTTGCCGGATCCGTTGATGTGCTGCTCGAGCTCCATGACGGCGGCCTGGTAGCGCTCGTTGGTGATGCGTTCGTGGACGAACTGGTCGGTGAGGGAGACGCAGGACAGCCAGAGCAGCTCGTTGGTGTTCTTGCGCATCGCGTGGGCGAGCTCGTACATGAGGCACCCAGAGGGCTTCCCGTGGAAGGTGCCGAGCCGGTAGTACTCCCTCCGCAGCTTCCCGAACAGCCTCACCGGGTCGCCGTCCGCCTCCGCGTCATCGGAGAGCCGCCGCCTCTTCCTCCTCCCGCCCTCGCCGTCCGAGTCGGAGTCCGAGGCATCGGAGTCATCGTCCTCCTCGGATACGCGGAGGCGGTCGTCGGCGTCCCCCTCGGCGGTGAGGTCGGATGCGTCGGCGAGGGAGGAGACGTCGAAGTCGTAGGAGAGATCGGCGGTGTGCTCGTCGTCGGTGGTGAAGAGAACGACGACACGGTCGTTGGCGCTGGCGAGGTTGTGGAGGTGGACGGGGCGGTGGGAGTCGACGACGAATGCGGTGGCGGCGGGGGGCAGTATGGCGCGGAGGTCGCGGTGGGCGCCCCAGTTGATGAGGAGGAGGCAGAGGGGCTGGGAGGCGGAGAAGGAGGCGAGGAGGGAGGCGGCGGCGGAGGCGGAGGCGACGGGGTAGATGGAGAAGCGGACGGAGTCGGCGGAGAGGACGTGGGTGAGGACCTTGAGCGCGCAGAGCGAGTCGGCGTCGGCGGCGGAGGGGAGGATCAGGAGAGGGGACGACGCGGCCGAGGCGGACGCTGCGGCGGCGGCGCGGAGGCGGGTGTAGAAGGAGTCGGCGCGGAGCTCGCGCACCATTGGCGCATCAAAATCGGAATCGAAGTTTGGGGAATTGGGGGTGGAGAGGCTGGAGATCTGGGAGGGAGGGGTGCTTAATGCTTAATGCTTTGCTTTTGCTTTGTCTTTGTGAATCGAGTGTGGCGAGGGCGGGAGGAAGAGGAATTCAGAATTTCGGTTTGGGAGTGGGAGGGAAGAGGACGGGACCCGCCAAAATTTGGGGATCCAATCCAATTCCAACTCACAGCCTCACAGCCACACGATGATAATGATTGGAGTATGTTTCTTCTGGGTTGCCACGGAGGGTGGATGACCCTATCCAAATTTCATGCGTGTTCGGTTTCGGCCCACGAGGAGACAAGCTGTATGTACCTTTGCTACTTCTAATTTCCCAGTCGGCCCAGCCCATCTTCCCTTTTTTTTTCTATTTCTCTTTCTCCTCCCCTTTTTCCTTATTTTTTATCGGGCCATCACATTTTTCTCCCCCTGCCCCACCCGCGACCGACCTCTCCCCTCCTCCTCTCGGCCTAGTGGGACCCAGCCTCTCGCCCCAGCCTCCTTCCTCCCCGCCCAGCCAAACCAACCCCCCCCCCAACTGGATGTAGTTTGAATTCATTCAGATTTGGATGTTTTCACGTAAATAGATCCCAAAGCCCGAAAGAGCAGCAGATCGAGCACGATCAAGACCAACAACATTGTGAGCAAGGTGAGTCAAAACTTTGATCATATTGCACCTATATTTGGAATGCAAATTATATTGTCTTAAATTACAAAATTGCATGTTATGGTTTTTATTACAATTATGTTGTCTTTAGCTCGTACTTAATACCTTAATGTTAATTGAGCTATTAAATTCCACTCCTTGAACTTGAACACTATCCTTTATTGCCCTATGAATAATGGTAAATTTAATTAGTCATTAAGTCTGTATCTAAATGTCATGCTTAGCCTTACTTAGACACATTGACATGTAGGCATTAATTCGCCCCGACATCATCCAAACATCAAAACTTGATTTGGTCAACCATTGGTTGGAGCATGGTTGGTATGTTGAACTTAGAATGGATTTTCAAAGCAAAAACCAACAATTGTTTTAGATTTCGGCGGATGGTAAGTCACGCAGTACGAATAAAAGCACGAGAGTGGGTAATGTGAATGTATTGCCCAAGTCAATTAAGTACCGATTCTTGTGATGAATTCTTGGGCACTAACAGTGTAACCACACGTCTATAATGGTGTCGACCTGCCCAATTAATTTGCTTTAATCATGGTATGTTTTATGTGCGATGTATATGTATGATCCAACAATGTATCTATGTGCATTATCTACTGATCCAAAGAATAGCGTGGTATACACAGAGGGTTCCAGATGATAAATCTAGGTCCCGACATATCCTCAAGGAGGAACTGATACTATACCCTCCGCTTGGATGCGTTTTGAGATTATACACTCCTTCCCGATGTAATTATTTTTTTACCCTCCACTTAAATGAAATATCGATTATTATTTTATTAATATATGTTGGTTTTTCCACTTTTGGTCATGTGAAAAGACCGAGTTGCCCTCGCCTCTCCTTTGTCTCCCTCCCACGCCCGCCTCCCTCTCAACCTCCCGTCATACCCCACCTCCAGCTTCACGACAGCGGTGACCCACTCCGAGATCCCACCCTTTGCATGCAACTCGGCGCCCTGAACCACCTCCCTGTTCGATATGGTGTACTCGCCAGTCTCACTCACCTTCCTCTCGGCGACAACGACAGCCGTCGTGACATCCCACCACCAAAATTACCTCCTCCTCCTCCAAATCAAGCCAAAACAAACAAATCAAGCATGCCCAACTCTACTCAAAACCAACCAAGAACAAGAACACAACTCAACTCAAATCCACCCTAGAAAGATCAAAATTTTACCCATTTCTTATGCTCTCTTCAATCCGCTCAAGCTCGGAGAAGGGTGCTCGCGGTGGATCAAGACGGAGATTATAGAGGGAGAACAAGGGAGCAATCGATGGGATTCAAGATAGAGCCACAACCCTCTCCTCCGTCCATCAACCTGGCTCGCTCCAACGACGCAGCTTCAGCTCCTAGGGAACACCACGTCAGCGCCGACGAACTAGCACGGCCGGTCCTCGTCGATCCTCGCCATGGCCACGCTCTGGCTCCTAGGCATGGTCACCGGCTCTGCGGTCGCAGTTGCAGCAGTTGTCTCGGTCCCCCGCCTCTGCGACGTGGTGCGTATGAGCTCCTGCAGGTCATCATCGTCGTAGACGTCGGAGCGGCACAACGAGGTGAAGCTGTCGGCCCTAGGCAGGGGCGCGGCGACAAAGGAGAGGTAGCCAAAGGCTTCGCACATAGAGGTCATGCGTGTGACCCAGCGCGCGCCTCGGGTTGTTGCGGCGTGCCCCCGCTAAGATGGATATGTGAGGGAGATGGAGTGTTGTAGCTATCCGATGGAGACGGATCTAAGATTTGGATTTGGGAGGTGGTGGAATGAGATGGAGGGGTTGGCGGCGGCGAGGCCGGCGACGACGGAAGCGAAGAAGTCAGTAGTGGAGGCCAGCGGGGTCAAAAGTGTAAAAACCAACGGATATTAATAAAATAATTAAAAATGGGGTATTTAATCGAGAATTCATCTAGGGGTAAAAAACAATTACATCGGGAAGGGTGGTATAATCTCAAAACGCATCTAAGCGGAGGGTAAATAAATAAATAATTCTCCCTATCCTCAATGTCATGTCATCGAAAGGGTTGCATGCATGTTTAATTTATATCTCAATCCTCCTAGGCCTCCATTAGTATGAAGTCAGTAATGCACAAAGGCTATATATATAGGATGAGAATGTACATTGACTCAGTGCCTGTCCAAATCCAATCCAATAAAAAGCTACTGAAGTGGCATCTTAAGCTTTTGCTGTCACTCCAACCAAAGCCAGTTCGCCACACTAAACTCGCTACAAAGTAGAAAGGTAAAATAAGAAGAAGTCATTAAAGAGAGCCAACAAAGAACTGCCCAAAGCATGAAGATATATATCATATGCATCAAAGCTATATATGAAAATGCGATATATATATCCAAGGACAATCCAAACACTGCGAAAGCTAGCAGCCACTCCAATCAAATCAAGCTAGCAGCAACTAATTGAGGCCCTACAGCATCCACACATGCAAGTAGCTAGATCGATCGTGTGGTTGTGCTGTGCATGAGCGCATGCATGATATATGCATGCATGTAGTTGAAAGCGATCCAAAGGGGCACCACCAAACCGAGCTGATCGACGAGATATACCTGGCATAAGCTTGATGCTGGAGAGCAAGGCACATGGACTTGGCCCGTGCTCGCACACCTAAAAATGGACCTGACCTTTTGCTTTTGGTGATATACGTAAGGGCAAGCGTAGCAGGTCAAGAAGATTCAATGTGTATGGCTAGCCAGCTACACAAACACAATGTCGTGCTAGTGGTGATTCTTTTAGAGAAAATTAAGCGTAAAAAGGAACTAGAATCACCGTGACACTGGGAATGTACTTCTCTCTCACGGCCGACTCACAGGAGGCGAGGGCGAGGGCGGCAGCAAGCTGCGACGGTGGAGATCCGACGCGAGCACGGTGCGTTCCTGGGCCCGAAGAATCCGTTTTTTGTCGACGTGGGGTGACGGGGACGATGAACACGGCCAGAACGGGCGGCGACGAGTCCACCAGACTCGAAGGGGACGAAGTCACGGGCATCGCATTCGACGAACTTCACTTCAACGTAAGTTCAGAGGGCTGAGAAAATAAAATACGAATTCAGGGAGCTAAGTGGCACAACCTCATAAGTTCAGGGGGCTGAGGAAGTAAAATGCAAGTTCAGAGAGCTAAGTGGCACAACCTCGCAAATCCAGACACCTACAATGCAATTTTCTCATTTTTTTAAGCTTACGCATTAGGAATGGCAGTATAGGACTGCTACCGTGTTAGTCACGCCGTGCTACCACATCCACCTTCGCCGTCCCACCTCCGCCAACGATTTTGGTGCCACCGCAGTTGCTGCCTCGATCGTCTACCCTACTTTTGCCATCGCCTCCCTATAACCTTTGCTCCCTTGCCCGCCGCCACAAACACCAAACTCGCCGACCGCATAGCCCCCACCCATCGCACATGCACCCAACGCCGACTACGGTCGGCGGTGCCCTAGCCGTCACCGCATCGCACCGTCGGTCCGCCGCCACCACCCTAACTCTAATACTCTACAGAACATAGTGAACCCTGACCCTAACCCCTTGTGCTAGCCAGCAACGTCGTTGGAGAAGAGGTGGTACTAGTTGATGGCAAACTCCACATGGGGAGGTGGTGACCACAACTTGTCGTGCTGCCTGCTTGCTTGTACTGGCGCCATTGGTCCCGCGCCTGCCGCTCGTGCATATATACAGTGCACACGAGCTTAATCACGGGGACAACAAGCGAATCAAACCGCAGTTTAGATATTCTGGTGATAGATCTGCAGAGTAGCCTCAGTACATCGTATCACCTGATCTTCATTTACATCGACAGGAATCATGTGTGCTAGCTACTAATTTCTCGTGGCTGTAATTGACCTTCAGTTTAATCTGGAAACACAGCAAAATCGTTGGAAAAGTAGCTTCAAGAACATTAGAAGCACATGCATGGTCGCTTCGGCAGTGACAGTTGGAGGCGGCAATATATGACAGCGGTGAAAATGATGCCAATACTGACATTTGACAAGAACAGGTGCCTCCAGTACACTGAAACCGTACTTCACTGGCTTGATTTAATTTGGAGTGGCTAAATTGCTCTCTAGAATCCCCTCTGCGTGTGTGTTAATTTCATCCCACTCTTTCTTTTCTTGAAAGCAAACAATTTTACTCTTTACCCTCGGTACATAGTTTAATTACTCCCTGTTAGCGTCATTAACCTTGAAGCCGTAGCAAGAGCAACACCAAACAGCGACAACGAAATAATTAAATGGCTAACAGTTGACCAGCGATAAGTCTATATAGCTCACACACTTTTCAGGCATGAAGATCCAAATGATGTGCCCTCACTCAGCCTAGTGACAAGATAACATAATATAATAACCGCACTCAGTGAGTGTTGTAGGGGCGGCCTCACCAGCCCCAACCACCTGGCGAAGACCACGAGGCATCCCCAAGGACCCTGCGTCCAGAGACATGGAGGGTCCCACCTCTCCGAGAGTACCAAGCATACCTTCGGAGAGACTCCAAAGAGCGCGCGGAGACTACTGAAGGGTCACCGAAGCGCCACGAGCCCGGTAGTCAGAAGTCTCCCGGGGCCACCTCGGGGCCTGAGCCGAAGGGTGCCCGGGGTCCCTCGGCCTAGGGATACCTTGCACGTGGCAAAGGGTAGATGGACACCGGTGAACCAGGCGCACCAACCGGATAGACCAAGGCCAGAGAGTTTCACCATGAGCCGAAGGCTATACGTAGGGGTAGGAAAAGCTCCTACAACCCCTATAGGCGTAGAACCTTTTTAAATGTAGATCTGTAATCTTATGTACCATGTCGGAAAACTATAATACACATTTGCTCCTGACAACCGACCCCCTCCTCGAGGATCCCTCAGTTCCTCGTGTAAGACACCGGGGGTCCTCTTTTTCTACTGTCTAGTATTTCTTGCTACGACAGTGAGATAAAACAGAGGTGTAGCTACTGTAATTCCTTTCGGTAAAAGAAAAGGCATCAACTGAATAATGCTCCGGCCGGCAGTTTGCTTACTCTGAACAAAAAAACAACAACTAACTGATGTCAAATTGTCTCCACAACAAAAATTAAACTATAATTCAGAGAAAACTAGTTCCAATCAAGAAGCAAAGCTATTTACAAAATGTAAAATATAAGATGTTCATCTCAACACACAAGTTACAGGGACATATATGTGCCCCCACAGATACGTTACATTACACATGATTCACCAAAATCCCATTAAGAAAAAAATATTAATTGATGGTCCATATACGATCGAATGCAACCCACCGAATCATTTCAATGCCCTGACCTTACCTGCTAACGCTGCTGATCTACGCACATGCACGCGCACATGCAAGGCAATCTGCAGGCTTCATTCAGCGGTGATCACCGGAGGTGTCGGAGGAGCAGTCGCGTTCGGCCTCGACCTCGCGCTTGTGGAAGCTGCGGTGGCAGCCGCAGGCGGCGCAGAGGAGGGCGGAGGCGGTGCCCTCCGCTCCCGACGCCATGAACTCCCGGCAGCCGTCGACGGCGTAGCCGCCGATGCTGGCGGCGTGGTTGCGCTGGCACTCCTTGTAGCGCACGATCTTGTTAACCTTCCTTCCGGGCCGCGCCGCCGTGCCGTTGGCGTACGCCTTGGACGCCGACCGATCTTGCTGAGGGCCCATGATTCTTGCCGTCGGCCGTCAATGTTGTTAGGTGCAGAGAGAGAAAGGAAAAGGAGTGGAGCTGGAAGGAAGCACGCCTTGGATGCTGCTACTTATATCGGGGAGGAGCCGCGCGCGAGATGGGTGGGTTGGGTTCACCACGTCATAGTTCAGAAAACCGACGGAAACAAATCATGAGTTAGGAACCAAAGCACTAGTTTAGTCGCTTTTATAAATCGTGAATCACGGGTTATCTTGCTGCGGCCTTTCTTTCACGTAAATAGTAATTGTCTTTTAGGCATAGTTAATTTACAAGTAATTTGCTTTTCAAACAAATCATGGGCACCGACACTGCTTTCAAACATATCTTGGTACATCTTCATGTTGCGTGGAATAGGAAGGCGCGCACTCTTGCTTTATCTTGTTTGCCAGTCTCGTTGCTTTACACGTAATTTGGTTTCAAGAAAATGGCAATGTGTGCACGCCTAGTTTGTTTGTTTTTTAGGTATCATCCGCTTACAAATAATTTACTTTTTAAAACATATCATGAATTAGGAACCAACTCGGCATTGCTTCCATGAATCATTTGTTGGAGCATTTTTTTTAACATATTAGTAATGCATGCACTCTTTGTTTGTTTAGTTTTTAGGCGTCATTTGTTAGAGCAATTGGTTATCTTGGTGTGGTCTTTCTGTTTTGTGTAATAGCTTTCATGTACGCTCTTGGTTTATCTTCTTTGTACAAGTCTCATTACTTATACGTTATTTATTTATTTATTTTAAAAATGTATATATTGTATCACGAACCAACCCGGGTTTTGTGTTTATGAATCATGCGCACTCTTTGTTTGTATTGTATTTCCTCCGTCTCTGAACATAGTTTTTAAAAAAACTTTTCACAATCTCTATTGCAAAACTTAATTTCATCATGATTTTTATAGTAATAAAATAATCAAAATTGTATATTATGATAAATGTAATAACATTATTTTAATATGGTCAATTTACATACTTCTACGTGTATTACTGGTCAAAGTTTATTTTTTTTTATTGCACGGATCCCATACGGACCTATATTTAGGGATATATCTCATTAACTTACAATAAATTTGCTTTATTTTAACATATCATGACTTAGGAAGCACCTGATACTTTGTTTTTTGAACCAACTTTGTTGGAACAATCGGTTATTCTGGGTGCGGTCTTCTGTTATGGAGAATAGTAGCGCGTGCACGATTTATCTTGTTTTATGTCTAATTATTTTAGTAATTTTTTCTATTAAGAAACAGTTAGCAACTTGCACTGTTATATTTGTTCTTGTGTTTTTGTTTTCCTAGAAGATGATTTTGCTGAGCACGTTGGCACGTTACGCATGAACTAGTTTGGTTGTTATTTCTGTTGGTAGTGCTAAAATATTTGCACTTGGAAAAGCTATATCTTATCTTGTGCTATTGCTACCAAAAGGCAACTGCAGTGGCAGTTTGGTGACTAAAGTTATTATTGTTAAGGACCACCATGACCAACAAACTAGCATTTCAAGTAGGTCCATTAGTGGGCAAGATTAGATATGAATTGACTTGACAAAACGTCTTAGGCGTCTTAGGTAGATTGAAACTCTTATAATTACTAACATCGTGACAGGTTTTCGTTTACCGGCATCGGCGTCTTGACAAAAAAAAAAGTATGAAACTTTTTTATATGCCATTGTAAATGTTCTGAATTCGTGGTCTGCTATTGCAAAGTAACATCTCTGCCACGTGCCATTGCAAAATCAAAACCATACCCTTTTATATAATTATTGACTAGTCAAATTGTGAAGTGGATGTACAAACACCATTTTGCCTTTCTTGTCTTCTTCTTTATCTCACTCACTCTCTCACTCTCCCTCAGTCTCCTCTAGTGTGAGGGGTCATCCTAGCTGAGGAAGGCAACAACTACTCGGACGTTGAGGCACCGACGGTGCCGACGGGGCGACGTGAGGATCGACAGTGAAGATGGCGCCGAGACGAGGTGGCAACGCGCTCGTGCGAGCTCGCCCATGGAGGCAATGCGGCTTAGGTGAGTTGCAGGATGGCACGGGAGGTAACGTCACCAATGGTGACACGGCCACCAAAGTGGTCGATGGCGTCCATGGTGTGGTCACGCATGTCGGAGGGGAGGCGGGCGGTCTCCACGGTGCCACCTCGCCTGGGCGCGTGAGGGTCGACGCCTAGATGGTGTTGACGTGCGCCCCCACAGCGGGGCGCCACGGCGGCTGTCGGACCCGGATTTTCTGACCCGAATCCTCTATGAAAATACCGTGCTATTCCCTGGATCAGTAGATAGCACTCACAGATACCTTGCTGAATCATTCATACATGGCGTGAACTAAAGTATCATTAATACAATCAACAGAGTGACATAGACCACGTCGGGTCGAGTTTTACAACAGGGGCCGATCAGACCAAATTGATTACAATACAGAACACCGAATACGGTAGCGGAAGCAAAAGGGTAGAGCTCATCTCTTCACGAGCAAGCGGCGGGCAACTTTGTGTCGATCGATATTACCCAAGGACCGGATAATATCGGTTGTACGCAAGTACCAACGAGTCAACTTAGCTGCGTCGAGGCCTGAACTACGAGATCCTAGACTACTCTTCATCGTTTCCTTGCCCATCAACACGGATCCTCGTAGTAAGCATAGTCTCCTCCATCGCGTCATCCGAAGGGTTTGGGAGAGCGAGGATGAGCACAACTACGTGCTCGCGAGCCAATACACAATGCAATGATATACATGCAAGGCTTACAAGGATGGCTCGGTTCTTTTATTTGCGAAAGCAATACTTTCAAATATCATAAGTACAAATTCCTAGCACTTAGCAGTTTTAGCAAATTTCATTTTAGTTAAAGAGAGAAATTGTGCAATATTTGTATCAGCAGAGGTTACCTCCACCTTCATGCTTATTTTGATTGTGGTTACATCCACCACTAAACGACACTGGGTACAAAGACCCAGGAATAACCAATCTCAGGGCTAGGTGAGCCCGCCACAATTTGCATACCACCCAACAAGGTTTTTGAAATAGAACTAACTCAAGTTAAGTTCTCATGTCCGCCTTTGACCGTAGGCACGGCTGTTTAAACAGTTTATAACTCTGCAGAGATTGTACACTTTACCCACAAGAGACAATTAACTTGTTGCCCTACACGATTCCGTAGTCGTGTAGTCGAGAGGTTGTCACAATAACTTTTCTAAATATCTCGCCCTTCCTCGTCTCACCCATATGGGGTTATGCCCATACGTTGCGCGGGATGTCCACCTCAGCGACTGGCGTAGCGTGGCTACACCTCAGCGACTGGCGAACTTCACCCTTGACTCGGTGTCCCATCCAAGCCCGACATACCCGAGCTTGCGCCCTTTAACCCTCCGGTGAGATAATTTTCGAGGATTTGATAAATGTACTAAGCCAAGTCGCAGATTTGTTGCGAGACTTGTGGTTGTACTGTTATACAGAGGTCGTGACAAGATTAAGTCCTTAGGGTTGTGCGGACGGCTCAACCACATTCCCGCCATTCTCGTGCTACATCCGCACCCACCATCTTACCATCCGCCTGCACGGGTATTAGCGATTTAGGGTTTTGAGATGTAAATACAACAATTCAACCATCTCGGTCATTTACCATAATGACCGCCCAAATCATTTTATGTTTGAAATGATGATGATTAGGACATTTTAATGTCCCGGTACTTAAGCAAGTCTAGCATGTCGCTTAAGTACAACCTATAACTAGTATTACCATATAGTTACTAGGGTGACAACGGAATCAAGGGATTCAAATTATCAAGGATGGCATATTAATTAGTTATTCCACAACTGGGTATTTATCTACCTTAAACATTAACATACATTGATTATGAAATTAAAGCATGCATTTTGCTATTTTTAAAAGCACATAATTTACATGAAATGTAGGCTCGATATGATCAAAGTATTGACTCGCCTTGGTTGTAGGGGAGAGAGTCCGGGTAGTCTTGTCCTTGATCGATGTGGAGGTCTCCGGCGTCTCCGAAATCTACGCGGGCGAAGTACCGGCAAAATAAACGACAAGCAACGAAAGCAATTAAATACCCAAGAATACACGAATGAACTCCAAATTGAACAAGACCTATGCCATTAGCAAGATCTTGATTTTACAAATTTTTAGAAATTTAACTCATAATTTTTGGAGCTAAAATGAGGGAGATATTAATTTTTGAAGTCTAGCTTTTGAATTAAAATAATAAAAAAAAAGAAAACGAAAATCACAGAAAAATAAGAAAACCAAAAATGGCCCGCGACCACTTTCGGCCCGGCCCAACACGGGCGCAGCAGTGCGGGAGGCGGCCCATGGGCACCGGAGCGCGGCCCAGGAGAAAAGGGGCGGCTCGGCCTCGCCTAGAAGCCGAGCGGGAGGGCAAGCGAGGAGGCGGCGCATGGCGCGCGGGGAGAGGAGGAGCGGAGGTGGGGAGAGCGGCGCGGCGGCGGGGGAAGGGGAGGAAAGGGTGGCGGCAGCGGGGAGGGAAGAGGAGGCGCGCGCGAGAAGGGGATGCTCGGCGCGGCCGAAGGAAGAAAGGGGGGAGGAAGGCGAGCGGCGCTCGGGAAGAAGGGGCTCGGGGCGGCGGCGATGGAAGGAGAGGGCTCGGGGCTCACGGCGACGACGACGACGGAGGCTCACCGAGCTGCGACGACGACCGAAGGTAAGCCCTCGGCCTTCTTCTTCCTCTCCTTTTCTTCTTGCTCGGGGGTGGGGGAAGGTGGAATGGGAGCGGGCCGAAGGGGGCTTTAAAGCGGCGAGGAGCTCGGGAAGGGGTCCGGCGTGGAGGAGGACGGCGTGCGGCGCCGGGGTAATGATGACGGCTCGACGGCGTGCGGGAGGACGTAGCAGGGGAGCAGGTGGAGGTGCCAGAGGGGGTGGCGTGCGCACGGCGACGAAGACGGTCGCGACGAGGCGACGCGAGGAAGGGGCCGGCGGGGTTAGCGGGAGGAAGAGGGGGTCCGGCGGGCGAGGGTTGACCCCGGGGAGGGAAAAACGGGGCATTACAGCGGCAGGGACCGGCTGTGGGCAATGCGGAGGAGGTGGGGAGATGGAGGAGGATGGGAAGGGGAGAGGAGGAAGGGGGCGTGGCGAGGGGGCCTATGGTGGGGAGGGGGGGCGGAGGAGGAGGTGGAGCGAGAGGGAGGCAACGACGACCTGGTTGGGGTGGTTGGGGTTTAGGGGGAGGTGGGGTGGAGCGGTGGTGGGCATTTGTGTGGGAGGAGTTGGGGTTTAGGGGGAGGTGGGGTGGAGCGGTGGTGGGCATTTGTGTGGGAGGAGTGGTTGAGGAAGCGGAGGAGGAGGAGGTGGTGTTGTGTGCTAGCCGTGGCCACGAGACCGATTTGGTTGCTACGCCTAGGTCTGACCACAGATATGTTCATCGACGGTGGCTGTTGGCTCCTGATCGGGTGAGGCGCACAAGGGAAAGAGAGAGAGAGGAAGGACTGTGCAGGTCGAGGAGCTCGCCCATCGGCTAGGGTGACAGCGGTCATGCAGGCAGAGAGAGGCAACGACCTCGGGTGAACTGGAGGAGAGAGAGAAGCAGGAAGGAAAGAAGAAAAGGAGGAAGGAGAAAAAAGAAATAAGGGTATGTTGAAAAAATTTAACAGAGGTGACGACAGTGGCATAAAAGGGTATGATTTCGACTTTACAGTGGCATGGAAGGGAGATGTCACTTTACAATGACATACAGGGATCCGGAACATTTGTAGTGGCATATATAAAATTTGCCCAAAAATGTAAAAGGAAGGGAAAAAGCAAATAAACTTAGCCAAAATTCAGAGAATCAGTGACTGGTGTAGAAACATAGTGCAGAAGCTGGAATTTTAGGCATGAAAGGAAATTTCTTGGATCCACATAGGAGGTTGGATTGAGAAGCACTCCTCTTTAATTGATCTATTCTTCAAAGAGACGTCTGACCAATTGAATGATGTTATGATGTGTAGCTGTATGCCATAGTATCTTATTTTGCAACTGTTAATGCAATTCATGGAGGTAAATACAGCACTGTGGCATGTGTCTGAATGTACCCCTACCGTATGTTTTGAGAACACTCTTTGAGTCTCAAAATCTATTACATATGACCTATTTGGCCACATTTGAGCACGATTCAATCATGCTCTGCCTGAATTACATATTACTTCAAATATATATGCACTTGTTGAGAACTAGAGTACTAATCTTCTCAATAGGTAAAGTGCAGGACTTAAGACCATATGCACTTGATAAGTTGAGTACTTTGTCAACTTGAGTTAAATACTTAAAGGGATTGTCTATTCATAAGTTACTTGAAATTTTTTTAAGTTTAAATCACTTGTTGTGACCATTGGATCAATATCCAATCATATGACATCCATTAGATCAATATTCAATTATATGACAATCATATGACACACCAATCTCTACACAAATCCAATAGTCACAACAAGTGACTTAAACTTAAGAAAATTTCAGACAACTTAAAACTAGCAAAACCGATACTTAAATGCCATATCTACTTACTTACGACCCAGCTTTGACTTTAGCAAAATGCTATACTTGGTATCATCATTAATTAGAAAGGAGAAACATAATTATATACTTATGTTAGTAGTACCCCGCAATCTGCAGTTCTGCACTCAGTCGGTCATCACCAAATCTTGGAAAAGTTAGCCAAGTACATTGGATTAAATGGGTTTGCCAATTGCCAAGTACTAGTCTCGAGTAAATAGGTGCTCAATTTGTTTGACCTCGTGAAGTTCCAGAGGAGGGTCCTACTAGCTGGTGGATAATGTGATATTAGGATTCTCCGTTCTTTTTTACTTAACATCATACAGTCCGTGCCATCAAACATTCTAAAATTTGATCGTTAATATATTCGAAACTATCTAGATTAGTTATATAAAAAATATATCATTAGATTTCTTGCTAAAAATACTTTCATGATATTATAGTTTTATTAGCACATCATAATGTAAAGGTATAAAAAGTAACGATCAAAGTTGCATCTCGGAGGCTGTGGAAAATGAAAAAAGGTAAAAAAAAAAAGAACAGAGAGAGTATCGTGCAACAAGATGGGGCAGACTTAATTTAAGGTTCATCAACCCTGGCCATCTGCTTCTGCTGCCCTCTGGTCAGTAGAATGTTTGTTTTCAATGTCACTGGTCATTGCCATGAACACCCATCAAAGATCAGATGCACACTGTTTCAATTGCCATCACCGAAATAATTCAGCTTCTGAACATATTTTATTTTTCCTCCCACCTCAGCAGCAAGCAAATCATACACTATTTCCAGAGAAATATGTGAAAAGCCGAGGTCCCCTATCAGTGTAGTTTATGTTTCGTGTGGGGAATAGAACAGTGGATGCAAATTGGCTGGCATCCTTTCCGATGGATGTCAATTTGCATGTGAAGGGGTTGCGTGCAATTGAAGGCCTTTCTTTTCAACCAGCTCGGTCTCCGCACCGCAAATTTGGTTGCTTCATGAATGCTTGACAGACGACTACACCTATGTGACAATTGGCTGCGCTGCAGCAATTGCTCATGAGAAAGAGGAACAACTTTGCAACTGCATATTCAGAAATAGAGAGAGGTAGTATGATTTTGTGCAGAAGGCAAAATCATGAGAATTCAGAACCTTATACTAGTGCTGCTTATCTGTTGGTTGGTTTGCTCGAAGGAAGAGTAAAGAAGAATCTGCAGCCGTCAAATCGATCCATATACAAGAGACCGACCGGAGAAGGGGGGTAGAGTAACAGTAGCTAGAGCCACCGTGTCTGCCATTGTGAATAGATCATTTCTGGTTTGCGTCCAATCGGCCGTTGCTCGTTGCGACACATGAAAACAGACAGATTTTGGTTACTGAAGGAATCAACCAACTGAAGACGTTGTCCTTGGACAAAAGGCATCGTTTATCTGCATCTCCTCTAGTGCCTACTGCCTACCGATAGCAATATACTAGCATATATTCCTGGTTTCACTAGTCAACTGTTATCCCGATTTTGCTGATGAATCGTGCATGCGGACCGGTGGCAAATCCCACTGGTGATAACCAACTAAGACGAGGCACTTAAAATAATAGCCCTACCAAATCTTAACCTCGCTTGGTCTTCCAGTTGTTGTAGCAGGAGCAGGACTGCTTGTTCCAGAAGAAGAAGAAGCACAGCTTCTTGCACTGCGTCTGCGTGCACCTCCGGCATCACAGATACATGTAATGTAACCCCAGTGAGCAAAAAAAAGGGTTCTGTAACATCCTCTTCTCTCTTTCTCCTTCCCCCGATCCCCGTTGACCGGCGCCGACGACTCGAGCCACGCCGTCGCCTCCTCACCGACTCGTCCTCGCCGGGTCCCACTGCGCCAGTGCCCGTCCTGCCCCTGCTCCGCCATCGCCTCCCCCACCCACTCCACTCGCGAGTGCGCGTCCACTCACCCGTCGCCCGTCGCCTGTCGCCCTGCCGCACCTGCTCCCGTCCCGTCCTGTCCCGGCTCCCCCGGCTCCGCCTCCGCCTCCGCCGGTGCCCCACCCCCCGGTACCCTTGTCCCCCTTCCCCGCCGGCTATAAAGCCCCCCCTCCTCCGGCACCCTCTTTGCCCTACACCCACCGCATTCCCCTTCGCTCCCCAAGCAGAAGAACCCGAGGAGGAAGAAGAACTTACCTCATCGCCGCTGCCGTCGGTGAGTGCCGCCCTAGCCGCGCCTCCCGTCGCCCCGTCGTCGTCTTCATCGTCGCCTCCTCGTCGTCCCCATCTCATCGTCGCCTCCTCGTCGTCCCCATCTCATCGTCGCCATGAGCTCCGGGATCCCCTCCATCCCGCGTCGCCGCCGCCCGAGCCCCTTCCTCTTCCCGTCGCGCGCGCCATCTCTTCCTCTCCCCCACCGGTCGCTCCACCGCCGCCGTGCTCCTTTCGGTCGCCACCGCCGTGCGCCCTCCCCCTTCCTCTTCTCCCCCGCGCGCCGCCGCCGCCGCCTCGTTCTCTCCCCCTTTCTCCCGCGCCCCCTCTTCTCTTCTAGGCGAGCTCGTCTGGGCGCGCCCTGCTGTTGGCGCTGTTTGACTCTTGCCGTGGGCTGGCCGAAAGTTTGCGTGGGCCGCCTGCGAATTTTTCTTTTATTTGATTTTCGTTTTCCTTTTTATATTTTAATCCTAAAGAGAGGCTTTAAAAAATACATAACTCCCCCATTTCAACTCCAAAAATTGTAAAGTAAATTTCTAAAAATTTGTTAAATCAAGATCTTGCTAATGGCATAGGTCTTGTTCAATTTGGAGTTTATTTGAGTATTCTTGTGTATTTATTGGCTCTCTTGCCTTTTGTGTCTTTTTCCGGTACTTCGCCCGCGCAGAGTTCGGAGACACCGGAGACCTCCACGTCAATCAAGAACAAGACTACTCGGACCCTCTTCCCTACACTCAAGGCGAGTCAATACTTTGATCATATTGAGTCTACATTTTATTCAAATTATATTCTTTCAAAATAACAAATTGCATGCTTTAATTCCTTAATCAAATGTATGTTAAAGCTTAAGGTAGATAAATACCCAGTTGTGGAATAATTAATTAATATGCCATCCTTGATAAATTGAACCCCTTAATTCCATTGCCACCCTAGTAACTATATGGTAATACTAACTTTAGGTTGTACTTAAGCGACATGCTAGACTTGCTTAAGTACTGGGACATTAAAATGTCCTAATCATCATCATTTCAAACGTAAAATGATTTGGGCGATCATTGCGGGTAAATGGACCGAGATGGTTGAATTGTTGTATTTTACATCTCAAAACCCTAAATCGCTAATACCCCGTGCAGGCGGATGGTAAGATGGTGGAGTGCGGATGGAGCACGAGAATGGCGGGAATGTGGTTGAGCCGTCCGGACAACCCTACGGACTTAATCTTGTCACGACCTCCGTGTATAACAAGTACAACCACAAGTCCGCAACAAAGCGTGACTTGACTTAGTACATTTATCAAATCACGAAAATCATCTCACCGGAGGGTTAAAGGGGCACAAGCTCAGGTATGTCGGGCTTGGATGGGACACCGAGTCAAGGGTGAAGTTCACGATCGCGAGGTGTAGCCACGCCACGCCGATCGCCGAGGTGGACATCCCGCGCAACGTATGGGCATAACCCCATATGGGTGAGACGAGGAAGGCGAGATATTTAGAAAGTTATTGTGACAACCTCTCGACTACGACTACGGAATCGTGTAGGCAACGAGTTAATTGTCTCTTGTGGGTAAAGTGTACAATCTGCAGAGTTATAAACTGTTTAAACAGCCGTGCCTACGGTCAAAGGCGGACATGAGAACTTAACTTGAGTTAGTTCTATTTCAAAAACCTTGTTGGGTGGTATGAAAATTGTGGCGGGCTCACCTAGCCCTGAGATTGTTTTTCCTGGGTCTCCTTACCCAGTGTTGTTTAGTGGTGGATGTAACCACAATCAAAATAAGCATGAAGGTGGAGGGAACCTCTGCTGATATAAATATTGCACAATTATTCTCTTTAACCAAATGCAATTTGTTAAAATGCAAGTGATAGGAATTTGTAGTTAAGATAATTGAAAACATTGCTTTAGCAAATAAAATAACCCGAGCCATTCTTGTTAAGCCTTGCATGTATATTATTGCATTGTGTGTTGGCTCGCGAGCACGGAAGTTATGCTCATTCTCGCTCTCTCCCAAACTCTTCAGACAACGCAGATGAAGGAGACTACGCCTACTACGAGGAACCAGAAGTACACGGGCATGGAGTCGATGAAGAATAGTCTAGGTTCTATAGTCTAGGACTCGTCCCAGTCTAGCGGGCTCATTGGTACTTGCGTACATCCGATATTATCCAGGTCCTTGGTTAATATCAGTTGTACACAGGTTGCCCCAGTCGCTTGCCTGTGAAGAGTTAAGCCCTACCCCTTTTGCTTCCGCAATAGCTACCGCTGTCTTTTGTGATGTAATAAATTTGGCCTGTTCGGCCCGTATTGTAAAACCTGACCCGACGCGGTCTATGTGAACTCTTTTGTGTTAAGTAATGAATGGTATGATTCTATGCCATGTATGAAATAGTTCAGCAATGTATCTGTGCGTGCTATCTACTGATCCAGGGAATAGCACAGTGTTTTCACAGAGGATTCTGGATTAGGAAATCCGGGTCCGACAGGTTCTATGTCTTGATGCATATCTGCTGTTTTATAGGAAAAAAGGTCATTGGGTGTTCATGTGCTGGTGACCATATTCAGATCCTAGTAGCTATAGCTTCATCTATGTAATCTAGCAACAACAGTAAGGTCACCTTGTATTTTTATGTTGTTAACAAAACTCAAGGCTCAAACAAGATGACTAGTACTCCTAGTGAGGCCGTGATCAAGGTCGCAAAAATTACAACTTGCCCACCCAGTGCAGGCATCTCTGTGTTGGTGCGAGACACATCACGGATTCAATTACAGATTATATACATAAAAAGAACTTACGTGACGTGAGGGCCTCAGATTCCGCTGGCCGTTGCTCCCCTGCACAGACCAAAAATCACAAGACAAATGTGTCACAATTATTACGGCCAATCTTGATAATTAGTTTTTGATGTCTTGTGGAGTAGTCGTTAACACTATGCATGTGTAGCTTCTGGTTCTAGGCACTTTTCAGCTCCTACTCAAGCCCGCTGTAAGCAATCTTCACACAGGAACAATGCAATAACAGGAAACAAATATTATATATGTGCATTTTTTTAGTAAATACAAGCCAAGGAAATCACTAAACAGAAGAACAGAAGAGAATAAAAAAATCACATCACAAGAGACCAATGCTAGTAGGAAGAGAACGCGGAGGAGCAATGCCAGCGGCTTAGCCATGGTACCAACCGGAACAAACAACAACCGCTGGTGAGGTACGTAACATGTGTGGACAAGAAGAAGAGCATAGTGTTGGTGTGTTATATAGACAGGAAGACCATTAACGATGGGACAGATAGGTTGGGGAGCACTCGCTCTATCAAGGACGCACACAACATGAATTTGGATCTCATTGCAACACTGGGCACCTTTCTTCAGCTCCTCCTCAAACCCATTGTAAGCAATTTTCAGACAGGAACAATGCAACAACATAAAACAAACATTGCAGAGGAGCATTTTCCCCCCAATAAATGCAAGCCAAGAAAATCACTAGACAGAAGAAGAGATGAGAATCGAAAGATCACCTCACAAGAGACCAATGCTAGTAGGAAGAGGACGTGGAGCAGCAATGCCAGCGGCTTGGCCATGGTAGCAACCAGAACAAACAACAACCACTACTGAGGTAATTAACCTATGTGGATAAGGAAGAAGAGGAGCTCAGTGTTGGTGTGTTATATAGACAGGAATACCATAAACGATGGGACCGATAGGCCGAGGAGCACTCGCTCCATCAGGCATGGACACAACACAAATTTGGATCTCATTGCAACACCGGACACCTTTCTTCAGCTCCTCCTCAAGCCCATTGTAAGCAATATTCAAACAGGAACAAATGCAACAACAAAAAACAAGCATTACAAAGGTGCATTTTTTCTCCAGTAAATGGAAGCTAAGAAAATCACTAGACAGAAGAAGAGAAGATAATCGAAAGATCACCTCAAAAGAGACCAATGCTAGTAGGAAGAGGACGCGAAGGAGCAATGCCAGCGGCTTGGCCATGGTAGCAACTAGAACAAACAACAACCGTTGTTGAGGTAATTAACCTGTGTGGACAAGGAAGAAGAGGAGCTAAGTATTGGTGTGTTATATGGACGTGAAGGGCATAAATGATGGGACAGATAGATCATTGAGCACTCGCTCCATCAGGCATGAACACAACACGAGTTTGGATCACATTGCAATACCGGGCATCTTTCTTTAGCTCCTCCTCAAGCCCATTGTAAGCAATCTTCAGATAGGAACAATGCAACAACAGAAAACAAACATTACAGATGTGCATCCCCCACAGTAAATGCAAGCCAAGAAAATCACTAGACAGAAGAAGAGAAGAGAATCGAACGATCACCTTGCAAGAGATCAATGCTAGTAGGAAGAGGACGCGGAGGAGCAATGCCAGTGGCTTGGCCATGGTAGAAACCGGAACAAACAACAACTACTGGTGAGGTAACCTATGTGGACAAGGAATAAGAGAGCTCAGTGTTGGTGTGTTATATGGATGGGAAGGCCATAAACGATGGGATAGATAGGTCAGGGAGCACTCACTCGTCAAAGGTGCATGTGATAGTCTGATCGTCCGCACACTACTCTTCTGCACAAGACACAAGGTTGCAGGGCCACACCCACACCCACACCACGAGCAGAGCTCAAAGGTGGTGGGTGATTTTATATTGGTTTGTTGGGCTCTAGGACCGGAAAATTGATATTCCTCTTCTTTGGCCTACCTCTATTTTGACCTATGATCAAACGAAAATGAACAAGTTAAGAAAAGGAGCAGAAGCCAACTTACGCCACTTTGTGAATACTAGTAGAAGCTTGGCGGGGAGCATTTGAATGAAGAAAAGCAAAACAAATCAGAAGAAGGGCATGACTTCTTGATGCCAAAACACACACTTCTGGTGGCTGTTGGAGCGAGGCATCAGTGATATCAAAGTAATAGTATTGCGGTGTTCGACGACCTTGATTGCTGATGAGTCCCATCAAACTAGGGATAAACAACATCTCCATATTTGTTTGTAAGTGCTTAATTGCTAACCTTTTGTAACCAGGATGCTCTTCCTCTAGTATTGTTCACAAAGCTATTTCCAGAAATAGCGTACTGGGAACTAGTCTACTTCCACATGAACGCATTTCCTTGTCGCCCTCAGTTATGGTCGCAGGAGCCTCTGGATGCTCAAATGCCATGGTACAACTAAATGTCTACACTTGTGAAGAGATGTTTCCAATTTCACATTTAGCTTGCCTTGATATCTTGATCTTGTTAATGTAGACCTTGCGAATTTACAACATACCTACCGCTAGAGATTAGAGAATACAACTCCTTACTCTGCTTACTAGCTATTTGATTAAATAGCGATGGGGTAACGGGGGAAGAAGAACCTTTGATTAACAATGGCCTTCCTATCTATCCCTGAAGTCGTCTTATGTACATGCACTCATCCAGGCTACAGCTTTTCCTCAGACCAATCAAAAGCCGAGGGCAAAATTGGCTACATGACACTCAACTTTTGCGCCCTTAGTTGATGGACATCCAAAAAACGTGTCTTAGCCAAAAGACACTAAAAATTTATAGCTATTTGCTATTAGACACTCGTCACATTAAAATAATATATCTGGCTGGTTAGAGAGAGAAACTTTGTAAAATAACATCAATGCCCTCAATGCATAGTGTCTGGCTCAGTCAGTCGGTCTGGTTCAGCCGTCTACATACAGTGCTCGGCTCGGTGCGGCACAATACTGCACGGTGATGTGGAGAGAGATACAGAGCAGGGGAGGCGACGACTCGAGCTTGTCGATGAGAAAGGAGGGACGTGGGATCACAAGAACGGGTCGTGCAACCCCTGTCGCCATCGCCTCTCGTCGCCCACCTCAAACTACCACCATCTTCCCTAACCCCGGCCACATCGAAGCATCAAGACCGACGCTATGACATTTGCTCATGTGTTTGCCAATCGAGCTAAGAGTAATGCGACTCACCCTCTTGAAGCCAACAACACCGCCGCATTGCTCCATCTTCGTCCCCAACACTAGTAAGCCACGCTGCTGTGCCATGCCCCAAATCAACCACTTCGTGAAATTCCTCGCCCACAGAGCTTCTCTTCCAAAATTGATCGTTGATTCTCCTTTAGCACATCATGCTAATCTCATTTCATCCTTTCTTCTGCTCAAATTCCTCTCGAGTTGCCGCTGCCATTAGTGTCACCCGAGCTCCATGTGCATGGCGCTAACACAATGCCGAGGTCCTTCGCCCAAACCAAGCATGAGCGGAGCTTCATCATGATCCGCTAATACTCGTGCACCCCTCCATTCCCTTGCACCACCGTTGTAAGGCCACCGTCGTCGGAGAAGATAGGTCCCATGTGCCACCTCTGATGCCAGATCACCTTGGCCTCGCCATCTGCGTCACCAGAACTGCCTCGATTCCCTGGTGCTCACAGACCCCTCATTTGGCCGTCCTCGTCGTCGAAGAAGCCACCGTCAACCTCCCCTGTTCCCATGTCCATCATGGCCATCATGCTCGCATTCTAGCCATCTCTGAATCGCTTCATCCAATCCACCACCACTACAAGATTCCACACTCTGTATTATACTCCATGCTCGCTTCGCTTTAGCAAAATCATTTCCTGAGCTCGTCGTCATCCATGGGGGAGGAGGCGATGGCAGTAGCATAAGATGATACAGTGGTGGTGGCATCCTGAGGTGGCGACTAGATCCGACGGCCCACGATCGGATCCAAGCTGGTTCGGCTGGGGAGGAAGAGGAGAGGAGAGAAGACTAGAAGGGCAAAATGGACTTTCCACTAGCATTCTCTCCCCTCTTCAGGCCAAAAAAATGATATTTTAATGGTTTTAGTGTCCAACGACAAATAACCACAAATTCTTAGTGTCTTTTGGTCAAGACACAATTTTTAGGTATCCACCAGCTAAGGACGCAAAAGTTGATTTTCCTATAGGGACAAATGAAAGATCTAGACCCGCCATTATGTGGTAATGGAGTTTTGGTGATTAATGATAAATCTAATTGGGAGACTAACATCTTTATTGATATACATATTGTGTAGTCTTATTTGGATATAAAGGTGAAAATCATGAAGGCATGCAAAGTGATTAAGTGATTAATGACAAATGCACTTGTGAGACTAACACTCCTATTGTTATATCAAGTTTAGTCTCACTTGGATATAAAAGCAAAAATCCAAACGGTATGTATTCATTAATGACAAATCTATTTGTGAGACTAACAATTCTATTGATTATCTATTGCTTAGTCTCGTTTTGATATAAAGATGAAAATACAAGAGGTATGTATTATACTTCTTATTATTATATCTTGTTGCATTCCTCGGATCCAAAATATAGGTTAAACTCCACCAAAAGGTTAACTTGGATATGTGCATATGTTTCCATTACACATTTGTGTATGCACACATTTAGGGGAAGTTCATTCTATATTTTGTGGTTTCATTAGTATTGATCCATATTCTCTTTCCACATATATTAAGGATCTTTACTTTGAAACATATCCTTGAATATATTTAACTTGTGTAGTTAATATATTCATATGAGTATATGAGAGCATATGAGACTTGTGTAGTTCATTGATGCTCATATATCCTTGAATATATTTTAACTTGTGTAGTTAATATATTCATATGAGCATATACAACTTGTGTAGTTCGTATACACTCATATTTAGTATATACAACTTGTAGTTCGTATATACTCTTGGTATATATAACTTATGTAGTTCATATATATTCATGTCACTTTATATTCAATTATTTGCAATTGTGTTGTGGGACTAATGTGTGTGCTAAGATGTTTTCAAGGCTTAGTCCCGGAGTTTGAATAGTAACATGAAAAGGAAATGCAAAGGTGATAAGAGATCAACATGGCTCAAGACAAAGGAGTCATGCATTGCATTCAAAAGCTTCGAAATACGGTAATCGACGTTGTATGCGCTTGCGAGTAATGCCGCATCGCGATGTACCGATTTGCATGCGGTATGAAAATTCGATAGCATTGCTTTTGGACTTGGTTTGCTCGAGGTGGAGCGGTAGTACCGAGTTCATGTGGCGGAACTCTCGCGTAGCGTATGACCGCAAATATGTTGGCGGTATGTAAATTCAGAGAAGGTATTTTCTCGTATTTCTCGAGCCTCTGGAAATCGGTAGTACCGCATCGAGAAAGCGGTACTACTAGAAGAGCGGTATTACGGATGCTAGTTAGCGGTAATACCGCACCTTGATAATGGCTTGTTCAAAAGCATTTATGCAGTATATCTTGGTAATTAATGTTAATGACATTGTGGGACTAACATTTTCCATGAGTTGGATGAATAGGTTATGTTCGGGGTGATGAAGACTTTGGATGGCATCATGAGTTGATCGTCATCAAGTCAAGGTTCAGGAGATGATGCATCATGTGTTGATGCATATCAAGATCTCGAAGAAGAGATGATCATGAGTTGATCATCAAGTCAAGAGAAGACTCATCATATGTTGATTGAGGTCAAGTAAAGGATGCATCATGGGTTGATGCATATCAAGACGATGACCCGAACTTGAAGTGAAGATGTGCATCATCAACCTTCAAGAAGATGCTCAAGGCAAAGGTATGACTAGTTAGGGCTAAGGATGTGTTCCTAGTCTTTTACCCGTCTTGGTGTTTGGTTGGAAGACCGGATTGCTAGTATAGGTTGCCGTACTATTAAGAGGGGTCTTGTCTAGTAGCTTGAGTCTCATCATGTGTTGATAGCTCAATATCACTTGCTCTAGCTCACCGTGGCATGATGCTATTATTTGCGAATGTGTTTTGCAAATAGTCGAGGCTCATGCGTTTAATCCTTGTAACATGTGACTATGCTTTGCAAATGTGTTTTGCAAATGATTGAAGTCCATGTACCTACTCCTTGTGGCATGATCTAAGTTTGCAAATGTGTTTTTCAAATGGCTAAGATTCATGTGTATTCCTTGACATGGTCTAAGATTGCGTGTTGCTATTTCTTTGGACTTAGACCATGGTAGTGGCTCTTTGAGTTGTGCTTTTGATTTGATCAAATGTGTTTGAGATCAATCAAATAGGTGGGTTGTGTAGCCCTCTGAATAAGCTTTCAATAGAGTCCAAGATCACTCAATTCGACATCGAGTCAAAAGTTATGCCCTTTTTACCGAAAGTCGTCGCGTGCTGAAAATTGGGCTGCGGTAGTACCGCCCGTATAATCGCTGTAGTATCGCAGAACGGTAGTACTGCCCTTGTGAGTGCGGTACGACCGCAAAGGCTGTAACAGCTAGTTTTTGGCTGTTTCGTCTCCAAACGGCTAGTTTTGGTGTGGGGGCTATAAATACCCCTTGGCCGGTTGAGAGGCAACTTTTGGCATCCCATTTCACTCTCTTGAGCTAGTGTGAGCTTCTCCTCTCAATTGTGCATGTGTTGCACCTTGTGAGCAAGGAGAGAGGTCTCTAGTTGCATGTGTTGCATCTAGAGGTGGATTTCGCATCCACTTGAGCTTGTGCATTCGTTGCACGTGGTGAGAGTCAAGTAAGGGGCTTGGCTTATTACTCTTGGTGTTTGCCGACACCTAGACGGCGTGGAGGCGTCGTGGTCCGGTGATCTTATCAAGTGAAGCTTGTGAGAAGGCCCGGTGTTTGTGAGTGGCTTGGTGCTCGCCATCTCCGGAGTGAAGTAAGAGTAACCCTAGTGGAGCGAGGTGGTTGATACCTCGGAGGAAGGCTTAATTGGTGGAGCCGGCCCAATAGGTTTGGGTTTCCCTCAACGTGGATTATGGGAGACCGACAAGTCTCCGACCACCACGGTAAAACATCATTGTGTCCCGTGTGCTTCTTGTGATTAGCTTTCATATGCTTTACATTGTGCAATTTATATACCTTGTATTAAATTGCTTATTCATTGTGTATGATTTCAATAGTATCATTTACATTGCTTAAATTGAATTGCTTACAAGTCAATGCTTGATTGATTATTATCAATAGACTTGTATTGTTGATGCACTTAGTTGAACCTAGTTGATTTAGGCTTTAATTGTGCAAAACCGTATTTGTATTAGCTTTCGCATTAGAAATCGGTTTTAGAGCATAGAAGTTTTAAAACGCCTATTCACCCCCCCTCTAGTCGGCCTCCTCGATCTTACAAGTGGTATCAGAGCTTGGTCTCTCATTTATTAGACTTAACCGTCTAGAGAGTAAAGGATGACGACTAGTGATATAGTGCACCTAGGTGAAGCACCTAAATTTGATAGCACAAATTATGCACATTGGAAAATCCGCATGTCATGTTATTTTAAGGCCATGAGCCTAAATATATGGCGGATTGTAGATGTAGGTTTTTCTCCTCCATTGGATCATCTTGCTCCAATAATTGAGGAAGAGAAATGCTTACATCTCGACGCTCAAGCAATTAACGCTTTATTTAGTGCTTTGAGTGTAGATGTGTTCAATAAAGTATGCGATCTCAAGAATGCTCATGAGATGTGGACACAAGTACAATGCCATTATGAAATGTCCACTTCCACAAGTGATGATTGCATACAAGAATGGATGTCGGGAGAAGAATGCTCAACATCAAGCTCCGACAATGATGAGATCACAAACCCCTCCACTTCAACTCATTGCCTCATGGCTAAAGGTAATAAAAAGGTAAATAATGATGATGACAATAATCCTTCTTATGATGAGTTGATAGATATGCTAGAAGATCTAAATGAATATTTAGGAATGGAGAAATATAAATTCAAAGTTTTGAAGAAAGAACATGTCTTACTCCAAAATAATTATGATGTTCTAAAAGATGAACATGAAAAGCTCCTCCTAAATGAATATACTAGCTCCAAGGTGGATATAGGTGTAACTTGTAATCTAATAGACGATTTGCCATGCATAGCTCCTATTTCTTGCAACTCATCTAAAGTTAGCATATCCACATCTTGTGATGATTTAATTGATATGCCTTGTTGCTCTAGTGAAAATATTTCTATTTCCTCTATGTCTTGTGAGACTAACCTTGTAGAGGAAAACAAAAAGCTCAAGGTCCAAGTCTCAAATTTGAGAAATGACTTGGATAGAAACTACAAGGGAAAAGCCACTCTTGATGATATCTTGAGCAAGCAACAAAGATCAAATGACAAGAGTGGAATTGGGTTCACTCCCATGAAGAAAAGGGAGAATAGCAAGATAAGACACAATCAAAGACACAACAAGAACATCAAGTGCTTTGATTGTCATCAAAAGGGTCACCTCTCCTCCAAATGCCCTAACAAGGAAGATTATAAGAGAGGACTTGGTTTCATCGCCAAGAAGAAGGTGAAGAGCATCCCAAAGCAAAAAGGGAAGATATACACAAATATCAAATGCTTTGGATGTTATGAGAAGGGACACATTGCCTCGGTGTGTCCAAATCAAAAGGATGTCAAGCCAAGACATTCAATGAAGAGGCAAGACGACAATGAGCAAGATAAGAAGACATTAAGGGGAAGCAAAAGCCCTACTTGCTACAATTGCCGGGAGAAAGGATATTTTAGTAAGGATTGTCCTAAAGGTATCTCTCCTAAGCCAATTATTTATAATAATCATTATTTGCTTAGGAAAGATAAGAATGGAAATGTGTTTGCTAGGAATGTTAGTTTACATAAAACTAATGCTAGGGCCATTTGGGTGCCCAAAAGTATTGTGACTAACATTCATGGACCCAACCAAGTATTGGGTACCAAACGCGCTTAAATGTTTAATAGGTACTTGGAGATGCATTGGAGGTTTGGCTCACACATGAAGAGGTGGAATTCACCATATGCAAAATCAGAGCCAAGCTTAAGGATGATCAAGTCATACCATAAGCCAATCCTGTCCTCGTCGTATGTGCCGTGCAGCACCGTTGTCAGGGTCGCCGAGTCCCACGACGTGGACGTCATCTTTGTGCCATTCTTTGCGTCCCTCAGCTACAACCACCACTCTAAGGCTGTGCCACCGGAGAAGGTCTGCAGGGACAAGCTGGTAAGGTACCTGATGGCGCGGGAGGAGTGGAAAAGGTTTGGTGGCGCCGACCACGTGATCATCGCGCACCACCCCAATAGCCTGCTCCATGCCAGGTCAACGCTGTTCCCGGCAGTGAGCGTGCTCTCCGACTTTGGGAAGTGCTGTTGGAACCGCTCTAGGAGAAAACTCATACATTGCAAATAAACAAAGAGAACACAGGAGAATTTGCCCTGGCCGCAACTGCGTAGCCGAGTTTTCTGAATTTCTCTTTTATCTTACTTGCTTACATCTTTTTCTTCTTACAAAATCTAATTACATATGACCTCTTTTACAGGCACAACCATTGCTATAGCACCGGATCGTCTTTGCTCTGATTACTCGAATCGATGCTGCAGATTGAGACACGTAAAGCAGAAACTATACTAATCAAATATTACTTCCAACATTCCCCCTAATATTTGTGCACTTACTTATTAAGTGTATTTGGCTGCTAGTTGGACTAGACTTCAACTTGACTTACACAACTTGTCCGGAGACGGTGGCACAACTCGAACACGTCTTGGACTCTTACTCATTGAGGCAGTCGGTTCCATCTACGACTTGCTCAACTTGTACTCAACTCAGGACGTCGAACACATCTCCTCAACATCCCGGACTTAACTCCATAGACTCGACTCAGGATGACGAACACATCTCCTCAACATTCCGAACTCGACTCAGGACGACGAACACATCTTCTCAATGTTCCTCGTCTTCGCCTTTCGACGATCGCACCCGACATTGCCTCGTCACCGGTGACACCACTCCCTGGAGAACGCGATATAATCTTGGACATAGATCAAGAACTGAGGCTCTGATACTACTTGTTGGAACAGCTCCAGGAGAAAACTCACACATTGCAAGAACATAGGAGAATTTGCTCCGGCCGCAACTGCGTAGCTGAGTTTTCTGAATTTCTCTCTTATCTTACTTGCTTACATCTTTTTCTTCTTATAAAATCTGATTACATACGATCTCTTTTATAGGCACAACTATTGCTACAGTACCGGATCGGACTGCTGCAGTACTCGGGGTTCGATGACCGGCCCACATTGTTATACTTCCGGGGAGCCATTTACAGGAAGGAGGTAATAATTGTGCTTATTAATCTCGCTCTGCACATCGCAAACTCATATTCTATGTCGGACCCGGAATTCGAAATCCAGAATCCTCTGTGATAAAACTGCGCTATTCCCTGGATCAGTAGATAGCGCCCACAGTACACATTGCTGAATCATTTCATACATTGCGTAGACCGAACCATTCATTAATACAAGCATTAGAGTTCAAATAGACCACGTCGGGTCGAGTTTACAAAAGGGCCGATAAGGCCAAATGAGTTCATTACAAAATCTCGAGTACGTTAGCGGAAGCAAGAGGGGTAGAGCAAGTCTCTCCACGTGCAAGCGATCGAGTACCATGTACGACCGATATTAGCCATGAGCTTGGATAATATAGGATGTACACGAGTACCAACGGGGCCAACCAGACTGAGGCGAGACTCAGACTACGGAACTATGCTACTCTTCTTCATGTCCTTGCTCCTCGGCGTCCTGGTCCTCGTAGTAGACGTAGTCTCCATGATCCACGGGTTCTGAGGGTTGGGGGAAAGAGCGAGGATGAGCACAACTACCGTGCTCGCGAGCCAACACACAAGATGCAATATTATACATGCAAGGCTTAACAAGGATGGCTCGGGTTTATTTATTTGCACAAAGCAATATTTTGAGTACCAATATTAAAAAGTCCTATCACTTAGCATTTTAACCAAATTGCATTTGTTAAAGGGATTACTTGTGCAATATTTATAACAAGAGAGGTTACTTCCACCTCATGCTTATTTTTGATAGTGGTTACTTCCACCACTTAACATCACTGGGTACATCCACCGGGAAAAACTAAAACCAGTCACAATGACCCAACACATTTTATCCCGCCCACAAGGTTTTATAAATGAACTAACTCTTGTAAGTTCCCATGTCCGCCTTGACCGTGGGCACGGCTATTGAGCATTCATTACACTCGCAGAGGTTGTACACTTTACCCACAAGAGACAATCATCCCGACATAGACACATGTTTAGTGAGACATGTAAGCCAAGGGAGATCGCCACAAGGCCTTTACAATGCATCCACCAAGATTTGTTACACCCGCTAAGGTTTCACACGAGAAGAGTTACGCCACATAGACCGTCAACTCTTTCCTGCACCCCTCTTGCGCCACACGACTTACGCCACATAGACCCGTAAGTCGACACCCCAACCCATAGCCACATAGGCTTATGGCGTAGCGGGTCATCTGCTCGTGCAACTCATACTAACGGATACAAATTATTTAGCCAGTCGACACCATTATAGACATGTGGTCGTCTTGCTTTACATTGGGAGGTCATCACGGATTAAGTCCTTAGGGACCATCAGGCGGTTCATACCACATACCATCCACAAACCAACATTCCTTGGGCCGCATTAGCACCCACCAACATACCATCCATCATACCATCCGCCCGGATGTGACAAGCAATTTCTTTAGGGTTTTTAAGAGGTAGGAAAATACAACATCATAACCATCCCGATCATTTACACCCAATGATGCCCAAAATCATGTTCATTTCAAAAGATGATGAATGGGGTAGATGATACCCGATACTTAAGCAAGACTAGCATGGCGCTTAAGTATAGCCTATACTAGTATAGTTACCAAATATTTACTAGGGTGACATGGGGTATGGCAATTCAATTATCAAGGAATGGTGTATTAATAATTAAGCATCAAATTGGCATTTAACTACCTTAGGGTATTTAACATACATTTGCATAAGGGAAATAAAGCATGCAATTTGATATTTAAAAGAACATAATTTGCATAAAATGTAGGTTCAATATGATCAAAGTGTCGACTCGACTGGGTCTACGGCTAGATGATCTTGATACTCTTGAGCTTGATCGAAGTGGGGGTCTCCGGCTTCTCCGAACTCTACGCGAACGATCGCACCGTAAAAGAAATAGACGAGCAATTAAATTAAATAAATAACAAGTCTCATCAAATGAACTCCAAAAAGAACCAAACTAGCACCAAAAGAAAGAGCTTGATTTTAGAAATTTTTAGAAACAAACTACACCATTTTGGAGTTAAAATGAGGAGAAAAGAGATTTTGGAGCCTCTCTTTGAAACAAAAACAAAAGGAGAAGAAAAACACACAAAATAGAAAAGAAGAAAGTGGCCCACGGCCGGTTTTATGTCTGCCCCCAGCTCGCGAAGGCGAGCCGGCGCGATGCGTCTGCCGTGCCGCGGATGGGCGAGAGGTGCGCGCGGCCGGCCGGCCGAAAGAAAGAGGAGGCGAGGAGGCTAGGCAGAGGGAGAGGGAGAAAACCGGGCGGCGGCGCACTGCGAGAAGAAGGAGGAGTTCGGGAGATGGTGCGGCGGGCGATGTTTAGCGGCGGCGGCGAAGGGCAGCACGGCGGCAGTCGAGAAGAGCGGCGGCGCACACGGAGAAGAAGGAGGAGTTCGGGGAAGACGGCGGCGATGGCGACGCGGCTTCAAAAGGTAAGTCCCTCGGACTCCTTTGCACGCTTTCTTGCTCGGGGAAGAGAGGGGGGGTTGGCTCGGCCGGAGGGGGAAGAGGCTCGGCCCTTTTATAGCCGGGGGGAGTTGGAGTCGGGGAGGTGAGGTGAGGAAGGAGCCGTTGACGAAGGGCGGCGCAAGAACCGAGGCGGACGGGGATGGGACGAGACGAGGGGAGGGCACGGCCGCCGGGGCACTGACACGGGCAGTGGCTTGGCCGGATGCGTCGCGCGAGGGCCGAGGCGGCGCAACCCGTGAAGAGGGAGAGAACCGGGGAGAGGGCGCGGCCTTCCGGACGTCGGCACGGCCGGCGAGGGCGGCGACGCAGGGCATGGCGAAGCCGGGCTAGGGAGGGGTAGGGAGGAGGGCTAGGGGAGAAACGGGGGGGGAGCTCGTTGCTTTCGGGGGGAATCGAATCTTTGAGCAAATTTGGGAAGTTTCGGAAGTTGAACTCCCTTGATTCTTGAACACAAGAAGATTTTGCGAATCCGAAACTTTGGATGTTACAAAACCTACCCACCTTAAAAAGAATCTCGACCCCGAGATTCGAGCTCCTCACAGAACAGGTAGGGGTAATCCAACTTCAGCTGATCTTCACGCTCCCACGTGGCTTCTCTCTCCGAGTGGTTGCTCCATTGCACTTTGCATAAGCGGATGATCTGACGTCTTGTCTGCTTCTCCACGACATCGAGAATCTTGATCGGATGTTCTGGATACGACAAGTCTTTCGGAGTGCAATGGTCTCATTGGAGCTTGCTCTTCCGTACTGAGGCATTTCTTGAGTGAGAGACGTGGAACACATTATGGACATCGACAAATTTCTGGTAATTCCGGTTGATATGCTACCTCTCCACGCTGGCGTGATTGGGAACGGCCTATGTATCTTGGCGCAAGCTTGCCTTTCACTTTAAACCTCCGCATTCCGCGAAGGGGTGACACTTTGAGATATACATGATCTCCAACTTCGAAAGTTAACTCTCTACGACGGTTGTCGGCATAACTTTTCTGTCTGGATTGAGCAGCTTGTAGACGATCTCTGATCAATCTGACTTTCTCTTCTGCTTGCTTGAGAGTATCTGGTCCGAAGATATAACCTTCTCCTGATTCTGACCAATGCAAGGGTGTTCTGCATTTCCTCCCATAAAGTGCTTCAAACGGGGACATCTTCAAACTGGATTGGTAACTGTTGTTGTAGGCGAATTCTGCATACGGTAGACATCTCTCCCAGTCTACGGTAAACTCTAAAGCACAAGCCCGAAGCATGTCTTCAAGAATCTGATTTACCCTTTCTGTCTGTCCATCAGTCTGAGGATGATATGCTGTGCTAAAGTTCAAGTGAGTTCCAAGTGCATCATGGAGACTAGCCCAGAAATGCGAGGTAAACTGAGAACCTCGATCCGAGACTATCCTCTTGGGCACTCCATGCGACATACAATACGAGCCATGTATAACTCGGCTAATTTATCTCCTTGTAGGTGGTCTTCACGGGGATGAAATGGGCAACTTTGGTTAACTGCCGACATGACCCATACGGAATCATATCCGGTCTTGGTTCTCGGCGGACTGTAATGAAATCCATTCCAATTTCTTCCCACTTCCACCGAGGGATTTGCGGTGGTTGCAGCAATCTGCGGGTCTCGATGTTCGCCTTGATCCGTGACACACATCGCAAGAGCTACGAACTCGCGATGTCTCTTTTCATTCGCGCCACCAATATAGAATCTTCATATCTTGATACATCTTGGTGCCGCCCGGTGTATGGTGTATCTTTGAGCTATGGGCTTCTTTAGAATCAATTCTTTGAGCTCCTTTTGGTGGGGAACAAAGAGACGTTTCCCATACCATAGGATTCCTTGTTGGTCTTCAACCATCTTTGAGGCCTTTCCTTTGACCATGAGATGCTTAAACTTCTGAACTCCAGGGTGTCCTTTCTGAGCGGTCTTGATTTGCTCTTCTAAGGTTGGTTGAACTTCCATAGCTGCTAAGGTGTCTTGTTCTACTAACTCGAGGTTAAGTGCCTCTAATTCCTTGCAAAGCTCAGGTTGGCACTCTTGAACCATAACATTATTAAAAGAGGACTTACGGCTTAATGCATCGGCCACTACATTAGCCTTCCCAGGATGGTAATGAACATCCAAGTCGTAATCCTTAATCAGTTCTAACCATCTTCTTTGTCGGAGGTTGAGGTCTGTCTGGGTGAAAATATACTTAAGACTCTTGTGGTCCGTATAGATATTACAATGATTTCCAATCAAGTAATGCCGCCAAATCTTTAGGGCATGCACTACTACCGCTAACTCCAAATCATGAGTTGGATAGTTGTCTTCATGTGGCGGAGTTGTGCGGATGCATATGCTACGACGTTTCCTCCTTGCATAAGTACGCAGCCAAGACCTTGGCGCGAAGCATCACAATAGACTTCAAAGTCCTTGTGTATGTCTCGCAAGACTAACACTCGTGCAGTGGTTAACTTCTTCTTCAACTCTTGGAAACTCTTTTCACAAGCTTCCGTCCATTCGCATTTCTTTTCCTTCTTGAGCGGTGGGTCATTGGTGCGGATAGTTTGGAGAATCCTTCAATGAAGCGTCCGTAGTATCCGGCCATTCCGAGAAAACTACGCACCGGTCATCGAGGTTGGTTGTTTCCATCCCAACACGGTTTCTACTTTGGATGGGTCCACTGCGACTCCTCCAGCGGATACGATATGTCCGAGGAAACTGATCTCTTGAAGCCAAAATTCACACTTGCTGTACTTGGCATACAGCTGATGTTCTTTAAGCTTCTCCAGGACCAAATGCAGATGTTCAGCATGTCCCTCATTAGTCTTGGAGTAGATTAAGATGTCGTCTATGAACACGACAACAAACTTATCCAGGTATTCCATGAATACTTTGTTCATAAGGTTCATGAAGTAGGCTGGTGCATTTGTCAAGCCAAACGACATAACCGTGAACTCATACAAGCCATACCGGGTGGTAAAAGCTGTTTTAGGGATGTCCTCAGCCCTAATCTTAACACAGTGGTATCTCGACCTTAGGTCTATCTTGGAGAACATCATGTTGCTCTGACAGTTGGTCGAATAGATCATCAATGCGGGCAAGGGATACTTATTCTTGATGGTCACCTCATTGAGGGCTCAGTAATCCACACACAATCTGGCGGTGCCATCCTTTTCTTTACAAAAATCTTGGCGAACCCTGGGGATGAGCTAGGTCTAATAAATCCTTTTTCCCGTAATTCTCCCATTTGTACCTTAAGCTCTTCAAGCTCATCGATCGCCATCCTATATGGCCTCTTGGCAATTGGGGCTGTCTCGGCTTTAGGTTGATCACAAATTCTATGTCTCGGTGCAGTGGCATGCGAGCAATTCTTCCGAAAAACTTAGGGTAATTTTGAACTACGGTGTTGTTTCCAGAGTCACCTTCTCGAGGTTATGGATTGTACGATCCAAACACGAGGAGCGGTCTACATTAACCTTTATTGTGGTGCGGGTTTTGGTGAGTACCACCTTTCGTGGCACAATCTATCATTCCTTGGTATCAGCCAACCAATCCATCCCTAGGATGATATCCGAGTTTGGGATGAAGCACTAAGAGGTTTGCTAGGAATCCGAATTTTCCATAGCAATCTCTACTGGGACTTACTAAGGTGGTAGTCAAGGGTCCCCGGGTGAACTAAGTACCACGGGTTTTTTAGCTTAAAGGTTGGCAACTTAAGCCTTTCAACAAATTTTCTTGATATGAAAGAATCGAAGCCCCGAATCAAACAAAACTTGTGCTGGTACTGATTTAACAGAGAACGTACCCATTAGAACTCCTGTAGCATCCTGGGCCTCCTCGGCTGTGACATGGTTCACATGGCCGCGATTTGGTGTCGAGGTAGATCTAGGTGCTTGAGGGGCCTGATGGTTCCTGCTTGGAGCTGATGTTTGACCTTGAGTTGGTGCGGCTCCTGAGTTGAACTTGGCAGGAGTGCTCTGACGTTGAGGGCATCGGTTGGCAAAGTGTCCTCTCACTCCACAGTGGAAACAATGGAGATGAGTCTCTGGGTTGCTTGTTGCAGTTTGTCCGCGGGACGAAGGATGCGAAACCATTCCCATTGGTACGCGGGGCTGGAGCTTGAGTTCCTTGTGGAGAAACTACACGGTGGCTTAAAAGATGAGTTGCCAGGAATGTTGACTTATGAGGAAAGCCACCTTGCGGCTTCGAATACCATCTTTCTCTTGCGGCTTACTTCGCAATCTTTTCTCGTTTTCAAAGACGAGGGCTTTGTTGATCAAGTGGTGGAAGCTAGGGAAATCATGGAGGATAAGTCGCTTCTCATGTCTCCACGCATTCCTCCACAAAGCGGTCTATCTTCTCTTCTTCATCGCCTACGCCACCGGGAGCGAGCGAGCAAGTCGGTTAAACTTGGTTAGATATTCATTGATCGTCATTTGACCTTGCTTGAGAGTTCTAAACTCATTCTTCTTTAGCCTCATTGTACCAAAGAGTACAAAGTTAGTTCTCAAGGCGATCTTGAACTCGTTCCAGAGATTGGCGCCATGCGGGTGCGGTCTCGTCTGCATTTCAAGAATTGCTTCAACAGATGGTGGTCCTCGCTGATCTCCGAGCGGATGCCGCCGCTGATCTCTTCTTCTCCTGCTCATCGGGCTTTCACCACCTTGAGCAATGAGGTAGTTTTCCCACCAAGCGGCGGCTCCTTTCAAGCGGTGAGTGGCAAAGTCCACCTTGTCTTCCTCGAGCATCGGGCTAGGCGGAGCTTCTTCTCGTATCCCCGAGCCAATCTTACGCTTCGGGGTTCATCTGCCGAGGCAAAGGTAAGGGTCTTGTCTCGAGGAAATCGCCCCTTAGAGTGGCGATCGGCCGCTCCTCGCTTGTTGATTAGCGAGCAAGGCTTGAAGGATTTGGGCTTGTTGTTGCATAACTTGTGCCATTGTTGGATGCTCGCGGTGGGGAGGTAGGTCTTGTCCACGACCACGGCCTCTTCCACGGCCTCTTCCACGGCTCGCAAAGCACCACGGATTGGGCGGCAGCTCTCCTTGGTGCCATCCGAGAAACACTAAGGCTTAGAACTAGAGAGGGTATATGAGGTTCACTGCCCTCTAAGGCACACACAGAAGAAAGAAAACAAATTGAACCAACAACACAAATGCGAAACAAAGCCCGAATGGCTACAATTCATTAATATTAGGGGGTAAGTGTTACATGACTCCTAAGACACAGCATATAGGCCATGCAAAGCCATGACACGAGATACAAACACAACGCCTACAAAAGGTGGATAAAGAAAGTGCTTACAACCAAAAGACTACCTAGCAAGCACTGCTAGTTAACCTAGCTATCCTGACTACTCCTCCATCGGGTGCTTACCACCACAAGTGGTACGATTACCCGGATCGAACGGGCTGCGATCGATGGTCGGGCGAGCGAACGATCGAGGTGGCGCCCGCGGTCGAACTCGTCGAATCCAGCGGCGATCGGGCTGCGCCCACTACCGACTCTCCAAGGCGCGGTCGGTCGGCGGTGGACGCACTTTCTTGCGCGCGCCGTGGCGGGTGTGGGTCCTCCAGTGGAAAGCGCTTACCGCACCGGTTGCAGGAACGACGACGGTGCAGCAGAGGCGGGCGCAGCAGGGCTGGGCGGCGCCGCAGCGATGGCGGCTCTAAGGCGGGCCACTCGCGCGCAGCGGCGTCTCTCTCCGCTCTACCTCACGGTGAGCTTCATCATCTCTGAACATGTTGTCACGAGGGTGCCTGAGTGCTCGTAGCGCTTGGTGAGGAGGAATCGGCGCCCCGATCTCGCCAACGGCGTTGGCGAGGGCATCGACAAGGCTGCGTGAGTGGAGCCGTGTGACAAAGCGGGTCATCTGCCGGACGTGGCGGATCACCGGGTAAAGCTCCTCCCGGAGAGTCGGATGGAAGTAGAAGGGCGAGCTCTGCAGAAGGTCTCCATGCATCCGCACAAGCGAGACGCGCAAGTCGTGCCACATCCGGGACAAGATCCAAAGCACGGCTCCGGGTGCTCGGCCTTGAAGGTGTGAGTATTGAACTCACCCTCCTAGCATAGAGGAAAACCTCCATGCTCCAAGTCTCTGGCCCAAGACTGAGTCATCAGGCCCATGAAGATAGGCGGATGGTAGTAACCAGACATCGCATCGGTGGCGAAAATCCCCACGAAGCCTCCGAGGTCTTCTCCGTGAGAGAAAAGTCCCAAGAGCCCGAGCGACGGAGCGACCATCTAAAATTTTGAAAACAAGAGGAAGTCGAATGAATAAATCAAAGTGAAGTAGGATAAGTCTGAACTAGGAATGACAAGTAAGAGCAATAAATACACTATATTTTGCCAAAGCTTTTCTTAGGTTTTGAAAATAAGACTCAAAACCTTAGGCAACGACCAAACTAACCAAGGCCCCTACATCGTATGCTCGATACCACTGTCGAACCCGAATTCAAATCGAGAATCCTCAGGATAAAACTGCGCTATTCCTGGATCGAGATAGCGCCCACAGACACATTGCTGAATCATTTCATACATTGCGTGAGACCGAACCATTCATTAATACAAGCATTAGAGTTCAAATAGACCACGTCGGTCGAAGTTTACAAAAGGGCCGATAAGGCCAAATGAGTTCATTACAAAATCTCGAGCACGTTAGCGGAAGCAAGAGGGTAGAGCAAGTCTCTCCACAGCAAGCGATCGGAGTACCATGTGTACGACCGATATTAGCCAGAGCTTGGATAATATAGGATGTACACGAGTACCAACGGGCCAACCGATCGTGGCGAGACTCGGACTCACGGAACTATGCTACTCTTCTTCATGTCCTTGCTCCTCGGCGTCCCGGTCCTCGTAGTAGACGTAGTCTCCATGATCCACGGGTTCCGAGGGTTGGGGAAAGAGCGAGGATGAGCACAACTACCGTGCTCGCGAGCCAACACACGATGCAATATTATACATGCAAGGCTTAACAAGGATGGCTCTGGTTTATTTATTTGCACAAAGCAATATTTTGAGTACCAATATTAAAAGTCCTATCACTTAGCATTTTAACCAAATTGCATTTGTTAAAGGGATTACTTGTGCAATATTTATAAAAGAGAGGTTACTTCCACCTCATGCTTATTTTTGATAGTGGTTACTTCCACCACTTAACATCACTGGGTACATCCACCTGTGGAAAAACCAAAACCGTGGTCACAATGACCCAACACATTTTATCCCGCCCACAAGGTTTTATAAACAGAACTAACTCTTGTAAGTTCCTATGTCCGCTCTTGACCGTGGGCACGGCTATTCGACAGCTTCATTACACTCGCAGAGGTTGTACACTTTACCCACAAGAGACAATCATCCCGACATAGACACATGTTTCGTGAGACATGTAAGCCAGGGAGATCGTCACAAGGCCTTTACAATGCATCCACCAAGATTTGTTACACCCGCTAAGGTTTCACCGAGAAGAGTTACGCACATAGACCGTCAACTCTTTCCTGCACCCTCTTGCGCCACACGACTTACGCTCACATAGACAGAAGTCGACACCCCAACCCATAGCCACATAGGCTTATGGCGAGCGGTCATCTGCACGGTGCAACTCATACTAACGGATACAAATTATTTAGCCAGTCGACACCATTATAGACATGTGGTCGTCTTGTTTTACATTGGGAGGTCATCACAGATTAAGTCCTTAGGGACCATCTCAGGCGGTTCATACCACATACCATCCACAAACCAACATTCCTTGGGCCGCATTAGCACCCACCAACATACCATCCATCATACCATCCGCCTGGATGTGACAAGCAATTTCTTTAGGGTTTTTAAGAGGTAGGAAAATACAACATCATAACCATCCCGCCATTTACACCCAATGACCGCCCAAAATCATGTTCATTTCAAAAGATGATGAATGGGGTAGATGATACCCCGATACTTAAGCAAGACTAGCATGGCGCTTAAGTATAGCCTATACTAGTATAGTTACCAAATATTTACTAGGTGACATGGGGTATGGCAATTCAATTATCAAGGAATGGTGTATTAATAATTAGCATCAAATTGGCATTTAACTACCTTAGGTATTTAACATACATTTGCATAAGGGAAATAAAGCATGCAATTTGATATTTAAAAGAACATAATTTGCATAAAATGTAGGTTCAATATGATCAAAGTGTCGACTCACTGGTCTACGGCTAGATGATCTTGATACTCTTGAGCTTGATCGGTGGGGTCTCGGCTTCTCGAACTCTACGCGAACGATCGCACCGGAAAAGAAATAGACGAGCAATTAAATTAAATAAATAACAAGTCTCATCAAATGAACTCCAAAAAGAACCAAACTAGCACCAAAAGAAAGAGCTTGATTTTAGAAATTTTTAGAAACAAACTACACCATTTTTGGAGTTAAAATGAGGGAGAAAAGAGATTTTGGAGCCTCTCTTTTGAAACAAAAACAGAAAAGGAGAAGAAAAACACACAAAATAGAAAAGAAGAAAGTGGCCCACGGCCGGTTTTGCGGCCCGGCCCAGCTCGAGGGCGAACCGGCGCGAGGCGCGTCTTGTGACCGCGGATGGGCAGAGGTGCGCGCGGCCGGCTCGGCCGAAAGAAAGAGGGAGGCGAGAGGCTAGGGAGAGAGGAGAGGAGAAAACCGGGCGGCGGCGCACTGAGAAGAAGGAGGAGTTCGGGAGATGGTGCGGCGACGGCGACAAGCGGCGGCGGCGAGCGGGAGCGGGGCACGCGGCGGCAATGAGAAGAGCGGCGCGCACACGAGAAGAAGGAGGAGTTCGGAAGACGGCGGCGATGGCGACGCGGCTTCAAAGGTAAGTCCTCGGACTCCTTTGCACGCTTTCTTGCTCGGGAAGAGAGGGGTTGGCTCGGCCGGAGGGAAGAGGCTCGGCCCTTTATAGCCGGGGAGTTGAGTCGGGAGGTGAGTGAGGAAGGAGCCGTTGACGAAGGCGGCGCAAGAACCGAGGCGGACGGGGATGGGACGAGGCGAGGAGGGCACGGCCGCCGGGGCACTGACACGGGCAGTGGCTTGGCCGGATGCGTCGCGCGAGGGCCGAGGCGGCGCAACCCGTGAAGAGGGAGAGAACCGGAGAGAGGCGCGCCTTCCTGACGTCGGCAGACGGCCGGCGAGGGCGGCGACGCAGGCATGGCGGCCGGCTAGGGAGGGGTAGGGAGGAGGGCTAGGGGAGAAACGGGGGGGGGGGGGAGCTCGTTGCTTTCGGGGGGAATCGAATCTTTGAGCAAATTTGGGAAGTTTCGGAAGTTGAACTCCCTTGATTCTTGAACACAAGAAGATTTTGCGAATCCGAAACTTTGGATGTTACATTCTATGAGGTGCCAATCATAACATAGCAATGTAGTGCTTAATTTCTTGGGTTTCATGAGGTAATCATCGCCTGTTATGTGATGCCTTAAGGTCAAACATTGTATTATTACAAATACTATATAGAGCGACAAAAAACTTGTCTTTGGTGCCAAGGTAAATACTTTTAGCTAAAGTTGACAAAAAAATACCTTTGAGAATTGGCGACTGGCGAGCTTTAGAGTGGGAATCAATGTAATTGATAAATTGGTAGTTCAGTATATGAGGTAGGATAGGTTAATAGGTGGTATTTGTATGTAATTGCTTTGTGCCATATGAGCTTACTAGAGGTGGTAGAGAAGTTGTTCTGTTCGTTCGAAGTTCAGAACTCATGATCTATTTACGAGTCCAACCTTTGATTTGTTTTGACCACACAAGTTACTGCTATTACGAAGTTCCACAATTTATAATTGGGCCTGATGACAGTAATTACTGGAATGTGTTTTTTATGCGGCTATGTGTCAAATGTTGCTCCTGAACAGACAAATATGGTAATTATATAGTGGTGCTATCTAGCCACTTTTATCTACCATCAAAGTGGCTAGACTTATTCATATGATGCCCTTTATTGATTAATCTACAGCCATCACCTTAGTTGAACACCTCTGGATGAAGTGCGTGTAGTCTGCAAATCTCCAGTGGAGTTAATACAAGAAGTGACTTTGTTGATCTTCCCATCTTTGTTAAAAAAAGCTTCAGAATTGCTGAATTATCTGAGTATGATCAAAATATTAATGTCCAAAGTCCAAGATCAGAAACTTACAGAAGTTCCCGATGCCATCAAAAGAAAAAGATTTATCAGACAATTCAGTCAACAAATTTATGTCAACTATCAAGGAAAATAAACAGATTTAGTCTGTGCAGAAACTTCATGCACATGATTTGATTGCTTTCAGAAGATGTAAATCAGTGTACAAAAGCTAATGCAGATACATGGAGAAATGTCAGGTTACTAGTTTTAACCGTATATTCTGTCTGTTTGTGACAACTGGTGGTTCACGAGCTAATATATTGCATCATCCTTTTTCAGGGAGGGAACATTAGGCAGGAGCTATATTATATGCTCAAAAAGGAAAAGGATGTTTACTTCTCCTTTGGAAGCGTCCAGGACCATGGGGTCAGCAAAGCCAGCCAGGGAATGCACTCATCAAAGTTTTGCCTAAACATTGCTGGGACACCCCTTCTTCCAATCGTCTGTTTGACACTATAGTAAGCCACTGTGTCCCTGTTATCATCAGTGATGACATTGAGCTACCCTACGAGGATGTATTGGATTATTCCGAGTTCTCCATCTTCGTTCGTTCGTCTGATGCTGTCAAAGAGGGTTACTTGTCGAGACTGATTAGAGGTGTAAGCAAGCATCAATGGACAAGGATGTGGAAGAGGCTCAAAGAGGTGTATAAACATTTTGAGTATCAGTACCCTTCTCAGAAGGATGATGCAGTCCAGATGATCTGGCAAGCATTGGCTAGAAAGGTGCCGGCGATCCGGCTGAAGGCACCTAGGTCTAGAAGATTTTCAAGATCTGATAGAGGAAGAAAATAAACAGGAAGGCGGTGTATGTATCTTGTTCCTAGGCTAATTTAACACATCATTTCACTGACACATCAGTTGCATGTCATATGTGGGTTCATGAACAAAATCAGATATATATTGGAATAAAGGAACAGTATAATCCAAGAAGATCCAGGTTGACTGTTGGTTATTCCATAGAAAAAAAGACTCCAGTTGAAGTGTATATTGGCAAGGCAAAGGCTTATTGTTTTTGTAACATTTAAAAAGTAAATTATAAAAGAGGGAGGCAAAGTTATGCTGTTTCTGAACAATGTGATCAAACAGCATTAGTCCTGGATTCTTGGTCATACAGTAGGTTTAAGCTGTGGTATGTATTCAGTCATTTTTGCCTTTTTGCCGTTGGTGCATGCTCGAGCTATCATTTCAGTCTGTATTGTTCATTTCATCTCTCAGAGGAAGAAATCCAGGATCCAAAAGGTCCCTGGTGTGATTAGCGGTCAGGCAGCTATCTATTCTACCATAACAGTGTGCTTCTGTTGAGTACCACTGCCCAACTATGGTTGGATCCAATTGAGCATCTGTTGAATTTGATCCAAAATCATATGTATTCGGGAATGCAAAGCTACCTCCTATCCTCAAAATAACGCACTATAAGTAATCCGGAAGGGAAAAAAAAAGCTCAGATGGAAACATGGGCAAATTCTGAGCAGCTCTTATCCATTCTTATCTAAACGATCTGATAAGTGTCTAAAACTGTATACTTCCTGTCATGTCTTCAGGTGGTTATACAGAACAGTTGTGTAGGAAATCGTGAATAAATGTTCGCTTCTGAAAAACTAGTGACAACTTTCAGCAAAAAACATGCCAAAAGCCAACACAAAATGTTCTGCTACCTTGAAGATGACAAAAAGGAACTACTCGCAGATTCTGCATGATTTTGGTTGGGCATCGAACATAAAGCTGAAAAAGTCCTTGGTTATCGCCAGCTTTTTAATCATGGAAGAGATCCTTGGCTTTGCAGTTGAATGGACAGCACACATCTTAAAATGATGAAGTAAAAGAGTCAAAGAGATAATGGAAAGAAAATTTGTGATACGTTTCACAATATTACGACAACTTTATCTTAAATCCTGTAAAAACAAAATCATCCTAATGAGTATCCCCTACTAATAACACACTGAATCTGCAATTTGCAGTTGGCACCGATCAGGAAAATTAAATCTGCAGACCAACAGTTGATGGAGAATTCTGGACACCTTGTAGCTTCAGACTATCAGCAAATGCAGACATGCCGCATATCCAAGTCATACTTCATCCAGGAAGACATGAACATCTTCATCTTTTTTTTTTGAGAGTAACGCACTCACGTATACACATCACACGTACATTCAAACACACACATGGATGCGTTTTTAACACACGCCAAATCTAGAGACTGAACACACCCACGTGACCACGTATGCATGTACTGTTACTAAACCACCAAAATAGTTTTTATAAAGCCGCCTGGGATCGAGCCGAGCGGGCTGCTCGCTCACCTAACGAAACAACCAACCAATCTGAACATCTTGGTCTAATCATCAAGGGTAATACTCTGGAGCTCACCGCACTTGGGTTTCTCAAGGCCCGGCCCAGTAAAGGCCCAGGATTTCTGCTTCGGCCCATACAACTCGTCTCATGGCCCCGCAAAGCCCCAACCTTTCGAACCGCGGATGCTAAAAGCGCTCTCTCCTTTTCGTCGCCTCCCTTCGCCGCCACCTCTCCTCCCGGACCAAGCCGCCAAAACCCTAGAAGCCGCCGCCGCCGCGCTCCCCGCAACCATGGCTGCTGTGCTCACCCGCGCGCCCCCCGGCACGGTACAGTGCTTCGGCCGCAAGAAGACGGCGGTGGCCGTCGCCTACTGTAAGCCTGGGCGCGGGCTGATCAAGGTGAACGGCGCCCCCATCGAGCTGATCCGCCCGGAGATGCTCCGCCTCAAGGCCTTCGAGCCCATCATGCTCGCCGGCCGCTCCCGCTTCAAGGACATCGACATGCGCATCCGCGTCCGCGGCGGCGGGAAGACGTCCCAGATCTACGCCATCCGCCAGGCCATCTCCAAGGCGCTCGTGGCATACTACCAGAAGTTCGTCGACGAGGCCGCCAAGAAGGAGGTCAAGGACATCTTCGCCCGCTACGACCGCACCCTCCTCGTCGCCGACCCCAGGCGCTGCGAGCCCAAGAAGTTTGGTGGTCGCGGCGCCCGCGCGAGGTTCCAGAAGTCCTACCGTTGAGCATTTGGCGGATCGTCGTGGATGTGGCGGCGGTGTTCTGTGCTTCGTCCTATCAATGGAGCTGTTCGTCTGGTTCTATATCTAGCTGCTGCTTTACATCCAAGTTTAGTCTTTTAAAGCTTAGTTCCGAACCTTTTTTACATTGTGGTATGAATATGATGGAGGTGTTTACGACTATTGGCTAGTCTCTGGAATATGGTTTTGCCTGTTACCTATGTCAAGGAGTTATGATACGATTGCCTTATTTATGCCATGTTAAGGGTTTCATTCTAATTGTTGTTGATCTTTCTGTTGTCATATGGCACTGTTGTTATGTTGCGATTGGTAAATAGTTTGTGCATTTGAGGTACCCCGTATTTGTATGTCAGGTTAGCTTGAGGATTTCAATGTTGCAAATAATTCTCATTTTGATCAACTAGGTAATGCACATTTTGCTCTGTCTTTCTGCTTGTCGTTAGTTAGATTGTTAATATGACTGATGTGTGTTGGCATCGGGTGCTTACGTGTATTTGTACATTGGGGTGTTGATTATTCGGGGTAGGTGTCGGGTTACAGTGTTGCAAATGATGCTCCTTATCATCAACTGGGAATTGGTAAATATATGCATGGTTATTAAGGCGTGTGCTGCCGGTGTGCTAAGGCGTCGCCCTGCCTTGCCGCCACCTCCCCGCGCGGCTCCTCTTCCCGGCTCCCCGCCGCCGTTGCGCGGCTCCTTGGTGCCTCCTCCCTGCGGTTACCTATGCCCTACCCGCAACTCCTCTGCTCGGAGCCTTCGGTGGAGAGGGAGGTAGAAGGAGAGAAGAAAGGAGCCAAGAGCTCACCTGGATCTTGGAGTTCGTCGACAAGGTGCGGGAGCCACCCGTCGCCCTCGCCGACCGCTTCCTCAAGCCCGTCACCGAGGACCTCTGGAACGATGACGACGGCTCCCTCCACCGTGCAAAGCCGCCGCCTCTGGATCTCCCGCCACTACTCTGCGACGACCCTGCCACGCTTCCGCAACCGCCGCGTCGTGCCGCCGGCCTGAAGCCTGCGCACCCCTGCGCCGCCGGCTTCGTGCTTTCCGCGCACGCCAGATCTGGAGAGAGGGATGCAGAGGTAGGGGGGAGAGAGACGTGGGAAATGGGGACTTGGGGAGAGGAGAGGCGGCGCTAGGGTTAGAAGATGTTGGCAGTTGGGACCTGGGGATGAGCTGGGCCTTTTCTTTTTTCTGTTACATTTCTCCTCCTCTTCTTTTTTCTTTTCACGTTTGCAGCTCGCAGTCGCAGCTCGCATGGCGTCCTCGTATGGTGTTGCCTTAGGCGTCCGGGCAGTGCCTTGGCACCTCGCCTCGCCTTAGCGCCTTAATAACCATGAATATATGGGCAGTTGATCTTTAGTCTTTACAATCCGATTGACATAAATTATGTGCATTTTTTTTTTGTTTCAAGGCAGTGTATGAAATTGATATAACGGGACAAGTTATTGTCTGAAGCTGTCATTAGTTGCACATACTGCGTGGTTTGTTGCTCATCTGTCTTTCAAGTTACTAGCCTATAGAAACAGGCCATGGAATTCTAGTCAGGTATTTGCTGTGCTGTATAATTGTCTCGTTTAATTCTAATTTCAAATGCATGTTCCTGAAATTGATATTTAGAGCCTGTTTGGATAAGGTGTATAAAGCCCAGTTTATATTGTTTGTAATTTTCAATCCGGTGATAGGGTGCCAATCCAGTGATAGGAGTTTCTGTGCCATTTTTATGATATACGGTCTATTGTTACTTGCTAGAATCACATTGCTTTTTTAGATAGAGGGTTGGTGGCATTAGGTGTGGCTTGTTGTTCCATCGGTAGTAGTTCAGACTTCAGAAAGTGCATAGACCATGGAAATAGGGATTGATGGAATTGTGACAAGGGTTCAACATCGTGGCATTGCCCCTGATGTTGTAGTATGGTTCTCTTCGTCATATGTCATCTGTTCATTGGTGTATCTGTGTTTGTGTGGCGCCTCCATTTTCTCTAATGCTCCTTCAAGGATTTCGGTAGCTATTAACTGCCTTACACTAAAACTCATTCCTGCTATTTCCGAGTTCTGACATGTTGCGATATTTTCACCTGGTGACCTGGAATATTTTGGTCCAATGCTCCTCTCTATTCATTCCAGTGTGAAAAAAGAAATCCTTGATATTACTGTTGGGCATGGCCCCTTCATGTTTTCTGATTCAATTTTTTTAGAGCGCTTGGCTATTTTTTGGGGGTGTATAACCGATATGTTCTAAGAAACCCCGATGTTAAGCAGTTGGGATTAGTCTAAGGCTGTGACAATGATTTTCCCGTGCCTGTTACTCCATTTTGTGGCCTTCGTTGTGTTGATTTGCTGTTGTGTTGTGTTTGGAGCACATGTATTCAGTGTCGTTCCAGCGATCAGCAGCGACGCTATACACTTTTTTCCCCTTCCTGGGGTGCGGAGGAGTTTACTACAAGACAATATGACCTGCAGACCAACTTACCATGACTGCGAGGTTTCATTTAAAATACCAGGAGCTTAGTTTTCTACATGAGAGAAGTAGCTGGTCCAGAATTCAGAACTTGATTGTCTAGATGAGAGAAGCAAATTGCCTTTCGAGCCGCTGTCTGACAAGATAAGGCAGGCTTTCCCCTCTAGTCTCTTCTCTTCTGTCAAACGCCTGCAAATTAAGGAAGGCTTTTGGCCATGCTACAATGATAAACCAGGGGTTGAACTTTGTTCCGCCTCTTCTCGGGGAGGGCTAAGGATAACATTCCCAAGGTCTTCCACCACCTATAATCAGCACAAGAAACAGACCGGTTCGACCTCAGCAACTCTTCCATTAACGACTATGGTCTATGGGCATGCTTGGTTACCAGGATGCTACTAGCCTGGCTGGCTCAAAAAAGCAATCAGGCTAGGCTAAGTCAAACTCTTGGGATGCAAGCGTGGATTGTTTGGTTGTCTGGTTTTGATCACTCTGCATCTACGGAGATGTTGTTTGGTTGGCTACATTGGTTGTTGCCAAAGCTTCTAATTGTCTTAAAATGCTCTAGTAGCTGTTACTTATCTTTTTAAACCTTAATCCACTTTAGTATATTGTCACCATCCTATATCATGACAGGGTAAATACCGTTGAGAGGAGGGTTGGACGGCGTGGGCTGAAGGAGGAGGAACTTAGGAGAGGAAGGAGATTATGGAATGGGGGAAGAACCTTGATAGAGAGAGACTAGATTAATTCTTTATTATTCATAGTTTCCCGATAACAGATACATTTATAGGGGATGGCTTATGTGGCCCCTAAGTAATAATCCTATCTCTAAGGATATCTTACATCTAACAGTAGGTAACTAATTATTAATAACAAGAAGATATGATGCTGCATGTGTCAACTCCTTGGGCCCATGCGGTTGTCACGAGAGTTCCCAGACATGCAGCTCGTCCTCGAGCTACTAGTCTGTGGCCACGGTTGTGGTTCAAGAAAGCCCCACATTGATAACAGGGCACGACGCCTTTCGTCAAAACAGGAGATTCGGAATTGGTTTAGCAAATCATATACACCAAGGTTGGATTACTCCAATTTCCTTCCATAAAAACCAACTCATGCAACCAAGACTTCCTTGTCACGCCCTCTTGTTTCCATCCAAGCACACGCTCCATGCCATGCATCGCCTCCTCCTGCTCCTGGTTCCCATGCAAACAGGTTCCGAGAAGGATCGCTGCCGCTGCGGAAGAAGCTGCACTAAACTGAAAACACATCAATTCAAAAGGACTGGCTACATTACGCACAGCCTCAGAGTTTCCACCAGAAGATCTGGAGAAGCAAACCTAACCTGCAGGCTCAAGGATCCATCTCTCTGAAGAAACGACAGATGATGATGGGTTGTCAGTGACACTGGATGAGCACCTCAAGGGGAAGGACGGGATGCTTCTGCTACTCTTTGTTGCCGTTTATCCGTAGGTGCCGACTGAGGAAAAGGAGGCGCTGTTGCTGCTTTGCTTTGCTTTGCACCGGGGGTGGAGTAGCTGTAGCTCTTGCAAGGAGGAGGCAACCCTACTGTTTGTGTATCTAAGAATGGGTTTTTACGGAACACGTGAATTTTGTATAGCAGTTACCCCTTCTCAAACTTGAGCTAGCACTACACTGCAAGGTAGTCAGGATTAGGATCCTAGGCATTAGTAGGTCTAGGGTCCCCGGATCGAATCTTAGGATCGCATCTTAAAAATTGTTATTCTATAGATTGTAAAGTGTAGACCATTATTGCACAATGGATGAAGTTCATTCTACCCCCTCAAGTATCGGCATGCGGACACTTAACCTCCTGAACTAAAAAATCGGCCATTTGACACCCCGAATTTGCAAAACCGGACAATCTACCCACTCTGGTTGTTTCGTGCGGTGGTTTTGCCCATGTGGCGTCCGGTCAGAGCAGTTTCGCCACGTCGGCCGTTGCGTGGGCAGTTGAGCTGGCAGAGGGGACATAGCTTCCAGCTCACTCTTTTTGCTTCTTCTTCCTTTCTCTCTTCTCTGAAGCCTCATCCTTTGCCCAAAATTTCTCCCGTGCCGCCCCTACTATCTCCGGCTTGGTTTGACCTACTCCCTCAACCCACCATGGCGCCGCCGCTCCCTGGGCCTCCGGCAACCGCCGCCTGCTGGCCCGGCCCCGAGCACTCCTCCTTGGCTCGGGCCGCCCCCCCAGCGCCCTGCTCCCTCCAGCCCACGTCGCGGCCTCCCGCGTGCCTCCACTGGCCTCCGGCTGCCGGCGCCTTGGTCACTGGTTGCCATCTACGCCCGCCGCCGGCTCGGTCCTAGCCTGTCCGTGTGCACGACGCGCACATCTGGTGACACGCAGTCCTGCACCTCGATGTTGCACGCCTGCTCAAAGCAAATGTTGCACAGCTCCACCTCTGAGCACGCGTCGTCGTCGTAGTGGGCAGGGGACGACGGAGAGTACTTGGTGCCCTTCAAGATCTTCTCCCTCTCCCTGTTGGCTTCCATCAGTGCTGCCTCCAGGAGAGCCTTCGCATCTGCCGTGAGCTCACTGATGAACTTGAGAGGGGAAGGCCACACCATAGGCTTCGATGACGATGGGTTTAGCAGCGGCGTCGCCCCGTGCTTGCCTGTAGTCAATGGTCTTTGGCCGATGTTGACCCCAGCAGTCGGGTAGGTGGAGCACAGTTGGTCCTCCTTCTCAAGCAGCTGCAGGGGGAAGTTGGGCGGTGGCCTCCACCGGTGTCTGCGACAAAGTCCATGGTTTCCACGTCAGTAAAACCAAAGCATCACAAAGTAGATTAGAGAGCAGGGGAAGTAGGGAGGAGGGAAGAGGCGCAGTGGACCGAGGCGACCAGCGACCGGAGGCCACGCTGGTCGGGCGCATCGCGGGAGTAGGCTGCAGGAGGCACGGGGGACTGGTGCCGAGCCACCAAGGGGCGGCGCACGGTGGAGCGAGACGGGCCCAAGCCAGAGCCGAGCGAGGCGGCCGAGGGGCTAGAGGCGCGCGGACCGCGGAGGTGGGCGAGAGGAGCGGGCAGGAAAGCGCCGGGAGGAGCCGAGAAGGCGCGGCGCAGCGCAATCGTGGCGGGGCTAGTCGAGCGGCAGTGCGGCGGCAAGAGCCCAGCTCCGACCGGAGCTATCCTAGGAGAGGAGCCATGGAAGGAAGAGAGAAGATTGGGGGAAGAAGCAAAGAAAAGGGGATGGCCTGGGGTGGAAGGCGGTGTTGGGAGAGAGACCGAGGAAGAAAGAGGGGTAGAAGCTGAGTCATCGCCACGTTGCAGTTGAGTCAGCGGTTGATATGACGAAATCAGGCTGATTGGACACCACATCAGCAATACCACTGCACGAAACAGCCGGAGGGGGTAGGTTGTCCGGTTTTGCAAGTTCGGGGTGTTAAAGGGCCGATTTTTTTAGTTCAGGGCGTTAGATGTCCGCATGCCGATACTTGAGGGGATTAGATGTCCGCATGCCGATACTTGAGGGGTAGAATGGACTTCTTCCTTGCACAATCATGAATGAAATAGTCTTTGTACAGACAATTGATGTCTATAGTACCCTATATATCATCTATAGACAGTGCTAAAGACTATTTTTACAATAAATTATCTTTTATATGTCTCTATAAACAGTTCCTTCATATCTTATTTCTCGTATTACTCAATATCTTATTTCTCGTGTTATAATCCACATGCTCCTCGGGACCAGCTCTACGACTCCTCAAACTGGGACACATCAGACACAAGCCTCTCGTGTCCGGGCCTACGCGTCAGCCTCTAGAGAAACCAACGACTTACCCCTTCTCTTCCGCTTCGATACCGGCTTCTCTCTTTGGGAAGCGGAAGCGGAAGCGGAAGCGGGCGAGGCAACACAAATCCCCGATCCCGAGATCCCTACTTGTCCCAAAGGTAAGATTTCCTCGAGGCAACACAACAGCCCAGATCGATTTTTGTCCGCAATTTTCCTTATCTTTTTCCCCCCACTGCGCGTTTTAGGAATCGATCGGATCGGGTTCGATTGGATTCGATCGGATGGCGGCGGTCTGGGCGGCCGTGGCGGTGATGCTGGTCGCTGCGCAGGTGACGGCGGCGGCTCCGGTGACGGCGCCAGCCTTCCTCTGGGCGCCCAAGAACTACGGGTAACTAGTCGCGCTTCTGCTTCTCTTTTTCGCTTGTAACCTGGGATCCCCTGCGTTAGATATGATGTGTGTCGTCAAAGTTAGGGAGTTTTTGGAGTTCTGCTTCACTCAGAAACTTTTGCAGTTTGGTTTCGAAGATTAAGCATTGACGTGACTCACGAGACGCATGTATTAGTTTCCTTTTCCCTGGAAATAGTACGCATGTAAAGCTTGTTTCTTTCGCTATTGCCATCTCAAGTAACCTAAGGCCCGGCTTTGACTTTAGGCTTGTATCTTGCATGTTATAGTATACAGAGGCAATAATGGTGTTACTTCAAGATTGATTTGTGCACTGTCACATTAGATCCATATCTGCCACATTCCTTTCGAACCGCATTCATCCAGCAGCTCATAGGAAATCAATGTCAAGACCTTGGGCTCAGCGCAAACACTAATTCGCTCGTCCTTATGAAAAAATGATACTCCTATTTACCTTGCTTAGTTTGGATCGTTGTTTTTACTAGTGGACCTATAGCCTTCGATGGCTGCAACTGCAACAAATCCCTTGCTCTCGGTCCATATTACCATACCGACCCTGGTTAATTATAGCTTAGATAGGGATCTCAAAACCCTCATGACCTAGTTGGGGTTGGGCTGCGATGTATGCTGATCAAGGAGTTAATGCTCTCAATACACCATTATATATATATTTGTATATAATATACCTTACATATTTTTTGTACTCTTTTACACCAATACACCGTTTTCTTACAGAGAGAAAAAAAAATATAACTTATTTTGTCAAAATGAAATTCAGATAGCAGAGGGTGGAATAGGATGGTTAGAATAAATTTCACCCTACTTTGGGAACGGAGGGCTGGAGGATTGATGTAATCCACCAATTTAGAACCCTGCTCTTTTAGTTCATGTAGAATAGTAATCTATGAGTATAAACCTAGGATGAAGGAGCAACAGAGCAGAGATTGTGTTGTTGGCATCAGTTCGCTTATGTAGTGCAGAACTGTTGTTCAAGTTATATGCATGTCCACTCCCTCGTTGTGTTCACATTAGGAGAGTAAAATGTGAGCATCAGTTAGACTTAGGGCTAAAGTTTGTATTTTGATGTTGTACAGTGCACATTGTGGAATATTATGGCTTGTGTCCAATAACATCATCTGCCCATAGTTAGCTGAACTACGAATCTGCAGTTCCTTTTGCTCTGATTTTCGATGGACCATTGTGGCCTCTAATTCCAAAGGAACTTGAAGCCATGAAATAAAATGATATTTAATCAATCCGTGGCAATTTCGAGAAAAGCTCGGTAAAACGACCACTTGGCTCGATTTACACCCCTAGCCATGAGTTCCATTAAATAGAACAATGCCATGTTCCTGAGATGCAGTCCTTATCTGAGAATATTACAGCAGTGTAATAATGCATCTTAAGCGCTACTCTATGCCTAGGTCACATGTTGCTCCTTGTTCCTAATGCAGATGATGCATGCCATTATGCCATATATGTTTGGTGTTCCTAACTAATCTACTCACTTATGTGGTTTGGTTAATTGTTGACTTGATCCAAATTCACGCTGTTCATTTTGGGCGTCTTATGGATTCAGTTACTTGCTGACTAGATCCAAATTTACCAGTCCAGCTTGCATATATTTGTTGACCGTCCGATCATTAGTTTTAGCAACCATATCTTGGTTTAGTGGTTTAGATAACTTTTCATGTACCTTTATCTCCAGATTCTGTTCCAATGAGGCCAAAGAAGTAGTCCACTATCAGACAATCTCCCCAAAGAGCTTAGCTAAAACTGTTCTTGAGGAAGGTGGCTGGTCAAACTTGGTGGTGAGTTTCCCTCCAATATCCCAATTGGTGAAACTTAAGTTCACATCAAACTTTATTGAACTATGATTTCTTGTTATACACAAAGTTAACAATTCATCGTGTTGTGGTTTTGTTGTTAGTGTTCAAGGGAGGATCCTCAAAAGAATGTTGATTTTGCAGTTCTTTTTCTTGGATCAAAGGTACTTATTAGACTCCCATCCATTTGGTACTGTTTATGAACTAATCTTTTGGGTATTCACTGGTTGCATTACATGCACATTTTATCAAAGCAGTGATCATCTATAAAAAAACGAAATAGATGATATTTCTGCTCGGTGGTATTGACCGATTCTGGGAGGCCATTTATTTTCCAAATTCTCCATGTTCTAATCTGCGTGGCAAAAACTATTCCTTAGCCCAGTTCTTTACATTGAAGATGCTATGTCCAGTTTTGTTGCTTCAGTTGGCACTGACCAATGAGTAATATTGTTCCCTTAGCTACAATCATCGGACATCTCTAAAGATAAGCAAGATGATCCAGCTTTAGCAGACACACTAAAGGTAGTCGCAGTCATTCTTTCCTGCCCTACCCCACCCCTTTCAGTTATCAATATCATATATGCCTTTCTAATTTCTAACATGTATGCTTTTTACCAGCTCTCCTTCACAAGTTCCGAGTTTTCCATGGCATTCCCTTATGTTGCCACGTCAGATGATGACAAATTGGAGAACTCATTGCTATCTGGATTTGCTGAGAATTGCAACTACGGTTTTGGAGGAAATCATGTCACATACACAGAAACATGTACTGTAAGCGGTGAAGATCTGAAGAAACATCAGAGCATGGATTCCATTCGTGTAAGTTATTCTATATTTTATATTTTGCTTTTATTTTATATTTATTTCATATTTACAGCATATACATTCCAGGACTTGGTGATGTCACGGGTGGGAAACAACCCAAGTGGACAGACTGATCTAATTGTCTTCTGTAGTGGTGGTTTCAAGGGTTTAGACAATGCAAAATCAGAAGGTTAGGTTAAGTGAACTAGGTTCGGTTCTTTCACCTTCAACTGCACAACTTTAACATACTGTTCTGCTACCTTACTTCAGGGGAGTTGCTTTCCGAGCTGGTTGCTGTGCTGAAAAAATCTGGAGCTAAATATACAGTTCTTTATGCTTCTCAACCCTATGGTTCGCTGGAGAACCCTTCCAACCTGCCATTAGGCAGGTATCTTGCAGAGGAGACCAATACTACTAAAGCTGGGCTAGGCAAATGTGACGGAGAGTGCATAGTAAAATCAACTCTTCTGGAAGGAAGTTTTGTTGTAAGTTGTTACTTGGACTCTCTCTCTCTCTCTTTTTTTGTTAATAACCTTTTCCGTTCAGTTGACATGGGTCTTCGGCCTGTTTATTCTCTATAAAAGGTTGCATCAGTTTATTAGTTGTTTAATTTTATGATTGCCTCGACTGCAACTGCAAACTGTGCTTTTGAGTTTTGTGCCCTTCACCAGTAAAATGCTTGTTTCTAGATTACTATTCCTGGCATAATTGCATTATTTACTCACACTTGTGTACGATCTGCAGGGAATAGTGCTGCTTATCATCTTGATATCAGGACTCAAATGCATGATGGGAATCGATACTCCCTCGAGGTTCCAGACTCCCCAGGAATCTTGATCCCATTTTAGAGCAGATCAGATATGGAAAACTCGAGGCAGGCACAGGAAATATGAATGGCCAATGTTTGTTAGTCTGCACTGTGGATATAGTTCGTTTCCTATTATTTGATGGTTCCCTTTGTATTTTACTGAACCAACTGCTGTTTAAAACGTGATCAATTTTTGGTGTAGTATTACATATCATACCTATGGAGGGAGATCTAGCTGAGCTTTTGCAAACACTTATATGTGCAAGACTGCAAGGCTTGTGTTGTACCAAACTTGAAATTGCTTCCGGTGTTTTCTGTGAATAACCTGGAATTCAGGCAGCCAATAAGACGGCGATGTTCGCCAAATAAAATCCTGTTATTTATTTATTCATTCGATGTTAGCACACTTCAACAAGTGATAACATCAATTTAACATTTTACAATATGTGGTGCCTCAACTGAAACTGCAGATAGTTGAACGTTGAGTACGGTCTCTGTTGTGAACATTTGTGGTCTGGATTTGTGGTCTGGAATTGCAACGCATTTGATTCTCTGTACGTGATATGCACTGGCTGATACTCCCCTTATGGCTGGTGAAGGTATTTGTCAGTTGCTTATTTTCTCTCTCATTACAGTTCTGGAGAATGTGGAGTTCCCATCTGCACACGTATCATTACTTGCAAATGAATCAACAGAGAGATTATTTCAACCCCGTTTCGCGATCAATATGATTGAGACTTCCTAAGCATCGATCGTTCCTTTTTTCTAGCTTTCACTGGTGAGGCTGTCGTCAGCGCAACCTTATTCCGCAAGTGATCACATGATTGAGACACTGGTGCTATGTACGCGCTCTCTGCTTCGGTAAGAAAAACGACGGACTCGAGTGTCTTTTTCTCGTGTCTCTATCTGGGCTTAGCGCTCAAGTTCCTGGAAAATTTCTTGCGTCTATTCGAGTGTAATGTATACTGTACGTGCGTGGTCAATCTTGTTCTTTATACATGCAGGGAAATGGGATCGAAATTGCACAAGCAGGTTTAATTCTTTATAAAAATATTGGCGAAATTAACGAAGCCTCTCGAAGGTACAATATGTTGATTTCTACTTGCAGAGACACAGAGAGAGAGAGAGAGAGTAACCAAAGGCAATTCTTATCAAGCTCAGGAGATAGAAAACTGAAGCGTATACATCTGTGGAAGAAGTCAATTTGAGAATGAAATGATCACACACATTACAAGCTGCCAATGATTCAGCATCACATCAGCTGTACCACACGGGGCACTGAGATCATGCATGAAAAGGCGACTCATTTGAGTGTTGTTTATGCAGATTTTTCTTCATCTTTTATATCGACCAACATCCTTCATATCAATGGTTAGGGCTGCCACTCGATCGTTCAGTACGTAACACAACAGATGCTAGCTTAGTAGTATCTACCAGTTGAGACTGACATGTATAGACGAAAGCAAATCTGGTCAAGGCAGCACATATGCATGAGATTCCCAATTGTCGGTAGCGACGGCGACGTGTTAGGCGATCGTCTCCGTGTAAAGGCAAACTTTCCGAATCTAGGACCAACCTTTCCTTCAGTGATCTTACAACGTAGGGGCCATGCCATGCCATGCCACAAGTAGTGTAGCCTGCAAAACATGACTTGGAATGGAAGACATGCTGACAGTTGCAATGAACCGATGTTTCTTTCAAAATTAATTAAAGATGTGTAACTAGCTAGCACTTGGGATTAAGGAAACTCCATTGTTGATTGTGATACTAAAAACTAATTAAGATCATGGTTTCATCTGATTTTGGTGTGAAAATAAATGTTTTAATTATTATTTTACATTGCCGACGCAATTCTTCTATTTTGTTGCAGATGTTGATTATAAGTACTACGGATGTGTTTCACGTATGTTTCTCCCCAGCGTACGTCCGAGCACTAGTTGTACACAAATATTTTTTTATTTTTTATTTTTTTTGTGGAAGGGGAACTAACAGACTAAGCCGCTGGTACGTTAATATGCAAAAGCTTGCGTGGTATAGATACGCATGGCAGATGGCACGTGAAAACGGACGGAAAAAGGACATAACTTGCACCGGGTTTTGATGCAAGAAAGATGCCCAAACGCAGGTAGAAAGGTGAGTGCTTCTCATCTTTCCTCAGTGTGCATTACGCAGCCATGTGAATATATACGCAAGCTGGATGCCATGGCCCATGGGTTTGAATTAAAACTTTCAGTTACTGAGTTACTGGCCATCACTGGTAGCAGATGATCAATTTGTAGCTAGCTCTTTCTTCAGGCGTTAACGTTATAAGTTTAGGAAGATATCTAAGATTATTCCTGGATTACTTTCACATGATAGTCGTGGTTTTTTTCAGTTACTCTCACATGATTTGCTTCCATGAGAACGCAGTTTCGATATATATATATATGCGCTGTACTTTTTACTGAAATAAAAAACAAAGAATCGGAAATGAGCAAGTTAGTTTCAGTAGAAACAAAACAGCCCAGAAGGCGTCCAGATCAAGATACCTTTTTTCTGTGGGCAACATGCTGCATGCCGATCAAGATGGTTATATATGTATGGCACAGGTAGTGTTTAAGAGGCGACCCGAACTAAGTACCTAGCTAGCTAGAACAAGATCGATATCATGCACAGAGCTGAATTTATCCACTTGTAGAGTTGAAGGCTAGCTACAGTTTCTCTAAAAGAAAAAAGTGCAGGCCTAGAATTCAGAAAGCAAGGGATCCATGCATGCATGTACACTGACAGTGGCTGGCTGGCTGGCTTGTATGATTGTATCTACGTACGCGCTGTTCGTGGTGGATCTCTGCAAAGTTGATCGATTACTAGTGCATGCCCATACGGAAAATAATCCTATAGGACCTGGTCCACAACTCTATTGAGGTGGACCAACTCCACTGCATGACACGTGTCCTTTCACGAATCTCAAAGCGTGACGTAATAGCCTTTAGTATTCAATTCGTGAAAATTCACATCAGTTATTTATGAGGCTGTGCGCTTTGAGATTCGCAAAAGGACACGTGTCATGCAGTGGAGTTGGTCCACCTCAATGGAGTTGTGGACCAGGTCCTATAGGATTATTTCCCTGCCCATACCTAGCTGTACAATGTGTTAAACCTCGAGGCATGACGACGTACCACTCCTAACTTGTGTACCAAGAATGCATCTTTAATTATTGACTAATAACAGCTATCATGCCCATAGCTCTGTCATAATATTCTCATCGCAAAGAAAAAGAAAGAAAATAAAATAAAAACAAGTACGACAGTGATCTTCAGTGTTGATGCATGGTCTCTAATCAGCATACAACACTAGTTTCTTTTCGCATTTGTAGCAAGTAAAGGACGTAAATTAGGTTGTATGGTAAATGTTCAGAGGCTATAAAAATCCACATTCAACAAAGACGACGGTTAGACCAAGGTTCTTTAGTTTACTAAAACAGTCATATATACAGATGCAATCAAAACTACAAGAGAAAAGGTTTGAAAAAGCTATATATGCGCCATACAAGACAGCACCGGCAAGCTAATTAAGCAACAAATTAAAAGCTCACAACAAACAATTAACATTGTCCTTTCCACAAAATGTAAAACAAACAGTATGATCTCTCTAAATACAACTAATGAAGAAACCAACAAATTCGCGCCATAACTACAGTCGATCACCATGCAGGAATCCATGCATGCACCTTCGATCAGTCGTGCACTAAGCGAGCACCCAAATTCTCCGCTGATCCTGTAGCAGTTCTAGTAGTGAGATGACTGCTGTAAGGATGACCGTAGCTCCATAGCTTGTTCTGCGGCACACCGCGCTAATTCTGCTGCTTCGAAACTCCGGCCATCGCCGAGCTCGGTAAACCCCTGGACACACCAGAATTTGGGTCAATGACACCTCCTAGGGCTTTCACCATTGCTACCTGGTGCTCATCTTGGTGCAAGCTAACGTTGTTGTTGTAGCTTCCCATGCCATGGGCTGGTCCTGCAGCTGGAAGCATATTCCAGCAGGAGGTGCTGCTGCTTGCTGGGACTGGAAGATTGGCCACGGCAACCTGCTGGATGCCTGTGTTGATCAAGCTGTAGTTAGGCAGGACGAAGCTACCAGTACTACTACTCGTACTTCCCGCGGCGGTGGAAATAGAATAGTCCGCGCTGTACGGCGCTGCGGTGTTGATGGTCGTCTTGGCCGGCAAGCTGCTGGCAGAGCTGTTGAAGTAGATGGGATCGATCATGGAGAGAAGAAAGTCATCATCACCCTCGCGTCTGGCGTAGATGGCATCAGAGCTGTTGAAGTAGATGGGATCGATCACCGAGCTAACGTCTGGCGTTGTTCCGGCAGAGTATTCCACGGCGTCCTTCGTCTTGGTTTCTCCCTTCTTGTGGAACACCTTGGACACAACCCATTCATCCTAACGCCAAGAGAACATTTTAAAAAAGAAGAAGAAGAGTACGACTAAGTATACAGCTGCACAATTTCGACATATCTAGGCTGTGCGAATTGTACATACCTTGGGATTGACACGTAGGTTTGCGTTGTCCCTGCAGTTTCCCTCGAGACGGAATTCGTGCATGACCCAGTTGGTCCTGGAGCCTCTGGGAGGCCTGCCCATGTAGAACACCAGCGTCTTCTTCATCCCCACCAGCGTCTTCAATCCAGGATTCTTGCTGCTGAAGATCTCCCTGTCCTTGCCGGTGGCCTTCCAGTAGCCCTCCTTGGTTGCGCGGTTGGTGCGCATGCCCGTCGGGTATTTCATGTCCTTGTGGCAGAAGAAGTACCACTCCTTCTCCCCCATCTTCGCCTTGCCTTTTTGTATCAACGAGAGAGAGAGAGAGAGAGATCGTCAACAACATATATGTGGTGCAACAACTATAGAGAAGAGAAGATACATGACTTACCTGGGAGATCCCGTGGCTCGCACTTGTTGAGGTCTACCTCCCCGACGGCCCGGGAGGTGAAGCTAGGGTTGAAGAATTTCTGCAGGAGGTACCTCGTGATGACCTCCTCGTCTGTGGGGTGGAACCTGAACCCCGGAGGCAGCAACAAGGCGCCTTGCTCTGATCTGACACGAGTAGTCTCCGCCATGCTCAATTGCTTTCTTGCTTGCAAGAAATTGAACTCCAGATCAAGGCCGGAAGCGCTAGCTAGCTAGAACAAGTGACTGTGGAGAGAAGGAAGAAGAAAGAGATCAGTACGCAGCTCGAGAGGAAGCTTGGGGGCCACAAGAAAGGTGGAGACGGGGGAATAGATTGAAAGGGGATAAATTAAGAAGCCAAAGTGGTTTTTATAAGGATTCGGATCCTCTGCTGAACAATGACGAGCGATGAACAGTACTTAACAGTGGCACTGTAGCAAATTCGATAGAGAAGGCAAAAGATTTAATGAGCCGGCTGTGCCATAGCGATAAAACACTGTAACGATTGATCTGGATCTTTTTTTCTCGATCGGACGACAGAGATCGGTTTTTAATGCGTGCCACTATAGATACTCTGCATTAGACCTGTTCAAATATCGGGCCGGGCTTTGGGCCAGGCTTGAAAAGCCCAGTAAAAAATCTCCCGACCTGAGCCCGGCCCGACCCGACCCGACCCGAAAATCATTTTTCCTAATTAAAAATAGTATTTTAATAATTTTTTAGAATAAAAAAATAATATTTGATTTATTTCCATAATTAAATAAATATATTTTCATTTTTTAATTGTTTTTACTGGAATTTCAGGCCGGACCGGGCTTTGTTCGAGCTGGAATTTCAATCCCAAACCCGGCCCGGACAAGGACGAGCTCGGGCCAGGTCGGCGGGCCGGACTGTCCCTGAACATGTCTACTCTGTATTGAATCCTTCAATGCAAAGAATCTATTTCCGCTTTATAATGCTTTGGAACCTAGCTTTTCCCTGGTTTTGATGGGGCCACAATCTTGCATACGAAGGAAGCCTTCACTCGGTTTCAGTACAATGACGGTATTCGATTTAATTTATCCTCTCGCCGCCACCGTAGCCGTCAGATCAGATTTAAGGCAACCTAATTCAATCCCAACCTTAATTTCCTTGGCAGTTGGTGACAGCTACAGCTAGCTACTTTTTTTCTTTTTTTCTTTTTGCTGTGTTGGTGATCGAGATAGATACGAGTCATTGTTCTCATCCAAGTACTATGACAAAAATATAATCTGCTTGTTCTTGCAATATTGCAGCGCTTCATGCAAGTCTACCATGCGCGCACACGCACGCACGCACGAATCGATCAAAGGAGCAGTTGGGTACAGAAAATTTCCATATTCTGCAGCACGAATTCCAACCATATATGCAAATATGCAGCAGCAACATGACTGATGAGTGCATCTGATCTAGCAGGTAGCCTAAGACATATTCTAGCTCTAGCTTGAGTGGTCAAAGCCTGCAGGAATGACGGCTGTTCATACCATGGATGGAACACTCGAAATCGGTCAGCTCCTAGCTAGAAATTAGTCGGTATGCTACCTCTAGATGTTGGTGTATTACAGATGTTGCCGGTGCCAAATACAAAAATGTGACAGCCAGTTCAGTTCAGGGCTGCCTGCAAGTCAAGAAGATTAAATTGTGTGTCTTTGGGCTTTTCGGCCCATGTCAATTCAGGCCCAGCTTTCCTTTCGACCATTAGTCACCATTCTAGTTTGTGAATCTGTAAAGGCAAGCATTTGAGGGTCGTAGACAGTAAACCTCACGAGTCAGGAGTTCAGGATCAGATTACGTACGAGAGTTTATGTTACCCTAAGCACCAATTATTAATGGCTAGAGGCTCATTCTAGAAAAGGAATCAAGCATGTAATGATTATCTCATGGACGCAGGTGCAAATACCAAGATCCTAGTAAGCCCCCACACATTTTCAACCAGCTTTTTTGGCAAGCATGCATGCGTAGAGAGATAATCTATGATAATGTTTAGGGCATCATGACTTTGGCAACACCTGATTTGGACGGGCTCTTGTTATCTAATCTCCAGTCATCACCACCTTTTAGACACTAGCTATAAGCTAGCTATACTACCCGGCGCTTAAACCAGAGCAGAAGCACCAATTATAACCAGTCTCTGTAACATGCATGTGACTTGATGCTTCAGCTAGTTGATTTCTTGGCGATTGCTTCAAACCGTGGGGGTGGTGGATAGAGGTAGACCAGATCGAAAAGGCTAGCTGCATTTTCTCGCGTTTTTCTGCATTATCGCTTGAATGAGATTCAAATGTTTAAATTTCGGCTTTATTGAGTGATGATTCTTCTCATGGCTAGCTAGAAGCATAAAGAAATCGCTGTCGCCAGTGAGGAACTTTCTTAACCAAATGGGCAGAACCAACAAATAAGGACCTACCTAATTCTAATTGAGCATGCCATATGCGCATCATCGTCAAGAACCTTGCATGTACATATATTAATCAAGTAGCTGAGCAAACGTGCGCCGTCTCGTCTCTTTCCGTTGTCCTGCTGCAACAATACAGTACTGTCAATGGTTTCGGCCGGTGATGACGTTTAGCCATTGTATTGGGCCACCTACGCATGGATATATGTAGCTGGACATGGATGCTTCCATGTTGAATTATGGACAGATCGACCATTAGTTTGTCATTTAGGTCTGGCTTAATTTCGGAACCATGAGACCAAGAATTAATCTCTCACAAAATCAAACTGGCCTGTCCAGGAGTATGTCTTTGAACCTCGGTTTCCAGTGGCAAATTAATCAAGAACTACTGTTGTGATGTGGAATAACTGAACATTACTGTGCGAAGTGGTAAAGGCTGCAGGTCTAGCGTCGGTGCTACGCACGGCATCCCTCGTTTGGCTCTGATCCATCTCGACTCGATCTATATAAACTAACGGAATCATGAGCAGGTAGCAGCTAGGTACACTCCAACTTCCAGTTAAGTGGATAAGGATTCAAATTGCACATGCTCGCTAGATATATAGTATAGTACAATACCAATTATTTATCAACATGGGACCAGAAGTACAACTTTCCAAGGTCCAATTAAGAATGCGCAGCATATATCATCAATTCATCCATGCATGTGTTGGCATTACAAAATATTCTGTCTAGCTTCTCAAATCACAGTCCCAAATTAAGAAACGATGATCATGCATCACATCTTGAATTGACTTGATCTGCGCAATACCCATAGTTTACGTACATTCCTGTACGTGAAAATTAAAACGACAAACTCAATAATCCCACAGGAAGAATCCTGAAATTTTCCGTGCATCGGTCACAGCAAGAATCCTGTCTATCTGCCAATACTCATACATCTCTTCTACAGGAGGTTCAAATGGAATAATCAGTAAAACCCCTCAGCCTTGCTTGTCGCATTGCAGTTTCAGAGTTTGAGCTGTAGTAATTCACATCTCGATCGGTGCAGATTCTAATAGTGGCTTACTACTGCATCTGCAGGTGGTTGTTCAGGAGCAGCTGCTGGTTCAGGAATGGATGGCTCAGCAGGCTGCTGTACTGAAAGCTACTCTGGTCTGCAAGCTGCTGGTTGCAGTAGCTGCTTGTGCTGCCAAAACTGCTGATTCTTGAATCACTTGGCAGTAGCGGTCTTTTCGAGAAACTGCTGCCATCTTCTAAGGGTCTGGCAGCACTGTCCGTCACTACTCGCTTCCTTTTCAGATCATTATAATTGGCACTATAGTTATCTGAAAACGCGTCAACTTGTGCAGGCATACTAGTGTGGCCGTTCACGTTGCTGCTAATATAGTTCAGTGTTTGGCATGGAGGTGTTACGTAGATTAGGGGGCTCGGCAACGGCTCTGGGGCATCCGATGAGCCGTCGAGGAGCAGCTGCGAGAGCGTGTGGTAGTCGATGGTGCTGAGGAGATCGGTGAGGGAGCATGACTTGGTGATGGTCATGGGACGGAGCTGATCATCACCAGCAGCAGGAGCAGGAGCTTCTTCTTCAGACTTTGGTGAGGTTTCGTCGACGTTGAGGGAATTTTCCTCCACAGTTGAGCCCTCCTCCTGCTCTTGGTCATCAGCGGAGAACTGCTGGAAATTGTTGCTCTTGTTGTAGATTCTACACAGCACCCAGTCGTCCAACTGAATGAGATTCAGTACAGTAAAGAATTAGCAACATGCATTTAAATAGATATATCTCCAATTACTTAATTAATCCTACATATTTGACTTTTGAGTGTGAATGACATGTAGTTTACGGTACAGGTACCAAGTTAACAAAAAGAGAAGCAAAATGCTCACCCTCATGGAGGATCCTCTACGCTGTTTGCTCTTGCTGGTCGCTGTAAGGCGGTATTCGTGCATGATCCAATCTGTTTTGACACCCTTTGGAGGCTTGCCCCTGTAGAACACGAGGCCCTTCTTGACCCCGATGTTCTCGCTCGTCGGAGTAGACACGATGGCCTTGTCAGCGCCGGTGGCTTTCCAGTAGCCTGATCCGGCGGCCCGGTTGGGACGGGCGCCGTTTGGGTACTTGCGCTCTCTCGGACTGAAGAAGTACCACTCCTTTTCTCCGAACAGGGCCTTGGCTACAAGATTACATAGTTTGGAGAGAGAAAAAAAGTTTAGTTAGCACAAGCATCCATCGCTATTTACATACACTTTCACTTGCTGAAAACATTCGAGCCAATTAAGCTGAAGAGAACCATGATTTGCATGCAGCTAAGTTAGCTAATTACCGGGGAGATCCCATGGGTTGCACTTGTAGATGTTGACCTCAGCAACGATGGGCACGGGGCACGCCATGGCGGCAGCCTGGTTCATCAGGTAGTGGACGATCAGCTCCTCGTCTGTTGGGTAAAACCGAAAGCCAGCTGGAAGGGAAGGCATGCCAGTGCTCGGCATACTGGCTGTGCTGGTCACGAGCTACTGCTCAGCTTAGGCTAATGTGGTGTGTGGTATTGATCTGCAGCTTGAAATTTTTGAGATGGATGGTCTGGTCCTCTGATTTATAGATGCCGCGCCCTTGTCCTGTACCTAAGCGAAGCTGGGTGCTGGATTAGTATGACTATCAACAAGACAGTTACTATTAATTAGCACATGTCATGGGAAAAATGTAAAGTATTGGGATTAATTCTTTATATACCACTGGAATTTTGCGGATCCACCATGGGGACACGAGTGGGATGGAGCACCGGTTCCGTTCACGCATCTTTGGTACTTTCCATGCACCTCCGACATTATTTATATAACAAATCTAGTTAATTTTTTTTTAAAATTGCTAATTATGCATGTTCTTATGCTTTCGAAACGCACTACCTATCATTAAGATACTACATTTAATGTATTTTTCATTTTAACTTTGTTACATCGTGACACTTAAATATGCATTTACTAGCTCACTTGACGATAACTTTATCCTACTAACACCTCTCTGTTTCTATCCTGCGTACGCCGCTGAACTCATCTGTGGATATCATGGGGATATGCTCATGATCTTAGAATGATGTGACAATTAGCAATGACGTTGAAGGTTTGCGGAAACACGCGTTTTCGGTAAAGATCAAGTTCTGTCAGACCGGCCATGGTGGCGGTCAGACCGGCCGTGCCTCAAGTGGTTTATCGGGTGAACTTGCTGGCGGTCCGACCGGTCGTATGGCGTCAAACCGCCCAGGTGGTTCGATCGGCCATCACCGAGCGTGAGACCGCCATAAAAGTAGTTTTGCAAGAGAGGAGGTTCTACTGCTCTTGGTCCCATAATTTTTGGAGTCTCCAAGCAAAAGTTCTATTCGTTTGAAATTTTCCGAGAGTTTGCGGATTTCAAAGTTGGGATTTTGGCCCTTGGTGGTGGTCGATCGACATCCGTTAAGGCCGATCGCAGAGCGGAGCGATCGACCGCCATGGTGGCGGTCTGACCAGTTTTAACTTGTTCGTCGGTCCGTGGGGCGGCGATATTTGCTTGTTAGGTCAAGTTCATGAGTTTTAGTGCATATGTGTTGCATGATGCATGTTTTGACTAATGTGGGTCAAGTTGTGAAGAATTTGTTCTCGGATTCGATTTGCTTGTCTATTGTTGTGCATGTTGCTTGGTGGTCAACGACGGTCAACGAGGAGGATGATCGAGACTAGCTAGGCTTGGAGAGCTGAGGTTCAGAACGATCGACTATGCCGGGAGAAGTCATTGGACTCAAGCATGGTACAAGATGGATAAGGTGACCGAACCGGGCATTCGCGATCGGGTGGACTGGAGCAAGCGGGCGGTGCGGTGCAAGTGCCATAGTGGTTTCGGTGGAGCCGGACGGGAGAGACTTGCCGACATGATGAGAGCCACCGATCAACCTACACGCATGAGCATGCATGCGATTCGCGAAGATTGGACTCGGTCTTTGAAGAAGGGTCGAGAAAGGGTATTTTGGTAATCTTATCAAATACCGCCTTGGTGACCTTTGTCAACCCGCGGCGCAAGACGGTGCGTGAAGAAGCGGATTAGGTCAAGAGGAGATGAAAACGACGCTTTAAAATGCGTGCGTGTGTGACCCGTTTGTGTTGGGCCTTAACGGGAGCCCATTAGGGAAACTCTTCTAGAAGGTCTAAGCCTCCACTATAAATAGAGGAGGAGGTGGCTGCACCCTTAACCCTTTCATGTGTTTGAAACCCTAGTTTGCTTAGGAGAGGATTAGTGGAGGTTAGGTTCTAGAGAGTTGGATTTGATTTCGTGCTCATGTATTGAGTCTTTGTTCTCCATTGATGGAGTGGCTGTAAACCAATACCATATCAAATCAATCCAAAGAAAGTTCTCTCAAAGATGAGTTCATTTTCTTTCTTTCTCTCTATTTGGTGATTTTGAGTCTTTCTTTGATCCGCGAGTTTTGGTTGGTTTCTTGCCGTGATATAACTTGTCGCAACATGGGAACCCATCTAGAGTCATCTTGATCATCAATCACCCACGAGCAAGTCTCTAGATCATATTTCAATTTTTGCTCGGTTTTGGAGCACACTCCGTTCAAACTGAAAAAGATAGGACCTTTGGCAAGGATCTTCACGATCGTCGCATGGAATAGGTTCCTGATATCCTTAGGAAGATGTGTTCCAAGTTTCGTGAAGTTTGGAGTTACGAATCAAAAGTTATATCAATTTTTATTTTCGTTTTTCAGGCTATTTACTATTTATCTGTCTGATTTTTTATCGCTCATCTGTGCATTGCAGTGCATCATTTATTAGGTCGATTCTTGAGTTTTGTTGCTTTTGCTTCTTTTGATTGGATTCAATACAAGTCTTCTGTTGTACTTGATTGATTGATCTTCATAGCTTTCATAGCTATTGGAGTGAGATTCGTATTGAATTTGATTTGAAAAAAAATAGTTTATGCTCGTATTCACCCCCCTCTAGTCGCCTTTTCGGTTCAACATCATCTTATTATAAAATAACAGGTGCAAGTTGAGCTCCACTCGGAAGCTACAGGGATTCTTCAGAAACCGTGGGCATGCAACGTACGGCACGAAGAAGAAAGGAAAAACAGTCGCTAAGCAAATGACCAATCTGCCCTTGGTCGTAGCCATCGGCGTGGCTCCACGTAAGGCAGCCGTGTGCAGGGGAGGGGGGACGAACATGGACGACGAAAGCGAAGGGATTGGTCCGATAAGACGACGACGACGTCCACGGCGCCACGTGCCGACTGGTCGTCAGCGCCAATGATACGTGATGTCTTGGCGGCTTGTGGCGAGCTAGCTCGCTCGTGCAGCAAGCTTTTGACTGCGCCTTGATTTTTTCTCAAGCTGATTCATGGCTGCACTGCACGGTCCCACCTCGTGGAAATTCGCTATTCGTCTGCTAGCTTCATCCACTCATTGCTCTACACAGCTTCTCCAGCTCTTTTGCCTGTTGGCAAGGGCAGCGTCTCAACCTTTAGTACCGCGTTATCGGTTTACGGCTGAGTTATACTAGTATGTAATAACTGTTGGTCTAAATCGTAGTATTTTTAGGTTAACTTTTTTGGACGAAACGAGGACAAAAGTCCTGGTATGCATGCGAGCTCAGCGTGCCACACGGGGGCTGGGTAAGGCTTTAAAAATAAAACAGTGTTGTTGTATGGAAAGCAAGAAGCATAGTATTCAATTTGTACCGCCAAACTCCTTTTGTTTGTAGATCGACATCGTTCTGTTGTAGATCGACATGCTCAAGAGAAGACATGGTATTTACAAATTTTATTATAGTACATATTTACTTTTTCTTATTTTTCTCTCTCCATTTTTTCGGTTAAATTAGTGAGCAAAATAACATCAAGTGAGTATTGCAAAACCAATATAATTTATGATCGGTTAAATTAGTAAGTATTTTTTTTCTTCCTTTTTTCCTTTTTTTCATGTTTTTTCCCCTCCTTTTGAGAGGAGAGGCTTTTGCAATTTGAACAGCATATAGCATCTCTCGATCATTTCATGAAGAAAAAGGTACGTAGCACCTAATTAGTCTCGAGATAAGAAAGAGACGGGAATTTGGAACTGTGCCATGTCATCGTACGTCTATAAATGCATGTAAGCATCAACCTGTGGGTGGCCTGAGCTAGCCGCCTTACCCAGCGATGCCCCTGTCCTGTATGATATCCGTTCATATCTCTAGGACAAATGAACCGAAGTAACAGCACGATGAGCGAGCTGGTTACGGAAGGTTAAAGTCTTACACGTTGAGTGTGCTGGGTGAAAAGTAAAAACGGGATGGGTGATCACTTGGGAAAGCACTCGGGAGGCCGACTGTAGTTGTACTGTAGCTGGAGTACTGTAGATGGCACTACAGTTGTGTACTGTAGATGATACTGTGGCTGATTTCACTAATTGAAATCGAAAAATATAAGCACCCTTTAATATATATAAAAAAAAAGGACAAACGAACCGAGAAACCAGTCTATAGCTAGCAACTTTCGCAAGTAGCTAGCAGCACTGAAGTCCCAACCAAGGCATGCAGATCTAATCTTGCAAAAATTCATACGTATCAAACAGGCGCAAACAATATCCATCAGCTTAGCGTAAATAAAATATGCGAAACGGCATCCGTCGTCAACACCTTGCGTACATGGCTGATGGCGCCCTGGTCGTTTCGTCTCGCTGCAGCTTATCTCGAGGAACTTTATATCTACAAGCACAACATGATTGCGACGAATTAGCGTGGATGTTGTCACCTTCTGGTATTTTCTCCGTGAAGTCTCCTTTTACAATATGCTTTAAGAAACCAATGTTTTGCTTTTCCTTGTCACTTCATTTGGGAGGAGTTAAATTGCCTCCGAGGGTTAAGATTTTCTTGTGATTAGTCCCTTAAACAAAAGATACCAACTGAAGATAATCTTATTCATAGAGGATGGTTAGGGGAAAAACTTATGTCTTTTGTGGAATGGATGAGAGCATTAATCATTTATTTTTGGGTTGTCCTATGTCGGGCAGATTCATTTGGAATGTTGTGGGGTGTACTTTGGCTTGCCTTGTCCTCCAGCAAATGTCCACCAGATGATCACCAATCATCTGGGTTGGAAGTTTTGCGACGAAGACTAGGAAGACAAGAAGGCTAGTAATAGTTGGCATAGCAGCTATTGTTTGGAGCATTTGGAGAGTGCGAAAACCAGCTTGCTTTCAACAGAAATGGCCTTCAAAACCGGTGTCAATCATTTTTTATGTTTGCCATTGGATTGATCTTTGGGCTAAAATGCAGACAGAGGCCGGGCAGGAACTGCTGTTTAGGGGTGCTAGATTGCTGGGTCAAGTGGCGATAGAGGTTTTTGGGGGCAAGAAGAAGATGGACACCGTGGATCAGGAAGCCGAAGGATGGGGAGGATCATGGTGGTAGTTAGTTTGGATGCTCTCGGCCATCTCTTTGCTGGTTTGCTAGCAGCTGTTTAGTTGGTTGAAATCGCGGTATCCGAACCTCGCTTCGATGTTTAATTTGGCCGTAACCGCCGGTTGTTTCTTTTCTGTTTTCCACTTTATTAAGTAAACTTCTGTAATCTGGTTTCTATTAGTAGAGAAACAGGGGAGACCTTCTATCAAAAAAGAAGAAAAAGAGCACAACACGATCAGATCAATCACAATCAGCAAGAATCGCTTGGGTGGGAGATAGGATGCATACCATTGGTTAGTATAAAATGTGGTGGTAAATCTCTTAATAAGTGGCGTGGTGCGTGTGGCTGGGGACGCGATGGATGGAGAAGAAGAAAAAGTACAGTCGAAAAATGGCCGCGCGTACGGCTTCCCTTGGCTCAGCTAGCTAGGTGTACGCCTGCTGACGGGTGAGTGGTGAGCTTTCCAACGAAAAGAAAAGTGGCCTGCGTGCGCGCGTGGACAAGCAAGTTTCGCCGCCTCTTCTTCTCGGCGACGGCGACAGCGAGCGATGAGATGTATCCATCCTGTCCAGGACCATGGTGCGTGCCACCTGCATATGTCTTCCTGGTGTTTGTTCCGTGGTCAGATCAGATGGTCGAGGACTCGATTATCCATGTCCATGCATTGCACACACAGGCCGATTCGTATATGACGATGGTAACCTTTTTCAACGACAGAGACGGAGATGATCAGATAATCCATCCGTCCATCCGCTCTCGATCTGCATGCAGTACATACAGGACACGCCATCGATGCAAATGCGTGAGAATAACCCGGTTAATGGACTCGGGTCCTCGTAGGATTGTTTTCCCTGTCAACGCGTACACACGCACGTTTCACGCTTTTCTCTGCATATACAATACATATGCATGGTGTGTGGTCAGTTGCACGCCCTTAGCAAGCATATGCGTATGCATAGATATTCCTAGCGCTATCCTCTGGCTGCTCTCTTTTTTTTTTTTTGGGTCAGTGGCTATATATCTATCTGTTGGATCATGTTAGCGATTAGGGTAGGTGACCTTAGATCAACTACTACTAGTTCTAGTAAGCTAGATCATAACCCAAAAAAAAAAAAAACCAAGGCAAAACCCCTAGAATAAAAGAACCCAATATCACATGAAAGAGAGTAAGAACAAGAAATAACTCATCTTTGCACGAATTGATTGTATTGATACTGAGGAATTGAAGATTTACGGTCACTCTATCATGGAGGACAAAAACTTACTCATGAGTACCCAATCCCATAATTTTTATCTCAATACATCCCTCAAACCCTAGCCTCCTCTATTCTCTTCACTTCTCTTAAATCTCAAATTAAGGTTTCTAGGCTTGCTTGGGCTAGATCCTCGTGCAAATCATGCACCACCCCTTATACAGTGGAGGCTAGCTAGGTCTAGAGTGAAAACCCTAACGACCTCGTTAAACCCACACACAAACGGGTCTCACACTCACGCACGCTTATGTTTCTCTTCGTGATCTTGTCCTCCTCATGTCATCATGTGTCGTAGTTTCTCCAAGGTCTCCAACCCGATATTTGGTAAAGATACCAAAATACCCCTTCTCGATCTTTCCATCCTTAACCAAGTATAATCTCGTGAAGCAATCTCATGCTTCACCATGCGTAGGTTCATAAATAATTTTTGTCATGTCGGCAAGTCTCTCCTATCCAGCTCCCACCGGACCGTCTAAACACTTGCATCGGCCCAAGCTACTCGTTTCAACCCATTGCACCAAACTTTTCGTTCTTGTCTATATTGCATCTTACTTGAGACCAACCATTTCACCCTGCATCGTCAGTCGTTCTGAACCTTGATTTCACCAAACTAAGTCCCGATCATCCTCGTTGTTGACCGTAGTTGACTCCAAACGTCCCTGCACAGCAATAGACTAAGAAATTGATCCTGGACATAAGTTCTTTGCAAATTAACCCATATTAGAAAAAATATGCATCATAAAACACATATGTATCAATTCCATGGCCCGTCAAAACACAAAAATCAGCACATCTTAATGTGCCTGAACGTCATGGCCGGTCTGACCGCCAGCTCTTGGCCGGTCTGATCGCACTCCCCCCTAATAGGGGACCAATTTGACCACCGCTAGTCTGACCGCTTCCCAATTCCAGAAAACACCTCTCTCTTGACTTTCCAGTTAACATTTATCTAGTTTCATGTCTGGTCTCCATTTTCGATGACACCTGGTTCAAACACACTCTCAAACACTCCCACACAAGTGGTTGATGCTCATTTGCCCAACTATTGCACCGCCGGTTTGACCACCCCCAGGGCCGGTCAAACCTTCTAAAGCCTGACAGCAAACCGACAATTTGCAAAACTGAGAATTCACTCATCAAACTCCTCGAAGACGATATCAATTATTCACCACCTAAACTAAAACCGAACCACGTGGTATCTACAATTTTTTTAGGGATCTTTCTTTTTTATTGCCCCACCACCACCCCCAAAGGGCGTCCTTGGCTAATTATTATATTAGGGATCATATGTACGGTATATCCATTAGGAGCCGTTATCTCATTACAATGTTAGCGAGTATAGTAAGTGCAATGCAGGACGGCACGTACGTAATCACAGTGATTTTTTTTTTATCGGGATGCGTAATTAACTCGAAGCGGCGTACGTTATCCACTAATGTCAACCACCTACCTACCTAGCCACCTAAACTGGAAAACTCAAAATGTTCGCAGCGAGCGGTTTAAAGAATACACGAGCGGTTCAAAATGTTCGCAGCGAGCGAACATTGTAAATAAGTGGCTGGCAGTTGCAGCACAAAAGATTGACCCATGGGTGCAGTTGGTTCATCAATTTCGGCCCAATCCTTGCAGCTCTCTACACATGTAGTACGAACCTTACTTTTCTTCAGTTCAGGCTTCAGAGTTACTTATATATTAGTCAGTGATCAGTACGACTGCAATAGTAATCCTAGGAAATCAGTGACGACCTAACAGGAACAGCTGCATGTTGATCAGCTGGACGCCTGGACCAGGTTCGTCAAAAGTACGCGCTTCTTAATCGTACTTGCGTGGTTTTTTTTTTTTTTTTTGAAACAGGATTCACCCAACTTTTATAAAGCAGATTTCAAAGTAACATACAGACAAACTGCTGGAAACACCAGCAATCACGCAAAGCTCGAAGTCTAAACCAAAAGAACCTAAGCCAATCCATACAACCAAAATCAACACAAGCTGACAGCAACAAAATACAGAAAAGAGCTACAACAAACACATCAAAGAGCTAAAGCTTTAACCCATCAGTTTTCAACCAACGTTCCGCCTGAATAATAATCCAGTCAGTCTTCTCCCTCTCTTCTTCCTTGATCAGCATCCTCCACTTCTGCAAACAATACACAGCTTTGAGAATAACCTCAATCGGCTTTTTAGGATATTTCTTCTCGATAGCCATTGAATTTCTGACTTTCCATAGAGTCTACACCAAAGCTGCAAAACCGAAAAGAACAATTCGATAATCATAAACACCCCTCGCATCTAACCAAAACTGATGAAAGTCGTCAATAGAAGTTGGAATCCTTTCGTACTTGCGTGGTTGGTGTCGTTAATTCCATCGACGATCAGTTCAAACAGACAAAGTTTTTGATTACTCCATATTTACCAAAAAAAAAGCAATTTTGTACTATGCGTGTTTATAACGACATTGTTGTAATTTTCTATACATCGAGAGGCGCAGCTAGCTAGCATTGACGAAAAGTTAAAGAGTTGCGTCGCAACTCGCAAATAATTTAGAACATGAGTCATATATAGGGTTCAGTTGGCCTGACAAGCCGCAATCTTGACCACCGCATGCATGCAGTATAAGCCAAGCTAGTCCGTTGATGAGATCACTGGGTTAGACTTTCTCATGTACAACAAAACACATCGATAAGCAGCAGTTCGTTGATGAGATCACGATCATCAATGACATTATTAGCAAGGACATACGGCTAATCGATGCATGTATATACGGATCGGTACAGATAGTGATAAGCAGGTGACTCGTTTTGCTGGAAGCCTAAGTTAATCGTGCGACTCATGCAGCATCTTTCTGGGTGAGACGGCCTAATGGCAGTACCCAGAGGCCACGCTGCTTTGACGTAGTACTCTCCATACTTCACCTTGGCTACCAGTGTGATCTCCTCTGCTGCCTCCAGACCTATATATATTTATATTTATTGTTGAGGTTTACATGGTCAGACAGTAGTCTAAACAACCTCTTTTTTTCTCGTAGTCTAAGCAACCTCTTTTTTTTTTCTCATGATGACCTGTGAGAAAATTGTAACTAGCAGATACGTAACGGAATAATCAATAAGGTCACATGCACATTGACACAAGGATTTTAACGTGGAAAAATCTCCTCAAGGTGAGGAGCAAAAAACCACGAGACCAAATAGTCCACTCTCAAATCTTCCACTATATCAATAATGAGTACAATAGAGTCTTCTCTAGATTACACTAAAGAAATTACAGCAGCAACAATACCACCATCAAGGTGAAACCTTGGCATATCAACAATAACAACAACACAAGATTAAGAAGTAACTAATAGGCTGAACAGAACCTATCCTCTGTCCCCTTCGGATTTCAGTTCATATCTAGCAAACTACTGATCCAAACTGCATGAAACTTGGCAGGAATGTGGATCCACGAGTTCCTAACAAGCTGTCCAAATTTCAGCCAAATCGGACAATGTTTCACCACTCAAACAGAACTTCTACCAAATCTGCTCAGTACTGAATCTGCTGCTACCCGAACTGACAAAGTCCCTCTAAAACCTGAAGATCCTCTAATCCAATCCTCAATCCAACCGCACATATCAAATAGCTACGAGTCAGGAGCTCACAAACCAAATTGGAGGCAGATCCGACCACATTTGCTACTCCAATCGTCCACTTGATGAAGATCGCACAGGTGCACTCAAGCTGGAACAACATTTCTTCATCTCCTTTCTTGTTGTTGTATTTCTTTTTTATTGCTGCTGCTTCTCTCTATCTCCCACCTACTGCTGAAGGGAGGCTTAGGGTTTTGTTGTTTCATCCCCTCACCAGAAGGAGGTATCTCCACCCTTCATTCCAAAGGTAATCAATAATTGCTATTTCTTGGACTTGTGAGCTGAGATGAGTCTTCATATAGAGGAATAACCCAACATTTATATGCATGTGCATCGTATCAGATATCATGGCATCAACAGTGTTTCTTCAGAGATAACAGGGTTAGCATCATGGCAGCAAAATCTATGGGTGCATAAGTGCATTGCATAGCATGATTGCTGCATACCGAATTCGTCCACGAGCAACGTGTACTGGTAAATGAGGTCCATGCAAATGTATGGCATGTCCACGGCGTTAGGGTACACTGTTAAAAATGAGGGCAATATTTTAATTTCAGATTTTATTAGAAGATAAATATTACAAAAGACTAATGATGCATAAAACAGTACTGATAGCAGACAACTCATTGTACTTCACAATATATATAAAAACAGGATGTAAACAAGTCAATCAATCACACAGTAGACTTACAGATGGGTCTGATGAAGAGCAGGAAGCAGCGCAGATTCGATACAGTGCAGAAACGTAGATGTCGCAGTGCAACAAGTGGTCGCGCAGATGCGCTGCCCAGAAACCTTATTGCCGCCCCCCCGTGCGGGTCTTCACGGCAGCAACGGCTCGGAGATACCGCTCCCCTTCTTCATGGTGCACGTCGAGAAGAATAGTCGGCGAGGTTCAGACGGCGCAATACAACAGCACAGATTTTCAGAAGGAAGAAGGAATGGAGGCTTTTTTCTACGCGCTATGCACTGGACGTCCCCAGGCATATATAGAGAGATGCGCATCGTAATCGGCAAATTAAATGACCATTTACCCACCGTAATCGACACACTTAATCGATCATTTACCCACTGATAACTGTCACACTTAACCAGCCATTTACCCACTGGTAACTGACACACTTAATCAGTCATTTACCCACTGATAACTGTCACACTTAACCAGCCATTTACCCACTAGTAACTGTCTGTCATCATCACCCAATAAAACCTCAAATTCAAACATTTGAATCTCATTCAAACAGAGAGAGAAAGAGATGCATGATTAAGCAAAAATAAGGTGGACTTGGTCTGCCAAATGACGCGCCACGTCACCGCACGGTCACATGATTTTTCACGCGAAAATACGCGAACGCGTGCGTGTGTTTAGCCAAAGTCCTCCTCGTGTCACCCTCATCCATGTGTCACATGTTTTAAGGAGTGGTAAGAACTCCACCTTATATGTTGGTCACCTCCACTTTGTCTTAGTAATATGGTACTAAACCATAAATACTTTGGAATTATAGAAAATAAACCTCAGTCATATGGGCTAATTTTCAACATACACAGCTTTGGCTTCTCTGACACCCAGCGGACAAACTTTCTCCGCGGCAGCTTTGAGCGCCGCAGGGGTGGCCTTTGCGCTGGGTGCATTGCCATCGATGAAGCCGACCTTTGCAAGAACATTCATATTGAAGTAGTGTGCTGGTTAAGCTAGATTGATTAATTAGCGCTTGTCCGTAGTAACATCTACATGCATCTAGTAACTACTGTCGAATTGTTACCTCGGCGGCTTTGTAAAAGAAGCCGGATGCGGCGTATAGGTTGGCCTGGCCAGCGCCGCCGCCGCCGCTCCACACGCCGCTGAAGGTCCAATTGTTGGTTTTACAAGGTGCATTCAGGTTTAGTGCATTGATTGTCTCCTCCCTGCACCTGTCATACGCTGCTCCTTCCGGTGAGGCCCTTGCATCATATTGCTTCCCGTTGTAGGTGAATTTACCTTTTCGCGAAATAATGCGACATTAGTTCCTCAATTAATATTTAAGCATCACATTAATTAAATTAGGAAGATGTCTATGCATGTATGACATACATACCACTGAAACCACGCAGCATGCAATTGCTAAATGGTCCCTTCTTTGCCTTCAAAATCTCTACCCGGGAAGCTAAACCGCCATAGTACAAGTAGCTTCAAAGGCAAGATCGCAACCGATCTATTAATTCTCAATAACAAGGAAATATAAGTGCTTGCAAAAAGATAACCAAGAAACATATGCACTACTTCTTTCTTCAATTTTTATAGTTAATTCAAAATGAGGTTCAGTAGTTTAGTATTATTGCCCTTCTCAAAACTGTAGACCTCTGTTCTTTTCTGTAGTTTAGTTATAGACGTTGTAATCTTTTCCCTTGAGGTACTCTTTCGTAATGTAAGGATCCTTCCCCTCAGGCACTGCTGGAGCGTTTGCAGCAGCATTTGCAGAGACTGCATATGCCATTTGCACCGATCCACCTCCAAGATCAATCACACCCAGAGTCTTGGAGTAGTCACCTCCTAATTTACCCAACAGATAGTTCAGAGCAATCTGCATGCGCTCCAACATTGAAATCATAAAGCAAAGTTAGTCATGCTTGTAGATGAATTGTCTCTATATGGGACTAGCTAGTAGTAACACCATACCCACAGGTGAGACCCTTCTTGAGATCCCTCAAGAACAGTGATCCATTTGGGGTTATACTCAAATTTGCTCGTACTGTGGACAAGATCTCGGACCTGTATTAACAATCAATTAAGAAGCGAGTCTTTTAATCTTTTTTATGTTATGTATGATGTGACTGTACCAACGAATGGAGCAGTACAGTGCTATAGTTTGACAAGAAAAAATTACCGCTTTGAGAATCTGGTCCGCCTTTTTATCTCCAATAAGTCTGAGCCCAGCAGTTGCCTGTAAGTTTTCCAGTAAGTTGAGCACTTTGAGACTACAAAAGAATCAAAGCCCTGCTGGTTCATAAGATTTCTTTTTTAGTTTGGACGTTAGATACGCGACACAGATGAGAATGAGTAGTGCAAGGCCTGATTCCTATCTGGCAATTCATAATCAGCCAGAGCAACTTCTCTTGAGGGATGGACTTAATTACCCCAAGCTTAAGAGGAGTTCGTTTCTGAAGCCACCGAGGGACGACACTTTTATAATTCTTCATATATACTTTGTTGTTGCATAAGATCAGTATGCATGGCCCCAATTAGGGACCTCCACATACCGATATAGGCTCACTCAATCACCTCTTCTAGTCGCTATTTCGGTCCAACAATTTGGAATTGTTAATTAGGGATATAATGTGATCCGAATTTCTAATATGGAAGTGTCCGGATTAGTTACCATATTAGCGAATTAGTTTCCTACTTGGACTCCAAGTCCTTTTACCCCTTTATATACCTCTTGTAAGCCGCACGGGGAGAGTTGACGCCTGACGCCTCATTGTAATCCCCGGCGTTCTGTAATCGCTCCACATATAGTGATCATCGCCGGTTGGCGCTCGTGGTTTTTTCCCGCAAGGGTTTTCCACGTAAAATTCGTGTCTCTTGTCCCTGTTGATCCGTGCATTATTTCTAACAAGTGGTATCAGAGCACCGGAGATTAGGGTTTGGAAAGACACAGAAAAAAATAGCAGATCGGTTCGGGTGCCGCCGTCTTTCCCGTGCGCTTCGTCCTGCGCGCGTCGTCGGCGCGTCATCTGCTGCGTCCGTCCGTCCTCGGTCCGTTCGTTGCCTCGGTTAAGCGGGCAGCAGCGCCTGCGTCGTCCGGGCGCCGCCGTCACGCGCATCATCGTCCTTTGTCGCTTCGGTCCTTCGGCGCCAGCACGTCCGCGTGTCGCGTCGTCCTCATCATCCACGACACTGCCGCGAACTCCACAAGCGTTTCCTCGGTTTGTGCGTCGCAATCAGCCGAGTCCTAGCGCGTGCGTGCGAACAAGCAGCAGAACAAGCTTTCTCTATTGAATCTCATCAAGCCAAGAGCACAGGTCCGAGATTCTTTTTCCCTTTCTTTAATAGATTAACTGTGCTTCCGTCAGTACATCCTCATCAAACCAATTGCAATTTTGCTTCACGTGAGCAAGCCAGTAAGCAAGATTTTGTGGCCAACTTTTGCTTCGTCCACACAAGAACAGTATCAGGAATTGAAAGATCTTTGTTTTGAGTATACAAAAGGTGTACCAAAAGGATCGTGATTTTTGCTAGGTTTACACAGATCAGTACTAGCAATTTTCAGGTTTTATTCCTCATGACGACTTTGAAGTATGATCTTCCACTCCTGGATCGTGACACAAGATTTTCGCTGTGGCAAGTCAAGATGAGAGCTGTGTTGGCACAGATGGATTTAGATGATGCATTGGAAGGTTTTGCAAAAGAACCTACCGCATGGACCGCAGATGACAAGCGTAAAGACCGTAAGGCTTTATCTCAGATTCACCTTCATCTATCTAATAATATTTTATAGGATGTTTTAAAGGAGAAGACAGCTGCTGCATTATGGCTGAAACTGGAAAAAATTTGCATGACAAAGGATCTCACCAGTAAGATGCATCTCAAGCAGAAGTTGTACTCTCATAAATTGCAAGAAGGAGAATCTGTACTTGATCATCTTTCGACGTTTAAGGAGATTGTTGCCGACCTAGAGTCGATGGAGGTAAAATATGAGGATGAGGATTTGGGTCTTATTCTTTTGTGTTCCCTGCCTAGTTCTTTTTCAAATTTCAGAGATACCATATTATACAGTAGAGATACTCTCACTCTTAATGAAGTTTATGAAGCTTTGCATGCTAAGGAGAAGATGAAATAGATGGTACCTTCTGAAAATTCAAGCTCGAAAGGAGAAGGCTTGTTTGTTCGTGGCAGGCAAAAGAAAAAGAACTCAAATAATGGACCTCGAGACAAAAGTTCGAACGGCTACAAGAGCCGGTCGAAATCTAGAGGCAAGTATAAGTCGTGCAAATATTGCAAGAAAAGTGGGCACGACATCTCTGAATGCTGGAAGCTGCAAAATAAAGAAAAGAGAACCGGCCATTATAAGCCAAAAGGTAAAACAGATGATGAAGGTAAAGCCTCTCTTGCTGCTGATGATAGTCCTAATGGAGAAATCCTTGTTGCCTTTGCTGGATGTGCTAAAACCAATGATGAATGGATTCTTGATTATGCCTGTACCTTTCATATGTGTCCGAATAGGGATTGGTTTGCCACCTATGAACCTGTTGAAGGTGGTACTGTGTTGATGGGTGATAACTCATCTTGTAAGGTTGCAGGAATTGGTTCAATTCAGATCAAGATGTTTGATGGCATTGTCAGAACTTTGACAGATGTGATGCACATTCCAGACTTGAAAAGAAACCTCATCTCTTTGAGTACTCTTGATGCTAAAGGGTACAAGTATTCTGGTGAAGGTGGAGTTATAAAGGTATCAAAAGGCTCTCTTATTGTGATGAAAGCTGATATTAAAACTGCAAATTTGTACCATCTGCGAGGTACTACAATATCAGGTAATGTTGCTGTAATTTCAAGTTCATTATCTGATTTTGATGCTACTAATCTTTGGCATATGCGTCTTGGGCATATGAGTGAACTTGGTTTGGCAGAATTGAGTAAGAGAGGACTTCTTGATGGACATAGCATCAGCAAGCTGAAATTTTGTGAGCATTGCGTGTTTGGCAAACACAAGAGGGTGAGATTTAATACCTCAGTTCATACTACAGAAGGTATTTTAGATTATGTGCATTCTGATTTATGGGGGCCATCTCGTAAGACATCTCTAGGAGGTGCTCGTTATATGTTAACAATTATTGATGATTATTCTAGAAGAGTGTGGCCTTATTTCTTGAAACATAAGTCAGAAGCATTTTCAGCATTTAAAGAGTGGAAGACTATGATTGAAAGGCAAACTGAAAAGAAGGTAAAGAAACTTCGCACTGATAATGGGATGGAATTCTGTTCTGATGAATTTGAATCATATTGCAAGGCTGAAGGCATTGTTAGGCATTACACCGTTCCTGGTACTCCTCAACAAAACGGTGTAGCTGAGCGTATGTGTAACATCCCTATTTTGGCTTGTGTTTCAAATGTAATAAAATGAGGGTAAATTAAAACTTTTCCTTCATATTTTACTCTTGAAACTTTTCTGAAATTCTTGTAAAGGAATTTTGGGAAATTCAAAATCAAAAGCCTCATTTCTCAAGTCAAAACTTTCGGGATGAAATCTTGTGTCAAACCCTTGTGCGATAATTTTCCTTGGTTCTAGGGTTGCTTGGTAACACCTCTGAATTATTTCATAATTTTTGGAAATTATTTGAAATATTTTAGAGGCAAGTCAAACCTTGGTCAAACCTCTGTTTTAACCTTCTGGAAATTTTTGGGAAAATTCCAGAGCACAAAAACCTCTGGAAATTTTATGGAAGGTTAACCCTAAAGTCAGAAAGCTCCAGTTAAAATTTCATAAATTTTGGAGTTGATTTGATGCCTCAATTAAATCCCCAAAGTTTCAGTTCAAAAATCAAACCCTAACTGGTTTTTACTGTTCCTCGGGTGCGAGTCAGACTCGGGCTCGAGTCAATTGACTCGGCCGAACCACCTAACCGCACCGAGCGACTCGTGGGGTTGCGCGTGCGATCTGGACCATTGGATCCATGTCGAACGGCCCAGATCGGTGGGACAATCGGACAGGTCGGTTGCCCCCCCGATTTTCAGCCGTTGGATCCTGATCCAACCATCGCGGGACTGTACCGTTTCGCGTTAGCCGTTTTCAAATCAGCGATCGCATCGTGGCCGTCTGATTCTAATCCGACGGTCAGCATCGAGTGGGTTGGGCTCGACCGTGTTAGCTGTTGAGTCCGAGCCGCTTCTGTTCTCTCTCGCTGACTGGTGGGCCCGACGTAGCGCTGGTCATCTTCCTCCTCGCGTGCGTGTGCCCTGTACGCCGTGGCAGAGAAAGAGAGGAGGTGCGATGCCTTGTCACCTCCTTGAGCCCTTTAAACGGCTCCCTCTGCAGCGCATTAATTGCTCGTCGTGCGCGCCCCGGTCGTCGAACTCACGGGCCTGCCGCCCGAGCGACGCAGACACCGCTCTTGTGGACCGAAGACCATCCACGGCGCGTGCGCGCGCTCTCTTCGTCCCCTCGGCTACTTAAGCCCTCAAGACCTTGATAACTTTCTTTACACCCCTTGAGCTCCAGCTTGCACTCTCTTTGCTTGCTTGAGCCCAAATCTCCGAACCCTTTCGCCGCCATTGTTGAGTGGAGCTCCTCGGTGCAACCCGCGCTCCAGTGGCTTTTCTTCCCTTCTTTTGCTTCGGTTTGCGTCCCTTACTTCTTGGAGCAAAACCCTAACTTAATTGTAGTTTGCTTTCACAGAGCGGCTCAATTTTGGGGAATTGCTTCGCAGTCGAATCGCCCCTTCTTCCTCCTCGCGGTAAGGAGCTTCTTTTATAATTCCTTGCTCATGTGGCATCTCGAGCTATTGTGAAGATGTTGTGATGACCCGGTCTCCCCATTTTGCTCGGCCGTCGTCTCCACTTTTTCTTGGTGTCGGCGCCGCTCTTCGTCGCCGAGTCGCCCGACCTCGTCGGCACCTCCGCATCCTCGGGTAGCCTTCTAGTAGTCCCTAGAAGCCGTGGCACCCGCTACACCGGATTGCGGAGCTTTGAGCGCCGCATTTCGCCGTTTGGTCACCGGCGCCACCGCCGACTCACCGCCGCTCGGGCCACCAACGACGGTGTGGATGGTCCCGTGTGTGCGTTATGCTATTGCGGTTCCATTTTGGCATTTAGCTCCGCCGCGTGCCTTGGGTCGCCGACGACAAGCCGGGAACACCCTCGGGTTCGTTGTCGGACGAAACGGCGAAGGCCGTAATATCGTTCGGACACAGTAATGGCGTTCATTAATGCCTAATCATTGCTTAGCGTTAATCATGTCTTTAGCCGTCGCTTGTGTGTCACTTACATGTGGGCCTCTGGCACGGTGCACTTAACCCCTCCCCGCGGCCCTATGTCACTAACAGGTGGGCCGTAGTACTGTGCGCATGTGTTAAAACCTCGTGGCGTGACTCGGCGTCGCCGCGATGGGTCCCTTTGCCGCGAGCCATCGTCCATTCGCGAACGGCCCGATCCTTTTCAGTCGTCCGATGCTTGATCAGCGGCTGAGATCGTGGGGGCATCCGCTCGGTCCGATTGCCATCTCGAACTGGACTGTTGGATCTTGATCCAACGGTGAGCCTTCGTGGGTCTTTGTGGCGGGTGTCTTTGTCGCGCGCGTGCGGCGTGGGCCGTCCGATCCAGGATCGACGGTCCATAATCAGCCACGTCTTTTCTTTTCGGTTAAAGGATATAATTTCCTCGGTAAGCTTTATCTTTTCACTGAAAATGTTGTTAAAACTTTAGAAATTCATATCTTTTTCATTATAGATCCTTTTTGGGTGATTTCAGTAGTGTTAATTTTCTTTTAGGCTAGAGATTAATCTAGAAATGTTTCCAGGCCCTGTTAAGAACCAGAAATGTTGTAAATCGATTTTAGTCTTTTCAGCCTCTATTAAATATTCCAAAAATGCTATAAAAACTTAGAAAATCCAGAACTTGTTCTCTGTAAGTCCAAATAGAGCGAACTAAATTTTGTTAATTTCCTTTAGGGATGAACTTTAGTGAAGGACCAGTTTGCTAGTGGTCTTTGCTACTGATATAAATGATGTCCTAGTTTTAGAACTTAGAAAAATCATAACTAATTCGTTATAACTTCAAATGACCTGAAATTTTATATGGGTTATCACCACACCAGTAGGTAGCCACCCTAAAAATCTCAGCTCCAAAATATTTCTAGAAAATATTTTTGCTACAGTACCTAATTATGGCCGAAAATAGGTTTTTAGGGAATATCTTTTGCACCACAAATCCAAATTAAGTTTTTCCAGTTTCTATGACTAGGTATATTAGTATTTGTGGGGACCCCGGTTTATTCGGCTTGTACTGTTTAACCATCCACTTGGTCCTAACAGTACAAATCAAATAAACCAAGCCTCGAGATATGTATGCTTCCTAAATGCAAAGATACACACCTGTTACAAAATTATGCACCAATTCCATACATCACAATATAACAAGTCTAGCAAAAGACGTACAATATAGAGTTATTACACAAGAGGGCCGACTGGCCAGCAACAACAAAGTAACATTAACAGCGGAAGCAAAGTGCCATAAGATGGCTATAAATAAAATCCAATCGGTTAGCCATAACCCACAAGGCAACCGACCGGGCCGCCAAGCTAGTCGTCCAAACCACAATGATTCTCACAAAAGTCGATCCTTGGGGATCCACTTCTTCCTCTGCAACAAAAACATTAAGCATAGCATCCGAGTACAAAAATTGTTTTTGTACTGCAAGATCGACGTGTGGAATAGCGGACCTATCATTATACTACATGCAAGCTTATTTAAGTGGAGGTTGTATGTCTCTTTTGCACAAAGCCAACTTTATTTGCAATAATGAAATACATTTAAAAGCAAGTTTGCAAATCAGTTTTAATGTTGAAATAACAGTGAAAATAAAGATAAATACAAGTAACCACCGAAGTGACTATCCCAAAAGTCACCACAACATAGCACGAATCACGATTCGTACCACCCATCAAGTTTTAATTAAAAGTTGTAGTCTAGTTCTCACGGGCGTATCCGAGCGTGTCCATAACCTAGGACGAGGCTATTCGAATAGTTTTAAACCTGCGCAGGGTGTACCAATGTACCCACACTTGCACCGCCTTTTTGCCAAGCTATTAAGCACACTTCCTTTGGTATGCAGACGGCTAAGTCCTACGAGACGCTTCCAATGGAATGCGTTAATTAAGAGTCGCACGTATGGGGTTAACCCTTAGTGACCACCGCGAAATGAGCCACTAGGACCACACGTTGTGGTGGAGTCAAGCAAAGCCGGAGTCAATAGTTACTAGCCGGACATTACAAGACCCGGTCGGGTGGAGGACCTAGAAAGGAACCACCCGGTCACGCCTTTGTGATCCTTTTTCTCTATAAACTACACCACGACTCATTAATTAATGCCTCCCAAAGTACTAATTCAAGAGAGGTCCCATACCCTCTAGTGTGGTTAGCACGCAAAATGCTCAAGATGGCGCAAGTAACTCGGTCCTTAATGACCGGGCACCATTCGATCACACCCAAAAGCACACCAACATACCATTGTGCCCAAGTCTAAATCGTTTTGTTTTCAGTTTTAGTTTTCATAAGAAGACATGGCACAAGGCCAAAATCATAAGTGATAATAAGTTTTATAGATCAAGGTTATCGACAAGTCGATAACCGCCCATTTCTACCGGAAACTAAGCATGGCTAAGCAATTAATTCGCAAACTACTAAGTGACAAGAGCTCATCCAACGAGCTCTAAATCACAGCAATAACCTAGGCTCATGGTAGTAAAGGATAATCATTTGCTTAAGGAAATGCATCTACTAGGTAAACTAACGACAATAGTTTAACACAAACTAGCAATGCATACATAGAAGTTGCAAACAAAATAAATACTTAAAATAAATGGGATTAACATGATCAAACTGCTTGCCTGGCTGCAAATGCTCAATTTGTTGCTGAGGATCACTCTCAAGGATAACACAATCGTCGGAACCTACCGAAAGAGCGAAAAAGAATCGATAAGAACGAAGAACACCAAACAAAACTCAAAGCAAAAAACATCCAAATCCCAAGAAATTTATACAGCAGTTAGGGGTTGATTTTAGACAATTTTAGAAACAAGAATTACTTCATTTGGACTAAGCATGAAAAAGTTATAGCTAAACTAAGTTCTCTCAGCCTGAAAAATCATAATTAAATTAATTTCGGTTACTGTTCATGGTGAAAATTTCTAGAATGATCTGGAATCTGAAATTTTTATGGTAGGTAGATAAGGTCATCCTAACAACGGCAAAACTGAGTTTGCACAAATAGGAGTTGAAATTAAATAGTTATGATTTTTCTAAGTTCTAAAACTAGTAGATCATTAATTTCGGTGGCAAGGATCATATGAAGACCTACTCTAAATTACAGTACATTCCTAGTAGGTTTTAACAAAACTTAGTTTGCTCAGTTTGGAAATACTGAGAAAAAGTTATGCATTTTACAAATTTCCAATGAATTTCTAAACAACTATTTTCACTAAACAAGATCATGCAGTTTAAATCATTTTCTGCTACAAAACAGTGCCTAAATTCATTTTCAACTAAAGTTCATACTCTAACAGAGCTACAGCAATTGGAATCATTCAAAACGGAGCTAAAATGACAAAGCTATGTTTTTTTTGAAGTTGGAAACATTAAAAGACTTAGAAAGTTTGAGCTCTCGGGAGGTCCAAACGAATTGAATGAAAAGGAGAGGTCGTGGGCCGTCAGATCAAGATCTGGCGGCTTACGAGCTTCGAAGCACAGCGCACACAAGACCTCCTCCCGCATTGGGGAGGTCTGGACCGTTGAGATTGGATTCAACGGTCACGACCAGTGCGTGCACAGCGCACGCAAGGAGGTCTACGCGCCTAACAGAGGTCGTGACCGTCAGATCGAGATCTGGCGGTCTCGAGCACTAGGGGAGGTCCTAAGGGTAAACCTACGGAGGGAGGTCTGGACGGCTAAGATCTCACGGAGGAGGTCTTCAACGGTCTAGATCTCCAGAGGGAGGTCTTTAACGGACACGATCAAGTGAGGGAGGTCCTGGGCGATCAAGATTGAACGAGGGAGGTCCTAAGCGACAGGGTTTCAACAGGAGGAGATCTGGACGGTTCAGATCAGGCCTAGGGAGGTCCTGAACGGTCCAGATCGAGGCGGAGGGAGGTCCGAAGGCTAAGGACTTTTCAAAGGAGATCTAACGCTCAGATCTAAATCCGGGGAGGTCGTGAACGGCTAGGATTGATCTTAAGAGGTCTGAGCGGGGTTGTCGATATAGAAGACCAGGGCGGCTTTTACAAAGAGGACCCGAGGGTGGTCTGAGGTGGTCTTTGCAAAATGACCAAGGAAGGTCTTTTGCAACGACGACCCCGAGGGTGGTCTTTGAAAAATGACCGAGGAGGTCTTTGCGCACGGAAACGATCTAAACGGCTAGGATTTAACGTGGTGGTCCTAGGCGGTTAGGATCGACCCAAGGAAGGTCTTAGCGGTTATAGTTTTGCAGACCAGGATCTAACGGCTAAGAGCTAATCACGGGAGGTCTTTTAACGCGGAGATTACTCTAGGAGGTCTTGGGACTTAGAAATTTACACGGAAAAACCTTCTACGGCCCGGATCGACTTGGGGTGGTCTTAAATGGCTCAGATTCAACGAGGGGGAGGTCCTGAGGCTTAAGCTTTTCGGAAAGGAGCCAAGGGCTCGGATCTAAACTAGGGTGGTCGTGGGCGACCACGATTAACCCGAGGAGGTCCTAGGACTTAGGTTTTTACAGAGAAGGGATCGACGGTTTAGATCTAATCACGAAGAGATCATAAAGGGCTAGGATTGCAGCGGGGAGGTCCTGGAACTTAAGGACTTTACAAAAAGGGTCTAAGGGTCCTGATCTACACAAGGGGGCTCAAGGACGGCCAAGATTCACCCGAGGTGGTTCTAAGGCTTGCCGTGGGAGGTCAAAAGCACGACAACAGGAACGGGGCCCACAAGTAAGCGATACAGGGAACCTTCCGACAGCCAAAAGTGCGAGCTAAACGATTAGCCTTTAGGACAACATAAATACTAATCATAAGGCTACAGGACTTGTTCGGGGATGACACGACAAAACGCCCGAGCGACTAAACGAGCTCACCACCGGCGATGGGAAGCTCGCCGGCGGGAACCAAGGACATGGCTGGGTTTCAAATAGCGACGAGCACCTAATGGACGTGCTCTCGACGGCGGCGACGGCCTTGAACGCCAGCGAGCCGGAGAGAATGGAAGAAGGCTAATACTGCCAACTACGAAAACTTTACGAGCTCTACGAAAACAGGAACAAAGCTAAGGAATGGGCACCTGAGGGCAGAGAGGGGACCAAGGTGGTCGGAGGATCTCGGAGAAGGTCGACGAAGTCCGGCGATGAAGAGCTTGCCGGAGAGGAAGAAGAAGATGGCCTCGACCACGGAAAGCAGCTCCCCAACTTGTCTACCTCTGAGAAGGTTAAACAAAACAAGTTAGAGAGGCTTGAGGTGACCAAGATGACAAAGTGGCAGCCAAAATTGCAATATTGAACCCCTGGAGCTCGGACAGCTTCAAGGAGCTCCAAGCTCAACAATGGTGGTAGGGAAGGGGGCTCTCGGGTGCTCAGGTTTGGGGCTCACACTCACAACCGAGGAGTCTAAACAAAGACCAAAAGACGGGAAAGAAAGGAGGAAGGAACCACAGGCTATACATAGCCGGGCGCTTGGACAAGGTTAGGGCAAACCCACTGTGAGCAAGGTCCATGCCCCTGCCATGGACTGGCTCGATTTGACAAGGCAGTAGGGGTGACTTCTTTTTAGGGCAAAGGTACTGACACAATTAAAGCGGGGCAGAAAGGAGCCATTGACAAGGACAAAAAGGTGACCTCTCACTGCTCCCAACTGCTCTGACACACGCACGGGCGCGGAAAATCATGACGACCAGACTCCCAGGAGGTTGTGAGGAAGAGAAACAGAGCCGAGGGGGGTCCTGGACGTTGGGTTTGTAATAAAGGGCTCCGATTCCAAGAATAGATCGGAGGTCCTAATACACAGGGAGGTCCGAGCCCCAAATCTAAGGATGGACGGCTCACGATCACCAAGGTGCACAGAGTGGTCGAGGAGGTCCGAAGGGGATGACCAAGGGTGGTCTTTGCAAGAATACCACGGGAGGTCCGGGAGGTGCTCTTTGCAAAAAGGACCCGAGGTGGTCGTGCGAGTGGGAGGTCCGAGAACCTCCAAGATCGCAGCGGTAGGGCGTGGATCCAACTACCGGAGATGGTCGCGACTTGGAAGGAGCTCGGGCTGATCCGGGAGGGTTGAGTTCCACCGAGAAAGGCGCTGGCTCGGGTTAGACTTGAACCCAAGGAACAAAGTGGCTTGCTTAGGGATTAAATTTTGAGTGAAACTTTAAGGAGTATTTGAGATAGCAAACTAACTCCAAAATTTACGAAATTTTTACGGTAGCTTGCTGACTTTGCTATTGACCTTGTGCAAATTTTGCAAAGGTTTTTGTGCTATACATTTTCCTCCAAAATTCCACAAGGTGCGGGTCCACAGCTTGACCAAATTTTGAATAGGTTTGACTGGCCTCCAAAATATTCAAACAATTTCTAAAAATTGTGAAATTTTTCAGAGGGGTCACAAACCAACCCAAGAACTTAGGAAAAATATTTCCAGAGGATGATCACAAGGTTAGGCAAGAATGTTTTTGGAAGTCAAGGTTTTTGATCAGAGTGACTTGTGACTTGTAATCCCATAATTCTTTTGCAAGAACTCTTTAGGACATACAAGAATTTCAAGATGTAAGAAAAAGTTTTAATTTCTACTCATTTTCTTACATTTGAAACACAAGCCAAAACTTGGGATGTTACAGTATTTTACCTTGTGTATAAATTTCGTCGCATTTGGATAATTTTTGCTTGCTCTTTCGTTTAAGTGTTGCTTGTCTTATTGGTTGTTTTCGCTCTTTCGCTTAGGTTTCGACATTTGCGGTAACCCCGAGAACGACCCTCCGCAACAATTTGAGCAACAGCAAGAAGGCAAGCAGTTTGATCATTTCCCATTGATCCCATTACTTTTAAAGTCTAATATTTTGTTTAACTTCTATGTATGCATTGCTATTTTGTTGTTAAATTGATTAGTTAGACCTCTAGTTGCATAATCTGTAGGTAAATGGTTATCCTCTACTACCTGAGCCTAGGTTATTTGCTGTGGTTAGAGTTCGATGGATGAACTCTTATCACTTAGTAGATTACGAATGAATATTGCTTAGCCATGCCTAGTTATCGGTAGTATTGGGCGATCATCGACTTAGTCGGTGATCTTGATCACACAACTACTTATACTACTCCATTATGTCCAACCCTTGTGTTTTATTGATTTACAAATCAAAACTGAAAACAAAACTATATCTTGACTTGGGCACAATGGTATGTTGATGTGATCCGTTGGGTGTGTTGGAATGGTGCCTAAGTCCCCAAGGACCGAGTTACTTGTGTCACTAAGCCAGCGCTTATTGCGTGCTAACCACACGAGGGGATATGGAACCTCTCTTGACTAAGTACTTTGGGAGGTGCTAATTATGAGTTGGTTGGTGGGTGTGATCTTGTATGTGTTTGTGGTGTTGGAGGGGAGCATTAGCAGGCCGGTTAGGCTGTCTAATGTGTCCTTCTCCCGTGGGTTGCGGATCTTAATTAGCATCGTCCATTGGAAAGCGTCTTGTTAGACTTAGCCATGCCTCGCATACCAAAGGAAGTGTGCTAACCGTGGTCGTGGAAAGGCGGTCTATCGTGTGGGTACATTGGTACACCTGCAGGTTAAAACTATTCGAATAGCCTCGCCCTAGGTTATGGACATGCTTGGTAAGGTCGTGCAAGAACTAGACTACAACCTTTTAAAAACTTAAACTTGACATGGGTGGTATGAAGGGGTACTTCATGCTATTGTTGTGGTGACTATGGGCTAGTCACTTCTAGGTTGGTGTTGTCATCTATCTATTGTTATTATTGTCTCTCTTTTATTTGAACAATAAAAGTTAATTGCAACTTGCTTGAATCTATTACCTTATTGCAAATGAAAACTTGCGTTATGCTGAAAATAAGTCCAGAACCTCATCCACTTAAATAAAGCTTGCATGTAGTTAATTATAGTTCTGTTATCTCACACGTCAGTCTTGCGAGTACAAAAACAATTTTTGTACTCATCTGCTTTGCTTAATATTAATTGTTGCAGAGGAAGAAGGTGAGCCCCAAGGGCCTCACTTTTGTGAGCTGTGTTGCGGCGCTGTTTGGGACGATTAGCTTGGCGGTCCGGTTGGTTGCTTTGTGGGTAAAGGCACACCGATTGGCTTTTGTTTATCGCCATCTTATGGCCATTTTGCTTCATTGCTTAAATTGGTTACTTATGTGTTATTTGGCGGTCGGCCTCTCTTTTGTAATAACTCTCTTTATATTATCTATGTCTTTCGCTTGTTGCTTTTGCTTCGCTCTATGTGTATGAATGGAATTGATGCATGATTTTGTAACAGGTGTGTATACTGCACTCGGGAAGTATACATATCTCGAGGCTTGGTTTATTTGATTTGTACTGTTAGGACCAAGTGGATGGTTAAACAGTACAAGCCGAATAAACCGGGGTCCTCACGGTATGAACAGAACCATCATTTCCAAGGCCCGTTGCATGTTGTCTAATGCAGGTTTGCATAGGCGTTTTGGTCAAGCCGCTTCATCGCTTGCTATCTCATTAATCGGTCACCCAATATTGCAATTGAAAAGAAGACTCCAATTGAGGTATGGTCCGGTTCCCAAAGAAATTATTGATTGAGAGTTTTGGTTGTACCGCTTATGCTCATGTTGATAATGGAAAATTAGAGCCTAGAGCTATTAAGTGCATCTTTCTTGGTTATAAATCTGGTGTTAAAGGATATAAGTTGTGGAATCTCAAACAAGGAAGGTTGTGATTAGCGAAATGTTGTCTTTAATGAATCGCTATGCTTCCGATAAACCGCCTACTAACGTTCCTGTTGAGAGTAAGCAGAATTCAAGTGTTCAGGTGAAGCACTCTGTTGGTTCAAGTAACACATCAGATAAAGAGAATACCATTGTTCATGATGCACCTATTGTTGAGCAGCCACCACAACAGTCTATTGCAGTTAACAGGCCTAGGAGAGAGATTAATCCACCCAGGAGGTTGATTGAAGAAGCTAACATTGTTGCTTATGCTTTAAGTGTAGCAGAAGAAATTGAAGGTAATGCAGAACCTTCATCATACTCTGAGGTTATTAGCTCCACTGATTGTAAGAAGTGGATAACTGCTATGCATGATGAGATAGAGTCACTTGAAAAGAATAACACTTGGGAATTAGTAAAATTGCCAAAGGAGAAGAAGCCTGTTCGTTGCAAGTGGATTTTCAAAAGAAAGGAAGGTATTTCTTCTACAGAACGAGCAAGGTATAAAGCAAGGTTGGTTGCTAAAGGCTATAGTCAAATTCCAGGTATTGATTTTAATGATGTCTTTTCCCCAGTTGTGAAGCATGGCTCTATTCGCACTTTACTCAGTATTGTTGCCATGCATGATTATGAACTTGAGCAATTAGATGTTAAAACTATATTCTTACATGGGGAGTTGGAAGAGGACATTTATATGGACCAACCTGAGAGTTTTGTTATTCCTGGAAAAGAAAACCTTGTTTGTAGATTAAAGAAATCTCTTTATGGTTTGAAGCAGTCTCCTAGGCAATGGTACAAGAGATTTGACTCTTTTATGCTCTCTCATAATTTTAAGCGGTCTGATTATGATAGCTGTGTCTATTTAAAGACTGTTAAAGGTTCAGCCATTTATTTGCTTCTCTATGTTGATGATATGTAAACAAGAAGCGTACCCAACATGACGTCAGGCGCCTCCTGAACTTCTTCAGCGGAGATGGAGTTGACTTGATCATGAACAGCCTTCCGCTCCTGATGCTTCACGGGGCAACTGTTGGCGTAATGCCCCTTCTTGTGACAAAAGAAGCACGTGACAACGGCCAGATCGCGGGGGCCACCTTGCTGCTGGACCGCAGGTGCATGAGACTGAAACACGGCCCGCGGAGGACGAGGGGTTGTTGCATTCTTCTTAGGGCAACTATGCGCATAGTGACCCCTGTTGTTACAGAAGAAACAAGTGGCATCGCCATCCGCTGACGCTTGGGACGATCCTTTAGCTTCTTCTTTCGGCCCCAAAGAACTACGGGATTCTCGACCGTAACCAAAGTCGGGAAGGTATAGGCGGTAATTTGTCCTGTAGCTCCACGACAAATCATCCAAGAACTTCTCTCGTCCGAAGCATTGGCTATTGCGATACTTGTAGATGACCAAGAAGTAGTCGCTGGCTTTAATGATCCGCGATCACCGTGCTCATGCTACACTCTTTGGGATAGTGAGTGCTTCCTCGCAGAGAAAACAAGTGACTTTGGCATCGGACGGTTCCGGTAGGTGGTCTTCATCACAATTTGGGCAAAGCGTAGTACACTCGCCGTTGCGTTGTCCTTCCTCACCACAGCACGGCAGACCTTGACCTTCCTGTGGTTGCAACCTTCTGGCGACATGGCTCTTTTACCATGGTCACCACAAAAGGGAGCAAAACCATCACAATCGCCAGAGGGGAGGCGCTTGCAATCCTTGTCTGGACAGTTGGGGCCAGGGAGACCTTCATCCCGGCCCGGCTTGTCGACCTAGTCCTGGTCCGTCCGCACATCCTATACGAAGAGATGGGTTAGCGCGAACCCGAAGACTAGAAACTGAAGGACACGGAAGAACCACCAAGGACTTAGGGGGTCCTGCTGAACATTAGGGTGGGAATAGATACTAAGATGGACAAGGATCAAACCCGAAAGCTTAAGGCAAGGAAACAATAAACCACTAAGAGATGAACTCAAAAACAACCACAAAATCAGCACAAGGTCTCAATCACGAGATCAACTTCCTGGTACGACTAACTCGTATGGAAGGAACGAGCGATCGGTTTAGGAAGATAAATTTCAGCATGCAACTCAAATTCCAATAGGACCAAATGGCAGGGTAGAACTACTAATAATAGTGTTAGATACTTAGCCAACTAATATCACTTCTTACCCTTTTATTCCCACAAGTTTTAGTTGAATTATCCTCTCATTATCTACCTTCTTTAGAACCTTTGAGCTTGCTGTCCGGAAATTGACGCTTGCTGTCCAGATTTTGCATCCAAGCTCCTAGTCGAAATTCACCATTCCAGAAGCTTCAAAACCTTGTAGAAGGGCAGCCAACACTTCAATTTGCCAAACTCATTGGTTCCCAAAACCCAACTTAACGAAAACCACTATCTTTTGAAAGAAGGAGAGGAAAACAACTTTTAAAACTCAAATTAGAGCAAGGTGAGAGAAGAAAGCTAAGATAGGTAAGGAATAAAATCTGAGAATTTACTTAAGCTTTCATAAATCATTTGATACTTCGAAATTAAGTTTTCCAAAATATCCTAAAGACGACCAAGCTTAGGGTTTCTACGGTCAAGATGGCTCGATACCAACTTTGTGGGGACCCCGGTTTATTCTGGCTTGTCTTGTTTAACCATCCACTTGGTCCTAATAAGACAAATCAAATAAACCAAGCCTCGAGATATGTATGCTTCCTAAATGCAAAGATACACACCCGCTACAAAATTATGCACCAATTCCATACATCACAATATAACAAGTCTAGCAAAAGACGTACAATATAGAGTTATTACACAAGAGGGCCGATCGGCGGCAACAACAAAGTAACATTAACAATGAAGCAAAGTGCCATAAGATGGCTATAAATAAAATCCAATCGGTTAGCCATAACCCACAAGGCAACCGACCGGGCCGCCAAGCTAGTCGTCCAAACCACAGCGATTCTCACAAAAGTCGATCCCTTGGGGATCCACTTCTTCCTCTGCAACAAAAACATTAAGCATAGCATCTGAGTACAAAAATTGTTTTTGTACTCGCAAGACTGACGTGTGGAATAGCAGACCTATCATTATACTACATGCAAGCTTATTTAAGTGGAGGTTGTATGTCTCTTTTTGCACAAAGCCAACTTTATTTGCAATAATGAAATACATTTAAAAGCAAGTTTGCAAATCAGTTTTTAATGTTGAAATAACAGCGAAAATAAAGATAAATACAAGTAACCACCTGGAAGTGACTATCCCAAAAGTCACCACAACATAGCACGAATCCACGATTCGTACTCACCCATCAAGTTTTAATTAAAAGTTGTAGTCTAGTTCTCACGGGCGTATCCGAGCGTGTCCATAACCTAGGACGAGGCTATTCGAATAGTTTTAAACCCGCAGGGTGTACCAATGTACCCACACTTCGCATCGCCTTTTTGCCAAGCTATTAAGCACACTTCCTTTGGTATGCTAAGACGGCTAAGTCCTACGAGACGTTTCCAATGGAATGCGTTAATTAAGAGTCGCACGTATGGGGTTAACCCTTAGTGACCAACCGCGAAATGAGCCACTAGGACCACACGTTGTGGTGGAGTCAAGCAAAGCCGGAGTCAATAGTTACTAGCCGGACATTACAAGACCCGGTCGGGTGGAGGACCTAGAAAGGAACCACCCGGCCACGCCTTTGTGATCCTTTTTCTCTATAAACTACGACAACGACTCATTAATTAATGCCTCCCAAAGTACTAATTCAAGAGAGGTCCCATACCCTCTAGTGTGGTTAGCACGCAAAATGCTCGAGACGGTGGCGCAAGTAACTCGGTCCTTAATGACCGGGCACCATTCCGATACACCCAAAAGCACACCAACATACCATTGTGCCCAAGTCTAAATCGCTTTGTTTTCAGTTTTAGTTTTCATAAGAAGACATGGCACAAGGCCAAAATCATAAGTGATAATAAGTTTTATAGATCAAGGTTATCGACAAGTCGATAACCGCCCATTTCTACCGGAAACTAAGCATGGCTAAGCAATTAATTCGCAAACTACTAAGTGACAAGAGCTCATCCAACGAGCTCTAAATCACAAGAATAACCTAGGCTCATGGTAGTAAAGGATAATCATTTGCTTAAGGAAATGCATCTACTAGGTAAACTAACGACAATAGTTTAACACAAACTAGCAATGCATACATAGAAGTTGCAAACAAAATAAATACTTAAAATAAATGGGATTAACATGATCAAACCGCTTGCCCGGCTGCAAATGCTCAATTTGTTGCTGAGGATCACTCTCAAGGATAACACAATCGTCGGAACCTACCGAAAGAGCGAAAAGAATCGATAAGAACGAAGAACACCAAACAAAACTCAAAGCAAAAAACATCCAAATCCCAAGAAATTTATACAGCAGTTAGGGGTTGATTTTAGACAATTTTAGAAACAAGAATTACTTCATTTGGACTAAGCATGAAAAAGTTATAGCTAAACTAAGTTCTCTCAGCCTGAAAAATCATAATTAAATTAATTTCGGTTACTGTTCATGGTGAAAATTTCTAGAATGATCTGGAATCTGAAATTTTTATGGTAGGTAGATAAGGTCATCCTAACAACGGCAAAACTGAGTTTGCACAAATAGGAGTTGAAATTAAATAGTTATGATTTTTCTAAGTTCTAAAACTAGTAGATCATTAATTTCGTGGCAAGGATCATATGAAGACCTACTCTAAATTACAGTACATTCCTAGTAGGTTTTAACAAAACTTAGTTTGCTCAGTTTGGAATATCTGAGAAAAAGTTATGCATTTTACAAATTTCCAATGAATTTCTAAACAACTATTTTCACTAAACAAGATCATGCAGTTTAAATCATTTTCGCTACAAAACAGTGCCTAAATTCATTTTCAACTAAAGTTCATACTCTAACAGAGCTACAAAGAATTGGAATCATTCAAAACGGAGCTAAAATGACAAAGCTATGTTTTTTTGAAGTTGGAAACATTAAAAGACTTAGAAAGTTTGAGCTCTCGGAGGTCCAAACGAATTGAATGAAAAGGAGAGGTCGTGGGCCGTCGGATCAAGATCCGCGCTTACGAGCTTCAAGCACAGCACACAAGACCTCCTCCGCATTGGGAGGTCGGACCGTTGAGATTGGATTCAACGGTCACGACGATGCGTGCGCGCGCGCACGCAAGGAGGTCTACGCGCCTAACGAGGTCGTGATCGTCCGATCGAGATCCGCGGTCTCGAGCACTAGGAGGTCCTAAGGGTAAACCTACGGAGGGAGGTCCGGACGGCTAAGATCTCACGGAGGAGGTCTTCAACGGTCTAGATCTCCAGAGGGAGGTCTTTAACGGACACGATCAAGTGAGGGAGGTCCTGGGCGATCAAGATTGAACGAGGGAGGTCCTAAGCGACAGGGTTTCAACAGGAGGAGATCTGGACGGTTCAGATCAGGCCTAGGGAGGTCCTGAACGGTCCAGATCGAGGCGGAGGGAGGTCCGAAGGCTAAGGACTTTTCAAAGGAGATCTAACGCTCAGATCTAAATCCGGGGAGGTCGTGAACGGCTAGGATTGATCTTAAGAGGTCTGAGCGGGGTTGTCGATATAGAAGACCAGGGGCGGCTTTTTACAAAGAGGACCCCGAGGGTGGTCCTGAGGTGGTCTTTGCAAAAATGACCAAGGAAGGTCTTTTTGCAACGACGACCCTGAGGGTGGTCTTTGAAAAATGACCGAGGGAGGTCTTTTGCGCACGGGAAACGATCTAAACGGCTAGGATTTAACCAGGGTGGTCCTAGACGGTTAGGATCGACCCAAGGGAAGGTCTTAGCGGTTATAGTTTTCGCAGACCAGGATCTAACGGCTAAGAGCTAATCCTGGGAGGTCTTTTAACGGCGGAGATTACTCTAGGAGGTCTTGGGACTTAGAAATTTACACGGAAAAACCTTCTACGGCCCAGATCTGACTTGGGGTGGTCTTAAATGGCTCAGATTCAACGAGGGGGAGGTCCTGAGGCTTAAGCTTTTCGGAAAGGAGCCAAGGGCTCGGATCTAAACTAGGGTGGTCGTGGGCGACCACGATTAACCCGAGGAGGTCCTAGGACTTAGGTTTTTACAGAGAAGGGATCGACGGTTTAGATCTAATCACGAAGAGATCATAAAGGGCTAGGATTGCAGCGGGGAGGTCCTGGAACTTAAGGACTTTACAAAAAGGGTCTAAGGGTCCTGATCTACACAAGGGGGCTCAAGGACGGCCAAGATTCACCCGAGGTGGTTCTAAGGCTTGCCGTGGGAGGTCAAAAGTACGACAACAGGGAACGGGGCCCACAAGTAAGCGATACAGGGAACCTTCCGACAGCCAAAAGTGCGAGCTAAACGATTAGCCTTTAGGACAACATAAATACTAATCATAAGGCTACAGGACTTGTTCGGGGATGACACGACAAAACGCCCGAGCGACTAAACGAGCTCACCACCGGCGATGGGAAGCTCGCCGGCGGGAACCAAGGACATGGCTGGGTTTCAAATAGCGACGAGCACCTAATGGACGTGCTCTCGACGGCGGCGACGGCCTGGAACGCCAGCGAGCCGGAGAGAATGGAAGAAGGCTAATACTGCCAACTACGAAAACTTTACGAGCTCTACGAAAACAGGAACAAAGCTAAGGAATGGGCACCTGAGGGCAGAGAGGGGACCAAGGTGGTCGGAGGATCTCGGAGAAGGTCGACGAAGTCCGGCGATGAAGAGCTTGCCGGAGAGGAAGAAGAAGATGGCCTCGACCACGGAAAGCAGCTCCCCAACTTGTCTACCTCTGAGAAGGTTAAACAAAACAAGTTAGAGAGGCTTGAGGTGACCAAGATGACAAAGTGGCAGCCAAAATTGCAATATTGAACCCCTGGAGCTCGGACAGCTTCAAGGAGCTCCAAGCTCAACAATGGTGGTAGGGAAGGGGGCTCTCGGGTGCTCAGGTTTGGGGCTCACACTCACAACCGAGGGAGTCTAAACAGCACCAAAAGACGGGGAAAGAAAAGGAGGAAGGAACCACAGGCTATACATAGCCGGGCGCTTGGACAAGGTTAGGGCAAACCCACTGTGAGCAAGGTCCATGCCCCTGCCATGGACTGGCTCGATTTGACAAGGCAGTAGGGGTGACTTCTTTTAGGCAAAGGTATCTCGACACAATTAAAGCGGGCGTAAAGGAGCCATTGACAAGGACAAAAGGTGACCTCTCACCGCTCCCAATCGCTCGACACACACGCACGGGCGCGGAAAATCATGACGACCAGACTCCCAGGAGGTTGTGAGGAAGAGAAACAGAGCCGAGGGGGGTCCTGGACGTTGGGTTTGTAATAAAGGGCTCCGATTCCAAGAATAGATCGGAGGTCCTAATACACAGGGAGGTCCGAGCCCCAAATCTAAGGATGGACGGCTCACGATCACCAAGGTGCACAGAGTGGTCGAGGAGGTCCGAAGGGGATGACCAAGGGTGGTCTTTGCAAGAATACCACGGGAGGTCTGGGAGGGTGCTCTTTGCAAAAAGGACCCGAGGTGGTCGTGCGAGTGGGAGGTCTGAGAACCTCCAAGATCGCAGCGGTAGGGCGTGGATCCAACGGCTGGAGATGGTCGCGACTTGGAAGGAGCTCGGGCTGATCCGGGAGGGTTGAGTTCCACCAGAGAAAGGCGCTGGGCTCGGGTTAGACTTGAACCCAAGGAACAGTGGCTTGCTTAGGGATTAAATTTTGAGCTGAAACTTTAAGGGAGTATTTGAGATAGCAAACTAACTCCAAAATTTACGAAATTTTTACGGTAGCTTGCTGACTTTGCTATTGACCTTGTGCAAATTTTGCAAAGGTTTTTGTGCTATACATTTTCCTCCAAAAATTCCACAAGGTGCGGGTCCACAGTTTGACCAAATTTTGAATAGGTTTGACTGGCCTCCAAAAATATTCAAACAATTTCTAAAAATTGTGAAATTTTTCAGAGGGGTCACAAACCAACCCAAGAACTTAGGAAAAATATTTCCAGAGGATGATCACAAGGTTAGGCAAGAATGTTTTTGGAAGTCAAGGTTTTTGATCAGAGTGACTTGTGACTTGTAATCCCATAATTCTTTTGCAAGAACTCTTTAGGACATACAAGAATTTCAAGATGTAAGAAAAAGTTTTAATTTCTACTCATTTTCTTACATTTGAAACACAAGCCAAAACTTGGGATGTTACAGTATTTTACCTTGTGTATAAATTTCGTCGCATTTGGATAATTTTTGCTTGCTCTTTCGTTTAAGTGTTGCTTGTCTTATTGGTTGTTTTCGCTCTTTCGCTTAGGTTTCGACATTTGCGGTAACCCGAGAACGACCCTCCGCAACAATTTGAGCAACAAAGAAGAAGGCAAGCGGTTTGATCATTTCCATTGATCCCATTACTTTTAAAGTCTAATATTTTGTTTAACTTCTATGTATGCATTGCTATTTTGTTGTTAAATTGATTAGTTAGACCTCTAGTTGCATAATCTGTAGGTAAATGGTTATCCTCTACTACCGAGCCTAGGTTATTTGTCGTGGTTAGAGTTCGATGGATGAACTCTTATCACTTAGTAGATTACGAATGAATATTGCTTAGCCATGCCTAGTTATCGGTAGTATTGGGCGATCATCGACTTAGTCGGTGATCTTGATCACACAACTACTTATACTACTCCATTATGTCCAACCCTTGTGTTTTATTGATTTACAAATCAAAAACTGAAAACAAAACTATATCTTGACTTGGGCACAATGGTATGTTGATGTGATCTGTTGGGTGTGTTGGAATGGTGCCTAAGTCCCCAAGGACCGAGTTACTTGTGTCACTAAGCCAAGCGCTTATTGCGTGCTAACCACACGAGGGGGATATGGAACCTCTCTTGACTAAGTACTTTGGGAGGTGCTAATTATGAGTTGGTTGGTGGGTGTGATCTTGTATGTGTTTGTGGTGTTGGAGGGGAGCATTAGCAGGCCGGTTAGGCTGTCTAATGTGTCCTTCTCCCGTGGGTTGCGGATCTTAATTAGCATCGTCCATTGGAAAGCGTCTTGTTAGACTTAGCCATGCCTGCATACCAAAGGAAGTGTGCTAACCGTGGCTGGTGGAAAGGCGGTCTATCGTGTGGGTACATTGGTACACCCCTGCAGGGTTAAAACTATTCGAATAGCCTCGTCCTAGGTTATGGACATGCTTGGTAAGGTCGTGCAAGAACTAGACTACAACCTTTTAAAAACTTAAACTTGACATGGGTGGTATGAAGGGGTACTTCATGCTATTGTTGTGGTGACTATGGGCTAGTCACTTCTAGGTTGGTGTTGTCATCTATCTATTGTTATTATTGTCTCTCTTTTATTTGAACAATAAAAGTTAATTGCAACTTGCTTGAATCTATTACCTTATTGCAAATGAAAACTTGCGTTATGCTGAAAATAAGTCCAGAACCTCATCCACTTAAATAAAGCTTGCATGTAGTTAATTATAGTTCTGTTATCTCACACGTCAGTCTTGCGAGTACAAAAACAATTTTTGTACTCATCTGCTTTGCTTAATATTAATTGTTGCAGAGGAAGAAGGTGAGCCCCAAGGGCCTCACTTTTGTGAGCTGTGTTGCGGCGCTGTTTGGGACGATTAGCTTGGCGGTCCGGTTGGTTGCTTTGTGGGTAAAGGCACACCGATTGGCTTTTGTTTATCGCCATCTTATGGCCATTTTGCTTCCGCTGTTTAAATTGGTTACTTATGTGTTATTTGGCCGGTCGGCCTCTCTTTTGTAATAACTCTCTTTATATTATCTATGTCTTTCATTTGTTGCTTTTGCTTGGCTCTATGTGTATGAATGGAATTGATGCATGATTTTGTAACGGGTGTGTATACTGCACTGGGAAGTATACATATCTCGAGGCTTGGTTTATTTGATTTGTCTTGTTAGGACCAAGTGGATGGTTAAACAGTACATGTTTAATAAACCGGGTCCTCACAGTATGAACAGAACCATCATTTCCAAGGCCGCTGCATGTTGTCTAATGCAGTTTGCATAGGCGTTTTTGGGTCAAGCCGCTTCCCGCTTGCTATCTCATTAATCGGTCACCCAATATTGCAATTGAAAAGAAGACTCAATTGAGGTATGGTCTGGTTCCCCAGCAAATTATTCAGAATTGAGAGTTTTTGGTTGTACTGCTTATGCTCATGTTGATAATGGAAAATTAGAGCCTAGAGCTATTAAGTGCATCTTTCTTGGTTATAAATCTGGTGTTAAAGGATATAAGTTGTGGAATCCTGAAACAAGGAAGGTTGTGATTAGCAGAAATGTTGTCTTTAATGAATCTGCTATGCTTCCTGATAAACTGCCTACTAACGTTCCTGTTGAGAGTAAGCAGAATTCAAGTGTTCAGGTGAAGCACTCTGTTGGTTCAAGTAACACATCAGATAAAGAGAATACCATTGTTCATGATGCACCTATTGTTGAGCAGCCACCACAACAGTCTATTGCGCTAATGTGCCTAGAGAGAGATTAATCCACCCAGAGGTTGATTGAAGAAGCTAACATTGTTGCTTATGCTTTAAGTGTAGCGTAAGAAATTGAAGGTAATGCAGAACCTTCATCATACTCTGAGGTTATTAGCTCCACTGATTGTAAGAAGTGGATAACTGCTATGCATGATGAGATAGAGTCACTTGAAAAGAATAACACTTGGGAATTAGTAAAATTGCCAAAGGAGAAGAAGCCTGTTCGTTGCAAGTGGATTTTCAAAAGAAAGGAAGGTATTTCTTCTACAGAACGAGCAAGGTATAAAGCAAGGTTGGTTGCTAAAGGCTATAGTCAAATTCCAGGTATTGATTTTAATGATGTCTTTTCCCCAGTTGTGAAGCATGGCTCTATTCGCACTTTACTCAGTATTGTTGCCATGCATGATTATGAACTTGAGCAATTAGATGTTAAAACTATATTCTTACATGGGGAGTTGGAAGAGGACATTTATATGGACCAACCTGAGAGTTTTGTTATTCCTGGAAAAGAAAACCTTGTTTGTAGATTAAAGAAATCTCTTTATGGTTTGAAGCAGTCTCCTAGGCAATGGTACAAGAGATTTGACTCTTTTATGCTCTCTCATAATTTTAAGCGGTCTGATTATGATAGCTGTGTCTATTTAAAGATCATAAAGGTTCACCATTTATTTGCTTCTCTATGTTGATGATATGTTGATTGCTACAAAAGATAAGTCGAAATAGCAAACCGAAAGCACAATTGAGTAATGAATTTGAGATGAAGGACCTAGGTGCAAAGAAAGAAAATTATCGGCATGGAGATTATTAGAGAGAAAATCTGGCAAGTTATACCTTAGTCAAAAAGGTTATATTGAGAAAGTCCTTCGTCGCTTTAATATGCATGATGCAAAACCAGTGAGTACTCCATTAGCTTCGCATTTCAGATTATCTTCAGCTTTATGTCCTAAGTCAGATTATGATATTGAGTACATGTCTAGAGTTCCATATTCCAGTGCAGTTGGTTCTCTTATGTATGCCATGGTATGTTCTCGTCCTGATTTATCTCATGCACTGAGTGTTGTTAGTAGATACATGGCTAATCCTGGAAAAGAGCATTGGAAAGCAGTTCAGTGGATATTCAGATATTTGCGTGGCACTTCTAATGCTTGTTTGCAGTTTGGGAATTCTAGAGATGGACTTGTTGGTTATGTTGATTCTGATTATGCTGGTGATTTGGACAAGAGGAGGTCTCTCACAGGTTATGTTTTCACCATTGGTGGTTGTGCTGTTAGTTGGAAAGCCGCTTTGCAATCTCATCATTGCCTTATCTACCATCAAGCGAATATATGGCTATTTCAAGCTTGTAAAGAAGCTATTTGGTTGAGAGGTTTGTACACTGAGCTTTGTGGAGATAATTCTTGCACTACTATATTTTGTGATAGTCAGAGTGCTATATGCCTTACAAAGGATCAGATGTTCCATGAGAGAACAAAGCACATTGATGTGAGATATGACTTTATTCGAGATGTTATTGTTCAAGGTGATGTCAAAGTGTGCAAGATAAGTACTCATGATAATCCAGCTGACATGATGACAAAACCAGTCCCTGCTGCTAAGTTTGAGCTTTGCTCAAGCTTAGTTGGTGTTACAGTCTAGTCCTAGAGACTAGTTGGCGCACGGTGATTTTTTATCTTATCGTGGAGATATTTGATGATTGATGATTCTTCATTATGCTACAAGAGGAAATTCGTCTCAAGGTGGAGATTGTTAATTAGGGATATAATGTGATCCGAATTTCTAATATGGAAGTGTCCGGATTAGTTACCATATTAGCGGATTAGTTTCCTACTTGGACTCCAAGTCCTTTTACCCCTTTATATACCTCTTGTAAGCCGCACGGGGAGAGTTGACGCCTGACGCCTCATTGTAATCCCCGGCGTTCTGTAATCGCTCCACATATAGTGATCATCGCCGGTTGGCGCCCGTGGTTTTTTCCCGCAAGGGTTTTCCACGTAAAATTCGTGTCTCTTGTCCCTGTTGATCCGTGCATTATTTCTAACAGGAATACAGAAGAAGCACAAATTCCTTGGAACGATGCAAGTGCTCTGCTCTGGATATAAGCAGTACTCAAATTTGAGAAACACCAACGCCATAAGCGTGCCCAGTTTCTCATCAGACATTATTACTGGATAGGATCGGAGGGCTAATCCATAGAGCGATACAGATAGCGCGCCATCATGTTAAATTAGCTGACACACATGCATCCTACTGGAAGCCTAGCTAACTCATGCATCCTGGAGCCGCTTTTTGGGCGACACAGCCTCAATGGCAGTACCCAGAGGCCACGCCGCCTCAATGTAGTACTCTCCATACTTCACCCTGGCTACCAGTGTGATCTCCTTGGTTGGCTCCAGACCTGCAGTGAGCAAATCATATCAGGTAAAATAAGGTCTTGATTACTTCAAATCGATCACACCGTACACCAGTAATCTGAAACCGTAAAGCTACCTCCTAGATCAGATGTGAACAAGACATGTTCTACTTACCGAATCCATCCACGAGCAATGTGTACTGGTAAATGAGGTCCATGCATATGTATGGCACGTCGAGGACGTTAGGATACGCGGATTTGGCTTCAGTGGCGCCCAATGAACAGACCTTGTCTGCAGCAGCTTTGAACGCTGCAGGGGTGGACTTTGCACTGGGCGCCTCACTGTCGACGAAGCCAAACTGCGAGACAAGCGTAGATTCGTGCAGTTAGTAGGATCGTACGTAATTAACTCGGATTGAACTGGTAACTTCTATTCGCACATTTGACTCGAACAATCAACACATCGAGCTGTTACCTGAGCAGCCTTGTCGTAGAAGAAGGATGCGACGTAGAGGTTGGCCTGGCCAGCTCCGCCGCCGCCGTTCCACACGCCGTTGAAGGTGCAATTCTTAGTTTCACATGGTGCATCCAGTTTTAGTGCCTTGATTATCTCTTCCCTACACTTGTCATATATCGCTCCTCCTGGTGAGGCAGCTGCATCATATTCCTCCCCATTGTAGGTGTAGTTACCTTCATGCATGGAACAAGAAACTTCTCATCATTTCCTAGTTATTAAGTGGAGTGCATCCTACATCCTGCTGTGTCAATGTGTATATTTGAACCTAAAAGAAAGGAAAAAAGACATGTTTGTTTGTTACTACATAGTGCATACCACTGAACCCGCGCAGCATGCAGTAGCTAAATGGTCCATTCTTTGCCTTCAAGATCTCTGCGCGAGCAGCTAAAGCGCCATAGTACAAGTAACTGCAAAGACAACCACAGCCAATCATTTTCGATAACTGGAAAAAAGAACACGTGTACTTATTTCATGTTTTGATAGAGCAGATTTTCATCAAACTTCGCGGAATTATCAGGGTTCAATCAATGTTTGCACTACTTCAAACTGTAAGCTTTTCAAACTTTGTCCGTACTACAAGTACTCTTTTGCTAAAAGTAAAACTAGAATATAAGTGTCAAAACCTGTGGACATAAAGGTTATAGTCTTTTCCCTTGAGGTACTCTTTTGTAATGTAAGGATCCTCCCCATCAGGCACTGCTGGAGCATCTGCAGCAGCATTTGCAGAGACTGCATATGCCATTTGCACTGATCCACCCCCCATATCAATCACACCTACCGTCTTTGAGTAATCCCCTCCCAACTTACCCAATAGATAATTCAGAGCAACCTGCAACACATGCCAGCATGTGCATCAAATTTTGCAAATGGAAGTACACGACATGCTACTATATAGCGAGGTTAGGGATGCAGTGCATATTGGTCTCTGAATGAGACTAAGTTCATATATACCCAAAGGTAAGAGCCTTCTTGAGATCCCTCAAGAACAGTGATCCATTTTGGGTTGTATTGAAACTTGCTCTTGCTATGGACAAGATCCCGAACCTGTATCAAGAATTATATATTATATGTATGGCATGATTGTGTTGGTAGAGGAGTAGATGATCAGATTAAAGTACCGCTTCAAGTATCTGCTCTGCCTTCTCGTCTCCAATAAGTCTTAGTCCAGCAGTCGCCTGCGATTTTGATAGAGTGGTAGAATGAGCTTAATCTTCAGTGTTATTCATACTTAGCTAGAGAAGCTAAGAAAATTTGTGCAACTACGTTCATTCAAAATGTATTAGGGATTTTCTTTGACGTGATGAACCTTCCTAGCAGATCAAATCAATTACCCCAAGTTCAAGAGGAGTTGTTTTCTGAAGCCGGCGAGGGACGACATCCTTAGCCTTCTCAAGTAGGGGAGCTATGGAGTTTGCAGCCTCCTGAGGGCGACCGGCATATGAGCTCAGCCCGGGCTTTACCTGCACCAACGAATTACATGCATGTGTGTAAAAGAATCCGTTAATTACATGCAGTACTAGAAAATTATCGGCAAAACAATGTAGAGATTTGGATCAAACACACGGTGGAGTTGAATTTGTATCTACATTAGTTATTTCTTTTTTGTGATCAAACGCATGATGTAGAGGTCCCTCTCGTCATCTGATTAATTTTTTTCTGTAATCCTGTTAGTGATAGGCAGCACAGTGGAACAGCTATTCACTATAGCACGTTGACAAAACTGTTCATAGCAAATTAACACACTCAACTTTTGTGTTATACCTAAATCTTACATGGATAGTTCCAGCTAAACGGCTATTTATTTGATTTTTTTTTTTTGTTTCTGCGAGGAAGCTGTGCAGATGCGAGAGTAGTGATGATTGATCAGTGAATACGTGCGTACCTTTGCGAAGAACTCGATGTCGTCGCCAATCTGGACGAGGTCCAGCTGCTTGTCGAACTTGAAGACGTGCACCCGGCTGCCCGTGCTCCCGGCGTCGAAGATGACGGCGTACCTCCCCGCTGCTGTATTCTCGGCGGCCGGCTCGTCGACGGTGGCAGCACCCTTCCGGCCAAGGACGACGTTGGCAAAGGCACTGCTGCTGGGGTAAGTCGACGAGGCGATGAGGAGGAGAAGCACGGAAGCAACGCCGGCGAGGCGAGCCATCTCTAGCTAGTCGCCGGCACTGAGTAGTAGGTGCTGCGTGGCCTCTTGTTTCTGAGTGGTGTCTGAAACCCTGGACTGAAGGAATGATTGGGTGTATGCTGTATATAGGCAGCTACGGCTTTGGCTTCTCAGGAGTTGGCAAGGCCAGGTTAGATAGTTAATTTTCACTTAGTTACATTCTATAGTATTATATGATGCTAGTATAAAATAAATCTCATTGTTTGATTTATTAAGGGTATAGTAGACTTTTCTTTGTATCTGTAATTTTATTTGTGAGGGTATTGTAAAAGTCTTGTGGTAATCACTTAGTTGCACACCTTCAGAAGTGTGTCAGACGGACATTATAAGCTGATTATTTCGTGTAGGTCAAGTTGTACAACCTCTGCAGAGTGTAAAACTATTCGAATAATCGTGCCTACGGTCAAGGGCGGATACAGTGTGTTTTCATATGGTAGATTTTAGTTTTTTTTAAAAAAAAAAAAAAATTATTTTGGGAATCCGAGAGTAATTGGAACTCTTGGATTGTTGTACTGACAGCTAGAGCTCTACTCTTTAAACCTTGGTGGCTAGAGCCTCGATACTAGTGATTGGTAGTTAGAACTTTCACTAGTGAAATAATTAATTTATTTATCGAAACTACATTTGTCAAATGTGTTTTATAAAAATTGTTGAAACATAAAATTGATGCAGAAATATATTTTTTAGATAATGAAAGAGAAGAAACTCTCCCGGCCTCTGCATCAAGGATGCACACAGCCCAATTTATTACAAAGATCCAAGTTCTAAAGTGACCAAATATTAGACTTGAAGCCTTACAACCACAAGACAACTGAACTTTAAATCTAATCATTGCAAATCCTATGACTACACTGCCACCCATGATTGGTGAAGATTTGCTTCGCCACATGCTCCAACCTGGCACCGCCGCTCAACATTGACTCATTTTGGGTCGGTTTCTGCATGTTTGCCCATGCCCTCATCCAGTGTCCACTCAATAAGATAACCTACAAGTGATTAGTAATAACCTTTTTATCAAAAACAGCATCATTCCGACATAACCAAATAGACTAACATAAGACACTGGCTCCCACAAGGAGTTGTGTTTTTAAAATTTTTGAAATACCGGCTAACCAATTCCCAAACATGTTGGCTATATTCACAGGAGAAGATAAATTAAACACACATTGAACAGCCCACCAAACAAGACGTACAAAGGGACAGTCAATAAAAAGATGTTGAATTATTTTCTCTGAAATACAGAAACAACACTTTTTGCTTCCCTTCCAATTTCTTTTGAGCAGATTATCTTCAGTTAATACTACCCCTCTTTTGAGATACCATAGGAATATTTTCACTTTTAATGGAATTTTAAGTAACAAAAAAAAAGTGTCTAATAGGGGCTCGATAATTTCCAATAAGTGCTGCATATAAGGACTGTACCGAAAATAGTCCAGACTTATTCAAATTCCATCTAAAAATATCATTTTGAGAGCTTAATTGTAAATTAGCAATTCTCAAAATTAACTCATTCCAAGCATGTAGTTTAGGCCCAATAATAGGTCTACGAAAAGAGATGTTTAAAGGAGCCGTTCTCATAATATTGGCTATTGTATCATCCTTTTTCCTGACCACCTGATAAAGGATTGGATATTGTCTTCTTAGTGGAGAGTCTCCTAACCAGATATCTTCCCAAAACCTAGTTTGCAGTCTATTTTTAACCTGGAATGAACCAAAGAGAAAAAAATCCTTAAATTTCATTAGGCCCGTCCAAAATTGGGAAGTCCCAGGCTTGTTAAACACTTGCGAAAGACTCTTCTCACCCAAATATTTTCTTATTAACAAAGTTTGCCATACTCCTCCTTCATTAAGCAACTTAAAAAGTCATTTTTCTAGTAATTTTTTATTTTTTATGTCTAAGTTCTGAATACCTAGACCGCCCTGCTCTTTGGGTGTACACACTAAACTCCATTTAGCAAGCCTATATTTCTTTTTATGGCTATCGCTTTGCCAGTAAAATCTAGATCTAAAAAAAATTTAAGTCTTTTGAGAATCTCTTTAGGAATCTCAAAAAAAGACAACATAAACATAGACAAGTTACTTAGCACCGAGTTAATAAGTACTGAACGTCCACCAACAGACATAGTTTTTCCTTTCCAACTGCTAAGTTTCTTTTCAACTTTATCTTCAACCCCTTTCCAATCACTATTCTTTAATTTTCTATAGTGAATTGGAATACCTAAGTATTTAAAAGGGAAGACACCTACTTCACAACCAAATAATTGAGTATACTGTGGTTCAACTTCTTTGGCTTTGCCAAAACAAAATATTTCGCTTTTGTGAAAATTAATCTTTAAACCAGATAGTTATTCAAAGACACACAGAAGAAGTTTGAGATTTTTTGCTTGCTCTATGTCATTATTCAAGAAAAGGATAGTGTCATCAGCATATTGTAATACTGACAGCCCATCATCATTTACCATCATCAATTAAATGAGGAACTACTCCCGATATAAGACCTTCTTCTTTAGCTCTTGAAATAAAGATGGTTAGCATGTCCACAACAAGATTAAAAATAATTGGGGACATAGGGTCGCCTTATCTAAGACCTTTCTGAGTTTGAAAAAAAAAGATCCTAAATCATCATTAACTTTTATTGCAACACTTCCTCCCTTAATGAAACTCTCTACCCAGGAACACCACTTAGGGGAAAATTCTTTCATCCTCAAAGTTTGGATTAAAAACGGCCATTTGACTTTGTCATACGCTTTTTCAAAATCAAGCTTGAGCACAATCCCATCCAACTTTTCTTTATGTATTTCATGAACGGTTTCACGAAGGATAATAACTCCATCAAGAATGTATCTCCCTTGCATAAATGCTGTCTAGGATGGTTTAATAACCTTATGTGCTACATTAGTAATTCTATTAATTGCCACTTTAGTAAACACTTTAAAAGTAGCATTTAGAAGACAAATAGATCTATACTGCTGTATTTGTTTAGCATCCGCTTTTTTGAGAAGCAGTGTAATAATCCCAAGATTCAAGCTAAAAAGATGCATAGAGCAACTATAAAAATCATGAAACATAGCCATCATATCATTTTTAATAACTTTCCAAAACACCTGATAAAACTGATCATGACAATTTAATATATATAAAAGAGAGAGTAGGTGGTTGTGGTTGTTTGGACATGGAAAATGGAGGCCGTAGCGATCCGAATCACGAACACACGTGAATTGGATTTAGTGAAATGCGATCATTCAGTTCGGTCTCCTCGTGTCGCACATGGATGCTAGTTTATCTCTTCTTGCTGGCTGCATCGTGAGGCGTATGATGAGGCCGGGGATTAGAGCTGCATTTGCAGAGTGTGTGGTGACATCAATCATGAAAGCGCCAAGGGATGGTGGAGTGGAAATTAATTAAGCTGGGAGCAAATCTTGCAGATGTGGACAGTTGATCTGCCATGGGCTTCAATGCACCCAGTTTTAAGTTAGGCTAGCTTCAAGTACACTGCGAAGATATACGCTAATTAGTGACCTTAATTGACGGCCCAGTCATCGGGGGAAAAAAGCACAAGATCACATAACCCATAACCCATACATGCAGACGCAGCTGAGTTCAGAACTTCAGATATCGCATATAATTAGATCCTGCGAGCGCTCCTTGGCAATTTGGATACCCTAGCTTGTCTCCTGACTTTTCATGTGCAGAGTACTCACCAAATTGCTCCATGGAAGCATTCCATCCAAGACAATTTTTTTTTTTTTGATATACTGATGAGGGGATCCAAGACAGCAAGTCAGTACCAGTATCATCCATGCATGCATCGTTCTAGCTGGACTGGCCATTCTGTTGTGGTAATATACAAACGTACGTAAACAGGTAAATTTCATGGAGAATGAGCAAATGTTTGGTCAGCTTGCAAGTTATGAGACAGAGTGGGACTGGGACATCGTAATTGCTTAGCTTTATTGAGTATCTCTAATTAGTAGCAACCGCCACGAACCCTAGTCTATGGCTCCTCTCACCTCCTCTCGAACGGACAAGGGACCGTTGATTTCTTAATTTGGTCGTGTGTTGTTCCGAAAAGTGTGGCGATAGTGCTAAGTTTTTGTAATATCCCAATTCTCGAGCTTTTAAAAATTTCTTATGTGTAGTTTAGCATTCTGAAAATTTTCATCAATTTTTTTCAAGTTAATTAAGTTTAATTGGATTTTTTTACAAATTAAGTTAATTAAGTTTAATTTTTTTCAAGTTAATTAAGTTTAAAAATTTTCATCAATTTTTTTCAAGTTAATTAAGTTAATTAAGTATAACTAAATCCTAACTGATCTAAACTATTAGATAAAAAAAGAATAAATGATACGTATTAAATTGAGTGTACCGTAAAAAAAAACTCTTATTTTATGCCATCTTGTGTGGCCAACATTCTGATGTTAGATTTTTGCATTACAACCAGGAGAGCCCCAAGTTGAAAGAGGAGGCCAAGATTCCATCATTCACCACTATTCTGGGATTCTTTACCTAAAAAGCGTGTATAGATTATTTTGCTTTGAGCACCAAAGTAGTCCGCTAACCAGTTGCCACCACTTTCTTCAGCATTCATGAAGCCATGGGAAATGAAATGTCTAATTTGGAATACTGATAATGTACTGATACATATACTGGGACATGTACAAAGATCTCATACACTCACAGCCGACTGACTGACTGACTGGCAGGAGAAACCAAGAAAGCAAAAGTATACCAGTAGTCAGTTGTGTCGTGCGAAGCGCAAAAATTGGCAGGATGTTGGCTTGACGGGCAGGTGTTATATATAATACGTAATACTACAGTGTGTTGTGTAAGATTTGAGCGATTGGATCAGTGGCCCAAAGCCGGGACTCGCACGTGTAGGACCACTGCGTTAATAATCAATAGAAAAGATAATTTTTACGATACATCTCGCCGGTAAGTATAGTACAAATTAAATTTGATAATTGATTTGTTAAAAATATAATAGATTTTTCTTTGTATTTATAATTTTCTCGTGAGGGTATTGTGGAATTTTCTAACTAGGGTTGAAAATATTACTATGGTGTCATGTGATCCCCACATGTTCAATTACAATCATACCCTTCTGAAATTATACTACTCATACTACCAAGTGTAGTATAATTAAATTGTAACTAATCTAAATTATTAGATCAAAAAGAATAGACGGCACGTATTAAATTGTGTGTACCGTAGAAGAGCTCGTAGAAAAATCGTCGTCCAGATAGACTTTGCCACAAGTTAGGTAATGAGACAATGGACTTGGTAGAAATGTAGAGTACACAAGATTTGCGTGCTTGCATGCCAGTACCGACCAATGAGTTTATATAGTATTGCCTTGGTATGTCTGGTACAAATGTATATATATACATGAGAAGTGAGTTTCTGGCAGTAGCCTTGGTTGAATTCAGAATTCAGAGGTAAGTAAGCAGACCGATTCCCTAGCTTGCTGATAGAGAAGTGAGTTTCTGGCAGTAGCCTTGGTTGAATCGAATCAGAGGTAGGTAAGCGCACCGATTCCTAGCTTGTCGATAGAGAAGTGAGTTTCGCAGAGCCTTGGTTGAATCTGACCAGAGGTAAGTAAGCGCACCGATTCCCTAGCTTGCTGATAGAGAAGTGAGTTTCGGCAAGAGCCTTGGTTGAATCTGCATCGTGAGGTAAGTGCACCGATTCCTAGCTTGCTGATAGAGAAGTGAGTTTCTGGCAGTAGCCTTGGTTGAATTCAGAATTCAGAGGTAAGTAAGCAGACCGATTCCCTAGCTTGCTGATAGAGAAGTGAGTTTCTGGCAGTAGCCTTGGTTGAATTCAGAATTCAGAGGTAAGTAAGCAGACCGATTCCCTAGCTTGCTGATAGAGAAGTGAGTTTGGTTGGTCGAGTCGAGGTAAGCCGATTTAGCTTGCGATGAGAAGTGAGTTTCGCGAGCCTTGGTTGGTCGAGAGGTAAGTGCTGCACCGATTCCTAGCTTGCCGATAGAGAAGTGAGTTTCGCAGAGCCTTGGTTGAATCTGATCGGAGGTAAGCAAGCGACCGATTCCTAGCTTGCCGATAGAAGTGAGTTTCGGCGAGCCTTGGTTGAATTCAGAATTCAGAGGTAAGTAAGCAGACCGATTCCCTAGCTTGCTGATAGAGATGCGTGCACAAGCTCAAGTTCTGCTGGCCGAATCGAGTTGTTATTTTTAGCTTGGTCAGAAGTAGTGGACAGGACAGGTGGAAAGACTCGAACATTATACTTATACTTACATTAAAGGCTGGAAGCTTTGGAGGTCCCTCGCGGCCGCTACGTCGGCAAGAATTCTGCCGCCGTTGGATCGCCCCGTAACCGGCTCCGTGCCCTCCGATCCCAAGCGCTGCGCGTCGTGGAAAGCCGGGGTCACGCACGGTCCACGTCGCCCGGCGAAGCACGCCCGTTCGATCGCGCGTCGATGCGTTCGCGCCCGCCCGATTCTTCCCCTCGCACGTCCTTGCCTTGCGGGCCGCTCCGTGCGGTTGGGCCGTGTCTTCACGGGCCTCGCTGTCTGCGCCGGCTGAGACACGTGTTTCCGCGCCGGTTAGCGTGGGCCACCTTCTAGTTACCTACATTTAGGGTGCGTTTGGTTCGTTGAATCGTTTGGTTCTGAACCGTCCGGTACGGAAAATGAGTTCGTTCAGAGTTTGGTTGGTTGAATGGAACCAAATTATTTGGGATGAGATGGTTCAAGAAATGAGAATATTCCATGTTTATGTTGTATCATCCTGTTCGGAAAAAATCCTGAACCACACCGTTCACTCGAATTCCAATGCGCGCACGAAAAAAGGCATAATTTACGAGCTTCAAATGACCATATTTTCTAAACCGACTATCCGATTTGCGATCCGATTGAACCGTTGTGTTCTTTGTCATTTAATCAACAAAACAAGACCACTCTTGACATATTTTATTGCAAAAAATATCATTCATGTATCATCCTATCCCACCAACCAAACATCATCTTGAACCATCTAGTACCATCCTATCCCACCAACCAAACAAAATCATATACCATCCTATCCCACCAACCAAACAAAATCATATATCATCCTATCCCACCACCCAAACACCATACTTGAATCATCTCATCCAGGACGATCTCATCCTACTCAATCTCATCCTACCAACCAAACGCAACCTAAACCTTAGTGGAAAGGACCCCACCGCGAGGCCACATCGCCCGGAAAGATGGTGCCCGTCCGATCGCCTCCGGAGGGCCGCGATCGTGTGGAGCGTGCGCCTGCGCTTGGTGCGCTGCCGCTGCAACGCGCGTCAGGTGGGCCCGCGATCGACGGCTTCGCCAGCAACGTCGCGATGCAGACCAGTTGTTTGGAGAGAAAAAATCCTCAAGAAAGTTGGGAAATACCTGCTAGGGCACTTCTGATGATAATGTGTGTGGTTGTCTGGTCTGAAATGTCATTGAATTGGAAAAATGGAGGGACCTCCGCATTACCAGTTTGTACGATGAATTGCTTCCAAAGGTTTGTAGCACTCACCATTCCTCCTATAGTCCTATCCAAAGGAATTCGTATTCAATTATCAATTTTTGTTATAGGAAATATATGTAGTTTCCTCTAGTAGCCCTAGTCCTATCCTTTCCGCATAATTTCCATACGTTAATTATGCCTGAAAAACAGCGGTGTCCTGATGCATTGCCTTTGCCTTCGTAGTTGCAAAAGGACAGTCTGGCATCATGGCGACTCAAAGCACTCCCTACAAGTTTACTTACTTGTCTTTCAAGATCTGATATATCCTTTGAAAGATTCATGGGTTCAATCAGGTCTTGGACATGATTATAGAATTAAACATGATTATAGAAGATTGGGGAAATCACGTACTGTACAAAGGTAATAATCCTAATAATATAGAAAAGGCTGCTACTCTGCACTACAATGGTGTCATGAAACCTTGGCTTGATTTGGGGATACATGATTATAAGAGCTACTGGAGGAAGTATATGACCAACGGGGAGAGATTCATGACAGAATGCAATATACATTAATAGCAGTGACATGAGATTCACCGAACACATCTGTGGGGATTTGGAGCAACAAACCTCGTGAACTTGCTTGAACAAAGGGATTATGACGAGGAGAAATGGGTTGCGGTATTTGTGATTAATCAAGTATACCTCCGGGGTGGCACCGTGTCAATTCTAAAATGTAAATAAGCTAAAATGCTTCCTGCCAAAATTTACCAATTTTACAGCTAGGAAGTCAGCAGGACATCAGCACGAAACGTTTGAAGTATATTGCAGATTTACTGAGATATATCTTGATTCATCACCTGTTTGTTATACAGTGAGATGAGTCTTTTCATTTGTGGCTTGGAATTGCAAAAGTGCAGTTCCTTGCTGATCATTTTTTTTGGTATAAATTCTTTCATGCTATTCTTTTGCTCATTGTATAAGAGCTACACTGAGGGACTTCAGTGTTGACTGCGGCACGGTGTGTACAGAGAACAAATGCCTCATCAACCAGCAAGTATTGGCTTGCAATTCTTTGCCGCACGGCGAACTGTTGTTATTGTGGGATGATCGCCATTGATGGCATGATAAATGGATGTTTGTTTGTGCTATCGCGTCCACATGATGTTTTAAGACGAGATGTTTATGTTGTGCAAACTCCACTTTGTTTCTGTAAAAGGACCTGAAGAACTCAGATGATTGTACCTCAGAAGGGTTTGTATTTTTATGGTTGAAATCACAGCTCGTAGCCTTGTACATCATCAATTTGATGAAGATAAGAAAACATACGGCTAAACCAGCTTCAACGTTCAAACATAACGGCAAAATGACAGCGGCGTCCGCACGCTCACACACATTTATCTTCAGTAAGGCTCTAAGCTTAATCTGTTAGGTGATTGCTGATTTCTGTAAAAGATCACTTCGGTAGCTGGTAACATAAATTTTTTTGTAAAAGGAAGGTCAAGGGTAGCTATTAGCCTATTCTACATAGCTAGAGGACACTGTCAGCATCAAGTAAAAACTGAGAAATTTTCAGTTCAGGTGTTACAGGTCATGAAGCTTGGGACTGTTATGAATATTGTGTATGTATTCATGAGACTCAATAAGTAATATATATAGGAAGTACAAAGGAGATATTACAAAAGAATATGTCATATATTTATAAGAAAATACAAAAGGCATATAAAGAAATACAAAAGAATTCCTATACTATTAGGGGCCATGAGAATTATGACCTTCCAGAGGACACTTACAATGTTTGTGCAACTCCAGGTACCTCTCCATATTGAAACCATGCTTGGCGCAAAGCTTTCTCCTCCTTGACAAAAACAGCCTCTCCATGAAGTCTTGATATGTCGGATCCCTTGAGGTAATGAGGAAATAGGCATAGCCGACAAGCAGGCCAGATGTGGTCGTGAAGAAGGCAATCGGCTCCATCACATCCCATGAGAACTCCCAGAATGTCAGACGGAAGAAGAGACCAACTTGGCACATGAAGAACCCTAAGCCAGACCACAGTATTCGCCTGACTTGCTTGTGTGCCAGCTTGTCCATCTCTTCCTTCTTTCCCTGGAGTTGCCTAAACTCTTCTTTTCTCGGGTCATTCTCCGGTGCGAGTGCAAGAGGCACAGCCCTTCTAACCAGGTCCACAACCTAAAAATGGTCAATAACCCATCAATATATCAGCTAAAAAGTTTACAGCATAACTGCCTTTCTGTGCATCACTTGCCTTTCTGTGCATCTCTTGCGTAACTTAAGAAAAATCTTCAACTCTTACCAAATCGATCAGACAATTGTGCATAATTGTTCCCCATAAAAACAAGTTACAAAATTGACACTTCCCCATAACTGAAAGCGACAGAAAAAATGTCTAACTGATGGCGCAATCCTCTGCAACTGAGAGAATAAAGTAAGAGAGTATCATGCCAAGTGGATGCTTAGATGTTTTAAATGGCGTGGACGTCACCTAAAAAGGAAAACAAGATTCCACTTTCCGTGCTAAGAGCATTCTACGGTCCTTATTCTGACCAGGGTAGGTGAAGAACATAGTGTTGGAGATTGGAAAGGGAAACCTCTTATTTCTACCACATAATGCGAATCGTCTCATCTTGGTTCTGTTAATTACGATAAATTCCATCTTCATATCGATTATATGTTACTTTAGCTAACTAATGTCAGTATGTTACCTCTAAATTACACCCAATGTTTCCACTGTTCACCGTTCATTCGTTTATGTTCATTTCATACAGAAGCGCTGCAACACAGATATCCTAACCCATCACAATTGAACACAGTTACCCCATGTAAACAGTGGTCAACATCATCTGATCCATTTGGACCAGAAAACATGTCCACCTACGCCGCTACGATTCCAACAGGGAATCCATCACCCCCAATTCATACATTTCCAGCTTGTAATTTAATCGTATGCAGCAAAAGAAAGAAACTAAACTGAAGAAAACTGCATCTCAATTTATCACCAAATTTGATCAGCTTTTAGCTGAAACTATTCAACTTATGAATTCCTCTCGTGATTAAAAATGGTATGACATTCATTTCACAAACATGACTAAGCAGTAGGATGACTAGTTCTTTCCAAAAATTTTTAAAAAATGCAATATATGTATCTCTAAACGATCTCAGGACAATTCTACCAGCAGACATTTCATAAGTAAATCTCTGCACATGCAAGAACTTGCTTTGGGCAAAAGGACCCATTCCAATAGGAATCTAAATCATCATGAAAGCAGCGCGTTTACCTACTACAGGGAGGTACAAATCAAGACGAATCTAACAATGTAAAAAAAGAATGGGCTATTTCAGAAAGTCACCTTCTCGGGGTGGAGGTAAGCCTTGTCCCGGAAGAGCAGCACGACGCCGGCGTCGTCCATCGCCCGCGCGAGCGCCTCCGCCTCGCCGTAAGTGCGCGCGGCGCCGGCCTCGACGCAGGCGTCGAGGAGCTCCCCGTAGCCGACCACCTCGCTCCGCCCGTCCTGCAGCCGTCGCTTGAGCGCCTCGACCCCCACAAGCCGCACCAGGCGCCGCGCCTCCGCTGCCGTGACCTCCGCATCGGCCGGCCGGGCCGGCGGCGGCGAGAAGAGGCGGAGGTTGCGGAGTGTGCACGCCGCCGTGGAGGCTGCCGGAGAGGGAGACCGCGAGCGGAGGAGCAGGCGGGAGGCGGCAGCGCGCCACAACATGGTGGTGGTTCGAGGCCGGCGTGACGAGGAGCGAGCCGCTGACTACTTGTTATGGGCCGGAAGTGGACTGGATGGAGACCATACCATTTTACTATTCCATTTCTTGTATTTTTTTTACCTGCGTGAGTTTTGACCTTTTCTTTTCAGCCCGGCCATTTGCCACATCTTTCTTATGACTTCTATCATTTACATTTATTTTCGGTAAGGTTGATTATTTGTCCCGGATTTATTATTTGGATTGATGTTTTGCAATTTTCCTAATTTCTAATTTCTTTTTGCATTTTCAGGCCACGTGAAATGACTGTTATACCCTTAGACACATTCTCGACGACCACGTCATCTCCGACCGCTCCTTCGCCGACGCCAACGCCATTTATCGGATATCCTATAAAATACGGATCAGATCGGATATTGCTCGTCCCATACCTTAAACCATATTCCATGAGCTTTTTTAGATATGGATAGGGATAACATCAGATGCGGACTGGGGCTAAAAAATGGCACCTGCGCTGATTTTTTTCCAAATACGGTGTCGGATCGGATGGGAATTATCCGCCCCATTTTCACTCCTGGTCATTCATGTGGCCTAAAATGCAAAAAAAAAAATTAGAAAAATAGCAAAACATCAAATCAAATAATGAATTTGGGGCAAATAATCAACCTCGTCAAAAAAAAACAAATAATAGAAGGCATACGAAAGACAGGGGCAAACGATCGATTTTCCATATTTGTTATGGGCCGGAAGTGGACGGGATGGAGACCATACCTTTTTACGATTTCATTTCTTGTATTTTTATTTATTTTTACCTGCCGGAGTTTTGACCTTATCTTTTCTTTTCAGGCATGTGTTGTACCTACTGCTGTGGTGTGGTGACTTTGCAATTGCATCAAGGAAAAGAATCAAATAAATATTTGGAGGATCAAGTATCAATGCTTCCTTCCTGACCAAAATTCTGCTCTCAGCTAGCACCAAGGTAAGGGCATATACAATCACCTCTATAATCCTGTGACATCACTTCCTATAATCCTTGGCACGTAAATTTTTTGTGATATGGATGAGAGAGAAGGATGAGAGAGGTAGAAGCTGTCTGGTATGCAACAGACGGTCTATAAAACCCTTATAGACATCACTTTTGTTGTATCTATGTTGTCTGTAATCCACGTGTTTTGTAGCCTCATTTTGTAGGGTGTTAGGATATGTACAATGGTATAAACAGTTGTTGTCTATATCAACTCTCTATATAACATATAGACAGCACTAAAAACAGCTTATACAATGATTGTGGTGATACAGTCGGCTATAGGATTGTAGACAACACACATTCTTTTAATACTTTTATTGTTTCTGGTGCTATAGTCGACTACAAGATTATAGACAGCTTCTTTCTCTCTCTTCATTCTCTTTCATCCACGTCAGTAAAAATCTTACATGGCAGAGGCTATCAACAGCTGACATAAACCCATTGTACATGCTCTTATATATAAACAACTTAAAGACAACCAATTGTATTAGTTGTGTTTCTCTAAGTAACCGAATGCCATATGTAACTGATACTCTGTTAGGGACAGGAAGGGAAAAGCTTCATAATTCGTTGCAAAAAATATTCATAATCAGAATGTAAAGAAAAATGAAAGGAAATAAATTCGCAGAGGAGGACAGTACACAATGCCTTAGCTTTTCATTTGCCATCTTCTTCTACTTTCAGATTAAGACAGCACAACTTATACGTGTTTATCCTTTCACGACGGATTTTGGAGGTGTCCTTTTCCTATATACACGGATCAATGGATATGAGACATTTCTATCAGGTGTGACATAACATTTCCAATTCTCTCAGTCTTTTTTTTTTAAATCTTGCCTCTCGATCAGTTTCACACCAGATAATCTTATCTTTTTCTAAGTACACATCGGACAAACTTACACACACACCACACGTGGATATATTCTTAACACACGTTTAATCTAGAGTGAGAGTTAAACCTCACAGAGTGTGGACATACGTTTTGACCACTGAATGTATACTGTTCCTAAATCCAATGCAAAGGTGAGACAGCTAGGTTCGAGGCCAGACTGGCAGGACGCATCGAGCAAGCGCTTGGTCCTCAGATAATCTTAGCTTGAAGCAAGTGTTTTTTCATTGTTGAAAGGCCGGTATGTGTTAGCTTGAACTTGCACGTGTGGCTGTCTGGGCCATCATTCTTGTCGAAAGAGATGAATGACACAGTGGGCCTAGCCCATCCAACTCAACTCAACCAGCTTCGTGACTGTTTCCACGGCATTGCAATCTACGGGTGTGCTGTAGACTCCAGAATTAATGTAAAAAAGAGACTATCGCACGCGGCTGCGGATCCAAGAATTAGAGACGAGGGACGACGAATAAGCTATAGAGTGAAATTACATTATTTGAGAGGGGCCAAATAGTATAAATACAGTTAAAATTGTGCGGATCACGGATCACAAAATTTGGATCGTAGGGGGAGCCCGGGCCCCTGCCATCCCCCCTCCCTTCGCCTCTGATCTGACAGATCAATACGATGATTGAGGATCACCATTCGTCCAAGCGAGGAAGGAGATCGATGGTGGCATCCTTCCTTTGAGCGTGCTGGCGGACAGAGTTGGAGAAGATGACTTGCACGGCTAACTTCCTCTCTACCCAGGCGGAGAAGAGGGGGAACGTTTGTGAAAAAACAGAGGAGAAGACGCCGATTCACGTGACGCACTGTTGAGATAGCGAACGGTAGAAGAAGTACAGTGATGGTTGATTGGTGGGGTCGGGCCCGCACGATAGTGAGTGTGCAAGTGAGAGAGAGTAAGCGCTGGTTGGCTATTGCTAGGTCGTGGTTGCGCGTCGGCTTGACCTGCTCGCGGGACGCGAGCGAGGGAAGAAGGAAGCGGCAATGCGACAGGCTGGCTAGGCTGGGCCACAGGGAGATGGAGAGGCTAGGCTGGCGGCAGGGATTTGGCCCACAGGGGAGAAGAGGGAAAGAAATGATTTGAAAATTTTATTTGAAATTTCAGGATTAGATTTGAATTTGAATTCAAATAATGAGGTGGTTTTGCACACAATTAGACTTGTAGATTGTTCACAAATCCAAATTTGAGACAAGAAAATTGTTTGAACCTTTTAAATTTCAAGGCAAGGCTTTTGGAAAATATTGAAATACAACAAAAGTTTTTGAAATTCGTACAAAATTTAAATTGGACCAAAATGGGCTATTAGGGGTGCAATCGGAGCGGATACGGGCGGATATCGCTCATCCTGTATGATATTTCGTATATTTTTCTCGAAGTCGGAGTCAGGCACGGATAGTGTTCATACTCATTTCTCTATCATGTATTCGCTCCACGAGTCTTCGGACAGTCGGACGGACAAAAATTATCCATTTCTTTTGCACCCCTACATAGGACATTGGATAGTAAGAGTGCAATTAGAGCGAATACAGAGAGACTAATCACTGAGATATCGAAGAAAAAACACCCAGTATCCCCTGCCTACTTAGATGCAACAACACATCTATCTGTTATCTTGTTCCTAAGTGGAGTCACAACAGTATTTCCTCATACCACCTGACAAACGATACATACGGACGGATACCACTCATCCTATATCCTACTCCGTATTTCTACCTCGGAGCCTGAGTTGGACACGAATAGTGTCGGATACCCATTTCTCCATCCCATATTCGCTCCGTAATCCTTCACCCTAGCTGTTACAGCCCCTCTCATAAGGCTGCAGATTACAGAATTTCCTGCCGCGTAAGGCTCATCAACTGGCCATTTACTGTACGCAAGAGTAGTAATTTCCATGTTTTCAGTTGCAACACTCAGAAGTGAAAGGGTCACGATGCCAAATCAGGGGACACAAGAGAGCAGGGCGTACGTTAGGTACGTAGTAAGTAGTAACTCCTCTCCTCTTCACCGCTCGCAACAACCCCAAACAATCTCACACCCCCCGGAAGCAGCACAGAGAGCCAGGCAAGCGATCACCAACTCCTCTGATCCTCTTTCCCCATTGCTACAACCGGACACAGCACAAACAGTGCCTCCTCCTTTCCATGCTTCCGTTCCCATTTCCCCGTTAATTCGACACGATATGACAGCTGAAGGCAAACCCCCCCTCCCTCCCTCTCCTCCAGGCAGGGCCAATTTGATTTGTTCTCCATGACATGATGGAAGAATAATCAGGACCATTGCGTGTACCACCTTGTACGGCCCACTCAATCACCATTCAATAGTTTATAGGTTGATTGATCTAGCATACAGCGCAATGTTCAGGCAATTCTGAATGTCAGAACCACTAGCTAGCTGCTCAATAGTCATTGTATTAATCTCTTCAGGTAAACAGTAACACTAGTTACGATCCTCCTGTCGAAGGGTTCCCTCAATAGCTAAAAGCGACGAGGTGTTAGAGCAAACAACCATCACATCACATGGAACCAAACAGACCCGATGCCTTTCCTGCAATGGTTTTAGCACGCCCAACAACCACACCCGACTATCATCATCACTCCCAAAACCCTTGTAGCCTTTCTCCAAACCCAAGGAGGAGAAGGCAAGAGCAACAATGGCTAAAGCGATCAGTGTCTTTCCAAGCTGACCTCTTGCCAGTACTACTCCACACTCCCACAAAAGACAACAGGGTACGGCTTCTGCTGTGAGAAAAGGACTACTCATTAGGGTAATCTTGGGCCCTTGGGGACAATAGAAAAAAGATAGGGAGAGATGACCAGTAGGAAGGAGAGAGAGAGAGAGAGAGAGACCAGAAAAGGTTTGTAGTGAGTAGGGAGTGGAGGAGGAGAGAGGAGACCCATCACCCATCATGGCAAACAGGCAGAGGCAGATGGCAACAAATTCATGGCCAGCCCAGTTCTCTCTCTACTCTGCCCCCCTCAACCTCTCTCACTCGCATCCACTCCATAAAGAGTAAGAGGCATTTTATCAGAGGATAACGCTGCACATCACAAGAGGTGGGTCAAGGCTTCAAGCCTTCAACTTGAAGGCGATGTTTTGCTAGAAGAATATTTTGCAGCTAACCCGCTTGGGAAAGGTGACTAGGAAGCAAGCCGGTTAGTACTACGAACAATGAGACGGCAATAATTGGAACTGCACGAGACCTGTGGAAAAAAAACTGATGCTCATTGCCAAGTTAACAAAATATCTTGCCAATAGTATTTGGTAGATGTTATGATTCTTCTTTATTTCTGAACAACCCAATGGGCAAGTTTAATTTGTTAAAGATACGCAATACAAAAAATAATAGTATTACAGAGAGGGCTTTGACAATGACGAGCAGAAATTATGGCTTTTGAGAAAGACAATATTCTGACACTGCTGCTTGAGGAATTCTGATCCTTGTCCTGTGTCAGGTAGTGAATAAATACTAGTAAACCTCCAAAGCTGTAGCTGCAAAATTATTGCGTTATAAACAGACCCTTGACATCCAATAACTCATTACCAAATGAAAAGATTCAGGGTATTATAACGGGGAAGATCTGAAACAGTGATGTCCAAGTAAGCAATGCCCAACAAACCAGTTTGGACTGAGGTTAGCCAAGAACAACAAAAGAATTAGCAAAACTAATGGAGTGGGATTGCTTGATGGGGATGGTGAACTAACCAAATACCCAAATTATCACTCACGGAATGTGACTTAGCGGAAAAAGAAACATGGATCCAGGCTGATCATGCTAAGTCCTATTGGCCAATGTACCCAGCAAGCAAGAGTTAACGAGCTAATGACCTCATAGAGGGAAAAGTGAAAACGATGCTAAAGTAAACCATGTATATCCAAAAGAGACCAGAATGGGTGAGCTCCAATAAAGATAACTATGACTCATGCAAGAACGTAAGAACAATAACACTAAGATATGAATGAGTGATGGAGAAGGCAAAGTGACGTCAAACAAACAAGAAGGGAAGAATCGGCAAGAATTATCGAACATGAACAGGACCACTGGTACTGATTAAGCATGGCTTTAGGATGCCACTGATCCAGCCACTTACTTGAGCTACATAAATCCTAGGTTATCCATCATACTAATTAATGGTTTGGCGGTGGTATTGACCAATCCTCAACCTCCTTATTCATGGGGAAATAGGAGCACATGTAACTTCTCATAGCTAAGGTGAGCTCGAATGCACCAACAAGGCACCAAATATTTGACCATGTGGGTAGTGATCAGGTAGAGGACTCTATCAGGAGACTAGCATCCGTGAAATTAATAAGGATTAAGGAACAGTTGAGAATGAACTGAACAGAAGCTACCATGACATTTAAGCTAAACATTAGTAACTATCACTGTGGAGAGATCCAGCAATTAGTGATCAGAATGTTTCCCTTTTCTTCTTATCTCAGAATTGACCAAATTGAGCAGCTAAAGAGGCAAAAGAACTAGGCAATGACATCTAAGTAAGATCTAGTAATACTTTAGCCCTAAAAACTCGCTCTCAATTTCAACGGCCTGAAGTCTGAATCGGGCGCCAAGCAGATGCAGTGAGCAGGCACAGGTCCTTCCATCCGAGCTTCAGAGCACCATTCTCCTCGACGAGCGTGTACCCGTCAGAGGGGAACATGCCCAGCAGCAGGGCGGCCTGGGCGGCGGCGCTGCCCGCGAGCGACGCCACGCGGAACCCCGACTGCGCGAGCTTCTCGCGCCAGCTCCCGAACTTGACGTCCCCCGTGCGCGCCGGCCCGCCGACGGCCAGCACGTTGCGGATCTCCCGCGAGAGCAGCTGCTGCTCCACGACATGCCGCTCCGGGCTGTCCTCGCTGTAGCTCGCGTCCAGCGAGTCGAACAGCGCCGAGTAGTAGTGGATGGCCTCCACGAAACGCGCCAGGAAGGAGCCTGAGTGGCTCAGGTCCTGCTCCACCATTGTTACCACCTTCGGCGCCAACCTAATCCAGTGGTCCACAGATTCAAGATCAGTACAGCAGTTTATGGTGATTCTATTCCACTAGGACAGACTCTTGAACCAGCAACATTTAGCATTATAATGATACTACATCAAGGTAAAGGACATCTTCTTTAATCGATTTCTTGGTTCCCCATGCAAGTACCGTGGGACAGAGGTAGCAGTCTCCACTATAGAAAGCCAACACCTCAGATGAACTTTTTAACTTAGCTTTGTGATCCACTCCGTAAGAACTAAGAACTGATTAGTAGTACTACGAGATGACAGGAATTTCATTTTAATAATCAACATTTGTGGCACTTGGAACAAGAAAGTTGAAGACTTTCAGCGTGAAAAGTTGGTCATGATGTAAGAACTTTTAGATCTCTCTTAGTGATCCACAAACCAAATGGAAGCGAAATCTTTTCGACTTCTCGGATCACCAGAGACCATGGAAGAGCTTACTACCGCAAAAGCAATAGAAAGTTGCAACCTTTTAAGCCTAAAAAGTTGGTCATAATGACAAACTTTTAGCGCTCCAAAACGCAATTTTTTTACTACTACTCCTTAAACCAATGGAGTACTTGTACTAGTACTACCATTGATGTGTTGATGTGTAGGTGAAGTGAAGGCTGAAAAGTAGGCATGGATATGATGGCAAGATTTGACAATGGAAGCAGCATTGCATTGGTACCTCTGGATGAGACACAGAGTGTTGGAGTCTGAGCCAGTGACATCGTAGAGCGAGTGGTGCAGCCAGTGGACGGCGACGGCCTCGCGCCGCGTGACGCCCAGCTTCTCCGGGTCAAGATTCCCGGCCTTGTCGGCCACCGGGCAGAACTCGAACGGCAGCCCCAGCGTGTCCGCGAAGTCCGACAGCCGCTTCCCCGTCGCCTCCAGCGCTTCCATGGACGCGCCCAGGCCCGTCAGCCTCACCCTCGGCGGCCCGCCGGGGCGCGACGCCAGGATGTGGAACAGCCCCGGCCACTGGAGCCCCTGCATGATGTCGAGGTCGATGATGTGCACGCGCTCCTCCCGCTCGAACGCTTCTTGGATGGCCTGGTTCGCCGTGAAGTGGGAGAACTTGACGAACGGGCTGATGCCGTTGAACACCTGGAACGCCGCGGCCACGCGGCCGTGGAGGCGCGCGGCGGCGGGGGACGCGTGCGGCAGCGGCGCGTACAGCCCCAGGCACGAGCTGACGAGGCGCGCGGACATGGCCTCCGCGAAGTATGCGGCGACGCGCTGCGTGGAGGTGCCGAACGGCGTGGCGAGCTCGGCGATCTCCAGCAGCGCGCGGTGCGCCTCGTCGAGGTTGTCCGCGTTCACCGACTCCGCGCACTGCAGCAGCAGCGTCAGCAGGTGAAGCCCCTCCTCGTCACGCTGCTTCCGTCGATGCTCCTCTTTCCGCTCCTTCGCGGCAGCAGCGGCCGCTGCAGCGGCGGCGGCGGCAGTTTCCTCCGCGGACGGGGCCTTCGGTGACTGCGGTGGGTTGGGCTCCTCGCGCCGCCGCTTGTCGGGGACTGGGGGAGGGGGAGGGAGCACCGCGACCGGTGGGACGGCGGCCGTGGTGTCGGGGAGGAGAGCAGGCGGATGGGAAGGAGGCGGCGGGGCGGGGTCGGAGGTGAGGAGGGAGCGGAGGCGGAGCTCGAGGAGGGATGCGAGGCCGGGGTTGCAGGGGTGGATGATCTCGCGGACGTTGTGGATGAGCTGCGTGATGGAGACCGCGGCGCCGCTGCTACCGATGATGTCCCGGATGATGCCGTCCACCCAGGCCGTGGCGGACGCCGCCCCATCGGGCGCCTGCGCCGGCGCGGCGACGTCCATCTCCGCCTGCTGGAACGCCGGGAGCTGGGTGGGCAGCGCGGGCAGCTGCGCGTTCGCGGACGACGGCGGCGCGCCCGCCGCCGCCGCGGTGACGTCAGAGAGGTCGCCCGTGACATGACGGCGCGGCGGCGGCAGGTCCATGTCGGGCGCGGGGCGCTTGCGGACCATGGCGGCTTCTTGATGGTCTAGGTGCTGGAGGTAGAGGAGGAGGTCGGAGGAGGAGGAGGGGAGGGGAGGCAATAAGTTGGAAGATGAGGTGGTGATGGCATAAGAAGAATAAGAGTGAGAAGCGGGGGCGGAGGAGGAGGACGAGGGGAAGAGGAGGAGGGAGGAGGAGCCCATCTAGAAACGCCAAGGGGAAGCCGCCGCGCGCATGGCGAGCCAAGGAGCGCGGGAGAGGAATGGATCAGAGGATGGGAATAGGGGCTAGTGGGAGTGGTACTGCAACTTTGACGAGTTTTGGCGCCGCGCTGCCTGAGGTGCGAGGTGCGGTTGAGTTGAGAGTGGGAGTAGTAGCAGGAGAGGCTCAGGCGATGCTCGGGTCGGGGCGGAGTAGTAAAGAGGAAGACGCCGACGGGAGAGCAACAACAGCGCAAGCACAAGGGGTTAGGGAGGGGGTAATTTATGGAGTTGTAGGATTGCCATCGGCCTCTCTCTCTCTCTCTGATCACTTTCCTCATTATGATGTACTACTAATTGTACTCGTGGTAATGACCACCTTTGCCCGGTAATAATGGTACTGTCTCGAGAACATCCTAACGGTCCCTGACAGTAATCAGAATCGCTATGGGCGTGTTTGGTTGCCCGCGTCCCACAGAGCCTAGCCCGCGAGATGCAGCAGGACGGTGTTTGGTTGTCTGCATTCATGCATGGGCCTAGCCCGTGGGGTGCAATGCGTGGCGTGGAGCCTAGCTTCGAAGAAACGAGAAAAGCGACCGTTCCTCGAGGCCTGGCTCTCGAGGGCGCAGCGCGTGCCTCTGCAAGTGCAAGAGGCGAGATGGCGGGTGATTTTTAGGGTTACCTCCCCTGCACGCCACTCATTTCCCTTATCCTTACGCACTGCTCTCACTCTCACCACTCACTCTCCCTGTCTTCTCCTTGTAGATCTGGTCTCTTCTCCGCTCTCCTTGTTGTGCTTGTGCAGAGGTAAGGAGGCATAGTTCCTTTCCCATGCCCGCTGCTCCTCTATCCCTTCCCTCTCGAAATGCCCCCCCCTCGCTTTCTTCACTATCTTGTATTCGTGCTTTCACTATATGCTATTTGTTTTGGTTTTTTTGTGGTCCAGATCTATCATGCTATTTGTGGTTCAGATCTATTGCTTGATGAGATTTTCTTGTGGTCAGATCTATTGCCTTGTTCAATTTTTTTGTGGTTCAGATCTATCATGCAATGAAATTTGAACATATTTTTTCATGTCGATGATGTTTGAATGGCACTGGGAGGCGTTTCCTTGTGAAGCAGCAGCTGTGGAATAAAAATCTATAGTCTTTTTTTTTTGAACATGTTGCATATTATATAGTACTTGCAGTTGTGCTCACATAAATCTCGTAAATGGGTTTTTGTTTACTTGTTTAGATGGATATGCAAAGAAAGCAATGCATGCTTATTATTAAGGCATCTGCTCTAGTCACAATTATGTATGCTTTCTTTCTGAGTAGGATTAGGCTGTCTCGACGGTCAAAACCTGCAATCACATATGCCCCAATGGTCGAGAGAGACAGTGAGCGCCAAGCAAACCTAAACAAAACATACAATTATGATGATGTTGAGTGTGTAGACATGCTGCGCACGAGGAGAGCCCTATTTTTCCACCTATGCAACTTGTTCAGAGAAAGGAACTTGTTGCGAGATAGTATACACAGCTCTGTAGAAGAGCAAGTTGCAATGTTTCTCCATGTGGTCGGTCATAACCAACGATTTACAGTAATACATCAAACCTTTAAGAGGTCCATAGAGACAGTGAGTCGATACTTTAGGGAGGTCTTGTATGCTATTAGTGAGCTAAGAAATGATATGATTAGGCCCCCATCCAATGAGACACCCCTAAAGATCCAAACGAGTTCAAGATGATATCCCTATTTTAAGGTACTAAAATCGTCATTTATTCCATTAGGATTGTCTTGTACATATGGATGCGTAGCATGTAACAATAGTTGTTGTTTGTCGTAGGTTTGTGTGGGCTCAATCGTTGGGACTCATGTGCATGCTGAAGTACCAAATGAGATTTCTTCAGCCTTTAGGGGTAGGAAGCACTATCCTACTCAAAATGTGTTGGCCATTATCCTACTCAAAATGTGTTGGCCATTGTGTTGGAAGGACTATCATATGGAAGTCACCATTGTGTTGTGACCTGTGAGTAGATGTGGAAAAAACCTCCTTAGTGGGCTCGTTGGCTCGATTCAAAATTTCTCCAATTACACTCGTTAATTGGTTAAACACTGAAATGAGTCGATTTCGCATGAAATTGGATTTTGCTCTAGCTCGGCTTGGCTCGTTAGCTCGGTTCTAAAAATACTTCTAAACTATAAATAAAATGATATTAAATCAAATCGTGTCAATTTCAAAAAAAACTCGGTAAGACAAGTACATGGCTCAATATCCACCCCTACCTGTGAGGAGTGTGAGACATTGGTTGCAAGGAAAGGCCTTGTGCACATAATTTATGTCTAATGCACCCTGAACTATAGTCTTTTCTGAATGATTCAAAATTTCCTCTTTTTTGGTCTTAACTATGTGATTGCCACTAGGAGGCGTCTCCTTGTGAGGCAGCAGCTATGGCATGACCTGTCAAAACATCAAACAACATGTCATGGTGCAAATGGTGTCATACTATCACAATATGAGGCCTTACTTGTGAACTGATTTCTCAAGGCACTTCTATGCACCAAGGAAATTTCTTGGTACTTTTGGTGCAACTGACGGTAATCAATTGTTGAAGCCAAATCTGGCAATATTAACTAGTTCATGTCTTTGATTGTGGCCAATGAAAAAGGAATGCAACATGTTCTCCGAATACTTGCCCTATTTTTTTTATCCTGTTCAATGATGAAAAAATGAGCTATTTCTTTTGCTAGGTCAGGTCTTTCATGACTTGGTACGTTGTCCACCGTGGACGGCCAACCGGTGTTTTTACTTGGGAAGCATGTCATACGGAAGTCAACGGGTACAAAGGAGCATACTTCAAAGGATACCAATCAAAACAAGAGGCTTTTGCAGCCTACAATCGTGCAATTATGCAAGCCAACGAATCCATGGACAAACTTGATACCAAGCCACAGAAGAAGGGTGCTTTTAGCTGCAAACACTACTACAGAAAACGTTATCACAGACGGTTCGGAACCTTCATCACAGACGGTTCGACACCGTCTGTGTTTTTATACGTCTGTGATAACTGGCGGTTATCACGCACGTTAAAAATCGCTCGTGATAAGTAACAACACAGACGGTTCTAATGAACAACCGCTCGTGATATCCATATATCACATATGGCTATATTTACGAACCGCTCGTAATATCCAATATCACAGACGGTTCACAATTCTCACCGCTGCGTGATATATGGATATCACAGATGGTTCAGAATATAGCCGCGTGATATATAGATATCACGACGGTCATAATTAGCACCATCTCGAATATCCACATATCACGACGGTGATAATTATGAACCGCTCGTGATATCCATATATCACGCACGGCGATTTTTACGAATCGCTCAGTGATATCCATCTATCACGCACGGCAATAGTTATGAACCGTCTATGATAGCTCTTTCAAGATAACTAATTTATTTTTGATTTTCGCTAGCCTCAGAATTGCTAGCCATGCCCTCTCAAAACAAGCAGCGTAAAATAGATATATTACGTATGAATCAATCATTGACACTGAAAGTGATCATTTAACTCAAAATCAATTCGACACGAATATGTATCAAATATTGGCTAGCCTCAGGAGTTACAATTGAATTACAACTATTCAAAGTGAATTACATTAATGAATCATTCAAGGTCGTTCAGCGGTGTTGGAGTAGTGAAACTCTCCGTTGGCGCTAATGATATCCGTCATGATGAAGGTGTAGAGCTTCCCTCGAACATCCGAGATCTCTCTCTGAACAAGTGAATCTAAATCTATATTGAAGATCTGTAGCTAGCAACAGTGAAGTAGTAAGCATATATATGTAAATTTATAATTAGAAAATAATTATTGCGAGATTGACCAACCTCGGGATCCTCCAACTTAGCACTCATGAGAATCTGCATATGATGGCAAACGTAGAATGCACATTCTTCTTCTTTTTGCTGACGACACTGCAAAAATAGAATTACATATATAGGTATAGTCAGTTCGAGATGCATTATTACGAAGTATGATAGAATTATTGTGTTGTAGCACGTCATCGAAATCGCGTCCCGTGATTAAATGTATGCGTTCGTTCCTTGTATAGCCCTCCCAAGCAATATAGGAGATGAACGACCTACATGTTTCCAAAAAGTTAACCTCGACCATTTCAAACGAAGGAAGAGTACAATAGAGTTATGTATGGAGGAAATAAGCACACCTGTCGAGTACTCCTCGTACAAGGGTGAAGTTGTGGCCTTTTTTCATTAGGGAATCAAGGTATAGTACCTGGTTCCTCTTTGGTATAATGACTAAAAGGACCCAGTGGTGCCTACTCATGTATGTCGCTTGAGTCATTAAACCTAAGTTCGTGCTGCGTATAAAGTACAAATGAAATTTGTATAACAAGTAGTGAAGCACTTACTTCGATTGTAGGGCACCATTATGTAGTCCTTGTCGCTTTGAGCAAGCAATCACTCGTTATGTATTTCTCGACGAGGATGCGTCGCCAAGATGGTTTGCTCAGAGACCACGTGTGGGTCGAGGAAACCCACCGGTTCTTTCAATCGCGGGTATTTTTAATCATGTATCTATACATAAGCAATGAGTTGTTATATTTGATATTACGTGAATGTAGAACTTGATTATACACACTTACGATGTCCAAAGATCGTAGAAGTGAGGCATCGAGGGCTTTGAGGTTGAATAGGTCGAATAAGTCGCCGAAGCCCACGACGAAAGGGGGGCTCGTGGAGGAAATAGTCATCCGTGTATCGCGATGATTCCATTAGCGCACCCTTTCTCTTTGGTCTTGTGCAAGTACGTGTATGCAAACTCGACAACCTAATCCAACAGAGGCCAATCATGCGGTGGTCGCCAACGGACTTCCGAAAGAGTATTTCTTAGGGTTAGGAGGGGGAAGCACCTTAATGTTCTTCGATTTCGATTTGTCCTGAACGACTTGCCCGCTACGCGTCCTCCTGTGAGACGACTCGGGAACCGAAACGGCGACACACTTTTTTTTGTTCTTTCGGTGTCTTCTCCACGGGAACCGATGAGGCGGGCTTCTCAAGCGAAGGTTGAGGTGTAGTCATGGAGGGTCCTGTTAGAGAGGCATGGTCGTGCCGAGATGGTTGGGGTAGAGTCATCAGAGGTTGAGGCGGCACTGCAGGGTCCAGGGCGATGTCCTTCTTGGGTCCTGTTGGAGAGGCATGGTCGTGTTGAGATGGTTGGGGTGGAGTCATCAAAGGTTGAGGCGGCACTGCAGGGTCCAGGGTGATGTCCTTCTTGGGCCACTGGATAAAATTGTACACGACATCCCCTAGTGTTCTGATGTCGTCGTTCGGGCGAATCTCCAGCGAGACGGCCTTAAAATTGTCATGTACCATGTCCACCTGGACCCTGGTGTAACCCTGCGCCACCTGGGCACCGTGCTGCACTATCCCTTCCATGCATGGATACGCCACCCCACGCCCAGCCTCAATATACATCCCAACCATCCTCACTTGGGCGCGCGGGCGTCGGCTCCTACAAAACGATACGCAATTAGCTAAGGCGTCCTATAGGTCTATCTTTGGAGCATTCCAGAGATGTACATTACCTTGATGTCATCGATAGGTAATTGGACGTCATCATGTTCATAATTTTGCGTGGACGCAACGCTACTCCGATGTTGAGGAGGACTGCTCCCAAAACAACGGGGCGCTTGCATCGTTGAGGAGTAGGAGTTGATTCACTTGGTCCTGCAATCTTGCTATCTTTTCTTCAAATTTTGCAAGAAGCACTGTTCTCTTCCTTCAAATTTTGTAGTAAGCACATGTTCCAACTCGTGTCGTACTCGCCTTGGATCTCTTCCCGCTCCTATACATGCGAAGAGTCGTCTGGGAATCCATCCTCCAAGATACGTTAACCCCTTTGCCTCGTGCGACCCGGTGCTCCTTGTTTCCTGAGCCATAGATAGTATATCCTTCTCCTATCGCTGGAAGGAGCCTTGGAATATGTGGAACTCAATTCTTGCTGCAAGAGGTCATCATGTTATTATAGACATTATGAAGTTATGGACTTATTAACAACTAGGAAGTTCGAAGACATATTTACCACACGGTTGGCCACATCCCGGTTTGCCGGGTTTGTGAAAGAGTTTTCGCCCGAAGACGTGACTAATGCCCTCGCTCTTAACCAAGAGAGAGCGCGCTCGTCTGTGATCTCAGCAAATGGCCTTGTTGCGTTCTCGTCCTCCGCCGCCCATTGCGCGGTTTTACGCGCACTCGTGGTGCCAAGTTTGTGGGGTGAGTGTTTAGTGTCCGAGAGCCTTGTGCGTCGATTTTCCTCAAGAAAAATTCGGCGCCGTCTTCATTTGCACAAAGGCGCCCCATATATCTCGCAACAAGAATTTATACGCCGTGAAGGGCGTTCGACCGTGTTCACATACTTTGTGACAAGCACACTCTTGAAGGTCCTCCACGCCTTCCGATCAAGAGCAACGCCGCTGCTCCACACGCGCCAGTGCGGGGCTAGGAAAGTGAACGATTTTAAAACTTCGCCCCACGGTGGCGCTCCGAACATCCGACACACGTTGTCCCACTCGGTGTGGTGATGGGGACCGTTCTCTTCCAAGTATCCGCACACGGTCGGAATCTCGCCCGCTTTGGGGACTCACGGGGATCCCATTGGCATTGACCTCCGTGACGGTCATTAGGCCGGAGGAACTTTCGATGTTCCTCCGCCATCTCGCGACGTACCACTTTCCTCGAAGATCCGGACGATTCGCGACGCCGATGACGATGCGCGAAGACGGTGGACGCCATGTCGCTACTTGCTATCTATATATGCACAAAGAAATATGCGTAAGCTCTAACCGACCAGATTCAAGCAGATGTACTCAACTTAACCGAAAATGATGCACAAACGTAATATATAAAGAAGGATTGATGGTAGTTTGTGCTCTCGTATGAGAGTTGCGAAAGAACAAGTCTTTGCCATCTCGATTCTATTGTCTATACTCTTCATTAAATGAATATGATAGTACAAATTCAAACTATGAGCTCTAAACGAAGACTTTGCTTAATCACAAATGATCTCAATCATATCAGAAAATGATCTTAACTATCACATTCAATCTCAGTATAAGACAAAAGTTCATCACAGAGCATGTCAACAAAGCCCCACTGATCAATTTCACTTCACATATTATCAAAGTCACATCACAGACGGTTCGTCAATACAATAGAGCTCAAGAATAAACTAACAGTATATCAAATTGACAATAGCATTCAACCGTCTATGATAACTAGCATTCAACCGAAAGTAACAAATTAACAATATATCAAATTGACAGTAGCAACAATACAATAGAGCTCAAGAATCAACGAACTATCACATTCAATCTCAGTATAAGACAAAGTTCATCACAGAGCATGTCAACAAAGCCCACTGATCAATTTGCAATATCTTTAGTACTCACAGAGAGGATGTCGCACAACAACTCACGGTGCAGGAGGAGGAGGTGTGGGAGGAGGCCGACGCGGGAGGAGGGAGGCGCGGGAGGAGGCCGACACGGGAGGAGGACGGCGCGCGGGAGGAGGATGGCGCGGAGGAGGGCAGGCGCAGTGTAACATCCCAATTTTCAGAGCTTAAAATCTTTTAATAGTTAGTATGGAGAAAATTCACCATTTGGATTTTATTTGAATTAAATTCAAAAGCTTAATATTGACTTTACAATCAAAAATATTTAATGAATAATCCCAACATGAACAATAGCCAAAACTATTTTATTTGGGTTCTATGTGCTCGATATATTTTCTAGATTTTTCTAGAATTTTTCCGAGTTCATTTGCTATTTTATATTGCTTATTTGAATTTCTGGTATTTTCTAAATTAGAAAAACAATTAAAATCTCAGAAAATCCTTTCGCCGTGATCTCGCAGCCCATCTCCTTTTCCCTCCGCTCCGGCCCATTTCAACACACCACCCACCCTCGCAAAGCGTTCGTCGCACACGCTGACACGCGGGCCCCACTCTCCTTTCCCCGCTGACGTGTGGGCCGTTTCCCTCAACCTCGATGGTGGGGCGGCGAGGTCGTCGTCTTCGCCGCGCTTCGCTCTCGCGCCGAGTCGCCCGCCGCCATTGAAACCCCTGACCTCCGTCCGACAACGCATTTTCTGTTGGAAGCCCTTCATAAATCGTACAAACTCTATCTCCTATCTTCCGCATTCAAATCTCACAAAATCGAGCCCGTATCTTATCTAATCTCCGGATTCGTTCGCGGACCGAAACGGACTCAATTTGGGATTCTTATCCCGGGCACCCCAATTTCTATAAATAGCACCGAAGCCCATGACGGTCCTCCGCAACCCAGCCGCCACCTCATCTCCTTCCGAGCCTTAGCGCCGCCGCAATTGGAGTTCTAGGTTTTTGCCGCCGCTCGTTCTTCGTCGGCCGGCGCGCCGCTGTCGCCGCGCCGCCATCGAGTGCACCGTCAGTTCGGTGACGCCAGGCTACCTCCGGAGTCCTCGCCGCGTAACATCACCGAGCGCCGTCCGACAATACACAAGCCCTCCGTCGCTCGAGCTCGCCACGGTCACCACCGCCCTCCCGATCACCCGAGTTGCATCGTATGTTCGCAATAACAAGGGCTACATGTCGGTACCACTCACCTCGCCGGCGAGCCGCCGATCGCCGACGACCATCGGGTCCAGAGCCGCCGTTGTCGGCATGGGCAACGTGGCCGTCCACGTCGGCGCCAGCGTCAGCCCCGTGCTCGCGTGGCAGCCAGGTGTCGCCCAGTCAGCCTCCACATCAGCGCTGACGCGGCAGATCAGATTCAATCCAAAACCCCGGTTCGGTAGACTTAGTCTACCGTGGACCGTGAGGCTGACATGTGGGTCCCACATGTCAGAATCTTTTCTGATTTCTTTTAATTCCGAAATTCCTTCGCTGACGCCAGCATTGCGCAATAATCCGATTTTTCAATAGAAAAGTAATTCGGAAATTTCAGAAAATCCAAATTAGGGTTTCTTTTTAGATTTAAACTTCGAGAGCTCAAAACTTTTGCATCCTAACTCCGATTGAGCTCATTCAAATTTCTAAATTTGTCTAAATTCAAGCTCTATTTATCTGAGATTTTTATTTAATTTTTGGAGCTTGTTTTGTCTCTGTTATTTATTTGTTTTGTTTGTTTTTGTTTAGTTTTTATAGTAGACGTCGATTCGTCGGAAATTTTGTGGAAGAAGGAGCACCCGAAGATCAAGACCAGTACATAGACCTTTTCCAAGGCAAGTCATACCTTTGATCATCTTGAACCCAGTTTTCAAATTACTTTGTGTTAAATTATTGCATTCTACTTTAATTATTTATTTAAATACTTTGAGCATAGTTAATATCAAAATTGTTATCACACCTTGGCCTTGTATGTCATATTTCCTTATCACCCTAGATTGGTTATGAGTTGGTAATATTATAGCACCAACGTGGGTTGGTTAGATGCGAATACAATTGCTTAGCCATGCTACGAGTCTCACATCATATGTAAGTTGCAAATACTAATTATGACTAAGTGACTATGGAACTTTGTGTAAAACTGTGTGCTATGTGTTATTACTTCGTGATGGCATGTGTTGCACTAAAACCAACTGGGTGGTAAAGGAGTTAGACTGAGGCAAGTGGTGGAGACTGTGTGACATGGTGGTCTATGTGATGGGAATGATAGTCTTTGTGACTTAGTTAGAACATGGAAGTCTTGCCTTGGTCGATTAAGGACTTAACTTTGTACGCCATTGAACCGAGCCTCATCAGACGACCACATGCCCGTATGGGACGGCCTAACTTAGTAAGTTATGGATTCGGCATTGATGTTCAGTGGATAGGTTAGGCCGTGTGACAGGTGGAGGTGTGACTACTTGGTGGTTGCATCGCGGACGATTCGCCTTCCCCGTCTGGTGGTGTGTGTTATACCAATTCTATGTGAGCTGGTATAGCGGTTTGTAAACACACTGGGAATGTCAATGTTTGAGATGAAGTTTTCGAACTGTTTTGTTACGATTGGTGCTTGCTACACTAGTTGTATCTTGTGGGTAAAGTGTACAACCTCTGCAGAGTGTTAAACAATCTATTCGAATAGCCGCATCCGCGGTCATGGACATGCTCGGGGATTTCACACGAGGGGTAGTTTTCATAAAATATTGGGATGGGAGCTGTGTGATCTAAATCATATGGCTATGTGAAATAATCTGTTTAGTGTGTGTCTTTGTGGAAACAATCATAAATTAATATTGTCTATTTGTTTTGAATTATGCTTTCAATCTATTATTCGTATTCAATTGCAAATGTTGCTTTTATGCAAAAGAACCACAGAAGCCTTTTTCTTTGGAATAAGCCTGCATATATACATTGCATTCTGTGGTATGATTTGCGAGTACGGTTGTGTACTCACACTTGTTGTAAAACTTGCGCCCAAACCTACAAAAGAGGAGGAGTCACGCCGCTGAGGAGGAGTTCGCCAAGGCCGATCGTGCATTAAGGTCCGGATCCCGCCGTTGCACTGTGGTGAATTGGTGGGATCTACGCTGGAGTTATTTCCGTTCCGCTGCTGCTTTATTTCCTGTTAGCCCTGCGTGGCTTAATAAGTGTAAAGTCGACCATAAGGTCAAAACCCTTATTTGTTATTCAAACTAATCGTTTACTTTATTTATCGCTTGTGTGGATCGATATTTACCTATGTTAACCTGTGTGCACTAGCGTGATCTCGACTAGTGCAAGATACACGAAGGTTCCAATCGCACTCGGGTCCCGACAGCAGGGGAGGAGGCCGGTGCAGAGGGAGGAGGCCGACACGGGGAGGAGGCCGCGCGTCGAGGCGGAGGCAGCGTCGTCGGGTCTTACGGGCGGGGAGGTGAACGGGCGAACCCTAGAGGAGCCGAGAGAGCACGCGAGAGCCTAAGGGGCGCGGGAGAGGAAGTGACGAGTAAAGAGCAAAACCCTAAGTGCGCGCTTTTAAAAAGGATATCACAGAGATTAAAGCTCTATTAATATCACAGACGGTTCCATTAAATAACCGTCTTTGATATGGAGGATATCACAGACGGTTCTTTAATGGAACCGTCTGTGATATTGAGGATATCACAGACGGTTCGTAAATAGAACCGTCTGTGATATGAGTATATCAAAGACGGTTCTCCTTACTAACCGTCTGTGATATGGAGGATATCACAGACGGTTCCACATGGAGCCGTCTGTATAAGTTCAACACAGACGGTTAGTTAGAGGAACCGTCTGTGATATACTCATATCACAGACGGTTGGGAATAAGAACCGTCTGTGATATGCCACCCCTATAAATATAAAGACCCGACAGAGCCCCCTGCCCTAGCGCCTCTGATCTCTTCTTTGGAATAGAGGGGCTTGAGAAGCTTTGCTCTGTGTTGGCTGTAGGAGGCTTGTTTATTTTGCTTGCCTTGTTCTTGGTTGTGAGTTGCCCTAGCAACTTATGGCTATTTGGCTTGCATGCTTACTTTGTAAGGCTTGGCTTTGGTGGTAGCTCTCGATTTGGGTGTTGTGAATGAGTGTTTTATTTTGGCTGTGGGTGTTTTCTAAGTGGGATAAGCTTATGGGGGAGGTGCATTTCGACTGTGGCTCTTCTCTTGCCCTGTTCATTTAAGTCTCACATTGCACCGTGGCTCAAGGAGAAGGACAAGTGAGGAATCTCATGATATTAGGAATTTTTGTCCTGAGCTCCGAGGGTAACGATCTTTAACTCTTTATATTTGCTCTAGGTTTATCTTTAATCAATTTTAGTATATTTGGTTAATAGGAGTAACGTATTTGCAGTTTATTAATATAATTTAACACTACTAATTGTTACGTGTAGCGTAGATGAACCGAACCGATGTACGGTGCGAACCGTGGAGTGAAGAGTACATTAATGGCGTGATTGCTTTTAAAAGAGCCGCGGAGCAGATATGCCGAATAAGGGATAGAATTTATGTATCGTCCATGCATTGATTGCGTAATCAAGATTTTTAACAACCCGCAGATCGTAGGGCACTTGATTCGAGGGGTTTCAAAAAGGGTATACATGTTGGACCAGACACGGTGAAGAGCAGATTATACAGGAAGTTAATAATGATGACATCGCCGAGGAAGTTAATAATGATGACATCGCCGGGGAAGTCAACGATATGCCGGATGTGGACTATGTTTTTATGACGATAGGTCGTACGATGATAATCTGGATCAGATGCTACGCGATGCAGATGGAAACTACAGTGAGAGAGAGTTTTGTAAATTCGAGCGCTTAATGGAGGACTCGGGGAAACCTTTGTTCCCGGCCGCAAGCCGAATACACAAGGTTGTCAATCGCATTTGAACCGCTGAAATTGAAGGCGAGCAATGGTTGGTCCGACAAGAGTTTCACGGCGTTGTTAGGTCTCCTAGCGGACATTCTTCCGAGGGAAACGTGTTGCCCAAAGACCACCTACCAAGCCAAGAAGGTTCTTTGTCCATTGGGAATGGAAGTAGAAAGAATACATGCATGTCCGAACGATTGTATCCTCGATCGTAAAGAGTATGCAGACTTGCATGTATGTCCCTGTGCAAAGCATCCCGATACAAGCGTAAGAATATCGCTAAGGTGAAGCAAGGACCTCTCGCTAAGGTGTTGTGGTATCGCTCGTGATCCCACGTTTGAAGCGCTTATTTTAACCAAAAGGAGGCAAGATTGTTGCGTTGGCACTCTGAGGAGCGTAAGAAAGATGGAAAACTAAGACACCTGCCGATTCTCGCCGATGGAGAAACTTCGATCGGACCTTCAAAGAGTTCGGTGAGGAACCGAGGAACATAAGGTTAGGGTTGAGTACGATGGAATGAATCTTTTCGGTAACATGAGCAATGACATAGCACTTGGCCCGTGAATCTATGTATGTACAACCTTCCTCCGTGGTGGTATGAAGCGGAAGTACATTTTGATGTCACTACTTATCCAAGGGCCAAGCAACCGGGAACGATATTGATGTGTACCTAGCACCATTATCGGATGATCTTGTGACACCGTGGAACGAAGGGTACAAGTATGGGATGCGATAAACGAGAACTTTCTTTACGCGCCATGTTGTTCTCGCACTATCAATGATTTTCCCGCCTTGGTAACTTGTCGCTTCAAGCCAAGACGAAAGGAGCCAAAGCCCGTCCGCACCGCTAGATGCTACGAGAGTGTATGGTGAACAACTCGCGCAAATCGTGTATATGCGCCACCGTAGGTTCCTTCCCAGAATCACCCATACCGCAAGATGAAGAAACAATTTGACAAAAATAAGGAGGACAATTCAGCTCCAAGGGCTTTTAGAGGAAAGAGGTCTATGATATGGTTAAGGATATCGATGTTGTGCTTGGGAAAGGACGTAAATTAAAACCCGCGTAAGAACATCCGAAGAAGCGGTCAATTTTTTTGGGACTTGTCTTATTGGGAGCACTTTGAAGTTCGCCATCGCATCGACGCCATGCACGTGGAGAAGAATGTATGTGAAAGCTTGATTGGTCTCTTCATCGAACATTAGTGGCAAAACAAAGGATGGTGTTAACGCACGACGTGACTTGGTTGATATGAACATAAGGACCGAGTTAGCACCAAAGAGACCGATAAAGGACGAACATACCTTCCACCAGCTTGCTACACTATGTCCAAGGCCGAGAGAAATGAATTGTGCCAAAGCTTGCATGGTGTCAAAGTCCCGTCTGGTTACTCCGCTAACATTAAGAAATTTGTTTCTATGCAAGATTTGAAATTAATTGGTATGAAGTCTCATGATTGTCATGTGCTGATGACACAAATGCTTCCTGTTGCAATTAGGGGTATCTTGCCGAACAAGGTCCGAGTGGCAATCTTGAGGTTGTGTTATTTCTTCAACTCAATTGCTCGTAAGGTTATCGATCCCGGGACCGAGGTGGTGACGACTCTATGTCAACTTGAGATGTATTTCCTCCGTCATTTTTCGATATCATGGTCCATCTCATTGTTCATCTTGTGAAAGAGATAAAGATATGCGGTCTTATGTTCCTACGCCATATGTACCCGCTCGAGAGGTATATGAGAATTCTCAAGTCCTACGCACGGAATCGATCTCGACCGGAGGGCAAGATCATCGAAGGTTATGCAACCGAAGAGGTCATTGAGTTCTGCGCCGACTACATGGCTCGTGGAACCGATAGATGTGCCTCTATCTCGCCATGAGGGAAGGCCGATGGTATCGGGACCATCGGAAGGAAATCAATCACTCCCGACCGATATGTACGCCAAGCCCATTTCACGGCCTTGCAACACATGACCCAAGTGTCCCCGCACATCGACGAGCACAAAGACATGGTACACATGACCCAAGTCGGAGGTTTGGATCACGAGAGAGCACAACCATCGGCTCAACGAATGGTTAAAGGTGCGAATCATGACCGGAGGTTATCAAGTGATGATACGCCGCTATGGTTGGCAAAAGGGCCACAATTTACAATTGTCACATGGCAAGGATATGACATAAATGGGTACACATTTTATACTGGCACTGTGATAGGAAGAGCACGATCTAGAACAGCGGTGTCCGTGATAGATGCATTCAGATCGATGGCCGAGGAGCTCGTACTATGGGCAAATAGAGGAGATATAGGAGCTCGACTCACGTGCTTTTCAAGATCCCCTATTTGGTGCCGTTGGGTCCATCTCCCACAGTGAAGGTCGACAAGTACGGCGTCACTATCGTGGACCTCGATCGTGTCGATACAAAGACGAACCATTCGCATCAAGCAACCAAGTTGTTCAAGTCTTCTATGTAACCGACCGACAAATAAGAAGCGCCACGTAGTTCTTCATGGAAAAGAAGGATTGTCGGAGTTGAGAATATAGTGGACGAGGAAGAATACAATCAATTTGATTTGAGTTGCCTCCTTTCGAGACAAAGATCGCTCGAGGAAGAACCCAATGAGGAAGCTAGCTATATGCGCGCTACGATCATCATGAAGAACTATATTTTAATTAAGAAATTACTCCATTGTAATTAATTTATTCCATTACATCATGTGTTATGAACTTGTAATCTGTCTTGACGATATTTTGATGTCAACGTGGAATTGTAATCGCTCTCGCCCTTGTGGACCGTATATTTTGGTGCATTAAAAATTCATTTAATTTGGAAAATAGTCCACCTGCATCACCTTTCTAGAAACCTAAAAACTAAAATTTTATGGCAAATAGTCCAACACATTTGCAAAGAAACCGTATACTCATACCTAATCTCGCAGATGCCATCGCAGAAGACGACGTAGTCATCCCACCCTTCCACACCACGCCGCTCTCGTGCGATGGTCATCCTCCGACAGCGCCACACCCGCCCCGGTGCCCGCCTTCTTCCCCACGCCGCTCGACCATGTCCGCGGCGAGCCTCGCACCGCCGCACTCCCGGCTGGTCTTGGCCGCCTCGCATCCGCCGCGGTTGGCTCGCCTCGACTGGCCGATGTAGTGCTTCCCAACGCCGCGTCTCGCCGCCGTAGAGGAGGAGACCGAGCACGAGGTCGCTGGCCTTGTGGCCGCCACGCCGCCATTCAAGGAACATGAGGCCGCCGCATGTCTTGGGGCGCGAAGACAAGCCCGAGGCCGACGATGAAACAAGCCCTTGGGTTGCCGGCGCCGCCGTGGTTGACGCATCGCGAGGTAGCGCCGTTGTCCCGCCACTTCATCGCCTCCTCTCGCTCCAGCCGCCACGCGCCTCCCACTACGCTGCTCCTGGACACCTTGTACAAGGCCTTGCAACTCCAATATACGCATATACGAAAGTCAAGATGTTAGAATAAATAGTAGTACGACGCACGTATTTTGTAGATATAAATATGTACGCACGTTAATCGTAGGTCGCATAGGTCCTCCATGGTCGAGGAGAGCTCGCGTCACACGCCGACGATGTCGATGACGACATCGTGAGAAAGAGCGCGATCACCGACCTCCTCGCCTTGGTGCCGCCATCATGCTCGCATGCTCACCTTGGCGATTGCCGCGCGTGACGCACTCAAAACCGTGAGACGAAGAGCGATGGGAGTTTAATCTTCGTGAATTATTAATTATGTCTTATAAAGAACTAGGAGTAATCGGCGTGCGAGACGAAGAGATGGTTACAGCGATGGTGAGATAAAGAGACATATCACGCGGAGACGAAGAGGTAGGAAATATCCTGCATTTGCTCTCTTTGGAACCATCTATGATGATAATATCAGAGACGGTTCTATCGTGGAACCGTTTAAACCATAATATCACGCATTTGTTCTTTAATAGAGTCGTCGTGATACTAGTATATTATGCTGACGGTTCTAAAATTGAACCGTTTATGATATTCAGTCATATCACGACGGTTTGTAAATAGAACCGCTCGTGATGTGGATTATATCACGCACGGTTGAATATAGAACCGCTCAGGATGTTCTATATCACCGACGGCTCTTATTACAAACCGTTTGTGATATTATGGTTACGCATTTGCCCACGATAGAACCGCTCGTGATATGTATCTTCATCTCACCATCGCTATAACTCCCGATGATTTGCGCGCTCTTCGCCTCACGCTCAATTTATTCATTGTTTTATATAAAAGGATCATCCGCCATTGAAGATGATCATCCACACACTTATAAGAAAACAGAAATGGCCGCCTCTTCCTTGTCGCCGCATTGATAGCCTTCCCGACGCACCGACGAGCACCTCTCACAGACGAATCGTGTTGCGTAAGAACACCGCTTTCAACAGTTGTCTTCACTCCTCCGCCGAGAATTTGCCGAGCAGTGATGGCCACCTTCGCCGCCTTGACATCCTCCTCCATCGTGTCTTCCGGTGATCTCCCACTTTCGCGAAGTTTATCGTGCCGCCGACGTGGTCCTCCAAAATGAGGTTGCACATCTCCAAGAGGCTTGCCGTGACTTGTACTGCGTTATCGAGGCAGCAAGCGACCGAATCCATCAGGCCGAGACCCTTGAAGCAAGGGAAGAGAGGCTATGGGCTCAATACTTCTTGATTCTACAGTACGATGGTCTTGAGGAGACACTCGAACGAGCGCGCCAGCAGTGGACGATTTCGCTTCGTCACACGATCAGAACCGTCCGATGCCGACGCCGTCGCCTATGAAGTATTGAAGACGGAGATAGCAGCCTACCTCCGTCACTATAAAAACTTTATTTACAAATTTTTCGGTTTCTACCTTTTGAAGACTATTATCTTTTCTTAATCTTTTTGTTTAATTATATCAGAGACGATTTAATCTTTTTGTTTAATTATGTCAGCGACGTGTGATCTTTTCTTAATCTTTTGTTTAATTATATGCCGACGGTTTATAAAAGAACCGCTCGTGATAATGTATCACGCACGGTTCCAAATGTAACCGTCAGAAAAGTTCAACACGCACTCCTTTGGAACCGCTCGTGATGAGGCGCCGATCACGCTGCATTTGCTCGATTACCAACCGCTCGTGATACTACATGCACGGTTTGTAGAATTAACCGTCAGGATACCACGCGGTTCTTATTAGGAACCGTCTTCGCGCACGTGATAACCGCTCTGTGGTGAGTAGTATCACGCACGGTTCCAAAGGGAACCATCTCAGATAAGTTTAATACGCACGCTCCTTTGGAACCGTCTATGATGAGGCGTCCAGTATGACCTGTTTTGTAGTAGTGAAAGATGTTATAATTGTAGTCCAGCTTGTGATTATAATAATTTTGCTAGATAAGTTAATGTTAGCTGATATTTGAGTATTTGACTATCTATGCGTATCATTGTGACATTAGCTGCTTGTACTAAGAATTAACTAAAAATCATATACAGTGGCTTTACATGCCGCGCTCCAATGTCCAAGACTTAGCAGAATTCTAAGGACTTAAGCAAAGGGGAGGTATTTTGACCACACCCATGAAAGGGTGACCACAACTAGGGTTCATACGAGCAACCAAATGGCTTCTCTTGCATCAGATTTCATATCTACCTTCCCATGCGGACAACCAAACAACTTCTCTACTAAACCAGGCTACAAGGATACAGGCAACCAAACAACATCACATTGTATCCTCACAGTCTGGCTCACTGGTACGGACCAGGCTCAATGTAATGCAGGCAACCAAACATGCCCTATGTTGATTTGCTACAGCTTCTCATTGATCTTGATTCTTGAGCACCATATTTCTCCACTCTTAATACTGGGGCGGATGGTACAAATGCCACAGTATTACGACAGGTCCAAAGTGAGTGTGATTAGTACAAGTATTTGGCCACAGTGTTCGACAGGACCAGATTGGAGCATAGGGGAGAGACGAAATGTGCGATCTAAATGCCATGTCTCTAACGAAATTCGCGTCGATTCAAAATGTAGTAGGAGTAGTTCAAAAGAGATGTGTAGATGCTTCAGAGGAAAACACAAGATGTTTATATTGAAATACTTGAGAGGAGAGGGAACAAGAGTACTAGACAGATTGCTCTCAACATCTTGAAGGAATTTTTAGCACAAGGTTAGATATATAAGGGGATGTTTTGTGTCCTCAACAATTTATACACAAGGCCTCTGGATTAAAACTCCTTGCAGAAAAGAACATGTAGCTTAATGAAACAAATTTCCACTGGATTGGAATCATCCATATCCCCTCCAAATTGTATTTGTTCCAAATAGGCCCTTAGCCCAAACTCTAAGCTAGATGGATCGAGTTTAGAGTTCATTGACTTGTTTGACAATATGGTATTACTCTGTACTATTTGTGGTTTAACGAAATCAGAGGTTAGGCTCTCCGGGGCCATCTTGCCTTTAAAAAGTTTTGGTTCGTTTATGTACTTATTTTAGGAGGGATTATCGATCACTTCATGCAGCCACCCAAAAAAAGATATTACTTCTAGCTCGTTAATGGAGTAGTTAATTTCGATGACTCTAGCAGCTTATGCGGTTCTGCCAAGCAATTGACTTCTGCCAATTCTCGAGTTATCTCTATACGCGTCATGATAAAAAAAAAATCGCACACAAAAAACTATCGCAGAACATACGTGCAACTTCAGTTACACTTTATGTATCAAAGGAAGAATTATCAAGCGTTAGTCTTTTTTTCTGTGCAGTTTTACGATCGAATATGTGAAGCGTTTCAAGTTTGACCGGAGCTTCGAGTTTGAGGGGCCAGAAGAATCGATCCAATGATGTCAGAATATGAGTGTGTTGCATTTTTACATGACAAACCACATCGATAATACTATCAATTGTCAGCAACACATAATGCTATTAGTAAAGCGATTTATGATGGTGGTAATTGCATGGCATCATCTAATCTAGCTAGCCAGCTAGCTACTTGATCAGCTGATTGGATCTGTTGACCAGCTCGATTTGCAGCAACTTTTCTCATCTCCATCTTGGAAGGAATCCCGCTATATACTCCGTATTTTGCACGCAGAGCTCGAAACGTTCTTGTCTGCGAGTCTTTCAGCAAAGTCTTGTGTTGTTGTTCGTCCAAGCATCCATCTCCTTGCTCCTTTTCTTTTCTTGTGCCCTTGGACGAACCATGAACCAATGGATCCTCTTCATCTTATCTGAGGTCGTGAGCTACTGACGAAGAGAGAAAGAGAGAGAGAGAGATCCCCATCTCCATCTGTTTCCCGGAGAGATTTTTAAGACGACTTGTGTCTGCCTTTCCATGTCACCATTTCGCTATCAGCGGAGCGCCCGGCCCCAGGCACGCACACAGCTCGATCGGTAGTCAACGTGGGAATACGGGCGTGCCGTTGCAACTGTTGAGGAACCGTCGCTGGCGAGTCCAGTCAAGCGACGCCGTGATACAGCGAGAATCGTAAGAACCATGCATGAACAACAAGAACGAGAATAAGAGATAGAACACGAGAGATGTAGGGGACTTCTTGCTTCTCTTTATTCCTTCATCCATCGATCAATCCTTTACAATGAATAGCACCCTCTATTTATAGGCTACGACCCTGCTAGGGTTTGGGATAGGGCGCCCACTAATGAACCGACTGCAGGGTCAGGCCCATGGTTTCCCAACACTCCCCCTTGGGCACCCATCCTTCATGTCCACGACTCGTCAAAACTCTATAAAAACCCAATGGGAAAAATTTAGAGAAAGAGTACATGAATCATGTTCGCTATGTCGCATTTAATTGCCTCATTAAAAACCTTAACCGAGAAACTTCAGAAAACTCGTAAGGAAAAAGAGTACAATCCACCCAATTTCATTTAATCTCCGGATTTATTCTTTGGGTACTCGATCTTCGTAATCAAGCTTTAATAATGAGTTCGTGAAGGTTCTCCCCCTGAATTCTGCACTTCTCTTAAGTCTCATCATCCCAATTCACATATGCATCTTTCAAAGTTAGATGCTGGAAGTGACTTAGTGAATAAATCTGCAAGATTCTCACATGACTTAGTATGCAGTACTTTAAAAACGTTCATCTTTTGCAATTCATGAGCATAGAAGAACTTGGGGTTGATATACTTTGTGAGAGGATTCTTCACATAACCCATCTGTATTGTGCAACACAAGCTGCATTTATCTTCATAGATAATAGTGGGGGTTAGTGCGGCATTCAATCCACATGACTGCTGGATGTGGTGAATCATCCGCCGAAGCCAAGCACATTCTCGTGAGGCCTCGTACAATGCTATTATTTCCGAGTGGTTCATCGAAGTCGATACAAGACTCGCTTAGATGATTTTCATGGAATTGCGTTCCACCACATAGGAATACATAGCCTGTTTGCTATTTATTGTATGCGGGTCCTACAAGTACCAAGTTATCTCGCATTGTCATTCATAGTTAAGTCTTAGTTCTTTCGTAGAATGCACCAAGTTCTTTGCTTCCTTGGAGGGTATCGGAAGATGTCCTTCATTCCCCGCCAATGCCTTTGGTAGGTTCTCAGACTATACCTTGCTAATAGGTTCACGGCAAATGCAATGCCCGGCCTAGTACAATTTGTTCAATACATTAGTGCTTCTATTGCACTTCAGTGGGAATTCGGTCCAGGACTTCCTTCCTCTTCTTTAGGTCTCATGCGTGTCTTTGTCTTGTTGCAAAGATCTCCACCATTGGCACTTTCAAAGGGTATGCCATTGCAAAGTCAAACCTTTCTAACACCTTTCGAGTGTAGGTTGACTGATGTACTAATATTCCTTCGAGGACATGCTCAAGCTCCAAGCCTAGGCAATATTTGGTTTTACCTAAATCTTTCATTTCGAACTCCGACTCTGTAAGAGCTTGCTTTCTTAATGTCCTTCAGTGGTTCCGATGATATTCGGATCATCTTCATACTCGACATTATACAAAATCCATTCTGGGATCGCCGATAAATACACGTAGATTATTCTCATCTTTCGTAGCCTTTCTTGCATAGAAAGTCGCCGCGATTATACCACATTCGCTTGATTACTTAAGTTCGTATAATGACTTTCTCGAAGTTTCACACCGCATATTTCTATTTGCTCGTTTTGATTCGGACGTTGATACATTCGGTATCTTCATATAAATGTCCGAATCCAATATTTCATAAAGGTATGGTACATCATCCATCAATTTCACTTCCAACTTCAAGTTCACTGCCATTGAGATAAATATTTAAAAAGGGAGTTCCGCCCATGACCGGGGAATAGGTTTCTTCATAATCATCTTCTGGACGTGCAGTGAAACCTTGTGCAACAAGTCTTGCTTCTTTTTATTTCTCTTTCGAACAAATACCCACTTATGGCCTGCGGGGTGCACAAGAGGAGCGCGTGCGGCTTACAGGCCCAAACGTCTTTCTTTTATTCAGAGAGAATAATTCAGTTTCTATTGCCTTCTTCCAATCTGATCTTTTCTTTCATTTATCGAGCGATGCAGGCTCTGGATCAAGATTGATGATTGTGGCAAGTTTCTTTGCAAAGTAAGCGTCGACATTGGCTGTTGTAATATTCAAAGGTTCTCCCGAGGTCATAAAGTTTTATAACTTATTTCTTCAAGGAGCGATTCTTTTAATGCTTCTACTTGCTCACCGCTGCTTCATTGCGGGGCAAGTCCCTTTAGTTTTTCAACTCCGATGTGTGCGCACACATCCATGCTGATGTCTCCCTTCATGGGGATGTTCAATCTCGTATGCCTTTTCAAGGTTCCATACGATGCCGTGTCTCAAGCGGCTACCCTTCTAGTTCGGGCACTTGGTGATCGGTGTGTCAAGTCCTTCTTATCCTTTTTCACCAGCGTCCCTGCCACTTCGGATTCGAGGACCGGAGTTCTCGCCCTTTATCCCGAGGCCTCGGACGGGATTAGGGATACCTTCAATGGTATTTCAACCCTCTCCTGCATTGCTTGCGAGCAAATGCTACTTATTCACGCTCTTCAAATCACTAAAGTAACCGCGCTTGATTCGCTAATACTTGCAAATCAATTATCTTCGGACTTCAATTGTCTTCTAGACTTCAATTCAATTATCTTCTGGACTGCAAATATCTTCTGGACTTCTCTATTTGCTTCACTAGTGCGCGGGTCATATGCATAGATTTCAGTTGTCTTCTAGACTTCAATTATTTCCCAACATTATCATCAAGGGTTGATTTCCTCCCCCTAATGATGGGAAACTAACCTCATCTAATGTACTATCAGCGAATCGGGCATTATACAAATCTCCAGTCATATGGTCCAAATACTTGATTATGGATGCTATCTCATAACCAACGTATATCCCAAACTTTCAGAGAAGACCCATTTCAGTTCGCTGCGGTGGTGGTATAGGTATATAACCCTTGCAACCAAACCTGCGAAGATGAGGAGTTTTCAGTACTGACCCTTGCGCTAGTTGCATAATTGGATGGATGTTATAGGCCGACGGTCTAAAATTGATGAGAGCTGCTACGAGCAGGACTGCGTGTCCCCAACATATAGTTGGTAAATTACAATTCTTCAAAGTTCTGCTAGTCCATTCTGGGTGTGGATATGCGGTATAGAATGCTCAACTTTTAATTCCCATTTTCATGCAATAATCATCAAATGCTTTCGAAGTAAATTCTCCGGCGTTGTCCATTCGTGTGGACTTCATATGATGATCGGGAAAATATTTCTAATTTAATTATCTCGAGATTGGCTTTGCAAAAGCATGGTTTCTCGTAGACAATAAACATCGTGCGACCATTCCGATGAAGCATTGATGAGCACTATAAAATGCCTAATTGACCCTTACGAGGTGTGATAGGACGCAAAAATCTCCTGGATACGGTCCAGAATACAGGACTTCATCCTTCGCTTTGAGCAAAGTCTAATAATTAATTTCCCGGTGGCACATGCGGGGCACACAAAATCTTCCAGATTCGGGAAATTCTTTATATTCATATTATGTCCCTGTGAATTGTTAATTATATCTCTCATTATCCTAAGACCTAGACGGCATAATCTATCATGCCAGAGATAGATAAGTTCAGAGCTTCTAAATACGGTTTTCAGGGCAGTATAAGCTGCAGGTGCCTTAATATTAGTGTAGTATAGCCCTGTTTCATATGAAGGAAGACATTCTAATGCTATTTTTCACTTTCTTCACGCTTTGTAGTGAGCAGGTATTCTGTACCATACTCTTCTTCAGTCTCTACATGGAAACTGTTAGCGCAAATATCTTTGAGAGTTCTAGTCGATTCTGGGTACAACAAGTCTTCTTCAATGACCAAAGTTGTGCCCATTGGGAGTATAATTATGACCCTTCCGAGCCTATTATACAAGTATCACGTACTGCGATTGTCGAAGACTACCAAGATTCTTGCCGATCGACCGAAAATTCCGCTTCTCTCGGGATGGTATTCAGCCGCTACCGCTTAGCACCCTTCCTTCATAGGGCGCCACACGCGTTCTAATATAATGTACTTTATTAATATGTAGCAGAAAGCAAGCAACACATAAATAAAATATTTCAAATATCAGAACATAACTTGCTATTATAAAGACGGAAAAATAAGTCTTGCAGGACTCATAATAAGAATTTAATGCTTTGCTCTCCTAGAGCTTGCAACCATTATTCAATAATTCAAAATTCTGCTTCAATTACAAACTGCAAGTTTATATAAAAGATCCGATTGCAATGTGTGCACTAGATCTAATAGGCGAAGTATTCAGAAACTTCTGCCTCAATCGGCTTCATGCGCGATCTTCTCCTCTTGGGCAGCTACAGCTGCGGCCGCTGCGATGTCCAAAAGGAGGGATGATGGGGGCTGCTACTGGGCTATCCACATTCATAAGTGTAACTAATGGATGTGAATCCTCTGTGCCTGCAATGGCGAGGTGTGCCTCATGCTATCATTTGCCCTTTTTCTCGGACTGAAAAACATCAATAACGTGCGATGCACTACCTTACCCTTCTGGCTCCTCTCATTCGTGAGAGGTTTCATCACCTTGTAGCTGCTAGTAGTGGCTTCATGGCCAACATTGCTATTAGGTGGCTGCGGGATGTAGTTCTTTCTTAGGACATCATCTTGAGTTTTCGCAACTTGCATGATGTCAATTAATTCGGCATACTACTTGTAACCGTATTGACGATAGTTGCGTGCGGATTGCACCGCGTTTGGGTGAAAGGTAGAGAGTCTTCTCGATCTTCTGCTCATCCATGGTTGCATTACCACAGAATTGGAGACTGATATAAATTCTATACAAATTCTGACCATACTGGGTCAGTTCTTCGAACTACTGGTTCGTGATGCCAATCATATTCATATTCACGCAAAAGTTCAAAGGATTACTGCTAGTAATCTGCATAAAATAGTTGCAAAATTCTCATAATGCTCATCGAACTCGTGTTCAGTATTCCGTATTTTTCTATGCATTTTTCATGATTTACTGCTATTTTCAGTGATTAAAAGCAATATAAACAATTACAGATAATCAAAAACAGTAAATGCGATACATAAATTGCATAGAAATAACAATAACAAAGTTAAACATGCTTCAAATGCAAAACTGATTCAAAATTGATTTAGAGGCTCTTTTCTCTTGGAAAAGGTATTTTAGCGAAACCGCAAGTTTCGTGGGCTAAAACGCGAGATCTCGATTCGAGAAGAATTTATGTAATTTTGATAATTCCAAGGGTTTTCTCGCAAAATTTCTTATTCGCGAAAAGTTTCCCGTAATTCTTCAGAATTCCGAGGGTTAATTTGCAAAATTGGGATTTTCTTTTCCCTCCCCTTTTTTTTCTTTCTTGGCCGGTCCCCCTTTTCCTTTTTTTTTCAGGTGGGCCCTTTCTTTCAGGCCGACTTGCCTCCGCGCCCCCCCGGCCCAAAAAGGCCCACCGGCCACTTCAAAGGGACGTGGGGGTAGGGTTTCCCTAACCCCTATTCACCCGACGGCGGCGGCCGTTGAGTAGGCGGCGGGGTTGGTGATCGGCGACAGCGCGGAGGCGCTTGGGCGGCTTCGGGCCGGCGGCAAGCTCGTGGTCACCCGGCCGTGCGCACGCGTCGCGAAGCCGGAAACCACCGAGCGCAAGGGCGTATCGATGGCGCGCGCGGCATCGACGCGAGCAGCGGCGCGGGCTCGCGTCTTTGCGCGTGGCGAGTGGGGCGCGCCGGCGCGGGCGGCGAGGCGGCCGTGGAAGCGCTGCGGCGACATGGGGCGGCACCGGCTGCTGGCGGCGAGGCTTCAGGCCATGCGTCGGCGGCGGCTCAAAGCGACCGTGGCGGCGACCATAAGCGCCGGAAGCGCGTTCGCCGGCGATTCGAGGCGGCGCCCGAGCGGTGCGTCTTGGCGGCGTCGGCGTGGCGCGTGGCGGCGCTTCAAGCCCCGCGCGTGTAAGAGGGAGGAGGCGCGCGCCGCGCTGCAAAGTGGCGGCGGCGGCGCCGCGCCCGTAAGCGGCGCGCGCGCCGCGCGTCGTAAGGAGCGGTGGCGGCGCTTCAAGGCCCGCACAAGTGGTCTGCCGGTGTCGAGGAGCGCGCTCAAGCGCGGCGCGACAGCCGGCGCAGCGGTAGCGCTCGGCGCACATGCTTCAAGCAAAGGCGGGCGCGCGCACCAAGCTTCGTCGTGTGGCGGTTCCGACGGCGCCATGCGGGAGGCGACCGGCCGGAGGCTTCAAAGCACGGCGATCGATGCAACGGCTTCGAGCATGGCGCACCGGCGTGTTCATATGCATGTCGTGCCCATGTGTATAATTTCTTAGGATGCAATGAATTTGTTGGTCGGCGCATTCGCGCAGCAGATGGCCGTCGCGACAAGGCGGCGCCATGCAGGCCGACAAGGGGCGTGGTCGTGCTACTAGGTAGCGCGCGCGACCGCATGTGGTTGCGACGCTGGTTTTCTCTTGTTCATGCGCGGCTTACGCGACGTAACACTTAGACATGCAACGATCTACCGGCAATCAACATCCGCTCTTTCATGCGAACTACCGATCAGCTTGGCTGGCGACTTCAAGTCGGCTCGCGGTAGATCAGAGTGAATTTGCACCGTATAAAACAATCTAGAAAGCAACAATTGCAGAATTGAAAGCAATCTAGAAAAACGATTCAATCTACGAGCGTCGTTCATCGACGGTTACCTTTTCGATGCGAGGAGAGTCGATCGTGCTGATAACGTGTTGAGGAACCGTCGCTGGCGAGTCCAATCCGAGCGATTACCTGCGAGACAAGCGGCAACTAGCGAGTTCGTGGCCTATGTTTTTCTTCCTTTTCCAGGTTTCTCTCATGTGCTTGTACTTAGTCTTTGGTCGGAATGGTACGTTTTTAGTTGGCAAAACTAGTTTATTCCGATTGAAATGACAAAATGATATATTTATCGTGCGATTATGTTGTAGAAGCTACGTAACGTGCACCCAAATAGCGGCAGACGACCTACCACGCACCCAGACCATGGCAGGACGGCAGGTGGCCTGCGCACGTTCCTGCCGTGGTCTGGGTGCGTGGACTTGCCGCGATTTAGGTGCGCGTCACAGGGCTTTCGCGGCAAAATCGCATGGTACAGGTATCATTTTTGTCATTTCGTTCGGGGCTATTTTTGCTATTTCGTTTGATAAAGAGGCTAAATGAGAAAAAAAAAACTCCTCGTATTTTCTTTCTTCGTCTTTTTTTGCCTATGACAGAATGTGTATACTTGATTTGCGACCAGATCTTTATCACTTACGACCAGCTCGTCTCTCTATACGACCAGTTCATATTTAGTTATGACCAATTCTTAACTCTTTACGACCAGTTAGTGATCATATTCAACCAGTTTACGATCAATCTGTATTTCCATATGACCGGTTCGTATCTGGTCGGACTGAACGACCTGTTTGCATATTCTCCATTTGCTTCACGATATCTGCTTGAACTCTATGTGAGATATTTTGTCATTCATGGACTGTTTAATACTTTCTCAATCAAGTGACGAATAACTTCATGTGACCGACTCTTCGACCGCTAGTAGCACGGTCATGCATTTTCTTTATCCAACCACATCGAGGGGCCCAGAGATATCTTTTATGTTATGTTAGGAGAGTCAAATCACATATCCGACCAGTCACATCCCTCTGCATATTTCATAGCATACCAAAAATCTATCTTTATAACTACCCAGTTACGGAATAGCGTTTGGTAACCCCTAAGTGTACTATTACACATGTAGGAAACCATACTGATCTCAAGTCTAAAGATTATACATCATCATTGATGAGATCAACTGATGACACATAAAATCATAATAATCTAAATAGTGTTTCAAAGTGGATCAATTCAACACCATATTTTCTAATATGTGTTCACATTATTGATTCGATATTCCCATATCCATGACAGGTGAAACATGGTCATCAATCAATACATGTGTTGGTCGATATATCACTAGTGTTCTGACCAGTGACAGACAACCAAGGATACATTTAGAATGATATCATATAAGTTAAAGAGCTTCACCAATAAGTGACGTACTTGCTAATCTTTATAAATGATAATTCATCCAAGGAACATAATAACATTTATTTTATAATTTATAAACATAGACGTGATACGATCATCTCTATGATTACTTCTAGGGAATATCACCAACAAGGGCGGCGATGGCGAGAGACCACGATGAGCGGGCAGATCTGGAGGGCGTGGCTGCGGGAGGATACGACAAACAAGAGGCAGCAAATGGCTACGGCGAGGGGAGGCAGATCTGGAGGGTGGCGGCTGCAAGATGCGACGACGAGGGGATAACAAGGAGCATCCATGGCGATCAAGGTAGTCAGAGTCGAGATCCCGAGTCGGATCGATTTACTCAGAGGATCGAATCGAGATCGAATCGTAGAATCGCGATTCTACTGATTTGTAAAATACACATATTTATCATCTATACTATAAGTTTGTATGATTCTTATAAGGTTTACCACTTACTTATTACCAAAAAGGGCAAAACACTTTATCACACAACGTAAAAGCATAACGGTTCGACATGATAGGTGATATAGTTCGAACTACAGGAGAACAAAGATTACCACATTGATATAATATTTTGCACGCCTTGTTTATTTATAATTTCATTCTCGAATTAATATCAACAAATTTTGCTCTAAAACAAAATTTCAAAGAAAGCCTCGCCTCTAAAAAAATTGCCCTAAGTCTCTACGAGTAGGATCGAGCCGTCGTGGGTTCGTAGAACCGTAAGACTCTAAGAGTAGGATCGCGATCCTAACTACCTTGAGTAGGATCGGATCGACAGTGAGACTCGGATCGACAGGCTGTCGTGGGTTCGTAGAATCGTAAGACTCTAAGAGTAGGATCGCGATCCTAACTACCATGATGGCGATGGCGACGGCGATAGCGAGCGGACAACAGCGACGGCGACGAGATGCAATGGCAAGGGGAGAATGACGAGCGACGGTGACAATGTATTAAATTGATTCAATATTTCTGTCTCTTTCTTTGATCCGTCTAAAACAACACAATGGACGACCTAATTCCTAAACAGGGCTCACTAGCACATGAAAAGCTTTTAGCTTTTTTTTAAAAAAAGGGGAGCTTTTAGTATGTGTAGGAGGATGAATATACTGCAAATCTGCAATAGATGATTGTATTGAGACTCGATGGTTATTTATATATAGTACAAGGCTTGAAGGGTAAGAAACTTCTTCTAGAGATAATACAGGTATCGCCGCCTCCACTGCTTCCACCGCGCCGCCCCTGGGAGATGATCTCGTCTCCATGATCTCTCCCAAGGGCTGCGCAACCCGTAGTTTAAGTCATGTCGCCGATCATCCGATCGGCTATCAATTAGAGTTTTTCTATTCATCTTCAGATCGGGTTTTCTCCATCTTTTCCCCGATCATAGATCGGTTTGCGTCGCCCTGCCGACCCATCGACGTTCCTCGGCTCCGAACTTCACCACCACCTCGGCTTCAACCTCTCCGGCGCCTCCTCTCATCCGATGACGTCCTAATGTGACGTGGTGCGCTCGTCGACACGGCCCTCCCTCCACGGCCTGCCGAGCGCCCCGTCTACCGTCGTCATCACGCTGGATCATCATCACTGGACCGTCGTCCACGAGTACAAGCCGTCGCACTACTAGGAGCCCGCACTTGTGGTCATGCCATCGACATGCATGCATGGGCTGCCGCTGTATCGCCCCTTCGGGCTGCAGTGTCGCTACCCTGGTCACCATTGCCATCGTCGATGCCATGTATTCGTCAACGCTAATCAGGTCCTTCTCCGATGTCACCGCTCCCGGATCCAGCCTCCTCCACGCCGGATCCGGCAGTGCCTTGCCCGGATACAACCTCCTCCTCGTCGGTTGCGCCGACGGGCTTCTCTCCGCCCAGATCTAGAGTCGCTCTCTACGCCGCTCGTCTCCACGGCCCCAGATCTGGGCTCCCCAGCCAACGACGCCGCTGCGTCTAGCTTGCCCTGACCTCGACCACGACCTCGTCTGCATCAACTCCACTACTCCGACCACCTCGACACCAGCTACCTCGACATGACACCCTCCACAGCTACGACCATAGTCACCTCGCTCTCGGTTACCTCAGCAACAAAGGGCTATCATTATCTTGAGCAAACTCGTCGGTTCCCTCCACAGTCACCGCGTTCGCGATGCCACAGCAGTCCCCAATGCTCCCGCTACGATTGCGGAGGGATGTCAGTCCGATGGTTCCCCACCTTCAGCTTCCTCTCCAGTCTGACCGTCTGCAGCGCTCCTGCTGTCCGCGACACTACCACTACGACTGTGGGGGGTGTTAGAGTATATTGACATATATGTATATTTGATAGTTTAGGATTTGTAATATCGTGATACCTGCCTTATCTTTAGAAGAGACTTCTTGCCTTTCAAACTTTGTACTTTATATAAACCGCCATCGAGTCTCAATACAATCATCCATTGCAGTATACTCATCCTCTCACATGGTATCAGAGCGGTGCCGCTCTATGGAGTCGCGCGCGTGCTTGTTGCATCGCGGGACAAGACATTAATCCACATTTGAAATTGAAGTAGCTTATTAGGTTGGTATAGTGGTATGGGAGATGAGGACTCGAACATGGATGCTTATGCTTACAATTTGTTGCGCGGGCAACCTCACGATCCAACAAGGTCCCTAACATAACATGTATGGAGTTTGTTGGACCATGCACGCATTGCTCATCCATCACCGCCACATGCCAACCATTTCACGCATGATCTCTCTCTCTCTCTCTCTCTCTCTCTCTCGAGAGAGAGAGAGAGAGCTTGATGCATTTTTTGATCTATCTCTCAGGCTCAGCCCAACTCGATCAGCCTATGTAGTCAACAAGTTGTTGATTAGGCCGTAGCTATAGCCAGCTAACGGGGATGTGGTCAGAGCTGGTTTCGTTTCACGCACGATATGACGAGTCTAGTGTAGTGTGAGCCGGCTCCGGCTGTACCAAGGTCATTTGTCATTTGCAGCAGGAGAGAGGTAGCAGGTAGGTACTGCTTTGTGGATTGGACCCCGGCTTTCTACTGCGTGCCCTCCCTCCATCTCCTCCGATCTCCATGCATCTCTGGGTGTGGCTGGCCACACCACACCTCGTTTCTTTCTCCGGGTGGAAACTGGAAAGCGTCTCGCCTTTTCTTGCGGCCTTTTGGTCGCTTGCTCTTGTTCTCATTGCACGCACGCTCGGCTCCGGCCTCGATCGGAGTTCAGGCTAGTTGCTTGGGGTCGCCGCTCGTTTTCGTCTCCATTCGCGTCCATCCTAGCAATGCTATTCAGTTCTTAGTACCCACAGGCCACAGCTAGCTCTCGATGAACGGTGGAGGGAATTCAACAATTGGAGTTATTGGCACTTTAATGATCTCAAGTTACCTTGGTCATCGTCCTCGACCACCCTCCTTGCTACTGTTTTTTTTTATTATCTAAATAACCCTATTTATCTCCCTCGACCATCGTCACCGTGCAGATTAGGTGTGCACCAAGATGAAATATGACACACATTTCAATGCAGATCTACAACTTAAACGTTCCTTTTTTTAAAGATAATAAGAGAAAAACTCTCTCGACATCTGCATTCAGGATGCACACGGCCCAACGACCTAAACGTTCCTAATTTGAGGGAAAATAATATAGAAAACCGAGAGCAAAAAATCTTGTAAATATGCAGACTACGATTCGAGTCATTCCCTCTATTTTCCATCAGGATACATACATCCCTATGCTATCCCAAAGTAATGCACCAAAGCTGGGAGTAGCAGGTCCTTGCAAAGCTAAAATATTCCGAGTCCTTGATGGTTTTATTGAGTTGCTGCTGCTTCCCACTGGCACTGGCGCCCATATACAGTAGGCAGGCTAGCTAGCTAGCTGCATTTTCCCTGCATTGCTGTGAGGGCTGAGAGCCTGAGACAAGCTGCGGCTAGCAGATCGATCAGTTGAGCTAGCTAGGTACTGCTACTGTTCACTCGGGGCCAGGGCTTCCCTTCCCTTCCCTGACATTTCTGCTCGGTCAATTCCTTTGTAATATTGTCCATAATTTAATTGTTACAGCCTCCCTGTCTAGTATCAACATAATCTACTCCAAATCTCCGATCCAATGATCGCCGACTGATCTACTGTACAATCCAATTACTCACCGATCTCCCGGACGTACGGCTGGATCCCAAGAGAAGAGGAGACCATGCGTGCATGTGCCTAAATGAAACTTTTGCGGCCCGTATTTACGAATCTAGCATCTTTCACACCACATTGCCAAAATTAGCAACACTGTCGGTATTTATGAATCTAGCACCTCTCACGCTATATTACCAAAATTGCCAGCACGAACGTGCCTCCTCCCGCCATGCATCCTCCATCGTGCGCCCCGAGCCCGAATGCCCTTTGTTCGTGCGCTATGGTGCATGAGCATCGAGCGATATCCACCGTCCAATCGGAAGCCGAAGGTCCAGACCAATTACTAAGTGCATATTTCACTGTTAATACTTTTTTTTTGCTACATCACACTGCAGAGCGCTGTTCGTCTCCTCACAAAATACTATTCATACAGTGACCCTCTGCGGTAATGCAACGGATCCGGATCCGAGTGTAGACTGCTGAATGCTGGTGATTGTGAGAGTTTTTGGCCTAAATGGTACTGTTGCGCCACTTTTTTGCAAACTTAGTGCCCCTCGTGCCATATTGCCAAAAATGGCAGCACGGACGTTGCCTTTGTCCGTCACATGTCCTCCACCGCTCTCTCCTAGCCCGAATGCGCCAAATTCAACGCCCATAGCCCGGATTCGTGTGCGCCCAACACGTGGCTACTCCGGACTCTCCTCGCCCGGACAAGGCCTTGACCTTGCGCCCCTTGCCCGGACGTGATGCTATTGCACACCCTGGTCCAGACAGCGCGTGTCCGCACATGTGTAGCCCGAACATGCACGCTGTTGCATGCCCCTGGCCCCAACGCTCGCTGGCTACCCGCGTGTCGCCCAACGAGCAGCCTCTGCCAACCCCTGCTCGCCCGGCCGCGCCAGCTGCCCCTCGTCCACTCCTCCTTGCCCCGGACTCGCCTCCACGTCAGCATTTCCGCGCCAGATACTCGCGCTTTATTCTCTGTCGCCTCACTGTCTTGGCTATGCATGCACGCAAACCACTCGCGGGAGAGAATCCAATTCCTCCCGTCGCTTCTCGGTCGGTCGCGGTTTGCTTTGGACGGCTATAAATTCAGAGAAGACAACAAGACGTGTGTGGCCAACGCGCGTCCGGGCACTACTACAAAACATGCAATAGTAGACACCTCATCACAGACGGTTAAAATGGAACCGTTTGTGTTGGGTCTGTCGGACCTATCACAGACGGTTTGTAATACAAACCGCTCATGATACTCGAGATCATAGACGGTTCTATTAAAGAACCGTCTCGATAGTATCATAGACGGTTCTATTAAAAATCGTCAGTGATAATCGCAGATATCACGCACGGTTTTTAATAGAACCGTTTATGATACTATCGATTATCACGATTTTTTAATAAAACCGTCTATGATATATCACGCATTATCACGGACGGTTTTTAATGCGTGATAAGTACCTCATCACAGATTGATACGAACCGTCTGTGATAAGTACCTCATCACAGACGGTTGGTGATACGAACCGTCTGTGATATGTGATTCACAACGCGGGAGTTCGAAAATTTTGAATACGTGCGCGGGAATTTTGAATGCGTGAGCGGGAGTAGCAGAAGTCCTTATATATTAATAAGGAGTCCCCCAAATCCAGCGTGACCTCTGGGCTCCTTTCTCCCGCGCCGGCCCTCGTCCCTCCCGTTCGCCCCGCCGTCGCCGAGTGCTCCCTCCATCGGGCCTCCTCCTCCCGCCGCTCGTCCTCCCCCCGACGGCCGGCCGGCGTCTCCCCCACCAGCTGCCGCCCCCATCCAGGCGCCGGCCCTCCTCCCTCCGGTGCCGCCTATCCTCCCCCCCGCCGGCTTCTCCTAGATCGAGGTATACATGTGTGCTTGGATATAGTTTTGTGATTGAATGTGTGCGCTTGAATATAGTTTTGTGATTGAATGGACGGGGAACAATGTGGCTTGATGATTTGACAGCGAAGCCCAAGCTGGTGATGCAGCCGTGAGGAAGGAGGGCAGGGATGAAGATAAGGATCTGCCTTTCGAGGAGCTCCGCGACGAGGACAAGATCATGGCCTTCTTCAGAAGGCTCATGAGCGAGTGGAGCCAGGAGGTGGACGAGGTGCCGGAGGCGGAGAGGCGGACGACCAAGGGGAATACATTTAGTATTTTTTTTTGCAGTTGAAAAAACTATCACAGACGGTTCTTAACAAAAACCGTCTATGATAGTAATATCGCGGTTCGCTCGTGTTCGAACCGCTCAGGAAATTATACTATCATAAGTAGAACCGCTCTACTATCGAACCGTGCCCACGTGATATTCGTGATATTCGTATCACGACGGCTTTTGAACCGCTCGTGATAATGTTTGTTATCACAGACGAACTTTTCGACGGTTCGAAACCGCTCGTGATGACGGCCCAACCGCTCGTGATGATGTTTTCTGTAGTAGTGGGGGTATGGGCGCATTGCATCCGGGCATGGCGCGCATACCGGCGACATGTGTGCGACACGCGCCGCCCTGGTCGGGCGTGCGCGGCGCGCGTCGAGGGCAGGCGCGTGGACAAGGCATTGTCCGGGCGAGGAGAGTCTGGAGCAGCCACGTGTAGGGCACACACGAATCCGAGCTATGGGCGCACGGAAATTGTCACGTCCGAGCTAGAGGAGAGTGGTGGAGGACACGTGGCGGACGGAGTCATGTTTTTGCTGCCATTTTTGACAATATGGCGTGAGGGATGCTAAATTTGGAAAAAAATCACAACAGTGCCAGTGGAGGGGGCGGGGTTTGTTTGGACTCGTGATTGTGGAACTAACAAGCTACACGCTAGTATGGCATATGGCGTAGTATTAAACTCGACAGCGTGCAATCTGCAAAACCTGAAAACATTTCACCAAACACAAGTAATGCGCATTCCTACTATGCTTCAGGCTTTAAATATACTCTACAGTAGTACCACCGCATATATCTGTACCACCACCAACTGCACGCGTGCAGTAAAATTGTAAGCAAACCCACTCCAAAATTACTTTTACCTATCAGCAGCAATTTAATTACTCCCACTGAGGAAGGAAGTGAGCTTGCTCACTTGGCTAGCTGTGGTGTTGTTCAAACAGCTCATCCAGATTTAAGTCCTAGACTTGGCAGGTGTCTCACATAAAGGTAGTCTCTACCTTTCTAGTAAAAAAAATTTACTCCCACTGGTAATTAATATTCCTGACAGATTGAAAACTGTCACAACAACGTCAACATAGTTGACGATTGTAGCACTCTACTTCGTCTCTGTGTGCATGTGATCGATCAATCTATCAGATGGATTAGGGCCTGCCCTAACTAAAGAATGCAGGGGAGCAAGGCAAATGGGTCAACCATGATGGTGATAGTCGGTAGCCGTAGCCATCGCTCCAGATTGGAAAGGGAGAGACAATTTAACTAGCTTTCTTCTAGCTAGCTAGAGAACAGACAGAGCATGGAAAATTATGCAAGTGGTGGGCCGCTGTACACTTCACACACCCAACGACTAATAAGTTGGAAAATAACACCAGGTTATGTACTAGCTTATCAAGGGGTTAAGGGTCCATTTGTCAGCCTGATATACTTGTAATCTATACGTATTGCATAAAAAGAATACACCCTTTGCAATGTTACTGAACTAATGCTGAGACAAAGTAAAATACAACTGACTAAATTCTCATTCTTCACCAAGCTGAAGGTCGGTTAGTGCTTCTTTAAAAATAAAACCATGCATGCATAATACTGTGGAGCTAGGCCCCGGGGAGAGGAGGGGAGGGGAACATTGTTGTTAGCTTCAGGCTGTTGATGGACGGAAAGAAACATTGTTTAGCTGCCTAGGTCAATACTATAATGGCATCATCATCATCGAGTTTGGGAAGCATGGTAGCTTTTTGACTGCAGTAGAGCTGCAAGGCTAGCTCAGGATCCAATGGGAATGCGTGTCACGAGAACCGGGAATCTGTGCTGTTAGCCCACAAGTTCTTCGAGAGTTGTGCTACAGGTGATTCATATTCTAATCGTATTAGAATTAAAATTTCTACCTCACTTTGGAGTAGGACTACTGGACTAGGTGAACTATATACAGCTATGAGCTGCGGTCACTACATGTGGTCGTAGAGAATCCAACCCAAGCAAACCACATGCAAGTAAGAGGAACCCATCAAAGTACTAGATTATTTCTTTTAGCACTAGTCTTTTGTATATGGCAATGATACGATGGTCCTAATAGGTTCAAAAGAGTATAACATGTGCCGTAAAAAATGCAGATATATAGGACATCTTTGGAACACATAAATCTAAAACCGAAGGATAGGAAAAATGCATGATTGGAATGCCATAGCTTATTGAATCCTATAGGAAGCAAAACCACAGGAATTGCCCAAACGAGGTGTTTGGATGCTTCATAGGAAAAATACATGAATTTTGAGATAAGATGTTTACTTGATTAGAGAGAGAGTGGAGAGAGGAAGGGAGAATGCATTGGACTTCTCAAAAGAAAAATATCATGAGGTTTGAGCTCATGTTCATTTTCCTATGGAACTGGGAGTATAGGAATGCATTCTATAGGAATTTGACAACTCTATTCCTGTGTTTCAAATAACCCTTATATGAAAAAAAGCTAAGGACTAGAATCCTCCGAAGTTCCTATCAAATTCTTTCAATCATACAGGAGTAGCTAGTACACTCCTATGTTTTGTCAGACAGAAATTTGTAATACTAGGATGCATGAATTCGAGCGTGCGTGCGTAGCTTCAATTCGCTGTATATGTATATATAGGCAAAGCTGTGCTTTATTTTCTATTTCTTTTTGCGTGTGTTGTTTTAAGATGGTGTGCTTAACTAAATTATTACTAGTACCAAGTAACGTCAGTAAGATTCTTGGGAAGAAACGTGGCTGACAATGCAAGCAGAGGGGGAGCAGGCTGTCGATATGCATGGTATGAATATGATAACGTGGTGGCCGGGCAGCCGGATGAGAAACGAATGGCGGAGACGGACGACTTAAAACTGGAATGGATATGGGGTAAAGTGCGAGGAGAAGAACACCAACAATATGCATGTATGATCAGAGAGTGGCGCAGCAAGCAAAGGCAGCAAGCTACGAAACAAACGACTCCATCGTCGATCACGAGCGTCGATTCTGTGGCAGAGTATACTGTGCGACAGCGCTGCACTGTAGCAAAACTCCAAGCAAGAATTCTGATCTGAACGCGACGCATCAGACAGGAGCTAATGGCGCTACACCAGTCTACATACAGGCACAGCGGCCAGCCCAGCACGCAGATGGAGAATTGGAGATAGATAGATACAGTAGGGAGGGTGCATTCGCACTAATCAGAGCTGGTGGTTCAGGGAATAACAACACAGCCGGCCGGCATCGGCATGACATGCGTGGGGCACCGTCAGCCACACCACTCGCTCCGGCGAAAGTTACGCGTCTTCCACCGGCTCACGTGACCTGGTAGTACAGGGGTGGTCCGTCCGCCCCCACCACGGTCCCGGCCCAGAAATTATATCCATCGATCATGCATGCGTGCTTTTTCTACCTGTCTCCGGAGTCTGGACGGATTGTCGTCCGTCCTCCGAGGTATTCAATTCAATGCAGATATCTAACATAGCATTAAAAGTGATCTTTACTATTCGATCGAAAATCGAAAATCCAGATCAATCGCTACAACGATTTAACAGCGCATATTTTACTATTGCTATAGTACGCTGAAGAGCGCTATTCGCTGCTCACAAAAACAATGTTTGCACAGTAGATGTCTGTAGTAATGCGGAGGATTCGGATCTATCTCTAGACACAAGGAAGCATTGCACGGCAAGCAAGCGCACGACCTCGAGAGATCGAGGCCGAGAGCGCCGAGAACTATGTATGCAAGCTAGGAAGTCGTCTCCAGTTCCCACGACAAAAAATGCCATACTTCCTGACCATGAGTTGATTTTGAACTTCTTCTTAGTACTACTCCATCCGTTCACAAATATAGGATATTTTAGAAAATATGCAATCAAATTTTCTTAACTTTTATCACTAATATATAAAAAATTATTTGTATTGGTCATGTGAAAATTATATCATTAGATTAGTCATAAAAACTATTTTCATAATATAATAATTTTATAAATATATTTATATAAAAAAGTAATAGTCAAAGTTGCATGTTCGACACCGTATCGATGTCCAAAACATCATATATTATTGAACATAGGGAGTAATTATTAATTCTGCATAATGCGTGGCAACAAGATGTTTAGTCACACCTTCTAACACAGAATGTCGCCGAAATTGGCTACATGACACTCTAATTTTGTGCCATTTAATGTGGGACACTGTAGAATCATTGCTTTCCTGGAACACATCGTAAAATCGTCACTCTTTGCTATAGGACACTGCACGCATTATAATGTTGTTTCTGGAATTTCTAGGATTATAATATCATGACAAATCATTTCCTTCCCAATTGTTGTCTCTCGGCCGGAAATTATATTATAATGGGTGTGGTGTCCTACAGCAAACGGCCAACAAAGACACAATTTTTCGGTAGCCTACAACAACCGTCACAAAATTATAGAGTTTTGTAGCTAATTTTACCTGTATATATAGGCCTCACGTAAGCTGTGGTGCTTGTTATTTAATTTGCCTCCACGCATGTTTACGAATTACGACAAAGCTTTTCAGATCTGTTCACTCAGAAAAGAAGTGATCCCTACATAAATGCTCTTCATTATTATTCTCCTGCACGTGAAACGTACAGACAGAATATACTTATAGATTTGTTCTTGCTAAGCATCGGTTTGGTTTTTCTGTGGGGCATAGTTGGGAGGCAACCGATCGATCGAGTTCAAGGACAATGGCTAATTGCCTGCCTGCCTGATATATATGAGCTTTTTATTTTTTAATCTATTTTTAAAAATATTTTAAAGATAACATCTTTCAAACTTTATTTTCAATTCTGATCTTTTGGTCATGCCATGACCAAATTGTGCTGTCACGCCGCCGACTGCGGCGTGGTCAAACCTGCCACGATAGTTTTCCGAGCCAATACGCGTCCGTTTTTGGCTAAGTTCTGCCACGCCAAGAGGAGTAGCGTGACAACACTCGTTTGCCACGTCGAGATCCGTGACATGACAACGTACTTTTACCACGCCACGTATTGTGACGTGGCAAAATGGGTTAGAATTAGAAATAAAGTTAAAAAAGATGTTATCTTTAAAATATTTTTTAAAAATGGATTACATAATAAAAAAAAAGTTCGATATATATGCATGTATGAGCATGACACTGGCGAGCCCATAGCGATCGATCTAAGTTCTCAACCATATCTACGTCGAGGATGCAAGCGTATAATGAAATCACACTCAAACTTAATTCGTATAACCCTCGATCTCAACAAGCAAACATATAATTAAGCGGAAGGGACCCGCAGTGTATATCAAGACGGGTACAAGGTGACATAAATGTCCATCTCGATTACACCCTGGGCTCGGACAGAATGCCGATTATTTCGGCCAGACAAGCAGTAAAAGTTGAAGCTTTGGACTATATATATGTGCAACCAATCAATCACGACTGCTACTCTAGTTTGGTGGCATTTCATGCATGTCCCGTGATCGACCAGCTCGTTAATTTCTCCATGCGTACATGTTCAGGCACTAATTATACCAACTTGGAGCAGGCAGGGTGGGTCGCTACTGTTCTTGGAACCCCCGACGTACGTCCATGTCCATGTTTGGAACATGAGTTCATACTGGACGAGCAGTTTCGCTAAGTCGAATCAAGAAAGAGATTATTATACTTCACTGTAGTATCTGCATCGATATCTAAAATGAGCTATAGTACTTAATTACGTACGTAGTCGCAGGCGCTCCATGTATATATAGCGATAGCTGCACTGGCCACTTCTGGCGACGAACAGTCCTATAGACAGGTCTGACGATGCTTTCTCGTTATCGACTAGCTAGTGCCGACATACAGTTTCAGAGCATGCGGTCACAGGCTACTTGATCGATCGATACATATTTACATGTATCAAGCATGCGCGTCCGCTCGCTTCGTTGCCTCGATGTCTGTCTCTGTCAGTCCATGGAACCATATATTGGGTAGGCCTATGGTGTGCATGTGTGTTCCATCACCGATCTGAACAAGCAGCTACTGTTGAAGCTGTGGCATATACACGCACACAAGTATCCAATTATCCATCAGTCTTGCAGCTAGGAGCGTGGCCTCAAACCTGCTTACAACTTACACTAGAAGCTTAGCTAGCCCTGTGTATTTGTCGGGAGATGATTGTCAGCATCATGACCATATTATTGCCACCCTTCCCGCGCCTCGATCCCAGCACTCTCACCTCGATCGATATATACTTGATCTTAGTAGGGTTCTTGATTAAACATCAGAAATGCATGCGTGACTATGACTTGTTGAGCATGAGCACATGCGTGCATGGATGGTCAGTCCATTCAAGGCATGCATAGATATAGATATCACAATGCTGCTGGGCAAGTGGCATCGGTACTCCGGTCGTCCAGCGCTACTTGCTGTTGCGTCCGCCGTGTTGCTTCCCCTTGTCTGTTGCTTCTCCACACCACCTTGATATGAGCTCTCTTCCGCACCCTTCTCCTTGTATACTTCCTTCGCCATGAATATCTTGCACTCATCTCTGTACCTGCCCCCATGTGACGCTGCGTGCAGCATGTCTCCATGTATGTGCATGGCGTGTCTGTCTCTTCTTATCCAACAGCTAGCTAGCTAGGTTTTGGATTGCCTTCGATTTCCTCCATTCTTTAAATTTCTACCTATGTGTTACCAACCTCTCTCAACTCGTGGTATTTCAATAGCAATCAACGAGTTCAACAAGAGTTTCGGTGGAGTTCAACAAGAACAGCAAGAGGGGAGAGGAAGTTCAGAGAAGAAGGATAGACGACAAGAAAATCTCATTACATCATTCTCCCCTAACCGAATGTAAAGCAAGACGTATATATAATCCTTTCACCATTGGGTATACTCGATGGGCCTTCGAACGGATGTGGCCCAGGCTGTCACCTAATCACATCTCCCATTCGCTCTCGGGAAATCTTCCCGTGGGCTTCCGAAGCCGCTTGCTCCTCTGACTTGCAACAGACACTACTACAAAAAACGTCATCACAGACGGTTCGGAACCGTCATCACGACGGTTTTTCGAACCGTCTAAAAAGTTAAATGCGATGATGCGAACATTATCACAGACGGTTCAAAAACCGTCGTGATACTGAATATCACAGACGGTTCGTTATCGCAGCGGTTCTACTTCCAACCGCTGCGATAGTATATTTACTGAGCGGTTCTTGTTAAAACCGTCGTGATAGTTTTTTCAAGCGCAAAAAATACTAAATGTATTCCCATTGGTCGTCGCCTCTCGCCTCGGCACCTCGTCCACCTCTCGGCTCCACTCGCTCATGAGCCTTCGAAGAAGGTCATGATCTTGTCCTCATCGCGGAGCTCCTCGAAGGCACATCCTTATCCTCATCCTCGCCCTCCTTCCTCATGGCGCATCGCCATCTTGGGCTTCGCCGCTGCCTCATGGCCGCAAATCAAGCATTTGTCAAATCATCAAGCCACATTGTTCCCGTCCATTCAATCACAAAACTATATTCAAGCACACATTCAATCACAAAGCGTATCCAAGCACACATGTATACCTCGATCTAGGAGAAGCCGGGGGAGGACGAGGCGGCACCGGAGGGAGGAGGGCCGCCGCTGGATGGGAAGCGGCGGTGGGGAGACGCGCCGCCGCCGTCTGGGAGGACGAGGCGGAGGAGGAGGCCCGTGGAGGGCAGCTGGCGGCGGCGGAGGAGGAGGCCCGGTGGAGGGACGGAGGGACGAGGCGCGCGGGAGAAGAGAGCCCAGAGGTCACGCTGGATTTGGGGGACTCATTAATATATAAGGACTTCTGCTACTCCCGCTCACGCATTCAAAATTCCCGCGCACGTATTCAAAATTTTCGAACTCGCGTTGTGAATCACATATCACGACGCCGTATCACCAACCATCGTGATGAGGTACTTATCACGTAAGGTTCGTGATCTGAGCTGCCTGTGATAATATCATAGACGGTTCTATTAAAAACCGTCGTGATAATCTGCATATCGCGCACGGTTTTTAATAGAACCGTCTATGATATTATCGCAGACGGTTCTTTAATAGAACCGTCTATGATATCAGTAGATTATCGCAGGCGTTTTTAATAGAACTGCTCAGGATACTATCGCAGACGGTTCTTTAATAGAACCGTCTATGATATGAGTATCACAGACGGTTTGTATTACAAACCGTCTGTGATAGGCCCGACAGACCCAACACAGACGGTTCCATTTTAACCGTCTGTGATGAGGTGTCTACTATTGCATATTTTGTAGTAGTGAGAATACTCTGGACTGCACTGTATATTATCTGGCAATGTAACATTACCTCCCCCTTCAGAAGCGGCTTGACCCCAAGCCGGCGCCTCATGAAATTGGGTCTTGAGCTCGGCTAAGTTTTCCTAGGTAGCATCTGCTGGCGAAGTATGAGACCACTGAACAAGCACTTGAGTCTCTGATACCGACCTGGATCTCTGCAACCTGCTGCTTAGGATGTTTTCTGGTATTCTGTTGTCAGAAGTGCAAGGTAGATCTGGTTGCACTATATCTGTCGGAGTTAATGCTGCCTTTAACTGGGACACATGTATTACTGGATGCACACTAGAGGTCGAAGGTAATTTGAGTTTGTATGCTACTGATCCTACAAGATATTCAATCTGAAAAGACCCAAAATACCTGAAGGAAAGCTTGTGGTTTGCTCGATTGGCAAGTCCGAACGCAGCGTGCGCAGCGATTTGAGATAGACCCAATCACCGTAAGAAAAATACGCCCGATCTTTCCTCGTCGCTTGTACTTTCATGCGTTGTCTGGCACGGTTGAGGTGTTGACGGAGTAATTTGGTCATCAGCTCCCGATCCTTCAACCAGGTTGCTAATTCCGGTGATGAGCAGTCAGTAGCATCCACAATACCAAAGTGGCGAGGGCCATGACCATACAATACTTCAAATGAGGATTTGTCAAGAGTTGAATGGTATGAAGTGTTGTACCAAAATTCAGCGAGGGCTAACCATTGGGACCACTTGTAAGGACAAGTATGAACAAAGCACCGCAAATAAGCTTCAAGGCATTGATTCACTCTCTCTGTTTGACCGTCGGTTTGAGGATGATATGAAGAACTCATCCGCAAATGAGTATTTGCCAACCGAAACAATTCTCTCCATAGGTTACTTGTGAAAATACGATCCCGATCCGACACCAAGGATTGCGGCAGCCCGTGAAGTTTGGAGATATTGTTAATATACGCTTGAGCAATTTGAAAGGCTGTAAAAGGATGAGCTAAAGGAACAAAGTGTGCATACTGCGAAAACTTGTCCACCACAACCATAATACTATTGTAACGAGAAGACCGAGGCAAGCCTTCAATAAAATCGAGTGACACCATTTGCCATGACTGTTCTGGCACGAGAAGAGGTTGTAACAGGCCTGGATACTTAACGTGTTCGGTTTTGGCTTGTTTGCAAATTGCACAGGAAGATACAAAAGTTTGAATCCCTTTTTTCATGCCCGGCCAAGCAAAGAGTTTGCGCACTCTATTGTATGTGACTTGCAATCCGGAATGCCCACCAATTGCGCTAGCATGCATAGCGGTAAGAATTTTCTGCTGCATAGGAATATTGTCACCCACCCCTACACGCCTAGAATACCTTAACATCCCTTCATGTAATTGAAATTTTGGGTGTTCAGCACCTTGTACACTTAATTGAGCCACTAGACGTTGGGTTTGGGCATCCAAAGCATAACCTGCCACCACTTCAGCCAACCAAGAGGGCACACATGTTGACATTGCCATTAAATTTCCCTACTGAGAAGGGGGTTGACGAGATAACGCATCAGCTGCCTTGTTCTCTACCCCTTTCTTGTACATCAGTCGATAACGCAAACCGGACAACTTGGTTAAAGCCTTCTGTTGCCAGGGGGTAATTAGTCTTTGATCATCCAAGTGAATAAAGCTCTTCTGATCAGTCCGGATTACAAACTCAGCATGCTGCAGGTATTGCCTCCATTGATCAACCGCCAACATAATTGCTAGACTCTCCTTCTCATATGTGGACAGCCCTTGATTGCGTAGTCCTAGAGATTTGCTGAGATAAGCCAATGGATGTCCATCTTGCATTATCACAGCACCAATTCCCTTGCCCGATGCATCGGTTCGATTATAAAGCATTTCGAAAAATCGCGGCACAAAGACGTGGGTAGTGACCAGAGCTTTCCGTAGAGATCGGAAGGATGCTTCAGTCTCTGGAGTCCATACAAACACAGATTGTTTCTTAAGCATATCAGTAAGTGGTCGGCTGATCAAGCCAAAATGCTGCACGAACTTACGGTAACAGCCGGCTAGACCAAGGAATCCACGGACTTCTTTGGTATTAGTGGGGGTTGGCCAATTACGCACCGCGACAATGTTCTTTGGATCTGTCGCAACTCCCTCCTTGCTGATAACATGTCCCAAATAAGAGAGTTGTTGTTGTGCAAAAGAACATTTAGACCGTTTGATCTTCAATTGATGATTGTCCAGAACGGTTAGCACCTTCTTCAGAATAATGCCATGTTCTTGTAATGTCTGACTATATATCAATATATCATCGATGAAGACTAATACTCCTTTTCGCAACAATGAAGCCAATATGGTATTCATAAGCCCTTGAAATGTGGCCGGCGCATTCGTCAGGCCATAGGGCATAAACCGAAATTCATAATGGCCATGATGAGTCTTAAATGTCGTCTTGTGTTCATCTTCAGACCACATTCTAATTTGGTGGTACCCCGCTCTTAGGTCTGTAAACCAACAAGATCCTACAAGTTCATCCAATAGCTCATCAATAATTGGTAAGGGATACCGATTCTTAACTGTGGCTGCATTAAAAAGGCGGTAATCGACGCAAAAACGCCATGTATAATCTTTCTTTTGGACTAGCAAAACTGGAGATGAGAATGGACTTGAGCTGGGCTTAATTGTGCCTTGTGACAACATATCCTTCACTTGCCTCTCGATTTCATCCTTTTGAGCAGGATTGTATCTATATGGTCGGAGATTAACAGGTTTAATCCCAGGAAGTAATGGTATTGCATGATCAAACTCGCGACTAGGGGGCAATCCTTGGGGTTCGGCAAACAAATGATCAAACTCATTTAGCAGAACTTGGATGGACTCAGGTATACTTTCTACTGCATTAGTAGTGTGACATACTGATTGTCCCACATCTGAAACTAGTATACTCCCCGAGCTTGTACACTGCTGCAGCCAAATTAGGCAACACTGTGGTGCCTTTCCTTCGATCCCATGCAAACAAATGTGCTTCCCAGAATATCCAAACGACAAGGTTTTTTCATCCAATGTACATTCATGGGACTATGTTTCTCCAGCCAGTCCACACCGAGGATTATGTCGTAACAGCCCAAAGGTAGCACTCGAAAGTGTGTGTGGAAAGTGTGACCTTGAGTTGTCCATTGACAATGAGGAAATTCCTCATTGCATTGTAATATCTTCCCATTAGCAATCCGCACTTGAAGTGGAGTAATTGATTTGCTGTTGCCCTGAACCATAGAGGCCCAACTGGTGCTGATGAAACAATGGGTACTGCCGGAGTCAACAAGCATGATAACCGATCGCCCTTGGATTTCCCCAAGCAGCCGTATTGTGCGAGAGGGTTCATCACCATGGAATGCTTCTTGGAAATCATCATTAAGTCTGCCTCAATTTCAGATTCCTCCCCAGTAGCTTGCTCAGAGGTAGTATGAGACAAATGCAACATATCCCAAAGCTCCTCAACCACATGCAATTGTACTGTTGGTCCACATTTATGATCTCACGACCATTTTTCACCACAAGTGAAACACAATCCTTTAGCTCGCCGGTAAGCACGGAGGGCTGTGAGTTTCTCATCAATCGGTGTTGATCGGGTCCCCTCTGCACCTCTTCGATCATCGGGCCTTCCAATTGATGTTGTTTTTTCTGGCGGCAGAGGTAGTGGTAAAGCAGTACGTACTAATGTACGAGTACCTGACAATTGCTCATGGCGGCATGAATCCTTCCTCAGAGATTCCAGAACTTCTTCTTGCAAGACAGCCAAAGAAACAGCCGTATCCAAATCTGGTGGCCTGTGTAAGACCACTTCTGATCAAATATCCCCTTTCAACCCATCCACAAACTGGGTGATGAAGAAGACTGGATTCCACGATGTATGGTGAGACAACATATTATGCATCAGTTCACTAAATCTTTCAACATACTCGGTTATTGAATTGATCTGGCGCAAGCGATTAAACTGCCGAACTAATTGCTGCAACTCTTCCCGACCAAAGCGATTGCACACGGCATCAGCAAAAGTTTTCCAAGTGTTGAACTGAATGTGTGCATTAGAAGATTGCAACCAACGCAAAGCTCCTCCCAGGAAATACATGGTTGCTATGCTGACCATAAATTCAGGATACACTGAACAAACCCGAAAATAATTCTCACATTTGAGTTGCCAAGCTTTGGGGTTTTCACCGTCAAAAGGAGGAAAATCCAACTTCGGTGAAAAGGGATGATGATGATATGAACCCTGAGATCTATATGAGGCAACAACACCATTGTGAGAATGAGAAAAATCAGCATGATCAGACGTACCATTCATTAGAGGTGATCGGAAAGAAAAATTGTCCCAGTGACTTTCCCTCTGATAGAAATCTCATCACGAGCACCAGGTACTTCCTCTTTCCACATGGGGTCAAGCTTGACATCTGGTGTCGACAGGATCGGGTGTTGATCTCCCATACGATCTACAGTTCCAGTATTGCGAGAGAGACGACCAACTTGCGATCGCAGTTCGAGCATCTCTGTTCGTAACTCATCCACAGATTTCTCCATATGTGGTTTCCATTTTTGAAGATCAATCACCACAGGTTTGATCTCCTCCACCGTCGTGTGGATGGCTTCACTCCTTGCTTTCAGTTTCTTGAGAGATTCTCCTTGGGCCAAGATCGCCTTGGTCAGTTCGGCGAGCTGCTGGTCCATCTCTTGCGAGCGGAGTTGAGCACGGGTGCGGTAGCGTGGAATCTCCAGGGCTTGGAGATGGCTCTGATACCAATTGTTACCAACCTCTCTCAACTCGTGGTATTTCAATAGCAATCAACGAGTTCAACAAGAGTTTCGGTGGAGTTCAACAAGAACAGCAAGAGGGGAGAGGAAGTTCAGAGAAGAAGGATAGACGACAAGAAAATCTCATTACATCATTCTCCCCTAACCGAATGTAAAGCAAGACGTATATATAATCCTTTCACCATTGGGTATACTCGATGGGCCTTCGAACGGATGTGGCCCAGGCTGTCACCTAATCACATCTCCCATTCGCTCTCTGGAAATCTTCCCGTGGGCTTCCAAAGCCGCTTGCTCCTCTGACTTGCAACAGAATACTCTGGACTGCATTGTATATTATCTGGCAATGTAACACTATGTTCCTTTATATCGTACTTGAAATATATACAGTTGTAGCATTTCTTCCATTTGATATGGACAATGTGTGCAAATTAATAACCTATCTACAGTAGCATAATTAAGATGCATGGTCATCATCTATTCCTAAAACCCAACCGATGGATGTATTTTTCATATAATTATTAGCTGCTATGCATGAAGGAAATGAGAGCACATGCATATATGCGAATGACCACGACCAATGTACTAGGTTCGTGTTGGACCAAAAATAGCGATAAGAGGGGGTGAATAGGAGCCCATGTTTTCTCCTCTGGTATTCAACTCTCTTTTCACTCCAATAGCTATGCAAAGCTATCAAGATCAATGTCTCAAAATCACAACAGAAGATTTGAGCTAAAACCAGAAAATTAGACTTCAACAACAATCGATCGAAACCACTGGCCAATCTGACCACTAGGCAAAGGGCGGTCTGACAGCTCCCCCTGCTGACAGGAAAACAAAACGATGATGGATCCACAAAACGAAATAACTTTTGATCTGGATATTCAAATCACTTGAGGTCAAACTGGTTAGCCCTAGGACCACCAGCCTTTGGCCGGCCAGACTGCCAACCCATGTCCGGTCTGACCGCACTTCCTGGTAACATGGGACCGATCAGACCGCTTTCTATTTCCAGAAAACTCTCATTTTCGGACTTTTCGGTAAGATTCTATCTAGTTCGCGTCCAATCTCTATTTTCAATGCCACCTAGTGCAAACACCCTCAAACACTTCCACACAAGTGTTTGGTGCCCATTTGCTCAACTCTTGCACCATCGGTCATACCGTCCCCAGGACCGGTCAGACCGCCCGGGTCTGACAGCATCCGACAATTTGCAAAACTAAAAGTCCACTTCCCAAACTCCTCGATGACGATGTCAATTATTCATCACCTAGACTAGACCAAACCACATTCATGGTCTCTTCTGTGTTGAGGCTCTGCTAATATGCTGGTAGAATATTGCCAGCGTAATTAAGCAACTGAGCGGCTTTAAACCACGCAACATGCATGCATGCGCGTTATTAAGACCTGGATCAGTTTTCATTTGAGACCATTGCCACTACTGCCTTTCTGGAGCCATGCCATCGTGGATCCATCAATCCCCTCATATTCACATCCAATCACAAATCAAGGTGACCGCCACATCGCATGTAGTACTCCTACTAAGAGTGAAGTACAAGCTAATAATTGAGGTTGGTTTCATTTAGTGGATTGACAACAAAAAAAAAAAAAGACTTTTCCCCTTAAAATGTCATATCTCAGATATGAAACCCTAGACATGCGGCAATGCATTCATGTACGTATACTTCCGAGCAGAATTTTACGTCTTGACACTAGGAAGCGAACAAGTCGCAAGCAGCAAACATGTACCAGTAGCGAGTTTGTAGCGCTAGCATGTGTGCTTTGTACGTTTTTGGTCGTCAGAATTGAACGTGCCTGCATGCAAACAAGTTACACTAGCTTCGAGACAGGTATACTGCAACTCTGCGAAAGCGAATTGAAGCTACATATCTCCCATTGGTGATATGTATCCAGACAAATTAACCATGCATATCTATCGATTTGCCCCCCGGTTGTGTACACTGCAGCTGCAGATCTAGCTATAGCCCATGCATAGAGCCAGGTAGCAGAGCTGAGCTGAGAAAGCTAGGTGGCTAGCGGCCTGCCGGAAAGGGCCAAGCAAATGCTCCTCCCTGGGTTTCGGCCACCGCATACGCCATTGGCATCGATCTGGTAAGGGAGCAGGCATGCATGTAGCTAGAAAGAAGAACCCCGTGTACCTCTCACCAGTGTGTGTTTGTATATATGTGTTGGGCTGATCACTCGTCTATCAGTATTCAGGCCAAGGTATCCGAGGCCACAGCTAGCTTATTATTGCACCATGCATGCATGCCACCGTACTAATTAAATCAGTGAATGCACTGTTAGTGTTCCTGTTTTGATACGTACTTACTATATATTGTCACATATATCTGTTAGTCGTTGGATTCTTGCTTCTGGTGATAGCAAGATCCTTACTCTCATGGAGAGGATGACACTTGGAGATGGGACAAATTTTTCTGAGTTTATTTCTCACACAATGTCATGCCAACCTGAGGGGTTGGGGATACATATTTATAGGCTGCTAATCAGCCAAACATATGCCAAGATGCTAGTCTAAGATGCTAACAATCTGTCCTAGATGCTGTCCTCTAAGATGCTAACAACTTGTCCTAGATGCTGTCCTCTAAGATGCTAACAACCTGTCCTAGATGTTGTCCTATAAGATGCTAAGATGCTAGTCAAAAGCTAGATGTCCTAGATGCTAGTCAAAAGCTAGATGTCCTAGATGCTGTCCTAAAGCTAACAAAGACCATAGTACAGAGACTTATTCATCATTCTCCCCCTAAGTCTTGTGCATCGTCTTGTGGGAAAGTTGAACCATCCCGATCCTGGAGCAGAGTTCGAGGAATTTGACCCTCCCAAGAGGCTTGGTGAGCAGGTCCGCAAGCTGATCCGTGGTGTTGATGTAGCTCGCCTTGATGTTGCCTTCATCCAAACAGCATCGGATGAAGTGGTACTTCACCCGGATGTGCTTGCTCCGTTCATGGAAAGCGAGGTTCTTTGCGAGCCGAGCGAACTTGCTGTCCACCCTGAGCGCCACCGCCGGTGTCTCTGCCGAGAGATCACCAAGCGATCGAGCGAGCCAGAGCGCCTGAGTCGAAGCGGTGGAAGCCGCTATGTACTCGGCCTCACACCGACAGGCCACCACCTGCCGCTTGATCGATCGCCACTAACGAGGCACTTGCCGAGGAAGAAGAGAATCCCGCTTGTGCTCTTTGCCGTGTCGATGTCGCCACGTGGTTTGCCGCCGCCGCATTCGATGAAGTGCGCGCGCGGACACCTCGGGTAGTGCAAGCCGTGGTCGAGGTGCCCGCAACGTAGCGGAGGATCCTCTTCACGGCCTGCGATGCTCCGTCGTCGGCCGCCGCATGAACCGACCGTAGCGTGGCCGACGGCGAACGCCAACTCGGACGCGTGTGGGACGAGGTAGCGAAGGCGCCCACGATGCGCGTCGATCTGCGTCGCGTCCACCTCCTCCGCCGTCTTTGCCGCCGCCGGCTTCACCTTTCCTCCATAGGAGTGTGGGTTGGGTTGCAGTCGGTGAGCCCGCCCAACTCGACGGTGCGCTTGGCGTGGCGATGCCGCGAAGGAGATATCGAGCGTCTGGTGGACCTCGATCCCTGTAGAAGGAGAGGAGCCCCAAGTCACTCATCTGGAAGGCGGTCTTCATCTCCGCCTTGAACGCCTCGACCTCGGCCTCCTTGGAGCCGGTGATCACCAAGTCATCGACGACGCCACCGCCAGGCGTTGCGCCCTTGCCCGCCGGTAGACCGCAGCCTCGTGTGCGCTCTGCTGGAACCCCATTTGCTTGAAGGTGGAGTCCAGCTTAGCGTTCCAGGCTCGTGGTGCCTGCCGCAAGCCGTAGAGGGCCTTGCGCAGGCGGAGAACCTTGCCCTCCTTGCCGGGGATGACGAATCCCGGCGGCTGACGGACGTAGACCTCCTCCTTCAAGTCGCCGTTGAGAAAGGCGGACTTGACGTCCATGTGATGGACGCGCCAACCCTCCTAGGCTGCAAGTGCGAGGAGAAGACGAACGGACTCCATGCGCGCGACGGGTGCGAAGGCGTCGTCGAAGTCGACCCCCTCCTGCTGCACGAAGCCTCGTGCCACCAAGCGAGCCTTGTGCTTGACGATGGCGCCGGCTTCATCCCGCTTCAGCTTGAACACCCACTTAAGGGTGATCGCGCGGTGACCGGCAAGAAGATCCGCCATCTCCCACGTCCGGTTCCGCTCGACGGCGTCCATCTCCTGCTTCATCGCGACATGCCACGCCGCGTCTCCCTCCGCCTCAGCGAAGGAGCGGGGCTCGCCGTCGTCGCCACGCCAAGTGCGGCTCCGCCTCGAAGTCGTCTTCGCGCGTCCCGGGGCGGGGCGGCTCGCCGAGGATGTTGTCCATGGTACGATAGCGCGAGGCTCGTCGTCGTGGTAGGCGTCGACGCGTCCTCGTCGTGGGACACGGAGTAGCGAACTCCACCGTCGCGCCGCTCGCCGTGGACCGGTTGTTGGTCCGATTCGGTGGTGTGGCGCGGTGTGAGAGCGTGGAGTGGCGGTGGTGAAGAATGGGGCGAGCCGTGCGAAAGTGGTGGAGCACTCGCCGAGCCGGTGGCGAGCAAGGTGTCGAGGTGGGACGAGCTCGGTGAAGACGAGCCGCTAGCTTCCCGCCTCTCGAAGTGGGCGAGTCGACAACGAAGTCCCCGAGTCGGTCGAACCGCCGCCCACCGCCTTGTCCCACGTCGGCCTCGCCGCCGTCGAACACAACGCCACGCGAGATGTGGGCGCGTGTGGTGACAGGTCGAGGATGCGGTAGGCTTCCGAACCCTCCACGTGAGCCGATGAACACTCCGAGTGCTCTCGCCGTCGAGCTTGCCGATGTGGCCAAGCTCCTTGGCGAACGCGAGGGAGCCAAGACCCGCAAGTGGGAGACCGCCGGCTTGCGCCCATGCCAAGCCTCGCACGGCCCCGCGCCGAGCGCCTTGGTAGGCGGCGGTTGAGGATGTAGACGGCCGTCACCACCGCCTCCCGTAAGACACCGGCATCCCCTCGCGAGGAGGGCCCGAGCCATCCCCACAACCGCCTCGTTGCGCGCTCGGCGACGTCTATTCTCGCTGCGGGTGCATGCGGCGCGGAGTAGTGGCTGAATGCCCTCATCGACAAGACGACGCGCGGTCACCGCCGTGAATTCACCGCCGTTGTGTCGTGCGCGAAAGACGCGCAGCTTGCGCCGCCGCCTCGCGGCGACTGCGTGCGCTGATGGCGCCCGCGACCTCTCCCTTGCCGCCGAGGACCATCACCACATGTAGCGGAGAGGTCGTCGACGAGCGGCAGGAAGTAGCGTCGTCCTCCGGTGTGGCTCGTGTCGCCGGGCCACACAAGTCCCGTGCGAGCTCGAGCCTCTCCTTGGCTCGAAACTTCGCCCGCCCGGGAAAGGAGTCGCCTGCGCTTCATCAACACGCAGACGCCGCAAAAGCGCTCCACATGATCAAGGCACGGCGGACCTCGCACCATCTCGTGGCACCGAGCCGCCGGGGCCTCGAAGTGAAGGTGCCCAAAGCGCTTCGTTATCGCCACGCCTCGTCGTCCGACGAGCGAGACAGAGGGTTGTGCCACCGCACGTGAAGGATGTAGAGTCGGTTTGCGCCTCGGTTACCTTGGCAAGAAGCGCGGCGAAGATCCCAAATCGCGGCATCCGTGCTCGATCTCGACACGCGAGCCGTTCTCATCCAGCTGTCCCAAGCTGATGATGGAGTTACGCAGATCGGGGATGTAGTAGACGCCGGTGAGCAGCCTGTGCTCACCAGACACGGTGGTGAAGATGACGGAGCCGACGCCTTGATTTCCACGCCGGAGGCGTCCCCAAACAGCGGATCCTCGGGCGCTAGAGTCGAGCTCGAGAAGAACTCCGCCGCCGGTCATGTGGTGGGTGGTGCCGGTGTCGAGGCACCACCCGTCGGTCTTGTCGTTGCCGGAACTGTCGCCGAGGAGGGCGTGTGCTTTTGGCTCGTCAAGGTGGAGGAGAGCCTCTGCGGCCGGTACCGCTGGAGGTAGTTTGATGCTCGCATGAGCAATGAGCAGGCATTGCTCCTCCTCCTCCGCTGCGGCGTGGGCTGGCGCGTCGTGGTATCGACAATCCTTGGCCCAATGACCAAGCTTGCGCGATTGTGGCAAGAGTCGCGTCTCGTGCCGCTTTGCTTGCCGGGCGCCGCCTGGCGCCTCCACGGTCATTGCTCTCGGCATGTCCTCGCGCCCCTGTCTGGGCGCCTCTGCGCGGCTTGCTGCGCTTGCCACGCTCGCGGCCGCCTGTCATGGAAGAAGGCTCCCTTCTTCTTCCTGTCACCTGGCCGCAGACCACCGCTCCCGAGTGAGGAGGAGCTTCCGCCAATGGTGACGGGTCCCGAGAGAGGCGTGGCTCATCATTGTCGGCGACCTTGAGGCGACCTATCGCCTCCTCGATCGACATTGTGGAGAGGTCCAGCGAGCCCGGATCGGCGAGCCATCCGCTTGTACTTTCGGGACGCGGCGAAAGAGCTTCTCGACGCTCTCTCCTCGTAGGTGTCATCGCCGGCCGTACCATCTTTCGCACGAGTGTTGAGACGAGAGCAAAGTCATCGGCGTCCTCACCGCTTGAAGGCGAGTTCTCCCACTCGGTCGCGAAGTGCTGCGGTGTGGACTTGCGCGCGCGATCGGCTGCCGATGCGTCTTTGCGGCGATGGCGTCCCAAGCCTCTTTGGCGATCCGCTTGTTGGTAGCGAAGCGCATCTCGGCGGGACTACGGCGATGAGAGCATTGGCGCCGTCGATCTGGTCGTAGTCAACGTCGCCGTCATCGATGCATCCCACATATGTCGCACCGAGCTTTACCCTCATCACGCTGACCCACTCGGCGTAGTTGGTCTTGGTGAGGGTAGGCCACCGCCGCCGGGCCGGCGTCCACGACGATACTGGTACTCGTGGTGACCACGATGCCGAACCGGGAGAGAGTCGCGTTACTGTGAAGGCCGCTCTCCGTCGACCGTCACGCCGCCGCCGTGCATGCCTCCTCGGGGCGCGCCCGCGCGTCCGCGCCTGTCTGGGCTGCCGCCGCGCTCGTGGGCGTGCGCAGGTGCCCATTGCACCGCTCGCCCTCGTGCTGCCTCCCTCTCTAGCGGCTCAAGGTCCGCGTCGTATCATCGCAGAGATGGAGCTGCTTATTCTTGCCGCGAGAACCTCGACCTCGTTGTTGCCGCACGCGCGCATGCCGCCGCCGCCGCCGCTTCCACCTCGCTCTGCCGCCGCTCGCCGTGCCGCCTCGACGCCCTTTCCGCCGCTGCAGCGGTCTCTGCCGCCGCTCTCTCGCGCTGCTCTGCCGCGGCGAGCTCGGCCGTCTCACGACGCCGCGTGCTCGAGGCGGCCGAAGGCCGAGGCGCCTGCGGACATGGCGCGCATCGGGGTGTTGCGTGGAGAGGCGCGCCGACGAGTGCGCCGTCTCGGAGGAGTGGCGTGGGCACCGGAGTTGCACGCCGGTGCCGGGCCGCTGCGAGGCGGAGAAGGAGATGAGCGAGAGATGCTCATGCTACGAGGATAGTATAGCTCGATACCACTTGTTAGTCATTTGGATTCTTGCTTACGGTGATAGCAAGATCCTTACTCTCATGGAGAGGATGACACTTGGAGATGGGACAAATTTTTCGAGTTTATTTCTCACACAATGTCATGCCAACTTTGAGGGTTGGGGATACATATTTATAGGTCGCTAATCACCAAGCATATGCCAAGATACTAGTCTAAGATGCTAACAACATGTCCTAGATGCTGTCCTCTAAGATACTAACAACCTGTCCTAGATCTTTGTCATCTAAGATGCTAACAATGTCCTAGATCTGTCCTCTAAGATGCTAAGATGCTAGTCCTCTAGATGATGCTAAGATGCTAGTCAAAAGCTAGATGTCCTAGATGCTATCCTAAAGCTAACAAAGACCATAGTATAGAGACTTATTCATCAATATCATGCATGTTGGGTAGCAATTGGTGTGAGAAGTGCTACAGGCAAATTTCAATATTTGACGATGAACTAACACATGTCAACATGCGATGCGGATACTGAACTTGGGGTGATTTTCTTGGTGTTGATAGCGTTCGTGTTGGTACTAGAACGACATCCTGTAGGCCTAGTGCAGCCCAGAATTTAGAAGCTACCAAGTCCAGCCCAGTATGACAAAGAAAAAAGTAGGCCTAGCTCAAAGCGTGGACCGATCCATCTTCTCTTTCTTTTCCATTAATGTACCGAACCCTGTTTTGTTCTGAAAGTAAGTAAGAAGATTGCAAGCTTAGTTGGTGAGGTGGACAAATTTGATGTTGATGAATTTGGCGATGTCAAGAGCGCCCATCTTCGGGCTCGGGTAGCAATTCCAGTCGACAAACCGATCAGACACTGGGTTATCATCCGTTCTGAGAGGAAAGGAACTGAAGAAAAGTATAAGTTGCAATATGAAAAGCTTACTTTTTTTTTTCTGTTTCTGCTGTGGATTACTGGGGCATTCAGATTTGGAGTGCCCAAATCCAGTTGATAGAGATGAGTTTGGGCTATTTCCGTATAATAAGTCGCTAAGAGCACCATAGGAGAAGAAGAAAAAGATTCAGAGCTTTGGACAGGCTGCAGCAGCGTCGTGGCATAGCAATTCGTTGGCGAGAAGTACTCCATCTCGGAGATTTGATTCACGTTCGACTGCTGATGAGAGCTCTCAGAAATCGTCTGGTTCTAAGTCGATCGATAAGGGGGAGGAAGCTGATGTTAATGCACAGGTGGATAAGGCATTCGGGATTCCGGAATGCTCTAAGGTCTCTGAAAACACTCGTAAACTTAGTCCAACCTCTTCGGTAGCAGGTGCTCTTCGGTAGTTATATCAAATGTAAACATTACTTTGTTGTATTATTATACATATGTGTATGAAAATTATGTATCAAAATCGAATTGGATGAAAGAAAGAAGAGAAAATAAAAAGAGATAAATATGAGAAAAAAACAGTCCAACTGAAAAGAGCAGTTTGGGTTGTAAGAGAACTATTAGGCTAGTAAAATGGGCCCCGGCAGGAAAAGGAAAAGGGAAGAGGTGGGACTTTTTACATATGGTTATATGAGGACCAACAAAACTATTATCCGGATAATGGGTTGTATTTAAGTGTCAACTATCTTCCCGTTTCGGTGGGCAGAAAATGCTACCTTGTTCTGCGGCTATACTCTTTACATCGGGTAAATAATATAGTGTAAGTATGCGTGAGTTATGGAGGAACCCAAAACCGGTAGGAAGAGTCCGAAAGTAGGGGATCTAAGACGATATAGTACCGCAAGGTGGAGTGTTGGGTGTGAAGATGTCTAGCCCAATCAACATTATGAGAACTTGGTGGAGGACTGAGTGAGTGCCCCAGGATACCGATGAAAAATAATGAGTGAAGACTTAATCACGTAACTTGAAAAACGTTCCGTATTCTGAACTCGAAACCGCATAAAAAAATACGGGAGACCTAGCATAAAGAGAGCTCGGAGTAGCTATCGGTAAAATAGTACAAAGCCTGCGCAATGCTATATATCAAACCATGAATTCATGCATGTCTCCTAGATTAGACTCTATGGTGACCGCTAGGGGTTTATCTTCTTACCGAGTAACAAGTAGTCTTTTCATAATAAAAACTTGCCACATAAATCTTGATAAATTATTTTTCAGAAAAAGAGATGAGTTAGAAAATATGATAACGAACAGAGAAGAGTCATACAATGCATCTTTGCTAATAAATGCTTACTGAGTACACTAGTACTCATTCTTACTATTATTCTCCTTTGTTAGATCCTAGTCCGGCCAGGAACTATCTCGAGTGGGATGAAGAATACGCAGGTGCTGAGGAGGCCGCAGGAGGTGAGGGCGCTGACTACGAGGACAAGAATGAGGTGGACACCTTATTCGACGAGTGGGACGAATAGACGACCGGTGGAGTAGGATAGGCAAGCGAGGGGATTCGTCTCGTTTTACTGTTGTATTTAAATACTTGTATTAAAGACAATAGTCTTTGCGTGGATACTTGTTGTAATAAAGTGCAGTTTTTATCTTATTATTCTGCTGCATTAACTTTGATAAGTCTTACTATTTATTGGAGCGGTATCCTACTGGATAGACAAATAGTAATCCGTATACTTAAATGTGATTACCTTTCGGGGTAATGATACGGGGCACATCATAAGATGTTGAGGAAGTGACCCTTTTTCGCGGAGTACTCGTCGATACTGAGGGCTCTTTCGAAATTGCATTAGGAAGGAACAACGGGACGTCTCTTGAAAGGAAGCCCACATGGGCCTTCTCCTTCCTCGGAATCCGTTGCAAGTGTCCCATTCCACCAGGCCACTAGACCACCGCACCATGGTTCAGGCCGCCGCCCGTAGGCACCAGAAGCTCGTTGCTTGGTTCCAGTTGAATAATCCTGTGAGCTATTTTTGCATTTATTGATTTTTTTTTGTAACACTTCTTTTTTCGGTTTTTGATTACATGGTTGAGTAGTGTGCATTGAACGCTGATCATGTGCATTGATGCAGCATTTGTGTGCATTCATGCCTTCAGTTACACTTGTGAGAATAAAGTGACGGAAAGAAATTGGAAAAGTTGCGCGGGAGTTGAGCAGCACAAAAACAATTTTGTCTTGCGTGTTCTTCTTCCTTTCTCTGCGTTCCAGAGCGTTTGCATGCGTGCGTCTAGGCGTTCACATGAGTGGTAGCCGCCGCGACTAACAATTGGTACCAGTGCTTCGTGCTCTCCTGCCTGTGAAGATGTCGCGCGATGGCTCGGAGACGCCTCGCAGGTCCTAGTCCCCACTACGTTCCAACGACGGCGCAAGCTGCAGCGGCGTTGGCCGTGCACTGGTGGTACCGCGGGTGGTAAAGGAGATGGGGGGATCGGTGGTCTACCCCACGCTGATGCGGACAAACAACACCGACTGGGCCCTCGTGATGAGGGTAGACCTGCAGGCACAAAGCTTGTGGAAGGCGATCGAACTTGACAATGCTGATTACCTCAATGACAGACTGGCGTTGTCCGCCATACTTCGTGCGGTGTCGTTGGACATGTTGTCTACGCTGGCGGTGAAGAACATGGCCAAGCAAGTGTGGGACGTCATGAAGACGATGCGGATGGGCGTCGAGCGTGTCCACGAGGCGAATGCACAAAATCTTCGCAATGAGTTTGAGGATATCGAATTCAAGGATGGTGAGTCAGTGGATGACTTCTCCACGAGGATCATGGGACTCGTCAACAATCTCCGAATCCTAAGCGATATGTTGGGAGATGAAAAGATAGTAAAGAAATTCTTTCATGTTGTGCCACACAGGTATACACAGGTGGCAATCTTGATCAAGACACTGCTTGACTTGAGCACGATGTCGATCGAAGAGCTCACAGGCCGACTTCGATCAGTGGAGTAGCGCTACACACGCGACGACCCGGGTGGCTCCGGCGGTGACAAGCAGCAACGGTGGTGACAACCGTTATCGTGGCAAGCCGCGTAGCCATTGGCGTGACAAAGGCGGGCACAGCGGCAAGGATAGTGGCTCATCCGGTATACGTCGTAACATGTTGCAGGTTCAGTACTACAATTGTGACAAGTACGGGTATTGCTCCAGGGACTGCTGAAAGCCGAAGCATACCGAGCAGGCCCACCTAACGCAAGCCGCCGCCGTCGAGCTTGCGCTTCCGTGGGCACGAGCACTAACGTGGTGCTCAACGAGGTGCACGCGTAGGCGCATCTAGGGTGCAAGGAGGACACTAACGACAACGCTTGGTACTTGGACACCGATGTCTGGGTGCCAGGCAAGCTTCGCGGAGATGGCCAAGGGTGTCACCGGCTCCGTCAAGTTCGCGACGGCTCGGTGGTGGATATACGCGGGCGTGGCACCGTCCTGTTCACCTGTCAGAATGGGGAGCACCGTGCACTGACAGGGGTGTACTACATTCCACGACTACGCAACAACATAGTGAGCCTTGGGTAGCTGGATGAGAACAGCTACTAGAAGCTCATCCAGGTCGGTGTGCTCACGATCCACGACCAGCAACGTCACATACTTACTCGGGTAAATCGCATTCGCAACCGGCTCTATGTGCTCATCATCAGCATTACACAGTAGGTTTGTCTGTCCGCACGGTGTGGCAACGACGCGTGGCGATGACATGATAGGTACATGCACCTAAACTTCCAGGCGCTGCGGAAGATGGCACAACGCGACATGGTGCGTGGGCTACCGTAGATCGATCATGTTGATCAGATTTGCGACAGCTACCTCGTCAGCAAGCAACGTCGCTCCCCGTTCCCAGAGCAGGCAAAGTACCACGCGGAGCACGTCCTCGACCTGGTGCATGGCGATCTCTGTGGCCCCATCATGTCGGCCACTAGGGATGGGAATGGGTAAAGGATAATCTGTTTTATCCGATATCCGTATCCGAGAAAACACAAATGTGGGAAGTGAAATCCGCATTCGAATGGAAAACAAGTACTATCCGGGGAAAATTGATAGCATCCGTATTTGTATTCAGTGTTATTTGTATCTGGCTACTATCCAGGAAAAATGGGTAGTATCCGTATCCATATTCAGTGTTATTCGCATCTGGGAAAAAACGAATACTATCCATTTTTTCCTCGATACGAATACTATTTGTTTTTTTCTCCGGATACAAATACGAATACTATCCTTTTTTCTGGAGCGTTTCTATTTCGACGAGGTCTTGATTCGGTGCCGAATCTATGGCCGTTGGGTGTTCTACCGAGATTTGTCGTAAAAGTTGTAGGATATTGGCATTCGACCGAATTGACTACATATTCGATTCGAATTCGTTACAACATTCGATTTGTATTCGTATCCATGTTAAAAGTATGGATTCGTATTCGAGACTATTCGATCCGTTTCCATCCCTACCAGCCACACAAGGCGGGAAGTAATATTTTCCGCACCTCGTCGACGACCTCAGCCGTTACATATGGCTGGTTTTGCTTATGATGAAGGACGAGGCGCCGGTGGCGATCAAGCATTTCCAGACCAGTGTTGAGGTGAAAACCAGGTGCAAGCTGCGCGCCCTTCGCAGTACGCACTGGCCGTGGCAATGAGTTCACGTCAGTTGAGTTTGGTGAGTACTGCGTTGATCGCGGCTTCCAGCGGCACCTCACAGCGTCATACTCCCCGCAACAGAACGACGTAGTCAAGCATATACTTCGGTACATTGCTAGTACGCGGAGCTACGGCTGCCGTTACGCGAAGAAGTTAGAGGAGCCATGGTTTGTCGGCTACAGTGATAGCGACATAGCCAGCGACGTCAACAACCGCAAGAGCACGACGGGTGTCTTCTTCTTCCTCGGCCGCAGCCCCATCAGCTGGCAATCTCAGAAACAGAAGGTTATGGCGTTGTCCTCTTGTGAGACCGAGTACATCGCGGCGACCACGGTTGTCTGCCAAAGTATCTGGCTCGCTCGTTTACTTGCTGATTTGAAGAATGAAGAGGCAGATAGTGTCATGCTCAAAGTCAACAATAAGTCGATGATCTCCCTTAGCAAAAATCCGGTGTTCCACGATCGGAGCAGGCGCATAAACACCCGATATCGTTTTATTCAGGAATGCGTTGAAGACAGCAAAGTTGAAGTGGAGTATATCAAAACCGAAGAGCAGGTAGCTAACATTCTAACGAAGACACTAGGCCACGTCAAGTTCCAAGAGCTGCACATAAGGATCGGCATCGTCGAGATCAAGAAAGTGCATCAAGGATCAGGGGGTTTGTTGAATAATCCTATGAGCTGTTTTTTGCATTTATTGATTTGTGTAATGCTTCTTTGTTTTGGTTTTTAATTGCATGGCTGAGTAGAGTAGTGCGCATTGAACGCTAGTTATGTGCATTGATGCCAGATTTGTGTGCATTTGTGTGCATTGATGCCTTTAGATACTCTTGTGAGAATAAAGTGACGGCTGAGTAGTGCGCATTGAACGCTGGTTATGTGCATTGATACAGCATTTGTGTGCATTGATGCCTTCAGATACTCTTGTGAGAATAAAGTGACCGAAAGAAACTGGAAAAGCTGCGCGGCAGGTGAGCAGCACAAAAACAATTTTGTCTCGCGTGTTCTTCCTCCTTTCTCTGCGTTCCAGAGCGTTCGCGTGCGTGCGTCTAGGCGTTTGCGTGAGTGGTAGTCGGCGCGGTCGTCGCTTCCACCACTGCGGCGAGAAATGCGGGTCGGGAAAGGAGGCGGCCGTCGGAGCTAGATCGGCTGGTTGGCGTCGATGTGGTGATAAGATTTTTGGTACCGAGCCGAAGCTGCACTTGGACTCGCAGCTTTCGTTGTTCAGGTAAGCGGGGAATTCTCTACAGCTACATGTATGTGTTTGCAGTGCACAGGTTGTTGTACACAGCGATGATTCTGAGCAGATTTCATCACGACATTGTTTTTCCGCTGCTGTAGCCTTGTAGGGAGGGACTGACGTTGGAGGGAGAGAGGATTTTATTTACAGGGGGGATTTAAAGGGTTTCTATTTGCAAAAGTTGGATTGGATCCTTAGAGAACGAAAACCATGGAATAAGGACACCAATTTACGTTGCTTTTAGTCGTATGACAAATCTAGCAAGGTGCACTTCATCCATCAGTAAAAAGCCAACATAGATGGCACGCTTTTTATCACCCACTCGCATAAAAAAAACGGCAGCCCAGCTACTGCTCCTAATAAAGAAAAGAAGAAGATTTTATTTACCTTATTACTTTGTCTCAGGTAAGAAGCATCAAGTGATATGGTGTAGGGTTCACAGAGGTGCAGACTGTTGCCATGAGCTATGTACCTAGTGTGAACTAACCATATCAATGGTTGCAAAGCAAAGCTAATCCGCATACCTGCTACAGATTTTTGATATGCTGTAAGTGTTGGCTGTGTCATCAGCAAAAATCTCATGTGGACGGTACATTTTCCACAGCCAAAGAAACCCTTTTTTAAGGGGGGAATGGTATATCCGAAGTTCTCTAGATGAATTTTGTTCAGTCAAAAATTTAAAAGTCACACTCAGTGAATTTGAGGTTCTCTCTAGAGTCTTGACGCTCACCTCGCTCCATCTTGTCTGCAATAGTCTTTAAAGTAAAGTACATGTTTTTAAGACATGAACTGGCACCATAATATTTTGTTTCAAAAATAAGTTGGTAATGTCAGTGTTTTATACTTGTATCAACAAAACTTGATTTTATCCTTGAAAATATACTTTCAAAAGTAAACAGCCATTTAACAAAGGTGGTCATAATGAGGTAATCTGTCAAACATGGAGCCTCTACCTTAACATAGTAATCTCATTGAAATTGGCCTTCTTTCTTTTTCATAAGCAGACTAAGTCCTTCTCTACATTTCTTCACATGCTAAGACTATCCCTGCCTTGTCGTCCTACTATTCTCATGGAGTCTGATTCTAACCACCTATCCCTCACTTCCCTTCTAGATCTTCACCCCTATTGGAAAGGCCATTTCCATTCATCATCCACGTATTCCTCCATAGACAACCCATCATCCCAGAGTGAGAATCAAGAAGAGTGTGCAAGAACAAGATGCTGAAGAAACTGCTACCAAAGCCTAAGAGCAAGAAGAAGGAGGCTGCTTCCTCTGCCCTCCCCACTTTGGATCGACTCTACGAGGTCTTCACTACTTTTTCTGGCCTAATTCTTTTGTTTGTCTCCTATTTTTGATCTTTACTTTCTGTGCTTGTGTTTCCTAAGCAGTCATATATCAGCTGTAGTAGTATTGTAGGGTTCAATTAGGGGCTGCAGCCTTGAGAGATCTCAAATTAGTTTTCGTTGAGAGAAAACAAAGGTTTAGAGTTAGCAGCGAATCATTTGTGAAATATATTAAGAAAGGATCAAAGGAAAATCCTTGGTACTGTGCATCACCCAAGTTAATAGTAAAACCTATCCATCTAATGTGAATGTGTGGATTTCTGAATTCAGTGGATTTCCAGAAGACAAGGGTGGAAGAAAACAATAAATTGAGTTCTTTTTTGACATGGTCAAACTTGCCAGTCAGTTGTAGATTTGGAACAGTAGTTGCCATGTGTCTAGAAGAATATAGTTGGTTGAATTCAAGATATGGTGAGCTGTATTTCCCTAGTCAATTTTTGACAGCATTTATCTGTTTTAAGGATATAATAAACTATATTATTTGATGCTGACACTTCTGATGTACTCTGTTTCTTGTTTTTTATCACAGTGCTGTTCAGCCTGCCCCTCAATCTACAACATAACCAATTTACAACAAATTATTAAAGTATGTTTGGGAATTGGGGCGCAAAAATCATTGTGATCATAAGAATGGGAAACTTATACGAAGGCAAAGGAAAGGGAAACTTCAAATTAGGTTTATGTATTGTTTTATGCATCCCAGCTGCAGCCTCAGTTTTAGTGATAGTAATATATTCTGTCGTCACTTTGCTATTGTTGCATACAATGTTACAGGGTCAACATTTCTCACAACAAATGTTGTATAATGTTGAAGATGGTTTTAATTTATCTGAAAAATGTCAAGAGCCTCTAATATGTTGAGGAACTCATACTAGTAAGACAATTAGAAAATTTAGAGTTGCTGGAGTTACGAATTCAGTTGAAGATGTCAATTTGACTATCTTATATTTACAATTCACAACGGTTTATTTTAAGTACTATTTGTATGTGTAGACTCTAGAAATGCTGGAGAAGAAAGAGCGTTTTCTACAGAAGAAGTCTTCTGCAGAAGTAGAAAAGGCTAAGGATTATGCAAAAGCAAAGAACAAGAATGGTAAGCAAGTGTTTCTTTGAAGAAACTTTATTAGCTTGTCTATAAACTTTTGTAACAATCTTACAAGAATATTGTTATGCATATATGTTAAGGTTGTTGAATTTAGTTTGTTTGGTTATTCATTAACACTTTAAATAGCTTTGCAATTGGAAGGCTTGTAAAGAACAATATATGTGCCCCCATTTTGTTTTGGTCAAAACGACCTTCATGGTCATGTCTTGCGCAGAATCCATCAACCAATGTGTAAGACAAAGAATGAAACACTATAAGTTACTGAGCTTGCATGTCTAGACACCATTCCGTAATGTTTCTTAAGATTGTGATGCTTTTGTAACTTACATGACAATAGCTTCTTGTTTGTTACAGCTGCAGTTCAGTGTTTAAAGAAAAAGAAGTTGTACGAAACACAAATAGAGCAGCTAGCAAATTTTCAATTACGAGTTCATGATCAGGTGATGAAAGATATAGACGCATCTTTGGTCTTGAATCTTGATCACACATTTCTGAAATTCTAAAAGGTTGCAATAAATTGATAGGAAATTATTTATTTTGTAGATTATAGTGCTTGAAAGTGCAAAGGCAACTACTGACACTGTTGATGCTTTGCGCTCCGGATCATCTGCTGTCAAAGCTATTCAACTGTCACTGTAAGATTCCATTTCCCTTCTTTTTACATTGCAATGGCATATGAAGCTGTATATTTAAATGTGCCAAAGGACTCCATTAGTCCATCCTACCATTTCTATTGTAAATTGGAAATTTATCCCTAGTTTAACATTTCTGTCCAAGCTAGCTCAGGTTTGTTTATTGTTTCCCTTTTTGTTCTAGAGTTTGTGCACCTTCTGAGCTTAACTAGATATCATGTATTGAAGGCTTTCATTTAGACTATATAGTTACAATATATGTAGTGTGTACTCAGCAGCAATGTCCATTCAATACATACATGAATGGGCTATGTGGCTTAATGTAGGCATGCAGCCCATCATTTGGAACTAAAATGCTAATATTGTGTCCTTGAATGAACCGACCATGGTAATTCTTCTGCAGGAGTATTGATGACATTGAAAATGCGACTGAAGAGGCGAATGAACAAACAGAAAATATGAGACAGATACAGGAAGCACTGGCAACACCAGTCGGTGCTTCTGCTGATTTTGACGAGGTATTGGTTCTCTTCCCTTTGCACCAGTTAACAAATGTGCAAACTCATACAATCCAAACTCGAAACAATTTATTGAATTCAGTGTCATGTCACGAAGACAATAATAAGACAGTCCACTACTCCAGCGTTGTCAGTGTATAGTGAAAATTGCATTAGGAACAAGTCTAGCGCTTTTGCCGTAGCTTCAAAGATGTAAATGTATGAGGTGAAATAGGAGTGCTGGGAATTTCTTTTACACAATTACAGACACTGTCAATTTTCAAAATGCGTAACACAGTTTTGTTTTTTGAAACAGGATGAGCTAGAAGCAGAGCTGGAGGATCTCGAGGAGGAAGAGCTCGACCAAGAGTTGCCTGAACCACCCGTGCGGATATCCGTGGAACCATCAGCATCTGCTACATCATCTTCTCAACTACCCAATGATTTGACCGAACTGACCAAACTTCAGGCAGAGATGGCACTTTAGGTCTAACTGCAGTTTGGATATAATGCTGACATTGTGGCCTCTGCATTTCATTGACTTCTTCCTGGTGTGTACGTGTACAACATGTTGTAAATATTTCAGGTTGTTGTAGAAGACTCCTTCCTTCTAGTTCCTTCTGCACTGTGTTCTGATATTGTAGCCTGGCATACTAATGACTACAGCTTACCTGTGTATGGAGTATGCTTCGTCCCTACCGAGCATAGAGAGCTCCTACTCCATAGATGAGTGAAAAGGAAACGCAATAAATGAGTGAAAAAGAAACTGAGTTGAAGCAAGAACCACACACATTGCCCGGTATCAGACGGCTTCCAAAACCCAAAGTCTTATTGCCAGCTCCCGGCGCACGAGGTAAGTTTCCCGTTGAATTGGAGTTGTCCTTGCCTGAGGAGTGAGGATTGCACGAGAAAATGAGGTATTCCCTGTTTCATACGCGATTGGAAACACGAACCTAGCATGCAGCCTTCGAGGTGAAAAAGAAGAAGATAGTCGTCGTTCCACGATCTCTAAAAAAGTTTCTTCACAAACAAACACATGCAAAAGGCCAAATCGACTTTCGGTAGTGTTATCCAGATTGTGCCATATGGATAACGATCTCTGAAGAATGCTACTCCTTGACCACTGTGTTAAAATATCATACATACTTGTCCAACAGAGAAAAGAACCTTGACCACTGTGTTGGATTCTATTCTCTAGTTACCTAGATCAATTCTCATTTTTAATACTGCACCCTGATTGAATATATTACAGGTAGGTGTGTATATTGGGAGCCTCGAATATGCAAAGATGAAGGGGGAAAAAAAATCAAAGGGCCACGTGGCACCTCAAATTAGAACATCTCTAGTCTCTACAAATGGCACTTTCAACTTAATTCGCTTTTTTTTCCCTTAAAAATCGCTTTCAAGGTGCTCGATTGTGATGTGTGGATGCATCTAATGCTGCTCGTTGGGTGTTGCAGCTCACAAGCATATGCTCTGGACACACTTTTGTTCACATGAGCTAGATTCTTCACCATAAAAACATCGTCAATCCATCGAACTTGTAAAGGAATAAGGTGCATCATCTGAATGTACGGCCGCCATGCCCAATAAAACATATCTTTGGATCGTAAAGATACGTCAGATTTGTTACAGGATTGTTGGTTTTCTTCTTCTTCTCAATTGCATCAGTTCCATCAGTAGATCTGAATCCCTCAAGAAACAACACTTGCTTAGCTCTTAAGCTACCGGAGCAGAGGTGTTCTCTTCTCCCAGGACTCCGGGAGTACGTAACACATCACAGGACAGGAGCATTCCTCTCTTGCTGACGCGTGGACCGATCAGGAGACGGCACAGTGACACGTGGGGTCATAGCTACTTGACCCTGCTCTCTGCCACTGACACGTTGGTCCCGCATGGCAGCGAATCCAACCCCGGCTAAAATAGCACGGAACTTCCGCTACGCCCACACGGCAAAGGTACCCCGGAAAGGCATCCTCTAAGCAGAGGCGCCTCTCCTCTCCTCTCCCTCTCCCTCTCCCTCTCCCTCGCCACCACCACCACCGCTCCCTCTCTCCCTCGCCACCACCACCACCGCTCCCTCTCTCCCTCCTCTCCTCACCTCCCATGGCGATAGCCCCTCGAGCCGCACACACCAATCCCTAACCCTAGATCCCACCCCACTCGCGCGCGCGCGCGCACAAGCACGACAACCGCACTCTCCCCGCGTTAATCTTTCTCGCACTCCTCTGTCTCTATGGAGCCGGGGAGCAGCGGCTGCAGCGCCAAGCTGGTGGCGGCGTGCGTCATCGGCGGCATCGTGCTGGGAGCGTCCGTGGTAGCGCTCCACCTCAGCGGCCCCTTGGCCATTCCCAGCCTGCCGCCCTTCGATGCGCTCCGGCGGCGGTTCCGCCGCCGCCGCCGCCGCCCCGTGCGCGTGTACATGGACGGCTGCTTCGACATGATGCACTACGGCCACTGCAACGCGCTGCGCCAGGCGCGAGCCCTAGGGGACGAGCTCATCGTCGGCGTTGTCAGTGACGAGGAGATCACGGCCAACAAGGGCCCGCCGGTGACTCCGCTCCACGAGAGGTCATTCTTTTCCAATACCTTCACCCTCGCTTTATCACTTTTCTATCCCTCGTATGTGATTGGCTACTAGTTTCCGTACATAATTCCACCGTGTGCTTGCGTGATGTATAAGAATAAACCTTTACTGCTCCAACATTTTGTTCCAGTGGAAATAGAATCGACGGTTTTAACCTGAGGTAGATTCTTGTTGTGGGTTTCACTTTAATTCTATTCGGACAATAGAAATTGCTTGGGAACAATTGTGGTAGTTGCTCATTGCAAGGATTCAGGACCAACTTTTGGTGTCACTGTGTCACTTAAATGTGTTAGTTGAGGTGCTGCTGCGTAGAGCAGTTGCATACTTGCATCAAAGTTTTCATTTTTTTGGGGGGGGGTTTCAATTTGAGCTTTAAGATGATTTTCTCTCTCTCATAACAGTGGGTTGGATAAACTGTTTTTGTGTTTTCGGACTTGCATGGATCTAAATCAGAGCATTTGCTGAGAAGGTTAGCACAGTCCCGTTCCGTGATTAGTAACTACAGAAAAAGTAGCTGGGAGTTATGGTTACTGGAACTACTGCTGGTGTGGTTGTATGGTATGAATGATTTGAATTGTGCAATTAGTATTCCATTTGGAATTAAATGGGTTTTTGGTCGGTAGATACTAGATAGCCTGGGAGGATCTGGGCTGGGATAATGGCGTGAAGTACTAAATAGTTCTGGAAAGGTTCACCCATGCTGGAGGCACTAACCACTTAGTGATTGGTTCGCTTGTTCATGCAAATCCGAAGAAGTTATCATGGGCAAGCCACATGCAAGGAAACTTGCACTTCTGGCCCTTGTTAAGTAAGTCGATTACTGTGTTTTACATTTTGTGCTTATACAAGTTGTTGAATCTTTAACGATCAGTTGTATTTCCTCCTCTTCTTCTTTTTTGTAATTGTGTTATCAACCTTACATGTGACTGCAGGCCGTATGGGATTTTAGACATTTGTTTGGTGTTGTGCTTTTGGTTCTTTGGATGCAGTAGGATATCTCTCCCTAAATTTCTATTATGTTTAGAATAAATTTGTTATTTATAATGTTTCCTTTTCTGGGTAATACAGGATGATAATGGTCCGCGCTGTGAAATGGGTGGATGATATCATTCCAGATGCACCATATGCCATAACTGAAGATTTCATGAACAAACTATTCAATGAGTATAATATAGATTACATTATCCATGGTGATGATCCTTGTCTGCTCCCGGATGGTACTGATGCATATGCCCTTGCCAAAAAGGCTGGCCGATATAAGCAGATTAAAAGAACTGAGGGAGTGTCAACAACAGACATTGTTGGTACTGATTCTGCCTTAGTTTTATCTTTTCTGTTTTAAATGTTAAAGTTTGATTTGCCATAATGAAATTGAAGTCTGAAACTTCTATAGCAAGGGAATATCTGGGCTCTTGTCCTGAGTTGCAAGTTATCTTTGATGGCCAAATCTCATAGTGATCTCCAATATTGCAATTGATTCTAGGTTAACCAGAAATCTATCTGTTGACAAGCCTACTGTTCATTAAACTTTCTTACCTGATTTCTCCTAATGTGCCACTTTAAGAAAATATTTGACACTAGTGGCCTATTAACAGATGATCAAGGGATAAGCTGTCCCCCAGAGTCATCTGTTTTTCTTGTTCCCACCATAATGTGCACCATAAATTTGCTGTTATATCCATTTATGGGCCAGGATGGTATGGACTATGGAGCATAATTTGTGCTGACTATATGGGAACCAATGAATTTGTCATTTCTAGTATACAAACTGCTTATGGCGATGAAAAGATTTTACTCTCTTCTTGAGCTCATCCTTCTTCATGGCAGGAAGAATGCTTCTTTGTGTTAGAGAGAGATCAGCTTCTGATAGTCACAATCATTCTTCACTACAAAGGCAGTTCAGTCATGGGCATGATCAGAAAATTGATGATAGTGGATCTGGAAGTGGAACTAGAATATCTCATTTTCTTCCTACATCTCGGCGAATAGTTCAGTTCTCAAATAGCAGGGTATAACTTTTACAGTTCTCATGCATCAATATATCATTTACTTCTGGGTAATGAACATTCCATGAGGCTGTGCACCATGGTTTAGAACCTAGTCTTGATATTAGAAAATAAAACTAGTTCTAGGTGGCTACACTTATGTTAATCTCTATGAAAAAGGCAGTTCCTTTGTGGTGAGTTTGACACTGTCTACCTTGAATTCCTCTTGTAACTCAAACTGTACAGGCTTTACCCAGACAGAGGTTCGTTTGTGAACTCCAGATAAAAACTTCCACTAACAAATGTTTCTTTTTTCTAGAAATATCATTTTTAATGTTGATGTACTTACTAGGCATGGAAATGAGATTGAATTGACAATATAAACAAGCAGAGGGAGGGAGGGACCTACTGTCTAGTTGTGTTCCATCAATTAGTCAACTGCCATTTGTTTGCCGGTTGAGTGCGCTTCCAACAAATGGATTATTTCATGACTTAGGTGAGCTTAGAGGTGATAGTAACAAACAATAAATGTTCATATATCGTTGAATTATCAGAAAAATTCATAGGCTTGTAAGATCAACTATTCATTTCGTAATCATAAATTTTAATTGAATATAGTTTCATTTCTTGAAAAATGGTGATAATTGATGTTATTCTACTAAATAAAACTATTGATACTTCTTTCTCAACTTAAAATTGGAATATAACCACATGTTTTTTTATCTGTTGACTGTAAGCTTCCCCAATGCAGGGCCCAGGACCAGATTCTCGTATAGTTTACATAGATGGTGCATTTGATCTGCTCCATGCTGGACATGTTGAGGTAAATCCGTAAATGCCAACCACTCACCTACAAATTAAAAGCGGAGAAAAACCACGATATTTTTTCTCAGCATGCAGACACACTTGCATATCCATTTGTTGGCAGACAAACTGAACTTAACTCTCCAAAACATAGTGTTTCAGACTTTCTGTGTATTTTATAGTTTCTTCTACGTAGATACTCTCCAAAACATAGTGTTTCAGACTTTCTGTGTATATTTATAGTCTCTTCTACGTAGATACTGCGACTTGCTCGAGGGCTTGGAGATTTCTTGTTTGTGGGTATTCACACAGATCAGACCATAAGGTAATATGATGGTTGCGTCTTCTTTTCCTCTTTTAGTCATTTACAAATTATAATGCTTATACAGTTTATTCGGTCTATGCATTTATGTCGAAGCATAACGTCTCTACTCAATTCCTTTAACATAACATTCAGTGTATATGTTGCTGTTTGTGTTTATTATATTTGCCAGTTCAACTCGAGGACGACATCGCCCAATAATGAATCTCCACGAGCGAAGTTTGAGTGTTTTGGCTTGCCGTTATGTTGATGAAGTGATCATTGGTGCTCCATGGGACGTTTCAAAAGACATGGTGAGTTGTCTATTCTACTATCAACCATGACATTATATAATTGTAGTATAAAATGCTTGATGCAACCATTAATAGTAATCCTTGAATGTGGCACTCGAAGACTATACATGCATCATATATATCTTGAACATGACATTTATGCTATGGTACTAAAAGCTTAATTTCACATATAGTATTAGTTTTAGATACTAATATGGGCTGACCTGTGCTATCCATGGATCTACACAGATGGACTAAGTGTTACTTTCATAGCACAGTTAAATTCACTAAGGGTGCGTTTGATTCGTTGTATGGAACGGTCCGGTACGGGATGGCTCGGGAAATAAGGACGTTTATGCGTCTGGTTCACTGAATGGAACCAATTGGTCCCGGACCAAACCATTCCACACCAGGGAATATTCCCCTCATATGCTGTACCATTTCATTCAAGGAAATCCATTGAACCACGCCGTTCTTCTTCGCTTGTCCAAGCACAACGTAGTGAGGAGGCCCTATGACAGTGGGCCCATCCAAATGAAAGAAAAGAGAAGGATGGAAGAAAAAAGGAAAATGAGAAAAAAATAAGAAAGAAAAAGGAAAAAGAAGAAGAAGGCACTGTAGTGAGGACTGAGGAGGCTAGCAGATGTTGATGAATTTGCAAAAATATAAAAGTTAATTGTGTGCAAAACTATTTCCAAACTTGAATTTAAATTCAAATCAATTTGTAAACTCAATTCGTGTATCATTTTATACAACCAACCAAACATAATCTTGTACCATTCAATACAACCAATCAAACACACAGCCTGTATCATCCCATTCAGTACGATCTTATCCTACTTGTACCATCTCATCCCATTCAACCTCATCCCACCAACCAAACGCACCCTAAAAGTTAGGCCTTGGCCTGGTTCCAGCTTTTGGTTTGGATGTAAGCTAGGTTTGAGCTTAGCTAAACTAGGCCAAGTTAAATATATGTCTAGAGTTGAGATTTCAACCAGATTAGATATAGTTGTAACTTGTAAGCCCATTAGCACTCCTAGGTCCACTCTGTGTGCATTTAACTGGATCCACTTGCTATTTACGTTGGATGGAAAGGCATAGACCTAGCTTTGATGGAAGTTGGAATTGAGTTCTTACAAGTCTCGGAATCATAAAAGGGGCAGAGCCTGTACTCATGGCCTGACAAAAGTCAAAACTTCAAAATGACAATAGTCAGAAAACACCAAAATAACATCCGCATGAAACAGCACTACCTCTGCAGAGTACAGAACTGACTGACTATAGGCAAGTATGAGAATTAGTTCATTACAAGACAAAAGAAAATTGACAGAGAAGCCTTCCATAACTGCTAGCTTTTCCAGTATACTCTTCCTCATCTCTTCAACTTGGTCAGTTTGATCTTCATCGACCAATGCTGAGTTAGTACCTTGTTTGTGGAATTGTCCATGCTAAGCTGACATCTTTAGTCCCTAGGTTTGTGCAAAGCTGTTGACTCTGGAACCCTGTCCCAACCAAAGGCATTCCTCATAGTACAGTGGTACACTGAGAAAATTCGGGCATTGTGCTCAGTACATGATGTGATCAGTGTCCTCAGTCTGTCCACACAGGTTGCGTTGAATCTCCAAGTAGAAGGCATCTAACCTTTACATAATATTGAAGGTAAAATGATCAATGGATCAAGGCCTCTTTCCTCACAAACAAGATCTATATGACTTCACCTGTATAATGTACCGTCCGTCTTACCTTATGTACTGATATCCAAGACCATTTGAAACCACCAGCTGCAATTGTGGTAATGACTATCAGGTTATGTTTGTGTGGTGTGTGTCAGGAGTTCTCTAACTTCCTTTTTCTGTGCAGATTACCACATTTAATATTTCATTAGTCGTTCATGGAACGATTGCTGAGAACATGGACTTTATGAAGGTAATTAAGTTGTACTTTTCTTGGAATATACAAATGTTGAACATTGATCATTGTCACTTGTGCATTTATCAGGATGATTCAAATCCATATGCTGTTCCGATGGCTATGGGCATTTACCGTCGACTGGAGAGCCCTTTGGACATCACTACTAGTACTATTATAAGGAGGATAGTTGCTAACCATGAAGCCTACCAGGTATAACTACTATGACGTTGGATCAGATTGCTGGTTGGAGTTTTGTCCTCTGTATGCTGTATGCGGCCTGTAGTACAGTACATATTCTCAGTTACATAAATATGATTTGCTTTTTGTCCTCTTCATATCAATGATGTTCATACAGGAGTTATTATATACTGATGTTATGATGATGCATTAGTGCTCGAGTAAAGCCCCTTGCATATATACATTAAATATTGCCTGTCCCCCTGGGACCAATATTTCCTGCTATAACTATGCTCAGCAACATGTTCATTGCTGTGGGGGTTGGTGTGGTTTTCATTTATTCTGGTCCATTGATCTGGTGCGGTTTTATTCATTTTTGTTCTGTGTTATCGCTTTGTGCAGAAGCGGAATGATAAGAAGGAAGCTAGTGAGAAGAAGTACTACGAGAGTAAAAACTTTGTCAATGGAGAGTAACTTATGAACAGATCTTGCAAAAATGCAACCGTTTGGTGATCCACAATTTTACTGCTTCACTGTTACCATTCTCATGTTGCTGATATAGCTTAGGAAGCTTCGGTTGCAACCTTAATGAGTGGCAGGCATTGGTACTGAATTAGGCGATGTTAGAGCATGGTGGACCTTCACGGCTTCTGTTACCGGCTGAGCTGTTTTGAGATCTGTAGGTTTTTCAGAATTGTGGCACAGTATGAATGTTAGGTTGATTAAGTATTTGTTGCTGATGTTTTATTTCTGCCTTTCGGAGCTCCCATCCGCACTGTATATGTGGGCGTCTTATGTGAGTCATTTTCTCATGTTTTTGCTGGAGTTCTGTTCTGATCTTAACCTGAACATGGACTAACCGATGTGGTGTGGGTCGGTGATAGCAACTGGGTCTGATGGTACATCTGGATGCCTGTATGCATGGTTTCAACGTGGGTTGGTGACACGTTGGGATCTGATGGTATGATATGGATCTGTGAATCATTGATGAATCTTGACAAAAGGGTTATCAACACTGGAACGCTGCCAAATGGCCGCACTCTGCTGGTTCAGTCCGGTACACGTTTATCGCCACTGAAAGGGATGTGCTATCCGTGATCTCCAAATAGTAGCACATTGAGCAGCTGGGGCTGCCCGTGTTTGCTCTCTTGTAAGCAACGTGCACCGTCTCTGGCCATTGCATTGATTTGCTTCCCAACTTTGGCTTGGCTTTGATTTGGATTGTGACACCTGTTCCTAGTTTATCATTTTTGGGTGTTCATCTCACATGACAAGGGACCTGCAGCAGTGCAGTATGGTAAAACAGTGGTTCCTTATGAACACCCGTGAGTTGATGGACTCGAGTGTTCGTTCTGTTTGGGAAATCGTTTCACTTCTTTCTGGGAGGAGAGGAGATATGAACGCCCGTGAGTTGAGTGTTCGTTGCGCGCTCTAGAGTGTAGATTTGATCTCCAATGTTCAGGTCTGATCATCTTTGCTTTGGTGCTTCCAAGCAGAGAGCATGCTAATATATTTTGATACCTCAAAATGCATCCTGGGTTGGAATTTGGAACGGCCACACACAAGCTGCTTCTGATCTGAACAATGGAGTGGGGGTAGAAACTGTTATGAATATCGTGTGTGCATTCAAGAGGCTTAATAGACAATATATATAGGGAGTATAAAGGGATATATACTATACATATATAAGGAAATGTAGAAGGTACATAAGAAAATACAAAAAATTCCTATTCGAACACCCTCTTCAAATACAAGGCGTATGCAATAGCATTGCATTTGGAAAGTGTTACACTAAAAATAGAAAAAAAAATTCCAAAGTTCGAGTCTTGATAATGTCGTCGTAGAAAATATATCGAGTATCAAAAGATCTCTCATCTGGGGTCGTGCGACAACCCATAAAGCATAAGGTGCAGAGGCTGAGAAAGTAGAGGCAAGCGGGAGCAAAGTTGACCGCGGCAACACGACGAAGAAAACGATGAAACCGACAGGAATAAAGAAAGTTGTCAAATCAAACCAAAGAGAAATACATAGAAGCATGGCAACGTAGTGCGGAAGAAGTGCAACGGATGCGTAATGCGAAAAAAGCGCAGTAGCCTTAGAAACTCTAGGCAGCGACTCAGAGAGAAACGACTGCATCATAACGACTTTTACGATCTACAGCGGCTTGGAGAGGAGCGGCGGCTGCTACCATGCAAAAAGGAAAGAAGAGCGCAACTCTCGATCCAAGAGGATAGACTGTGGCTAGAAAAGCAATCAACTGACTGACAATAAATTTGTGGACTCACATGGCTTAGACGAACTCAAAGATAGAGTGGTACGAACATGGATGGACGCAGCGGAAGAAAAAGGACTCAAAGGAGCAGCAGATACTATTTTTTTATTCCCCAATCTCTTTTCTCAATCTCCACCAACTCCCTCTGCATCGCACTGTCCTCTGAAAAAAAATCGCAGACAAAGTTTCCACCTCCCTCTGTGATTCCTTCCTCACCGTCTTCCGCCTCGCCATCTCCAGCTCCGACCCCCGCACGAGCAGGAGCTTGGGGAGGAGGTGGATCCGAGTCGGCGGCGTAGCTCGAGGCGGTGGCGGAAGCTTGGGCTCGAGGCTCGAGGCGATGGTGAGGCGATGTCGACGAGGAGGAGGGGAGCCAAGGCGGCGCCGTTGGGATCTCGAGAGGCTCGAGCAAAGGAGCTCGGGAGGCTCATACGGCAAGCACGAGCAGAGGAGGTGCGCGCGGCGGCTGTCGGGGCGCTCGGGGGCGAGCGCGAGCAGAGAGTGGCGCGGCGAGGACCGGATGTCCGGATCTGATGTATTCATAACATGGTATCAGAGCAGATTGCGAAACCCTAGCCGCCGCCTATTCATCTTCCGTTGTCGCTGCCCCTGGGAGGAGCAATCTCCACTCCTAGGGGCGACCTCCTAGTTGTAGCATACTGCCTCGTCGTCAGGCAGCAGCAAGCAACGATCACTGCGTCCTCATCCGTGTCTGCCTCTGATCCGACTGCCCCATTGCCTGTTGTCTTCTTCGCCATCGACCGCCGCCATCGACCACGAGAAGGAAGCTCGAGGCCGTGCGGCACGCCGTCGCCAGTCTCTCGGATCCCATCAGATCCGGTCCTCGCCACACCGCTTTCTGCTCATGCTCGCCCCGACGGCCTCTGCGCCTCCTTTGCTCGTGCTTGCCGCCCGAGCCTCCCGAGTTCTTCTGCTCTGATATTATGTTATGGATATTGTGTGCCGTGTATTCAAGAGGCCCAATAAACAATATATAGAGAGTACAAGAGGATATATATCATATATATATATATATATATATATATATATATATATATATATATATATATATATATATAAAGAAATACAATAGGCATATAAGTAAATACAAATGAAATTCTATTCTAACATAAACTAGGGAGAGAAAAAAGTAGGTGTCGTTTTCATGATGGATCGGATGGTGTCTGACAAGGCACGGAGGGGACAAGCTGAAGATCCGGCTGCTGCACATTCCAACGACCACCTCTGACGCTTCTCTCACTTATCCATGTCAGCTAGCTCCTGTTTCATTTCATAGGGCCTGAAAATGGAATCCTCAATTAATTACTCCCTTCCAACCCCATGCATTGCATAGATCATCTAGCTAGCTAGTGCGTGTTCATCTAGCTAGCATAGATTATAAGTAGTTGGGGGTAAGTCGTCAGCGAGTGACCTGATGAGAACCAGATTGAAATTTTTCTGGCTTGGCATGCCTGCAGATATGGAGCTGCCTGTTGATCATTGTGGTGTACATGTAGTCTAGGGGGCCTTTACCAACATCATCCTCACCACTCTGCATTGCTGAGTTAGACCGATCAATTCGCGCGCCAAATTTCATGTCATGATGGCTACGTCCTACATGTGAGCTTGTAACCAGTCGCTTCCGACATTAGATTCTTCTTCTTTGGTTAGCTTTGATATTTCAAGCTTGGTATACACAGGGAGTTTCAGCCTTCAGGAATAAGAACATAAGCTGGGATAGCTTAGCAAGCATGTTGAATATAGAAGTGTCATTCAATTGTTTTTCGAGAAGACACCTAGGATCTATCAGGGTAATTTATATTAGTGTTTTCCATTTAAAAACGTTGTCACGATCGAGAAAAATGTTTCTTTGCATGTGTGCCTGCTTTTGTGAACTGAACAAAAACAAGAAAATGAGCAGGTCAGCTTTTGTTTGTCTTATAGCTGAGCATGGACCTGAAAACTTGCTAATAAATCTAAAAGCCTCCACTGAAGACTGAAGAGAGCTTTTGGCGTGGATCCGGCTAGTTAATTATGATATCATCAGCCCACTAATTAACATATCCCAGGAGCTCTTAAAACTTGTTACCGTGTGCACGCACGCACTTGAACATAATTGATTCCTCAATCGCCTAGCTAGCTGCTTGTAATCTCGCTCCAGTCCAAGCGATTCACACGTATCATGTCCTTTTCGTTACAACCTGACACCAAGGCGTGCATCTAGGGATTGATGATTCTACTCTCTCCGTTTTTTAATGTACTTTTTATTATTTTTTGCGGTTTTTGAGACGTGAGTCTGTCTGTAAATTTTTTATTTTATATTAAGATATACTAATAAAATTATAAACTATAAAGGTATTTTTAATAATAAATCTAAAAATATAATTTTTATATAGCCAATCTAGATAGTTTTAAATATATTGACAGAGAAAATTTGTCAGCACAGGTTCTAGGATGTCAAGTAAAAAAAAATCACTACAAGCTGTCCGATCAATACGAGGAAAATTATCATCTGTTCGATCATTATAACCACTTACACAGCATCTTAAGATATAGATATCACAATAAGGATGATTCATTCCCGTGTTCATCAAACGACTCGTAACTTGACAGGTGCTTAGAAGTTAGAAGTTATAAATTCTGAAGTATTATCTGTCATGAGTCCATTGCTAGCTGACCCAAATCAGGCTCCATTTGACGAGCGACATATACAGATACTAGGAAAATCTATACGACCCTTGAAAGCATTGTTGTACGACCACTTAATCTTCTAACCTAAAAAATCCGCTATTTAACCTTCTCAAGTTGCAAAATCAGATGACTTAACCCTCCATGGTCGTTTTGCTCGGTGATTTTACTTACATAGTTACATGGCTGCGACGTGACGATGACTCCCACGTGTCAGCTTTGTTGGAACAAACTCGCTAGAAGCAACAAACGCAAAAGGAACGAAACAATCTTGGTGCTGCACGTAGCTCACGGCAGCTTCTCTCTTCTTATATTGCTTAGACTCACAACTCAACTCTTCACGTTACTTACATTGCTTACATGGCCTTATAAAGGGCTGAGTACGTGACCGTACACGGACTCAAAGCCGACTCGGTTTCCACTGCGTGTACGTAACGGATACGGCAAGCACTCGGATTCAAAAATCTAAACTTAGAAACTAATACAAAGATTACCTAACAATCACTCCCTAATCTTTGTATACTTACTTATATTTTGTGTGCTGCCAGTTGGACACAACTTCAACATGGCTTCCACACACTCAGCCAAAGACGGTGGCACAACTCGAACACGTCTTGGGCTCCAAGTTGGACACAACTTCAACTTGGCTCATACTTATTTGTCCGAAGACGGTGGCACAACTCGAACATGTCTTGGATTCTTACTCATTGAGGCAGTCGGTCTCATCTACGACTTACACCCCAACTCGTACTCAATTCAGGACAGTCGGTCTCAACTACGACTTGCCCAACTCAGACTCGGACTTCAAGTTGGTCACGACTTCAACTTGAATAACACACGGACTCGACTCAGGACGGTGAACACATCTCTTCAACGTCCCGGACTCAACTCAACATCAAAGCAACGCCGGTTCATCTTCAGCATCAGCCGCAATTAAATGCGCCTCGCTCTCTCCTTCCTGGGATTACGACATTCAGAAGCGAAATGCCTGTAGTCCTGGCAATTGTAGCAGCGAATCTTCGCCTTGTCAACCTTGTGATTCTTCATGCCAGAGTTGTCGGCGCCCCTTTTATTGGACCTGGATTCCCACTCGGCACGGGTGAGTAGTAGATGCTCACCTTCCTCGTCGAGTTGCCGTCCCTTCGTGCGTTCCTCGTACGCCTTCAGTCGTCCAACCACCTCCATAACCGTCATCGTCTTCATATCAGCAAATTGCTCAATGGTGGAGACGATCGGCAAGAATTTATCGGGGACAACACGAAGAAACTTCTTCACGACGGTGCGCTCCTCCATCTTGTCTCGAGAACACGAATCTCATTGACGATAGTGGCCAGCTTCATGGCGAAGTCCTTGATGGACTCGTCTCCTTCATACGCATCACATCGAACTCACTCATGAGGGTCTGTGCTCGTGCCTCCTTGACACGGTCAGCGCCGACGTGCATCTCCTTCAGGGTGTCCCACGCCTCCTTGGCTGTCTCATGTTCGGCCAAGACCATCATCATGGCCTCGGACACGGCTTGGAATATAGCGGCGAGAGCCATCTGGTCCTTACGCTCATCGACCAGTTCTTTGCTTTCCACCGCTGCCCACACCCCTTGTGCGCGCATGAACACCTTCATCTTCACCGCATAAGAGCTATAGTTGGTCTCAGTGAGCATGGGGTATTGGAGGGTTACCGAACTCTCCTTCGCCAACGCCTTGGATGCCGCCATGTCCGAGGTGTCGTCACTGCCCACAGACTTTTGCGAGGATGGCATCTGCTTCGACATGATTACACCTCGCTCTGATAACAATTGTTGGAACAAAGGAATCGGTTAGCACAAAGCTGGCACGGATACGGAAGCAAAACTAAACGGACTCAAAGCCGACTCGGTTTCCACTGCGTGTACGTAACGGATACGACAAGCACTCGGATTCAAAAATCTAAACTAAGAAACTAATACAAAGATTACCTAACAAGCTTCTCCCTCTTCTTCTTCCTCAATCTCTCTCTCCCCCTAACGCCGCACACACCCACCACCGGGCAGCAGGTCCACTGATTCAGCGAACACGTGCGCTTGGAGCGTCCGCGCACCGTCGCCGGACACTGCGACCCCGCCGACGGCGTAGAACACGCCGCCGACCTCGGGCCCCACTCTCTGATGGCTAGGGGAGAAAATAGAACGAGCGGTTGCGCAAGGCGAACATGCTGCTCAACCAGGAGAACCAGGCCCTACTCTCCGTGCTCAAGCACCAGCTCGCCAAGTCGGCGGTGGCACTCGACGGCAACAACAACGTGGCGGCGGCAACAACAACGCGGCTTTGACGAACGGGCAACAACAACGCGGTGGCAAGGAAGATGACGACAAGAGCGGGCTTGAGGATGTCGGAGATGGCTGGATCTGGTTGGATCTAGGTGGTGGCGAGCCTCCGAGCGACAGACTATGCGGATGACGACGACAAGCGTGGGCTGCGGCGAAAGACGGGCTTCATGAGGCGACGGAGGGCGACGAGCTTGGCAGGTCACCGGCTGGAGAGCGCCGACGAATCGCGACGCTTTGGCCACCAGACGACGAGAGGGAGGGTGAGGAGAGTGAGTCACTGAGGGGAGGGTGTCTAGGAGAGACGGATGGGGGAGAGAGATAGAGGGGTGGGGAGAAAAAAGATAGTCCCGCCCCGCGACGTCTTCTCCGAGCACGGCGCCTCCTCCCCACGCCGGTTTCTCGTGTGGCTTTGCTTAGGTGTCACCTTACATTGCCGACTCAGCCACCATATGACGAAATCGGCCGAACCCATTGTAACGTAAGCAAAATCACTGAGCAAAATAACCATGTGTTAAGCCACCTGGCTTTTAAATAACTGGTTTTTTAGTTTAGATGATTAAGTGGCCGTACAACAAAACACTCGTTAATTAAAAACATTTAGAAGCTGGATTTCATGGTCACGGTGTGTGCACTGAATGCAGTGCAGCAGCTTTGTGGATGTGGTAGCGGTGGTAGCTTTTGCTAATTCCAAGGTAGAAGATCTTCGTCTGCTGTTATATCTCCTTTTCCATCGGCACCCACATGCAGCTCCGCTTGCTGCCTTGCTCCCATCATGGCCTATCTCTCCTCTCGTCTTTCATGGCCAAAAAGAAGAAGAAGATCAGACACACACTGGCCACTTGGCATGCCTCGGTGCTGCTGCTAGACTCGGCCGGCAGCTACACCCGTGTGGTGTGGTGTGTGCACATGCATGCATTGCCAAATACCCAGTGCCCACCATCTGATTCTTATCGCTCTCTGTCTGTGGTCCTCCTGCTTCTACAAGCTAGGAGGAAGCACTTCCTGTATTTTCTATGTCATGGCAACTTGATTCTTTTTGTTAATACCTGCAAGTTTCATTATTCATTTCAGATAGTGTGATTTTGTTCAAATTACAAATGAGAACTAGAGATAAGAACAGCTCTGGCCCAAGTATCAACAATCGCTAGACATTATTAGATAGAGCATGGAAGGCTCGGCTCCTCTCGTAGTCATATGGATTGGGGTACTTAAATTTTTCTTTGCTTGTTCATGTTTCTTCCGCGTCTAAATTGAAGGGAAAAAAGCTACTAAAGCGCTTAAGATGTCATTTTGAGCATAGCATCTTTTCTATTTCTGTTGGAGATAAGAAATTAAGTGTTTGTAGGCCCAACAGCTTTGTATCACGAAAAGGGCAGACATGGAAAAGAATCATCCTCCGTAGTAATGAAACCGATTTTGTTGTACCAAAAAGAATTGAAAAAGATTGTGATGTTGATGACAACAAAGCTCTGGTGTTCGTCCCTGCAAAGCTTATATTTGAAGAAATGTGAAAGAAAAGACAATGCAACTAAAATTCTAGAAGAGATCCAATAGAGTTGTTTTGTATCAGAAACAAAACACCTCTTCTATTGGATTTCCTGATGATCCATATGCATTGTGTTATATGGCTTATATATAACAAAGTGAAAGGAAGATGCTATGTCTGAAAAACGGGAACGCGGCGTACGTTTTTCAGACACAGCCATATAGAAGGAGACATAGTTGTGTGAGGTTATAAGTTCGAGTCGAACATGTAATCAGAGTATAAATATATAACGTCTATCTCTTGTAACCCTAATCGTAATAAAAGAAAGAAACTCCTCGTACAGACAAAACCGCCGTGATTTCGCTCCTAATAACGTAGACTTTACCAACCTCGTAAGCAGATTCTTATGTTTCTTACGTGCTTACTATGATTGTTTTATCGTGCCCCGGTTCCAAGGCATTGTCATTTCACTTGTGAAAGAAATCCTCCTAGCATGAGGAATCTTTTGGAAGGTGGTGGATCCCGGCCTCTGCTGCTCATGGCTCCTACTTTGTACTACATTGTACTGAATTTCCAAACAAATCCAGTAAGTCAACTGTAAACAGGCCCTGTTTCTACGATTTATGCAGCCGTTGCGAGCAGGCATGAACCATGCTTATTTTCTTGAATTTTAGGCGCCGACTAGAATGCGGTGCGGAAAGTGAATTGTTTCGTCTGAAACTCCTCCATTCCAAATGGTGTCATAAAGTGAAATTTGTCATTGTTAACACTAAGTAAGATCATCCATGACAGTCGAGAGGTTGTCACAATAACCTTTCTAAATATCTCGCCCTTCCTCGCCTCACCCATATGGGGTTATGCCCATACGTTGCGCGGATGTCCACCTCACATCGGCGAGCGTGGCTACACCTCAATGATCGGCGAACTTCACCCTTGACTCGGTGTCCCATCCAAGCCCGACATACCCAGAGCTTGTGCCCCTTTAACCCTCCGGTGAGATGATTTTCGTGATTTGATAAATGTACTAAGCCAAGTCGCAGCTTATTGCAGATTTGTGGTTGTACTTGTTATACACAGAGGTCGTGACAAGATTAAGTCCTTAGGGTTGTCCGGACGGCCAACCACATTCCCACCATTCTCGTGCTACATCCGCACTCCACCATCTTTCCATCCGCCTGCACGGTATTAGCAGCTTAGGGTTTTTGAGATGTAAATACAACAATTCAACCATCTCACTCATTTATCTAATGATCGCCCAAATCATCTTATGTTTGAAAAGATGATGATTGAGACATTGTAATGTCCCTGCATTTAAGCAAGGCTAGCATGTCGCTTAAGTACAACCTATAGCTAGTATTACCATATAATTACTAGGGTGACAATGGAATTATGGATTCAAGTTGTCAAGGATGGCATAATAATTAATTATTTAACAAATGGGTATTAACTACCTTAAGCTTTAACATACATTTGATTAAAGAATTAAAGCATGCAATTTGCTATTTTAAAAGAATATAATTTACATGAAATGTAGGCTCAATATGATCAAAGTATTGACTCGCCTTGGTTGTAGGGAGAGAGTCCGGTAGTCTTGTCCTTGATCGACGTGGAGGTCTCCTGCCTCCAAATCTACTGCAAGAGGTACTGCTGCAAAATAAACGACAGTGCAACGAGCAATTAAATACACAAGAGTACACAAATGAACTCCAAATTGAACAAGACCTATGCCATTAGCAAGATCTTAATTTTAGAAATTTTAGAAATTTATTTCATAATTTTGGAGCTAAATGCCGTCCTTTAATTTGTTCCTAGCAATATGGTCAATCAATAACCAAAGAAAGAGATAGGGGTACTGTGATGCCAAATGCTGTGTTGTATGAGGAAGTATATAGATTTTTATACCAAAAAAAAGGAAAGAAGAAAGAAGAAAAATGAGGGCTTTCTCGTCGTCTCCAGTAACGGTTAATAAGGCGTTGCCCTGTGCCTGCCTTCCCTTCCTGCCGGCATTGCCTGCTCGCCTAGTTGTAGCTGCCTTTCTTCACTTGTTCGGTTCCGCACACGCACACGCACACGCACACGCACACAAGGCACACGCATCCCACTCCCTGCTCAGCTTCGTCTCGAGGAGGCCGCATCCGCATGGCATGAAGCCAGGTATCGCCCGCCCCGCCCCCGCCAAGAATGAGAGGCTGTATTACCTCTAGTACCACTAGAAGCCCCCCCACCAACCACACCACCAGGAGCCGGACGACGAGGAGGAGATGGGCAACTGCGGGACGCGGGAGGAGAATGCCGTCGTCGCTGCGCACGCGCAAGGTATTCTTCCTTTCTTACCTTCTTATTAGTTGGCCTATTGCTTTGGGATTTTTAGGCGATGTTTGTTTCGGGTCGGTGGTTGCTGGGATCTCTGGTTGGGTGCTTCGAATTGCATAAAAAATTTGATCTTGGAGGGTATTACTCGGTTCCTGGGATCTCCTGGTTGGTGGGCTCGGTAAGGAGCTGCCAAGAATGCAATCTTTCCTTGTATTGTGATGGCCTCTGGTTTATTGGGATCTTCGGATTGGTGGTTTTGGTTGCAAAATTAGATTTTGATTGGGTCTGTTCCAAATCGGCATTTTGGAAAGCAGGTTTAGATTATATTAAAATCTGATACCAACTTTTGCTCGAAATTTGTTACTTTTTCTGCTAGTTGAATAGGGATTTTGGTTTACAATCTACATTTGCTCAAATTTCATCCTTTTTGGTGGAAGCCTTCATCTCCTCAACTCTTATTTTGATTTTTCCTTGTTATATCTATAGGTTGTTGATCTGTGATTCCTTCTTTCTAAAATCTGTGATTTCTTCTCTGCTGTTTTTTCTGGCCAAGTTGCCGTTCTCCTTGCTTCCTTCTCTTCTTGGTTTTTGTATAAAAAAAATCTGCTTGATTGTGTCCATTGCGAAATTTACAGGCTCTTTCTCCAATGGGGGCTGCAATTTCTGTGCTCTCCTCCTCACTGCTGACTTTCAGTTTTGCAGGAAAAAAATCATGATTTTGCAAGTTGAATAAACATAATCTCTTCTGGTTGCCAGTTGCACTATTTAAGCAATTTGGAGCTTCTTTTTAATCGCATGCAACTGTGCAGTAGATCTGGTCTCCTTGTCCTGTTTACCCCTTATTGTAATCAATTTGCGCATGTATATACTCTTTCTTTTTTTTTTTTGCTTCACGCACATAAATTTAGTTGAAGCTATTATTTTAGGAAAAGATGATTTAATAGATGCTAGCAATTGCCAACTCTTTCATTTCTACCTGTTCTCATGTCACTTTTACAATTTACAGTATTCCTAAACATGTAAAATAGATACTTCAGCAGGAGAAAAACTGTCTTTCATCCAACCATATTTGTCAATAAAACAATGCTGATAATCCAATCTCTTGGTAATTTGTGAATTAAATACAATTAAACTTATCTCTATAAACATGGCATATGAACAGTTTTTCTTAAATTCTGCGGTTTGTACTGGCTATACAAAACTGAGCATGGAAATTTTCTCTAATGTCTAGGCTAGCGTGGGGAGTACGAGCTTTTATGCATTTACCTTTTTAATGTGAAAATTTCTTGTAACCTTTATTGTGTTGATACATAACTGGCAATAACCTGAACTTTTTCTTTCTTGTTGTTGAAATGCCATGTTCTCAGTTCAGCAGCTCCACTTGTTACAACATCCTGCCAAGAATGCTCTTGCAGATAAGAAGCACAACCGCACCTCATCAGATATAAGTGATCCTTCAACACCTAGGAAAATTGAAGATGCCAAGAACATTTCCATATACAACAATGTGATTGCCTTCACATTGTTTGAGCTTGAAACAATCACAAAGAGCTTCCGTGCTGATTATGTTCTTGGTGAAGGAGGCTTTGGGACTGTTTACAAGGGTTACATAGATGAAAATGTCAGGGTTGGTCTGAAATCACTGCCTGTTGCGGTCAAGGTGCTCAACAAAGATGGACATCAAGGACACAGAGAATGGCTTGTGAGTCACCAAGTTGTTCAGTATTTGTCATGCTCACTAGTTATTATTACCATATTATGTACATGGACATGTGGAAAATTAATGATTAATACAAGAACTTCAATATATCTTAGTTATGCATGTTATGGTGTGATATCTGCAGATGCTATGTATGTATGGCACATGCACATGTAGTCATGCTCATGTTGGTAATAAGCATCCTCGCAAAAAAAAAACGCCAATTGAGGACCCCATGCAAAATTTATTTTGATACAATCTTGCAAAATTTGCTTGCGAGTACTTCTCGATAAGCTACAATATGTAGTAGAAACGTTTAATTGGGTATGCATTACGAAGAAAGAATGCGGAAAGTTGATAAGCTGATAAAGGCTATTCGTATTGATTGCATTTGACTAGCATACGTTTGCCCCTTGAGTCATGCTGTTAGTTACTAATAGCATGCTTTCATCATCTCGCTCAAATTTGAAAACATAATAGTATACTTAAGTGTGCTCAGAACAAGCAACATCACCAACCAAAGACAGTGCTATCAAATTATCTTATATAAACTGGTTCCGGAGTTTTGTGCATATTGTTACCATGTTAAATCGTTACTTCTTTGATGTTTTGTTTTTGCTAAAGAGTTCTCAATATGATTTCTCATCTTTTGTTTCTTGGTCAGACCGAGGTTAATTTCCTGGGGCAGCTAAGGCATCCAAATCTAGTAAAGTTGATTGGATATTGCTGTGAAGATGACCACAGGCTTCTTGTCTACGAGTTCATGTTTCGAGGAAGTCTAGAAAACCACTTATTTCGAAGTAATGCTTCTACTGCTCTTCGCAGCTTGCATGATATCATTACTGATAGTTTCAGTGGCACCATATTTTTACACATTTTCTCCCCCTCCCTTTTCTCTAATGCCATTGACATTGATAAGAATCCCTAAAGCTGCTCATAGTGTTGAAATAGAATTACGTTGTTTTTCTATTAAATATTGTCAAGAATCCCTAAAGCTGCTCATAGTGTTGAAATAGAATTACGTTGTTTTTCTATTAAATATTGTCACTGTGATATATATTGGGAAACAGTTACTAGTAGAATCAGTTCAGGCAGGATTTCATGTCAACTTCAAATTTGAGGGCTTGGAAATTTTATGCCAGAGATTATCCAGTAAACAAGTGATTTCCACATGTAACTGCTAGTCTGCACTTCTGCAGTAGAATTTGGTCTGTTTGATTTCATTATGCTATTGTTGGTAATTTTATTTATGAGTTGTATTCAAATTTTTCTAAAGTTTCCTTTTAATTATCCAAACTATTTCTAACTTGCCCATAGCTCAGCAGCCTGAATGATTCTTCACTTGGTAAACCGCCTAGTTTGCCTTGTTATGGATGGTAACCAGCTGGTTACCATCGGTTTTCTGATTCCCAATTCGCCCTTTTATGGCCTCGTTTTATTTCTCAAGAGACAAATCCAAATCGTGTAAACATTGGTCGATAGGAGATATCTAACATGATTTTATTTTGCCCCCGAGTCCCACACATTGCTGTGAATTTCTTTTGCATGTTATCATGGAAGTGTTTTAGTTGTGCTCCTCCAATTCTAGATATTTATTATTTAATCCTTTATTTAATAATATTTTATTTCTAACCCAAGCTACAACTTATTTTCAAATCTGACTCTTTTGGCAACGCCGACTGTGAAGGCGTGGCAAAAAATGCTGTCACGCCAATAATTTTGGCGTGGCAGGTGGTGTCACATAGGACGTTCCGGCCAACTTGGAGAGAGTGGCGCCACGTTGGACAGGCTGCCACACCGGAAATGCTGGCGTGGCAGACTAGTTGTGCCACGCCAAACTTTATGGCGCGACAGTATTGACTCACAGCAAGTAGCCACGAACATTGTTTGTTCATTGTGTGGTCACGGATTAGAGAGGACAGAGTAAAGCCTCTTTGCAAATCACATCGAGGGCAGAGTAAAGTCACTTTGCAAGCCACCATGCACCCTCCTGATCCTGAGCGAATCCGTAGTAAGCCACGTCTAGGGTGAATACCAAGTGCTGTCCCTCCCTATTGACCATGGCACATTGCTCTTGCTTATCCTATAAGTTCATGACACGTGTATGAAGCTCATCGCTCACGGCTCTGCTGACCAGCTGTTCACATGATTTTGGCTGTTGTTGTCTTGCTTCTTGCCACGCCAAAGAGCTGGGCGTGCCAACTACCACGCCACCATGGCCGGTGTAACGGTAGCTGCCACGCATTTGATCCGCCGTGGACTCGCATGCTACATGGCACACACAGTTGGCATGGCAGTAACCATTTGCCACGCCCATAGAAGCCTTGTGGCCAAAAGGGTTAGGTTTGAAAACAAGTTGGAGCAGGGGTTATTCATAAAATATTATTAAAAAATAAATAATAAAAAAGTTCAATCCCAGACTATCCTTATTAACTGCTACATTATTGATGCTTTATGACAAGTGTGCAACTTTCCCACTAAAATTTAGAACTGAATGCTTGCCAATTGCGAAATGTGTGATAATAGAGTGTCGAAACTATGTGTCTATATTGATTGGCTAAGGCATATGTAGTCTATCAATCAACTATATTTTGTTCTTTATACGTTGGAGTAAACTTGTATTTCATAGGAAAGAAGTTTTGCTGACCGAATTGTCCCCCCACCCCCCAGAGACAGCTACTCCATTACCCTGGGCTACTAGGATGTCTATTGCACTGGGAGCTGCCAAAGGGCTGGCTTGCCTCCATAATGCTGAAAGGCCTGTTATCTACAGAGATTTCAAGACCTCAAATATTCTGCTGGACTCTGTTGAGTGTTCATTACTTGCCCATGCCTTTCTTTTTTCTTTTCTTTTCAGTTCTATGCGTAACCATTGGGTATTCATATATGTTTGACATAATGATATTTATCTTTTATTTACATTACCACAGGATTATACTGCTAAACTGTCTGACTTTGGCCTGGCAAAAGCTGGCCCAGAAGGTGATGAGACCCATGTATCAACACGGGTGATGGGAACATATGGTTATGCTGCCCCTGAATATGTGATGACCGGTACTATCCTCATTTTGTAAATTTGCTTTGGTAACTAATTTTCCTATATCAGTAAACTGTTTGGACATGAGCTTCTTGATGTTATAATTTCCAGGCATAAAAGCTACTGCATCACACGTATATGACATTTGCTGCTTGTTTCAGTTTGGGAATATTACTTTGTAGCAAAATGTGACCAAACATTAACAATATGCAATAGTTGTTTGTCTGTGCTAATTCTTCTCATGTATATACCTAATGAGCAGGTCACTTGACTGCTAGAAGTGATGTCTACAGCTTTGGTGTTGTCCTTCTTGAACTCTTGACAGGGCGCAAGTCCATCGACAAATCACGGCCCAGCAGGGAGCACAGCTTAGTCGACTGGGCCCTCCCCAAGCTGAATGAAAAGAGGAGGCTTCTCCAAATCATCGATCCGAAACTGGAGGGACAGTATTCTGTTAGAGCTGCTCACAAAGCCTGCAGCCTTGCATACTACTGCTTGAGCCAAAACCCCAAGGCAAGGCCTCTTATGAGCGACGTTGTTGAGACCCTTGAGCCATTGCAGGGCAGTGGTGGAAGTGATGGAGCTATTCGATCTATCCATGTCAATGGCCTTCCTGACTATAGAGTTCACCGCAGACTAACGGGGACAGCGTCCACTGTAGGGCCATTCCAAACCCCAAATGCTCCCCTGCTGTCCCGGCATGCAGGGTGAGATGAGAGCGTGCTGTTTCAGTTACTGCTGGAATAGGTTCTGTTGTACATTCAAGTCTAAACCGTGGATGGTGTGTGTGCGGGCGCACGCGTGACACACCAGCGCTGTGTGTGGGTTCTTTTTGCTTTCTCCCCAGTTTTTTTATGTGTAAATTTGATCCGCATGCTGCTGCTTGTAAGGCCCTCTAATTTTCACAGTGGTCTTATGTATCCCTGACTGAGTGAGCCCTGCCAAAACCGGCGGGGTTTAACCCTAGAAATGAAAGGCTGAACTAGAGTGGTTGGATGGTTGGTATGCTATGGGGTATGGAAGTGTTGTCACATGTTGGAGTTTCTTGTCTGATATGCTGCTACAGGGAAGAAGGATCTTGACAGTTCTTGTGGTTTCATACCTAAGTTATTATGTCACATGACTTCTGAGTTCTGAATGCATTGTGCAATTGTGTCAACTGTTAAGCACTACTTGCTGATGTTACACTGCTGTTGTCGTCGTGTGCTTGGTTTCCTGCCACAGTGATCATCTGGATTGCTGTGAAGCATAATGTCTGCTCATAGCTATTGTATTATTAGTGTCACTACTTATTACTGCCTTGCTGGATACTATGTTGTGCTACTGTTTCTTCCTTTTAAGGCACTCCCGGAGTTGTGTTTTCAGGCGTCAACATTCTGTTTAAGATATGTTAATAACTCATTGTCTTGTTTTTTTTCCTGAAAAAAGGGAAATCAATCGTTGTCTTTCCTTTTTTGCCTTTGTAATTAAGGAGTCCTCGTTGTCTTGTTATGCGTCATCCACCGCACGGTGTTACTCCGTTTTTACTCTCAGTCACAAAAAAAATATATGATGTCCTAGAATGCGTGCTGTCAAATCCTACAAATTTTGACTAAATATGCTTTGAATATATAAAAATGATATGGGTGAATTTGTTGTAAAGAATATTTTTATAATAATGCATTTTTACAAACAAAAAAAAAGTCGAATGTATGATAAGAGACTTTAATAGTTAAATGAGCATCTTGTTGACTTTGAAAAGTCAAAAACGACACTGTTATATGACGGGAGGGAGTATTTCTTAATACGCCGACTCTGATGCACCACTATGATAATCTTTGGTCCCATCAGCCTGGACGCTAATGATCAACTGCACTTGAGAGTGCTAATACGGTCATATTTTTAGGACGAGGATAACCACCGATCCGCCATCTTTTACATCACGCTAACAGATACGTATATATAGTTCCAACTTCTAAGTTCATTCGAGATTTCGAGCTGGTTTGAGAATTAAGGCAAAATTGTTCTGTGGATGACGATCTGTCAACTGCTATATAACAATGTCTTGCTTGTTGAAGAGTAAACACACACATATATACAGTGGCTAGTCGTTTTCAGTCACTACATGATCGATCATCGTCTAATAATTCCTGGTGCCATTGAGCCATGGTCGTTGTCACCATCATCGCTCGCACTCGCAGGAGATGTCTAGCGCCCCGTGTCATTACCCCAGGGGTAATCACACTTAGGCATACGGATTACTATTCGTCTCTACGGTAAAACATCATTCCAACGAATAGTAAGCCTTACCAGAGTTAGCGTAGCAGAACAACAAAATAGAAATTGTACCTGTTATTCCAGTTAACCACGTAAGGCTATGGTTCTTACATAGTAATTATAAACGGCACAATGGGATTAAATCCCTTCGTCTGCCTTTCTTTACTCCATCGATCTTCAATTCGTCCCCAGCGCCGAGTCGGCTGCCCATCTCACCCTGGTTCTCAAAGTCAACGCCTCGCCTCGTGCGGTTTCATCAAGACTGCAAGTCCTTCGTCCCACGCGGATAGTTCCCTACGGACTAGGATCTACAAAGGAGAATACTAACAAAGTTGAGTACAAATTAATGTACTCAAGAAGCATTAATAGCAAAATGCCTTTGTATGACTCATCTCTGGTCTTTACTTCATTTTCTATCTCATCTCGATTCTCAAAATACATAACTCTTTAAAACAATAGGTGGCAAATTTTAATTCGAAAAGACTACTAATCACTCTGAGAGAAGAAAGACCCCTAGCGGTTCCGTAGACTCCAATCCAGAGACGGCATGAATTCATGATTTGATATAGCATCGCTGCAGCTTGTACCACTTTACCCATAGCTATTCGAGCTCTATATGAGCTAGGTCCATCGCATTTCCTTTGATGCGACTTCGAGTTCAGAATACAGAACGTTTTTCAGATTACGTGATTAAGTCTCCACCCACTATTTTCCGTCGGTGTCATGAGCGCACCCAGTCCTCCACCGAGTTCAAATAATGTTGGTTGGTGCGGCTCTCTTCCAGCTCCCAACACTCCCCCTTGGGGCGGCTCACTTCCTGCTCCCAACACTCCAATGTGTGTCCGTTGTGGAGAACATAATTACGTAACAAGGTAGCATTTTCTGCCCGTCGAAACGGGAAAATGGTTGGTACTCAAATACGGCATCTGACCGAGTAAGAGTGTTGTTGGTCCTTATATTTTATCCATATGTAAAGGGGTCCCACCTCTTGCCCTCTCTCTTCCTTGCCACGGGCCCCCTTTACCAGCCATAGTATTACATCATCTTTTTCTCATTCCTTACTCATCATAACATTCCTTTCTTTCCTCATCATCCTCATTTAAATGTTTTGAGTTTTGAGAAATAGTTTTGATGCAATATTGTATATGATATAGTGAATACAGTTTACAGCTAAAAATAGCTATACTCATGTTCAAGAGGGTCGCTTGCCTTCAAAATTGTAGAAAAGGTTGGTGTTGACGAAACTCTGCTCAACTGCTCCCGTCGATGCTGGGTCGTCTTTTGTAGCAATCGACAGCACAAATAATAATATAAAGAAATACGTATTTGATTTTGAGATGATACTATGGATACATAAGTTAGTGGCTTTCTAAATGTTAGCACAGTTTACTTTAAATAAAACTTTTCGAGATCGCTACTAAGTTATCACTCCTCAACAAGACGCTCTACACGCGATGCTGCCGCTGATCAACACGTGGTATTACCGCCACTCGACCAGCGGAACCTACCGCCACTCAACCCGAGGAACTACCACCGCTAGCAAAACCAACTCAACCAGAGCGATCCCCAATCATCCTGGTATCCAACCAAAAATACTCAACTCCCTAATCTAGCCCCTAATCTTTTAACCCTAATTCCCCTAATTACCTCTCTCTCCTCACCTAACCCTAGCTAACTCCTCTCAATCCTCACTCTCTCTCTTTCTCTCTTCTCACCCCTCTCGGCCGGCCCCAACACCCACACGCACAGCACACCTCCTTCACAAATCCTCTCCTCACCCCTCTACTCACTCGACGCCGCCGGTTCTCCCGCCGGTGCCGCGCCGCCCGCCGCCTCTGGCTCCTCCTCCCCGGCTCGCCCTTCTCCGGTTCCCCGCGCCACCACTGCCTCTCCTCCTAGCGCCGCCTTCCCTAACCTAGCGACCTCCATGGCGCCGCCTCTTGGCACGACTCCCTGGTGCGACGCCGCCACTAGGCCCGCCGCCGCCGCCTCTCTTTGAGCCCGGCTCGGCCCTGCGCTGCGTCTCCGGCTTCTACGCTCGCCCCTTCCTCTGGCTCCTGCGTTCCCCCTCGGCGCCGCGCTGCTCCGACTCGGTCTCCACCACCGGCTCGCCTCACGCGCGGCGCTCTACTCGGCTTCACTAGCTACCCGGCTCTACCTTTCTCTACTCCTCTCTTACTCAGATTCATATGCACAGAGATCTATTTGCTAAAGCTTTGATGAAATGCTCATGTATGCAAAAAGAGTACTAATAGTGGGTTGATCTCTATTTAGGTATGCATATGCTGCTGCTTAATGAGGGGGAAGCATGAGGCTTGGTGGATGTGGGGAGAACTATCAGGATCTACCGAGGTTCTCTCTTCTCTGATCTCTCCCCTTGCTCTGTGATGATCATTGCTGCTCTGAGAGCTAGGTTTTGATGCTATTGATGATGCATGATGGCTATGTGAATGATGAATGTGTATGCGTGCATACTGAGGTGTTACTGGGGATTACCTCTGGTTGGGTTCTGGGATTGGGGAAAGAGGGTGGCAGTGTCGGCCTCTAGCTGGTGCTCTCCTCTTCTCCCTCGCTGTGACCGGCTTGCAGGTTGTGATGGTGAGGATGCTGAGCTTGTTCTCCTGGCTGCCTTGATGCTTGACGATGCCGATGGTCTTGGTTCGGTGGTTCTTGCTCTTTTGGTCTTCCTCTACTCCTTTCCCTATCGCTCGTGATGGTCACCGAGGGTTGTGGTCGGTGATGATTCATGGTGATGCTTGGTAGTGATGAAGATGATCGCCTCTCGCTAATCTCGGTGCAGCCCTCCGGTGATCGCTTGCGGTTCACTGGCTGCCGTCGGCGTTGCCCTTGCTCTCCTCCTCCGATCTCCCTGGGCGCCTGACTCCTTGCTCCTCTGATCTCCTGTGGGTTTGAAGGGTAGGAAGAGGAGGATGGCAGCGCCGGCTTCAAGCTGGTGCTCTTCTCCTTCCTCCTGGTGTTTGCAAGCAAGGATGCTAGGCTGGGCTTGCTGCTAGTTCCTGCTTGCTCCTGGTTGCTTCTCCTCTATTGGCTTTCTGTGGCTTGCGATGGTGAAGAAAAGATGGGTGATGTTGAGGCTTGTGCTCTGTGGGTTTGAGTTGTGCTCTGCTTGCTTCCAGCTGCAAAGAAAGGATAAAGATGGCTTTGGGGACTCTGGGAAAACAGTGGGGTTGGGGAGCTTTCAGGGGAAAGAATGCTCTACCGCCTTATCTAATGTCTGTACATACCCTTTTTACAGGCTCCTATTCATCTTCTTACCATGCTCTATCCCTTTGCTTGTGCCTGATATTTCCTTGGCCTTGCCTGGTGCTATGCTGTCTTGTTGCCATCGGCTGTGGGTGAATTGCTACACTGTACTGGCATTCGGCTGGGAGGATGAACTTGTTGTATTTTGAGGGTGAGCTGGCTGCAGTGGTGGTCAGGGGGGGAATGCTTTCGGCTGGCATTGGATTGACATGCTGGCCTCCTGTGTTGGGTGTTCGGCTGGCTGCCCCTTGTGGTGGGCTAATGACCATTATGCCCTTGCCCTTATCCAGATGGCTTTCACAGTGCATGATTTTTGTTGGGGGCTTTTTGGTCCACGGTTTGAAATCACTATACGTGGGTGCCCGATTAAGTTAAACGCCGAGTGATGAGACCCACGGAAGTGACAGGTATCGAAGGACCTCGGGTGGTCAGGATATCTTGGCGATCAAGGAGCCGACTAACTCCGGTTGGTCTGGGTGTCTTGATGGTCAAGGGACCGACTACTCAGGTTGCTCCGAGTATTCAGCTGCACTTCGGGAGACTGACGGCAATCTTTACTTTAATAATACTGTGGCTTGATTCTCGTCTAATAACATCGGCGAGAGTGGTATGCGTGCGTGTTTCTTGGATGACAAGGACGACACCGGGTTTAATGGGTCGCGATCAAGAACAAGGATACAAGGAGGGCTCGGCGATATGCAATGCAAGATGTACTATTTTTATTGTTTTGCAAACCAATCTAAGATGTAACTATTTAACCAGCACTAGATGATATGAGATGATGATGCATTTCTATTGCAATGCTTACAATTGACTTAATTACCTAATGCAAAAAGGAAGGTGCAAATCTAATTATGATTGATGCTACTGTGCACTGATGAATGCGATGATGCGCTGCTCACGAAACGAAACCCACTAAACCAACGCGCTGACGACAAACTAGAAGCTTAACGACGATCGCAAAACTACCGTTAGCTTACTGCTAAGCCAAAATTAATTACCGTTAAAAACCGTTTACTGAAAAAAAAAGATTAGCTAATTATGCGGGTTCTCACGAGATGGCACCGTGGAGCAAGCCAGATAAGCTTCAATTTGGCAAATCTAAGGTGCCTGCTAGCTTTACCGGGAGCAATAATGAAGAGAGTATTTAATCAAATCTAAAAGTCTGCCGTCCATGGAAGGCAGATGGAACAACTGAACAAGGGTCGTTAAGTGGTTCACGAATTTGGAATTTGGACGGCCCGAACCCCACAATAATCCTGTTGAGTTTGAGTATGATATAAATTGAGTTTCAGTGTACAAATCCATATACCCTCGCTGACTGGATATGAATGTCAGTAGAGCTAATGGTTATACCTACAGTCTGTGCAACCTTATCTTGTCATAGCCAAGTGATGCGTGCAATTAGTGGGCAATCATTTTCAAGGAAAAACAGTAATCTCTTCGGATTGACTCGGAATTTGAGCTAAAATCACTCTCAATCCGAATGAATTAATTCTAATCCCTCCCTATCCAAATAAGCCCTTAGTTGTTGATATGTAATTTCCCCTTGCAAAGGAAAAGAGAGAGAGAGAAGAGATTGCATTGTATTTGTTCCCTCAAACAAAAGGAGAAGAAAATAATTTGTACGCGATGTGAAATATCCAAAAGTACTCGATCAGTTATTGCGCGCTAGAGTACTGTTGGTGACAATCACTGGTGTATGAAAAGGTGAGTAATTTAGACAACAATTCGGAATGCAAATATATTTGCAAGAGCAAATACCAGAATGGTCACCAGATATGGTATATGCTGGCAACTTGCTGAGGATCTGATGCGAAAAGGACCAAGGTTGCATCGCGCAAACCATATATTAATTTCAAGGGTTGGTTGAATATTCTCCTTTGTTGACACAAAGAAACGTCAATCGCTCTCATTATCTGGCACGCACAACGGTTGCTCAATTGCTTAATGGATAGCTACATAATTTCTTTTCCATATACTTTTTTGTTTGTTTGTTTTCATTGGGAGAAACTCGAGAATGTAGCTTCCGCGCGTAGAGTTCGAGAAGCTTCCTCGTGTACTCCGTTTTGTTACTGAAACTGCACCATGTTATATATGTGCTAGTATTGCTTTCCATTTGTTTGGTCAACAGCGGATCCAGCGTTTAAGTACTCCCTCCCGTCACAAATACATGTCGTTTTGAGATAAGTGTAGTGAAATTTTCGAAACTTTAGCTATCAATATCTTTTCAAATATTTAGTTTGGATAGATGAAAATCGTATGTGTAGATTTATCGTAAAAAATACTTTCGTAATATTATAATTTTACAGGGTTTTATAAATACACCCTCTTTAGTCACAAATATATGCCATTTTGGGATACGTACGGTCAAACTTTCAAAACTTTGTCTATCTATATCTTTTTAAATATTTCGATTTAATACATGAAAATCATATATATATATATATATATATATATATATATATATTTGTCCTGTAAAGTAATTTTATAATATTAAGGTTTTATTGAGTTTTATAAATATATTACAATAAAAATTAGTGGTCAAAGCTACGTTTTGGAGATCGTGTCGATGTCCAAAATAACATGTTTTTGTGATTGAGGGATCAATATTACAATAAAAATTAGCGGTTAAAGTTGTGTTTTGAGGACCGTGCTGATATCCAAAACGACATGTATTTGGGACTGGAGGGAGTAATTATTATTGTTAGACTACCCTATATATCCTTTGAGCTTTCCATTAGTTGACACATTCATTAGCCTAATCTTATTACTAAAAAAAGGATGAGTGAGAGAGAAGGATCAATCTTTTGTTGTGAAGCTGACGGGCCTCAACTTTGATTTGATTTGATTTGATCTCACCCGTTAGTGATTTGATTTCAGCATATAATTAAAAATTAAGGTGCAATTTATCTACACCCAGTTGACCATGTATCAATATATGCATGCGTTTGCTTGCAAATTCATACACAAGTTAGATCTCCTCCCCTCCAACAACCAACACACACACACACACACACACACATATATATATATATATATATATATATATATATATATATATATATATATATAGGAAAATGGTATAGTACTCCTGGGAGTACGTAATCCCACCTCTCATATACCACTTACACTGTATGATTATACCTCTTTATCAATTTGAGTATACTCCAATAATGATTATAAGATACCCCAAAGTGAGTTCTATGAATTTTTTTTATATGAAAATCCACTTTTTATACTAAAATCCGTGTATATACTTCTTTTATGTATGAAAAATGGTATATAACAAAAATAAAGGACTCCAATGAAAATTTTCTGATCAAGTCACATTGGAGTACCTCATAATTGGTATTCAAGTATACTGAAAGTGATAAAGAACTGTATGAAGCATTTTTCCTACTCCCAGGAGTAGTTACTCTCTATTCCGTATCTCACATATCTTACAACGTAGGGAGTATCATACGCAACCGAGAGTATGTATGTGTAGTATACGAGTATATAAGACCACATATGTGGTATTTACACCTTTTCAGGGGTGGTATGTATAATTTTTTAGATATACTTCTTTTTATGTGCGAATATGAAGATATTTATAAAATATGCTAAAAACTATGAACTCTCTTGTAAATTTTTTGTGTGGTTCACATTGAAGTATCTTATAATTAGTATATGAGTATACCCAAAATGATAATAAAGTATGTCAAGTTCTTTTAGGTGGTATATTAGATGTGGGAGTAACTACTCCCGAGAGTAGAAAATATTTTTCATATATCCTCGAGGCTCTCACACCTCCTACCGTGTAGTACGAAGTGATCTCATTCTATTTCTACATGGAGTTGCCATCCTGCCAAACCATTATATATTTATTCCTCAGTTAACCCAAAAGGTTTCCCAGCTTGGCTCCTCCCTCTTTCTTCCATTACTCTCCAACCATGGCTAATCTCGCGCCCATCTCTTTCACCGTCCTCGCGCTCCTCCTATCTCTCGCCCTCCTCTCCACCTCATCCTTCCAAGCTGCACATGGACATGGTACGCATCGATCGATCGCATGCACCGTACGTATTCTTGATCCGATTCTGATTCCATCCGATATATAATATATTTGCAGGTGCCAACAACGAGTTGGCCGGTGGCGGCAAGGCCAGAAGATCATCGGACTACGTTCCGGTGAGGACCGTGGTGTACCGGTCGGTGGCGCTCCCGGCGACTACTGCGGAGGCGTCGGGTGGTGGGGGAGGAGGAGGGTACGATCCGTTCGAGCTGTGCATGGGTTGCCGCTGCTGCTCGGCGTCGAACGCGAGCAGCTGCGTGGACACGAGGTGCTGCTACGCCATCAACTGCAACATCCCCGGCAAGCCCTTCGGCGTCTGCGCCTTCTCGCCCAACACCTGCGACTGCGGCGCCAACAGCAACTGCACCCAGTCCTAGCTACCTCATCCAATCTTCTCATCTCGAAGGACCGGCCGGGTAGCAGTTTTGATCCATGCATGTATGCACACTGCCTAGCTGATCCAAATTCAATGGTTCGATGACGCAATTGCACACATTCGTTTTGCTTTTCGTGATCTTTCAGAGACTTCTGCGCCTTTAAGGTGTAATATCGCTGTTGACATGCATGTGACCTGACAGTTTAATTACATTATCTATTTCTTTATCAGATTAATTCGATCGGTTCCTCAAACAAATATTTGTTTGCGTTAACACTCCTCATATTACTAGCTAGCTAGGACTAACGTTTAGCTACTTACTTTGGAACAAATGTACAGCGAATTAGTTCATGATTTTACAGAAAAAAAAAAGTTATTAATCGGAGTATGAATTGTTGCTGCATTCTTTTGAGGGTTTAGGGTTGGTGCATGGCTTTGGTTGTTCTGGCCGATTTACAGAATCGGCGGCTGTGGTGTTGACTCTGCTTGGAGGAAGAAAAGTACCGGCCTAACCTTCTTGTTCTGTATGGCCTAACTTTCTTTTCAAAGCACTCACTGTAGTACCTATGTGCCAAATGCCAATATACGGTCAATAATTCTGCACAGTCGACGGTTCCAGTGGAAAAGTTGTGTGGTCGATTTCAGCTCTTTAATTTTAGGTAGCAATGCATTATGCATAAGACACAATCAGCTCAGCTAAGCAACAGAATGGATCCATTTTGCTAGCTGTTAGCACAGTAACACAAAATGGATCGAGTAGAATTGGGACGTATAAATTTCCTGACGAATCGATACTGCATATTGTATTAAAAAAATTGAGACTGCATAGATGAGTTCGGTTTAATTCAGTGTGCTAGCAAAAGGTCCAAAACCTACTCTAATTAAATAAACTATAATACTAATTAATACGTAATGTCTGAAACGCACGACTCTAATTAAATAAACTATAGTACTAATTAATACGTAATGTCTGAAACGCACGTGAGGGTACTCATTTAGCACGATTAAACACGCACGAATCATGCAAGGTACTGAGCGCGCGTTTTTAAGACCTAACCTCGTAGCGGTATTCAGGGTTTAGCAGCGTTAAGCTTTTCTTAGCGGCGAGTTAGTGAGAGTAATAGGTCGCTTCCAATTAGCTAAAGCGTGTCGTGTCATTCATGCAATCGCATCATTCATTGCTATCATCCTCCAGCCCAGCAGTTGATCAAATCAGTAACTAAAATGCATTACAAATTGCATTAGACAACAATCAGCAATTGCATATATAAGACATCAGTAGTTCATTTTACATCCACAGGATCCAGATCATCTCATTTACATTCATACATCCTATTTCATACAACCCTAAAACAAATGAGTAGCACCAGTGCCTAAACCTATTTCCCCGCTGCCCACAAACACTACAGTGCAATCTTATCCTTCTCAGCAGTGCGCAGCCACCTGCAAAGCAAAACGTCGGCCTCATTCGTTTGCGATGCATTCCTATCTTTCGGCGGCAAAGAAGAGCTCCTATTTCCCCAGCCCCACTCTTTCTTTCCCCTCAGTCCAGACACAGCTCAAGCAGGAGCTTGGCGTCACCAGGGCAGCCCAGAGCTCGGCATTGCCACGGCCGGCGACACCACCCTGCGCACCACCGCATCCCCATCCTCAGCAGCAGCCATCACAGCACAAGCAGCAGCAGCAGCCATTCCTCAGCAAGCACAACACAACCATACTATTCCCACTTCATCATCAGGTAAGGATATTGAGCATATGAACTTAAGGTGAGCATTTGCATACCTCGGTAGCTCTTCCCCTCCAGATCCATCCTCACTAACCTGCATTCATACACACGAGCATTCATCAGTGGCGTATAGCATAGATCCAGTGAAGTGTAGGAGGAGGAGCGTCGGTTCTTCGGTGCCGGCGGCCGGAAGGCCGAGCCGGCCGGACCCAAACCCTAGCAGCAGTAGCACCGAGCTTCTAGCGGCACCGGTTGAGAAGAAGACCAGAGAAGTAGCCGGGTAGGGGAGCCGAGCAAGGCGCAGCGGTGCTGGTCTCTGACCGCGCCGGGAGAAGTCGACCGAGGGTAGAGCCGAGCGGCGGCGGCGAGCCCAGCGGCAAGGAACCAGATCCAAGTCGGATCTGGGCCGAGCAAGGGCCAGCAGTGGTAGAAGAAGAAGGGGAGGGGGAGAGACCGAAGCCGAACAAGGGAGGCGGCGCTAGGGTAAGGGGAGAAGAGGGGAGCCGAGAGAGGGAGAGCCGGGTTCGGCGGCGCTAAGTAGAGGAGGCGCCGGCGCTAGCAAGAGAAGCATGGCGGCGGCGCTTGGACCCGGGAACCGGAGCCGGCGGCCGGAGGAGAGGCAGGGAGCCGGGGCGAGCAGAGGGGAGCTGAAGGCCGGCGGCGGCGGGTGAGCCGAGAGGGAGGCCGGGAGCCGAGCAGAGGGGGGAGAAGCAGGAGCGCGGCAGCACCGGCAGGGGCGGCGGCGCTGGGAACGGCGCGAGGTAGGCGAGAGAGGGGCGGCGGCGCTTTAAGCAGAGGGAAGAAGAAGGGGCTCGGGCAGAGAGGAGTGTGCGTGTGTGCTGTGCGTGTGTGCTTAGTGTGTGTGTTTAGGCTGTGTGTGGTGTGCGTGTGTGTAGGCCGGGTGTGTGTGTGGGCTTGTAGTGGGCCGGCCGAATGGGTTTAGAGAGAGAGGAGGAGAGAGATTAGGGGAAGATTAGGTTTAGGTTAGGATTTGGCGATTTTAGTTAAGTTGTAGATTCTAGTTGTTCTGTAGTGTTGGTACTAGAATAGGTGGTTTATCGATTGTCTTCTGCGGCTATTAAGCTAGCTGGTGCATATAGGCAAGCGGGCGACTGTCGGAGAGTGCTAACTTTGATTAGACCGCAAAAGCATTTTAGTAATTAAAAATGTGCTAACTTGTAGTCGTCGCTAACTTATGTATCCATATTATCACTCAAATCAACTACGTATTTACTTATACTATTATTCGTTGCCGATCTTCTACAGAAGGCGAACCGACACCGACAGGAGCAGCTGACCAGAACTTCAGTGGCACCAACTTTTCCTAGTTCTACGAAGGCAAGCGATCCTTTTGAACATTAATATAGTTACTTTAAAAATATACCCTATCTTGCACTATTATATGTATTGCATCAAAATGGTTTTCCAAAACCTAAAGAAAATGATTGAGATAAGATAAGATGATTAAGGAAAGAATGAGGTTTATTAGGAGGGTAAAAAGGGGGCCCTGGCTGGGGAAACGCAACGATGATGTTGAGGTAAGAGGTGGGCCCCTTTTTACATATGGTTATAATATAAGGACCAACCAACTCTTGCTCGGTCAGATGCCGTAATTCAGTGCCAACCATTTTCCCGTTTCGACGCGAAAATGCTACCTTGTTACGTGACTATGCTCTCCACATCGGGTAAGTAATAGGTGTGTGTGAGTGATATGGAGGAACCCAGGACCGGTGGGGGATAGTCCGGAAGTGGGGGATCCAAGGCGCTATATGCGCTAAGGTGGAGTGTTGAGTGCAGGATAGAAGCTGTCTCAACCAACCTCACCAGAACTCGGTGGATGATGAGGTCAGCAGCGTGACTTAATCTGCACCGGCGGAAGGTGATGGGTGGAGAAATTAATCACGTAACCTGGAAAACGTTCTGTGTTCTGATCTCGAACCCGCATCTAAGGCAATGCGGTGGACCCTGTTCACAGAGAGTTCAAAATAGATATGGGTAAAGTGGTACAAAGCCTGCGCAGTGCTAAACAAATCATGAATTCATGCCAGTCTCCAGGATTAGAGTCTACGGGAACCACAGGGGGTCTTTTGTCTCTCCGAGTGACTAGTAGAGTTTTTCAGTATTAAAACTTGCCACCTTTTTGTGGAGATTTATTTTCTAAAGTGAGATGGCTTAGAAATTGTGATAAAGAATAGAGATAGTGCATCCTTTGCATCTTTTGCTATTAATGCTTGCTGAGTACATTCATTTGTAGTCAACCTTGTTAGTATTCTCCTTTGTAGACCCTAGTCCAGCAGGGAAGTATCCCGAGTGGGGCGAAGACACTGCAGGTACAGATGAGACCACAGGAGGCGAAGACCCTTACTACGAGGCGCAGGGCGAGATGGACTCCGTATTTGACTCCTGGGACGAATAGGAGGCCAGTGGAGTGTGGCAGGCAAGAAGGGGGTTTAGTCTTATTTTGGTTATGTAAATTAGTATGTGTGCCGTAAGACTTTAGCCCTGCGTGGCTAACTGTTTGAATAAAGGACAGTTTCTATCTTATTGTTCTGATGCGCTAACTCTGGTAAAGCTTACTATTCGTTGAAGCGGTGTTCTACCGGGCAAACGAATAGTAATCCGTATGCTTAAGTGTTATTACCCCTGGGGTAATAACACGGGACGTCACAGGTACCTACAAGACACTGTGCCTGTCTGTCAGACAAGCAACTCACCCTAGTAAAACATCTCTGTCAGACCCGACCACCAACCACCACTGCTAGCTTTCGCAATTTTTTTCTCCAATCTAGTTCTTTTTGTTAGGAAACCGGGCCCAGGACCGGGAGTCCTGGCCCAAGGTGGGCTCCTCATCCCAAACCCTAGAAGGGTCGTAGCCTATAAATAGGGGGTCGCTATTCATTGTAAACGATTGATCGATGGATGAAGGAATAAAGAGAAGCAAGAAGTCTCCCCTACATCTCTGTGTTCTATCTCTTATTCTGTTCTTGTTGTTCATGCATTGTTCTTACGATTCTACGCTTGTCACGAGGTAATCGCTCGGACCGACTCGCCAAATGACGGTTCCTCAACACGTTATCGCACGATCGACTCTCCTCGCATCGAAAAGGTAACCGTCGATGAACGACACTCGTAGATTGAATCGTTTTTCTAGATTGCTTTCACCGCAAATTTGGCTTTCTAGATTGGTTTCCACGGTGCAAATCCGCTCTAATCTACCGCGAGCCGACTTGAAGTCGCCGCCAAGCCGATCGGTGGATTGCATGAAAGAGTAGATGATGATTGTACCGTATGGTAATATATGCAATCGCATGGAAGGAACCATGTGCACGCACCGCCGCAGCGGCAGCACTACCTCGCGACACGTTACGGTCGGCATAGTCCGCCATCACGTATCGCCACGAGGCAACGACAGAGCCACGCCGCCAAAGACGCGCAAGCATGCACATGTCGGCATGAAGCCGCCGCTGCAATCTCAGATACACCTCTTTGCATCGCATACATACATAGATGAACAAGAATGTTGGATGAACAAGAATCGCGCGTGAGCGATGAATCGCGATGAACAATACTGCGCGTGAGCGAATCGCGACGAACAAGATCGTGACGTGAACAAGTGATCACAGATGAGCGATTCGCGCGTGAACAAGAATCACGGATGAACAAAGTGCTCGTGCGTGAGCGAAGAATTGCGCATGAACAAGACGTGGATGAACAGTGATTACATATGAACAAAGACGAAAAAATCTCGCGACGCCGCGATGCGCTGTGGTGATGACGGCCCGGCCGCGCGCTGCCGGAGCGGCCGTGGGCCACCTCCCGTAAAGGTACCGCCGCCTCGTCGCGCGCGCGCGCCGCCCATGGCTCAGAACCACCTTGCACCGCGCGGCCGCATCGCGCCATGGCATGAAGTAAAGGAAGGAGGAAGAAGGCTCGCCGCGCACCGCCGACCGCGCCCGCCCGTCGTGCCGCACTGGCCGCGCACGCCGCACCGCACCGCCGAACCGCTATCGCCGCGCCGACATGTCGTGCGGCCGCCGCTGCAAATGACATCTCCGCCCCGCAAGGCGCGACAAAGACCGCACCGCTCGCGCTTCCCGCATGGCCACCGCGCCGCCGCCGCCGTCAGCGCGCCCCACTCACCGGGCGCCGCCGCCAGAAGCGGCGCCGCGCCGCTCCCGTGGCTACCGAAATTGCGATTTCACTAAAAATCATTTTTCAACAGAAAGGGCTTCGGAATCCATTTTTTCATACTTTTGAACTTGAAGCATGTTTAACTTTGTTATTATTATTTCTATGCGATTTATTTACCGCATTTATCGCTTTGATTATCCGTGATTGTTAATATTGCTTTTAATCACGAAAATAGCATGAAATCATGAAAAATGCATAGAAAATACGAACACGAACCGAGTTCAAGAGCATTGTGAGAATTTTGCAACCATTTTATGCAGATTACAAAGCAGTAATCCTTTGAACTTTTGCATGAATATGAAGATGATCGCATCACGAATCAGAATTCGAGAATCGACCAAGATGGTCGAATTTGTATGAATTTATACGATCTTCAATTCTATGGTAATGTAATCACGGATGAGCGTAAGATTGAGAAGACTCTCTACCTTTCACCCGAACGCGTGCAATCCGCAAGTAACTATCGCCAAGACGGCTACATTAAGTATGCCAAATTAATTGACATCATGCAAGTTGCGTAAACTCAAGATGATATTCTAAGAAAGAACTTCATCTCGCAACCACCTAGGAGCGAAGGTCGCCATGAAGCCATCGCTAGAAGCTACAGGTGATGAAGCCTCTCACGAATGAGAGGAGCAAGAAGGGTAAGGTTGTGCGTCGCACATTATTGATGTTTTCCAATCTAAGAAGAAGGGCAAATGATAGCATGAGGCATACCTCGCCATTGCAGAGCATGAGGATTCACATCCATTAGTTGCACTTATGAATGTGAACAACCAAAGAGTGACCCCATCATCCCTCCTTTGGACATCGCGGCGGTGCTGCGTAGCTAACCAAGAGGAGAAGATCGCGCATGGAGCCGATTTAGGCGAAGTTCCCGAATACTTCTCCTATTAGATCCAGGCACGATTGCACTCGAACCTTTATAGAAACTTGCGCTTGTAATTGAAGCGAATTTTGAATTATTGAATAATGGTTGCAAGCTCTAGAAGAGCAAAGCATTAAATTCTTATTATGAGTCCTGCAAGGCTTATTTTCCGTCTTTATAATAGCAAGTTACGCTCGATATCAAGTATTTTATTTATGTGTTGCTTGTTTTCTGCTACATATTAATAAAGTACATTATATTAGAACGCGTGTGGCGCCTATGGAGGAAGTGTGCTTAGCATGTAGCGGCACAACGAATATCATCCCGAGATAAATGAAATTTTTCGATCGATCAAGAAGAATGCCGGTAGTCTTACGACGATCGCAGCAAATGATACTTGTATAATGTGCTCGTGAAGGGTCATAATTATACTCCCAACGGCACAACTTTGGTCATTAAAGAAGACTTGTTGTACCTAATCGACTAGAACTCTCACGATATTTGCGCTACTTGGTTTCCATGTAGAGATCAAGAAGAGTATGGCATGAATACTGCTCATTACAAAGCGTGAAGAAAATAAAAATAGCATTAGAATATCTTTCTTCATATGAAATTGGGTTATACTACACTAATATTAAGGCACCTACAAACCTATTCTTTCCCGAAAACCGTATTTAGAAGTTCAACTTTTCTATCTCTCGCATGATAGATTGTGCCGTCTAGGTCTTAGGATGATGAGAAATATAATTAACAATTCACAGGACATGATATGAATGTTAAGAATTTCTCGAATCAGAAGATTTTGTGTGCCCGCATGTCCCACCGGAAATTAATTACTAGACTTTTTGCTCAAAGCAAAGGATGAAGTCCCCGCATTCTGGACCGTATCCAGGAGACCTTTGCGGTCCTATATAGCCCCGTAAGGGTAATTTGAGGTATTTTATAGTGCTCATTGATGCTTCCTGAATGGTCGACGATGATTATTGTCTACGAAATCAAGCTTCGATAGCTAAATCTCGCAGATAATTAAATTAGAAATATTTTCTCGATCATCATGAGAAGTCCACTGAATGGACAACGCCGAGAACTTACTCCAAAGCATTTGATGATTATTGCATGAAAATGGGAATTAAAGTTGAGCATTTTGTACCACTTGTCCGCACCTGAATGGACTAGCGTAACTTTGAAGAATTGTAATTTACCAACTATATGTTGGGGACACGCATCCGCCGCAGCAACTCTCATCAATTTTAGACCATCGCCTATAACATCCATCCACCTATGCAACTAGCGCAAGGGTCAAGATCAAAACTTCTCATCTTCGCAGTTGGTTTGCAAGGGTTATATACCTATACTACCACCGCAGTGAATCGCAATGGGTCTTCTCCGAAAGTCCGGGATATACGTTGGTTATGAGACAAAGATCCATAATCAAGTATCTCGACCATATGATCGAGATTTGTAAAATGCCCAATGGCCGATAGTACATTAGATGAGGTTAGTTTCCGTCATTAGGGGAGGAAATCAACCCTTGATAATAATGTCGGAAATAATTGAAGTCTAGAAGACATTTGAAGTCCGTAAGATAATTGAAATCTATGCATATGACCCGAGCACTAGTAAAGCAAATAGAGAAGTCCGTAAGATAATTGCAGTCCGTAAGATAATTGAATTGAAGTCTAGAAGACAATTGAAGTCCGTAAGATAATTGATTTGCAAGTATTAGCGAATCAACCGCTGCATACTTTAGTGATTTGAAGAGCGTGAATAAGTAGCATTTGCTCGCAAGCAATGCACGGAGAGGGTTGAAATACCATTGAAGGTATCCCTAATCCCGCCCGAGGCCTCGGAATAAAAGGACGAACTCCGGTCCTCGAATCCGAAGTAACCGGGACGCCGTGAAAAGGATAAGAAGGACTTGACACACCGATCACCAAGTACCCAGAACTAGAAGGAGCCGGTTGAGACTGGCATCGGTATGGAACCTTCGTAAAAGGCATGCTGCACTGGACATCCCCATGAAGGAGACATCGCATGGATGTGCGCACACATCGAGCTGAAAAACTAAAGGACTTGCCCGCAATTGGAAGCGTGGTGAACAAGTAGAAGCATTAAAAGAATCGCCTTGAAGAAATAGCTATAAGCTTTATGACCTTAGGAGAATATTTGAATATGACAACAACCAATGTCAACATTTACTTTGCAAAGAAACTTACCACAATCATCAATCTTGATTCGAGCTCAGACGTCATTGAATGAAAGAAAATATCAGATTGAGAAGATTGAGAGAAGGCAATAGAAGCTGAATTATTCTCTCCGAATAAAAGAAGGGCGTTTGGGCCTGTAAGCCGCACGCCTCCCCTTGTGCACCCCGTAGGGCATAAGTGGGTATTTGTTTGAAAGAGAAATGAAAAGAAGCAAGACTCGTTGTACAAGGTTTCACTGGACATCCAGAAGATGATAATGAAGAAACCTATTCCCCGGTCATGGGCGAAACTCCCTTTAAATATTTATCTCAATGGTAGTGAACTTGAAGTTAGAAGTGAAATTGATGGATGGGGTACCAGCATACCTTTATGAAATATTAGATTCAGACATTTATATGAAGATACCTGAATGCATCACTGTCCCGAACCAAAACAGAGCAAATAGAAATATGTACAGTGTGAAACTCAGAAAGTCATTGTACGAACATAAGCAATCAGACAAAATGTGGTATAATCGCTTGAAGCGACTTTCTATGCAAGAAAGGCTACACGAACAATGAGAATAATCTCTGTGTATTTATACGACGATCCTAGAATGGAGTTTGTATAATCTTAGAGTATGAAGATGATCCGAATATCATCTGAACCTCAAGGATATTAAGAAAGTAAGCTCTTACCAAGTCTGAGTTCAAATGAAAGATTTGGGTGAAAACCAAATATTGCTTAGGCTTGCAGCTTGGGCATGCCCCTGAAGGGATATTAGTACATCAGTCAACCTACACTCAGAAGGTGTTAGAAAGGTTTGATTTTGAAAAAGGCATACCCTTTGAAAGTGCCAATGGTCGGGAGATCTTTGCAGCAAGACAAGGATCCGTACAGACCTAGAAAAGAGGGGGAGGAAGTCCTGGGACCAGAATTCCCATATTTAAGTGTGATAGAAACACTCATGTGTTGAACAAACTGTACTAGACTGGGCATTGCATTTGCCGTGAACCTATTAGCAAGGTATAGTACAGAACCTACCAAAGGCATTTGCAGGGAATGAAGGACATCTTCCGATACCTCCAAGGAAGCAAAGAACTTGGTCTGTTCTATAGAAAGAACCAAGACCTAACTATGAATGGCAATGCAAATAACGGGTACTTGTAGGACCCGCATACAGCCAATAGCGAACAGGTTATGTATTCCTATGTGGTGGAACTGCAATTCCATAAAAATCGTTTAAGCAGAGTCTTGTACCGACTTCGACGAACCACTCGAAAATGATAGCACTGTATGAGGCCTCACGAGAATGTGCTTGGCTTCGGCGGATGATTCACCACATCCAGCAGTCGTGTGGATTGAATACCGCACAAACCCCACTCGTTATCTATGAAGATAATGCACTTGTGTTGCACAAATGCAGATGGGTTATATGAAGAATCCTCTCACAAAGCATATCAACCCCAAGTTCTTCTATGCTCATGAAATGCAAAAGATGGACGAAATTAAGGTACTGCATACTAAGTCATGTGAAAATCTTGCGATTTGTTCACTAAGTCACTTCCAAGATCTAGCTTTGAAAGGTGCATATGTGAAAATTGGAATGATGAGACTTAGAGAAGTGCAGATCTGGGGAGAATCTTCACAAACTCATTACTAAAGCTTGATCACGAAGATCGAGTACCCAAAGAGCAAATCTCAAGATTAAATGAAATTGGGTGGATTGTACTCTTTTTCCCTTGACGAGTTTTCCCAAGTTTCTCGCTAACGTTTTTAATGAGGCAATTAGCAAAGATAGCGAACATGATTCATGTACTCTTTCTCCAAATTTTTCCCACTGGTTTTATGGAGTTTTGACGAGGCATGAGCATGAAGGATGAGTGCCCAAGGGGAGTGTTAGGAAACCGGCCCGGGACCGGAGTCCCGCCCAAGGTGGGCTCTCATCCCAAACCCTAGAAGGGTCGTAGCCTATAAATAGGGGGTCGCTATTCATTGTAAACGATTGATCGATGGATGAAGGAATAAAGAGAAGCAAGAAGTCCCCCCTACATCTCTGTGTTCTATCTTTTATTCTGTTCTTGTTGTTCATGCATTGTTCTTACGATTCTACGCTTGTCTACGAGGTAATCGCTCGGACTGGAGTCGCCAGCGACGGTTCCTCAACACTTTTCTTGAGATAACTCGAGAGGAGCTAGTTTCACTGAATCTGAAACTGCGAGAAGAGAAGAGGTAGTAGCTATGTCTTTGTCTGACTACTACATGTCTGCCGTTTTGTTTGGACTTCAAGTGCAAAATTGCAGACAGTACGCATGCATCGTTGGTGCACACACTATCTTTTCTCTCTTTCTTTTAATTTTTACCGAGTTGTTGATTTAAGAGTCATGGATAGCAACATGGCAAGAGATTGCATGCATTTCAACAAGTATGGTAGCTAACAAACCAAAAGGTAAGGATTACAATTAAGTTTGCTTTGATTTGCGAGAGCAACATCGGTCACTGCTGGTACTTCCCCTGTACATTGTTAATTTTGATTGCCAAGTACTAGGCCGCCAAATGCATATGCAGGCCCGGCATCCTTGAGTCGCGACATTGTCAGGCGATTGAAGGTTAGGAGAGACATGCATGACCCTGCAATGCCAATAAGCTTAGCTAGCAGGCTGCCTTTAAATTAGTAGTTAGGTTCCAAGTATTAGTTCCAATCCTGTATTTTCAAGGCGAGGATCTCATTGCAAACGAGAAGAGGAATTCGATCGAGTTATATGCAACGATCCACAGGGATCGAGTATATAATGAATGAACTGCTCCATCACACATGCAAAGACCATTGGCCGAACTAGAATTGTCAGAAGATGCTATCGTCGCGGTGATCTATTCTATAGCGGTGAGCCGGTGACAGATAAAATTAGGGATCAGCTAGGAGGATAAATAATCGGATGTTTGAGATTAGTACTGTGAACTCTAATAACTTCCCCCATCCCCACCCAGCCCTTGCTTCCCTAGCCTGCCACCTATTTGCTCCTCTTCATCCTCACTGCCTCACCATTGCCATTGTCATGCCTCCATGGATCCATGGAGGCCACCATGTCCACAGTCGGCTGCACGTGTTTGACGCAGTGGAACCTCAAGTATAACCGGAGCACAAATTTTAAGGTACGATTTAGCGGCTCGACTATCTGATAAAATGGCAAATAAAAAACGGCTAGCTTGGCCTTAATTTGGAAAGTCCTGGTGGCATATCAATTCCAATTATGCGCATTCTTCTGCTAGGAACGCAACGCTCTTTCGAGCGCATAGTACTCCCTCCGGTCACCAAAGAATATCGTTTTAGGTACGTGCAGTCAAGCTTTATAAATTTTGGTTATCAATATCATTTTCAATACACATATTGAACACATAAAAATAGCATGTATATATTTGTCTTGAAAATAAATCTTATAAAAATATAATTTTATTAGGTTTTATAAATCTATTATAATAGAAACTAGTGATCAAAGTTATATTTTGAAGACCGTGTCGGTGTCCAAAACGACATTCTTTTGTGATCGGGTGGAATAGCATCTAAGAAGCAATAGTCCTAGTCCTAAACAAAGGAAGAAGAAATTGTCCAATTTCTGTTCACTCAGATGGGCCATGGGCTCCTCTCGAAGCTTAACAATCTTAATTTGAGCCCATTGAGCCTATATCATGGGCTGCATACATTTTAACAGTAAGATACCCTTCCTCTTGTTGTCATCTTAATTGCAAATCCACTCAAGCAGGGAGAAACCGTCAACTTAGTTATATCCAAGTAGGAGCACATTTTATTCAGGTATGCTCGAAGGAGTTTTTTTTTTCCTTGCGAAGGGTACATATTTAGTTATCATAATCAATATTAATTAATGCTCCCGTGTCTGTCAGTCACAAGACATGTGTTCCCTACCATTTGAACTACTCACCGGTTGGCTTGTTCTTATAATATTTGATTTAAGGAAACCACTGACTGGGAGAGCTCCATTATCTAATTTTCAGGCATTTCAGTTTTATTTTCGAAAATGATTGGTCGGTTTCCGGTGCTAGTTATATCCATTTGGTTGGTTACCATTAACATTACATTCGATATACAACCCTGAAAATCTTCAAACTAAGTTCCATAAAACAGCACTACAGCTTACTCATTTTGACTATATCATGGCATGATATATTTCAGATTTTGAATATCATTTATGGAGGTACTCCATACCTAATATAGGGAGTATCTCTCAAGGAAACTGTTGTAAGTAATGCACAGAAAAATATGAATAGGAGACATAAATTTTACGTGAAAAATTCTTTTGGGAAAAACCACGAGCAAATGAAGGTAATATCATTATATGAAGAGATGTTTACAATGAAGCTTCGCTCTTTCCTATAGATTACAGTAATATATTTATAATGATACATGAAAGACTCTGTGTAGTAGTAAAACCATGGCATACATAAGTAAACCAACTGCATTGGTATACGGAACTCTAGACATGTACTCAACATCATCATCTGACTGTGGGCATGACGCTGAAGAAAGTTTGAAATATGTAGCTAACGGAGTATTCATCGATTTGACCTTATGCATGTTGAAACGACGAAGAATTTACCATTTCTAACTTAGGTATAATTTTTTCAAACCGTCTATCTCTAATAATTTTCATACAAAAAATCTTCTTTACTGCACCAAGATCCTTAATTTCAAATCCACTGCTCAATTGTGCCATCGACTTTGAAACTTCTGTCCTGTTTTTTGCAGCAATCAGCATATCATCGAATGAAGGAGCAAATAAAAAGCTGAGTCATTAACAGTCTTCAAATAAACACAGCTATCATAATTGAATCTTTTGAAATCCTGAGAGATCATAAATGAGTCAAATCTCTTGTACCACTATCTGAGTGATTACTTCGGACCTAAAGAGATTTCTTCAATTTCAAGCATGATTCTCCTTTTCTGGAAAGACAAAACCTTCTGGTAGCTCTATATAAATGTCTTCCTCCAATTCCCCATCTAAGAACGTAGTTTTCACATTCAATCGTTTAAGCTCATAATCATGCATAGCCACTATGCCGACTAAAGTACGAATGGAACTATACTTCGCAACTAGGGAAAAGACGTGTGAAATCCATACCAGAATTTGGTTATATCTGTAACCTCTTTGGTTGGTGAAATGACTTTATTCTTCTTGAAGATCCATTTGCAGCGAATAGCCTTTTTCTCAATTGGTAACTTGACCAGCTCACAACTACCATTATTCTCAAGAGATTGCATCTCATCATGCATGACAGTCATTTATCTCTCTAAATTACCAGAAGATATAACATCTAAATAAGTCGAAGGTTCTACAATACTTTTAATTTCCTCTGTCACATTCAAAACATAAGAAACAATATCAACTTCTGTAATCAATCTCTTGGGGGTTTGAATATTCCTTTTATGTTTGTCGACTGCAATGAAACGTTGTGGTGGTTGAAACAATGTAGAAACATCATGTATGTTTTCCTTTTTGACTCCTAGTGTAGATATTGAATCAATAACATGCTCTCCTTTTCGGCTCCTGGTGTAGATATTGAATCAATAACATGCTCTACCTCTACGACTTCTCAACAAGACATCAATAGATGGTTTATCATGCAACATAACAGATTCATTAAAAGTAACACTTCTGCTAATAATCATCTTTCTATTTTTAGGATTTCATAATTTATGTCCTTTCATATCAGGTTTATAACCAAGAAAAATGTACTTATCGGTTCTAGGCTCCAATTTACCATTGTTAATATGAGCATAAGCAGGACAACCAAATATTCTCAAATTTGAATAATCTGCTGGAGAACCAGGCCATACCTCAATTGAAGTATTCTTATCAATTATCAGGTTAGGTGACTGATTGATCAAATAACAAGTAGTGGACATGGTTTTAACCCAATAGCTCCTAGATAAGCTGGACATAGATAACATACAACGTATTTTCTCAATAATGGTATGTTTATGCGTTCAGCCACACCATTTTGCCGAGGAGTACCTAGAACAGTGTAATATTTCACAATGCTCTCTGATATGTATAAAACTTCAAATTCTCCAGAACAGAACTCCAAGTCAGTACCAGTATGTAGCTTCTTGACATGCTTGCTAATCTGCTTTTCAATCATAATCTTTCACTCCTTGAATGCCTTGAACACACCCGATTTGTGCCTCACGAAATATGGTCAAACTCTTCTGTAACATCACCAATGATGATCAACATATAGCCAGAACCTCCAAGGGATGGAACACAGGATTCTCCCCACAAATCAAAGTGAACATAATCTAATATACCTTTTGTAAAATAAATTGTTGTACTAAACTTCCCCTCTTTTACTTACCGAAGACACGGTGTTCACAAAACTTTAACTTGTCGATGCATTGAACACCAAGGAGTTCTCTTTTGCATAACTCTATCATGCCAATTTCACGTATATGCCAACGATTGGTAGCATTAGAATTGTATGATTTATTGAGGCAACAACGCTATTACCTGAAATTGTAGTACCTTATAGATGATATAAGTTGGAAGCTTTCATATCACCTTTTATCACAATAAGAGAGCATTTAGAGATCTTCATAACTTCACCTTCACTTGAATACTTATACCCTTTAGCATCAATAATACTCAGTGATATAAGATTTCTCTTCAAACTCGAAATGTATGAACATCCGATAAAGTTTTGATGATGTCATCAAACATCTTGATCTTGATAGAACAAATGTCTCCAATCTTGCATGGTGAACTATCACCCATCAACATATAATGACTTGACGTAGCTTCATAATTCATGAATCAATCTCGGTTCAGACCCATATGGAAAGTGCAGACCGTATCAACAATCCACTCATCACCGGTTTTAGAATTACTGACAAAGGCAACGAGAATATCTCCATCAGAATCTTGCTTAGTAACAATGGCGGCTTTAGCATCATCCTCTTGTTGATTCTTCTTGAAATTGTTATACATTTTCTCCTTTTTCTTTACCCACAAGCACTCAGATATGTCGTGTTCATCTTTCTTGTAATACTTGCACGACTTGTATCTGTCTCTGGATTTCGATCTACCTTTTTAATTTCTGCTCAATCTTTTGCCTCTTGAATCGCCATTTGAACTCATCTACTGTTGTTTGCCACGGACAACTAGGCCTTCTACATGCAAATTTGAACTTTTGTTCGGAACCATGAGTTTCATATTTTCCTTCGCATGAAATGCTTCATAGACTTCATTAAGTGTAAGAGTGTCTCGGTTATACATAATTGTATCTCTGAATGTAGATTATGAACTAGGCAATAAGCATAAAAGAATAAGACTCAAATATTTATCATCATATTTTACCTCCATAGACTCGAGATCCGAGACTACTTCTTTTAACGATATCAGGTGGCCCAATAATGACCCGCCTTCCGCCATCTTGTGCAAATAAAACTTCTGCTTAAATACATCTTACTAGTCATATCTTTGGTCATGCAAATCTACTCCAGTTTTAACCATAACGTGGCATCAGTCTTCTCCTTCAAAACCTCATGCAGAATATTATTTGATAGGTGAAGTTGAATCTAAGATAAAGCATTACGATCATTTCTTTGCCTCTCCTCAACTGACCATACAACAGACACCTTGTTAATCTCCAATAAAGTATCATCCAAATCGAACTATGCAAGAACAACTCGCATATTGACTTGCCATAGAGAAAGCCTCGTGTCTCGATCCAACAGCGGCAGATTATACTTCAATGTTGCCATGTGAAAGAAACTGTAGTTTTGCTAGTACAATACTTGGGTTTGGTGCTGGAGAACTTTTTGCTATTTTCTTTCTCGGCTTTGCTCTGGTCGCATGTGCGACAACTTTTGTAGATGGTTGGCAGGCCAAGTGTTCTATGTGGCTCCACTTTGACTTCGGTTCGGACAAGGACCTGGCACGAAGGAATGTGCGGCCTCCGCTTCGAATTCGACGAATGACTGTAGATCAATACGTCGATTTGTCAAGCCATCGAGATCACGATAAGACGTCGTAACAATGTTGACCAGATGCCGTCTGTGCTTTGATACCACTTGTTGTAAATAATGTATAGAAAAATATGAACAGGAGACACGAAGTTTTCAAGGAAAACCCTTTTAGGAAAAACCATGGGTGCATGAAGACAATATCACTATGTGAGAATATGTTTACAATGAAGCTCTTGCATGCTCTTCTCTATGGACTAGAGGGATATATTTATAGTGGTATGTAAGAAACTCCGTGTAGAAGTAAAACTATGACTTGGAGTATGAAACTCAATTCGTATGACTTAAACTCAACAAAAATCAAACATACTGTTTAGCAGAGAGATTTGCATATAATGCAAATTATGTTGGAGGAAAATAAAACGCTCAATATCAGTAAAAGCGTCACACTTCTCACGACAGAATATCAGTTCTACCACACTAAATAATAAAGCATTGCATCGATTTTCATTGGACACATAAGCGGTAAAGACATTGTATAGGAGAAAAGAGTGCGATATTCATGGGCTTCTTGGGCAATGGAATGGGCCATTTGTTCCTTTGTTCTATCTTTTTTTTTAGAGAGAGAGAAATTCCACTGTTCTATCTGTTCTTTCGATATCCAGGTCAAGTGTCTCCTTCAGTTCCATCTCTTTCACATTAATGTATTATGAAGCAAAATGTTATTAAGTTTTATGTGATAAATATTAGATGAAGTGAGAGTTATTGCTAACGGCATCACGGACCACATCATATACTACATCATTGTTCTCAAAATATCCTTTCTTCCTGGGGGCGATGTGAATGTGAACATGTGGAACTGTTTGGCCAGAGTGAGGTCCATCCTGACAAGTAGCGATATTCATTATTCAACTTCATACTATATACTCCCTCCGTTTTTAAAATACATGACGTTTGACCAAACGTACAATCAAACTTATATAACTTTGACTATTATTTTTCATATGATTTTGTTAGTAAAAAATTACAATATTATTATATTATAAAAATATTTAACATGACAGATCTAATGGTACTATTCACTTATGATCAATCTAAATAATTTTTATATATTATTAGTCAAAGTTAGATAAGTTTGACTGCACGCTTGGTCAAACGTCATGTATTTAAAAACGGAGGGAGTACAATACAAGTTAATTTTCATTTTCTAGTAAAATGATATCTGTCATATAACATGTATATGTGGTCAAGGGAAATGATGTCCGTCATATACCATGTTTCCGCTTGACTTGACAAACTTGAAAGAGACAGTTTATAAGTCTAACATGTCAAGTAGCACGACCAACTAATCCACCAGGGAACTAACTCAACAAGAACTGAAACAGCATAACCACTCACGCAGAGTAAGCAGCAGGTATTGTGTTTATATAGATAGCATAATTGTCCCCAAAAGCATGATATACAACACTAATAAAATAGCTAGTGTGTTTATACATGTCAGAAATAAAGGATATGGCCTGCAGGAGGAGCTAGAAAGATTGATATGATACAAGAAGTAGAGGAGGAATGGGAGGGTTTCTTTATGCTGAGGGCAGGAATGGACAAAGCAACGTGCGAATCAGGGAACCACTAGCTACTGACATGCATGTATAGATCCGCCACGCCCGACTCGTAAAAGAAGGATAATCTTAGCATGTCCCTATGGCTATTCGCAGATGCATTCGATCAGCACCTGCATAGTACGGCACAGTAATAAAGGTTGAAAGCTGCAATTAGGCCAAGCCTTGTGTTGATCCTCAGTCCACGAACCCACACCTACAACTACAAACCCACCTCTAACTCGGAGAAAAACATGAGCAGGATACACCATTCACACGGCCACGGCGTCCGTGCTCGTCGCACACCGGCGCCAGCAGATCAGCCGTCGGTGTACACGGTGTGGAAGAGGTCCAGCATGGGATTCCAGGGCACCGACGGCTTCTCCGTCTACGACGCCGCAGGCGGCCTGGCCTTCCGCGTCGACAACTACTCGCGCCGCCCAAAAGCTTTCGCCGGCGAGCTGCTGCTCATGGATGGCCACGGCACGCCTCTTCTGTCCCTCAGGCCGCAGGTGATTAATTGCTGATTGCTTGTTCGCCATCCTGTCTTTAACTTCGCGTCATGAATCATACTGATATGTAGCATCATCATGTTCCTGTCGTGCATTTCTTCGCTGGCATAACCAATGGACGACCATATATGTCATTCCTGATGGCAAATTGTTCATTTGGGAGTATCGATATCTTTCTGCAGATTAATTAGTCACATGCACGCGCGTAAGATCCATACGGTTTCTCAACTTAAAAAGATTCAGTCTGTCTTGCTTTGAATAGAGCATTCGCTATATCTTAGTATCTTACTTATGCAGCAAGGCATCCATGTTAGTATCTTACTCATGCAGCAAGGCATCCATTCATGGTATTCGAGGTTATGTTTTCATTTTTTTACCCCATGATTTCTTTTAAAGTTATATATTTTCCATTCGCTGTAGTTCGTTTGATGATGAAAGAATTTACACTCCAGCTTCTATGCATAGCGTTTTGCAATCTTAGTTAGCACTCACGCTACCTTTGTAATATTTTTCTCGGAAAATTAATGGCCAAATAAGCACAAAAAAATCATCAACAGTTGTGCCTTAAAGCTTTTCTTTTGCAACTTGCAATGTTACAGCTCGGAACTAAGAGTAGAAAAATCTGCATAATCCTTTGATATCCTTTCTTTCGCTGATCGCTTTTGACTAAGCAAAACCACCAGTTCAGCACAACTAATCAGGGGTAAAAACAGTTTTTTTTTTATTTTTTTTCCCGTTGCAACAGATTCTTAGCCTCCGCGACCGATGGAAGTGCTACAAAGTACCTGAAGAAGGCTTGGACAAGAAGAGATCTTCCGTGTCACACTCACAACAACTCTTCTCAATGAGCAAGTGCTCAGCTCTACAAAGCAGCGATGAAGCGCAAGTCTGCATGTCAGCAACAGCAAGTGCTGCTGCGCCAGGGCATAGCTGCCAGCCTCAGGCTACTCCCAGCTTCCGAGTCGAGGGCCGCTTCTCCAGGAGGAGCTGCAAGATCCGTGGGAGCAACGGCGACGAGGCGGCACGGATAGCGAGGAAGAACGCCGGCGCGGCGTCCAAACCGGTCACCCTCGGCGACGATGTGTTCAGCCTCGTCGTCCGACCAGGCGTGGACGTCGCGACGATCATGGCTATCGTCGTTGTCATGGACCGGATTTGTCGGAGGCCGTACACACCATTGGCGTGTTCTTCACAGTAGTGCTAGACCGGTAGTTACATAGTGAGATATCAGAGGATGACAGTGTAAAAACCATACAGTAATTTTTGCTGCAACTGAGATGCAACTAGTCCTCGATTTTGTATGTTCGCAAGGTTCCCACAAAACTTCAGATTTAACAATGATACGCATGGTATGACCACAGAACGCATATTTAAGCGAAGGCATTCAGGAGAAAATGACATGCACCTGCTATGGTGAATGCCTGAAGCACCTCAATTTTAAGACCAAGAGTTGCTTTTCCAATGCATCTCTGGAGTATACCTATTCCAGCCAGCATTTTCAACAAACCAACAAACAACAGCCTCGCACCTGCATGCCAAGTGCTCCAGGACACACGATTACGACAGAAAATTCCTTCTGTTGGTTACCTAGTACAGAGGCAACGTATCCACCCAGGAAAACTATATGTTTCTAAAAGTTTATCGGACCCATCCGTAACAACCAGTTACAGGATGTTTTGTTTGAATTAAAATTTGAATTTTTATATGTAAAGACGAAATTTATCTAGATTTTGAATTTAGATGAAAAAAGATAAACCCGAATGTTTTTACCCGATATGAAATTTTATCGGACCCTATCGATGCCCTGTCGATGCAAAATTTCGCCGATAGAGTTTTCCGTGATACAGCCTACCAGTGAGGTAACGAAGGGCACAAGATGACACAGGCACACCTACTCCTCCGGTCCGGGTCGACTGTGGCATCCCGATTCAGCCCCACAACGTAGCGAAAACACAATAGCCACTTTTTTGCCAAGAAAATCAATTCTTACGGCCATCTTGGGCACTCCGAACTCGGTTCGTGATTCGATCATCTGCATATTCATGCAAGGAATGCATAAGATTACTGCTGTAATGTACATAAAAGGTTGCAAAAATTCCCATAATATTCCGTATTTTCTCGCATTTTTCAAGATTTCTGCTATATTCGATGATTAAAAGCAATATAAATAATTACAAATAATCAAAACAGTAAATACAGTAATAAATTGCATAGAAATATCAATAACAATGATAAATATGCTTCAAAATTCAAAAATATGCAAAAAAAACGGATTCCCGAGGCCTTTTTCTGCTGGAAAAGTTACTTTTCGGCGAAAACTGCAAGTTTCAGGGGCTAAAACGCGAAAACTCAGTTCTGAGAGAAATTGCGCGTAATTTTCATATTTTCCGAGGGGGTTTTCTGCAAAATTGCATTATACGCGAAAACTTGCGCGTAATAATGAAAAACTTCAAGGCCTTTTCTGCAAAATTCCGATTTTCGGCCGGCCGCTTCCTTTTTTTCTTTCTTTCTTTCTTTGCCGGGCCGTACTCCAGGCCCATTCTTCGGCCCATGTACGAGGCCCACCCGGCTGTCTTCAAAAACACGGGGTAGGGTTTCCCCTACCCCAACCCTAGCGTAAGCGGCGGCTCAGAACCCGGCGGCGGCGGCGACGGCCCGAGAAGCTCGGCGCCGGCGGCGGCAGCTCGGGCGAGTGGCGGCTCGGTGAAGCCCGAGGCGGCCGCCTCAAAGGCCCGGCGGCGCGGCGCGCGGCTATTTCGCGCCGCGGCATGCGGGCGGCGGCCGCGGCGTTCGCGCTTGCGCCACGCAACACCCGCATCCGTGGCGGCGCGCCGCGGCGCGGTCGGCGGCGGCGCTGTGGCGCCGGTGGCGGCGCCGTGTCCGTGCGAGCAACGGCGGCAAAGAAGACTCGCGCCCGCGCTCGTAAACGGCGGCTTCATGCCCATCGGCGCTACGTCGTCGGCGGGGCGGCCATGGCGGCTACGGCGCCGGCGGCAACTCCTCCTTTCTTTTTTTGTATATGCGGCGGTGGTGGCGGGGATGCCGATCGGGTGGCGTTGGGCGGGCGTCGCGGCGGCTTCAAGTGGCCGCCGGCGGCGGCGCGCCGCTGCCTTCAAAGCGGCGGCGGCGCTGCGGCGCGGGGAAGGGGGTGGGCGAGTGCGCGTGCGCCGCTCACGCCACCATGGCGAGCAAATTTTTTCTCTTTCAAAATACTGTTCATCTATGATTGTATGCAATGACATGTGATGTAAAAGCAAGGCAATCAACATCTGTTCTTTCATGCAACCTCCGATCGATTTTCCGCGACTTCAAGTCGATTCGCGGTAGGTTAGAACGGATTTGCAATTTCCATCTACGGCACAATCGACATCCGCTCTTTCATGCAATCTGCCGATCGGCATTGTCTCGGCGACTTCAAGTCGGCTCGCGACGATTAGAGCAAATTTGCACCGTAGGAAATAAATCTAGAAAGCCAAATTTGCGAATTGAAAGCAATCTAGAAAACGATTCAATATACGACGTCGTTCATCGACGGTTACCTTTTCGATGCGAGGAGAGTCGATCGGCCGATAACGTGTTGAGGAACCGTCATTGGCAAGTCCAATCCGAGCGATTACCTCAGATACAAAATCGTAATCGTAAGAACGATGCAAAACACAAGAACACAACAATAGATGAAACACATGTATGAGAGGAGGCTATGAGCTTCTCTTTATTGCTCTTCCGATAATGAATTGTGTACAATGCTTGGGGTCCTCCATATATAGTCTAGGGTGGATGAGGTGCTCACCCTCCGTCACTTCGCAAAGATAGCCTATCAAATTGCAATTCAGGGACATATACTGATATCCGCAATACAAGAATCATTCTGTTCAGAGCATCCTATCATGCAAATGGCCTCCAATGAAACAAAAGTCCTCTTGATACCAAGCACAATGCAAAGATGAAAGTTATCAAAGTTGCTCAAATTCCAGAAGCAAAATCAGCAAAAGGAGATTATGATCTAACCAATTAGTTCAGTTATTATCTTCTGTGATGCGTAAAGCAAGACCAAGTATTGGCATTCAAGACTAGGCAAAACTAGTGCCCTCATTACGTTCTTGTCACATCTATTGAGATCCAGATCGAGTTTCTCCACCACAAAGAAGCATAGTGGCACCTCAAACAACGAACAACACCAAATGTTTGATATTTTCAAAACATTACAGTAAAAAAAGGTAAAGCTAGAAAACAGGTTGTTTACAGGTTAATTAGCATATTTAACTTGTCAACAGGTTAATATCAGAATGGGATGTCAAGCCAGGAAAATAGCCGCAAATAGTCAATATCCTAGTATTCATGAGTCAGCTCAACTTATGACATGTCGACTGGATGCATGACTGAACAAAAAGCAACATGCTTATAAAAAATTATGCCATGACAAGGCCACTTTCGGCCAAGATTCTGCTAAGCACAGACTTTATGGTTAGTCGGCACAAGGAATAAAACTTTAGCCCATCAGCAAATAACCGCACACAGAGCTTCCAGTCCCCCATCCAGACTGTTGAACAGATTACGTGAATTCAATTTTACCAATGCTGCACAAACTATCAACTGTGCTGCGGCTGTGACATTTTAGGCTTTAAAACAAGATTGGGGACAGAATTTTCTACCAAAAGGGACGATGGGCAGGTGAGGTCTACCCGGTACCCACATAATACACTTTCCAAAGTAATACCAAGAAAAAATGCCATTGGGTGACTTAAATAGTAGGGACAATGTCGAGTCGATGTGTAAACAGAAAGTAAATGCTGTGTCCATTTGGTTGAAATCAATTCGTATTTGCCAATTTACAAGCCTAATTCTTCATATACTCTATAATCTTCGCAAGATCTGCAGAAAATCTTACATGTTTGGATTACAGCTTGGTTCGATGTCTTCCATACTTCCAAAGATTACCTTAGGCACTAGAGCTGGTGTCCGTAGTTATGGTTACTCATATTAGCAGATTCCATCATGTCATAATCATACAGGCAGCATTTGCCAACAAATAACGCCCCACACCTAGCAGGCAATCACATAGCCGTTCAAGAAATGCCTAAACACAAGGTACCATTTTTTGTTAAAATTTAGTCACTATCTTCTGTAACTCATAAAATGAATTCTTTGTCCAGAATACTTTTTTCATATTTTTTAGGACTTAGATCCTTACGAACTCAGAAATAAATGAGGCATTCTAAGGATTGGCTGGTTTTTTATGCCCTGTTTGAGATAAGTGAATCATCAGTACCCATAAGGCCATAACTAATGACTGCCTAATTTAAAAAGTAAAAAAAAAGGTACCCTTTCACTACAGTTCCACATAAAGAAAGCGAGTGATCAGTAAAACTATATTTCTTCCAACAAACAACTGTTATCCCATACAACATAACAAACAAGTAAAGCACTACATCAATTTAGATAGGACACCACCAGGTCAGTGGAAAATAAGAACTCCACTGCCACAATGCAGAACAAGCAGTCATAAAGCTTATTACTGGGAAAGCAGCAAGTGAAAATTAGAGAACAATTTATTACAGATACATCTAGGAGAAAAGAGCACGGTACTCGTTGGCCTCATGAGCCATTTCTTCGATGGTTTTATCTTTTCTTTCTATGTCCAGGTCAAGCTTTTCCTTCAATTCTTTCTCTTTCACATCAATCTGTTACAAAGCAAAATGGTAAGCTTTATGTGAAAAAGTAGTATATGAAACTATTGGATGGCAAACAAGACCACAAACCGCATCATATATTTCGTCATTTTTTTCAAAGTCTCCTTTCTTCCTGGGGATGACGTGGATGTGGACATGTGGAACTGTTTGGCCAGCTTGAGGACCATCCTGATAAGTACAAATAGCTATCATTCAGGAACTGCTTATTCTTAGGCCATAGATTATAAAAGTTAAAGGCGAACAAGGTAATCAAAGGATGGACTAGAGTAAAAGACCAAAGAGCAGCTAGCAAGCTTCATATGGCAGTGTAAAATGTAATTTTGGCGATTAGCCTATTCTATTTTGTTTTGGATACCAATAGAAAAACCAACACAGTATGGCCCTTTAAATTGTGTGAATTAATTATATAAAATTTGGAAGCATGAGCTATTCATTACATAGATATATAGACTTTACCTGAATTGCAAATGTAAGCGAAGAAGCTTTGTGGTACTGCTCAAGCCGTACACCAACTTCCTTTGCAGTAACCCATAAATCACTAGTCTCGTCAGAACTTAGATAAGCAAATCGTTTCACTTCGCGCTTGGGGCACACAAGGACATGTATGTATTGTCAAGGAAAAAATGATGTATACGATCTCAACATATCAAACTTTAAACCGTAAGGAGATGTCTTACACTTGAAATTATGAAAGCTGCGAACCACAGGACAACCAACAAGGAGCAATATATATCACTACCTCAAGTAAAAGTTATACACCATAAGTAGATAAAACTAATGGTAAATGTTGAAGTATGAGTAGATTGCCCGCTTTTCGTCAACAACTTAAGCTTTTGGGTGAAATGATAGGTGCATGAATCTTAACAGCAAAGATAATTTTCACGAGAAGATAAAGACCAATTGATTGTGACGCCATCAGGTATGAAACAAACTCCAACAGGGGAAGATTCAACTATTTTTATGAACGATTTACTTCTATGAATACCTAAATCTAGCATAATTCCCTTGTCATACTTGGTATTCAGATTTACAATAGCCATGTGTATTTGCAGATCAGTACAAAATGAGAGAAACGATACATACTGTCAAAATTTTCATTTTTCGAATTCCAATCTTCGTTTTCTACTGTATGTGTACAAACACTCTTCATGAGTTCTAAACTTCTAATAAAGCATAAACAAGCAAGTGAAGCAGAGTTTATTATTAGTGTGACAAAACCGGGAGACCAGGCATGTCATTAGCGCTTAACTGAAAATATCAGCAATGCCTTCGCCAAAATAAAGGATATGACCTGCAGAGTAAGATTGATAGAGGTTAATACAGAATAGCATAAATACACAATATATAAAGTCGTAATCACAAATAGGTGCTATACGACCACTTGGTACAATAGTAACGAAATACTGTCAAGCTTTATACTCCAAATGCAGTAATGCACCCACCGCTACTCCCAGTTATTGTCTAGAGAAAAATCTCGAATGGAATTATCACTGATGTAGTACTCGCTTGAATTTGGTAAATATAACAAAGAGAGTAATGGCTCTCAACATACTTAAGCTTTTTAAGTGCATCTCAATCCAATTGAGCATGTTTTAAGTAGAGGATACAAGATCACACTCCCACATAAATTCCAAGGTAGATACAACATTGTGATAATAAAACAAAACCTCCATCCATCAACATGGCTGTTTTGTATGTGAATGAATGGAATGGAGCAGCAATTGTTCAACAAAGAATTTAAATGATGTGTAGGCGTAAGATTTGCATATGAAGGCATGCATTTAAACTCCTCCTTCCGGCAAAAGGTAATGTGAGTCAGGGTTATCAATAGTCAGTTCACTATCAACCATGTTCCTTTTTTATTTTATTTTATAGGACTCGACGGTGGCGGAAAGCGTCCACCTGAACTTCAATTGATCAAAACATAAACTCTTGTTTTTAGATAATGGAAATACAACTCCCAGCCTCTATACCAACTAGGGATGCACACAGTCATAACACCACCATCAGCTAAAAGCTTAAAACAAAAAACGGTCAAAAGCCATACAAAGGCTAGCCTAAAAAAACACTTAGCCCTGCCTCCGGGACCAACCAAGAGATCGTCCACACGCGAATAGCAGCTACGCAGCAAAGAGATGATGATGGGTCAGTCTTCGTAGCGACGCCTCCAAGAAGAGATACGACTCACATCGTCGTCACCAGATCCAACTAGCGAAGGTCATAACAGGAGTTTTCACTCCGAAGCTTAGGTACTGGTGCTCCAAAGCAATGCCTTCAAGAAGGTAACGCCGCTCAGGTCGACGTCGTTGCCGGATCCAACCAGCGAAGCCAGATCAAGAGTTTTCACCCTGGATCGAAGGTACCAGCACTCCAAGACCACGCCACCTCACTGCTGGATCTAACCAATGAAGGCCAGATCGCCAAGACGACGTCCGCAACATCCCCAACGGCCAACCGTCGCCAGCACCACCATGAAGTCACGAATGCACACACCTCCACCGATCCGACACACGGATCGAGCCTCCAAAGATCCGTCCATCGCGGATCGAGGCCACGCGTCGCACATAGCAACGTGCCAAAAGAAAGAAGGCAACGTCCACCGCAGCCCACGCGTCGGCCGGTTGACAACCGTCCACCAGGGAGGAGCCGAACGCCGCACAAGGCACCGCCACCGAGCCGTTGCGATCTCTACCAACTGCGTTAAATCTGGATCTGCATCACGCCACCTCCGTATTCATGCATCGACGAAGCTGCGCCGCCAAAAGAAGCCAGCGGAGAAGGGCCCCAGATCGCCACGCCCGAAGACGAGCCGGCGGAGAAGGCCCCAGATCCAATCCCAATGAAAGTCCACACCGTTGGAAATCGGCAGACAAACGTTGGTCATCGGAAGCGCGATACGGATCAGGCGCCACCACCGAGAAGAAAAAGCCCTGCCAAGAAAAAGCCCTGCCGCTACCGCTGGCTGGCCGACGAGGAGGAAGAGAGGAGGAGAGGGGGGGCTTGTTTGGTGGCCGGCTAGGGTTTTTCCTCTCAATAACTCGTTGTAAAACATAAACTCTTGTTAGTGTTGGGAATCTGAAGTGTAACTTGGTTATATATCATCGACTACATTTGCAAGGCCAAGATTTCTTTTCCTAGTTGGCATGCAATTCCTCGTAGTGAGCTCTAGCAGCGGCTCCCGCAGATCAAACACTAGAATCTAGAAATTAAGCAACGGGAAGTGCAAGGAGAAGGGAAATAGCATATAAGATTACCAGGGAGGAGGGGGCGGAGGTTGACCATGGCGTAGGAGAGGGGCGTGGAGTGGAAGACCTCCCGCGCGTCGATCCTGTACGGCCCGAACTTGTAGTTGTCCTCCATCTCCGAGGGAGGCGACGGAACCGGAGAAGAAGAAGAAGAAGAAGAAGAAGAAGAAGAAGAAGAAGAAGAGATGGCACGCGGCCGCGGCAGGAGGCGAAAGGCACGAGGAGGCGGCGGCGGAGTGAGAGAGAGGAAAGCGAAGGCACGCGACGCGAGCGCAGGACGGAGGGAGGAGAGCCCAGGCATCCGCAGCAGCTGAGCCTGAGCTTCAGCTGAGCACGCAATCGGAGACACAGGCACACAGCACAGCTGTGGGCTTACGAAGGTGATTAAGCCCATAGTACTATTTAAGGCCCATTTGACCGCCTTGGCTGGCCAACAGCCATTGCCATGCATGCATGTTTGCTCTTGAGATAAGGGCAGCAAACTCGAAATAAACTCAGAGCAACTCACGCATGCATGTACCTTGAAAGATCGATGTTAACTTTGGATTCGGTCTGGATTTATATTTGCAGGGGCTAGCTAGCCAAGTGTACTACTGTGCTGTGCATACCCTGCCTCTGACTTTGGTTGATGGTTGCTTCATGCATTGCACACAGGCGCAAGCGCTACATCTACCTGACATGCATGGGCTCAACATCTACATGCGACTGAAATGGGGTAATAGTAAGGAATACTTGTATCAACTTTAGCAAGGAAGAAGATGCACAAAAGAGCTTGCCTGAAAAAGGCATGATATATGTAATTCCTATATCCAAATACTGTGCTTGAGCCTCGGCTTCTTTATTGCTGTATGTTTCAGAACAATATCAAGTTCTACAGTATATTCAGAACAGCACTGATTAAACAATGAATCATTTTTGCACCAGCGAAAAACAAGGCAACACAGTAAACATAAACTTGTCAAGAAAACGATTGCTTTAAGTAAGCGATCGAGAGGCCTTTCTGCTGCACTTGATTTTGTTGGACCATGAGTTGGTATATTAGCCTGATTTCCATCGGCACTTGAGTTGGTATATTTTTCGGTGAATTTTTTCTTGCAACATCAGAAATACCTTTCGGATGGTTACGTTGTACATGACATTTGTATGGGTATTTCTATACAATTTCTTGAAGATCCAAAAATGCAACAAGTTTATGCGGTTTGCATTTTGCCGGTTCATGTTCTTGTTCCCATCTTCACGAAATCGCAACAAAAAATCGCGAGAAATTACAAGGAAAAAAGTTGCATTTTCGGCTTTGCATTTGCCATTTCTGGTTTGTATTCATGTTCGGTTTTCCATCTTCACGAAATAGCAAGAAATCGCATGGAAAAATGGTCGCATTTTGTTTTTCATTTGCGTTCATGTTCATGTTCGCGTTTCATCTCCAATAAAATTGTAAGAAGTTGAACAACACTTCAAGAAATTGTCGCTCCAAATCTGTGCAATTTATTGAAGATGAGAATGAAACAAAATAAATTCACACATGATTTTTTCCCCTGTAAAATGCCATACCTGAGATGTAAAATGCTTCAGTCCAAAATTCACATGAGAGATAATGCAAAGTGGGCTATGGGTTGCGGCGGGCCTTTTTGCAATGTGGCGTTTTAGTGGTCGGAGAGGGATCTAAGCCGATCCTATACGTTGGTGCATGATCCGATGGCTCAGATCCAAATTTTTCTGATTTTCTTAAAGATGAGCATTTCACCTGACACTCCCTCTGGTTTGCCCTATCCATGGAGTGTATTATTGGTCTCTTTAACATAACTACTAAGGAATTAATAAGAGTGTTTAGTGGAAAATATTGTCCAAAACAAGGTGTATTTGCAAAATTAACATGTACAATGGTATAGACAACTACTGTCTATAGTATCCTTTCATATCATCTATAGACAGCGTTAAAGACAGCTCCTACCTACAACGAGTTGTTTTTTTAAGTATTTTTATAGACAGCTCATTCGTGTACAATATGTCTTGTTTCTCGTGTTACAGATGACTACTGCATAAGAGACGGCCCAATTCTCTACGCTCCCCCATATTGTCTCGTATGTTACGTGACAAAACTTATAGACAGCTGATGTGATATTGTATGTACCATAACAAAGCCAACTTGCTGAAACCTGTAGGCAGTAGCCCTGCACTGCATCCAGAATCATAGGTGTGGAGGCACAGCAGCAGCGCGTACCAACAACCTGACAGTCGTGGCAAAGCTATTGGTCCATTGAAACATGATGACAACCGAAAAGAAGCTTTGCCATCCACCGGCGTTGTTTGGATTGTGTGCAGTGACAGCATTGGCTGTTCCCTGCCAAAGTTACATGCTGAAATGCATGCATGTCTATTGGATATGACAGCTCCTAGAGATAGATGGCTTGGACATGCAAGCAAGTAGAGCAATTCCCCACAATTTTCGCTCGCGTTGACGCTTTGGTGCATGCATGTATGCAACATGCTAGTAACCGGCAAAAGAACAGTTATGCATGCATGAATGCAGGGGCGGACCACCATTATTCTAGCAAATCAAACATTTAAAATCTTGAAGAAAAAATTTATAATTCATCGTCCATTATTCTATTTGAGACAACCATAAATTAGAATTGAGAGACCTGACTAGTAGACTTAGACTTGGACCAATGCTTGCGGCTTGCCCTTGTTGCTGAGCGCCGACCTGTATCAGCTCACACCTTGACGCCCCTAGTCAACAACGGCTGCCGTAGGTACCACCCCAGCTACCGACGTTGGTGCGCTGCGCTACCACCCACACTAGGAGACCCCAACTGCCATGGAACATCCTAAATTTTGTAATCAAACTCTTGTGCATGAAAGTGTCCGGCCGGGAACCTCCCCCAGAGCTACCACTGGCCGGGAACCGCCCCTCCCACCCCCTCTGCCGAGCGCCCAAGACCTCAAGCCGACGCTAGAGAAGATAGTCACAGCTCTATGACATTTCTGAAGTCTGAATTAAGGATCATGGCTTCCTAGGCCGTTTCAATCGATGGTGGGCCACACTGCTAAGGAAGGCCCCTGGCCACAAAGCCCCGAGGGCTAATGCATGACCCTGGCATGTAGTTTCCCATACCAAAAGGTTAGGTCGCGAGCTCTTCTCGACAGCTCGGGTGCACAGCAACGGCGAACCCTAGTGTAGGCACCAGGCGCGGGCGCGGGTGTGGGCGCAGGCGCGGGCGGGGCGAGCAATCGAGTGGGCGCTCAAGCGCAGGGCACAAGCGGGTGGTGCTTGTGCTGGGCGGCGGCGGTGCGGCATGGGCTCGTGGGCGCGTGGCGGTGCTGTTCCCAAGACTCAGGAGGATGAGGAGGGCGAGGAGCCGAGGGGGCCAAGGGGAAGGCCGGCAGGGGGTGGCGATCGGCGTAGGCTGTGGACGGCGACGACAAACCCTAGCGCGGGCGCAGGCAGAGTGAGCGACTGAGTGGGCGTGCAGGCGCGCAGCGTTGGTGTCGGGCGATGCAACGTGGCTGCGTTGGTGTCGGGCGATGCAACGTGGCTGCGTCGGTGTAAGATCGAGGAGGCCGACTAGAGGGGGGTGAATAGACGTTTTAAAAACTTCTATGCGCTAAAACCGATTTCTAATGCGGAAGCTAATACAAATACGGTTTTGCACAATTAAAGTCTAAATCAACTAGCTTCAACTAAGTGCACCAACAATACAAGTCAATTGAAGAATATTGCAATTAAGCAAGGACTTGTAAGCTATTCAATTCTAGCAATGTAAATAGCACAAAGCATGACAAGCATTCATACACAATGAATAAGCAATTCAATACAAGAAATATAAATTGCACAATGTAAAGTAATAGAATCCAAACCACAATGACACGGCGATGTTTTACCGTGGTGTTCGGAGACTTGCCGGTCTCCCCTAGTCCACGTTGAGGGAAACCCAAACCAATTGGGCCGGCTCCACGAATTAAGCCTTCCTCCGAGGTATCAACACCTCGCTCCACTAGGGTTGCTCTTACTCCACTCTGGAGATGGCGAGCACCAAGCCACTCACAAACCGCTCGGGTCTTCTCACAAGCCTTCTGTGAGAAGATCACCGACGCACGACGCCTCCACGCCGTCTAGGTGTCGGCAAACACCAAGAGTAATAAGCCAAGCCTCTTGCTTGACTCTCACCAAGTGCAACACATGCACAATTGGATGCTCAATCCAATTCTAGTTGCAACACATGCAACTAGACCCTCTCCCTTGCTCACAAGGTGCAACACATGCACAATAGAGAGGAGAAACTCACACTAGCTCAAGAGAATGAAATAGGATGCCAATAGTTGCCCCCCAACCGACCAAGGTGAGTATTTATAGCCCACACACAAAAACTAGCCGTTGGAAGAGAATCTGTCGAAATTCAGGGAAACCCGGTCAGTCCGCAGGCATAGGGCCGGTCAGTCCGGGATACAGTGCATATATATACTCACGTATAAGTATACATGAACTACAAAAGTTATATATACTAAGAATATATACGAACTACACAAGTTGTATATACTAAATATGAATATATTAACTACACAAGTCAAATATATTCAAGGATAGATGAGCATATATGAACTACACAAGTCTCATATGCTCTCATATACTCATATGAATATATTAACTACACAAGTTATATATACTCAAAGATATGTTTCAAAGTAGAGATCTCAAATATGTGAAAAGGAAATATAGATCAATACTAATGAAACCACAAAACATGGAGTGAACTCCCCCTAAATGTGTGCATACACAAATGTGTGTTAAGAACATATGCACATATTCAAGTTAGACTTTTGGTAGAGTTCATCCTATATTTTGGATCCAAGGAATGCAACAATATATATAAATATGAAGTAGAATGCATACATTTTGTGTTTTTCACCTTTATATCCAAACGAGACTAAACAATAGGTAATCAATAAAAGTGTTAGTCTCATAAATAGATTTGTCATTATGAATGGATACCTGTTTGGATTTTTCCTTTTATATCCAAACTGAGACTAATCATGATATAACAATAAGAGTGTTAGTATCATAAATAGGTTTGTCATTAATTACCAAAATACTCCATTAACACATAATGGCGGGTCTAGATCCTTCAGTCGGCACGTGGCGGTGCTGCTCCGAGGACTCAGGAGGCTGAGGAGGGCGTGAGGAGTCGAGGGGGCCAAGGGGTAGACCGGTAGGGGGCGACGCTCGGTGGTCGGTGTAGGCCATGGGCGGCAGCACGGCGATAGTGATGTCAAAATCTAAGGCTATAGATTTCAAAATCAAACTTTCATTCGAATTGCAAATCAAATTTCATTTGGATTTGTCTTTATAGAGTATTAATTTAAATTAAGTTTTTGTTCTGTTAGTTGTTTTACTGAAATTCAAAATTCGACAAAGCTCAAATAATCTACATGGAATTTGAATGGCATCAAGATGCATCGAAGTTTTTAAAAATTCCACACTTTCATGCACAACAGTTTGATTACAAAATTTAGGATGTTCCATGGCAGTTGGGGGCTCCTAGTGTGGGTGGTGGCGCAGCGCACCAACGTCGGTAGTTGGGGTGGTACCTACGACAGCGGTTGTTGACTAGGGGCGTCAAGGCGTGAGCTGCTACAGGTCGGCGCTCAGCAACAAGGGCAAGCCGCAAGCATTGGTCCAAGTCTAAGTCTAACAGTAAAGTCTCTCAATTCTAATTTATGGTTGTCTCAAATAGAATAATGGACGATGAATTGTAAATTTTTTCTTCAAGATTTTAAATATTTGATTATTTGATTTGCTAGAAATGGTTGAAGAGATATTTTAGCACTGTTTTGAGCCAAAATACCGGTGCTAGTGGAACCGCTGCAGAAAGCACAAGCTGTTGAATATAGTTTCACATGTTTGCATACAGGTTGTAGTTATTGATTCCATTTAGTGTCACAGTGACGCAGTTTGAGCAAAATCTCAAGGAGGACAAAGATCAAAGCAAATTCAGAAGCTCACTGCTCACTATTGGTTGTGCGCCCTGCGCGGCGCATAAGCTTGGCTCTCGGGCTGTCGGTAGTGCATTTGTCGTCACCGCCGGGCCCGACCGCGACAAGCCAGCTACACACCAATGGCCAGCACCTTGTCGCCTCGTTTGCTCCTTTCGTGCTTCGCCGTTGGATGATTGAAGTCGCTATCTCGCTAAATAGTATCATAACTAGTAGCAGACAGCAACAATGGACCTTCTAGATCGACCTGATCTAACCAAATTATGTCAGATGTGAACTTCATACGCGCTATTAATTTTTTTTTCTTCTAAAATGCTGGGGGCTAGCGCAGGTTTGCCGAGGGCATCCTCCGTCCCTGTAGTGTCATATACTCTTATTAGGGTTACAATATAGTTTGTGTATAGATTGTTTTGCTTATGGGTAATACTCTTGGTCTACATGGACAACTCCGCCATAGCTAAAATTTAGTCCTGGTCCGCCACTGCATGAATAGATAGCTTTGTTAGATTGTTTGCCTGTAAGGAACACTGCGCGCGATGTTTTTGCTGGTGATGGGTTTGGTCCCCCTGCTTGCTTACCATTTTACCAATCAATGATATAGCTACTACTTAAGTGTCCATCACATGAAGAAAATGCCAAGATGGATTCGGCAGTTTGTAGTTTGTGGTTGCAATTAATCTGGTCAGGGTTAGCACTTGCATGATTTTGTTGGCTTTCTGAGAAAGGAGAACGTGTTACCAATACACTACTATTGGATTAGTCCATTTCATCAGCGGCCGGTGTTGGACAACTTCAGCCTTGCCTTCTAGCATTTGCCCAAATTAAGGCATACATGCATGCATTAGTGGAAGTGCAAAGCTTCCCCCTGCACTGCATCTGCATGCATTACTGTCCATGATTCTGATTGTCTCCTTGCCTGCAGTACAGGGCAAACAAGTCCCTGCTTGTGTTTCCTTGCAAAGGAACAAGCCGAGCTGCACCAGCTGTCCCAATGTCAAACTCGATCCCGGACACCATACGTAAATCTTAAATTTGAGGCAAGATTTGATAAGCGAAAGCCAAGAAATTTCAGTCGCTGACGGCGCATGTTAGTTTGCTCTTGAGATAAGAGCAAAAAAAAACATTACTTAACGCGTCGTAGTAGTACGTTATCCTGAACTAGCGCAACTGATGCATGTACCGATCGATCGAATCTCGGAAAGAGAGAGTAACCTGAAACTTTGTAGCCACCCTTCGTATTTTTATTTGGCCTAGATTTGTTTGTTCTATGGAGCTAGTAGCTAGTAGTGAGTGTGCAAGTAGAGTAGTAGACACACGCACTCCATCTTGTTGAGGTGCTGGTAAGATAACCATACATGCACAATCGATCCATCTCTCCAGGTTGCAGAATGTTAAGTAGTATCTTTCGATTCGTCTGAATTTTGGGAGTGTCTATTCATGTCTGTATTTTGGGAGTGTCTATTCATAAGGTAATTGAAATTTTTAAGTATAACTCATCTTTTTTATTTATTAGATCAATATCCAATCGTATGACACATCAATCTCTACACAAATCCAATGATCACAAGTGACTTAAACTAAAGAAAATTTCAAGCAACTTAAAAATAGCAAGACCGCTGTATTTTATATCTGAAGAGAAGTGCACTGAGCATTATTGATGAATCCATGGTTTCATGCACACGATACAAACTCTACGCACGGAAGGATCCTATGTGAACAGTGTAACACATATACAGTGGAAACAATAAATACGTACTGCATTGACTGCGTGGAAACAATAAATACCTATTGATTTTGCTGCAGCAGAAAACACTGTAGCAAAATATATTGTAACGGTTGATCCAAACCTTTGCTTTTTGATCGGATAATAGAGATCACATCCTAATATCACGCACCTTAGATTTTCTGTATTTACTCTTTCAATGCAGAGGATCCCAATCCAACGTAGACATGATCACAACAAAATGGACCGCGTGCCTACCAAACATTGAGAACCTGTTTTGTCGAGTACGATTGTAAGATCGAGGAGGCCGACTAGAGGGGGGGTGAATAGGCGTTTTAAAACTTCTATGCGCTAAAACCGATTTCTAATGCGGAAGCTAATACAAATACGATTTTGCACAAATAAGGCCTAAAACCACTAGGCTTAACTAAGTGCACCAACAATACAAGTCTATTGATAATAATCAATCAAGCATTGACTTGTAAGCAATTCAATTTAAGCAATGTAAATAATACTATTGCAATCATACACAATGAATAAGCAATTATACAATGAATGTAAATTGCACAAAGTAAAGCTCAAGAATGCAAATCACAATTGACACGGTGATATTTTTCCGTGGTGATCGAAGACTTGCCGGTCTCCCTAATCCACGTTGAGGTAAGTTCAACCTTTGGATCGGCTCCAAAACGCGAGGCAACACCTCCGAGGTAAGTCCAAACAACTTGGACCGGTTCCAACCGAACCAACACCTCTAAGTGAGATCAACCGCTGAACCGACTCCAACTTGAACTTATCACCTCGATCCACTAGGGTTGCTCTTACTCCGCTCCGAGATGGCGAGCACCAAGCCACTCACAAATCGCCTGGTCTTCTCACAAGCTTCACTTGAGAAGATCACCGACGCACCACGCCTCCACGCCGTCTAGGTGTCGGCAAACACCAAGAGTAACAAGTCTCAACTTTCACTTGAACCAATCAAGTGCCAAAGCTCTCGTGGATACTAAATCCACCACCTAATGCAACACATGCAATAGGATTTGCCTCTCAAACCTCACTAAGTGCAACACATGCACAAATGGGAGTAGAGGGCTTGCTCTTAGCTCAAAGGAACTCAATGGGATGCCAAAGGTTGTCTCTCAACCGGCCAAAGGGGTATTTATAGCCCCTACACCAAAAACTAGCCGTTTGGAGACGAAACAGCCAAAAACTAGCCGTTACAACCATTTGCGGTCGTACCGCCCTCACAAGGGCCGGTACAACCGTTCTGGGCGGTCATACCGCTCTTTACATGGCGGTCGTACCGCAGCTCAAAATCAGCACAGACGATACTCGGTAAAAAGGTCATAACTTTTGACTCCGATGTCGGAATTGAGTGATCTTGGACTCTATTGAAAGCTTATTCAGTGGGCTACACAACCCACCTATTTGATTTGATCTCAAACACATTTTATCAAATCAAAAGCACAATTTCAAGAGCCACTACCATGGTCTAAGTCCAAATGATAGCAACAAGCAATCTTAGACCATGCCAAGAGAAGATACATGAATCCCAACAATTTGCAAAACACATTTGCAAACTTAGATCATGCCACAAGGAGTAGGTACATGGACTTCAACTATTTGCAAAACGCATTTGCAAAGTATAGTTACATGCTACAAGGATTATCCATGAGCCTCAACTATTTGCAAAACACATTCGCAAATATAGGCAACATGTTAGAGTGAGCTAGAGCAAGTGAGATTGAGTTATTAACACATGATGAGACTCAAGCTACTAGACAAGACCCTCTTAATAGTACGGCAACCTATACTAGCAATCCGGTCTTCTAACCAAATACCAAGACCGGTAAAAGACTAGGAACACATCCTTAGCCCTAGCTAGTCATACCTTTGCCTTGAGCATCTTCTTGAAGGTTGATGACGCACATCTTCACTTCAAGTCCGGGTCATCATCTTTACATGCATCAACCCATGATGCATTCTTTACTTGACCTCAATCAACACATGATGGGTTTTCTCTTGACTTGATGATCAACTCATGATCATCTCTTCTTCGAGATCTTGATATGCATCAACACATGATGCATCCCCTTCTTGAACCTTTACTTGATGACGATCAACTCATGATGCCATCCGAAGTCTTCATTACCCTGGAACATAACCTATTCATCCAACTCATGGAAAATGTTAGTCTCATAATGATTAACATTAATTACCAAGATATACATGCAAAATGCTTCTAAATAAGTCGTTGAAAACCTCGACCGGTACAACCGCCAACCAAATTGCGGTACTACGCTTATCGTCGTCTGCGCATGGGAGCGGTACTACCGATTGCGCAGGTTTCCAATAACGCCAAATGACATGCTCTGGAAAATACATACCGCCATACAAAATTGGTGATAACCGTTTCTCAAAACGGTACGACCGATTTTCGAGAGAGCTCGAGCTAAAATGCATCGGTTCGGTTTTATGCAATCGCCAACTAGAAATCGGAATGACCGATGTGCGGTCATACCGCACCAAGATCCGGTCGAATCGTAGCGTGATCGAACCGCCCATAACACGTCGGTTCATCCGATTTACGACAAAAGCACTTAGAGTTTCCAAAACTCAAATTCAAATGCATGCATGATCCTAACTTGATCCAAAAACCATGCTATCAAGCTATTAGTCATGATCCCTCTATTGTCATGCATTTCCCTTACCATGTCGCCATCCATGAATTGGGACTAAGCCTTCAAACATCTTAGCACACACATTAGTCCCACAACACAATTGCAAATAATTGAATATAAAGTGACATGAGTATATATGAACTACATAAGTTATATATACCAAGAGTATATACGAACTACAAGTTGTATATACTAAATATAAGTGTATACGAACTACACAAGTTGTATATACTCATATGAATATATTAACTACGCAAGTTAAATATATTCAATGATATATGAACATCCATGAACTACACAAGTTTCATATGTTCTCATATACTCATATGAATATACTAACTACACAAGTTAAATATATTCAAGGATATGTTTCAAAGTAAAGATCCTTAGTATATGTGGAAAGAGAATATGGATCAATACTAATGAAACATCAAAATATAGAATGGACTCCCCCTAAATGTGTGCATACACAAATGTGTAATGGAAACATATGCACATATCCAAGTTAACCTTTTTGGTGGAGTTTAACCTATATTTTGGATCCGAGGAATGCAACAAGATATAATAATAAGAAGTAGAATGCATACCTCTTGTATTTTCATCTTTATATCCAAACGAGACTAAGCAATAGATAATCAATAGAATTGTTAGTCTCACAAATAGATTTGTCATTAATGAATACATACCTGTTGGGATTTTTGCTTTTATATCCAAGCGAGACTAAACTTGATATAACAATAGGAGTGTTAGTCTCACAAGTGCATTTGTCATTAATCACTTAATCACTTGCATGCCTTCATGATTTTCACCTTTATATCCAAATAAGACTACACAATATGTATATCAATAAAAGTGTTAGTCTCCCAATTAGATTTATCATTAATCACCAAAACTCCATTACCGCATAATGGCGGGTCTAGATCTTTCAATCTCCCCCTTTTTGGTGATTGATGACAAATCCATCATTAATAGCAACATTTGGATATAAGTCAACATATGATAAGAAAGAAAGCATATTTGACTATATGTATGCACAAAACTTAGAGAAAGAATTCTCCCACTTAAGACATCACAAGAGATATCAAATAAGAACATCCAAATGTAGCTCATACAAATTCTCCCCCTTTTGGCATTAAACACCAAAAATCCAAAACAAATCTTAAAGCAAAGGAGAGTCTTTGTAAGACTTATGAGCTAGGAAATAGAATTCATTATTTTGATCATCGAAATATTCTCCCCTTTTATGATCTATGCAAGATATAAGGTGAGAACATTCTCCCTAATTTTTTTTTTATGTTCTTTAAAAGCATTCTCTCACTTTTGGACTAAACATAAGATAAGGTGAACTCACAAGAGAGAATCCAAATGAATTGATCCAAATCAACTTTCTCCTTTTGGCATAAACACCAAAAGAACTAAAATAAAGCGAAACCATAAGGGAGTCTTTTCACATTAGTTTTCCCATATATTAGTATACCAATTTTTAAAACTAAAAGGTTTTCAATAAAACTTTTTTTTTCAAATTTTTTTAGGAAAACTCCCCCTTACACAAAGGTTCTACTCCTTTGACACACAAAGGATTTCTTCGTCCACTTATATTTGCTTTTGACACACAAAAGCATTCTTTGTCCAAATATCTCATTCTTAGCTTTTGACACACAAAAGCATTCTCTCCCATTTTCTTTATGTGTATCCATTTGTAAGGTAATCCTTGAACAATTCTAGTAGATACCACTTGTAGAGATTTCTTGTAGATACCACTTGTTGAAAGATATTCTTTAAGCTTTACTTGGATACTACGAGTCGACGATGCCACTTGTACATAAAACTTGTAAATCCATATGTTGATACCACTTGTGGAAAACATGCGTCGACAGGTCTTGCAATTCTCAAGGTGCTTGAACTTCTCTTTTTAAGATCTTCAATGAAGGCATAGAGAGACAAACCACTTGAGAGAAGATGATACCACTTGATACAATTTAGATATATCTCTTGAAGAGATAGGACTTGAAAAGATATCGGGTATCAGAGAAACCACTTGATAAGATACCTCTTGAAAAAACAATATCAAGAATTTTGAGGTATCAGAGAGACCACATGGATAAGAAGTGATTAGGTATCGAGGAGAGCTTGGTAAGCAACGAATTGATCGGCATGAAAAGAGTTAGATACCACTTGTGAATGAGAACAAGAGATACCACTTAAAAGATACAACATGAAGGAGTACGATGATATCAATTGAGAATACCACTTGTAAGGACAAGATGATATCACTTAAAATAGTACCACTTGTAAAAACAAGGATACCACTTGAATCAAACACATATGATTCTCATGCCGAGGTCAAAGAAGATCAATAGGAGCTACCACTTGAAAGAATACCATTTGAATGATAAATATATCACAATGAGATCAAAATGGCATATAGAGTCAAAAAGTATTTGAGAGTAGCTAGCAAGGATACCACAGATCAAATTAACTTTGGGAAACAACCACAATAGATTTAGAATTGAAAGAATTGAGATTGGTTGTTTTGTCAGGATAATCGGAAGTACCGCCATACAAAGGCCGGTAGTACCGGGATCCGGTAGTACCGCAAGGATAAAGCCGGTAGTTCCGATAATTCTGGAACTTCGAGGATAGATCAGGGAATTGAACTGAGAATTGAGATGGTGCAAATGATCCCAGATTTTATACTCAAGTAAATGTCATTTAGGATCATTATGCAATGAGGAGATTTCAGAGAATTCAAAAACATAGTTTTTATAAATTTGGCTTTTGATTTTACAAAAGAAACTCATTTTGATAAATCTTTTTCGAAAAATTCAAATGTGCAATTTTTAAGCACATAAATTTCATGTATGAGTCATAAATACCATCATGGACCTATTCATGCGAATGATATTGGCTCATATGGTGAAACTCACTAAAGTGCTAGAAGGTGACCACTTTGGTCAATATAGGATTTTGGATGAGTTTCAAAATCAAATAACTTTTGATGAGTTGGTCTTTTAGAAATCATTTGAATACCAAAAATGTTTAGAATAGCCAACTCTAGGATTTTCCTTTTGGGACAAAGGTCAAATTCCTTTTAGAATAGATTTTACACAAAAATCTAGTTTATGTCAAAAACAAGATTCTATGATCTAGAATTTTGGGTAGAAACTCATTTTCATTTAAAATAGTTTTTTCTTAAGCCAAAACCTTTGGTAAACCTTTGAAATGCATTTGTATATATTTTGCAACTAATTTTTTAAAGGATATACTTATAATTTCAAATTTTTGACTTTTGGCTTAATGACTTAATTTTGAAAAATATTATTAGCACTTAATTAATTTGGGCACACATAGGGATGTGATATACATGATTATGACTTAGCACTCCCCCTTAATGTGCCACTTCAATCTTGCTCAAGATTTGAATAATCAAGATTTAGCACAAGAGCAAGAACAACCCTTTTAAAGATTTTCATGAAATGCAACCTACACAAGGTAAAGGGTCTAGATACTTCAATGTAAATACTTGTTACCGAGATAGCATTGGTTTATGATGTGACTTGATTATCCTCAATCTTGGCTCCAATTTTGCACATGGTGAAATTCACTTCTTCATGAATGAGCCAAACCCCCAATGCATCTCCAAGTACCTATTAATCATTTAAGCGCATTTTTGGTACCCAATACTTGGTTGGGTCCATGAATGTTAGTCACAATAGATTTGGGCACCCAAATGGCCCTAGCATTAGTTTTATGTAAACTAACATTCCTAGCAAACACATTGCCATTTATATCCTTCCTAAGCATATAATGATCATTATAGATAGTTGGCTTAGGAGTGATACCTTTAGGACATTCCTTACTAAAATGTCCTTTTTCCCGGCAATTGTAGCAAGTAGGGCTTTTGCTTCCCCTTGATATCTTCTCTTCTTGCTCATTGCCGTCTTGCCTCTTTATTGAATGTCTTGGCTTGACATCCTTTTGATTTGGACACACCGAGGCGATGTGTCCCTTCTCATAACATCCAAAGCATTTGATATTTGTGTATATCTTCCCTTTTTGCTTTGGGATGCTCTTCACCTTCTTCTTGGCGGTGAGACCAAGTCCTCTCTTGTCCATTTTCTTGATAGGGCACTTGGAGGCAAAGTGATCCTTCTCATTGCAATCAAAGCATTTGATATCCTTGATCCTTTTACTTTCCTCTACAAGATTAGTCTCACAAGACATAGAGGAAATTGAAGCATTTAATTTAGAGCAACAAGTTATATCATTTAAATCATTTACCTTGTTAGGGCACACGGAAGCAATGTGTCCCTTTTCATAACATCCAAAGCATTTGATATTTGAGTATTTCTTTCCTTTTTGCTTTGGGATGAATTTCACCTTTTTCATTTCGATGAAGCCAAGTCCTCTCTTGTAATCTTCTTTATTTGGACATTTTGAGGAGATGTGACCCTTTTGATGACAATCAAAGCACTTGACATTCTTCGTGTGTCTTGCATTGTGCTTTGTCTTGCTATTTTCCCTTTTCTTCATGGGAGTGAAGCCAATTCCACTCTTGTCATTTGATCTTTGTTGCTTGCTCAAGATATCATCAAGAGTGGCTTTTCCCTTGTAGCTTCTATCCAAGTCATTTTTCAAATTTGTGACTTGGGCCTTGAGTCTTTTGTTTTCCTCTACAAGATTAGTTTCAACAAGCATAAAAGAAATAGACGCATTTTCACAAGTGCTACAAGGCATGTCAATTAAATCATCACAAGATGTGGATATGTTAGCTTTAGATGAATTGCAAGAAATAGGAGTCATGCATGGCAAATCATCTATTAAATTGCATGTTACACCTATATCCACCTTGGAGCTAGTATATTCATTTAGGAGGAGTTTTTCATGTTCATCTTTTAGAACATCATAATTATTTTGAAGTAAGATATGTTCTTTCTTCAAAATTTTGAATTTAAATTTCTCCATTCCTAAATATTCATTTAGATCTTCTAGCATATCTATCAACTCATCATAAGAAGGATTATTGTCATCATCATTATTTACCTTCTTATTACCTTTAGCCATAAAGCAATGAGGCGAAGTGGATGGAGTTGATGTCTCATCATCGTCGGAGCTAGAAATTGAGCATTCTTCTCCCGACATCCATTCTTGTATGCAATCATCACTTGTGGAAGTGGACATTTCATAATGGCATTGTAATTGTGTCCACATCTCATGAGCATTCTTGAGATCGCATACTTCATTGAACACATCTACACTCAAAGCACTAAATAAAGCGTTAATTGCTTGAGTGTCGAGATGTAAGCATTTCTCTTCCTCAATTGTTAGATCAAGGCTATCCAATGGAGAAGAAAAGCCAACATCTACAACCCGCCATATATTTAGGCCTATGGCCTTAAAATAATATGACATGCGGATTTTCCAATGTGCATAATTTGTGCCATTAAATTTAGGTGCTTCACCTAGGTGCACTATATCACTAGTCGCCATCCTTTACTCTCTAGACGGTTAAGTCTAATAAATGAGAGACCAAGCTCTGATACCACTTGTAAGATAGAGGAGGCCGACTAGAGGGGGGTGAATAGGCGTTTTAAAACTTCTATGCGCTAAAACCGATTTCTAATGCGGAAGCTAATACAAATACGATTTTGCACAAATAAGGCCTAAAACCACTAGGCTTAACTAAGTGCACCAACAATACAAGTCTATTGATAATAATCAATCAAGCATTGACTTGTAAGCAATTCAATTTAAGCAATGTAAATAATACTATTGCAATCATACACAATGAATAAGCAATTATACAATGAATGTAAATTGCACAAATGAAAGCTCAAGAATGCAAACCACAATTGACACGGTGATATTTTTCCCGTGGTGATCGAAGACTTGCCGGTCTCCCCTAATCCACGTTGAGGTAAGTTCAACCTTTTGGATCGGCTCCAAAACGCGAGGCAACACCTCAGGTAAGTCCAAACAACTTGGACCGGTTCCAACCGAACCAACACCTCTAAGTGAGATCAACCGCTGAACCGACTCAACTTGAACTTATCACCTCGATCCACTAGGGTTGCTCTTACTCCGCTCCGAGATGGCGAGCACCAAGCCACTCACAAATCGCCGGTCTTCTCACAAGCTTCACTTGAGAAGATCACCGACGCACCACGCTCCACGCCGTCTAGGTGTCGGCAAACACCAAGAGTAACAAGTCTCAACTTTCACTTGAACCAATCAAGTGCCAAAGCTCGTGGATACTAAATCCACCACCTAATGCAACACATGCAATAGGATTTGCCTCTCAAACCTCACTAAGTGCAACACATGCACAAATGGGAGTAGAGGGCTTGCTCTTAGCTCAAAGGAACTCAATGGGATGCCAAAGGTTGTCTCTCAACCGGCCAAAGGGGTATTTATAGCCCCTACACCAAAAACTAGCCGTTTGGAGACGAAACAGCCAAAAACTAGCCGTTACAACCATTTGCGGTCGTACCGCCCTCACAAGGGCCGGTACAACCGTTCTGGGCGGTCATACCGCTCTTTACATGGCGGTCGTACCGCAGCTCAAAATCAGCACAGACGATACTCGGTAAAAAGGTCATAACTTTTGACTCCGATGTCGGAATTGAGTGATCTTGGACTCTATTGAAAGCTTATTCAGTGGGCTACACAACCCACCTATTTGATTTGATCTCAAACACATTTTATCAAATCAAAAAGCACAATTTCAAAGAGCCACTACCATGGTCTAAGTCCAAATGATAGCAACAAGCAATCTTAGACCATGCCAAGAGAAGATACATGAATCCCAACAATTTGCAAAACACATTTGCAAACTTAGATCATGCCACAAGGAGTAGGTACATGGACTTCAACTATTTGCAAAACGCATTTGCAAAGTATAGTTACATGCTACAAGGATTATCCATGAGCCTCAACTATTTGCAAAACACATTCGCAAATATAGGCAACATGTTAGAGTGAGCTAGAGCAAGTGAGATTGAGTTATTAACACATGATGAGACTCAAGCTACTAGACAAGACCCCTCTTAATAGTACGGCAACCTATACTAGCAATCCGGTCTTCTAACCAAATACCAAGACCGGTAAAAGACTAGGAACACATCCTTAGCCCTAGCTAGTCATACCTTTGCCTTGAGCATCTTCTTGAAGGTTGATGACGCACATCTTCACTTCAAGTCCGGGTCATCATCTTTACATGCATCAACCCATGATGCATTCTTTACTTGACCTCAATCAACACATGATGGGTTTTCTCTTGACTTGATGATCAACTCATGATCATCTCTTCTTCGAGATCTTGATATGCATCAACACATGATGCATCCCCTTCTTGAACCTTTACTTGATGACGATCAACTCATGATGCCATCCGAAGTCTTCATTACCCCGAACATAACCTATTCATCCAACTCATGGAAAATGTTAGTCTCATAATGATTAACATTAATTACCAAGATATACATGCAAAATGCTTCTAAATAAGTCGTTGAAAAACACGGACCGTACAACCGCCAACCAAATTGCGGTACTACCGCTAGTCCGGTCGCATCACGCAAGGGAGCGGTACTACCGATTGCGTGGTTTCCAATAACGCCGAAATGACATGCTCTCTGGAAAATACATACCGCCATACAAAATTCGGTACAACCGTTTCTCAAAAACGGTACGACCGATTTTCAGAGAGAGCTCCGAGCTAAAATGCATCGGTTCTGGTTTTATGCAACCGCCAACTAGAAATCGGAATGACCGATGTGCGGTCATACCGCACCAAGATCCGGTCGAACCGCAGCGCGGTCGAACCGCCCATAACACGTCGGTTCATCCGATTTCTGACAAAAGCACTTAGAGTTTCCAAAACTCAAATTCAAATGCATGCATGATCCTAACTTGATCCAAAAACCATGCTATCAAGCTATTAGTCATGATCCCTCTATTGTCATGCATTTCCCTTACCATGTCGCCATCCATGAATTGGGACTAAGCCTTCAAACATCTTAGCACACACATTAGTCCCACAACACAATTGCAAATAATTGAATATAAAGTGACATGAGTATATATGAACTACATAAGTTATATATACCAAGAGTATATACGAACTACACAAGTTGTATATACTCATATGAATATATTAACTACGCAAGTTAAATATATTCAATGATATATGAACATCCATGAACTACACAAGTTTCATATGTTCTCATATACTCATATGAATATACTAACTACACAAGTTAAATATATTCAAGGATATGTTTCAAAGTAAAGATCCTTAGTATATGTGGAAAGAGAATATGGATCAATACTAATGAAACATCAAAATATAGAATGGACCCCCCCTAAATGTGTGCATACACAAATGTGTAATGGAAACATATGCACATATCCAAGTTAACCTTTTTGGTGGAGTTTAACCTATATTTTGGATCCGAGGAATGCAACAAGATATAATAATAAGAAGTAGAATGCATACCTCTTGTATTTTCATCTTTATATCCAAACGAGACTAAGCAATAGATAATCAATAGAATTGTTAGTCTCACAAATAGATTTGTCATTAATGAATACATACCTGTTGGGATTTTTGCTTTTATATCCAAGCTGAGACTAAACTTGATATAACAATAGGAGTGTTAGTCTCACAAGTGCATTTGTCATTAATCACTTAATCACTTGCATGCCTTCATGATTTTCACCTTTATATCCAAATAAAACTACACAATATGTATATCAATAAAAGTGTTAGTCTCCCAATTAGATTTATCATTAATCACCAAAACTCCATTACCGCATAATGGCGGGTCTAGATCTTTCAACGATGACTCATCTTAATCAACCAGGACTTAAACAAGTGTGCTGTAAGGATTCCTATATGAATCTTAATAGAATTAGAATTCCTACTTTCTTTTCAATGACAATTAGAGGGCACTATGTAAAGCCATCAAAAATGGTCATAGAGAACACAAACTGCAAACCAATCATCCAAAGTAAGAGGTGCATGGGAGGATTAGAGATTAGGTTATTCTTTAGAACTATATTCTTGTATAGGGCGAGGGTCCGAGGTCCTATAAGATTCGAGAGGGTTGTGAGAAAGCGATAATCTTGTATACTCTTTTGAGGTTGTGTTTAAGAAATTTACGGTCAGCTTCGCTAAATCTTTCTCTCTACTCATGGTTATTTCGTCACCGTCATTTCGGTTCTCTCTATATGATTCATCTACTTCGTTCTTAATATCATGCATGCTCATACCATTCCTCACAAACTTTGATACGATCTGGGGGCTGCTGCGCATAAGGAGTATCAGAGTATAACAAGTGGTATCAGAACTAAGGTCATATTAATTAGATTTATGGGAAGGTCGACAAAACGTCAGGTGATACAAAATCAAGATCGAAGTCTACGATGTGCAATCAAGTAGAGAAATTTGACGGTGGAAAAAAATTCAGCGTGTGGCAATGTGTGATGAATGACGTTCTTGTCCAACAATGGTTAATCGATGCTCTTGAAGATGTCAAACCCAAAAAGATGTATGTTGAAGAATGGAAGGTGATGGAGCAGAAGGCTGCCAGTACAATCTGTCTATGTTTCTCAGATGAGGTAAAATACTCAGTGATCAGGAAAATTCACCAAAGAAATTAAGGAGTGACTTAGAAACGACAACTGTACAGGTTACGCATGAAGGAAGACACAAGGTTCATTGACCATCTCAATGTGTTCAACAAGCTTATCACACTGCTGACTTGTGTGAATGAGAAAATTGAAGAGAACGACAAGGTCGTCATATTGGCGTCATCTCTACCACCATCATGGAGCAATTGGTGATGAATATTCTTGTTGAGAAAAGTACTATCGACTTTAATGAGGCGTGGTATATCTATTGGAAGCGGATTCCTTAAAGAAGCCATCGAATTATTCATAGGTGATCAAGCATTGACTACCATAGGTATTGCAGGTAAAAGCAAAAGTCACATAAAAAAGGACTAGAGCAAGGGCATATGTGTATGCTATCTATGTGACGCTACAGTTCATATGATAAAGGATTGTCCAAATTTAAAGAAAATGAGGAGGGCATGCTCAGTGACGATAGCGAAAGATGATTCGGATGTCGTCAGTCAGTTAGGTACTTCTTATAAATGGACATTAGATTCAGGTTGTGCTTCCATATATGTTTTGCGATGGAGATGTTTGATGAATGATCTCTACACCCGACGCATGAAACTGTTCACTTAGCGGATTGCAAGGAATATGCAATTACTAAGGTGGGAACGATTACATTGGAGATGTATAATGGAGCATATCACACATTGACGGGAGTTTGGTATGTTCACAGCTTAAAGAAGAATTTAATATATGTGAGGTCACTTGAACTCGAAGGTTGTGAGATATCATTTCGAGGTGAGTCATGCGAGCTACTTGCAAATGACAGGTAATCATGGAGAACACTGGTTAATAGGTAATCACAAGGGAAGAGCAATCAATGGGAGGTCTGATAAAAATTCTAGTCATGAGAAGGAAACTGTGTCGTCAACGGTAGGTACTCAGATCTCATCTGCAGTTATGTGCAGAACCGCAAAGACAGTTCTAAAATCTAGTAGGCGTAAAGACGAATGCACGAGTTGTTGGAAGAAGGAAGACGTGGTGGGACCAACCACATGGTACCGACGAGTAGGTGGAGCTCGGAGGCGGTACAAACCTATGGCATGGAGGGTTGTAGGAACAAGAGGTGTGGTTAACTAAACTACACAATAAAGTAGCTCTCAGGTAGAGTTTTTGGGCAGGCTCGCCCGGATACCAACACATACATTGTGGTGTACATGAGCTCCTGTGGTGGGAGCACTCCTAAAGATGTGAGAAAAGAAAAAACGGAAAAAAAAAATAGCGGAGCCGACTAGGAACAAGTTATTGGAGGAGTATGGTGACTTCAACGAATAAAAGTCAATGTGAAGATTGTTGAGTATAATAACTCATATCCTAATCAATTATGGCTGGGAGAAGTGTACTACAAGGATTCTTATATGAATCATAATAGGATTAAGATTCCTACTTTCTTTTAGAATAGATCTAGCAGGCATTATATAAAGCCATGAGGGGTGGGCATAGAGAACACAAACTACATACCAATTTATCCAAAGTAAGATATGCATAGAGAATTAGAAGCTAAGTTATTTTTGGCACTATATTCTTATATAGGCTAATGTTCGAGAGTTCTCCAAGATGAGAGAGAGATAGTAACCTCAAACTATGTAGCCACCCTTTGTATTTTATTTGGCCCAGATCTGTTTGCTCTATGGGGCTAGTAGCCAGTGGCGAGTGTGCAAGTAGAGTAGTTAGACAGACGCACTCCATCTTGTTGAGGTGGTAAGATAATCACACGTGCACAATCGATCCATCCCTCCAGGTCCCAGAACGTTAAGTAGTATCAACTTTGGATTCCATCTGTATTTTATATTTACTGGAGAGAAGTGTACCGTGCATTGTTGACGGATCCATGGATTCATGCACACAGTACAAGCTCTACGTATACATGGACTCGACATAGACATGCTGTGAGCAGCCTGTGAGGTAGGTGCCGTCTCGCGACAAGTCAGACATTGAGACTCCGTTCGGAATTTATCAGAAAACAGCTCAATTCCCATTTGAATTTGAAAAAAATTCCTGCATTCTGAACATGACCTGAAAGTTAATTATATGTTTCAATCCAGATGTTTGGATTCCCGAAAGGCAAAAGGAGAAGTGAACTGAACCGAAAGAGGGAAGAAAGCGACGATATCTCGAGCAGCCCATATTCCTCTCCTCTGACACTTTCTTTCCTTCCAGAGTGGTGAAAAGGATCGAATAAACGTGTGTGTATATAGCATAAGTGCATCTCAAATCATGGAATACTCTGACATCGTACAAATATACGCAGGTAAAGCATTATTGAGCTCGGAGGACATTCTCCAAAATACAACTATATCTGCATGTATTTCTGAACCACATGCGCTTCTCGTTTGATCGACACAGTCCATGTGATGCATATGGCTGAGAAAATTCACAATATGTCACCGAATAACTATATGATTCATAATATGTCAATGAATAACTACATGATTCACAATATGTCATCCATTGTGATGCTGATATGTGGACCCAGAACCTATATGTCAGTGAGACACCAATAGCATATTGTGAAGACCCGAAGTTATTCAATAGCATATCATGAATTGTCCCTTTAAAACCAAGGTAGAAGCTCTGCCATTCATTTGAAGGAGAAGGGTATACAAGATCGTCTCCGAAGGGGTTACACAACAGACGGAGAAGAGCCCCAAATGGAACACCTAGGAATCACTGCAAACACCAAGGCTAGAGGCCACGCCATCTAGCAGCACACCAAAACGTACACCAACAGCTCTCTCTCACACAACACAACTCCGCAACCAAGGGCAAGATAACTCAACCCCACCGACACGGTGAAAGCACCGGCTAACGAGCTCTATGAAATTTGGTGCATTCAGTTGGAAAGTGCTAGCCCACGCTATGTGAGGTTTTAGGTGTTTTCGATAAATTCCAAGTATGTGCATGAGATGCACACATATGTACACACACCGTGACACCACATCTAGCTAGCATCAATAATCCAGAGTTGCATCAGGGGCGACTCCAGGCCTTGGGCTGGGTGGGCATAGCCTAGGGCCTGCAAATCTTACTAGTATTAAAGCCCGTGAAAATCTCTTAAAAAATCCCCAAACATTCGAGTTCAACCTAATAACAACAGGACTAGCCCGATGCTTAGACCGTGGCTGGCTCCGCCCCTGGTTGGATGTTAGTTTATATATATATATATATATATATATATATATATATTATTGAGAACAACCTTGGTTTCCTGAGTATTCTTACAGAGTGGATTAAGTCGGTGTGGCTAGCTAGCTGAAGAATAAGTTCTTCCACCGCTGGCTATGATATGTAGCCCTGATTCGTGCATCCATCTAGTCAAAAGCCCCCATCCAACAAAAAGCCAGTAGGAACGGAGTAAGCCGCAGGCAATATTATTAGGGGCCGACTGTGCTACAGTCGGTTGTTTTCTTACAAGAAATCATAGTCACTTTTCAAGGGACTCGATCGTTCCAAGATTCGTGTAAACTACTCTTACCCTAATCCTCACCCCTCAGCTCCCTCACTCCCGCACTTGCACCCCGCGTCGCCTTCTGCTGTCTCTCTGGCGCCGGTGAGCCCTGCCGACGAGCACCTCCCCTACCGCCTCCTCCTCCTCCTCCTCCGCCCCGCCTCTCTAGCCCCTGCCGCCGCCACCGTCAACACGTATTCCTCCTCTGCGGTGAAATGTCCCACCGCCTCCTAACCACTTCAGTCTCGTCGCCCCCGCCGACCTCCACCGCCCATTGCGCTCCTCCTCGCCCGCGTCCAGTGCCGCCGCCGCCTTGATGCACCGCTGGTCTACCGCCACCCTGGCCTCCCTCTAAGCCCTGGGGGCATCGGTGAACCCTAACTCGGCGCCGCCGTCACCGGCCGGAGAAGAAGAAGAGGACCTTGAGCACGGATCTTCACGTGTGATCCAAAGGTGAGCAAATCGACTGAAACTTCATTGATTTTCAGGCGACTATGAACCAGCAAAACCGATATTATTATTGATCCGGTGCTCCACTGAGGTGAGGTGAGGTCAGCAAGCTGCTCGCTACGCTACGCTTTGGTCAGGTCAGGTCTCCCAGCCGATTGAAACCGCCGCCCACATGCCCAAGATGCAGCAGCAGCAGCAGCAGTATAAATTCCTCGCGTCTCCCCTCGCTCTCTTCACCTCCGCTTCCAATTCCAATCTCCAAACGCAACAAATTAAACACGCACCACTTCCATCTTCCTCTACCCCTCGTCGCGGCAAGGAAACCAAACAGAGGAGAAGAGGAGATGCCGAAGGTTCACCCCAACGCCGCCGTGCATGAGCCGGCCAGCACAGCAGCGTGCCCTCAGCCCTCGTCGCCGGCCCAAGAATCCACGGTGCTGACGGTGTGGCGCAAGTCGCTGCTCTTCAACTGCGACGGCTTCACCGTCTTCGACGCCAAGGGCAACCTCGCATTCCGCGTCGACTGCTACGGCTCCGGCAGGCGCGCCGAGGTCGTCCTCATGGACGTCGCCGGAAAGCCGCTGCTCACCATACGCCGCAAGGTCAGATTCATTTAATTTCCTAGTTATTCCATCGCCTCGCTAAGAAACATTAATTAATCCTTGTTGGTCATCAAAAGAGGGTCCTTTTCTCTAAATCACGCGCTTGCTTACAGAAGCTGAGCCTGGCGGAGCACTGGGTGATCTACGACGGCGACGGCGCCGCCAAGCCGCTCCTCTCAGTCCGCCGCCACGTCAGCCTCCGCGCCTCCAAGGCGCTCGCGCACGTGACGCCCCTCTCCTCCATGGCCACGCCCGAGGCCTACGTGGTGGAGGGGTCGTACGGCCGGCGGAGCTGAGCGGTGCGCGACGCGCGCGGGGACGCTGTGGCGGAGGTGCGGCGGAAGGAGTCGGTCGGCGACGACGTGTTCCGGCTTGTGGCGGAACCCCGCCTGGGCGCTCCGCTGGCCATGGGCCTCGTCATCGCCCTCGACGAGATGTTCGGCGCCTCGGCGCGGTCGCTGCTGCCGAGGAGCTGGTCGGCGTAGTAGCTAGCTAACCGGTGAAGCCTCCAGCATACTCGGCACATGCATCTAGAGGCCCCCCACCTGTCAGCGTCAGCACAGTTTGACGTGCAGGCTGCGGCAAGAGGAGTCCGGTTCGCGCAGAGAATGATTAAGACAAACTGAAGGAAACAGCCAGACAGAACAAAAAGGAGAGTTTTTTTGGAAAGCTGCAGCGTAACAAAAGAGAGGAATTACAAGAGTTTTCTGCTGTATCTAGTCATCTAGCAACTTGTTTCCTTTTCCCTTTCCTTTCTTTTCCATTCATCCGCTTGACTAGCTAGGAAAATATGATCGATGCAGCCTTTGCCCTTGTGAGAGCAGAAGAAGGAAGGAATAGAGAGGAGTGATTATTAGATGGAGAAAAGAAGAGAAGCTGCTTTAGACTTGTAAGAACGGTGTATAGTCTGCTCGCTACACAATTTTGTACATGAATGGAATCTCTTTTAGCGATACTTAAATGGCGCTCTCTGTTACCTTCAGTTTTTGTTGCTGTTACTGTTACTGATTACTTAAACAGTCTTACTACTTTTAAATTGCTTAAAAAATTTAAGCTTAAGTCACTTGTTGTGACCATTGGATTTGTGTAGAGATTGATGTGTCATATGATTGGATATTGATCCAATGGATAAAAAAAGTAACTTATGCTTAAAAAAAATTCAGTCATCTTATAAATAGACAGTCCCTTATTTAAATGGTGTACTCCTCGTCGGTTTCAGCTCCAGGTTAGCATCCTAGTTGGCTTCTTCTACTACCTAAGCGGACGCTTCCGCTCCGACTGCGAGAGATGTTAAAGAGTACATGTCTTGTATAGTAAGATTATTAGAGATGTAATAGAATTAGTTAGGATTTGTATTTGACATGGTTCCTTCTATGCATCTATTAACTTTTCATATCTCTAGTAGATATACTTGGTCTCCAAATCACCTTGTCCTCTATATATATATGCCCTCAGGGATGAAGCAATATATCTGAGCAATTATTCCGGCTATTCTGTCTTCCTTCACCTAGCAATAGCATGGGTTCAGTGTATATGATTTGCGGAACTGTCTAGAAAACTTGCGACTGTTTTCTTCAGTTGAAAACAGTCACATTTTGAACCGTAAGATGAGATCAGATATCACTCATCATAGAAACATACTTTAAAAAGAAACTCAACACACATCTCAATGCATATCAAACGGTTCAAAATGTGACTGTTTTTAACTGAAGAAAACAGTCGCAAGTTTTCTAGCAAAACTCATGATTTGCAGCCTAGAGCCTACTTTCTGTCCCAAAATTGTACCAACCGGCGGTCAAAATCTTGGTTGCTTGCAGATCCATTGGAGTACTGCCTTGCATGCTTAGCTTGCAAATCAGCTGCTCTTTCTAGCTTTTGCGAGTTGTAACCACTGACGAGAATGAACATCTGCATGTCACAATTGTCTGTAATGCATGCACCTCGCAGTGCAGTCGTTCTCCTGCCTAATCGAAGTAGCAGGAGTACTACGACTGTGCAGGAGTCTACTCCGTGTCTCTCGCAGTGCAGTAGTTCTCTGCACCAACCAATCACGTTTTAACCACCTTTCTTCCATGAAAATGAAGTAATTAACGAAGTGCCAACAACGAGGAGGGACGCAGATCCACTCCCATTGCATATAGCTAACGTAGAGGTGCACAGTACATATGCATTAGGGCTCATCCGAGTCGTCGAATGCCGATGAGCGGTTTAGATCAATAGTGTATAACACCGTGCTACAACAATAAACAGAAAGCCCGCTACAGTCTTCTGAGAATTTCATCCAGCGATCGATGCTGCGGTTTGAGCTGTGCAAGGAATCAGCATCGAACAGAACAGAGGCAGGGAACAATTGATAGTTGGATATATACTAACAAGCCGCTGCAGGTGACTCTTCCCTGTCTGTGATGTATCATGCAGCCACACATTCCTGCTAGCCAGATCTTGTCCACGAAAGAGGATAGACTCACCTATTCCGGTGCATGTCAAGGAAATTTGAGGCAGAAAAGATGGCTGCCTGAATTTCTATGCTCATCCGGAGTGTCATTTCAGGCCCGCATGCGCCACAGTTCGTGTGACATTTGGTGAACTTTTGCACTTTCTCAGCCGAAATTAGCGAACTTTTTCAAGAACATTTTGGCACTTTTGTGGAATATTTTGGCACTTTTGTGGGTTGAGTCATCCTCACGAGCGTGATTAGAACGCATCCACAAGGATCGAAGCAGCCATACAAATACAGATACAAATACATGCCCGTCCTCCGTCAACTTAATTTGAGTTGCTCAGTTGCTGTATGTATGTCGCAAAACAACTACTACTCGTGGCTACATGCATCTATAATCATCAAGTATAAACATCAGCATGCTATACGTACCGTGGGTAATTTCGGCTCCTTCACGCGCGATTTGTAGCGTTCTCTGATGCAGACAGCTAGCGCAATACTGTGGGTAGGCTCACGATTGATCTGACGGACTATTCTTGCTAGATGAATGATCGATCCCCCCCCCCCAGTTGATCGCAATCTGCTCCGACGATATATACAGAGATCGATCGAGACGTCTGAAAACCATTTGCTCAGGAATTCGTTGGCCATTCATGATGATGCCTTGAGAAACAGTCACAGGTATCATTTTCCATGGCTGCATTTGCTGACCGGATATATGTATGGGTGCTCTTTTGGGATCACTCCGTGCGCCTTTTGCTGCTTCCCACAATGAACACGCATGACGCATGCATTGTATGCTGAATTGTACACCAATTGTACCTGCAGGTTGACAAGCCCAGAAACAGACTTGCTCTTGATGCTAGCATGCTCTGTTCAATATGGGAACCACAAAGTCTTGGAAAAGTGGCCATATGCACGGATGCTTGGTACAGAGAAGAGGAAGAGATAGCTAGCTAGGGATAATATACGGAGGAATTGGCTAATCTAGCACCGTTGACTTGCGCAAATAGCAAATGTAGGTCTCTTTACACGCCAAATACAAAAAGTCGTTGAGTCCGTGCGCCAGAGGTCTGGAGTCGCTAGCGGAACGACACGTCGTCGCGCCTGTGCGCCCGGGGCACGGTGGCGCCGAGTCCGTGTGCCCGGGGAACGGACGAGCCAACTCCATGCGCCCGGGGCAGGGACGCGCTGAGTCTGTGCGCCCAGGGCACGGAAGCAAGGCGCACAGGGGCGGGGCGGGGGGCACACAGACGCGGGGTGGGGCGCGTAGGCGCGGTGCACGGACGCGAGGGTGGGCGCATGGACGAGAGGCGGCTCCGCTCCCGGGGAGCACGGGCGGCCGACACCGTGCCTCGAGCGCTCGGATGCGGTGACTGTTGTAAAATTAGTGGTTTTAGTAAATATTCAGATACAATTCCAGCAGTAATTAGCATAATTAAAGTATATTTCCAATAGCAAATAAATGACAAAAATGGCATATAGGCATGTAATTTCTTCACATCAATTAAACATGATAATATATTTAAAAGATAGGACTCGAAAACATACAAAATCAACATAATGCTCATATTTAAATATTTGATTATTTTCTATCAGATGTCGGTCTGCTCAAGATTAAATCTTTAGCCTTTCCTGCACCGTCATTGGCTCTTACCGCTCTTCAACATTAATAGCGACTGACAACTCATTAAGAGTCAAGTGCCCCTTTATATGTCTACGAGCGGTCACAGAGTCACGCCACGAGGACGGTAACTTAGCCAGGATGACATTTACTTGGAATTTCTCTAGTAGAATGCGATCATCGACTCGACTTAAGTCACCACCAACCTCAACATGGAGTTGTAGTTATGAAGTCTCGAGTTGCTTAGCTCCATCAGCTTCTACGCGTTGGTTTAGTGGGTTTCGTTGCGTGAGCACCCTCAACCATCTTAAAGTTCAAGTAGTTAGCAGTTATGAATGACTCATTCCCATTATCCTCTTCAGAATATTTTTCATCAAGTTCGTCTCAGAGTTGCTTAGCATCTTTGAAATTAACGTACACGTCGAACAACCGGTTGGATAGGATGACTAACTTTGAACCTCAGCGACCACGGAGGCCACATCGAGACCAGCGGGAGGCGATCAAAGCGAGCTAAGACCGAATTGTTCGCATCATCCCATTTCCCGTTTCAACGCGGCGAGAAAATGCTACCTTGTTACGTGATTTGTGTCATAGTAGTGGTTTCCAATGGGAACATTGGAAGATTTAAAATGACCTGATGCCTAAGTGTGATTACCCCCAGGGTAATGACACAGGGCGCCACAGATAGGATGACTAACAAACGAGCTAAGACCGAATTGTTCGCATCCTCCCACCGTGTCATAGTAGTGGTTTCCAATGGGAACATTGGAAGATTTAAAATGACCCAGAAAAGTCTCAAGTCAGTTATCCATAGTTTTGTTTTAGCCCGTCAATGTTTAAAGTTGACACCGTCAAATACTCCTGGCTTAACGATATCGAACGAAGAAGCCATTTCATTGATTATTGGTTTTTTGAATTATTGTAAAATTAACAGTTTTAGCAAATATTCAGATATAATTCCAGCAGGAATTGGCATAATTAAAGCATATTTCTAGCAGTATATAAATGACAAAAATGATATATAAATATGTAATTTCTTCTTGTCAATTAAACAGGGTAGTATGCTCAAAAGATAGGACTCGAAACGTACAAAATCAGCATAATGCTCATATTTAAATGTTTGATTATTTGCTCTCAGATGTTGGGTAGCTCAAGATTAAATCTTGGCTTCCTCGCTACTTTTGTCAATATCCTTCACTAATTAGATATAACACAAAAACAAAACAGACTTTGAGCTTAAAAGAATGGCTTACTGTTATATCAAGAATTGGATTATCTCAAAGTTAACAATCAGCACTTATCACTTAAGTCCAACAGAGGAAGCAGCAAATCACAGTTCAAAACTGAAATCACGAGACAACCTTTACTGCTTTCGGTTAACAGAAGAACAAGAGTATCACAGTGCACCAAATAATCAGATTCCAAAGGTACAAGAGAAACTGAACTACTAACAGAACAACACTGGAAAACTAGAGATGAATCAACAATAGTATGCAAACAACTAGCTCAAGTTTGATTTATAATCAACGTTGTCAATCCGATTTCACATATGACAGTAATCTTCATGTAGCATTGAACCGAGCCCACAAACATCACTTATCAAAGTCTCTCGGTACTAAACAATAATTATATAATGTAATTCAACTAGCACAACACACAATGCAAAGTAATGCGAAAAATAGAAAACAATGATACTCATGATGCGGATGGCACTCAAAGCCACCGAGCAGTAAACCTGGCAAGGCACACCGAAGGCACTATCTTAGAAAACCAATTGATCCACTGTACCGCATTGAACGGACGAGGTTGTTGGAGATACAATGTCAATTTGTAATCCGGGCACACTAAATTGCAAAGTTGAGGTAAAGAGAATTTCCGCACAAGAGCCAACCACAGTGCACAGGCTGAATGCACCCACAGAGCACTAAGCACCAAAACCGAACCCTTCTTTTGCACCAAGGTCAAGCAAGAGCCAGCACAAGCACAAGTCCACCACTGGACACCCCCACAGAGGAGGGGCACAAGAGGAACCGGTGAAATGCGCAAGAAAGGTCTAGACCTCACTACTGATGACGCCGAGACACCACAGCAGAGCAGCAACTCCAACCCCCCCCCAAAAAAAAAAAAGAAGCTCAACTAGAGGTGAAGAAGAACCACACAAAAAGGGGGGACACACCGATTTTTAGGTAAAGAAAAGGGAGAAGAGAAGCTGCCTTAAGAAGGTAAGGAGGAGGGGGAGGAGTTGAGCCGCCACTGCCAACAGTTGGCACGCAAATTGCCTGGCCTTCCGCAACGCCTGCTTGAGCCGCCGCTAGAGAAAGGGGGAAAATCCTAAAAGTCCTTGCGCCCTGGGTTAGGGTTGGAGATGGTCTCCAAGGTAGTCTCCAACCTTGACCTCCCACCTAGCTCAATGGCAGGTGGCCCCACCTCCTATTTCCTTGTTATTTTCGATTTCTTCTTTTTTTTTTCTCTAATTGAGAAATTACCTAATAACCCTCAAAATCCAACAATGATGTGTCGCTCCATCGACAACTCTAGCCCTTTGACGATATATATAATATATATATATATATATATATATATATATATATATATATATATATATATATATATATATATATATACACATTTGGTGGAGAAAAAGCTATATTTACTATTGCGCATGTAAAAGGTGCTATAAAACTCTAATATACAATGGTTCTCGTTCCATACCGCGGCCAAAGCCCAAAAGTCTTGAATGTGTGTCATGCATGATGTGGTTCAGAGGCTTGCTTGAGGAGAGGAGAGAACCAAGCGAGGACAACTTGGGAGAGAGACAAGCAAGGATACCTAATATTCTCCTCTCTCTCTCGCTTCTAGTACGGTATGGAGAAAATTTTGTGTTTCTGCAACCTTGCTTGGTTTCCACTCGATAATAGATGAGACCAGCTGGAAGCAACTTTGCATTGCATTCTCAGTTTCTCACAATCCCGGAAATGAAATCATAATTACCTGCTAGCCTAGTGTTCAATTAGCATTTGATACAGATCATAATTCAGACTGTACGGGTATACAGTAGCAGCAGGCAGCAGCTACTTAAATATCGGTTGACGAATAGAAAAAAAAGGAAATGGAGGTGAAAGCGTTGCAAGGTGTCATCTCGATTCTAGCTATATGATCGTACGTTTGTACGACCTAAATTGATTATACCGATTCAATTATATGGTAGAGCCTTAATTTGATAGAATCTTAATATTATTATGATTCCAACAAAAAATTGTATAACCATGAACAAAATTTTCATACGATCTTACCTGATTCTATCGATTCTAGTGATTCATTATAAATTTTTTGTTTGCATATGTTCCATTTATTGTAATTTTTTACTTTTTATTTATTCATGTCTATTATAATTTGCATAAATAACAAATGATCTTTCCGTTGCACTACATTTTGGTAAATAAAAGTTCTAAAGTATAATTTAAAAAAAATGTAGAAGTGTTAAAATACAAAGTAGATTTAAAAAAAATATTTCCATCGTAGAATTAGATGAGATATTAGAACCTACACCGATCCTACAATTCGCGGTCCTATTGAACAACCTCCAATCTACTATCTATATTTGTGATTTGTGATATTATCATTTTGTGAAATTAGGACGTCATGATTTGTGATTTTGGAAGAAATCTGTGTTCAGTGGAGGCCCATCTGTACTGTATACGCATCCTCACTCGCTGCTGGGGCCCCAAATGTCATAGGACTCCACGTCTGTCTACTAACCAAACAGCACTGACTACGGGCCCCACTAACCAAACAGCACTGACTGCGGGCCCCACCTGTCACATGGTTAACCACCCATCCTGCGGCTACGGGGCAGAGAGAGGCGGGCCGTTTGAAATTTGAAACCCCCTCACTCGCTGCGCTCCAACTCCAACGTCTCTCTCTCTCTCTCTCCTCACGGTGAGTGAGTGACCCGACGCGACCCCCAAATCTCTCCGATTCCTCATTTTACTCGCTCGGCAAATTCCCAATTCCCAATTTCCATTTCTTTTCCGCTCCATCGCCTCACTCCTCCGGCAGCCATGGCGACCGTCACGCCGGGCGTGCTGCTCAAGCTGCTCCAGGCGATGCACACCGACGAGCGCGTCGCCGGCGAGCACCGCTCCCCGGCCCTCCAGGTCACCGCCGTCGTCCCCGCCCTCACCGCCTCCACGTCCGACTCGCTCTGGCCCGCCAACGGCTTCCTCCTGCAGCTCTCCGACGGCCTCCACTCCACCTACGTCCAGATCCCCCCCGCCGACGCCGACGCCCTCCTCTCCGCGCGCCCCCACCTCGTCGGACACCTCGTCCACCTCGACCGCCTCCGCTTCGCTCGCCCGGTCCCCCGTGCCGTCGGACTCCGCCCCGTCCCGTCCTCCCGCTCCGTCTCCTGCCTCGGCAACCCCGAGCCCCTCGTCGCCCGCCCCGCCGCCTGCTCCCGCGGCTACGTCATCCAGCCGGCCTCCCCGTCCGACGCCGCGCCGCCGCTCATGCCATCCAGTTCCACCAATGTGCCACCGTCCGATACAACAGGTGCCGTCAAAAGGGCGGTTCTTGCTCCCAAGAACGTCTCCGAGGCCGCGGCGCCGCCGGGCGGTTCTGCCGTCAAGCGGCGGTTCTCGTCTCCGGCGCCATCCAAGCAGCGAGATCCATCGCCCTCGGTGAAGGGCGGGTCACGGGCGTCGTCGCCCTCGGTCAAGGGCGCGTCCCGAGCGTCCTCACCTGCGGTCAGGGGTGCGTCCAGGTCGTCGTCGCCGGCGCCGTCCAAGTGTGTGGTGCCCAGCCTTGCTGCGGCTAAAGATGAGAACCGCAGGGTGGCGAGAGAGCCGGCGATTGTCGTTCCATCAAGGTACCGGCAGCCGTCACCCGCAGGAGGGAGGAGGGGAGCGGCGTCTCCCACAGTCGGTGGGAGGCGGGCATCCCTGTCGCCTAGTTCGCGGCGGCTGTCGGGAGAAGGGAGCACCAAGAAGAAGGTCGGGGTGTTGGTGGCTGGTATCTCGAAGATCACAGACTTGGCGAACGGCTCGGCCATGAAGCCGGGGAGGAAGAGCTGGGACGATTCGTCAATGGCCCTTGCGGTGGCGGCGGCAGGCTCGGTGATGAAATCCAGGGGCAAGGTGGGCAAGGATACCATTCCGAGGACTCAGGTCGGGGATCATGTTACATCGTGTTACAATTGGAATCTTAACATTGGGCTTGCTTGGTTGGTATATACATGTAGATCTTGGTGCAAGGCATTTTATCAGTGCATATCACTAGAGTAGCGGCAAAAAATTCAATTGCATGAGTTTAGTTAACAGCATGTTAAATTGAAATTGGCTTTTGAACACCTATGTGCACGCAACAAATTTCGTTATGCAAATAAAAAAAATCTTGCAAGGCTAATTGACTAATAGTGGTGGATTGCTGGTCATTTGGTCAGCTACGATTCTTTTCATTTTAGCCACAGTAAATAGATCCAACAATCGGGCAAGGCTATTTCATCTGTGCGCAGATTGTGGTGAAAGTACATATCTAACGGTGCTTGTGAGTTGTGACTAATGTACATGATATAAATGAAAGAAAAAAAATACAAATATGCATTGCTGTCTCGCCATATTATTGTAGAGTTCTTACAATGCCTGGTGTGTATGTTGTTCTGTGTACTACTTTATTCTGCATTTGCTCAGGGTAGCATGTCTATATGTCCTGTATGTTTAAGCACCAACGCCAATTTGTTTATCGGAAAGTCATGTACCTGTGCAATGAAAATTTACCTTCATCTGTATCTTCAGGAAGCAATGTCACGGCAAATGAGTGATGCTACAGCCGAACTGTCCAGTAATGATGATTCATCTGTTGATGAGAGGCCAAAGCCACGTAAGAAGATAGAGTCTACAGCAACAAAGACGAAAGCTGTGGCTCCAAAAAATATACTTCATGATCCTAAATGGACCGATGGCAGCGTTCCGTTGGATGCAGTTTCTGATAAACTTTCAAAGATTGGGAAGGTAGCATTCAATTCCTCTTGCTAACAGTGTCGATCCTTCTAATCTATTCTTTACTGAATTCCATCTAACATCATCGTTTACTCAATTTACAGGAAGCTATTGAACGGAGAGATGCGGCAGCAACTGCTGCAGCTGATGCTCTACAAGAGGCATTGGTCACTGAATCAGTTATCAGGAACCTAAGGTAACTGAGAGCCATCTTTTTTTTTCATCTGAAACCAAAATCTCTGTATGTCATTCAGCTGAATGTGACGATTGTAACATTGTGCTTATTGCTGTCTACAGCAAGTTTTCTGAACTTTGTTCTTCGTCGAAGACTTTCAATCCACTCCCAACAGTGGACCTTTTCCTTGCTGTCTATGAAGATACTCTCAAGTGGAAGAGAATTGCTGAGTCTATAACCACCAATGGAGCTGATGAAGCTGCATTCTGGGAGAAATCAACTACTCATTGGGTTGAAGCAGCATTAGCAACTGATCTGGAGGTCCTCAAGCTAATCAACAGTGCCACTGAATCCATCTCTCAGAAGAAGAGCACTGATAAGCCCAAGGCTCCTTCAGTGGAACCATCAAGAACAAGCTTGTCCAAGAGGCAATCACATGGAGCTTGCGCAAAAATCCAGTCCAAGGTCTCACCAATCCCTGCAGGGAGCTGCACATGGAGTAAAACTCAGGGCATGAACGAAACAGTTGAGCTTGCTAAGACCTTGTGGCGTGAGATGCATATGTGGTTCTTGAAGTTCGTGGATGAGGCAATGGATGTGGGCTTCCACCTGTTTGAAGATCAGAATGTTGCAGGTAGGGGAAAGCAGGGCAGTCACATAACGATGGTTCTGTCACAGTTCAAGAAGATCAGCGACTGGTTGGATGGGGTTGGGAAGATTGCAGAAGAGGAGACAACCAAGGAGAAGATTGAGCGGTTAAAGCGCAAGATTTACGGGTTTGTCATCAGCCACATGGGGTCTGCGTTTGAGGGCTCAGTCTCGGTTTCATCAAGGAGTTGAGGGACGCTTCAAGCTCTTAAGTTTCTTTGCTCATCTTTTCATTTTTTGGATGAAATTAAGGCCACATAGTTCTATGATGAATTGAAGTGAGCTACGATTGTAGCTATCAGTGGTGTATTTTTTTTAATTATCCCTTATGTTTTGCTATGTGAATAAGTTAAATGTATTTGTGATCTTCAAATGCCTTGTGTGTTTTGTCGGTTATGAAGGGAATCGGGCCCTGAATATTGCATGGTTCAGTGTACATTGTAGTATGACTGAGTAGTGACCATTGGAAGATTACATTCTTATGTCCTTGCAAATCATGTGGTAGGTGTCATGTGCTAGTTATGTTCACCAGGGTCCGCAATGCTCTCATTTTCAGCTGTCAAATGCTTGAGAAATTGAGAACTCCAGCGTTGCAGGTAATTTCAGATGAAACACTGAAAATGGACACAGTTTTTAAATTTTTTTATATAAAAAGGACATAGATTTTGGATAGTAATTTCTTAGGATGGGTGCAGTTCATCATCACAATCATCTTTAGGCGTAGGCGTAACAACTGAGATCACATGATTAAATCCTAGTGTAACGTGAAGTTAGTGGAATCAAAGTGTGGATTAAAGGAACACCGTATTAGGAAGCGATCTCCATCCTTTGACAAGAAATCAAAATCAGGCACCGAGATCAAAAGCCACAGTATTTTTGCGGTAGGAAATATTTCGCTGACGATACAGTACAAGGGTGGAATACTGTTCCACACACTCGTGTGTAAACAGATCCGGATTAAAGACACGTGTGGAACAGGGTTAGGGATTGTTTCAGGATGGAGCCTATGCCGCGCCGCAACTCGACCGTTGCCCCCAACCGACCCGACCGGCCACGCACGCGGCACGCCATGTTGTTTTGTTTCCCTCCTCCTCTTTCTTCCCCAATTTCGAAATCCACCGCCCGCCTCTCGGCTCGCTAGGTCGTCTAGGGTTTTGCCTTTGCTCGCCAGCAGCCACCAAAGCAGGGTGCTCGCTGCGGATCCGATCCGATCCGATCCGATCCGATCCGAGGCGGCCATGGAGAAGTACGAGAAGCTTGAGAAGGTCGGGGAGGGGACGTACGGCAAGGTGTACAAGGCGCAGGACAAGGCCACCGGCCAGCTCGTCGCCCTCAAGAAGACCCGCCTCGAGATGGACGAGGAGGGCATCCCGCCCACCGCCCTCCGCGAGATCTCCCTCCTCCAGCTCCTCTCCCACTCCCTCTACGTCGTCCGCCTCCTCTCCGTCGAGCAGGCCAGCAAGAACGGCAAGCCCGTCCTCTATCTCGTCTTCGAGTTCCTCGACACCGACCTCAAAAAGTTCGTCGACGCCTACCGCCGAGGTCCCAACCCAAGGCCGCTGCCCACCCAGGTCATCAAGGTAATAGATATCGCACCAACTAGCACTATCATGTTGATGATGCACTACTACTATTTTGCTCCCTAGATTTAAGCGTTGAGCCCGTCAAAATGTCGGCTTGCTTCAGCCCCACACTCCGACATATCGATTTGAGCACTTGACAACTTCAGGTTGTATGCCAATTCTGACTTCTGAGTTGTGGCATCGGAAATCTGTTACAATCAACATCAATTTGTGATCGGAACAAACTAAACATGTGAGTTTTAATTTGTAAACGACACTTTTAATGTTGAGAATGGTACGAATCCTAATTGGACTGGAAAAAAACAGGAGAAAACGTTGAGCCAGATAAATGTGGACCAAAACAAATGCCACACTCCATGTTAGTACTTCTATATGAACAATGACAATAAATAACTTTCTTTACTTCCTTGTAGAATTTCCTGTATCAGTTATGCAAAGGAGTTGCACATTGCCATGGCCATGGTGTCCTTCACCGGTTGGTCTTTTGTTCTCTTATTTACGTTGCCCGACTTATCAACCCCATACAACAATGCATTTGTCACCGATGTGGTTTTGCTATTCTGCTTGATTTTATAGGGATTTAAAGCCACAAAACCTGCTGGTCGACAAGGAGAAGGGGATATTGAAAATTGCAGATCTTGGGCTAAGTAGAGCTTTTACTGTTCCTATGAAAAGTTACACCCATGAGGTACTGTTTACTCATCTGGACAATTGTAAGTTTCTGAGCATGCTATAGCAAGTTCCTTATTCATGTTTTCTGTTTTGTATTGTAGATTGTGACGCTTTGGTATAGAGCTCCTGAAGTTTTACTTGGAACCACACATTACTCAACTGGTGTTGATATTTGGTCTGTTGGGTGCATCTTTGGTATGCCAATTAGCCTTGTAATTTTTGTTACTAAATATCTTTTCCTTGTATTGAAAACTGGAAGTACAGTCCATGTACAACTTTCAGAGCAAGGATGCACTAGCAGATGCGTGGTCACACTTGTGCATAATCAATTAGGAGAAAAGAGGTTTTGTATATCATCATCAAAAAATATTTTTCATTTGTTTGAAAGTTGAAGGTAGATCTGTACCAGTAATAATAAAGATTTTGGCATGCATATTATCAAGGATTCCAGTTAACTACAAAAAGTATTTGGTAAACAATCAAGCTGCATTCTTTCATTTAGAATAAAAGTGAATATTTTGAGCTCCAAATTGTCATTGCCCTCATGTTCTTCGAATTTCTGGCCAAATAAACAAACACATTATAATTCTGCTTCAAGTTCTTCACTTGCTTTTCTTGACTAAACAACATAGTATGCTTCTCAAGTTCTTCCCCGTTTTGATGCTTGTAACTATTTAATACAGCTGAAATGGTCAGAAGGCAAGCTCTTTTTCCTGGTGACTCTGAGTTGCAACAGCTGCTTCACATTTTCAGGTCTCTTTTTCCCTTCTGCTTTGCATGAGTACAAAGAAGACGTAATCATCATAGTGGAAGTACCTTGCTTAGTTGCTAGGATAGCGTAGCAGTCAGCATTTTTTGCGGCAGATGTTGAATTTTTCATGAATTCATGCTTGGCATAATCTGAACATGTTGCCAAACGTGGTGAAAATATCTTCTACTATCAATTTATACAGTGGAGTGCTATGCATTGATCCATTGACTAAAATCTGCTTCTGAAAAAGGTTGTTGGGAACACCTACTGAGGAGCAGTGGCCTGGAGTGAATGCTTTGAGGGACTGGCATGAGTATCCACAGTGGAAGCCTCAAAATTTGTCGCGTGCAGTCCCATCACTGGAACCTGAAGGAGTTGACCTGCTATCGGTAAATTAAAAGACTGATCTATCTATGCTAATCTTCTAGTTTCTATGTTCCCTGTATTGGAAAAGTATTGACCTGTCAACTAAATTTACACTTTGCTTCTAAGTTCTCTCTTCAATTCAACAAATTGCAAGTTATGCTTGCTGATTCATGGCTTGTATTTCAAAAGTGTATCTGCGTATTCTTTTGGTGTGAAACCGTAGTATGTTGATTTGATTGATTTTTTGGGTGTGCTTCTTATTTGGCGTCAAACATGCTTCAATTCAGTTTTTCTATTTCATTTGTCATGACAACATTGATTAACTTGTGAGTAGAGAGCAGAATCAATGTCTAGAATCCAGTTTAGGATGTCTAGGATGTTATTTCATTCCTCTTAAGCAAGATTTGAGTTAATAGTTTTGTGGTTAATTTCTTGCAGAAAATGCTTCAGTTTGATCCAGCAAACAGGATATCTGCTAAAGCTGCAATGGACCATCCCTACTTCGACAGCCTTGACAAGTCCCAGTTCTAGTTGTTCTACCATGGCCATGTGATTCTGAACTTGTTCCTGTCTTAAACGTGGACTTTGTGATGGAACAAGGAGTTCTGCTTGCCATCTAGGCAACTTGATCATACTTATCATCTAACAGTTTGTTAGTGGATGTAAAATTGTTTTACTTATGTTTTCATGGTATGGCGATATGGATTATGAAGAATGAAAACTGCTACATGTCGCTCTACGAACAATTTATTTGCTTCTTTTGGTACTAGCTTGTATTGTTATCATGTGTTCCCGGAGTTTTATGTTGTGAGATGTTCTGTTTTCTCTTGTCACGAAATGCATCATAATTAATTTCTTCTGCAGTTGCATTGTCGTGTTGCTCATAGAAGTAAAAATTAGTCGATTTTTTTTTACAAAAATATATGTCTGTTGCCATTTGGAATAACGCGAAGAGGTTCTGTTGCCAATTGAACCGACGACAGGATAATTTCGCTAGTTCAATTAGCAACAAGGATACTATCGTAAATTAGAATGGCCACAATGCCCTATATTTTTTAAAACATTTATGTCTAGAGAATTCAACCTAAAGATTTGGTGTATTTCACGAAATTTTTTGGTAATACCTTGAAGTGTCTGTGTAGTTTGGAATCCGAAATTAGAGAAGATAACGAAATGTGAAGTAGAGAATGCGAGATCGGCGGTGCAATAACACAAATGACCCCCTTTTGGAGCGAAATAAAAAAAAAATTGGTTTAGGGTTGCCATACACGTTGTTGTCCTGATTGTATTGTTCGTGCAATCGATTCCATAGGGAAAATATTATATAATATTTAATAGTCGAAATATTTGAGAAAATAGATTTTAAGTTTGAAAGACTTATAATTTAATTGCGAAATATATGGCGCGCTAGGTTTGGTTACACACATTAGGAACGCCAACATGCACGAATCAACAAACCGAAATACACCTACGATACATGTGCGCCTTTTTGAAATCCTAAAAAGGTTGATTGAAACGAAATCGATTAGTCCTGGTGGCCTATCGGTCCGTTCCCCTTGTCTCTAGACTGCCTGCGGTGGTGGCTAGTCTTGAAGTCAGCCAAGTTCTGCGAGACAGACTGAATGATTGAATGATGTTAGGATAGCACAACGTAGAGTCAAATTCATAATCAAGATGCAAACTGAACATAACTTACCTCTTCAATCCGGACTACGCACGGGCGACGCGGAGCGCTAGGTCGGCTGCCGGTCTCACTAGCAGGTGCCTTCCCCTTGTACGCTGCGCGCTCGAGGGTCCTCCACCACCACCCTGCTTTCCTGGGCTCCTCCGGTGCCTTTTCAGTAGGGTCGGGTATGTAATGTTTCCAGCATTTGAAGATCTCGGCTCGCATCGCATAGTTCAACATGTACTTCTACTCGATGAACGCCTATCGTACATGTGCGGGCCGTCAATCTATTAGAAGAAGTTGCATCGCATTTCTGGCTGCCATTATGTGCGGATGAAGTTAGGGATGTGTGGAATAGAACGTAAGATATGAAAAATCTATGTGTGTGCAAAATTCGCTTACGAGAACGTTCCCGCACGTGTAGTACGTCCGGACGGCCGTCGCCGGGTGTGTGGACTGGATGATCTTAGACGGTTCATCGCACACACATTGCGCGCGTGCGAACTCAGGTGGTACCAACGCATCCTTCGTAGAACAATCTGGGTAGGGTTTAGCCCTCTTAGCAAGCCACTTATGCTTCCGTTGTATCTTCGCGTAGAAGTTCGCTGATAAGTCCGACATCTTCTTCCTCTCAGTTGTGTGAACCAAGTTTTGGTGAAGTGTTGGGTGTGGTAATGTAGTATTCTCCTCCAACTCTCTTCTCCTTCAGTTCTCTTCTCCCTCCTTTTATAATGGGTCTTTTCGGTATGAAAAAGTGGCATGACGGAGTATGGTTTTTCGGTCTGCAAAGGTAGCGTTGTAGCATGTTATCATTACGATCTGCAAAAGTGGCAGTTTGTGGCATGTTGTGGTGCATTTTTTGGTCTGAAAAGGTGGTGTTGCAAAGTGTGACCTTTTCGGTCTAAAATTTAGCGTCACAGTGTGTTATTAACTCGGTCTGCAAAAGTGACAACGTGTGGCATGACACGGTGCAGTCTTTTTGGTCTGAAAAGGGGGCTTTGCGGAGTGTGATCTTTTGATGTGGAAAGGTAGTATCAAAGTGTGTTGTCATCTCATTCTGCAAAAGTGACAATGTGTAGTGTGACCGGGTGCGGTCTTTTCGGTTTGAAAAAGGGGTGTGGCGGAGTATGATCTTTTTGGTGTGGAAAGGTAGCATTGAAATGTGTTGTCATCTCGGTTTACAAAAGTGGTAGTGTGTGGTGTGACATGGTGCGTTCTTTAAAGTCTGAAAAGGTGGGGTGTTGCGATACTGACTCCCTCACATGGTTACCCGTAGACACAAGAATAAATAGTACCGAAACACATGACTAATATTTACAAAAACAATATCTACTCGCGGGCCCTCTTGCGGTGTACTCCACGTGTAGCTCCTGACCTCGTCTGGAACAGCTGTGAGCACTAGTCTAGCGGTCAAACCACACACTACCACGTGTAGCTGTGAACAGAGGTCAAAGACTCATGCGGCCGAGGCACCCTACCGGTGCGAATAGCCTGAGCGGGTGTCGCGAGAGGGTGTTGCGTCAGCTGGCTTGCTCTGGGCACACCGTGCAGCTATGAAGCCCCCACGCAAATATGGCTGCTCTCACCCCGGGAAGGCCCACCGCCACCCTAGTCAAAATCAAAGTCCTTGGAGCATGACTCCTCGTGCGACACCAGCTCATTGTCCTAAAGGGGTGTACGAGCTGTGAAACAATACGTTATACATGTAAATATGACAAAAATGATGAAATGGTATGTTGTACATGCAAACAAGATAGCCATAACTCGTCGCACGAAGGTAGCAGACCGCTCCACATACTCCTACCCTGTGTACGGGTGGAACTCAAGATCTGTTTGAGAAATTTTCCGTTAGTAACTAGTGGAGTTCGAAATAAACAACCAAACGTGAATGTTTCATGCTGACCTGTGAACTGTACCAAGGTACTTCCAGCACGGTGCCATGAGGATTTGCCTGCCACATCCGGGTGAGCAGCTGTGGGGCGTGACGCTACATGGCTCACCCCCATCCACGCACAAGTGGTCCACCACCTCCCTCGGCCTACGACAAGACGCCAGCTGGATGCATCGCCTCGTCTTCTCGACGAACTGGTCCATGTTCTCTCTAATCTCCTGTGTCGTCATGCTAAAGCGCTCCCCGAGCATCATACGACGTACGGAGGTCGCCAACTTGTTCATCTCCCACTTTAGATCGATCTGTACACGTAATTAACAAATTAGAAACTGAAAATTTGCAAAGCAAATAGATGTATGGATCATTCAATACGTACCACATGATGGAATACAGAGTCCGGCTGGGTAGGGTACGTGTCGGACGTTGCGATCTCATGTTGTAGTGGGTCGTCCACGATCCTAATGCAGCGAACCCTCGCCCGACTAGAGTACCACTCAATGTACTACTCATACGTCCCAGGGTCGTAGGGAGCATCCTCCTGGACGACGTCCTCCAAGGCGAGGAGCCAATCCTGAACCTAAGTGAACATCCTGTCCATCCAAGCATTTTTGACCCAATGTCCCGTGACACTAGCTGGCCCTATTGGGCTCTGCCCCTACCTATCATGTCAGGTATCACTATGTACCTAGTTATTGCAACCACCGCCAACAAGAAAGGAATAAAGCACACATGACATATATTTATCATGGAGAATCCAAATCAGGAAATGAAAACCATGAGCGCACAGAACCTAATACAGTATTACAATGATTTAAATTTGGGAAATTTTTGTGTGCCACTTAAAATGTGTTGAATAAAGTTTCTGTCATCGGAAATTATTTGTTTCATTTTTGTCATCCTTCCGTCAGTGCGTATTTTATTTTTACCAATTCGTCCAATTTTTCGTCGTGGACATGGAGGCAACGGTGGCGGTGAACAGACAGGACCCCAGAGCAGTGCGGCGAGCTTGAAGCATAGGCACATCAGATGATGGGCAATGTAATGCAACAGGTTCAAATTGGCTCCAGCCCACTCCCACTTGGAATAAACCACACACACGCACTAACTTCGTTTATGCTTTCGTCCTCGTTTCGCGTAAAAAGGTTAACCCGAGGTTAGTGGTTTGGACTCAAGTAACCTTATATGTTCGTTTTTCTCAAGCTAGACTAGTAATGTGGTACTAAGCACCACACTCATGCGCGCACACACTCATGGGCCATTTCACATGGGTTCAACTCAACACATCTTGGACCGGGTCTTCACACACACCCTTAAAGAATCTGATGTCCTCGTCGAACCAACGTACCGAGACTAGGGCAAATGATCAGGACCTTCCCTCTTGGCACATGTCCATGTGTCCAGTCCGACACATATGTCATGTCGTGTGTCTACTCATCTAGGCCTACATGCGCCGTGCATCATTTGCCTGCGCCCCTGGCACGCACGCACGTGTAACCGTGATAGGTCCAAATAAGCTCTGGCCCACTCCCACTCGAAATAAACACCCCACACAAACTAACTCCGCTTATGCTTTTGTCCTCGCTTTGCGTAAAAGGGTTAACCCGGGGGTTAGTGGTTTGGACTGAAGAGGTCTTATATGTTGGTGCTTCTCAGGTGAGATTATCAAGGTGGTACTAAACATGACACTCATGCACACATACGCTCATAGACCACATCACATGGGCTCAATTCAACTCATCTTGGACCGAGTCATCACAAGTAGAACCTCCATTCCTTAGATGGCAATTGTGGTTGGCCACGATGATTGACCGGGAACTAGAGAGGGAGGAAGGAGGGTATAAGTCTGACCTATTGGGACCACATGTTTTTTTTAACCTTTTTGTTGATTCAATGTTGCTGACTCAACAATACTTGTGCACGTGGATGCCATGTCAGCAAAATATGAACACATGGATGCCTAGTGGACGAGACTATGCCAACAAGGATCTTAGTTGGTGCCACCTCACCCAAAACTACCTACAAAGCCAGTCTAGGACATGCTTTGCACTGGTTTTGCCGGTTGGAGGACGTATCCTATCTGATTTTACAAATGAGGGACGGAAATTAGACAAACGAAAAAGCTGAGACAATAGATGAACTTTTTCAAACTATATATCTTGTCAGATCTTTTCAGATACTATACAAGCTCCTACCATTTTGAACATTCGATCGAGGTGGGATAATGGGAATCCACCTGTCTGTCCATCGTGTAATCTTGGTCACCATGTATGACAAGCGCACAACTATAAAAGATTCCTCCAGTTAAGAGTTGAGTTAGTTCTTGAGACCCTCATATCAACCATATGCACATTAATTTTAAGCTAAACAAAATAAAAAGAAAAATATCGAGAGAAGTCACAGCATTCCACGTAAACTGAAAGCAATCCTCATGCTAGATCGCCTGCCGACCGAAATCGACCACCATATTCAATCAGCAGATTACAAAAACGAAAATATCATACAAGTGCTGCAACCAAATAACTTCTGATTCCCAACTCAGTTCCCCTGTACCAATCACATCAAACTAATGATGCACAAATTTGCTACTGCAGCATTTCAACATTTGCAAACTGTTGCATCAACATCAAGGATAAAACACACTTGGTATGCACCAAGCACGCGTTATCAATCAAGATTTGACTCCTCTCTGGCTCTTTCCATGACATGATTCTATCATTCAAGCAGATCATTCTCAATTTTCAGTAATGGAAAAAAGAATCTGGTACCACTCCAGAAATTAAACATGTAAAAGAGCCAGACAAGAGAAAGTAATAATGATGAAACTGAATTAACTGCAATAGTTCAAGCAGATATCACAACTATTTTCAAGATGTACAAAACACTAGGTCAGAGACCACATAGCACATATACTGGTATAAGTTTGGGCAGTAAGACTAGGCTAGCTAAAAGGAAAACTAACATAGCTTACATGTATAGCTTAAACTGCTTGCTACTTCTTTAACATCACTAACAGCCCTGCAGGCACAGCTAGCAGAGTTACCATATTGTCAGAGATAACTGACATGCTGTTGGAGATAGGCAGCCAAAAACTGCACCATAACCATGTTCCCGAGGCAGATCTTGCAGATGCATTATTCAGTTCCAAAATACACAGCTCAGCACTCGTCAAATAAAGATTTTGGACTGACTGAACCAAAGTCGAGCTTTCGACAAATGCTTGGGCTGAGTTTTACCACTTTAAAATATGACCTCAAAGGAGCATCTGGGCAGGTGTCTGCAATGCCGGTAAGTAGAGGCTTCGAAACAGGGGTTTTACAGCTTTCAGGTGGACTAGCATCTATCAGATCCTTCCCAGTTGACTCCAGTGCTTGATTTGAGATAATCAGATCAAGAAACATCTTGTGGATCCCTTGGAGAAACCGATCCTCCTCCTCCTCAGAGTCATCAAATTCATAACTTAACCTTTTAACTGGGTAGTCACCAGATTCAAAATTCAACTGCCTGCGGGGAGGAACTTCTGTTCCCCTGATCACCTTCTTTTTTGGTGCACAGGCCGCCTCCTGTGGTCCTGGAGCAAAAGGATCAAAGATGCTTTCACGTGGTGTCTGACAACCCAATGAAAGAGTTTCATCTGCAACGACGCTATTGATAGACAACTCAAGTGTATTCCCCACCGGTGGAGTGATGGGCTCAGCAACACCCCCCTTGTTATTTTCAAGATCACAAATTGTACCAAGGGATTCTACGTCTTGCTTATTTTCCAAGGGAACTTTCAGTGAAACTTCTTCACTCGCACTCTTTTCCACCTCTTCTAGAACTGTTGAATCACAGTTCACAACTTGTGAAGTTCCAATATCATTATTATCCACTGTATGATTCATTGGGAGTAAAGTAGATCCAACCCCCATGATTCGGAAAAGAATATTATTCTGGAAAACAAATGCTAAACTCAACAACGAACTTTAAAATGAAACCAACTTCCTCAGTAAACCCCACTGGCCCACTGATCCTTAAGCTTTATCACCGTGTACTACAACTTGTAAGATCAAAACCTGAAGAAAAAAAAGACAGCAGAAAAGTAAGTACCATAAACTGTCCAGGAAATAACAAAAGGAAATTATTACCAGAGCTAAAACCCACCCAAAAAGGGTACAAAAGGGTCCTACCACTAGGTAGAATATTTTACAGTGAATATTTCAGACACACCATTAAGCATTAGTCATATACAAACTGCTAGCCAGGTAACAACAATTGCTAACCAGGCAACAGTGTTCTAAAAAATCATGCAAGGTAACTGTAAAGTGTGTGAGATATAACCTAATATTTTAACCAACAACAGCATCATAACATGCATTACACATTTGCAATAGAATGCCTTCTAACTACCATATCACATCGTCTCATAAAATAAAATAAAATAAAAAACTTATGTGCAGCTATGCCTCGTGCCCTCGTATACATTCTAGAATCAAGATTCTAGAATGTACATAGGTGGGAAGGCATTTCGCAACATGAATTAACCGTAGTAATGTAGTATCCCAGATAGGGGTTTTGGTAACCCAATATTTCACAAACAAACAATATGATTTATACTGCAAAACCTATTTTCTCGAGTACCACACCAACTACAAACAATGAAGCTCACAGAACCAAGTCTACAGGTTATATTTACAAAATCTCAAATGCTCCCCACTCCCCAGTAATAAGCCCTAGAAAAATCACAACAGATCCATTTTAGGGCCAAAGAGCCAACCAAGAAAACCTTTGTCGGCCTCATATCTCGACAGGAAAATCTACCAACTGTAACAACATCGCCAGAGATGCATAAACGGATATTATCTCCATCCAAGAACAGCGCAAAGATCCCATTTTAAGCCAAAAATAAGCCTATAACAACAAGGGGGAAATTTTCTCCTTTTGCCCCTTGTAGCGGGTTTGATTGAGACTCGACGACCTCTATTGAAGATGATACCTGGCCCCATCTACAGGAACAGAGAGACTTATCCGAGAACACAGAATGATCCCACCGTTAAGGCCAAAAAACACACCACACCAGAGACCCAAAAAGCTACTTTGAACCCTAAGATCTGAACACTATCACAAATATATGAAAAGATAGGAAGACTTAGAACTAACCACGGTGAAAGATGCAGATACAAAAAGCCATGAAAGCTTACCTCAGATGAGATTCTCGGTTACGCAACAAGAGCAGCGAGCGAGGAGCCTCCCGCCGCCGGGAAGAAACTTAATAAAATAAAACATTTTTTCCTAAAACACCCTACCTTATTTATTATTTGTGAAAGTGCCTGAGGTGTACACAATACAGAGGACATATGTGCTGTTCATACGTGTACATGTGAAAATGAAAATATAATGAGTTGGGAGTGAAAAATAGCATCGGGAGGGCGCGAAATATTGGCGGGCCAAATCTACGCGCGCGTGCAGCTTCCTCCCGCGCAATCAGAAAAATAAAACGTACTATGTGCACATCACGTCCGGTCTCACTTTTCATTACCACCTCTGACTTGTGGGTCCTCTTGGTGTCTACATGGAAGATCCTGTCATTTCCAGGGACCCAAAGCATTTGGGTGGAAAACACCGTCTCACACCACGTCGTAGTACTTTAATCAACGGCGGTGATTGCTCAGGGGACCCCACGTCCCACGATCAGCGGGAAGAAGCTTCTGACCAGTAAATATGCACCATGTGTACATTAAGCAGGAGAAGAATACAATACAGAGGTAGTCAAATGGGTGGCACGACATAAGCCTATTTAGGTACAACTTGGTATGGTATAGGCCTGTTTAGGCACAGTCCAGCTAGCCCAGCTAACTTAGTGGGTCGTGTTGGTCCGTGAGATCGACCATCGACCTAGGCACGTCACGCTGAGCTCACAGATCGTGTCGTGTTAGCCCGGGCGTGATTAGCCCGACGGGCTGGTAGGCTCGTGTAGCCCATCCAGTAAAGTCGTCGTCGCCGCCACCTCCTCCGCAACGTGCCACCGCCACCTTCACCGGCAGGAGTCGCCAGCCTACCGCCTCCTCTATCGCCAAACGTGCCAGTCGAACATAGTATTTTATGTCTCGGATCAGGGTGGCGACCCAAGCACGGTACGCCGCGTCGTGCCGTGCAGTGCCTAGGGCGGGCTAACAGTTTCATACCTTGGGTCGGCCTAGTAGGCACGACCCATTTGGCCACCTCTACTACAACAAATATGTCAAAAAAAATTGAATTACACGTGTGTCAACTTCATGCTTATCTTGTTGGGCCTTAAATCCACTACTGGATCATATGCTAGTATTTTTATTATGGATTAATTTAGGCGAAGAATAACATTGTGCTTATCCCTCCAAAGAATTTTGTGAAATCATGAGACTATCACGAAGATTCCAGTGCATAAACTTCCAAAATACGTTTTGGCAAATATTTACCAAAAAAAAAAGGAGAACACACACGTGCCATGATGTAATTGGAGCACATGGGTGGAAAATGTGTGTCAATTACTTCTTCCATTTTCTCCCTCCTCCCCTTCTCTCTTAGCATCTCTTAACTAAGTTGGCTTGTTAGGATATTGCCCCATAGATCATAGGGTACACAATGCCTTAACCTTAAAATTGATCACATGTGGTAGACAATATGATGAACACATATTGTGCCGGTGATGTTGAAAGCATCTAGGCCCTTAGAAATTATTTTGGTAATTAATGACAACAATGTGTGATGGGACTAATATGTGTGCTAAGATACTTTAAAGGTTTAGTCCTGGAGATTGAATGATGACATAGAAATGAAAATGCAAAGATGATAAAAGATCGACATGGCTCAAAGCAAAGGTATTGTATAGCCTAATTACCCTTTATATAGTTTTTACTGATCTCGGTGTTTGGAGAAAAGACCGGATTTGTAGGCTAGATGCCTCACTATAAAGAGGATCATGGCTAGTAGCTTGAAAGTTTATTTTGTGCCATTCTGATCAACCAAGAGTTATGCATTGCATTTAGAATTGCATATGGAATCATGTTCAGTAAAATCGGTATGACCACAGTTGATGAGCGGTACTGCTACCGCAAACGGTAGGACCGGATTCTAGTTAGCGGTATGTATTTTTAGAGAGCATGTTTTTTTTTGGAGTTTTTCATCTCCCCTGAAAAGGGTATGACCGCATCCTTTTAGCGGTACTACTGCAGCGCAGCAGGACCGATATTTTTATGGCGGTACGTAATTTTCAGAGAGGATGTTTTTCTTAGTTCTTAAACCTCTATAAATCGGTAGTACCAGTTGAGCCGAGCGGTACTATCGCTGTCGGACCTTGTGAGTGCGGTAATACTGCATCTTTTTGTAATGGCTAGTTCAGAAGCATTTAATGAACAACAGTCGACCGTTGAACAGTGAGTGCGGTAGTATCGGCTTTGTAGCGGTACTACCGCAAGTCCTGAATTTTTTAGGGTTTTGCTTCAAATGGCTAGTTTTATGGTTGGGTGCTATAAATACCCTCTCACCTGCACCAAGCTCAAAACCTTGGACCTCATTGAATACATTTGAGTCTCTAGTGCACTCTCTACTACCCATTTGTTCATATTTCTCATTTTAAGGTAGTTGAGACCATTCAAATGCATTACATCATTGGTTGATCCTTTTAGTACTTGCTTTTCTTCAAGCAAAAGTTGTGGTTTATTACTCTTAGTGCTTGCCGAACCTAGACGGCTTGGAGAAGAGTTTACGCGGTGATCTCTTCAAAGAAGATTGTGAAGTGACTAGGTAAAGATTGTGAAATGGTTGTGTGTTCACCATCTCTGGAGAGGGAGAGCAACTCTAGTAATCGAGGAAAGTACTTGTGTGGAGCCGACTTGATTCGTTCAAGTTTTCTCAGCGTGGACTAGTGAAGACTGGCACGTTTTCGATATCACGGAAAAACATCAAGTGTCTTCATTGTGGTTTTTCTATCTCGACTTTATGTTTCCGCATTTACATTTCTAGCTCTTACTTGTGTATAACTCTTGCTAGAATTGTTTTAATATAGCTTTGGGTTGCCTTATCAAAATACTTGAATATATCTTTTAACTTGTGCTAGAATTCCTTGATTAGACGACTATTGCTAAAATTATTAATTAAAGCACAACAATTTTAGAAACTACCTATTCACCCCCCCTCTAATCAGTTATCTTTAATCCTACAGATGTTAATAGACCAATGATGTGGAGGATGGAAAATATGGTGTTGCACCACATCGGAGTATTTTAATCCAATGGTAGAGATTGACCACATGTGCTAGATGATAGGGTACGCCATGCCCCTAACCTTAAATTTGACCACAGGTGCTAGATAAAGCAACAAATACATATTGGGTCGTTGATGTTAGTAGACTAATGATGAGTAGGATGGAAAACATAGTATCGCATCACATTGGAGAATTTTAATCCAACGATAGAGTTTGCTTAGGGAACCACCCCCTCCCTCCCCTCCTTTGATTTTGACCAGTAATGTGCGCCACATGCTACTTATCTTATAGGGCCTTACATCCACTACTAGATCATACACATGTATTTTTATGGAAAAGTCCATTTTACCACCCTAAACTTGTGGTCAAAGTCCAAAAAACATCCTTAACTATAAAACCATTCACTTTACACCCTCCATCTATCGAAACCGGATCAAATCACCTCCTCACCCTAAATCACCCTGGTTTTGGGTGACGTGGCGTCTCACATGTACATGTTTTACTGATGTGGCATATTCATGTCCTTCTTCATCAACCAGAGAGTGTGGTGACAACGAGACTAAGTGGCGGAATGCTGACAACGGTGATGTATTGGGGTGTTCCCGGAGATGGTGAATCGGATGGAGGAGTTCTGCAGTGCGGAAGTGGACGAAGGTAGACGAAACGCGGTGGTGATGGGTCACCGAGCGTGGATAAGACAAATAGAGAGTCAGCAGATTCCGGTGAGAAATGTAGGCAGGAGTGTATGTAAAGCATGTTCCCAGACACATAAAAGCGATCCATGGTGGTGCGCTAAGAGGGGATGGTACCGAGGATGCTGTCGATGGCGGTAGTCCCGAGGGCATGGTGGAGCTCGGTGGTGGCGGTCCTCGACGGTGGTCCCGCTTGGGCGTGCAGGAGGCGTCTTGGGGTTGGCCCGATCTTCACGACGTAGGATTGGAGATAACTGGACTCGTGTAACCTGATGAATGACACCGCCAACCACTGTCTCTATTACAGCAACCTGCGACACTCGATTCACCCAACCACACACTTCAATCCTTTTGTCTACTCGCTCATGTGAAGTATACGTGTTCTTGCAATCATGGAGGCAAACGCAAGAATGACGGAGATAAGAATCTCAGATATCTCCCTATTCTAAGGGGGAAGGGTGGTGGAAATGGCCCACTCAAACCATAGAACAAGAAGTTTTTATTTCTGAAAATTCAACTCTAATTTACATAGGAGGCTGTACCCCTCCTTATATAGCCCTTTTAAGTCGGCGCTACAGTACCCGTGTTATAGTAGGCTGGCTGCTACAACGCGGCGGTTGCTACGTTCCTAGGTTGCTTGAGTGTTCGAACTAAATACTGTGCATTCTTTGTGTAGCAAGCAAGCTAGTTTGTAGCACGCCTTCTGACAACAATCAAATTGGGATTGATTTCCTCTCAGTCAGGCCGGTGTTTTCTAAATAAGTTAGACCGACTTCTGTTCTTCGTTATTGTTCCTTTGTTCTTGAAGTTGTAGTAGCCTATTTTTCTTTGCCTCCAAAGCTTCTTCATGAAACCTTATAACAAGTAAAGTATAGGCTTTAGGTAGCAATTTATTCTTATAAAAATCAACGTGTAGCTCATTGAGGAAAAGATTCACCTCTTGATTAATTTGCTTTGTTCCAGCTCTGGTGATTGACCTAGTTGGTGTTGGAGTAGTATTTGGAGAAGGGGACAATGTGTGTGTTCTAGGGATGTCCATATGGTAAGTTGTTTGCAACTAGATTTATAACTCAATTCAAGTTGTAAAGTTTAACTTTACAATTCATCACTTGATGTCCAAGAAAGATGATGGCCTAAGTGATGACATAACATATTTGCTGACATAAGCGATGACATCATATACTTCTTAGCTAAGTATGCTGACACATGTGATGATATCATCTGGTTTGCTGACACGTGCGATGACCTAATCACGATGTTGACATGTGATGATATTATATATTTGCTAACATAAGCGATGACATCAGCTGATGTCATGTTGATGTGGAGTTGTTCATCTTATCTTCATGTGACGATTGAGGCTACATGTACCAGAGAGTGCACACAACTTTAATGCAACAACTTAAGACGAAGAAGATGTAAACGTGCTAGGTGTGTCCTCATCAAAGGCGGAGAGGAATGAGATGGTTATGGTGATGTTGGAGATGATGAAGATGGTGGGGACAACGGCCGAGGATGACGATGACGACGGGTGGGTTAGATCTAGAGGCGGTGCCTCCTCTTCCCGCTACCTCCGCCGTTGAGAACCAGTCGTCCCGCCGCTTCCGACCTACGTTCCTCAGAGCTACACGCTACCTCTCCCCATTGCCTACCCCCTACCTCTCCTCTTCTCAAACTTCGTCTGGTGAAGGACGACGATGATCGCAATCGTTTCTTCCTCTTGGCTAGCGATGACTCCGGCGACCACATCTTACTCTTCATCAACTACAACTCTCTGAACCATTGGTAGAGGATCTCAATTGGTGGAGGATGTCGATACAGTCGAGATGTGGTAGTGCATGGCGGCAGTTGCCCCCGTCGACTGTAGGGCTTGATGACGGTAGGGAGAGAGACTTGAGCGTGTGTGTGTGTGTGTGTGAGAGAGAGAGAGAGAGAGAGAGAGAGAGAGGGTAGATGTCAGACAAGGTGTAGACAAGGTGTGAGATTTGGAGATGACGAAGGAGGAGGAAGAGAGAGACAAGGAAGAATGTTGACGTGTGATGTCATGTGAACACAAAACCAAGCCACGTGGCAAAAACCACCTTTGGGGGTAATTTGCACTAGTTTTGCTATTTGGAGAGGTGGGTGTAAAGTGAACAGTTTGTAATTATGGATGTTTTTCGGACCCGACCATAAGGGGTGGATTTTTTTTCCTATTTTTATTATGGTTTAATTAAGGTGGAGAATAACGACATGCTTATCCCACCTAGGATTTGCAAAATTATGAGACCACCACGATTGATGAATAAAGTTCCAAAATACATCGAAAATAAAAAGCGGAGAACCTGCACGTGTTATTGTGTAATTAGAGCAGATGGGTGGAAATGATGGCGTATGCCTTGCCCCTAACCATAAAATCGACCACAGGTGATGGGCCAACCATGCTCAATCACACGGCAATGCAAGCTGAATAGGTAGGGTTTGGGAAAAATAATGTAACCTGAAAATGTTCTTAAACCGGAATATCTACAGCACAGAAATAGGAAGACCACTCTCGATTAAGAAGAAGAAGAAGTCGATTAAAAAGCAGCATCAGCAGGAGGAAGAAGCAGATTAAATGTCAGAAGTGGGATTTGAGAACCCACGCCCTCATCGAGGACCAGAACTTGAGTCTGGCGCCTTAGACCACTCGGCCATCCTGACTACTCTCTCTAGGGTTCCCACACGCTTTACATGGAGTATGAGCAGACGGGGAAGAACGGAACTTCAGCACCCTGGTATGGTACATTTTGCGCTGAATTGACTATAAGATTCGTACCTAATGCATACGAGTATATGACATACCTAATGCAGACTTCGTAGAAGTGTAAAAGTATTTACAATCAACTTCCAACCATTGTTCCTTGTGACAGACATGGCCAGCCTAAAAATCAATGGCACGCCGTTCCCAGGCTCACCACGGATCCCGAATCACGTTTTACATGAAGGGGCAGCACCAAGTTTTACAGTCTACTCACCACGAATCACGAATCAGAGCTTCCTAAACATCAATGACACGCCGTTCCCAGGCTCTATGGTCAACCTGAACGCAGGGCAATGCACATAGTTCGGCGAAAGTTCAAACTCGAACTTTGACAGCAGGAGTGACAGGACAACCTTGAGCTCAACCATGGCCAGGTTCTGACCGGCGCATGTCCGGACCCCAACGCCGAAGGGCATGTACATGTGAGGGGGTTTGCAGGCACCTGCTATGCCATTGGCGAACCTACCTGGATCAAACCTGTCAGAGTTTGGACCCCATACAGAAGGTTCCCGGTGAGCCAGTGCGATCGGGATCCTGATGTTGGTTCCTTTCGGCATAAGGATGCTGCCAAGCTTGATGTCATTCAGAGCTTCCCGTGTTACGAAAGAGGCTGGCGGGTAGAGGCGGAGGGTCTCCTGGATCACCATTGTTAGCTGCACAAGCATGATTGGATTTGCAGGAGGCCAAATGTCAGCAGAAGCTATGCCAGCAAAGCTCTACTCAGTAATATATCCTTTTTTTTAGATCAAACAAGATATGCTATTGATCTTCTTAATGAACATATCGTTTTTTTTCTTTTTTGTTTAAGAGAGAGAGGAAGAGGAATAAGCATACCGTTTTCAACTTCCGTAGCATGTCAAAATCCAGTGGTCTCCCTGACAAACGTCAAGGACTTCCACCTGAGCACGGGACCGCCATTCGGGGTGCGATGCAAGAAGCATCAGGCACCACGCGGCAGTGCTGGAAGTTGTCTCATGTCCTGCGAAGTAGATATTCTTGCAGTTGTCGACAATGAAATCCTCAGGTGTACACGAAGCAAAGGAAACAGCTTTAGCGCCCTCAATGATGGAGTGCAGGAGAACCTTATTGACAGAGGTCGCTGAATCATGTTCATGCTTCTTTGCTATGTTTAAAATGAGGGAACGGATGCTGCTGTCCAGATTCCAAATCTCTCTATTGCTCTTTGTTGGTAAATATCTGGGTGTTCCAGCAGCAAAAATAAAGACAATTAGATGACAAGACATCAAAATCACCTATTGAACACATCAATATGTTAATATTATTATTTATTTAATGGTTAGAAAAACACAGGTTATAACACTCACTTTGATCTACTATAGCATTACACTATTACTAGATCAAAATATCCATCTTCTAGGCTTTATATCCGTTTAATAATTAATTAATTGAACGTGCATGATATATACACTTACATGATAATTGAGAGGCCTGACAGGTAGACCAGAGCAGCATGAGATATATTCACTTTTTTTTTTAGATAAAGGAAGCTTTTATTGAACTCAGCCAATTACATCAAGGTGATACAACCGTATTGAGGTCACTCCCGGCCTCTACATAATTAGGATGTACAAAGCCGAAAATATTCATTGTTTGCTGTGAATCTATGTATGTTTTTCTGAATATTACAGACTTGAGAAATCAGAAATATAATATTCATTGTTTGCTCTGAATCTGAACAAGTACTTGCACATTTTTTTTTTGGAAAAATCATGCATTTCGAAATGCATAGACTATCACACATGTAAGGAATCAATATTGCACTACTGTTAAGAGAACTACAGTTCAGAACTAAGCACAAGTGCACAGAAAAATATGCATCCACACAGACTCATTTTTGTGTTCAAATAGTTCAGTTTGAACAAAGACTTTCTGTTTGAAATTTCAAATACCGTGAATTTTTAAAGAGTGCCACTGCCACCATACTCCCATAGTGCGGAAATCACAAAAGAAAAAACCTTTGGGGATGAAACCGTCACATCATACAGAATAATAGTACATGTGCAGTTTCTTCAACATACCTACTCCCGGGAACACCAATAAGCATACTTTGTTTTGCCATTGTTGTTTGAAGTTGCCGAATCTTGATGAATATCTCTTTGCCTCCAGCGAAACTGCTTCCAAAAGAAGCCCTTGATATGACATCAGCTGAAAAGTTTCTCAAGAACTCATCAACCACAATCTCTGCACTGCCTCCTTCACTCTCAATTTCGTTTTCCCATGAATTCAACATTGTCAGTGCAGCCTCCATCATCAAATTCACCATTCCCTGTGGATATTTTCCACGATCAGTTTGATTTTAGTCTATGCTACATGTAGTAAGTACTTTAAGCAAATACTATTGTTGATAGCTTCATGACACAACACCAAGTGTCTGAAGCATTCAATCATCCAAATGAACTCTTTGTGAAGGTTTAATTACCTTAACCTTGTCCATGAAGAATTCAGGTGCAATAACCTTTCTTTGGTGTACCCATAGGTCACCATTTGACGTCAAAATTCCCATACCAAGAAGAGCTCCACGCTCCTTTTGCAAGTAGCAAGGCTTCCCAAGGTCCAAAGACTTGCAATTGGCAAGCTCTTTCACAATGTCTGGATCTGTCACATTTACAGCTTGTATGCTTCCAGTGGAATACAAGTAGATGGAACCTAACACAGCATCAAATTTACATGAACTTGTGAGCTTCAAATATGAAATGCAAAAGGCATCTATCTATGTCATGAGATCAAATTCTGTTGTCTAATCAATATTCATAACAGCAAAATAATAAACATATCTACTTAAGGACCTAATTTCAAACATATTAAAACAAAGTTCACAGTAATCCAATAGCTCAAAGTGAGGGTACAAATGAAAGACTGGCTGACATGAGACGAGGCACAGTATACTGTACACAATCTGAACGACTATGAACTACGAGATGCCATGAACTATCTATAAACAGTGCCTAATCAATGCAACATCATTTCAATGGTTTCAGCGGCTAGTATTTTACTATTTTTCTGAAACTTCTAAAGAACTCATTTTTTCCCTAATTACAAGTTTGCACTCCCCCATAAAAGAATTACAAATTCTGTCATGCAATAAAAAAGTAAATAACAACATTCTTCGAACAGAAAATTCACAAGAACTGGAATTAACATCAAATATACAAGAATTCAACAACTAAACACTCTGAAGTGAAATTCCTTCCTTAGTGAAACTATTAAATACAAGTTTTTTATTTCTTAACATACCATAAACCCTGCTCCAGTGGAGGAAGTAAGGGAATAGAGTGGCCACATAATTTGAGGAGAACCAATCACTAGTCCTCGCTTCCTGATCTCGATCAGACTTGGCCAGCTGTTGGATTCTTCTCATCTCTGTTATGTTTCCAAAGAGGAAAGAAGGCTTGGGACCCTTCACTCCTTGGCTCCTCAGTTTCTGCCTTAGCCTCTCTGGCCTTAGCCATAGGATGGTGTACAAGTAGGTGAAGAGGACAGAGGAAGACCGGAGGTAGCAGTGCCAGCCATTGCAGGGATGAGAAGACTAGTTCCATTTTTTCCTTTGTGTGTGTGTGTGCGCGAGAGAGAGAGATGGTCAGATGTGCATTATATACATATTTGTTCGGTGATCCATGCGCAACTGCGAGCAGGAAAGGTGGAAAACTTCAAAAAAATTACACGCACTGTGAACAGTCAGCACATAAGACACTACCCTTTCCGACAGAAGAAGAAAGAAAAGAAAGGCTAGTGGGTATAATTCTAGCAACATACCTTCATAGAGAAGCTTTGTCTGCTTGTTATGACCAAAGCACTCCCGTCACAAGAATAATTTAGGATCTAAAATAATATAATCTTCGGCAATCGGCAGGTGATGAATAAGACTTGTTTGCAAGTTTTCAGAAAAAGTAATAAATGAGACTAGGCGGCAAGAAAAATGTCTACTGGTACCTTGATGTCTTTTACAAGATGCAGCACAAGCAGTATATGATTTCGGACAGCAAAATATTGAACCTTAAAACTAAGAATTCCTAAATTCATCACCCAATTTGGTGATCCCTGAACATATACGAAAGTGCTTCTAGAGCTGAAAATGGAGATGGTGTTGGGTGGATTCATTCGGCTCCCCCATCCAAACCAAACAAACAATTTTCGGAATTTAGCATATACTAGACTTGATATACGCTCGCACCAACATTTCTCTGCATGCACCGCAACCGAACGCTCAGACACACAGCAGCAGCAGGAGGACACGACTAACTCAACAGAAAGGAAATCTCCACAATCCGATACCACCGCTGGTCCCGTTCGCGCCCGATGTCAGGACCCTAGCAATTCCCGCAAGAAATTGAACAAGGTCCTTCCAAATTGGATTCGAAGGACAATTGGGGAAAGTGTTCTACCGAGAGCAATACTCCTAACAACCCTAGCTAAGAGAAACAGAATATTACTTTTTCGATGTCTTTTTTTTTCACTAGACAGCCAGTTATTTATACCTGACCTGGCCAAACGGGCGGCCGACACGGATCTGGCTAGGCACCGTCCATTCCAGTTCGGCTACTATTCGTGTCGTGTTGAGCTAGAATGGCGGCCCGGCATGACCTGTTGAGCATTCGTGCCGGGCTGGCTTGAGCCCGTTTAGCCGGTCAGGCCAAGTGTGGCCTGTTTAGCCCGTTTGGCTCGTCAGAATGAAAAAAATCTTAACAAATCTAGAAAAATCTAGGAAAAAATCCAAAAAATCCAAAAAAATCTAGAAAAATTAGAAAAATATGTAGCATTCAGAAGTAAACATGAAAATAATAATAATAAAAAAGAGGCAATCATATTGAAAATGTAATAAAGAGCTTTATTAATGTCCAACTGGCTGCCTCGTTAAAACCTTCGTCAAGTAAAAACTCAAAATGAGAAAACTTTGGTAAAAGAAAAAGAGTACAACCTATAGTTCTACAATTCTACATACATGATACATCCTTGTTCTATGTGTCGGTGTTATTGTCTAAGTACAGATTTTCGAACACCTCTGACAACTCTGGATTTTCCACAGAGTGTTGTGTTCGTGAATCAGCTTGTTCCCAACCCTTCATAGATAGAAGTATCTCCACCGTCTCACTTGTGAGACTTATTCTTCTCTCCTCCAATATGTTGAAAATATGCCTTAGAGGCAATCATAGAGATATTATATTTTAATATGTTCATAACATTGGATAATATGTTATCTTGTTCCTAGAATAATATCATTAATATTTATCAAGCATGTGACTTGATTGTGAAACTCTGTATTTCTACGATGATTATTCTTAAACGTTCCCTAGTCGAAAAACATATGAAAACGCATATGAATAAACTAGCATATATATATTGGTTGATGACTACGTTTCACAGGCCATAGATATGAAGATATTAAACCAATAATATGGGCACATGTTAGAAAACATGGTGTTGGTTTGACCCACCTTGAGACACTATTGAGATTGTTATGATTATATATGTTATTAGTTGGTCTCAAGCAATGATGATGTATAATCCTTAGACTTGAGACCAGCATGGTTTCCTACATGTGTAATAGCACTCTTAGGGGTTACCAAACGCTACTCGTAACTAGATAGTTATAAAGGTACCTTTTGGGTATGCTATGAAACATGCGAAAGAATATGACTGATCAGATATGAGATTTGCCCCTCCTAACATAATAGGAGAGATATCTCTGGACCCCTCGTTGTGGTCGAATAAAGAAAGTGCATGACCATGCCACTAGTGGTCGAAGTGTCGACCACATGAAGTTATTCGACACTTGATCGAGAAAGTATTGAACAGTCTATGGATGATAAATTATCTCACCTGGAGTTCAACCAGATATCGTGAGGCAAAGAGAGAATACACAAACAGATCGTTCAGTTCGACCAGATACAAGCGGTCGTGATCGTCGTCGTACGATTCTGAGTGGTCGTAGACCGATCAGCCCGGTTGTATCTGATTCTGAGCTAGTCGTATGGAGATACGATCCGTCGTAGACTAGTAGTATGCGATTCTGAGCTAGTCGTATGCGATTCTGAGTTAGTCGTGGCCGGTCGAACATAGTCCTGCATCGGTCGTATGGAGATACAAACTAGTGGTAAGGTGTTGCAAGCTGGTCGTAAGGAGTTGCAAACTGGTCGTAAGGAGTTACAGATTGGTCGTAACTACACATGGACTAGTCGTGACTGAATTCGAGCTGGTCGTAAATGATAAGGACCTGGTCATGGATCATATTGCATTAAGGTTCGTTTGATATATTCTATGTGTGTTCGGGAATCGTAATGTACTGCTAGGTACCGCTGACGACTCGTGGTCAGAAAACAGTTTTCCGAGTCACAACCGTTCGCCCATGAACCTATAGGGTCACACACTTAAAGGGCAAGGATTTGATTTGGATGGTGATCCGAATTCTTATAGACCTCAAGTTCCTAATGGGCCTTAAGTTGGAGACCCGTTATGGATGCCTATAAATAGAGGGGCGGTGACATGGGGTTTAGTAAGCTTTTGAAGATTTTCGAAACCCTAATAGCCACGCCTTCCTCAACCATGCCGTCGGTGCTAGCACTCCTGCGCGTGGTGTCCTTGCCCCGTACGTGTGGATACCTTAGAGGTATTGTTGCGAAGCATCAGCACTAGGATGATCCGCAACTTGTGATGATCATCGGAGCAGGAGAAGAAGACACGCGACAAGTACAATTACGTCTGCATCAACTCACTTCATCGACTCTACTTCCGCTACGAGTCGGCGCGTCTAGTGGTAATCTCGTGATCTATTACTGGGGGAGGTTTCTTGGTTGCACGACAAATTTTTTGTTTTGTGCTCTCGTAGCTTTCCCGCGATCCTTCACAATATTCTTCCAAAGAGACTGAAAGCAGACTCGGAGGAAACCGTCGAGACAGAAATAGTTAACACAAAATCTCTAGTTGTTGTCTGTCTAAAAACGGGAAAAAAATCTAGGATTATGCGCAGTTCTAATGTAATTTTGTAAAGAAGCGGACTCGCCAAAGCCTAACGATAAATCATCAGAAGCAATTAAACGACAGAGAGATTGGTGGGCTACCCGAGGATCGTAGTCCCAGCTACATATCGTACCATCGGGGTTGTATTGCAGTTGCGTCTGCCTCATCACCAATCCTTGCTTGGCTTGACATCTTATAGCATGTCTAAGTAAGTGCCCCGTTCCACCTGTAGACTTTGCAGACAATTCATAGCGATAAATTTTACAAATAGCATATGGTACCTCATTTCCAGCTGTGTCTTGCCTGGTTGTCCTATCAAAAATCCTCCCACACTCCTAATGTAGACGGTCTCGACCTCTTTGCTCCGGTTGCCATGGAGCCTGATGCTGCCGTGGAGCTTGATGACGGAATTCCACCTTACCCTTTTGGTGAAACCTCCGGTTGGCTTGAGGCAGCCGCAGCCGTCTCTATGGACGCAATTTCCTCCGGTGAAAGTCTGTAATCAACAAGAGGAAAGCTGTCGTAAGGACTGTCCAAAACAAAAACTGCAATATCGCAACTAACACTATTACTACTTTCATCTTAGCATAACAAGAACTAACAATAAAAGTATTACAAAAGTAGTATTGTACCTCTTTCGCTGACTTGCTGCCGAAAATTGAAAATTCCAAATTTTGGCACAAATTTTTTGAATTTTGCCAAATTAGCTCAATAAGAATTTGAATTTGCACAACACAATTTCAAAGAGAGAATGGAGAATAAAGGGGTGTTGAATGCCGGGGGGGGTATGGTGGCTATTTATAGAAAAAATTCATAATTTTTTGAATTTTTTTGCTGTTTTTTAATACCCCAACGGTAAAAAACGGCTAAAATTATCCCTAACGGCCGAATTTTTCGGGCCGTGTCGTGCCTGGCACGGCCCACGGACATGCCACGACCCGACTGCCCGCCCCTGCCCGGCTGCCCCCATCCCTGCCCGGTTGCCCCCACCCCTTGACCTTCTTCTTCCCCCAGCAGCCCCAGGCCCCAACGCCCACACAGCCGCACCCTGCAACTTCGTGTGCAGCGGCGGTTGCGCCGCCTCCTCCTCGCCTCGTCGCTCCATGCATCCGTGCGCTGCACTGCCGCCTCCTCGGCTCCTCGCCTCCTCGGTTTGTGTAGCTTCGTGCGTCGCGCCGCCGCCTCCTCGCCTCTTTGGTTCGCACAACTCTGTGCACCGCGCCGGTTCCTCTCCTTCGTACCTCCTCCTCTCTCCACTCTCGCCTCCTCTCCTCTGCGCCTGCTCCTCTCTCCACGACCACGTCGACAAATGGAATGGTGGAAGCGGCCGCAGGCCCGCTGCGCACACGCATGTCCCTCCGCCTCGATGGCTCCCTCGGTCCCTCCGTTCCGGCCTCCTCCCTCGGCGCCAGCCTCCTCTGCCTCGACAGCTCCCTCGATCCCTCCGCTTCGGCCTCCTCCCTCGACGCCAGCGCCTCTGCCTCGACGACTCCCCGCAGTCGGGCCGTGCTGGGCTACACGGGCACGGCCCAACTCTCGGCCCAAGCACGACACAGGCTTTAGTGCCGGGCCGGCATGGCCCATGAATAGTATAGGCCATGTCGTGCCTGGGCCGGGCCTACAGTGTCATGCCTTAGGCCGACCCGGCAGGCACGTCCCGTTTGGCCAGCACTACAAGAGGTAAAATGAGAAGTTCAAAATTACAATGTAAACTCTTAATGTCACTTGGACAACGATAAACAGTGCTTAATAGTAATTATCAGATCAAACTCCTCTGTTGGATTGTGCTTTGCCGCATTTGTAGGTTCCATCGCCTCCATTCCTTCGGTTTACTGAAGTCGCGGTAGCGTTACCTTCTTCGTTGACTTCATTTTCCTCAGCCGCTTCTTCGTCACAATCTTTAGACATTTCAGTGTCCCTGACAATTCCCCCTCCTTGAGCAAAACCTTGTCCTCAAGGTTTGAAATGTGGAAACGTCCTCTGAATGAATGGTACATCTTCCCATGTCGCATCATTTGGTGTAAGATTAAGGCACTGAATCAGCCACTGAGCAGGTATATCATTTCCTCTCGGAACAATTCTCCTATCCAACACAGCCATTGGTTCTGTCTTAATCTTTCCATCGGCACTGACCATAGGTAAATTGGCTAAGGGAACATCATGTAATCCCAGATGTTTCGTCAATTAGCTAATACGAATGGCAGGATGGATCATTGAATCTTCTGGAAGTTGCAACTTATAAGCAACTCTTCCCACTTTTTCAAAGACTTGGAAGGGTCCATAGAACTTTCCCCGTAATTTGAGGGATCCTCTGAGTCCAAAAGTATTTTGCTGGTACGGTTGCATCTTCAGGTATACCATATCACCCACTTGGAAGATCCTCTCTATCCTTCTTCGGTTAGCATGTTGTTTCATTTTGTTCTGAGTTTGTTGTAGATTGAGTTTCAGCTCTCACAATATTCTCTCCTTTTCCTCCACAGTCGCTCTGGCTTCTTCTGACAGGTTACCAGGCAAAGATAGCTCACCCACTTGAGGAGGTGTTGTAGCATACCAATTTTCTAAGTCTTAAAAATCTTTTAAATAGTTAGTAGGGAGAAAATTCACCATTTGATTTTGTTTGAATTTAATTCAAAAGCTTAATATGAACTTTTAGTAACAAAACAATTTAACATGAATTATTCCAACATGAATTATTGTCAAAACTATTTTATTTGGATTGTATGAGCTTGGATATATTTTCTAGATTTTTCAAGAATTTTTCGAGTTCATTTGCTATTTTCTATTGCTTATTTGAATTTCTAGTATTTTCTAAAATAGAAAAACTATTTAAAATCTCAGAAATCCTCTTGGACCGAGCACCCTTTCCTCCCCGATTCCGGTGCCGACGCCACCTCCTCGTCGTCGCCGCCTACACCATCGGCACCGCCTTGCCACGGCGCACCCCGTGCGCACAACCGCTTGCCCTGAAGACCACCGGAACACCCGCGACGCCGACGAGCCATACGCGCCGCCGCCAAATACCTCGCCGCGGCAACTCCGTCACCACCGACCATCACAAGGTAGCGCATAAGACTCCTTATCACTCCCTCTACATTTTGCGCGCACTCGCCGCCGACGAGCCGCCGTTGTCGGCCGCACCCGAAAACATCGCCGGCATCAAGATGACGTGGCAACCACCGTGGCGGCCACCTCACCTGCCACCTCAGCACTGCTGCCCATATGGCGCCTCCGTGTCACGCTAGGTCAACGCCCGCGTGGCAAGGTCCACCCCCCTCAGCCTCAAACACCTGTGGACTTGGTCCACATGAGTCGTGAGACCGACATGTGGGTCCCACATGTCGGAAATTCTTTGAATTCATTTAAATCCCGAAAATCAGTCGCTGACGTCAGCCTTGTGCAATAATTTATTTTCCTTTAGGAAAATAAATCAAGAAAATCTGTTTTAGGGTTTTATTTAGATTTAGAACTTCCCGGGGTTCGTTCTCCTTCATACGAACTCTGATTTCGTCGATTCAAATTCCTAAATTCCTATAAAATCAAGATCTAGCCAACTAAACCAAAATTATTTAATTTTGAGCCCATTTGACCAGTAATTCTTTTAACCCTAAATCTATCATTTTATGTATTTCCAATCTTCCGAAGCTCATATCTTTTGCATCCAAACTCCGTTTGAGCCCATTCAAATTTCTAAATTTGTATAAATTCAAGATCTAGCTAACCAAACCAAAATTATTTGATTTGGATTTTATTTTAATTGTTATTTGAATTTTATTTGAATTTGACTTATTTCGCGATTAGATTTCGACGACTTTGGAGAGTCAGATTTCTACGCCGTTTGAAGAGCAACCTAATAGGATTGATTTTGATTGTATTATCATCGTGATTGTACACTTGGACTACCTGGAGAAAGTATTTGTGAGTACTAGGTGACTAGTTAAGGAAAACAACATCACATCAGTACCAGGTGATCTGTTAAGAAAAACAACATCACCACAAGCAAGGCAAGTTATACCCTTGATCATATTTATCCCATTATTTCAAATTATTTATGTTATATTTTAAATTATTACTGCATGCATATGTTTATACAATTATTTTACTCCCCTGTTTTAATTGCCTAGTTATTCCAATCTTTCTTGTATAGCCAAATTGAGTATTGAACGTAAATACCTTGTCACCATTAGGCAAAATGATACTAAAATTAACCTTATGCTTAGCCAATGCTTAGATCAAATCTTGTATTTGGGAAAGTTTAGCCAAATCTTCCAAATTGGATTTAAATTTGGTCTATGGTATTGTTTTACCATAGAAGGTTTATAAAATGCTTTTACTCGAAAAATAAAATGAAAACGGGTTTGGACTTGGGCAGGATGGATGGTTGGTGGGTGCATGTTCATGCACGGGCTTAATCTGGTTAGGGTTAAGGCTCAGGGTTATTTTGGAAAGTTGCCCAAGTCAGTTAAGAACCGGTCTTCGAGCGTATGATATTATGTCTTACCGTACCACCACAAGTCTGGAATGGGACAGATTGGGCTAAATAATTTGTGATGTCTTAGTGTATTTTGTGCTATATTGTTGGTGTGGGTGTCGGACAGACAGTAGTCCCACCTGGTGCAAGAGGGGCTCCCGGAGGATGGTTAGTCCAATAGCAGCGAAACCTTAGCGGGCATAAATACATTAAGATAGGACGTTGTAAAGGCCTCATGATAATCACTTAGGCGCACACCTACGGAAGTGTGTGATGCGGACAGTGCAAGTTGATTATCTCTTGTGGGTAAAGCTGTACAACCTCTGCAGAGTGTAAAACTATTCGAATAGCCGTGTCCACGGTTACGGACATGCTAGCAGAACTATTCAAAGTTAGACTTTGGTTTTGTTTGAAAAAGACTTCTTCCAAACTGGTTTATCCAAATGGGAACTTGGGTAGGAAGCCTTGTGATAGGAGGGTATCCTTCACCATTCTTGTGTGAATGTTATCTCACTATAAAATTGAGAATTTATAAAACTTTCTTTTGTAGTTATAAAATAACTGCTTTGAAACTTAGTACAAGTATTTAAAGAAAATGCTGCTTTATGCAAATCAACTAATAAGCCATCCTTTGTTACACCCATGTGTGCATGTCATTCTGTTATTTGACGGGTGTAACTTGCGAGCACGGAAGTTGTGCTCATACTTGCTTTATGCAAACAAATTTCAGAGGAGAAGGACTTTGCTACCGGTGTGGATCTCGACGACTAGGCCGCTTCCCCAGTCGATTGCTTGTGGCAGATCAGCTGGACTCCACTACTACTTTTTGTCTTCCGTTGTGTTCTTTATTGTTAGCTTGTAAGCCTCTTTTGTAATAAACTCTGTTATTTATTAATAAAGTTGTGATATGAATTTGTTACCATATTTGTTTACTGTGTGAACTAGCGAGTGATCATGTGACTAGTTCAGAAATGCACATAGGATCTGGGATGTTAATCCTGGGTCCTGACAGTGTCCTGATGCAATGTTCACCCATTGTTCCACTAGTGTCCCTGATATCTTATAAAACTTTCCACATTGCTTCAACCAGTTAATGGGATCCTCTCCTGAAAATAGTGGAATCTCAAGTCTAGGTCCCTTGATAATGGCTTCAGCATAATTGGTGTTTATTCCAGGATCTCTGCTGAAGTTATGCCCCTGAGAATCCAACATCTGCACTCCTGAATTTTGTCCATTAGATCTGCCACTTATGAATTGTCCTATAACTGGGTTGTATTGATTTTGATGGAAAAAGCTATGATCCCATTCAATGCCATATGGATTACCAGACTGAGAATTGTCAATGATACCCGCATTCAGTCCTTGTCTCATCCCTTGATGGACCAGATTGGTGGCTGCCCTTCCCTCATTAGCAATCACTGGTGTTGTGCAAGGGTTCACAGTATTGTGCTCAATGGTAAACTGAACGGGTAGAGTTTCTCTACGAGTATCACCTGGTCCCCTTAAGTTTGCATTACTTTTAAGGTTCCGAGGTACCCAAACTTCCTCTACTCTCCTTTGATCCTCGTTCTCATCAACAAGGTTAACAGGTGGTACTGAAGTATGAAGTGCAGGATCCGTTATCTTGGTCGCTGGGACTAATGGCTTAGTTGGACAGACCTTCTTCAAAAAGTTATTGATCTCCATGATGTCTCCCCATAGATCTGCCAGTTCCCCTTTAATCATCTGGATCTCCGGATCAACATCGAATTCCTCCTCGCCCTCAGCTAGATCTCCTTTGGATCTGGTCTTGACCATCTTCTCCGCCTCTTACAAATTGATTTAGGTTCGGGGATTTTACGGCCACCTCACTTCCTGCCAACCCTCACCAATTCGATCTCCACTCCAAGAACCGTGTGGCTCTGATACATTTGTCAGGACCCTACCAATTCCCGCAAGAAATTGAACCAGTCCTTCCAAATTGGATTCGAAGGATAATTGGGGAAAGTGTTCTACCGAGAGCAATACTCCTAACAACCCTAGCTAAGAGAAACAGAATATTGCTTTTTGATGTCCTTTTTTCATTAGACAGCCAGGTATTTATACCTGAGGTTTTAACTGAGTTACAAGAGGTAAAATGAGAAGTTCAAAATTACATTGTAAACTCTCAATGTCACTTGGATGATGATAAACAATGCTTAATAGTAATTATCAAATCAAACTCCTCTGTTGGATTGTGTTTTGCTGCGTCTATAGGTTCCACCGCCTCCATTCCTTCGGTTTACTGAAGTCGCTGAAGCGTTACCTTCTTCGCCGACTTCATTTTCCTCAGCCACTTCTTCGTCAGAATCTTCAGACATTTCAGTGTCCCTGACACCCGAGGCGGAGGAACGCTGCCGTGTCGTGAGGTCGTTTTCGATTTGGATCGCAGATAATATCCGCGATCCATATTGCCTGCTTCTTCGAAAGCGGGCCACAGATGATCCTTAGGATGCATGACCCGGATTCGCTTCTCCGAAAGCGGATTGTGCTCGAGATCCGTGTTCTCTTATTCAAAAGCGGCTCGCGCATAGCATCCGCGATCCGTGTTCGCTTCGAGGCAAGAATTTCTCTGGCCATCGCCATGGCCTTCGCCTTGCGAAGCTCACACCTTTCTCCCACGACTCCAACTCCGGTGACCTTTATCTCTCCCCCCTACGAAGCCATCGCCGCACCCTCCCTCCTCGCGGGCTCCGGCGGCTCCATGGCCTTACGTACATCATCGCCGCCGCCACCATCTTCGTCTCAAGAGGTCACGTGCCACATCACATGGTCGCCGTCTTCTCCAAACATGGCCTTGGAGATGCGCAGCCATTAATGGCAGGCTCAATCCCTCCTCTCCAAGTCGAGACGGTGTGGAACTGGCTGTGGCTGCTCGTCAAACTCCATCCGGCCGGGCGGCCGGGTGCTCCGCGCGCGTAAGATACAACAAGATCAGTGGCGGAACCACCCCGGGCAAGTCGGGGCGGCTGCCTCGAGTCTCCCAGGCTGGGCGGACCCCCTGGCCGGTAATGGCAGGGGTCGCAAGAACATGGACGACTTGGAGGCTGAGACCGATAGGAACAGCAAGCTGATGATGCCGGAGTAGGAGGAAACTGGCGCCTGCGAGATGTTCGGCAAAATCTCCACGGGCACGAGATAATCATGAAGGGGATGTAGGACCTGCGCATCGCCATGGGCGCGGGGTAGTCGAGGCGCAATCGAGGTGGTCGACCTGCACACCCTGCTCATCCACTGCGCGTAGGCGGTGGCCACGGGAGATCGTCGGAGCGCGAATGAGCTGCTGAAGCAAATCAAGCAGCACTCCACGCCAAGGTAGTCAGAGTCGAGATCCGAGTCGGATCGATTTGCCTCGGTAGGATCAGATCGTAGATCGAATCGTAGAATCGGCGATTCTACAGATTTGTAAAATACACATATTTACCATCTATACTATAAGTTTGTATGATTCTTATAAGGTTTACCGCTTACTTATTACCAAAAAGGGCAAAACACTTCTTATCACACAATGAAAAGCATAATGGTTCGACATGATGGGTGATATAGTTGAACTACAGAGAACAGCATTACCACATCGATATAATATTTTGCATGCTCCTTGTTTATTTATAGTTTCATTCTCGAAATTAATATCAACAAATTTTGCTCTAAAACAAAATATCGCAAAGCACGCCTCTAAAAACAATTGCCTAAGTCTCTACAAGTAGGATCGATAAGCGTGGGTTCGTAGAACCGTAAGACTCTAAGAGTAAGATCGCGATCCTAACTACCTTGAGTAGGATCGGATCGACAGTGAGACTCGGATCGACAGGCTGTCGTGGGTTCGTAAAATCGTAAGACTCTAAGAGTAGGATCGCGATCCTAACTACCATGCTCCACGCAGATGTCGGCGCATTGTTTCGTTGAGGGTCTGGAGGTGCGGTATTAGGGGTGAAAACGGATCGGAAACGGACGGATAATGGTTTTGCCATATTTGTTTTCATATTTTTTTCGGATCCGGATACGAATATGAATACCCTGGATATGAATACGAATACGAATAGTATCGAATACGAATACGGAGCGAATACGAATCGAAACGAATACGGTCACAGATATTTTTCGGAACATGAAAACCCCTTAAATTGTATGCCAGAAATTAACGAAAACAAATAATTAATTTATATGTAAACATTCATGAATTGTTCATATTATTAGCAACCACACATAATATTGGCACTAGCAAGTTACATTAGTTCATCACAAATATAACACTTAGTTTACCATATTTAGCTCATAAGTCATAACTCACAAAGTCATCACCCATTCACACTTAGTTTATCATATACATAAAATTTAGTTCACACTAACATCGATTAGACTGGATGGTTAATCTATACGCAAATGACTGTAACATCCCAATGTATGTTACCAAAAATAAATTTAATAAATTTATTATTTTTATTGAATTTTCTGAGATTGAAAAGAGTTTTCCTGGTTAAAAAGGAAAAAATAATAAAATAAAGTCAATTATTTAATTTCCTAGTTTTTAATGTAAAAAATAAAATTTATTGAGTTTTCTGGGATTTTATTGGATTTAAAGTGAAAAAGAAAATTTTAATTATTTTTTTATTTTAAAAAGGGTTTTCCTATTTTTAGGAATTTAAAATAATTTATATACAAAAACAAAAGCCAACTTTAAGTTGGAATTAATTTTATTAAGTTAAAAATAATTCAACAAATTTCTGTGATTTTTTCTAGGATTTTTTTTAACTCTATTTGCTATTTTCTAAAAGACTATTTGATTTGTTGCATTTTCTGAAATTCGAAAATCAATTAAAATCCTCTTTTCTCTTTTGGGCTGAAATCCTCTTTTGGGCCGAAATCCGGACTCCGTCTTATCCGGATAATCCGTATTCGTTTCCGTATCCGCCGGATAGCATGTCTACCGTATTCGTTTCCGTTTCTGACAAAAAAAAGCCCGAATTCGTTTCCGATCCGAAAATTATCCGAGAAAAATCCGATCCGAGACATTCTGAATCCGTTTTTGTCCGGATCGGTCGGAAACTATCCGATCCATTTTCACCCCTATGCGGTATGCAGGCATGGGGAGTCAGGTCTACCAATCGCTCATGGCGAAGCGCACATCGGTCGTGGAGATCCTCAAGGCCTACAAACTGTTCATGACAGCCTGCTGCTTCAGGAAGGTGAACTTCGCCTTCTCCATCAAGACCATCTACAATGCCGTGGCAAGGAGGAGCCGCCTGCACATCGTGGATTACGGTGTGCAATATGGATTCCAGTGGCCAGGCTTGCTGCAGTGGCTGGCGGCAAGGGAAGGCCAGCTGCAGCCCGTAGCGCGGGGGTGGGCAAGCACTGAGGCGCAGCATAGAGGCTGCGGCGCGGAGGCGGTGTGGCGCCAACTACCGAGGCTTGGCGTGGGGACGGTAAGGCGCCGACTAGTTGACTACCGAGGTTCGGCGCGGGAGAGCACTGAGGCACGGCACGGGCGGAGGCTGAGGAGCGACGCGGGCAGGGACTGAGACTCGGTGCGGCGCGGCGAGCCAACGAGCCAGCACATCAAGTCAGCTCTCGCCCTAGGACTTCAAAATTTCTGGTTCCACCACTGAACAAGATGACACAGGAAGGCCCAACATTTGTTTGCAATAAAGGACGGACGGATTCGACAAGCAGTTGTATACAGCTGATCAGTAAGCATTGCTAATTGCTGTGCACGTCCACAGCCAGAGCCCACAGAGGAGATCACAGCCTTGTCACCACGAGGGGCATGCCGAATCCGGGCTCAATGGTCAGCCTGAACGCCGGCGCGTGCCTGTACCTCGGCGACAGCGAGAAGGCGAACTTGGTCAGCAGGCGCGCGAGCACCACCTTCAGCTCCGTCATTGCCAGGTTCTGCCCGATGCAGGTCCTGGGTCCGTGCCCGAACGGCACGTACATGTGAGACGGCCTGCACGCTGCGGCCACGCCGTTGGCGAACCGGTCCGGCCGGAACTCGTCCGCGTCCAGGCCCCAGGCTTCCTTGTCGAGGTGCAGCACCGATCTGGCCACCTGGACGATGGTTCCGCGTGGGACGTCCAGGTTCCCGAGCTTGATGTCCGTCAGGGCTTGGCGCATCATCAGCGACGCCGGAGGGTACAGACGGAGCGTCTCTTGGATCACCATCGTCAGCTGCATGTCGAATTTTCAATGGTAAAATAACACAATCGGAGGTGTAATGCATGAATGAGCGAATGCTGGCTAGTCATAAAATGATCGATTGCTCACAGTTTTCAGTCGGCGAAGGACGTCGACGTCCAGGGTGGTCCTTCCCTGGCAAACCTCCAGTGCCTCGGCGCGGGCGCGTTCCTGCCATTCCGGGTGTGTGGCCAGTAACATCAGGCACCAAATGGCGGTGACCGCCGTTGTCTCGTGCCCCCCAAAGTAGATGGTCTTGCAGTTGCCGACGATGAAGTCCTCGGCCTCTGCCGTGCCACGGCCATCCTGCGCGCCGTTGATGATGGCGCGAAGAAGGTTGTTATGTGCGTCGTTGTTCTTGTTGTTGTCCTCTTCCTTTGCGACATCCCGGATCAGCAACCGGACTTCTTCATCCAGCATTCGTATTTCTTGGTTGCTCTTTGTAGGCAAGTGCTTCCTATAACAGCGTGAACAAACTAGTCCATTAATTTCCAAAAAAAAATGTTCTTTAATCGTTACTTGCAACGAACATCGTTAATTACTTACCACAATGCAGAGAGTCCCACAAACGCATCTTGTTGAGAAATTGCCTTTTGAAGCCGCCTAAGCTTGCAAAATATCTCTTCTCCTTTTGCGAAGCTACTCCCAAAGCAAGCCCTGGCGATTACATCTGCTGAGAAGTTCCGCAAGTAATCATCGACAACTATCTCCCTACTCCCTCCTGCACTGTCGAGCACACTCTCCCATGCTTCTAACAACGGAACAGTTGCATCCTCGATGAGCTGTGTCATACCCTGCATATGTACATCATTATCGCAGCCATGATACTAGTCCATATTTTCAGTCCATGTTAATTGTAAGAAATTGTACGCCAGTACCTTAATCCTGTCCATGAAGAACTCTGGCGCAATGATCCTCCTCTGATAGGCCCATTCATCGCCGTTCACTGAAATTAAACCTCCACCAAAGAGGGCTTTGCGAGATTTCTTTAGATAGTTAGGCTTCCCAAGCTGTGATGGTGTCCAGTGGCCGATGTCCTTCACCATTTCTGGGTGAGAAACGTGCAGTATCTGTAGAGCTCCTGTTGAGTACAGGAACACAGGACCTGTTCCAAAATCATGCAATTACTTCGCTGTGAGAAGAATTGACACGAACATGAAAAAAATTCAACAAATCTAATTGTCAAACTTACATAACAACAAATATCAATCATTCTTTTCTCCCTAAATGACAGAAACTTTATGTTGTCGTTTTGGCTGCATTCTACTGGGCAATTTGGAAAGCAAGAAACAAGGCTTGCTTTGAGAAAAAGGTGATTCGTTCCCCTCGTCTTTGGGCAGGATTAAACACAGGAGATATCTGAGAGCTTCTTGGTGCAGGAGCTGATCATCTACTTCAGACGTCTGTTCAGGTGGCGCGTGAAGTTCAAGCTCAAGACACCTTGCACGTTCAGGATGAGGATGTCCGGACACCTGCTGGTGATTGATATACCCAGATGAATGTGTAATAGAAGTTGAAGTAGTTTACCCTGTCTCTCTGGAATTGTAATAAGTCACATATTTTCCTAACTTGGTAGCTCGCAAACTCTCTCTGGTTAGACAGGTACTCTGAGGTCTAGTGTCTGCTAGCTGTAAGGTGCTTGTTTAGTCTCTCTGTTTCTTCTCATGCTGTAAGATCTCTATTTCCGTCTATCAAATGGAAAATGGGGATTTATCCCGTAAAAAAAACTTACATATCAAATTATCAATAGCTAAGAAAAATTAAATCTGATGATTGTTGATGTTATGCAATACTTATTTGCAAAGCAGAACTTGCATAAGATATGAACTAATGAAGTACAGTTGGCAGTTGCATAGCCTTTCAAGTTCCAACAAAAGACACAAGATAACATATAGAATCGGTGTATAGAAATTTTAATCACAAGTCAACTACCGGTCACTTCACCCATATGCTGTTAAGGGTTGAACGGCATCTTCATAGAACATGAGCACATGACAGCAAAATGTTTAATATTTTTGTGCTCTTGAGCTAGTCATCTTGTCCATCAGTTCGCTAACGTGAGAACTATGCTCTGACAGGCTGACTACACAACAAATATGAAAAACGATCTAATCAATAGCAATTAAGTACTACTAGTGAGTTCTATCAACACTGATTAAGCTTTACCTATACTATTTAAAAGGACAAGTTTTTTTGTTTAAAAATGTGATCTCTGACAACCACTGTTTAAAGAAGTTGATATACATTTTACTGCCATCTGAATAAAACTAAGAAAAGTAAATATAAACAATCGTTTATATTCCCTTCCCATATCAAATGCCACTGTACAAACGATCAACACATCCTTAGTGACTAGTTTTCTTTTTCTCAAAGCACTGGCACTTTTGGAACTGCTTCTCCACGGTAATTTGCATTTCATAGTTGTATGAGATTAGAAATGTCTCCCCAATACGCCATTGTTAAATGATCAAGATCACACCATTGGCCTGATTGAAAAATTCATGTATACACACAAGAGCAAATCATGGATGAAAGACTTGCATACATACCATAGGTTTCCCTCCAGAGAAGGAAGTGAGGGAAGAGTGTGGAGATGTAGTTGTTGGTGTCTTGATTATGCACAGATTTGAGCTCTTGTTTGATCCTCTTCATCTCCCAGGTGTTGCCGTAGAGCAAGGTAGGTTTGGGACCCTTCACGCCTTGCCTCCTCAACTTCTTCCTTATCTTCCACGGCCTTAGCCATAGGATGTTGCACAAGTATAACAGAGCTAAGCCAAGAAGTACGAGAGGAACAAGAATTAGCACAAGTAATTTCTCCATGAGGCATGGGGAGCTAGACATGGGGAAGTGTTTCTGTCAAATATTCAGATACAAGACCATGCCAGACATACTAAGGTGCGCTAGGTCTTCAAGAAAACTAGCTTTATATTTCTTTGAGACCCTGATTGTATGAATTTTCTCGTTTGACTTTTCCTTCAGTATCTGACTGTTTTGTAGGTTGCTTTCAAATCTTGATATCCCTTAACAATCAGTTGACCAGATGATCTTTCAGTGCATAGTAGCGTCAATTCATCAATAGGCTCGTATTACCATTGATTTTTGGCATTCTACTCGAAAAATATTTTGCCTTCCCTGTTTAACCTTACAAAAAGCTAAGAATAGTAGCACGCTAGGCATGCTGCATTCTGCAGGAGGATAGCATAGCTACATGGTAGTTAAGAGTGTTGTACAGTCTCTCTCTCTAGCCCATGAGACACATATTTTTTTTTTTGTGTGGATAAAAGGCTTGCACCCTATTTCCATTTAAAGGAAACCAAACTACAAGATTCAAAGGACAGTAGAATATACATAACAGGGGCCGAAAAGCACCCAAAGAGAACAAAAGCAAAAAAACAGGTTATGGGAGAAGCTGAGACAGCCCCTTAACAAAGGCAAAACTCTATCTATTTCCATAGGCTAATCTGTTTGTCCATGGCGCCCATCTGCTTCTAGCTCCAAAAACTTGAGCAGCTACCTTCTCGATTGCTCTAGCGCTTTTGAGGAGCGCCTCCCGCTCTTCCTCCTTCTGTAAATTAGCCCAAAAGTCAATCCAATGGCAGATAATATGAATCACTGAGATAGGTTTTGCAGGCCATTTTTTTTGGAAGCACGCTATATTGCGGGTTTTCCAGATGCTCCACAAAATAGCTGCTACGCCAACCAAAACCAGCTTCCTGATTTTCCTACCAAACTTCCCTACCCACATAGAGAAAAACCTGGTAGTATCTGTTGGAGGACTAGGCAGGCCAAACGAACAACTCACTATATTCCAAATATATCTCGCCAGAGGACAAAGGAAGAACAAATGATCAATATTTTCATCAGTCCCACAAAACATGCATTTTCTGTCACCTACCCAACCCCTGTGGGTAAGATTCTCTTTGGTCAAAATGCTGCGCTTGAGCACTAACCATAGAAAGATTTTAATCTTTAGAGGTAATCTAACCTCCCAAATGAATTTCTGTGGGAAAGCAATACTATGCACCCTCAGAAAATTATAGAAAGATTTGGCAGAAAATGTCCCCGAAGGAGACAACAACCACCACAGCCTATCACAATCCTCTGACAAAATAACACCGTTGCAATCCGATTTCAGCTTATTCCATTGAACAAGCCCTTCTCCGCACACCGTCCTTCTAAATTTGATGTTATTGTACCCCTACTCGAGAGCCTTTGCTACAAAGATATTTTTGGAAAAGGTAATACTATAAAGTCTTGCATACTTCATTGAGAAAGGTACGTCTCCAAACCATACATCCTCCCAAAAACTGGTTCTGGTACCATCTTCCAAAATTCTTTTGCAACAAGACAAGAAAATATTCCTTACCCCTAAAACACCTTTCCAAAACCAAGAATCTCCCGCCTTGGGTATCGCATGAGCCAGCATATTCTTACTAAGATATTTCGCTCTAATCATCTGTTGCCATTGCCCCTCCTCATTTTCCAACCTCCAAAGCCATTTGCCCAGCAAGGCTACATTCATGTCTCCCAGATCTAAGATACCCAACCCACCCTGATCTTTAGGCAAACATACCACTGGCCAACGAACCAGGTAGTATTTTTTTCCTACCTTCGTCTGACTTCCATAAGAATCTAGATCTAAATCGTCTAGCCTTTTCCTAACCCCCACAGGAAGTTTGTACAGAGACATCATGTACAACGGTAAACTGCTAAGAGAGGAGTTCACTAACACCAACCTCCCCCCTATAGATAAAAGTTTCCCCTGCCAACAACTGAGTTTGTGTTCAAATTTGTCCTCTATTCTTTTCCAATCCAAGTTTTTAACCTTCTTCCTATCCACAGGAATGCCCAGGTATTTAAGAGGTAGGTCTCCCACCTTGCACGTGAGGATTTCCTCATAAACTCCCACCCTCGTTCGCGCTGATCCGATACAAAAAATTTCACTCTTATGAAAATTAACTTTCAAACCTGAGACATGCTCAAATAAACAGAGAATAAGTTTCAGGTTTTTCGCACTCTCTACATCATCCTGAACAAAAAAAAATTATGTCATCTGCACATTGCAAGATTGCTAGACTACCATCAACTAAATGTGAGTTCAAACCTTTAATCAGCCCCAAATCTTGAGCTTTTCTAACTAGAAGAGCTAAAATACCCCCCACTAGGTCAAACAGTAGAGGTGAAAGAGGATCACCCTACCTAAGACCTTTGAAAGTTCTGAAATAATGTCCTCGATCCTCATTGACTTTAACACAGACTCTTCCACCACTAACTACTTTTAATATCCAATCGACACATATAACAATGTCTATATATACCTTTTAATAAATGAATAAGTTGCATAGTTGTTAATAGAAAAATTTATCTCCCTCTTATTTTAATATATATACCTCTTAATAAATGAATAAGCTGCATAATTGTTAATAGAAAAATTTGTCTCGCTCTTATTTTAACATGATATCAGAGCTATTCGACACTAACCCTAGCCCTCTTCCACAATCCCACCCGTTTCTGCTAGCAGAATCTTTTGCTCGGGCCGGCGAGCCCTCTGCGCCTCCATCGCCGGGACCATCTCGTGCGCCTGGAGCTCCAAGCCCCGCTTCGCCCGACGACGAGTCGCTCAAGCGGATCGCTGCTGGCTGAATTTTTCAATTTAACCTTTTCGTTAAAACTCCACATTTATACCCCTGCTTTCGTCTTATTTAGATTTTGGACCCGAGTCGGCGCCATGACTCACGGCAGAGCTAACCTGACTTCGGCGCCATGACTCATGGCGCCGAAGGTACCGCCACGCAGCATGACTCACGCCGGCGCCACGGTGGCGGTGCGGTACCTCGGCGCCATGAGTCATGGCGGCGAGTCATGTTAGCTCGGCCAGTGAGTCACGGCGCGACCCCGGGTCCAAAATCGGAAATAAGGCGGCAGGAGTATAAATGTAGAGTTTTAACGAAAAAAGGGTTAAATTGAAAAAAATACGGTTCGCCCGACGACGAGTCGAAACTATAAAGAGAAGAAAGAGGTAGAAGGAAATAAACAACTTAACGTACCTGCTTGACTGGGAGCCCGTCAGCAAGGCCCATATCGATGTTACATGCTGTGGGCGGCCGAGAGGCCCAATTCCCATCGGCCCACGCGCGTTAGGCTGTGGCCACCTTCCAGAGTGTATGGGCCCATTTGTTGAGTTTGACAGGTTGGTCCGTCTCCCTCTCTCTCTCATCAAAGTAAACTTCTCTCTCTCCCCCCACAGTGAGGGAAGCAGTAGACAGTTGGGCGATCGAGCAAGGCAGCTCCTCTCCGCCTCCCAGTCCCAGCCCATGGCGTACCGCCGGAAGCAGGGGCCCGTCGCCGCCGACGATCACCGGGATTCCCAACCCCAGGCACCCACCCTCTCTCGTCCCTCTCTTATCTACCGTCGAATTTCTGTGATTATTGCAGATTTGTAGTCCTTGCTCGAATACATGGGTGGGCTAATATCGGAAGAAGCGGGCGGGAATTACAAGATGCGAAAAGAAGAGCAATGCAGATGACACCTCAACCAAGTGCACCAAGAAAAGAATGATGATAGCACCACGGTACAATTTCAGCAAGGACCACTGCCAATCGGTTCCAAGACCACAAAACAATATGAACCGACCAACCACGATTCGATGCTACACATGTGGAGAAAATCACTATCAAAGGATTGCCCACAAAATCAATAAAGCGTTACACCTGTGGACAATCGGTCATATCAAATTCGATGCCCCTTAAGGAGTATGCGGTGAGAGCGACCAAAGCTCGGTGAAAGGTCAATTACATATCAACAAGGCGCCACCAACGATGCGAGTTAATAAAGGAGGTATGCTACGACCTAGAGAACGACCAAAATTTGTGACGGGGACAAGCTCAAGGCAAGATCAATTATATTACTACCAATGAAGGTGCACGAAGCCACATATATTCAAACTGATGCGTTTTTCATGTAAGATCGGTATTGGTTTTGTTCAAAAGTTGCCTTAGGATCCTACAGAGAAAAAACGACATGGAAAAAGGAATCGAAAATGCGCGTAACTTTCCAATTTGTCCCGGCTTTGAGTGAATCTAGGGTCGAGATTCTTTTAAGGGGGTAGATTGAAATAACCCAAAATTTCAGATTTCGTTTTCCTCGTGAAGACGCCTTTCCTCTGGCGCCTCCTTCTTCTTCCTTCTTCCTTCTTCCTTCCGTCTTCCTCATCTCCACCGCGATTTGCGGCGCGCGTTTGTTGACCGCCAAACCACATCATCACGCCCGAGCTTTCCATCACCATCGCCGCCTCCACCTCTTTGCCACCCTCCTTTCCGTGCGCTCGCCTCTCCGTCGCCAGCGTCGCCGCCTCCTATTCCCCGCCTCTCTAGCGCACCGCCTCTCCCGAGCTATAAAAAGCCACCCGGGGCAAGCCTCAACCTCCCTTTCTCCCTCAGACACCTCCCCTCACTTCAGCTCCTCTCCACTCACTGAAGCTCACCCACATTTCCGTTTGGCAAAGCAAGGCCGGGCGCCCATGCCGTATCGTCCCTACTCGTGAGTGCACCACCTCGCGCCGCCCATTTCCAAACCTCCTCGATCCGGCAAAGCCAAAAATGGGTTCCTTGCTTCCCTGGTGCTCCCGCACCACCACACTCCGCCGTCGACCACCACCGCCGTGCCAGTGCCGCGCACGCCGGCTCGAGCACTGACGGCGCGCTCGGCCTTTGGCGAAAGGCTCAAGCTGCCAGAAGCCCAGGCCTTAAAGGCTGGCGTTTTGAGCCAAAACCCATTTGAATATTGGGCTTAGCCCAACAACATTCCTAACAAGTGAGCAGTGAAACGATTCTTATTCACTCATTCGGCCCAAAAGCTTTGTTCATCGAAAATTCAAAACAACTGTTCCAAATCGAAAAATAAGCGATAAATTCTTTTCTTGTTCATTTTCACCAAAACAGTGAAACTCCTTAATGTTAGGTTATTTTGATCGCCGAGGCGAACCAGAAAACCACTTTCCTTGTCTATTCTATTAAATCATTTAAACACTAGCCACTACACGATAAACCCTAATTCTTGTTCATTACGAAAATGGATTATGCTATTCATTTCCATCCAGAAAGCGATAAACCCTATCTCTGTTAAGCTTCAAACAGACTCTTGATTCTAGTCATTATTCAACGACCCATTGTCGCATATGAATAGTAAAACAAGTACTATTCATTATCAAGCCCTTTAACGACTCGAACCCTTCAGCGACCGGACTCGAAGGCGAGGACAAGATCGAATCAAGAAGAATTTGTGCAAGAAGGCAAGTCTCTCGTACTTTTGAATGCCATGACAATTAGATAAATCCTAAATACCCACAAACAAACCCATCCAACTCTTGTAGGCCATATTCACCTTGACCTATACAAGGTAACTTTATCACCAAAAATGTGATCATCAATCAAAAGCAAGTATTGGCTCTCAATATACTCGTTTAAAGTGAGTCATCGGTGAGATCAGGAGATGGTTTGCAGATTTCGATCTGAGAGGCATAAGTAGAGTTTTTGAGATGTTAAGTTGGTAATTGAGTTTGTTGAGAAACCACGATACTATTACTTATTATCGCTGGTCTCATTGCGCTCAGCGTCACGTGGTTTGTTCTTCTTTTGCCTGTATTATAGTTAACTTTGGGGCTTGGATGCGTGTCGAGTCAAAGCAGGTTGTTCGAATTTGCTTCTGTGATTATTGCAGATTTGTAGTCCTTGCTCGAATACATGGGTGGGATCGAATTTGCTTCTCTCTGCTTGCGCCATCTTTCGATCAACACAACATGTTGGAATCTTGCTCAATTCTCCCTCCTGCTCTTAGCTCTTAGTAAGACCTACCATGGTACGAGTGGAGTAATAATGACCGGAGTACTTTGTAAATGCGATTCCTTGCAAGTACACAATTTGATCCTAAATATGTAGCCTCCTTAAATCACCACCATCCGATTTAGTGATTTTATATCTGAGACAATAAACAAGTAATCGTCTGATGTTTGTTTCTGGTGCCCGCATACAAATATATGATTGATTGACCGGTATTCGTAACACATGATATGTTAATTTGTCTGTCGATACAAATGAGCAGGATTCGACTACTTCATCATACAGTTACACATCGATGAAAAACATGCATGAGCCTAAGCTTGGATTGTGGGGAGCTTTGGCAAGAAAGGCCAAGGGGATTCTCGACGAAGATGGTACCGCACATAAGTTCGACGACTATAGAAAAGACCAAACCCCTCGCAAGTTCGATTCATCAAATGGAACTCAGGTGAGGGAGTGCTGTATGGCAGTCATATATATATATATATATATGGAGCTCAGTGCCCATACATTGGTGAAACACAATAAAATTACATTCAGTAAATTTATTATCCATGACCTTTTTTTAGGAACCCATGACCTTGTCTCTTAGGCGACGTTCCAAGAGACATTTATTTTTACCTTCCTTACTTTTTTATTGTGATTCCAGCCCCCTCAATCTCGTTGGTCATTTGAGAACTATGGGAGGACAGAAAGGAGTGAATCTCGAACGAGACCAGAGGCACTTGCTGCTTCTGTCAACCAGCTTGGTGGAAGAATCAGAAATGCCTTGGAAGTAATGTTCTTATCATCATGCAGATCTATTTCTTTCACACTGACACAAGTCACACAAGTTGCTTCATTTCCATGTCCTCGTTCTGTTGACTCTTTGGTTACTTGGCAGAGTTTCTATTTTGGAAGTACAGTATCTTATTGGGTTTCTCAACTAACTTGCTTATCTTTTTCCTCTGTGTAACAGGAAGGCCTCACTATTGTTGATAATAAGACAGCCAACATCATCGAGGAAACAAAGAAGATACAAATTAGAAGGAACCCTAACGGTTTCAGTTCGTATATGCAGAACCCTGCTGCAGATACATTCACCCCTCCTAATTTCTCACAGAAGCAAGCTGAAGCTTCAGCCCAGGAGACTCTGTTAAAAGCTTCCTGCGACGTAAGGTGCCATTTGATTATAGCTCAATTAGGAACGCGCTTTTCCAGGTCCTTTATGGAAACTTTATTGTAGAGCTAATAGACCTTTTTTTACACGGCAAAATCTTGCTATGCTTATAGGTGCTTATATTCTCAGCTCAACATCTAGGATTAGGTTTTCTAGTTTCATTTATTTGAAGACATTGGCAGAATTGCAGCAGTAATTCTCAGTGGCATTAAATAAAACATTGGGCATTTGTGTTTTATGCTGAGATATATCTGTACTAAGTTTCCCTTTACTAAGTTCTTAGTTATAGCTGTCAATGTGGTTCAAAATAATCCCCGTCTACTTTTCACCATCCATTTAGATAGCATTATTTTAGATAAGTGAATATACTCATTTGTAGTTTATGTGTGCACAATGGTGCTTTCTCTTACCCCCTACAATTTGTTTCAGGTTGCTAGTGCGATGGCTTCTAAAGCGAAAATTGTACTTCGTGAACTAAAAACCGTTAAAGCTGACCTAGCTTTCGCTAAGCAGCGATGTGCTCAGCTAGAAGAAGAGAACAAGATCTTGCGTGAAACTAAGCAGAAAGGGGTCAAAACTGAAGAGGACGATGACCTGGTAAAAAAAATTCTTAGGCCAATTGAACCTTAGAGTTATATTGTTTTCTCACGCTGAAGACAATATTCTTCATCTGCTGTGTACTTCTAATTTTATTCACCCATTGAAAGTGTAAACAGCAAAGATGGGTGGAATTAGTATATAGTTTTCTATCATACATTGCTCACTAATAATAATATGATATTAGTGGCTGTTTTCCTTCTTTCTTTCTGTTTTTCAACATTTCTAATAATTGTGTGAATTCTTAGTGCATTTTAGTGCCGTTGATTCACATGAAAGTGTGTGATATGGTCATGGGAGATTGAATCCATAATCTTAACTTAAAATAAACAATTACGGATCGGTACTTTCATCTGACTGTTAACTAAATATATCACACTGTCAAGCTGCCTTTTCATTTGAAGAGGTTTACTAGTGTCTTTTCAATTATTGCTATAGTACTAGTTGATTTGTGTTCCTATCCTTTTTAGTTCATGTGTATAGCCTGCCCTCTCCAAGTTATAATGAAATAGTCCTTCTTCTTGAAACAGATCCGCATGCAACTGGAGGCATTACTGGCCGAGAAAGCAAGGCTGGCACAAGAAAATTCCATGTATGCCCGTGAAAATCGTTTCCTGCGCGAGATAGTAGATTTTCACCAATTCACCACCCAAATCGTTGTCTCCTTGGATGTTGGTGACATGGAAGACAGCAACCAAGAAGAAGATAGCAATCACACCTACAACGAAAATATGTTTCCTGTGGTTGAAGCTTATTTAGCTCATGAAGAAATGTCTCCTGTCCCCTCCAGGCCAGAATCTCCTATCCTCAGCCCAGGCGAGCCATCACCCCCAAAATCCAGCAATTCTCCGAGTAGTGTTGCCAATTTACCGAACGATGCCTCAAAGCCAAACGCATTGGTACCTGACGCAGATTGACGTGCGTCCTCTGGTATCTTGTTTGGGCTTGCAACTGGCTTGGTTGTGATTGGTGTGCATAGATTTTTGTCCATTCTCTTTCTATTGTAATTTAGTTACAGGTTTCTGTTACGTGGTTTTGAATTTCGATGTAGTGTTGGTGAAGTGGGCTGGTGTGCATACATAGGCAAAGTTTGTAGTTTGTACTAGACGGTTTGGCTTCCATGCATGCAGGGCTGGTGAGATTGACAGGTGTGAATAGGCAAAATGAGCAGCACTTTGAAGAGTCAGTTTACTACTTGTATATTGAGATTGGTGTACATCAAGATAATGACACATGGTTTGGGTTTTGTTCCGTTAACAATGTACATGTGAGTCAGTGAGTGGAACCTTTGCTGAGTTTCCTTCAGTACGTTTCATTTATAGTCAACACAAGCTTCCATTTCGGTGTTTTTGCTCTTCTTTGTTGTGGTTATCACATCAAGTTACCTGGTGCATTATTCTGTTTACTTGCCTACGGTACGGTGTGTGTATATATTATATGGTGCATGGCATGGCAACTGGCAGGCAAGTAAGGACATACGAAGGCCAGTATAATGTCGTGCCCCTTGCAGCCTTGCTGATGATTCCAACCCATCGGCCGAGCGATCAAGCATGCTGCGTGTTGCAGATTTGCACCTACCAAACCGTTGGTGAGTTAATCGCCGACCGGCCGGCCGGCCGGCATGCAGCACATCGAGGGGATCGATCTGCACCACAGCATACATGATCATGAGACTGAGTGACCACTCTTGCAGTGGCTAGCTAGCTACTTCAATTGTATTGTTAGGTCTACTTCAATTGTATTGTTAGGTGAGGATCCAAGCCTAGATAGAAGACATAAGTTTGTCGCAAAACCAGTGCAGATCCAAGACATAGCTAGTCTCCAGCCGGCCGGGATCTTGTTGCCACGATAAGACCAGACAAATTAAACCAAGTGCCATTAATTATCTGCTTCCAGCTTCCACATAAATCGATCGACATCTGCAGGTCAACTTGGTTATACAGTACTTGAGGGTGACGTACAAGTTGTTTGAGCCTACCCTAGCGTGCAAATCAAAATTATATCACGTAAACCAGTAAGTCATGTAAGTAAGAGATCATATATTGTTATCACTAGACGCGCGGTGCAGCGAAAAAAGAGTTAGAACAGTACATAGCGCAGCAGCAATCGTTGCAGCGCTTCTACGATATCCACACGTCGGAGGTGGAACGTTGTACGCCAGTATACTAACACCAGCATGCACAGCGAGGCCTTCGGAAAGATAGTGGCTATGGTTTCGGTAAATGGTGTAACTCGTGCGTCCAAAAGCCCTCACACCTTCCCTTATAAAGAGTCAATAACGGATCCAATCCGAACTAGTATGTTTCAACTCATTAAGTGTGTGACCCTGTAGGTTTATATGTAATCAATCGTGACCCGAAAACTCCTTTTCGATCACAAGTTGGTAACGGTTCCTAGTAGTACATAGCGACTCTCAAATACCCATAAAGATTATATGAGATGAACCTTATGTAATGATCTGCGATTAGGTCCTTACCACTCACTAGAATCTGGTAGGATCGTATAAAGATTTTGATCACGATTCTATAATTTTTTTTGTTAGAATTGTAATAATATTATAATTGTACCAAAGTATGACTCTACCATAGGATCGGATCGGTCCAATCAATCTGGGTCATAGAAACGTAGGATCATTTGACTAGAATTGAGATTTTGACAATCTTGTCCATATCTATGATCGGTGAAATATGGTCATTAATCAATACATGTGCAGATCGTTCTCGATCAGCGTAGCAGCAATCGCTGTGGCGCCTCTACGATATCTACACATCTAGGGGTGGAACGATGTACGTCAGTGTGCTAGCACTAACACGCACAACAAGGCCTTCGGGGAGATGGTGGCTAGAGTTTCGATAAATGGTGTAACGTGTACGTCCAAAAGCTCCCACACCTTCATTTATAAAGAGTCCATAACGGATCCAATCCGAATTAGCTTGTTTCAACTGTTAAGTGTGTGACCCTATAGATTCATACGTAATCGGTTGTAATCCGAAAACTCCTTTTCGATCACAAGTCGCTAACGGTTCCTAGCAGTACATAGCGACTCTCGAATACACATAAAGATTATATCGGACGAACCTTATGTAATGATCTGCGACTAGATCCTTATCACTCATTAGAATCGGGTATGACCGTATGAAAATTTTAATCACGATTCTACAATTTTTTTGTTAGAATCGTAATAATATTAGGGTTCGTCTATACAAGATTCGATTATTTTCTTAGCCCAAAGTAGTCAAATTTTAGTACATTTTCAACTTCATTATACATAAATTACAATCATTTATTTATGTAATTTTTGTTTTGGTCAATGTAATTATTATCGAAAGTCTTAATAACTCATATTTCCATCACATGAGTCAAAATCTAACATATACTTTGAGAGATTGAGTAAAAATAAAGACAAAAAAATAAAATTGTATACCAACAAAAAATGGCAATGTGGCGAACCCGTTATGTTCCGAAGAAAAATCATAATAAATTCGGACCCAATTCATCAGATAAGAAAAAGTGCAAATCTCAAAGCATATCGGACGGATGAAAATTCAACTATTTTGACAAAAGAAAATAAGCGAACGTTGTTTAGCAACACGAAAATATTATGATTGTACCAAATTAAGACTCTACCATAGGATTGGATCGATCCAGTCAATCTGTGTCATAAAAACGTAGGATTGTTTGACTAGAATCGAGATTCTGACAATCTTGCCCATATATATGACCGGTGAAATATGGTCATCAATCAATTCATGTGATGATTTATTAGTCACTAGTATCCCAACCAGGGATCCTTTTATAATGACATCATACAACTATTAAAGAGTTTCACCAACAAATCACATACTTGTTAACCTTTATAAATTATAATCATCCAAGGAACATAAATAATATTTATTCTATAACTCATAAACATAGACACGATACAATCATCTCTATGATTACCTCTTAGAGCATACCACACAAGATGATACTAGTGCCAATTAGGAGGCAAAACAATCATCAAACTGCGATCCAATCGTACTATAGCTTCTGGCCGGCCCATCTACAGCATAAACATGTCATCATTGGAGCAAACCAAAAAAAAGAAATTGATTTGGTGACTTTGACTGCAAAACGATCCTCACCCTTCTTTTCTTTTGCGAGGTGATCATCACTTTTACTCCATTTAAAATGAGGATGGCAAATATTTACTGCTGCGTAGTACTTCTGAAGAGTTGATGGTATGTATGTATATACAGCAGAAGGATGGGCTGGCTAGCTGGCCAGGCCAGAGATGTTTTCTGAAATTTGGCAATACTCCATGCATGTTGGTATTTCTGACTGATCTCCCAAGATCAAGAGGAGGCCGATGGTCCTTGCCAATGCCAGCATCAGCATGTTGAGGCCTGACCGGCCAAGAACGACACATTGATTGATGACTGCAGCGATGCCACCATGAAACCTTCTGCTGCAGTGCAGGACCAGCCAGTACACTTGAACTACAGTACATACACATGCACCAATTCTCCACCCTTCGTATATGTCGCTCCAAGCGTGTAGATATCTACTGGATTAAGAATCCAACACTCTTCACGACTGCATTTGATAGGTTCAGGTGATCAATTTCATAGGGAAAACAGAGTATCACCCATGTTTATGATGCTATCATGCTCAAATTTGCTATCTGCATAATTCAGCGAGCCGGCAAAGTAGGACCTCTTATGTTTTCCTTTTTGTCACATAGGACCAGATCCTTTATTGAACTGTCATTATCATCAGCATTGTTTTTTTTTTTTTTTCTGGTTCTATATTATATTACAATAATTGGGTTCTGATAATTAATGGCAGCTGAAATTTTCCAAATAGGAGTATAAATAAGACCATGGTGGAGGGCCATATTTTGCCGAAATTTTGTGGGAATATGAATTGCCAAAACTATTAAAATACTGCTGGGAAGAGTGGACCAAAAGAAGTGTAGTGTTACTTTATGCAATGCCCTAGTGTAATATCTCTCTCTTACAGACATATAGAAGAGCTCATATATGGTTTTCTCGAAGAAGAAGAGGAGGAGGTGGAGAGTTCATGGCGGCATGATAATAAAACATAAAATGGCTCGATTGTAGTGGCCACTCACGTTTCCATTTGGGCATTGGCCGGTTTGATTTGACCATCAACACTAATGGAATCGTCATTAAGTATAGCCTTTTTGGTCAGGAATGTGTGATTTCTCAATTCATTGAAGCCAAACAATGGACCACGGTCCCCATCATCACTGCACATTACACATATGCCCTTCCATTTGCTAGGGTCTAGTGCCGTCTTTTGATCGCTTGAACATTAAGACATAACTTATTAATAATAAGAGAGAGAGAGAGAGAGAGAGAAAGAAACATAAATCCGATGCAAGAAAAACATGATGCCAACGCGATTGCGTCATCGATAAAACATCATCTCGTCGTGATGATGGAGTGGTACTATACAGAAGCTGCTAGCTTCACTCTTCAGCAAATTAAAGCGCCAAAGGAAGAAAAAAAACATTGCTAATCTTTCAAGTGCTCATGTGGTCTAGACTAGACGCCTCGATGTCGTGTGGCCGCGTGGCGGCATAAGATCAAGAGCCAACACACTAACTGTAGGATAGCCTAGCGGTGATGCACCTTATTTTTCTGGCTTATGATCAGAGTTTGATTCCCATCAGCCACAGGGTGGATAAGTTATTTGTGTGGATTTTCACTATGATTTTTTCGGATTTGAACCCGGGGCCAGTGGATTATGAGCCTTAAGTAAGTTGATTGCACTGTCCGATTATCTGTGCCAAAATTCATTTGGAATTCACGTGGAAGTAGTATGAGTGTTGGGGCACATGTACAACGCTCTATCGTGGATGGTAGCCTCGTAGGGCCACGTCAGAGGTTCGCTGCCGTGGAGGGAAGAGGGGGAAAGGTGGTGATCTGCGGAGTTGCAGAGCAACCTGTAGAGGAGGCCGAGTGCTTAGGAAAAAGAGTGGTCCAGGGAGAGGGACATAGGAGTGGCACCTGGGATTTGGCATGTACTACGATGATGATGATGACGGCCGGAGCAACCGCGACGACTGGGATTGGTCGTTGTGACAACCACGTCGCGTTCACTGATATTGAAGAAGACGACTGGATCTGGACGAAGACGCACGGCTCGATTTGGACGGATTCGGACACCTGCGACCTCCAGCCAATGGGCGGCGGCGGTGATGTAGGAGCAAGTGACGGTGATGCAAGGGGACGTCGGCGATGTAGTGCGAGCGAGCGGCGATGATGAATGGTGAGGAGAGGATGGGTGATGTGGTTGGATGGTAGTCTGACAAGTGGGTCCAAGGTTATGATGCAATTTATTTTCTTTTTCCAACGGTTCTGCATACATTTGGATAAAAATATAAAATGGAATAAGGTAGGGGCTAAAATGAAAAAAAGTGAAGGGCTGAAATACATAATTATTTGTGGGTTCATTGGAGCTACCATCTATTGCAGAGCCAGTGGCTTTATGCCTACATGGAGCACTCTCTCTTCTAAGACCATCACCTATGGTGAGGGGTGCAACCGGAGTAGATACGGATAAATATCGCTTATCCCGTATTTTATTCTATATTTTTTTTTCTCATAATCAAAGCTACACATGAATAGTATCGGATACATACGAATGCTAATAGTCTCCGTCGTCACGAATACATGCACAAAAGCAGAAACTATATGTATAGCACATACAATGATCAATCAACTGTACCATATATCCAAAATACAACTACATTATAGGCTTTTATAGCAGTTCAACGAGAAATCTTAAGCTGCGCATAACACTACACTAGTCTAGAACATCTCTGGCACGTCAAGTGAATAAAAAGGACAACCCATAACATGTCTCGGCTACATTTTGCAAACACGAGTAGCACACGGTTTCCACCGTCTCTGCCTTTCCCTACCATCCACCGTCCAACAAAATCCAATGTTCATCATTAGATAGCCCCATCATCCAAATAAACAACTAGTATTCTTCTCTCCCCCCCTCATGCTGAACTCCCGTGTGATGTCTCAATCCCTTCCGAGTCTTCTCTGCCGAATGGAGCGGCCGCCGCCATGAATCGACAAAGCACAACACATGCTCATAATATTTATACTCTACTTCATCTGGTCCTCGCTGGTGGCTATGTTTTTCTTTTCATGTTTCCTCGTGATTTGTTACTTCATCTACCGATAAGCAAGTGAAGAGGAAATTTTACTCGCAATAAGTTGTGTTCAACATGGATCTACGAGGCTTCGATGGAGGTCGACAGCGACGAACGTGTGGATGTGTGGCGCCGATGGAGGTCGACAGTGCCGTCGAGATCCGAATATACAGAACAAAACAATATATTTGGGAGAAGAAAGGAAAGTAAGAGAGAAGAAGGAAGAACTTGGGAAGGGAAAGTAAGGAAGCGGTTTAGGTTCCATTTCACGAGATAATAATTGCGTGGACAGGTGTGGCGCGGCAAGAAGATGGAACGGTCAACCCGGATGCTCGCCTCGATCAACGTGCAATCATAAGCGAAATAACAACCGCTAGATTGACTTAATCGAAAGGGTATTGAGACATCTCCACGGCTCGAACTCACTCAATTGATTCCCCGTTAGAGCTCGACAATTGCCCCCTTCTTAACATTCTTGTCCTCAAGGATGGAAATTTGAAAAATTTTGGGGCATCCTCCCAAGTTGATGCTGGGATTCACCCATCGACTAACCATTGAACAAGCTCATTGTTCCTAGGAATGACCCTCCTCCACATCCGCAAACTTCAAGATCACACAGCAATAGCTTGTATGCAACCCTCCCGATCCTTTCGAGGATTCTATACGGCCATAAAACTTGGAACGTAAGGTCAGAACTTTAAATACACCATATCCCCTACTTGGCGGTCCCAATGTGCCTTAATAGAGTGACTCTTCCTCGCAATCTTCTTTCTCGTATCTTGAGAGTGAACTGGGAGCAATGCTTCGCATTTGTGGGGTTTCATTCCATACAAGGCTTGTCATATTCAAGGTTGTATGGAAGGAAGTATTGTACCTAGCCATGAATGCCATCTCTTAGGACTAACTAAGTCATGCACCTTAGATAATTCTCCAAGCATTGATTATTAAGCACTACTTAGCCTTATCCTCACTCCTAATGGTAAAGATGATCACGCTTGGTAGGCCATGCAATTTGTATATGTTTTCCAGAAACAAGTCAACCACAGTCTGTACCATATATGGATGTTTTAATGACAGGAAATGAGCATATTTAGTGAATCTGTCAACAACTACCAGAATCACATCTTTGTTCTCTGATTTAGGCAATCCTTCAATAAAGTCCATAGTGATATGTGTCCAGGCCATTTCTGGTTGAGGTAGAGGCTGGAGCAAACCAGGATAAGGTGTATTTTCCGATTTATTCTTTTGGCACACTGCACAATGCTTGACAAATTCTGTTACCATAAGCTTCATTCCAGGCCAATAGAAGATCAATTTCATCCTTTGGTATGTTGCTCTCACTCCAGAATGCCCTCCTAGTGCTGATGCGTGAAATGACTTCAATAATTGCTCCTTCAGATTGGTGCTAGTACCCACATAAATTATGCTCTTGTACCTAATGATTCCATTATGCAGTGTAAAGGATGGAACTGCATTAGCATCAACCCTTAATTTCTCTTCTAGTTCCTTGCATCTTTCATCCCCTTGATAACTAAGCAAAATTTCAGAAACCCAGTGAGGAATGGCCATAGTGAGGGCCATGATTTGAGGGGAATCTTTGGATTCAGACAGAGCATCAGCAACTTCTATTCTCTTTCCTTTTCTATATTCCACCTTGTAATTGTACCCCATTAGTTTAATCGAAGTTTGTGTTGTATTCCATCAATCAATCTGCTCATTGATGTACTTAAGACTCGTTGATCGCTTTAATGATGAGACTAGCTCCAACCAAATAATGCTTCCATTTCTTTAAAGCTTCTAAAATTGCCATTGCCTCCTTGTCATAAGTTGACATAGCAATGCCTTTGGTCCTATAGCCTTACTCATAAAAGATAAGGGCCTCGCCTCTTGGACTCAGACAAAAGGTTTAGAAAAGTTTGGTAGGGTTCGGGGCATGAGTTAATAACTCCTTGATTTTCTCAAATGACTCTTGTTGTTCCTCTCCCCATTGAAAGGCATTCTTTCTTAATGCTGAACATAGGCCTACATGCCATAATTTTTCAAGACTTGCACTTTGTTGGCATCGATTGCTACCCTTCTTTCTTGATTATGTGACCTAAATATTCCACTTGTAGTTGCCCAAAGGTGCATTTGCTCATCCTTGCATATAATTTATTCTTACTCGAACCATAAGACTTCTTGTAAATGTCCCTTATCCGAGTTTCATCAGTATACTAGTATGTCATCAAAGAAAACCAGGCAAACTTCCTAAGATATTTGGCCAACAATTCATTCATCAAAGCTTGAAAAGTTGCTGGAGCATTAGTGAGTCCAAATGGCATTACAAGGAATTCAAAGTGTCCAGTTGTGGGTCTTGAAAGTCGTCTTATGTATGTCCACCGGATGCATTCGAATTTGGTGATAACCGATCTCGAGATCCAATTTTGAAAAGTACTTAGCTCTTTTAACAAATCCTCTATTATGGGAATAGGGTATTTGTTCTTAATATCTTAAAGTAATCAACACATAGTCTCCAACATCCTTTACTAAAATATAAATGGACCGACACTGGTCTAATAGTTTGATGTGAATTTTCACGATTGGCTTAGCGCCGAGTTGAGTGGAATGGTATGATCACAATCCCTACTTGGTGGCAACTCAGTTGGTTCTGCAAATACTTCGGGATACTGATTCAAAATCTATTGCAGTTCCGGGTGGTCAGTACACTTCACACTTCTCTTTGCTGATATCTCCTTTGCATAGATGACTGCTCCAACCACTCCCTTGTCCATCATCTTTAACAACTTATGTGAATTAATAACACAATTCAAGTCTGGCTTGGTCTCATCCTTAAACATTATTGTCTTTCTTCCATCCTTACAAATAGTGAACTCCCTGGTCTTCAAATCAATGCTAACAGGACTGTGATTAAATATCCAATCACTACCTAAGATGATATCATATCCCTTGAAACAGAGCAATCTGAAATCTGATTTAAATTCTTCACCTTGGATGAAATATTGACAGTCATGACAAATAGCTTCACTAGCCAATTTTTCCCCATTAGCAACTGCTACCTGAATTGGAGATTGATTACTGATTTTGCACCCTACTTGCAATGCCACCTCAGGGGTCATAAAAGTGGTGGTACTCCCACTATCTACCAAGGCAGTGATAAAACATCTCCCTATTTTTACTCTTAATGTGAAGGTACTGGCTGCAGAACTTGTTCCATAAATGGCATGCATTGATATTTGTTCTTCTGCATTATCATCTTTAATGTGTTCAGGACTACATGGTGCTGTGCTGAACTCAACATCCGGTTGCCCCTCACCATCTTCTTCCTCATCATCGATAGTTATGAGGTGTACTTGCTTTTTGAATTTACAAACTGCTTGATGACCTGGAACCCAAGGTTCTTGACATTTGAAGCATTTACCACTTTTCCACTTGTCTGATCCCACAGATGTTGTCAATGCATTCTTACCCCCATTATCCTTCTTGTTAAAAGTCACACTTCCTCTTTGAACATGATTGCCCTGGTAATTTATCTTTCCTTTTACAGCACTAGGCCATAATTCTGATTTCTTGTATAAGGGTAATTCTTCATAATTCCTAGCATGAGAATAGGCATCTATCAATGATCTGAGACCAAGAGACTTCAATGGCACCTTAATGTAGTTCTTCAATCCTGATACAAAGAAATCCAGAAAATATTCTTCACTCAAATTTGGATTTCTCCTTTTCACCATTGCCATCACCTCCTCAAATTTATCCACATATTCCAGCACTGATCCATTTTGTTGCGTGCTCCGAAAGTATCACCACCTCAATTCGCCTCGTGCAAATCGCTTGCAAATCAATCCACAAAATTGTGCCCAAGTCATGCCAGAAGTATCAATACTATTACTGCTAATCCATTGATCTGCTCTACCCACAAAATATATTTCAGCCACTTGTACTCTTTCCTCGGCAGGGGTTCTAGACAACTCAAAGCATCTCTCAGCTTTCCTAATCCAAGCCTCGGATTATCACCTTCAAATTTGGGGAATTCCACTTCCACTTGCCCTCATCGAATGCTTGCCCATAGAAGTTTCTATCTCTACCATGTCCATCTTGTCCCATTTGTACCTCGTGAGGACGTACTCAATGCGGATCTTGTCGAAGGGTTGGAAAACATTGAGGTAGTGACCATGCATTTCCATATGGAGGCCCAATCAGGCGGTGGCATTGACATACTGGGACCAAAATATTATTCCCATAACCATGTGATGTTACTAATATTGGTGGGGTTGATAATAAAGGAGGATGTGAGACCATGGGTGGTAAATCGAGGGTTAATCGAGGACTCACGGCACGAGTGTGGTAAAGGTGGAGCAAAGAATATCCACTTCCAGGGGTGGGTGTTATTCTTCCATGTGTACTGACATTTTCCCCTGCATAATGCAATTGTCCCAAATGGCTACCCACTCCTTCAATCCCGGATGTAGGAACCAGTGCTTCTCTGTTCTCCCCCTGACCTTGATTTGCCAACATCAGATTTACCAAGTTGTCCATCTGTTGTTGCATATGGATGGAGTTCTCTTGCATTTGAATCTGTAATTGCTTTATGCTGTCACCCAAATGCTGATTCTGGGTGTTCATCTCAACCAATCTTCCCTTGATTTCTTCAACTTCGCCAGCCAAATGCGATTCTGCTACTTCTTCTCCAGCAACGTGCTTGACAACCTTCGGCATCTTGCTAGACCTCCACCTGCTAATAGATCCGGAATTTTACAGAGAGAAGTCAAGACTCTCTCAAACCCTCTCTATCAGTCGGTTTCAACCCCCAGATCTAAACTTCACTCACTGGATCCGGAATTTTACAGAGGACACTAGTTCCTCCAACCCTTTCCACTCGTGACAGATCAGAACTGAGTCACTAGGTTAAGGATTGAACCATGCTCTGATACCATTTGTCAGGATCCAATAGTGTTGATCCTTAATTTCTGAATATACAGGAACAGAAAACTGCAATATATTTGGGAGAAGAAAGGAAAGTAAGAGAGAAGAAGGAAGAACTTGGGAAGGGGAAAGTAAGGAAGCAGTTTAGGGTTCCATTTCACAGATAATAATTGTTTCGATACATCATCCATAGCTTTTATATGATGCGCAGTGCTTTAGCTGCTAAAGACGACAAAACGATAAAGAAGAAATGGTAATGTAAAGAGCAACAAGCAAACAGAAACAAGATGGCAACGCGTCCTCCACACCGTCGAAACCCGGATGCTCGCCTCGGATCAACGTGCGATCATAAGCCTCTGATCGAGTGAGGAAATAACAACCGCTAGATTGACTTAATCGAAGGGTATTGAGACATCTCCATCGCCCATTAATCGAAATATTAGATCTCGATCGAACTCACTCTGAATTGATTCCCCAATTCGTTAGAGCCTGACACAGGCGACGGCGACGGCTCCTCCCCTGACCTTGACTCACGATTTGGGGCTCCTGCTGGGTTAGGGCAAGGCAACCTAACTCACACGGCGGTGGACCTGGTTTGCTAGCCTATTGTGGGAATTTTTTTTTATAGGACTTGGTTCACAACTCCATCAATGTAGATTATCTTCATCGTGTAACACGTGTCTTTTCACGAAACTTAAAGCGCACAACCCCATAAATAACTGATGTGAATTTTCACGAATTGAATACTGAAGGTTAGCATGTCACGCTTTGAGATTAGTGAAAAGATACGTGTCATCCGATGGAGTTGTGAACCAGGTCCTTTAAGATTTTTTTTCCTCTATTGGGCCATAGGCCTCACGTGACTTGGTGGCTGGTTCAATTGACCAATGTATCCCGGATATATGAGGCAAGTTGTTCTGAATAGCTTCGAAACCGATGGGTACCTCAATCCCGAATCCGATCCATATTTGAGACAAACCATCTTACTCCGACTCCGAAATCTGAGAAAAATTCTAAATATCTCTTTCATCGTTCCGAATTAATTCCGAAATCATTCGGTTGGACGGACAGTCGGGAACTGTGGAGATCATGTGTATGATTCTAATCTTAGTATGTTGAACAATTAACAATGGTGTCAAGGTGTTTGGGAGAAACTCTCGGTTTAGCAAATTTTCGCAATTTGTCAGGTCGGAGGCGGCCTGACCGGCCCAAGGGGTGGCGGTCAAACCGGCCAAGGCTCAGTGGCTAGACCGTCGGGATTTCAAAAGGTGGAATTTTGGAGAGTGTGATCAAACACTTATGCGGGAGTGTTAGGAGGTATGTTTACACCAGGTTTTATAAAAAATAGAGTTTCGATGCAAAACTAGATAGAGTTTTTTTTTCGAAATGTCCAGATAGGACATTTTCACAACTTGGGGAAATTTCCGAAAGCGGCCGGATTGGTCGTTGGCCGACGATCAGATTGTTGGGCGGTCAAGATTTGCACATCCATCCATCAAGTCTAGGAAACTCTAATTTGTGATTTAGGAAAAGTGAAGAGATAGAGAAAGCTAGGGTTTGAGAAAGATGTATTGATTGAGTGCTCAAGTATTGAAGTTTTGTCTTCCATGATGTAGTGGTTGTAAACCTACAATCCCTCGAATTAATCCAAACAAGTTTGCCTTTAAATGAGTTATATCTTGTTCTTACTCTCTCTTTGGTGTTTTTGTAATTTTTGTGTTCCAAGGGTTTTGATTGAGTCTTTTGCTGTGATCTAGCTTGCTAGGGTTTGTGGGAATTGATCTAAGGTCATCTTGACTATCTTCCACTCACGAGCAAGCTTTTGGATCAAATTTTGTTTTTTTTTTTCCAGTTTTTGTGCCTTCTCTTTTTCTTGATCAAAAAATTCGTGGAACCTTGGCTTCGACCATCCCGATTGTCGATGGAATAGGTTTTTGACTTTCTTGATAAGCTATGTCTGAAATATCAGGGGATTTAGATCTCGAAATAAAAAATTAGGTCGTTTTGGAGATCCCTCGGGCTGTTGTCCCTGCAGCTGACGGTCAAATCAGCCACCGAGCGCCGAGGAGCTTTTCAATTCGGGGTTTTTCGGATTCAACGCAATACTTCTATTGTAATATCGTGCTTTGATCTTAATAGCTTTCATATCTATTGAAGTAATAAGAAGTTGAATACCATGGTGGTGAAAAAGATAGCTACTCCTATTCATCTCATCTAATCATTTATTCAATTCAACAGGAACTATCCGTTCCGTCTACACCTGTACCGTGGTGGCCCTGGCCACCCATGGTGGTTCGCTGTACGTGCCCTGTGCTGCACACGATTTGGGAATCCAGAGTCCAGATGTTGTTAGTACGAAAAAAAGCTCGCACTGACCCCGTTTCGTCACGGACACGCGGGCCGGTTCAGTAGTGGGGTCCAGCTTTCAGTGGGAGCAGATGCACTTTTAAAAAAAGGCACCGAATTATTATTAGTTCTCAGTTCAGCCCTGCCCCCGAATCCATACGCTGGGAAAGAGCCGGTGGGCCTAACCTCTGCGGTCCCACAAGCAAGTGTGATGGAACTGAGGAACTTTACAGAAAGACCTCTCCCCGTTGCTGTAATGGAATGGATGTCCCCCACAGGTCAGCATCTCTTCTCTGCTAAAGATTTTTACCCCATGCCCCTCGTGCCGTGCGAGGCATTGCAAAAAAGCCCCCCGGAAGAATCCAAACGTTAGGGAAAAGGACACCACGGCCAAAAGCGGCAAACGACACGCACCTCCTCTAACTGACGAACGAACCCCTTTTTGCTGGACCCACTCCTCAGCGAGCGCAGACAGCGGGCTTGACGCGGCTCAGCCGCCTAGGGGCAAATCAGTAACTTCGCGTTCGTGACAGCTGTAAGCCCGTGTCTTTTATTCCGGAGAAAGCACAATTTTTTTCCTCTTAAGCCCCTGAAAGAGCGTTAATTGAAACCCTCTCCAAGAAAGAAATCCTCCTCCCTTCCCTTCCACCTCCTCCTGAAATCTCACTCCCCCGTCGATCCCAATCCCCAAAACCCTCCCCTCCCCTCTGTCGCAATCATTCGTGGGGCGCTTTAATCCCACACCAAATCCTGTGGCCTCCGGATTTGCTCCTCCTCCCGATTCTATCTTGCTTTCTTGGGTGCATTGTTTCTGCCCAATTTGTCATCTTCGTCGTCGTTTCCTACCACTTGTTGCTGTTGGACTCAGTACTAACTCTCTCTCGGTCGTCCTAGCTTCCGTCACCATTGCTGCTGCTCTCTCTCTCGCCGCTCAAGCCTGCTTCTTTGGAGCTAACCCGCGCCGGGAGTAAATGCCCGTCCTTGCAGAGGATCCCAGCTTTTTCCGCTCCAAATCTCGTCCTTGTTTCCCCGAGTTAAGAGGTGGAGATTCTCCTATGCGCGTCAATCCTAGTCCTATGACTCATCGATGAGGAGGGGATCCTGACTCTTCTTGGCCTCCGGTTGCTCCGCTCCCGAGTCCCTGCGGAGCCGCGCCCATGGATTTCTTGATCTGCGTCTGCCTCCTCCAGCTGCTCTTCTTGGGCTCTTCCCGAGTGGCGGCGCAACAGCCGTCGCCGGCGAGGGCCCTGGACACAATGCTGCAGGAGTACGCGTACCGGGCTTTCGTGCGGCCGCACACCGGCATTGTCTACAACGGCACCGTCCCCGGCAACCTCACGGGCATCGCGGTGTCCGCGCTCCGCCTGCGCGGCGGCAGCCTCCGGAGGAAAGGTTTCGCCGAGTACTTCGAGTTCGGCGTTCCCACCGGCGTCACCGTTAAGCCGCACGTCGAGAGGGTGGTGCTCGTCTACCACAACCTGGGCAATTGGTCCGAGTTCTACTACCCGCTGCCCGGGTACACCTACCTCTCGCCAGTGCTCGGACTGCTGGTCTACGACGCGGCCAACTTGTCGGCAGTGGGGTTGCCCGAGCTGAGCATTGTCGCGTCGGGGAACCGCATTTCTGTAAGCTTCAGTGATGTCAGGGCGGTGCCGCCAGGCGGTCCAGCACCACGGTGTGTGCGGTTTGATTTGGATGGTGTGCCGCAGTTCCTGGACCTAGAGGCAAGCAACGTGTGCTCGACAGATCGCCGAGGGCACTACTCAATAGTGGTGAACTCTAGTGAGATTGTTCCTGCTCCAACGCCAGCAGGCACAGTTACCCCGCCGATACCGACTGCAGCAGGTGGTGCTAAGGGCAGCTCAAAGGCATGGAAGATTGCCGTCAGCGTGGTTGGGGGCTCCATAGCGTTGGGGCTGTTAGCTTCGCTTCTGCTGTGTTTGGTGAGGTACAAAAGGGATAAAAAGTTGGAGCTGATGGAACGGAATGCAAATGTTGGGGAGACATTGCGGATGGCGCAGGTTGGGCGGACGCAAGCACCTGTAGCATCGGGGACACGGACACAACCTGTGATTGAGAGCGAGTATGTTGCATAGTTATTTTTTGAGTTCTCTGCAGAGTTCAGGCAATGACAACAAGACTCGGTGATGATGACCTGAGACATGGAATTGTCCATCAGTCGGTTATTGATGAGGGTGCTGTGAAATGTTTAGATTTAGGGCTCAGCTTCTGCTCCATGCGGGTTGAACACATTCTTTTGGCGGGTTTGTTTGGAAGTTTAATTGTTCTGCAACGGCTATTGTTGATGTTCATAGTTGCCATGTTCATAGTGGGGAGCTCCATTCATCTCCAAGCAAGCAATGGAGAGGAGATATTTGTCATGTCAGATTTGGAATCCCTCGTTATTTTTTTTGGTTGCTGTATTCAAAAGGAAGTTGGCTTGGCAATAAAGGTGAGGTGATATTCATTGCACGTGACATGGTGCCTTTTTAGTGAAATTCATTCCAGTTTCAAACTTTCAATTCAGTAACATTTTTGCGCCTTTTGGCTTCTCTTTTTTAGACACCTGTTAAGATGATGTACTTGTTTATTTGTTTAGTTAGTTTGGTAATTAGTCTGGTAATTTAGAGTTAATTGTTACTTGTTTTAACATCTGTCTGTATGCAGTGAGAACTTTCCGTTATCTTCTCGGAAACAATTACATTTCATTTCTAGTTGTGTATTTTCTTGATGGTCGGATGTTATGATTTATTTGCGAAGAAATACGGGACTCCAAAATTACCGGGGTGTCATTGTTCATTTGTTCAGTACTAAGTACTAACAATTTTAGTTTATGTACTGAGTTTTGTAAATCGTATTTGACATTTCACTTGAGTGGTTTGAATTTAGGCATGTAAAACAGCAAAAGAAGGTATCTAATTGATGTAAGTGTGACCAAACAGCAAAATGAAGATGTATAGAACAGAGGGATTCTGGAATGCTCATTTTGCAAACTCCAAAGAATTCTTGTTTTCACTGCGCGGATTTCAGGTTGGTCTGCCATGGTCAATTTAGTTAGGAGTTAGGACTTAGGACTTAGCTGATTAATGACGGAAAAAAGATGCATTTCATTCATTTGTATAATTTAGTGTCAGATTGTTGCATAACTATTTGTGTTTAATATTGTGCATCACCCTTACCTAGGTTGATTTATGAAAGAGTAACTTGTGAAACTCTGTTCTGTTTCTTATGCTTTAACAAAGGTATGTACTCTCATTCACTGAAATTCCTGACTGGGTGGAAATGCTTGCCATAAAATTTCCTTCAGAAGAGGGCATGAACAATCTATATATTTTGAGAGCTGGCCTCAGGCCTATAAAATTTTAGGCTGCACGTTCATTTTTTATGTTGGATGTGATATAAGCACGAGGAAACCGAGAAATTTTAGCTGTTGCTTGTGCTTATGTTTTAATGGTCCGTCAAACTCAAATGTGATTGCCACATGAAAATTTCGAACTAGGTATGCACAATTCTTTACAAGCTAGTTTCAATGAATGTGGTGCTGAAGTGTTTGGCAGAAGCAACCTGGAGTAGTAAATTGGTAGCACTTGCTGCATTTACAAGCATGTGTCTAGGGTAATTAGCCAGCCCTGCACATGCACACGTGGGTGGTATGTTTCATGGCCTTACAGCTTAGGACATCTCTAATAGTGTATTTATTGTCGTCTCTTAGCTATGTCACGTCAATAAAATTCTACGTGGAGGAGAGAAGGGGAGAAGAGAGAGCACATGTTGTCTCTTCCTAAAAAGACTGTCGTGCACGCGAAACAAGATATAATACAGTAATCTACTCTAGATGACATGTGGCCTGTTTCAAAGGAAAATTATAAAATATAAATGTTAAAGATTGTACTAGAGACTACCTATTAGAGATGTTGTCTCTAAAGATGATGTAACATATGTTAGAGATAAAGTTATCTCTAACTATTGGAGATGCACTTGAAAGGATCTCCGAACAGGTCTGGCCAAATATGCCAGGCAGCTGAGATGGATGAAGAAATGGAGGTAGAAATGACAAACAGAAGCTTGCAGGGTCACTCGCACCAGGACAGAATCCTTTGGGACTTGGAAGAACAAGCTTGTGTTTTTCTTCTGGTCTTTGGCTGGCTGGAGAAACCAAATCAGCAGCTTGCTACAGCTGGCCGCCATGCCCTTGTTCGCATGTAGTGTAATCTGTAAGAATACTACCAGTATGCAAGGTAGTTTACCTGGGTTATTGGTAGCTTTTGTAGCTGGTGGCGACTTTGGCATTTGTTTTGCTTATAGTTTGTGGGGATCCGTATTTGCATCCAGAACCCTCTGTGTATTTTAAACTATACTTATGGTCACTAGCTAGCTCACATAGTATAATTGTCGATGAATATCACATCCATCCAAGCGTATAAATAAGAAGGGTAATTAATTATTGTAGAGTATTGTAAAGAGGACTTAGGGCCAAATGTTTACTGGACAGACCAACCGACCTAAAAGTAAAAGTAAAATAGCAGCGGAAAGCAAGTAGCGGACAGTAAACCAAAAGAGCAAGGCTTCCATGCTTTTGCCACAGACAATCGGTTGGGGCTAGGACAATAAACCAAAAGAGCAGGGCTTCCATGCTTTTGCCCTCAAACCACCCCTTGTGCTGGGGCAGCAGAGGAGTAGGGGGGCGGTGGTGGCGGCAGGGTTAGGGTTGCCGCCCCCTCCCTCTCTCCCTCCTCTCAAACTGAATTAATTAATAATTCCCAAATCCAAAATTCGAATTCTCTTAATTACTCCAATAAATAAACGGCACCCACCCACATGTCAACACCATGTCATCATCCACGTCCTCCTCAGAACAGAGGAGTGAAGCAGAGGCGCCATGGTCGGGGCTCGGGTTTGAGCTCGGCGTCGGGAGGTGGGGCACGACGACCAACCGGGATTGACAAAACGAGATGCGGAGGTCCAAGTGACTATTGGTTGTGATGACACAATAGGAGGTGGCCCGAGGCAGCGGCGCTACGGCGAGGTCGGCAACAGTGCTACTATACGCGGTGGCAACGACGAATTAGAGCTGCTCGCGGGGATTTGAGGTGCGGGTGAGCACAAGGGGGGTCACAAGAGTGCTACACGCGGCGGCAGCGTGCGTAGAGGTGATCGGAAAAGCTTGGGCTACGACGGCTGGCAATGAGGAAGAAAGGAGCTCGCGGCGGCGAGGTTATAGTGGCTAAAAGGCCACACTATCTAGCCTATCATGTTTGCGGAAGCTAGGAACATGAAGTAACGTGAAAAGTGGAGGGAATAGCTTACCAGAGATGGAGCAGGTGAGTTTGTGCGTGGCGGCGGCACTGTACCAGCGCCAAGGAAGAAGGGCTCCGACAGTTCTGGTGCACGAAAAGGAAGAAGGAGGTGAGCATCAACAAGAGGAGCTCGAGGCAAACCCAAGGAATAGGACCTTCAAGGTTGAAGTTCACTAAAACAGGCGGGAACTGGCGATGACGGTGAGGAATGCATCGTATCTGTGGCGCGGCCAAGCATGTTTCGGGCTATTGAGTGAAGGAGAAGGAAGGAGTCCGAAGGGGAAATGAGGAGTTGATGGCAAGCACGGTGGTGCGCTCGGTGTGGCTTATAAAGGAGAGGAGAAGGGAGAAGATAGCAATGTGGCGTTCAACTCGGGTGTTATCTCGCGGTGTGTGTGTGTGTATGCAATGAGCCACATGTCATAGGGGTTTTTGAGGCCCCATGCGGGTTGGTGCGGATGCAGATGCGGTGCCTCTCCCCTGCTGCGGCCTGTACTAGTACTTGTATGAAGAAAACTTAGAGAAAGTGTTTTGAAATTTGAGCCGCGGCGGAGGAGGAGAAGGCGGCCAAGGAGCTGCTGCGGGATCAAGACGCGCAAGTGGAACTGCTGGGAGGAGACCCCAAGGTGAAGGACCTCATCACCTACAGCGTCGCCGACATGCTCTGAATGATGGAGTAAGTCAGTAGATGGAGTAATCGTTCCATTAATTTTGATCTTGATGATCTGCGACTCTGCCTGCCGCTTGTGACCATCGACAGGGGCAGGATATGGATATGGTGGAACTCTTGGGAGCCTGGCTGGCCTCGGCGGATTCGGATCTTCGGATATACAGTACATGGCATTAGGAGGGATCTTCACCGTCTGATTGAAAATCAAAGGTTCAGTATTAGGAGAGATCTTCACCGTTTAAAATCCCGATTAAGGATGACAACGGGGCCATTCCTTAGCGGGGAGTGGTGGGTTTTGAGGCCCCATGCGTACACGTGGGGATTGGAGATAGGGAGTAGGGAATGACCCGGTGCTGAAAGAAATAACCTAATTCGGCCTTAATGGGTGAATTCCCTAGTGAGGAACGAGGAATGGGCCTATTACCGTCCCTAGTTCCGATCAATTGCTACAGTTTTCACGGAGTAAAATCGGCCGTTGCACATACATTTTCATTCACTGTGCATCTCTGCAGCAGCGAGAGCATGCAGTGTGTCTAGACAGACCTGACCTTCACCTCGCTCCCGACCGCTTCGCCTCAACTACTCAACTGGGCTAAATCGCTTCTCTTTGCTTTGCTTTGCGACCCAGCCCATGATTAAATCGAGAAATGAACACTGCTTACAACTCCACTGATAGTGGTGTAGCAAATGATGCCAACCACAGATGGTGGGGTGGGGTGGAGTGGCAGGCAAGGCAAGGTCCATTTTGTGGGAAAATAACTTTGAATTTATTCGTGTGTGCCGGGACAGGGTTCACTTTCAATGCCACCTTGGTGCGTGTTTTTATATATAAAAAAAAACAAAGCAATCTATCGAAGAGATTGCCCGAGAAAGTTGTCAGTATATCAAAACATGAGATTTGGCACAATGGATAGCCCTAAATCAAAAAGGGCTAGCACCAGTGCATGTGTTCCCTGACCTTAGATCCCGAGCTATATAATTCTTCTGGTTCACAAAAACAAATAATTTTGCACATAGATAAATCTACACATATGATTTTTATGTATCTAATCTAAATATTTAAAAAAATATTAATAACCAAAGTTTTCAAAATTTGACTCTACCACATTTCAAAATAACTTATTCTGTGAACTAAAGGGACGGTACAAAAGTACAATCTTGGTACATAGTACTCGACGATTTTGACCACATGCAGAGAGATCGATCGTGAAAGATGGCCGTCCAATTTCCAGATGAGATGGTTAAAGCAGGTAACATAGCTATAGCTCTCACGCTTGTAAAGACGATCGATACAGCTCTTAATCTAAATTGAGCCATGCCCTTTATCACTACATGCACAGCTTGCTAATAACATGCATGTTGCTTGCTACGAGTATGGTTCCATACGATGGACCCTAGCCCTTATTTTGTATTTTCAACGCTGTTCCCCAAGGCGCTAGGTGCAAGACGGACTGATGGTGGCCAAAATCGAAAAATTTTGGTCAAAATTTTCCAAAAAAAACTTGATTTTTTTGGATTTTAAATAAAAATTAAATTCAAACAAATTCAATTTTTTTTGGATAAAATTCATCCAAACCGTCAATTTCAGGATCGGTTTGTATTTCCACTGACCCTACCGGTAAAACCGATTATCCCAATTTTCGGCCGATAATTGGCCGGTAAATTAATCCCTGAGCAAGATACAACACATACATGATGTCAAATATACCTAAGAAGAAGAAAGGGGGGAGGGGAATGAGAAAGGAAGGGAAGCATGAACTCCTTCTCTGGAGCGGCAACGACGAGGTTGACCATGGGCGGCCGGCCATGGGCTGTGGGTGTGCCATTAACAAGAAGCTCCATGACTAGCGGCTCTGTTCAGGCATAAGGGAGAGGAGGAAAACATGATACCAAACCTTTTAGTGTAAATTTCGCGAAACTATAACTTTATAACTTTATTAGATAAACTATTAGTTTGCTACCACTTTAAACGAGGATTTCGGGTAGCTGCACCTTTAAGAGACCAATTTTTCAAAAAGCTGCAACTCCGTCGCAAACAAGCCATCCTGACAAGTCGAGCCCGCATGTCATGCACACGTGGTGTTTAGGCTGTAACAGGTGCCACGCAAGCACCAACCGGGAAACCACGCAAGTGCCAACGAGGCTCATATGTAGTGGCACAAAACCTGTAGTTTATTGATAGTTTGGATTCTAAAGTTGCAAGTGTATACAAAATTTACTTAGAAGCTTTGCACTGTCGCAACATGTTACAGCCGCCTGGAATCCTACTACGCTCACACTGCGATCCTGTCGTCGCGCATGGCCTCGGGACAACACGTACTTTGTTTTGCCTTTGCGCCCCACCTCTGCACTTCTACGCTATCATGTTGAGGCTCTGCGGCCCAGTGGATCTTCTCCTTTCCCTCTTTCCATCCTTGGCCTCGCTGCCATCTCTCCACACTTTGGTCGCCCACACGGGGATGGCTACTCTATTTTTGTCTCATTGCCAAGGAGGGCCCACATGTCGGTTTGGTTTTAAAACCAATTAAAAGAAATGAGTAAATTTCATATAACTGCAACTGTTTTGTCCAAACTATCAATAAATTGCAACGTTTGTGTCGCTGATGTGTGAGCCACGTTCGCGCTTGCGTGGTGTCCATAATGGCCTCAACACGCATGTGTGTATGACATATGGGACCGACTTGACAAGACGACTCGTTCGTGGTGAAGTTGCATTTTTTTTTTGTTGAAAAATGGTCTGTTAAAGGTGCAGCTACCTGAAATCCTCACTTAAAGTTGTAGCAAACTGATATTACCAGTAAAGTTACAGTTTTGTGAAAAGTGCTCAAACTTTTATAACAACATATGGGCCAGCGGGTCAGCAAGGCTGGCCTGACAACAAAGCCCATCAGAATCTAGGGCAACGCGTAGCATCCAACTTCTTTCATGGTCGCCACCGCATATCTTCCATGGTCGTTGCCTGGTAGGGCACCTTCGTTGTCGCTGCTCTTACCTCTCCTTCCTTCTCCCTCCTCATCTTCCCCTTCCCCCTCTCGATCTCTCTCCCCACTGTAGCTCTCATCACCCCCGTGCCTAGCGCCACCTTCCCACCGAGTGACCGCCCAACCCGCTAAATCCCGCCGAACTGTTGTGGATGCATTTTGACAAAAGCAGGTGTAGTGGAAACTGAGAATGTCTGAGTATCATATTAGAATAGTACATTGGCCTTCGGAACCTTTCTATTAAGGTCCACGACCAACTTCCCTTCCTCCTATACAGTATAAACTGCTCGGGAATGAGCTGTTGGGGAGGTCGAAGGAAGAAGGGAGCTCGAACTCCCTACCTTCTTCTTATACGCCATCCTTACAAGACAACATCTCTTACTCAAAGAAATTTCATTTTCCTTCGAGTAATCTTCAGCGGATCCCAAGTCGATATCAAAATCGTCTAGGGTCCCTGATGCGCCAACTTGCTACAAAATTCAAAAAAATAATAATCAAAGATTGGTTTGTGGTCGAAATCACGACTACTGGTCGTCGAAGATGAAATCAATAAATCTTTGATTACCTTTAGGCACCTTTGTTTCTCCTCCTCGGAGACAACTACCAAGATTTGAGGAACCCCCTCTATATTAAGGGGCATCTCCTCGCAAATGAGTTTGACCCGAGTGTCATCATCTTTTTGGGACAAGTCTACAAACAGAAGAATATAATTAAAACATGCTAAAAAATCATAAATTAAAGAGCTGAGTTGATTATAAACTTATCGTTCTCATAGTCTCTGGTCAGATCTCCGACCCCCGAGTACTCCCACATGGGATGTGCTCGCATCTTCAAGGGGCTAATACGGTGTATGATGAAATCCTTTACCACATGCCATCCTGTCAGCCCTTCGCCTTCAGGTCCTTATAGCCTGATCCCACGGGGCGATACGACCTCGACCAATCAAGGTCGTATCCCACGACTTCTTCTCTATGGCTTTGCCTGCGAAGAAAAGACGGTTGTATTTTGTGACACCCACGTAAAACCACTTCTTCCTCCGATTAGTACTTTTGTGTATTCCTTTGACTTCCCATGATGGAGTTGGATCGAGCAGCTTCCCGCGATCTTGTCCGTCTGCTTGCTCATCCTGTAGTAGTACTTGAAGAGCTCTAGGCTTGCGCAAGAGCCCAAGGGAGACAAAGTGATCGGAGAAAATAAAATCCCTAATTTTATCCTTGGTGGCTATTTATACCCGCGGGCTTGAAGTAAAATTCATGGGGGAGCCCAATGGTTAGAACTCCTTCGGGAACCACTCCCAACAGACAGAATCGTGAGCGACCGTTTGCATTCTTTTTTCCATCTGCACGATAAAAAAGATATTATTTTTACAACTCAAGGAAATATAACTTCATTGACTAAGTCAACTTCTGGTCAAAAGAAATACTCGTCAAAAAGTTTTTCTTCCGACTACTATTCTACAACATCTTTTCAAGTAAGTCATTTTTACTTGAAGTTAGGGGCTGGATGACGAGGATTGAATAATCCTCATTAATGAAGTTGTTCGTCTATGATATTTATTATAGATAATAGTATTCTAAATAACCATCGAATATACCCCTTGTCGGTGATACTTATAACGACCAGAGAAGGTCATGACCAATCCAAGTTGCGACCTCCTATGGTTAGAAGGTCTGTTAAGACCAGGTCAAATCACGACCACCTTTTGGTTGATAAATCCCACAGGCATGTAGACCTTATCGACTAGGGACCGTGTATACTACACTCGGTGATGTGTGGTAGTTAATACATGTGCGCGTATATTTCTCTAACATAACTGTACGCATCTCTCTTCGTTCTGTCAACAACCGCTCGGTGAACATGCAGGGATGATGTCTCACGGACAACAACCGCCATCAACGTGCGTGATCAAGCAACAGTTAATGCGTCTTCTGACACAACAACTACCACCCCTTCAAACACTTTATAAAAGGGCGGTGCCAACAAAGAGGGGGAGAGAGTTGAACATAGACAAAAGCTATTAGACTTAGTTTCGGTGGCTTGTTGTGTTTTGTAACCGTATTCAATACAAGAGCACAAGAGTAAGATTGTTATTCTCTCTGAAGAATGTCTGAACCTGTCTAAAAAAGCGCTTGTCTCTTCTTACATAATCTCGAGAGCTGTGTCCCCGGCATTTAACTCACGAATATCGACAGTGATTCATCGACAAGTTTCATTGAGAAGCCGTCGCCTTTGTGTTGTTTTTCCACCAGTATTTCCTAGGATTTAAACCCATAACATATGGATTATGAGCTTTAAAAAAACTTACACTAGCCATCGATCCCACAACCTACGGATTACGAGCTTTAAAATAAAATAATTACGCTAGCCATTGATCCCATCCCACCGTATCAAGCAAAACAAAAAGAAGCCGCCGCATGCTTGAATTGAAAGAGCTTCGTGCTGAAACTGATCAAATCATGAAAAGCACTAGCAGACTAGCAGCAGGTCACAAGCTTAGTGCTGCTATGATGACTCTCCCCTTCCCCTTTTATCGAGCTATGTGCCACCGCGCGGTCTCATCATGTCACGCTGTCCTCCCACTCCCACTCCCATCCACTGACTTATGTTCCCATCCACTGACTTATGTTCTACAAAGGATTACAATTAGATTCCCCTTAATTAAAACTTAAGCTATCGGATGAGCTAGCTGCCGTGCCCGTACGTGAATGAAACCATAGTTAACGAGCTAGCTGAATGAAAAAGCACTACACCAAAGGCGAAATCTCAATTAGACTGAAAAAATGCTACTAACTACCTTCAAATACTACCTACCTAACCTACCGCAGAAGAGACAAATATTGGGGCCTTAAACTTCAGAGAAAACAAAATAATCCTCAAAAGAGCACATATTACATATACGATTATACATTGCTTCAGAAAGACACTTAAAAAGCACCACCAACAAGAACAGCTCAAACCTTTATTACCATTTTGCTTTGTGCCCTTTTTCTCGTCTTTCTTCCATGAAAAAGGAAAACTCCACACAAAGCTTGGAACAACAACACGCACAAACGTCATTGAGTGCATCATAATGCCTCGGATATTCTTCGTGATCAAGTGGCAGAGTTTTGCACGGGCACAAAGCCTGCATTGCATTGCATATACTCACTCATCACTCGTAGCAGCCAGCCAAGCAAGATTTGTGACGAAAGGGATGATCAATGGCTGCTGCTGCTGCTGCTGGGTTTGTGCGTCTGACCGGCAATGGAGTGTGACCAGCTCTTCAGTCTTGTGCCTTTCTCGTGCTGCTGGACCAAAGCTACCCTCTCCTCTCTGCTAAAGCTAAAGCGAAAGCAGCAGCAAAAAAAAAGAGGCAGCGCTGTCCCATACGGGTGCAGTGGACAAGCCAGCCAGCCCAACCAAACGAGCATCGAAATCATTTCTTCAGCGACAGCCTTCCACCGGACTCCACTCTCTAGTCCCTGTTATAATACTACTGTTTGTATGTTTCATGGATTTACTGCTAGCCACATCTGTATGGCCTACTGGAGTATTGCATCTTCGCTACTATTTATTTAGCACCTTTTTAAAAAAATTATTTTTGGGTAAACTCCTATGTAGTATTATATCATATTTCAGTAGTGTTCCCGGTTAAAGGAATTTTTGTAAAGGAATTGCGTGTCTGTTAGATCTCTTTTGGAAGGTAGGATTCCGTAGGGATTTTTTTAAAAGAACTGAAACCGTCTCATGCAAAATTTCAACAATATTCCAATGAAAATCCTATCTAAATTGAGCAAGATTTTGCATAACAATTGTACCTAACTCTTCACTTCATGAGATATAGCTAGTTATGAGAAAGACCTTACTCACAAGCATGTATTACAAACCCTGTATTGGCCAGAACATAGATGCTCATTTGAAACGCAAAAGTTCCACATGAATTAATTTATTAGTAGGAAGCAAAGCATTTCCTCCGAGGCCCTGCTCCGAACATAGGAATTGCATAAGAGCTCATAGGAATTACTTCATTATCTACATAAATCAATCGAGAAAACTAATATATAAACCAAAATACAAAATCTGTACTTACCAATTAGTATTCGGTAGACTCGGAAGGCAACAAAAATCAAGTGCTCAGATGCTATATTGAGGGGAAATACCAATAGGAATGGAACACGCCTACAAGAATCGCAAGACGAAGCAAACCCATAGAGTGGCCACACAAGATCAAGTCTCCCCGGAAGCATCCACAAGCTGACAGTAGACCAGCCTCTGTCCCCTAGTCACCCAACTGTACTATTCCTCCATCACTGTCACTTTCTCAGCTAATCCCTACTTCCTCTTTCAGAGTTTTCAAAGAATTCACTTCCCTTCAGCACATCTTTGTTACCTTGCACCTTGACAGATGCATTATTGTGAACAGCATCCTTTCTGCAGCCTTGTACGGACTCACAATACTACCAACAGTGTCCTTTTTAGATATTTATTGAAAGGAGGAGGGTGTCTTGGCAAATTGCATGAGGGTGCAATGTGGAAAACGAAAAGGAGTTGGAAAAAAATCTGGAATGTCTGTCATCGTTGAATATGTTAATGAAATGCCACACGTCGACGAACAGAACTGACCAGACCAGCCGCTAGTACCACCGCTGTTCTTCTCTCGTCCTCTGCTACTCTCGCTCGCTCCCCGACCCTGTGTGAGCTGTGGCGTCTTCTCCGTTGCTCACATTTCGAGCTTTTGTAGAGAAAAGGAGGAAGCAGAGAGAGATAGGTAGGTACGTAGCATTTAGCAAGAAGAAAGAGGTATCTGAGCGATGGGGCTGGCCAGCGACAGCGCTGCGTTTCCCTTCTCTACCAAGCTCTCCGCCACCTCCCCGCGCTTCTGCAACCCCATTAGTAGGAGGTAATGCACATTTCTTCTTGCTGTTCTCTCTCTCTCTCTCTCTTCTCTTCTCTTCCTTTCCTGAGCTCATTTTCGCCCCTCCATGGAGCATGGCAAAATGTCTCTCTTTTTTCCCTTTCCCTGATCGAGTGAGTGAGTGAGTGTGTACTGTGTGTGCTTGGCACTTTGGGCAACACAAGCTAGAGAGATGCAATGCAATCCTTGGCGGTTCAGATCAATTACTGGAGCAGTAATTTTTTGTTGCGGCAGCACGAGTTTTGATTGCATTGCATTTCTTTTGGACCCTTAATTAAGACCAACCCAGGCGCACCCAGCCCCTGGTCTGAATGCGCCACCCACTCCACTCGGGGCGGGCTCGGCGGAACCACGGAGAAGAGGAAAGCGCCACTTGGCTGATGTAGGGGTAGGAGTTCGCCGAGGGGGTCGTTGGGACCTTCGTGACGCCGGAGGAGGTGGGAGCAGGGGTGGACTACTGTCGAGTTTTGCTTCTCCGACCACCCTGAAATGGTACCAGTACTACTATTATGCTGAGGGAGGGCGTGTAATTCGTAACAAGTGCCGGTGTTTCCTTCCCCAGGGTTTCAGGCCCAAGTAAAAAAATAAATCTAGAAGCATCCCTTTGTATCCCTTGTCGAATTACAGGAGCCAGTGGCACGTTTTGGATCATGGATGTAATTAAGCATCACACTGCAACCCTGAAAATGCTCTTCTAGGAGCTCCTTGCAGGATTGTTATCAGACGGTCCTGGGCCTAACAAAATGTCGGCACCTTTTGGGCCGAACCATGATTTCTGTAGATTCAGGTCCCTAGCACAACATCCCCTTTCTTATATTCCAGCAGTTTCTGAACAAGTTCATCTAGCAAATTTCGGTAAAGCTGACTCCAAGTGTTAGCAGCACTAACTTGAAGGGTTTGTTTCCATTCTTCAGTCATTTGGCATTTTATTTTATTTTTGACTAAAGAAAGTTTCATTGATTGGTGATTTGGAACCAAAACCAAAATTATATACGCCTCGGTGAACTGAAAGAACCTGAACCGGTTGTTTCTCATAATAGCAGCTTGTTTAACATCGTTCAAGTTCTCAGAAAAAACGTTGTAAGTTGAAGCATTACATGTTCCTAGGAATGTGTAGCGAACCTAGTGCAAAAAAGCATTATGGTGCAAATTCAAATGCAAAATCTTGCTGCCTAAAACTTTTGAAACGTTGCTTGTTGTGCAGGATATTTTCAGATGTTGCTGGGGATGTAACGGTATCAGTGGACGGCCAGTCTTTTCTACTGCACAAGGTGCAGCAGCCTTCATTCCTATTAGTTCATTTTATTGTGTGTTCCTTTTTTTAGTAGAATTTGTTATTGTGTTTTTCATTTGCATAATATTGTCTAAGTGATGTTAGGCTATTGTTCATTTGGGCGGTTGGATTGTCTTTGCAGAAAGTTGAATAGCAAACTATGTTATAGACTTATAACTAGTAGGGTGACCCGTGCATTGGCGCGGCTAGAGTTGTTATAAATTTTTTAGTACCGAAAAATACAATCGAGGTGATTATGAACATTTTTAATATAATATTTTGGGGAAATATAGATATTTTATAAACATCTAAAATGACAACAAAATTTCAAAGCCAAAACACATCTCGAGGAAACATAATTGAATGGTAATATTTGACTAAACAAATCAATTTGAGCCATATACAATATACGGGCCTTAAACACACAATATTCAAATACATTTTCATAGAAAAATAACTTGACTTACATGCTATAAGCTCGACACTGATCCTGACCAATCTCTGTGGTATCTCCTACTTAGGATTTAATTGTCGTTGGTCGTTTTTTAACTAATGTCTCACTATAGTAGTTTGTGCGAGGGACTATTTTCTATCACTACAGGCCAAGCTCTGCTTTGAAAACCAATGTGTTACAATCGACGGTGTAGATATTTCTTATTTTCTACCGATTAGCGTGGTAATTTCTAGCCCTTGTGAGCGGACATGATTGCTTCTTTTTTCTTTGCTTTAATAAGATAATAGATAGAGTAGCTATGCCATATTTAACCCCACATTGCATAGGAATATGTTAGCAATGCTTCTTTCTGCAAAATGCATGTAGATTATATAAACTGAAGCAAAATTGTAAGCTTCCTGGGATGGGTTTGATCATACCGTACTCCTATACTTATTTTGCAGTTCCCTTTAGCCTCTCGGTGTGGACGAATACGAAGAATGGTAGCCGACTCCAAGGATCCAGATCTCTCAAAGCTGGAGCTTGTAAATGTGCCAGGGGAGCGTTAGCATTTGAACTTGCTGCCAAATTCTGTTACGGGAGTAACTTTGAAATAACCACGGTCAACGTGGCTCATCTCCGGTGCATTGCGGAATACTTGGAAATGACAGAAGACTACCAAGAGGAGAACCTCATTGTTCGGACAGAGACATACATGAACGAGATTGTGGCCAAGAACCTCGAAAAATCCTTAGAAGTTCTTTGTTCGTGTGATGGGTTGGATCCAACAGTGGAGGAAGTTGGACTTGTAGATAGGTGTGTTGATGCAATTGCAATAAATGCAAGCAAGGAACAGCTGGTTTCAGGCTTGGCTCACTTGGAATGTGACGCAGGGTCAGGAAAGTTGCGGATGCACTGCCAGGATTGGTGGGTTGAGGATCTTTCTGCACTAAGAATCGACTACTATCAGCGTGCCATCGCCGCAATGAGGAGAACTGGGGTGAGGCCAGAGAGTATTGGCACCTCTATTGTGCACTATGCTCAAACAGCTCTGAAGGGTATTGAAAGGCGCCATGTATGGGACTCTGGTCCTCTTGTTGGAGACAACCAAAGAGTGATTGTGGAAACACTGATTGATCTGTTGGCAACTGAAAAGATCACAGCGGTTACTTTATCATTCTTGTTTGGCATGCTGAGAATGGCAATAGAAGTTGATGCAGGCCTAGATTATAGGATCGAAGTTGAGAAAAGGATCGGTCTCCAGCTCGAGATGGCATCACTTGATGATCTTCTCATACCCTCAGTGCAAACAAGCGACTCAATGTTTGATGTTGACACCATCCATCGCATATTGGTGAACTTTTTGCAAAGGATCGAGGAAGATGATTCAGGAGACTCGTCACCTTGCGGATATGAGTCCGATGGGCTCAAATCTCCAAGCCACAGCTCAGTCCTGAAGGTTGGAAGACTAATGGATGGTTATCTCGCAGAAATAGCACCAGATCCATATTTGAAACTGCAGAAGTTCATGGCTCTTATCGAACTCTTGCCAGATTATGCGCGCATTGTTGATGATGGACTCTATCGAGCCATTGACATATACCTAAAGGTAAGGTGCATTAGATGCAGAAGTTAACTATACATACTTGATCTGTTCATGGTCAATGACAATGAATTTCATATTCTGGTTAAAAGTATTTTGCATCTAGCTATTGGCGGCAGAGAGAACATTATTCACTCTTGATGAATATGTGATACAAATACAGTCAGACAGAACCGTAACCGCCTACTAGAATTCGCTCTTTATCTGATTAAACCTTGCCTGATCAACATTTTGTATCTGATCATTCAGGCGCATCCGTCGCTGACCGAATCAGAGTGCAAGAAGCTGTGCAAGCTGATCGACTGCCAGAAGCTGTCCCAGGACGCGTCGAGCCACGCCGCCCAGAACGACCGCGTCCCGATCCAGATGGTGGTGCGCGTGCTCTACTTTGAGCAGCTCCGGCTGAAGTCCTCCTTCTCGGGCCACTCCGGCGACGGTTCCTTCTCCCAGCGGATCTTGTGCAGCAGCGGGGTGCCAAGCTCGTGCGTGTCGCCCCGAGACAACTACGCGTCGTTGAGGAGGGAGAACCGGGAGCTGAAGCTGGAGATATCGCGGATGCGGGTGCGGCTGACGGAGCTAGAGCGGGAGCAAGGGCTGATGAAGCAGGGAATACGGGACGGACGTCCGGGGGAGCATGGGCGGGCGTTCTTCGCGTCGATATCGAGGGGGATAGGGCGGATAACGATGTTTGCACCGGCGGAGAGGAGGAAGAAGAGCTCGAGGAGTTCGCAGTGTCCGGAAGGGAAGAGCCGGAGGAGGCACAAGACGGCGTTCATAGATAGTTAGAAGAAGTTTCAAGGCAGCGTAGACTGCCCGGCGCGGTGAGGCCGAGGGTGAGCTGAAGCCTGAAGCTGAAGCTGAATCACAGCACATGGTAAGGGAATCCTGCATTGGATGCATATAGACGGAGATTGTATCATATGTCTTGTACTTGCTTCCCCTGCTCCTGCTCAACATTGCACTATCACAGTAGCTAGCCCTTGCCTGGTCAGAAGAAACAAGAAAAGGAAAGAGAAGAGGCATTGCAGGAGCCGCCTGGTTAGAATAGAATAGAAAAGAAATTGATGCATGCAATGCAATGGAGAAGTTGTGTGAGAAGCTGGCTGCCTGGCCTGCGGGCTGCCGGCATTCCGTGGTTGATTCAATTGGAGCCTTGCCTAAGTTGCCTTGGGATGGGCATGGGCTTGGCTGAGATGGATCGGCCACTGTCATCATCTACACATCAACATCTTGCTTACTTGTGTACCTACTTATCAAAGAACGCAAGCTGCTGCAAAACTCTTCCTTGTTGATGCGTGCACGCGAGGTCGATCGACATGTCCTATTCATTTCATACAGTCCTGAAACGAGCAGCAAAGCAAGACATGAAAATGGAAGCATAATTATATTTATTTTTTTTGACGAGGAGCATAGTTATATTTTGTAGGCTCCACGCCAGCTAGAGCCTCTGCTGGGATGCCTGATGATGTAGATTACTACTGTTAGACTATGTGGTCAGGTCTAGAATATTTTAGTGATGAATAATTGATAATGTTGGGTACTGATGTTATTTGTGGCGTGTGATGTGTGTAGACTTATGTCGGTTAAGTTGGGACGAACTTGTGTCGGAAAAAGATGGTGTTTTAGTCTGTGCATGTGCAGGGTAACTCGGAGGCGATCGTGGTCTACGGCGGTGATCGGGAGATGACTTGGTGCGAAGTCATGGTCTGAAGGGTCGAGGGTGTTGGTGGAGACGGTCGGGCTCGAGTTGGGGCGCGTGGAGATCAAAGTTTGATGATGCGTGTTGGAGTTACAGAGGTGCGGTCCGGAGGCTACGACATGTGACGCTTTTGGAGTGTCCAGAATTAGTTTTGTCATCTGGTGTAAAAACCCACGTATTGGGCCTTAGGTTTATTGGGCCGTACATGGTTAATTATGTGCAAACGCTAGAAGGCCCGTTAGGGATTTAGGTTTTTTGTTCACGTGTATGAGCTGTAAGATATAAATAGCCGATGGCTTGGTGCGGCTGGTTACGCAGAAATAGAGAGGAAAACAGATTGCCGTGAGGGCCTTGGCGGCTGCAGCTGTTGTGCATGGTTAGGCCAGTCTCAATGCCAAGTTTTATCTCCCAGTTTCCAACACGTGAAACTTTGATATGAAACAGGGCTCTCTCTCAATGTAAGTTTCATTGCACGATTTCATAGCTTATTTTAGTATTCGTGGGTCCCATCGCTTCCAATCACATTTTAGTATGGTGTCGTGATGAAACAATTGAGTCCTCAATGTGAGTTTCACACGATTACCAACGCTTTTGGAAACGACGCTGATAAGTTTCATCCCCATGAAACTTTATCCTTCTCTCTCCTCCTAGTTTCATGCAAAGATTCTCTTTTTGCTGATGTGGTACCCTAATAAATGTGCATGACACCCCCATGAAACCTCCATTGAGACTGGCCTTAGAGGCATGTTTTTGCTATAGGTGTAATGCTCCAGGCGGCTTTGGATTTTGTGCAAGGCTGTGACTTTTGTTGATGCGTGAAAAACGAAGAAACAATCTTGGGTTTTGTGCTCCTGGTGCTTGCATGTGATTAGTACTCACCGCAGGATTTTTGCATGTGGCTAGCGGTGGAAGGGCTACTTGGTTTGGCGGCTTGACGTGTGCTTTTTCCGCTCATCGAGTCTTTGGCGGTAGAGGCGATCGCAGTCGCGGGGAGCACACGGCATTACGGCGAGCGGCACGAGGCATTGCGGTGAGCGCATGAGGTAGGTGTTGCGGGTTGCACGTGCAGCATCGCGAGCGAGCACGGCAAGGTTTGGTGGTCGCGAAATCGGACCGAGATCGACGGCGATTTGTGCGTGCAACTCGGCAAAAACGACGAAGGGTATGAAAAATCTTTCACAATTATTCACCTCCTCTCTGATTGTCATTAACGATCCTACAAGTGGTATCAGAGCGAGGTTGCTATGGCGTCAGAGAGGTATGTGAATCGTCCCCCTATGCTAAATAGTACTGATTTTGCGTTTTGGAAGTGTCGTATGCATGCTTACATTGAGGCGCAAGGTAATGATGTTTGGAATAAGGTTTCGAGACCGTATGTGGTTCCTGTTCCTGTTACTAATATAAATAAAACAGATGTTGATTTAAATGCTCAAGCTCGTAACTTACTGTTTCAAGGGATTTCTCGCAAAGAATTTGATCATGTAGCTCATATTAATTCTGCCTACTTAATATGGAAAACTCTTTGCAATTATCATGAAGAAACCACTAAAATAAAGAAAGTGCCTAAAAATCTTTATCAAAAAAGTATTCTGATTTTGCTATGAAGCCTGGTGAGTCTATTGATGATCTTTTTGCTCGCTTTGAGAAAATATTGAGTAATTTGTGTGGTGTTAATGTTATCCCTACTGATGAAGATAATGCAACTAAAATTTTGAGATCTTTAAGTCCTGAGTGGTTGATGGTTATCACAACTATCAATCAAACTATCGATCTAGATACTTTAACCATGGATAATCTTTTCTCTAGATTGAAAACCTATGAGATGGAAGTTTTGCCATCTAATATTGATAAATCTTCATCTTTAACACTTATGACTAACCCCGTGCAGGCTGCTTCGTCGAGTTCTTTTTCTTTGTCTGCTTTGTCTTCTTTTTCAGATGAACAGTTCGAACAGCTCCTTGAAGAGGATTTGGTGTTGATCTCCTCACGGGCATATAAGGCACTCAACAACATGAGGATGAAGAAGCGAGGTGGTGTCTCTCGTTTGATCACGTGCTATGAGTGTGGTGAGCCAGGTCACATTAAGTCGGAGTGTCCTATGCTCAAGGGTAAGGTGATCAAGGAAGACAGAAATTACCGTCGTCGGCCATCCAAGAACAACAACACCAAGGGTGGCAATTTCCATCGCAAGCTTGCTGAAAAGATCATATCGGCTATTGAGCATCATGATTTGAGTGATGTGGAATATGAGAGTTGCAACGACATCGACGACGACGATGATTCTAAAGGGAAAAAGAAGAACAACAACTTTACGGGCATATGCTTCATGGCAAGAAACGACAACGACGACGACGATGACAGTGATCCCGATGAGGTAAGACCATCATATGATGAGCTTGAAGATGGTTTGATTAAACTTACTATTGAATTGAAAAAGACTAAAAAGAAACTAAAAGAAAATAATAGTCTTGTTGAAAGCTTAAATTCTGAAATTAATAGACTTAGAGCTTCTATTCCTGATGATGAATCTTGTGAGTCTTGTCAAGTTTTACACTCTGAGCTGGAGACTGCTAGAACAATTAATGCATCAACTTTTGTTCAATTTGAGGATGTAACTGCTAAACTTGATGAACTAAGATTGACACATGATTCTTGTGATGAAAAGTTAAAATTTGCAAATGGTGAAATTGAAAAGCTAAAGTTTAGTTCTCCTACATGTTTAGAGTCAAGTACTTCGAATGCTCAAATTAAAACTTGCTCAAATTGTGGGTTGCTAGAAGCTAGACTTAATTCATCACATGAGACAATTCAACAGATGCTTTATCATGAGATAGCTTCTTGCTCTAACTGTCCTAAACTCACCATAGAAATAAAAGTTTTGACTAGACAACTTAACGATTTTGCTAAAAAAAAAGAAAGGTTGGCTCAGTCTAGTGCTTCTAAGAAGATTGTGAATGAATCTGTCACATGCACTGTTTGTCCTACTCTAACTAAAAAAATTGAGTATCTTAAGGACACTTTAGAAAGATTTTCTTTTGGCAAAAAAAATTTGAATATGATTCTAGACAAGTCAAAAATAAGTGTTAAAAATCATAGTCTAGGATTTAATTTTGTTGAGCATGCCAAGAATAATCCTTCTACAGTTGTTAAGGTTCTTGAACTGAAAATTTGAAGTAAAATCGAACCAAAACAAAGCGTGTTTAAATCACTGGTTTTGTGCAAAGCTCTTCTACTAATGTTGTAGGTGCTAGCTTATCATCTCAAAATAATTCTGATTATGTTAAATTTCATTGTACCTATTGTGGTAGAGATGGGCACTTGTATGAATTTTGCTTTAGACGTGTTAAGAAAGAGAAAAAGGAAAGATTGAATGCTTTAAGAGAAAAATATGCATCTTCTTTTGTTGTTCCTAGAACTAATGCAAAAGCAAGATTTTTAGAGAATTTTTGTGATGATTTTAAATCTGTTTCACGTGCTGGTTTGGGTTATAATTCAAATAATGTTTATTCAGCATTGCCTGCATTTCAAGGGGAAGTTAGACAGACTTTTTTTGGCGTTCTGATCGTTCACGCACACATGTTTCTAGTTCTAGTTTTGCTGCACCTGTTCATCGTATATCTCAGTACTTGATTCCTAAATCTTATTTCACTAACCCCAGTACTGTGAGACCAATGTTTCTTGTGATGTGATGTAAGAACAGCTGATGAGGCTGGAGAACATGAGCTTGATTTGGTTCCAATCTTTTACATTATTGCTTGATTGGAACACCTGATGGTTCTTCACTTTCTTTGATGGCTTCCAAGAGATTTCACTTACTGAGAGACCATGTGAAAAAGGTGATGTTGCTCTACACCTTGTTAAGTTTGAATTTTGATTTACTCTTTTACGAAGTGAGTTGGGTGTGTTGCATCCTATGGGCTTATTATGAGGGGAGCTTGTGGTTTAACAATTCAAAAGCTTTGTTTATTATACTTGTCAAACAATTCATCAAGTCTAAGCCATTGAAATCAAATAAGTTGTAGAGCTCTCGTTATCATATTTACTCATATGCTGTGTAGCTTTGATCATGACTGGTTTTAATTAATTTGTCACATTTGAACTAAAGCATGACATGGCAGAATACTTTGATTAGGTTGATTATAGTTATTACTTTGTGATATTCAACGAAAAGGATTAGCTTAATTGTGAGTCTTATTTTAAATCTTGGTTGAGGCTCGTTTGTTTCTTATTGCAATTTTTTTGTGCTCACTCAATTTGGTATGTTATAAAAAAATCAATGAGAAAGAGTCAATTGCAAAGATGTATGCTTCAAGCATGTCATACATATATATATATGTCTCTATAAAAAATGCTCAAACGAAAAGATGTATGTTTCAAGCATGCCATACATATATATGTATCTATATAATACAAAGAAAGTGCTCAAATGAAAAGAAGTATGTTTCAAGCATGCCAACAGTGAAAAGAAGTATGCTACAAGTATGCCACATGCTTAAGAATTGAGTGTGGAGCAATAGGTTGCTACATGAGACTGCTAGCTCATCTAGATTTAAAGTTTGCTTCACTTTTAGGCTTTAACTTTTCATTGTGATATCGATCGTGCTCTCTATAAGCGATTTGGTCATTGTTGAGATGTCATCATTAATTTAAATTGCTTAATCATTCGAAAGACTTATTTTGAAATTACTATATGATATATGACTTTATATGATTATGATATCTCTACTAAAAAGATGGCTTGGTTACTATCTTACATCAATGCAAAGTGACTTGGATAATCTACAAAGCTTCTTGATTTTTATTCTCATTGATCCTTCTTAGAATTATTCTCTCTTTGATACTTCCTGATGATTACATTGCCAAAGGGGGAGAAAATGAGAGAAATTTGTTTCCCTTATGTTGAGGGGGAGTTTTCCAGCTCCTTGTGTTGAGGGGGAGCTTTTCTGGCTTTTTGGCTTTTCGGTTTCAGTTCTTCACTTATATCTGTTTTGAAGCTTCTGCATTTTCCTATTACTCATTATGCAATCTTGAAATATTGTCAATGTATTCATCAAGGGGGAGATTGTTAGACTATTTGGTCAGGTCTAGAATATTTTAGTGATGAATAATTGACAATGTTAGGTACTGATGTTATTTGAGGCGTGTGGCGTGTGTAGACTTATGTCGGTCAAGTTGGGAAGAACTTGTGCCAGAAAAAGATGGTGTTTTGGTCTGTGCATGTGCAGGGTAACTCGGAAGCGATCGTGGTCTACGGCGGTGACCGGGAGATGACTTGGTGCGAAGTCATGGTCTGAAGGGTCGAGGGTGCTAGTGGAGACGGTCGGGATCGAGTTGGGGCGCGTGGAGATCAAAGTTTGATGATGCGTGTTGGAGTTACGGAGGTGCGGTCCGGAGGCTACGACATGTGACGCTTTTGGAGTGTCCAGAATTAGTTTTGTCATCTGGTGTAAAAACCCATGTATTGGACCCTAGGTCTATTGGGCCGTACATGGATAATTATGTGCAAACGCTAGAAGGCCCGTTAGGGGTCTAGGTTTTTTGCTCACGTGTATGAGCTGTAGGATATAAATAGCCGATAGCTTGGTGCGGCTGGTTACGCAGAAATAGAGAGGAAAACAGATTGCCATGAGGGCCTTGGCGGCTGCAGCTGTTGTGCATGGTTAGAGGCATGTTTTTGCTATAGGTGTAATGCTCCAGGTGGCTTTGGATTTTGTGCATGGCTGTGACTTTTGTTGATGCGTGAAAAACGAAGAAACAATCTTGGGTTTTGTGCTCCTGGTGGTTGCATGTGATTAGGCTACTCCCAATGCTCCACCTTGGCTGGTATCTTAAGCCTGCCAAGTAAGCAAAGTGATGATATGGCACTATAGTTAATGAAGAAAGAGTGTATTGTAGTATCTAATTTAGATACCAGTTTGATCTCGAAATCCAACGCACAAAAAATTTATTGTGCGATCCCGTGCGGTGCAGGCGTGCAGCCCATCTCGTTCCCATCTCCCTTCTTCTCCATTTTTCTCGGCACTTCCTTTCTCCTCTCGCGCCGCTCCCCATCTCATTCCCATCGCCGGTCACAGGTGCCTCCTTTGTCCTCTCCGCCGACGGCGACTGCCCGTTTTCTCCTCTCCACCGGCGCCTCCTTTCTCCTCTCCTGCCGCTCCCCATCTCGTTCCCATCGTCGGCCGCCTGCCCCCATCTCCTACCCATCGCCCGCCGCAAGTGCCTACTTTCTCTCTCGCGGCGGCGACGCCTTTTCTCCTCTCCGCGCTCCCATCTCGTTCCCATCGCGCCGCCCGCCCCATCTCCGCCGCTGCGATCTCCGCGCCTCATGGACGAGGCGAGGATAAGGAGGAGGCCACCACCACCACCGGGGAGCGGGCCACTGCCGGCACCGTCGCCATTCAATTTCACCAGCGCCAGTAGCTCCTCAGTCATCCTAGGACCGCCAAATCAATGGTATGTTCTTGCTATCTCCCTCGGCCATGTTCGTACTGATATGAAATTTCAGCATGATGCGGTTGTGTTCATTTTGCTTTGTTTGGGTTTCGTATTCATATGAAATTTTCAGAACTACCAATTGGGACATTCTTGAAGAATCCATGAATATTCTTCCTGTAGATCAACCTCCAGATACACTGAGTTCACATCCTCACCTAAACTCCGAAACTGCAGCATGCATTGTCGTAGTGTAAATTAGTAGTACATAATCTGCTTGTTTGGCTGAGATTAGAACCAGTTTGAAGATTCAATCACTTCATTCCTATTGATTCGGCAAATCTGATTCTTTTGTGGAAGATATGTTTGTATGAACAAATGTACAAAATAGGACATAATCTCTAGGAATCCAGAAAGCATATCATTATACTTTAGACAACAATAGAATCGGATATGTTAAATTGTTAAGTCTGATATTCAACGCATGCTGTGCTAGACTGAAAGTTGGATGCTGAACTGCTGTAGAGATTTCAGCATGATTGAGCATGTCCTCTTTTACTCTTGGAGCATTTCTTCGATTTGTTAGCAGAAAAATTGGTAAGGGGAGCTGGAATGTCACTACCACCCAGAAATCCATGTTATCCACTGGGATAAGAGTACATTTGTGATAAGAGTTTGGCAAGGTGGATGTTATCCATGTTTGCAAGTCATACGTCCATATTCGTCAAATATATCTTCTGCTACAATCTCCTGATTAGGATCATCTGGGTTGTATCCACCTCGAGGACTCATGCATGGCTTTTGCTTTAGTTAGTTTTGACTGAACTAAAGTGTATGCATGTATTTTTTAATGACAGTTTTCATCTTATTCTTAACATCCTATTGCAGGCCAATGTATACCCATACACCCATGCACCATCCATATAATTTTCACCCTCATGAACAAGGACATCCAACTATGGAGAATTCCCATTTTGTTGGTGTTCCTCACGACTTTATTCTCAACACCACCACCACCACCTCACACTAAGGGAATCCTCAACATCCCTTGTCTTCTTCGGCCAAAGTTGGAGCTTCTTCCAAAAGGAAAAAGACGTCATCCATGTAGATGATGATGTAGCTCTGAAGGACCAAGCATCGCTTGACTTACACACTGAGGAAGAGAAGAGATTGGTAATGAAATGGCTTGGTTTAATGTTTAAATCACGGTACTATGCATTTAAATTTTTAAATGTTAGGCACACTAATTTTCTTGTTCCCAATGTAGGCAAGTGCTTAGTTGGAGCATTCAAATGATCCTATCGATGGGAATAGCAAGAAGAGTGAGAAGTTTTGGGATGATATTGTCACTGACAACAAGATACCAATCAAGGTAACAGAAGAGAGAAGTGGGCAACTAAAGCAACATTTTCGAAGGTGAAAGCAAAGCTCAATGCTTTTCAAGGGGAGTGGAGTGATGTAACTAAAATTTACAGAAGTGGTTTTTCAGAGAAGCAACTGCAAGATATGGCCTTGAAGAAGTATGAAATCAACAAAAAAGCAAGTTTCCCACATTTGACTATGTGGTTAGAAATGAGGGACCATGGGAAATGGCTGGCGTTAGTGAAAAAAATGAACGGAGAGGCAGATCAAATGGACCTCACATCGAATGTTATCGATGTGGATGGTGAGGAGCGCCCGATGGGTCGCGATAAATCTAAGGCTGAACGCGATGGTAAACGCAAGGTACGAGAGCCAACAGTCGTGACGGAGATTGGGGAGAAACTGGAGAAGCTAATTGAGGTTCAAAATGCATCTAGGGAGGAACGCAAAAAGGTCATTGAGACACAGCAGCATCTATCAAGTCAGCAGCTTGAAGCGGCGAGGCTTGCCAAAGAAACAAAGATGATTGGTTTGTATGAAAAGTTGATGTTTGCCGACACAAGTGGGATGGATGAGGATGCAAAGGCTGAGCGTGCGAGGGCATTGGCGAGTATGGGGGCGACGCTATTTCCTCAACAAAATTGACATATGATATTTCCTCAAGCTTTTTATGTACGGATACACTCATAGAGCAATAAAAATGACTTAGTTGAGTATATTTTAGTTGGCACATAGTTGAGCATATTTTGGTTGTGTGAGGTGATCAATGAGGATATTGTTAATTTGCTAATTGCCATGATCTAGGATTTTGATCTGCTAGTGTTGACCTACTAGTGTTAACTTTCTGGTCCAACAACTAGGAAAGTATGGTCCATGCAATTACCTACTAGTGTTAACTTTCTGGTTCAGATTTTGATCTAGGATTTCAGTGTTCTAATCACAATATTTGTTGCTGAATAGAACTTGGTTGTTTACTGATGATTCCTTGTTCTGCAGTTTTAGCGACTTTTGATTGCATCAAGGTTAGGCAGCTGGAACCATACAGATACAGAGACGTCTTGATCAGATGAACCTATTGAGTTTCATATTGCGCATCTCGTCTTTACATATATATGGAGTTTACTTTTGGACAGCACGTTATTATGTGGATGTGTACTTCAATCTAGAGTTTATGCTATGGCTTATGAATGATTTACTAATCGTCTGTTTGTATGCAAAGAGGTGGCTGTTAATCCAAAAATTAGACTTGAAGGATGACTGTTAGCTCGTAATGATGATCCGACAAATTGTTAAGATCGTATGACTGTTTTATTGTGAAAAGTATTTTATTTTCGGTGGCTGAAGCCTAATGCACTAGTGATTTACTTTTCTCTGTTTAAATGAAGTTGATTGAATGATAATGGAACTCATGAAACCAAACACGATTTTGTTATTGCGCTTCTACATATCTTTATTCTTTTTGCATTTGCTTAGAAATATGTCACTTGCTATGTGTTTGTAGGATTATCTAACATTTATCTCATGCATGCTAATTTCTGCGATTGGGGATTTGAACCATTTGATCTCTGCCACCATGAGTGGAGTAACATGCTGCATGAGGTTCACTGTCCCTGAGCTTACCCAACAGATGTGGGATCTGCTGATGGGAAGCAAGGGATGGGAGAAGTGTTTCACAGATTTTTTTGTAAGCAATGCTAATTTGAGTGGTTTGATATGTGGTATACTGGTATACCATTAAAATTTCATGCTATGGTGTCAGCAGATTTGAACACGCATGGCATTTGAGATGGTTTCACACAACTAATTAAAAAGCACTACTCTGCACCGTGCATTTGATATGGTTTAGAGTCAAGTACTTGAATGCTCAAATTAAAACTTGCTCTAATTGTGGGTTACTAGAAGCTAAACTTAATTCATCACATGAGACAATTCAACAGATGCTTTATCATGAGATAGCTTCTTGTTCTAACTGTCCTAAACTCACCATAGAAATAAAAGTTTTGACTAGACAACTTAACGATTTTGCTAAAAAAGAAAGGTTGGCTCAGTCTAGTGATTCTAAGAAGATTGTGAATGAATCTGTCACATGCACTGCTTGTCCTACTCTAACTAAAGAAATTGAGTATCTTAAGGACACTTTAGAAAGATTTTCTTTTGGCAAGAAAAATTTGAATATGATTCTAGACAAGTAAAAAATGTCAGACCCGGGTATTAATACACTCAGATCCTCTGTGCATTTCTGGACTAGTCCCATGATCAGTAGCTAGTCCACACAGTAAACAAAATGATAACAAATTCATATCACAACTTTATTAATAAATAACAACAGGGTTGATTACAAAGGAGGCTTACAGGCCAACAATAAATTAAACACAGCGGAAGACGAAGAAGTAGTAGGGTCCAGTTAATCTGCCACAGGCAATCGACTGGGGAAGCGACCTAGTCATCGAGATCCACATCGGTAGCAAAGTCCTTCTCCTCTGAAATTTGTTTGCATAAGCAAGAATGAGCACAACTTCCGTGCTCGCAAGTTACACCCGTCAAGTAACAGAATGACATGCATATATGGATGTAACAATAGCAAGGCTTATTGGTTTATTTGCATAAAGCAGCATTTACGTTAAATACTTGTACTAAGTTCAAACGCTCAAGTTCTTTGATAGCTAAAATTGATTTTGAAGTAATAAAGATAGTGTAGGCATCAACCTAACACTAACATAAACACGGGCATCAACCCGGAGCTTTAACCCATAACTTTTCTCATGGACACCCATCCATGTAATAAACAGTTTTATAAAGTATTTTGAAAACAAAATCAGAGTCTAACTTTGAGTAGTTCTGCTAGCATGTCCATGACCGTGGACACGGCTATTCGAATAGTTTTGCACTCTGCAGAGGTTGTACAGCTTTACCCACAAGACACGACTTCTCTAGTTTGTTTGACATCTGTCGATACCACCGCTCACTACCTTAGGTGAGCAGTCTAGAGCATGTGACAAGGCTTTTACAAAGCGTCATTCCACCGCAGTCCACCCTCACTAAGGTTTCGCTTCCATTGGCTACAACCATCCGAAGCCCCTCTTGTGCAAAGTGGGGAACATAGTCATGAAAGACAACCCACCGCGGTTGGGTCGACCGCAATGGAACTTTGCAAATTAGTCAGCCAGGTCCCGACCCATACTAGGGACATGTGGTGGTACGGTGGTGGCTTAGCATCATGCACTCGAAGATCGGTCCTTAACTGACTTGGGCAACTTTCCAACGAAACCCATGGGCCTCAACCATACCCGATTGAGCCCGTGCATAAACTTGCACCCACCCAACATCCATTATGCCCAAGTCTAAACCTTTTTCATTTATTTAATTTTTCAAAGTAATTCATAAACTTCCATAACACACCGATGCCATGGATACAATTTAAACAATAATTGATTGTTGGCTGAAATTCCCCAAATTAAACATGTTTGGTCTATAAGCATGGCTAAGCATAATATTTTCCAAATGATCCTAGTCCATACTATTGTATCAACTAGGTTTTACCTATGGTGACAATGTGTCTGTTCCAATTATCAAGATTGGCCATACAAAGGATTTTAGGCATAACTATACATTTAAAACAGGGTTTAGATTACTGAATATAAATAAGCATGCATTAATAATTTAAATCAGAATATAAATAATTGAAAATAGTAGGATGAATATGATCAAGGGTATAACTTGCCTCGCTTGATGAGGTGACGTTATTTTTCTTAATAGATCACCTTAACAGAACGTCTGGTGTTGAGGTGACGTTGTTTTTCTTAACAGGTCACCTAATACTCACAAGTACTATCTTCAGGTAGACCAAGTGTACGATCACGATGATCATACAGTCAAAATCAATCCTCTTATGTTGCTCTTCAATCGGCGTCGAAATCTGATTCTCCGAAGTCGTCGAAATCTAATCGCGAAATAAGCCCAATTCAATTAAAATTCAAATAACAACTCAAATGAACACCAAATTGAATACTTTTGATTTGGTTAGCTAGATTAAAATTTTATACAAATTTTGCAACTTGAATCACCCAAATCGGAGTTTGGATGCAAAAGATATGAATTTTAGAAGTTTGGAATTGCATGAAATGATAAGTTAGGGTTTAAAGGAATTATTGGTCAAATGAACTCAAAATTAAATAATTTTGGTTTAGTTGGCTAGATCTTGATTTTATACGAATTTAGGAATTTGAATCGACGAAATCGGAGTTCGTATGAGGGAGAACGAACCCCGGGAAGTTTTAAATATCAAAAACCCTAATTTTCAGATTTTATTGAATTTATTGAATTATTTTTCTAAAGGAAAATCGATTTATTGCGCAAGGCTGACATCAGCAGGGATTTTCGGGAATCTAAAGGAATTAAAACAAATTCCTGACATGTGGGGCCCTCGTGTCATAGACACGGTCCTCATGGACCAAGTCCATGGGACTTCCGGCTCGGGGGCTAGGGTTGGGTGGCACGCGTGTGCGCACGTGGCGCCACGCAGGCTGCCACGCACACACCCCCGCTGATGTGGCGGCTGAGGTGGCAAGGCCACGTAGGCAATGGCCAGCGGTGGCTCGGGTGCCTAGGGCGCCGGCAGACGGCGGCCCGGCGGGGTCCGGCGAGGGCGCCAAAAGAAAGAGGAGATCGCGAGGGTGTTGTTGCTCACCGTTGCGGCGTTCGAGCGTGCCCGGATGGCCGGCGGCGAGGAGAGTTAGCGGCGGAGGTGCGGGGTCATCGTCGATGAAGACGTCGCGGTGGTCCTCGGGGCGAGAGGATGAGCGCACGGGGACGGCGACGTTGCGGCGATGTCGTCGGTGTCGGTGGCGAAGACGCGGTGGCGGCAGCGGCGGCGCTAGAGGCGGCGGAGTAAAGTACGGTGGCGGCGGCGAACTCGGTCGCGGCGAGCTAGGGCGAGGAGAGGTGGAGTGGCGGCGGTGCGATGAGGAGAACGGTGCGCACCCGAGGCTCCCTTAAATAGGGCCGGGGCGGGGCGGAGGCGGAAGATCGGCGGCGGGGATCACGGCGGTGACGGCGCGGCTACGGAGATCCCGCGCGAAAATGAGGGGGAAACGGTTGGGAGGAGGGGCGGCGTGATACGCGGATTCCAGTGCGCACACGGGCGTGTGAAGAGGAGGCGAAAATCTCGGCGGAGATGGAGCTTCCGCGGCGCGGAAATGGCGGTGGGTGTGGCGAAGAAGAAAGCTAGAGGGGGCGAAGGCGCGGGGAGGAAGAAAGAATGCGGACCGTTGGATTCGCATCCAACGGTGGAGAAGGCGGGGTGGCGTGGAGTGGTGAGGGCCGTGCGATGGAGATCGAGCGGTGAGGAGAGTAGGCGGAGGAGAGTGGAGCGGGCGGTTGGGCTGGCGCACGGGGGAAGGATTGGGCCGAGTCCAAGATTCGGCCCATTGGCTATTTTAGATTTTTCTTTTGATTTTTCAATTGATTTAATTCTAGAAATTCAAAATAGTTTTAGAAAATACCAAATAAATCCCAAAATTCTAGAAAAATTCACGAAATTTCGAGTTATTTAGGACTTAAGTAAAATAGTTCCAACTTAAAGTTGGCTATAGTTTTTGCAAATAAATTATTTTGGCTTTGAAATATTTAGGAAAAAGCTTTTAAAGAAAACTCAGAAAATTCAAAAAATTAATTAAAATTTTATTTTTCAAATCAAGCCAGCTAAAACTTCAAAAACTTCAAATAAATTTTACTTTTGATTTTTAACACTTCAGAAATTCAAATAAGACAATCAAACTCTAACCAAATTCAGAAAATTCAATAACTTTATTTATTTTATTTTGGTAACATAACTTTGGGATGTTACAAAAAATAAGTGTTAAAAATCATAGTGTAGGATTTAATTTTGTTGAGCATGCCAAGAATAATCCTCCTACAGTTGTTAATGTTCTTGAACGTGGAAAATTTGAAGTAAAATCTGAACCAAAACAAACTGTGTTTAAATCTGCTGGTTTTGTGCAAAGCTCTTCTACTAATGTTGTAGGTGCTAGCTTATCATCTCAAAAGAATTCTGATTATGTTAAATTTCATTGTACCTATTGTGGTAGAGATGGGCACTTGCATGAATTTTGCTTTAGGCGTGTTAAGAAAGATAAAAAGGAAAGATTGAATGCTTTAAGAGAAAAACGTGCATCTTCTTTTGTTGTTCCTAAAACTAATGCAAAAGCAAGATTTTTAGAGAATTTTTGTGATGATTTTAAATCTGTTTCACGTGCTGGTTTGGGTTATAATTCAAATAATGTTTATTCAGCATTGCCTGCATTTCAAGGGGAAGTTAGACAGGCTTTTTTTTGGCGTTCTGATCGCTCACGCACACATGTTTCTAGTTCTAGTTTTGCTGCACCTGTTCATCGTATATCTTTGTACTTGATTCCTAAATCTTATTTCACTAACCCCAGTACTGTGAGACCAATGTTTCTTGTGATGTGATGTAAGAACAGCTGATGAGGCTGGAGAACATGAGCTTGATTTTATTCCAGTCTTTTACATCATTGCTTGATTGGAACACCTGATGGTTCTTCACTTTCTTTGATGGCTTTCAAGAGATTTCACTTACTGAGAGACCATGTGAAAAAGGTGATGTTACTCTACACCTTGTTAAGTTTGAATTTTGATTTACTCTTTTGCGAAGTGAGTTGGGTGTGTTGCATCCTATGGGCTTATTATGAGGGGAGCTTGTGGTTTAACAATTCAAAAGCTTTGTTTATTATACTTGTCAAACAATTCATCAAGTCTAAGCCATTGAAATCAAATGAGTTGTAGAGCTCTCGTTATCATATTTACTCATGTGTTGTGTAGCTTTGATCGTGACTGGTTTTAATTCATTTGTCACATTTGAACTAAAGCATGACATGGCAGAATACTTTGATTCGGTTGATTATAGTTATTACTTTGTGATGTTCAACGAAAAGGATTAGCTTGATTGTGAGTCTTATTTTAAATCTTGGTTGAGGTTCGTTTGTTTCTTATTGCAATTTTTTTGTGCTCACTCAATTTGGTATGTTATAAAAAAAATTAATGAGAAAGAGTCAATTGCAAAGATGTATGCTTCAAGCATGCCATACATATATATGTGTCTTTATAAAAAATGCTCAAACGAAAAGATGTATGTTTCAAGCATGCCATACATATATATGTATCTATATAATACAAAGAAAGTGCTCAAATGAAAAGAAGTATGCTTCAAGCATGCCAACAGTGAAAAGAAGTATGCTACAAGTATGCCACATGCTTAAGAATTGAGTGTGGAGCAATAGGTTGCTACATGAGACTGTTAGCTCATCTAGATTTAAAGTTTGCTTCACTTTTAGGCTTTAACTTTTCATTGTGATATCGCATTGTGCTCTCTATAAGCGATTTGGTCATTGTTGAGATGTCTGTCATTAATTTAAATTGCTTAATCATTCGAAAGACTTGTTTTGAAATTACTATATGATATATGACTTTATATGATTATGATATCTATCGAACCCGGGAGCGAAGGATCCGAATTCTCTGTGTTCAAACACACCAGATTTCAGTGTACAGTTTCACAAAATGAATATCACATTCATATCACGAAAGCGTAAATGGCATTAAATAAATAATCTGTTTAATACAAATGAGTTCGAATAATAATATCAAATGTCAAATGATAAACACAATGAAATAACATAATAGTGGGAGCCACGATGCGCCACAGCAATCGTCAGGTCGGAAGGCCTACTCGTCAGGTCCTCACCGTCAAGATAGCAGTCTTCTCTGAATAAGATTTATTCAGCAGAGTGAGCACTACTACGTGCTGCAAGTCACACCCAATATTGAATTTAAATGCATGCATAAGGAAACAAGTGAGTATGGCGGGGTTGTTTTGCATAAACAACATTTTCGCTTGAATAAGCATAGTAGTTTCTAAGGCAATTTTATACTATGGATAAAATCATATTTTGAAATAGTAATGATATAATGTGGATAACCTCCAATGATAAAGTGAAGGATCCTCCTAATACTTGGCTTCCCTTAAATTTCCATAAGGATTAACCATCCTCAACATTTAATAAAGCATTTTAAAACCAAAAACAATTTAACTTTAAGTGGCCCCGCTAGCATGTCCATGACCATGACGCGCTATTCGAATAGTTTCTACTCGCAGAGTTGGTACAACTTTACCCACACGAGGTGACATGCTCGTTATGTCGCCAATTCACGCTTCCGTAGGCGTGTGGTGAGCAATTACCATGAGGCCTTTACAATGTTTTATCCTAGTACATTCATGCCCGCTAAGGTTTCGCCCCTTTGATCGACTGCCCTCCGGAAGCCCTCTTGCGCCAAGTGTTAGGAGGATCCTTCACTTTATCATTGGAGGTTATCCACATTATATCATTACTATTTCAAAATATGATTTTATCCATAGTATAAAATTGCCTTAGAAACTACTATGCTTATTCAAACTGAAAATCTTGTTATGCAAAACAACCCCTACCATACTCACTTGTTTCCTTATGCATGCATTTAAATTCAATATTGGTGTGACTTATGAGCACGGTAGTAGTGCTCACTCTGTCGAATAAATCTTATTCAGAGAAGATGCTATCTTGACGGTGAGGACCCGGACGAGTAGGCCTTCGACCTGCACGATTGCTCGTGGCGCATCGTGTGGCTCCCACTATTATGTTATTTCCGATGTGTTTATCATTTGACATTTGATATTATTATTCGACTCATTTGTATTAAATGATTATTTATTTAATGCCATTTACGCTCGTGATATGAATGTGATATTCATTTTGTGAAACTGTGTACATCGAAATCCCGGACCGTGTTTGAACACGAGAATTCGGATCCTTCGCTCCGGGTTCGACAAAAGTGGTATCGAGTCGAGTTCGATCGTAGGTCGTGGCCCTGATAGAATTGGTAAAACCATTAAGGACTATTTTTCAAAATTTACAAACTATTTTTGTCTTCCAGTCTTACTCTTCCTTTCTCTATTAAAAGATTTCTAAACTCTTGTCCTTTCTAAAAATTGTAGATGGCCGAGAGACCAGGCCGTATCTCCCATGGAGTCTACGCTGGAGAATGGGCGGATATCCTATGGAAGATGATGCAAGATCTCGAGTTTCACGAAGAGACCCACATACCAAGGATACAAGTATATCGTGGGGACAGCAGAGCGCTGGAGAGTGGAGGTTATCCTCTACTCTAACTTAGCGCCGGATACATCCTTCCACATCTTCGACGCCCAATGCGTCGGGAGACTTTCGAGGATCGGCATCCAAGATGCGGCAAGAGAAGCCGTCACACGACTTCGCTACACCTACGACGCCCATTTTCGGATATCGCATTCCAAGATTATCCCATGCACATCCCCACTCGACTAGGCGGTGCCTTCACTCGATCGAGAATGAGGATATGCCGAGATCACCCACCAGTGGAGTTAGCCAAGGCGATGGATTACGCCATGGCAACACTCGACAAGTCGTATCTCGCTCGTGGAGGCTAGAAGTCGCAGAGGAGAGGTCAAGGCGCAGGTGAATTGGCTCTGACAAAAAGGGCCAAGGCAAAGCACCGCAACTCCCGACTACACCCCATCCACCCCATAGATGTTTTACTTCCACCATTTTAGATGTTTGCTTTCCCTAGTTATTCGATTAGCTGCGAATTATGAGCTACTAACCTTTGTGGTAGCCATAATCAAATGAATAAAATAAAGAAATACTTTGAAAAAGAAATTTGGATTCTTTGTCTTGTTTTGGTGTGCTTTTGGGCTAATATAAATTTACTTCCCTTAGTGCAACATTTTCTTCTCTTTCCTAAGTCCTTGGAAAATTCAAGCGGATGGTGAACACCCGCATGTGTAATGGCGATATCAGGTCGAACAACGGAAATATCGACCATCAGAGCGACATGTTCAAGAACCTCCCCACCACCAAAGAAGCAGGACCGGATTGGCAACAGATGATGGCCAATCAAACTCACCTTATTGAATTGTTGGCTCAATCGCTCAACAACGCTCAGAACAACTAGGCAACAGCAGCTATCGCCGCAACTCAGGCACCAGCACACCCTCCTCAGCGGGTGACCATGTTGGAGTTCATGCGTATGCGTCCTCCGACATTCTCCAGCAGCACCGAGCCGATGGATGCTGACGATTGGCTTCGTGCCATCGGAAAGAAACTGGACATCGCGCAATGCACAGATCGCGAAAGGGTCCTGTTCGCCACTCATCAGCTCAACGGACCAGCCTCAGAATGGTGGGACAATTTCTGCATCTCCCACGCCAATGCTCAGGCCATCTCGTGGGACGAGTTTGTGAGAGCCTTCCGTCATGCCCACATCCCTGCTGGCATGATGACACCAAGAAGGAGTTTCATGCACTCGCCAAGGCAATCGCTTCGGTGAGCGAGTATCTCCACCGTTTCAACCGCCTAGCTCGCTATGCCCGGTGATGTGGCCCGAGATGAAGAACGGCAAGAAAGGTTCTGGAGGGACTCAACGGCGATATCTCTGTCCAACTCATCTCCCGTAACTTCACCGACTTCCAACGGTTGGTGGAAAAGGTGATCCGCCAGGAGGCCAAACATAACGAGATGGAGAACCGCAAGCGGAGGATGGCCGCCCAGAAGTTCAACGTAGGAGGCTTTCCCAAGCCTCGTTTCATTGAGCCGCAGCCACCGCAGCGTGGGAAGTTCCATCTTCCACATCCGAGCCGGTGCGTAATCGGCGCCCAACACCTCCAACTTCGCAGGCGCATCAACCGGAGGACAATTTCAAAAAAGAGCTCCGCCCCACTCATTTGCAGGAGTGACCGGTTTCCACTGCAATGAAACAGACCACTATGCCAACAGATGCCCCAAGAAGCAGCAGGCAGCGGCGTCTTCCAAGCCAAGACCAGAGCCACGGCCATCGGGCGTACTGCAGCCGTCGGGCGGTTCATCAAGGGACGTGTGAACCACGCCACGCCGAGGAAGCCAGTGCAAAGACCGGATGTTGTGCTTGGTATGTTTCTTGTCAATTCAATACCGCCTTGATACTATTTGATTCCGAGCTTCACATTCTTTCGTGTCAAATAAATTTGTGGGCAAAATGGGTTACCAATATCTTCCTTAGCAAACCCCATGATAATCCATTCCCGGGCTCGGAAATGAGAACTAGTTCTTTATGCCCGAACCTCACCCTTGAAATATCCGAGTATCCTTCCTAGCGCACTTGATAGTCTTGCATTCCCAAGGTCCGGACGTTATTCTTGGAATGGATCGTTAGCCAAGAATCATGGACAAATAGATCGTGCAATAGGTCTATCACTCACAAATGGAGAAGGAATTTGATTGAGTTCAAACCCAAGACTGCACCAATGGAAGTTCTATCCTCACCAAAGATGAAGGAAGTGAAACTTGAAGACATACCGTAGTCCGAGAATATGCCGATGTCTTTCCGATGAATTACGGCATGCCACCGGACGGACGTCATGTTCTTAATTGACTTAGTCCCAAGGGCGGCTCCAATGTCGGCGACCCTATAGAATGCCGCTAATGAGTTAGCGGAATTGAAGAAACAGATTGAAGAACTGCGAAGCGAGGTTACATCCGACCAGTTCATCACCTTGGGAGCACGGTCTTTTCGTCACAAGAAAAGGACAATAGCATGAGAATGTGTGTTGATTACGATCACTCAATGAGGTGACGATTAAGAACAAATATCCTTTGCCCAGATAGATGATCCGCTCGATCACCGAAAGGAGTAAGTGTCTTCTCAAGATTGATTTGAGATCGAGCTATCACCAATCAAGATCGCACTAAGATATTCAAGACGATCTTCACCACCGGATATGGATATGACGAGTTACGATGATGTCATTCGGTTTGACGAACGCCCGCTTATTTCATGAATATGATGAACAAAGTGTTCATAGAATTCCTAGATAAGTTTGTAGTTGTTTTCATCGATGACATTCTCATCTACTCGAAGGATGAAGAAGAACACGAGAAGCATATCGGGATGATACCGACAAGCTCGAGAACATCAGCTTTATGCTAAATTCAGCAAAAGTGAATTTTGGCTAAGTCAAGTGGCATTCCTTGGACATATTGTGTCAGCAGGAGGAATTGCAGTAGATCCTGCCAAGGTTGAAGCGATGTCGATTGGAAGCAACCGGGGCGACCACCAAGTGAGAAGTTTCTTGACTAGCGGTTATTACCGCAGTTCATTGAAAATTTCTCTAAGATTGCAAGACCCATGACTCAACTTCTGAAGAAGGAGAAGAAATTTGATTGGACAGATGCCTGTGAAGAAAGTTTTCAAGACCTGAAGAGGAGATTGGTCTCAGCACCTGTGTTAGTTTTACCTGATATCCATAAAGATTTCGAGATCTTCTGCGACGCCTCCCGTCAAGGTCTCGGATGCGTATTGATGCAGGAGGGCAAGGTAGTAGCGTATGCATCCAGGCAGTTGAGGCCACATGAAGGGAATTATCCAACCCATGATCTGGAGTTAGCAGCGATTGTGCATGCCTTGAAGATCCGCGGCATTATCTCATTGGTAACATTGTGAGATTTTCACGGATCACAAGAGTTTGAAGTATATATTCACACAGGCAGAATTAAACCTTCGGCAGAGAAGATGGTTAGAGTTGATAAAAGATTATGATCTTGGAATTCATTACCACCCAGGCAAAGCAAATGTAGTGGCAGATGCCCTGAGCAGAAAGGCCTATTGCAATACCATGATGGTGCGGATGAACAATGTAACTACATGAAGAATTGAAGCGCCTAAACTTGGAGATTGTCGGTCAAGGTTGTGTGAATGCTTTGAAGTACAACCGACTCTTCAAAGTCGATCGAGAAAACAACTAGAAGATGATGACATCAAGGAGATCAAGAAGAATATGCGAAGAGGCAAGGCTCGTGATTATTGAAGATGAACAAGGAACTGTGTGGTTTGGGAACCGCATTTGTGTACCTAACCGCCAGGTTAAAACAATCAATTCAAGGAGGCTCATGAAACGCCTTACTCCATTCACCGGAAGCACCAAGATGTACCAGATCTCAAGGAGAAATACGGTGGGTCAAAGATGAAGCGAAATTGCCGAGTTCGCCGCCTCACGTGATGTGTGTCACGAGTTAAGGCGAACATCGAGACCAGTGGATTGTTGCAACCACTACCGATTCCAGAATGAAAGTGGGAAGAGATTGGCATGGACTTCATCATCGACTTCCTAGGACCCAATCGGATATGATTCTATCGGGTGATAGTTGATCGGTTGACCAAAGTAGCTCACTTCATTCCCGTTAAGACTACATACAGAAGCAGTCAATTGGCAGAGTTATATGTGGCTAGGATTGTTTGTCTACACGGGGTACCCAAGAAAATCGTGTTCGACAGAGGTTCTCAGTTTACATCAAGATTCTGGCAGAGTCTGCATGAAGCCTTAGGCACCAGACTCAACTTCAAGATACCTATCATCCTCGCACGAGATAGTCGACTAACGCACCAATCAAGTCCTCAAGATATGCTCCGAGCCATGTGCTCTGAATTTGGACAAAGTTGGGACAAGAATTTGCCATATGCATTCTCGATAACAATAGCTATCAAGCTAGTTTGCAAATGGCTCCTTTTGAAGCATTGTATGGCGAAAATGCGAACTCCATACGTGGGATGAAGTAGGAGAGCATCGGCTCTTTGGACTCGAGATAATCAAAGAGGCGAAAGTAAGGTCAAAGCTATAAGGAACATCGAAAGTGGCACAAACCCGACAAAAGAGTTATGCCGATAACCGTCGGAGGGATCTAAACTTTGAGGTAGGAGACTTGGTCTATCTCGTGGTCACTCCACTCGAGGAGTAAGAAGATTCCAACAAAAGGAAAACTCGCACCTGCATTTGTGGGGCCATACAAAATTCTAGCCAAAAGAGGTGAAGTGGCATATCGCCTGAGCTACGAAGCCTTGTCACCGTGCACGATGTCTTCCATGTATCCCGATTGAGGAAATGCTTGCAAGCGCGAAGACCATACCTTCTTGGAAAGTTTCGATCTTGAGAAGATCTCACCTACGTGAGCGACCAATCAAGATTACGGATGTCGCAGAGAGAGTCACTAGAAGCGAATCATCGAGATCATACAAGGTGCGGTGGAGTCATCACCCAGAGTGAAGCCACATGGGAAAAGAAGAAGACCTCAAGACCAACTATCCCGATCTCTTTATAGACCAATCTCGAATCTCGGTCGAGATTCCCTTAAGGGGGTAGGTTTGTAACAGCCCAAATTTCAATTTCAGTAAAATTTAAAAGTTTATTTATGTTTGTGGTTTTCCCTGAATTTTCAAAAGCTTTTTATAAATATTTTAAAGCTAAAACAAATTTACTTGCAAAATTAAAAACCAACATAATAGTTGGAAATAATTTTATTAAGTCCAGAATGAGTATGGGAATTTCTGTGAATTTTTCTATAATTTTTGGAAGTATTTTGCTATTTTCTAAGGCTATTATGAATTAACAGAATTAAAACAAATAGAAAAGCAAAGAAAATCCTTTACTTGATGTTTGGGCGAAACCCAAAGGCTCCGCCCAAATTTCCCTCCACGCCTGTTTCGCCCAAATTACCGCGACTCTCTCTCACCTATTCATCCACCGTTGGATTAAAATCCAACGCACACACCGCACGACGCACCCATCTCATCTCCGCCATGGATCTTGAATCAACGGTCAAGATCCTTTGTGACCGCCGCACATCGAATGCCACCATCAATGAGAGCCGCACGATCTAAATCTAACGCCGTAATCGCTAGTCTCCTTCCACGCCGCCTCTAATATGCGTGGACCGTTGGATCAAAATCCAACGCCCGTAACCTTTCTTCTTCCTCCTCCTTCTTCTCGCACGACGAGCCCACGATCGCCATTTTCGCACGCGATCAAGCTTCACTAACGGCCGCAGCTAACCACCCCGCACTCGCGTCGTGTGCACGGTCGCGCGCGGTCTCGCCACCTCCCACGCTGTTTTCCCCTCTTTCTCCGTTCGCGCCACAACTCCCGCAATCGCCGCACGACGCCCACGACGCCCGCTGCTCCCGCCTCCGGCGCCTATAAAAGGAAGCCCGGCGCCTCTCTTCACTCATCTCAACCCTCACTCACCATCCCCTCACCTCCTCGTTGCTTGTCAGATTTCGCGTTGAAGATCGCCACAAGCTTCGTGTTTTGTCTTCTCCGCGCGGCAAGCCGTCCTCGACCATTCTCGACACCACCGTCACCTTCGCCACCTCGCCTTCACGGCGCACTTCGCCACGGAGGACCCCCTGAGTGCCTACTTCACCGAGCGGCGACGCGCCGCCAAACTCGTCGCCGACGCGACCAAAACGCCCGTTCGCGCTCCAGGTAGTGCATCGGATCCCGCGATCGCCTCTTTCTTTAGTACCACCCACACTCGCCGGAAGCGCCGCCAACGCCGGCAAGCTCGCGCCGAGGCACTTTCACCGTCGGGCTGACGTGGCCTTGCCACCTCGGCGCCACCTCACCCTCGCGCTTGCGTGTCTGCCCATGTGGCGCACGGTCAGCGCCACGCACACGCTCGCGTGGCTTGGTCCACCGCGCCAGATCTTCCAAGGTTCAGTGGACTTGGTCCACATGGGCCGAGTCACTGACTCATGGGGCCCACCTGTCAGAATTTAATTTTAAATCTTTTAATCCCGAAATACTGTAGCTGATGTAATCATTGCGCAATAAATGGATTTTCAGTAGGAAAATAATTCTGGAAATTCAATAAAATTTCAGATTTAGATATAAACTTCAAAAATTCATAACTTTTGCATATGAACTCCAAATTGAGTGATTCAAATTGCAAAATTTATATAAAATTATAATCTAGCTATCTAAACCAAAATATTTCAGTTTGGAGTTAATTTGAGCTATGTTTTTGAATTTATTTGAATTTGCATATTGAATTTGTCGATTACAGATAGAATTAAACGACTCGGAGAGTTCGATCAATCAAGATTTAGAATTTCAAGACATCGACCAAGGCAAGTTACACCATTGACCATATTGCCCTATTATTTTAAGTTATTTTCAGTTTTTTAAATTCCTTATTGCATGCATATGTTGTTATAAATATTTTAATATCTGTTTCATTATAGTTAATTCCATATGTTATTGTATGGCCAAATTTGAATGTTGTATCCGACTACCTTGATACCATAGGCAAGATATTACCAAAATTCAAATATATGCTTAGCCAAGCTTAGTCCACATTTACAGAATTTGGGAGGGTTTACACGATTTCTACAAATTGTTTTCAAACTTGTTATTGTGGTATTGTTTTACCACATGAGTTTATAAATGAAGTTTTTATTCAAAATAAAATCAAAATGGGTTTGGACTTGGGCGAAATGGTCGGAATGGTGGGTGCGAGTTTATGCACGGTTTGATCTCGTTAAGATCAAGGCCCATGGGTTGTAGGAATGACGCCAAGTCAATTGAGGACCGGTCTTTGAGCCGCTTCTTGCTATGTCATAACGCACCACCACATGTCCTGTATGGGCGGGATTTGGCTAACTAATTTGTGATGTCCTAGTATATTTATGTCATGTGATTTTGTGGGTGTCGGTTAGACGTTTTATTCCCACTTGGCGCAAGAGGGGCTTAGGAGGACAGTCGATCAAAGGCGAAACTTTAGCGGGCATGAATGTACTAGGATAAAACATTGTAAAGGCCTCATGGTAATTGCTCAGTCACACGCCTACGGAGCGTGAATTGGTGACATAACGAGCATGTCACCTCGTGTGGGTAAAGTTGTACCAACTCGCAGAGTAGAAACTATTCGAATAGCGCGTCATGGTCATGGACATGCTAGCAGGCCACTTAAAGTTAGAATTGTTTTGGTTTTAAAATGCTTTATTAAATGTTGAGGATGGTTAATCCTTATGAAAATTTAGGCGGAAGCCAAGTGTTAGGAGGATCCTTCACTTTATCATTGGAGGTTATCCACATTATATCATTACTATTTCAAAATATGATTTTATCCATAGTATAAAATTGCCTTAGAAACTACTATGCTTATTCAAACTGAAAATGTGTTTATGCAAAACAACCCTACCATACTCACTTGTTTCCTTATGCATGCATTTAAATTCAATATTGGGTGTGATTTGCGAGCACGGTAGTAGTGCTCACTCTTGCTGAATAAATCTTATTCAGGAGAAGACTGCTATCTTGACGGTGAGGACCCGGACGAGTGGGCCTTCGACCTGCGATTGCACTGTGGCGCATCGTGTGGCTCCCACTATTATGTTATTTCCATTGTGTTTATCATTTGACATTTGATATTATTATCGAGACTCATTTGTATTAAATGTTATTTATTTAATGCCATTTACGTTTTCGTGATATGAATGTGATATTCATTTTTGTGAAACTGTGTACACTGGAAATCCTGGACTGGTGTTTGAACACAGAGAATTCGGGATCCTTCGCTCCCGGGTTCGACAATATCTCTACTAAAAAGATGGCTTGGTTACTATCTTACATCAATGCAAAGTGATTTGGATAATCTACAAAGCTTCTTGATTTTTATTCTCATTGCTCCTTCTTAGAATTATTCTCTCTTTGATACTTCCTGATGATTACATTGCCAAAGGGGGAGAAAATGAGAGAAATTTGCTTCCCTTATGTTGAGGGGGAGTTTTCCAGCTCCTTGTGTTGAGGGGGAGCTTTTCTGGCTTTTTGGCTTTTCGGTTTCAGTTCTTCACTTATATCTGTTTTGAAGCTTCTGCATTTTCCTATTACTCATTATGCAATCTTGAAATATTGTCAATGTATTCATCAAGGGGGGAGATTGTTAGACTATTTGGTCAGGTCTAGAATATTTTAGTGATGAATAATTGACAATGTTAGGTACTGATGTTATTTGAGGCGTGTGATGTGTGGCGTGTGTAGACTTATGTCGGTCAAGTTGGGACGAACTTGTGCCAGAAAAAGATGGTGTTTTGGTCTGTGCATGTGCAGGATAACTCGAAAGCGATCGTGGTCTACGGCGGTGACCGGGAGATGACTTGGTGCGAAGTCATGGTCTGAAGGGTCGAGGGTGCTAGTGGAGACGGTCGGGATCGAGTTGGGGCGCGTGGAAATCAAAGTTTGATGATGCGTGTTGGAGTTACGGAGGTGCGGTCCGGAGGCTACGACATGTGATGCTTTTGGAGTGTCCAGAATTAGTTTTGTCATCTGGTGTAAAAACCCACGTATTGGACTCTAGGTCTATTGGGCCGTTGTATGAGCTGTAGGATATAAATAGCCGATAGCATTAGAGAGGAAAACAGATTGCCGTGAGGGCCTTGGCGGCTACAGCTGTTGTGCATGGTTAGAGGTATGTTTTTGCTATAGGTGTAATGCTCCAGGTGGCTTTGGATTTTGTGCATGGCTGTGACTTTTGTTGATGCGTGAAAAATGCAGAAACAATCTTGGGTTTTGTGCTCCTGGTGGTTGCATGTGATTAGTACTCAGCTGCAGGATTTTTTGCATGTGGCTAGCGGCTGGAAGGGCTACTTGGTTTGGCGGCTTGACGTGTGCTTTTTGCTGCTACTGAGTGCTGGCGGTGGAGGCAGTCGCAGGCTGGGGAGCACACGGCATTACGGGCGAGCGTGTGGTAGGCATTGCAGGTGAGCGCATGAGGTAGGTGTTGCAGGTTGCACGGCAGGCATCGCGAGCAGGCACGGCGAGGTTTGGCTGCTGCGAGAAATCAGACCCGAGATCGGCGACAGTATTTGTGCGTGCAACTCGGCAAAAATGACGAAGGGTACGAAAAATCTTTCACAATTATTCACCCCCTCTAATTGCCATTAACGATCCTACAACTACTACTTTTCTTAGTTTCAGCAGTCAAGAGTTACATCATGTTTGAGCATGTGTCTTTGAAAAGTTAAAGCTGATTAACGGGTCTTTAATTTTGCCAAGCTGCCATACGCTCTCAATCTCTCAATTAGTTGGCATGTAATATCTGCTAATTTAGCTTTTAATTGGGATGCTGTACCTAATATATAGGAGTACTCTGTCAAACAGCTAGTGTTGAGAATCTCCAAAAGCTGAGTGAGAGATGGAGAAGTGAGTGACCATCAAGAAGGCGGCTTGTCCCGAGTGACTCCAGAGAAACCGAGTCAGAGCAAACAGTAGTGACCAGTAGTTTCTCAAAACTAAACTGAGACCAAGAAGCCATTCCATGACTAGCAGCAGTAAGTAGACCAGGAGTCCGCCAATTGAAATGGCGACGGGTGAGCCTGTCGTTTTTGATTTAATGCAAGACTCCGACGACAGCACCTCACACATCTCCGCTTCCATGGAGAGGACCAGCCAGTGGTATGTCTGAATGCTCTTCCCTTCGCCTCTACACCTTCAATTCCTATGCTGATCGAATTACTCCTCCTTGTTGCGTTGCTACCAATTCTGCCCTTGTGTCAGTCCATGCAATATCTAATTATAAACTGTCTTAATTAATTCTTACATGGAATTCACTGTACAGCTGTACTCGATCCATCCATGCAGGGTGTCGTCGCAGGACATCCCTACCGACCTTGTCATCCGGATCGCCGACGACGTCGTCTTCCCTCTCCATAAGGTAAGGCAGTCACTTCATGTAACAGCCCAATTTTGAGCCTGTTGAAAATTTTGTGAAATTTTAAAAAACCTGGATGCATTTCAAAATTCAAATCAAAATCCTTCCCTTAAATGGAGTCGATAAAAATCTACAAAAAAAATTAAGTGCTAAAATATATCTGAATTTGAATTCATCCTTGTATTAATTCAAACAAATGTCAAAGCCAACCCCTCTCGGGCTGCAACCCAACCGCCGGCACAGCTCCTTCCCCCTCTCCTCGGCCTGCCAGCGCGCCAGCCTCCCTCTTCCTTTCTCTTCCGCACGGCCCTCTCCGTTCACTCTCGCACGTGGCCGACGCAGGGCACTTGAGTGCTACGCCACGATGTTGTCCCTTCGCCGCAAGGTCGTCCCATCGCACCAACCGCTACGCGTCAACCGTGGGAAAGTTTTCATTCTTGTGATCTCTAATTTTTGTTGAAAATCTACCGTGGACGCACACTTTCACGGATGAGGAAGACAAACTCGCGTAGAGAAAGAACACGCAAAAGATTTTGCGTGGCACTGCAACCGCCTAGTGCTACTTTTCTATCTTTCTATTCTTCTCTGTTTTTCTGTTTGGCTCAACTGAAAACAAAGATTACATAAGGCTAAATAGCTAGTGAACAGCCTCAGAATTATTACCCATTAGCCCACTAACAAAAACACTAACTCACACATGCAAAATGCAACGCACGCACTAACACACGCACTACCAATGCAGCACTCACCTACCACTAACGCACGCACTAACACACTAGTAACACGCACTCAAGCACACTTGATTATTCCTAACAATGTTCCATCAACAGGCACTCAAGCACACTTGATTATTCCTAACAATTTTCCCCTGATGGACGTACTAAGTTGTCGGAGGAAGTTTTTCTCCCTGTGATCTCTCGCTGTCTTGCTCCGTATCCTTTGTAATAATTTACACAAAGCTAATGGATGAAGACACCGTTCCATTTTTATGACGAAGCTAAATTTTCTTGGTGTCACCAAGTTACAATAGATTCGTATGTGCTCGCACATTAATTAATTTTTTTTTCCTTTTCTACGGTGGATAAATAACGAGACCCTGTTGGTAACTTGAATTGACTTGTAACATCACATAATTCAGAATTGCAGTGTGTCCAAGGCCGGTCGCCGGTTATCCGCCGGGAATATGCATGGTGCACCAACAGTCACAGCGACTTGAGGATGAGGTCCAAGAGATGCTCCGGCGCGGAGAAGAAGGGGCTGTGGTCGGTGTCCATGGCCATCACCTCGCTGGGCGGCCACCGGCGGATCATGGCCTCCTGCTGCGCCGGCTTCACCATGTGGTCGTTCGCCGTCTTTATGTACACTCGCCGCACCCTGTTGATCGCGCTCTCATCGCCCGCGTCGACATCGCCGAACTTGGCTGCGCTCAGCGCGGCCGGCCATGGCCGGAGCAGAACGGAGGCGAGTGTGGAGTCCTGAACAAGCATTTTCAACCACCATGCATATGCAGTCCATTTTACAATCAGAGTGATAGATATCATACAACTGGAAGAAGATGCACAAATGTTTCGCTGCTGCAATTCACCAACCTCTTGGGGGCTCTGCTGGTATAGGATTGCGCGCTGGAACTCCTTTCGCAGCGCCACGCTTGTAGGCGGATGATCGACTCCCAGACCAAATGTCAGGTCAAACACGTCCCCGAACTCGGATAAATCTGGAACACCCTGTTGATTTGCAACTGAAATTTTCAGATCTAGAACAAATGCTACTACGGTTACCAGGCATGAGAAGGATACTTGTGACAGGAGAGTAGCAATTTAGGCACACGGGAGATTGAATTGAATCACATGTTCGATGTCTTGTTCAGTTTGGTAGCCAAACGGAAGCATGGTTGCTGCTATGAAGATTGCTTGCTTAATTCTGTCCCCGAACAAATGCATTGCATGAGCCACGCTTAGCCCTCCTGCACTGTGTCCTACCAAAATCACCTGAGGAAAAATAAAATCAAAACGCTAGCCCTGAATTTGTTATGCTATCAATCAGTGAAGTATACTGATGCGGTTTTCTACAAGGGAAAATGCACGTGGTGCATGCAGCTGCAAAGCGGGTGGAACGGATAGCCAGGATGATCACCTTCTCGCCGTCCGGCAGTGCGGCCATGAGGTCGATGAGCGGCGCGTCGTACTCGTCGAACGACCGGACGGTGGTGGGGTCGACGCGGCTTCCTGCAGCACCGGCGAGGTCGACGCAGGAGACGCGGTGGCCGGAGCCCTGGAGGAGGCAGTGGAGCTTGAACCAGCACCAGGCGCCGTGGCCGGCACCGTGCACAAGAACAAAGTGCTCCTTGCTCCTCCTCTTGGAATTGGAAACATCGCCGCCTGCGTCCATTAGCTAGCTTGTTAACTCGCTGCGGCGGCGGCGCTTAACATTAGCTAAGTTGCTTACTTGTCTGTGCACACATCTGTCTGTGCATGTGCAGCCTATATAGGCGAGAGGCGAGGCGAGGAGAGAGCAGGACTTGATGATACTGAAGTGCGCAGCAAAGTCATGTTGCTTACGTTAATTTCAAATAAAGATGTTAGTAAATGTGTTGAATTTTGCCAAACAAGAAATGGAGTCCAGGTCCAATTAATGTTTGTAGAGAGGAGCAGGCTAGCAACAGCTGGGCGGCCGGCAAGATGCTTAGTTTCCTCCGATGGAACACTCAGCGTCCAATTGTCACCTAGCCTTGCACGTATGACAAATGACAATGACAGGGTCATCAAGATCCGGATGGCGATGGCCAACTAGAGCATAGTGTATCTCTCGGGCTGATGCCTGAAGTTTAATTTCCCACGAACCACCTCAACTGATACATGCTCATTTACAGGGGTACAATCAGAGCGGATATGGACGGATATCGCTCATCTTGTATCCTATTCTGTATTTTTTCTTCTCAGAGTCGAAGTTAGAGTCGGATAGAGATAGTGTTGGATACCCATTTCTCCATCCCGTATTCGCTTCGCAAGTCTTCGGTCGAACGATAATTATCCGCTTCTTTTGCACTCCTACACAGGATATTGGACAGTAGGAGTGCAATCAGAGCGAACACAGAGTGACTAATCGTTGAGATGTCGAAGTAAAAACACCTAGTATCCCTTGCCTACTTAGATACAGCAACACACCTATATGTTATCTTATTCCTAAATGAAATCATAATAGGATTTCCTCGTACCATCTGACACATGAACAGATATTGGTTATTCTATATCCTATTTCTATTTTTTTTCCTCAGAGTCAAAGTCAGACATATCATCCCTACTCATTTACACACCCTCTCTTTGTATTACATAGGGCTTTGTTGGGTTGTCTAGTAGTTTGGGCCAGGTGCCGTGGCCCATCTGGACATTCTAGATGGCCCTGACATTTGTATTCCAAACCATCTAAGGTAACATAGTAGAGTAGATCCTCCAAAGTATTTGGGCCATATTCCACAAATGTGAGCTTCACTAATTATCCTAGCCCATTGACATTTTATCAACCAAAAAAGGAAATAAAAAAATTATGAGCCCATGGACATGGCCTGAGGCCGATGGTGGAATATGGCGTCCGTCCGTCCGTCTCGCCGAGGGTTCTAGTTTTGTGGAGCTTGTACTTGTTGCAACATATAACCAAGCTTGATAGTACTTATTCCTGTGCATACGTACGTATACCCTAAGATCCTAGAATGTTGCAAACCTGAGCACTGCGAAATTAAGGTGAATTGTGAAATATGTCACTTCTCAGTTTATGGTTTTGAAATATACCACTTTTCAATTTTTTCTTTGAAATATGTTACTCTTCCTTGTACTGAGGAGTGACATATTTCAAAGAAAAAAACTAAGAAGTGGTATATTTCAAAATCACAAACTGAGGAATGATATATTTCAAAATATACTGCAAAATTAATTGCTAATTGTGGCAAAACGTACACTATACATGTACCTGAAAACAGCTAGTTGACACTAGTTTCCTCTTGAGAACCGGGTAGTAGCCCAGTGGGCACAGGGGGATTTTGAGGGGTTCTGTCCGTCCATGTTCGAGTGCTAGGCTCGGCGTGCGTACTCTTTGATGCAGTCAGCTATATTCTGACCACAAAAAAAAACACTAGTTTCCTCTTGGAGAAGACGGCCAGGAGCGGATGGTTAAAGGCCACACGCGAATACGCGATCATGAACAATTCCAGAGGCTAGCGACGATCGATTATACGACGCGGACAACTTAAATGAAGCAAATCCTTAATTTCGTGATCAATCAATATTCAATCAAGATTATGTCTGGGCAGCAGCCAATCAAGCTGTGAGTATTGTAACCGCGATATATACTGAAGTAACCTAGCACAAACTTCATCATGACAAATGTCTGTGACGGGATGAATTATTAATTTTGCCAGTAGAGAAAAGAGAGGGCACAATTTTACGCAACCAGGATTGATAAATGTTCTTTTTCGTACAGTAGTAGTAACACCAAATAGCAATTCTCGTTAAAAAAAAAGGGAAATGATACGATTCAAACGTCCGATGCAAACAGTAGCCTTCGGACGTTTCATACACGTTCACACCGACGCTTCATACACGTTCACACCGAGCGGCAAACACCGCACCTTCCGATTTCACCATCTTCCGTTATATGATTAAAAAAAAACGCTACGTGTATGCATACGGTCATCAAATTAATCCGCTTCCTTGTACGTATGACTTGTACGTACATATATACTTGTCTACAAGTGCTACACGCATTCATCTTAGGGAGGCTAACCAAAACGACATGACTTGTACGTACATATATACTTGTCTACAAGTGCAAGTTTGCATGCAAATTTGATCTTCAATTTGATAACAAACAAGTTTAAACTTGGTAGTAGAGATAAGGGAAATGCTACCGTCGGTGCGTCCGGTGTGGACGGTTCACTCCGAAATTCACCCTTTTTTTCTCTTGCTTTTGCTCCCCACATGCACACCTCGAGTTGGTCCGCTCTTGGGCCTTTGCGCCCGAGACAGCCTATGCCCTTCAAAGATAGAAAAAATGCATACAAATCGTTTTACCTCTAAGCGAAATGTCGTTGTAATGCTTTCATTTGGACGTGTGTCGAACCAAATAAAAGGAAATGCACGTAACAGAGGATTGCTCTTTTTGGGCCTTTGATTACTTTTTGTTTATGTAAGATGATCAGATATGTAGGTGAACCGTTCATGTTCATCTACATATCTGATCATATCTTACATATCTGAGAATGCTGCAACTATTTTCTGAGAATGTTGCAACCAATGTCCTGTGATATTGCAACAATTGTCTGGTGATGTTACAACCGTTGTCTGTAGATATTGCAATCATTGTTCTAGGATGTTGCAATCGTTGTCCGGGGGTATTGCAACCGTTGTCCTAAGATGTTGCAACCGTTGTCCGGGGATGTTGCAACCCTTGTCCTAGGATGTTGCAACCGTCGTCCGGAGATGTTGCAACCGTCGTCCGAGGATGTTGCAACCGTTGTCCTAGGATGTTGCAACCGTTGTCTGGGGATGTTGCAACCGTGTTCGGGGGATATTGCAACCATTGTCCGAGAATATTGCAACCGTGTTTGGGGATGTTGCAACCAAGAGTTTTGATTATTGCATCTGTGTATTTAGAATGTTGTAACAATGTAACTTTTGATTTTCTGAATCATATTTTGTTGCTTTGCAATTTTACACCGATTTACATTTTCGGACCGTACGTCCGGTTCCCTCTCCAATTTTATTGATTTTTGAATTTTGATGAAATGTTGTATATGTAAAAAAAAAATGTTGCATACAAATAACGCAGAACACCATTTTTTTTTGGCACTGGAGAAGTGCTTCCACGTGCTCTCTGGTTGAAATTGTGGGCCATGCACATATGATAATTTTTCTTAATAATTAATTCTTGTATGCATACAGTTCACATTCTAGAGATCACGTTCTTAAGAAAAATAGAGACGTATGACGAGAATCATTTAATTGGACGTACGCCCCTAGTTGCTCCCTAAAAAACAGCACTAAAATATCCACGTACCCTGAATATTCAACAAACGCTACAAGACCTGGGCTTTCCTGGTGAACTTGTGAGATTTCTTTGACTACACGAAACTTGCTTGTAGGCTAGCTCTAGCTCGTCCATGCAATTTAGCTATTTTCCTCTCCAATGCGCTGCTGAATGCTATTTTATTTGGTCAGTTAGTTGTCAGGTCACACCAGCCAGCTCGGTTGGTCTGCCCTAGACACGGCACGATCCTCACTGTAGCTGGGCCAAAGCGCAGGTGTGGTGCGTGGCTTTTGGGAGTGGAGAAAGGAAAGGGGGAGGGAGAGAAACGGATGTTTTTTTTTTTTTTGTGCAAAATGGATAAATTGGAGGTACGAATCTTGAATCAGTTTAACAACGAAGATAGTATATGCGACCTATGTACGTATGCAAAAAACCATGTAAAAAAAAGAGTTGATGATCGTGCGGATATATGTGTGTTTGATCAGATGTGCAATGGGTTGGCCCGAGACTAAAGCAAGTGAGATGCATGGGCCGTATTTTGCGGGCTGCTAGCTAGCCCACTCCTACCTTTGCACGCGTTCGGTCGACGGCGGCGTTCTGTCGATGCAGGCTGTTGTGCTCCGCAACAGGAACCCTAGCGAACTAACTAATTATCTCTTAACTAATTAAGTACCAGTAAACTAACTAATTCATAACTAATTAATAACAAGTACACTAACTAATTATGGTAATAACGACAAAAACATCCGACAAATTACCTGCCCTTCGGGGTAAGCTATCAAACAAAACCGAGCGACAAGTTCTCTGAGTTCTCAGCGACGAGCGCCAGAATGAGAAGCGAAATATAATTGGGATGAATGAAGAGCGACTGTGATATCTCGGTATTTATAGCCGAGCGAAGGAGGAGCCGTTACGTTGGTGCTGAGAATTTTGGATGCGTTGTCTATGCGCAGCACTACGGACAAGGGTGGATAGCCACGAGGAGTCGACAAATGTGCGGAGGAGGGAGAATGGATGATTCAAAATATGGCCACCGGAGGGGGGCCGTGCGAGAGGGGGAGAGCAGGGCTGGTGGGAGGGGGGCCATGTGTCTGGGAGGAGGAAGGGGTGACACGTGGTGGGATAAAATGAGTACACTTAAATTAAAGGGGGATTGGATCATATACCCTCCCTGAATTTCAGGATTTCAGGATTTACCCTCCCACCTCAATGACATGTGGGGTCACCGTAGGTCAATGACATGTGGGTCAGGAGGGTAAATCCTGAATTTCCATCTAAGGGGAGGGTATATGATCAAATTTTCCTAAATTAAATTACGAGGTAAAATCAGAATAAGGAAAATTATGAAAAAAAATTACACAAAAAAGAACACCGTGTTACGAGCATTCACGTAAAATTTCATATTTTTTTGAACTAAGTTGCTATATTTTAAAAATTCTACGAAATCCGCGATTATCGACCGAAACCCTAACCCTAATCAGCTCGGGTGGCGGGGCCACTGCACGGCGGCCGTGCGACAGTGGCGACGTGGTGGGCATGGGGGCTCTCCACTTGGCGGCCGTGCGAACGGGGTGACATTTTTTAAAGAAAAAAAGCACCCCCATATCCGTAAATACGAAGCCAAAAAATGTTAATACTGTAAAAAATTCCATGGTGAACCCGTGTTGTTTTGAAAAAAAAAAACGTAATAAATTCGGACCCAATTTATCATAAGAGAAAAAGTGCAAATCTAAAAGTATATCAGACAGATGTAAATTCGACTATTTTGACTAAAGAAAATGTTGTTTAACAAAATCGATAATTAAATACCGTTGGCACTATCACCTTTGTTAGAGAAACCTCTCCTCCCTGCTAGTACTAAAACATAATCTGATACGTTCATTTTCGGCCAAACAATGGCGAAGCTTGAGTAACCAATCTGTCAAAGCTTGCTCGAAATATTTGATGAATACGATGGGCCAACATATATGATTAATTAGGCCGGGCTGAGACCGCGGATCGAAGTAGTAGTATTCAAAAGTGTCTGAATTAAGCTGAGCCCAACTAATGACAGTCGATTAAGCTAGCTAGGCTAGCTACTGCTGACCTCCCATACACCAAGCCATCAATCACTCTCACGTGTTGCCTAAATTAATAAATTTGGAATCATCGGTTAGGAAACCTAGGCCTAAGTCTCGCAGACCTGGTCTATAGTGAGCTCCTCATACACCTCTAGACTATATATAGAAGGAGACTTTCAACCATTGTACGTACCTTTGAGAAGAGAAATAATGAGAAGAAAGAAGTCATCCCATATCTCTGTGTTCAATCTACTATTTGTTTTGTATTGTCGTGTGCGATTCAACTTCCGTCTACGATGTGATCGATCGAACTAGACTCGCTAGCGATGGTTTCTCAACACGTTATCAGCACGATCGACTCTGGCCTACTAGGCCTACTTTACTCGGATCGAAAAGGTAACCGTTGAAGCACGACGCTCGTAGATTGAATCATATTTTCTAGATCACTTTCAACTCTACAAAATTGGCTTTCTAAATTATTTTCTATGGTACAAATCCGTTCTAATCTACCACAAGTCGACTTGAAGTCGTCAGTCAAGCCGATCGGTAGGTTGCATGAATGAGTAGATATCGATTGCACTATAGATGGTAGATTGCATGAATGCAGAAAAAGAAAAAAACTGTGTCGACGCCTGCGTGCGGTCGTGCAAATTTCCTCTAATCTCCGCGAGCTGACTTGTAGTCACCGTCACAATATCGATTGGATGATTGATTGTTGGTTGCACTATTTATGAAATAACGAGGCGCCTCTTGACCTTGAGAAATAGCTACCTCTTCGCACACTATATAAAGGCTGCAGTTAGAGGATAATGGCAGGTCTCAAGCGATAGAGAGCGGCAATCGAGAAGACAACAAGCACGATACACACGGGAGTAAGGTTGTTATTCTCTCTGGAGAAGACCTGACCTATATAAAAATCCACATGTCGTTCTCTCTGCGTGATCAATTATGAAAACCCCCTGAATTAAACAATCATATGCAAGATTGATTCTAAAACATCGAACCAGGGCTTCTGAAGTTTGAGTTTGAATTAAATCAGAAAAAAAGATGAGAGAGAGAATGTCTCACTGTCATTCAGGTCCCACTAAACAGTGCCTCGGTCCATGTGAACAATGCATGAGCAGGAGGTCAACATGCACTGTGCACGGTCCATGGGCACACGGGTCCTCGGGGCTGCACTGTGCGCAGGGCCCGCTTGTCAGCCGAAGAGAGGAAACCGGTTTAATTATTGCGCCATTACTATTCTCGGGTCCCACACGGCAGTGAAACCGACAGCAATTCAACTGGAGCTTAATTAACGCTAATCATCACTCAACCGTTAAGACATTGATTTAGGGGATTAATAATGAATGAATAGTGCATGTCCTAAAACGACAGCACAGGGAGGGCTCTCGTCGCTTGCGGCTCCGATTTGCTGCCGGCGGAGGAGGGCTCAACGGCTGCCAACAAGGACCAAAACGGGGAGAACTCACCGAGGCGAAGACGATGGTGGTGGTGGCGCAGCCGGAGGATAGCCGGAGTGACGGCGCAGCGAAGGGAAAGCGGCGGCGGGCAAAATGCCAAACGAGGAATTCCGGCGAGCTCCCAGAAAAAGGGTGAGAGCACCAGCTAGGGGGGAGCAAAGGGAGCTTACCAAGCCAAGGAAGGGGGCAGGAGGTGGCCGGAGTGTGGAGAACGTCGGAGGGGAAGCTCGCGGCCGGAGGCGAGGGAGATGGCAAAATCCGGCGGCGGGGATGGACCAAAAGCAACTCCGGTTGAGGGGAAATGCTCCTTGGCTCCGGGGGCTTGGTGACGGAGGTGGCGCGACGGGAGCTTCAAGTCTGCTAGGCAGACGGCGACGAGGCAAGGCGGCGAAGGTGGGAGCTCGGGATTTTCGGGTGGCACCTACCGAGAGGGAGAGAACGGCGAGGAGGAGAGGCTCGGGGGAGCTTCTTATAGCCGCGCAAAGAGGATGGAGGAAGGAGAGAGCCGTTGGCGCGGCTCAGAGGATAGTTTTATTTCTATATGCGAAAGAAGGCAGAAGAGAACTGTTCTTGAAGATCACCTTTTTTTTTTGTACATCGTGACAACATCAGCCAATGGTAGATCCCTTTTGAAGATCACCTCTCTTTGTACAGCCTGGCAATATCATCCAGTGTAACAGATTCATAATTACAGCCATTACCCCGGTTTGAATAATCTAGAAAAAAAAACCCTCATCAATCCTAAGAAAGGACATCAAGTAGTATGTTTTCAACTTCGTAACGACATGAAGGTATCTGAATATCTCACCTTCAACAAATTTCTTCGAACCTGAGACACAGAAAAAGTCTCTGCTATCTGGATGGCTTTCCCTGCTAACTCAAAACGCTTGAACCGATCAAACTATCAATTTGGCCGGGTTGAGACCGCGGATCGAAGTAGTAGTACTCAAAAGTGTCTGAATTAAGCTGAGCCCAACTAATGACAGTCGATTAAGATAGCTAGGCTAGCTACCGCTGACCACCCATACACCAGGCCATCTATCACTCTCACGTGTTGCCTAAATTAATAAATTTGGAACCATATGTTAGGAAACCTAGCCCAAGTCTCGCAGGCTTGGTCTATAGTGGGCTCCTCATCCACCTCTAGACTATATATAGAAGGAGACCCCCAACCATTGTACGTACCTTTGAGAAGAGAAATAAAAGAAGAAAGAAGTCCCTCTATATCTCTGTGTTCAATATACTATTTGTTCTTGCATTGTTGTGTGCGATTCAACTTCCGTCCACAAGGTGATCGATCAGACTAGACTCGCCAGCGATGGTTTTTCAACACGTGATCAACACGATCGACTCCGGCCTACTAGGCCTACTTTACTCGGATCGAAAAGGTAACCGTTGAAGCACGGCACTCGTAGATTGAATCGTATTTTCTAGATCGCTTTCAACTCCGCAAATTTGGCTTTCTAGATTATTTTATACGGTGCAAATCCGCTCTAATCTACCGTAAGTCGACTTGAAGTCGCCAGCCAAGCCGATCGGTAGGTTGCATGAATGAGTAGATGTGATTGCACTGTAGATGGTAGATTGAATGAATGCAGAAAAAAGAAAAAACTGCGTTAGCGCCTGCGTGCGGTTGTGCAAATTTCTTCTAATATCCGCGAGCCAACTTGTAGTCACCGGCACAATGCCGATCAAATGATTGATTGTTGGTTGCACTGTTTATGAAATAACGAGGTGCCTCTTGACCTAGAGAAATGACTACCTCTTCGCACACTATATAAAGGCTGCAGTCAGAGGATAATGGCAGGTCTCAAGCGATAGAGAGACGGGTAATCGAGAAGACAACAAGCACGATCCATAGCACAAGTTTTAGTCTTCCCCTGATTGTAACCACTATATTCAGTACAATACACACAGGAGTAGGGTTGTTATTCTCTCCGGAGAAGACCTGAACCTGTATAAAAATCTATGTGTCGTTCTCTCTGCGTGATCAATTGTTAAGACCCTCCTAATCAAACAATCATACGCAAGATTGGTTCTAAAACATCGACACGGGGCTTTCGAAGTTTGAGTTTGAATTAAATCAGAAAAAAAGAGGAGAAAAAGAATGTCTCACTGACATTTAGGTCCTACTAAACAGTGCCTCGGTCCATGTAAACAGTGCATGGACCAGAGGTCAACATGCACTGTGCACGGTCCATGGGATCACGGGTCCAGGGGCTACACTTTGCGCGGGGCCTGCTTGTCAGCCGAAGAGAGGAAACCGGTTTAATTATTGCGCCATTACTATTCTCAGGTCCCACACGGTAGTGAAACCGAAAACAATTAAACTAGAGCTTAATTAACGCTAATCATCACTCAACCATTAAGACATTGATTTAGGGGATTAATGACGACTGAATAGTGCATGAAAAAAAATCCTATAGGATCTGGTTCACAACTCCATCAATGTAGACCAACTCCGCAGCGTGACACGTGTCTTTTCACGAATCTCAAAGCGCACAGCTCCATAAATTACTGATGTGAATTTTCACAAATTAAATACTGAAAGCTAGCATATCACGCTTTGAGATTCATGAAAAGACACGTATCACACTGTGAAGTTGGTCTACATTGATAGAGTTGTGGACCAGATCTTATAGGATTTTTTTCCATAGTGCATGTCCTAAACCGACATCACAGGGAGGGCTCTCGTCGCTTGCGGTTCTGATTTGCCGCCGGCGGAGGAGGGCTCAACGGTTGCCAACAAGGACCAAAATGGGGAGAGCTCACCGAGGCGAAGACGATGGTGGCGGTGACACGGACGGAGGATCGCCGGAGCGGTGGCGCAGCGAAGGGAAAGCGGCGGCGGCGGCGGGCAAAATGCCAAACGAGGAATTCCGGCGAGCTCCCAGAAAAAGGGTGAGAGCACCAGCTAGGGGGAAGCAAAGGGAGCTTACCAAGCCAAGGAAGGGGGCAGGAGGCGGCCGGAGTGTGGATAACGGCGGAGGGGAAGCTCGCGGCCGGAGGCGAGGGAGATGGCGAAATCCGGTGGCGGGGATGGACCAAAAGCAACTCCGCTTGAGGGGAAATACTCCTTGGCTCCGGGGGCTTGGTGACGGAGGTGGCGCGACGGGAGCTTCGAAGTACCGGCTAGACGGCGACGAGGCGGTGCGGCCGAAGGTGGGAGCTCGGGATTTTCGAGTGGCACCTACCGAGAGGGAGAGAGCGGCGAGGAGGGGAGGCTCGGGGGAGCTTCTTATAGCCGCGCAAAGAGGATGGAGGAAGGAGAGAGCCGTTGGCGCGGCTCAGAGGCGCGCGGTCCCAAGGCGGCATGGGAGAGCAGGGCGCTACGTCACTGCGGTGACTCCGGCTCACGCACGGGCAGGCAGGTGAGGTGTAGAGGGCCGCTCGGTGACGGGACAATGCAGGTGAGGCGCAGGCGACGCGACGAGGTGGGGCTTGTTGACGCGGCGGCGACACTGGCATGCGCACGGGCAACGACTTGCGCCCAGGGCAGGTGGTGGCAGGGGCAGCTCGGTGAAGGGACTGAGCGGGCAGGCGAGCAGGTGGGGCAGCGCAGGCGCGCATGCGAAACGCAGGTTGCGGCCAGGGAGAAAAGGGGGCAGAGGGAGTAGATTGGGCTGACCTGGGCCGAAAGAGGGAAAAGGGCTAATGCCCAAGGGAGAGGAGAAGTGGGCTGAGCCCAGGAGAAAAATGGGCCAAGCCCAAGAGTTGAAATTTGAACCGAGATTTGAAACCAAAATTTGAATTAAGATGGAAACTATTGATTTTTGCAATTACACAAGTAATTTGAAATAGTTTTCAAAACTCCAATTACAAACCAAAACACTATTCACGGTCCGTCACTCTGCTACCAATATATAGATGTCTATAGTTTTCGAAATAAAAAGGGGGGAAGTTCTAGAAATAGAGGCTACTTGGTGTTTGGTGGTGAATGAGACTGGGTGGTAAAAGAAGGTGAAGTTGCATGGGTCTGAATAAGCTGTTCATCCTGTGGATTGTCGTAGCGTGGGCCTCGTGGAGTTTGTCGTGGACGTGGGCTTCCTTCCAATTTTACCGTGAGGGGAGAGACAGACTGGGGAGAAGAAGAAAGATGCTAAGAATAAACTATGTGATCAGAGATAGTGATGATTTTCATTGACACCATACGGCCGGGTTTGGAGCGATGGGGCCTTAAGTAGTATATATATATATGAATCTCTCAGCTCAGCTTCTTCTCGGCTAGCTTTTGTTCTTGCTGCAATCCAGTCCAGCCTGACATCACATGCGTGCATGAATATGAACGCACGCCCTGCTTGCAGTTGCATTGCCACTGCCAGGAAGAATAAGCAACTTGCATAAAAAAAGAAGCAGCAGCAGCAGCACGCAGAGAGACAAAAGCAACTTTCAAGAAGTCTGAAAGTTAAGAACGGCGGAAAGCAGCAGATCTAGGGAGGATCCTCACCTCAATGCAAGTTGCCTGCAGATGGTTGCAGTCTCGGTCAATTCATTGATTCATCGCCCTCCACTTAAGCGTAAGCACAGCTGTCAGCTTCTATATATCTTCTCACGTCAGTCAGAACATCAACAAGCTAGATAGATACTTGTGTACTACTATTGTAGAGTATGGCTGCAGATTAGATTATTACATGTATACCGTATAGTGAGCATGAGGTACACGATTCAGTTTGTGACCCCATGCATAGAGTTTATTCTTTTGTAATCATCCTTCCCTTTATTTTTCCTAAATTCAGCAGTAATCATGAAATTAATTTTCTTTGCGCGAATCTTGATGTATGCTGTGTGGTTGGGTGCACCTGGACGTGGGTGTAGATCGGCATGGCTGGAATATATCGCATATGCATGACGCATTCAGTGTGACGACGCTGGCATGATAATTTTAGTGTCTTTCATGTCTTAATCAGTTCATCCTTTCCTGGGATAGGCCATGCACGTGATTTGACATTTTCGACCGGTAATTAGCTCTGAACTAGCCGATGGACCACGCACCGTGTAGCCTGGTGTATTAAAACGCACAAATTAAGCTTTCTTTGCACGATTTCCAAATTTTAAATTCCTAGGTATTTCACAAATAAAATACATTTGAGATATTTGATTTCGTAGCCAAATTTATTTTTGAGATCTCTCTCCCAATGTATGTGAAAGAGAGGAGGGAAGGTAGGCCCATTTAGCAATTTCACACTCAACCTTAATTTGAATTTATAGGTGATGCTAGTATTTTATTCAAATTAATATATCTCTAAAAAAACTATCAAATCTAAGTATTTAAAATTAAAGAAAGAACAGGCAGAGAGGACCACTGGTTAAAACTTGACACCACCTAGACGAGTCATGTAATGACTACGAAACTCTTGTCTTGGGAATACTTAGGTAAAGATCAAATTTGAATTCAAATTCAAATTGTGCAACTTGTTTTCTCCCCAAAATTCAAAATATCAAATCTCCAAACTCTCCTTCGGGCTCAGCCCATCTTCTTTGCCCTAGCCTGGATTGTGCCCGCGCGTCTGTCGGTGCGCCGCCTCGCCAGCACCAGCATGCCGCCGCCCTTATGTCGTGCGAGTCTGCACCGCTCTCACTTGTTTTAGCTTCAAATTTAATGAAATTTGTTTCAATTTTTTTTAAATTCAAGATCTTTCTGTTGGTAGTGGTTTTGTTCAATTTAGAGTTCATTTGATTTTTCTTTTGTATTTATTTGCTTTGCCCGTTTGTTTGTTCGTCTTCTAATGTGATCGTCCAAGTAGAGTACAAAGACGCGGGAGAGCCCCAGTTTGAGCAAGTGCAAGAATTCCAAGACCCACCTGCTTTTGAGCCGGGCAAGTCAACATTTGATCATATTGAACCTACCTTTGTACAAATTTATATTCATTTAAATTATCAAATGGCATGCTTAATTCTTTATGGAAATGTATGTCAAATTTCGAGGTAGTTACTTGCCGACTTGATACTTTAGTATTATTATACCATCCCTTGACATTTGAATTACATGATCCTTGTCACCCTAGATAATTTGTTGGTAACTTTACTAGCTATAGGTCGTACTTAAGTGCCATACTAGTTTTGCTTAAGTACCAGGGCATCAATTGCCCTAATCATCATTTTTAAAATCATGAGTTTTGTTTTGGATAGTTATTGGAGGGAAATGACTGGTATATTTGATATAACCTAGTCTTATGCTTCCCAAAACCCTAACAACTTACTATTATCACATCTGGACGGATGATAAGATGGTTGGTGCGGATGTAGCATAAGAAATGATGGTATGTGACATGCATCGCGTATATAACTTTAAGGACTTAATCATGTAAAGACCTCTCAATATAAAACAGTGCAACCATAAGTCTATAATGGTGTCGACTTGGCTAAATAATTTGTATCCACCAGTGCGAGTTGCGCTATTGGAGTGACCCATGAGTCGTGTCGCTGGTTTTAAGCCATCGTGAACACGGGTCGTGTCACTGGTATAAGCCGCCGTGTGACGCAAGAGGGGTCCTGGGTGTAGTAGACGTAACCACCCTCAAGCGAAACCTTAGTGCGTGTAACTTACACTAGGGGATGCATTGTAAAGGCCTTGTGATGATCTCTTTGACTCACATGTCTTAGGAAACGTATGAAGCACAACAAGATGATTATCTCTTGTGGATAAAGTATACAGTCTCTGTAGACTATAAACTATTCAACAGTCGTGCCTACGGTCAAGGGCGGGCATGAGAACTTACTCGAGTTAGTTTCTATTTTAAAAACATTTGTGGGTGGGATGAAAACTCGTCGGGTACATGTAACCCTGATTTTGGACTTTTTTATGGGTGGATGTAACCCAGTGTTGTTAATTAGGTGGACGTAACCTTAGTAATCGAAATTAAGCATATGGTGGTCGGAAACCATGTCACAGGTGGATGGACCCTTCACTCTCTTTAATAAAATATGATTTGGTTAAAATTCTAAGTCATAGGAGTTTCTAATTATTGTAATTAAAAATGTTGCTTTTAGCAAATAAAAAACTGAGTCATCCTTGTTAAACCTTGCATGTATAGCTATTGCATTCTGTGTGTTGGCTCGTGGAGCACTATTGCTTGTGCTCACCCTCGCTCCCCCACATCCCTCAGAATCCGTGGACCAAGGGTACTACGCATACTACGATGATCCAGAAGTTGATGGCCAAGAAGACAAAGGAGAGTAGTTTAGGCTCTAGTTGTCTAGATCTCGCCCTAGTCTGGCCGACTAAGTTGGTGCTTGCGCGCACCTATTTTATCTAAGTCTTTGGGTAACATAGGTCGCTTACAGGTTACCCAAGTCACTTGCCTGTGGCGAGATATGCCATGCCCTTTTGCTTTCGCTACCGCTTCCGCTTTTGTGTAATGTATCTTTTTGGCCTGATCGGCTCTATTGTAAACTTGATCCGAGGCGGTCTATGTAAACTCTAATGTTTTGTAACTATTGTATGGTACGGTTTACATCCTGTATAAAATGAATTAGTGATGTATTTGTGAGCACTATCTACTGATCCAAAAAAGTGTTGTGGATTCACAGAGGACTTTGGATTGGGCTAAATCCGGATCCCATAGTGCCCAACTTTACGCACACGCTAGAAACTTTGTGAGCTCGCGAATTTATCCTCGTCCTCCATCATTCTAAGCGTGTGCTAAGGGCCAGGGTGCGTTTGCATGTGCGTGTGGTGTGTTGTGGTGTATGTACGTGTGCATCTATCTATAATCGAAAAAAAAAATAAACGCCTTTGTCTAGCTTAGACGACCATGGTATAGTTACACGGCACCTGATGCATGTCCTCCCTGTGATATGGAAGGAGTTGAAGAGTAATTGGAAGCATCAGGCATGTAATATGGAAACGTGACAGAATAAGCTGCTTTCAACGATCCAGTAATCCACTAGACTAAACAGCAAGTTGCTATATATCTGTTGGATTGCACTATGTACCAATCTCTACTTAATCGTCATGCAGCTTAATTATTGCAGACTGGTCAGACAGGATTTCTTAATTTGATTAGAACGTGTTTTGTAGTTTTTACATGGTTATCAGATCAGCTAGCTTTTATTTAACTGACGAATGAAATATTAATCAGGGTGATGGATCTCCCAACGTGAGTTTAATTATAGCACGAAATACGGCGGAAGCACTGTATATGTTCTCATATGCATCGATCTGAATTCTGAACCGTAATTTGGCTGATTGCTTTACTCCGCGGGACTCCTGACTCTGAGCATGCATTGCATTTTCAGGGTCACCAATAGTACTGTTCAGGCTAGGTCAGGCGCAGGACATGTAACCGATGGATTAATATCGCCTAAACTCTAGTATCAAGAAAGGATTTTACGTATCCTAAAGGATACTACATAAACTGTAGTATCTATAATTAAGATTATCTAAATACTATAGGACTACGTAAACAAACTCTAGATATACTATACGCACAAAGATTACTAACAATAAACTGATGGGTTAATTTGTGGGTCCGCTGTTGCTGTCGCATGCTCATGCTCAGTTGCATGGACTGGTCGGATGAGTGGAGCGAGCGAGGTGAGCTTCGGCTGGTCCGTCAATGGGAACAAGTTGCACATATATGTAGTACGTACCTGAGTACGTGGCGTCAACTTTAAAGGAAAACATTTGACTAATTAAACATTGATCATGGTCATGGTTGAATCTAGTTAGGTAGCACCATGCACTACCCGTGGAAGAAAGTTTCAGAGCTTCCTAGCATCTTCGGTCTTATTTATCCTTAGCTTCCGCAACGTTACAGTATATAAATTACCTGGCTCACCTGCTCCCTCCATTACATTCCATTAGCTTCTAGGAGTATTTTTTTTATCTCTTTGCATAATTGCATCCATTACCTAGCTTAATTAACCTGTCCTTACATCGCTTGATTTCCACACGTACTGGTCAAACATCACACAATACAGTCAGAGCTAGAGGCCCCGCCATGTACATAGACAGAGACGGAGACGCACGCGGCTTGATGATCAGTTAGTAGTAAAACATACATAGATACATATATCGATCCTTGTAGCAGGCTGCAGGCCTCGGCAGCAGCTGAAGAAACACGCAAACGCACGTACACTAGCTAGCTCCTTGACAAGCATAAAGCAAGCTAGCTACCGTACGTTAATGGCTGATTGCCTGCCGGATCGTGATGGCGCGGTGAGGGAGGTGGCGCAGGTGTACGAGCTCATCAAGACCCACCAGCCCCTCCTCCTCCTCGTCCACGCCGACGAGCGGGCTGCGCCGTCGTTGTCCACGACGACGCTGCTGGCGCAGAACCTCCTCAACGAGGCGCTGCGAGCCCTGAACGTCGCCCTCTCCGTCTTGAAGCAGCAGCAACCTAGTGCTTCTGCTGCTGCTCCAGCAAGCGTCAAAGCTGAGCCTCACGTTCTCTCGTCGAGCTCTCCAGCAGCGAACAGCAGTGGTAGCCCTGCACCACGAGATTGCAAACAAGCAGTGAGGAGAGCTGCCAAAAGAAGAAGAAGGTATATATATATATACATGCATGTAGTAGCATCGATCGGGTTAATTATTAGATTTCTTGTTGATCTTCCATGCATATATGATATGTCTTGGAAACTAATTAATCAATTTGATCTGTTTGATTCTCGATACATATATAGAGCTGAGGAGGACAAGAACTCGTGGGTTAACATGACGGCCGTGCCTCACGAGGATGGCTACCAGTGGAGAAAATATGGCGAGAAGAAGATCCATGGCACTCATTTCGCAAGGTTTGTTCATTATATACATATTATTTACAGTCGAAGGGTGGATTGCATCTATGAATTAAGCCGATTGATTAGCTAACATAAACTACAAGGCCGGTATATATGCAAGGACCTATACCGTACCTAGATTATATATATTATTTGGCACGTGTTACGATTGCAATTGGTATATGGATCAGTACATAGAGTATGACGATAAACATTCCATGAGTATGGCCACATGTTAATCATCAATTAGTACTAGTTATATTGAGGAGACAGGTGTGACCAACATTGAGGATCAGATAGCTGGCTCTGGTTTCTGATCACTAATCTTAGTAACATGCAACAACCTGCACACAGAACATCAGTGCTTGGAGGCCGGATTAGATGTTCTGGTGTGATTGAGATTCTAGAAAACAAAATTCAGCAGTAGCTTTGAACATCTGTTTTTAGATCGAAACAAGGATTAGCTAGCATTACCCTCAGTTTGTTTTCCTTTTTGGACGTCCAGATTAACAGGCCTTGCTTAAAAGTTCATCTCTTGTTCCGTTCCTGGTAGCATGTATATATATATATATAGAATGGGGAAAGAAACAGTAGTCTCGTTCAAACACTGTTTCGGATATTATATATATTATCACAGACTGCATACATACATACATACTTTCTGTACTGCTCAAGTTGAAAACTTAGAATTACATTTTGCAGGAGCTACTTCAGGTGCACCTACAAGGACGACAAGGGTTGCCAGGCCACAAAGCAAATCCAGCAAAAGGACAGCAGCGACCCACCCATGTTCCAAGTGACGTACAGCAACGAGCACACCTGCACCGTCTGCACTACCGCCACCGGAGCAGCCGCCAGTAATAGCAATCTTGCCTCGTTGCTAGGCTACGACTGTAACACCGCGGCCGGAATCAATGATCCAAATGCTCGTCCTGCCGATCAACATGCCGGCAGCAGGATGATCGAGCAAGAACCACAAGCAGCTGCGCCTCCATTACCCGCCCAAGTTGCTTCTGATTTGGGTCAAACTCAAACGCCGTGGCAAGAGGCATTTCCTGTCAGTAATACGCACTGCGGTCCAAGCCCATATAATGGTATGGCATCGGTTGCTAGTACCGGTAGCTGTTCCAATGCCTCTGCCCTGTCCTGCGTCGATGAATTGGACCAGATCACGGTGATGGATCATGAACCAGCACTGGGACTGGGAGACGACGCCGCCTTCTACGATGATCCCCATCTCCTCCTCCTATATGACAGCTTCAAGTACTACTAGCTACAAGGGCCACTAGCTTAACGCAATTCTTAGCAAGAATCCAGACAAACATATATGAAAGCTTCAAGCTTTTTTTCCCCCCATAAGATGTATACATTTGGCATGTAACGAATGAGAATCTATTGTGAGCTTTGTAGTTTTAGTGATCACTCTTGGATGACACAGTTAACTAGGAATAGATTTGTTTGTACTTGGACTGGAAAAAAAAGGGAAGAGAAATGGCCGGCCCAACTTGTTGTATGTCTAAAATCAAGCCTAGTAATTAAGCCCTATCTATCTGCCAATGGGTTGCCCATTATCGGCCCATAAAAATCCCACACATTCGCTTCTTGGGAGCCCATAAGCCCGCTGCCTGCCCAGGCCCAAGCCCGAGCGACAGATGGAAGGAGCAACTCCGGTCGCAACTCAACTCGCAAGGAGAGCGATGAGCCGATGAAATCCGATCCGACGGCGCAAGATCCTCAGCAGCATGTGCTGCGCTGCGAATAAACAAGGCACGGTTCTCCAAGCAAGTATAAAGTGTGAGCACACGAGGCTTAAGTGTGAGCGCACGAGCTAAGCCTTGTCTTCTTTTTAAGTGTGAGCGCACGAGCAAACTAGATTAAAGAATCGAGTCCACCGCCTAGGGGTCATTATAAACTTAGAAACGTACAATGATAGTACTTAGAAATAAATAAAGTGGGCCAAGAGTGTAACAGCTCGAAAAGTTTTTGTCATAAATCCCGAAGTTAAAAGGGATAATTGGCTATAGGACACAGCACATTGTCCACCTTTGCTAACGGACACTGAATAATCGTGGTACAGCCATGAAACACTGCCAAAATATGTAATTTGGCCCTAAGACATTGAGCCGCTTATTATATTATTTTCGGGTGGAAGAGGAGAGAGAAAGCACGTGAAATGACCATTTTGCCCTTCGGTCTCCTTGCTCTTCTTCTCTTCACTCAGTCATCCATTCCCCATTTCTTGCTCACCTCTGCGCCTCCTTGCTCCTCGCGCTGCCACAGTCGAGGACGACGGCGGCGCCCTCCTCCTCGCCGCGACCACCAGTGAAGCCGCCTTGCCCCCGCACGACCACCAGTAAAGCCGCCTCCCCCTCGCCACCACCACGCCAGAAGGGGCACGACGCCCACCGCCGCCTCCACCACTAAGTTCCACCCGCTGTGGCTCAGAAACATCCCCAAGGCCAGGTGGTTTAGCACCGCCTCCTGCTCGTTGAGGGTAACCGCTCGTCGTGCGACTGAGGGAGGGAGGCTTTCATGAAGCGGCGCACGCCGGGAACGTCGACGTCGCTCACAACGTGGTCGGCGTTGGCGCCGTCGAGGTAGGTGGGAAAGTAGGCCTCTACGGTCGTCACGGTCGGGAGGACGGTCACGACCTGAGACTCAGACTTTGCACGATTGCCCTATGATAAATAATAACTGAATTCTCAAGAACATAATACAACTGAACAGAGAATAATGAACCTTGTGGTCAATTTACGGTGCCAAAACTGTGCTCCCTTTTCATTGTATTCTCCTCAATTTATACTAAAGGTTACATCCTGGGATAGTAACTACAACTACTGATAACAACTAGAAAACGAACCTCAATCGGTTCGGTATTACAATTTGAATGCAGTTCGGATTCAAAGTCCGAGACTACCTCTGAAACCAAAACTCCAACCAAAACTCTTCAAATCTGATTAGACAGCAGGATTAACTCCAACAAACAATGGGGACGATCTGGAACGCATCAGTATCACAACCAGCACAGCATCGACGCGGCGCGCACGCTTGGGTGGCAACGATGGCGAGTCCCACGCCAGCACGAGGTGCACGCGGCCGTCGGCGACCGCAACGGCCCGGACAAGGACGAGCCACACGGCGACGCGGACCAGCCGCCGCCGCTCCTCCACGAGGTCCTCGACGGCCTCCGGAAGCACAAACGCGGTGTCGACGACGGCCGCGTGGCGCGCCGCGTCCTCGATCTCGGCCCTCGCCTGCACCTCCACGCCATCGTCGTCGTCGACAACTTTGAGCTCTTCGAGCTCCTGGTGGTCGAACGCCTTCGCCTCCATGTCGCCGTCTCCATGAACGCGAGGGGGAGGCGGCTACACTGGTGGTCGCGGCGAGAAGGAGGCGGCTTCACTAGTGGTCGTGCGGGGGCAAGGCGGCTTCACTGGTGGTCGCGGCGAGGAGGAGGGCGTCGCCGTCGTCCTCGACCGTGCCAGCGCGAGGAGCAGGGAGGCGCAGAGGCGAGCAAGAAATGGGGAATGGATGACTGAGTGAAGAGAAGAAGAGCAAGGAGATCGAAGGGCAAAAGGGTCATTTCACGTGCTTTCTCTCTCCTCTTGCACCCGAAAATAATATAATAAGCGGCTCAGTGTCTTAGGGCCAAATTACATATTTTGGCAGTGCTTTATGGCTGTACCACGATTATTCAGTGTCTGTTGGCAAAGGTGGACAATGTGCTGTGTCCTGTAGCCAATTATCCCAAGTTAAAAATATGGTATTTTTTTAAAAAAATTTGTGTGTTATCAATTGTTGCCTTATTTACATACTTTTTGGAGTTTATTTTAACAGCATCCCTTCTTTGGAACATGTTGTGAAAGCTAACAAGTGGTTAAAAAAAACTAAAGGTGTTGTCTTTTAAAACATTATGTGAAATTAAAACCCGAGAGCTAAAAACTTAAGTTCAAAATTGTTGGACCGAAAAGGCGACTAGAGGGGGGGTGAATAGGAGCACGAACTCTTTTCTCTCCCAAATTGAATTCAATACGAATCTCACTCCAATAGCTATGAAAGCTATGAAGATCAATCAATCATGCACAGCGGAAGACTTGTATTGAATCAACTCAAAACCCCAAAGTAAAATCAACACAAAAGCAAAACACGAAGACATGGCGGTCGACCTCTCACGGGGCGGTCGGGCCGGTCGGTGGCGATCGACCGATCCCAGCGGTCGGACCGATACCAGTGGTCGACCGTTCCCTCGAGCGGTCGACCGATTTCACGGAGGTCGACCTCGTTCGATGAACGATAAAAACAGACCGGACAAACCAAACGCAAATTGATCAAACTTTTGATTCGTGCGTCCAAACTTCGTGAAACTTGACACACAACTTCCTAAGGATGTCGGGAACCTATTCCAAGCAACAATTGTGATAATTCTTGCTCAGGTTCAGACCTTTTACCGTTTGAGCGAAGTTAGGTCAAAACCGAGTGAAAACGAAAATATGATCTTAAGACTTGCGTGGGTGATTGATGATCTTGATGATCCTAGATGTATTCTCACACGTCACAGCAAGCTAAATCACGTTAAGAAACTAAGCAATAACTCATGGATCAAACAAAGACTCAATTCATCAAAAGAGAAAGAAAGCACATGAACTCACTTTTGAAGAAACTTTCTTTGGATTGATTTGATCAGTTTTCTGACCACTCCATCAATGGATGGCAAAGACTCAATACATGAGCACGAAATCAAATCCAACTCTCAAGAACCCTAACCTCCGCTCCTCCTCTCCTAAGCAAATTAGGGTTTCAAAAACAATGAAAGGGTCGAAGGGGTGCTGCCACCTCCTCCTCTATTTATAGTGGAGGCTTAGGGTTTCTAATAGAGTCTCCTAATGGGCTCCGTTAAGGCCCAAAACAAGCGGGTGACACACGCACGCATTTTAAAGCGCCGTGTTCATGTTGTGCGGCACTCGCTGCTCGCCACGTGTAGGTTGATCCAACGGCTCTCATCATGTCGGCAAGTCTCTCCCATCCGGCTCCACCGAAACCACCATGGCACTTGCACCGACCCCGTGCGCTTGATTCAACGATCGCGCCGAAGCGCCGTTCGGTCACCTTTGTCCATCTTGCACCATACTTGAGTCCAATGACTTCACCCGGCATCGTCGATCGTTTTGAACCTCTGCTCTCCAAGCCTAGTCCCGATCATCCTCGCCGTTGACCGTCGTTGACCACCAAGCAACCTGCACAACAATAGACAAGCAAATCGAATTCGGGAACAAGTTCTTCACAACTTGACCCACGTTAGTCAAAACATGCATCATGCAACACATATGCTATGAAATCCACGAACTTGACCTAACAAGCAACCATCGTCGCCACCTGAGCGACGACTTAAAATGGCCGGTCGGACGCCCGGCATTGGCGGTCGCCGCCACCGCCGATCGACCGCCAGCGAAGGCGGTCGACCGCCACAAAGGACTTAGCGAAATTTCAACGCTGAAATCCGCAACCTCTCGGAAATTTAAAGCGAATAGAACTTTTGTTGAAGCTCCAAAATTATGAGACCAAGTGCGGTAGAATCTCCTCACTTGCCTACACCTCTATTTTTGGCGACCTCAAACTTCAAGGTCACTCAACTTGCGGTCCGACCGCTCAGCGACGCCGGTCGGACCGCTACCAAATCGGTCGGACCGCCCGACCGGCGGTCGGACCGCCAAACACAATTCACGAGGCATGGGCGGTCGACCGCCACCGAGGCGGCCCGACCTACCGAGACTGACAGAACACGAACTTTGCGAAAACTCGTGTTTCGCAAACCTTCAACGTCATTGCCAATTGACACATCATCCTAAGATCATGAGCATATCCCCATGATATCCACAATCTCCCCCTTGATGATCACATTGGCAATTCCCAACAAATGCAAGTTTTGAAGTTTGAAAAGTAAAAACTCAACGTTTTCGCGCAAAGGCACAACTTGGTCCATATGCAAGAGAAAGCAATGAAAATAACCAAGCTGGCTTCAGAATAGCATCGGCAAGTGAGATAAGGCAAAAGAAAGCAAGAAAGCTTCAATTTCCAAAGAAGAGTCAAAAATCTCACTTAAGGTCCATATGAAAGAACAATTGTTCAAAATGACCTTTGATCATGATGAGGCTCAAGAATTGCAATTCAAGTTCAGAAAGAGCAATAAGACCATAAGAATGCAAATAAGAAACTCCCCCTCACTATGATCCTCAAATTTCAGAAAATTTCAAATTCTCCAATTTTCTCCCTCTTTGTAATACTTTTAAATCCTCTCCCCTTTACACATTTTGAAATATCTTCTCCCCCTTTGACAATGGAGTCATCAAGGAAACACGCCTTCCTCTCGTTCGGAGATAACAAATGCAGAATGAGGAAAAAGCATAAGAAGGAGCATGCATGAAATGCAATGGGTGGCTTCATATTTTTGTATTTTTCAATTTTGGATTACAAGAAGCTTTGGAGATTACCCAAAAGAACAAGCTAGCATCTCAAATTTTGCATAAACACCATATCGGCTGAATGCGCTAGCAAGATCATGATAAGACATATATAACAAAGCTAAAGCAAGAAGGCTCAATATAAAGCAATGAATTTTAGCATTTTAAGCAAAGTTTCAAATCTAGCAAGTTCATCAACAGAGATCCTAAAATGAATGGCCATGTCAAAATGTCAATGTGAGACAAAGAAGCTAACAAAGACCACATTAAGAGACAAACAAGTCCTAAATTGAATTATTTTGCTCAAATTGTCTCAACCGCCCATTTTTCAACAGATTTTCATTTGCAAAGGAATATTGAAGTTGATGAAAGGTATATCTTAGTGAAGAAGATCTGGACTAGGAGCCATCCACAAACTCTTCCTAAGCTTCTACCCATTTGAAAATTCATTTTCTTATCCACGTGCTAGATCTCAAGCCTTGCATGACCATCTTAAGCACAAAAAGCTTAAAAGAATGATCTAGGTCATCCAAAACTCCCCGAGTTCATGCCTAGTGCTATGGCAAGCCGTCTCATGAGAAAGAATTGGTGAGATCAGTTTTTCGCACAAAGAGACCTCCTTTTTTTCACAAGAGCGATTTAGATTCTCAAAAGAACAAGAAGCTCAAGTAATGATCAATACTAGATTCAAGAGCTAACACTTAATTTTTGCGGGGCCAATGTCATAAAAGGAGCACTAATTGCGCAACTAGCTAAAACATCCACAAATTGCGTTTTTAGTTCAAGTTGTCTTAAAGTTCTAGCTCATTCAAGAAAGACTTAGCTACACATGTGAAAGCATGATAATTCTAGCAAGTCAAGGAACTAGACATGGCATTGAGCGAATTGAAATACTAAAAGCTCAAGCAGGGTAATAAGCAAAGCTTCATCAATTTTAAAGACAAGCGAGAAAAGCATATAACAATGCATCTTTTGGTTTTTCATATGAATGCAGTATGAAACAATGAAATGCACACAAACTAAAAGATCAAAAAGAACAAAAGAAGATCAAGAAAAGATCAAATGAACAAGGTAAAAGCAGAAAGATCAAACTCCCCTCAAACCAAACCGTAGGGATAAATTACCCTAACTCACTTCTCAAGGTGGCAAACCTAGTTGGATCTAAAAGCTTGGTGAGGATATCACCAACCGAGCCTCGGACTCCACGAAATGTAGCACAATATCACCCTTCTCGACATGATCTCTAAGAAAGTGATAGCGAATGTCTATGTGCTTGGTCCTAGAGTGTTGCACGGGGTTTTTAGCAATGTTAATCGCAGAAGTGTTATCACGAAAAGAGGAACACTATCAAAAGCCAACCCAAAATCCTTAGAGTGGACACCATCCACAAAATCGACTCTGACAACTAGCGTGACTACATATTCAGCCTTCAATGATGGATTGTGCAAGAAGATTGCTTCCTAGAAGACCAAGAGACAAGAGAAGTGCCTAGGAAGTGACAAGTGCAGGTACTCTTCCTATCTAGCCGACGACCCGCAAAATCGAATCGAAAACCCCGAATGGACAAGGGCGACGGCGAGAATACCAAATGCCATCTTGGAGGTAGAGTGTAAATACACGAAGATGCGTTTAACGACTTGGCGATGGGAAGTCCTCGAGACGCTGAAACCTCGCATGAGGCGCACCAGAAGTGGATGTCGGTCTTGAGGCGTCAGTGCGAGAAGGAGCCAATCATCTTTGCGGTACTCGCGTTGATCCATGGCTTCTCCTTCCTCATCCGGATCCAAAGCGATCGAAGTCGCCATGGGAGTGGCGATCGACTGCGATCACCATCTCGAAGCGCTTGAGCGGATCCTTGGTGTACCGTCGATGGATGAATATCCCTTCCTTGCATTGCTTGATTTGAAGCCCGAGAAAGTAGTTGAGTTCTCCCATCATACTCATCTCAAATTCCTGGACATGGTCTCGGAAAAGTGGAAACAAGAGCATGAGAAGAACCACCAAAGATAATATCATCTACATAAATCGAGCAAGCGGAAGTCATTGCCACGCCTAAGGATGAGCAGGTCTTGTCTACCTTACCCATCTCAAAATCATTCTTAAGCGAGAAAGGTCTTAAGTCTATCATACCATGCTCTAGGGGCTTGCTTAAGACCATACAAGGCTTTGGATAGCTTGAAAACATGATGTGGATGCTTGGGATTCTCAAAGCACAGGGTTGTCTAACATACACTTCCTCCTCTATAAAACCATTCAAAAGGCACTCTTAACATCCATCGATATAATCTAAAGCCCTTAGAAGCGACAAATGCAAGCGAGAATGCGAATGGCTTCCAATCTAGCAACAGGAGCAAATGTCTCATCAAAGTCTAACCCCTCAACTTGGCTAAAACCACGAGCTACCAATCTAGCCTTGTTTCTAACCACAGAACCATCCTCATTTTGTTTATTTTTGAACACCCAACGGGTTCCTATCACATTATGACCACTAGGAGGTTCTACTAGATTCAGACCTTATTCCTCTCAAAATTCTCTAACTCCTCATGCATGGCATTAACCCACTAGAATCGGATAACGCATGTGATATATCGCGGGTTGAAAGAAGCAACAAATGCGAGAATGAGAGTAGAGACTTGGATCGTGATACGGGCGAGTGACTCGCTCATTAAGATTACCAATCATCGATCCGGAGGATGATGCCTCTGAATATGAAGTGGAGCGCTGGGGAGACAATATCTCCTCAACCTCCGCAGTGCTGGCGATGAAGAAGATGCGGCAGAGCCTCAATTGGAGGTGAAGCGATCATGCGAGTTACGGAACTTGGGCAGAGCCTCGAAGCGGCGGTGGAGGACAAATATCGACCGTCATCATCTTCCTCCACAAAAATGCTTTCGTCACACTGTATCACGAAATGTCGGATCTAGCTCGGGGCTAGTCTCATCAAAAGTGACATTGCATGTCTCTGGACAATGTTAGTTTCAACATTAAAAATCCGAAAACCCTCGAATGTGCGGGATAACCTGAAATAAACCATCAAAAGTCCTTGATTCAAATTTATCTAGGTTTCTGTCTTGAGAATGAAACACTTAGCTCCAAACACTCGAAAATGAGAAGCAGAGGGTTTTCTACCAAAGCGAAGCTCATATGAAGTCTTGCCCAAAGAAGGTCTCAAGTAGACACGATTTGCAATATGGCAAAGTGTAGAAATAGCCGCCCAAAACCTCCTCGGTGTGCTATACTCATCTAGCATTGTCCTAGCCATCTCGACTAAGGTTCTGTTCTTCCTTTCCACAACGCCATTACGTTGAGGGCGTGTGGAGAAGAGAGCGATGCTCAATTCGCGCTCGGCACAAAAAGAGGCAAGCGAGGCATTCTTGAACTCCGTGCCATTGTCACTGCGGATCGCTCTCAAGGCACGAGAAAATTCGAAGCCAAGCGAAGAACAAGATCACGATAAAACCAAAAGCTTCATCCTTGAAGCAAGAAAGAACACCCAAGTGTATCTCGAAATCATCAACTATGACAAGAATGTACCACTTGCCACCAATTGATCGAACCTAGCGGGACCAACGGTATCCATATGAAGCAAGCGTCCGGTCCGTCGGTCATGACCAAAGTCATGAAGGGTGTGGCGGCAACTTGCTTGCCATGCCTACTGAGGCGCACATCTGACATCCTTGCGGCTTTGAGTTTGGGCAACCCTCTCATGAGATCAAGGTTGCTAACTCGCGTCGGATGATCAAAACCAATGTGCCCCAAGCGTCGGTGCCAAAGCGAACTCGGAAGAAGGTGTAAACAAACATTTAAGAGAACCGACCAAAGATTCGGAAAAATCAGCTCCAAAGATCCTAGCAACTCTATAAATCCCAAAACGAGCTCACAGTGAGAATCAAGCACCGACAAGCATTTTTCTTAAATATTGTCTCATAACCATCATCAAGAAGTTGTGAGACAGAGTAAGTTAAACCTAAGCTTGTCCACAAGGGCGGCGTCCTTTAGGATGAAATTGTCATTCACCCTAATTGTTCTGTTCCTTCAATCCGCCCTTGAGTATTGTCTCCAAAGGTGATGAGGACATCACCTATCGACCGCGTGAAGGAGGTGAACCATTTTGAGTCTCCGGTCATGTGGCGTGAGCAGTGAGTCGACGAACCATGTGTCCTTCCTTCGCGGTGATCACGAAAATCAAGGTACAAAGAGCGATGTGTCTCAATCTGGGGTTAGTTAAACATGACTTGGGAACCCGATCTTGAGACACTGCATCGCTGAGTAGTATGCAAAGCGAAGTGCTATCCTTGACTCTATTTGAAATTCATTGTGAGCAATGGTTACTCTAACATGAGAGTTATCTGTCTAGGAGCATGAGCATGATTAGCATGTGAAATAAATCCTAAACCAGGTTTCTTCCTTTCTAAATTACCATGTCTCACAAAAGCTCTAGGTTGATTAGATGACATTCTAGCAAGATTTTTCTTAGCATTTTTCAACCTACATGTGAGAACTCAACTAAATGCCCATTTTTCTTACAATAGGTGCAATGGTACTTGGTACCTTTGGGAGAAGCACCTTTTGGTGAGCAGATGGTTGGGCAAAGCCTGCAGATTTGAAAGTGATCTTTGCGGGTTGGGTATCAAATTCAACTAAGCCATTTCTCAAAATTTGAATATCATTAGATTTATCACAGGCAAAGTTGTATCCTAACCCTTGCTTCTTATAGGAGTTTTGACTTGTCAAGAATCATGTTTAATCTGTTTCTTACCTTTAGAAAATCTTTCTAATGTGTCATTAAGGTAAGCAATTTCTTTTCTAAGGTTAACACATGAATCACAAGTTTTAGCATAAAACCTCTTCTTATAAGGAGCAACTTCAAGCTTAAGAACTTCACATGAAGCACAAGTAGCGAATTAATCTGTCCTTAAGCTTGGCATATTTAGCTCTAGCCGCTTCTACAACATCATGTAATTCACGTTCACGTTCTAAGCGCATGAGCAAGAGCTAGATTCAACCACATCGAAGCAACCAACGTGCTAGACTTTAAGCATTTTTCGCAAGGAGCAGATTTAACTTCAATTAACTCGGTTCTAGCATTTTCAAGTTGTTGCAAAGCGATATCATGAGCGGATTGCGGTTTAGCTAATTCGAATGTAAAGCATAGCGGGATGAACATTCATCGATTCAAGACTCTTAGCATTCACAAGTTCTAATGTGAGTTTCTTTACTTGTGACTCTAACTCCTCATTCTTAGTCATGATGAACTTTAAAGCTTTATCGACCTAGCATTTGCTCATAGACAGTTTCACATCTAGCAAAGAGAACATCATAAGAAGGAGATACCTCATTGTTGTCATTGATGTCGTCTGAGTCGACCATGAAGCACATCTTGGTGAAGTCCTTGGCCTTCCCTTCTTGTCTTGAGAGAGCTCCTCCTCCTTGTCCTCCTCGCTCCCGAGTCCACATCACTCAGGATCGATCTCCAAGAGCGGCAAGAACCCGGTGAGCGACCTTCACGAGCTTGGCATCATCAAACTGGACTTGCGCCCTTGAGGCTTCTTCAAGTGGCTTTTCATCCTTGTGGTTGCTCTTACCTTTGACTTGGGGCAATTTGCCGGATGTGATTAAGCTCTCCACACTCATAACAAGTCACGGGCCGCCTCTCTTTTGTTTCTCATATTGTTGTAGGCCCTTGTGAACTTCTTAATCAAAAGCGCCATCTCGGGCTCGGGAATACTCTCAAGATCCTCTTCTTGAATTGCAGATAAAGAAGCAAGTGAAAAACGAGAAGAGGACTCAAGCGACCCATCAGAGGCTCTCTTGGCGGGTGCGCTACCAAAGCCATGTTACCCTTCTTAGAATGGTCGACTTTACGGATCTCATGAGTCTTGAGCTTGCTATAGAGCAGCTCAAAGTCGGATCGAGAAGTTGACATTTTCTGAATGGCGGTAGCCTTTATCTCCCACTCCACGGTGTTGATTGCGGCCGGGAGATGGATGGCATTTTGGTGTGTAAATTCAATACCAACAGACTTCATCGATTTATCAACGTGTTGAAGCGTGAAAATGTCATCGATGCTCTCACCAGGCGCATCTCGAATTTGTTATATTCTCTTTTATAGACTCTTGGCGCACTTGTTTGATTTGGGAAGAACCCTCATGATAGGTTTGAGAGTCTTCCAAATCTCATGTGCGATCTCGAGATTACAAATCCTATCATATTCCTGTCTACCAAGCCCACCATACTGAAAATTCTTTGCCTTACGGTCATTAGCCAAAGAGCTTGAAGTGGCGTAGCAACCTCGAGCAAGATAAGCGGGCCTCGAGCGACTTCCCAAATACCTCGTGGTTCGCTCTCAAGAAAGACACGCATGCGGTTCTTCCAAAGGCATAGTCGTGCCCATCGAAGATATGCGGTTTGGAAGAGTACTTATCCATCGCCAAAGTTGGTGACGGTTAAGATCAAGATTGAACTAACCGTGCTCGATACCACTTGTTGGACCGAAAGGCGACTAGAGGGGGTGAATAGAGCACGAACTCTTTTTCTCCCAAATTGAATTCAATACGAATCTCACTCCAATAGCTATGAAAGCTATGAAGATCAATCAATCATGCACTGCGGAAGACTTGTATTGAATCAACTCAAAACCCCAAAGTAAAATCAACACAAAAGCAAAACACGAAGACACGGCGGTCGACCTCTCACGGGGCGGTCGGGCCGGTCGGTGGGCGATCGAACCGATCCGGCGGTCGACCGATACCAGCGGTCGACCGTTCCCTCGGCGGTTAGGCCGATTTCACGGGAGGTCGGACCTCTCGTTCGATGAGCGATAAAAGCGGCGGACAAAGCAAACGCAAATTGATCAAACTTTTGATTCGTGCGTCCAAACCGTGAAACTTGACACACAACTTCCTAAGGATGTCGGAACCTATTCCAAGCAACAATTGTGATAATTCTTGCTCAGGTTCAGACCTTTTACCGTTTGGCGAAGTTAGGTCAAAACCGAGTGAAAACGAAAATATGATCTTAAGACTTGCGTGGGTGATTGATGATCTTGATGATCCTAGATGTATTCTCACACGTCACAGCAAGCTAAATCACGTTAAGAAACTAAGCAATAACTCGCGGATCAAACAAAGACTCAATTCATCAAAAGAGAAAGAAAGCACATGAACTCACTTTTGAAGAAACTTTCTTTGGATTGATTTGATCAGTTTCTGACCACTCCATCAATGGATGGCAAAGACTCAATACATGAGCACGAAATCAAATCCAACTCTCAAGAACCTAACCTCCGCTCCTCCTCTCCTAAGCAAATTAGGGTTTCAAAAACAATGAAAGGGTCGAAGGGGGTGCTGCCACCTCCCTCCTCTATTTATAGTGGAGGCTTAGGGTTTCTAATAGAGTCTCCCTAATGGGCTCCCGTTAAGGCCCAAAACAAACGGGTGACACACGCACGCATTTTAAAGCGCCGTGTTCATGTTGTGCGGCACTCGCTGTTCGCCACGTGTAGGTTGATCCAACGGCTCTCATCATGTCGGCAAGTCTCTCCCATCCGGCTCCCACCGAAACCACCATGGCACTTGCACCGACCCCGTGCGCTTGATTCAACGATCGCCGAAGCGCCGTTCGGTCACCTTTGTCCATCTTGCACCATACTTGAGTCCAATGACTTCACCCGGCATCGTCGATCGTTTTGAACCTCTGCTCTCCAAGCCTAGTCCCGATCATCCTCGCCGTTGACCGTCGTTGACCACCAAGCAACCTGCACAACAATAGACAAGCAAATCGAATTCGGGAACAAGTTCTTCACAACTTGACCCACGTTAGTCAAAACATGCATCATGCAACACATATGCTATGAAATCCACGAACTTGACCTAACAAGCAACCATCGCCGCCACACAAAGCGACGACTTAATGAAAACGGTCGGACCGCCGGCGATTGGCGGTCGGCGCCACCGCCGATCGACCGCCAACGAAGGCGGTCGGCCGCCACAAAAGGACTTAGCCGAAATTTCAACGCTGAAATCGCAACCTCTCGGAAATTTAAAGCGAATAGAACTTTTGATGAAGCTCCAAAATTATGAGACCAAGTGCGGTGAGAATCTCCTCACTTGCCTACACCCTCTATTTTTGGCCCACCTCAAACTTCAAGGTCACTCAACTTGCCGGTCCGACCGCTCAGCGAGCCGGTCGGACCGCTACCAAATCGGTCGACCGCCCGACTGGCGGTCGGACCGCCCGGCACAATTCACGAGGCATGGCGGTCGGCCGCCACAGGCGATCGACCGCTGAGACTGACAGAACACGAACTTTGCGAAACTTCGTGTTTCGCAAACCTTCAACGTCATTGCCAATTGACACATCATCCTAAGATCATGAGCATATCCCCATGATATCCACAAAAATCCAACCCTCAAAGTGCTTAAAAGTCATATGAGAATTTCCAAACAAACATCAGAATTTAGCCATCACCTTTCTCCATTTTCCCCTCCTTTTTCTCTTCTCTTCTCTTTTTTTTTTCCTCCCCTGCTTTTCTTCCCAGCCGAGCAGGCTCAGGCCCATCGCACCATGATTTTCCTCCTCTCGGCTTCGGCCCACCCCGTGCGGATTGGCCCAGTGCCTCCTTCTCCCACCCGAGCGCAACCCCACCCGGCCTAGCTACGCTCTCCTCCCTGTCTGCCTCCTTCCCCGAGTGCCCATCCCCCCCGCACCTACTCTCTCTCTCTCTCTCTCTCTCTCTCTCACACAAGCGCACCTGCCGTCGTACAAGGATGACTCCCACACTGCTCCTCATGTCACCTGTCCCAGCGTCATCACTCCGCCGCCCACTTCCATCCCTCCGCGCCACTGTCCCCATGCCACCCCGACGCCTTGCCAATCGCAGTCGTCCCATCGGTCCGCCTCCGCCACCAGCTCCCCATCCCCCCTCTTGCCTATAAATTGTCGACCTGGGCCTCCATTGCCTCTCCCTACCATTCCCTCTCCTCTCCCTCTCTTTCATCGAGGGAAACCACGAAGGGAGCGCTGGCTCTGCTTCGGCCGTTGTGCCGCCATCGCGCCACCACCGCTTTGGTGAGCTCCCCGCCTCGCCACCCACGTCACTATATGTTCCAGAGCACGAGGATCATTTCCCCCACTTAATTTTGTCATTTGTCCACAGGGTCACGCCGGCGACCTCTTCTTCCCCGAGCTACGCCAAAATCGCTCATTCCGCCGCCGCATCTCCTTCGGTGAGCCCCCCCATTGATCCTCCTTCGACCATCCCCTCACCTCTCTCGAGCTTCTCTGGTATCTCACGGCTCCCCTCTCCTCGCAGGTCACTGTCGCCACTAGGAGCTTCCCGCATCACCTCAGGTCATCGTCGTCGGCCGCCCTTCGTCCATCCCCATCATCTTCCTCCGCTCCGATAAGTTCCCCGTCCCCTATAGATGCTTGTGCGCACGTATGTTAGCCGAGAGCGCCGCCGGGATGTAGAAGTCACCATAGCCCCGAACGCCATTGTTGCCAAACCCCACTGTGCCAGCTGCTGTAGGTCTTCTAAACCCTCACCGCCGGCACCAACAGGACCCCCATGACGTGTGGGTCCCATTTTTGGCCTTGCTGGCCGCTCCCGTGACCCGGCTCCCTGGTGACAACCACGGCCAAGAGCGCCTCTGAGCTCCCCTACCATTGTTAGAAATGGACAAGCGTTGTAGCTAGTAATTACTGTCGCCATTATGGTGTCATTAGGAAAGATTAGTGGTTAGGGGTTAGTTAGACGGCGTGGGAATGATTAGTTGGGAATTGTTAGTCAATTAGTTACTAAGTATGGCGATTAAAAGTGGCATTTCAACCTGTGCTATTAGCATTTAGGTAAAATACAAAATCAAATTTGGTGACCATGCATTAGCAGTTAACTGGCGGTGGGCTGCCAAGTCAATAGATAATTAAGAAGGTGAATCAGTTAGTGGTTATTGCAATCAACAAATATAGGGTTAATAAAATCCAATAGTAAGTTAATTAACTAGTTAGCCTGGGAAGATGTTAGCAACTAGAACACCATCTTGAAAGATCAATGGACTCTGACCGTTAGTGTTTAGTTAACACCACACATTTGGCTGAATCTTCCATTTACGACTTAGGTTAAGATCATTAACCTTGTCGTTGTTCAACAAGCGATAGGTCAAACCCTAAACGAGAGATCGCATATTAAGTAAACTAACGATAGCGATCAACTCAGGTAGTTAGAGCCTAAGATGGTATAGACATGTTTAGACGTATACATACACACGTGACCAAATGACCAGTAGGCCCTAGGCTATTGTCATAACAACAACAACAACAACAACAACAATAATAATAATAAAATAGATAATACACCATGATTAATGATTAATAGACCGTGTCAGTTAGGGTTTATACCAACTATAATTTTATGTTTAAAAATGCCTAGTTAACAAGAGGGTCCTAAGACCCTTGGCAAAGAGGTAGTTGTTTTAAGGTGCTATTTAAAGGCAGTGTAGCAATTGGATAATAATCAAGTATCATTAACGTATAGCCTTATGTCTAGGAGTACCCAAATGAACATAGGGTTGTACACCATGATACAACAACATCATGTCTAGGGCTAATCTTAGTATAGTGACCATGTAGTGAGACATATAAGTTCCCATATACCTACATATAATAAGCAAGGTAATAAAAGTATATGTGTATGCATGTATATTAATTGACATATAGACCATGCTAGTAGTTGATTAAGCAACTACGTGTGTCCTCAACACTTAGAGTAAAATGCCAAGTGATAAAACTTAATGAAGGATTAGCGGTAGCCGTGACCTAGCTTCATACTAGTAATAGTGATCAAGATGATAGGGTTGATCAGTAAGCAAGGACTAGTAGGTAATAGCTCATAGACCTTGTGTCATAGTTGTCTACTTAACTGGGAATAGTCTCTTGTAGGTGCGGGAGCTAAGGGTCAACCTAGTGTGATAGGTTTACTTTAGTATATGACAAACCACGTAGGTAGTAAGACTAACTATGGATCACCTTAAAGAAACTTCGAAATCGTAGACACGCCCAATCAAGATATAAGGTTAATGTTTAGCTAATGCTAGGAAGTTTCAGCTAAAGCTTATAGAACTTCCTTGATAAATATCAAATCATTAAGTAAACTATACCCCACATGTCGGTGAGACTTATGTCTACCCAGTATGAACCTCGAATCTATACATAAGTCAGACCTAACTTTCATGAAAGTTCCTCGATAAATATGAAATAATAACTAAATGAATCATTAGATCAGTTAGACGTCGTGTATGAATAGCGGTGATAGGTCCCTAAGTGGATGATAGTTGTTCCATCATCAATCAACATTGTATAGGCTCTAACTATCACTCATCGCTAACCGTTGTCAGAGAATCATGACCTGAAGGTGGGTTAGAGAATCCTACCTAGTAAGATGGTCTCACCCATCTAGGTAACCGATGAGGAATATTCATGTGAATATTCTCTCCCTTCCGTTGGAGTCCTAACTCCTTTTGCCATCGAATTTTTGAGAGCATGATCCCTCTTGCCTTCACTCCAAATCCAATGGTTAAACCCTAAGTCTGACCAGAACTACAGAAAAGGTCTTCATAGATGGTTTAAAAATATCATCACAGACGATTTCGTGAGCCATCTGAGTATATGGGTCAGTAATAACATGAAGTCATCACAAACGGTTCAAATGGTTTTTAAACCGTCTGTGAAAAAACTATCACATACGGTTCTAAACAATAACCATATGTGATAGTTAATTATCACAAACGGTTCTTGTCCACACTACTATAGAAAAGGTCTTCATAGACGGTTCAAAAACGTCATCACATACGGTTTCATGAGCTGTCTGAGTTTATGGGTCAGTGATAATATGAGGTTATCACAGACAGTTTTCAAACCGTCTGCGATGCATACTGTCACACACGGTTATTAACTCAGAACCGTCTGTGATAGGGATCTATCACAGATGGTTTGTAGCTGAAATCGGCTGTGATGATTCATATCACAGACGTCTGTGATGATTCATATACCACAGACGGTTTGTAGATGAAACTATCTGTGGTGACTTTTCTCTATAGACAATTTGTAGCTGAAACCATCTGTGATGATTTTTCTCTATAAAGTCTCCAAGCAGTGGCTGCTTGTGCCTTTAAAATCGACATCATATATATATATATATATTGTTTATATATTGTTCGTAGTCCCTCAGCCACTTTCGGGAGGTCGTCCACGTAGCATGGGGGGAAAGGACAACAACCACAAGCAACTTCATCGAGTCCTGTAAATTCAAAAAGCATGGCTGCCAGGAGAGCGTCAGGACATGCAATTACTTGGATGTCGTCGATAGGTAATTGGATGTCGCTATGTTCAGAAAGTAACGTGGATGCGCAGGTAATCCGACTGGGAAGTGGCTTCATGTATCAGCAACCAACCATTTCTTAATGTCAAGTCACCGTAGAACTACTTGATCACCGTAGAACAACAGTCCCAACAAGAACGAGGTCAAGATTAGGATTATCAGGACATTGAGTAAGTCGAGTCAACATTTGATCATTTTGCACCTACTTTTGAAATACAATTATATTATTTTAAAAATATGAAATTGCATTGCTATGATTCATACAAATATGTTGATTTAGCTCATAGCTAACACCTTAATGATAATTGCGTATAAACTTTCAATCCTTGAACTTAGATACTATCCTTTATCACTCTAGACTAATGGTACACATACTAACTACAAAGTCTGTACCTAAGTGACATGCCTAGCCTTACTTAGGTACATTGGTATGTGGGCAATTATTTGCCTCGACATCATTTAAAACTTGAAACTGAAATTGGGTAGTCGAGATTGGAGCCTGGTTGGTATGTTGAGCTAGAAAAGTATTTTAAAATAAAAGAAAACCAAAAACAGATTTTGACTTAGGCATCTGGAAAGAGTGGTGGGTAATGGGAAGAGCACGACAGAGTGGGTATAGGAAAGTACCGCCCAAGTCAATTAAGAACCGGATCTTGTGATGACCTCTCGTGTAAAAATAGTGCAACCAGAAGTCTATAATGGGTACGACCTGACTAACTAATTTATTCGCCTCCTCGCAACTTCATCATTAGTGGGTGTGAGGTGTAAATTAAGGGTAAGGGAGCCACCGAACTACACAACGCAAGTGAGAGACCTCCCAGGGGCGTGGCCCAAGGAGGTGATACCTAGTGGGTGGAGTTGCATTGAGGTAGGGCATTGTAAAAGCCTTGCGATGATCAACTTAGTCGCACACCTATTGAAGCGTGTCAAGACGGGCATTATAAGTTGATTGTCTCTTGTGGGTAAAGTGTACGAATTCTGTAGAGTGAGAAAAGTATCTAGATAGCCGTGCCCACAGTCATGAGCAGTGTCGAGAACTTGCTTGAAGTAGCTTTCATTTTTATAAAATAATTTATGGGAGGAAAGAAAATATGGGTTGGAGCCTAGAGATTTGAGATGGGTGGGAGCCTAGAGATTTGAGATGGCCTGGTTGAGAACTAGTGATAAGTATAGAAAGTAACCCGAGAAAGAACATGAGCATTGGGTGGATGGAGCCACTCAGTGATATAGAGGTTAAAGCCCCACTAGTGTTTTACAACAAAACTCAACTTGTTAAAACTTGTATTAGTTAAAGATGCTAGGTCTCAGGATTTGCTACTATATAATCTTATTTCAATAAGTGTCTTTATGCAACCAAAAGAACTACAAGCCATTCATTTGATCAGCCTTGCATATTATAAAACTACATTCTGTGTGTTGGCTCGCGAGTACGGTTGTGTACTCATGTTCGCTCAATATATTATTATTCAGTAAGCATAAAAGAAGAATGCTATATAGGCATTTATGAGCATTCGTCAAGACCGAAGATCAAGATGGCTAAGAACTAGGTCACGGGCCCCAGTCGATTGCATGTGGGTATATCGTGAGGGTTCCACGTGGTATACTTTTATTTTGCTTTCGCTACTGTTATTTGAAAAATATTTGGTCTGATCGATTATTCTGCAAGTCAAAAGCCGTAAGATATATTTATGCTTTGTTTATTACTATGCAATAGTTTTACATATTCGTGATATGTTATTGATATTCAATGATGTAACTGTGGGCACTAGCTACTGAATCAGGAACTAGTGCTGTGAACACAGAAGATTCCTAATTTCAAATTTAGGGTCTGACAAAAAGCGACAAGTAGTCGCGGACTAGGAAGGATCACTCTACGCATGCATGTACTGCACTCAAGTGTGTATGCAGGGCATGTTTGGTTCGTTGCCACAACGTGCCACAACCTAGTTAGTCATGTTTGACTTTTTTTAGGTAGTTGCTTGGTTTGATGCCATATTTTTTGCATGTCACAAAATATTAGCCTGATGCCCTACTTGTCACAGGCATAATTATTTGACATATTGTGTTACAGATGTGGCCAACAATTTATGAGCCACAAAAACCGTGGCATACCACACTTTGGCACACAAAGTTTGGCATACTATGGCTAGCAACAAAAAATGATCTTAGTTACTCCACTTGTGAGCCATGCAGGCCACAAGTTTTCATTCATTATATTTGCTACTTGTTATCTATTTGAGAAAATCAACTAGATACCACCGAATAACTGTATGATTCCTTATATGCCACTTATAGTGATGCTAACATGCGATTATGTCAAAATATAAGCGTGGCCTCGAGCTAGTCGTAGAAAGACTTACGACGGGCGATCCACATATCAATGAGACATCAATAACGCATAAAAAACATACAAAATTATTCAGTAGCATATAAAAAAATGCCACTATCTAAGTGAAAGTAGAAGTCGAAGATGTATCGGTTGTCTCACTACCAGATCTTCGATCTTTCAATAAAAAAAATCGTCAGGAAATATATAATTATAGATTGAAGTACCTTTTTAGTCCCCATCCAGTCAGCTGCCTGATGGATGGATGCAGTTGGCTCCAACCATGAATCACTCGCTATATGTGCATGCATCTGTATCAATCAATGGTTGGCAGTTGTTGAAACTGACCATTAGCATTTGCCAGTTACAAAGCTAACACGGCGGATTTGCAGATCCAGCATCGTATCTCGACCAAATCCATTTCTTGCATGCATGCGTATGCGCTAGTCGTTTCAGAGGCTGTCTGTAGTTGGACGAGGAAGAAGCTGCAGGCAGGCGTGTTAGAATCCATCGTGATCTTGGGCCCTGAGATCAGATCCTGTCGGATTGAGTATAATAATAAGATCCAGCTCAATCTTGCCTTCGGATCTCTACGAGATAGGGGCGTTGACACTTGACTTATCTCCCCTCTCTCTCTCTCTTAAGAAATAATTGGCTTTTTGTACAAACTCACTCACACTGCATCACACTTATGTGCACACGCTAGATCTCTTACAGCGATATCGCTGGATAAAGACAGTACATAGGGCGGGTGGCCTGTACAACGGCAAAGCGCACCACTGAGCCGATGCTCGGGTATCGAATACTTGCATTTTAATTTAGGTGTTACCTTTAGAGACTGGCTGTGGCCAACGGTAAGATCGACTCCACACGTACTTTTCCTGTCAGTGGAAATTAACCACTCCATTAATGTACTAAACAGGTAACATTGGGTGGAGCCATATAGACAGATCGGTGATTCTAAATTCTAATATATGTTGGACCGACAAAACGACTAGAAGAGGTGAATAAGAGCACCAACTCTTTTTCATCTGGTATGGGTTAGGTACGTAGTGATCTTGAGTGTATCTATCTGCATTCTGCCTTTGCCCTGAGATCGGATCCTGCCTGCTTGTCGTACGCTAATCGATCCAGCTCTTATCTCTTGCCTTGGGGTCTGCAGGAGATAAGGGAGTGTTGACACTTGATAAACATCTCTCTCACAGAAGAAAGAAAGCTGGGCCATAATTAATATTGTTGATTACCGCATCGAGTCCAAAGTAGATGCTGTTTTAGCAAGTTGATTTTCTATGCAGATACTTGTCCTTCAGGTATTAGCCTTAGAGATTGGTGATCACCAGCTGTAAGATCGATTCCACGATGTTCCTAGTAGTACTCCACTGTACGCCCTGTACTGAACAGATAAGCTTTGGTGGAATCATATTCATGCAGACGGGCTGATGATCCTATTCTTACTGTAGTTTCCTTGCTTAATCTGGCTACTGTACTACTTGCTAGTACGTTCTCAGCTTTGCCTGCTGCTTCCATTTCAGACATCGCCTCGCCACTACTCGATCAGTGCCTTCACAATATTAGTCAGGAAAAGAAAAACTAGCATGCGGTTAATTACTGTCTATATGTCAGGCCTGATAATTATGTTACGGGCAAGTTTAATTAGATGCTGATATCTAGTAGCCCAAGCATACACATCTCGAAGCACATGTAACGGCCAGAAAATTCGCCGTAACGCTGATAATTAACAAAACAGTACTGAAGATTATATAAGTCTTCAGAAAAAGAAAGTAGATATAAGATAAGGCAGCGCGTGCGTTCCCACGGGCCCGGACCCTGGTTTGATTTCCGGGCACGTAGCGTAGTCGTACGTCAGCTATGCTCCTGTCAGCATCTTGCCGTCGCTACCGTCATAATAGCCAAGCTAGACAGGTGCACACTGCTTTTAGATGTATGAAGTGGCATTTTGGTCGCCGTTAATTAATTTCCGCGATGCTTCGCGCGTCCTTGGGATATATATACCGGCCGGCCAGCGGTTAACTCAGAGTACGTACTTAGATCATCGATCGACCAAGTATTAGTTTAACTTGGTAGCAAATTAGAGATCGATCGATCGATGGGGAGCGACAACAGGACACGGCAAGATGAAGGTGACGATGCTTCTTCAGATAGGCCAGAAGCAAGGCTGCTAGTGGAGAGCCTGATGGAAGCGCAGAGGTCGGCGAACGAGCTCAAGGCCTATCTGCAGCTAGAGCAGTCGTCGTCGTCCATGGATCCTCTGGCTCTGGTGGAGGGGATCTCCGAGTCCCTGTCCCGAGCCATCGTGCTCCTGCTGGAATCCCAATCCACCGGCCGCCGGTCACCATTAATGGTCCCGGCGGCGGCACGCCGTGGGAGTGGTGGCTACAAAAGAAGGTACCAACTCCACCGATCGATCGTGTGCTACGTACAGATCATATATGTCCACTTGTATATATAGCTGATCACTCCTAGCTAGTCACAGCTGCTGCTGCTTAGCGAATTGGTTGAAGTAATTAAACTCGTCTATTAAATACTAACAATTCCGTGTCATATCACATACGCATGCGTGCATGTACTCGATCGCGCCCACCATGGCCTGGCACTGGCAGGACTCGGGTGTCCCAAGGATGCAGGAAGGAATTGAGGAGCAGCATGGACGATGGCTACTCATGGAGGAAGTATGGCCAAAAGGGAATCTTTGCTGCCAAACACCCTAGGTACACTTTGATTCCCAACTCTTGTTTTATTTTCTTGTTTTGGGAAGTTAGTTGGTTAGTTCTTGACTTACCCATGCGTATCTATGCATGCCTTTCCACGTTGAGGCCTGAGCTAGGGAGATGTTCTTGTCCTTGCCATATTCATATAACTTTCCTAGCTGCAGTAATAGTACTGATTTTCTTTTCTTGATACACACACACACACACACATATATATATATATATATAATGAATCGTCACATATATAGCTCCATCCATCATCATCACTTCACTTGATAGCTGCTGGCTAATATATATATATATATATATATATATATATATAGTAATCTGTTGGCTTAATTAATTTGCCGTGGACATACAAATGAACGCATGCAGGAGCTACTTCCGGTGCAAGCACAAGTACGAGCAGCTGTGCCCGGCGACGAGGCAGGTGCAGCAGTCGGAGGAAGACCCGTCCATGCTAGAGATCACCTACATCGGCGACCACACCTGCACCCAAAAACAGCAGGCCAACATGGATAATGGTATCATCAAGCGCGAGGACGTGCTGTCCCCCTCCACCGAATTCGAATCCGGTCGTGATCATCGGGCGCCGGCTGATCACGAGTCGACACGCGGCGACGACGGCGCACCGGTGCATCTCGACGGATCATTTTCGTGTGTGGCGGCGAGCGACCTGCAGGCGATGGCGTTGGAGCTCGGCGGGCATGCATATGGTGGCGACGACCTGATATTCGATGGTCGTTGCTACACCAACACCTACTACACTGCTGCTGCTGGAGGTGACTTCGATGAGTTGGCCGCCGCAGCATATGATTTGGGAGCTTATTTCGAGCAATAATACATGGACCGATTGATCGATCACTTGTTTTAATTTCTTGTGATCATACCATGCAGTTAATCAATCGTATGTATTCATCACGTACAGATCAGAGTTCTCGTGCTTAATTTTTATCAAGCACGATACATCGATCAGACTACTATATTGTATTTACTAAGGTCAAAGATCAGGTGATCAATACGATATATCGGTTCGTCTGTTCATTGTGTAAGCCTTGATTTCTGAAGCGAAAAAGACTAGCTGCTAATGATCGACCAGTCAAAAGCAGGCCGTGAATATTCTGTGTGTTCCTCCCGTTTTGTTTTTTTTGAGCGGAATAAAGGGGCGAAGAATATTAATTAATTGGTTCGTCTATACATTTCGTCTCGATGGATGATCACATCGATGGGTTCGATCGTCGTTTTCACGCACAGCTAGCAAGCATATATGGGGTATTCATTGCCTCATTGGTCGGTAAGGCTAAAGATGTAGAACAACAGTATACTTGGTTATTTGGATGTGAAGTGGGATTTTTAAAAATAATATTTTTAAAAGATATTTACAAACATAAATAGCTGCTTCAAAAAATTACAAAAATGACTCTCTTCGCCCCGCTATCGTCGGTTCAGCTACCTATCGTCCTGTCGCCAGTTGAACAGGCGAAAGGTGGCTGAACCGGCGATAGGAGGACGAGAAGGTCCCTGTCTGGTGACAGGGAATCATTTGTGTATTTGTTTGGAGCGACTATTTTTTAAAAAACATCTTTAAAAAATATTATTAAAAAAAATCCTTGCTATAGCGCTATAGGCTCTGCTTCCCTAGTCAGTACATGCTCTGATTCCTCCTTCCTAGCTCGTCGTCTCTCTCTCTCTCTCTCTCTGGAATTCTGGATAACAACTGCATGGCTGCTTCTTCAGGTTCTTTATTCCTCGTTCCGACCGACAAGTTATTTGAATGTTATCGATCGCAAATACTGATTTGAGTTCATCTGAGTGTTGACTTCCATAATTGCCAGGTTACCAGTAGCATCTAAGGCGCCAACCCAAGCCCGTTCCAGCTGCCTGCTTATATTGCGTGCGTACCTTTCGGCCAAACGAATGATGCTATATCCGGTATATGCTTTGCCGACCTTTCCTGCATCACATTCATACATGTCAGAGGGGAGGCGTTCATTGTATGTATTCCAGTCCACCATGCACGATTATTTTTCAGAGCTGCTGCTGGTACGATAAATTGGTAAATGCTGCCTCAATTATGTACCCTGCTACAGAAAGTAATTAGTAAGCAACCACGAGTCCACAGTCCACTACTCCACTACTCATTACTGATGTACTCTACTACTGACTACTCCCGTACTCCCAACTTCCCAAGTCCAACTCTGTCTCTCCACTCTCCGGTCTCCAAAAGTCCAACCATTCAATTCAACCAATATAGTGACATACAGAAGTAACAGTCTAACAGAAAGCTAACCAACTCAGTAACTCACAGCTCAAATCACAGATTCATAGCTCATTAGCTCAACGCCTCAAAGCGTTAAACAACTCACCTGCTTGACTGCTTCACAGTTCACGGCTTCACGCCTTCAATGAATCAGTTCAGTCCTTCACAAATCACAATCACCAAATTTTTAATCACCACTTCTGCACTTCACCAGGCACCAGGCCGCGGCTCCTGAGTCCCGCGCCGTGCCGTCCCGTGTCGAGTCGCGCCGCCGGTCGCATGCTCCCGCGCCACGCCGCCTGCTTCCCTGGAGGACTGAGGGTTTGTTTGGTTGGTGCCCTGAATTCCATAGATGGAAAAAAAGTGGTGCCTGAAGGTAGCCTGAAAAGTAGATGATTTTTGTCTGACCAGGCAAACATGAAGATGGGTTGTTTGGTTGGAAGCATGTGCCTGAAACTGATGAATGAAAATAGAACGTTGGATCAAAGCTATCAACGGTGATTGAAGCAGCCTGGGAGGCCTGGCTCCCAGGCGCTTGGTTTCCACGCCTGCGCCTGGCACCACTCGCCTGGGGACCTGCAGCGATGCTGGCAGCATCCAAACAGCAAACCGGCAGCCCCAGGTCTGTCTCCCCGCCAGGCAAAAACTGCCGGGGCTGCAAGCAAACAGCCCCTGAGGGAGTGAGGGGAGAGATTAGGGTTGGGGACTGGGAGCCGAGCCGGGAGGAGACAGGACTAGTGGTGTATTCGGGATTTCGGGAGGAGATGATTGGATTTGGATTTGCCGATGAGTGGTCAGTGCCTCAGTGGTTCTTATTCGGGATTTCGGGAGGAGACATGGACCTTTGGTGCCTCGGTGATGGCCTGCTGGCTGCTGGGCTGGGCTAGACGGCTAGTGGGCTTTCAAGTAGAGAAACATACCTTTCAGGATTCAAGAAGAACCGACCTCCGGCAGTTTTTCAAATTTTTGGGGTGCCGGCACCCTCGCCAGTTCCACCCCTGTATTTGACCATAACCTTTTTCTAATTACATATCAGCAAGAGATATTGAAATATCAATAGGGTAGTACTTTTGATGACAGAATCTTTCCATCCCAATATTTCTATACGTATTAGTTAAGGTTTAAAAGCTTGGCTGACATTGTAGGACTCTATCCATTTGAGCAGAGGTGTAGTTTATATATACATATAGCCCAGCATCATCGTGAATAAGAAAAGGTAAACTTTTTCTTGCAAACTAACGTGAAATTACTTACAGCCGCAGCATCACTTACCAGATATTCGTGGAGACTTATCCAAGTGGTTAGGGATGTTTGACGGGCGGTTGCACTTTGCCTTCGTGCTTTCTTTTTGCTGCTGCCAAAAGAAAAAGGGGGGGAAAAACCGACAAAAGCAGTAGTAATCAGCAGGGTTTACTTTGACCAAGACCGTCAGTAAAGTCGCTCGCTGTGTTCACATGCAACGTCATCTAGACTAGCAACAGCATGCATGAGTCAGGCGTCAGGAGGAGAGAGAAGCGAGGGCACGAGTCATGCTGCAAGACCTGGCGCAACAAGCTGTCAGAAAAAGAGAGACCAAACGACCTTCTTCCTAGTTCCTACGGTAGCAGAGTAGCAGCCGTTGTGGGCTGTATGAGCCGATGACCGAGCAATTCTGAGCTTGTTGTCGGCTGAATTGGGTAAGCCCAATGGGTTGCCGAAAGGCCCGTTCTTTTGGGCTCGAATGGTCGGGCCTGATTGGCTCAGGCTGGCTGGATTGAGCTCACGCGTTTCATCGGGTTATTTAAGAATAGTACACGTACACGTTGAGTTTATTCACTGATTAAAATGTATGTCCGCGCTACATAGAGTTTAGCCTCCGTTCTAGATTATACGTTTGTTTAGGACACACCTATGTATGTGCAGGTGTGCATGTGGTATGTGCACGTGAGTGCGTCTCATGTGTACTTCAAAAAAAACTATAAAACTAGACATCCTACACCCTCAACTTACAAAACCGGGTGTTTTGTTTGACGTGACATCTACATGTCAATGGTCTTAACGCGTAAGCTTGTTTTCGATGACATGATAGCCACTTAGCAAATAAAACTAAAAAAAATACGGCCCACATGTCATCCTCTCATTTCATTTCTTCTTCCTCCCATTCTCACTCTTCTCTCTCTCCCTCTCATCTCTCCACGCTACCCTCCCCGTGCTTCTCCCCTCCTCGGCCGTCCGCATCCCTCCTCGCCTCCACCTTCGGCCTCGGCCTCCTCCTCACCACCGCCTCCACCTCCTCACCCTCAACTCATGCTTGGTCCCCTTTCGTGTGTTGCAAATTGCAAATAAGATTAGTTTTTGAACTATCTGAAATGCATGGATAATCCTGTGTTAAAGCAGAGGAAGGAGTGGTCTCCCCAGATGAAATGTTCTGTACCACACATAAACAAGTAGTGTTGTCTCTCTCTTTCGAATCTTCAGGCAGCAAGCAGAGATGCTTTGTGGAAACACAGTTCAACAAAAAAAACACTGACATATATTAATACAGAAGTCATGAACAAAGACAAGATCATTTGAACTTCAATTCTGTGGGTGGGTCTGGTGCTCTGGGATGTAAAACTCAACAAGATAAGGGTGTAGGTATGGAAAAAATCCTATAGGATCTGATCCACAACTCCATCAATGTAGATCAACTCCACCGCGTGACACGTGTCTTTTCACGAATCTCAAAGCGCACAACCCTATAAATCACTGATGTAAATTTTCACGAATTGAATATTGAAAGTTAGCATTTCACGCTTTGATATTCATGAAAAGACACGTGTCACACAGTGAAGTTGGTCTACATTGATGAAGTTGTGGACCATATCATATAGGATTTTTTTTCCGTGTAGGTAGGCATCTGTTCCTCATTGCTCAAGGGCTAGCGGCTGGTTCCAAGCTGTCTTCGGAGCTTGCAAGTGAAGAGGGAAAATGACACCTGAATTTCTTTGATAGCAACATAATATGGAGAGAGAGAGAGAGAGAACTTGAATGGTGTAACAGCTTGGGTAGCATCTTGTACACCCCTTTTAAAACTTTTTCTTCTCCTTTTTATGAGGTGCGCGCCAGGCATGCATGGTAGAGCATGGTTTTATAGACATACTCCTCGTCAAATCGGTTCTCTCTCTCTCTCTAAATAAAAAGATGACAGATAACAGAAAGTTCGAACAGTCATGCAAATAATAAAACGGAATTATGGAATTGTTTTAGCTCCTTGGCTTTCTTTTTAGTTAAGCTACTGCTAGTTGGCAACATGAGGAAAAGGGAAAAGAAGAATAATATTAGAGGCTGGACGAGACCATTTGAGAAAACGGATTTGCTATCTCTAAGTCATCTAAAATTTTTTTAAGTTTAAGTCAATTATTGTGACAATTGGATTTGTGTAGATATTAATGTATCATATCATTGGATATTGATCCGATTGATAAACACATATGATTTACGCTTAATAAAATTTCAATCACCTTACCTTACGAATAGACGTTAATCCCTTGAGAAAAAGGCATGTCTATTGGGAAAGTGTTGGGTGAATGCGCAGCCAAAAGACGAACCAACACAAGTCATCTTAGAAAGAGACACGAAAGAATCTGGAAAAGTTCTGGAAAATGCTCCAACAAATTAAAGGAGAAACTCATCCAAGCAGCTAACACAAGTGACAGAGACACTGAAAACATTGCACCCAGCCCCTTGTATGATCACAAATTGTCAAATCCTAGTTTACAGGTACCACCCATATGGAAACCAAAATCACACGGACAGTTCAAAACCGAACCTATAACTTTGCACTTGGACCCCTGCACTAGAAGAAATTATAAACCAGTAGCGTTGGCCGGCCGCGCGCCCTCCTCGAGAAGCGAGTCCCGGCATGTGGGGCAGGAGGAGCGCGTGGCGAGCCACATGTCGATGCAGCGGACGTGGAAGCCGTGGTGGCACCTGGGGAGCACGCGCACCTTCTCGCCGTCGGCGAACTCGCCGAGGCAGATGGCACACTCGGTGGCCGGGATGACGGACTTGGGCCCGTACACCTCCACCGGTATCCTCCTCAGCGCCTTCTTCTTCAGCCCTGCGGTGGCTGTTGGAGCGGACCTTGTCCCTGTGGCGGCGGCGCCGCCTACTCCTGCTGGTGGTGCGAGCCTGCGGCCGCAGTCGAGGACGCAGCGGATGACGGAGTTGAGGCCAAGGGCGCAGACGAGGACGCAGAGCAGCGCGGCGAGGAGGATGACCATGTTGGCGTCGAAGCTGGCGCTGCTTGGCTGGGCCCCACCACCACCCGCACCTGCCGAGGCGGCCGATGCTGGCGTCATCAGCGCCGGTGCCTGATCGGCGGTGGCTGATCTGTCGCCGAGCCGTCGCATGGTGGGTGCCTTTTTCTTTTGGCGCTAGCTAGTCTCGTTCCTCTCTACCTGAGGATCGGAGGAGTGAGGTAAGGTTGCTTTTGTTTGGGATTTGCTCGATCATCGTGTGATTAACTGTGCATGAGGTAATTAATTGAGACGTCAGATTAAGCCAGCTAGGCGTCTGTGACTGAGTGGCCAGCTTGGAGACCACACGTACCTTTTCTTTATCTTGGCTCAGCTAACTGAGCTGAGCTGAGCTGAGCTGAGCTGAGCTGATGTGTGAAAGTGAAAGCGCTGTATGTCTGCAGCTGCATATATGTCTCGCGCGCAGACAGACAGCAGTCTCATAATCGTGCTTCGCGAGTGAGTAATCTATGTACGTGTTACGTGTGCGATGATTGATTGCTGTCTTTAATAATTCGATCGAGCAAGGATGCACGCATCGGTATCTCGGTCGATGGATCGATCAAGACATGTGACTATTTGTCATATGCATGCATGGTCCAACAGGCAGAACGCCAAGCTCAGCGCTTGGAAACAGCAACGCTACAACTCTCTGCGAAATCAAGACAGAAAGAAAGATCAGAGTTTCTTTAATTCTTCGCCAAGACTTGCGTCCAAGAAAGGAAGCAGTTGGAGCTACTTCATTCCAAGCTAGCTTGTTCCATTCGGCCTCTACTCCTTTCCTCCCTTGATGCATTAGTTAGTTTAATTTGCCACAATATGCATGCATGGTAACCTTTGCTAAATATCCCTAAATTAGTTGCAAGTGTCCTGAGAAGGGATCCGGATCCTCTCCAAACGTCCATCGCGTGAGATTGATCTTAATCTTTGATTTTTTATCGGATAGAGATCACTTCAAATGTCGTTTACTAGATTCTCTGTATTAACTTTTCATGCAGAGAATCCTAATCCCCTTGAAGATGTTAGTACAAGCAAGATAGATAGCCAGTCGCATCAATCACCCATCAGTAGATTAAGCTTGGAGAAGAAAAGATGGGCCAGCTAGCTGTTTTATCTTGGAGTTCATACACAGTTTTTTTTTTTTTTTGAAGTACACGTTGAACAATCACTACATACACCATACATCTACATCTTTAACACATATCTAAACTAGAGCAAGGGCTAAGATTTTACGAAGTACGGATATACATTTTAACCACTAAAGATACTCATATGTATATGTACTATTCCTAATATCTTTTGAAAAAGTGAGACGTACTGGGATGGGATCGAGACCAGACAAACAAGCCAGCTAGTCTTTGTGTTTTCTAACACGAAAACAAGTGTACAATTAATCATTTGGGCCCTCGTGGCCCATCTGCGTTCATGACCACGGCCTGTTACACGCGACTTCAGGCCCAACACATAGTGCAGCACTAAGTATACCGATGGCCGCCGCTGTCTGGTCGTTGGCAGTTGGCTGCTGTTACTACACTGCTGCTTCTTCGATCTGTCAGTTGATTTAATCATCGATCGCAAGTGCGTCATTACTAGCACCTATTCTCTTCTAGCTGGTTAATTGATCGCCGTAGGTCTGCCCATTGATTAGTTTGGACTAGTACTAGCTTCCTAGATGTATCTGTGTAGTTAAACTGCATTTCTGATATTTTTCCCTCTTCCCTACGGCAGCTAGCTGATCTTTCTTGCTTAATCGGCCAGCTGCTCGATGGTCATATGGAAAGAGTTACCAGTTAGCCAAGTGGTGTGTGGAGTAATTGTGTATGTGTGCATGGCGATTTCGATCTCCGGCCAAGCATGTAGTCGCCATCTACAGTCAGCAAAGATGGATCCATCTAGTGATGTGAAGACATATTGATAAGATGCAAAGCATCTAGTTGCCAGCTAATTGCATGCATCGAACAAGGCATTCATACAATGCAACTAGTTCTCGATCCATGGTTTCTTGTACCAACCTAGCTACCATGTCGAGTAGTTGTTTGTTCACTTCATTAATCGTTATTAGTGCTCGCTTTAAATTGTTCGTTGCAACGTCTCTGTATATATAATATACTACACATGCCCTCCTCGACCGATCATCTTCTCATCTCAGCATGTGTCCTCCAATTCTTTTTCTTGACTTTTTTAGATGGTTTTCTTGGCTTGATTGTAAACATTAATTCCCTAATTATTCGATCTAGCTAGCTCTGATAGAGGGAAAACATTACTGGTAAGAAATTTTTATCAGAGGGTAGCGATAACACCAATTTTCATCGGTTACCGGAAATTTCGGCCGAATTTTTTTAATTGAAATTTGAATTTTCCAGACGTAAAAATAAAATTTATCTAAATTTTGAATTTAGATGAAAATTAAGTAAATCCGTTTTTTCTAGTAGAAAAAAATTATCGGACCTCACCAATAACATCGGTAACCAGCTGTTACTGACGAAATTTTGGTGATAGAATTTTCGCTGGCCTCTGACATGACTCACCGATTCTTCTCAACCAAGACTTTGTCTTCACATGCAACTTTAATTCCAACTGTCCATGCTGTCTCTGCTGTATTGTTTGTTTTTTTTTTTTTTTTGCGTGAGTCTCTGCTGTATTTGTTTGCTCCTTCTCTTAATTCAATTCAGATCATGCATGTGTTTCCTCGCAAAATAAAATAAAATTTAAAACAAAAAAATCAACAATGTCTTACAATGCACGTCTTGCCCAAGGATTAAACGACCATTTTTTTTTTAAAAAAAACCCAGTTCCTTTATATACTTCCTTTCAGATCATAATTAGTTAATGTTCCTATATACCACTCGTAAAAAAAATTCCTATACGCCCGTGCCAAAAAAACAAAACAAATCACATACACGATGAAACATGAACTTTGATTATGTGATCACAGTAATCAAGGAGATCAATCGATTTATATATCTATATCTATACTAACGGAGATGTTCCATACATTGAATGTGTTCCAGCCCAGAGGATTAATTCCTGTCCTGGTGGGCCCATGTAGGTACACCAATGGGACCATGTGTTCCAGCCAAATCTACTGCGGATTTATGCCCCGACCTGACTCTAAACACGTTAAACACCGAAACCACCGGTTTGATTGTCTCGGATCGGAAGGAGAAATTGGATTTAAATTAAATCTTAATTAAATTAAATTGATTATAGTGGTTGTTGGAGAATTGATACTGAGAAATTGATCTAGTGAAAGCGGTGATTAGAAGACGAATGAGTCAGAATCAGATACTCCATCTTTTGTACGTGTTAAAATATAGAACAAACTTGTGGAGGCTACAAAGGAGAGATGAGTCCAAGTTAGCAACGAAAAGAATTGAGCTTCATTTGTTGTAAAACACCAGGAGCGATCGATGTGAGTGAATCTAAGCCATCATCATTGTAATTGGATATACCAATTGGTCCGATTAGATTTTCTTCTTCTTTTCTCTGATTAATGAAAGAATTTTTAGCCATTTTTCATTTTAGATTAATATGGAAGTTATTAGATTTTTTATCTTTTAAGATTAATATGAGGACATCTAGAAGAACCTTCAATTAGTACAGATATAGATAGATAGATAGATACTAAGTATATGGCTACCAAACGGAGTAAGTGTTGTTACACCACCACACAAGCTTGCACACGATTGTGCCCCACTTTCACACATTTGAAATCGCGGATTGTGGAGGCCACAAATTAACAAATCCGTGGTAATACCGTGAACTCAGGCAGCTCTAGCTCCACCCTCGTTAGAACAAAGGTGGCTAGCTTCTTAATTACTTCCTTTTAGTTGTAAAAGAATATCGTTTTAGGATATGTGCAGTCAAAGTCTTGCAGAGTACTTTAATAATATTATAATTTTATTAGATTTTATAAATATATTACTATAGAGATTAATCAAAATTGTGTTATCTATATCCATAAGGACATAATTTTTTTGTGAGCCGAGGAGTGTTAGATTGCAGGTGGTGAAGAGATCCTGCAGTTCCAAGCGTCAGTGAGAATATAAAAAATGAAGACAAAAATAATTTCAACAGCATTCAAACGTGTGGAATAGTGAGAGAGAAATCAAGAGATACCAAAAGGAGCTGTATATATATATGATCCGTAAGCAACAGGAGCGGTACACATGCTGGAACAAACTCTGTCCGGTAAATGAAGCTAGGAACAAGCTGGAGATACCGATACAGAGAACAGATCGAGACACAAAACCTAGTAGTACTCGAGGTGGCTCAACTCCTCTCTCGCATGCACACGCACTACGTACGTACGCAGCATGTATGCATGTAGTGTACACACGGAGAGAGAGAGAGAGAGATCGATGGAGCTTTTATTCAGTATACGTACGTGCGTATATATGTATATATAGAGACTAGAGAGGCCTCAACTCAGCATGGATGGACGGAGCTACGCTAGGCGGCGGCGCCAAGTGATGGGCTGATCGATCGATCGGCTGATTAGCTCACCCTGCATCCACACGACATGCGTATCGGTTAGTTGATTTGTACGTGCCTGTAGGGATCGATCGATCGATCGTGCATGTATACGCACGCACATATAGATGGATAGATATGCTAGGTACCTGGAGCAGTCGATGGAGGTGCTGATGGTGTATGGGACGCTGACGCCGCACTTGGACGGGATGCTCGCGGCGTTGCCGGCGTTGAGCCCCTTCAGGCTGCCGGCGGCGGACTTGAGGCAGCTGCATGCGGCGCGCCTGTCGGGGGTGGTCCGTGCGGCGGCGTTGAGGCTCCTGACGCCGTTGCAGCAGGCGGCGGAGGGGGCGGTGCCGGTGCCGCGGGCGTAGGAGAGGCAGGGGCCGACGGCCGAGCTGACCTGGCCGCAGCTGATGGCGGCGTCGGCGGCGTGGAGGAGCAGCGCCGCCGCGAGGGCGACGACCAACACCTGAGCAGCTGCAGCGCGGGCCATCTCGATATGTATATATCAAACACTAGTAGATCAAATGCCGAGTTGTAAATGCTTTGTGAGACGAGACGAGATGGATGGAGAACATGGGGGAATATGTAGGGGCTTAAATAGGCGCGCGCGGGTAAGAGTAAGAACTAAGAAGACGCATGTTTCCAGATCGTCGGTGGATGGGTCCATCGATTCCTTGGGACCGGGCCGGGCCGGGCCGGGCGGTTAATTGCGCACATTATAGCACTGGGACAGGTGGAGGTGGTTGGATGTTGGGCTGCAGATAGGGTTAATTAGCACCACAGCGCAGCCTGACAGCATCTCTAGTGTATTGGATCTACATATATTAAAAATATGCGCATTCAAAGAACCGACTATCTTTTCCTCCAATGTTTGGAACCAGCTCCTCCCACCAGGAGGAGGACCCCACCCCACGTATATATTAGTTAAAAACACGGCTGGTTCCTTTCCGGTTAGCCGAGCGACGGAGAATAGCCCGTGAGCAGCGACAACAAGCGCGCTGACAAGTGGGTCCACACAAGATGTGTTAATTCTTGAATCGACTCCTAATTAAAGTCCAGTTATAATTTTTTTTCTATAGAAGTTGACTGGTCACGCGTATCGAATCAATTCGATACCTTCTCTTCACCCCCTTTTGGACCAACCTAAATCGAACATTGTAGATGGCTTTAGTCCTACACTAGGACATCTCTAGTAAATTGAATGAACGACGACCATATCTCTTCGTAAGGAGGAGAACCTACCTAAATTGAACATCGTAGATGGCTTTAGTCCTGCACCGAGGGCATGTCTCCGTGAGGAGAATAGTATTCCTCCTCGTTTGGTGCGAGCAGTTGGGTGCTGCATTGATGATGTTGTTTGGAGTTAGATCCAAGTGTCCTTCAGACAATAACATGCATCCGTCTCTTGCCACAACCACACAGCTCGATCGCCAGCGACACCTAGACGTACATGCGGGGTGGTTAGACGATATCCCTCGTAAATATTGGAGGCAGTAATGGTCCAGCAAAAAATTACGATAGTATCGTAAGACTTCTCCAGTGTTTCACCATTAGATAGTATCTTAAAGATATTACGTAGGTAAAGTATTGAGATAATAGTAGATTAAATGAGATGAGAGATTGTTACAGTATCTAAATAAGAGGCTGTTCTGGCTCAAAGTTATAGACAAGAAAATTAACTATTTTCCATCTTGTACACACTAACTCGTTGAAATTCTACATCTAATTAATTAAAAGGAGCTAAGATACTACATCATAAGAAACCATGCATTGGGAAGATAGTATCCTAACGCTCCTCATACACTAAGAAAGTACACTAAGATACTGCACATTGAGAGCAGCCTAAGTGACGCTTGGCGAGGGAAGACAACAAGGAATGAATGCGTTCGATAGTTGGTGTTGATGGCGTGCAGTAAAGCAATGACACAATGTGTGCTGCGGGGACGATGATGGGGCGCAGACGCGTGGGCGGCACCGGCGGCTTGGCCCAAAGCAATAGAATTTGATTTCGGCCCAAAACAAATTGCACATCGCCATTTCGATTCCATGCCTATACCTAGTATGGAATTGAAACGGCGGTGTGCAATGGCCTCGATGGAGCCAGCTAGGCATCTAATCATGCACGTACGCGTCTAACATCTATCTATGTATCTTGTTGCAGAGACGTACATGCATACTGCTACGCACGGAGGAGCTCTGCATGCCCGGCCGTCATCTATATATCTTGTGTATGCTATGCTATGCTATGCTATGCTATGCTATGCATGTCTGGGCTTCACGCCAACCGGTTCATATCCAAAACAACTTCTCTCTACTAAGAACACCGGTTGATATCCAAAACTACATAGAGGGATATTATAGACAATTGTTGTCTGTATCATTATACATACGCTTACACGAAGAACCTCTAGTTGGCTAGCTAAGAGCATTTGATGACATATATAGTTTGTTTGGTTTGTTACCAACGTAAACCAAACCAAATTTTGATAGCGCAACGTGTATCTTGCTGTATTTTGGCTGTGCGGAAGTTTTAAGTACTATCCAAGAATTCGGCTTGCTTCGGTCGTACGTCCTGCCTGTCGCCTTGGGCCGTGCGTGCATGCATATGCGTCGTCCATCTGTCCATCATCTGCCTGCCAACCTCCTCGTATTAATGCCGGTGAGGCTCGTGATGCCACGTGGCAGGGGAAAGCCATAAAACCAACCGATCGTACGTAGCCATGCCACGACGTCAAGCCCTAACCAATCCGACCGTGACCCGCTTGTCCACCCACTAGTTATGGCTCGTTCAGAGGCCGTTCTAAATTAATACGCAGATGATTCGCGTACCCTCTCCCTCTTTACTGGCAAAACAGTGATGTTTTACTTTTAGGCATTGATATTGATATGATTTCAAAACGCAACTCAATCTAATCACTATTCTTTTTTATGTAATATGTTTGTAAAGCATAATATATATATATATAACTTTATCTGCCTCTCTTTAGCTTGAATTTTGGGATCATTACCTTACTCCCTAAAAAAATAGATGCTAAACAGATTCAGCAGTATAGGCCTATTTATCTTCTAAATGTTAGTTTTAAATTTTTTACTAAAGTGTTAACTAATAGACTTGTAGGTGTTGCTCAAAAGATTGTTAGTCCATCCCAATCGGCGTTTATGCAGGAGAGATTTATTCTTGATGGAGTTGTGATCCTTCACGAAACAGTCCATGAGTTACATAAACAGAATTTGGATAGAATAATTTTCAAGATTGATTTTGAGAAAGCTTATGACAAAGTAAAATGGCCTTTTTTACTCCAAACTTTGAGGATGAAAGGCTTTTCATCTAAATAGTGTTCTTGGGTGGAAAGTTTAGTTAAGAGAGGGAGTGTGGGAATAAAAGTCAATGATGATATTGGATCTTTTTTTCAAACTCAGAAAGATCTTAGGCAAGGGGATCCTATGTCTCCTATTCTTTTTAATCTTATTGCGGACATGCTTGCCATTTTTATTTCAAGAGCTAAAGCGGCAGGCCTTTTATCAGGGGTAGTCCCTCACTTGATTGATGATGGGTTGTCTATTTTACAATATGCAGATGACACGATCCTCTTCTTGAATAATGATTTAGAGTAAGCAAAAAATCTAAAACTTATTCTTTGTGTCTTTGAAAAATTATCAGGTTTAAAGATTAATTTCCATAAGAGTGATATTTTTTGTTTTGGTGCACCCAAAGACATAGTTTTCCAGTATACGGAGTTATTTGGTTGTGAGGTGGGTGCTTTTCCTTTCAGGTACTTAGGAATTCCCATCCACTTTAGAAAATTGAGGAATCGTGATTGGAAAGGGGTTGAGGATAGAGTTGAGAAAAAACTGAGCAGTTGGAAAGGTAAAAATATGTCTGTTGGTGGTCGATTAGTTCTTATTAACTCGGTGCTAAGTAGTCTGCCAATGTTTATGTTTTCTTTTTTTGAGGTTCCTAGAGAGGTCCTCAAAAGACTAGGCTTTTATCGATCTAGATTTTTCTCGCAGGGTGACAGACTTAAACGAAAATATAGGCTGGCCAAGTGGAGTTTAGTGTGTTTGCCCAAAGAATATGGAGGTCTGGGTGTTCAGAACTTAGACATAAAAAATAAAAGTTTACTAGGGAAATGGTTGTTCAAGTTGCTTAATGAAGAAGGAGCTTGGCAATCTTTGCTAATAAGAAAATATTTGGGTGAAAAGAGTCTGTCACAAGTGGTTAATAAACCTAGAACTTCCCATTTTTGGTCAAGTCTTATGAAAGTTAAAGATCTTTTTTTGCGATTTGGTTCATTCCAGGTTAAAAATAGAATGCAAACTAGATTTTGGGACGATATTTGGTTAGGTGATTCTCCGCTGAAAGAACAATATTCACTACTTTATAATGTGGTGAGGAGAAAGAATGATACAGTGGCAAATATTCTGAAGATGTCTCATTTAAATATTTCTTTTCGAAGACCTATTCTTGGGGCTAAGTTACATGCTTGGAATGCGTTAACTTTGAGACTTTCTAACTTACAATTAAGCCCTCAAAATGATGTTTTCAAGTGAAATTTGACTAAAACTGGAATTTTTTCGGTACAGTCATTATATACGTCAATAATTGGTAATTATCAAGCTTCTATTAGGGATTTTTTCTGGCAAATTAAAATCCCTTTAAAAGTGAAAATATTCCTTTGGTATCTCAAAAAGGGGTAGTATTAACTAAAGATAACTTGTTTAAAAGAAATTGAAGGGGAGCAAAAAGTGTTGTTTCTGTATTAAAGAGGAAACAATTCGACACATTTTTATTGATTGCCCCTTTGCACGGTTTGTATGGTGGGTTATTCAATGTGTATTTAATTTATCTTCCCCTACGAACATAGCAATTATGTTCGGGAACTGGTTAATCGGTATTCCAAAAAAGTTAAAGGCGCAACTCCTGGTGGGAGCTAGTGCCTTATGTTGGTCTATTTGGTTATGTCGAAATGATGTTGTGTTTGACAAAAAGATTGTCACTAACCCATTTGCAGGTTATCTTTTTGAGTGGGTATTGGCTGCGTGCTTGGACAAATTTGCAGAAAGCGGACTAGAAGGAGTTTATGTTGGCTGGAAGCCAAAGGATGGAGCTTGTGGCGAAGCAAATTTTCAATCTTTATGGATGGCGGCTTAGTTACAGGATTAGCTATGGATTAAGTTTAATTTTTAGTCATCTTTTGGTTGTAAGGCTTAAAGCCACGTTGAACAGTTTTAGCTCTGCTGTTACTTTGATCTTTATAATAAATTGGGTTGTGTGCATTCTTGATGCAGAAGCCGGAGGAGATGTTTTCTCTTCCATTATCTAAAAAAATCTTTGCATGTTGTCATGTCACTACCGATAATATATTTATCTTTCTAACATCACTACCAATAAGCAATAAGCCAAGGTATTTAGTGCCGAATGCCCGACCGAAAAACAAAAACTACATGTGCTGTTATTTGCAATATATATATATATATGCCAAAATATCATCTAAATTAATGAAACTCCGACACGTGCTGTGAATTGTAGTAACATATTCCTACTCTGCATAGAAAGATGTCGGCAATGAGTTGATTAAGATATCCAGAAATACTAGAGACAATAATTTCCAATTTTTCACCAATTTCCCGTCTTCATTCTGGAAGAAACCCTTTTCTCTTAAGCTAATTGTCCAAATTAACCCTTAAAAAAAGCCTCTCACATGTGGTGTGGGACATGTTGTGTCCTTTGCACCTTAATTAGAAATTTCATGATCATACTGGATGCCATATTACTGTGTATATATATTTTGGTCATGCTTTGTTTTTTCTTATGTCCTATATATGACCACAATATTATTTCAACCCGCAAATTTGCAAGTATATATGCATGTCCTATTTCCTTTTTTTTTTTGCGATTTTATCAAAATTCCTTGATATCCTAATCGGAATGAGAATGGTCGTTCTTAAGAGGATAATTGCTTCCCCCCTGATTAAGAAAGATACTGACTTGTTTTTGTTGAGATGAAGCTGATGCTAACTTTTGTTAAGAGTCTTCACCCTTCAGCATGGGAATATATTGTTAGACAAAATCAATTCAGGCCACACAAAAGTATGCCAGACGCGTTCCAGGTCCATCATAATATCATATGTTGTTTGTTGGTATGTAGCCCAAAACTAGACTCCAAACAAATGAAGGCCGAGGAAACTAAAATATGAAGAACTGAACCATGCAACATGCGATCAGGTCGCTTAAAATTATCGTCTTATAGTTTGAATCTGAACAGACCAAAATACTATCAGACCGGCGCCGTATCGTGGCGGTCAGACCGACGCCAGCGGTCAGACCGGCTGGGCCTTGGCGATCAGACCGGCCGTGGGGTGTTGAGGTTTGATTTTCTCGATTTCAACTCAAGTCTTACGCTGTGATCTTGAGATCTTGATATTCATAGCTTCTTATTGCTATTGAAGTGAAAAGGAATTTGAATATTATTGAGAAAAGAAGTGGGCTCCTATTCACCCTCTAATCGCTATTTAGGTTCAACAGTAAAATGTAGGAGTGCACGCTAAAGAAGCTAGGACCAATTATAAATCTAGGTAGAAGGACAGTCGTTGTCAGTAGTACTAAAAGAGACTCTTTAGCTACTTAACTGGGAAGACGCTCATGATTTTATTTTTTCTATAAAAAGAAATTAAGACGCTCGGATCTTGATTCTACACATTACAGTGCTTTTAAAAAAGATTGTACACGTGCACTGCATGCCAAAGTTTTGTGAAAATACATGACCTTTACATGCATACATGCTGTCTTATGCGGGAAACTCTCGGAGGAGGTTGTGTTCAAGGTTATTAAACTTGTGATTATAGTAGTAGAATCGTACGATTCGACGATCCTATAACACCAATACGATTCAAATTATACTTTGAGTCGTGTTTAGTAGAATCACGCTCCTAGTCGTAGAATCGGGTAGAATCACAGTATAATCGTGTAAAATCACATATCATCTCATATCCCTCAATTCAAGTTGTATGATATGTACTAACTAATTAGTATGTTAGACATTTAAGATTTGGAGGTTTGGAATAGAAAAAATATTTTAATTAATTAATTATTTTACTTTTTATGTAAAATATTTAGGTAATGGCAAAGTTGTTAAAATCAATATCGTAGCTGTAGCTCTAAATGACATGGATCTAAACTGCAATTTAGACATTTATCAATCAAATTAGATGTCAAATGATCAAATAAACACTCATGGCACATTGAAAAAATATTTTTTTGGTAGAATCAGGTAGAATATTAGATTCTACGGTTCAATCCTAAAATATGATCCCATCGAAGTGTCTCTGATCCGATTTAGAATCACGGTTCTGACAAATTTGGTTGTGTCCGTCCGACACTCGCGCGTGTACATGCACGCGGGTAATACAATTCTACGGATATAACTAGTGCAATTAAACTTGTGCATACATGTAAGTGCCATATATCGATCGATGATCATGCAAACTATCGTGACGTAGGACATGTAAGTTGGTTATTCTATGAACTAGCAGGACGCAGATCGACTAACCATTCAACCCTTCGAATCAAATCTCCATTTGCTTCAAACTCTACGCGCTTTCTGACGAGAGAGAGAGAAGCATCATTTGCCTTTTTCACACACCTTGCGCAACTCTTTTATGTGATGTGATGCTAACACAAAACAAGAATAGACGCTAAAACTGAAGAAAAAGCAAGCTGCGCCTTGGGGAGGCTGAGGTCGCCGCCGCCGCCGCCGGCGGAGTGGGCGGCGATAGCATCGGAGTCACCGTAGCCACGGTGGTCGAGCGGCGAGGGCGTCCCCCTGGTGGGGCCACGAGAGCCAGAGCTTCGGGAATCCATGGATGAGGAGCGCCGACGGACAGACAATGTTGCAAGATATAGAGTCAATGGTGAATAAGATAAAGAAGTATGACATGTTCATTGACACAAATACTTGATAATGATATGTTATTCGTCTGCAGTTACAATGTAAAATTTAGGTACTTATGTACTTTACTCATTAAGTTATTAATAGAGTTATTAATATGAACCAGAGGATTTTCTTTTTAAAAAAGCATCTCCTCCTCTCAAAAATATAATAAGAAGAAGAAGAACAGCAATAATAATCTCTTTATGATTCACCTGTCATTAACTTAGTTCAGAAAATTACTCGATAAATCCTCTACCGTAAAAAAATTAAGCTCCGGATGATGTAGCTAGTTAATCTAGCAATATCATGACATATGCCTGATTCCAAAAAGGAACACAGGGATACTGAATTAATAATACTGAAGCAACTCATGCTGCTGGGATGTACCCCAGCATTTGACAACTCAGTTATGTACTTATGTATCGACAAGACCACTCGGAAACTATGGCTAACTAATACCTGAACAAACACAAGGAAGAAAGGGACGTCTACCTCCATCGGGGCACTTCCTTCCACGAAATACAGAGAAAAATCTATGTGATACTATAGGAACAGCGAAATAGCTGCAAACAACTACCAAACCAATCAATCTCCTTGCCACTAGATGACTATTAGAATTACAACACCAAGGTGCACTTCAAAGTTTCCAAGAACAAAAAAAAACTATTGTCAGTAATTCAGCAAAGAATACTTCACCCTGAGAACAATCCTGCCCTTGTAAATGCCAAGCTTCCCGCCGGTCACCAACCAGTGCCCTGGCAGGTCATCAGGCCCTTTGCATAACTCTGACCTGTCCACAATCTTCACCAGCTTCCCTGCATCGCTGGAGCTCGAGCCCACGCCCAAGTCCCCTGGGTCTGGAGCCTCAGTGTTGGGCCCACCTGTCAGCTGGTTGCTGGCAGATGCAGGGCTATGGTCCCACAGCGATCTCCGGATGGTGCAACCGGGCACCTTTGAGAAGAGAAGCTTCATGTACAGGACGTTCTTTGATCCAAAGTCCCACACCCCTAGTTGAGCCCCAGTGACAATATACACGCCAGAGGCGTCCCCAATGAGCGTCTTGTGGTACTCGACCGGTGCTGTGCTGACATGGGAGAAGTTCTTCCACTTCACAGGTTCAAACCAGCGGCTGTCCTGCTCCTCTGGCCCCTGCCACTTGGGTGCACCGATTGTGATGTGCGCATCCCAGTAGGGTTTGAGGATCTCTGGAAGAGATGCCAAATGCTGCACTTGGATGCATAGCCTATTCTGCTTAGCGCCTTCCAAGCATAATCTTAGTCCAGTGACTGGCTTACGACCCACTGCCACCTGAAATGATACGATATGAAGCATGACGAAAGCCTACAGGAAAACTGTAGAACAAGAAATGTGAAGGTAATACAATAGTTAGGAGACTAGTATCCACCATTAGATACAGATGCAGATAGCAGTTTTCAGCTGTTTACTTGCCACAACTTGGGGACATGTCAGTGGGTTTTCTGTACAAATATGATGTTTAAAGCTTCTTCATTTATTCTACATATATCAATAATATTGTAAAATGTTGTGACAAGTGTAAACTTCGTTAGCATCATTCTAAACCATTCATAATGTAGTATATGCATGGTAAGATTATAAGAGATATAATAGAATCAATTAGGATGATTTGCATCTGATATGGTTCCTTCCATATCTCTAGTAACCTTCTATATCTCTAGTAGATTGACTTGATTTCAAGTGACCAAGTCACCTTGTACTCTGTATATAACTATATATACCTTCAAGGCTCAAGCAATACAATCTCAATTATTCTGGTTATTCTATCTTCCTACATGGAATTAGAGCGGGTTCGCATCTGGGCCTATTCCTAGCCTCCACCAAATTCCGCTGCATGCCACCCTCGGGAGAGGCGATGTAATATCTTGGGGGCTGTACATTATAGATAGATGGTATCTCTTCTTCCTCTCCGGTCAGTAGATCAGATCTGTTTCTTTTTTTAGCCTCTTCTCCACTGACGACTATGCCTGCCATCGTGATTGATAGACACTTCGTTGTCTCTCCCTATGTCTAGATTTTTCTTATCAGATCGATCAAGTCGTCTCCAAATTAATCGACTTTGAGTTGATCCTGCTGTATGTCCACTCGGTGATCCAATCCACAACGTGCGCATGACGTTTTCTGTTCGGTTATGCTCCATCGAGTTTGGAGCATGCCGCCGCCGGATCAACCTCGCCGCTTGCTCCTCGGTTTGTTGCCGTGGCCTCCTCGACGAAGCTGCGCCAACATCATGAGGCCGCCACGTTGCCTGCTGTCGAAGTCATCGTCACCCACCATCAGGTTCGTCAGATCGCCCACACGCCGCCGGAGGTGCTGCCGAAGACGATGTACACATTGCCTAGCCCCTCTCGGAGTTTAAGATAATGCGAGCACCATGCACATGCATGAGCCATGTATACATGCAGTGTACTTGAGTGCATGCATGTGCCCACACCCATCTACATCGCCATCTACCCAGAGTCCGATCTGATCGGATTTTTCAATTCATCGTCATCAACCACATGAAACCTAATGTTCGTCAAGTCCTGCAACAAATCCAGGGAGAGAGCACCGAATGGAGGTTGGAACTTGGAAGGATAGGAGCAGCTGGACAAGTTGATTAAAGGCAGAGTTATAGTAATTTCAGTTCCTCTTTTGTTACTTGCAGTGGCGGAACCAGGAATTCAATTGACCCGGGGCGAATTTGTCTACGCTTCTCGCATAATCTTGCTGTCATCAATTGCCGCAAATATCTCTCACTCAATATAGCATATCATCATATAGTAATATTGTACATCTGTAGTTCTATACTCTAGGAAATCAAAAATCAAAACAATTTAAACAATGCTCATTGCTCAAGGCTCACAGACACATCACACATCGTGGCTCACTCACCTCACCTCACCTCACTCACCACTCACGGCGGTGCGCGCCGGCAGACAGTGAGCAGCGCGGGCGAACGCTCACGGCCGTGACCACCCGCCGATCCCACGCTTGCACAGACAAGAACCCTCACGCGCAAAGACGCCGAAGTCACCGATCGTTGGTTTCACGCGCCGCAAGACTCGCCGAAGTCGCCGATCGCCATGGCCGGCGGCCAGCGCGCATCAGCTTCGCCGATCGCCGACCATCGCAGCAGCGCGCCGCAAAGATCGCCGAGGCGCCGACCGTCAGAACCCGCGTGTACACCGCAGACCCGCCGAAGTCGCCGATCGCCGCAGCTTCGCTGATCGCCGACCACCGCGAAGACGCACCGAGGCGCCGACCGCGACCCAGCCAGCGCCGCAGCATTCGCCGAGTCGCCGAACACCGCAGCCCCGCATGCTACACGCAGCAGACCCGGCGCGGCCGATTCGAATTCGGATTTAGGTTGAGTAGTGGAGGTGTGAGCTGGATACTTGCAGTGGTGTGGCGGTTGGGTTGGGCCAATGGGCCTTGAGGCCTCGCCTTGCCGCTTGGGCTGCTCACGGCCTACACACGCGCGCAGCGCCCGCCATCATCGAGCGAGGCGATCATGGCGATGGCGGCTTGGTGAGCTTCGGGCGCCGGCGGCCGTGCTAGGCGTGTGTGGGGTTCTTCTCCGGGAGACCAGGCACCGCCGGTTTGCCTCTCAGTAGTTCCGCCACTGGTTACTTGGTTATTTCTATGTATAGGCGTGAATTAAAATTGTACTCTGGGGTTGTATCTCAAACCCTGTTCTGCCCTCATATGGAGCATTTGTATTTTTCTCTCCTGCCTATTTTTGTTGCGACCGTTGGTTGAGTACGGATCTAGGGGCCGAGGGTAGGGCGTTCGCCCTCATCTAACCGCCAGCAGGGTTCTTCCCTGACATGGTAGAGAGGCTCTAGGGCCTGATAAGCCAGAGAGGCAAGGGATCGCCCTCCAAGCTTGACGGGATTCTTCCCGACGAACAATGAGGCTCTGATCTTTCAGCCAACCAGTTGGGGACTAAACTTTGTTTGTTTATTACTTAATGATAATGGGTACAATGTTGTCCCTTTTATAGGGATAGCTAGACTTGACCCCTAAAAAATCTATCCCTATATTAAGGAAACTAATCCCTAATAATAGGAAACTTATCCCTAATACATGGAAAAAAGTCTAAAAGGAAACAAACCCAAATATTAAAGAAACTAATTATTATAATCCTAATCCGCGATATTGTTGCACTGTGCATTGCTGCTGCCATGCATCGCGTCCTAGCTATGGCTTGTCACGCCATAACAATTTTTGAGAAAAAAATGAATATCACTTACTTTTATGTGTTCATTAACCAGAGAGATCTGGTTACAGCATAGTTAGGGACTAGTTACCAACTTACCATTAGTCCCCGGAATCCAGGCTTTAGACACAGCACTTTTCTAGTGGGCAAATTCCAGAAATTAGGGATGTATTGGCCGCAAAACTAACTTCACAGTATGAAAGAGAGAGCAAATTTGTGATCGGATGACATTGAATTCTTCTCTTGCTTTAGTAGACATGACTACAAAGTAAAGTTATTGTAGGACAAGTTAGGTCTAAAACAAAGCAATGCTGAAACAAATGGACAAGACCTTTGAGGTCATTAACTAATCTTGCGGATTACAGAGATGAGTTATGACAACCATGAACATAACAAAACCAGCTTACGGAAGGTTACCAGCTTACCGTGTGCATAGAATAGTTCATTACTAAGTGTATATGGTTTTTGTAGTGATCCATAATATAGCAATACTAAAATTCCATATTCCTTACAGTTCGAATTGTACAATCTATTGATATTTTGTTAGTTTCATTACACAGTTGCGGTTTTAAGTCTTCTGGTCTTCTGAATATACTGCATTTTTCAATTTCATGTTTAAGTTACTGATAATACATCAAAATTTGACATGCATGCATCAATAAGTTTCTGATGAAATAAAAGGAATGTCACCCCTACATTCAAATACCTGTTCTTGGCTGATATACAACTTTTTTCCCATCAGGCTGAACTGCAAGGATGGACACACAGGCTCTTTCCTTTGATGGCCAGGGTGCTCATCACGAACTGGCGCCCAGACTCTGGGAAACTGGAACTCAAGGAAGTACCTCAGCTCCTCAATTGGAGGTTTATCTAAGGAAAATAAAGAGAAATGGTTTAATAATCAATTCATACAATTATAATTTCTAGAGGGAGCAACAGACTGAAGGACCTGTCCAGATATACAAAATATGCAATTGTTGGGCCAACTTTTTCGTTAGGGGAATTCCTTGTATGCCACTGAAAGTTTGCCTCATCTCTTGTATGTCACTCATTATTTCACTGGGCTGAGACAACGACGGATTTCGCAAACATTCAGTGGCATAAGGAATTAATCCTTTTGTTAATTCTTAATTGTTCTTAAAGAAAGAGTTCTCTTATCTCTATACAACTTTTAGGAAAATTTCATGCATGGAAGCAGGACATCTAAACAATAATTTGTGAAGATAGTCATTCCAAAAATAAATATATATGAAGGTCATGTTTACATTCTAAATAAAGGGTGATTGCCCGGATGAGGTGGTCTTTTCCAGGGATGGCTGCCTCCAACAGAGTTGTTATGGGGGAAAAAGACACATGTATAACATCAGGCGCTGATTTGACAGTTCTTGCCCACTCAGTGTGACTTTGAACTAAATCATCTCCTCCTCTCCTTCTGAAAATCACAGTGACATCCTGCAGGATAATCCATTGGAAGGCTGACACATTAAAAAATTATCACCAACATTGATTTGTTTGTTCATCAATGTAACAAGAAGCAACAGCTTAAATAGGCTAATGCAAACAGTTTCGTGGCAAGGCAAACCAACAACTCAGGTAACATAACAGCATAAGCTTCATAGAATGAGACAGCACTCCGGAAGTTCATCCAGTAAAATATAGGTCGATAGGTTCTATGAACGAAGCCTCAACAATAAATCTACATGTGATGTTTTACAGTGAAGTAGCTAGAAAAAAATTGTAACAGAATGTTGATGATGACTAGGTATATAGTGGTATGCAAGGGACACGTACAATAAACCCAAATGCCATAATTTATAGTGTACTGCTGGCGAAAAATAATTCATGGTAATTACAGAAAGGATATTCATAACTCCAATGACTCGTTTGGAGGAATTGGATGGAACGGAAATGAAACTCTCACTGGCCACTACATACCCTGAGGGAGGTCAGGATAAGTGATAGTTCAAACTCTGACATCAATTAAACACGTCCTTCATACTTTGTTGAGAGAGAATTCACAAAATATATCAATTGTTCCTCAGCAGTCAGCAACACATCAAGAAAATGAAAAAGAAAATTATAGTAGCATGTCCTTACCTCTTTTGCAGCAAGATAAGGTGTATTTGGAGGTTGTGGATATACTCCTTGGCTGTTGAACCCAAAAGTTTCCGTTTCCTGACCCAAAATCATCATTGAATTACAATAAGATTTGTTGATTATAATTTCAATGAGTCTTCTGAAGAAAACCAAACCTTATTCTTCGGGTTTATAGGGCCTGAGCCTGTATGAATTTCATTTTCAGAAAACCTCTGATCTCCAAGATCATGTATATAATTTTTAATTTCCACTGCAGAAAGTGATGATGAACTGTGCTGCTTGATGTAAATTACATCCTTCCCACCAATGGTAATAGACGTTATTATATGTGTTCCGTAATTTTCAATGAACCTGTGAAAAACTTAAAATAGTAAAGGACCTTCCTGTTTTTAGATCAACCTGTTTCAGCTAGAATGTATGTGCTTACCTTGCTAGAGATGATGGTTCCCATGAGCGCGGCACTGCATGCTTAACTTCCTCTATCAGCGATAGAGGTTGTCGTACAAGTTGCACCTTATATAAAGGAATAGTCTTTCCATCCATCCCAAGACTTTTGGTAGCCATGGCATCAAATTTCTTGGATCCAGTGAAGCTATATGCAGAATTAAAGCTTCCAAGAGGTATATTCCCTTCAACCTGAGCTTTTCTGTTGAAATGCCCAGCCATCTACATTCCCTCGCAAACGGGAAAAGAAAATAAAACACATGAGAAATGAATACTGCAGGAGGGAAGATGGGTATCAAATAGCCAGTTGATGTAGACCGAAAAATGGTTTGTTAATTTCATGATTAATAGAAATTTGAAATGTATAGGTGCCAATGAGACTAGATGATACAGCACACCATACAAACTGAAAATCACAAGCAGAAAGTTGTGTACTGAACTGTACCAACTCATTAGGTAGTTTCATGATCAATCAAAACCTAAGAACATATAATGGAAAACAACGACAGTAAGTGGCTATCATGAATGGTGCCAGAAGTAAACTCTGGTATCATGTGACACAATAGCACTACCTTTAACTCTTTGAACTCTAGATTGTCTCTTTGATTGTCTGTACTTTTAGTGATACTACAGACATCTTGAATTCCCTAATCTTACAATTTCACTAGACAAAAAAATGTAAAGCATTATGGTCCTAGTATTGAGACCATGGTGAATGAATTACTAGCCATTCAAAGTTCACAGTAAATCACTTGGTCACTAGCTCAATGTTATGCTTGCCCATAACATGTACTTGACAATGCATCCAAGATAATAAGCACGGTTTAGAACTATTATGCCATTGATTTCCATTTATATGAAATCACGGTGATTATGTAGCTATGATTAACAAAAACAAACAAACAAAAATCAGAGAGAAACACGAAAGTAGTATCAGTCATAGACACCTCGTGGAAGCTGCATGGACCTATGGTTTCCCGTCCCTCAATCTCATTCTCACTGGAGCAATGAACATCATTTGATACACTAGGGATAATTAACGCATCAGACATGACCAAATCCCTGGAGGTGAGCTCATCCACCTCGACGAGACGAGACCCTGCGAGCCCCTTGCAGTAGAGCAGCCTCGTGTCATAATTCACATCGAACCCTCTTCCCAGTGCCTCGATAGAATTTTGGATTGTGTGCAGTGCGGCATTCTCTTCCATTACAGATTGGAGGTAACCAAAAAGAGAGGAGCCCAGCCCAGCTTGAAAGATGTGTCAGATTTGAGCTTTCAAGAATCCCGGGGAGAGCCAAATCCTTTCCCAAATGCCTCGAGAAGCAGCTTCACCATTTAAACTCTCTTATAGACACCCTCGAACTAGCGCTGCTAACTCAGGTCAGATGAGAAATTTCAGGCTTCCAAGGACATGGAGATCGAGGCGAGCAACAAGGACGACATTTTCTCTGCCTAGTCTCACTTCCACCGCAGATTAACAACAGAAAGCACTTCAAAGGTGAGATTTCTCTGCCTCTGGTTCTCTCCCGCCACTAGCCAAGGACTGGATAGGGGAAATCCACTCTCCAAACCGCTCCAGAGAAAATCGGAGAAACCGCCTCCTAAATGGTAGAGGAAAGCCTGCGAAGAAAGAACGAAGGAGAGATTTTTCTTCACCACCTTGCGAATTCTCGCATAAACACCTCAAATCAAGCGACGCAACACAAGAACGAGGAGAATTCCCCCACAATTGCTGGAAAACTTACATCAAGAAGAAGTGAAGAACAATCGTGGAAAGAGAATTTTTCCCCCTTCCAAACACCTGCTGCAACTCAAGCAAAGACCCTGCCGCTAATCAAAGTCTCCTCTCCTCGCAGGTCGCTCAACGAGTAAGTCGAGAGGTGCGAGAAACTGCGGTGGATTGGATTGGCCAAGGACCGAGCGAGCGAGCAGGAGACGACCGGAACTCGCAGTCGCTCCCCTTCCTTCTTCGATCCCCGCACCGCAAGTGTTGTTCGTTCGGTAAACGATAGAAGGACCACTTGGCAGGTGGGGGCCACTCTCTGACTTTGGTGTTGACTCGATTACTTTGGTGCTGTACTTACACGGCTCTCGTGTAGGTGTGTAGCGCTGCACTGCATGGACTTAGGGTGTTTCCGTTTCTTACTGCAGTTTCTTATTGTATGAAAGGTATTTAGATATCATTTTTTCAATGCATAGTATTCTAAAGTGTTGTATTTTAGACATTTGATATAGAGTATTTACTAGTATTTCTACCTAGGAAACTGTGTATGAGTGGTATCTAAATAAGATACCAATTTGCTATCTCTCTTCCTTAATTGTAGTGCCACATCAGATTTTTGTTTATGTGGTAGATTTAAAAAACTTATCAAGGTGGAGGAGCATTGGGAGCAGTCTCAGAGCTTTTTTTATTAACTATTTTTAAAATCTTATTATAAAGTTAACTCCACAAACTTTATTTTCAATTTTGATTTTTTTAGGTCACGTCGCCACCCATTCCGACTTTGGCTTCTCTCCTCACAGTTGCAGGCCTGCTTTATGACATCGAACAAAACCGCGCCCGCCGCCGACCCAAACGCCCCTTCTTTAGCCCGACGCCGCCGCCCACCTCCGCCTCCCGCGCTGCCGACCCTCCTCCTCTCGCGCCGGAAAAAAAAAATCAGAAGAATCCGAAGGCGCCTCCGAGTTTGTGGGCGATGCTGCGCGCGGGAGGCAGGCGGCTCCTCGCCCCGGCAAGATTCGCGTCGACGAGGGCTCCGGCAAGATCGTCGACGCCTGTTTCAAGACCTTCGGGTGCGGCTCCGCCATCGCGTCATCCTCCGTCGGTGAGCCCCCCAACCGCTCCCTACCAGTTCCTCTTCACTTTTCCTCGGTGATTCGACTGTAGACTTAAGCTCTATTCCGTGCTACTCCATCTTAGAGGTGCTGTTTGTCTTCTGTGATTTGAATTGCTGCAATAATTGGTTGCTTAATTATTGTTGTGATGCTTTCGTTTCAAATAGGGAGGGCAATAATTGCGAAGGATGAGAGAAACTTAGCTAGTTGCTAACTATCGGGTTGGAATATCTGCGAATGCATTGGTTGTGGTGATGGTCTACTCCGAACCCTGACTACGTAGATGATAGGGCATTTCTGGGGACAATTATGAGCGTCAAATATGGCTACATGAGATGGTTAAGCTGATTAGATTGGTACATAAATAACAGATGTTTGCAGTTTCTAGAAGTTATAGTTGCTAAACTAAATTATAAATAATTGTTCTCCAATGCCTAACAAACAACTTAAGAAAGGTTGGCATATTATTGCTGGAATACTTTTGATAGTCTGGAGCAGCTCAAACTGCTCTGAGATGTTTGTAGTTTATTTCCCAAAATGGAAAGATCTTCACAGTCTTGCTGATAATCGATAGTCTGACAGATGGGTTGGAGCAATTTTTGCTTATTGTTCTGATGTAAGGTCTGTTGACTGCAATGATATATAGCAGATATGTCATGTTCACTGTATCTGACCTTCATTCCTGTTATGCATTAACAAGCAACAAATTGTAAAGGCTAATATATTCCATCATACTGTGCAATTGATGAGCCAAAAACTATGGTAGCCAAATGAAACTTGATGTTAATCTTAACTTCTTTTTCATGCGTGTGCAGAGCAGCAGAGTTCCCCATTTAAAACTTGGTTTAGTTTTAGATGCTACTGTATTAAATGGCATCTGGAGATCATCCCCCTGTTCTTAACCAGCCAAACTGACAAGACAACATGCATGACTCTCTCTCTCTCTCTCTAAAAAAGACAGCATTTGCCCTAGCTGATTACCTGGATCTTACAACATTCTCCGGAATATCTTTATTTAACTTACTAGTCTTCTTTATTAAACTTGCTAGTCTTATTAAACTGAAACACTGTTATTTTGGAAGCTTGTTCACAGTATTAAGAATTTTTTTACCTCACTTAGCACCATTTGATGTTGTATAGTGCTTCTATTTCCTTACAAGATGCTGTTTCTGATATCTATATTAAAAAGCCTGTAAGTCATAAAGTCTACTCTTGATCCTACCTTTGTCCTTGCAGCTACAGAATGGGTGAAGGGAGAGCAAATGGAGGAAGTATTGCACCCACTTAATTTAATTAGCCTGGTAACACCTAATATCTAATACTTCAGCAGAAACACATACTAAAATTTAAGTTTGGCGACTACACAGTTGGTCAAGCCAAATTTAATTTTTCTTTAGCTTGATCATTGTGTAGTGTGAAGGTTGGAAGGATCTTTTTGTGTATGGCTTATGCTGAAAAGGTTAGAGTTTCACTGGTGTGGAAACATATTCTTTTATAATTTATTAATTTATACACATCATTGGGGTATGGTGAAAAACTAGACCCAGCACTACACCTTTTTTTGGAACTTGTACATTGATACTTGTAAGATATTGGTTATGTAACTCCAGTATTATGAATGCATTTTATCTGTGCCTACTGCATGCCTGTGTGCTATTGCTTATTGTGGAAATTGCTGTCCACACAAACTTTGTAATGCTAACAACTATGAGATGGCATTGGGGTGGCAGTATCTTATTTCACTTCCAATGCTTCTTTAAAAGTATGACTTTGTAATAATTCTTCCTGTATGCAATTCCCTTTATGTCTGCTCGTCAGTTTAGAAAGATAAATGTTATTTTGAGCCACAACATATAACTGATCAGAAGTGCATATATTCATATTTTTGGTGATTGATGTGGTTGTCTTGGCTCCTTGCTTACATGGTTATATGCATGAATAATTTGTTCATACTAAACATAAGATGTCTGAAGTCAGGACATCAATTTTCATAACATGATATGCTAGATGTGAACTGCGCAACAACAACACTGTGGATATTGAAATGCGATGCATTCAGGGACATTTGTACATATATGTAAAGATTTTAAGACTTTACAGCATGGAGCAGCGAGAAATTAGTATGCTATACTGAAATTTTTAGAATTTACAGTGGCTATGATTCATGAACTGTTGGTTAGATGATTTGGAATAATATGTTTGATGTGTTCTCATCTACACAAATGTTATATGATAATTTGTATTGCTTTTTAGTTGAATTAAATTGATTCTGATCTTGCCCTGTTAGGTTTGATTGAAACTGCTAATTGGAACTTAAGGATATCTCGACTGCGTAAGATGGCTAAAAAATGTCAAGGTTCCTATGCCATCGGATCCCCCATCTCAAAGCTCTCCGGAGGAAGTGGCACCTAAGATGTCTAACGTCGAACCACCCGAGATGCCCAACCCTAAACCTTGTCGGCCTTTTTAATTAATTTTCTTTTCTTTTTCTATTATTTATGTATTAAATGTTTATTGTATTAAAAATTTATTGTTATTTGTGGTCAATTTCCTTAAATGGCGTTAATTGAGGCCTATTGTGTTAAATATTACGAATTATCGTTAATTGTGGTCTATTGCGTTAAATATCGTTAATTGCGGTTAATTTCCTTAATTTTTGTTAATTTGCCTTAATTGCGATTTATTGTGTTAAATATTGTTAATTGCGGTCTATTGTGTTAAATGTCGTTAATGGCGGTTAATTTCCTTAATTATCGTTAAATTGAATTAATTGCGGTCTATTGTGTTAAATGTTATTAATTACGATCAATTTCATTAATTGTTGTTAATTATAGTTAGTTGTCGTAAAGTGCCGTTAATTGTTGTTAATTGTCTTTAGTTGTCGTTAATTGCTGTGTTAAACGGTATCAAACAAGCTATCATTTGCTCTAGGGGTATTTCAGACTTTCTCATCTTAGAAGTTGTAGACAGATAATCAAATATCAAACATGAGATTGTAGTCAACATACTTAAAAGACAGATAATCAAACATCAAACCTCTCCAGCATAAGATTGTAGTTAGTATACTTAAAAGACAGATAATTAAACATCAAACCTCTTCAGCTTATCTGTATTATCGTTTGGCCCGTAATTCAGCCGAAAGTCGTTTTTTAGAAACACAACTCACACCATCATCTCTCTCCACGCGCGAGAGGAGTGACGACCGGAGAGAGAGAGAGAGCAAAGGGGGAGGAGAGGGAAAAAAACTGACCCTTTCTTCTTCACATATTAGATTCCCCCCCCCCCCCCTTTTTTTTTCCTTTGCTCTAATCCTTCCTGCTGTCCCTATCCCCTCCCCGCCCTTCCCCTCGCCGGCGGCGCCCAGATCGCGACTCCCCCCTCCGACCCGGTCGCCCCCGCGCCCACTGGTGGGTTGTCCTCTCTCGCCGTTTCCGGCGGTTCCTGCATCGTCTCAAGTCGCACGCCTGCCTCCTTTGACGGTTGCTTCACGCCTCCCGATCGTTTCCGCGGCCGGGGGCTTGTGGCTCCGGTGCCCATGGTCGACATCCACGAGTGCACGCTGGCGCTCGTGCCCGTCCCGGAGCCCGACCACGCGCCGCCGAACCCGGACCCCTCCTCCATCTCCGCCGACGCCTGGGACCCCTTCGAGACTGCCGCGCGCGCTGTCGTGGGCCGGATCCAGCCCACCTTCCTATCTGAGACCCGCCGCGCCGCCGTCATAGACTACGTCCAGCGCCTCATCAGGTGCACCGTCGGCTGCGAGGTACCACTCACTCCGTTCTGCGTGCTCCAATTCTTTACTGGGACCTCATGTCATGCTTGCCTTAGTCGGTGTTCCATACCTTAAAAAAAAACTCCACCTTTCCTTTGTGCATCATGGATATGGGCACGACTCGTAGGTGTGTAGTTGCCTATCTATTGTACATGGCATTCTTCCGATTATTTCTATGTATCTGCTTGGGGGTGTTTTAGGAGGATTTCTTAGCGGCTCACAGTTGTGCTGATTCGTCCTTTAGGCCATGGAAATGAAGTCAGGATAACCTGCTTGCTGCATTTCTGCTGCTTATTTTATAGTTACCATGCTTGCGGTTGCGGTTTCGCTTAGCTATATTGTAATGGCTCAAGTGTGATTTTGCTCACCCAAGTGATGCCGCCAAACTGATATTCAAGTTGGTGTATTTGAACCTGACCTTATGTGGACGGGGGCTGGAGGTGTCAAGCGCTTATTGGCCATGAATGCTTTGATGCCCCTTGTCGGACGCATGCTCGATTTTCCACATCATATGGTTTGATGATGTATTTATGCGAACACGAATTGATGGCTTACACATGTTTGGATACTGTATTGAACAACAGCGAATTTTTCGATCTTGGGTTGGGTAGTTGGGCATATGGTATATACCTTAGTGTCCGTTTTCGTGACGTGGCCCTCCATGTCTTGCTCATATTGTACGGTCCTTTTGGGTAAATGCCCTTGCCCCTTGCCCTACTATATTGGTGCACACAAGAAATTATAAATCCTGGTTTCTCCGTATAGTTAGTTTTATGTGAGCAAGGAATATTTGCATGTTTGTTATTTGAGTGACCTATCTCTGTTCTACCTATGTATGTGCTGCATTGATAAATCATATGCGGTGGAATTGACATTTTTTACTGCAACATATGTATATCAGTATTTCACAGTTAAGTTCTTTCCCTAAAAAAAGGTATGCCACAGTTAGTCAGAAATAAATTTCTATATTTCTCATCAATGTGAAGCATGTGAAGGGTACTTCCAGGCTGACTGAAATTAGGCCACAGTATGACTTGTCCTAGGAAAAAAATGTTCTACCTATTTAACCTGTCTCTGAAAAGTATACTTTCAAATGGATCGGTAAATTTTTAACTCGCTGATTAAAAATTCTGTAAGAGGTTCACTGCCAGTTGTTCTATGAAGAGTCCATTGATGATCCTAGGTACCAACATGGCATTAGAAGAGATAACATGAAAATCACAGATTTTGTTGTGTACTTGTATACAAAAATAAGAAAAAGAATTATTGCTTGAGCTTTTTTTATTCCTCTACTGAGATTGATCTCTCTCTCTCTCTCTCTCTTATTTTGAATCATCCGACAGCATGTTATAGCAATACAAATTAACCTTTTCACTTTTTTTTGTGTGTGTAAAACATAGGTCTTTCCATTTGGATCCGTTCCATTGAAAACGTATCTGCCTGATGGAGATATTGACTTGACTGCATTTGGCTCTACAAGTTCCGATGAAAACCTAGCAAATGAGGTACAAGCTGTTCTACAATCAGAAGTGCAGAGAAAAGATGCTGAATTCGAAATCAAGGATGTCCAGTATATCCATGCTGAGGTTTGCCACCTGGATTGCTCTTTAGTTTTAGTTTTTTTTTTATATTCACTAATTGTTTCATTCACATACTTTTAAGTTGCTGCTATCTACTTATGAATGCTCCTTTTTTTGCGTACATTGTATAAGATTGACCGATGACATTCCTCTGATTTTTTTATACTCAAATAAATAAATATATATTTCATAGCATTCTTGTCATACCATAAATGGCGGAAGGGCAATAGAATAATCCTTCTTTGCATATGATGTCAATGAAACATGTGAATATCTTAATATTTCACTGCCAACGATAAAAATAAATTGTTGATAATTGATAGCGATTGAGTGTAATGTCCACCACCACTGTGCTCTATTTTCATTTTTTGGTAGGTTCTTGCTATGCACATGGATACATCAATACAGCTTATATTCTTGAGAAAAGTCATTTTTGTGTTGAACTGCCAGGGACACATTTTGGGCACTGGTGAACATGTTGTCGCATACTATTAGTACTTTATCATCAGGATATTTCAGGTGATAAGTCTTTCTGATGGCAGGTCAAGCTGGTCAAATGCCTTGTTCAAAATATTGTTGTAGACATATCATTTAATCAGTTTGGTGGACTCTGTACGCTTTGTTTTTCGAGCAGGTAATATTTCAAAAGTCACCACATACATGTAGTTGCTTGGTTCTTTTCCTTAATGCACAGATCTAACATCTATATGCTCATTGACAACCATATTTATAACCATCATGTTTTGCAGGTTGATCAAAGATTTGAAAAGACCCACCTATTCAAGAGAAGTATAATGCTGATAAAAGCCTGGTGTTATTATGAAAGCCGCATTCTTGGTGCTCACCATGGTTTAATTTCTACCTATGCCTTGGAGACATTGGTGCTATATATTCTCCATCTCTTCCATGAGTCTTTGGATGGTCCATTAGCTGTAAGTTCAGACTTAAATTTTTTTGCGGCATTTGTAAGTTGTTGTTTTTGTCACCTTATCTAAGCCGCTTTAGGGATTAGGATAGACATATTCCTAGGGGTGACATGACTATCTGCTCTTCTGCAGGTCCTCTATAGGTTTCTGGACTATTATAGCAAATTTGACTGGGACAATAAGGGTATAAGCTTATATGGCCCTGTTTCCTTGTCTTCCCTACCTGAGCTAGTTAGTAAGTGAATGCAGTCTGATCTGGTTTTTTGTTATTGAAAGTTTTCTGTTATTATTGGTCATCACATAGCTTTTCTTGCACAGTCGACCCACCAGACACTCATGATGATGGTTTTCTTAAACGGGAGGAGTTTCTCAAAGAACGTGCACAAATGTTTACTGTTCCCCCTAGGAACTCAGAGAAAAATACTCGAGTATTCTCGCGGAAATTTCTCAACATAGTGGATCCATTGAAGCAGAGTAACAATCTTGGGCGCAGTGTCAGCAAAGGTTTGTTTTCTGCCTCTAGATCTTGAATTTTGATGGAATGGACGGTTATGCTTGAAATTGTGTCGCACATTTTTAGTTAATTTAGGATAAGTTGATGCTTTAACTTGATAGTTTTAATCTTAAATTGTTTGTGAATTCATCTTCATCACATGATTAACACTGCCACTCAGGGGAAGAATGCTGGTCGATAGCTCAGCTCTGCTCAGCTTTTGGGCATTTATTGTGTACGCAAAAGTGACAATTTTTTTCTACCCTATTATTTGTGATTTGGCAATATCTTTATTATCCAATCCTTCAGTATTCTGCTAGTTCATTAATCATCACACCATCAGTTCTCATAATGAGTGGTTGCATACTTGCATTGGACTTCCCACATCCAGAGTTCTACTGTCGATACATGCTTGTCCATATTTGCAGTTCCTGTATCTACCTTTTCCAAATCTAATTCTTTTTAAAATGTACCATTGACTGCAACTAGTGTTATTTGGACTGTCTTGCTTTTGCTACTGCATGGGTGCTGCGCACCTGAGCGCAGTTGCTGTTTATCCATGGGCCAAGAGATTTCATTTCAATTATGTGCAGACCAATCTAGCCAGCAGCTTGGGTAAGGGCCCTTAGGCCCTGACCAGGGGTGCCCCTGGACCCAAGTGGAGTAATGGCACCTTGACGGCGGCCACACCACAGGGGCAGGAGAAGAGATAGACTAGGGAACTTTGGTTTATTTCTTGCTTAGCTGATAATGACAACAACGACCTCCTTATATAGAGGACTCTCCTAACAACAACTATAGGTAGAATCAATCCCAATAATAACGTACCTAACTTAATATATAAGATACCAAACAACTAATCCTATCCTAGGAAGCTAATCTAACTAATTAGGGAAATAGATAACTTGGTTGGGAAGAAGAACCATCCTAATCTTAGACACAGGCCTTTGATACAGTACCCACTGTGCTCTTCACGCTCATGAAGAGTGCATGCGAATAATAATTTCTGCACGTGACATCTATGCTCACTTGCATTGCATACCAATGTGATGTCATGTGCCCATGGACCACCTTACTACCAGATGCTGCTGCTGTCTAACATGCTAGAACATGGATACTGATGGCACTGAATTGTTGTCTGTTGTGTGGGTACTTATTGTTTTAATTTGATCCACAGGAGCTTTCTTGCGGTATACTGCACAGTTTCTTATGTGCAGTAAGCTGTTGGATTGCTGTTTATTTTGTCCTTAACATTATCCAAGATGCTTCAAACATATAGTTCTTTTTTTTGTTTCATTTAATTTGCCTGGTTTAATTCCACTGTGCAATGCGCAGGTAACTTTTACCGAATACGCAGTGCATTTGATCTTGGTGCCCGAAAGCTTGGGAAGATCCTTCAAGTGCCTGCCAATTCTACTTTGGATGAAGTGAATCAATTCTTCAGGAACACATTGAAGAGACATTGCACTAGGGCAAGGCCAGACGTGCAGGACATCGCACTGGACTTCAATGTTGAAAGAGGCAACAAGGGTTGTTCACCTTCATACAATAATTCCTTTGGCAACCTATCTGATCAGTTCAATACCATCAGCATTTCAGATTCTAATAATCATGGGTCTATAAAACAAAAGGAACAGAATTATATGGCTGAACACAAGGAAATGAAGTCTGTTTCAAATCTTGTGACTACTCATTCAATTAGTACGAGGAATGGCAGTGACTTCTGTGAGGCTGCACCATCAACTAGTGGAACATGTTCCTTGCCATCTGGGAAAGGTTACTACACCCCACATCTCTTTCACGAGTCAGAAAATGGTAAGGTTGAAGTAAACTATGATACAAACCCATCACACCATGGGATGTCAACAAAGGGGTACACAGGCAGATCTCACCACTCCATTGAAAGCATTAAGTATGGCAATGAATGTTCAACACATCCTGTGGACTACTGCTTAACACCAAGAAAAGAGGCAGATAGCAATGTGGTTCAAGTTAATGAGTTGGGTAGTGATGGAGGTACCACCAGTGACAATATATCAGATCTTACCGGAGACTACAAAATAAATTTTAATAATCTTCTCTATGCACAAGGGTGCCACCAAGATTATCCAGTTAATCAAGTTTACTATCAAATGCTTGCACCACCACCTGCACAATATCAGAACAAGCGCTCACCAAATGGTCATAGCAGAAAAAATGCATATGGATATGCTGGTACAAATGGAATAGTCCCCGATCCTTATCAATCTGGCTATTTTGTTTTAAGGCCATTTTATCAAACAGATGATCCTATGCGAGCTCGTGGAACAGGCACCTACTTTCCCGACCCAGTATGTTCCCTTTTTGCACGTTTTTATGCATATATAACTTAAATCCACATTTTGAATAAACTGCATCTAGCGTTACCCTGTATGTTCTTTTTTTATTCCACATGCCATGCATATGTATGCTTGGAGCAATGATTTACTAATGTTCTCATACTTAAAATATTGCGTTATTGGACTTACTATATCTTCTATACATAATAGTCTGGAACATATCTCCGTTAGTTTTATGTTTCTATTGCAGAATTGTATTACTTTTGCAAGGTTAGGCATTGTATTTGTGTCGTTTGGGCAGTGTTTTGAGTTTTTCCTGAGTTTTCTGCCACAAATATTGTAGAATTTGTGCAAGGACAGGTCACCCACTGGACGAGGGGAAAGAGGAAGGAATCATTTCCCTCCGAATAACAATCATAGGTCTCACCGCAATGGCAGAGTGGATATGCCTGCAGATATGACACCTTTGGAGAAATTGAGGCAAGAGCCACCATTACAGATTTATATTCCTGTGGCAAATGATCATGGAATTCCCTCCCCATTGAAGATACCAGTACCATCTCCATCTTCCCAGGCTCCAAGGGGTATTATTCATGGTAATGGTTTTATTAACCCGCAAGACAGTAAACTTGAGTTTGGGACCTTGGGGGCATTGCCTTTGGACGTTAGGAGTACCTCCCAAGATCAAGCTAAGCCTTTGGAAGTTACAAGTACCTCCCAAGACCAAGCTAACAGATCAAATTCTGCTTCTAACAGTCAACCTTCTGCACCTGTGAGCCCTATGTCCCCAGCACAAAATCCTGGAACGGGTTCTAATCGAATGAGGTAAGTATGACGCATTCTTTGTCATCAAAAGCAAAAACATCAACTGTTTCATGAAAGGGACGTGTATCTAATAGCCATTTATTTACCATGTTACAGCAATGAGATATTTACCTTAAAAAACAGCAATGGGATATTGACTATTGAGGCACCATAATTAATAAGTTCTTAAACATAATTTAAGGTCTGTGTTAGGTTGGAGCTTCTGCAAAAAAAATATTGAGATGGCCATGTGAAGCTCACGCTTGGACATTAAAATATAATGTGGAAATCATCCTATTTTAAATCTTACAGTGAAGGCATGTTTGTTCATCTTGAAAAATGTTTTTCTTCTTTTCCCTTTTTTTACCACATTCATCTTGTAACTTCTCTACTCATTTCTCATGCATGTTTTCACCGTTTACAATATTTAATCCCGCATTATACAATTTACAGGAATATTCAGCCATATCATCTCAAGGACAATGGTGACTTCCCACCACTATCCAGTTGATGCGATATATAGCTCATTGCGTATCAGAGATAAAACGGGCCAAGAGAACTGATGTGCACACTCAGTGCAGCAATAGCCGAGGTTTACTCTGCAAAATAAGCATCATCGTGTACATTCTAACTTTACCTTGTCGTTCTCCAGTCGTCAGATTCACCATGCAGCTGCAATGCAGCTTGTGCTGCCATAACTGAAATTTCATGCCCCCATTCCCCTCAGTAAAAAAAAGGAAAGAAAGAAAGCTTAAACTTTCTGCCATGATACTTTTGGAGGGAAATAAGGTCCTTTTGTTTTCTTTAAAGATTATGGCTGCCCCCTTGGAAGGAGGGGGAACAGGTGTTAGTAGAGATGTAGTTTAGCGCTGTTGTTTTGACCTCATGTGCAGTTGCTTGGAGCTCTCATAGTGTAATCTGTTTGGGTTTGGAGAGGCCTTGTGCTGAAAGGCCTCATATTTTGAAGTAACATTAGCTGCTTGAAGAAAACTGTAGGTAAGGGAGATATGTATGAGCTGTTAGATTTACAGTCTTTATAGAAGAAGCATTTAGTCTTTTCTCAGAGGAAAATGGTTCATTCCCCCCCCCCCCCCCTTTTTGCCTGTTGTTGTCTTTCCATATCTGCGTTTAACTAATTGGATTTGTAAACATAGTTTTTCTTTATTATTGTTAGCTCTATTTCAGGTTAAAAGGGGTATGATTTTTGTAGTATCATACACATGATTGCATCTGAATTTTCGTAGAAAAACAAGGAGCTGTGTCATCATTTTTTCCTCTTTTAAGGAAAATGGCTCCTTGTTAATGAATCTACATAATTGCGTGTGCCTTATTTTGGGCTTCTACAGGCGTCATTTGCGTTAGAGATTGACTAATTTGCGATTATCCTTTCTCCTTCGGAAATTACGCGCTTGTGGTTCTAGGTCATACACATAATTGCAAGTGGACGACTCCGAATCCTATCTCAATCCAAGACCGGCAAGTTACACAGGATCCATGGGTATGTTCAACTGCATAATTAGTCAAAAAAAAGAATTACAGCCAGTCAATAATGCTGCTTATTATTTTTCCACATGAGATGCTGGCATATACTAGTAGCAAACTGACAGATTTCTACAAAATGTTGTGCTCATAGCTTGAAATTATGCCACTTTTCTTACATGTTTCTTTGGTGGGTGGAACGTACGAATGTTTACATCTACAATATATTTGGTAGCTCAATTATTGCACCAATCTAATCTTTAGAAAGTTGAAGAATAGGTTTAGTTGCTCCTAGCTAGTTGACGAGTCATTTTGGAGGGGTAGAAGAAAAAGGAGCCAAGCCACCTTGCATGGTTATTAAGGCGGTAAGGCGAGGCGAGGCGACCCACCCCCCTCACACCTTTTAAGCGGTAAGGCGTAAGGCGAGGCGACGCCTTACTCTCGTCCTAAGACGCTAAGGCAGCGAATAAAATGAATATTTTAGCAACACATGTACCTTGTTGCCAATTCTTGAGCTCATGTAGCACCATTCCCCCTTTCCAATTGCTTTTCTCCCATCTATCCTCCTTGTAAGTTTCAATATATAGATTGTTATAAATGTAATAGATACAAATTGTATTCCAATTAATTGATTAAATACGGATCAAGTGACATACCTTGTTGACAATCTCTCATCTCTTCTCTTCTCCTAAGCAACAATGTACATAGGTGATAAGTCCACATAAATAACATAAATGATAAGTAAATATGAGAATTAAATATGAGCAACATAACAAATTAACAAGCACGACATAAGCAATATAAGTCCGCACAAATAATATAGGTAATAAGTCCACAAGCTTATAGTAGTCTAATAGCATAATAGTAGTCCACAACACAAAAGTAGCATAGTTCAACTCTCTCATCTCAATATCCATCGTCGAACTCATTGGGATTGTTAGTAGAATCCAAGTTTTCTCCACCATCTTCGGTAGCATTGGGAGCTTTGTCACAATCGCTCACATCCGCATCATCATGTGGATGGACCTTCTTCATTGACCGAATCCGAGTCTTGCTCTTGCTCATCTAAGCCATCTTCTTCAACCACCATTGTTGTAGATCTTGGACGTCTTTGGAAGGTCGTAGGCTCACTAGGAGTATACCTATTAGCTTGCCTTGGAAGATTGCGACCTCGAAGCGAGCATGATGCACCAATGGCTTCATCAACATCATCCCATGTAAGGTCACACTCACGACCACCTTGAGGTGGTACAACCAATGAGTCGGTCCATTCATTGTCCCAATCAAAATCCTCAATGACCAAAGGGTCATAGTTTTTGCCCGCTTTCTCCCGCCTCCTTTGAAACCTTGTTTTCATCTTCCGGTTATATGCAACAAAGACCAAATCATTCAATCTCTTGTGTAGTAACCGGTTCCTTTTCTTTGTATGCATCTACAAAAGCATAAAATGGCAAGCAAAGCAAATAAAATGAATAAATAATTTACTGAAATTAATAAGCACATAAAAGCTACAAATTGAGTAGATGAAAATAAACACAAAGAAGCTACAAATTGACTCACAAATTCAAAGGTACTCCAATTTCACTCACAACCGGATGATGAAGCACAAAGACTAACAATACGCTTAGCAAACCTTTGTAGGTCAATGGCTCGCCCACTATATGAACGCCACCAATCAACTAGAATGGCAAATACACGCATATATTAGGAATTAGGAATGAAATAAACATGCTGAAATTAACAACACTTACTAGGGCTCCTTGACTCTAAGTTTTCGATTGCCAACTTGCTTGAAAAGACATCTCCTCGTTGGTCCTCATAATGCATGGCTTGTTCATCAATCTTGTTCCGAATATTCTCATCTTGTACCATTCTTGCAAGTACATCATTGAAGCAACTCCTTAGCTCCCCAACATAGGTATCATCTCCACTCTTTTGAATGGCAAAGAATTTCCCTGGATTCAAATAGAGTGCAGCCCCATACAATGGATGATCCATTTGTTTCACCCAACGTCGCTCAATAATGTTAATGATCTTCTTGAGCAAACGTTGCTTGTTTTGGGTAGAGAAGCTAAGCTTGATCTTCTCATTTGCATGAGTCATTAATGCTGCAACCTCTGGCATTGCGGACTTCTCATCACCATCAACCACCCTAAGCACGATAAGAAGTGGGGCTGAGGCTCTAAGGCAATCTTCAATTGAATTCCAGAACTCCTTAGAGAGCACAATGTCTGTCCCATGCATGCCGGCCTCCGTCTTTGACAATTTGATCCTAGTCCATGATTCACTCACAAATAGACACTTCAAAGCATCCTTGTGCTTGTGCATGCTCTTCAAAGTAAGGAAGGTCGTGGCAAACCGAGTGGTCATGGGTCTCACAAGATCCATCCCACCTGTCTTCTCCCTCATTGCACTAAGAAGCCTCCCATGCCTATAAATGAATGTGGTGACACACCTGGCACGTGCAATAGGTTTCTTAAATTCCTTCAACTTCGCAATGTCTTCCAACACAAGGTCCAAACAATGTGCAACACAAGGACTCCAAAACAGTGTAGGAATCCTCTCCATTAGAAGCTTGCCCGCTGCCTTGTAGTTAGCACCATTATCAGTGACAACTTGAACAACCTTGTCTTTTCCAATGGCCTCAATTCTCGCTTCTAGCAAATTAGCTATCATAGTTGCATCATGTTGTTCACTTGATGCATCAACGGACTCCAAAAAGAAAGTCCCCTCCGAGCTGTTGATAAGGAAGTTGATCAAGTGGCGTCCTCTCCTATCGGACCATCCATCCGACATAAGTGTGCAACCATATTGCTTCCACGCCCGCTCGTGCTCCTCCCTCAAAGTACTTGTCTCCTTGACGCAATCTCAAGCAATGGCTCCTCACCATGGAAACTAGGAGGTTTATATCCGAACTGCATCGCACAATCGCCTCACAAGCAATCTCAAACTGCCTTGAGTTTGCGGCATTAAATGGTATGCCACACTCATAGAACCAACAAGGCCCATTGCTTATTCACATAATGCCTGTCAGCCTTGCTCCTTGTGTTGGCTTCCATGGTGCTTTGAAAAGACCCAGAATGTCTTTGATCTACAACTTCTTCGGGTGTTCTTCGAAGCATACTAGCAACTGACTTGGTCTCCTTTGCCTTGGCCTTGCTTGATGGTAGAACCTTGAATGAAAAGGCAGCACGCCTTCTTTTGGCGGCTGTCCCTGAACTTGGCTTCACAGTAGAGTCTTGGGTCTCGATGCCATGTGCTACCATCTCCACATCTTGATCTCCCCCTTCATCCTCATCATCTAGGAAGATTAGACTACTCCTCTTTTTTTTTTCAAATAATCTCCCATCTCTTTCTCGATTTACGTGGTAGTATTGGAACACATCACCACATCTCACAGTAGCCACCGCAAGATGCTCCTTCAACCTTTTAATCCCTCCTGAACTTGGGGTGTTACAAAGGATACACATCACTTTATCTCGATTACCAATTCCGGCCAATAGCCATACTTCCATCCCGGATCATTTGACTTTGCCTTCCGTTTTGGATCGGTCTTTGGATCATACACGGCCTCAGAGGATGCAATACTTGCACTTGCACTTGTCATTTTCTTTTGGCTACTGTACCTGCATTATATAGAATTGCTTCAATCAAGTAGCACAGTAGCACTTCACAATTCACAGCTCACATGATTATACAATTGAAGCACAGTACAGAGCCAGAGAGACCGAGAGGTTACGAAGCAATCTCGGCACAGTAGCAGAGAGCAGTCGGGCAGTCGGCCTTTAGCGGTAGCGGCGCAGCGCACATTTAGCGAGAGAGCGCGCGGAGCTGGCGAGGAGACGCGGTGGCGAGGCGACCCGGCCTTCTCCCTCCCTCCCGGCGGACCCGGCTGCATCCCCACGTCCCGACCTCCCCTCCCTCCCGGCGGACCCGACCTTCTCCCCACATCCTCGGATCTCGACTCCGGCTTCTCCCGCATCCGGCGTCTCGCCTCCCTTCCATTTGTCTGAGACAAATGGAAGGGAGGCGGGGACGCCGGGATGCGGGGAGAAGCCGGGAGGGAGGGGGAGTCCGGGTCGCCCCCAGGAGACGGGAGGAAGGGGGAGTCCGGATCGCCGCCAGGAGAAGGGAGGAAGGGGGAGTCCGGGTCGCCGCTCGCCACCGGGAGAAGGGAGGGAGGGGGAGGCCAAGAGGAGGGGACTGGGGAGATCAGAGCAAAACCGAGACAGCAGCGGAGGAGGGTGTACCTTGCTACCTTGCTGGGCGACGGGCGACGGGGAGAGGGCGACGCCGAGACAGCAGCGGTGAGATGGAGGCGACGCCGAGACAGGGACGACCAGAGGATGCTCGCCGAGACGGGAGCGGCGAGATGTAGGCGCCACCGCCGCGGGTTCCAGCTTCAGCTTCAGGTTTGTCTTTCTCTTCGGCTCTTCCCCTTTTGGCTGCCCTTTCGCGCCGCTGGTTTAGGGTTCGCGCGCTCCTCCCTTTCATTCGCGCGCTCAGCTGCCTTTCCATTCGCGGCTTCGCGCGCTCCTCCTCCGCAAGGCGCCGCTTGAGGCTTCCCGACGCCATACCGCTTTGCGACGCTTGAGACGCTTTCTGCGAGGCGGACGACATACACCCAACCAGCAAGGCGCGCCGACGCCTTGACCTGCGAGCACGCCTTGTCGCCTAGGCGACGCCTAAGCGTCGCCTTAGGGACGCCTCAATAAGCATGCCACCTTGTCAAATCTTTCGCTCTCATGGATTAATTCACGAAAGATTGCTCATTTTGGTTTGCAATCCTCAGCAAATCCCAGAAACTGGTGGCACATGTGGCGTCTATGATCAATTTGGCCTCTTACATTAGCTTTTCGATAGTATGAGTCAAAACAACACAAGACCATTTCCCAGTGGCGGAGTCATGATTTTGACGATAAGGGTGCGAACGTAAGACATATTTGTGTCAACACAAGTTCAAATGACATAGTATATAAATTCAAATATGTCAAATTACATATTCGCACTATAACCAACATCACAAAATATTTTTAGAAAATTACAACTTGACACGGCGTTCCTTCATACTTTGAAAGTGATTGATGGCAGCATCATCACTAACTTGTAAAAAAATTCATGCTCAATGTACGTAACTAAGCAATAATTCAAGTATTGTTCATTCATACCATTTCTTAGTTTGTTCTTCACATGATTCATTACCGAAAATACCATCTCTACACTTGCAGTAGCCATAGAAAAGATTAATACCAATTTGAGCAACAAATAAACAAGTTTATAGCGATCATACTTCTTTGTCTCAACAAGTTTAATAGAGAGCTCATTGAGATTCTTCACGCCGCACCAGATTGCAGCTCATGTCTTATGATAGCCAAGAATTAGAGCAAACAGCAGACGCGAAAAGGAGGAAGCAAAGCAAATAAGCAATGACGGAGGTGGCGCTCCTCTGGGCCTGACCCGACCAACCTGGCAACCCCGCTTCCCCCACAAGCCGCGCCTCCTCCCTACGCTATTTTGCCAATCCCGATAGCGACGTGCTCGGTGCTCTAGAGAAGCAGCAGTTGGAGAGCCCTACAGGATCTATAGGAAGCTTAGGGCTCCAAGAATTAGAACGACACGAGCAAGTCCTTGACTAGTTATAGTTAACTTGGGCTTGATGCCTTGGTTCTCAGATTCTGTAATCTGTTGGGCCTAATGCATTGCTAAATGGGCTGCAGGAGTTGAGAAGTATGTAGGTTAGTATGTGTAGTATATACTTTATGTTGGACCAAAACGACGACTAGAGGGGGGGGGTTTTGAATAGGAGCACTGTCTCTTTTTCATCTTGATCGGATTCAATACGATTTTCACTCCAATAGTTATGAGAGATATGAAGATTAATATACAAGTATAGCGGAAGACATGTATTGAATCTAATCAACTCCTTGAAGAAAACAGGCCGAAATCACAAAAAACTCAAGACAAAATGAGTTGGGCAGTCGGACCTCTCGGATGAACATCAACAACAGCTAGAACGCAAGATCACAAATTTATCTAAGATTTGATTCACAGCTCCAAACTATACGAAACTTGAAACAAACCTTCCCTAGGATGTTAGGAACCTATTCCAGTCAAGGATCGTGAAGATCATTGCTAAAGTTCTGACTTTTTTTGGTTTGAGTGAAGATTGCTTCAAAACTGAGTCATAACTAAAATATGATCCAAAAACTTGCTCGTGCGTAAGAGATGATCAAGATGATTCTAGATGCATTCTCCCATTTCACAACAAGCAAGATCCAGACCAGAAACCAAAGAAAAACCAAAAGATCACAGAAAGCCCTAAAATCACAAAAGACAGAGCAAGAATAAGAAGAGACTCGTCTAAAGAAATCTTACTTGGATTGATTTCAGATTAATGTTGGTTTATAGTCACTCCATCCTGGAGGACAAAAGCTCAACACTTGAGCACACAATCAATCCAACTCTCTAGAACCCTACCTCTCCACTTTCCTCTCCCTAAATACAAACTAGGGTTTCTTCAATACAAGGGTTCGCCGGTGCACAGCCAACACCCTCCCCTATTTATAGTGGAGGCTAATTTCTAGAGGAAGACATCTTAACGATCACCCGTTAAACCCACACACAAACAGGTTTCACTGATGCACGATGGTTTACACTGAAACCATCATGACATTTGCACTGACTCCTGTGCTGCTGATGCGACCCATCATATCGAACTACCACGCCACTTGATCCATCCTGTCGTACTGAACTACTGCGCTGCTTGATGTGACCCGTCGCACAGAACTACTACGCTCAGTCATCATTGTCCATTTTGTGCCATGCTTGAGTCCAACCATCTCACCTGACATTCACGATCGTTCTGGACCTTGGTTCTCCTAACCAAATCCCGATCGTTCTCACCATTGACCATAGTTGACCACCAAACCACATGCACAAGAATAGACAAAGAAATTGATTCTGGGAATAAATTCTTCGCAACTTGACCCACGTTAGTTAAAACATGCATCATGCAAAACATGCATCCATAACCACTGCCTATGACCAATGTCTATGACTAGTACCTATGACCAGTGTCCACGACCACTGTCTACGACCAGTGTCCAGTACCACTGTCTATGACCAGTGTCCAGGACCACTCAGCACTCAATGAGCAGTGCTCGCGATGAATAGAACTCGGAGCAACAATACTCGTAACTTTTGACCGTTCGGCACTCGACTCGTAGCTGCAGTACTCGAAGATTTCGACCACTCGACACTCGTAGCTACAATGTTCGTAGCTTTTGACCACTCGATACTCATAGCTGCAGAACTCAACGATTTCAATCACTCTACACTCGTAGCCATAGTACTCGATGAACAGTAATCGTAACTACAGTACTCGAAGCTTTCGACCATTCGACACTCGTAGCTACAGTACTCGCAAGCTACAGTACTCAAAGTTTTCGACCACTCAGCATTCGGTTGCGGTCATGCCGATATTCCTGAACCCTGCAGGAAACGAGTGATTAGACAAACCTTCAACACCATTGCTAATTGAATCATCATTATAAAATCATGAGCATATTCCTATGATATCCACACTTCATGTACTAAGTGGGTATATACTAGATTTTTATGAAAATTTTTGGAGGTGCAATTGTACCATGCATCTACTGTAGCTCCACCACTGACGTCTACTCGTTCGGGATGTGCATGCTGGAGATGCTCACCACGACACCACCGAGTACCCCTACAGCGAGTGCACCAACCCCGCGCAGATCTACAAGAAGGTCACCTCCAGCAAGCTGCCCGACGCCTTGTACCGGGTGCAAGGCAAGGAGGCACGCCGGTTCATTGGCAGGTGCCTGGTCGCCGCCTCGAAGCGACCGTCCGCCGAGGACCTCCTGCTGGACCCTTTCCTCTCCTGCAGGACGACCATGCCCCCACGTCTTGTGCTGTGATGCCATTGCCTGCTCCGACGTGCAGTAATACAACCGATCAATCTGACGGTAGTTCTGATCTCTCGTCACATGATCACGATGATGAGGAGGAGGAGGCAGAGTGTGAGGACCCCGGTTTATTCGGCTTGTACTGCTTAACCACCCACTTGGTCCTAGTAGCACAAATCAAATAAACCAAGCCTCGAGATATGTATACTTCCTAAATACAGATATACACCCTGCTACAAAATTATGCATCAATTCCATTCATACACATAGAGCCGAAGCTAAAGCAACAAATCAGAAGACATACATAATATAAAGAGAGTTATTACAAAAGAGAGGCCGACCGGCCAAATAACACATAAGTAACTAATTTAAATAGCGGAAGCAAAAGGGCCATAAGATGGCGATAAACAAAAGCCAATCGGTGTGCCTTTACCCACTAGGCAACCAACCAGACCGCCAAGCTAATCGCTCGCACACCGCCACAACAAATCTCACAAAAGTGATGCCCTCGAGCTCACCTTCTTCCTCTCGCAACAAAACAATTAAGATAGCATCCGAGTACAAAAATTGTTTTTGTACTGCAAGACCGACGTGTAAGATAACAGAACTATAATTAACTACATGCAAGCTTTATTTAAGTGGAGGAGGCTCGACTTATTTTCAAGATAAAGCAAGTTTTCTTTGCAATAAGGTAATACATTTAAAAGCAAGTTGGCAATTAAATCTTATTGTTCAAATAAAAGAGAGACCAATATAACAATAGGTAGATGACAGCATCCTGGAAGTGACTAACCCAATAGCCACCACAACAATAGCATAAAGTACCCCTTCATACCACCCATGTCAAGTTTTAAGTTTTTAAAAGGTTGTAGTCTAGTTCTTGTGGGAAATAACCAAGCGTGTCCATAACCTAGGACGAGGCTATTCGAATAGTTTTAACCCTGCAGGGGTGTACCAATGTACCCACACGATAGACCGCCTTTCCACCAGCCACGGTTAGCATACTTCCTTTGGTATGCAGGCACGGCTAAGTCTAACAAGACGCTTTCCAATGGACGATGCTAATTAAGAGCCGCAACTCACGGGAGAAGGACACATTAGACAGCCTAACCGGTCTGCCAATGCTCTCCTCACACACCACAAACACACACACACAGTTTCAACACACCCACCGACAAGCTCATAATTAACACCTCCCAAAGTACTTAGTCAAGAGAGGTTCCATATCCCCCTCGCGTGGTTAGCACGCAACAATTGCTTGGATCAATGGCACAAGTAACTCGGTCCTTAGGGACTTAGGCACCATTCCATTCACACCCAACAGATCACACCAACATACCATTGTGCCCAAGTCAAGATATAGTTTTTGTTTTCAGTTTTTGATTTGTAAATCAATAAAACACAAGGATTGGACATAATGGAATAATATAAGTATTTGTGTGATCAAGACCATCGACTAAGTCGATGATCGCCCAATACTACCGATATCTAGGCATGGTTAAGCAATATGTATTCAGTAATCTACTAAGTGACAAGAGCTCATCCAACGAGCTCTAATCACAAAGAAATAACCTAGGCTCGGTAGTAGAGGATATTTATTTACCTACAGATTATGCAACTAGAGGATTAACTAATCAATTTAACATCAAAATAGCAATGCATATATAGAGGTTAAACAAAATATTAGACTTTAAAAGTAATGGGATCAAATGGGAAATGATCAAACCGCTTATTCGCTGCTGCTGCTCAATATGCTGCAGAGGGTCACTCTCAAGTATCGCACAATCGTCGGAACCTATCGAAAGAGCGAAAAAGAACCGATAAGAACAAAGGAAACGAAAAAGACTCTAAAACCAAAATGCTCCAAATGCTATGAAAATTTTACAGCAGCAAGAGCATGATTTATAACCAATTTAGAAACAAGAACCAACTGATTTGGACTCTCACGGCAAAAGTTATGATCAAAACAATGCAGTTCGGCCAAAATTAAATTTAAATAGGTTACTATTCATAAATAATTTTCTAGAGGTTTTCTGGACTTGGAAATTTTATGATAGGTTGCTACTGACATTTTAAGGCTAACACAAGTGGTTTCATCTTATTTATAGTTAAAATGATTTAGTTATTATTTTTCTAAGTTATAAATCTAAGGCATGATTAATTTGATATTAAAGACTCATCAGAAACCTATACTAAGCTAAAGTACTTTAACAGATGCATTTATAGAACTTTAGTTTGTTAAGTTTGGAACTACAGAGAAAAAGATATGCAATTTTGAAGTTTAAAACAATTAATAAGTGCAAATAAAAGCTCTCGGGAACTAAATCTGGAAAACCAATAAAAACTGGGGAGGTCGTGGGCCGTTGATCAAGAATCACACGACACACGAGCACAGGCGCGAACTCCACCACGAGCACCTGGGCGCCAAGACCTCATCGCGCCTAGGGGAGGTCTTAGCCGTTGATATTGAATCCAACGGCCCCGACCACCGGATGCACAACACACGCGAAGGAGCTCCTCGCGCACTAGGGAGGTCGTGGCCGTCAGATCTGGATCTGGCGGTCCCGAGCTCCATGAGGAGGTTCTAAGGCCAACTCACGCGGGGAGGTCTGGACGGCTAAGATCTCCCGAGGGGAGGTCCTAACGGTCCCGATTTCCAGGGGGGGTCCTGAACGGCTAAGATGAAATCGAGGGAGGTCCTAGGCTGCGAGTTAGCAGAGAGATACGTGGATGGCTGGGATCTCACCGAGGAGGTCATGGATGGCCATGATCTTCGCGGGGAGGTCCTGTGCGACAGGTGTTTAACATAGAGAGGTCTGGACGGTTAGGATCTCACCGAGGAGGTCCTGGACGGTCCAGATCTGAGCGGAGGGAGGTCTGGACGGTTAGGATCTCACCGAGGAGGTCATAACGGTCTAGATCTAGGCGGGGAGGTCCTGAGGCTTCTTTACAAGGACCAGTAGTGGTCTTTTACAAAGAGGACCTCAGGGGGTAGTTTTGAAGGTTTTCTTTACAAAAGACTAGGGGTGGTCTTTTGCAAAGAGGACCTCGGGGGGTAGTTTTGAAGGTTTTCTTTACAAAAGACCAGGGGTGGTCTTTTGCAAAGAGGACCTCGGGGAAGGTCTTTTGCGGAAACACAGAGGTGGTCTTATACGACTAAGATTTAACAGGGGTGGTCCTATACGACTAGGATCACCACCAAGGGGAGGTCCAGAGATTTAGGATTTTTCGGAAAAGATCTTAAGGCTCAGATCTAAACTTGGAGAGGTCGTGAACGGCTAAGATTAGCCCGAGGAGGTCCTAGAGTGGATTTAATGGAGCAGGACCTCCGGACAACGACAAAAGGTGACAGCTAAGACAAATTAAAAGCATCTAATGATTGACAATAAATGAATCCAACAGGAGCACTTAAAGACTTTCGGACTTTAATTCTAAACCCATGGCCCACACGTCGCTGACTCCACAAGCATGATTAAGACACCATTAACGCACCAAATGATAAGCAATGATTTGAGCATTAAAGTTGTCCAAGAACATGATTTAAAACGGAGGTTTTGATCGACAAAACCCGAAGCGTGTTCCTGACTTGCCGCGGCGACGTGGACCTCGTCGGCGGAAACCAAGAACACGGATAAGTCCCAAATAGGGAGGAGAACCTAAAGGTGCCAACAGCTAGGGCTAGAACGCACCCTACCAGCGGCTAGCCGGAGATAACCGCCGGAGACCAAATGCGGCCGAAAACGAAAACCGAAGAGGTCTAAGAGGATCGGGTTTTTGGAACTGAGGTACTCACCAGGGATTGAAGGAGAACTGGGAGTGGTCGCAAGAGCTCCGGTGACAGTGGTGCTCGCCGGAGTTGGGGAAGACGACTAATCCGGCCCCGAAAACAGGCTCCCCAAATTGTCAACCTCTGTGAAGGTTTAAACAAAACAAGTTAGGGGGACTGAGGTGACCAAGATGACCAAGTGACAGCCACTAATGCAATATTGAACCACTGGAGCTCGAAGGTCGCCGGAGAGCTCCAAAGTTCAGCAATGGTGGCAGAGACTTTCGGGTGTCTTAAGCACAAGAGCAGAGAAAGAAGTTGGAGGTGTAAGAATGGATCCAAAGAAGCTTAAGGGAGAAGCTCGGGCTCAATATATAGCCGGAGAGGAAGAACAAGGCAGTGTCCACAGTTTCAACAAGCTAGGACACTCGACATGATGGGAGTAGGTTGTCGAGAGACTTTTGAGCAAAAGGGCGCGGACATTTAATGTTGGCAAGACATAGCCGCTTGTCACCCTAGAGTTGACAAGGCACTACTCTCTACCGCCATGCACAAAAATTGATAATGCCTGTGCCCACCCGATGGTGAGAGAAATGGGGAAAATCGGTCAAATGAACTCAACGGCTAAATCGTTGAGCTCCACCGGGAGGTTGTGAGTCGTTGGATTGAAATCCAAGGGCTCAGATTTTGAGCTAAGTATTAGAGGTCCTAACACTTAGGGGAGGTCTGAGCCACAGATCTCAAGATGGACGGCCCACGATCACCCAAGAGCTAGGGGTGGTCGTGGAGGGCTGAGGAGGTCGCCCAGGTGGTCTTTGCAAAGGTGCAAAGGAGGTCCTACGGGAGGTCCTCGAGGGTCGTCTTTGCAAATAGAACCTGAGGAGGTCGTGCGGGTGGGAGGTCTTTTACAAAGACCCGAGGAGGTCCTTGATCGTTGGATTTGAAATCCAACGGCCCAGACCACCTGCGCCCAACCTGACCGAGTCCGACACGGCTTAAGTGGCTCGGTGCGACCAAGACTGAAGGTCGGACTGGTTTGAGTCTAAGTTTGACTCGCACTGTGTTTAGAGTTTTAATTTGAATTGAGATTTTGAAGGGGTCTTAAGAGATAGAACTAGCTCCAAATTTTATAAAATTTTGACAGTAGCCTGCTGACATTGAGATGGACATTGCGTAAACTTTCCAGAGGTTTTTGCATTGTACCTTTTCCTCCAAAAATCACACAATGTGCTAGGCTAGGGTTTGACTGCATGTCAAACAAGTTTGACTGACCCTTAAAAATATTCTAACAATTTCTAAAAATTGTGAAATTTTTCAGAGGGGTCACAAACCATCCCAAGAACTTAGAAAAAATATTTCCCGAGAAGGATCACAAGATTGGACAAGATTGTTTTTGGAGGATCAAGATTTGGATCAACAGACTTGTGACTTTGTATTTCCATACTCTTGTACAATAATTGTTTAGTACACACAAGAAATACATGACGTAAGAAAAAGTTTTAATTTCTACTCATTTTCTTACATTTGATACACAAGTACAGAATTTGGGATGTTACACAGAGCAGCTGCCGGCAAGGACTGACATGACCATCACGGGCAAGCTGAACTCCGAGGACGATACCATCTTCCTCGAAGTGCAGATCGCCGATGAAGCGGGTACATGTGGCCGTGCTGTTTCTTACATGCAGACTGTGCAGTGCCGGCTCTGTTCAACTGACAAGATGAAGCAAGTTGTTTGTAGGCCATGTGAGGAACATCTACTTCCCGTTCGACATCGTGGGCGACGCGGCGATGGAGGTGGCGAACGAGATGGTGAACGAGTTGAGTTAGGTTTTGGGGGCAATTAATCAACAGAAGCAACCAGGCAGCCAGTCGAGTTAGGTTACCATTTTTATTTTGTTTTACAATTATTACTAGTGACACGTATAGTTGCATTAAAGAGAAAGTAGCATTTTTTTAAAATCTTTTGGGTTTAACCTTGGAATACCGAGAGAAATATCAAAGAAATTACTAAATGATATGTATTGCTTCGACAACACTCGAGCCGACAAACCAACAAGCAACGTACATCAACCCTGGACGCCTCCAAACTGCCCAACTCAGCGCACAACACAAGGGCAGCCGCCGCTAGCTACTTTGCTCGCGGCGAGTCGGGACCACGCGGCATCCGGAAAACCGCCGCCGTCCGCCTCTGCCCGCCTTATCCACCTCCGCCTCGCGTCGTCCGACGACGGAGCGACAATCGAGCTTCAAGTCCAAGAAGCAACGAGCTTGGAGGAAATCAGGAATACTGGTTGCATATGTTGTATGTAGCAAGGAAGGACTGTCCAAACGCCAAAATGAACCCTTTTAAGTGATATTGTGGACTGGTGGTCATTTGGTATGCACGCATGTCATCTGCAACCTTCTTAATTTCTAGCTCCTTACCTAGGAGAACTCATCGGCTCGTTGCAGCTCAATCGGACTCTGACGCCGATTCCAATCCCATGTTCGTTCCAGTACGGTGCTAGTTAACTGATATGTATTGCTTGCTTATTCTCGACATGTGATGGAACTGGATCAACATCCGATCGAGCATATCTAATTCTGATCCGGTTCAATTCCCATGCAGTGCAAATTAACCAACAAACGTCACTTGATCTCCGGCTCATGGCCTAGCTAAGCAGCAAAGTTCATGCATGAATCTGTCTCTCGGTTGTTAGGCCTAGCTAATCGTGCTCGACTAAAATTAGTTTTGATAAAACTTGAGATCCAATCCAAACAACCCTCTAATCCAAGTTGCTAAGCATGGTGATCTAACAGAAAACCCTAATTAATGTGCCAGAATATGTGGACGCATCGAGAATGGCCTCAACAAAAACATATTAGTTGGTGGTATTCGTATTGTTGCGACGTTGCCCCCGCCACCATCCACACGTCCACGTCCAGACGCTTCATTGCTACAGCTAAGTGCTGTTGCTTCGCTTCAGGCTACTACCTAGAAGAAAAAAAACTGGGCACTAGGACTTAGTTAAGACGGGAATTCGTTTGTCCAAGTTAATTCTTGGAATGACGATTTCTTGTTTATTGAATGGGACCGCGAATTGCTCCAATGATTAGACATCAAGTAGGTTTAAAACAGCTACCTAGTGATGAACAAAGCCAGAAATCTGGGTCAGATTAGATGTTATGCATTGTGCTCCGTCAATATCTATATACCACATGCAACCAGCGAATGAACCGAGCCAGAATACTAGACAAGATTCGACGCGCTGCTGAAATCAAGTTTAAGGGTCGATGAATAAAGCCAGAAATCTGGGTCAGATTAGATCGATGTTACACATTGTGCTCCGTCAATATACCACATGCAGCCAGCGAATGAACCGAGCCAGAATACTACACAAGATTCGACGTGCTGCTGAAATCAAGTTTAAGGGTCGTTTGGATCACGGGAATGTAAAAACGCAAGAAAAGGGGGAAAATAGGAATTAAGGTGGCACTTCTACCTAGTTGGTGAATCCATAGGAATAAGAATGCAGGAATTGTTCAAGTGATTGGATGCTTAGGGGAAAAAATAGAAGAATTTGGATAGCGAAAATATTCTCTTGAAGTCTAACCTCATGTTAGATTTTCTCCAAAATTCCAGTGGATTGAGCGCCATTCCATAGGAATTTTAGGGATATATTGGAAACTACGCAAATTTCTCACGCAATTGCGCGTCTAGATACTATTGCATGTGTTTATATCGAAATATAGAGTTGTACTCTTTATACAACTCTAATGCTTACGATGAAACTATATAGAGTTATACTCCTTACATAGCTGTAATAGTTTTTTTTTAGAAAACAACTTAATAGTTCTCGTATAATCTGAAACATTGTAATCTTCACCCACCCAAAGCAACGGTGTAAATCTTTCTTTCTTTTTCTTCGATTAATGTAGGAATTTCTAGCCCTTAAAAACGAATGTGGTAGCTTCCTTTTCTATCATTTTAATACTATAATAATAGAATTTTCCAGAGGATTTCTATCATACAAAATCCTCTATTTTTCCCTTGTTACAAATGTTGCCTTAGAATTAAACCATAAGCAAAAGAAAGTGCAACACCAATAGCAGAAGGTAAGGTGGAAAACTAAGCCCATTTACAATTTATTAAGCACATACTTTAAACCGATACAAGATTCAAAAATTTTCTTTAGGAAATAGTTTGATTATTGTAGGAATTTGGCAAAACTATCGCGTTCCAATCGGGACTGAAAATAGTAGTTCGTACTCATTACCTCTCGACCAGTACGCAAGCCGCAATATTTTTTTTCCCATTTTTGTCGTACATTTTCGGTTCTATATATGTGATTATCATCAAATTTTCAGTTTTCCGCCGGAAAAAAAATAGCTTGGCCCCCTGTCAACATTGCTGAGAAACCTAGATCAAGGGTTGATGGGCATAATATCCTGATGGGTTTTAGCCAATAAATAGGACTTTTCTGTACACAGAAAGATATGGATCAATGAATAAAAGAGGTTCTACATATTGTGTCTTCATCTATTGTCTCTTTGTTGATTGACTATTGTTTTGGTGATTGGTTCCTACGACTACTACGTTTTTCAACACGTTAACAACACGAATCGCTCTACACGGTCGAATCGGTATGTCGTCGGGATTCCATATTTCAATCTCTAATTTCGCTATGAATTAATCTGGTAGATTAATTTTGCTCTAACCCGATTGGATCTGTTAATCGCTAATTAGGGTTCTAGATTTATTTAATCGATATCTACGATTAATTATTGCTAATCGTCGCATTAGATCGAATATTCATGGTTCTCTGTTCATTATTCTCCAGATAACTGCACATATTAAGCCTATGTCTCTGATGATAACTGTCAAGCGACGTGGGGTGTTATCTCTCTAACAATAACTTCTATCAATGTGCATATTTTATCAAGTGTTGAGGTGCCTCTTGGCATAGAGTAACTGCCATACCTTCATGCGCTATATAAAGGCTAAAGTCAGTGGACATTGGGGCATAGCAATCGGAGAAGACAACAAAGAGTCATTAAGCCTTAGTTTTAGTGATCTCTCCCGATTGTAAAAGCATAGTCAATATAATAACACAAGAGTAGTGTTGTTATTCTCTAAGGAGAAGGTCTGAACTTGTTTAAATCCCTGTGTCTTTCTCTGTGTGGATCTAACTCAAGGAAAGCCCCAAACATTCATTCATAAGATCGATACTAGATCATCAACTATCACACGTACCAAAATTTTATTTGCCACATGAAATCATGCGTTGTATTATCACATGCACCATAAAATAATTATGAAAATTATGACTAATTGATTACAAAAAATTAATTACAACTAGATAATAATTATAACTGGGGCGTTCGGGCCAGGGACATGTGGATAAGGGAAGGTGTGTCCGGCCTCCTAGCGCACGGACGAGGGGGTCTGAGCGCCTATGGTGTGGTAGGCGACACATGTCGGCTACCAACGAGCCTGAGGTGTCATTTTTGTGTTTTATCTCTGGAGAAGGTTAGATTTGCATGAACGCCCTTAGCCCGTCACGTGTCCCTCCCAAATAAATTAGGGTTTAAGCCGAGGTTTCAGCGTTGTTTGTAGAAATTTTAAAATATAGTAAATGAGTTCTAAAAATTATGAAATTTTGTGTGGAACCTCCCGACACAGTGTGCTTACTTGTGTAAATTGTCCATAATTTTATTCCTTCAAAAATTTTCTTGCATTTCATTTAAGTGTACTGTTTGTACGAATTTGTAAATGTAGAAAAATGAGCTCCAAAAATTATAAATTTTATTTTGAAGGCTCCTCACGCAGTGGACTTGACTATGTAATGTTTCACAATTTTATATGTATTATAGAATTATGTCAAAAATTTAGGATTTAGGTCACGAAAATTTGGAATTTAGGTTTCAGAAATTAGGGTTTCATGATTTCATGTGACTTGGAATGTATGAAGAAAAAATTTTGCATTACAACTCCATTGAAGTATCGATATACAATATGGCGCAGGAGTACACACATAACAACCAAAATAAGTGTACAAATATAGCAAAACAAAATATAAATACAAATATACCAAAACATAGGAACTACACACGAGATACAATATGGCTCACTTGTCTGAGCCACTACCCTCTACTCGTTGCGGCTGCCTCCGTGTGCCAAACATACGGTACTGCTGTGATGATCATAGTGTTGTGATGATCATACGCAACGTGGAGGCTCTGCTGGTGCATCTCCACAGTCACCTCCTCTGGGCGCTCCGGTGGAGGAAGGGTGAGTCTTGCGCGTGTCCGTGGCATGCACCACTCCATGTATGTATCGAATGTCTCAGCGTTGTATGGACGCTGCATGAGCTCATGCGAGACATCCAAGTGCGCCCTCTCTGTCCATGTCATAGTCCACTCGTGCTGGATTGGTTGTCAGTCTTGAATATGCCCACCCTATCTCGATTGCCTGCATTTTCAGAAAGATTGATGTTAGAAAAGAAGATGTAAGAACTGTAAATATTACTCAAATGAAGTTTGACTCACAGGTGTACGACTCGCGGCAGGAGCTTGCCGTCTAGGGGGCATGACTCGGTGCGCACTAAACTGTGGTATTACGTGCTGCGACGCATAAAGCTTCACCATATGTGCGAAAACTAGGTGGCAGTCCATCGTCCATAGTGTTACGTCTCAGATGCATTGCACGGACAGTCCGTGCGGCATTACCGTGTGCACGAACCTTGGATACCATGGATTCGATATGATATCGCTCTCGTGCAATGTCTCGAACTCGTTGTGGAACAATGAGTAGCACTTTTCCAGTCGGTCCTTGGCCCAGCACAGATGGCCACCAGTCTACCGTAAGCCCATGGTGAGCCCGTCTATCGCGTCGATCGGAGGGGCGTATGGGTGCACCGCTCTCTCGATGGACGGTCGCCCAACATAGAAGTGCTTCTAACTCCACAGCTGCAGGAGCACGTAGCAGACGGCCAGGATGGGGTAGCAGCGGTGCCGTGCTGTGAAGCGTCACACAACCCCTGGTATGTGTTGCAAAGGATGGCTGATCCCTAGCTATACTAAGGCATCGGCCTAGCCCCCGCGTCAACCAACGACTCAACGATGCGAACGAAGCTGGGGTAGCAAAAATCGCGCTGTGTGGTTGGAAACAAGACCTAACCAAAGAGATGAACAAGATAAGCAACGGGGTACGTCCTAACGACCTCGTCAGGTACACCCTGCGAGCAATGACTGAACTGCCTCAGCCAAGTCCGGAGGACACCACGTACACGCTCCGGGAGAGGTTGGTCGAACCACTGATATAGCTTGGCTTTCTAATCCGCACCCGAAGGGCCCGAACAAGTGGTTCACCCCGGATCGGGAGACCGGTCAAGAGCGAGACATCCTGCAGGGTGACCGTCATCTCACCCCACCGAAAGTGGAAGGTGTGCGTCTCGGGCCTCCACCTGTTGACAAGTGCCAACAGCAGGCGGCGTTTAGGGTGAACTAGCGTCCGATGGAGACCAGCTTCGCAAGGGCCAACAAGCTCGTGTCCCAGAGGATCAGGACACAGCGATCATCCAGCTCCCAGTAATCCCTCCCCGCCCGAAGCAACAGGGGCGAAGGGCTATCGGCGTCACCGGCAATCCACAGCTTGCATTGGTGGTCATCATCATAGAAGTGTTCCAGAAGCTCCGGTAGAGACATGACTTGCAACACATGGAATAGAGGGAATATTAGTGAGAAGGTTGCTAATGACCATAAAATATTGTAAATTAAAAATTACGACCAAACTAACACTACAAATTAATGTACACTAATTTAGTAGTACAAAATTAAATACCACTATTTAAACATGACTAAATTAATTATGGCAAAGTGCGTACTCACAATTAAAAACATGTGTGTGTTGATCCCTGTTCTTTCCTTTTGCTAAAAAAATTAATTGTATATGTGTGTGTTCATTGCATGGTGTGTGCATACTTGAATACCTAGCAACTACTTTCTTGCATTGCCAACAGTGCATGTATGAATAATTAGTTGCACGAATAACTAGCAATTTCATTTTTTCTTATTTTTCTATTTGCTGTCATTATGAACTTCAACTAATGCAAGTCGTTGCTAGGTGTGTGATGATGTTACACTTTGTCCTTTGCATCATGAACATTTGCACAATGCAGCACGGCCTGAGACTAATGGTTGCATGCAATGATGATGTTTTCCATGAAAACTACCCTTTAAAACTAATTAATTAAGACTAATTACATGGGACTAACAACGTCGAACTAAGTAAATGCCTACAAAATTACATGGGACTAATTACATAGGATTAACAATGTCAAACTAAGTAAATGATTTTCCTATGAAAATCTCAGAACGCAAATTATATGGGACTAACAACATCAAACTAAGTAAATGCCTGCAAAATTATAACTACTTAAGTACGCATCCACTTCAAAATTCCTACGAAAATTTCATAATGCCTATAATAGGTGCGCCTAGAAAATTACAACTACCCAAGTACGCAGTTAATAAAGAATTTATGAACGATGAACAATCGACGGAGATACAAATTATCTACGAATGACGACGGTTAATAACGCTGAAATGTCCCCAAAAATATAATCGATAGAGCAAGAAAGCGAGCGAAGAGCGAGCTAGCGAGCTACTGTGAAATGAAATCGTGCTCGCTCGCTCTCTAATTTATAGCCGCTGCGGGAGGGAATCCTTCTCCCGCGCGCTAATTAAGTTTACCATGCATGCACATGCAGGAGACAAGGATTTGACGGGGGAGACAGGGATTAGATGGAGGTGACGGGACGACGTGACATCATTTTTCGGTGGAAAGGGGGAGAGGAGGTCTGACAGGAGGGGGGCCACGCGTACGGGAGGGGAAGGCGGCGGTGCGTGGCGGGCGGGAAGGCGTTGCGAGAAAAATTATGAAGGAATAAAATTATGGTTTTATTTACACAAGCAAGTACAGTGTGTCGGGAGGCTCCACATAAATTTCATAATTTTTGGAACTCATTTGCTATATTTTACAATTCCTACAAACGGTGCTGAAACCTAGTCGGCTTAAACCCTAATTTATCCGGGAGGGATACATGGCGGGCCGAGGGTGTTCATACATGGTGGCCGTGCATGAACGTTGCCGCACGGTCACCATGCGGCAACGGGCGACGTGGTGGGCGGGGAGCGTTCCCGTATAGTGACCGTGCGGCAACGGTGCCATATTTGCAAAAAAATCGAAGATGGTTATTAGTGTAAATACGATATGAAAAGTTGCTAATACGGCCAAAAATTCTTGTAAGATGCAGGACATGTATATTTAATGCCTTTGACTCAGCAAGGCAGAGGATAAGATCAGCCATTTTAAGTTAATCTTAACCATAACCCACACAATCACATGGAAAGTACTTAACCAACTGCATCAATTGTCATTGCCAGATCACAAGAATGAATGGCAAAGAGCATATGCTGCATCCCAATAACTGGTTACCATTTCTTGCTGTCAGACATCACCAGAGCCGTTCGGTTAAGTAGGACACTTCATCTGGTATAATTAGGATTTAGAAAAGGAATTATACACGCTGGGATTATGTGCTGTACCACCGTGTGTGAATTAAGTTTTCCTAAATAAAAATGATGATGTGCTATATCAAGCAAGAATATGCCCCCCTGTGATGCGGTGCCCAGGAAACGTTAACGCAGGTCAAATCGAATCGATGTTGAGTTGTGCTTCTTCTTCCCTGCTGCTCGGCTCTCTGCTCTGCAGCCTCTGCTTTATATAAGATGAGCCCTCTGACTCAAGTCTCATCTGGTCTCCTCCTTAACCTCACATCAGACATTCCAAAAGGAACAGGGGAACAAGAAAAGAAAACTCGTATACACACCGAAACAAATTCCCAGTTTCCCTCTTCGCGGCGCAGAAGGTATGCAGTTTCTCTATCCATTCTACTTTCACTCTTAACGCCAACCGTCAATGGATGTCAATCCGCTTATGGAGGAATCCGTTCTTGATTAGTAGGAGTACATATTATATGTGCATCTTCTTCATCTTCTTTTCTTTGGCTTGCCGGTATGGGCGCATTAATTGGAGAAGGGAGAGAAGAAAATGTTGTCTCTGTTAATTTGCATAGATGCGCAAATCCAGCGTATATTCTTCCAGTCCTGCGTGTACCATGTGGTTAGATTTGGATATTTGCCACACTTCTGTGGTATTAGTGCTTGAATTTGCAAACGGCGCAATTTTTCTTCGGATTATCTATCCCCTGCACCGCATATCGCCTTTTGTCGATGTATTCCATCCTCACTTGAATCCAAGCTTGAGGTTCCTCGGAAGAAATGCTGTTAGATGTGGAATCATAGGGTGCAGAAAGGTGGTACCTTTCTCTGGTTTATGTGGATATCCTTCTCTCGTGATGTGTTGTCTAATTTGTTATAAATAAACAAGATTTTTCCAAGGGCTAAAGATCTAGCAATGGTTATCTCCAGTAATACAGTAGCTCCTTCCTTTTTGTTTCAACTCTGAAGGTGATGCCTAGTCATTTTCTGTTTGGGGACCTCGGAATCTGATGCCGAGTTGCAGAAGTACGCGCAGCCTTGATTCAATTTTGTTCCATCTATCTTTTCTTGCTTGTAGTTTACTGTGGTTTGAAGATAACCATGATATTATTTCATAGGATTAAGTATACATTTCATCCCTCAACTCTCACCCTAGTTTAGTTTTTGTCCCTCAATTTCAATACCAGATATAACGCACCTCGAACTGTCAATACCGGGCAAAAAGTCCCTCCATGCATTCGAGGGCGGTTTTGACCAGTGTTTCGTGCCACGTGGCAAAAAAAAATTATCTATTGCCACCGGGTCCTCAGCTCTTCCATTCTTCCCCAATCTCCCCTTCTTCCTCCATAGCACCGCCTCCTCCTGGCGCCTTCTCCCTCCTAGCGCTGCCGCCTCTGGCCGGCCCGGCGCCTCTCCGGCTCGACGCCGCCTCCTCCTCTACTGCCGCCGGCTGCGCCGCCCGCACGCAACCCTCGGCCTGGCTCACCCGTAGCTCCCTACGCCCGGTCCTCCCACACAGCTCCTCCTGGCCCCCATCCAATTCGGCGCTGCCACCGGCCTCCGACGCACCCGCGCTCGCCTCCCCGTGCTGTGCCCGGCTTCCTAGTGCCGCTGGCCTCCGGTTTGGGCCGCCCTCCGGCCCTCTTCTCTAGCCCTTTCTTAGGCGACGGCGGGTACAGCCGGAGCACCTCGTTCAGCACCCACCCCATCTTGCTCGGCTTCGACAGCGCTGCGGCGTCCAGGGGGTCGTCCCTGACCACCTCATAGACCTCCTCCCGGAGCGCCGCCTGCCACTCCGGGTGCACAGCCAGCATCAGCAGCGTCCACGAGAAGCCCCAGGACTTCTGCCTCCACGCACTCGGCCCCGCCTGTGCCCTGCATGCGCGCCACGCCTGCCCGTCACCTCACCACGCACGAGAAGCACTGCGGCCACGACCGCTGGGTCTGCTCCTGCAGCACCTCCTTCTCCAGGAAGGACAAGCTGTTCGGCCACGTCGCCATCTTCGACGGCCACACGCTCGCGCTGGCGCCCGAGGCGACCACCGGCTGTGGTGGCACTGGCAGTGGCATGTCCGCTCATTCTTCTTTGGCGATGGTGAATTTAACTTTCTGAAGGAATTCACATCTTGAACTGATTAGTAATGATGCAACTGAACATTAGATTGGATCAATCTCTCTACAGACAACGGTATTAGACTGGACCTAGCAAATTTTGCATGCACTAACACAAGCCAAGTCATGAGATTGGGGAATTTTGAGACTCGTTTTCCCTTGAAGGCATTAACATATCAAACTGCATTTCATAACTCCAAAGCCTGGAATCACATGTTCACCATTTCATAACTCCAAAGCCCGGAATCACATGTTCATCGTATATCAGAATCACATTATACCAGAACTAGATTCTGTCTTTCCAATTTATCTTTACAAACATGGCATGATACCCAAGATGCATCAAGGACAATGACAGAATCACAGGGAAATACAACTGAAGTACTCATGCATCAAGGACCAAGAAGTCGGGCACCATCGCGGCGAGCAGGGCGGTGGACTTGAGGGAGTGCAAGATGGTGCGGAGGTGCGGAAGGGAGCGGCGGATGAGCTCAAAGAGCACGGTCTCCATGCGGGCGTCGTCAGGGAGGTCGTTGAGTGGGACAGCGGGATTTGGGATTTCCCTCACCGGAGCTCGTCCCCACTCTGTCTCCCTCCGCTCCGGCCGAATTCACCGCCGTGACCAATAATCCTAACTCGCTCTAGGAGCACCCCCACACCCCTAGCCTACAATCCCTACCTCTCAATCGAGCTCTCCCCCACCCGAGCACCACCCCCACGGCGGGCAGCCCGCGCTGTCGTCGGCTCTCGCCGCTGTGCCCCCTCGGCCCTCCTCCGTCGCCAATGGCCAACCCGGCGGTCTCCCCTTGCCCTCCCGGTGCTCAGGCGCGCGCTACCCTCCTTCCTCTCCCACTCCAGCGCTGCCGCCCCATCTTCCCTCCCACGGCCGGCCGCCACACACCGCCACCTAGCCGCCTCGGTGCTGCCCAACCAGCGACGCCACCACTCCTTGGACCGCCCCTCCCTCGCTGTTCCATTTTGCCCATGTGTGGCCGCCGACGTCAACCCTCCTCGCCGGCGACGAGCCGCTCCCGAGCCTCCTCCTGTCCTCTGCCTTCTCTGTTTCTCTGCAAGTTGTGCATCTCTGTGAGGCGGGAGAGAGAGAGTTAGAAAAAGACCGAGTCAACGGGCCAGCGTGGATGCCACGTCGGATCAAACTGCCCTCGAACGCACGGAGGGACTTCTTTTGCCCGGTATTGACAGTTCGAGGTGCATTATATCTGGTATTGAGGTTGAGGGACGAAAACTAAACTAGGACAAGAGTTGAGGGACGAAACTTGTACTTAATCCTATTTCATATGAGCCACTATTCCCCTTATGCATATTTTTGCTCAGGTTCTTTCCTCTAAAGATTATAGGCAGGTTGTGCCAAAAAAAAAGAAAGAAAAAGACTATAGGCAGAATCTGATTTATTCATGATTCATCTGTATGCCCTAGTTGTTAAATCAACCAATTTTCTGTTATTTTCTTCAATAATTCATACAAGTGCATGCCTTTTATTGCATGTTTTTAAATCTTCCATTGCTGAATCTAAGGTTTCTTTTCTTTTGAGCAGAGAACTCCATCCATACCAAGAAGTTAAAACCTAGGGGAATGCTGAAAGATGTGCTTGCATAGAAGAAGTTTCTCCTGCGAGATAAAGGAGATTGCTGCTCCGCAAGGGCTGCTGACCTGCTCAACTCTTGATGTGAGCGATCACCTTACCTGCATCAATTCTACACCGTTCAGACTCCGACACGACGATGGCATAAGAATATTGCTCACCATCCTGGATCATGACCTTGGGGAGGATGGCTGAAGCATTGCAATCCATCTGATTGGCTGCCAAAAGATAGCCCAGATATCTATATTGTTGAAGACATGGAGAGTAGAGGAAAGATTGTAATGGAGCGCTATGAGTTGGGGAGATTGCTGGGGAAAGGAACATTTGGCAAGGTGCACTATGCAAGGAACCTTGAGTCAAACCGGAGTGTGGCCATAAAGATGATGGACAAGGAGAAGGTGCTGAAGGTTGGGCTTTCGGAGCAGATTAGGCGTGAGATCACAACAATGCGGTTGGTGGCGCATAAGAACATTGTTCAGCTTCATGAGGTCATGGCATCACGGAGCAAGATCTACATTGTAATGGAGTATGTGAAAGGTGGCGGGCTCTTTGACAAGGTTGCAAAGGGTGGCAAGCTCAGAGAGGGCGCTGCGCATAAGTATTTCCAGCAGCTCATTAGTGCACTGGATTACTGCCACAGCCGAGGCGTATATCACCGGGACTTGAAGCCTGAGAACCTGCTGTTGGATGAAAATGAGAGCCTGAAGGTCTCGGATTTTGGACTGAGCGCACTTTCAGAGTCGAAGGGGCAAGATGGCTTGCTCCATACCACCTGTGGAACTCCCGCATATGTGGCTCCAGAGGTGATCAGCAAGAGAGGATACGATGGTGCAAAATCAGATATCTGGTCTTGTGGTGTTATCCTATTTGTTCTTGTTGCTGGTTATCTCCCTTTCCAAGGTCTGAACTTGATGGAGATGTATCGGAAGATAGAGCAAGGAGATTTCAGGTGCCCCAGTTGGTTTTCACACAAACTCCAGAAGCTGTTGTACAGGATCCTGGACCCCAATCCAAGCACTAGGGTATCTATCCAGAAGATAAAAGGGTCTACCTGGTTCCGAAAAGGTCCTGGGGAGACCCTTACAGTGAAGGAGGGAACTCTCAGTGAGAATGCCACCACAAAGGTTGCTCCAACAGTAAATGTGAGGCGCAAGAAGAATGCTCATGAAGATGTGAAGCCCCTGTCCGTGAAAAATTTAAACGCCTTTGAAATAATCTCTCTCTCCACGGGGTTTGACCTCTCTGGCCTATTCATCGAAAAGGAGTGCAGGAAGGAGACAAGATTCACTTCAGATAAGCCTGCCTCAGCCATCATCTCGAAGCTGGAAGTTGTTGCGAAGGCCCTCAATCTCAGGGTAAGGAAGAAGGATAATGGTGTAGTCAACATGCAAGCAAGAAAGGAAGGAAGGAATGGTGTTCTTCAGTTCGACGCAGAGATCTTTGAGATCACACCTTTTCACCATCTCATTGAGATGGAACAAACCAGCGGTGATTCACTGGAGTACCGTAAGTTATTGGAGGACGTCCGGCCAGCGCTAAAGGACATAGTCTGGGCCTGGCATGGAGATGATCAGAAGCAGCAGCAGCAACAGTAGATTTGGATGTCTCAAGTATTTAGTATCTGTTCCTCAAATTCATTGGCTTTTCAGCTCTAATGATTCTGTTCTACATGCATGTGTTCTTTTTAGCAACTATGTTTTCTTGTATTTGAGGAGTGTTATGGCTATTTGTGGTATTTCCTTATTGTCTTAGGGTTTAGTCTTTTGTCCCTTGTACTTTATATATTGCCCATTGGGCTATTGCAATACATACCCAATATTCATAACATGGTATCAGAGCTAAGATTCAAAACCTAGCCTTCATCCTCTTCCGCTGCCCGCTACCCCCGGGAGGAGCAATCCCCGCTCCCAGGGGCGGCTACATTAGTCGTAGTTTTTGCAAATTCTTCGTCTCAAATCGAACTCTCCAGATCCTAGCTACACATCCCGAGACACGACGACGCCAGCATCGTGCGCATCCCCGGGCCCATGGACGACGACACGCACACCTTGTGGTTCATGCATGCGACGGGTTTCCTCCTCTGGTTCGCCATCTCCGACACCACGATCACCTGGATCTGCCGCTACCGCTTTGCGTCGATGGCTTCCTCGTATCCCTCCCGCAGCTTCCGCTTGGTCGCCGCCACCTTTGCCTCCAGGTTTAGCCTCCTCGTCGGATCCGGCGAGATCGAGCTCTTCCTTGCTAGATCCGACGAGATCGAGCTCTTCCTCGCCAGATCCTGTCGTCGCCGCTCCCCCCTGGCCCACTCGGATCCCACGCCGCCTCAGCTCGCTACGCCGCCGCCGCACCCGGTCGCCTGCAGCCTCCACTTGGTGATGCCGCTTGGCTTCTCAGGTCTCAGCCGCCGACTTGAGCGGGGACGACGGAGATGGAGTTGAAGTTGGGCATCTAGGAGAGGACGAAGTGGACGGAGCCGAAGATCATGATGAAGAAGGTGAGGTGGATGTCCTTGCAGCAGCCGTTGCAGACGAGGCCTGCGAGGGGACACCGCTCGACCCCGTGGCTCCATCCGCCGCCGGCCACCGCTGGAGGGGAAGAAAGAGAGGGAGAGGGAGAGCCAGAGAGGGGAGAATAGAGTTGATTCCAACGTTTATAGCCAGATCTGGCCGGAGCCGCTCCGGCTTCACCGGCTCTGGATTCTCAACCAACTCCAACTTCTCCTCTAGGCTCTAGGTACAACTTTCTTTGGCTTCTCCCGCTCTGGCTTCTTGCATCTTCTCCCGCTGTCACAGAGTGTTGTTGCTAGTATTTGCTCCTCCTTTGAGTCCTTGCTTCCGTTGCATCCATCCAAGTCTGTGTCACTCTATCTTTGAGTTCGTCTAAGTCATGCGAGTCCACAAATTCATTGTCAGTCAGTTGATTGCTTTGCTAGCCACAGTCTGTCCCCTTGGATCGAGAGTGGCGCTCTTCTTTTCCTTTTCCATGGCAGCAGCCACCGCTCTTTTCTCCGAGTCGCTGTAGATCATAGAAGTCGTTATGATGACATCGCTTCTCTCTGAGCCGCCGCCCCGAGCTTCTAAGGCCATCGCGCTTCTTCTGCACTGCGCCTCCGTTGCGCTTCTTGTGCACTCCGCCGCCGTCTTGGGCTTCGATATGCGCCGTTATGCTTCTGTCTATTCCTTTTTGGCTTGATATGACAACTTTCTATATTCCTGTCGGTTTCATCTTCTTCGTCGTTTTGCCGCGGTCGACTTTGCTCCCGCTTGCCTCTACTTTCTTAGCCCCTGCACCTTGTGCTTTATGGGCTGTCGCACGACCCCAGATGGGAGGAGATCTTTTGATACTCGATATATTTTCCAAGAGCTACACGCTACGACGATATTATCAAGACTCGGACTTTGGATTTTTCCTATTATAGTGTTAACACTTTCCAAATGCAATGCTATTGCATATATCTTGCATTTGAGGGGGGTGTTAAAGGTATTTGTGATATTTCCCTATTGTTCTTGGGTTTAGTCTTGTGTCTCTTGTACTTTATATATTGCCTATTGGGCTATTGCAATACATGCACAATATTCATAACAAGGAGTACCTGGTGAGGCAATAGTAATTGAGGCAAAGTTTGTACAACATTCGGATGCATTCTGTTGAGGCAATAATTGTTGAGAAGTTGAGTTGCATAGTAACAATTGTTTCTGTTCAATTGTTCTCACTGTCCTATCCTAATTCCCACTTTGACTAAAATGATGTGCCAACCTCTCAAAGAAAGTGTATCGAACCTATCGCGCTACAGAATCTTACTAGCGATCAGAACGCCACAATGGCAAAGAAAGGTGTGAAGAACTAGAAAGAGATACAGTGAGAAAGACAAAAGTGAGGAGGATAGAGTTTATTCTTCATTCATGCCTCAAAATGATTCTCCCATTACAGACTTTAACCCCTTTGATAAATTACACTGCCCGGTGGGCCCTTCAGCCCATACACCCATTTCACGCACGCACTCACTCTGAATCCACCAACTCACGCACAGCTTTCCCGCCTGGTCCCGCTGGCAGCATCACCATCTTCTCCTTCCTTGGATCATCCTCATATTGTCCTGTGTCCATCGCCATGGCTAGACCTGAGTCTAGAGGTGTGACACTCGCTCCCCCTTGAGACGTAGCTGGACTCTAGATCGTTCAATGCGGAAAACGGCTCTGAATCACTAAGTAATCTTCCCATGTTGCACAAGCTGCAGGTCGAGTGGACCATTGTACCCAGATCGGCTGCATGGCTGAGTTTCCCTTCTTCACCAGACGGCGATCGAGAATGTCGACCGACTCAGGAGTTCCAACTGTTAAATCAACAACCGTCTCCAAATCTTTGAACACCGGTGAGTAGTTTGGAGTGAAAGGCTTCAACTAAGAGACATGAAACACTGGGTGAACTGCGCTGTCGGCTGGTAACTGTAATTTATATGCCACTACGCCGATCCATTCTAACACCGCAAATGGGGCAAGTATTTGAACGCCAACTTTGGGAGTGGTCTATTGACAACGGAGTGCTGAGCATAAGGCTGAAGCTTCAGAAGTACATGTTCCCGACTTGGAATTGTCGGTCGTGACGGTGTTTGTCAGCCTGTAACTTCATTCTATTTTGTGCCCGAGCTAGCTATGTCTTGAGCATCTCTGTATAGGATTGTCGATCCCGAGTCAATCCATTAGCTTCAGTTGTTGTTTGAATCGACAGATTGGGCATAGCACCAAAGTTTGGTTCCACTCCATACAAAGCTTTGAACGGAGAACAAACAGAAGCCGAATGGAAACTGGAATTGTACCAGAATTCAGCCATTGCTAACAAAGATTTCCACTTTGTAGGACAATTATGAACTGCACAACGCAAATACATCTATAGGCACTAGTTAACTCATTCAATTTGCCTGTCAGTTTGCAGATGATACGCTGTGTTGTAATGTAATTTAGTCCCACCGCATGAAAAAGCTCTCGCCAGAACACACTGGTAAACACTTTGTCCCAATCCGACAAAATAGAGCATGGTACTCCATGTAATTTCACAATATTGTCAAGAAAAACTCAAGCCACTTGAGATGCTGTGAATGGATGCCAGAGGGGAAGAAAATGTGAGTACTTAGTCAATCGATCCACAATTATCATGATCACATCGCAAGTTTCTGATTTGGGTAACCCCTCAATAAAATACATGGTCAGATCTTGCCATGCACCCTCGGGAATAGGCAATGGTTGTGGAGCGCCGGCTGACTGTGTGTGTTCATGTTTGGCTTTTTGACATATGTGGCATTGCCTGACATATTCATCTACTACACTCTTGAGTCCCCTTCAATAGAAGAGTTTCTTGATGCGGTGATATGTTTCCAACACATCCGAGTGTCCTCCCACTGCCATTTCATGAAAATTACTGATGAGTTTTGTGCGCAGGGCTGAATTAATGCCAATCCAAATTCTGCCATTGTACTTAATCAATCCATGTTCTAGTGTATAGCCCCGACTGTTCGGACTTATGATTGCCAATGAAGTTAGAAGTGTTTGAGCCTCGGAATCCATTTAGTAAGAATCCAGTACTTCCTGTACACAGTCAGGATGACAAAACGAAATCGCTTGAAGTTGCAAAAGATGACTGACACGAGAAAGTGCATCGGCTACACCATTGTCCACTCCCCATTTATACTGAAATTTGAATTGCAAACCAACCAACTTGGCCATTGCCCTGCGCTGCAACTCGGTGCCCAATTGTTGTTCCTCAAGTGTACACAAACTTTTGTGGTCAGTGAGGATCAGAAATGGACCGCGCTGTAGATATGACTGCCAGCGATCCACTGCCATAATAACAGCCAAAAATTCCTTTTCGTAAATTGACAATATCTGATTCTGAGGACCCAGGGATTTACTGAGATATGCCACAGGGTGGCCTTGTTGCATCAAGATAGCCCCTATGCCAGTGGCAGATGCATCGGTCTCCACAGTAAAAGGCAATTTGAAATCAGGGAGAGTCATGACCGGTGTACTCACCATAGCTGTTTTCAAATTCAGAAAGGCTGCCTGTGCGTGCTCATCCCAAACAAAGCTTTTCTTCTTTAGAAGATTAGTAAGTGGCTTGGCGATCAACCCATAATTCTGAACAAATTTCCGGTAGTATTTGGTGAGTCCCAAGAATCCACGCAACTTTGTGACTGAAGTTGGTTGTGGCCATTTGTTCATGGAACACTGAAGTCGGTGTAGTTAACACCATCGAAGATCACCGGGCAGCGAGGGAGGGAAACGGTGCCCATTGGTAGGCGGCGCTGGACGGCGCGGCGGCCAGGACAACGAAGTCTAACAGGCGGCGCTGGACGGCGCGGCGGTTAGAACCACGTTTTTTTTTTTTAGCCGGGCCGGCTCAAAGCGGCCCAAACAAAAAACACACGCGCGCCTGCCCTAGCTCCCCTGGCGGTAGACCAGAGTAGCGCGCGACTAGCGCGGACCGGCGGCGGCGGACGGCGGCGTCGACTCGGCAAAGCACGGCGGCGGCGCGGCGCTTCTCCTGGCGGCGGCGGCTCCTGGTGAGCTCCCTCGCGGCTCGGCGCAAGTAGTGGCGGCGGTGAGCTCCCCGGCGGCGCTTAGCGCGAGGCGCGGCGGTGGGCTCCCCCCCGGGCGGCGCTTCTCCCTGGTCCCCGGCGCCGCCGCTCCTCCCGCGGCGCCGAGAGGCGAGGCGACGAGGAGGCCGATGGGGGCTGGAGTTGGACGCGGACGCCGAGGCGGAGACTCAATCTGGGATGACGGCGCCGGCGGGGGTGACGAAGCCGAAGGAGCGACGAGCGGCAGCGGCCGACTCTCCGTTCGGGAGACGTCAAGATGACGTCAAGGCGACAACCAGCCGGATCCGAGGACGGCGGCGGCAGCGGCGACAAGCGGAGCGATGGAAACCCTAGGTTTGCTCTGATACCATGATATGAATAGCGCTTGTATTCAATATGAGGCCAATGGGCCAGTATATATACACAGGTACATGCGGTGAATATGCAAAGAACCTCTTATAACAATAGGGAATTACAAACTATACATATATATCTCTAACAGGTGGAAACCCCTTCCTCAGAAATAACATGTCCCAGATACTCCATTCTATCCCGAGCAAATGAACACTTGGACAATTTGGCGAATAATTGATTTGTGCGTAGCACATCCAGCACTGTCCTCAAGTGCTCCAGGTGATCTGACAAAGTGTGGCTGTAGACCAATATGTCATCCAAGAACACGATCGCAAATTTGCGGACATAAGGAGCAAAAATGGTGTTCATTAGACATTGGAACGTTGCTGGGGCATTGGTTAGACCGAATGGCATGACCTTGGTGAGTTTTAAAAGTTGTCTTCTCCTCATCGGCTTCTCTCATACGGATTTGATGATAGCCTGAGCGGAGGTCTAACTTGGAGAAGAACTTAGTGCCAACCAACTCATCCAAAATCTCTTCAACGATCAGTAGAGGAAACTTGTTCTTTACCGTGTATTTGTTGAGGTGGTGGTAATCAACGCAGAACCGCCAACTCACGTCTTTCTTCTGGACTAACAGAACCAGAGACGCATAAGGACTCATACTTGGTTGAATCACTCCAGAGTTCAGCATTTCTGTTACTTGCCTTTCGATTTCGCCTTTCTATAATGGCGAATATCGATACGGTCGGGAATTCACCAGGGGTGCACCGGGTTCCAACATGATGGCATGGTCATATTGTCGGTGTGGTGGTAGACTTTTTGGTTCAATGAAAACGTCAATGTATTGCTGTAGCAATGTTTGCACTACAAGTAGCATGGATGAAGTCTACTCATGATTTGTCAATGACTGTTGTTTGAACACCGTAAATGACCATAATTCATTGCCAATGCACCACTTGTGCAATTGTTGCGAGAACATCTCTGTTAACGACGCTTATCGTTTGTTCTGAACACCCCGAAGACAGATGTGTTTGCCTTCGTACAGAAAAGACAAAGTCTTGTTACCCCAGTGGCAATTCATGGGACTAAATGTTTCAAGCTAGTCCATTCCCAATACTGCATCATAAGCTCCCAAATCCAATACTCTCATATTCGTGCGAAAAGTGATGCCCTGAATCCACCAATTTAAGGATGAGACCATGTTGTTGCACTCTAGTTGCTCCCCATTTGCCACTTTGACAGCCACCAATGGAATTGCTTGTGTTCTAAGGTTTGTGCGATTCGGAAACTTTCGATCAACAAAACTATGAGTGCTGCCAGAATCCACCAATATAAGCATCACCTGATTTCCAACCAATGCTCGGAGACGTACTATTTCAATTTCCTCTATCCCCACCACTGCGTGCACTGAAAGCTTGAAACATTCTGTATCTGCTGGAGTTTCCGTCAGGTCAATCGCCTACAAGGTCTCATCTAGCAATACTTCTCCGAAATCACCAACTTTGATAGTTAACAACTGCATTGATTTCTTGCATGTGTTCTTTGTTGTACTTATTGTAACAGCCCCAAAACGCTTAAGTTGGATTAGTAAGCATCTAATGTGCATTAGTGAAATTTTGGACTTTTTAAAACTTTTTGTTGCAGCAAATAGGTTTCAAGTGTGGGAATACTTTAGTTGGATTCTATGTTCTCTGTCATGCTTGTTGGATTTTCTGGAATTTTTGGAGCTTAATTGGTTCCCTGATTATTTGCGTGTTCAACTTTGAGTTTGAATTTAAACCACCACCCTAATAGATAAATAAAACAAATAAAAATAAAAGTGACAACTTAAAATCTAAACTCACTATAATTATTTTAAATATAAATAGGGGAAGAAATTAAAGCACATTTTGCAATTTTCTCACATCGAGTAATAATAATCAATATTAAATCAAATTGTTAGGAAAATTTCAATTAAGAATTCTAATTATTTTGATTTTATGTTTTCGCATGCATCACAAAAAAAAATCATATCGTTATGCATGCGTTATTATCATCATCTTTTTTTTTCCGGTTCGACCGACTGCAGGTGAAACGCCTGCGTGCCCCTTCTTTTCCGTTCCTGCTAACTCCCTTCGCTTCTCTCCTTCAAATCTCATCTAAAAACTCAAAACCAAGTCATGCATGTCGTACCGCCGCGATCGTTATCGCATGACCAACCATTTCGCAACTTTGTTTTCACATGCATGGCGATTTGAGCGATTTCGCAAGAGGAGAGGATAAGTCGCAGATAAAACACTGCGTGTTCATTCTTTCCCAACTTCTCTCCTCGCAATCACAATCAAAAACCAAAATCATGCAACGCATGTTATACCGCTGCGATCACCGTCTCAAGGCGTTAGTTTACGCAATCGCATCTCGCATGCAAGGTCATTTGAGCAAGTTGGAAAAATGTGGGAGAAAAACACGCTATTTATTCCACTACTAATATTTCTCACCGCCATCCTCTTTCCAACTCACTCAGCCATTTTTCCCAACCGAACTCGGTTCCTCGCCATCGCCATCCTCGGCCGCACTCAAGCCGGCTCTGGTCCTCCTCTCTATGCCACCGCCGCCACCTCCCAACCCCGGCGCATCTCCTTCTCCCAGATTCGGACGCCTCGGCACCACCTCCTCCCCTTGCGCGCCGCGCTCCGCCCGCCGCGCCCGCGCGCGCCGGCTGCCCGGCATTGCTCTGCCGCGCCGCCGCGCTCGTCGTCCGGATCCACACCGGCTCTTCCGTCGTCGACCGGCCGGCCTCTGCTGTCAGATCCGCCTCGGCCGACCCTCCGCGCCGTCTCCTGCGCCTCCTCCACCAGTGCGCGGCCGTCTCCTCGGCCCCACCCGTGCCGGCTTGCTTCACCTCCCGGCCGAGCAAGACACCAGCGCCGACCCCTCTCGGTCTTCTGCGCCGGCCCGCCACCGCCACTAGTTGCCGAGCCGTCGCCTCCACCCCGAGGCCGCCTTGCTGTGCTGGTTCGACTTCCTCATGGTCACCACTGCGGTGTCCTCCTCACCGTCGCCTTGGAGCGGACTCGAGCCACTTCGGCCTTTGGTTTTGTTTCACCTCTGTTCATCATTCGGTTACTGCTCCAAACTTATCTCTCTACACTTTATGCTCTCTGCTATGTGTATGGATTTGAGTCCCTTTGATTAGTATGTCGGTTAGCATAAGTGGCTAGCTAGCTCAATTGGATGCTCCTGTTGGTAAATAACTCATTGAGGTTAATTGGAGAATGCTAGAAGTATGGCCTTATACATGTAAGCACCTTGTATGCTATTTGGATGTTTAGTAGTGTGAGTGGATCTTTTGCAAGATAGATGACTAGTGGGTATGAGACCTCAATGTTATACATGTCACTGCTTGCTAACCAATTCTATGAATGTCTTTTAGTCTCCTCAAATGAATTAGTACAACTGAATTTTGAGTTTTGGGAGAAGTTAGCACTTCATTTGAGCAATACTTGTATTGTCTGTTGCATGAATAGCCTTGGAGAATTTGAGTTTTGCGATTTCTTTTTCTTGAAGAGTGTCTGTTGTAGTTTGGTTTGTCTAGAGAGGAGGATTAGTTCTTAAATACCGGTCTTGATATTAAATCACTCAAATGGTTTAACCAATTTGAAAGTTGAAATCTGAAAGGAATTACCTATTAGCACCTTCATTTAGAAAGATGTCCTTTTGTAGGTTGTTTACAGTTGAGATAATTTGAACACAATCAGTTTTGTCAATAGGTTTTTGACCATGTTAGTGGAGTATCAATGTGCTAATAGTTGTGTCGCCAGTGGGCTCTCTCTCTCTCTCTCTCTCTCTCTCTCTCTCTCTCTCTCTGTTTGTAGGTGTACGACTAGTAATCTGAGCATCTTTAGGGTTGTGAGCTTTGAGAACCAACAGAGAAAGGAAGATGGTAGGAGAAAATCTGTTTTGTTAGTAGAAAGTCTCTTACAACCTCAAACTCTCTTTCTTAGTGATTTTTCTTTAATAGAATGAATGGTAGAAAGATAACTAGATAAAAAAACTGAATTAACAGTGAACTAATGATTGTAGTTTTTACGTCACGAGGGAAAACTTTTGTTGTAGGATGAGGAGCGGAAAAGAAAATTCAGTTTTGCTTTTGGATAGAGTAGTCTGTAAGGTAAATAACTTTTAAAGATTTTCAAAGTTTCAAACCACTTGGTGTTAATGAGTCTAGTACTTAAGTATGTTTGATGATGCTTAGTAGCTTTTAGCGATCTCGGGAGCGTAAAGTAGAGTTATAAACTTCTTCTTGTTGTACTCAAACCTTTAGTTTTTTTATCCTATGGGAGTATGTGGGAATCAATTTTAGAATGCAATATTCAAATAGCAATGAGGTAGAGCCCTGTCTTTTGTCAAAGTAAGTGGTTTAGAAAATATAACTTCCAACTTTTCACATCTAGTCTGAAGGAGTAAAATCTATCATAAGTCAAGATTTGAGTTATTGGTTAGTTAATCGACATTAGACCTTATGCTATAGTCTCAATTTCAAAAGTTCATAACCGATTCAAATCAACTCCGAATCCAATGATTGTGTTCCTTGATGCATCTAAATCATTATCTATTTTCTATAAAATTTCATGATTTTAGGATGACTTTGAATGTTTGAGTGTTTCCGTGTTATTCGTTCTTATTGGTTCTTCTCGATTCTTTCGATAGGTTTTGACGATTCTTCTATATACGAGAGTGATCCTCTGCAGCAAGTCGAATATCTCTAACAAGGCAAAGGCAAGCAGTTTGATCATATCCAGTTCATTCCCATTATTTCCAAGTCTAATATTTTGTTTAACTTGTATGTATGCATGCTTTTGTGTCAAAGTTAATTTTATCGATTAGAGGTAGTTAATCCCATTGCATTGTTGCCTCAAATTGTTCACTGCCACTACCTTAGGAATATTATTCTCACTTGGTGAATTAGAGCCGGTGAATGATTTAGGGCCTTTTATTTATCTTTGCGATATGATGCTTAGCAATGCTTAGATCTGCGGTAGAATTGGGCGGTTATTGACTTATGTCGGTAACCTTGATCACACAAAACTTGCTATTACTTATGATTCATACCTGGAGTTTTGTTTATTTGTGCAAACCAAAAACTAAAAATAAAATGGTTTGGACGTGGGCGAAACTTGGTTGTTTCTCGGTGGGTGCACGGGTTCAGCGTGCACGGGGGGCTGTGGTTCATCAGGCTCCCCCGGGTTTGAAGGATGTCGCCCATGTCATGTAAGGACCGAGTTACTTGTGTCACTAAGCCAGCGCATTTGCGTGCTAACCACACTAGAGGAAATGGGACCTCTCTTGACTAAGTACTTTGGGGTGTTAATTAATGAGTCGCGTGGTGGGTTGCATATGGGGTATATGCAACATGGGCGTGTTTGTGGGGAGGAGCACCGCCGAGGCGGTGTCTCTGCTCCACGTATGGGTCCTTGTGATCCATATTTAGTCGGCAGATCACTAAGGGTTAACCCCATACGTGCGGCTCTTGATTAGCTCTTTCCATTGGAAATGTCTCGTAGGACTTAGCGTCTTGGCATACCAAAGGTAGTGTGCTTCATCCGGTGGCAAAAGGCGATGCGAAGTGTGGGTACATTGGTACACCTGCGAGGTATTAAATCTATTCGAATAGCCTCGTCCTAGGTTATGGACATGCTTGGTAAGTCGTGCAAGAACTAGACTACAACATTTAATTAAAACTTGATGGGTTGGCATGAGCGGGTAGTTCATGCTATTGTTGTGGTGACTATTGGGTTAGTCACTTCTGAGTTGTTTTTATTGTTGTTATTATTATTGTATCATGATTATTTCAACTATTACAAACAGTTTGTCAAATTGCCTTCAATCTATTACATTATTGCAAATGAAAACTTGCTTTATGCTAAAAGTAAGTCGAGCCCCCCCCTTAAATAAAGCTTGCATGTAGTTAATTATAGTTACATTACCCTTACACGTCGGTCTTGCAGTACAAAAACAATTTTTGTACTCGGTTGCTATCTTAATTGTTTTGTTGCAGAGAAAGAAGGTGAGCCCCTAGGGCTTCCCTTTGTGAGATGTGCTACGGGTTTGACGACTAGCTTGGCGGTCCGGTTGGTTGCCTTGTGGGTAAAAAGGCACACTAATTGGCTTTATTTATCGCCATCTTATGGCACTTTCGCTCGCTACTTAATTGTTATTTGGCGGTTGGCCCTTGTTGTAATAAATCTCTATTGTATGTCTTTTATTGTTGTGCTTCGGTTCTATGCGATTGAATGGAATTGATGCATAATTTTGTAAAAGGGTGTATGTACAACATTTCTGGGATGTACATATTTTCCCGAGGCACGGGATATTTTATTTGTGATGCTAAACTAAGCATTACAAGTTAAATACCCCGGGGTCTCACAAAGTTTGGTATCAGAGCCATACTGACCGTAGAAACCCCTAGCTTTGTTGTCTTTAGGATATTTTGAAAAACTTATTTTCAAAATGTCAAATGGTTTATAAAAACTTAAGTAAGTTCTCAGATTTTATTCCTTACCTATCTTAGCTTGCTCATCTTGCCTTATTCTTGTTGAGTTTTCGAAAAAGTTGTTTCCCTCTCTTCTCCTTTCAATGTTAGTTGGTTATCGGTTAAATTCGGTTTAGAGAATAATGAGAGTTGAAAATATGAAGTGTTGGCTGTTATTTAGTGAAGATTTGAAGCACTCGGAGTTGAAGCACTCATCTCGGAGCTTGGATACAAAATCTGGACAGCAAGCACAAGTTTTGAACTACGAGCACTTAGTTCGTCGCTAGGGTTAAAAATGAGATGATAAATCAACTAAAACTCATGGGATTAAAAGGGTAAGATGTGATATTAGATGGCTAGCGCCCAATCCCCCCTTATATGTTTTTGCCATGCCTTTTAGATGCGTTAGAACTTGAGTTGTGTTCTAAAATTTTATCATCCTAAACGATTGCTCGTTCTTTCAATACGAGTTAGTAAATGCTAGGAGCAAATCTTTTGCTTTGTGATTTTGCGCTGGTCTTATGCTTTCATACAAATATTTGGAGTTCATTTCTTGCTTGTTATGTGTTTGCACTCGGGGTTGAGGTGATGCCCTTTTTTTTTCCTATAGACGATGCCTTACTACGATATTAGGATTAAATTAGAGTTTATTCTTAGAATATATATACACCCTAATGATATTAGTTAGCTTATAGACGCTAAATTTTGTAATCACTTGCACTCCTTATTCCAAATAGTTGCGCATCGCCTACCGGCGGCATGCATCGCAATTATGTCGGAAAACTATTGGTGGTTCAATTGATCTCATTTTGGCGATTTTGGAATGATTAGTACATGCTAGAATTAAATTGCATACCCATTGCCATTCCCTCACCTTATGCCCATTCTTTCCTCAACTTATCTTTTATGCACCAAAATATTTAAGGGGGGTAGTAGAGGCCTCAAATTATATTTTGAGCATCATGAGTCTTGCATCATACTCATGTATTCATGTACTATTTCATCTTGAGCTCTCATGCCATGCTCCCCATACTAGTGTCATAATTCTAATAATCTTGCCATGCTCATATAGATTCTCTACATAAATCTGAAATTTTGGATATCATGGATGTTATGACTTGATGGGCTAGCTGTTGTGGAGTTAAAGAACATGTTTGTCTTTTAATTGATGAAAAGTGAACTTGTTCTAATAGGAACTGAGATGTTGTATCCACCAGAACCTGAGCTTTATATGAGAGATTAATTTTTCTAGCATCTCTAGTATCCCAGAAACACCCCAGAATTTTTGTGGAAATTTTGTAGCTAGTTTAGCATTTTTCCTAAGTCCTAGTTACTTCTAGGTAAGTAATGGAATCAAAACCTAAACATCAAAGTGTATGCCTGTTGGTGCTGTGAGTTGTTTTGATGTATGTGTGGATTTTAACCTGATTTCACTAGCATGTATATGACTTAATGAGTGTTTATTCAAGTCACCAATTGAGAGCTTGATTGCCATATTAAGGACCAGACGTGCTAGTGTGGATTATTGTTGTTTGTTGAATCTTATGCTCACCTGGCAATGGAATTGTCTTGTTGCATTTGGATGAAATCATGTAAGCATGCATGTGAGCGTGACATTCTTGCTAACCAAAATTAAAATTGCCTTAGGACTAAATTCCACATATGCATCCCTTCATGTCTCCATCCAATGCATCTTCTCCAAGCCAGATAGATACAACTAGAGAAGTAAGGGTTAAGTGAGACTACCATAAGACATGCATTAACCTCCTTTCTCTGCTCTATAGTAACCCCTTACCTCGTAGATAGTTTGTATTCTTTCATTCTACCAGAAGACGACATGAAGCTTGATATATTTGAATTACCTTCGAATCAAGAAAGGAAAAGTTAAACAAAGCAATGGAAAGGAAAATGTGTCAGCAACGTCAGGCACTATCTTTGAAGGAAATCAAGGCAACAGATGGTACATTTCGTTTAGAGTTGAAAAGAACCATTTGGAAAACACTTATCAGAAGGACATTAGAAATCCTTCAGCAAAGCTTCCCACTTTAGAACCTAAAACTTCTAAAGAACCTCTCTGGATTCGAATTTGAGTTCGGTTTGCGATGGAATCCGAAGTGTGACCCTGTGACCAAACCCGCTAGGCTGCTACCGCCATTCGTTCCGACTTCCGAGCTACCGAAATCTCGGGACGAGATTCTGTTTAAGGGGGGTAGATTTGTAACAGCCCCAAAACGCTTAAGTTGGATTAGTAAGCATCTAATGTGCATTAGTGAAATTTTGGACTTTTTAAAACTTTTTGTTGCAGCAAATAGGTTTCAAGTGTGGGAATACTTTAGTTGGATTCTATGTTCTCTGTCATGCTTGTTGGATTTTCTGGAATTTTTGGAGCTTAATTGGTTCCCTGATTATTTGCGTGTTCAACTTTGAGTTTGAATTTAAACCACCACCCTAATAGATAAATAAAACAAATAAAAATAAAAGTGACAACTTAAAATCTAAACTCACTATAATTATTTTAAATATAAATAGGGGAAGAAATTAAAGCACATTTTGCAATTTTCTCACATCGAGTAATAATAATCAATATTAAATCAAATTGTTAGGAAAATTTCAATTAAGAATTCTAATTATTTTGATTTTATGTTTTCGCATGCATCACAAAAAAAAAATCATATCGTTATGCATGCGTTATTATCATCATCTTTCTTTTTCCGGTTCGACCGACTGCAGGTGAAACGCCTGCGTGCCCCCTTCTTTTCCGTTCCTGCTAACTCCCTTCGCTTCTCTCCTTCAAATCTCATCTAAAAACTCAAAACCAAGTCATGCATGTCGTACCGCCGCGATCGTTATCGCATGACCAACCCATTTCTGCAACCTGTTTTCACATGCATGGCAGTTTGAGCGATTTCGCAAGAGGAGAGGATAAGTCGCAGATAAAACACCTGCGTGTTCATTCTTTCCCCAACTTCTCTCCTCGCAATCACAATCAAAAACCAAAAATCATGCAACGCATGTTATACCGTTGCGATCACCGTCTCAAGGGCGTTCCGTTTCTGCAATCGCATCTCGCATGCAAGGTCATTTGAGCAAGTTGGAAAAATGTGGGAGAAAAACACTGCTATTTATTCCACTACTAATATTTCTCACTGCCATCCTCTTTCCAACTCACTCAGCCATTTTTCCCAACCGAACTCAGTTCCTCTGCCACTGCCATCCTCAGCCCGCACTCAAGCCAGCTCCTGGTCCCTCCCTCTCTATGCCACCGCCGCCACCTCCCAACCCCGGCCGCATCTCCTTCTCCCCCCAGATTCGGACGCCTCTCAGCACCACCCTCCTCCCCTTGCCGCCGCCGCGCCTCCCGGCCCAGCCGCCCGTGCGCCCCGAAGCTGCCCCGGCCCGGCTGCTCTGCCGCCGCCGCCGCCTACGTCGTCCCGGATCCACACCGGCTCTTCCCGTCGTCGACCCGGCCCGGCCTCTCTGCCGTCAGATCCGCCTCGGCCGACCCCTCCGCGCCGTCTCCCTGCGCCTCCTCCACCAGCTGCGCCGGCTTCGTCTCCCTCGGCCCCAGCCCGTGCCGGCTGCTTCACCTCCCCGGCCGAGCCAGCACCCCAAGCGCCGACCCCTCTCGGTCTTCCTGCGCCCGGCAGCCGCCCACCGCCACTAGCTGCCCGAGCTGCGTCGCCTCCACCCCTGAGGCCGCCTTGCCTGTGCCGGTTCTGACTTCCTCATGGTCAGCCACTGCCGGTGTCCTCCTCACCGTCGCCTTGGAGCAGACTCGAGCCACTTCGGCCTTTGGTTTTTGTTTCACCTCTGTTCATCATTCGGTTGCCTGCTCCAAACTTATCTCTCTACACTTTATGCTCTCTGCTATGTGTATGGATTTGAGTCCCTTTGATTAGTATGTCAGTTAGCATAAGTGGCTAGCTAGCTCAATTGGATGCTCCCTGTTGGTAAATAACTCATTGAGGTTAATTGGAGAATGCTAGAAGTATGGCCTTATACATGTAAGCAGCCTTGTATGCTATTTGGATGTTTAGTAGCTGGCAGTGGATCTTTTGCAAGATAGATGACTAGTGGGTATGAGACCTCAATGTTATACATGTCACCTGCTGCTAACCAATTCTATGAATGTCTTTTAGTCTCCTCAAATGAATTAGTACAACTGAATTTTGAGTTTTGGGAGAAGTTAGCACTTCATTTGAGCAATACTTGTATTGTCTGTTGCATGAATAGCACTGGAGAATTTCAGGTTTTGGCAGTTTCTTTTTCTTGAAGAGTGTCCTGTTGTAGTTTGGTTTGTCTAGAGAGGGAGGATTAGTTCTTAAATACCGGGTCTTGATATTAAATCACTCAAATGGTTTAACCAATTTGAAAGTTGAAATCTGAAAGGAATTACCTATTAGCACCTTCATTTAGAAAGATGTCCTTTTGTAGGTTGTTTACACAGTTGAGATAATTTGAACACAATCAGTTTTGTCAATAGGTTTTTGACCATGTTAGTGGAGTATCAATGTGCTAATAGTTGTGTCGCCAGTGGGCTCTCTCTCTCTCTCTCTCTCTCTCTCTCTCTCTCTCTCTGTTTGTAGGTGTACGACTAGTAATCTGAGCATCTTTAGGGTTGTGAGCTTTGAGAACCAACAGAGAAAGGAAGATGGTAGGAGAAAATCTGTTTTGTTAGTAGAAAGTCTCTTACAACCTCAAACTCTCTTTCTTAGTGATTTTTCTTTAATAGAATGAATGGTAGAAAGATAACTAGATAAAAAAAAAACTGAATTAACAGTGAACTAATGATTGTAGTTTTTCTGTCCTGAGGGAAAACTTTTGTTGTAGGATGAGGGAACGGAAAAGAAAATTCAGTTTTGCTTTTGGATAGAGTAGTCTGTAAGGTAAATAACTTTTAAAGATTTTCAAAGTTTCAAACCACTTGGTGTTAGCCGAGTCTAGTACTTAAGTATGTTTGATGATGCTTAGTAGCTTTTAGCAGTCTCAGGAGCGTAAAAGTAGAGTTATAAACTTCTTCTTGTTGTACTCAGCCTTTAGTTTTTTTTTATCCTATGGGAGTATGTGGGAATCAATTTTAGAATGCAATATTCAAATAGCAATGAGGTAGAGCCCTGTCTTTTGTCAAAGTAAGTGGTTTAGAAAATATAACTTCCAACTTTTCACATCTAGTCTGAAGGAGTAAAATCTATCATAAGTCAAGATTTGAGTTATTGGTTAGTTAATCGACATTAGACCTTATGCTATAGTCTCAATTTCAAAAGTTCATAACCGATTCAAATCAACTCCGAATCCAATGATTGTGTTCCTTGATGCATCTAAATCATTATCTATTTTCTATAAAATTTCATGATTTTAGGATGACTTTGAATGTTTGAGTGTTTAGTGTTATTCGTTCTTATTGGTTCTTCTCGATTCTTTCGATAGGTTTTGTGATTCTTCTATATCTGAGAGTGATCCTCTGCGGCAAGTCGAATATCTCTAACAAGGCAAAGGCAAGCGGTTTGATCATATCCAGTTCATTCCCATTATTTCCAAGTCTAATATTTTGTTTAACTTGTATGTATGCATGCTTTTGTGTCAAAGTTAATTTTATCGATTAGAGGTAGTTAATCCCATTGCATTGTTGCCTGAAATTGTTCACCCCTGCCACTACCTTAGGAATATTATTCTCACTTTGGTGAATTAGAGCCGGTGAATGATTTAGGGCCTTTTATTTATCTTTGCGATATGATGCTTAGCAATGCTTAGATCTCAGTAGAATTGGGCGGTTATTGACTTATGTCGGTAACCTTGATCACACAAAACTTGCTATTACTTATGATTCATACCGAGTTTTGTTTATTTGTGCAAACCAAAAACTAAAAATAAAATGGTTTGGGCGTGGCGAAACTTGGTTGTTTCTCGGTGGGTGGGTTCGGCGTGCGGGTGTGGTTCATCGGGCTCCGGGTTTGAAGGATGTCGCCCATGTCATGTAAGGACCGAGTTACTTGTGTCACTAAGCCAAGCGCATTTGCGTGCTAACCACACTAGAGGAAATGGGACCTCTCTTGACTAAGTACTTTGGGGGTGTTAATTAATGAGTCGCGTGGTGGGTTGCATATGGGGTATATGCAACATGGGCGTGTTGTGGGAGGAGCACCCGCCGAGGCGGTGTCTCTGCTCCACGTATGGGTCCTTGTGATCCATATTTCGTCGGCAGATCACTAAGGTTAACCCCATACGTGCGGCTCTTGATTAGCTCTTTCCATTGGAAATGTCTCGTAGGACTTAGCCGTCTTGCATACCAAAGGTAGTGTGCTTCATCCGGTGGCAAAGGCGATGCAAGTGTGGGTACATTGGTACACCCTGCGGGGTATTAAATCTATTCGAATAGCCTCGTCTAGGTTATGGACATGCTTGGTAAGGTCGTGCAAGAACTAGACTACAACATTTAATTAAAACTTGATGGGTTGGCATGAGCGGGTAGTTCATGCTATTGTTGTGGTGACTATTGGGTTAGTCACTTCGAGTTGTTTTTATTGTTGTTATTATTATTGTATCATGATTATTTCAACTATTACAAACAATTTGTCAAATTGCCTTCAATCTATTACATTATTGCAAATGAAAACTTGCTTTATGCTAAAAGTAAGTCAGAGCCCCCTCCCTTAAATAAAGCTTGCATGTAGTTAATTATAGTTACATGCCCTTACGTCGGTCTTGCGAGTACAAAAACAATTTTTGTACTCGGTTGCTATCTTAATTGTTTTGTTGCGAGAGAAAGAAGGTGAGCCCCTAGGGCTTCCTTTTGTGAGATGTGCTACGGGTTTGACGACTAGCTTGGCGGTCGGTTGGTTGCCTTGTGGGTAAAAGGCACACTAATTGGCTTTTATTTATCGCCATCTTATGGCACTTTCGCTAGCTACTTAATTGTTATTTGGCCGGTTGGCCCTTGTTGTAATAAATCTCTATTGTATGTCTTTTATTGTTGTGCTTCGGTTCTATGCGATTGAATGGAATTGATGCATAATTTTGTAAAAGGGTGTATGTACAACATTTCTGGGATGTACATATTTTCCCGAGGCACGGGATATTTTATTTGTGATGCTAAACTAAGCATTACAAGTTAAATACCCCGGGGTCTCACACTTATCTCCGTACTTGAAACACAAGCCATTGGCTCGTCGGTAGTCGCGTAGTTGATGTTCTCTCCAAAATTCGTCCCTCCCCTGCTTCCTGGTTTCTGCATGCACTGTTGCATTTGTCAGGCTTTGTACTGTAGCTGGTAAGGCAACGACTGCTCTGGGTAGCGATGTGGTTCGGTGATGTGGTCGATTGGATTCCAACTCCTCCTCCTGAATTCTTGCCAGTACTGCCGCTCTGGTGATACTAGTGGGAGCCTGGAGACGAACCGCACCTCGAATTTCATATTTCAAGCCGAGAACAAATTGTGTGACAAAGAACTTGCTGTTCAAATTTGCATCCAGCGATAGCAGGTAATACATCCTGGCTTCAAACGTTGTTCGATATTCTGCTACTGTGTTCACTTGTTTGAGTTGCAGCAGCTTGTTCATCTGTGTATCGTACTCATCCGAACCGAACTCTCCCTCAACAACCTGACAAAACAAATCCCATCCCATCAGAGCATGATGTCGCTTGTACGCCAGTAACCACAGGGCAACATGACCATCCATGTGCATCGTCGTAGTGGACACCCACTGGATTACTGGAACTCGATACATCTCAAAGTATGTGCGGCATCGATCCAACCATAGATGAGGGTTCTCGCCGAAGAACTTTGGACAATCCAATTTTGGCGGCTTGATGAATCCGCTAGACTCTGCTGGTGAAGTTGGTGTGGTGACCACCCTGTACGAAGATGATGCGCCATGTGGCTGCGGCAGCAGCGGGGGTTCGTGGTTCATGAGTGCGCCCGGGGGCACCATCGTAGTCACCTGACCCGCCTCCGTGGGTAACTTCAAGGCCGGTGGCTATGGTGGTAGCGGCGGTGGTGGCGGAGTTGGAGAAGCCGACTGACGCAAGAACTCTGTCTGGTTGTGCTTGACCTCATCCAGACTATCCTGCTGAATCCCAACTTGTTGCCCCAGATTCTTTACCTCCGCCGATAATCGATCGAGTTCCTCGGCTTTACCATCGAAACGCGCTAGGATCTCGCCCAGCATCGTCTGAATTTGGCCAGTGTTCCCCTCAATCACCATTATTACTTGGGGCGACTGCAGGGAAGGTTTCGTCGGTGCCGTGACAATAATCCATGATGATCTAACCTGAGATTGGTGTTATGGGATCGATTTGGTCACCAACCTTTTTAGGGATTTTACAGATCAATCAAGACAAATTTCCCGGTGGAATCGGTGGCTCTGATATCAATTTGTAACAAACCGATTGCGCTACAGAATCTTGCTAGCGATCAGAAGACCAGAATGGCAAAGAAAGGTGTGAAGAACCAAAAAGAGATACGGGGAGAAAGGCAAAAGTGAGGAGGATAGAGTTCATTCTTCATTCATGCCTCAAAACGATTATCCCAATACATACTTTAACCCCTCTGATAAATTACACTGTCTGGTGGGCCCTTCAGCCCATACACCCATTTCACGCACGCACTCACTCTGAGTCCACTAACTCACGCACATCTTTCCCGCCTGGTCCCGCTGGCAGCATCACTATCTTCTCCTTCCTTGGATCATCCTCATATCGTCCTGTGTCTACCACCATGGCCAGACCTGAGCCTGGAGGTGTGACAGAAAGCGATACATGTTTATTTTCTTTTCTGATGTGTGAGTTGCAATTTGAATTAGTTGCCTAAAATCTAAGTATGCAATCCTTTTGTACTTATCATGAGCTCAATATTTCTTATAGAGGTTTGTTTTACCAGATTTTAGAAGAAATTTTCATATCAACAGTGGGTGCTTAGCTGTCAGACTCATGAACCCAATGAATAGCATGTATTCCTCAGGAAGAAGAAAATCAACAAGTAATGTTTGCTCAATGTTCAGAGTTACAAGATAAAACAAGCATAAGGACCTAGAAATAATAATAGGTAGGCAACAAAATACAGAAATCTGCAGCTTCGTTGGAATGGAAATAAATAGATTTGCAAAGCAGAGTATCCTTTTAGAAACCACAGAAAGCGAAGTCATTGATAAACAAAATAAAAGATGAAAAAGATGACACATGCTTCACATGTTGGTGAGTCTAAGTATGCAATCCTTTTGTACTTATCATGAGCTTAGTATTTCTTATAGAGGTTTGTTTTACCAGATTTTAGAAGAAATTTTCATATCAACAGTGGGTGCTTAGCTGTCATATTCATGAACCCAACGAATAGCCTTTACTCCTCAGGAAGAAGAAAATCAGCAAGTAATGTTTTCTCAATGTTCAGATTTACAAGATAAAACAAGCATAAGGACCTAGAAATAATAATAGGTAGGCAACAAAATACAGAAATCTGCAGCTTCGTTGGAATGGAAATAAATAGATTTGCAAAGCAGAATATCCTTTTAGAAACCACAAAAAGCGAAGTCATTGATAAACAAAATAAAAGATGAAAAAGATGACACATACTTCACATGTTGATAAGTCTGATCCAGAAAATATTTAATCCCCACTTGTGGAGAAAAGAAATTGTCCCTATCACTGGGGATAGATCCAACATCCAAGGGCTCATTTTTCACATTCCTAATCAAACATCCAAACAACTTTCCAAGAGGTACTATACTAATTTGATATCAATTGCCGATCCAATCCGGTTAATTTCAACAATCCAATCACAGCTATTCCAAGTTGTACCATTAAAGGATAAACTATTTGTGATGCTTTTGTCCTTGATGAGATATCATGTTAGCCACGTTATGAACTGTGGGGTCAAGCGATCCCACAGGTTTTTGCCAAATAGCCTTAATACTATTGATATTACTGTGAAACACATGAAACTTTAAGAATTTCAGAGGCATTGACCCCACAGGGTTTAAGTTCTGGCTCCGCCACTGTATGGTAGATGGCTGATGCGCTGTATCGCCGCAAATTTGAGAGAAAAATTACGCTTTAGATAAATCTTGTCCTCTTGTAACATGCTAATTTACTTTATATAAATCTTCCTCTCGCAACATGCTAATTCTAAATGGATTGGTTAATCTGTACAGATCTTTATAGGATATTATGTTACAAAGAAGAAAAAAACAAGTTGGTTGATAATATGTGATGATCAGTGAGTAAACATGTAACCAGAGTTTAATTTCTTATGACCAGATAACTTGAACACGATCCTTAAATGTCCTCATGGAACAGGGTGTTTGCAAGTGCAAGTGAGTTTTTTTTCTTCTTCATGTCAAGCCTGTAACGTAAGATATGCTCTTCACCCGAAGATGTATAACTATGATGATCTTGGAATCTTGTCCTGCATATTTTGCTACTCAAGTTACAACAAGTAACATATATAGCAGCTGATTTTGGACCAAAGGCGCTATGAAAGGCCCTGCTTTTATTAAAGCAAACGTACGTTCCAGATTACATGATTGGGATTACCAATTTGCGATACAAGCATGACAAGAACACAGTTCAAAACACAGTTTTTACCAACTTAGCTACGATATATTACATGGCATTCAGCCAATTCCAGCAGGATCAGAAGCGTCCCCCACGCCGAGAACCTGTCGAAGCCTCTCCTAAATTTGATCGTGAACATCCTCCGTCGTTCTTTGTTCTTCAGTCCGTGCCAACACTCGCCATCGTTGGAAAGGATATCGGATTATACGATAAGAAATTACCTCAGGGTTCTGAATCAAGGTATCTCTAAAAACATAATAATTTCGTGTCAGCCATAAAGCCCAGCAAACAACTCCAAGAAGTATAATAAGAAAACGATTAGACTTGTGCCCTGCAGGTTTCAGAAAACTCTCGTAGAAATGAACAGTTCCTAATGGCACCTCGTTCCAATCCATTATATCTCTGATCACACCAGAAAAAAATATATAGCAGATGGTAGTACTCTAAATTTTGCAAAAGCGCCTCCTTTAGTATGCTTGCCTGTGGAAAAGAATGAGCCAGGCCTACTTGTGGTTTGAAGGGAGCAATGTGGTGGTGTTGGGTTCTTGCTGTCTGAACTCTGAAGGCCCAAGATTTTCCCTGCCAGCTGCCTCTGAGGACCGATGCTTCAGATTTTGCTTGATTTATACGCAATCCATGCAAACCCTGTCCCTGAAGCCTACACTTGGAGGATGTCAATGGCCTTGTCAAAATGGAGGAGATGAGGCCAAGGGCATTGTGTTTGTGTGAGGCACCAGAAACGACACCGATGAGTGTTTCGTCAGACCGTGCCCATTCGGAACGGTTTTTCAGGTGTGTAACTAGTTTGCTTTGCTTGCATTGACTGTAGTGTGCGTACGTGTGGCGGTGTTGAGGACGAAGGCTGTGCTTGTTCGTTTGCAACCTCTCTTCTTGCAGCAAATCCAGCATGCTACAGCATTAGTCGAAGGAAACATCTATTCATCGGTTATGCACATCATCGTTATGGCAAGATAACACTTCACCAAAGCATACACTAGGAATCGACCATGACAGGATTGCCTCTTACAAGTAGCATCACAAATACCAAACACCCAACAAGAGAACTCAAAAGCACCACCAAACCAGCTACTTCGAACACTGCTTGGAAAAGGAACAAACATACAATGGAACATCATTACGGTAAAAGAAAGTTACATTCCAATCAGTTATTTTTCACAAACTTCTAGATTCCAATTACACACATTTGTCACATGCTTCAAGTCATACATTTAAGCATGAATTTAATGGAACGACAACACGTGCTAACTTTAGTCCAAATCTCATGTCCAAAGTCCATACTCCCAGCATTGCCCCCAAAATTATAGTTTTATACAACACAAGGCTCAAACACGAACAATTTTGCACATTTACTGTGACATAATCCCGGTGTTACACTTGCCACCGTATTACACATCGACATCGGCATGTAACCACCACGGCACCACAGAGATTGTAGCAATTTTTACCTCTGTTCCCCTGGTTAGTTGTTGCAATTTTTACCTCTGTCCCCCTGATCAACAAAATATGATACAAATAACAAAAGTTCATCACTGCGCCTTATCGGATTCACATTTTGCCGGTGGTGAAACAAGGGTCCGCCAAAGGTACCGTCCACTTGCCATGTCCACCATTGTCTGTAATCCTGTTTTCATAGCCGATCCAACCTACATTTGCATGCAAAATTCTTCTTCAGCACGAAGACCAATTCTCATTAAAGAATCAATATAAAGAGGTTCTGTTGCAGATTTGTACACAATGGAAAACCGTGATTTCATGGTTTAATCTTAAACTAGCTATTGACTGTGCACCATTAAATGTAGCTAACTTAACTATTTTTTTATCATGCATACTGCAACTTTTTAAATACTTAGTCCATTACACTTTAAATCAGCTCATGTTTGCATAACATTCCAGACAAGTATACACAGTTGAACTTTGTATATAAATTCGGACAAGTACATCCACAAGATGCATCCATAGGCTATAGAATGCGTGAGAGTTGAGGATGGTGTGAGCGCTTGTGCAACCTTCATATACTAAAGCCTGATGAAAATTTTGAAAATCCTCCAAGCTCTAGTGAATTAATAAAAGTAGAAGGGGATCAAGCCCTACTCAAGCATTTGCTCAAACTAGTGTAAGCCTGGCAAAAATGAGTGAAACTGTAGCTGTGTATCTATCTGCAAAGTCACATATCATCATTGGTTTTCTGTTTTGCATGCGTCACTGTTATTAATGAGGTACTCTCCTATATATGCAAAAGATAAAAGCCAGAGTAGCTTAGCCATAGCATGCCGTATGCAGTAACAACCAAAGTGCTTGTAATTAGTCTGGAAACATGACAAAGTTGCAACCGAGAAGAAGGTTTCAGAGCTAAATCATCATTAAGCATCTTTACTAAGGTCATGAATGTGCGAAAAACTGTTAAGAGTTCCTTGTACGCACATATGAGGGGAAACTTAGCTATGGATGATATCAGCAGTACATTAGCAGAACAGAATGATACATAGACCGGGTAGCTCATTGAGGTGAGGTGTAATAAAGACCTCATGTTGTAGTATGTTGCAAGAACATGGACTGGGATTTTGGTACCTGGCCGCCATATCAAGGGCTACGGTTAGCAGCAGCAGTATGACTAAGCGTTAGTATATCTATCAGGTCCCGAGGACCCGACCGGACCGGACCGGACGCAAGAAACGTGAAAGAAAGGTAAGCTAAGAACACGGGGAGGGAACGCCTCCTCGTCTCCTAATGTGCAAAGATTAGAGAATGGAAAGTAACCTTACCTTGGAACGGAAGGGCTCTGGGGCCCTGGGGGATTCCGAGCCCTTGTCGTCGTCTTGGAAGTCGGGGTCGGCCTTGAGGCCCCTGATGAGGAAGAATCCGGCGATTGTGGCGGAGAGGAAGATGAGTATCACCCTCAGCGGGCACATTTCTTTCTTGCTTGTCTCCCGAATCAATCAATCGAATGGAGTGGAATCGAGAGAGAAGGGGGTGGGAGAAAAGCAGGAAAGGCGGCTCCTTTCCTTGGGTTGGGGGATCAAGATTTCTCCTTCTCCTTCTCCTTGCCCTTGCTGGGCTCTCTGGTCTGCTGGTTTGGTAATTTGGGGGGGTTAGGGAGTTGTTGGGCCGGGGATTGAGATTCTCGTGTTTGACTAGCACGCACCACCACCACCACCACACGTAAGATTTTTAAATATAATACATTTTTAAATAGAGTTACGTACCTGTTTAATAAATTTACAAAAATAAACTTATGTTGTCGTTCCAAATTGCGAAATGGACATACCCTCGTTGGCGTGCGCAGCCGCGGCGCGCCAAGCTCAATGGATGCCTCACTAGGCCGGGTTGGACCGTACTGGCGATTATGTTGACATGCGTCAATGGTCAAGTCAAGCAACTCGTAGGGCTACTGCGTAGCGTCTCCTACGGACGCCATATCTGAAAATTTAATACTTATATTATTAATAACACGGAACATAGACGTGAAGTAATAGGAAGCATACCACAAACTAAATTTGCAATTAGCGGCACTACAAAAAAGATTAACGATATATCCAAAACTATACAATACATCTAAAACTATCTAATTAATTCAATTATTGCACCAAAAAAATCTACTAGATTAACGACACATCCGAAACTAAACTACACACAACTAAAATAATGTACTACACGATACTACACCACATAGCAATACATCAAAAACTATCTAATTAATTCAATTATTACACCAAAAATAATTCTACACGATTAACGACATATTTGAAACTAAACTACACACAACTAAAATGATATACTACACGACACTATACCACATAGCAATACATCTAAAACTATCTAATAATTAAATTATTGCACCAAAAAAATTCTACACAATTAACGACATATCCAAAACTAAACTACACAGAACTAAAATGATGTATTATATGACACTGCACCACATAGCAATAAATCTAAAATTATCTAATTAATTCAATTATTGCACCAAAAATTCTACACGATTAATGACATATCCGAAACTAAACTATAAATACCTAAAAGGACAAACTACAAGATAATACACTACATAACAATGCATCTAGAACTTTCTATACTATTCACGTATTGCACCATAAATAATATCTATACGATAAACTAAACTATACACATATAAAATGATGTATTACATCAAACTATACTACATATCCATACATGTAAAACTATCTAATCCATTTAATTCTATGTCGCTAGTTTTATTTGCTAACCTACCAGGGTTCCGAATTTAGATACAAAGTGGAAAAAAAAATATTTACCTGCAAGGTGGGCGACCGGATCTGCTCCTCTCTCTATCCCCTCTTGCGCTACGAACTGGCAGTGCTTCGCTAGGTCACTCCCCCTCCTCCAAATTAAAGTGAGTCTTGGCCAATTTTTTTTGTGGTTTTTATAGTGTCCCATGTCACCATTTGAAATGGCAGCAGGGTAGTGCAGATTCCTGTCATCATTTCAAATGGTGATTGACCTATAATTTCAGGCTAATCGCTATTTGAAATGGTGTTAGGGGCATTTACTGCATGTTAGGTGGGCGACAGGGCTACTATCGGTAGCCTAATTTTGTAAAAAAACAACTATTTATTTTTATAATTATTTATTAAAAATAGTATTATTTTAAAAATCACCACCTAATGCCGGCAACTTTTAGAAATAGCATTTAACAAAAACAACTCAACAGTAGTAGAAGAAATTCAGGTCCCGAGGAGAGTAGGGGGCGAGCAGTTCAAAGGAGGCAAAGAGGAGGAAGGAGGAGAATTTTTGGGTGTCTCTCTAGATCTGTTCAAATACCGGGCCGGGCTTGAAAAGCCCAGCCGAAAATCTCCAGGCTTGGCCTGAAAAACTGATTTTCCTATTAAAATATATTATTTTAATCTTTTTTAGAATAAAAAGAACTATTTAATTCCTTTTCAGCATTAAAATAATATATTTTCATTTTTTAATTGTTTTTTTTTTCAGAATTTCAGGCCAGGCCGGCCTTCTTTTCGGGTCGAACTTCTAGTCCCAAGCCCGACCTGGATATGGTCTAGCTCGTGTCGGGCCGCCCATGAACATGTCTACTCCTCTCTTATCATGGAAGAGGATGAGCTCAGCTCTGAACTCACCTGCACTTGTTGTGTTGTCACTCGTGTGCTATTTGAAACATATGAATTTTGTGCTTGCCTTTTTTCCTCTCTAAGTGTTTGTTTGGATAAGGAGAAATTAGAACTAATTCCTTTAGATTAGAAAAGATTTTAGTTTAAATTCGAATCAATCAAAAAAATTGAGTCGGATCACGATGTACAAACAAGCCTAAAGGACATTGTCCCTTTTACTTTTCCTTGGCTTGAAGGTTGTTCAGTGGGTCCCCCCGTGTCCATGTTTTCTTCCATGTCGTGTGGCAGAATACTAGCTAGCTAATCCTTTCGAAGCAATGGCCTTCTGGAGGATGGACAGAGATTTTCATTGTTCATTAAGAGAAGGAACAGTGCCAATCATTAGTTTAATCCCATTGTTTGCTCCAAAAGTCAGCATATGCAAGGGATGAGTGGTTACCAACTACTTACTAGTTAGTAATGGAGAGCACAATTATTGATCATTAGCTAGCTTGCTAGCTACTGCTCCGGGATACAGCCATGCACATCTGCAGGCCTGGTACATAGATTAATTGTGGTCACTGACTTGTTTCAAGAAGAAAGAAAGACAGTTGTATGATGTATGTACGGGTCTGTTTGGGACAGCTTTAGATTCGCCTTTCGCTCAGAAAAGTCGAAAGCCAACCCACATAGGTGGCTTTCTCTAGCCGCTTTTGCGGAAGCCGAGCCGTTTACAACGTAAGGAAGCTGGAAACTGTTCGAGGACAGCTTCCCGCGGTTTCGGCTGGGTGGACTTCCGGCTTTGCCCCTAGAGTTCGAGGGTATTTAACCACCTCTTGTCACTGAACAAAACTCCCAAACTCCCTCCTCCTCCACCTGCCTGAAACCATAACCCTAGTCGCGCTCGCTCGCCCGCCCCCATCCACTCGCGCCTTCCTCCTCCTCCCTCCCCCGATGCAAGCCTCCTCCCTCCTCCTCCCGCGTCGCCGCCCCCCTCCTCCCTTGTCTGCGCCGACACCGTCGTCCTCCCTCCTCCCGTGCCGACACCGCCGCCCCCCTCTTCCTCCTCCTCCCGACACCGACGTGACCCTCCTCCTCCTACTCCCGCCACCGGCGGCGACAACTTAATTTTCTTTTTCTTTTTTAAATTGTTCTTCTTTCTCTTTTTTTTGGTTGTATAGATGAATTATTTATGTAATCATTGAATTGGTTATTTGTGCAATCATAGAATTAGATCAATTGCCGTCAATTGCGTTAATTGTTGTTAGGATTTATTTTGTACAAGTTGTCGTTAATCGCTATCAATTGCGTTAATTGTCGTTAAGATTTACTTTGTGCAAATTATTGTTAATTGTCGTCAATTATCATTAAGATTTACTTACGTGCGAATTGTCGTTAATTGTTGGTAGTTGTCATAAAGTGTCGTCAATTGTCGTTAGTTGTTTTCCAATTCAGAAGCTCTAGTCGGCCTACATAAAAATCAGACTGTCAAACATCGAACGTCTTCAACTCGGTCGTTCAGCCCTGCAGCCTTTTAGCCTAGCCGAGAGATGCTTTTCATCAAAACTACAGCCATGCCCAACACCCCGTGCCATTGAACCGTACCTCTTTCGAGTAATTCTACGTGAACTTGAATTTGCAAAGTAAAAAGGGAGTACAGTTTCTTGCTAGTTAGTTTGATTGGCAAAGCTGGAAAGATGGACTGATAGCTCCGGCTCAAGAAGGTAAGTAGAGCTCGATCGAACAGAGATGCTACAACTAGCCCAAAGTTAATCAGGGTGTTATGTTCAGCAATATTTGACTGATTGGCAAGGTTAATTGCAAAGGTGGATACTCTATCTCTGTATAGGTACATCCGTACATACATGGTTACTGACTTTGAGATGCCATTGCAGCAGGTACGCGTGCATTATATATTTTGAGCGGTGATAGCCGGCAGGCCATCTGTTGGTTGATCAGATGAGAAACATCTACATATCTCCATGATGGATGAAAAATATATAGGAACAACCGAACAAGGGTGGTTGAGTGAGTTGGTTACATGCAGCTTAGTGTAAGCCATGTGCAAGCCTGCCCAACTAAAATGGAGTATGTGAAGCAACGTATTGTGTACACAATGTATGTTGAATTAGTCTTGGTGTTGTTAGCGTAGAGTCAGTGATTCTTAGTAGTGCTGTTAGTAGTGCCGAGCATGCATGTAGGTTTGTTTCTAGTTTCTAGGATCTGAGATCCACATTCTTCTCTGTAACGTTTGTAACGTGAGTACTATATAAAGCAACTGATCCCCTGAGGATCATCACGTTCGGCAAATACTATCTTCGCAAAACCTTTTATGGTATCAGAGCCTCTTCGATCCAATCCACTCTGATTCTCAACCATGTCTACCAGCTCCAGCGCCGCGTCCACTGTCGCCAACTCCATTGGCACAACCCCTCAAGCCGGACTACTCCTTCCCACACCGGCCTTCAATCACATGATCAATGTGAAGCTCTCTCGCGAGAACTATCTGCTGTGGAAGGCTCAACTTCTACCGCACCTTAGGAGCCAACATTTGCTCGGGTACGTCGATGGCAGCGCCAAGCGTCCTCCACCGACGATCAGCAAGACGACTGGAGGAGGAGCCTAGGTGATGCCAAACCCATATTACAATGTTTGGTTCCAGCAAGACCAGCTCCTGTTGAGCGCACTCCTATCCTCTCTGACAGAAGAAGTGCTCTCGCACGTCATCTTCCTGCCCACTGCTCGGGAGGTTTGGCTGGCATTGGAGAAAATGTTCTCCTCGAGCTCAAGGGCTCGAACCATGCAGATCCGCATGCAGCTCTCTACGCTGCAGAAGGAGGAGTTGGCCATCACAGACTACATCTGCAAAGTCAAGAGCCTCGCCGACACGCTGTCGGCCATTGGAAGCCCTATCCAGGAGGGAGAGATCATCTCCTATATATATGCTAGCGGGTCTCGGCACTGAGTATGACTCGCTTGTGACGAGCATCACCAGTCACCACTCGTGTTGATCCCATTTCACTGAGCGATCTGTACGCTCATATGCTGAGTTTTGAGTTGAGGATCGACCAAAACAACTCCTCCTTTCAGGTACCAACCATCTGCTAATCATGTCAGCAGGAACCACACCCGCGGAGGAGGTGGCGGCATCAAGAATGGTCGTGGGCGCAGACGAAGTTTCAGCAAGTCACCTGGTGGGCGCGATAACTCCGGCTCGACACAGGGTGGCGGCACACAACCCACATGCCAAGTGTGCGGTAAACTGGGACATGAAGCGCTGCGATGCTACCATCGGTTTGATCATAGCTATCAAGTCGAGGGTTTCAACCGAGTTGCGGCCGCAGTCACCAACACGTACACTGTCGACGCCAACTGGTACGCTGACACCGGCACCACCGACCACATCACTCATGATTTGAAGCGTCCGGCAACACACGAGCGCTGCACTGGTGGAGACCAGGTTCAAGTGGCCAACGGGACAGGTTTGCCTATTGCTCATATTGGGAACTCATGTATTATTGCAAACTCTCGTTATTTATCTCTTAACAACATTCTACATGTACCTAAGATCAACAGACACCTTCTCTCTGTTCACAAGCTTAACCGACAACAATGTTTTTGTCGAGTTTCATCATGGTTATTTCCTTGTCAAGGATCAGGACACAAAGACCATTCTTTTCAGAGGCAGGGGTGATGACGGCCTTTACTCTCTTGCAAATCGCAAACCCAGTCAGGTGCTGTTGTCGACCAAGATCACTCAGGAGCTATGGCACCAAAGGCTAGGCCATCCTTCTATTTCAGTTGTTCATCGGATACTGCAGTCAAATAACATTGCTGTAGCCTCAAATAATTCCGGCTTAGTTTGTGATGCATGTCAACAAGCTAAAGTCCATCAGCTTCCTTTTACCTCTTCCTTGCATGTATCCTCAACTCCTTTAGAGTTGGTCTTTACTGATGTATGGGGGACCAGCTCGCAAATTTGTTGGGGGTTTCAGATATTATGTTAGTTTCATTGACGACTACAGAAAATTCGTTTGGATCTATTTCTTGAATACAAATCCGATGTTGAACAAATTTTCTTTCAGTTTCAATCTCATGTTGAGCGCTTGCTTGGATCCAAAATACGTGCTATACTATCTGACTGGGTGGTGAGTATCAAAGACTCAACCAATACTTCAAACGTGTAGGAATAAGCCACTGTGTCTCAGTGGATATCATGGAAATACGCTCATAATTTTAGGATGATGATATAATTAGCAATGATGTTAAGAGTTTGTTGAAACACATGTTTTCGGCATATTTTAGAAGCTGCCAGGCTATAGGCGATCTGACCGATTTTGCCCGGATTACTGGCCAGCTTGGCAATGATGTTCTTAGGTTATGTCAATTTTATGGATTTCAGTGCATATGTATTGCATGATGTATATTTTGACTAATGCGAGTCAAGTTGTGAAGAACTTATTTCCGGAATCGATTTCTTAATCTATTATTGTGCAGGAAGCTTGGAAGTCAATGGCGAGAATAATCGGGACTAGGTTTAGAGAGCTGAGGTCCAAAACGATTGAGGATGTCAGGTGAAGTCAATTGACTCAAGCTTGGTGCAAAATGGACAAGGATGACTGAGTGGAAAGTTCGGTGCCACAGGTTGCATCAAGCGGCGCGAGGATCGGTGCAAGTGTCATAGTGGTTTCGATAGGAGCCGAATGGGAGAGACTTGTTGATGAAGATAGCCGTTTGATCAACCTACACGTGATGAAACATAGGATTGCTTCATAAAAATTAGACTCGGTCTTTGGAGAAGGATCGAGAAGAGGTATTTTGGTAACTTCACTAAAATATTGCCTTGATGATTTTTGGCTAAACCGCGGCGTAAGACGGCGCAAGAAGAGACGGTTTAGGTCAAATGAAGATAAAAAATTATGAAGAAACGGATTCGGGAAGTCCAATTCATTATCTGCTTTGAGAAATATGCGTGAGTATAGACCCGTTTATGTGTGGGATTAACAGGTGCTTATTAGGGTTTCCTCTCATAGCCTAACATCCACTATACAAGGGGATGTCTAGATAAAGAGTTCCTAAGCATTTCTAAGAGAGAAACCCTAATTTGTGTTTTAGGGATTTTGGAGTAGCTGAGGCTAGAGTTTGTGAGAGATAGATTGATTGTGTACTAAGTGTTGAGCTTTTGTCCTCCAAGGTAGAGTGGTGTAAACCAATTTCAATATCAAATCAATCCAAGCAAGATTCTTCAAGATGAGTTTTTTTTATTCTTACTCTCTTTTTGATGATTTTTGAATTTTTGTGATCATTTGGTTTTTTGCTAAAATCTTGCTATAACATGAGAAAATGTATTTAGGATCATCTTGATTGTCTCTTACCCACAAGCAAATTCTAGGATCAAAGTTTGATTTTTCAAAATTATTATGCCCTCATTCCCTAATATAAGAAATTCATAGAACCTTGGCTTTGATCTTCCTGATCATCGATTATAATAGGTTTATGACCTTCTTGATAAGCTATAGTTAAAATTTGAGAGAATTTGAATCACCGAACCAAAAATTGAACCGATTTTAGTTTTGTGCTGATTTTACTGTTCACCAAACCAAGCTGGATAAGACGCACCAAAGCTGTTAATGCGAACAGCATTTGTTCCACAGCCATTTCTTCGTCCTGTTTCCCCCACTTCCCTGCATCCGGCAGCATTTGCAGAAGGAAACCACCTCCATATATACAAGACTCAGCACTGACAGTAACAAGATCTCACTGGAAACAACCAACCCTCACACAAGCTCAAGACTCAATATCCACACAGAAAAGGCAATGTTAGCAACAATCGACTCAGTAATCTGATTCTCTCACCAGACACTACAAAGATAAGCGTGAAACGCCTGTGCGCGATGAGTTCCCACCTCATTTTGCACTGAATCCAAAAGGGGCGAAATGCGCCAAAACATCGGGCGAGGGGCCTAATGAATGCATGGACGCGTGTTAACAGGTAAGTGACACTAAATAAAACGACTATCATTCGCATCAAGGAATACAGTCCAACGTATCTCCTCAACTCCCTACACTGAAAGGAGGCGAGGATGCCTTGGCTCGACATTTGATTCTGTAACAAGTTTCTATGTTGTCTCTTTTTGATTGAACGACCAAACTGACTGTACATCAGGATTAGTTGAAAAAAAGCCTCCACCAACATGTGCCCCGGTTAATGAGCAAATTTGACCAGCTTCCTGAGGTCCATTCAGCACCAGTTCCTCCCTGCATAAATCATAACCGAACAAGTCATGAGTTTTCACCAAGTACGATACTACCATGAAAATGAACACATCTATCTGATTAACACATTATTAGTTAATACTCCCTCCAGTTCACAAAACAGGTCGTTTTGGAATACGTGCAATCAAACTTTGGAAACTTTGACTTATTGGTACCTTTTTAAATATTTACATTAGATACATGAAAATCATATATTTATATTCGTCTCGAAAAGTACTTTCATAATATTATAATTTTCTTGGGTTTTAAAAATATATTACAATTGTACTTAGTAGTCAAAATTGCATTTTGAAGACCATATCGATGTCCAAAACGAATTGTTTTTCTGAACTGAAGGGAGTAGCTCTCAATAAAATGAAGCACATCAGTGGTATTACACAGGTTTTTATTTTCAACATCAACCACCAGTTGCAAAATGCCAGTAAGGCTCAGTTACTTGAGCTGCACAATTCACCCTACAACATGTAAAATTGCAGTACTACCAGCCAAAACACCGAAAGGCAAAAGGGCCATGATAAAAGAGTGAAAATTCGAAGGATTTACTAGGTCATATACTCCATTCATATAGGACCATATGCGTAACTCCAAGCTAAAAGGACTCCCGATGATGAGACCATGTAAATGTAAGATCTGACTAAAACAGTTAAGCATCCCATGAAAGACCTAATGGCCCTAATCTGCAAAAAGGTAATGTTATTGTCTCAGTTCAGCATTAGAGCGCTTACATAGAATCAAAGATGGACATTATCTATTGAACAACAAATATCCTAACATTCAAATGATGAACATGACAATTGACATTTATATTTTATAAATTCTCGGATTTTTATTCGGGCCACCAAACAGCACAGGTAAGCAAAAAATAATGAATGGTGACAATTCTTGGCAGTGTCAAGTGTTGGAGAAAATAATCAGCACAGCATCTATCATTCTATCTTAACACATGTGGAACCCTTGTATCTCAGCTGTTCAGAGAACCTACATCAAAACCTAGTAATTACATTGATGGTGTGTAACCAACCATAGACCTCCATTACTCTCATCATGTAAATACTGTCTTATTGTCTTTTGAGCTCAAGTTGAACCCAGAAGATACTTGTCCAAAGTCCAAACTAAGTGATTAAATCTTTACTCCAACAAACATATAATGAAAGACACCATAGAAAAAATTCTCTTTTAGTAGCTTCAATACTGATCCCAAGGCTTTGAAAACTGAAAAATGTTCTAGACCTGATTCCCAAAGGAACGCCACTAGCGACTTCCCATTATCAATTCTGGACCCAAAAGGGTTGCTACTCCAACTCCCAGAAAATCAACCCTGTCAGAAAACCAGCAATTTTGAACCAAAAAAGATGAAATGAGCAAATCATGGTTTTTCTCGTCCCTGGTCCTGACAGCCTAGACTGAAAAGTTCAGAACCATTGTGCACTATATCAGATACCGATAATATTGTGAAGGTGCATGCAGAAAGCCAGAAACTACTTTAATATGGAAGATAGCTACAAATTGCTAAAGATATTAAAGTATTAAACTGATAAACCCATAATAAATTGTTCATGCCGACCCTAAATCAATTCAGCATATTTGCCCAACTTACACAGCAACAATTTTTATAACATGTTTGCTATCAGCAGGATATTGCACTCCTACAGGTGTATCATTCTTACTCTGAACAGCCTGTCTTTGTTAGCCCTCCAACGGAGTTTTACCCAGTACCCACCAAATAGACCACCCATGCCAAGAAACCAAACTAGTTACCACCTTAAAACATGCTAAAAGTACATGGCATGTCCACCAAAGCAACCAAACGAGCCACATCCTAAAAAATGCATCATTTACCACAAGGCCAAAAGGGACGCAGGTAACCCCAATCACCACTTACGAACATCATTTCTAAGAATCATGTCAAACATCTGCGATGCCAAAAGCTTTATGCTGCGATGCCAAAAGCTTTATGCTATCAAACTATTTATTTCGCTAAGAACATGCAATCAATCCACATATCACGTATAAACAATGATAGCTCCCCACTAAGCCATCCATTCAAACATTTAATGGTTGTGGCATTATGCAATCTACAAGCAAATCAATTATTCATTTTGGACTTTGATAACATGGACTGCACATGCTGGAATTTTAAGTTGAAGACCAGTGAATTCACTGCAGTGAGCACCCTAACATAACATCATGTATACACTGTGCTTATCCATTCCACGAGTCTTTTCATTCCAAGTACAAAGACTCATGGCTGTCAAACACTTCAGTAACCTCTAAGGCTCTAAAACAATATTTGATTTGGGCTTAGACTACCTTAAGAGTCCACAGCTACACTGAAACAGCATTGGGAGTAAATTTCTTGATTATCATGTTGAAACAAAATATTGATTGACAATACATTTAAATTTTAAGGTTCAGTTATCATACTCAGTGGAACACATCATTATCATGTAAACCAGACCAAGTGCTACCCTTGCTATCATGTAAACAAGACTACACTGAAACAGCATTGGGAGTCAATTTCTCCTAGTAATCGAAAAAAAAAATAACTATGACCCTGTTGAAACAAATTCTTTACTGACAATACATTTAAATTTTAAGGTTCAGTAATCATACTCAGTGGAACACACCATTATCATGTAAACCAGACCAGGTGATATCCATGCTAGCTAAAAGTTTAGGGTGTGAGCTGACCGTCACCATGAACCACTAGCGGAGTGTAACTGTTGTTAATATCTTATCATCAAGGATGTAACATATATCTCATAAACAATATCCATATTTTAAAAAAATCTCACCTAATCGTTAAAAGATTACTAGTGCTTACTGGTTCAAAGACAAAAGGATCATCCAATTACCGCTTCTTTTACATAGGTCTCACAATACAACAAGATGAGGCTCATACCAGCACAGCATAATGTAGGAATTAAAGCACTTGGTTGTACTACATAGCAAGACAATGCACTCCACTTCCAACTTTCTCTCAGTTTTCTGTTCCATAAAATTATTAAAATGTCCTGGTTGAAAACTAATAATGAACTTCAATACTTATACACACGCACATGTGCATGTACACACAAATTCATGTATATGACCATGTAGGACAGCAAGAAGATCATACGAATCCATCAGCGCTTTGGTGCTTATATGTATTGATACTACATGAAGCTATAGTTGGTAGAGAATTGGACCACCTGAATGACAATTAGACTCACATAGTCACATGCAAAACAATCGCTGGCAACATCTGGGGGAGGGTGACAACTATTCTTTATGAGTTATGGCCAAGTTTCTATGTCAAGAGTGTCAAATAATTGGTAAGGACGAAAGGCGTCTTTTCTATGGAAAAATTAGAGAAATTAAAAGAACATCAGAAAAGACTTACTTGGACCAAGAATGACCGGGTGGTCCAAAGGGGTGTGCACGAACTGATTTGTTTGGAGATCCAAAACCCAAGTCCTTGTGTATGGCATTTTCCGAAACATCATGTGAAACGAACAGACTCTCTGTATCAAGAGGCAATTGCTGGAAGGGTGCATTCTGCCGCCATAAATCATTGTCATTCAAACCAGCACCCAGGGGGCTTCGTGTTCCACCATTCAAATGGCTGACACCATCATTAATTTGGTTCGTGTTTGGTAGAAGCCACTGTGTCTGAGGACCTCGCAGACCTAAACTGTCCTGAACCAATGGCGTGCTCCACATTTGCCATGTGCCTTGTTCATTGGTAGCCTCAGGTGAAACGGAACCATTAGGCCCTTTTGCAATTGAGAAATGTGAGGGTTTAATAGGCTTTTCTTCAACAGTCCGTGATCTTGATAGAGGAGATTCAATTGGTGAAGGCCTAACATGTGGTTCCTTGGTGACATCACTCGAAATGAACCTGCTATCCAAGTCTGGAGGGAAGTCGTATAGGGACTCTGAAACTGGGCCAAGCAGTGCTATTGCATCTGGATCATAGCATGGGTCCTCAAATTGCTCTGGTTCTTCCAATACTGTTGGTTCCACCTCATTATAGAAGGGCATGTGTCCAGCTGGAAAATGAGATAGTGGCGTGTTGGCAGGAGCTCCATTCACTGGTGGAAAACCTGGAACTTGCATGGATTGGCTTAAAGTCAGTTTGCTGTCCAGAGGAGGATACTGAGCCAGAAAATTTTGGGCGTTGCTTAATTGTGCTCCATTAGGTACTGGCAGTCCATTCTTTTCACGAGCTGAAGCAGAAACATCAGGACAAGGGGACACTGATGCTGAGCGACTAAACAGTTGATGCCATGACTTTTTAAGACTGGTAGGATGTGGCTGCATATTTGGACTAACCTGCATATAGCATAATACAAAGAATTGAAAGATTAAGATCATAAATGGGGTGCAAACAATTTATGTCATATGTTCTAATCATAACAGTTTACAGTAAAATAGTAGTGCGCTTGTTACTCACGGGTCGATGAAAATTAGTCCACGAATTTCCGGTTTCTCCAGCTGTAGCAGATTTGGCCGTTGCTAGCGCAGCTGCAGGTTGCACATCTCTTTTGACTGCATTACTCTGGTCAGTTGCAGTAACAAGTGGTTTAGTCACCTTGTTAACTTGAGGAGCAGGGGCCTGAACACTTCTGCAGAAAAAGGAACCACCGCCAAAACCTCTTGAAGAAGATAGCAGACCTCCCGTCATACGGCCAAAGTACTTTGTCCTGCTCTGTACTATCTTACTACCCTGATTGTTAGCTTCAATGTTATGGGCCTTATAGCCCTCTGTTCCAACCCTTGTTGCATCCCGCCTCTCTAGCTCATTTCTTCTATCGAAGTCCCGCTTTCTCTCACCTTCCCTGCCCACTCTTCTCTCAATATCCTCGCAATCTGAATTGCTCTTGCTTGACCCCTTATCCTTCTCTTCCTTCCTCCTCCTCCTCTCGTGCCACCGCCGCTCTGCTTCCTTCCTAGCATCCTTCTCCCCAACAGGAGTTGCACCTTTGGATCGTTCCTCAGCCTCTGCTTTCTCATCCCTCAGCCTCCTCCGCTCCTCCACTAGCGTTGCCATCTCCTCCCGCTGCTTCCTTTCCTCCTCCTCCAGCATTTCCCTCTCCAGCCTCGCCAACCTCTTCTCCTCTGCCTTCCTTTTTGCCTTGTCCACTCTGCTCTCCTCAGCCTTTTCTCCATTCTCCCCTCCTTTTGCCAATCTTTTACCATCCCGGCCAAAGCCTTGGCCGTCCCCTGACAATCCAAACCTGAAAACTTTCCTCCAGAACCACCTCATGCTCACGCAAAAGCACGAGAACAGCCGCCATGAGAATCCGGAGTATGAGTTATCGGCCGAGCACCGCAAGTCAAGCCAGTAGCCTGGGTCACCGGCAGCATTGGCCCAATCCTGACTGCAAGGCCACCCTGTAGGGACCTTCCCTGCAGGGCTGAGGTCAAGCACGGGCCGTCTGGACACGTGGCCGCAGAAGGAGCACATGAACTTTCCGCCACCGGGGTTCTGGTCCCTATAGGGGTTGTTGCAGTTGCGGCAGCGGCGGGTGGCGGTCTTGCGGAGCTTCTGGAGCTCGAGGGCGTGGGCGCGGCGCTCCTCGCGGAGGCGTGCGGAGCGGCGTGCGCGCCAGAGGGAGAGGCGCGGGAGGAGGATCTCGTACCAGAAGAGGGTGAGGAGGAGGACGGAGACGCAGGCGAGGCGCGGGGAGGTGACCTCGAAGCGGTAGGCGGCGGGGAGGAGCTGGGAGAGCGCCCATAGGAGGATGAGCGGGAGGACGAGCCACGGCAGCATGGTGGCGACGCGGCGCGACCACCGTTGGACGGCGCACAGTATACACATTATCCGACCGCCTCCGCCGTCGCCTGGTCGATCGCCAGCGCCTCCTCCAGATTCTGAAAGGCCGGGTGGGTTGCTTGCTCGGTCGGTGTTGCGGCGAGGCGATGCGATGCGATGCGATGCGATGCGATGGAGCGGCTTTGGAGGAGGGGAAGGGAAACCCTCGGATGGAGGAGAGGGAGCGGGGGAAAGGCGGCTCCTTTGGTGCGGATGCGAGATGCGGGGAAGGGGAGCCTCACCCTAGGAGAGATTGGGAATGGAGGAGGGGAAGAGGAGCTCGAGGTGGGAGGCAACCATGGCGAAAACCCTAGCTTTCCTTTGGATTGCCCCTCAATTTTCCCCTTCTTCTTCTCGTCCTGTCCTCTGGTTTGGTCGGCGCGGCGAGGGGAGTACGAGATTGAGAGAGAAGCAGATAGAGCGAGCGTCTCTCTACTAGTCTGACCACTAGTGCTAGCTTGTGCTACCATACCAATGGCCGAATGGCTAGGAACTTGGTGCTACATTGCATTTCAATTATGGCTTTCATTGTATAGATTCTATTCCGATTCATTGATTTTTTTTTTTAAATAGCTTTCATTGTATAGGATTCTATTCCGATTCATTATTTTTTAAAAAAAAAAATCTATCACAACATTTAGAAAATAGCATTATTTTCTCTGTTCAAGAATATACGACGCTTACAACAAGACACAGCCTCTGATAAGTAACTTTGACCACCAATTATTTATACTATTTTCGTATGATTAATCTAAATACTAGTTTTGTATATATTAACGGTCAAAGGTAAGGAGGTTTGATCACTCAAATTCTAACAACATCGATATTTCTAAACAGCTGGAGTATATATATATTTTTTGGTTTGATTGCAAACTTTCAATTTGACTAGAGTCAAATTTTGGTGTCGTCCCCATGAAGTGTTCACCTTAGTGCTTTTGCCCCCTTCTTTTGCTTTTCTTCTTACTTTGTAATGGGAGCTTCTGTTTTAAGAGAGCAAGAAAATAATGGTAATTATAGCTCTTATACCATTCTTATAAGAACTACGTGCCGAGATAACGTTCTTAGAGCATCTCCAGCAGGAGCCCTCAAAACAGAGCCCCTACTTTTAATTTGAGGGCCCCCCTACTTTTGAGGGCTGTTTCTGACTGCACTCAGCAGAGCCCTCAAACAGACCCCTACTTCTTAATTCCTCTATTTCTCACACACTATATGCATATGTATTTGAGAACATCACATTATATAATAATTTATTTAAACTATAACTCTAAAGCACTATACTTAAAATTATGAATGAAAATACAAATATTCAAATTTAAATTCAAAGACAAATTTGGTCCGAATTTAATGATAGTCGATCACAACATAGTTCATAACATCTCTGCAAATCAAATGACATAATCATCAAATTTAAGGGGAAGGAGCGGCGGGAAGGGAAAAAGGTGGCGGGAGAAAATCGACCGGTGCGTAGGAAACCGTGATTTTGGGAGCTTGGCCTAGAGCCCCAGGAATGAGCTTGAGGGGATTTGAGGTCCTCAAATTTGAGGCTCTAGTAGAGCCTCTCAACTCTGTGCTTCAGTCCTCAAATTTGGTTTTAGGGGCTCAAGTAGGGACCCTGCTGGAGATGCTCTTATACCATCGGCAGCGGGCAAAAACAAACACGTGCTTTAAGTCTTTATTAACTTACTGGGCGGCGCAGTGCTTTAAGTCTGATCATCGTCGGTCGAGAGAGAGAGAGTTGGAGCCAACAAATTAAATCTCGCTGTTGCTGTGTGGATCGACGTATGCAGCGACCCCCCCTTCTTCTATTCTATTCGAGGATATGTGCATTATATATACTACTTGGGATTATTGCATATATATTCGCATGCATGTCAACCGCTAATTACAAAATGTTTATACACGGCTTTAAACTTTAAACGAACCACGTGTGAAGATCGCACTCGTGCATGTACGTCCATGTCGAATCGAGTCGATCACGATGCATGATTATTAGGAAAACTCAATGGATGACACAAACAAAAAACGATGACCTCCGGCCTAGTTAACTCCGCAAGGGCTCGGCCAGTCGCTAGCTAGTAGTTGGTCGTTTGAACAAAGACATACAATTTATTTAATTTATCTTCCCATTTTGTGATTACCCATGTAATGTAGATATATTATCCACGGATTGGATATTTTATTTAAAGGCAAGCATGCATCCGCAGAAATTGAATAGGTGAATCGAGCGTTTTTTTAGATTAGTTAATCGAATCGAGCGGCCGGGATGTTGGTTTAGCGGGGATGGATTCGGACGAGGGTATAGCAGTCTGAAGGCGTTGTGCAATAGTCACCTTCCAATGAACGGTGGCGAACAAACTAGAGAGTAGGCGAATTAACCTGATCGAAGGAAGTACACCATCTAGTCGAAGTTTTTTCTCTCTGTACGTGGTCGCCCACTAAAAAGAACTTCCATTGATGCCAGTGCTAGGTGAAGCTGATGTGTTGGCGCCGGAAATTCCGGAGGCGTTGTCGAGACGCAACACTACGGGCAAGGGGGGACAGCAACGACATGGCGACAATGTGTGGACGAGGGAGGCCGGGCGGTGGCCTAAACCCTTAATGAGTGTCTCTTATCTAGAGTAATCATGTGATACTAAACTTTCTACATTCAAAGTCACATGAAATAATAAAATTTTAATTTTTTAAAATCGAAAATCCTAATTTTTTAGAGTTAAACTCTTAATTTTTGAGACAATTTCAGAACATATAAATTTTCTGAAAAAATTACACAAACAAGTCTACTATGTAAGGAGTCTTTAAAAAAATTCATAATGTTTGGACCTCATTTTTATATTAAAAAGTCCTACAAATAGTATACTTAAATGAATTTTCGAAAAAAATTCAGAATAGATAAAATTATGAAAAATTACACAAACAAATACAATGTATCGGGAGGCTCTATAAAAAATTATAATTTTTAAAACTCATTTGCTATATTTAAAAATACCTACAAAATATATATTTAAATGATTTTCGAAGGAAGTTCCTTTTTTGGTGCTACAGCACACCACCGCACGATGGCCGTGCGGTTTTGGGCACTACAGTGCACCACCGCACGGTGGCCATGCGGTGCTACCCTCTGCCGCACGGTCACTGTGGGGTTTTGGCTAATCCGCACGGCTGCCGTGCGGCATCGCTTATATGTCGGCTTGTCGGTCACTCCCGCGGTGATCGTGTGGTGGAGACATTATTTTTGCAAATTCTACGCGACAAGTGCTATTTTTGCTAATTGTGCATCAAAAACTGTCATTTCAGCCAAAAACTCATCGTTGGATGGGTTCCTGGGGGCAGCAGGAGCCAACGGAGCCTTGGGATTTTCCTGTGCCGTTCCTCCACTACGGCCGGAGCCGAGGGGAGCAGGAGGATGGAGGATTACAACACCGCCATGAAGCGCATGATGTGAAACCCATACGAGTACCACCGTGATCTTGGTACAGATTATGATGTGTCTCTTGCGATAGCCCACTGATAGCTACTAGAAATGGGTGAAAGGTTAGATTTTGCAGTGTGGGCTGTTGGTTTCTTATCAAAATGGTTAGGTTCTTGTGCCATTGTTTTGGGGATAGGTCCTGCTAGTGCCATCTTAGTAATGCCGCGCAACTGATGCAGTACTGCGTTACCACACCACTGTTTTGTTAATGTCCAATTTTGCTGTGAAAATGCTGGAATCTTGCTCTCTTAGCCAAATGAACTTTAGGTTATGATCTGTTTGAGCTGATGTTAGTTTGGTATTGAGCCGTTTCATTATGTTTTTTGAGCCACATATTTTAAGTAGCTGGTGCATCAATGTCTTTTCTGGTTCTATAGATCAGCATTTGGTTAAAGATTGGATTTTGGGGTGTGCCTTATTGTTCTTGGCCAAATGATGGGTGAGTATCATCTTGTCATGGGAATCTTTCATAGAAATTTGGATTTTATCATCAACAATATTGTTTTGATTGTTACATATTTTACATTTGGTAATACCGTAACAGGAAGTCACCTTTTGAGTATACTTCGATTACTTAATGGGATAAATATCATGAAAGCCATGATAAGGAGAAAGGAACTAAGAAGCTAGTTGTCTGTGTTGGGTGGGGATGGGGACAGATCTTGAATTGATTTCTTCAATTATTGATGTGGGGATCTTTTCATATGGATTTACCCCTTCATGGCAAGAAAATGGATAAGGATGCCAGGATTGAAAATAGTCATTTTGGAATCTTCTTAATTAGCCAATTGTTGTCTGTAATATTTTTCCCAACACAAAAAATATTACAGCTGTTTCTAGCATTGTGACTTTAAGGAAGTATCACTTGGTGGGGGCAATCTTGTATGTTCCATTCTCAAATTTGGGTTTAGGCTCTGCTTGGACTAATAAAAAGAGTGATATTGTGGTCTTGTTAAGAGGATTGTGATCTTTTGTTTGAATACGTGTTGTAGCTTCAGATAGCAGTTTCATGGTGTTTCCTTAAATAGAACTACTGTGTGACACTATTTTCTTGTAGTTCAGAATAATTCAGATCTACGTTAAGACACTAAAGCAATCTTTTTTCTTAAAAAACTGAGTTTACTTCAATCGTCAAAAATGTTTGTGAAATATTCATGTCATACATAAGTTCTTTAACTTTTTACTGAAAAAAGTAGCAATTTAGTGATAGCATCTTTATGTAGAAGTAAACATTTTGGTCCTCTTCTGTCATGAGATCAATTAGATGTTCTTCTCTTGCTTTTTTTTTGCTGAAGTGGACATAATTATTAATTAGAGCCAAAGAAAATAGCCCTTTTTGGCATTCAAGGATTAATTCTGACCTGGAATTACGTATGAATTATGCTGTCATAAGTGATAGCTTGATTGTTGGCTCGCAACCTCAGAATCCTGAAGATAATGATCACTTGAAAGAAGACGAGAATGTAGCCTGTATTCTTTGTTTACAGCAGGACAAGGACATCGACTATTGGGGCATTGATTTCCAAGCTATTGTCAGTAGGTGCAAAGAACTCAGCATTCAACACATCAGAAGACCGGTGAGCTTCTTATCTATCCATTGAACCAGTATCATGTTTTCTGCTTAATGTGCTCCTTAATTTCTGATAACATCAAAATTTTCAATCAGTGCCGGCATGTCGCTCTTCACTCTTTCTGGATTTCAAGTGTGATTTGCATCCATAGTATTTGGCCTTTTCCATATGTTTAGTTTTTGTAGCCATGTATACTAGTTGATGCTTGACAATCCATGGTGAGGACTGAGGACTCAGGACTGAGGAGAAAATTGTTGAGAAAAGAGTAAAATTGTGTGTCGGATTGCTGTGTCCAGTGGCATTCTTGACCCTCTTACTGGACTTCATGGTTCATTTGAAATAATCACAATCACAGTTCATTCATCTAACTTTCTAAAACAATCATAACAGTTCCATATTTCCTTCATTTTGATGGGATAGAGTAATAAAGCTGACAAGATAGACTCGTAAACTAGAAAACATGGACCCCAATTGCTCTTTAGAATCTGAAATTCGTGGTGCAATCTTTGAAATTTGTAAGCAAGCAAATTAGAAAAGACTGGCAAGTAAGTAATCTTGAAGAAGCCAAGATGCAACTCATAAGCGAGCCACAAGCTAAGCATATTTACAATTCCTTGGTTGCAGGCAGTGGACTTCGATCCAGATTCGTTGAGGACGCAATTGCCCAAAGCAGTTGCAGCACTAGAATGGGCTATATCACAAGGCAAAGGACGAGTTTATGTCCATTGCACTGCTGGACTTGGGACTTGGGGGAGCGCCTGCAGTTGCAATTGCTTACATGTTCTGGTTCGAGAATATGGATGTAAGCTCATTTCGTCATATCATATACATACATTATTAAGAAATCACAATCAAGCTATATTATACTATCCATCTGTTATTTGCAGCTTAACACAGCTTATGACAAGTTCACCCCAAAAGACCCTTCTGGACCCAATAAGAGAGCTATCCGCGCTGCGACCTATGATCTAGCTAAGAATGATCCATGGAAAGAACCTTTTGAGAGCCTGCCACAGCATGCCTTCGAGGGCATATCAGACTGGGAGAGGAAGTTAATCCGAGACCGTGTGTATGCTCTTCGTGAGGCTTGATAAGGAAAAGGGGAAAAAATCAAGAAATCTTTTTTTCAGGCGATGTGTTTTTTTTAAGGAAAGAGGTAGGAGAGCTGTCCTTTGCATTGATAAAGTAGGAGAAAACAAGATTAAAAAAGATACACACCAACAGGAAAAAAAATCCTTGGCGGGAGGGCAAACGCAACTGAGACGCGCCTTGAAACACTCTAAAAGTAACACTAGGGCTAGAGATACCATCTAGCCAACTCTAACCATGCCCAACCATCCAACTCTGTCGCGCACACACCAAAGCTAAGAGAAAGAACAACACCACCCATCACAGGAGTTTCAGACTGGTTGAACCGAACAGTGAAGAGGATCTTCCTAGCACTGACTTAAGAGAGAAGAATAGAAGCAGGTGCAGGTTGGTCCACACGCTGCCAGGGCCACCAGTGAGGAGCTTCCTACGAATTGGTGATGATGCGGTACTTCCTCTCGGCAGTAACAGTGGACGATGCAGAACCGAAGGGCGACAGCTCCGACTCCTCTCCCCCTCCACCCACACGACACAATCGTTGGTGGACTGGACCAACTGCTACGAACGAGACCTCCGAGACAGTCGTCTTGCGCCTCGAGACGACACTTCAACGGCAACAGCCCCCTCCTCGAGCTCTTCCACCTGCAACAACACCCTAACCGGGCTCTTCCAACGGCCGTCCTACTACTCCTCAGGACACAGCCTACACACGGAGCGTCTCCGACATAACAGCATGGAAATCCGACCTTCTCTTCTCCGCCCTGCGTAGAGCGGCGAGCTCACAACGAGATCCTGGGGACAGGGGTTCTGGAGCCGGGGATGAGTGGACTTCTGGCAGGATGGACTCTGGGTAAACTTGCCGATGGACATGCCCTAGCATGGCGACAGCGACAGTGTGATATCCCACGACGGGCCCAAGGCTGCTGTGGCCACCCCAACAGGCGCCGCAGGGGGTGGGTCTCTCCGACATGGAGCCCCAAGGAACACCCGGGGCAAGCAAAGGCGACGATAGGGAAGCATAGGCGGGGGGCCACCCAGCGCCTGCGAAGATGACAACGGCCCCCGGAGATGCGTAGATGGCAGCTCCCTGCGCGACGGGGAGCCTCACGGCACGAGAGAAGTTGGTGGCTTCCCTCCTTGATTGCATCGACGGGTTGGTCGCCCCTGGGTGGCGCGGTAACCAACGACCAAGGGGGCACTAGCGACCTGAGAGCATCAGCGACCGAGGAGGTGAGCTTGTTCACCAAGGAGTCCCGCCGGCGAGGCCCACTGCCTCCTCGTCCTTGGAATCCCGCTTCCACCGACGGTGTTGCCGCGGTCTCGTCGAGGAGCTCCCTCATGAGCTCCTCCCCAAAGTCATCGCACCGAAACCTCCTCTTGTCCAGCTGGGGGCCAGATCTAGATCTGGCCTGTTGGGGGGACGCCGGCGACCCAGGGGCTTCGCCTGAGGGGGAAGTGCCGTGCCAAGACTCCAGAGGTTCGTCGGGGACTCGCCGTCTCCGCAAAGGCAGACACCACCGTTCCCTCAGTGGGAGGAGGAAGAGAGGGGAGGGGGAGTGGAAGGTTCCGGGGGGATGGGGGGCCACCGCCGGTGCCGGAGCCCGACGACGGCCGGCGGGGGGCTGGTGACAGGGGCTCTTGGAGGGTGCGGCGTCGCCTCCCGGGTCACCCAAAGGGTCACCCAAAAACGAGCAACATGGGAGCGGGCGAGAGGAATACAAGCCAATGTAGCATTCCTACGCTAATGTTCTTCTCATGGTACAGGAGATGAAGTGAACTTGTGTTAGAAGCAAATGAACAATCTATACAAGCGCAGCTCCTTCGATGAACCAAAAGCAAAACTGAGCCCCTGAAGTGCTAGAATTTTGTTGCCGGATTACTAGATGCTGGAAAGGAAGACATTTGACCAAACTATTCTCAGAATAAATCTTATGCAAAATCATCTATGTTGGTTGGTATATGGTAATAAGAAGAAAATAATGAGGTGCCAAAAGATGGTAGGTACTCGTCATGATTGAGCTTGGTTGCAGGTTACTGCATGTTTTTGGCGAGAGATCATGTAAATGGGGAACCCACCCATGCATAGGGCCCTGTAGATTCATTGTGTCAATAAAGCTGTGATGTATCTAACATTAACCTTGCGGTTGCGGGAGTATCACATAGTTCATGTATACAGCTATTGCTATCAAAACATTGAAGCTATTGCTCAGAGTGCCAAAATATTGATCATATCATTGCGAAATTTGATTGTATGTTTAGTTATCTGGACTGCGCCATAACCCGAGCATTGCGAGTAAATTATCTCGATAAAGCAACGTCATGCCTAGTGGAAGTTTCCTGCAGTTTACCTGTATTTTGCACCCTTAAGTTTTATTTCTTTACTCAATTTGATCACACTCTTCAGTTGAAGAGAGAAAGAATAATTGAATGCAAGTTGCTCTTATATATATATTTCTCTCTCTGAAAAAGAACATGCTATTACATCACACATGATGTATTGACCAATCTACTGTACGTAGCAGTATGGTAAGTAATTTCTGGACACTGTAGTGTAAGGCGCTTGAAAACACATGTATCCGAAACAAGATTCGTGAAGAGCAGCAGCTTGGCATGCTTAAACTTGACATATTATCTGAGATACTGAATCACCCGTGACGTAACCTCCGATCCAACCGACTTGAATCAAGGTGAGAAAGCTGCATGGAAAAACAACAGAGATGGCAATATATTATATATATGAGAGGGGAAAATCTATCATGAACAGTTGATGCGAATTAATATGGGATGGTTTTGAGAAGGGAGAAGGAATTGCCTGAAGACGGTGTTGCCCAGGAGTCAGGAATGCGGGTGACCACCGGCGGGGTAGGCTGCCCGGCTGCATTCCAAATTCCAAAACCATCGACAAATTAAACTCATCTCAGTTTCCATTTAATTTGATCAAATGCATGCATGCATGCATGCAGTTGCAGATGCAGATGCAGGTGAGAGTGCGAAATGTAATACTAGAACTGACTGAAGCAGATGAAGAGGACTTGTGGCGGGAGGACGACGCCGCAGGCGATGGGGAGGTACATCATGCGGACGGGGTCGATGGGCTTGGGCAGCATCCGGTTCACGTCCCCCAGGATCACCGGGCACAGGCACCGCAGCGACCGGTCGCTCCCCCCCTCCGCCGCCGACCTGTTCAAGAACATCCCCAGCCCGCTGCAGCACTCGCTCTGCGGCGTCGGTGTCTCCGCCTCGCTCCCCGTCAGGAACGACGCGCACGTCATCAGCCCCGCCAGCGGCGTCACGCAGTCCGTCGGCGACGGCGACGAAGAAGAAGAGCCTCTGCTGCCGCTACCTGGCAGGCCTGGGAAGCCGGGCAGCGGCTCTGCCGGCCTCGAGCACGGCGCCTGCGAGCCCGGCGACGACGAGCCAGGCATGGGTGGAGGCAGTGGCAGGCCCGGGAAGCCGGGCACTGGCGGCGACGGTCTAGCTCCGGGAAAGCCCGGGAAGCTGGGATTACGCTGCCTGGTGCCCGGGAAGCCAGGGAAGCGGAGCAATGGGGATGCTACAACTCGCTTCCTTGCTGCTTCCGATGGTTGCAGCTGCAGAAGCATCGTCCCCATCACGGCGACCATGACGACGACGGTGCGCTTGGACACCATGGATGACGATGCTTCCATCTTCTTCTTAATCACCAAACAAGGGCAATGCAACAGTATGACTTGTTGATCCGGCCAGCGTACGTCCCATTTTATCTGTCACTCGATATGCAATTCTAAGTGATTAGCACAAAGATCATGCACGTGACATTATTCTACTTTATGCTTCAATCTTGGGCTTGTTTTGCTAAGAAATGCAAGCCGTCTTTAAATGTACGTGTTCCAGAAAGCAGGCATATCATTTTGGACAGGTATGCGAGTATGAACAACATTCCATCTGCAAATACCCGTGGAAGTGTTATTAATAGTACTTCACACAAACAAGTCATTAATTTTGATCACTAATTACTATTATGATATATTTGTAAAACCCAATAAAATTATACTATTATGAAAATACATTTTGAGATGAATCTACACATATCATTTTTATATATTAATTTAATCTAAATATTTTAAAAGATATCTATAACCAAAATTTCTAAAATTTGATTGCACGTATTCCAAAATGACTTATTTTTGTGAATTGGAAGGAGTACTATAATACTGTCTTTAGCATCGATAGTCTGGGCTCTCATGGTTGCCTGTATGCAAATAATATGCAGTCTGGGTGCTGTATACATGTAACATCCTAAGTTTTGGCTTGTGTTTCAAATGTAATAAAATGAGTAGAAATTAAAACTTTTTCTTACATATTGTAATTCTTGTATGTTCTAGAGAATTCTTGTAAAAGAAATATGGGAATACAAGTCACAAGTCACTTTGATCCAAAACCTTGTCTTCCAAAAACATTCTTGTCGAACCTTTAGACCATCCCTTGGAAATATTTTTCCTAAGTTCTTGGGGTAATGTGTGACCCATCTGAAAAATTTCACAATTTTGAGAAGTTGTTTGAATATACTTGGAGGGTAGTCAAACCAGTTTGAAATCTGGTAAAACATTAGCTCAGTACCTTGCTGAATTTTTAGAGGAAATTTTACATCACCAAAACCTCTGAAAATTTTACATAGGGTCATTATCTAAGCTAGAAAGATCCTGTAAAAATTTCAAAATTTTTGGAATTATTTTGCTACCTCAAATAAATCCCCAAAGTACAGCTCTTTATAAAACCTAAAATTCAAAACCTGGTCCGAGTCCGACTTGGGCTCGAGTCAAACCCGAGCCCAAAGTCATTTGACTCGGTTGGACCAAGTCTTTAAGTCGCACTCGGGTGCGTAGGTTTGAGCCGTTGGATTTGTATCCAACGCTCACGACCTCCCCTACGTCTCCAGCCTCGAAACTCCTCGAGTGCTCTGGACCGTCCGATCTTGATCGAGCCGTTCACGGCCACCCCGGTTCTCTTCTTCCTCCAACCTTCTTCTTCCTCGCGCCGTGCACCTCAACAGTGCGCGACGTGGCCCTGTCTTTTCGTGCGCCCTCGTCAACGCCTGTTGGTCGAGACCGTAGCTGCGTGGCAGTGCTTTCGGCTCAAAGCCGTGTCTCACGCTGTTTTCGTCGCTCCTAGCTCTATCGCGGTCCTGAGTCGCCGCAGCTCACCGCGGGGCCCCTTTTCTTTGTGCCGTGCTCGTTAGTTTCAAAAGCCTTCGAGCTCCTACTCTAGTTCCCTTCCTCACCTCCAGTCGCCCCACAGCCAGCCCCCTCTCCTTGTGGTTTTGAGCAAATCACCAGGGGACCCCTCTCCGCCATTATCAACCTCGCAAGCTCTTCACGGATAACAGTGTTCCAGTGGACCTCTTGCCCTGTTCCCTGCTTCTCTGAGCACCTCTGATCCTCGCAAACCTTAGCACTAACTTCTTTTTGGGTTGCCTTCTCAGGAACAACTCGAATCGAGGATTTCGCGGGTTGCGGCCGAAATTGGGACTTCATCGTTCCCAACTCCGGTAAATCTCCTCCGCCCAACCCGTGGTCCTAGATCACCTCTAGGTCCTTGCGAAACTTTCCTGACCATTATTTTTACCTCTGGTAGCTCCGAGCTCCTTGTCGGCGTCATCTTCTCCAGCTCCAGTGAACTGCTCCGCCGCTGGGTCTTCTCCGACCTCCTCGGCATCCTGGTGAGTTCGCAGTACCTCCTTTTAGCTCAAGCACTAGCTAGATTAGCTTGAGCGCATCTTTTTTGTATTTTCGGTTTTTACCGAAAAGTATCCTCCGCCCCTCTCCGGCTCGCCGGCGTTACAGGCCCGCTCCGCCGTCGAGAATGGTTCCTGTATGTTCGCAATAGTATCGCGAGGGTTTTGGTATACTTGGTTCGCGTCGCCGCAGCCTAGGTCGTCGGCGACGTGCCGGCGAGCTCAACATTGAGCTTTGTACTTTGTCGCGTTTTTGTCAAGTCATTAGATCTCCTCGGTTTCATCCTAGCCGTCCACGACCTCCCCAAGTTTAGATCTGAGCCTTAGATTTATTTTTGTAAAGCCTTAAGTCTTAAGACTACCCTCCGCTAAATCTCAATCGTTCAAGACCTCTTTGAGATTAGATCTGGACCGTAGAGTCTTTTCCGATAAAACTCTAAGTCACAGGACCTCCTAGGATTAATCTCAGGAGTTGATGACCTCCTCAGATTAGATTTGAGCCGTAGGATCTTCCTTTGAAAAACCATAAGCGCCAGGACCTCTTTGGAGCAATCTTGGTCGTTAAAAGACCTCCATGGTGTAGCTCGTAGCCGTTGAATCCTCCTCTTGTAAAGTCTTTAGCCGCAGGACCTCCCTCCGCTTAATATAGGTCGTTCAAGACCTCCTCTGATAGATCTTGACCGTCCCAGACCTCCTCCTCGCGGAGATCTTAACCTTACAGACCACCCCCGAGCAGATTTGGGTCGTTGAAGACCTCCATTTGGGGATCTTAGTTGTCCAGACCTCTCTCTGTTAAAACTTGATCTCTAAGGACCTCCCTCATGTAAATCCCGACCATTTAGGACCTCCCCGTTGGAATCCTAGCCGTCCAGGACCTCTCCTCGATTAGGCCGTATCGCCTAGGACCTCCCTTCACTTGATCTGGACCGTTCAGGACCTCCCTATGGTGATCTGAGCCGTCCAAATCTCCTCCGTTAAAACCCTATCGCGTAGGACCTCCTCGGGTAAATCTTGACCGCTGAAGACCTCCCCCGCGAGATCTTAGCCGTCCAGGACCTCTCCGATTAAATCTGCACTGTCTAAGACCTCCTCCGTTAAGCCCTTAGCTTTAGGACTTCCTCTCAGCTCTGGACCGTTGGATCTAGATCTAACGAGCTGGACCTCCTCGGCACGTTTAGAGTTCTAAACGTTCCAATCCTCTTTTGCCGTTTATCTCTAGATCTGCGGCCGTGGTTGGTGGATACGTTCGGACCTCCAATTGTCCCACTCACCTTGGGCCGTTGGATATAGATCCATCGGTGGATATCTTGGCTGTTAAGACCTCGGTAAATCTTAGCCACCAAGACCTCCCTCCCTTAGATCTGACCGTTCAGACCTCCTCTATTAGATTTCCACCTTAAGGACCTCCTCGTTTGATCCAGACCATCGAGTCTTGATCTAACGGTTAAGACCTCCCCTAGGCGCGATGAGGTCTTTTCGCTTGGGTGCTCATGGAGGTTTTCGCACCCGCGTTCGTGAGCCGTGCGATCTCAGATCAACGGCCCACGACCTTCCCCATTTTAGTGGGTTTTTAAGTTTAAGTCCCGAAAGTTTTTATTTGCATCTTGTTAATTGTTTTGAATTTCAAAAATGCATAACTTTGTCATTTTAGCTTATTTTTGAATGTTTCAAGTTGCATTAGCTTTGTAGTAAAATGAACTTAGGCACTTTTCTGTAACAGAAACTGGTATAGATTGTATTAACTTGTTTCACCATTAAATATTGTTTAGAAACTCATTAAACTTGTAAAATACATAACTTTTTCTCTGTAGCTCCAAAATGTGCAAACTCAATTTTGTAAATTTCCTATATTAGCATAATTTAATATGCAATAGGTCTTGCTCATGTTCATATTCCTGGAAAATGATATATGCTAGTTTTACAACTTAGAAAAATCATAAGTAATTCATTTTAACTTCAAATTGAGTAAACTCAACTTTGCTGTTCTTAGGATGTCATATTCTACCCAACATAAAAATTTCAGACCCTATATCATTGTGGAAATTTATGCCATAAACAGTACCAGTAATTAATTTAGTGAATTTTTAGGCTGAGAAAGCAGGTTTTGATTATAACTTTTTCGTACCAAATCCAAATGATTTGTTTCTTGTTTCTAAATTCATTTAAAATCATACCCTTACTGCTGTGCAAATTTCTTGAGATTTGGATAACTTTTGCTTTTGGGTTTCTTTTGGTGTTATTCATCTTTATTGGTTTTATCGCCTTTTTGCGTTAGGTTCCGAAGAAATTATTGATTACGTGAGTGATTCTCTGCAGCAAGACAGTGATCTCCAGCAAGGCAAGCAGTGTAACATCATTTGATCATATTGCTCCTACTACTTTTAAATTCTAATATCTTGTTTGCAAAAACTAAGTATGCATGCTTCTTGAGTCAAGGTTTATTTTGTCGATTAGAGGTAGCTAATCCCATTGCATGGTTGCCCTTAAATTATTTATCCCCTGCCACAAAACATAAGTTATTAATATCGCTGGTGAATTAGAGCCCGGTGATTTAATTAGGCTCTTTTATTGTCTTTTACGGTGTCATGCTTAGAATGCTTAGATAACGGTAGAATTGGACGGTTATCGACTTAGTCGATGACCTTGATCACACAAATACTTATTATGACTCTATGATTTCAGCCTCTGTGTTATGTTTAATTGCAAAAACTAAAACTGAAAACAAAATGATTTGGACTTGGGCACAATGGTAGGATAGTGTGATTTTTGGGTGTGACTGGAATGGTGCCCTAGTCAATTAAGGACCGAGTTACTTGCGCCACCGTTCTGAGCATTTTGCGTGCTAACCACACTAGAGGGAAATGGGACCTCTCTTGACTTAGTACTTTGGCGTGTGTTAGCTACGAGTCGCAGGTGGGCGTGTGTGTGTTGTGTTGTGGTAAAATGAGGTGGTTTATGTGTGGAGCATTGTAGTTGTTCGGAAGCTTTACCCCTATAGGGTAGTTGACTTTCGGCTTTACAATGTAAACGTATGGGCTTCGGTCCATACGAGTGACTCGTAGTTGATACACAATATTGGAAACGTCTCGTAGGACTTAGCCGTGCCGGTACACCAAAGGAAGTGTGCTTAATAGCTTGGCAAAAAGGCGGTCTGAAGTGTGGGTATATTGGTACACCCCTGCAGTGTTTGAACTATTCGAATAGCCTCGTCCTAGGTTATGGACACACTCGAATACGCCCCGTGAGAACTAGACTACAACCTTTTAAATTAAAACTTGTCATGGGTGGTACGAATGGGTAATTCGTGCTATGGTTGTGATGGCTATTGGGTTAGTCATCTCCAGGATGTCTTTAAGTTATTACATTATTGTCTCGCGGTTATTTATGCAAATAAAATTCAGATTGTCAAAATTGCCTTCAAACTATTACTTATTGCAAATAAAACTTGCTTAATGCTGAAAATTAACCTTGAGCCTTCTCCTTTGATTAAAGCCTGCATGTAGTAGTAACTAGGTTTGTTACCCGTAAGTCTTGCGAGTACAATTTTGTACTTATTTGCTTTGCTTAATTGTTGCAGAGGAAGAAGATCGATCCCCAAGGGATCGACTTTGGTGAGTTTGCTGCGGTGTGGACGACTAGCTTGGCAGCCCGGTCGGTTGCCTTGTGGGTTATGGCTAACCGGTCGTATTTTGGTTAAAGTCATCTTATGGCACCTTTTTGCTTCCGCTGTTAATTGTTACTTTGATATCTTTTGGTCAGTCGACTCTTTTGTAATAACTTTATATTATGTATGTCTTTTGCTGGACTTGTCATATTGTGATGTATGGAATTGATACATGATTTTGTAACAGGGTGTGTATACTGCATTTCTGGGAAGTATACATATCTCGAGGCTTGATTTATTTGATTTGTGATGCTAGGGTCAATGTAAGGCTAAGCATTACAAGTCGAATAAATCGGTGTCCTCACAATACATGTCTTGGACAATATAAGTTTCAAACAGCAGAATAATGCCCAACAAATCTCTCTCAAAGTTTGCATGACACAATTTCCTGCCATGCATATACTAAAAACAGAAACATAAATTGCATATTGTCCTACTCTATTTCTACTGGTAGCATTTCCTCTTTCTCTACGTTGAACTCTTCCTGTAGTTATCTCCGGTGTTATATTCAAATGCTTCTCCATCAATATGCAATTCCTTCAAAATGTGCAAAGAAAATTAATATTGACAGCAACCTGACTTGTGTATATGCCATCTTTCTTGCTACATTCTGGAATCTTTCTTGCTACATTCTGGAAGCACTATGCATTTCGGTGGGTACGTGCAGAAGTTCCCTGTATTGGATATTCAGTCAAAAACACTACAGGTAAAAAAGTCAGGTACAACGAGCTTCACTCTCGGTAGGAACATGAAAGATATATGGATCCAACAGTACAATGGCACTTCATTTTCAGGTCCTTAGGTACCTGTTTAGGAATCTAAGATGGGGCAGAAGCAACCTGAACTGAAGCCTGGCGAGGTTTGTCTGGAGCCGGCCCAAATGAAATGCAGTGAGAAGCCACACGAAACAGAGCTGTTATCAAAAGGAAGATAAATAACTCTTCAGTGATATTTCCCAAGACCTAGTAAATGCAAAAACATTCTTGACACCAAATAATTTATCTAGTAATTCTTTTTGGTTATCCAACACAATTACAAGAATCAGCAATAGATACAAAAATTAACAAGGTTTTCACTTACACATGGATGGAGACATAGTTTTGTTCATTTTGTTTGAAGCGAGATATTTTTCATCTTCAGTGTGGATTCCTATTTTTCAATTGTGTTTAGATAACAAAAGGGCTCCTCAGAACTCGTGCCCTCTGGTGGGAATCCTCACACACACAGTGGATACTACATGCTTTTGAGCACCCAAGACTAAACACAGAAACTTTTAAATATTGCTAACGCCAACGAAGATTGGTTGTTGTTTGGTTTGCAAACAAAATTTGGTAACGCCGTCGAAAATTGGTAATACCAATAAAATCCAATATCACTGCGGGTAATTCGAGGGTGAGGAAATCGTTCACCAAAATTTTGCTAACACCAAAATTTGGTTTGGCTAACATCCAAACAACGTTCTTTTTGCTAATATTTGGCTTTGTCTAGGTTTTGGCTATGCCAAAATTTTGGTTTGACTCATTTTGACAATCAACCAAACAGCCCCTCCATCTTAATAGGTTTCTAGCAAAGTATAATGCATTTATTCAGTGATGCAAGTATCTGTATCAGCAATTACCTCCTGGAGACCACAATACATAAGACTGCTCCCAATGGGCAGTATCTTAATGCAGTTTCTTAGTGCATGAGAAGTATTATGATACCATCTTCCCAATGCATGGTTTCTTATATTGTAGTATCTTAAGCTGTTTCATTTAATCACATGCATGAGACTGTTTTGCGTTGGATTTCGAGCCGGAGTAGTATCTAAATTAGATACTAGAGTGCCTCTCTCTTCATTAACTATGGTGTCACATCATTATTTTACCTACATGGCAAACTAAGATACTAGCCAAAGTGGAGCATTGGGAGTAGCCTAATACAAACAAAACCACATAGTCAGTGAGCTACAATTTAATGCTTCAGGACAACAAATCACATAGAAAATATGATACTAACAGCAGAAACTAGTAAGCAAATGACTTTTCAGATTGCAGACTAAAACATAACCACATTGATGTACACCACAATATGACTCATACCGGCAATGCATAGAGGGTGACCATGGATGTCTTCTTCTCAAGGCTACTGAGCAGCAACTTGTAAATTCCAGCAGCTGTCGCATGACCAAGCCTTTGAACAATAACATCTATACAGACCTACAAAAAAAAAAATTCTTAAAAAAATTGCCTGCAAAATCAAGTTCCACATGGAAAATGGGTTGCAAATTAAGAACATGTTCACATGATTCACCATGTTGAAATTGGTGCTGATTTGTTGATTTTTTGAATGGTGTTGCAGGACATGAATTCTTGCGGTGCAAATGGCAAAGCTCAACATTTTAATTTGTCAATTGCAACCTATTTGATTTCATCGATTATATAAAAGCTAGCTCATTTGGATATCCAGGTCCGGATCCTTGTTTGATCCTTGTTGTATGCTTTGAGCGATCTGTTTTGGAGGGTCAGGAACTGAAGGCAAAGGCGAGGAGATGCAATGCATTGAGATAGAGGGCATAAACGTCATTTCACCTTCACTGGATGAGCCAAAATAGCTGAGAATGAACGGGATGGTAGAAAACGAAACGGAACCAAATTTCAGTGCTAAAAAACTAAACGAAAATCTTTTGATACTATTTTTCTAAAACGAGCACCTTTTCATGCTAGAAAGCACAAGGATGCTTTTTCGATGGATTTTACTATTTGGCTATCACGCACATCTCAGTTCAAGGTGGACGAATTGGCTGACCGCTTCTGCTCTTCGAGATTACGCGACTCGAAGTTTGCTTTGGATTTAACACTTGTTTAGGGAAGTCACGAACACATCGAGTTCGCTTCAGTCTTGTGGACTGTTTTCGATCCAATTGGACAAGCGCATGCGGCTATCTCACGAGATGCAAACAGAGCCGATCCAACAATTTTTTTTGATTGAATCTCATGAACTCTGATACCATTTATTGTAAATAATACACACAAAAAGGAACGGAGGACACGAATTTACATGAAAACTTTTTTGGAAAAAACCACAGACGTACGAAAGAAATATCACTATATAAGAAGATACTTCCAATGGAGTTTTTACTCTTCCCTATAAACCACAGAGATATATTTATAATGGTACATAAAAGACTCCGTGTAGGAGTAGAACTGTGAGTTTTAATAGGAACTTAATTTGTGTCACACTTAGACACAACATAAGTGCATGCAATGTATACATAATAAACATAAGTGCATGCAATGTATACATAATATCTTACAAGTGTGTTAGCTATTCATAACGCTCGCTCGCTCCCTCCCTCCCTTATTACAAGACATGCAAAGAATGCAGGAGCAGCCATTTAAATTGTAGTCCGGCCACGTATGTACAACAAGCAAGCACTCGAACACTGTTAAAATTCACCATTCACGCATCACTCCGCAACCCCCCCTCAAAGAATGATCCGACTGTGCTCTTTTGGCTAGCGTCGCAGGCTTGGATCAGTGCGCATACATCATTCTTCTCCAGGAACTTCTCACCATTAACCAGAATGAGAGGGATGTACTGCAGAACCATTCTCTTGCACTATCAACAAACAGCAACAACAACGAATGTCATTCTTGCATACTAGTATTGTACATTAACGGAAGAAGCAGACAAGGGCTCCTAGTTTGCAAGACTAAGGATAAGCATTTCTACAAAAAATTTCAAATGGTTTATTGATGCAGAAAAGTAAATAGCTTACCTGCTGGACATGGCCTTCAATCTTGTTGCACTCCTTGAGGAGTAGTTGAATTATCTCAAACTACAGTTATCACATGGAAAAAATTAAGAGGCAGAAAGGTTAGCTCAGGACAGCGACTATGTAAGTGAAGCAAAGTAATTACCTCTGCATCAGGATCTTTCAGTTTGGAGAGAACTTCATCGACGAGGTGGTGGCAAAATACACATGTGCTGTTACTTTTCACACCAGAGAGAAAAGCTATGTCCCTGCACAGGCCATACTGTTTGCAGAACTCGTCTGGCTTGACCTCGGTAATCTTGGCAAAGAGAAGAGTTGCATAGGAGTCCACCAACTCAACACACTGCAGAGATATAAGGAGTTCATGTTAACAAAAGGTCATATACTACTGCTGTTTAGGGAGTATCTTTCCAGCAGGGTATGTAGAAATGCAATCAAATCTCTTATCTCTATGCGTGTAATATCTTTTCATGAAACTGGCAAACGCACAAACTTAGCATGTCCACCAAATCATAAAAAGGAACCAAAATGTTCAAAATGCCTACCTTCTGTTCTAAGGAGAATGTCTGAGAACAAGCGTCATGAAGGATCTCCATGATCTTATCTTGTGTTTGTTTCTCACTAAGATAACTGACAGCTTCACTTGTGAAGTTCTCACAAGTTGAGCATAGTGGGCTGCCCCTATCAAGAGGGACAGGAATTTTGCTCGAGGTAATTTGTTCCTTGTAGATTGGGCCAGGGTCTCGGACCTCACTTGTATGAAGACCAAGAACAACTGAGATAAACAAGTCAGGTATTATCATCAATGTTGTCAAACAAAGAACAATTGCGAACACAAGGAGGAACATTTTCACAAGCCTAAAATCTTTTAACATGGGCCACATTATGCTATGCAGTATCATGATTACATCTTGTTCATGTATATTTCCCAGCTAGGCCTTGAGTTAGGGAAACGAACTAACATTGTAAAAAGAACACAAAACAAGCATTAACATATGAGAGAAGCTAACGATGTTAACAATGAAATTGGCATCCTCAGTCTACTGTGCCAAGAATGGCTATCCTTGTACAAACTAACTAGGCATAAGAAGATGAGGAATAGGTATCCTCCAACTTCTATTTCAATTTTCAACCGAATAGCATACCCTCAGCAGCTGCGCATATAGCCCTATTAATGGCAGTAATGTACATAAGAGGAAGATTTGCATCAAAAGATGATAGTTCCATCGCAGAAGATATTTATGTTGTTTCTCAATTTGCATATGGTAGCCATTGGTGCTGATAAGAAGATGAGGAATATGGTATCCTCAACTTCAATTTCAACCGAATAACATATCCTCAGCAGATGCGCATATAATAACCTGTCCTTATGAATGATAGTAGTGTGCATAGAGGAAGGTTTGCAACAAAAGACGATATTTTTATTGCAGAAAAGATTCATGTTGTTTTCCAACTTGGATATGGGAGTCATCGGCGTTGATATGAAGATGAGCAAACATAATTAGCGGCACAGGAAGGATGTCGAGTAGAACATACCAGTGCTCCTGGCTTGTGCGGCTCCCGAGGTGACGACCAGCAAGAGGAGAAAGAAAGGCAGTCTCAAACCCATTTTGTGACGATTTCCTTGTTTACCTGCCATGGAAGCTGTCATACGGCCTTAGTAATAATCCAATTAATTAGTAATCAATTTTAACAAGGAAACAATATGAGAGAGGGGGAGTTAGTCTCAGGGACAACTGAGCCTGCCTACATAGTCCGATCCAAATCCAGAAATCAGAAAACCAAGCCGACGATTCAAGGAGCCATGAACAACAAACCGATGGAATCGAGCAGGGAAGCAACGAAAGGAAGACAGCAAATCAGGGAAGCAAGAAATAGCAAACGAATCGAACAATTCGAGGAGGGGGAACGCCGCAATCCACCAACCGCAAGCAAGATTTCACCAAGAGGGGAGAAAAATTGGAAACAAGCGGCAGAAGGAAAAAAAGATTTCACCTTAGGAAGAAATCAGCTACAGGGCCAAATCAGCTACAACTACACCGGGCAGGGAGGAGCAGGTAGGGGTGGTCAGAGGCGGCGTGATTTCCCCCCTCGCTCTGTTGTGAAATTCTTCTTGCGATCCTAATCCAATTTAAGGTGATTGATTATTTCTAGACTTTCACTCCTCGTTGCGTGGAGGATATGGATTCGTGGGGGGAAACGGAAAAGAAGTTGAGGCGGTTAAGGAACAAAGAAACAGTCTGGCTGGCGTACTAATTACTGGTTAAGCGGGCAGGTGAGATTGGATTTGGATCAAAAAATGCAGTGTTGTGGTATTAGATTAGGCGACCCCAATCTCTCAGATTTCAACTCGTTTCCTTTTATTATGCAAAAAACAGGGTTTGAGAACAGATTTCTGCTGTGTCTCCTTAGCCACTCGACGCCTCTCCCTTACAATCCAAGACTAAAGTTTTCTACGCTACTCTACTAGCCATCTTTCACCGCTAAATCTCTTCCAACAGATTTCCGTTTCGTATTTCTGGAAGCATATACTCTCACTTATAATATATCATTTAAATAAATACGTTATACTTTTTTATCACCTTTAGTATACTTAAATACCAATTATAAGATACTCGAATACGACTTGATTGAATTTTTTTTTCATTGGAACTCTCTATTTTTTATTATAAACCCTTTCTCATATATAAAAAGAAGTATATATGCAATTTTTTACATAAAAAGTGAACTTTAATAAAAAAAAATATTATAAAACTTACTTTGAGGCATCTTATAATAATCACTAGATTAATGTTTAAAGTGATAAAGAGATATTATTATATAATTTAAGTGGTGTATGAGAAGTAGAAGTACGTAACTCATTATTATTTTCCCTTGCACGTTCTATCATGCATGATTCCCAAACTTATCGACGTTGAGCGCATAATTAATCCAAAGAAAGGCAGAGAAGAAAATAAGTGATGCGAGTCTGCACCTGAGATGCTTCCATATCGACATATTCCTCCCAAGAGATGAGGTGGATCTTTTTCATGCATTTATATGAAATGTAAAAAAGATTTTGCACGAGACAAGTGATGGTTTAGTAATTCAAACGAACATACATATTGATACAGCAGTACAACATATATTAATTTCACAATTGCGGGAAACAAAAGTAAAAAAAGAAAAAGAAAGGAAATTACGAGCTTGAACGCATGGTCTCAAACACAAAGTGTGCGTTGCCTCTTAGTTAGTTAACCCTTCTGCAGTTGTTCCTGATCTGTCCATTGGAGCCCGTCAACGGCGTGACGTCGCCCATCTTGATCATGCCGGTCACGAAATCAGCGAAGAATGCGCTTTGGCTACTAACATACGATTGGACCTGCGCATCGGTGGCAACGCCGTTGAAGAGCTCCTGGTCGGAGTGCAGAAGCCCCCTGTCGCCGACGAGGTTCTTGTAGTAGTTGTTCTCGAAGACGGTTGGGGTTTGAAGGTCCAGAGGCGCCAGGTTGTTGTCACCTGAGCCTGATGTCCTAGGGCAACCCGACTGCCTCGTCCTCGCAAAGGCGCCGTCGATGTTGGTGTCGTTGTATACGTGGGCTCTGAAGTTTGTGCAGCGTGCTTGGCCTATGGTGTGAGCTCCTGGCAAAAGAACAGAGTAACAAATGAGGAAATATGTTTAGTATGATCCAGTGACTTATTTTTTACATTGTTGCGTACTTGCGTGGCTACATGTGGTGTATTTAGGTATTACATTTTCGTAAAATTTTCTTGTCAAAAGTTTTTTTTGACGTAATTCTTGTCAAAAGTTCTTAAATGACAAATCGACATTATTAAAATCGGTAGGCAGATTGTGAAAATGAGGCATCAAAAAACTGAATATGTGTCTCTTTCAGTCTTGACTCTTGATGCCTCAGTTCACTTAACTGAAATAACTGGTTCAAATCTAATTAAGGGTGGGACAGAGAGAATCTTTTCTCCTCAGCGAGAAGGAAGAAATGATTGGTCACTTCACTTAATTTACAAGGAATTATTGTGAGGCATTCCTTGTCAGAAACAGGAGGTTCTTGATTCTGTAAAGTGTAATAAAGAAAAGGGTATTTGATTCGAACCATGAAACAAAACAAAAGGAACATTATGTGCGGTTGTAATTAACTTGCAAGCTAGCTGGGGGATGCCAACTTTATGATTGCTTTGAGTATTTCTCCAATTTAGTAAGATATCTGATGGCAGGCATCTTTCAACTACAGCCATTTGACTGAATTAAGGGGTTGCTATTAGCGTCAGGTTTATAACATGCAAAAACTTAAAGCTTTACACAAATTAAAACCGTTTCTTCCAGAAACCGACACTGACAACCGTGCTTCACCAACTTTCGTACTGCGTTTTGTTTAGTAGCCAAGGAAGAGATTGCAGGTTGTCTAGTCTTTGAAAGTAAACCCACAGGCTAAAGTCAATTTAATCAGGGGACAAAAAAGCTGGAAATGGTAACTACTGGTGATATATACAACTCATCACCTGCAAATGATGTAATCCGGCCGGTCATATGTGACAAGGTTAAGCTCTGAAGTCAAAACTTAGCTATCAATTCCGTTGGTGACATATACCAGCTGTACAAAGCTACTATAATGTAGCCATTGAGAAACAGTGTGTGGTTGTGTGAAGTGGTTCTTCCTTTCCTTGTAGAGGGAGGAATTGATCCTAGCTTGTTCGTTCTGTTGCGATCGATTACAGCTAGCACATGTCCTTCACTTCAAATTAATGTGTGTTCAATCGATCCTTGAATTGTTTTTTTTTTTTTGGTTAAGCATAAGCTACGAAAGGGAATCCATCCATATATAGTAGAAATTTTGAGACACTAGCTAGCACTCGTAGATTGTTTGGAGAACACAATCAGGAATCTGTTCTTGATTGTTCTGATCACACTACTAGTACTAGTATGTTACTTTGGAGAACATGATCGTTGATTAGTTAGTTGATGCAATGGGAGCACGTACACACATGCTGCTCCACTAGGCACTTGACACACGTACGTACCGGAGAGGGCGACCATGTCCTTTTGGGAGAGCCCCTGCGCGGCGAAGAGGGAGGTGAGGTTGGCGAGGCCCGACGTCGGCGGTGGGATGTTGTTGTTGGCGCCGCTGAAGCTCGCCGTCGTCGAGTCCCTCCGCCCCAGCTTCACGTCCCAGCTCGGCCCACCAAGCTGCACCATTTACACATGTCAGTTGAGTTGCTGCGTATAACAAGGCACAGTATTATAGGCAGACTTACGATGACTACGCTGTCCCTTGCTGCAATGGCGAGGATGTCGGCGCAGGAGACGACGCAGGGCACACCTTCTCCACCGCCGCCTTTATGCTGTCGATCACCTCGAAACCTCTGACGGAGCCGTTGTTGGGCGTCGCCATCTTCTCGCCCCTCAGGCTCGGGGTGTCATCCAGCAGCAAAGAGGCGTCGCAGCCCTGCGTGATCAGAAAACACGTTTGGTTGATAATTTACGGTAACTAATTGTTAGTTCAGTGCAAGTAATCGATTAATCAGTTGGTTAGTGGAGTGGCCAGTTCGTACTTGGACGAAGCAGTCGTGGAAGAAGAGCCTGAGGATGGATGCGCCCATGCGCTGCTCCCTGGCGATGGCGGACTGCAACACCGACTTGACGGCGCCGAACACGCCGGGGCACGAGTAGGAGTAGAAGCTCGGCGACAGCTGCGCCGACGAGCCGCTTGCGAGCGCAAGGAGGAAGAGGAGAGCAATGCCGCTGCACCTTGCAGCTGACGATGCTCTCGACCAAGCCATGATCGATGGATGGATGGATCCTATAGCTATAGCTGTTCCTATTCCTATTCCTATTCCTATTCCTTGGGCTAGCACTGGCAGCTGGTTGCAAAATGCGAGGTGTGCAGTGCGCGTCTTGCCTTGAGGTAGCTGTAGGGCCTGGGACACCAATATTTATAGCCTAGCATGCAGAGACTGTGCTACTGGGGTTAATTTTCATCGTGTAGGCCGTATATGTTATAGCATTCCATGCGTGAGACAGAACAACCAATAATTTTGGTTAGATTACATCTTCTATATTCTATCATCTTCACCAACTCCGTCTGACTTTGAGTTGAACATGGAGGGTATTTTATTTGTTGGCCGCGGCAGCGCCGGCCGCCCACGCTGGAATGGAATCACACGTTGTTTCACACCACCTGCAGGTACCTACGCACAGCACGAGTGCACCCCATACTCGCTAGCTCGTTTGACATTTCGAAGTTGGTACACTGAGGCGCGGCCGGCCCGGCGTGATTGCTGGAGCTCATTTGCCGGCCCGGCCGCCTGTGCTGCCTGACTTTGCAAACTAATGCAGAGGGAGGGACACATCTGTGAGATATGCACAACACATGTCACTGTAGTCTAGGAGAACGTGCACTTTTGGCTGGGGGGATTCGGTGAGTGAGAACACCTGTCAAACAGTGAGGCTGGGCGACACGGTTAAGTCTAGCGATCAGCATGTGTCCTTGCTTCCTTTGCTTCTTGGGGAGTTCAGTAAAGCTAGCCAGCCAGCCTTCTGCTACGGACTTGTCTGCCCGTCGTTTCAGCGATGGGGACAAGATCCCTTCTCTGCTTGCCCTGTTTCTTATCTTCTTCTCAACGCAAGGCCGGGTCTCCGGGAAGCATTTACTGATGTACATCATCCACATCGTAGAAACTAGAGATGCATTGGCCATGGTCAAAATATATATTTCTGACAGGGACAATTCAATTCAACCATAAACTCCCCTTTCAAGGTACTACAGTACGTATGTGCGAACTCTCCTTGTTCTGTTTGTTCTGAAGTCACCATAGTTCTTTATCGTCATCTGCTTAGTTTGTACGATAAAATATGCAACTCTCCTTGTTCTGTTTGTTCAAAAGTCACCATAGTTCTTTATCGTCATCTGTTTATCAGAATATCGCGCTCGCGCCGCAGGAGGGGTTCTACGTCAACAGACAACAGTGTCCAAGCTGCATGTGCAGATCTTACCTTGCTTCAAAGTTAAGAGTACCAGTATACTAACGAATTAGACAAAGGATGTACATCCACACGGTCCTAGTAGGTCTACTAACTTGTGAAGATTTTGTATTTACATGGACCGGTATTATCTGTTGATCATTCTTGTAAGAATTTGGCACTAGGTGTTCCTTGGTCAAAGTATAGTATAAGGCTACTATTATTCGGTAAAGCTCACACACCCAACCACCCACTTGCATGGAACCTTATGTAAATCTGTTCGTTTGAGCATTCCGTACTCTTAATCTTGCTTTTAATTCAAGGAAATTGCTCAAGGGACGGGGAAGGTTCCTAATGCCGCCTAATCTTTAAAGCGATCAGCAGTCTAATCCAAGATATGCATTATGCATGCTTGCTTGGTAATGTTCATTCAATAAATTAGCATCAAACAAAGTAGGAGTACTAGCTTTTGGGCCTTTGGGGACCAAAATGGTCATTTGCTTGCTTGCACATGGTCTAGAACAACACAAAATGATCCATTTGAGGTGTCCAATTATCCTTTAATTTTCTCCTGGTACAATGTCGAAAGGGATGGAGACGCTTTCAAAGTTATCAAATGATACCAAGCTCAAGCTGAACAAAATAGTGATCGATGCATGAGAAAACAACAAGCTTGTTGAAAATATGTTCCCTCTGATTTTTACGAAAAGCTAGCTAGCTAGCAATTGATTGATGATGGGTGCGCTTTTCCTTTCCCTAGGGGCGAAATATATTGAAGCAGATGAAATGTCACTAATTTGTGGAGCTTCGGTGTGGTTCTTTTGGTTCATCAATGGCCATCACGCGCGATTAACACATTTCACAGCATCATTGTCGATATTTTAATATCAATATTATGAAATGAATGTTGGGACTCCTTGATTGAGTCGAGACTACACAAAATGAGACACATGGATTTCTAGATAGGCTTGGGCCTTTTCTTAAGAGAATAACAATTATACTCATGTGTTCTTGTATTAGTTATGTTTACAATAAGAAAGAAGCCATCGAAAGCTAGGACTAATGACTCCCGTCTTGTATGTTGTGTTGTTCTTTTTTCTTCTTCTGTCCACCGGCGTTATCTCTTATACAACGTCTCAGGGGGTGACAGTTGTCCCGTGCCAGGAGGCGCATCAACGGTTCATGAATTGCGCATGTTTGATGATAGCTATTGTCAGAGAGACGTCCCTCCCACATCTGCCTTGCAGTTATGCTAGAGATAGAGATTAATACGTGCAGTTATATCAGAGAATAACAACACATATTTAACTACTGTATAAATAAACACAGCGCATAATGTTCCTAGTCGATTGGGCATACATGTTTGTAGGCTTTATTGACCATAAGATGGTCGTGGTTGACTTGGCTGTAGTAAAGTTTACGACCATAAAGTGATTATAGAAAATCTTACGGCCATATGATGGTCGTATAATGACTTACGACCATATAAGGTGGTCATAGAATAGCTTACGACTACTAGGTATTCATAGAATAGCTTACAACTACTAGGTAATTGTAATATTCCCATATCATTAATGATAAGGGGTACCTATGAAGGTTGTATAAAGACATTATCATCTATAATAAATATTACAGATAATCAATTAATTAATTGAGGTTTATTAGATCCTTGTCAACCGTATATACATATACAATATTCCGTAGCTAAGTGTAGAATGGCTATTCTACACCCCCACCACTTTTCGTGGGTCAAAACTCACTTCTCACCTTGGTCGAAGGCTGGTCAAAGAAAACCCACCACCTTCCACCTTTCATCAACCCCTATGTCACTCTCTACCCACCTTTTCTGTGCTTCAGACGATGTAGTAAATCCGATTTTTTGGTGCAGTAATTGTTCTTTACAATGTTAAAACATATTCATCGTGGATATCTTTGTATTAAGTACATTTTTCCAGCAAAACGCTTCAAACGGATTGTAAATAAGATAAATAGTTTAGAAAATATTGTTGTTCAAAGTTTGCAATCAACCCACACTTCTCACTCTACCCCCCCCCCCCTCTGCGCTCAGCGTGGCAGTAAATATCTTTGTAGTGTTGCAGTAAAAGACACAACAAGATCGTAGTAAATTGCTTTTTGTAATGCCGCGTTAAAAGGCACAATGAGGTCGCAATAAATCTCTTATAGTGTTGCAGTAAAAAGCACAATGAGGTCACAGTAAATCTCTTGTGGTGCTGCAGTAGGGGGAGTCGGAAGAGAGGGTAGGATGGTGGATTGAGGGGCGTGCGTAATTTTACAGTCGGTTGCGCCATGCTCAGACGATGTAGTAATTGATTGACTTAGGTACAGTAAATCCGAACTTTTCAATGCAATAATTATTTTTTACAATGTTAAAACATATCCATCGTGGATCTCTTTTTTATACCCATTTGATTGTAAATATACTTCCATACACTTATATACTCCTTTAACCATACATATACTCTCATGCAGACATGGCTTACTCCGATGCACCTACATACTCCTTTTTTTTTGCTCCTAGTTTGTTCCTCAGGCTATTCTCTGCAGCCAAATAGGAGGTTGTTCCATAAAAAAAAAATCTTACAAATGGATTGGTTAGTGGTCACGTGAGTATACATACTCCATGTGTAGTCTAGCGACCTAGCATACATACTCCATTCAACGGAGTATCGTCAAGAACACCATGGACCCACGGCATACTCCATTCAACATGTGGTATGTATATCACACCGACGAGTTATCACCCTCAAGCCCTCCTTGGCGCCGTCTTATACACGATAGTTGGTATGTTCATGCACAAATATCCCGAGAAACCAACAAGAAGTTGGGCAATTATCTTACTTTTCTTTTTTCTTTTCCTAAAGATAATTTCGCACCTAGTTACTAGATAAACGTGGTATGTTTTTTAGAGAATGCCGGTAATTTATTGATCATAAAACATCGTTACAAAGAGTCTCTCAGATACACTCTAGTACACCATTACGAATAAAAGAGCTAACAGAGTACTCACAAGATATAGTTGCCGCCACATTCACCATATGACTAACATAATGAAAAACAACTGAGGAAAAACCCCCTGCCATAAACATGGTATGTTAGTGGTTAGCTAGGAACGGTTAGCGGTGGTAACCAACCCAATAATCCGATCAAGCAGGTGGTATCCTGAGGTAGATGGATAGTACATACAAAGGGAATAACTACACCTGGGAGTAGCAAAAAGGCTTCGGAGCAGGGGGCGAAGATACCCCCAGTACTCCTCACTACTACCTCTGTCGAAATTTGGGGGGATAGGAGGAAGAGCACCGGCCGTTCTCTGTGGAAGAAGATGGTCCATGAGCTAGAGGTTGAAGACAAGCAAATTTGGGTTGTTCTTCACTGTAATTTGTATTTTTTTTTTCACTTATGTATGAGTTTAGATTGGATAAGACAATTCGATGTATGTTTATTTTTCTCTTCTTTTTTTCCAGAAGATAATTTTGCACCTAATTACTGGATAAACGTGGTATGTTAATGGTTAGCTAGGAGTGGTTAGCGGTGGTATACGACCCAATAACTCCATCAAGTAAGTGGTATCCCTTGATAGGTGGATAGTAGATACAAATGAAGTAACTACAGCAAAAAGGCTTCGGAGCAGGGACAAAGCTACCCCCGATACTCTTCACTACTATCTCCGCCGAAATTGGGGGGATAGGAGGAGGAGCACCGGCCATTCTCCATGGAAGAAGATGGTCCTTGAGCTGGAGGTTGAAGACAAGCGAATATGGGTTGTTCTTCACTGTAATTTGCACTTTTTTTTCTAATTATGTATGAGTGGATTGGACCAGACAATTCGATGTACGTTTAACTCCCGTAACGGATTCAACGGATAGATGGAGACCGACCGGCCGAGGTAGGAATAGGATGGGGTAGTTACCACTCCAATTAACAGCGACATGCACTACAATTAAGTAGTGGAGTGCAGACGCAGTAGTCGTCAAATGCATGGCAGCCAGCTAGAAGGCAACACTGAATATTGCTAGCAGTGAATAGTACCCAGCGATGTATCAGAGGTTAGTCAAGATGTGTGTACTGGAGAACATGGCCATGCCTGAAACTGAATCTATTTTACGATGGAGTAAGTAGCTGACTAGAGTGGTGGATTAGTTAGTGCAATTGAATCGTACTACGTACCGAATCCAACGACGTTTTTCTGTCTGACTGAACCAAGGAGCACCGACGATTGGGGCAAGAAACACTAACATCAATCAATCCCAGCATGCAACATAAGTCAATTGCTCTAGAGTGTGATCAGACCAGACTACAGGTTCTACATCATCCTAATTAGCGAGGACTTTTGGAGGCATACATGATGCATCCAGCTGTTAAATTATACTCCATTTCTTTTTTTAATTGACGTGCAAACTTTGATCACCGACAATATGTTTAACAAGATGCATCCAGCTATTAAATTATACCCCTCCGTTTGTTTTTTAATTGACATCCTTGAATCAGTGCCGCGCCGTCAGTTTTTACCGCAACAATGTGTTTAAATACTACCCAATCGGTTTCACAATGTCAATGACACAAAATTTAAGTTATATTTTTAAAAAAATTGACCATACTTGCTCCTATTAGATAGACATAATATCTAATAGGGACAATTATGATCCAATTCTATTAACTACTACTTAAATAATGTGCCTCCTTGGTATGCTAATATTGTGAAACAGAGAAAGTATATAAATGGGCTATATGAAAACTATATAATTATATTTGTCGTTAAAAATTCTTTCATAGTATTACAATGTTAATAGTATATCTTAATATAAAGTTATAGAAAGGAACAACCAAAGTCATTATTTAGAGACCGTGAAAGGTCAAAAAAAGATCGGAGGGAGTACTCCACTAGAGAGAGGTATTCTGTTCTATACAGACCCAAAACATAAATCATCATGTTAGCATTTCACTTGTCATGTACTATATGAATTATGACCGATCGATCGATGTAATGTGTCTCTAAAGGTAAATTTAATTTCTCATCGTAGATAAAGCAACGTACGGTAGCTTATTGATCCTTTAATTTGTTAGATCGAGAAGATGATACTGTTAAACACTTGTTTGCTCCGTGGAGATGGAGTAAAGCTTGATCGACGGAGTCGTTTTCTGGGGGTGACGATTACGGCATAAAAAACTTTTAACAACAAAAAGCAAGAACCGAAGTAGAAATAAGACCAACCAAAAGATGAATGGTAACACATCTGTAACACCCCCTTTTTCCCGTCTTCGTCCCCCTCTCTCTTCCTCCTCTCTCCCTCCCTGTTGACGCCGGCCGACAGCACCGTGCGAGGCCGTCGCCTCCCTCCATCTTCTCGTCCTCGCCGGGTCCCACCTCGCGAGTGCACGTCTCATCCCGCAAAGCCCGCGTCAACGCCCGTCACCATCGTGCGCATCCCATCCCGGTTTCCCCGCCGGCGCCTCATACCAACCCCACGCCCCCTTTGCCGGCCACCATGGAGCCCACGGCTCCTTTCTCCTCCTCGCCCGTCTATAAGAGATCCCCGCCTCGGCACCTCCCTTGCCCCTCTTCCCCCAACTCGTCCCCTTTCTTCCCCAATCAAAGGAGAAGCAAGAAGGAAGAAGAAGAAAGCCGGGGGACTCACCTCCGTGAAGACGCCGTTGCCGCCGTCGTCGCCGTCGCTCGACGAGCTTCGCCGCCGTCACCCCGAGCCTTGCCTCCGGTCGCTCCCGTCGCCGTCGTCGCCACCTCGGACCTTGCCGCCGCCGCGCGCGCCTCTGGATCCCCTCGTCTCCATTGTGCCGCCGCCGTGAGCTCCTGGGCCCCCTTCTTCTCCCGTGCGCCGAAGCTCCCTCCGGTCGTCGTCGTCACCGCCGTGCCCCGAGCCCCCGCCGCCCACCTCCTCTCCCTCCCGCCCGCGCGCCGCGCGCGTCCCTTTCACTTACGCCTAGCGCCTCCTCTATCGCGCTCGGGCGAGACCCAACCCCCGCTCGCTCTTCGGGCCTTGAGCGCCTTGCATGGCCATGCGCTTTGCCTGCGCCGCGCGGCTCTGTGGGCAGGCGCGCGCTCGCCCGAGTCACGCTGGGTCAAAAGCGGCCGTGGGCCACTTTCGTTTTCTTTTTTGTTGATTTTTCTTTCCTTTTTCCATTTTAATTCAAAAGAGACTTCAAATATTTATTTCTCCTCATTTCAACTCCAAAAATTGTGAAGTTTGTTTCTAAAAATTTCTAAAATCAAGCTCTTTCTTTTGGTGCTAGTTTGGTTTATTTTGGAGTTCATTTGTTGAGTATTGTTATTTATTTAATTTGTTTTCTCGCGTGTTTCTTTAAAGATCGATCGATCGCGTAGAGTTCGGAGACGCCGGAGATCCCCAAGTTGATCAAGCCCAAGATTATCAAGATCCTCTAGCCTATATCCCAGGCGAGTCAATACTTTGATCATATTGAGCCTACATTTTATGCAAATTATATTCTTTTAAAATAGCAAGTTGCATGCTTTAATTCTTTAAATCAAATATATGTTAAAGCTTAAGGTAGTTAAATACCCATTTGATGATTAATTAATTATTATGCCATCCTTGACAACTTGAATTCCTTAATCCTTGTCACCCTAGCAACTATATGGTAAATATTAGTATAGGTTGTACTTAAGCGACATGCTAGCCTTGCTTAAATGCAGGGACACTAAAATGTCCCACTCATCATCTCCTCAAACATGAACATAATTTTGGGCAGTCATTGGATGTAAATGGCGAGATGGTTGTGTTGATGTATTTTTTTTCTACCTCTCAAAAACTCTAAAAATTGCTTATCACATCTAGGCGGATGGTATGATGGATGGTTTGTTGGTGGGTGCTAATGCAGCCCAAGGAATGTTTGTTGTGGATGGTATGTGGTATGAACCTTGAGATGGTCCCTAAGGACTTAATCCTGTGACGACCTCCCAATGTAAAACAGTACAACCACATGTCTATAATGGTGTCGACCTAGCTAAATAATTTGTATCCGTTAGTATGAGTTGCACCAGGTAGATGACCCGCTACGCCATAAGCCTTTGTGGCTATGGGTTGGGGTGTACGACTTACGGGTCTATGTGAGCGTAAGTCGTGTGGCGCAAGAGGGGTGCAGGAAAGGGTTGTGGTCTATGTGAGCGTAACCCTTCTCGGGTGAAATCTTAGCGGGTGTAACAAATACTGGAGGATGCATTGTAAAGGCCTTGTGACGATCTCCCTTGACTCACATGTCTACGAAACATGTGTTCATGTCAAAATGATTGTCTCTTGTGGGTAAAGTGTACAACCTCTGCAGAGTGTAATAAAGCATTGAATAGCCGTGCCCACGGTCAAGAGGCGGACATGGGAACTTACATGAGTTAGTTCTATTTATAAAACTTTGTGGGTGGGATAAAAACGTAATGGGTCGTTGTGACCTTGGTTTTGGTTTTCCCTGGGTGGATGTACCCAGTGATGTTAAGTGGTGGATGTAACCGCTATCAAAAATAAGCATGAGGTGGAGGTAACCTCTCATTGTTATAAATATTGCACAAGTAATCTCTTTAACAAAATGCAATTTGGTTAAAATGCTAAGTGATAGGACTTTCTAATATTGGTACTCAAAATATTGCTTTGTGCAAATAAATGAACCCGAGCCATCCTTGTTAAGCCTTGCATGTATATTATTGCATACTTTGTGTTGGCTCGCGAGCACGGAAGTTGTGCTCATCCTCGCTCTTTCCCCAAAAACCTCAGAAGCAGGAAACCCTGGAGATTACGACTATTACGAGGATCCAGAAGTCGGAGGACCCGGAGATAATGAAGCGTAGTGTAGTCATTAGCTGTTCTAGTCTCGCCCCAGTCCAGCTGACTCCGTTGGTTCTTGCGTGCATCTTATATTATCTGAGTCTTTAGGTAATATCGGACGCACACGAGTTTCCTCAGTCGCTTGCCTGTGGAGAGATGTGCTCTCACCCCTTTTGCTTCCGTTGTCGCTTCCGCTTTTGTATTGTAATCAATTTGGCATGTTCAGCCCTATTGTAAAACTCGACCCGATGCGGTCTATGTAAACTTCTGTTGTGTTGAATTAATGAATGATGCGGTTCTCGCCATGTATGAATTGATTCAGCGATGTATTCGTGAGTGCTAGCTCGATCCGGGAATATACGGTGTTTCACAGAGGATTCTGGATTAAGAAATCCGGATCCGATAACATCGATCATCAGACAAACCTTATTATAAAGAAGAGAATGGTGGAGAGCCTCAGGCTCAAGAGTAGTTTAACGTCCGGTCATTCTACCTGCTTACTCAAGAGAGATCGATCACTAGTACATCTGAAAAAGATTAGGCTCCTAAGATTAGGTGTTCAATGTTCTTTTTTTGAGGTGAAAGAATTAACATGCAAAAAAAAAAATACCGTACTGGGATCTTTTGAATTTCAAGTAGGGTTAACTACAATTTAATTCAAAACCGTATTGTTCAACTTACAGGTGTTATATGGGCGCTGAACTAGCTAGCAAACACATTTCTTTCTTTCTTTCTTTCTTAGTTTCGCCCTTTTCTTTAGGAAGCACTAGCAGGCGATTGCTGTGATCGATGAAACAGAGATACTCGTGAAAATTGATGTACGCACGTCACATCCCCTCCTAACAATCAATGTATGAACATCACATCATCACCCAGCCGGAGTTAGACGCAACTGTCAAATATTTTACATTAATTTGTTGATAGGCTGCAGCTAGATATAGGCATGAGGATGATGTTGTATATATAATTTAATTGAGCTGACTTTGACTGCATATCTTACCGCACCCACCTAAGTACCTAACGTAAGTACCTAAGGGCTAAGGCCCCGTCTGGATCAAAGATTTTTCAAAGGAATTTTGGATTCCAGCGTTCCTCTAGAAAGTTTTGGTTTCTGTGCGTTCGGGACACAAGAAAGCGTGGTACCTTTCCTAAGGGGAAGTTGCTTGTGTATTTTACAGAAAATAAAACATCTACTCTGAGCCAAAGAAAAGTATTGGACCCATATTTTGCAACCCGAAATTCTCTATGAAAACACTGCGCTACTCCTTGGATGAGTAGGTAGCGCTCACAGGATACATCATTGAATCAATTCATATATAATGTAGACTGAATCATTCATTAATATTACAAACGGTAGAGTTAATTAGACCGCATCGGGTCAAGTTTTACAATATAGCCGATCAGGCCAAATGAGTACATTACAAAACAACAATAACGATAGCGGAAGCAAAAGTGTGAAACACGTCTCTCCACGGACAAGCATCGTGGTATCATGTGTATGTGATATTAACCAAGAGTTTAGATAATATAGGATGTGCATAAAGTACCGATCGAGCCAGCTAGGCGAGGTGAGACCCAGCCAACGAACTAAACTACTCTTTATCATTGCCTTACCTATCGACATCCGGATCCTCGTAGCGTGTAATCTCTATGATCCGCGGTTTCTGAGGGTTGGGGAAAGAGCGAGGATGAGCACAACTTCCGTGCTCGCGAGCCAACACACAAAATACAATAATATACATGTAAGGCTTGACAAGGATGTCTCGGGTTCTTTTATTTGCTAAAGCAATATTTTCAATTATTAATATTAGTAATTCCTATCACTTCGCATTTTTACCAAATTGTATCTTATTAAAGAGAGTAATTGTGCAATATTAATAACGGCAAAGGTTATCTCCACATTATGCTTATTTTTATGGTGGTTACATCCACCTAATAACATCACTAAGGTACTTCCACCTAAGGAAAACCAAATCTAGGATTACATCAGCCCAACACATTTTTATCCCACCCACAAAGTTTTATAAATAGAACTAAGTCATGTAAGTTCTCATGCCTGCTCTTAACTCTGGGCACGGCTATTCGCATAGTTTGTACTATGCAGAGACTGTACATTTTACCCACAAGAGATAATCATCTTAATATAGACACACGCTTCCTTAGACATGTGAATTAAGAGGGGATTATCACAATACCTTTACAATGCACCCAACAATATTAGTTGTACCCGCTAAGGTTTCATCTGAGAGTGATTACGCTCACACACCTGCGTCAACCATGCCCCCAAACCCTCTCTTGCGCCACACGGTGGCTTATGCCAGCATCACAACCCGTGTCCACGATGGCTTATGCCAACGACACGCCTCGTGGGTCACTCCAATGGTGCAACTCGCATTAATTGATGGATACATATTAGTTGGCCAGGTCGACACCATTATAGACTTGTGGTTGTACTGTTTTACATTAGGGGGTCATCATAGGATTAAACCCTTGGGGGTCATCTGGGCGGTTCATATCATATTCCAACATTCCACATACCAACATTCCATGGGCTACATCAGCACCCATCATCATATCATCTATCATACCATCCGCCCAAATATAGTAACAACAATTATTAGTTTTTTAAAGGTATAAAATACATTAACTCAACCATCCCAGTCATTTACACCCAATGACTGCCCAAAAACTATGTTCATGTTTAAAAGATGATGATTGTGGTAGTTAATACCTTCATACCTAAGTAAGACTAGCATGGCGCTTAAGTATAACATATAGCTAGCTAGTATAGTGACCACATAATTACTAGAGTGACAATGATTTCAGGAAATTCAATCGCCAATTATGGTATAATAATTATTTAATCAACAAGTTGGCATTTTAACTACCTTAAGATTATTTGACATACATTTGCATAAATAATTAAAGCATGCAATTTGATATTTTAAAAAATATAATTTGCATAAAATGTAGGCTCAAAATGATCAAAATATTGA